>CM060904.1:1227208071-1230200571 GCA_030737815.1 Allium fistulosum
ATTTATGATTACACGAGATTAGTCCCAAATTATATAGGGTAAATATGCCTAGCTAATCTGGCTATCAGTTCCTACGAATAGTCGGACTAATACAAGACATCATTATGAGTATCAATCATAATAAGAAGGGCCTACGTTGGAGTCTTGAGGTATTGAGTGGCTGTTTGAGGGCCCGTCTCTTTTCCCCAAATGAAGAATTAAATGGCCAAGGGGCTAGTTAT
Source organism: Allium fistulosum (assembly GCA_030737815.1). Lineage (NCBI taxonomy): Eukaryota > Viridiplantae > Streptophyta > Magnoliopsida > Asparagales > Amaryllidaceae > Allium > Allium fistulosum. Next base: position 1,227,208,293 of record CM060904.1, read on the forward strand.
TAGGCATGATAAGTGGTATCTCTACAGGGGTCCACTTCGGTATAGGATATTAAGTGACTGATTAAGGGTCCACCTTTCCATAAAGAGGTATTAAGTGGTTCGACAGATTCCACATGATGTTAGCTAGATAGTTTCCATTGAGGGACCTACCTTGGAAATAGGTATTAAATGATGGGGTTTGCATCAGTTGAGGTCTTAAATGGCCAGAGTCCGCCTATTTTCCAATAAAAGGTATTAGTGGCATGGGTATTATCCCTCGCATTGTTAGATATTTATGACGTGGGATTTGGGTTATGTGGTTTAGAAACCTGCTTTAGGAATAGAAGGCATTAAGTGGTTGATTGCGGATCTGCCTTCTTTCCTTATAAAAAGTATTAAATGGTTTTATGTATGCAAGACATATTCTTTTTTAAAATACACTGTCCAAGTATTAAAATGGTAAGACTTGAGGTTTTTATTCACCAGACATTTGTTGTTCTGACTCTCTCCTCATTGCAACACAGGTTAAGGACGGAGTGATAACAGTGACGATGTTGAAGGTAGAGTGGCTTAAGCTTGTGGTAGTTATTATTTTCTTTATGATGTTTTATGTTGTACCTTGGATAAATGATGTAACGAATTTTACTTGACAGTATGATGATGTTTTATATTATGACATGGTTTTGAAATAAATGGGTACAATTTGCTATTATATTTTATTCCATCCGCTATGAGTTTTGAAAGAATAGTTTTTGCTCTGTACTGCTGTTTCCTTTTCTAACCAACATGCAGCCTTAGAATGGATCTATGTTTCGATGGGCCTTCTCTAGGTCGAAATTTGGGCATTTTCCAAGGTGGGTTGCTACATTTGGTATTAGAGCTTAGGTTACCTGATCAATGGGGAAACTATACGCATGAGTGGCATACTAGTTATTTTTGAAAAGGATTTTCAAAAAGAATTATCAAAAATTCTTACTATGTATACACACACACACAGATATATATATATATATATATATATACCCCTATTTTCTTGAACATACGCACACATAGGCAACCCTTTTTCTTTCTGCATATAATACTATCTTAGGAAATCATCACTAAAGATTTAACTTACAGATAGTTGATATGGCTGAAAATCAATCTTCTTCCATAACTGGAATCCTTGCTGACTTCTCATTCGTGGAATGCCAGAATGGTTTAAACAATTTCTAAGGACTGTTGAGCAATTTCCTATTCCTCCATCTACACATGTGTCACCTGCTGCCCCACTTGCCGATGCAGCACCCAGTCCTGTTGACTTTCCTAAATTGTGTAAAGACTTTCTTAATATGGGAAGGAAGACAAACTCTACAACCGAGGGATATCTGAAAGCTAAATCATGAGTTATGACTACGAGAAAATATTTAGATAGCTTGGTTGGGAAGATCAGCTGAAGAGGAGGATGGTCGCTTGGCACCTCAAAGGAGAAGCTTTACTTTGGTGGAACTCGGTGATTGAGGAAAACGTGGAAGGATTTTCTCGTAAGAGGAATTCAAAAACATATTTGAAATAAGATTTATGTCTAAGGTAGAAGTGAGTCTAAAACTAGAGAAATTCATTCAGCTTAGGCAAGGAGACTCTACTCTAAAGGAGTACATAGCTAAGTTTATAGAGCTGGCTAAATTCAGGATGAGCTTGATAGATACACCTTTGATAAAGGCCATGAAGTTCATAAAGGGCTTAAATTCCACTCTGAGAGAAATGCTATTGACCCAAGTACCCATTGGTGCTATGTATGAATGTTGATGGAGATGGCAATGCTACACATGGCTAATGTGGATGACAACGAGGCAGAAAAGGAGAAGGCTGGACCTACCCAAAAGCAAGGAGGGTCCAAGAAGGGAAGCTTTGCTAGCAACAAGTCAAAGGGGAAGTTTAAGAAGGATGGTAAGATGTGTAAGCGATGCCAGAAGAAAGGTCAAGAGGCTAAAGATTGTAGGGTGGGTCTGATGAAGGAAGCTTTCAAAAGGAGGTGCTTTAATTTCCATAAGGAAGGGAACCTCAAGAATCAATGCCCTAAGTTGGCGAAGGAAGGATCAAGCAGATAAGCTTATGCTATTGAAGTCGTCCCTATTGCAAGTAGACCACCGAGAGACCAAGGGAAGGCAACATTAGAAGGTGTAACTTTTATTTTAGGGGTTACAATTCGTACCCTATTTGATTCAAGGGCATCGCATTCCTTAATAGCTAGGACTTCTTAAACCATTAAATTTAGATTGTCACCAACCCAATAGTGGTCTCAAATCCTATTGGGGGTTCGAAACATCTCTCTTTAATGTGCAAAGACCTAGTATTGGACATGTGCGATGTTGATTTCACATGTAATGTGTACGTTCTAAATTTTGAGGGGTATGGACTTATCTTGGGGATGGATTGGTTAGCATATTATGGAGCAATTCTTGATTGTGATAGGAGGGTTGTATGATTATGAAGTTGTGGAGGCCATGGCCTAGAAATTCTTTGTACAGCCCATGGTTTAGTTGAGTTAAGCCATATATACACAGTAAATCTATTTATTGGGGAGCTATCATCTGTACCTACAGTTTGTGAATTTTCTAATGCCTTTGAGGAAGACTCGGGTCTCCTACCCCAAAGGGAGATCAAGTTTAGAATATATTTGGAGAAAGACACAAGGTCAGTCACCCTACCTTTAAGACACATGGCCTCGAAAGAAAGAAGAGAAATGGATAGGCAAATCTCTGAGCTATTAAAGAAAGGATTCATCCGTCAGAGTGCTTCGAAGTTGAGAGCCCCTATTGTTTTTGCCACTAAGGCAGGTGGTTCATTGAGACTTTGCACCAACTATATAGAATTGAACAAGTTGATAAGGAAGAATATGTACCCTTTACCTAGGATAAACGACTTGTTCGATCATCTTGGAGGAGCTAAAGTCTTTTCTTAACTAGACTTAGCAACAGGGTTCCACCAGTTGAGGATTGCAAAAGAAAGCAAATCGAAGACTGCAATTCACACACCAGATAGACTCTATGAGTGCGAACTGATGCCTTTTGGATTGACGCTTGCTTCCGCATCTTTGTGGATTTGATGAGTATGGTATTTAGGGGCCAACTCGATAAATTCGTTGTTTTGTTCGTAGATGATAATTTGGTTTTCTCCAAGGGCAAAGAGGATGAAGACTGCCTAAGAGAGGTACTAGGAACCTTAAGAAGGCACCAGCTTAAGGCCAAATTTGCTAAATGCCACTTTTGGAGAAAAGAAGTTAGATTCCTTGGGAATATTTTTTCTGAGCAAGGACTTGCAGTAGACCCCGCTAAAGTGGAAGTTGTTCAAGGATAGAATACTCCTATCAATGCATATGTTCGTCGACAGAAATTCTATCGGTTTAGAAAACCGTCGAACGAATTTAGAAATAAAATAACCGCAAGCGCACGTCGTACACTTGTAGTATGTGGCGAATACGGGTCGATCCGCAGGGAATTGATGATTTTAAAAATCTATTCAATCAAATTATACCAAAGTCGAGAGATTGTTAAGCTAGAAAAATGAGAAAACTAACAAACTAGCAAAAGAAAATAGATAAAAATATGAGAGCGTAGAGGCAATTAGAGGTAATTTCCACTCTCTAGATCATAGAAATCAACACAACATGAAATTATGATTTCTCCTTTTTGTTCATTAGTTAGTTTAATTGATGTGCTTATCATAAGTATGGCCTATTTGTGCTATTAATTAGCTCAACATAAGCCATCAAACTATAGCACATCCCTTAAACTACTTACTAACTCATATGAAAAATGTCAACAAAGTTGAAAGCAAAATCTATTTTAAGTATGGCCTATTAACTATTAATTAGAAATATAGACCATCAAATTTTAATTTCAATAATCACCTTATTATCATCATCATATGTAGATGAATAGGTTGTGATCGTTTAAGCATAGCCTATTTGGTATCAACAATATAGGCTATCAAATTCCCATCAAAAACAACAAGTTAAACCACTTCAAATGATTCATTAAGCACAAAAAGAGAGCATAAACATCAAAATGTTGCATCTACATACTAGAGAGCTTCATTACCCCTAAATTGTAGGGATTAGCCTCTCATATTTGTTATCATATGAACAAATGTAGAAAGCAACATGAAACTAACAAGAGGAAAAAGATAGCAAAATGTAAGGAAAACTATTCTAATTGCATAAAAGAAAATCTACACTACTAGCATGAAAGGAAATGAACATGTAATTAAAAGGAAACAATAATTACATTGCATAAAAGAAGAGGAAAAGTATATGAAATAAAAAAAGGCTAAGTAGCCATGAAAAGAGAAAGAGAGCTTGTATTTTTATTTTGAGGCTAAACTAAACTAAAGAGAGACTAAGGGAGAAGAGGGTTACATGAAACATAAGGGGTACTTATACATGTGTTAAACCCTAATTCATATTTTTGGGGAATGCCCAAAATACCCTTGAGAAAGTGTGGAGGCCAAGTAATCATTAGCTTCTACTAATCATCATTTAAGTGTACATGAAGCCATTAATTCCATAAGCATGTGCATTAGCCTCTAATTTGTACATTAAGGTAGGTGGGTAGGTGGGGTCCTCCATTATCTTCACTTTGAATTATTTCCATCTTCATTTGTTCTCTTCACTCTTGTGCATGCATATATCATCATGTAACCACTTGTAAAATTCACCAAATTTCCTACAAAACAACATAGAAAATTCCAAGTAAATTTTCACAATTTAATAAATGCATAAAAATGACCATTTTACCCCTATATGAAGATGAATATGTGACAATTTCAAATAATTTGAATTTTGGTTTAAACAAGTTAAAATACCCAATATGATCATTTATTTAATTTAAATAGATTAAATATGGTGGTAAAAATATGCACATTTACGTGCACATCAAATACCCCCACACTTATCTTTTTATTCGTCCTCGAATAAAGGAAAAAAAACTAAGATAAATCCGTTTTCGTAGGGAGCACAATTGCATTGAGCGCATGCAACAAGCCGTTAAACCTCTGGGTGTCCCCAGTAGAATGAGTGTTGTCTCGTGAGGGTTTTCAGCGGATACTACCCACAAAATCCAAATGCAGGATGAAAATATTTACAAAATGCAAGATTTATTTACAAAGAGATGAATGCGAGTTTTTGAAAATATTTACAATGAAGGATTTACTTTTAAATTAACACAAATAAGTTAAATATAGGTTTGTTTATTATCTTGAAATTTAAGTCATTTGCTCGTCAAAATTTCCAACAAAAATTAAGTTATCATAATCAAATAGACTATAGTTTAACTCGTTGTTTCGGTTGATAACAAAGTGTAATTATAAAATGGATCCTTAGTTGATTATCAAAGTTTATCAAAGTGGTAATTTTATTTCTTTTCAATAACAAGTCAAATCGAATAAGTTAAAATAGTGCTTGGATTTCAATTGCTTACTCTCTCCATTTTTTTTCTTTTGAAAAATTTTGTCGATATTAGCAATATTTACATATGCCTAACTCAGATAAACTGAGGCCAGATATATTACCTATGCACTACCTTGTGGACTGATGTGAGGGGAATACAAAGCGTGGCGAGTGAACACACAAGTGTGAACACTTATTGACCGTAGGGTTATTAGTAAAATAATTTTTATATACACACACCTAACTCAGATAAACTGAGGCCAGATATACCGATCATGCACTGCCTTTCAGGCTTACGTGAGAAGGGTACAGAGCATGGCGAGTGAACACATGACTCTAGTTGTTTATTAAGAAAATATATACATATATACAAAAAAAATATTTTGTCTTTGTTTTTTTAGGGAGAGAGTTTCGCAAAATCATCTTAGCATCATTTAACGTAGAAGACAAAAAAATGTTATATCCTTTACTTTTAAATCAACCACTTTTTAAAACAAAGATTTTCAATTAGGATATATTTCATAATTATCACGTATGAATCTTCCTATATACTAGTTAAACCATTTTTATTTGTAATCAAACTTCATTTTTTTTTTGTAAAGACAAATTAAATTTCAAAAATTTCAATTTAATAAACCAAAACCATATATCTATCCTAGTGCTTCTTTAAAAATAAATCAAAAGGAAATTTATTTTTGGGATTTTTAAAATTTTTAATTTTTTTATAAAAAAGGAAAAGCAAAAATAAACCATGAAAATTGAAAAATGATGACGAGTCTCCCCCCACACTTGATTTTGACTGTGTCCCCACAATCAACCCAAGTGAAAGGAGAAAAATAAAAAAATAAAAAGATGACCTATATTTACATGAAAACGAAAAGATTATTATTTACAAGAGTTCAGAAAGTATATCGTCAAGAAGTAAATGAAACGGTCTTCCAAAGACCGATTCATTTGTCTCGTCGAGTATACGAGACACGGCTTAAGCTCGAAAAACCAAATCGTAAAAGATTTCAAAGTTGAATGTTGATTTGGAAAAACGAATGTCGTTTTATTAAAAATTGTACGAGTTGTTTTGCTTTCGATAATTTTTGGGGTAGATATAACGATTGATTGAAATTCAAGTTTATTTTCACCAAATTGAAATTCAAGTTTGTCATTGAAAAATTCTTCAAAATTATTGATTTCAAAATCAAAGTGGTGATTTAAATCTTCCCTGTCGGAATTTAACAACTCGTCATCGAAAAGTCCAAAAAATTCTTGTTTGTTAAATTCGTCCTCCTTTGTTGGATTATCAACAATTTCATTGCGTATCTCAAGTTCAAAATCCAAAGTTGTTGTATTCAAATTTTCGAAGTCGAGAAAAGGAAGATCGAATTTTAAATTTGGTTCCACACCCTCAAAAGAATTGAAATCCAACTCAATTACCGTGTTTTCAATAACTTCATTAAGGTTATTATTTTCAATTTCAGAAGTTGTTATTTGAAAATTGTCGATTTGGGTAAAAGATGGATTATTACTTAACTCGTCACACGTTGGGATTTGGGTTTGTTGTTCACGTTGTTTCATATAAGTTTCAAACAACGAATCCGTGTGATCATCGTAAATTTCGTTCATTTGTTCTCCAAAATCCAATTTGTAGTTATTAACTTGAGAATTTTCGATTTGGATTTGTTGAGAACAAAAATTTTCACTCGTATCGTAGTCGAGATTATTACCATTGCCAAAATTATTTGAAAAGTGGATCACATTTTCGTTTTGATTTTTAAATTCATTTTGGAGTTCGAAATTGAATTGGCATGGGTTATACTCGAAATCATTTGAATTTTGAAGTGAATTCAAATTTTGATTATTTTGAAAACTTTGATTTGAATCATTGCCCAAATAATTACACAAATCATTTATCATTTGATTTTGTTGTGTAGAGATTTCAAGTAAAGACGAAATGCTCTTTTCAAGATTTGAGGGTTGGTCATCATTTTGAAAATTTTGTGGTTCAAAATTTGAATCATTTAAGCAATAGTTGTTGTTAAAATATCCATACGAATTTGGAGTGAAATCATATGGATTATATTGATTTTCACAACTATTGTAAAATTCAAGTGAGTGGGGAAACTCAGACATTTTCAGGAATGTTTTTGTTTTTTTAGGCAAAATATTTACAAATAAAATTTATTTTTCAAAAGAAAAATTGATTTTTGTTTTGTTTTTGAAAAGGTTTTATAGTTTTTTTTGGATTTTGGTTTTAATTTTTTTTTTAATTTCAAAGAAAAAGGATTTAAAAACTTCAAAGGAATATTTACAATTTTTTTTTTGTTTTGGATTTTTTTAAATATGCATGAACTAATGCAACTAAATGAATGCAAAGGTTAATAACAAATGATTTATCCTAAGTTAACCCAAAATTGTATAATCACACATTGTCTTAAATAAACAAGATAGTTCTCAGCCAGGTAACGGACAGGATTTATCGGTGCACCACGAATCACCGTAGCAATGCAGCCGAAGGTTTAAGTACCTTCAGAGAAACAACCACTATAATATTTACGAATCACCGTAATATTTATAAATGGTTATTGCTCTGCCGTAGCCTAGACACCGAGAAATTAAATTGTTCAAAGAAGACAATTTGCCAATATATAATTAAGTGTTATCGATGTCTAACCGTTATTATTAATCAAAATGAAAAGTAAAGCAGAAATTAAACATGTATTAACAATGCAACTACGAATGAATTTTGTTTTTGGTTTTTGAATTTTTTTGAATTTTTTTTAAATGCAAGCAATCAATAATGCAAAGCAATAAAATAACAGATAAGGGTGCAAAAAAATTTTAATAAGCAAGCAAGTAGTTTTTTTTCTTTTTGCCAAGCTTAGCAGCGCAATCCTCTTATTCTACCTTATCTGCTTCTTCAACCTGGAAATAAAACCACGATATATACAAATTTATTTTATATATATATCAAAGAAAAATGAAAAACTAGAACAAAGTAAATGAAAATAAATTCAAAACAACCCCTTTTTTTGAAATTGTAAAATATTTTTTTTTTGAAAAGGAAACTTAAAAGTGCAGTTTTAAATAAAAAATAAATTTTTTTCTAGACAATGGAAAATGGACTTCAAACAATTCACCAAACCATCATGATAAAAAACGAAATCAAAATGGATTTATAAACAAAATACAACAAACTCCTTTCTCTTTTTTTTTAAAAGCAACAAGGCCCAACCAAATAGAAGAACTAATCCAAACCCTTAATACCTGATGTTAACCCAAGATTATAGAAACAGGAAAAACAAAATAAAATCAAAACCACTACCATATAAACCTCATACTTAAAAATCTTCATAGCAAATACCGAAAACAACTACCATAATTTTAAAAATCCATTACAAACCCAGAAATTCTTAATTCGAGAAACGTTCATGCTTCCAAAATTGATTCTCGATCACGAATCGATATGTTAAATTTGAGATTTTGGGTTTGGGTATTCGGGTATCTGAGAGGCGCTGATGGTTTGCGATTTAGGGATTTGCGGCAGTTCGATGAGGGATCGCAGGAGGTTGAGGGGATGGCTGGTGTTCACCGTTTTTTAATTGGGTGGTGGCTGGTGTTCGAAGTGGATTCAAGGTGATCGTGATTCGATGATGGTTTGTGATGTCGAGTTGAGGGTTTGGGTTCGATTGTTCGTCGATTGATGGTGATTGATGGAGGATTGTTTCGGCGATTGGGTTGTTCGAGGGTGGTTCAGAGAACGGAGATGAGGCGGGTGGCTTTGCTCGCTATTGCAGCTGATCGTAGTTGTGTGATGGTGATGTATGATGTTTTGGGAAGTTGTGGTATGGAGTTGTGAATTGTTCGTTGAGGTCGTGGATGTGGAGTGAAAGCAGTAGTCTTGATTGGGAAGTAGCTAGTGTCAGTGATGGGTGAAGTCAGGCAACGGCACCATGAAGCAATGGCATGTGAAGGAGTGATAGAAGGGAGTTAGGATATTTGTTGGTGTGGCAGTGATTGGGGGAAGCTTGTAGTTTGTAGGCAAGTGATGGTGCAGCAGTTGGCAGAGGACAGGGGTGATGGTCGTTGTGGGTTGTGTTATGAAGTTGAGGAGTGAAGCAGAGGGAGATGAAGTGCATAGGTAGGGAAGGCACAAAGCACAAGCACAGTTTGAGGTGCAAGTTTGATGAGTGGGACTGTGATGTGGTTTGTTGTCAATGAAGTTGCTGTTCTTGGTGGAAGGTGTGATGAGGAAGTGCGTTGGATATGTAAGAGGTGAAGGTTGGTTTTGCTGTGATGAATGTCGCAGTGGTAATGTCAATGGTTATTGTTATTTGTGTTTGTACCAAAATTGGGCACAACACTCTTCGGAAGTCTTTGAAGAGATAAAGTGAAGAAATTAAATGAAAAAAGTGGAATTATCTAACAAAAACTCCAAATTTCAGAAATAAGAATAATTAAAGTGCAAGGAGACACAAGGATTTAGAGTGGTTCGGCGTATAGCCTACGTCCACTACGAAATAGTTTGTTTTATTGATCTTCCTTTAATGTTTACAAGTGAATGCAATGAATTACAAGAGGTAGCCATTATTTGCAGCTGTGAATCTGGTTGGTAGCAGCAGCGACAGAGTTCAGATCTGGATCTAGCGGAGTCCGGGCATTGGAGATCTCAAAGAGGAAGAAGAACCCCTTTTTTGTTGGCTTTGGGGGTCTATTTATAGGTGTAGGAGGCTGATATTTCGCTCAGATCTCGAGAGATCCTCTCTGGCACGTGACCAGGTCCGTACGCCCAAGCCCGTGAAGTTTCGGTCCGATCCGTGATTGACACGAGCTGATTTCGACTCGCTCAAGATTTCATCCAATGGAGTCGAAATTTGGCGTGGACATTCTTTAGCATACACGTGGTCTTCTGTGAAAATTTCATAGCGTTTGGACTTGTAGATTGGGAGATATGATCGATACGAAATAGAGTTTTCGGTGGGCTGTTTCCTTCGACTCGCTTCCATTTCGACTCGCTTTCGTTCGACTCGATGACTTGGTGCTTGATTCTTACTCTGTCTTGGATGTCACTTCGAGCGAGTCGAAGGGAGTACTTGGTCGAGCGAGTCGAAGCCAGAATTGGTCGAGCGAGTCGAAATGGGACGTTCTGGGAGGTTCGATCAGTGGAGTCGACGTTGATGGAGTCGAGCCAGTTGTCTGAGTGGAGCAAGTCGAAGTGTGCACTCTTGATGGCTTTAAACCAGAGCGAGTCGAAAAGAGCAGCTCTAAAGGATGCGGATCGAGTCGAACCTGATCGACTCGAGATTGGCCTCTGAGCGAAGCGAGTCGAAGACGTCACTACTGGGCACCGTGTAGCGAGTCGAAGTTGGCTTCAGACTGAACGTTGGGAAGCGAGTCGAAGTTGGCTTCAAACTGAACGTTGGGAAGCGAGTCGAAGGAGCGAGTCGATTGGTAGTTGATCTCCATCCAACCTTGCATCGTTCATAAATTGTGCATATGAACTCGGATTGACTTGAGATTTGAAGCGTTGGTTCTCTTGGCTTAGCTTGCCATGACCTACCAATTTTGGCTCGATCCGGACTCGGACAAAATTCATCGATATCCGTGGTGAGCCCATGTATAACTGATCTCTGGGATAGACCGTTTACTGGTTACTAGTCAATCCTTTGGTATTACGGCCTTGCCAAAAGGCGGGATAACATTTGCCCCCCAAAGTACGTCTTGTGAAAACATGATGTGCTTTGAAGTGCTGCAGTCTTTACTCTGAATAGTTATCGTCCTTTCGATAAGAGTTGTAATCTTTGACCGTCCTTCTTGATAATGTAATCCGTTGACTGTCGACTGCTATGCCCTGTATTGTTGCAGCTGATTGCTGTATGCTAGTGGTTACCCGTTTGCTATTGTAATCGTTACTGGATGAATTTCTGACTCCTAAAAATCTAGAATATTGAATATTAGTCCGTCATTCATGCATACATGTTAATCTGACCCCCGCTGAATCGTTGTGAAGGATTGAAACATCGAAGATAGTTTCCATTGAATTTGTGGACGCGAAGTAAGTGTGTCGAGTTGATGACGGACTCGAACTGAGCGAGTCGAAGTGGAGCGAGTCGATGTAGACTCCCTGATGGAGTCGAACTGGTCGTTCGACTCGGTCTTGGGTTTGAATTGCAGAGAAGCGAGTCGAAACATACAGGAGGCAGTGGAGCGAGTCGAGACATTCACTGATTGAGCGAGTCGATGTGACGTCTTTTATGGCTGCATGAGGGAGTCGAACTAGTCACGGGGAAGGAGTCGAAGGAGCGATACGAAAAGGAGCTCCACATCAGTGCACTGAAGAGGGAGTCGAAGCACATGCTCGACCCTACTGGAATTCGAATCGGTTATTCCTCTTGTTTTCGACTCCATATAAATATTCCATACTTAGTCTTTTTTTCTGGTTTTTACCTTTCATCTTTACCTGCCTTCGTAACGCTCAGAAACTCGAGCAAAAAGAACAAACGTCCTCGCCTTCAAATCGATTCATACCTCCGATTATTCGAACCAATGACAAATTGAGGTAATCCATTGAGCGAAAACATCACGTAAAGGAGGAGACTCGAGTCTTAACACTAAACTGGTCAGAGTCGTGATTGATCGAAGAGTCCCGGACCTTAGCTTCGTGTCGATCTGGAGTAGGGATTTCGAGATGATGAGGCGGAGGCCTTCGTATTGATCGATGGTGGAGCTTCGCATCAAGTCGAATGCTCTGAGTATGTGGATCGATACGAAGGGGTTGTGTCTTATGGACTCGAAATAATGGCCTTGGATTGAGTCGAAAAGTATATCTTTTGATCGAGTCGAAGCAGAGGCTTTGGATCGAGTCGAAGTGCGTGGTTCGGGATCGAGTCGAAGTAAAGGCTTCGAAGCGAGTCGAAGAGCGTGGCTTCGGACCGAGTCGAAGGACATGGTCTTGGATCGAGTCAAAGCGAAGGCTTCGAAGCCAGTCGAAGATCGTGGCTTCGGACCGAGTCGAAGGACATGGTCTTGGATCGAGTCGAAGTGCATACTCCCAACTGATCGATTCGACCTCGAGCCTTAGTGAATGATTTGAATTCGAACTCGAATAATTGCCTTGAACTTGGACTTTTGACGTTTTGACCATTGGTTCAATTTCGACGAGATCAAAAATTCTAGTGCCTTTGACCACTTAACTCCGACGAGCTTCAAATTTGCATAACTGGACTTAATTGTTTCACTTCATATCTGACTTCCTATCGAAGCTCGTCGATGAAACTGCAACTTATAAAAATAACACCAAACTTCGACTTGGAGTGATAGTTAATAACTGAATGGCGCGGTTGCGATGGTCAGCGATGACGGTCCTTCTGACTGAATTCCGAAGTCTCGTTCGTTACACGTTTTCCTTAATCCGGTTGACCTTCCCAAATAATATACAGTACTACACTGCACATCACGCTCACACACTCTACACTAGGGGATGCACATGCGTTATTTGTCAGTTTAACAATGATTTTTTATAAGCTAGCTGGTTATGGATTCTTCAAGTTCTCAGCAGCCAAAATTTCCAAGTTCTGCTCCTTCAACTATTGAGATACTGGTCATTGAGGCCGAAGTTATTAAGATAGCTCCGGACGAGCGTCAAGGGGCTCGGTTTATTTGTACTCCACCCGATTCGGTGCCGTCGGGTATTTCTGAAGACATGTTGGGTCGGATCTGCTTAAGGCACGGTTTGTCGCTTGACGACGTGCTACTTCCTGGACCGAAGGACAGGCCACATTATCCCCCGGAAGGGTTTACTGCCTTCAACCGTCATGCTTGAACAGCGGGGACACTTCCTCCCTTTAATGACTATATAAGGGAGACGTTATCATTTCTTGGTATAGCTCCGTCTCAGCTACATCCCAATGGGTATGCCTTGTTAAACAACACCTTCATCCTGTTCATGGAGATCCTCTTTCGACCGCCGAAGCCGATCGATATCAGATATTTATTCAACGTTAAAAGCTGTGGAGATAGCCCTTCTTTTACCTTCCTGGAGGCATTCAGAAGATATCACATTGTGCTGGGTTCCTGGGGGAGGCTAAGTTATTTCAAATCCGAATGGTTCTACGTTCGGTGCCGCCCTGGATTTGCTAGGCGATGGTTGGACAGACGTAAGTGTCGCCATCCCTCATGATTTACTGAGATGTTAGTGACCGACTCCAAGAACTGACATACTTTTCCTTTCTTACAGCTGCAATCTCTCGCCCCGATGGTGCGTACTTCAGAGAGCTTGTTCGGATTCTTCAAGCGTTTCCAGGCGAAGAGAGGCACATAGACTTAGTCCGGACCGATAGGAATTCGAGGGCTGTTGGGCTGATAGAACGAAGACAGAGTATACACCTGGATGTGATACATAGGGTGGCCTCGAAGAAATGCGTGAAACGCGTGAAGCGCAAAGCGCCTGCAGTTGCGATCACCGAAGAAGTTGATCCAGAAAGAACGCCCACCGACACTGAGCTTCTAGTCGTGCCTCTTTCCGATGTTCAGGATTCCAGAGGAAAAAGAAAAGGCAAGGCCGCTGCTTACAAATGACCTAAATCGAAGAGATTTAAATCCGTGGTCGTGTCTTTACCTTCCCAGGGGATTAGAATCTCAGAGGCTCCTCCCCCGCAATTGGAGAATCCTTTTGCCGGGCTTAATGACATTCTGATCCTGGATTTCATGTCGTCTCCTCATGATGCCGGGATGGAAGGGCTTGATAGTGCTTTTGAACCGAGCGGGTCGCTTGCTATGGGTGCGGCCGACATTTCTGGTTGGTCGGGGGATTGCACATGCATACACATCACTACACTTCATGATCCACAACTGTACTTCGTCCAACTTAGGAAGTCACTAACTCTTTCTTCGCTTCTCCTTTTTAGGTACCATGTCCGGGAGAGGATCAATGCTGAACAGTCTTCGTTCAGCCCGAAAGGTTTCTGGTTACTATGATTCCCGCAGGAGGGATTCTGATAGGGATCGCGATCGCGAGCATTCTAGTCAGGATAGGTATAGGCGCGATAGGGATAGAGAATACCGGCGCCGGTCTAGATCACGCTCTCCTCCTCCTAGGCTTCCATCTCCTCCTCCCATTCAAACTTCACATCCACCGGAGCCTCCTCATCACAGGCCTTCTTCTCAGACTTCCAGATCTGAGACTCATCTCCAGAGAGTCGAGACTTCATCTTCCATGGTTACAGAGTAGGTCCCTGCTGATCCCACTGGAGAAGGGGCCCTTAAGTTGGCTCAAATGAAGAAGGATTTTCCTAATATTTTCTTCGACGGTTATGTTTTCCCTCCCCACTTGAAGAGGATTCCATCGTTGGTAGAAGGCACGATGCATGACTTTGTCCACGACATCTATACCCAATATCGAGAGTGGGCGAAGGCTGCCGAAAAATCTTCTAAATTGGCCTTCGAGCGAGCAAAAGAGATCGAGAAGATGGAAACTGAGCTTGCCAAAAGGGATCGCATTATCCAAGTACTTTCTGCTGAGTCTGAGTCTTCTCAGAAATCTGAGATTGAGGCCATTAAGAAGGCTGACGAAGCGAAGGCAGAAATGGAGAGGTTGAGTCAGGCACATGTTGCCCTGATGGAGGAAATATGCCACCGGAATACCAGTCATTGCCGAGCGAGACGCGGCAGTCAAGGAGCTTAATGAACTAAAAGCCAAATTCACCAGCTTGGTCAAAGAAAAAGATGACGCGAACACCGCAGCCTAGGAGGCGTGCGATCAGGCTGTTCTGCTCAAGGGAGAACAGGATGCGGCGGTGGCCAAAGTCCAGAAAGTGGAGACTGAGGTCGAGGAGAGGGTGAAGTTGGCCGAGTCCAGGCTAGTGGCCGACATCAAGGACCTCCTCGTTGTTTACAATGCTAATGTGCTGAGGCACAGGGGTCTGGCCTGGCTCGATGATTATTCGACGCATCTCCATAGCGCTTGGGGCCGATTGGTTGAGGAAGAGAAAGAGGCGCACCAAGGTGAATCTGTGGACGAATTCGAGCTCGAGAATCATCTGTTAACTGATGACGAAAAGAAGATTCTCCATGATTCAATGATCTCTTATGAGAAGGAGAGGCTCGGAACCCAGCACCTTGAGGTAGGAGAGGGCTCCGGGATTGGACATCACGATGCAAGTCTTGATCTTCCAGTGTCAACTCAGCTTGAATCTTTGCATGCGGTTGATCCTTAAGCTGTTCCTGCCTATAACCTGGATTAGCCGTAGATGCCTCCGATTACAGCGCAAACGACTGAAGCCGCCCCGTCGCTTACAAGCAAAACTGAGGAAGGTACTCTGAACATTCCACATGTCTTTCATGAGTCGAAGTCTTCGACCGAGTTTAAGTTCTAACAATTCTTTTATTCTTTGTCCAGTGATTGGTGCCGCACCAACCATGCTTCCTGCCACTCAAGAGTCATATCAAATGCAGGAGGCTATCGTGACCGAGGCAACCACCATGAGTACAGCTGCCCCGCTTGGCGATCTGCAGGGTGGTACGATCGTGTTCGACGTGCAGCTGATGGATGAACTCTTCCGCCGCCACGACGATCCTCGTGCTGACTTGTCATCTGTTATGAGTGGGACTGATCCGGCTGCAAGCTCTTCAATGGCGACTGCTGATGCCCCCTGTGGGGCTCAAGCAGTAACCGAAGAGGACATGTTTGCTCAGATTGACGCCGAGCTGGCAGCAGCGGGTTATGGCGGCAGCTTTGGAGGTGGGATGGCAGCATCGGGACCTGCCCCGCTCGAAATGATGTCTCCTGGTGGTTTTGTCTTCCTCACCAGCCTGCCCGTTCCACCTTCTGAAATTGATCCTGTTCCTCCGACTCCGCCCGTAGGGAGCATTCTTATTCACACGAGTCCGGAGGAGGACATCGACATAATGCCCTCGCCTGAAGACCAACCGTCGAAAAGTAAAGGCTCGAAGAGGAAGGTTGGCGATGGCTCCAGCGAGTCCGCACTGAAGAGGATGCCAAGGAAGAAGAGAGATTAGGCCTGATCATCTGGCGTATTTTGATTTTGCATTTTGTTAGCCGTGTATGGATGCGGGTTCGGCCCCTTTATTAGGAATTTTTGGAAACTTGTACACGAACGTCTCCTATAATCAATAGAAATGAAACTTTTTCTTTTTTGTCATTGTGTACTTGTCTAAGTGTTCCAGTGTCTGAAATGCACTTGTGAAATTTCAGGTTCCGAATCAAGTTTGTTCTAGTTTGCCAAATTCGGGAACTGTGGACATGGCTTGCGACCGAGAAGCGAGTTGAATTCTGACAATCGCATTGCTTCAACCAGTGGTTGACGCCTAAGCCCTGCCCCCCAGTCTTGGGGATGAGTTGTAAATCGTCAACCGACGATTGCTTCTTACTTGCAACATGTTGAGTCTTGCACCATCAAACGGATGCCTGAAGCAAGCGGAGATTGAGTGATGCATCCATGCTTGTTTTATTGTCGATAATCATTTTCGTACTCCGGGGGTTCCCATTCATTCATCAGTGGCTAGTTACACTGGCTTAAGCTTCGATCATATGTCTGCGATCGGGGGACTTGGAATTGGCACTTGCATTCTGGGAATCCGGAGTCGATGTTTATACTCCACTTCGCGCTCTGGGAATTCGGAGTTGGATGTTTATACTCCGCTTCGCCCTCTGGGAATTCGGAGTTGAATGTTTATACTCCAGTTCGCGCTTTGGGAATTCGGAGTTGAATGTTTATACTCCGGTTCGCGTTTTGGGAATTCGGAGTTGAATGTTTATACTCCACTTCGCACTCTGGGAATATGGAGTTGAATGTTTATACTCCAGTTCGCGCTTTGGGAATTCGGAGTTGGATGTTTATACTCCGGTTCGTGCTTTGGGAATTCGGAGTTGAATGTTTATACTCCGGTTCGCGCTTTGGGAATTCGGAGTTGAGGAAGGATTGTCGTGTACCAATCCCTTTTTTTGACTTTGATGTGATGGCTTGCCCCCGAGCTCGGGTTTCACTTAGGGAATGATTGGTTGCACCGCATCCACTCTCTACTTGAATAAATCCCACCGTGTGATGAGACTTAGATCTCTATGCATAGTGATGGTCATATGAAGTATTTCAAGTAAATCACAGCTCTGGCTCGAAGAGGTTGCATTTTATTGCTGCAATAAGAAAGTGTGGCAAAGTCAGTTTCCTTATTACAAGTTCTAACTTCGAAATGCATAAACAAATTGCAGAAAAGGAAAGTAAACTAAATGGATAAAGATAGCCTGTCAGGTGTAATAGCGGCGAAGACTTTCGCTGTTCCAAGCTCTTGGCAGGGTAAGACCGTCGATAACTTGAATGTGCCATCTCCGAGCCTTCGCTCAATAGCATACGGTCCTTCCCATGTTGGCTTCATATGTGAAGGAACCGAATAGACTCTTTTTAAGAGGAGATCGCCTAACTCGAAGGTTCGCGGATGGACCTTGGCGTTGTACAATCGGGTGACTCGACTTCGATGGGCAACTGCCCTCAAGTCAGCTTCCTCACGCTTCTCATCTAGTAGGTCGAGAGATTCAGCAAGTAGTATAGCATTCGTCTTTGGATCATAGTATGTCACGCGATGGGAAGGTACTTCTAGCTCGATTGGAATAACTGTCTCTAAACCGTAGGAAAGAGAGAACGGAGTGTGGTCGGTCGCGGTCTTGTGGGTTGTTTGGTAAGCCCATAGAGCCATAGGAAGTTCATCGACCCATTTGCCCCCGACCTTTTCCAGTCGTTTCTTCAGGATTGATTTTATAACCTTATTAACTACTTCGACATGTCCGTTTGCTTGAGGGTGAGCAACTGCGGAGAATTTCTTTTGGATGTGAAATCGTTTGCAGAAGTCTTTGAATTTAGCGCTGTCGAATTGGGTTCCGTTGTCTGTAATTATGGTGTGTGGGAGACCGTATCGACAGATGATGTTACGAACCACAAAGTTGATTACTTTCTTCGTTGTAATGGTAGCGAGAGCTTCGGCTTCAGCCCACTTTGTAAAGTAATCAACTGCGACGATGGCGTACTTCGCTCCACCTTTTGCAAGAGGTAGAGCACCGATGATATCGATGCCCCACATTGCGAACGGCCATGGGCTGACCATTTGCGTTATCTCAGTAGGAGGAGCTCTAGGAACTCGGGCATATTTCTGGCACCTATCACATTTCTTCGCATATTCCAACGCATCACGATTCACGGTAGGCCAGTAATAACCTACGGAGTATTTTCTTGGCAAGTGTTTGCCCCCTAGTGTGATCGCCACATTCTCCTTCGTGCACATCGTGTAGCACTTGTTTGATTTCATCATGAGCGATACATCGGAGTAGGGGGACTGAGTACCCCCTTTTGTACATGAGTCCATTCTGGATGGTAAACCTTGATGCCTTTCGAAGGACTTGTCTTTTTTCACTCCTGCGCTCCGGCAGGGTTCCGTGCTCAATGTAATCTCTGAGTGGAGTCATCCATGAATCCCTTTCGGGGACGGATTCGTATGCCCGATTTATTTCTGCTCGGTCGATACTTGGGGAAGATAGCGTTTCTACGGGTACGAGTCCCATTTGTTGAGCTTCGCCTGTGCTGGCTAGTTTCGCCAATGAATCGGCCTTTTGGTTGCGTTCTCGAGGTATACTGAATATGGCGTAGTAATCGAAATGGTCTAGTACTTCCTTAACTTGCGCTAAATAAGCAGCCAACCTTCGATCTCTTGCTTGATACTCTCCTCGTACTTGGCACACAACCAATTGTGAATCACAATAAATTTCCACTATGATAATCCTCAAATCTCTAGCAAGTTTCAAGCCGGCTAGGAGTGCTTCATATTCAGCTTCATTATTAGTTGCATGGAAATCGAACTTTAAGGCATAACATATGGATCGACCCTCGGGAGTTTCAAGCACAATACCGGCGCCTGAACACCGGTCGTTTGATGCTCCGTTAGTATAAAGCTTCCAGACGTACTCGGGGGATTTACTGGCTTCGGGCATGTCCTCTAGGATGGTAAATTCAGCTATGAAATCGGCTAGGACTTGTCCTTGTATGGCCCGTCTCGGAGCGTAAGTAAGGTCAAACTGGCTTAGTTCGATGTTCCACTTGAGTAACCTTCCAGACGTCTCAGGCCGCAAAAGGACCTGTCGTAATGGCTGGTCGGTGTAAACAATAATGGAATGCTCCTGGAAGTATGGTCGGAGTTTTCTTGATGCAATGACAAGGCAGTAAGCCAACTTTTCCAGTCTCGGATAATTTCTTTCAGCTCCAGTCAATCGTTTGCTGACGTAGTACACCTACTTCTGTATTTTGTCTTCTTCTCGGATTAAGGCAGCGCTAATAGCGTTCTCTGATATCGCCAAATATATGAATAGCTTCTCATGGTCGATGGGTTTTGGAAGGATAGGTGGTGTGGATAGATGTTGGACTAGCGCCTGGAAAGCGCCCTCGCATTCCATGGTCCATTCAAAGTTTCGTTTCCCTTTTCGAATCAGATCGAAGAAGGGAATGCATTTGTAACGACCCGTAAATTTCAACTGTTTTAATAACGTAATTTGTTGAAATTTTGTGAAATTTTAAACGATAAAATTTTGAAATAAAATTTGATATTTGGAATACGTCTAGTTAAACATAGCGACTGGTAAATTTTCATCTGAAAATATGAAAGTTTATTTCGCGCGTAAATTTACTTCAATTTAATCAGTTAAAAAACGATGAAAATAAAATGTTTCCGAAACCTAAATATTTTTACATAGAAAAATTCTAAACCATCTTCTGAGCAAGATGTCAGTTGGTCGCTTTTCCAAATTTGGACATCTTTGGCTCCGTCGATCTTATTCTTCAGCGTTTTTCTTGCATTTTCCGCTATTAGAAAATTCGAATTTTTATAATTCGATCGTGCCACTGATAATTTTATACCGCTTTGACCGTCTCGTCGTGTTGATCTCTCCGGTATATTCATTCGTGTGTTTCGAAATTCGGTACACAACGAAACCAGTAAAACGATTACCGTATCGATAAACGTTTTCAAACCTTTTTGAAATCTTTGTTGATTGGTTACCCACTCTGGAAACCAAAAGTCAACAGTCATTTGCTTTTGTTAACTCCAGAATTCAATGTTATGGCTGTCACTCTTCCTTGCTTCAACTTTTGGCTTCTACTATTCCTTGGCTTCAATTCATACGTTGGTTCGTGCAATTCAAATTATTATATGTTCTGCCTTCTTCATAATAATAATGCACGTTTATATTCATACGGTTGCTTGAATCCATCTCCTCCTTTTGTTTGCCTGAAGCTCGTCATCCATGCTAGCCTTCATATTTTTCCAAAGCATGCTCCTATTGATTTCTTCAAACCCGAACGTCTCTTTCCATTCCCCGACCTCCTCCATGACCAGCGACCCATCGTCAATTCCACGGGCAGCGAACCATCCACCTTTTCATCTGCCACTTCCTCACGCCTTACCCTCCATCGCCAACTGCCGTTCACCCACGCGCACCCGATCATCTCCACTATTCACCAAACACACTCTGCCTCCACAACCGAGCTTGCGCATGTTGCCACCTTCAAGAAACCCAGCAGACCCGAGCTACTCCGCCCCACTTCTTCTCCCCACCCATCACAAACCCATCTCCAGCCGAACATCCTTTTTCCGGCTACCTCCATCTTCCCTATCGCCTGCCTTCGAACCCAACGTCCCACCTTGCCGAATGTTTTCTCCCAGCTTCTTTTTTTTGTACAAGGTATTTTATATTTTATAAATATTTGTTTTTAGCAAATATATCGATGCTTGTGAACCTTGTTATTTTGATTTCTTTTATGTAAATATTATGTGTCAGTGCTTCGAATATATAATGTTAGTTATATATAAATTTTATGTTAGTATATATATAATATCAGTGTTGTCGTAGCTATTTTATATAAATTTTGCAAAAATAGGTAACATGGCATATTCGTGTTATAGTTAAAGACATAAAGGATTAATACAAAACAAAATGCATATGTAGCAAGTGCAATTAAATTCTTTAGAGTTTGAACAGCGTAAGGTAGGTACCCTAGTCCTACTGACTCATTGCACGCAGATACAATTGGGTACTCCTATATAATATAGAATACTGTTACAAAAGTATATGGTGTGCAGTATATTTTTATATGTTAGTTTACTTTCATATGTATAATTTGGACAACTAGAATTGGTTTTGGGTTCAACAGTGTACGATCTATATAGGCTGTTTTGTATACGAAATATATGTATTTGTATACAACTAGAATTGGTTTTGTATTCTATTTTATGTGTACCGTATATATATTTCTCTGGTATAACAATTATATGATATGTTTACATAAGTACATATATTTTGATGGTATATATATAAGTTTATGCTGTCAAATCATTTCTATAAAAGTATATAGTTATAAAGGTTGACTTTATTTTGGGATTTTGGTTAGCGAATAGGTTAACAAATAATAATAATTCCAGAATTTTGCATATTTTAGCTTACAGAAGTATAATTAAATTTTGGTATATATATAGTTATATATGTGTGAGTTCACTTATGTCCATTCATTTTCATCGACCCAATTTTGATTTGATTTCGCCCATTCATTATTATCAGCTTTGATCGTTGAATTCGAGCCGATGTTGCTTTGTTTCGATTCGTCATTCAAATTTCAGTGTCCGCATCAGTGAGCATATCCGTATCACCTTCTGTATTCTCTAGACTCGAAAGGTGAGCACTCACTCACGATTAACGTTCTTTTATTTATTAAATTTGATATCAATTGAAACGACAGTTGAAATATGCTGCTGTTTGATATTTACACTGTTATTACCTGTATCGGTTCACCTCTGACATCTGACACCATTATCTGTTATATATGCAATGATAATCCAGTTTGGTTGTTAAATGATTGATTGTTGATGTTTATATTGGACGTTAAATTGTTAATGATGTAAGTGATAAATAATTTGAAATTGAAATTGACGTAGGATAGTTAAATTTGATATATGTGTTAAATTTGATTTGATGACATTTGCATAATATAACCCCTTTTAATTGTTAAATTAATTGACATATAGAATAGCGATAATTACACTTTGAACCATCGACGTATATTGGATTAATTGTTGTAGTATAAATTGTAATTGAATGACAAGTGAAAAACCGTATAAATAATTAGTGGAATAATCTTTAATCTGCATGAAATGATAGTGTAGATTCTAGAAATAATTATATTAATTCGTACAAATAACAATGCGAATTAATATGATTATTTCGGGATTATTTGAATTGATTATTGGATTGTTATTGATTGTTGTTATTGCTTGTTTATTTACTTTGACATCATCCCAGTTATCACACTGCAAGTTCCCTTTGCTATGTTTTGATTTTGAATTGAATTGGAATCGGGTTGAAATGATAAATACCCAAATTGAACTTTGACCTAGGATAGGAAATTAAATAAAACCCGATTGGTCAATAATTTGATTTAAAAATAAACGAAGATTTTATTTGAATAAAGAATATGGTTTTGAGATGAAGTTAAAATTTGAATTTTTGATGAAAGGAAAATGTTAATATTTAATAATCTGAAAAAAAAAATATTAACAATGTAAATTGATGAAAGAATGTTGTTTAATTTGAGAAATGATTGAATTAAATTTTGAAATGATTTAATAATTAAGTTTGAAATTGAATTAAGTTTGAAATTATTAAACTTTGAAATGATTTAATAATTAAGTTTGAAATTAAAACTAAGTTTGAAATTATTAAACTTTGAAATGATTTAATAATTAAGTTTGAAATTAGTTTTGAATTATTTAATAATTAAATAAGGTTGAATCATTTAATGATTAAATTGAACTGAATTCTTTGATAAGAGAAATTGAACTTTTGAATAAATGAATTTTACATCGTAAATAATTGAAATTGAATTTCTTATTTAAGTAAGTTTTTGGAAAATTATTTATGAAAGTAAATAACTGAAATTGAATTTCTTTAACAAGAAATAAAATGTGAGTTATTGAAATTAATGTAAGACTTGAAATTTAAAGAATTGGATTTGATGAATTTAATTTAATTCAATTTATAAGTTGAATTTAAATAATGGATTTAATGAATTGGAAATTCAATAGAAATTGTTTGAATGATAAAGTAACTTAACGAAAATTGAATGGAATCGATAATGAGTTTAAATTGATTTGAATGTTAAATTAAATTTATTTAAATGATTTCGGAATGAAACTTATATACGAACTTGAATCAATATTTGAATGGTTTTAAATAAAGATTGAAATTGAATTATAAGATTTTGAAATGATAATTTGGAAGTTTTGAAACGTAAATTATTGGAAATTGGTTTTGAAAGACAAATGAAATGTTTATTTACGAATTCTATTTGAAATTGAAATTGATTTGGTTTTGAAATATATAAACGACCAATCGGTGTAATAATTACGGAAGTTATTAAAGAGACCGGAATTCGGTTATGGATATACTCTCTATCTAAACCGAAAACAACTTTAATAACTATACGCGGAGTGATGATCCAGAATGAAGTGGTTGGAATGATGTACGTGATGACTGAAGAAAGAGAACGATGATGGATAACCTTGACACTTGTGTCAAATTGGAAATGACTAAAACAGGAGCTGTGCCGGGCCAATGGAGGATTAGCTACCTCAAGTGGACACACTTCTTCGAACTACTTATACTTGTTGTCGATTGGTGCACCCTTGATTTTGGGAGTGTTGTTTCACGGTGTTGCGGGCGCTGCGGCGTTCCGTTCTCACCAGTCCGGATCAGGCGAACGGTAGTATCACTACCTTGGGTATAGCCTCATGTGCCTTGTCATACTTGTATTCCATTTATGCGCGACCACTACGAATTTGTTTTGTACCTTGAGTATATGGATTGCCCTCTGGTGACTTCCGGTTTTGGGGAAACTACGGTCTTGTATATGCTTGTGGGAATAAAAATGTGTTAAGGGTGGAATGGGCCATGACTTAACACTATTTTGATATCTTATTATTACTGATAGACATTATCTACTTAGCGTATATTACTACCTAGTAGATAGTTTAACGGATCCTTAAAGGATGGTTATTCCAAACATCCTGTGAGTTACTTGTATTTCAATTGCTATTTCACTTGAGTTGGATTTATTAATATAAGAATGTTAATCCTGACTCGAGTGTCTTGTGTTTTTGTTTTACGCTCGGGTCAGACTGAGTGTACCAGTATTCGAGACTCACCTTTGAAGTTGGAGCTTTGCTTGAAGATCCAGCCATCTATTCTGCTTTCGGTATTTGATGATTCCAGTGATGTATTCTGATTTGTATCTGATGTATCGTATTACTCTTCCGTTGTATCTGGTTTAACTCTGATGTAATTTATATATTTATATAGTAGCTTCATGAACTACTATCTCTTTTATTTCCGCTGCACTTATTACTCTGTGTCTGTGATCTGTGATTATTTTATTTACTGTATATGTTCTGTTTTGCTAATTTAAATTAACAACGCGGTATTTTGAGTAATTCAACTCCGGCATGAGTGTCTACCTATACACTTATAATGGATGCGAATGGTCCAAAATATCGGGTCGTTACAGCATTTGTCAGTTGACTTTGAAATGAACCTGCTCAATGCTGCTACTTTTCCATTGAGACTCTGGACTTGCTTTATAGTTTTGGGAGTTTCCATATTTCTGATTGCCCAAATTTTTTCGGGATTGGCTTTGATTCCCCGGGCGTTAACGATGAACCCAAGAAACTTTCCGGATGCAACCCCAAAGTGACATTTCAGTGGGTTGAGCTTCATTTTGTATTCCCGAAGTATGTTGAACATAGTTTCCAGGTCTTTTACATGGTCGGTGGAGAGTCGTGATTTCACAAGCATGTCGTCTACATATACTTCCATTGTCTTCCCGATTTGATTAGCGAACATCCGATTGACCAACCGTTGGTAAGTATCCCCGGCGTTCTTGAGTCTGAACGGCATAACCTTGTAAAAGTAAAGCCCCAGATTGGTCACGAAGCTGGTGTGTTCTTGATCGGCTAAATGCATCGGTATCTGATTGTAGCCTGAATACGCGTCCATGAAGGATAAAAGCTTGTGTCCAGCCGTCGAATCCACTAGCTGATCAATCCTAGGAAGCGGGAAATTGTCTTTGGGGCATGCTTTATTCAGGTCGAAATAGTCGACACATGTTCTCCACTTCCCATTTGGCTTTCGGACGAGCACGGGATTTGACACCCATTCGAGATATAGCGCATCTTGAATGAATCCGTTCGCTTCAAGCTTTTCTACTTCCTCTTTAAGGGCGGCAGATCTCTCTGGATCCATACCGCGCCTTTTTTGTTTGACCGGGACATGTCGCGGGTCAATGTTCAGAGTGTGGCTCGCGATGTCCGGCGAGATCCCATACATATCAGAATGTGTCCAGGCAAATACGTCAAGGTTTTCCCGTAGAAATTCAACCAATTCCTCTTGAGTTTTCCGGCTTAGCTGAGATCCAATCTTTATCATTTTCGAATCATCGTTAATGTCAATTGGGACATCAATCGTTAGTTCGGCTGGGGACGCTTGACTTTCTTTAGATTCCCCTTCGTCTTCAGTTTCTCTCGGGTCAAGGTCCTTGAGGAATTGGCTGGGGTGCCCGGGCCTGGGCTCGGGCGTTAATTGTCAATTGTCGGTGAAACGGATGCAGAGAGACTCCTCTACGTCCTTTCCCTTCTCCTTCCGCTGTGCTTCCCGTAGCTCAGCAACGTAGCAGGCTCTAGCAGTGGCCTGATCTCCATGAACGATTCCTATTCCATGATCAGTAGGAAATTTCAAGGTCAAACACCATGGGGCAATGGCTACTCTGAATTCAGTGAGGGCCGGTCGGCCCAAGAAAGCATTGTAAGGGGAGTCTATGTCCAGAATGATGAATTGCAACATTCGTACTCTCCGGCGTTCTCCTACTCCCAACTCCATTGGCAGTTCCACCATCCCAGTGGGAATTGTGGCACTTCCATTGAAACCATGGACTCGAGATTGACAAGGCTTCAAGTCTGTGGCTTCCATCTTCATTTTATCATAAGCTTGTTTGAAAAAAATATTCACAGAGCTTCCACTGTCAACTAAGATCCTTTATATCCAAGCAGGACCTACTTGCGCTGAGATGACCAGTGGATCAATAGTGGGAGCTTCGACTTTATCTGCGTCTTTGTTCCTGAACATGATGTCATCCATCATCGTTTTCTGTTGCTTGGCTGGAGCCCCCTCATCAAAACTACTACAACACTCGAAGTTCGCATGCTTGATAGAACTGGCATACGACTCCATTTCCTTCAAGCTTCGATTTGCTAGGTGAGGACCACCGCTTATTGTGTTAATGACCAACCTCCCGTCCGCACGAGCGGGTTCTTCCTGTTTTTCCTGATTCGGCGCGCGATTCTGATTTGATGGGCCCGCTCCACTGGATTGCAGCGTCCGTACATACTGATCCAGCTTCCGCTCACGTATCAGTTTTTCAATGAGGTCTTGTAGGTGACGACACACATTGGTGTTGTGGCCATAACTCTAATGGAATCTACAGAACTTTCCTGTTTGGATTTGTCTTTCGGTTGGTGGTTTTGGGGCAGGCTTCTTATACTGCATGGTGTTGCAGGTCTGCAAGTACACATTTTCCAATGACGTGTTCAATGGAGTGTAGTTTTCGTACATGGAAGCTCTACGTCGTGGTCCCCGATCCTGATCGCGTTTTTTGTTCTGATTTCTATTGTCCCTCTGCTAATTCTGTTTATTTTGGACGTTCAACTGAACTTTTCCAGAACTATCTCCGGACTGTTTAACAGCGACGTTACTCTAGATACCTTCGATGTTGGGCCCTGCATCATCCTGCTTCCTAGACTGTCTCGCATCCTCCCTTCTCAGCAATTGGGCTGCCTTGGAATAGAAACGGTCCAATGACGCAGGCGTTTCCCAGCTAACCAACTTCCGAACTCGGAATCAGCATCAATCCCCTTAGTCAGAGCCATCAGGATAGAGTTATTGTTGGGATTGCTTATTTCTGCACACGCAGCATGGAATCGCTCCAAGTAACGTCTAAGCGTTTCCCTGGGAGCTTGCGTAACACTAGACAGAGAGTTAACATCCTTCAGCCTCGCCACATGCATACGGAATTGTTCGACAAACTTAGTGGCCATCTAGTCAAAGTTAGAGATGGATCGCGGTGGCAAGCGAGTGAACCACATGCTAGCGATGCCTCCCAGGGAAATGGGGAAACTACGACACTTTACTGCGTCATCAACTCTAGCAGCATTCATCAGCCATTCATATTTCAGGACGTGTTGATTGGGGTCAGAACTTCCTTCATAAACTGGCAAAGCTGGCATCCTGAAGTGCCGAGGTGGTTCAGCATATAAAACATCATCGGTGAAAGGGGTATGACTTCGGGAGATTCCCCAGTCGTCATTAGATAGACCCTGACTTTCACGGATCATTTGGCGAATCATCGCTGGTATATCTGTCGTTTGGACGCTCGGAGCATGTTGTGCCAAGGTGTGGTCGGGTTCCACAGCGCGGGTCTAGACGGACGCGGTCGACGGTCCGTGCCTCCCCTCCTTGGTTCAACATCCTCTGGGACATAAGGTTCAGGAGTCTGCTCCCGTCGGTTATGTTGAGGATCAGCTTGGTTCCTAGCGTCACTTCCTCGCCCAGCAGTGGTGGTAGTAGCAATGTTGCCGGTAACATGATAAGAGGTAGCTCCTCCCCGAGTTGAAGGTTCTGTGCGGAGGCTAACAGATGGTCCAGCTCTCGGTTGCCCAAGGTTCGAAGCAGGTTGGTGTCCCATGGCCTGGGTGTAGCTTCCACCCAACCGTGGACGTGTGGATCTAGTTTGTCCACCGGAGGAGGCTGAGCTCTCTGTGGAGGAATGAGAACCTTGGTCTCTTCTAGATCTCCTTCGCCTTTGGCGATTTAGTTGGTTAGTCAACTCTGCATTGGCGTGTAGTTGCTCCGCTAGCTGTTGTCGACTCTGGGTCAACTCCTGAAGCAATGTCTGGAATTCTTGTCTAGTGATTGGACCTGATGGATCTAAAGGTCCTGCAGCATTTTGGTTGGATGGAGGTGATTGCACTGGGTTTTGTCGGTCCCGTGCTCCTTGATCAGCAGCTGTAGAGGTGGTACGTGTTCTCACCATAGTGAATTGGCGAAGTCCTTTCCTAGATCTGATTGCAAATCTGAGTAGAATGGAAGGGCTTCAAAGTTTTAGATCTGGATCTTCTTCTTAGATTTATACAATCCAATATAGATAGGAGATCCAAAGAGTGGGAGAAAAATTGGGTTTTCTCAGTGAAAGCACCAAAGTGTTTGTACCAAAATTGGGCACAACACTCTTCGGAAGTCTTTGAAGAGATAAAGTGAGGAAATTAAATGAAAAAAGTGGAATTATCTAACAAAAACTCCAAATTTCAGAAATAAGAATAATTAAAGTGCAAGGAGACACAAGGATTTAGAGTGGTTCGGCGTATAGCCTACGTCCACTATGAAATAGTTTGTTTTATTGATCTTCCTTTGATGTTTGCAAGTGAATGCAATGAATTACAAGAGGTAGCCATTATTTGTAGCAGTGAATCTGGTTGGTAGCAGCAGCGACAGAGTTCAGATCTGGATCTGGCGGAGTCCGGGCGTTGGAGATCTCAAAGAGGAAGAAGAACCCCTTTTTTGTTGGCTTTGGGGGTCTATTTATAGGTGTAGGAGGCTGATATTTCGCTCAGATCTCGAGAGATCCTCTCTGGCACGTGACCAGGTCCGTACACCCAAGCCCGTGAAGTTTCGGTCCGATCCGTAATTGACACGAGCTGATTTCGACTCGCTCAAGATTTCATCCAATGGAGTCGAAATTTGGCGTGGACATTCTTTAGCATACACGTGGTCTTCTGTGAAAATTTCATAGCATTTGGACTTGTAGATTGGGAGATATGATCGATACGAAATAGAGTTTTTGGTGGGTTGTTTCCTTTGACTCGCTTCCATTTCTACTCGCTTCCGTTCGACTCGATGATGTGGCGCTTGATTCTTACTCTGTCCTGGATGTCGCTTCGAGCGAGTCGAAGGGAGTACTTGGTCGAGCGAGTCGAAGCCAGAATTGGTCGAGCGAGTCAAAATGGGACGTTCTGGGAGGTTCGAGCAGTGGAGTCGACGTTGATGGAGTCGAACCAGTTGTCTAAGCAGAGCGAGTTGAAGTGTGCACTCTTGATGGCTTTAAACCAGAGCGAGTCGAAAAGAGCAGTTCTGAAGGATGCGGATCGAGTCGAACCTGATCGACTCGAGATTGGCCTCTAAGCAAAGCGAGTCGAAGACGTCACTCCTGGGCACCATATAGCGAGTCGAAGTTGGCTTCAAACTGAACGTTGGGAAGCGAGTTGAAGTTGGCTTCAAACTGAACGTTGGGAAGCGAGTCGAAGGAGCGAGTCGATTGGTAGTTGATCTCCATCCAACCTTGCATCGTTGATAACTTGTGCACATGAACTCAGATTGACTTGAGATTTGAAGCGTTGGTTCTCTTGGCTTAGATTGCCATGTCCTACCAATTTTGGCTCGATCCAAACTCGGACAAAATTCATTGATATCCATGGTGAGCCCATGTATAACTGATCTCTGGGACGGACCGTTTACTGGTTACTAGTCAATCATTTGGTATTACGGCCTTGCCAAAAGGCGGGATAACAGTTTGTATGGCAGAGGCGAGCAACGGTAACACTGTGTTTTGGGTTGTTTGATACGATATTGTAGTGAAAGAGAGGAGATGTTTGATGGTATTTGATGGTATGTCGGGAGCTGCAGTGGTAAGTTGTTTGTTGGTTGAAGCAGTAGTGAAGTGTGAAGTGTGGAGGGTAAGTAGTAGTGAAGTTGTTTGTTGGTTGAAGCAGTAAGCTAAAAACTAAGTAAGAGAGACTAAGGGAGAAGAGGGTTACATGAAACATAAGGGGTACTTATACATGTGTTAAACCCTAATTCATATTTTTGGGGAATGCCCAAAATACCCTTGAGAAAGTGTGGAGGCCAAGTAATCATTAGCTTCTACTAATCTTCATTTAAGTGCACATGAAGCCATTAATTCCATAAGCATGTGCATTAGCCTCTAATTTGTACATTAAGGTAGGTGGGTAGGTAGGGTCCTCCATTATCTTCACTTTGAATTATTTCCATCTTCATTTGTTCTCTTCACTCTTGTGCATGCATATATCATCATGTAACCACTTGTAAAATTCACCAAATTTCCTACCAAACAACATAGAAAATTCCAAGTAAATTTTCACAATTTAATAAATGCATAAAAATGACCATTTTGCCCCTATATGAAGATGAATATGTGACAATTTCAAATAATTTGAATTTTGGTTTAAACAAGTTAAAATACCCAATATGATCATTTATTTAATTTAAATAGATTAAATATGGTGGTAAAAATATGCACATTTACGTGCACATCAGCATCGGAGGTTAGAAGTTTTCTCGGGTTAGCAGGCTATTATAGAAAGTCCATCAATTTTTTTTGCAAGAATAGCAGCCCCCTTAGCCCATTTGACTAAGAAGAACCTAGTCTTTTCTTGGGACGATAGATTCACTAAGGTATTTGGGAAGCTTAAGGAGTTATTGAATAGTGCACATGTGTTCACTATTCCCGATGGAACCAAATCGTTTACGGTTTTCACAGAAGCTTATGGCATAGGGTTAGGAGTGGTTCTAATGCACGAAGGAAAAGTAGTTGCTTATGCTAGTAGGCAACTGAAGGATCATAAGAAAATTTATCCAGTTCACGACTTGGAGTTGGCATTTATCATCTTTTTCTTGAAGATATGGAAGCAGTATCTCTTGCAATGAAGGTTTGAGTTATTCATTGACCAAAAATCACTCAAATACTTTTTTCCCAAAAAGATTTAAATCTTAGGAAGCAGAGATGAATGGAATATATAGCATCGTTCGACTTTAGTATTCAATGCACCCCTGGAAAAGGGAATGTAGTTTCCGATGCCCTTAGTCGGAGGCATGCTACCTTAGGTGCTATATATGAATGGAGGCAGTTGGACTTCTCTTAAATTTTAGCTTCCAACCTCCAACAGAACCAATCCAAGGGTTTTTAGCAGTTATGAAGATTATGCCAGCCTTAATAGACTGCAAAAGGCTCGAGCAAGTGAAGGATGAGATGTTAGTGGATATTTTGGAGAAGTTGAGGAAGGGAGAGCATTTACCCCATGCTAGTAGGTACTCATCTGATGAGAAGGGATACTTAAGAAGAGATGGATGCCTTTGTGTTCCAATGGCTAATAGTTTGTTGCGAGAGGTGCTAATGGAATTTCACCACTCAAAGATGACCATTCATCTCGGAGGAGAAAAGATGTACAAGGATATGAAGAGGATTTTATTTTGGCCTGGAATGAAAAAGAGCGTAGCTGAGTTTGTTGCTAAGTGCTTGACATGTTAGAGAGTAAAAGCTGAGCAAGGGAAGCCTGGAGGATTACTATTACCATTGGAAGTTCTGACGTGGAAGTGGGAGCATATTTCGATGGATTTTATGGTAGGATTGCCCAAAAGTCAAAGGGGTAATGAAGCTATTTGGATTGTTGTGGATAGACTCATTAAGAATGCCCATTTTATTCTGGATGGGAACAATAAAACCACCACTCCTCTCGAGCAAATCTACATCAAGGAGGTAGTTCGATTGCATGTTCACCAGTGAGTTTTGGAGGAGCATACAAGCAGCTTTGGGAACTTCTTTGAATCTTAGCACTACATATCACCCACAGATTGATGGTCAAACGAAAAGGGTGATTATGATTTTGGAAGACTTGTTGAGGTCTTGTAATTTGGATTTGGGAGGACATTGGGAGCAACATCTACCTTTAGTTGAGTTTACGTATAAAAATAGCTATCAAGCGATGATTTGTATGGCCCCACTTGAAGCACATAATGGGAGGCCACGAAAATAGCCAAGTTGTTGGTGGGAAACCACCGACAAAATATTACTCGAACCTGATTTGATCCGTGATACCATGAAAAAAGTAGAGTTGATCAAGCAATGAAATAATGCAGTACAAAACCATCAGAAATTTTATGCAAATAAAAGAAAGAAAGAAAGATCATGAGTTTGAGGTTGGAGATATGGTATGTCAAAGTATTACCTCTTAGAAAAGTGGTTAGGTTTGGCAAGTCTTGGAAATTGGTGCCTAGATTCGATGGGCCATTCAGAGTATTGGAAAGGATATGAAAATTTGGTTATCGCGTAGAGTTTCCTGACAGATCGGTAAGAGTCCACAATTTTTTCCACGTTCCTTACCTTAAAAATTCCTTCATACACCACTATTAGAGCTGAGCCTGATCAGTTGGGGAAATTAGAGATGGAGCCATAGTACCCATGCTAAAGCAAGCATTGTGGAGCACGAAACTATGAGACTCTGCAATAAAATATTTAGGCTGGTCCGAGTGCAATGGAGAGACAACCCGGGGGAATGCACATGGGAAACCTAGGAGAAGATGAATATCTCTCATCTAGAGCTTTTCACTCGTAAATTTTCTCTCCAAAATTAGTATTGTGATTACATAATGGTTGCTAGATTGGATGGTAGGAGGTGGTTGCCACACTTTTTCATAATCACTTTACACTCATGTAGAAATTTTTATGCATGTTTAGGGTATTTGCATACATACTTACATGGGACGATTACACACTCACGCTAGGATTGAACACATTTTAGTATGTCTGCAGTACATAATTATATTGCATTTAGTTGAGTAGATTGTTGTGTAGATAACTTGGTTGTGTAACGTGTAAGTTATCGTGCGTTACATTGCTTGCCTCTTGATAGATTTTGGGACGAAATTCTTTTTAAGTGGGGAAGAATGTAACACCCCGTAAAATCAACAATAAATAAATTGAATTAATTAAATTAAATATGGTATGGTTGAAAATGGAAATTTTATAAGTTGGAATTTGACTACGAAAGATATTTTGTTTCATTCGTGGTGAAATTCTGATCTATTTTCATACATAATATGTTAAAAATGAATATCAAACGAGAAATTTATGAGCGTTTGAAGTTTTTAGATTTAAATTAATTTAGTTCAAATTCAAATTCAAATGTTAGGGTTTGAATTTTAAAAATTAACTGTAGGTTTACTAGGTGGTTAAGTAAAACGTTATGTTAAACAATTAACGTTAAAAGTTAATTAGGGAATAAACTAAACGAGCAATGGAAACAAATCTACATAACCCAAATGAGTGGAGAGGTCGACACCTCCAACCTAAGTGGTTAACCCCTAGCGGTTGACTGGTTAAGGGGGCAGTTGACCCTTATTCAGGGTGGAGGCTAGGGTTTTTCCACATTTAAATGCTCCAGATTTATCCACTTTTCCTAACTTCATCATACGGTTCTGTTGCGTTTCAACTCCTATAAATAGGACCCTATCCTCTAAGCTTTTTATTCATAAATATTTTAAGAATTCCTCGAACCTCTGCCATTCTTGTCTATCCAAATTAAATTCAAAAACTCCATTATTATTTCAGTTAAGAATTCAATCTAGTTTTCTATTTATTTCTTCTCCTTCCAACTTATTCTTATTCTATTTTTCTCCAACTATTCTGAATCTAATAAACATATATACCTCTTCCTTGTTGTGTACACACATACACACACAGATATATATATTAAAAGAGAGGGAAGGGGTTGTAAGGCATGCAGATCCAAGGAAGGCAAAGCTATGGATATTCTATGAGTTGAAACCTTAGTATTTCTTTTTTTATAATTGATTAGTATATGTGTACGGATTTGAATATGCCTTAGAGTTTCTGGGATTGCGAAAACAAAATAGATAAAGTTCCCCAAAATTCCTTTTTATTTCAAAATGTCAATTTTAGATGGGGATTCTTAATTATTATGTTTATTTGATGGAATTTATATTGTTTCTTCAGTTTTTGATAATTTCACAGTTATTCCACTTCTCCTCATTCTTTGATTCAAATTAGGAGTCTTCAATAATAAAATAATGGTGTTGAGCAGGAATTCTATTCGTAGTTTGCACCACTTATTCCACACAAAATTCCTTCATTTATTTCTTGTAAAAGAGGAGTTGAATAGAATATGAAGTTAGGATTGCAATTCCTATTATTTAGGATATTCCATTGAATTGTTGTAATAAATAGGGTTTCTATTTACAAGTCTACTTATTGCAGTTTTGGATCCTTGTTACAGATATTAGAATCTTGTATTATGGATATTGAAATCTTAGAAATTTGAAGGGAAAGACCTGTATTAGTATTATGGTTAAAGGAATTGACACTTAGCGCTAGTTTAGGGCGTATGAACCGCACACTTAAAAGTTATTAGGCGCGAATATATAGTTATTTCTATTAGTATAATAAACGTAGAATTATATCATATAATTGCGTAGTTAATTAGGTAACAATTGTCATTAATTCCCCTTTAGGAAGGTACTTAATATTTTAAGGCGTAATAAGGAAGATTCCTTATAAGTCCTTAGTTATGAAATGGTGAGATGAGTATTATATATATGGAGAGTATTTAATTTATAACTAAGTCATAGGGATGCGAGGTCCGTCAAAGGGTGCACAGAAGTCTGCCCAGCTAATTTGGCTACCAGCGGTGCAACTTTAAGGCTGATGTGAGACATCTCATATGTTAAATATTTGTGATGACGTGAGGTTAGTCCCAAATTCTGTAGCGTAAATCTATCCGGCTAATCTAGCTACCAGTTCCTACGAATAGTCGGACTAATGTGAGATGTCATTATGAGTATGGGTCAATACGAAGGGCTTGCATCGGGGTCTTGAGGTATTCAGTGGTTTCTTGATGGCCCACCTCTTTTGCTCAAATGAAGTATTAAACGACCAAGGGGCTGGTTATTAGGCACGATAGTTGGTATCTCAACAAGGACCGCTTCAGGATAAGATATTAAGTGACTAATTGAGGTTCCACCTTTCTATAAAGAAGTATTAAGTGGCTCGAGAGATTCCATGTGATGTCAGCTAGATAGTTACCATTGAGGGGTCTGCCTTAGGAATAGGTACTAAATGATGGAGTCTGCCTCAGTTGATGTAAAGACCCAGAATTTGACCACTTTAAAATATACTATTTAAAGTGATTTTAAATATGAATTAAGTAAGGTTATATGATTCAAACAAAATTAGATAGGGGTACGTAGGCAGTCACAAGTGGTAGTGATGTAGCCCCTAAAATAATATAACCCTTTCACGTTTATCTGTTATTGGTTGTTATTAATCTTGTGTTATTGTATCTTTCCTGCTTACTATTTTATTCCGCATTTACATTGTTTATTGAGTTCGCAGGTAAGGTAGTGGTGTCTCTCTCATCAGAGTTGTGCAGTGGTAGATTTATAGTCATTGTATTTGGTATGTATTAAAGCACACTTTGCAGGATTAATAAATAAATAAATTACTCTGATAAGTTGTATAATTGAAATTGTATCCTATACATTTAGTAATGTTGAATATTTATCAAATATGGTATATTAAGTTGGTAGTTTTCATTAGTAGTTTTAGAACGGACGGATTTTTCGACATTTTTAACTGGTCCGAAAATCCAGGTCGTCACACGTGGTATCAGAGCTTAGGTTAGGTGCCTAAGTAAAATTCATCTAGGGTTAGTATATCAACCTAGGAATTTTAAAAATGAAACTACCTTAATTCGATAAATAAAATGGATAGGATATGGCACCGTGCCTCCGACTGGGGTTATGGGTGATATTACTATTTTTGGTGTGCTTAACTTTCGTTAATTGTTGTTTTTTCGTTATATTTTTTCGTCCTTTTTCGAGGATGAAATTCTTTTAAGTAGGGGAGAATGTAACAACCCAGAATTTGACCACTTTAAAATATACTATTTAAAGTGATTTTAAATATGAATCAAGTAAGGTTGTATGGTTCAAAAAAATTAGATAGGGGTACGTAGGCAGTCACAAGTGGTAGTGATGCAACCTCTAAAATAATATAACCCTTTGTTTATCTGTTATTGGTTGTTGTTTATCTCGTGTTATTGTATCTTTCCTACTTACTATTTTATTCCGCATTTACATTGTTTATTGAGTTCGTAGGTAAGGATAGTGATGTCTCTCTCATCAGAGTTATGCAGTGGTAGATTTATAGTCATTGTATTTAGTATGTATTAAAGCACACTTTGTAGGATTAATAAATAAATTAATTACTCTAATAAGTTGTATAATTGAAATTGTATCCTATACATTTAGTAATGTTGAATATTTATCAAATATGGTATATTAAGTTGGTAGTTTTCATTAGTAATTTTAGAACGGACAGATTTTTCGACGTTTTTAACTGGTCCGAAAATCCGGGTCGTCACAGTTGAGGTCTTAAATGGCCAGAGTCTGCCTATTTTCCAATAAAAGACATTAAGTGGCTTGGGTACTATCTCTCGCATTGTTAGATATTTATGACGTGGGATTTGGGTATGAGATTTAGAAACCAACTTCGGGAATAGAAGGTATTAAGTGGTTGACTGAGGACCAGCCTCCTTTCCTTATAATAAGTATTGAATGGTTTTATGTATGCAAGACGTATTCTTATTTTAAAATACACTATCCTAGTACTGAAATAGTAAGACTCGAGGTTCTTATTCACTAAACATTTGTTGTTCTAACTCCCTCTGTATTACAACACAGGATAAGGGTAGAGTGATTACGGTGATGTTGCTGAAGGTGGAGTGTAACGACCCGCCAATCCCCACTATTCAAGTTGACAATAAACCACACACATCCGACCCAAATCGATCGAAAAGATGGATTGTTATGGGAAAGAAAGAGGAAAGAAGAAGAGAAGAAGGAGAGCGGAAAACTAAACAATAACACAGAATCTCACAATCATAGCGGAACAATATATAATATAACATCAATGATCTTTACAACAGAGAAACTGTTATATACTTAAA
Organism: Allium fistulosum; assembly: GCA_030737815.1. Classification (NCBI taxonomy): domain Eukaryota; kingdom Viridiplantae; phylum Streptophyta; class Magnoliopsida; order Asparagales; family Amaryllidaceae; genus Allium; species Allium fistulosum. The sequence continues at coordinate 1,227,245,656 of CM060904.1, forward strand.
TCCATCATAGTACATCAAAAAATCACCATCATTATCCCGGACAGTTATAACAGCCTATCCTCATAATGCTGATGATTTGAAGAACAAAGCAGCGGAAATAAGACATATATGTAATTACGACTTGAAGACTTCTAACACGTGTCCTGAGCTCCGATGAATCCAAAGCAATCTGTAAATATACTCGGTCTGACCCGAGCATTATAATGAAATAACACCCGAGTCAGTCTGGAAAACCAGTGTGAGAAAAACACACCCAACTAGATTTTAAGTTATAGAAAACCATTTGAAAATCAAAAGTATCTCTTAAGACCACGCCGCACATAAACACGAACATGTTTTTACCTTATGATAACCAAAACATTTCATATGAAATTCTCTGATATTATAATTGTATCTAAGATACAACTACTTATTAACTTAGCCGAAATTATTACATTAATTAAATTCCAGCATAATAAGTATACAACTAAAACCGTAAAGGCTCGTATTGGAAAATGGATTCCGTACAATGGCTGGGCTACTAGGGTACCGCCCGTCACAGTGCATCTTTAGATAAAATAACACCGAAGACCTCGCCTGGATCCCCTGCCAACACAGGAGCGGCCTACCCTTTACTGGATAGTACCGAATATGATCGCCCTCCGTTAATGGGCCCCAAAGCATACAAATGAGAGATAATAGCGACTCTAAATAGGGATGATCATACCCTACTTAGGAGCGACCTACTTAGCCTTGTTGCATCTCCCTGTTTAGTCATTCCCGGTTGATGATGCTTGAGGCTATGTTTTACCTTTATATAGCACTTCCCACTTGGAATGCTAATACTGTACTCCAAGCAACAATGCAATACCAGCATTCATCCATACAAGTCCGTTCTGGGACTGAACGAAACACTTGAGAACTCCATCTCCAAATTCCATCATCTTCAAGATTTCTTCACTTCTAAACGCATTTGTTGGATCAAAGTACTTTTCAGATAACATGCCCAATCCCGGTCTCTTCGAAACAACATTCGATAATTCTCGGCAAACTCAACCCCGGTTCTTTAAGAAATAAACGGTCAAAGATAAGGTCGGAGATCACCTCCTCACCATTAGTGGATGGATTTCCTTATCATTTTCCTAGGAGAACGAAACGAGATACACACGCACAGTATAGCATTATCGGAGATGAATGTGCCACATAGCTAACATGTTTCTCCTACATATTTCCAAAGTTACGTTTGGGCCCAATTTCGATAGTCGGTTATTTAAATATCGAAAAACAAACATTCAATCAAGGACTTAATTCCATAGAGAAAAATCAACATTTGTTAAGCACCAAGCAACACTAAGCCTCTTTTAACAAATCCTTCCATTAACTCAAATCAATTTGTAAATATTTTTACCAAAATACTTTTACAAAAATTCATTCACAAACCCTTATATTTTCAATAGTTGAAAAATATCCATATACTTATCTCAACGGTATAAGTATATTCACCAACACTGAAGACGATTCTCTTTTTATACAATTGTAAATCATTTATAAAATCCTTTATGAATTCACAAAACCATTTATAAAACTCCTTTTATAAATCTATAACTCATTTTCTAAAATTCATTTATAAATATCTAAAACTATTTATAAAACTCTTTTATCCTTTAACCAACCATCCCTTTTCATTTTCCAAAACATATTATAAGATTCCTCTTATAATCCATATCTGTTTATAAAACCCTATTTATGAATCTCGAAAACATTTAAATTGAAATTCAAATCTTTTCCTTTAAACACAACTATATACCGATAACATTATAAATAAACAAATACTAACTTTTAAACATCTTAAAATAATAATTAATAATTTCCAAAACATTCTTAAATAAACAATAATAATTTATCTTCAACATTATTATAAATAATAATAATTAATTTCCAAAGCATTACTAATAATTAATTAAAATTAATTTCAAACCATATTAATAATTTTAAATAATAAACTTTCAAAATATCATAATATTGATAAACCACTTTTAAAATAATATTAATATAAATAAACAACTTATAAAACATAATTATATTTACTTAATAAAAATCTATACTTAACTTTCCACATAAACATTCCCATATATTACAAACTAGATTCATAAATCTCTATTTATTTTATAAAACTTTCTTTCATAAAATTCATTTATTTATAGAGCTTTATTTATAACTCTATCCCTTTATAAATCTCCCTTATTTATATAATCCCACTCAAAACATAATTTCAAGCCGTTTGAAATGTTGCTCCAATATTCATGGATTTCTTTTATAAATTCCTTTTTATTTATAAAATCATTCGACATCTTCCCATTTACTGTAACGACTCGAATTTTTCGCGTTCGAAAATCGACATTCGTACTTCACATTGTACTAGAATGCCGCAGATTCGACTGTTCAAATCTGATTCGCCGGAGCTTATAACACCATTAAGTATAACAACACAGCGGAAGAAAAAGAATATATCAATATATATAACATTGATACAATGACAGATACATAATCTGATACAATATGATATAACAGAATGATACAACAGATATCAATATACATCAGAGATATGATACAAGAAATAGCAGCGGAAAGAAAATAGATAACACCATCAGCGGATAGAATATCTCCAATAGAATGCTCCAATCCATAGCTAGCTCCAGATAATCTACTCAACCTGAATATCTGAGAAACCCAACTCTAGATTGCCCGTGTGGAAAATGGTGGGCACCCAGAGTTTAGGAAGGGAACAATAAACTCCGGATCAGTCATGGGACTGGTGTGAGCAACAAAAATAGTTTATCTTTAAAACAACAACAAAGTATTTCAAACATTGAAATCCGCAATGTTTTTGGAAAACGAAACTACCATAAGACCTCCCGCCACACACACAATGCAATCGCAGAATTGGAGGAGATTTCTTCTTATGATAGTCAAACATGCTTACTACGCAAAAGAAAACTCTTTTAATATTATTACTAGTGCATAGTGTGAAAACATTTCGAAAATACAATATTAATCTTAGCCAGCATACAACCATTATTGTATGCCTATTATAGCTACCATCTAAACAGTAGTAACCACCATAAGTAAATGGCAGGTTCTACAACTAAAACCGTACAAGGTTCGTATTGTTTCTTTGGATTTCCAACAAATGATCAGGCTAAGGAACTTCCTTACCGAAATAGAAACGCCTCTAGAAAGATGCCCCGGATCCTAACCGGATCTCTGCAAACACAAAGCCGACGCTACCTCACGCTGTACAACTGTAACTAGGTAACTAACACACTGACGCTACCTCACGCTGTACAGCTATAACTAGGTAACTAACACACGAGCTATGCCATCCCCCGGTCGTTACCGACCTTTATCCGAGGATCCTCAATCTCAAAGCAACAACCACAAAGTATAATCAACATAGGTAAAATATCTAGGCTCCATACCATGATATCACCTTTTATCCAGAAGAAAATGACATACCCTAGGGGCGCTACCCCTACAAACCTTTGCCGCAACATTCCTGTTTCGACCATTACCGGGTTGTGAGGCTCGAAAGAGTTTCGTCCACAAAACTACGCTTTTTCACAAAGCAACGCTTTTTCACAAAGCAACGCTTTGATCAAAACAAATGATCAATAGCACTTCGTATGCCACATTACCAAATTGGGAATGTATCACTAGTAACCATCAACTACATAACCTCTGAGCTCGTACGTCTCAGAGAAGGGTGTTAAGCTAAGAGAATAAATTCTCCGCCACCAACAGAAATGTATTTGATAGAAACCAGCTTTACATCTCAAAGTGTAGCATCAGACACACATCCATACAAGTCTGTTCCGGGTTCGAACAGAACCGAAGGCACTTCCGAAGAAGCCCTTGCAAATCCGGGTATTCACAATCTCGATCGGACTTCCCATCACTTAGGGAATCTCTATACCGGAGCCATGATGCAGAGAAAATCGATAGGTCATCCTATCGCTCTCGCAAATACCCGGTCTTCACCACCGCTCTTCAAATGCTATCCATATCGTCGTATCACTATTCGGAATGGGTTATATGACACAAAGGTCTTCTCCCGGCTAAACCGAATAACGAGCGCAATAAAAAAAATCATATGGATACTGGGGTATCAGTTAAATCACAGCTTAAAGTCAAAAACTTTTCATTCGAATGGTTAAACCAAATTACCATTTCCAATCTTTTAAACAAAAAGATTCATTTCAAAAACCTTCAATGGTTTAAACAATTTCCACGCTTTTAATCTTTTAAACAAAAAGATTCAATTCACAAAATTTACCCCGTTCACAAAGATTCATTCATAGATTTTCAAATCGATTTCCATTTCAATTTGATTAACTTGTTAAATATTTAATCAAGATTTAACTTATAGCTTTCAAAACTCGTTTTCAAAGATTCATTCATAGTCTTTCAAAACAATTCTATTTCAAGTTGGATTAACTCATCCGGTCTTTGAATCAAAGACTCATTTCATAGTTTTCAAAACATTTCAATTCTATTTCAAACCTGAAACCGTTCAACACAAATTGGAAGTTCATTACTTATGTGAAAGCTTTTACTATTTGAAAACAAATAGTTTCGTTTTCAGAAAAATCCAGTTATATTTACACGAGTTAAAACCCTTGAATTAAATTCAAATTCTCAAAACCATACTTTTAAAATGGTTTAACCTATATATAACTTGTACAGCATCTTTAATCCCTAGTTTCAAATCATAGAATTCAATTTCAAACTTGAATTCAAATTTAAATCAAATTATTTAAATTTTCAAAACTCGATTAAGTTATTCAAATAATTTTTATCTTTGAAATTCCATTTCAAAAGCTTTTCACTTTAAACCCAAATTTCCAATTTTAAAATCAATTGAAATTAAAGTTTCAATTTCAAAAACATTAAATTTAAATCATCTGTGATTTAACCGATTTCCACGTGAAATCCATATTCGTGTGTGTAAGAGTGTGGTCCAGGGGTTTCACACACAATAGTGCTACAACATTCAATCATCACAGATCAGAATACAGAAATATAGTTGATAAGCGGTATAAACTATAACGCTTACCTTTTATTCACAGATCACAGATATATATATCACAGATAAGTAAATTACAGATCACATCATAAATCAGGGTATATCACAGAGCATCACATATCAGGGATATCAAACAATTTAACATTCACTAGAATCCAAACATCCATAAGTAAGATCAATTAATATCTGATTTATCTAAATCAGATTAATTTCTATGAATAAATTACTAATCCTGGTTAATTAATCATTAATTACAATTTTATTTTAATTAATTGTCCATTAATGATTTATTAATTAACCTTTAGTTATTAATTAATCAACCTTAATTAATAAATCAATCAACCTTTAATCATTAAATAACTAACCTTTAATTATTTAATTATCCTTTAAATTAATCTTCCTTAATTAATCTCATTAATTAACCCTTAATTAATTACCATTAATTATCCTTAATCAATTATTACTTAATCACTTGATCAATCAATTTTAATCATTTATTAATATTTAATTAATAATTCTTCATTAATGATTTTAACCCTTTAATTACTTACTTCATTTATCCAAATCATAAATAAATCATCATTAAATCTTTATTAATCAAAACTTAAGTCAAAACTATTTATTTAAAACTTGGGTTAAATAGTTTTCTAAAAAAAAATATGTTTTGTTTCAAAACTGAAACTGTTTCTATATCCAACCCGAGACTTACTCGAGTCAGAGCCTATCTTCCCCGAAGAACACTTCGAGTTTTATCAAAAACTTACCCGTGTGAAATTTTTTCCACTTAAATTTGTTTAAGTATTAAACTCCCCTGCACACACGAGAATTTGCTTCGAATCCAAATGTCAAAATCTTCGGGCCAAAAATCAAATTTCTCGAGAAAATCTCGAGTACCCATCTTCCTCAAAATCAACTTCACCAGGAACAAAAACATACCGTGCTCGTGCACGTGCACAGTTCGACGATGACCCCTGGTCATCGTCGCCACCACCATCACATCGACGACATCGTCATCGTCAATTCCCACAACCCAGAAACTCCCACCTTGACGTAGATCAACATCGAGCACTTCAACTCGAAACTGGAACCAACCCGATCGAAAAAAACCCATCATTGCCAACGATCTCATCCACGATCATCCATGCCATCCCAACAGGAGCTTCGTCTATCTCCCCTACTCCGATCCCCCTAGGTCCGGCTCAACTCGATTCACCCACGCTGGTGAAGAATCCACGTTTTTCAACATCGACCAAACTGCCACTTAACCCTAAATCGCCTTCATTAACCATCAACGATGATCAAAAATTAAATCGAACATTTTCCTACCACCCTAAACTCTTAAACTACCACTGGCAGGAACCCCGACCTCACCGAGCCTCATGTTCGCTTGAAATCGAATAAAGTTCCAATTCCGATCAACTCGGAATTTCACATCATCTACAACTTAAAAATCAAGATTTATATATCAAAAATAATCATTTTCCAATTCGATTTAGTTTATATAATCAAATATTTGATATTTGGGTACTAGATTTTCTGACATGTATTGGTTCTTCACTGTAAAATTTATTTACCCAGATATTCACTAAACATTTTCCCTTGAATCAAAATTTAAAAATGATGTTGTACACATACAAAGACTTTCCAATTTGATATCAAAGCCTAAAGATCATTTAATTGAATGATTTGAAATTTTGATTCAGGTTTAGAACCTGTTATGTTTGAACAGAGGCATGCTTTTCTTGTTCCGGACATGTATACAGATATTAACACACACATCAACACTTTAAGTCATTTTTAATCAACATGCACGGCATAATACAAATCATACTTCAAAGATCATTATATACGAATTCAAGATATACCAGGTTTTAGTGTTTACTCACAGAAAAAAAGATTTTTTTTAGAAGTTTGCTCACCTTATTCTCCAGAAAGATAGAGTTTTATTTATGTTGAAAATAGGCTTTGAATTTCCAGTTGAAAGATTCTAGTTTGATTTTCTGGTTGAAAGTTGAAGACTTTTAAACTTTGCATGGTAGGAAATCTGGTTTTGAACTTGATAACTGAAGCTTCTTTGCTTCTTGATTCCCAGGCCTTGATTGCTTTGATATTTTAGTTTGAGATGTTTGTTTGACTGATATTTGTTTGATTTCAAGATGATATTGTTTTGGTTCTACTCAATTTTAAATGGTGAACGAAAACTGGGATGCTAAGTGATGTTGTTTATTGTTTTAAGCTGAGATGAAATGTGGTACAAGTGATATAATTTGTACAGGGTGATGTTTTATTTGTTTAAACTGATATGAAGTGTTGCAGAGTGATATAATGTGTTTTGTACAAAGTAATGTATTTTTTTTCTTTCTAGTACAAATATTTGTACCATAGGCAGATGATATTTTCGTTTGGGGCTGAGATGTTTACTTAAGTGTGCTAGCATTAATTATGTTGTACAAATTCTTTTTTTTTCTTTGGTTTACCAAACAAGATCTCGGTTGATATGATTTATGCTATGCATGATATGATATTGGCATTAACTCCTTTGTCTTGTTTAGCAATTCAGCTTGTACATGACCATATATTTTACTGTCTTTTATTTGTTTTGTTTCATACTTGAAGATATTTTGTTTTATCTTTAAGTTATACATTGCATTAGAGATTTTTTCCTTGTTTATTTGTTGACTAGCCTGTTTTCTTTTTGTATTGTTTTTATTACTTTAAAATACAAGTGAACTTCTAATTTTTATTAAATCTTTCTTTATTATTTTTACTTGTTTTATTCTATTTGTATTGATTTAATAACAAGAGATTAAAATATATATATTTACTTTATATCTTATATAATTTGTATTTTTAAACCATTTATTTTAGATTTAAACTCAAATTCAATATATATACAATATTTTTAATTTAAATGATTTATCCAAAATTTATTCGAAGATCGGGGAAACTCGCATCACTTAAATCGATTTATTTCACAAATTTTATTCAAAAATTCTTTAAATTATCAATTTAAATTTATATAAAATTCGGGGTCGTTACAGACTTCCCCCCTTAAAAGAATTTCGTCCTCGAAATTTGCCAAGGAGACACAAAGATAGATGAAAAATATTTCATCAAATCAACTAAATATCTATTCTGCATTTGGCTTACCAAATCAGAATATCAACAATAGATACAAGAACGAATCTATTTAACACTTCACAAAATACTCGGGTTATCCAGATCTACGAAGTATACAATGGCATCGGTTAGTTCGAAAGGATAACTAACCATCCGTAGAATAAATCGGAATCCCAAAGAATAGACAAATATATGGATACTATTCCAAAACTTTTCAATTTAGAAACCAAAAGATATCTATCGACCATAGCAACCAATTCATCCAAACAAACAATTTTGGTTCAGTTGGAGTTTATGTCCCATGTCAATATATCGAATCTCTCCCTGGATCTACCAGGAATTATCGAAGAATTGAGAAAAAATGCTGAACAAAAGAGATAGAGAAAAGATTGTTTCCTTGTTGTTACAGGGTATTGACCATTTATAATTGTATTCCCCTGTCCCCTTTCTCATCCTATTCTTGCACTCATACTTACTATCAGTGGATAGCAAGAGAATTTACTGAGGCTTTCGAACGGATATCTGAGGAATACTCATTCTAGGGTATACTTCACCCTATCTCTAATGAGCTACTTAATGTGTTATACTCCTGAGCTAAAGTTCAACCTTAGCTCTGATACCAAATGCAACGACTCGAATTTTTTGCGCTCGAAAATCGACATCCGTACTTCACATTGTACTAGAATGCCGCAGATTCGACCGTTCAAATCTGATTCGCCGGAGCTTATAACACCATTAAGTATAACAACACAGCGGAAGAAAAAGAATATATCAATATATATAACATTGATACAATGACAGATACATAATCTGATACAATATGATATAACAGAATGATACAACAGATATCAATATACATCAGAGATATGATACAAGAAATAGCAGCGGAAAGAAAATAGATAACACCATCAGCAGATAGAATATCTCCAATAGAATGCTCCAATCCATAGCTAGCTCCAGATAATCTACTCAACCTGAATATCTGAGAAACCCAACTCTAGACTGCCCATGTGGAAAATGGTGGGCACCCAGAGTTTAGGAAGGGAACAATAAAATCCGGATCAGTCATGGGACTGGTGTGAGCAACAAAAACAGTTTATCTTTAAAACAACAACAAAGTATTTCAAACATTGAAATCCGCAATGTTTTTGAAAAACGAAACTACCATAAGACCTCCCGCCACACACACAATGCAATCGCAGAATTGGAGGAGATTTCTTCTTATGATAGTCAAACATGCTTACTACGCAAAAGAAAACTCTTTTAATATTATTACTAGTGCATAGTGTGAAAACATTTCGAAAATACAATATTAATCTTAGCCAGCATACAACCATTATTGTATGCCTACAATAGCTACCATCTAAACAGTGGTAACCACCATAAGTAAATGGCAGGTTCTACAACTAAAACCGTACAAGGTTCGTATTGTTTCTTTGGATTTCCAACAAATGATCAGGCTAAGGAACTTCCTTATCGAAATAGAAATGCCTCTGGAAAGATGCCCCGGATCCTAACCGGATCTCTGCAAACACAAGGCTGACGCTACCTCACGCTGTACAGTTGTAACTAGGTAACTAACACACTAACGCTACCTCACGCTGTACAGCTGTAACTAGGTAACTAACACACGAGCTATGCCATCCCCCGGTCGTTACCAACCTTTATCCGAGGATCCTCAATCTCAAAGCAACAACCACAAAGTATAATCAACATAGGTAAAATATCTGGGCTCCATACCATGATATCACCTTTTATCCAGAAGGAAATGACATACCCTAGGGGCGCTACCCCTACAAACCTTTGCCGCAACATTCCTGTTTCGACCATTACCGGGTTGTGAGGCTCGACGAAGTCTCGTCCACAAAACTACGCTTTTTCACAAAGCAACGCTTTGATCAAAACAAATGATCAACAGCACTTCGTATGCCACATTACCAAATTGGAAATGTATCACTAGTAACCATCAACTACATAACCTTTGAGCTCGCACGTCTCAGAGAAGGGTGTTAAGCTAAGAGAATAAATTCACAGATCACTGATCACAGATATATATATCACAGATAAGTAAATTACAGATTACATCATAACTCAGGGTATATCACAAAGCATCACATATCAGGGATATCAAACAATTCAACATTCACTAGAATCCAAACATCCATAAGTAAGATCAATTAATATCTGATTTATCTAAATCTGATTAATTTCTATGAATAAATTACTAATCCTGGTTAATTAATCATTAATTACAATTTCATTTTAATTAATTTTCCATTAATCATTTATTAATTAACCTTTAGTTATTAATTAATCAACCTTAATTAATAAATCAATCAACCTTTAATCATTAAATAATTAACCTTTAATTATTTAATTATCCTTTAAATTAATCTTCCTTAATTAATCTCATTAATTAACCCTTAATTAATTACCATTAATTATCCTTAATCAATTATTGCTTAATCACTTGATCAATCAATTTTAATCATTTATTAATATTTAATTAATAATTCTTCATTAATGATTTTAACCCTTTAATTACTTACTTCATTTATCCAAATCATAAATAAATCATCATTAAATCTTTATTAATCAAAACTTAAGTCAAAACTATTTATTTAAAACTTGGGTTAAATAGTTTTCTAAAAAAATATGTTTTGTTTCAAAACTGAAACTGTTTCTATATCCAACCCGAGACTTACTCGAGTCAGAGCCTATCTTCCCCGAAGAACACTTCGAGTTTTATCAAAAACTTACCCGTGTGAAATTTTTTCCACTTAAATTTGTTTAAGTATTAAACCCCCCTGCACACACGAGAATTTGCTTCGAGTCCAAAGGTCAAAAACTTCGGGCCAAACATCAAATTTCTCGAGAAAATCTCGAGTACCCATCTTCCTCAAAATCAACTTCACCAGCAACAAAAACATATCGTGCTCGTGCACGTGCATAGTTCGACGACGACCCCCTGGTCATCGTCGCCGCCACCATCACATCGACGACATCGTCATCGTCAATTCCCACAACCCAGAAACTCCCACCTTGACGTAGATCGACATCGAGCACTTCAACTCGAAACTGGAACCAACACGATCGAAAAAAAACCCATCATTGCCAACGATCTCATCCACGATCATCCATGCCATCCCAATAGGAGCTTCGTCTATCTCCCCTACTCCGATCCCCCTAGGTCCGGCTCAACTCGATTCACCCACGCCGGTGAACAATCCATGTTTTTCAACATTGACCAAACTGCCACTTAACCCTAAATCGCCTTCATTAACCATCAACGATGATCAGAAATTAAATCGAACATTTTCCTACCACCCTAAACTCTCGAACTACCACCGGCAGGAACCCCGACCTCACCGAGCCTCACGTTCGCTTGAAATCGAATAAAGTTCCAATTCCGATCAACTCGGAATTTCACATCATCTACAACTTAAAAATCAAGATTTATATGTCAAAAATAATCATTTTCCAATTCGATTTAGTTTATATAATCAAATATTTGATATTTGGGTACTAGATTTTCTGACATGTATTGGTTCTTCACTGTAAAATTTATTTACCCAGATATTCACTAAACATTTTCCCTTGAATCAAATTTTAAAAATGATGGCGTACACATACAAAGACTTTCCAATTTGAGATCAAAGCCTAAAGATCATTTAATTGAATGATTTGAAATTTTGATTCAGGTTTAGAACCTGTTATGTTTGAACAGAGGCATGCTTTTCTTGTTCCGGACATGTATACAGATATTAACACACACATCAACACTTTAAATCATTTTTCATCAACATGCACAGCATAATACAAATCATACTTCAAAGATCATTATATACGAATTCAAGATATACCAGGTTTCATTGTTTACTCACAGAAAAAAAGATTTTTGTTTAGAAGTTTGCTCACCTTTTTTTCCAGAAAGACAGAGTTTTATTTATGTTGAAAATAGGCTTTGAATTTCCAGTTGAAATCTTCTAGTTTGATTTTCTGGTTGAAAGTTGAAGACTTATAAACTTTGCAAGGTAGGAAATCTGGTTTTGAACTTGATAACTGAAGCTTCTTGATTCCCAGGCCTTGATTGCTTTGATATTTTAGTTTGAGATGTTTGTTTGACTGATATTTGTTTGATTTCAAGATGATATTGTTTTGGTTTTACTCGGTTTTAAATGGTGAACGAAAACTGGGATGCTAAGTGATGTTGTTTATTGTTTTAAGCTGAGATGAAATGTGGTACAAGTGATATAATTTGTACAAGGTGATGTTTTATTTGTTTAAACTGATATGAAGTGTTGCAGAGTGATATAATGTGTTTTGTACAAAGTAATGTATTTTTTTTTCTTTCTAGTACAAATATTTGTACCATAGGCAGATGATATTTTCGTTTGGGGCTGAGATGTTTACTTAAGTGTGCAAGCATTAATTATGTTGTACAAATTCTTTTTTTTTTTCTTTGGTTTACCAAACAAGATCTCGGCCGATATGATTTATGCTATGCATGCTAAGATATTGGCATTAACTCCTTTGTCTTGTTTAGCAATTCAGCTTGTACATGACCATATATTTTACTGTCTTTTATTTGTTTGGTTTCATACTTGAAGATATTTTGTTTTATCTTTAAGTTATACATTGCATTAGAGATTTTTTCCTTGTTTATTTGTTGACTAGCCTGTTTTGTTTTTGTTTTGTTTTTATTACTTTAAAATACAAGTGAACTTCTAATTTTTATTAAATCTTTCTTTATTATTTTTATTTGTTTTATTATATTTGTATTATTTGTATTGATTAAATAACATAAGATTAAAATATATATATTTACTTTATATCTTATATAATTTGTATTTTTAAACCATTTATTTAGATTTAAACTCAAATTCAATATATATACAATATTTTTAATTTAAATGATTTATCCAAAATTTATTCGAAGATCGGGGAAACTCGCATCACTTAAATCGATTTATTTCACAAATTTTATTCAAAAATTCTTTAAATTATCAATTTAAATTTATATAAAATTCGGGGTTGTTACATTTACCCTCACATTCAATTTCCAAAATAGAATCAACTATTTTCAAACACAATATATTCCACATCTTATAATAAATCCACCCCTTTGTGGTTTATTTATTTATTTATCCAATGAGAAAAGTTTCCTTAAATTTATAACACCGTTTATAAATCCATACTTTTATTAACAAAATATGAATTTACAAATCTTCACTTCCTTTGTAAAATATCACTTTTATAAATTATCATATTTATAAATTTCATCTTTATAAATAAATTATATGCATGTACCTATATATATATATTACTTTGTATAAAATGGTCAATAAAAATATTTATATAAAAATATTTCTATTTTTTTTCTTAAAACCATATCCTTTATTATAAAAATGGGCTTATTTTCCAATATTTAAAAATCTTTACTCACAGTTCAAAAACTCTATTTAAAAATGTTTTATAAAACTATTAAATTATAATATCCACAAAAATCATACCTTTGATTTTAAAATAAATTACTTCTTCAAATTATTCAAGAAAATTATTTAAAACATATATAAGTTTCCAAAATCACTTTGAAATCCCCTTTTAAAATAAATCATTATTTTATGGTATTTTAAAATACCAAAATATGAGGCCTAGTGCTACTAAAACACTAATAAGCAAAATCATGTTCATGTCATCAATTATAGCATTCAACATATCATATATCAATTTATATGAAAATAAATCAACGGTGTGAGGGAACCATTGGATCCCTCCAACCTCTCCTCATGCATCACATATAGTATATAATCATAAAAATATAAATCAACCGCTTCGAGGCGGAATTCATATACAAAGGGTCATCCGCTCTTACATGGGAACGTAATAGGGTCCCATCAGCTCCAGGGGCAGGAATATGTCCAAACCAATAATATAAACTTGTAATACATCCAAACAATCAACTATAAAATATTCTCGCATCCAATAAATAAATTTGATTAATTAAAAATATATATAGTTAACCAAAAAGGCGAGATTAACTCACTTTGATTTAATAGTCGCCAAAGCATTCCGTTTTGAATTAAAATTGAATGGATGTTCAATTTTAATTCAAACTTCCAACTAGCTTTGAATCCATCCAATGCAACTTCATAGTGTAGTGCTCACTGATACGAACGCAACACAACTTGTCGCGCTTGATTTGGACCTCGTGCGAGAAAGTTATGGATTAATTAACGTTTGACATAATTAAAATTATAATTAACATAATAAAATAGTTTAAAACTAAACCTTCCTTTCCATCTCCCTCCTCACGCTCCTACCAGGCAACGCGTGCGATTTTGTTCTTTTTTTTCGTTCAAACGTCGATCGCTTGCGCTCAAACCACCATCGTCGCTCACCACGCACCGCCACACCACCTGTCGCACTCCAGCTCCCCACCTCAGCATGTGCGCGTATGCGAATCTTGAAGGCGAACCCATGAACTGCTTGCGAACAGAGGACTTTGGCTGCCTCGGTCGATGATAGTTCGATCCAACCGTTGAACAAGTTCGTATCAACATGCTCTACGTTTTCCTAGTAGAAGTCGATGGCCAATTCGGCCTCTAGAGGCACCGATGATTATCGATCGTTGGATTGTTTAGTTTAATAGCGGTTGAGAAATTTTAGAAGCTAAGGTTTAAGTAAATGAAGATAGTTGATGGCCTTTTATAGGATTTCCAAAGAACTATACATCCATGAAAATTTCGAACTCCAAATGAAGCGTGCCGCCTAGCGTTTTATATGTTATACCCTTATTCCGAACATAATGGAATATACATCGGTGGACAATTCCATCATATTCAGAAGTTGACTTTTCAAAATCGAATTATATTAATAAAAGTTCCTTTAATTAATTTCTACGCGTTTCGAACTCGCATGACTAAACGATATGTCCGATCGCCACGAAATTCGATGGCACATAATAATTCACTACTATGGATCCAATGAAACTAGTTTCGTCGAAATCCGAGACAGTGCCCAAGAAAGCTATTTTTACACGTTAATTAAAACGAGTAATTCCTAAAATCCATTTAATCACTTTTAAATCCAATTTAAAAGTTTACTATCTTCCTTATTATTCAAATAGAATTTAAATCAACTTTAGAAATCATTTTCATTCATAGTAAATTCAAGATTCGAACATTTCCAAAAATTAAATTTAACAATTTAATTATCAAATAAATCTCTATATTTGAAATCCAAGGTATTTAACTTATAAAATTAACTTTTCAATATTTAAAATCAATTAAATATTTCAAATTCAAATGACCAAAATTCTAGGTCGTTGCTTTCTTCACCCCTTAAAGGAATTTCATCCCCGAAATTAACATGTAAAAAAATGCCCAAATCCATTAACTTTTCAAAACCAATTAGTTGCAACAAATTACCAAATTCTTCTAAGTCGTTTAACTTTTCAAAACCAAATGGTTGTAACTTCTTATAAAAGCTTTTCTAAGTCTTCCAATTCATAATTAAATTCCAAAACCAACTAATACCATTCCAAGTTATAAAACTAAAATCCAAAATTTAGTTATAAATTTTTTTCCAAAATTTCTCAAAAATTTTCTAACTCCTAAAATTCTTGGAAAAATTCACCGGCGTCTCCTTTGCGCGGCTCAATCAGAAAAATTTACAATATATATAATCACAAATATACATCTCATCTTCGAGGATGAGGCATCCTTAGGGAAAAATACAAAAATACGGTACGTAATCTGAGATGTGTACCTTATTTAGTATTAGCAAGCATATACAACCAATATAATGCGAAAGCGAGCTCCAAATGC
Source organism: Allium fistulosum (assembly GCA_030737815.1). NCBI lineage: Eukaryota > Viridiplantae > Streptophyta > Magnoliopsida > Asparagales > Amaryllidaceae > Allium > Allium fistulosum. Next base: position 1,227,261,667 of record CM060904.1, read on the forward strand.
AAAGCATACGCCATCTGCACCTAGTAATCACTTAATAAACCATGAGAACATGTATATGGAGAGTAATATAATATATATAATATAGAATATACCATAAATATATGCAATTTTAGTAAATGTAATAGTAGAAACCATCAACCAAATAATATCCATCCAATTTATTTATCATCATGTAAATTTGAAATTTCTTAATGTCAACATTATATTCATTTCCAAATTACGAATAAATCTTTGAAACGTGTTTTTGAAAACTATCAGTTAAATCTTTGTTTTAAAGATTTAATGAGTTAATCCAATTGAAATGGAAATTAATTTGGAAAATCTGTGAATGAATCTTTTGTTTAAAAGATTAAAGTGTGGAAATTTTTTAAACCGTTGAAGGTTGTTAAAATGAATCTTTTTGTTTAAAGATTTGAAAATGGTAATTTGTTAAACCATTTGAAAAGAAAGTTTGGGTTTAAGTTGTGACTTAACTGAAATTCCATTATCCATATGTTTTTAAATATCGCGCTCATTATTCGGTTCAGCCGGGAGAGGACCTTTGTGTCACATAACCCATTCTGAATAATGATACGTTGTATATGGATTGCACTGAAGATCGGTGGTGAAGACCGGGTATTTGCGAGAATGATAGGATAACCTATCGATTGTCTCTGCACTGAGTCGCGCCGGTATAGATATTTCCTAAGTGATGGGAAATCCGATCAGGATTGTGAATACCCGGATTGCAAGGGCTTCTTCGGAAGTGCCTTTGGTTCTGTTCGAACCCGGAACAGACTTGTATGGTTACATGTCTGACATTACATTTTGAGATATAAAGCAGATTTCTTTCAAATACATTTCTATTGGTGGCGGAGAATTTATTCTCTTAGCTTAACACCCTTCTCTGAGACGTACGAGCTAAGAGGTTATGTAGTTGAAGGTTATCAGCGATATACTCCCAATTTGGTAATGTGGCATGCTGAGTGTTGCTGTGTGTTGATCATTTGTTGATCAAAGCATGGCTTTGTGAAAAAGCGTAGCTTTGTGGACGAGACCTCATCGAACCTCACAGACCAGAAATGGTCGAAACGGGAATGATGCGGCAAGGTTATGAGAGTCGTGCCCTTTAGGGTATGTCATTTCCTTCTGGAAAAGGGTGGTATCATGGTATGGAGCCCAGATACTTACTCATGTGGACACACTATGTTTATTATTATGTGATGTTGGTTATCGAGCGCTCGGATAAAGGTCCCAAAGGACCCGGGGGTGGCATATTTGTGTAGTAGTTAGCTAGTTATAGAGGTACAGAGGTAAACCGGCCTTGTGTTGGTAGAGAGCTAGTTAGTTCTCGGGACGTCCATCCAGAGGAGTACCCATTGGCAGTGGGAAGTTCCTTAGCCCGACCATTTGTTGGAAATCCAAAGAAACAATACGAACCTTGTACGGTGTTAGTTGTATAACCTGCTATGGAATGTGGCGGTAACCTGCTATTGAACATAGTAGCATAGTAGGCATACAATAATGGTTGTATGTTGGCTAAGATTAATATTGTATTTTCGAAAAGATTTTGTACACTATGCACTAGTAATAATATCAAAAGAGTTTTCCTTTTGCGTAGTAAGCATGTTTGACTATCATAAGAAGAAATCTCCTCCAATTCTGCATTTGCATTGTGTGTGTGGCGGGAGGTCTTATGGTAGTTTCATTTTCCAAAAGCATTGCGAAATTCAATTTTACTTTGTTTTAAAGATAAACTATTTTTGTTGCTCACACCAGTCCCATGACTGATCCGGAGTTTATTGTTCCCTTCCTAAACTCTGGGTGCCCACAATTTTCCACACGGGCCGTCTAGAGTTGGGTTTTTCAGATATTCAGGTTTAGTAACTAGTTGGAGCTAAATCAGTGTTTGGAGTTCACTGACGACTAACGTTGCTTATCTTTGTGCATCATGATGGTGGTTCGAGCTTGATATTGGAGTTGGTGACTCATAATCTCTGACTGATCATTTGGAGTTATCACTTCTATTATTTCCGCTGTATCATTATTTATCTCTAATATTGTTGTATCATATTGATATCATCATTGTATATCGTACTGGATATTGTATTCATTGGAGTTGTATATGATATCATTGTTTTCTTTCTTCCGCTGTGTTGTTATACTTAATGGTGTTATAAGCTCCGGTGAACCAGATTCGGCGTTTGAATCTGTGGCATTTTGAGTACAAGTGAAGTACGGGTACCGATTTTCAAAGGCCGAGTTTTTGGGTCATCACATACTAAGAACTGTAAAGTTCATATTTATTAGTTCTCTGATCATCATAAGGGGACATCTTCATATGTCGCTCTTATCTTATTTTGTACATGTATATGTGATCTGAGCATGGTTAACGTCTAGGATTATGTAATTAAACCTTAAATTGAAATTCATAAGAAATAAGAAATTCTGTTTTATTGAAGTTTAAATTTTTTCATATTCTTGTGTTTCCGTGCTGCCAATAGTTTCAAGATTCTGATTTCGGTCACTTAGAAATAACACCTATGGATGACTACAGCATCCGTAGCAATTAGTTTTGAGCCTCCGAAAGTGGGATGTTACAAGTTGGTATCAGAGCATGGTTTATGTACTTAAAAGGAATTTAAACCTTAAAAGATTTTTAAAGCATGATCTAATGAATCTAAAATATAGTTGGGCTTGGGTAAGCATTATAGTAACTTATGTGTACTTTGCTATAAATACCTAAGTATGTATTCCCCACTCTCTTAGACCGTTCTTCTGTATCTTACCAAGATTGGACTTCAGGTAGTAAGAAAGTAAGATATGGAGGCAGGAAATGGTAGAGTGAATCAAGGTGGGAGGTGCACCGCAATACGTGGAAATGTTTGACCCAATACTAGGAGCAACCAGGGTGGATAGGTAAATGCAATCCCAGATGCAAATGCTAATGTTGGTGCTGAGATCCCGCCGGTTGATATGGGAATAATGTATCAGTTCTTCATGAATATGATGCAAGCTGGAGCAGCTGCGGAAGTGGTTGTAGGGAATGCTGGAGGAGCTAATCCGGTGGCCCAGTTGGCAATAATTATGCCAAGCTGAGCAGGGATTACGCTAGTCTTGGAGGAAAGTCTTTTCTGGGAACCGAGGATGCATTAGGAGTGGAGAACTGGGTATTGCATTGTGAGAGGATATTTGCAGATCTCGGCTTGACGGGCATGCAGAAGAGGAGACTTGCTTCCAGGCAATTGCAAGGAGCAGCGTTGTTTTGGTAGAACGGAGTTACCGAAGGAGAGCCAGAGGAAGACTTGACTTGGGCCGAATTTCGAAGGAGGTTCGAAGAAAGATTTCTATCAGAGGTTGCAAAGTCTACGTTGCTCGGGAAATTTGCAGATTTAGTCCAAGGGGATAGATCGGTGATTGAGTATGCTACAGAGTCTAATGAGCCATCCTGTTACGGATATGCTACTTTGGATACTGTCATTCGGAGGAATGATAAGTTTATCAAGGGGTTGAATCCTGAGATCGCCAGAGCAACCATGCCAAATCTTCGGGATTCGTGTCATATTGTTGTTGAGATGGATATTCGGAATGAAGAGATGCTTTCTACTTTTGGAAAAGGGAATTAGTTGAGGTTCAGAATTTTCAAGGTAATAAGTGGAAGTTCTTCAAGAAGAAAGGTTCCCGGTCGGGGGTAACAGCTAAGAAGAGCAAGGCTGATATTGTTTGTTACAAGTGTGACAAGAAGGGACACTATGCTAATGAGTGTTGCTCGGATGAAGGAAGAACAGTTGCAATGAGGCCTAATGTGAAGTGATACAACTGTGGTCAGATGAGGCATTACAAGGACAAGTGTCCCGAGGCTGCTAAGGCTGGAAATGGAAAAGTCTTTTTGTTGGAACCATCATCCTCTAGACCAACGGCTACTGAGAAAGGAAAAGCTGTGATGGAAGGTATGCTTATGATTCATAGTACTCCGGTTAGGATACTATTTGATACTGGTGCATCGCACTCATTTATATCTCAGTATTTGGTAGATTGCTTATGTCTGGAACCTTGATACCTTATTACTCCTTTAGGGGTTGTGAATCCTATAGGAGGGTATGCAACTCTGGGAACGAGATATGACCAGTTAGAATTTGATTTGTTAGGTCATACGTTTACATGAAGTTTATATGTTTTTGATTTCGTGGGTTTCGGGATCATATTGGGTATGGATTGGTTAGATAGATATTATGCTAGGATAATTTGCTAGGAGGGGGAAATATCATTGAGACACCCTAATAGCCGTAACCGAGTCATTTACTCAGTAAGGAGTTCGAACGGAAATGCTTATGCGTTATTGGGTGCTATGGGAATAGAAGTAGAGTTGAAGAAGATTTATGTAGCAAGAGAGTTTGCGGATGTGTCTGAACCAGTTTTGGGCTTGCCATCGAAAAGAGCTATCGAGTTTCGGATAGATCTCATACCAGGAGCTGAACCCGTAAGTAGAACACCTAGCAGGATGTCACCAACCGAGATGAAGGAATTGAAGGTGTAGTAGTAGAATTGGAAGGAAAGAATTTCATCCGGCCAAGCAGTTCGCCTTGGGGAACGGCCGCGGTATTCGTGAAGAAGACAGATGGGTCGTTAAGGATGTGTATCGACTATCGTATGATGAACGAGAGCACGATCAAGAATAGGTATCCTTTGGAGAATTGACGATTTATTCGATCAGTTGAGTGGAGCCAGAGTGTTTTCCCAACTGGATTTGGCGACAGGTTTCCATCAACTAAGAGTGGCAGAGGACAGTATTCCTTTGACGGCATTTAGGACCAGATATAGGTCTTACGAATGGTTGGTTATGCCATTCGGGCATCCTAGTGCGTCATCTTTCTTTGTGGATTTGATGAACTGGGTTTTCCGAGAGTACTTGGATAGGTTCGTGTTTGTTTTTATTGATGACATTTTGGTATATTCTAAGAATGAGAAGGATCATCTTAGAATAGTGTTGGAGACGCTAAGGCAACATCAGCTGAAAGCGAAGTTCTCAAAGTGTCATTTTTGGAAGAAGGAAGTGAAGTTCCTTGGTCATGTAGTTTCCGAGGAAGGTTTAGCAGTTGATCCGGATAAGATCGAAGCTGTTAACAATTGGAAAAGACCAGAGGCAGTAAGTGAGATTAGAAGCTTTCTTGGACTTGCAGTTTACTACCGAAGGTTCATTAAGGATTTCTCGTGGATAGCGGCATCCTTGACTATGCTAACCAGGAAGAACGTGAAGGTTGTTTGGTCTGACAAATGTGAGGAGGCATTCCTTAAGTTGAAACATTTGTTAACCAATGCGCTCGTGTTATTAGTTCCTGATGGAAATCAGGGGTTGGTAGTTTACACCGATGCATGTGGTACTGGGTTAGGTGCTGTGCTAATGTAGAATGGAAAGGTCATTGCCTACACTTCTAAACAGCTTAGACCGCATGAAGTGAGATGCCCTACTCATGATTTGGAGTTGGCAGCAGTAATCTTCGCATTGAAGGTGTGGAGGCATTATCTTTTGGAATAAAGGTTTGAACTATTCACGGATCATAAGTCTGTATGGTATTTATTCTCTCAGAAGGAGTTGAATATGAGATAGCAAAGATGGCTGGAGTTTGTTGCAGCTTATGATTTTAGCATCGAGTATACACTGGGAAAAGGAAATAAGGTGGCGGATGCGCTTAGCAGGAAACATCAGAGTGTGGTATTAGCTATGTTGGCGGAACGGAAAGACTTGGAAGCACTGGTTGCTTGCAGTGTGCAGTTGAGGTCGCCTGCTGAATCTAGTAGGAATATCGCCATGATGTCTTGTTTTGAAGTTCAACCAGTTCCGATCGAGCGGATTGCTTCTAGGTAGAAAGAGGATCCAGTGTTAGTCGAGAGGATTAGAAGGTTAGAAGCTGGAACCGAGATTAATGATTTAAAGGATTTTATTCTTGACCACAGGGGTTGGTTGAGAAAGAAGAAACAGTTATGTATTCCGGATGTTGGAGACCTTAAGAAGGAAGTTCTTAGGGAATGTCATCGATCGAAGATTACGGTTCATCCTGGGGGAACCAAGATGTATCAGGATATGAAGAGAAGTTTCTTCTAGGAAGGAATGAAGAGGGATGTTGGCTTATGGGTAAAACAGTGTTTGAACTATCAACAAGTAAAAGCCGAACATCAGAAGCCAAGTGGTTTGCTTCAGCCTTTGGATATTCTAGTTTGGAAGTGGGACTCGATATCCATGGATTTTATTGATGGGTCGCCAAGGTCAAACTGGAGTAATGAAAGTGTATGGGTCATAGTGGATAGATTGACCAAAAGTGCCCATTTCATTCTGGCAAGGTCAACCAGGACAGCACCTGTTTTGGCTAAGTTGTTCATGAAGAACATCGTTAGACTGCATGGAATTCCTAGTAGTATCGTCAGTGATAGAGATGCTTTGTTTACTAGCGAGTTCCGGAAGAGCCTATAGAGTGTGTTAGGCACTAAGCTCAAGACGAGTACCGCATATCATCCTTAGATGGATGGGCGGACATAGAGAGTCAATAAGGTACTGGAAGATCTATTGAGGGCTTATGTGCTGGATTTTAGTGGTTCTTGGGAAGATCACTTGCACTTAGTGGAGTTTTCCTATAATAATAGTTATCAGACTACTATAGGAGTGGCGCATTTTGAAGCTTTGTATGGAAGGCCATGCAAATCACCAGCATGTTGGTTAGAGACCGGAGACAGATTTGTCCTTGGTTTAGATTAGGTGAGAGAGGCGACGGATAAGATTGAGTTGATACGGGAAAGAATGAAGGAAGCTCAGTCTAGGCAGAAGAGTTACGCAGATAAAAAGCGTAAGGACCTAGAGTTCTCAGTTGGAGATAGAGTTTTCATCAAGGTATCACCGATGAAAGGTGTGGTTTGGTTCGGGAAGACAGGGAAGCTAGCATCGAGATATGTTGGACCATTTCCTATATCAGAGAGGATTGGGAGACTCGCATACCGAGTAGATTTGCCGAGCATTTGGCCGGGGTCCACAACGTGTTTCAAGTTTCTCATCTTAGGAAGTATGTTCATGATCCAGAAACTACTATCACTCCGACGGCACTGGTGGACTTAGTGGTGGAACCATATATGACTTTTATGAGGCAACCAGTTCGTGTTGTGGCAAAATATGAGAAGAGGTTAAGAAACAAGATAGTCAGGTTGGTGAAAGTTCAGTGGAGTGACAACATGAAGGACTTTACTTGGGAGACAGGATTAGGGCTACTTTTCCAGGGCTATTTTAGATGGCATGTTCTATGTAGGGTTATATAGAATTTGTCCGGTAGGTTATACTAGCTTTGCTTGCATGGGCTATATGCTTGTTGTTGTGTCTTTACTGAAATTTCGGGGACGAAATTCTTTAAGGAGGGGAGTCTGTAATGTCCCTGAATTTTAATTAACATTATTCGAGATATTTAGTTGGATAAATTAAATAGAATAATGTGAATAATTAGGGAGATGAGATTAATAAATCCAATGGTCGTGTCTTAAAGAATGAACTAAAATAAGACTTAACTAAATTAAGAAGGTGGAATTTCCTAAGGGGTAAACTTGGAAATGAGGCTACATTTCTTAGTATATATCTCTTCCTCCACCTTAATAAACTTTCACTTTCTCATTCATAACTCCTCACCTATATTTCGACCGGCCATTAAAAGCTCCAAGAAGAGCATAAATTGAAGAAAAAGCTAAGGAATTAAAGCTAGGAAATTATCTCATTCTCCAACCAACTAATCATTATGAATGATTATGTTTATCATCTCATTTTCTGTGTTTGGATTAGTTATGGGTTATACCCAATTCATGTTTGTGATTTTGGTTAGGATATAACCATTTAAACCTTTGTTTGGATAAGACTTAGGTGTTTTAAAATGTTAACGGGCTAATTAACACGTTTTATTCGGTTTTGGTTAAATTCCAAGTTGTTTTGGTCTTTATATGCTTTGAAATTTTAATACTTCAAAAGTATATGATTTATAAGATTTTTGGTGATTTTCGAGGATTTTTCCTTAGTGGTTAACTAAGGTAATTAAATTAATTAACCCTAAGGGCTAAACTGCAATATTGCTTCCTCCTTGGTCAAAGTCGGAGGGAAATTGCTTTCAAAAATTGATTTGGGGGAAGAAGTACAGTGTTTTAAGAAAAAGGGTTGACTTTGGTATGCATTTTACTATTCGAAAGCATAGATGGAAGCCCCTTGACCAATCACAATTAGACAAGCAAGATAAACATCACTTTAGTAGGCCTAGATGTTCCCTCCGACTCCAAAAGCCGCTTTTATCCCTTCGTCTAAGTCGAAGGGTAGTCATGGTACGAAGGAAAGAGGGGCGAAGGGTCGGAGAGCTGCTTCCTTTGCTTTCAAATGGAAATAAAAATTGCTTTCAAATGAGACGAAGGGGGATCCTTCGATTATATAAATTTTTATAAAAAGACTAAGTTTTATATACTCAAGGAGGCACCACAAAGGGGATCTTCAAAAGCCAAAACCTTCAAGAGTTAATGTTTTAAAAGCTTTCCAGAAAGATTTTTATACCCTTTGATAAAGTTGAAGGGAAAGGGGGGGAATCCCAACCTTCCAGTTGTTTTTAAAGTAAAAGTTTTAATACTTTTTTGACAAAGTCGAAGGGTAAACCTTCCGACAAGGTCGGAAGTATGCCTTCGAAGGGTTGGTTCCAACACCAACACTTCGTTGTTTTTGAATGAGTTCGAAAGGTTTGATTTCGAAAGGTTTTGATTTCAAAAGGATTTGATTTCAAAAGGTTTTGATTTCAAAAGGTTTGATTTCGAAAGGTTTTGATTTCGAAAGGTTTTGATTTCAAAAGGTTTTGAAGGGGTTACCTTCAATGATTGCGAAAGGTTTTGAGTTTCATTGCTTTCGAAAGGTTTATAAATGGTTTTATAAGGGGGATACCCAAGGCTTTCGAAAAGCTCGAAAGGTAGAACCTTTCAACTAGGTTGAAAAGAAACTTTTCGACAAGGTCGAAAGGTATGATTTTGTGATGCTTTCAAAAGAAAGGTTTCCGAAGGGGCTAACTTTGGATGTTTAATTATTTGCTTTCGAATGGGACTTCATTCGAAGGGTTTTAAAGGGCTGTTTTTAGCCATTTTTCTTAAGTAAAACTTTGCTAAGTCGAAGGGGTTACTTCGAAGGGTTATAGAATATACTTATCTTTGTTTGAATATATAAGGGAGATCCTTATTTAAATTGAATGTTATAAAACCTTGGGGACACCTGGGTGGGTTTAATGTTTTCGATACATAGTTTGGGGTTACAAACAGAAATATTCTTTCGAAAATATACATTGGGCCTATCGATGTGTTTTTATTTAATTTAACCTAATTGGGGCTACCAATGGAAATAGGTTAAACAGGTGGTATACCTGGGGAAAATAATTAATCACGGGGATCATGATATTTTAATTGGCCAGGTGATGGGTTCTTGGTTAACCTAGGAAAACCATGGAATGTGTGGTGGATAGCCCACATCAAATTTCTAAAGTAAAGAATGTTTTGCCAGAGGTGGTTAGCCTCGAGATTTGGCACCCAAGGGTTCATAATCATCTTAGGAAAACTATGGAGTGTGCGGTGGATAGCCCACACCATCTTTTATAAAACAATGTATGATGGATAATCTGCATTTATTTTAAAGGGATTTGGGATGGACAGTCCTATTAAATTATGATGGATGGTCATTTTATAGATTTTAGAGGGGAACTCTAATAAATTGATTTTATATGGGATATCTAATAAATGGGTGGATGGGATATCCAATACATATGATTTTATGGCTTTATTTCATATTATGTTAAGACTAATCATTTTGGGTGCAGAGGCGTAGTAAATGATTTGCATGTTTTATTTTGGATACTAGTGAGGGGAAAACCAGTTCTGCTAAGCGATGTGGTCTCACTAAATATCTATTTATCATAAGAGATGATAGGGGATTATTCATACCAGACTTATTGTCGGACTCGAAGTTTGTATTTCTCCACCAACTCTCGGATACTCAAAAATTAATTTGAGTAGTCTGAGAGTGGCAGACTTTCAGGTTTTTGAACGAATATGCTTCCAGAGACGTGCAGGAGGTAGTATTAGCTATATATGAGCTATTTTGTGTATTCCGCTGTGATGTACTAAGAACTGTAAAGTTCATATTTATTAGTTCTCTGATCATCATAAGGGGGCATCTTCATATGTCGCTCTTATCGTATTTTATACATGTATATGTGATCTAAGCGTGGTTAACGTCTGAGATTATGTACTTAAATCTTAAATTGAAATTCATAAGAAATGAGAAATTCTGTTTTATTGAAGTTTAAAATTTTTCATATTCTTGTGTTTCTGTGTTGCCAATAGTTTCAAGATTCCGATTTTGATCACTCTAAAATAACACCTATGGATGACTGCAGCATCCGTAGCAGTTAGTTTTGAGCCTCCAAAAGCGGGATGTTACAAATATTTTACGAAATTCACCCTTTTACCGTGCTGTAATCGCACCCGATCTAATAATATCTTCTTAGATTTGATGAATATTGGTTGAAAGCGGAATTTGGAGTGGACTTTGTTTGGATATATATTTGAATCAAGGTGGAGTGTTTAACTTGCGACTCAAATATATGTTTGAGTATATAAATTTTCTATTTAGTCATGATTTGATTTATTGAATACTGTTAATTGCATTAAAAAAGGCAAGAATTATTTACATTATGAGAAATGAATTTAGGAGTTGAATGTAATTAATCAATTCCCTAATGAACTGATTAATAAAATCATGTTATCAGGCACCTGGATATTAAAGAAATAGATGATTGGAAAATATACGTGGACAAAGCCTCGGCGAACAACCATTCATATGAAATTGATTCTCGCTCAACGGTAAATTAATATGGCAATGATTTATTACATAAACAAATTTCTTCAACTATAAGTATCTTCTCTGTATAAATGCAGTGATTGATCAGAGGTGGATATCCTCTCAAGTTGTAATTTCTCTTTGTTCTTGTATTAAATTTCCATTAAAATAGATTTATCATTATGTTGTTATTTTGTCTGAAATTATAAATAAAATTCCTCTCATTTGAAGTGAATGTACACTATCGCATCAATAGTGGAACTACTATAAATTTCTATGTTCTATTTATTTCAATCTTGTATGTGTTTGATTGTGTGTCACTGAATTATATTCAATTATACGACTTGTTTGTAATATCTCATGTATAACCAACCATACATATGCCCGCGTTGAAATTCGAGATAAATTGATGTTACATAAACAAATTCCCTAATATGAGTGAAACTCCCACAATCCTAAATTTATTAGTTGATCCACTATGCATTACCTTTGATGTGTCCAGCAATGTGAGTTTGTGACAAGTTGATCAACATGGACTTGTCGTATTATAGTACGCTACCTGTGGTCAACGTAGACCCGGATTGGCCTAGCAGCTTCACATGACTCTTGTTTCCACACATGAGAGCTTCGCGAAAGTTCATTCTTTGATTGATTTTGAAGACCAACTTTCAATCCATTAGGAGTACTTTTTTTTGAATAAGGGTACATGGCCCATGGCCCAAAGAAAAAAAAGGGTGAAAACCCGAAGACTACAAACAAACCACATTTAGGGTTACCGCCGACATAATGCGAGAAACCCTAAATTACACAGAAAACTTAAAAATGGCGGATGCACGCGAGCTTCAGCCATACTCTTTAGCTCCACTCTTCTCCCCTCTTTCCCAAAAAGATAGAACATCCTTGAATCTGCTCCTCTTCACTTCTTATCCACTATCTAAGCTTTTGTGGTTCAGATCACTAATTTGATTAGTAGATCTGAGCTCCCGATAGCATAAAAATGAAGAATCCTTCATATTATTTGACTCCTGAACTTTGTATGAGCGAATGTTGCCAGCTTTATCAGAACTGCCCTGATGAAGCTCCGACTTGTTTGAAATGACTTTCGGGTTATGCAAATACCTCTCCATATGCTTGTTACCCGCTTCTCTACTCTAGTGTTCAGCTCAAAGGGCATATTTGGTTTGATTTTTAACTTTTTTCTTTGATTTATGAAGCATAATTCTGCTGTCTGACTCTATCAATAACCATCTTTGCTCTTTAGTAAGTTCTGCTTTATTGTGATTGCGATTGTTTCTTTCTTTCCATATATGATAGATAGCAGTAGTAAGCAGAACATTTGCAAAGTCTTTCTCTAATGATTTTCCATTGAAATTAATGTTGATATGTTGAACTACATGTTTAAGATCCATAAGCCCATTGTTCTAAATTCCCAATCTAGTTTGAAATTGATTCCAGATGTAATAGGCATAACTGCACTCAAAAAATAGATGATTAATACATTCATCCTCACTGTTGCATAAGGAACAAAGTGATTTAGCATTTTTATCCCAATTCTTTATTCTATCCCAAGTTGGTAATTTGTTATTTATAGCAAAATATGAACATATTGCCATCTTGGGATTATTTACTTTGTTCCAAATGCAATGATACCGGTCTAATGTAGACTGTTTGTTTCTGACACACTCCCAAGTTTTTTTAAAAGAAAACTTCCATTTACAACCAGTAGTCCATTCCCAGTAATCAGTCTCAGCATTAGAATCAATGGGAATACATCTGATTACACTCTTATGTGGATTAGTAATGGGATGTAGTTGAGGCTGCCTTTGATTATCTTTGATAATCAAGGAAACATTTGCATTAGCATTGCTAAAAATAACTAAATTATCCCAGCCAATTCTATTTACAAAGGAATCATGCTGAAACCAGGGATCAAACCATAAATTAGTTTCATTCCCTGATTTAAAAATCCTTTCTAGTAGAGGTTTACCAATGTTTCTACATTTTAAAATCTGTTTCCAAGCATTTGATTGTTTATCTTTAGACAAAATGTTCCAAAAATTACCTTTTTTGAGATACTTATCCTTCATCCATTTTGACCATAATGAGTCAGTGCTCAAAAATCTCCAGAACATTTTTAAATGACATATGATGCTCCCTTATCAGTGTATGGATAGCTATCTCTCGAGCACAGGTTTAGGTTCGGCCTCAATGGGAAAATGGAGCTAAGTCATTCAAATTTCTAATCCCCATCCCCCTTCTTTTTTGGGTTTACAAATTTTTTCCCAACTGATTTTATGGTAACCCCCTTTCCAAAGGAAATCAGCACATCTACTTTCTAATTTCTTAATAGATGCAGCTGGGATATGGTATGTTTGAAGCCAGTATAAAATAATAGCATAAATAACAGTTTTAATCAACTCCATTCTCCCAGCTATGGAGAGGAGTTTACATGACCATGTTTCCATTCTTTCTTGAATTTTTTTATTAAGCATAGAACAGTCACTATCTTTAATTTGATTAACAGAAAGTGGTAGCCCTAAGTATTTAATTGGTGGCTTTCCTTCAGTAACATGCAATATGTCTAACATTTTGTTTTTGTATTTACTGCATTTACTGAAAATGCTTTACTCTTAAGATCATTAACCTGCAAACCTGCATACTTATGTAAATTCATAAGAATTTGTGAAATAGCATAACCATTCTGTTCATTTGCTTTTGTAAAGAGCATTAAATCATCTGCATATATTAGATGAGAAATAATATGTTGAACTCTATTAGTAAGAGAAATATAACCCCTTAAAAGTTCTATCTCAACAAGAATGGAGAAATATTCCATGACTATAGTGATAGATATGGTGATAGAGAATCACCTTGTCTAATACCCTTATTGCTTTTGATAAAACCCACTGGTTTACCTTGAATTAGGATAGAGAAAGTAGGGGTACTAATGCATTCATATACCAAATCACAAAATTTTTTGGGAAAACCCAAGCTATTCATCATATGGTAAATAAACTGTCTGTTGACTTTATCGTATGCCTTCTGTAAATCAATTTTAAGGCACATATTATCACCACTTTTAGTATTGAAATTCCTAGCCATCTCATGAGCTAACATAGAGTTTTCATATATCAATCTGCCAGGAACAAAAGCACTTTGGTTTTCTGAGATTAGAAAGGGCAGAAACACCTTAATTCTATTGCTAAGCACACTAGCAATAATATTATAAATAACATTGCAGCAAGATAGGTCTATAGTCTCCAATGCTAGATGGATTTTTATTTTTAGGGATTAAAGTAATAAAAGTATGATTCATACTTTTCAAAAGTTTACCTTTTTCAAAAAATTCATTAACAACATCAGTCACCTGGCCTCTTAAGCTATCCCAATGGTTTTATAAAATTTAGCATTAAAACCAACAGGGCCAGGACTTTTATTATCCCCAGTATTAAAAATAATAGCCTTAATTTCAATTTCTGACACAGGAGCAAGCAGAATTTCTTCTACCACACTATTCAGTTTATGGTTGCAAATGATTTTTGAGAAATTATGAATTTGATTTTCAGAAAAGTAAAGTTCATTATAAAAATTCAAAGCTTCTTCAACAATAGAGTTATAAGAATTGGTAGAATTACCATAACTGTCAATAATATTCCCTATGTTATTCATATGCCTTCTAGTAGACATTTTAGCATGAAAATTTTTGGTGCAGTCATCCCCCAAAGTAAGCCAATCCACTTTAGCTTTTTGTTTAGCATTAACAGAATTGATGTACATTTCTCTGGATAGATTCTGTTGATTCTAAAAAAAATTAACAGAATTTAAATCCTCAGGTTTCTGATCAACAAGATCTTGTAAAGTTTTCCCTTCTTTCTTATAAAGTTTGTTTAGAATGTTTTTATCCTAAAAATGATTTTTATTCCAATCTTTTAAGTTATGTTTAATATGTTTCAATAGCATATTAAACTGAAACTGTTTATTACCTTCACAAGAAAAATTAATACAGCCTTTAATTAAACCATAATACTTCTCATCACAAATCCATCCATTTTTAAATCTAAAAGGCACATTTTTTATCAAGATTATCCACTTCCTTAAAAAGCTTTATGAAAATAGGTGTATGATCACTTGCATTATGTTCTAAGGTGCTACAATCAAAATTTGGGAAAGTTTTAGAAAATTCATTATTCACTAGCACCCTATCAAGTTTATAATGAATATTTTTCTCAACACCATATTTCCAAGTAAATTTATTTCCAGAAACACAAGTCTCAATCAAACCAGTTTTAATCATAAATTTGTTAATCTTGTCTAACTTACTTTGGGGTATATGACTTTCTCCAGATTTTTCATATGAGTGAAGAACTGTATTAAAGTCCCCCATTATAATCCAAGGAGATTCAATAACATGATTCATAGCTTTAAGTCTACACCATAACCTATTTCTTTCACTTTCAAAATTACTACTATAAACACTAGTGACTTGAATTGAGAATCCACCAACATTTTTGAAACTACT
Source organism: Allium fistulosum (assembly GCA_030737815.1). Taxonomy (NCBI): domain Eukaryota; kingdom Viridiplantae; phylum Streptophyta; class Magnoliopsida; order Asparagales; family Amaryllidaceae; genus Allium; species Allium fistulosum. The sequence continues at coordinate 1,227,277,047 of CM060904.1, forward strand.
GTCTATATACTGTAAGTCTTTATTAATATTATCAATGGACCAACTGTTAGAGTCCTATATAAGCATGATTCTACCCTTACAACCACAGTCATTATTATTAATATACCTTCAATTTCTATCAAGTTTCATACTAAATTTATCCATACTATCATTATTCATCTTGTTTTCAATAAGAGCAATAATAGTAGGCTTATAAACCCTAATCATATGCAAAATATCAATTTGCTTGGCTGGGGAGTTCATCCCCCTAACATTTCATGCAAATAACTTCATAATAGAATAATAATAATAATAATAATAATAAGGGGTTTAAATTGTACCTGTCACATTGGTACTCTTACCTTTCCACTTGCACTCAGAGCTCTTTGCTTTTAATCTTGTTGACATTTCTGTCCATTCTGGGTTGCTAGAAACATATTTTTGCTTAAAATCGGATTTTTCTTTGTTCTTACCTCTGTTACCTTTCTTTGGAATATGCAGTTGGGCAATATCAAACTACTCAGATGTTTGAGGCAGAACTGAGTTACTACAACCCATATCCACTGATTCTGGGATTTGAATCAAGGAGATATCGAATTCAGGAGATGTGCGAGGCAAAGCCGAGTCAGTATTTAGAATCTCCTCAGTCTCTGCAGCCTTCTCTGGAGGAGGATTGACCTCTATTGATTTATCATCAGAAATATTGGCATTATGTTGTATTTTGTCTTTGTTAGCTTTGCCATATTTGTATGTAATTAAACATGATTCTAGAACAGGAGGGGTTTCAGAATCTAAGACCATTGCATTTACATCTCCCTCCATCTCTATATTTTGACTGTCTTTCGTTATTAGGAGTACTTTCATGAATGAATGTAGGATAGATATTTGCATGTTAGCTTCTGTTAGCAGGGGATATACTAAAGAGGCATTATAACAGACCACCTTTTGATGAGAGATATGAGCCGAAACCCAGGTTTCGAGAAAACTAGCGTTCTCTGAATTTTATGAAGCAAATAAACAAGAAAAAAAAACCATAGGCATTTGAAGAATGTTTGATAGATTAACTTATTAAATTTTGAATGTGAATTTACTACCAAAATAGACGGAAGTTAATAAAGTGTCCCTTTTACGGAGAATGCTTGATGTCAATCTCAAGACACTATTCTCGAAACTCACAGTTTCAAATACAAATTACAAACACGGCTCTATACTTGCTATCGCATATGCATGATGGAGTTATTTGGTTATGGATTTTCTTACAGTTTTAATTATAAGACAAATAATATATGGTTAATGCTATAAACTATAATGGGATTAAGATATAGTTGTTTAGTTTCAGTTTGAGTTTTATGTTTTGCATTATAAATATACATCACAAAATACGAGAAAGTTGAAGAATTGACATGAAATTCTTAGTCATTGCAATAACAAATAGACGGTGGAGATGATACATTATTTTTTGTGTCTTTTTTATGTCCATAAAACACGGAAAACCGTGGAAAATACGAAAAACAAAAAAAATCGATTGATCTTCTACATCGTCATAATGGCTAAGATTTTTAAATCTTCTCGTTCACTCTTTTCATATTTTGTATTGAACGTTGAAAACACAGAACTCAAAATGAAACCAAAAGTATCGTGACTTTTCGAAAAAGCATTAAAATCATTATATTTTGCTTTTGCAGCATGATCGACTTACATTTTTCATAAACAACCTGCAACTGGTTGAGAAACAACGTATTCCGATTTCCGACATAGAATCAGTTATTGAAAGATGAAATACAATGCTTTGTTACATTATTCGAATAACATAACCCAATCTTCAATATTAACCCATAATGCTAACTTCATGCTCATGTTCCCCCACTACTAAAAAGTGGGAACCTTCATCCATATACATTTTACCATCTTCTCCAACCCTACTCAAATGCTCACATGGCCGTAATCCAAATTCTACATGCATATACTCTCCATCCTTAATGCTTACATTTTCAAATGCAATCAACCGTTTCATCGGTTTTCCACCACTTACATCATTTTTTCTCAAAAACATCAAAATAGAATGATTTCCATCCATCGGCCCATGATTACTTACTCTCACTTTAGTACTAAATTCCAGTTTCTTACAATGTTCATGTTCGAGGTTTGATATATCATAGCTAATATCACCACTTTGTAAATGCTCAACTGACCGCAACATAACCTGTGTCTTGTTCATGAATATAACAGATGTTTGACCCGTGGATGCGAATTCATAAGAGTATTTTGAGTAACTGAGCCCGTACCCGAATCTGAATACAGGTGTACCCGTATAGAACCTGTATGTTCTTCCTGGATACCCAGATGCAGGGTCAGGTCTCATCCTCATATCTGTCATTGGAATGCTTGTGTATTCCTGTGGATACCATGTCACTGGTAATCTCCCTCCTGCAAAATTTAATGCATATGTGCACATTATATTCACATGAATATATAGATATTTATCTTTAGTACAGTATCAAAACAATTACCTGGATTGTGTTTGCCAAAAATAACATCAGCAATTGCTAACCCTCCAGCTTCACCAGGATAACCAGCCCACAATATTGCTCCAATTTTAACATCATTTTTAGCAAATCTAACATCTACAGGCCCACCACAAACAAGTACCAATATAATTGGTTTTTTAGCAACTTCAGCTACACTTTTAATCAACATTTCTTGCTTTCCAGGCAAAACCAAATCCACTCTATCAAGCTCTTCCTTCTCCTGAGTCAAATCCAATCCCATAAACATAACAACTTGATCGACGTTCTTTGCTAACCCCACTGCTTCATCGATCGAACAAGTTTCACATGCTACGTTTTCACAGCCCTGAGAGAATTGTGCTCTCTTGACATTACTTTGTATTGCTTGTAATGGAGTGACTAATTGGCAAGGAGGACCAGCGTAGTTTCCTAACATGACAACGTTAGCATTTGGTCCTATGATGCCAATGGATGATGTTTTTTTGTTTGATAAAGGGAGGAGATTGGCTGAGTTTTTTAGTAGGACAATTCCTTGTCTTGCTGCTTCAAGTGCTAAGTATTTGTTCTTACTCGTGCACACTTGGTTTGGGTAGATGTTGCCATAGCGACTATTTTTAGGGTCGCCATTGAAAAGTCCTAGCCTCATTCTTATTAAGAAGAGATTATGGAGGGCGCGATTGATGTCCCATTCTGTTGCTTTTCCTTGCTTCACAGCCGAGACGCCGTATTTTTGAACATAACCACCACAGTTTACATCCATTCCTAAAAGAACCATGCATATTGTTAGTACAATATTTATATATTCAACAACACAAGCTCCTCCTTGCAGATTACTTGGGTTTATGAGATAATATACTCTGAATTTTGTAGTACTGCGTAAGAGTAATGTTGTAAATTTTACTTTACGTATATTTATATTTACATACCAGCTTTAAGAACGTCGCCAACTGCATCTTCAGGAGTCTTTGCATATCCTTGAGCTTCGTGAATGATTGAAACTGCATCGCAGTCTGAGGTGATATATCTGTGTAAGTAAGATACAGCGAACTTCTCTTTTAAAATAGTAAGCAATAAACGCTTGTGTTGATAGAATATAAATTACTTCTTGTTACTAAGTAGGCAATCTACTTTAAACAAATTAACAAATAAGGATACTGTCAATTCGTATAGTTCTTTAGACAATATCATCTTACAAAATCATGCATGGCTCCTTTCAAATTTCTTTCTTACCCATTAAACCTCCAAGTCTGCCTGGCAGTTTTAGTTAAGAAATTGTAATCAGCACACGTAGGCACTCCATTGACTTGATTATAAGAGCACATAACTCCACTTGCTCGAGCCTCTTGAATGCAACTCCGAAAAGGAGGCTGATACGAATCTTCTAAATCTTGCGCCGATACCTATAACATATATAAGACTAATCCAAATTTCTAATACAACTAAATGGCACAATAAAACTAGTATAAATTTACCTTCGCATTAAAAGTGTAGCGAGTTTGGCCTTTCCAGTTATCCATATCATACGCCGTAAAATGTTTGCAACAAGCTGAAACTTTGAGCTCATTGGTGCTCCCACCTCTGTAAGAATAACCTTGCAGTCCTCTAACATAAGCAATTGCATAATCACCGTTCATTTTAGGGTCCTCTCCAGGTGTTTCTTGACCACGGCCCCATCTCGGGTCCCGAAACAGGTTAATGTTCGGTGACCAAAATGTAAGGCCCTCTGCTTGTCCAGCATTGTACAGTGCCCTTGCTTCTGTTCCAATAACCTTTTAAATATACTTAGATATGTTAACTTTCTTTATTTAATTTTGAGCTTGAATGTATCTAAACATGGTCAAATGTAGTTATACCACCTCAACCAATTTTGGTCAAATGGTAAGGTTAGCTTCTATGCCACTCTTTAATTGTCATCTAAAATAAACTATTATAAGAGAAACAGGGGTTTAGTTTGCCAAATAGAAAATAGTCATACCTGCCCAATCTGATACCATAGTTTTGAATTGAAGGAAGCAGCAGTGTGAATAACTTGAGGAAAGCTGGTAGCAGCTTTGATAACTCCATTAAAATGTATGCCTTTACCGGAGTTTGAAACTCCATGAAGAGATTCAGACCACCATTTATAACCTGGTATGCCCAATCGATCTATTGGAGGTGAAATATCCCCTAACTGAGAAACTTTCTCTTCTAGTGACAGTTTCGAAATAATGTCATCTACCCTTTTGTTAATAGGTAGAGTAAAGTTGCAAAATAGCAGACTGTTTTCTGAGTTTGATGAGCCACAAGAAAATGGAGGTAGTGACAAAACTGAGGATGGTAAAATTAGAGTTGCTATGAAGAAGACGCAAAATGAAAGATGGTTCATTTTGGTGTATGAAAATGAGCAAGAAAAAAATGATAGAGGAACTGTTTGTTTGTAAATGAATGTATATGGTTGGAGAAGATCCTTATGATCTTGCTAAGACTAAAATGCCAAATTTTAGCTGAGAGTTTTATCATTCACACAAAGGAAGAGGAGGGTTGTTTGGTAATTGAACGTTGGTGGTGGGACCGTCGGTGGCCTTTCTTTTATATAAGATTATAGAGGGGGACAGACATAACTAGCCGTTGGACCAGTGCGTTTTTGTCTTTGCCGCCATTTTTTACTCATGGGAATGGGTTGTAATAACAGTAGTGAGAGTAAGCTTTTCCTCGCCTGTTTTTATGCGAAGACATGCTACACGCGCCATAAATTGAATACTTTGGTAATTATTTTACAACGTTCTGACTCGGTAATCAAAAGGAAAAAAGGAAACTGAAAGTACTAATAAGTAACTTATAGTTTAGGCCATTTTGTCGGACATAAGTAAATTAAAAAAGTTTTAATCCCCCAAATTTCTACTTTTAACATATTTTTTCTTTCCAATTTGACTCCTTGACCTCTCTTTACAACCTAACATTTTTTATTTTATTTTATTTTAATTTTTGAGAAAATGACAAATACAAGACCGAAGGCCCAAATAGTATTGCAAGTTCGGGTTTCTACCCATTTAATTTAATGATAATAACTTTAGGATTTGTAACCTTTGCGGCCGCATAACTCTTTACTTCCTTTCATTTCTTTAGAAGAAAAATAATGGCGAAAAAATCGAGCGATCAAAATTTGCTATCCCTTGTCTCTACTTTCTCAATTCAAGAAGGCTCCCATAGCAATCGTTGTTATTCTCTAATTCTTCTGAAGGATTTGTAATTATTTTAGATTCTTCATCCCGCTATGAATCTGGCTGCTAGTAGCTCTCACGTAACTACTTTTCCCTTTTTGCCACTCAGATATGTGATAAATCTAACGATTAAGTTAACTTCGGTAGAATTACATATTATTAAACATAAAAAATGTCTAATACACTTGTATGCTCATTGCATTGCAGAAATTGTTGTGCAGTAGGCTGTGCTTCGGACGAGTGGCAGTCGCTAACCATATCAGGTAAAATGCCTTCCTTAACTGTTGCTTTTTTAGTAGTGAGAACAATACTTGCCAAATCAAACTCCTTAGTCTTGATTTTGAAATTTTTCTAGATGTATTGTGTGCTGCTTCTTATGTTCTATAGTGGTTGATATTGATTGAGTTAGAGCTCTGTTGAGGTAATTTTACACAAATGACTGTAAATCAACTCAAATAAACGTGGAAGCAATAAGATCGTATTGTAATATGATTAAACAAACAGCAACAAGAGAATCCAAACAACAATTCATAGAAAACAGATAAAGAGTTCACACACAGATTTATAGTAGTTCCACTATCGCGGATAGTGTACATCCACTTTGGAAAAAGAAGATTATACTACTTTATAAGAGAAGAAAACTTACAAGATTGATAATGCAGAATAAGAAGAAGAATAATAAATACAATTTGAGAGGATGTTTCTACTCGTATTAATCTCTGTCTTTATATAGAGATATTCATTTGGAGTTGAAGTAATTTATTTATGGTCATAAATCAATACCTCGTCAATTCTCCTATTCATATAGCAAACGTTTATCCATTTGATTTTTCAGTTTTTCCTAATTTACATGTATCTGATAAGATTTCTTCTTTAATCAGCTGATTATGGGATTAATTGATTACTTCAATCTTCCAAAATAATTCTTCTTCTCATGAAGGTAATTCATTGCCCTCATTAATGCTATAAAGTGGCAATATATTTGAGTTACTATCTCAGATATCTTTCAAATCTTCTACAACTGAAAATATTGTATCGCTTAAATCAACAATATCTTTCAAATCTTCGTTAGTATGAGATATTATATCGCAAAATCTAACAATCTCCATCTTAATACTATATTTCCCTACATGCCTACCAACTCTACCTACAGCCTCTTACTCCAAGCAATTCTCAAACAAGACGCTATGGATACTTCCCCAATGAGCTTCGACATGGCCATTACCCATTGTACTTTGTCAACGAACTCCCGCAAGGCCACCTTTGCCAATAAAGTGTTGAAATTACCCTCGTCATGACTTATCAATCTCCACAATCATCTCCATCTACCAACTCACTCTCCCCTTGTGCCACTAAGTGGCACCTAGCGCTTCAGCAAACGAATCAAGATTGAGCAATGCTCGAACTTTGCAACAGGCAAGGACTTAGTGAACATGTCTGCTATGTTGTCCTCAGTGTCAATCTTCTGAGATGTATATGATTTTCTTCATTCAAAAAGACAAGGAAAGGCTCTCTTACCTCTATGTGCTTCGTCCTCGACTAAATGCCAAATTCTCAACCAAATGTATTGCGCTTCGATTGTCGCAATTTACTACTATACTCCCACGAACAAAGCCTAAATTACACAATAATCGCTTCAAGTAAAGTGCTTCCTTAGCTGCTTCAACGACATCTATTGATTCTGCCTCTGTAGTAGACAAGGCAACTATAGTCTGCAACCTCGCTCTCCAACGAATAAGTGTCTTTCCAAGTGTAAAGACATAACCTAAGGTTGAATTCCTTCAATCTTTGTCTCTGGCATAATTAAAATCACAAAATCTGACCAAGTTGAAATCTTTCTCCCTGACCTAGAAAACAAGCCCGTAATCTTTTGTTCCTTTAAATACGTCAGAACGTACTTCACTGGTTTCCAATGTGGTTTCCTCGGGTTAGCCATATAACGACTAACCAAACCAACTGCCTGTGCAATATCCGGTCTCGTGTAGACCATAATATACATCAAGCTTTCAATTGAACTAGCATAAGGTACATTCTTCATATAAGCGTTGTCTTCTTCTGATATTGGAGAGATCTTCTCTGAAAGATGAACGTGCAAAGGCATAGGAGTACTAATTACCTTTACCTTCTTCATGCTGAACCAAGCAAGCACTTTCTAGATATATTCTTTTTGTGTCAATCTCAACATATTTAGCTTTCTCCCTTTGGATTTTTATCCCTAAAATCTTCCTTGCTTCACCAAGGTCTTTTATCTCGAATTCTGCCTTTAGCTTCAGTTTTAACCTGTCAATTTCAGCTTTGTCCTTGGAAGCGATTAGCATATCATCCACATACAAGAATAAATATATCCAGTTATCATCATTCATATTCTTGAAATAAACGCAAGTGTCTTTAATGCTTCTATCAAAACCAAGAGTAAGCATAAAAGAGTCTGTAACGACCCGTAAATTTTCAATAATTAAAGTTGTCAATTTAATAAGATTTTGGTAAATAAATTTGGAAGAAATAAAAAACTTTGTGATTTTATAATGAAATGAATGCCAAAATAAAATGTAACAATGTATTTAAAAACTAATTATTAACAATTGAAATGAAATTACAATTTATTGAAGTAATGTAAATTGTTATACTTAGCTATAAATTTATGTAAGAAAACAAATGCAAACATTTAAATTTATAAATGATTTAGTATGAAATAAATGACCATTGAATAAAGATTAGGTATATAAGAATGGTAACATATGCTTGTGAACAATGAATTCAAAAGGGTGATTAAAAGTTATAGTAACGGTTGTAAGTTACTATTTAATTGGTCTATTAATTAAATTGTAAATGTTAGATTTGGGGTATAAAACTGAATATAAGTGAATAAATGTAAGTGTGGTATGAATAAATGAATTAGTATATAGTTTATGGTAATTGGATGAATTAAACATTTTGTAAGCAATTATGATAATTAGTGGACATAATAAACTTGAATGTAATATAAGGATAATGATAACATTTATTGCAAGTTACATTCTATTTAGGCTATAAAATGAATTGGAAATCAATTACATTTAAATGTAAGTAAATGTTCATTAATTTGAGATAGGACATTAATTGTAAAATGTGAATGTAATGAAATAAATGGAAATGCATATTTTTTTTCATAAGATAATATAAAAGAATGAAACCTATCTGAATGAATTAATGGAGTATTCAATCATAATAAATGTATACATTTAACAAATTCAATATAATTGAGAACAACTGTTAATACAAAGGAAAGATGGATATTTGTATATATATTAATGTAATGAAATTTGTAGAGTGGTATAGACTTATAAATGGATTAGAATTGAATCAAATCAGTTTATTTGAAATTAATTTATAACTTATGGGAATTCAATTCATAACAAATAGATTTATGGTAAGAGAATAAAATTAATTACTTTGCTAATTGAAATTTGGATGAATTGGGAAGTTATTTATGTATTAGTATCTAAACCAATGTTAATATGGATCTATTGGGAATTTAAACTTATACTTTTAAATTAGATAAAAATACAGTGTTTACACGCAATGACTTTCTATATTTTATTTTTCTATTTCCCTATGTTTGTTTCTCTATTTTTATCTTTCTATTTCTATTCATTTAGACATTCATTTTATTAATTGAATTGTTATGTGTTTATATCTCTTATTTACTTCTTGGAAAAGAATTTCAATGGATATATGTTATATTGCCTTAAAGGCATATCTTTTTAAAATTTTATTTATTAAATGTTCTTGTGTATATCTTTTATTTATTTCTGTTTATTGAATGTTTCTTTTGTATATACCTTCTAATTAATGGCAAGGAAACAAATTAATTAGGCGTATGTTACTTTGCTTTAATTGGCATACGTTACAGCTGTTTTATTTGTTGCCTTTTTCTTTTCCCTTGCCTTTCTATTTGCATATCCAATTACTTCCCACATCTATAGCCGTGCATAACTCCACCTATTAGCTGTGAGAAACATCTCATTTACCCATCTCTTCATTCTTATTCATGGCTAAGAAAAGGAAATTTAATTAAATCCATTAAGTTTTTTGATTAAATAGGAAATAAATCCCCACATTTACTAGCCTCTTTATTTCTTGCCATTCTTTTGTCCATTCATCTTCATAACCCTAGCCGCCATATCATATTGCAAATCAAGTGAAAAGCTTCTCATCTCAAAGTTATTTGCGTGAGAAAAATAAAATAAAATAAAGCTATAGATCCATGGCTTCTCCTTCTTCCTTCTTTCCATTTTCTTTTTCTTCTCTTGTGATTTCTCCATGCATAGGCTCGGCTCCACCATGTTCATGCCCTATTGCCGACCTCATCTCCCTCCTCCTCACCACCATCCAAGGCTGTGACCACCATGAAGAGAACATCACCAAAACTTTGACCAAACCAAGCCATGTATTGATCACCTTGCTTTGAGTTATCAAGGTTATGTCATTTTATTTCCTATCTTTTCATTGTTGTAATCTCTATTCCTTGTATTGAATCATGTTCTTATGTTTGGGATATTTGTTTGCTTTATTTTGTTATGTACAAGATGTGGATTTTGGGCTCTCTTTTCACTCAAGTTTGCATCTTGCTTTGTTTATCAAAAGGTTATGTCCCTTTGATCCATATTGTTCATTGTTTGATTCATAATCTTGTATGTTGAATTATACACTTATGTTTGTGTAATTGTTTGTATACAAGATTTGGATCCGACTCTTCATCCGCTCAAAAGAATATAGTCGTGCTTTGTCGTGCCTTTTCGTGCTTTGCGGAGTTTAGATTTGGGTTTGAATTTCAATTCTAGCTTTTAAAAGGTGAGTATTCACTCATGACATTTATACTTATATAATTTGTGAAGTGACAACAAGTGAATGTGTAGAAACTGTTATATCATGTTATACCTGCCTGTGATGTTAATTATATGATGTTAAACACTGTTATTAACTTGTCACATCATCTGTTATGTTTTATTTTATTTTACTGTTTATTCTATTCTGTTTATCACACTTCAAGTTCCCTGTAGAATAGAATCACTATTGGTTGAAATGATATATACCCGAACGGACTTTAGAATAGGAAAAAATCGTTATGGGCTGAAATGATAGGCCTGAGCAATTTTTATTTATTTTTATTTAACTTGGGATTGCGGGTTTGAAATGATAAAACCTGGATTTTTCTTTGTAAATTACGGATTGAAATGATATATTATTCGTATCACTTGACCTAGGTTAGAAAATATTATACAGACCTATGGTTATTTTATATATTTTTCTGGAAGTTTTAAGTATTTTGAAAATGTAAATTTTGATATTCTGATTTAAATTTGGTTTTTAAAATGATTTAATAAGGTGAAAAATGATTTTCTATGTATTAAAAATGTTAAATAAATGAATGGAAATTTGTGATTTGAAATAGAACCTAATTTGGAAATTTGTGATTTGGTTTAAAATGGAATTTTAAGTAAAGAAAATAAAAATGGAAATTAAGTCTTATTTATGAAATAGAAATTTAAATATAAGTGTTAAGTAAATGTAGAATGGGATATTTGTACACTTGAATTCAATAAGTGAATTATTGGAAGGAAATCGGTAATTATTGAAAATTTACTTGATAAAAATCATAAGATTAAAGGGTATTTAAAATGACCATTTTAAAGTGGGAAAATATGATTTTTTTATATGTTAAAAATGATTTAAATTGAAGTTTATTTGTTGCTGAAATTTTATTGAAAATCTAGAAATTCTTTTAGTAGCACTTCAGAAATGCTATCGTTTCTGAATAATAACTAAAATCTGAACTAAATGAATCTACAGCACTTTGTAAATGTTGTAGTTGCAGAAGTGAACTAAAAGGCTAAAATTGACTAAGGGCTATTACAGCAGTTTTGTGAATGCTGTAGTTGCAGAATTGAACTAAACTTGAAATTTAAACCTGAACTATTACAGCAGTTTTGTGAATGCTGTAGTTGCAGAATTGAACTAAACTTGAAATTTAAACCTGAACTATTACAGCAGTTTTGTAAATGTTGTCTTTGCTGAATTAAACTATTTTTTTTCAACTAAAACTGAACTATTACAGCAGTTTTTAAATGCTGTCTTTGTTGAATTGAATTGTTTCAAATGTAACTTACCGTAGCATTTTCTAAGTGCTGCGAAAGCTGAAATTTAAATTGTTTGAAGTATTTAAGTGAATAAATGAGCTCAGAAAAGGCTAAAATTTGGGAATTGAATATTTGATTTGTAAGTATAATGACTTCATATTTAAATAATGTAAATGAATTATTTTGATTTGAATATAAACCACTTTGAAATTTATGAGTTAATACAATGTTTGAAATTGGTATAATTGAATGAATGAACTTAAAATGTTATAACTTTGGTAATGAATATTAATTTAGAAGTATTTTGATTTTTCTAAGTATTATGAGGTCCTAATGACAATATTTCAAGTGTTTTGATTTCCAAGTATTTTGGTTTCAAAAGTTTGGTTTCAGAATTGTTATGACTTTGAAAGTACTATGGTTTGGAAATGAAATTAATTGGAATTGTATTTAATTAAGAATTGTCTTTAAAATATATATTAATTTGAAACTTGTTGAAATTGAAGATTCAAGGATATGACTTTATAAGGTGGTTTGGTTTAATATGATTTAAAAGAATACTTCAAGTTAAATAAATTGAAAGAAATATATTGATTTAGTTTGGAATTTAAATGATATATTACTGCTTTGATTTTTTTGAAATGGAAATGATATATTATTGAATTGGTTTGAAATGGAAATGATACATTGTTGAATTGGTTTTGAAATGGATATGTTTTGGGTTTGAAAGTATGTATTATTTTGAAATAAATGATATGATTTTGAAATGGTTTAAAGGATGTATTTTGAATTGAAATATAAACTGTTTTGAAATTTATAACCACGGGTTATAATAACGATTGGTTGTTAAAGAGACTGGGATCGGATATGGACATACTCTTTGTCGATACCGAAAACCACTTTAACAACTGTGTACGCGGTGGAGTTTCCGGAATGAAGTAGGATGGTGGCGACGATCCTAAAGGTATATACGTGGACCCAACTCCCGTGAGTTGGCATAAGGTGGCTAAAACAGGAGCGATCGACGGGCCAATGAGGTAGCACCTCTGATCGAACACACTTCTTTGATACCATTCTATTACTTTGTGATTGATTGGGTGCACCTCTTTGATTTGGGAGTGTTGTTCGAGGGCGGTAGTGGCTGCTATGCGTCACCACCAGTCCGGATGCGTAATTGGTATATCTACCCTGGCATTGCCTTGTGTGCCGTGTCACCTACCATATCGAGTTTTACTACGAGTTGTGATTTCTCCCGTAGCATGTGGAATATCGAGGGTAGCCCCCATTTTGGGAGTATGCTAATACTGGATAGACTACTGGGACTATTACGTGTTATTGTGTAAAATGTAAACCCTTAATGCTATTTAAAAGTATGTTTATTTTATATTAGACATTATTATAATTGCGCAATATTACTACATAGTAAATAGTTTAACGGATCCTTAAAGAATGGGCGATCCCAAGCATTCTTTAAGTTACTTGTACCTTTATTACAGTTCACTTGAGTTGGTTTACATTGTATAAGTATGTATGTCCTGACTTGAGTGTTTTGTGTTTGCTTTACACTCGGGTCAGACTGAGTGATACAACATTAGAGACTCACCTTTGGAGCTGGAGTTTTGCTTTGAAGAACTAGATATCTTTTCATTTTGTTATCCAGTTGATTCCAGTTGTATTCTGAGTTGTACCTGATTATCATACTATTACTCCTGTTGTATCTTGGTATTCCTATTGTATCTTAATTAACTCTGATGTATTGATATAGTAGCTTCATGAACTACTATTTCTTTGTTTCCGCTGCATTATTATATACTCTGTGTCTGTGATCTGTGATTTATTTACTGTATATTCTGAGTTTGCCAAATTTTTATTTACAACGCGGTATTTTGAGCAATTCAAGCCCGACATGTGCAGATGCGAATGGTTGAAAATATCGGGTCGTTACAGTTGGTATCAAAGCTTTGGCTCTAGGCAAAACTTAGCATATATGGTAAATTTATTTACAGAATCACTTTCGTTCGAGTTTGAATCTCTTCCTTTTGACTCGATTTCTTTTGAATTTTGGAACCTTCCCTGCGGTTCCAAAATCCATTCTTGCCCCTCACTATTCATCTTCTTTTGATTCTAAAGTATGCCATAACTCCACTTCGAATGATCTTTATAAAATTGGCGGTCTCGCCAACCTCAAATTGACTTGTAAAGGGGTGAAACTCCTTTATAATTAGCATTGATTCACCGGAGATTTATATATATCCTCGGTTTAGATGCTAGTATCTCTTATTATTCCAAATTCTGTCTCTTGAGATCGAATGTAGATTTACCCCAGAAAATCCACATCGATCTTATTTTTTAAGTCACGGTTGACCCGGTCAAGGTTGCCCGCGATTTATCTAAACTGATCCATCTCCTTATTCTGTTATTTAATCATCTTTTATTTTGTTTTGAACTTATCTTCAAATCAAAATTCTCTTTGATTTGAGTCCATCAAATCTGAACCTCTATCCTTGTTTTGAAAGAAAAGAAGTTATTCCTATATTTGAAAAATCTAATATTTAAAAAAAATGTTTAAAATGAAGGGTGTTGTTTGAGTTGTTGATGTTGATTTGGTTTCCGATCGATTCGTTTGATCAACGCTATCGATAGGATCTCCAAAACACTTGAACATAGCAAACTAACACCATATTGTTTTCAAACTTGGTAAATGAGAAATTTTGTATAATCATATTATATATATGTATAATTTTCTGAATTTTTATAGTTAATTGAATTGGAAGTTAAGAAATAATATTTGACTTTGTATATATCTTGTAATCATTAGCTTTGTTTCATATAAATGATTGAACTATAAATTATGGTTATAAATTAATTGGGAAATTTAAATGAATTTAAAAACAAGAATTGAGAATTTAATTTCCGAAGATTTCAAACTTTGGGTTTTAAAGTTTTAAAAGGATATAATATTTAAAGTATCTTTGAATAGAAATTGTTTCTAAAGAATTTTTAAGTTTTAAATCAGTGCTCTTCTCTTTGTCGCTGGGAAATAATTTCGGTGAAGACTGCAGCATCATCGACATTCATTTTCGAGTTTCGAAGTGAAGAGACCATTCTGTAGTTTTGCTACAGTTTTGCTTTGGGGAATTAAATTGATTTGCATTTAAAAAAAATTGGCTTGATTTATAATATATATTGATATATGATTTAAAGTTGATTTGATATATATTATGTATATATATTTATTTATCCAGAATAGTTTGAAGTTAACCGATAATTTAATTCTTAAATTTTATCTTAAAAGATGATTTCAATTATAAAATGAAGCCAAATTTTGAATAAATACTTAAGCTTGAAATAATTGAACTAGAAAGTTTTTTTGTATAATATTCTATTGCATTCCAATATAACTTACCTTAATTATTTAGAAGTTAACAATGTAATTGGATAATGTACAATATTAAAGGATTTTATAAATAAAATTTGAGTGGTTATAATAAATGTTATACACTTAAATTTTAGTTATAAAGGATTAATAGAGGTGAATAGAATAAAAGGTTAATTGAATAATTTACAATTTAAAATAGTATTAAAGGAATTATAAAAAAATTTGAGTAGTTATAAAAGTGTAAATATACTTAATATATATGATTAGATATATTAAGTGGAATAAATTTAATAATAATTTTGGAATAAAGAAGAATGAAATATAGTAAATAAATTATGAGCATAATAAATGATTTTTAAATTCATGACTTTGGAAAATTGTTAGTTTAAGATAATTGTATGATGAGATAATGAGATTAAAGATAGTTAAGATTTATTTAACTTAAGAAAATCAAATGGATGACATTAATTATTAATGTAAGATGAAAGTTTCATGGTTTTAGATTTATTATCTTCTTTGCTTTCCAACCTCTTTTCTTTCAGGTTGTTTCTATTCTCCTACCTTCTTCCTTTTCGGGGACGAAAAGTTTTGAGTGGGGGAGAGTGTAACGACCTGTAAATTTTCAATAATTAAAGTTGTCAATTTAATAAGATTTTGGTAAATAAATTTGGAAGAAATAAAAAACTTTGTGATTTTATAATGAAATGAATGCCAAAATGAAATGTAACAATGTATTTAAAAACTAATTATTAACAATTGAAATGAAATTATAATTTATTAAAGTAATGTAAATTATTATACTTGGCTATAAATTTATGTAAGAAAACAAATGCAAACATTTAAATTTATAAATGATTTAGTATGAAATAAATTACCATTGAATAAAGATTAGGTATATAAGAATGGTAACATATGTTAGTGAACAATGAATTCAAAAGGGTGATTAAAAGTTATAGTAACGGTTGTAAGTTACTATTTAATTGGTCTATTAATTAAATTGTAAATCTTAGATTTGGGGTATAAAACTAAATATAAGTGAATAAATGTAAGTGTGGTATGAATAAATGAATTAGTATATAGTTTATGGTAATTGGATGAATTAAACATTTTGTAAGCAATTATGATAATTAGTGGACATAATAAACTTGAATGTAATATAGGGATAATGATAACATTTATTGCAAGTTACATTCTATTTAGGTTATAAAATGAATTGGAAATCAATTACATTTAAATGTAAGTAAATGTTCATTAATTTGAGATACGACAGTAATTGTAAAATGTGAATGTAATGAAATAAATGGAAATGCATATTTTGTTTCATGAGATAATATAAAAGAATGAAACCTATCTGAATGAATTAATGGAGTATTCAATCATAATAAATGTATACATTTAACAAATTCAATATAATTGAGAACAACTGTTAATACAAAGGAAAGATGGATATTTGTATATATAATAATGTAATGAAATTTCTAGAGTGGTATAGACTTAATAAATGGATAAGAATTGAATCAAATCAGTTTATTTGAAATTAATTTATAACTTATGGGAATTCAATTCATAACAAATAGTTTATGGTAAGAGAATAAAATTAATTACTTTGCTAATTGAAATTTGGATGAATTAGGAAGTTATTTATGTATTAGTATCTAAACCAATGTTAATATGGACCTATTGGAAATTTAAACTTATACTTTTAAATTAGATAAAAATACAGTGTTTACATGCAATGACTTTCTATATTTTATTTTTCTATTTCCCTATGTTTGTTTCTCTATTTTTATCTTTCTATTTCTATTCATTTAGACATTCATTTTATTAATTGAATTGTTATGTGTTTATATCTCTTATTTACTTCTTGGAAAAGAATTTCAATGGATATATGTTATATTGCCTTAAAGGCATATCTTTTTAAAATTTTATTTATTAAATGTTCTTGTGTATATCTTTTATTTATTTTTGTTAATTGTATGTTTTTTTTGTATATACCTTTTAATTAATGGCAAGGAAACAAATTAATTAGGCGTATGTTACTTTGCTTTAATTGGCATACGTTACAACTGTTTTATTTGTTGCCTTTTTCTTTTCCCTTGCCTTTCCATTTGCATAGCCAATTACTTCCCACATCCTTAGCCGTGCATAACTCCACCTATTAGCCGTGAGAAACATTTCATTTCCCCATCTCTTCATTCTTATTCACGGCTAAGAAAAGGAAATTTAATTAAATCCATTAAGTTATTTGATTAAATAGGAAATAAATCCCCTCATTTACTAGCCTCTTTATTTCATGCCATTCTTTTGGCCATTCATCTTCATAACTCTAGCCACCATATCATATTTGCAAATCACGTGAAAAGCTTCTCATCTCAAAGTTATTTGCGTGAGAAAAATAAAATAAAATAAAGCTATAGATCCATGGCTTCTCCTTCTTCCTTCTTTCCATTTTCTTTTTCTTCTCTTGTGATTTCTCCATGCATAGGCTCGGCTCCACCATGTTCATGCCCTATTGCCGACCTCATCTCCCTCCTCCTCACCACCATCCAAGGCCATGACCACCATGAAGAGAACATCACCAAAACTTTGACCTAACCAAGCCATGTATTGATCACCTTGCTTTGAGTTATCAAGGTTATGTCATTTTATTTCCTATCTTTTCATTGTTGTAATCTCTATTCCTTGTATTGAATCATGTTCTTATGTTTGGGATATTTGTTTGCCTTATTTTGTTATGTACAAGATGTGGATTTTGGGCTCTCTTTTCACTCAAGTTTGCATCTTGCTTTGTTTATCAAAAGGTTATGTCCCTTTGATCCATATTGTTCATTGTTTGATTCATAATCTTGTATGTTGAATTATACACTTATGTTTGTGTAATTGTTTGTATACAAGATTTGGATCCGACTCTTCATCCACTCAAAAGAATATAGTCGTGCTTTGTCGTGCCTTTTCGTGCTTTGCGGAGTTTAGATTTGGGTTTGAATTTCAATTCTAGCTTTTAAAAGGTGAGTATTCACTCATGACATTTATACTTATATAATTTGTGAAGTGACAACAAGTGAATGTGTAGAAACTGTTATATCATGTTATACCTGCCTGTGATGTTAATTATATGATGTTAAACACTGTTATTAACTTGTCACATCATCTGTTATGTTTTATTTTATTTTACTGTTTATTCTATTCTGTTTATCACAATGCAAGTTCCCTGTAGAATAGAATCACTATGGGTTGAAATGATATATACCCGAACGGACTTTAGAATAGGGAAAAATCATTATGGGCTGAAATGATAGGCCGGAGCGATTTTTATTTATTTTTATTTAACTTGGGATTGCGGGTTTGAAATGATAGAACCTGGATTTTTCTTTGTAAATTACGGATTGAAATGATATAGTATCTGTATCACTTGACCTAGGTTAGAAAATATTATACAGACCCGTGGTTATTTTATATATTTTTCTGGAAGTTTTAAGTATTTTGAAAATGTCAATTTTGATATTCTGATTTAAATTTGGTTTTTAAAATTATTTAATAAAGTGAAAAATGATTTTCTATGTATTAAAAATGTTAAATAAATGAATGGAAATTTGTGATTTGAAATATAACCTAATTTGGAAATTTGTGATTTGGTTTAAAATGGAATTTTAAGTAAAGAAAATAGAAATGGAAATTAAGTCTTATTTATGAAATAGAAATTTAAATATAAGTGTTAAGTAAATGTAAAATGGGAAATTTGTACACTTGAATTCAATAAGTGAATTATTGAAAGGAAATTGGTAATTATTGAAAATTTACTTGATAAAAATCATAAGATTAAAGGGTATTTAAAATGACCATTTTAAAGTGAAAAAATATGATTTTATATTTTAAAAATGATTTAAATTGAAGTTTATTTATTGCTGAAATTTTATTGAAAATCTGGAAATTCATTTAGTAGCACTTCAGAAATGCTATCATTTCTGAATAATAACTAAAATCTGAACTAAATGAATCTGCAGCACTTTGTAAATGCTGTAGTTGTAGAAGTGAACTAAAAGGCTAAAATTGACTAAGGGCTATTACGGCAGTTTTGTGAATGCTGTAGTTGCAAAATTGAACTAAACTTGAAATTTAAACCTGAACCATTACAGCAATTTTGTAAATGCTGTCTTTGCTGAATTAAACTATTTTTTTCAACTAAAACTGAACTATTACAACAGTTTTTAAATGCTGTCTTTGCTGAATTGAATTGTTTCAAATGTAACTTACCGTACCATTTTCTAAGTGCTGCGAAAGCTGAAATTTAAATTGTTTGAAGGAATAAATGAGGTCAGAAAAGGCTAAAATTTGGGAATTGAATATTTGATTTGTAAGTATAATGACTTCATATTTAAATAATGTAAATGAATTATTTTGATTTGAATATAAACCACTTTGAAATTTATGAGTTAATACAATGTTTGAAATTGGTATAATTGAATGAATGAACTTAAAATGTTATAACTTTGGTAATGAATATTAATTTAGAAGTATTATGATTTTTCTAAGTATTATGAGGTCCTAATGACAATATTTCAAGTGTTTTGATTTCCAAGTATTTTGGTTTCAAAAGTTTAGTTTCAGAATTGTTATGACTTTGAAAGTACTATGGTTTGGAAATGAAATTAATTGGAATTGTATTTAATTAAGAATTGTCTTTAAAATATATATTAATTTGAAACTTGTTGAAATTGAAGATTCAAGGATATGACTTTATAAGGTGGTTTGGTTTAATATGATTTAAAAGAATACTTCAAGTTAAATAAATTGAAAGAAATATATTGATTTAGTTTGGAATTTAAATGATATATTATTGCTTTGATTTTTTTGATATGGAAATGATATATTATTGAATTGGTTTGAAATGGAAATGATACATTGTTGAATTGGTTTTGAAATGGATATGTTTTGGGTTTGAAAGTATGTATTATTTTGAAATAAATGATATGATTTTGAAATGGTTTAAAGGATGTATTTTGATTTGAAATATAAAATGTTTTGAAATTTATAACCACGGGTTATAATAACGATTGGTTGTTAAAGAGATCGGGATCGGATATGGACATACTCTCTGTCGATACCGAAAACCACTTTAACAACTGTATACGCGGTGGAGTTTCCAGAATGAAGTAGGATGGTGGCGACGATCCTAAAGGTATATACGTGGACCCAACTCCCGTGAGTTGGCATAAGGTGGCTAAAACAGGAGCGATCGACGGGCCAATGAGGTAGCACCTCTGATCGGACACACTTCTTCGATACCATTCTATTACTTTGTGATTGATTGGGTGCAGCCCTTTGATTTGGGAGTGTTGTTCGATGTGGGCGGTAGTGGCTGCTATGTGTCACCGCCAGTCCGGATGAGTAATTGGTATATCTACCCTGGCATTGCCTTGTGTGCCGTGTCACCTACCATATCAAGCTTTACTACGAGTTGTGATTTCTCTCGTAGCCTGTGGAGTATCGAGGGTAGCCCCCATTTTGGGAGTATGCTAATACTGGATAGACTACTGGGACTATTACGTGTTAAGGTGGAAAATGTAAAGCCTTAGTGCTATTTAAAAGTATGTTTATTTTATATTAGACATTATTATAATAGCGCAATATTACTACATAGTAAATAGTTTAACGGATCCTTAAAGGATGGGCGATCCCAAGCATTCTTTAAGTTACTTGTACCTTTATTACAGTTCACTTGAGTTGGTTTACATTGTATAAGTATGTATGTCCTGACTTGAGTGTTTTGTGTTTGCTTTACGCTCGGGTCAGACCAGTGATACAACATTAGAGACTCACCTTTGGAGCTGGAGTTTTGCTTTGAAGAACCAGATATCTATTCATTTTGTTATCCAGTTGATTCTAGTTGTATTCTGAGTTGTACCTGATTATCATACTGTTACTTCTGTTGTATCTTGGTATTCCTATTGTATCTTAATTAACTCTGATGTATTTATATAGTAGCTTCATGAACTACTATTTCTTTGTTTCTGCTGCATTATTATATACTCTGTGATCTGTGATTTATTTACTGTATATTCTAAGTTTGCCAAATTTTTATTTACAACGTGGTATTTTGTGCAATTCAAGCCCGACATGTGCGGATGCGAATGGTTGAAAATATCGGGTCGTTACAGAGTCAAACCTTCTGTAGCATTGCCTAAGCGACTACTTCAAACCATATAGAGACTTCCTCAGCTTGCAAACTCATTCCTTCTTTCCATCCTTTACAAAATCCTTCTGCCTGCTTTATATAGATGGTTTCCTTTGAGTTTCCATGTAAAAAGGACGTCTTTAGGTCTAATTGTTCCAACTCCATGCCGTGAATTGCAACTATAGCTCGCAATATCAAGATAAAAGTATGTCTAACAACCGGAGCAAACAACTCATCATACTCCATCCCCTTCCTCTGTGAAAACACTTTTGCAATAAGTCTAACCTTGTATCTTCCATCGTCCTTCACCTTATATACCCACTTCGATCCTATGGATCGGCGTTCTTGAGGGGTGTACCAATTTCCAAGTCTAATTCTTCTGTAACGAATCCATCTCCTTCTCTATAGCATGCATCCACATCGAGCTGGCATTCGAACTCATAGCTTCCTCAAGGTCAAAAGCCTCATCTTGCACTATACGCATAGTCAAACTGATCATCAAGGCTAAGATATGCATAGTTCCAGTCTCCATACCTATTTGGTGGGCTTCTAACTCTAGAGCTAGCTCGAATAGGTGTAACTTCGTCTAAGCTTCTATCAACTCCACCTTGGGCTGAATTATCTCGAGCTTTACGACCATCACCATAATTTCTAGAGGAATTTTGTGGACCTTCATGTGATGCATAAACGACTACAATTACTCTTCCTTCTTTTGCGGCTCTAACTCTACTACTATGCTGAGGTGTGGGAATAGTTTCCATCTTCTTAGGCCTTTCAACTTCTGATTCTACTAAACTAGGTGGATTCTCCTTCGCTTTAACATAGTGGACTCAACGAATGTGACATGTTTAGAGTGCACAACCTTCCTATCAACAAGGTTCCAAATGTGATATCCTTTGATGCCTTCTGCATAGCCCAAAAGTATGCCTTGATAGGCTCTAGCCTCTAACTTATCATTTCCTATATAGTGAACACAAAAGGCTACCAAATATACAAAAATTACCGATATGTATAGATGTACCTTTCCACTTTTTCTTCGGAATCTTCCCATCAATGGCTGAGCTCAGAATTCGATTGACAATATATGTTGTAGTCGATAAAGCTTCAGCCCAAAAGCCTCTAAATAAACCTAGCGTTAATCTCAAACAACGAGCTTTCTCTAGTAGAGTCATATTCATCCGTTCAACGACTCTGTTTGATTGCAGATCTCCAGGTATACTGAAGTGCCTACGAATTTCTTGCTGCTTACAAAAATCTATGAAATCCTTGGAAACGAACTCACCAAACTCACCGACATTGTCAGATCTCAGCACCATCAATTTCCTTCTGACTTCATTCTCTACCAGTGCCTTCCCAGTTTTGAACTTATCAAACGACCCTGAATTAGCTTTCATCACGAACACCCAAACCTTCCAAGAGTAGTCATCAATAAAAGAGATAAAATACTTAGCTCCTTCAATTGGAGCTATAGCCACCGGTCCCTAAAATCCATATAGACATACTCTAGTACTCCTTTGGACACATGTCTACTGACATCAAAAGAAACCTTCGTCTACTTCCCAAATACACACTATTGAAAGAATTCTAAATAGTTGAAGCTTTCACCCTTAATCATCTTCCTTCTATAAAGCAGCTCAAGGCTCTTCTCCGAAACATGACCCAATCTGAGATGCCAAAATCTGGTGGCATCCAAAACTCATGAACTATCTACTCCAACACACAACTCTCCATGAATTGCATACCCTTTAAGAAGATAAAGATTGCAGACCATTACTCCTTTCATCAATACAAGAGAACCATGTGTCATCTTCTAGCTATCCGACTCTATCATAATCCTGCAACCCAAATATGTTAACCGACCTAAAGATAGAAGAGATTTCCTTAAACCTAGAACATATCAGACTCTAGTGATAACGTGCACTATACCATCCTTCATAAGAATACTCACCGATCTTTCTCCTAATGACTTGTAAGTAGCATCATTTCCCATAAATATGGAAATTCCCTCCTTACCTTCGTAAGAATAGAAATACTCCTTCCTAGGCGTCACGTGGGAAGATGCCCCTGAATCCAACACCTAATAGTCTGATACATCGAAAACAGATGCAATTAACACATCATCAGAAACAACCTTCTTCACTGAAATAGATGAAGAACCAACTGCTTCATTTCTGTTCCTAAACTCTGGACAATCTTTCTTCCAATGGTCATGCTTCTTACAATGATGATATCTACTGTATTTAGACTTGCCTCTCCAACCACTTTCAGGCTTCCTCGACTTGGAATGCCCTCTGAAATTATTCTCCTTCTTCTCCTTTCTTCCTCTCTCTACGAACATCCCTTGACTACTGCTAGCTTCGCTATATTCGCTCATAAGCTTCATATGATCCCTCATATCTTCACTCAGGAGTTCTGTCTTCACATCTTCTAATGTCAACGTGCTTCTGCCATAAATCAAGCTGTAAGCGAATACCGTGTATCCCTTTGGAAGAGAGCACAATACCACTATAGCCTTTTTCTCTTCGTCAATATTTAAATCAAAAGAGTTCATCTTCATCACCAATTCATCGAAGATGTTAAGATGTGCTTTTAACGATGTACCTTCCCGCATCTTATAAGTAAAGAATATCTATACCAAAATTACCCTATGCATGAGCGACTTATTCATGTAGAGATCCTGCAATTTCTTCCACAGGCCTCCAGTGATAGTTTCACTACTAATCTCTGGGATGACGTTCCCACCCATGACCAATTGGAGAGTAGTGAAGGCCAATTTTTTCATCTCCTTCCTTTCCATTTCTTAGATATCCACTGGTAATGATTCTGCGTTAAACACAACCTAATAAACATGATTTCTTCTCAACAACGCCTTCATTTTCCACATCCACTTCTCAAAATCATTATCTTCGTTCCACTTCCAACTGCGAATCGGATGTTGCATATGAACCCCTAGTGTAGGGTGCATACTTTTGGTAGGTCTAACCTTACTTCCATCTCTAGATCGTATCATTTTATTGATCACCTTCTATCCCTAGGCTTCAACAGCACCCTTTAAAGCTCTTGTACCAAACTGTTGGGATAATTTTACACAAATGACTGTAAATCAATCCGAGTAAACATAGAAGCAATAAGATCATGTTTTAGTGCAATAAAACAAACATCAAGAAGAGAATCCAAACAAAAAATCAAAGAAAACAGGTAGAGAGTTCGCACATGGATTTATAATGGTTCCACTATCGCGAGATAGTGTACATCCACTTTGGAAAAAGGAGATTTTTATTACTTTCTAAGAGAAGAAAATTTTGCAAGATTAATAATGGAGGATAAAAAGAAGAATAAGAAATACAACTTGAAAGATGGTTCTACTCATAATAATCTTTGATGGTTATTGTTTGGGGTTGAAGTAATTGATTTATAGTCATAAATCAATGCCTCATCAATTCCCCTATTCATATAGGAAACGTTTATCCATTTGATTTTTCAGTTTTCCACAATTTACTTGTGCTTGATAAGATTCCTTCTTTAATTAGTCGATTAGAAAATTAATTGATTACTTCAATCTTCCAAAATAATTCTTCTTCTTATGTAGATAATTCATACCCCTTTTAAATGCTATAAAAGAGGAAATATATTTGAGTTACTATCTCAAATATCTTCCAAATCTTCTACAAATGGAAATATTGTATCATTAAAATCAACAATATCTTCAAATTCTTCCTTAAAATGGAAATATTATATCACCAAATCTAACAAGCTTTTCTTTTATAATTGACCGCACATGCATTGAGGGTATGCATTTAGAAAATAAGTGTTCGCTACTTTTTGCCTCAATTTTGCAAAGTAGACATTTTATTTCATCACCACCACTACCTTTTTCCATTTACGGTGGTTGGGAAAACATGATCAAATTCAAAATCTAAATTGAGGCATTCATTCCTGATTATCCCAACCCAAGAAGATGACATTTTCATTAGATTGTTGTCTCTGGCCTGAGGCTGAACTTGTGTATTTACCATATTCCTGATCTTGCAATAGTTACTGCTTTTTCTTTGGGTCTTCCGGGCCTTTACTATAACGTTATGGTTGAGTCTTAGCCTTTCTTGGGTTTTTGGAAGATAGTTACGATGGTAGGGATTCCTCCACGATTCTACACTAACTGGAACCCCTCATTGTCAGTGTCAAATGGCTTCTCACTAGGGATTGGTTGTGAAAGCGAGTAGAGATTTGGTGGAGGAGGGAAAGTTTAAGGAGTAGAGCCCTTAATCTGATCACTATAGGTAGCCATTAATTTTTTTGAATTTTTTTTTCCTTTTTATGATTTCTGTTGTCGTAGTGACAAAAGCCATTATTCAACATGAAAAGTTCTTCAATATTTAGTAAGGATCGCATCATAGACATCGAACTACACAAAATCGACAACAACTACAAAGCTGGCAGGAGACAATATCCGATCGAAAGTTGCTTTTCTAAGAAAATGCAACAACCCAGAATTTTATCACTTTGATTTTGGGGGTATTTAATTAGTCGTAATATTTGATTTTGGGGTTTTTAAAAATATAATAAAATTATGTTTCAAATAATTGTTCGATTTTTGATGATGTATTTTTAATTTAATTTATTGAATCTTTTTTCCATAATTTTTAAATTGAAAAATAATTGAATTTTTGTTTGACGTATTTTACATCAGACATTGGTATTTTCGAAATTTAACAGAACTTAATAACCGGTGTGTTTTATTTTTGTTTTGTGGTCACGTCACATTTCTGTATGCAATTGCATTCTATTTTCTGTCGTTCATGGCTCGTACATCAACCTAATATTATGTAGTGGAAATCTGAACATAACCAAAACAAAATCAAAACCATATCTTCACATACACAGTGCAACATCCACCTTTTCCTCTTTATTTCTCCTTTACTATGGTTGCCTTTGTTCCCCTTCACCGTGCCATTGTCCCCTTGTCCCCTTGTCTTGGATTGTGGCTAGTTTAGTGGGATCTGATCTTCGAAAAAACATCAGTGGTTTGGTTATAAATATACGTATAGGGAGGAACTTCACTTTCTTTCTTTTTTGTTATTTCCTTTTCTTTTTTCCTAAGAATGAAAATGAACATCATCCCCACTTAAAAAATCAACAACTCTCATTCTACTCAGTTTCAACCAAATTATTCAACTTGAAAGTTGTTCGTAATGTCATCTAGTAATTTTAAAAATTTATCGCTCGAGATTTCATCGAGAGTCGGCTAGATATCCCAATTTTACAGTAAATAGAGAAGTTTTGTTTAACAAATTCTCCTAATCCAGGATGAATTATTCGATGGCATGTGCGTCATTGGAGTTGTATGGAGGTGTAGGATTTTTGGTGAAGTTTCGACGGTAATCGAAGATGGTAAATGATGGACATCAGAATCTAAGGCTAGAGTTCGTCGGAGTTGGAGTCTTCGATAGCTCGAACGAAGGTGGGCGTTGGGTTCGTGGAGAAGAGGAGGACCTTGCAGTCGAGTTTGGTGGGGTCCGGTGGTAGTATCGGGGCCGCGATCGAGTCGCGTTATGGTTTCTGGGTGATGTTTTTGATTTCGGCTATAGTGGTTGAATCTTGATGCATTGGATCGGAGGCCAAGGTGGGGGCACCAAAGTGATAAGGAGGTGATGGGCGACTTGCTGTGGCTTGCGTTCGTTGGTTGGTGGCCCTAAGCTCCATGCACGTGAACACCGTGCATGCTATATTTGCTTCAGGAAATCAGTTATGGTTTAGAGAAGATGGTACTGTAATGGATGGGCGAGTATGGAGTGATGGGCCTTAGCCCGATTGCTTTTGGTTGAGATTTATAATTCAATTAGTTAAGTTTACAATGTTTTAAACTTTGAAAATCTATATCTCGTTGATAACAAATCCATTTAACATGCGGATTATTGCGTTGTGTTTGTACTTACGAACACAATGTTTTGACCTAACTTGCTGATTAGTTTGGTGTTGTATAATTTAATAATAAATAAATGCTACATGATAATAATTACGTTAATTTTGATAATAACATAGTTTAATTAATTATAAGTAATGGGTGTTATATATTGGGCCAAATAAACACCGTACTTCTAAAATGAATTGAATATGGTAATTTGAACACCTATTTAGCAGAATAAATCATCGTTCTGCTAATTAAATTAATTGGTCATTTAATTAGCAGAATAAATCCCCTATCTTCTATTTTACAAATTTGGACATCTAATTATATATTGTTAATTGATATGCCACTTTGAATAAGTGATATGTTAACCAATGACGGTTAAGTGTTGAATTTATTTACATAGTTGTTATGTAAATATCAGTATTAACTTGGAAAGTTAAATTGAATGATATGGTACCTTGTTTAAGTACCATTGTGATCATTTAAGCCTCTTTCAAATTTGAAAAGCTAAGTATTGATTTCAAGGTTATTTTTAGAATAATTAGTATCTATTACAAGGTTTTAAAGATAATTATTATTTAATAATAAGATTTAAAAGGTAATAACTATTTATTTAATAATTATTAAAGATAATTAATAAAAAAAATTTAAACATGATTTAAAGTTAATTATTTTATTAATATGATTCTTAAAAGCTATTTCTTAAAGTTATTTAAGAATATTTAATTATTAGTTTAAAGTTATTTAATTATTGTTTTAGAATTTGTTAATTATATTTTAATTATTTATTCAAAGTGATTTAACTATACTTCAATTTTTAATTAAAATTATTTAATTATATTGATTTAAGCTATTTAATTATATTTATAGGTTAATTAATTGCCATATTAATATTATTTAAAAGTTAGTTGATTATTGTATAAATAACATTTTAAAGTTATGTATTATATTAATATCGTTTTGAAGTTAATTTATTAATACAATAATAGTGCTTAAAATTAGTTTAATATATTTTTATTCAGATTCTAAAGTTATTATTTTGAATGAGGTTTAAAGATAATTAAATAGAAGGGTGTTGAAATAATAACTTGTTATTTAAAGTTATTTTAAATAATTTATTGTTTATCAATGGAACTTCACTGACTTAAAGAGTTTATTAAATAAATTTGTTTTAAATAAGGAAAGTTTTTAAAAGAAATTTTTAAATAATTTTGGAAATTTATAAAAAAGGATTTTAATAATAAAGTTGGAGACTTATAAAGTGTTTTATAAATGAATTTGGAATTTAAAAAGAGCTTTCATAAAAGAAGAGATTTGGTAAAAGGATTTATTTAAGGAATTTATAAGAGAAATGGAGATTTGATTTTCCTTAACTGACCTTCTTAATTATGGTGGTGTGGAACATTCGTTCCACACTTAACACTGAAGGAATAATGTTTGGGGTTATCTTCATCTCCATTTTGAATAACATTTGTTTTGATACTTTTAATATGATTTTGAAATAAGGAGCTTTCAAAAGGATTTGTGAATATGCTTATAACATTGTATAAGTATATGGAATGATTTACAAGTTTGAAAGTAAAAGGATTTGTGAATAGGCTTATCCTAGTAAGATAAGTACATGAATATTTTTATAAATATTTTGGAAAGGGATTTAATTAATCAAAGATTAATTTTAGGAGGCTTTGTGTTTTCCGTGGGAAATGTAATCTCTGTTTGAATATTTGTTTATTGGATAGTTAAACAACCGACTATCAAATGTTGGCCTAAATATGCGATCCTTCTTAATTTTGGTGGTGTAGAAATATTCCCCACTTAACACCGAACTTTGGGAATATCTAGGCAAAACACGGGAATTATATGGTACAATTATAGTCAAAGGTGTTATACTGTACGTATAAACTCGTTTCCTATAATCTATCTTTCTGACACTTGGATATTCGACAGGTGAATACTATGGATGTATTAGTGTCGATTTCTAAGGGTCGAAAAGGTGGGCTGTTACAGAAAACATGCAAAGTACTGATGGCTAGATGCTCTGATCTTAAAGATGAACATGAAGAAATGGTTGCGGAAATAATTTTGTTTTTTATACTTTTACACATGTAGTCCTTGCCAAAGATGTGTTTTATTTGTGTATTGAGCCTGGTTTTGATGCTGCTTTTGCCATGAGGTTTGTGCTTGTTTTAGATCAAATAAGCGGTTATGAAAACGACATTCTATTTCTAGATCTATTAATGCTTACCATGTTTCACCTAAAATGATGATGATGACACTAGCATTATGTTTGAATGATGTTATGGATCTGGCTATAAATTGTTGTATATGCTATTAAACTTTAGTCGGGTTTTCTTGACGACTACAGCTGCCTTGGTCATTGTCTTTATTTCTTGTATGTTCATGGATTTCCATATATTGAACTCAAAATCATCTATGGTTGGATATTTTTTGAGATGTTTTATTCTATTTTTGATTATCATTTTCACATAGTAACAAAAACTATATAAATTCATAAAATGCAATAAATTGTTTAATATTTCAATATGATTTTTTTCCATAAACGTTTCTTTTTCAAAACATAGAAGGAAAATTTTATGTATTTGATTATTGATTAGATGGAAAAACCAAATACACGTTGATTTCAAAAAAAAGAAGCACATGAAATAAGGAATCAATCTATTACTTTAAGTACAAATAGGACCTTAAACATGCCGAGCCGATGTGTAACCTCTTTTGCTACTTAATTCAATTAAAAGGATACTATTAATACAACTAATACTATGGGACATTTTATGTAAAATGTAGTATTCATGTACTTGATAATATATATATCGGTGAGATATGATTATGATATATGCTGAAGTATTATAATAAAAATTTGATCCTTACTTTATCCATTATTTTCATTTCTTATCTTGGTATTATCAATACATCAAAGCTTAACAATAATAACTCTCTAATTCAAGAACCTAAAAATCATCTCCACCATGGAAAATGAAAGCCAAGAAACACCATCTTTCTCTTCAACATCAAATCATACAAATCCTATCAACAATCAACAAACGATACAAGAATCGGTGAAGAATATTGTCGACCCCCAAAGTCAACTGATAACTATTCCATTAGATGAAAGCAATTACCTTTTGTGGAATTCCAAGTCAAAACATCCATTAAGAGATATGGCCTAGAGGGTTTCATTCATGGAATAGTGAGTGTACCACCAAGATATGTTGTAAACAGTGAACATGGACCTATTTAGAACAAAGAGTATTTGATTCACTAAAGGTAAGATAACCTTCTGAGTTCTTGGCTTCTATCTTCAATCTCTTTAAGTCTGTTAACCCAAATTGTTAGATGCACTTCATTAAATGAAAAATAGAGCACAATTCAAAAAATCTTTAACTCGCAATCTACTGTAAAAGTTATGCACTACTAAAGGAAACTCCAAAATATAAGAAAAGAAAATGTCTATGAGAGAAGACGTAATCAAGTTTAAATCAATATGTGATCTTTTTTGAAGTTGCCAATCACAAACAATACAACCCGTTTTCGAAAGGCAATTAATTAATGATTGAATGATAATAAATAATGAAATAAATGAGATTTAAATTAATTATTTGGAATTATAGTGATGATTTAGAATATAAAAAGAAGTATTTTATTAAAATAATAAGAATTGGAAAAAGAAAGAATAATGATTTAATCATTTATTTAAATTTTTTAGAATATGAAAATATGAATTAATTATTTTGGAAATAATGATAAATTAAAACTTTGTAAAATGTAAAGTCAAATTTCATAAGCGAAATAAAGTTGTTAATCTAGTTTTGAAATTAATTAGTTAATGATTTAAATAAAATGATTAATTAAATAAATAAATTATAAGAAATAATTTTATTAAATTAATTAATAATATAATTAGAAAGGAATTTAGTAGAATGATTTTTGATTGGTAAATTGGGCTTGAATATGTGGATTCATGGATTAAAATAAAGGAAAGAAAATAAAAAAAGAAAGAAAGAAAAGAAAACGAGGGAAATAAACATAGGCCCAACCGTCTCAAACCCAAACACTCAACTTTATTCTCTTGATTTTTCCATCTCTAGGTATTTCATTTTCTGAAGGCTTCACCCTCAACTATAAATAAAACCTAAATGATTATTTACTTGACTTTAGGAAAATTATCAAAACCCCTAAACCCTACCTTCTTTAAATTCAAATAAAAATAAAAATAAAATCTATACAATCCCAACAATCAATCATATCATCTCTTGACAACCTCTACACTAATTAACAAGTAAAGATTCAAGGTTTTTCTCGTAAATTTGAAGTAAAAGCAATTTACAGTAAAGGAGAAAGAAAGAGCAAGAAGAAGAAGCTAGGCCTGTAAGTGAGATTCTCCAATCAAGGTGAGTATCTTTGCTCACTACTACGTTAATTTGTTTTGATGAATCAAAATTTGAGATGGTATATGATACTGTACATCACCATTATCATCTTCCTGTAACATTCCTTCATCCTTTGTACATTTGAATGTGAGTGATATTTGGAAAAAAAATATTGATGATTGGATATGGTGGAACCAGTGGAATGACGGAGTATCGTAGTATGTTGATGAAGGTTGAAGGAGGTTGATGAACAAGGGAGAAGATGGTTAGAAGTGCACGTTTACAGGCATAATTGTTTGCGTGCTTAGTGCTTGATCGGTCAATCGCTATTGGTCGACCAGTGGTTGAGACCGGTCAAGCGACCGGTTGCCAAACTCTTTCTAAAAAAATATAATAAAATAAAATATGTTTAAACTAAAATAAATTATAATAAAATATATAACCTAAATATATTAATATACTATCATATATGTATTTATATTGAGTTACGATTATTATCTCTTAATTGTTTAATAAATAAATAAAGTAAATTTAGTGACGGTATTTCAATGGAAAAGTATAAAAGTCAATAAACTATTATTTATAAAATTACCAAATGATATTATAATAGTTGGTAAAGTTTATAAAACGTATATTATGGATTTATAAGGAATTCTAGGGTGCTTGAATATTTATTTAAGTATCGTCTCATGTAATATAAACTAGTAATTTATTTTGTTATAGAAAATGTAACTATGCTTTCGAATATAGTAAATAATTTATATAAGAAAACTACTTTGATTATTTTTTATGTGTTTTCGTCTCTATGTAATGGGGAATTTGAATAAACGGATGAGTGATACCATTTGGTATGGGACTTTCAGTAACACCTTTCCAGTTTTGCATCAGACTTGTTACATAAAAATATATAGTGTGCATTGAGTGTATTTTATGAACATTAGATAAATATTTGAATAACCTACTACGGTATGGGACGTCATTATGTTATTTGTTTAGTTATTCAATGCAAGTAAATATCACACAAATGGGGATTTATAGCAAGGCTCGTTGCGGTGAGTTATGTAAATGCCGTGTGTCGACAATCATACCGAGCCTATTAAGTCATGTGTTGGCGACGTATAGAGCCGTGTGTCGGCATTTATAAGGAGCTATGCATTAGCTATTGAATATAGGTACTATATGTTTATCCATCTTGTCCAGCTTCCTTTATGTTTTGGGAGTGAACTAGATTGGCCAGCATCCACCCTGGTGGCCTGATCATGGTGGTCATGCCTCGAATCTATGACACCATTTCACACACACACACATATATATATATATATATGGTCGTGTATCAGCATATGTGTTCACATATATATATATACACACACACATATACACACATATATATATGGTCGTGTATCGGTATATGTGTTCGCACCTGTTTAACCTAACTAGCAATCAGTTACCTATAGGGGCATGTGGTGGGTCATGATCGAGTAGAGTCCTCGCGAAGATGAGCATAAAGGTGGATCTTATCATGATTCCGAGGAGTGGTAGTCGGCGACTATAGAAAATGTGTCAGATGGACACACGTGTGGCTCCTGGAGCATGTAGACATGTTGTCAGTCTCCAGTCTGATTCCGGTGTATGGGGTAGATAGGCATATACTATTTACATCTCATTGGTGATGAGTATGACTATGCTAGAGATCATAAGTCTAAAGTATAGTCAGTCCACGTCTGTTCATACACGTTCTTCTGATGTTTTATATTTTTTTTATAATATTGACGTATGGTTTGATAATATTTACATATGAATCAATTATATACATACTTAAATTATTGTTGAACACATCATAGACATCTTACCACACTTGATTTATTATTAAATATAATATGACTCGTGTGTTTAAACTTGGGTTAGTCCGAGATTTTGCAGGTGCAGATTCCATATAGATTGTAGTGCACGCTTTACTTTTGGGAAGTGTATAGGATGATACATACCATATACAATTTTTTAGTCTCATTGATGTACTAGTAGTTGTATGTGACGACGTATTGTATAGAGGGCTAGAGACTATCATTTTATAGCCCTGGATTTTGTATTATGCATGCTACATATTATATTTTATCCATTGCGTTGTGACTCTACGACGCTGATATTATTCTATGATTGTGTATTGTTTTGTTCAAGCAGCACACACGTTTATTGCTTTGTACTGAGATTGTGTACATTAGTGATAAGTATTATATGATATGAGATATGTACCGGTGTTAGTCCAATGGAATTTTCATATATGTACCCCATATCACCTCATTCTCCGTATTACCCCATAGTATTACTTAGGATCGCTCTAGGATAGTATGAGTATGGAGGTAGGGGTGTTTCACAAACTATCAAACACTGAGAAAATTCTTAAAATATTCAATAGATTAGATGATGAATATGAAGTTGTTGTAGGGGAGACCTTCTCTAAAAGCACTACACTAATACTGTAGTATGTGCACTGTAACACCCCATAATTTGGCGTTAGTTATTTAATTAGTCAGTTAGTTAATTTATTAGGCTCCAAAACTGGAATTTGTGCAAATGATGAAATTTGATCATGAAACTTGCACCATTGCGTTCGTGGTGAAATTCCGGGCAACTTTCATATTTGGAGTTTCGCAATCAGAGTCCAAATGAAGAAGTTACGGACAAAAAATGAATTCGGAATGAAAATAAATAAATAAGAAAAATTAACTAAATTAACCCGGGCCCACAGGTCGACCCACCATCATAGGCGGTCAACACTTAGGTAGGGGCAGTCGATTGCTCCCTGTGTCGTGGCTAGGGTTAGCCTAGGTCCAAAGGCCCTATATTTTGATCTGACGATTGAGGTTGATTCTTATGCCAATAAATTCAGGCCTAACCCTCCATTCTCTTCCCATATTTTTCTAGAGGCAGTATTGAAGCTCTACCATTTCTTATTCTCCACTTTCTTTCTAAATTGTAAAAATAAGACATTTATATCTATATTCATACTGATTGGTGAAGAATAGAAATCTAATAAAAAGGAGAGAAGAAGAGAATCAACTATACACGTATTTGAGGTAATTTATATATTTGTATATATTTTCTCTCCCAATCCCAAATCTCTTCTCAGATCTATAATTCCAATATGTATGTACCATTTTTATACATATTTCTTGAATTAAAAAGGGTTGGAGATGAATCAAAGGTTCTACTTCAGATCTGGAGATTTGGATCGCTTTTAAAATGTGACTGGGAAATTTTATAGATTGTTATAATATGAATATCATCCAGTTCGTGTTTATTTGATTTTTATGCCTAACTAGATAACTGTATATGATTTGTGGGCAACAAATTGAATATAATATGAATATAATAAATATCGCATACATATTCTTGTTTATGAATTGATTTAGAATTGTTTACAACTTGATCTAGAAATTAGTTCCAAAAGTATAAATTTAGAATATTGATTTGAATGAAATTTATTCCTAATATGAAAATAGGTTGTATAATAATGTTATGAATTTGGATTATTACCCTAATCTTGTTACAATGTAAACTTTTCTATGTTTGGAATTGTTGAAATTTAGATCCATTTAATATTTGTAAATTAGTTTGATTTCTTTCCCTTTTTGGAAGAATACATCATTTGGTATAGTAAGGAATATATAAAAATAAAAAAGAGAAAGATATGTGTAAAGTATGAATTCGTTGTAGTTTAAACTATCTATTTTAGTAATAAAAAGAAATGATTATTCCTTGTAATTTCAAACGATGTAATCTTTTTTTAAAGTCTTTTGTTTTGGACTAATTTAGGGAAATTATAGCGGATAATCTTTTAGATATGATTCCAATAATTGAACATGGAAAAGAATACTTTAGTGAAGACATACAACTAGAATATATTCGATAAAAGTAGATATTTGTATGTAATTTACTGTGCTTATAATAATTATATAAAACTTAGCTAATAACAATGCTTACACATAATTTACACATTTAGAATAATTAATTAATAGGAAAGGAATTTAAAAAGGTTGTAACTCCAATAAATGAAAAATAATGGTAATAAACATGGAAGTTGCAATAATTTGATAGGGTAAATGGACTAATGAGACTGATAAATAAAGAAGTTAAATTAATAAATATGGAATAGTTAAAAAGGTTACTAATTTGAAATTAGTAATCATATTTAAATGTCCTAGGAAATGTCCGTTAAGATTTTATGGACAAATTGACATTTATGAGCATTAAAAGGGGATTTATGGGTAGATAAGCATTTAAGGCAAATCTTATTGCCTTAAATAAAAATGGAATTAGTAAGCTAAGTCCAATGTCTACCTAAGATAATATAAGTAAAGGCCTAGGATGGTTAATAAGACTTACTAGATTAGTGATGCGAGGTCAGTATAGTCATTTGACGGAAGACTGCCCTTTACTTTGAGGTTACCAGCAGTTGGGTACACTCATTACTGATGTGAGATATTACTAATCCTAGGAATCATGACGGCTTGAGAGTTTGGACCGGCTTTCTTAATTGAAAAGTATTAAATGGTCCAAATTTGGAATTAAGAGCGGCAGGGGTTATCTCCATAAAGGTTCACTCCTGATTTGAGGTATTAAGTGGCTGTAGGGTCCGTCTCTCTCCTAAAAGGAAGTATTAAGTAACCTAGTGAGATTCCAAATAAATGAGGATGTCTCTAAAAGGATTTACTCTAGTGTTGAGGTATTGAGTGGCTATTTAGGGCCCGCCACCCTACCGAAAGAAGTAACACAATAAGATTCCATATTTACAATTAAGAGTGATAGTGGATATTTCGGGAAGGGTTCGCTTTGGTTTTGAGATATTAAGTGACTAATCTAAGGGTTCGCCTCTCTCCTAAAAAGAAGTGTTAAGTAACTTAGTGAGATTCCAAACAATGTCAGCTAGATAGTACCAGTGAGGAGTTCACCTCGGGGTTAGGTATTTAATGACAAAGGCCTACCTATAAATATGTGTTAAATGGTCAAGGGTCTACCTAGTTCTTATTAAGGAGGTATTAAGTGGCTTGGGTACAGTCTCTCACATTGCTAAGGCCGTAATAACTAGAGTACCAGTGAGGAGTCCGCTTGAGGATAGGTATTAAGTGACGAGGACCTGCCTAGAATATAGGTATTAAATGGTTTGTAGTTCGCGTTGTCTCTTTTGAAGTATTAATTGGCTTGGATGTTGTATCTCACATGGCTATGATTTTATTGGCAATAGACGCGGTAATAATTGGACATTAAATGTTGAAAGCCTTAAATAGTGGTTAGAGGTCTTTGCAGCTATGACTCACCGACCATTAACAACATTGTTAGAAAACCACCATGGGTACAGGTCCTAAATGATGGGGTCTGAGTCTGCTTATTTCTCTTTTAAAAGTATTTTGTGATGATTGTAGAAGCCCGCTTTATATTCAGAAGTATTAAGTGGCAATTGGGTTTGGAAGTATTGGGTTGTTGTTAAGGCTTCATCGGTACTTTGCACCTCGAGAAGGGGTGGGTAAGTAATCGTGTTTGCAATGCAAGGTTAGAGTTGCTAACCTTAATAGACATAAAAATTAAATGGAAACCAATCGGTATAAATTTATGTTATGGATAGTTTATAGATTTTCCAATCACCAGAACGTTGTTTTGACCCTTCCTCATTACAATGCACATGATAGATTTATAGGAACGTGTCATTGGAGCTGGATATGCTTTGTTGTTGGAGAAGTATTCATTTCTCTCATGCTCGATGCTAATGTGACAATCTTTTATCCAAGGAATACCATAAATTCCAAGAAAGTAGTCATATTCCGTATTCTTATCCTATTATTGTTTCCGCTGTGACTTTAGGTTTCTATGAGTCTTTGATAATGCTTGTGCTTATTTGCAGGTACCAAATCCAATGATTGGTGCTTTGATGGACTTGATTTTCGATTTTCGTCAAAATTTAGGCCCATTAAGGTGCAAGTTGTTACATTTGGTATCGGAGCCTAGGTTAGTAGATCATAGGAAATAGGATAAATTGAGAGAACGTATTCATACTTTCCTATCTAATAATATTATATTTTTATGCTAGATTCTGATAATCTCGACTATAGAACTAGTTATAGTTCCACTCTGATGGAATGTGCAATGCAACTATGGGTTGGAAATATCTTAGAGTTAAGATTTTCACGCAGACTCCGAAGTACACCATGAAGTGTTAGCGATGCGTAAGGCGCTGATGATGAACAACATTAGTACGACATATGGTAGAATGTCGGAGATTGGAGGTGTTCGACTTGATGTAGAGATTCTAGCTACCTTGTGATTTTGGATTTTGATGATGAATTCCTGTCGGAGACACATATTTATTCCAAATGGGCGGGAAATTAGAGTGTGTATGTCATAATTATTCGGAAGGAGGTTTTTGCTAGGGTGCATTCTTTGATCACCTTTTTGATGGAAAAATGAATTTTTATTTAGATAATTAACGTCAATTCCTTAGTCTTAAACCTATGAGAGAATTTTTATAAACTATTTTTTGGAAATGCTTTAGATTTTGGAGAAATCCTTAAATATTAATATATATCAACAAAGGCTTGATTTTGATGTTTGGAAAATATAAGTTTGATTTTTAAGAGAAGTTTTGGAATGAAATAATTTCTATTATTTAGAAACAAGTATAAAGGGTCATATAATTAGCTCAGTAATTTTTCGGTTTATAAAATCGAGGTTTTTGGATTTTCTCCCTTTACTGTACAAACAAAATAGGAATAACATTCAATTTTATTGGGCTTTATAGTTTAAAGTGTTGTTGTACCACCAGCTATTGAAAGAAATATTTCCATATGAAGTAGGTAAGAAATATCAGTTGGAATATTTTCGAGTTTTTGGAATTGTTGTTGGTCGCAGCAGTTTTGTTGGGACTACTGTGAATTGTTGAAGCATGGTTCAGGAATCAACGGTAGGCTTTGACACTATCGGGATGAGGGCATGAATTTTTTTGATCATGTTGGATTGAAGGAGATGGTGTGAAACGATTATTATTATTTAATCCTACCCTAATTGGGTCTAGGTTCAATTCATCCCCAAAGCCCATCCAGCGTTGACCACTTAGCGGTAAACCTAGAGTGGCCTATCGGTTAACGAGTTTTGACACAACTTGAACCTGAAATGGGACTATAAAGTCGCGTCGGAGTTTCCCTAGTTGCATTCTTTCGTTTCTCCTTCCTTAACAAGCCGAACCCAATCTTCATCCTCCTCCTCCAACTTGCAGCCTCTCTCTTTCGTTCCACCTTAGGTGACAACGTTTTTTCCCTTGGAGCAGCAGCCTTGCCTCCGCCTCATGCTGGTTTTGCTCGTTAGATCTCTGTAACAACCCGCATATTTATCGATTTTATATTTAAATATTTTATTTAAATATAGCATCGTTCGTCGGATTATAGTCCGGAAAGCTAATTTTTGCAAACAGTCGAATTAGGACTCGAGACCACTTCCATTGAGTTCAAAATGTCGTTTGCAATCTTTTTGAGTATAAACTTCGATATTTTTGGAGCTAGTAAAAAATTTGACCATTTTCACTTTGGGTTTGGGTTTGGTTCAGCCCTATGTTTTAACTTAACACTCCAAACTGAAACCCCCTCTTCATTCACTCCCTCCCCCTCTTCATTTCAGTTCTAAAGAGATTAATGGTGAGTGGAATGGGAAATTAAAACTCCAAAACCCTAGTTTTCATCTACAAATCAAGTTCTAGCTCCATCAATAGAAGAAACTTTGGTAAGTCTCCTCTTCTTCTTCCCCAACTCACTCTCTTATCAATTTCAGAAATTCCTAAACCTAATTTAGGAAATGTGTCTCTTTTTAGCTTAGAATCAAGCTTGTTGAGTTGGGATTGAGGAGAGATTGTCATTGCCATTGCTCTATAGCTTCTTCATACTTGTTCTTGTGCATAAAGGTGAGATTTTTATCTCACATCTTAAACTATATTTATCTTCGATTGTTAGGTATGAATTCCTAACACTTAGTTTTGTGCAATTGCACTTGGTTTGGATTGATTTGTTGAATATTCCAATTTTTAGTGTTTTGAGTTCAATTCTTTAAAAATCCAAACTTTGATCTTTGATCATGATTTTTGTGATGCATTGAAGAGCTTATAAGGCCGGGTTGTCGTTAGGCTTAAATCCTTAGTGTCGTTGCTCGCGAAAATGCAATTTGGTTAGGATTTGGCCAATGAACTTGATAAGTTGGGCAGTGTTGGAAACAGGTCCGGTCGACCGAGCTCTGTAGTCAGTCGACCGACCTGCTTCCAAAAGTGCTAAGCACTTCTCTGTTTGGGTTAGGTCGACCGGCTGTAGAGCTCAGTCGACCGACCTGCTTCCCGAACTATTTTTCAGAACAGGGTCCGGTCGACCGAGCCCTGAAGCCGGCCGACCGACCTGATGCTGTTTGCCTATTTCGCCTATTTTGTGTGATTTCCAACTTTAATCGATTCGTGTGGTTTCCCTATTGTTGTTATCTTTTATTATCATCTTTGATGACATCTTTCTTTGGGAATTTTGGAAATATCCACTTTGATGGACTTGATATCGATTTCTTTGGAATTTATTCACGTCTTCGAATGTGAATTTTGATGATTGATTGTTTCTACAATCATTTTGTAACTTGTCTTCAAAAGGTCGTACCCCGTAACCCCCTTCGTAGGGGATCTTATCTGAAAAACATTCATCAGTTCTACTATGATGGTTTTTGGATTGATTTCTTTGGACTTTACTCACGTCTTTGAACGTGAATTGATGTGATTCGATTTGTTTCAACAATCGTTTTGTGACTTGTCAC
This sequence comes from Allium fistulosum, assembly GCA_030737815.1. Lineage (NCBI taxonomy): Eukaryota > Viridiplantae > Streptophyta > Magnoliopsida > Asparagales > Amaryllidaceae > Allium > Allium fistulosum. Next base: position 1,227,317,525 of record CM060904.1, read on the forward strand.
TTTAAAGATATGAAGGTTTCAATACTAGTAGTAAATATCAAAACTCTTTCATTAAAGTGATTTCAACACTATTTTAAATATCAAAAGTTCATTTTCTCAAACCGATTTCCAATCTACTAGTATATACAAGCCTTTACTTCACTCGGATGAGAAATCGACTTAAACGACTTAGTAAAATGAGTGGTATGAAACGCTTGCGTTCACTTCGTCGGTTAGCTCTTGGACTTGTTCGATTGAACCCTTTTTGTGACAATTTCCTAGTGGAGATCTATAGTTTGTTCGTAAATATTTGAGTTAAGCAAGTGGTTATGGGACATGAAGCTAAACTCATATATTTACTAGCTTAGTGTAATCGACACTTCCTGATGATCATGACGATCATTTTTGTGATTTAGACTAGCGATTGAGCGATGTCTCTTTGTCTGCAAGGGAGACTATACCCCGTTTATGTGATGTTTCGCCATCACATATGTAGGGTAGCACCCTACGGTCTTCGGGCCATTACTGTGTGGAAATTTAATGGATAGCTTCCATGAGGTAGCTTCTCATTCATGTGTTTACGCGTAGGTGAGTTTTTATGCTCCCATTCATGTGTTAGGCCTCCCCCCTTTTATGTGTTTTCTGGATTTCTGGTGATGATTTCTGGAATTTTGTACTTCACCAATTTTCATGATTTTCATTGATATGATATCAGTTTTTGTGCATTGGTGAATTTATGTGTTATTGACTTGTTATGAATACAAGTTTAGGGTATGATACCCTATTTTATCTTTGAGAAGATTCTTGTGATATTGATTAATCTTTTGTTGATTATCATTTACATACTTATAGTAGTATGCCATTATGGTTATTACATGTTCATGTCATACCTTTTACTTTATACCATATCATCTGATATTTATAGCTAGACTGATCCGTTTATTATTTTCTTATAAATAATACTCGGGTCAGACCGAGATGTTACAGGTGCTTCTGCTTGACTTCTCTTAAGGATTTTTCTGACTTTTGGTCAACTACTTAGATTAGTAGTTTTTGGTTGTACACTTTTGAGATATAGACTCTATGATGTGTACTTATTCTTTTGTATAGCACGTGATGCTATTCTTTTGTATTATCGTGGATCTTTCTGACCACTACTCTGATGTACACTTTCATGTGTATTATATTTATTCATATCTTCTTCCGCTTTTGTGATATGGATGTTTGTGACTGATTTATGTTATGATTATTTCTATGTTTGTTTCCGAAGATTATATATATAGCCACCGTGTGATAGCTTTGTGTTTGTATCGGTATGTCGGACTTCCTCCTTAAAAGATATGCATTCTATTCTATCTGACATATCGGTGCTCGCACAAAGAAGTTACATGGATGGTCGCTCCTCCACAGCCTTATTCTCCGTGCTAATTGACAGCACTACATCGTAGTGTTCTTGGTTAGCGTGGGTATAGAGGTGGGGCGTCACAATCTCACCCCACCACCACTCTAGATCTAAACTTTATTCCCTCCCTCCGACCACTTCTTAGCCCAAGACACATTTCCGCGCTGTTGGTTCTCTCTCAACCGTTATGGTCTCAACCCTCAAGAGGCCACTTGGTTAGACTAGAATGAGGAAAAGGTTCCGCTGTTTTTAGGATGGAAGAGTTATTCATCGTGGTAGGATTCGCACCGATCCTCTGCTTCAAGACCTTTGAGCATGAATGTTATCCTTGATACATCTGCCTTTTCGATGTCATGTTGGCGTAGAATTTCGATGGAGGCAATAGTTTGATTCGTTCAGAGGTGAAGGTTATCTTGATTGAGCTGACTAATGATGATCTCGCTAAGATTATGGAGGCCTCCGTGAAGGATGTGGACTTGAATGATTTAGATGTAACTGACTCAAAGATTTTGCAGCAGATCTTTTACCAAGTTGTTGGTGTTTGGAAGATGGATAATCTACATTCATCTGCCCATCTGATTGTGCGCTTCATTCGACACAACATCATCCTTAAGATAGGAAATTACGACTGGATTTATCACATGTTGTGAAAGACCACCTATGCTAGTATTCACGGCATCACCATTTATTGGACCTGCATCCTTATGATGGAATTTGTTGATCAGCGAATAGCACTCCACAGAGTCACTTTCCGTATTTTCACCTATCCACTCTCGTCATTAGGTAATACGGGTGAATCTCCATGAAGATGCAGTTCAGTAGAAGGTTCCTTCTTCCATCATTAGATTATTCTTTAGGAAGATGGCAATTCTGAAGCCATCAGCAACACCAGTAGCGCCAGCGGCATGAGATTGGGCACATAACCATCATGTTACGACCATTCAAGGGTCGCAGGAATGGATCGAGCTCCAGCCATGGGCAAGGAATCTCGTAGTTTATAGGCACTATTTTAGGATTTATGGTGTTGTTGTCTTTTCCCTTCCAGCATTTATTCTTTTTTTAGGTTGTTCGGGTTGTAACGGTTAGTTGTCTCTTGTAAAAGGCACAAACGATTTTGTGAGTTTCTAATTATTTACTGTTTTATTATTTTTGGACATGCGAACCGCTCCTATATATGAATAGTAAAGAAGCAGTATAAATATGGGAATCTCATAAAGACACTTGACTAATATAAATGCAATATATGACTGGAAGCTTAGAATAGTTAAATTTTTTTAGCAAAGGACATGATAAAGTTGTTTTGGTATCACGGGTAATTGCTCACGTCCTTTAGAAGCTAAATTTTTTGAATAATAGATGTGATGACATTTTAAATAAGATGTCATGATTTTTGGTAAAGGTTAGTTATAGAATTTTGAAATTTGGTTTATGCGTTTAGCGCATAACCGACTTCCGACTAAGCTTAAGTGTGGCTTGATTTATCAAAATTTTTTAGAAGGGAAATATTTTGGAAAGTTCCCCTCTATTTGAAAATTTCTCTTTCGAAAAAAAAAGTTTTTAGGTTTTAGTTATTTTTGACTCTTAAATTAATTTTAGAGTTTTTGACCAAAAATTTGATTTCAAGGGAAAATGTGCGTCTAAATATTTCAGGATCTTATTTTGAGTATGAATTTGAAAAGTGAGAAAGATTTTTGTGAAATATTTGATTTTGAAGGCCACATTTAGGCGTAGGAAAGAAAAATAGAGTTAGAATTTATGAATTTAGCGGTGCATTAGGACCAACGATGCGATAAATGCAAGCGATAATAAGGGAAAAGATGTTTTAGCCTTGGGATTTCTATTTACATACTTTGTCGACGATGCACGTGAGTCTATTTTTAGACTCAATTCCATTTTAGAGCTAGAAATAAGCATCCTTCTGCTTTTTGTACGTGGAAAATTTGGAGTACATCCGGAGCTAGATGTGCTTTGTTGTTGGAGAAATCTTCCTTTCTCTCATGCTCGATACTGATGTGCCAATCTGTTATCCAAGGAGTTCCATAAATTCCATGGTAGCAGTCGTAGTTAGTGTTCTTATCTTATTATTGTTAAAGCTATGAGTTTGGATTTCTATCAATATCTAATAATGCTTATGCTTATTTGCAGGTACCAAATCCAATGATTTGTGCTTTTATTGACTTGGGTTTTGATTCTTATCGAAATTTAGGCCCATTAAGGTGCAGGTTGTTACATGCACTCAACTCTTCTTGCACATGAGGGGAGATTAGTCCAAAGGAGTACATTCAATTCAGAGCTATCAATAAACTATACTTTAAATTTCAAGAACAAGAACTTGATAAAACCACAGGTAGAGAAGAATATGAAAATACCAAAGATGAGAATCATGCCAACGAAGGGGGTTATTCACCAAGATCTAGAGGAAGAATAGGAAGATGGAGCAACAATAAAAATAGACCCAAATGTCCGAGATGTGAAAGATTTGGGCATACAACATCGAATGCCACACCTTATAACTTTATGAAGTGTGAACTTAGGATGTCAACCAGTATAATGCTTTTCCATTTCGTTGCACGACATCCTTCAGTTTTGTGGACGCCTCTAAAGTCAAAGGAGTGGAAACAAGTTTCCCTGTTTCATCCTAATCGGTCTGCAGTACGTCCAGGTTCAACCTGGGCTTTCCCGCACTATTCAGACATTTGAAAATCCAATTCAAATGTCTGGTTGCTAGATGTTATTAAAAAAACATTCCCGGATATTTAGACATATGAATCTCCTACTCAGACGTCTGACTTAATTTTAAGACGTTTGATTGGGTTTTTAGACGACTAAATTTGGTCGGATTTCAACGTAAAATTCTCGGGTTGGGATTTCTTGAAATCCAGAAGTCTAAACCTAATTTTTAGACATCAGGTTGAATTTTCAGACTTCTGTTTAGAAATCTGGTTTTTTCTAGATTTTTATAATTTGTATATTTTGAATTTTTGTTCATCTTTTCATGAGTTTCCATACGGGTTCCAAGGACTTGTTTTCAATCAGGTTTCTATCTGTATTCATACCCTTGATTACACCAATTTAACTTGTTAATTTCAAGGATTGTAAACAAATATTTTCACACTTTTTGTTTAAATCTTCCTAAGTATATCGTAGGAGGATTCTATGTATATTTCAAGTCACGTATTCAATTCAAAGTGAAATAAAGGAGTATTCAATCACTTTTATTATCCAATTCAAATCAACATTATCAAATTAAGCAAAGCATTATCAGATAAGGGTTTATACCCATATAATTTGGAGGTGGATAATCTAGTCTACCTTCTCCCGTTTTCTACAATTATAGTATATAATTTAAGGTTTTTCCATCATGTCTATAATTGAAATCAAACCATTTAAATAACTTAGAACTTCTATCTCAAATTAGATGACAATACTTTTAGACCATATAGAAATATAAATGAATTTGATTACCCATTGATGGTTATCGTGTAATGGATTTTAAGGCCACTTCAACAATAGAGGGGGAGAATAGTGTTTTATAACTTTCATGAATGTTTTTAACTCTGTTTCAAGATTTAAATCAAATCATAGATTACCAACAATAATCTATATTGATCAAGCAGTCACAAATGCAATCATAGGTAAATATAAAACCAATTACAAAAGTTAAAGTGAGAGAGATGACACCAGGAATTTTATACTGGTTTGGATTAGCTAATCCTACATCCAATCCCACACAATACTATACATATTTCCTTTCGATCTCCTACGACTTTAATCAAGTAGCAAGCAAACCACAATATAGTATTGATTTCAAGGCTATGAGATAAACCTTCATGTCTCATGAGTCCATGGTAAACTCTCTTGATTTACCGAGCAACAAGATCACTCACTAGATTTAGATAGGACTAAGTGCATCCATTTGATTTGAATGGGAAATAAGCACATCCAAACAAATAAGAGTAGAATTATTGATTTCCAAATAAAACATTTGTTCTTGAATAAGAGATATTTTATAGCCCTTCTCGTAGCGGTTTGATCTTTGATTTTGTTGAGAGAATGCTTCCAAAACAGTAAATAATTTGTAGAGAATCAACCTAATAGTGTATTGATTAACTCTATATAGTTTTTAAGAATGTAGTAAGTAGTTTTCCAGAAATATTTCAAGGAAGTAAGAAGTAAGAAGAAAGTAAGAAAAATTAGTTAGAAAATTCATATACAATCCCCTTTATATAGTGAATGAACAGATGTATCCATTCATGAAGAGGTGTGTCCAAAAGATACCTCTTTTCAAATTTAAAAAAACAAATCAACGGTTACTATGTCGACATATCTAGGAAGGGTATGCAAACATACCCTTGTAAAATTTGAAAAATGATTTTCTTTTAAATTATTTTCAAACTTTTATATTTTTAAAATAATTTAAACATAGTTTTTAAATACTTTGAACACATAAAAACTTTTATAAAATATTTTTAAAAATATATTTTGAATTTTAAATAATTTATTTTGATAAAATTTCAAAGATCAGATATTTGTGATAAAGATCAGAATCTGCTATCAGGGACTTTAACAATTTATTCAAATGACTCATAACCATACATTAAGGTCTTAAGCTCTTCAAATCTTTCTCTTTAAACTCATGAGTCTTAATCATATCTAAATCTTAAACTTTAGTTTTATACTGATCAATCTTCAAGCTTAATCATTCTGTACCTGTGTAATATTATGCAATATATACTATACAACTTGGCAAACCATTAGTATCTTTATTTATATGGTTATTGTCATCAAAATTAATATCTGAGGTATTAACAATCTCCCACATTTTGATGATGAAACCATGTAAATATTTCTATATAAGAAATATAATATAAATCCCCTTTAGTTAAATAACCGCCTTAGTATATGGATGTGTTATATTTTATATTTTTCTCCCCCTTTGTTGTCAATAAAAATGGATAAAAAATAACTCCCCCTAAATGTGATATACTTATGAATTATGGAGTCAAAATCAATATTTAAATTCTAAGTAGTTTTTTAGAGATTTAGACTATATACATAATTGTGATTAGACTATAAGTAAGGCATATATTTATTGAAATAGTAGTTATTTTAAATGTGGTATACTCAGAACATATATTCAAGACATATATTGAACTATGATTAGATTTAAGTCATACACTAAATATTAAAGACATCAAATAAATAAGAAAAGGCAAACTTTATTAATCAATCCAAAATACAAATCAACTATTATACAATCCAAACATACAAGCAAACAATCCTACACAAACCAAGTCAAACCATATATACAAACATGAAACAATCCAAAACCTAGCTATATTGTATTTACAACCTAATTAAATTCAAATATACAAGATTTAAAATATACACCTAAAAATTCTAAACAAATTGGAATACTAGATTTTCCTTGGCACTTCAACCTGTCCTTCGGATCCATAGATTGGATTTGTTTTAATGACATCCAAATCTTCTCCATGTTGGGTGTAGCGATCCGCCTTTTCGACCCGCAAATATCGACAATAAATACAACCACGATATTCACATGTCGAGCTCCCAAGTGCTGGAAAGACGAATTGTCGGGGTAAAATAAAAGGAAAAATAAATAGAATAAGAGAGGAGAGAATACAATATCAAAATCTCATATGCGGAACGATAATATATAATATCTAAAAGGGTCATTACCAAAAAAACTTTGATATACATACCTCAATCGGAGTAAACTAACCTATCATCAACCTATATAGTTATAATAACCTGTGCTCACAAATGTTGATGGATACAAATCAAGTAGTGCAGTAGAAAGTAAATACGGTAAGGAATCATCCAACTCCTCTCCAAGGCTCCAATGAACCAGAGCTAAATCTGGAAATATACTCGAGTTGACCCGAGCATTAAGAAAATAACACCCGGAACAGTCAGGTAAACCAGCGTGAGAAATCAAATCATATAGATTTATTGTATCTTAAAACCCTTCAAAATAAGGGTATCTCGTAAGACCACGCCGCCAATAAACACGTACGGGTTTTTACTTTACAATAACCAAACCATTTCTACTATAAAATCCAATGATAATATAATAATGTCTAAGGTGTGAAATATAAGTAATCACATAGCTGCGATGCATGTGAGTGTACATCACAATGATAATAGGTATACAATTACAACCGCTAAGGCGGATTCACTAATTGTGTAGGATTTCCACATAGATCTCCTCAGATCAAAGCCAACTTCGATCTACTGCACAAGGATCAGAGATATATTTTCGAAGTAGCATACAACCCTAGTTAATGTACCATAGGAAAATATAACTGGCTCCTACTAAATGAGACCTAGTGCACTACTCCCACATGCATATATGTAAGTATCTCTAGGTCAGCTAAACCCACTGGCTATGCATCCTATCTCTGGTTTTTGTCATACCAATGATGAGACTACGTCCAGCATTCTAGCACACAAGTCACCACTCGAACAAATCTCAGAACCACACATGGATCCCTATATCTCAACAGATCTCAGAGCCGCACATGGATTCCTATATCCCAATAGATTCATGGAACCACACATGGATTCCCATATCTCAACAGGTCTCAGAATCACACCTGGATTCCTACATCCTAAATAGATCACGAACAACCACATGTGTTCGAGCATCTCAAACAAATATCGAATCTTCACATAGATCCCAGCATCACGAACCACTAACCTCTTCCAAAGCATAAAACATGTATACGATTTTAGAGTGGTTACAGTTTCAATCCATCTCATATAAGTACACTCCCCCGCTTACCGAGTGCTCCAAAACCAATCGATTGGTTTTCCGGTATCTCAACCCCGGTTCTGTGGACAATAAACAGACAATACATAAGATCGGAGATCACCTCCTAACCGTTTAAACGGACGGATTTCCTTATCATTCGTCCTAGAAGAACAAAACGAGTTTAAATGTATAGTGCAGCATCACCAAGGATAACTGTACCATATAATTCCCGTGTTTCTTCTACATATTTCCAGAGTATATTTATCCAATCAAATAACCATTAGAATAATCACATATGGGAAACTAAGTTCCGTATACTGTCCATAAGTAGTTAACACACAAAGCACGATCGAAACACACAAGTACGCAAATCATATAAACGACTTCTAATCCCCTTTTCAATTAATCTTCCTTTATTAATTAAAAACCTCTTTATTAGTAAAACTCATAAGACCTTTATAAATGAAACTCCATTTATTAATTAAACTCCACTATTAACTAAAACATTACTATTCTTTTCAACACATTTTGATACTCTCAAAAGTATTCATATATTTATCTCAACCATATAAGTATATTCACAAATCAATTTTCAAAGGGCTTAAGACAAATGTTACTCAAACACTGTCACTACAAATCCAAAACCATTTCATACCTATTATTCTCTTTAAAATTCAATTATTAAAGATCTAAGTATTTTCCAAAATCATTTAACAATATTTTACCACTTTAAAATATTATTCAAAGGTTTAAAAACGAATGTTAGTAAAACATTGTTGATGACAAACCCCAAAGCACTTCACTATTCCGTTATTTTTAAAACATCATTTTAAAGATCTAATTACTTTCTAAAAGTACAGTTAAATGGATTAAAACACATATTGCATGAGCATTGTTACTATAAACCAAAATCATTTGTATACTCGCTATTTACTTTGAAACATTCATTTAAGGCTCTAAGTACTTCTCCGCTTATTAAACAAGGTTATTTACCTTTTTAACCAATTTACAAAACCATCCATTTTAACATAAATGTTAATCCCAAAACTCCTTTATATCCTTTTACAAATACCAACTTCCTTTTTAAAACTTCCTAATATATTAAAATATCTTTAAAAAGATATTTACACACACACTGATTTATTTGTAAAACTAAGATATTTAATAAAATACTATAAACCATTTGTAAAATATTATAATACAAAAGCCTTTTAATTTTTAGATAAAATCTTTAATAACTTCTCAAACCATATATATACTAAAAATATACTTTTAAAATACTTATACTATATTTTAAAACCTTTTATTTAAAACACCACTTTAAAACCTGTTTTATAATTTAAAACCATCACTTTAGAAATCCATAAATGATTTTCAAAAATATATTTAAACCTGTTTATTTTTTGATAATAAGTACACTTACCGTACCTATTATAGATATGAAGAAGCCTTAGGATTTCTTCCAAAGTTAACTTTAAAATCGTCGAACACAGCGATTTCAAAGTGCATCCATCGTGATCGTTTCGCTTCTAATGTTTACAAGTTCCATTTCCAATTTCCACAAATGTCCAGAACAATCCGTTTATGTCAAACACACCAAAAGGTGTATGGAACGACCCAATATATATATATATATGTATGTATGTATGTATGTATATATATTTTTTCACAGTATACCACAATGTATCCAATTTAACATATCAAATATCAGGGATTTCAAAGCACGTTTAATATGATTATATTGCTTTAAACATTTATAATGTACTATCACTTTCCACAAAGCAATATCAAACATGTAAACAAGTAGTGTAGGCTACGATACATGTTATAGATGATCAAAAAAGAGATTATACTCCATAATAATGTTTTCACTTGTTTTACAAAACAAGGCGGGGTTCAAAAGTAATAACTTGCATTGTTCGATATACAGTTTATATTTTTAATACAACAATAATCATATACACAATAATTGTACAATCAACTGGTGAGTAAAACTCACCCAAGTTCTAGACAATTCTTACACGTTTCCAACTAATCCAAAAATGAATTCCATTCGATTTTGACTAAAATTCCCACAAGCTCCAAACTCGACGAATTCACCTCCAATGTGTAGATAATCCTGATACGAATGCAACGGTGAAAACGACGCCTCGACCGAATCTCGTATGAACAAGATACAATTGCTAGATCATCTTGAGTTTAATTAATTTATTAATTAATCAAATTAAAAGGGTAATTAAACTTAATCACCTTCTCTAACCTAGGCCGCTTTACCTCCAAACCCTATTAGTGACGTTTATCCGACCACCGCCGCCGTCGCCACGTCACCTTAGCCTTCGTCGCTCGCCTCCAAGTGAGACCCCCGAGCAATACGAACCCATCTCCACTAACCTCGTCGCCTACCATGGACGAAAACTAGACAAAGAACCCAAAATATCACCATCGTTCAACTAGGAATTAACACCGCCACAGGCGATCTTACGCCGTTAAACTCTGCCTGGAGGTGATCTACGTCATCCTCCACCCCGTTGCTTCAGGGCTGCCGTCCTATGATCAATTTCAATGCTGGAAAACCTAGACCTAGCTGCCACCATTGAACCCCAAACACGGCCAAAGTTTGCCCAATCCAACTGGTCATCTCACTCCACTCACCCTCGCGCACATTTTCTTAGTTGGGACCATCATCTGAAGTAGCCACTAGAAGTGTCGATCCACATTGGCCATTTGATGTAAGGCTATGGTTAAGGTTAGGTTTTTAATTTTAGGAAATAGAAGAAAAGCGATGTCGTTATATAGAAAATTCTTCGACACTATTCGCTCCACAAAATCTCGAATTCCAAACGAGGCGTGCTCACTAGTGTTCCTAGCTAAATACCACTATTGCGAACTCGGTGGAACTATTATCGGGACAAAATTCCATTATATATAGAAGTTACCTTTTATAATCAAATTATATTATATTAAATTCCTAAAATTAATTGCTACGCATTTCGAGCTCGCACGACCACACAGTACATCCGATTGTCATGAAACTTGTCAGCCTATAACAATTTATTATTCCAGATCCAATGGCATTAGTTTCGTTAAAATTCAAGGCAGTGCCCCAGAATGATAATTTTACACGTTAATTAAAACGAATTATTTTTTAAAACAATTCTAATCACTTTTAATTCTAATTAAAAGTTTAATATCATCCTTCTTATTTAAACAGAATTTAAATAAGCTTTCGAAATCATTTTTATTCACATTAAATCCATGATTTAAATATTTGAATAATTCCAATCATTTGCATCAAAATGTCTTACTGGTTCCTTTATCGTTTGCATTTCACTTAATTCCAAATGCCTTTGATTTTGGATAATGAAACAGAGATCATCTTTGAAGGATTGAAGTGTTTCTTTTAATTTTTCATAAAGTTTTTGATGTGAAGAACTCATTTTTATGAAATGAAATGTATAGAATGTAAAGACATGAAAATATGAATTAATGCATGAGTTTTTCTAGAAGAAAAGGAGTTAACTAGAGATGAAAAGACAGATTAAATAACTGATTTAAAAGTAGTAACTAATTTTTGAAAATATTTTTTTTCAAAAGCAGCTAGTATATGTCGACATATATATGTGAGGTATGTCAACATATGTACCTTAATTTGCACAATTTAAGTTTTTGTTCTAATTTTTTGCTTATACTTAATATTTTAATGATTTGCGGAGACTAAGATAAGATTATTGAATGGGAAGAAATTAGTTTCATTAATTAAAATAAGGAGATACATGAATATAAAGAGAATTACAAGGAAATGACATATTAATTAAATTAGAGAAATACCAAGATAATCTTATAAAGCTAGAGAGAGGTTGATGGAGAGGGATTTCCACTAAGTTTCCTCATGATCTACCCAAAGTACTTTTCCACCTTATTTGAAAGATTTGTGAATTTCTTACCAAAGGACAAGATTCTCTTGGTTTTTGAGAAACTATTTGTCTGAAAGGCAAGACGGTTTCAAAACTTTCAAGGGATGTCTCAACATCTTCCTCTTCTTCTTGTTCCTTTTCTTCCTCCTCTCCTTAAATTCCATAACCTTCCTCCTCTTCTTCTTGTTGAATTTCTTATTATTCTTCTCTTGCTATTCTTTCTTCCTTTTTGGGAAGAGTTTCATATGGCTCGAAATAAAGAGGGATTTGCATGAGAGAGATGTTGGATTTGTTAAAAAGTTTACGAGACAAAATGTTTTCACCTTTTAAACTAACACTAAAATAGTTGAAAACTCTACTGAGATACACATCATGGTAAAATGTGTTTTCATGTCTAGAGATTTTCTTTTGAACAAAACATCCAAAATGACTTGAGTCTAATTTATGTTATATTTTCCATAAATTGAAAAGAGCTTTAAATACTTTTTGAGTCAGGTTATTGTAATTTCCCATTCTCATAGTAATACTTCGTTGTAAAACAAGACTCATAAATCTCGCTTTAGGCTTAGGGTTTTTGCCTTTAAACTCAAAATCTTCGTCGCATGAAAAACTATCATGTAAAACTTCTCGATTTTCATAAGAAACTTCAAAAATGAAGAGGTAAATTCCACTACTTTTACAACCAAGAATTTGACCTAAAATTTCATAATCCAAAACAATAGTAATTCCTTTTACACTACTCCAAATTTGACCTTCTTCACCTTCATAAAAAAATTATTTAAATATGCATAAAACATTTTTACTAAATTGGGGTAATAATGAAAATCATTTTAAGATGAATCAACTTAACTAAGATTATCATTTTCAAAGGCAAGTTCATGAAGACCATAAGAAGGAAATTCATTAAACTTTGAAACCTTCCCAAAAATATTTTTTCAAAAGTAGCATACTCAATGTAAATTTCTATGGCTTCTTTGTCATTGAAGAGATTGCTTTTGGTTCTCTTAATGAGCCTAATGGCTTTAGCTGAGGATGCTTGGCTTAGAGAAGACATTTTTGTGTAGTTTTGAAGGTAGGAGAGTGAAGAATGATTTTAAATTTTGAAATAAAGTGTAAGTGAATGAAGGGATGGGAATGAGTTGATTAATAGAGGTGAACTAACATTTTCAGTTGAAAAGATGCCTTTTCAGTTTTTGAAATTAATGCAAAAGAGAGGGAAATTCAAAATTTTGAATTTGAAAAGATTTTCCAATTTTCGGACTGGCATGTCGACATAAATATCCAGACTATGTCGACATATAGGGCAAAAATTCCAAAATTAAACTAAGGCAGTTAATTCCTATATATAAATACATACTTACATACATTCGTTATAATTATTAATCTATATTTATTCCTAAATTCATTAATTCCAAATAAAATGAAATAAAAATCAAATGTAAAAGGTACCACTTTTGTTGTTTTCCTTTCCTCTGATTCGGTTAATATATTATTGCTATGAAACACATGTTAGCATTCTTGATGTCTGGTTCATTTTTGCTCAAAGTTTTATCAGAATCACCTAAAGTTCCAGTGCAAATCCTCTTACTCTTTTCGGATGAACCAGTGACTGGTGTGATCTTTGATTTATTCTGATATGGACAATCTATTTGAATATGATCAAATTTAACACAGTTGTAACACTTAATCACAAATCTATTTACATAAATTTTGTTTTCAGGTCTATGGAAGTTATTCTTCTTTCTTTACTTTAGAAACATTCTGAAATTCCTAGTCATAAGAGTAACTCCATCATCATTGTCATCATCCGAGTCATGATCGTCAGTTGTTGCATTGAAGGCAATTGGTTTCTTTTCCGTTGCTTTATTTTCTCTTCTACCTTGCAATTGTGCTTCGTAGGACATTAGATTACCTATTAATTTTTTAATTTTTATAGTAATACTGTCATTAGCCACTTTTATTGCTAATTTCTTTTGATCCCACTCCGAAGAGAGTGAATTAAGGATTTTTGTAATTTGGCCCTCTTTATATAAATTTTAACTATGTGATACAAAAGAACGAACTATTTCTTAAAATCTAGAACACATATCGAAAATAAACTCATTTTGTTTCATTTTAAAAAATTAAAACTGATTAGTTAGCATGGAAATTTTTGTGTATTTCGGTTTACTAGTGCCCTCATGTGTAACTTGCAGTGTTCTTCAGATTACATTTGCAGGCTTACAAATAGTGACTCTATTAAATTCATTATATAAGGAGCAAAATAAAATATACATGGCCTTATAATTATTTAATGCATGTGTCTTTTGGTTAGTAATCCATTAAGAAAATTTAGTTTGGGGTTTAGTGTATTCACTCTTCATAATATTCCAAATATCTAATATCACGGCCCAGGATTTTCAACGCTCAAAAATCGACATCAATACGTTCACTGTATTACATGCCGAGCAAATCTAATGCCGGAAATACCAGATCGTTAGGGAAAAAGAAGAAAGAGGTAAAAGAAGAAAACAACAACACAGAATCTCACAATCGCAGCGGAACAATATATAATAGATAATAACATGTTTTTATACAAAAAGAAACTATAACTGTTATTTACATATCACATCATCAGAGTACAACACATCAATAACACAATACCAGACAGTTATAATAACTTGTCCTCACAAAAGCTGAATATACAGCCTACAATACATAGCAGAATATAATCAGATACGTGTGATATGTCTTCGTCATCCAGCTCATCTCCTGAGCTCCATAGCATCCTATCCTGTATCTGAAATACTCGTTCAGACCCGAGCATTATAATAAAATAACACCCGAGTTAGTCTAGAAAACCAGTATGAGAAAACACACTCAATTTGAATTATTAAGGTTATCAAAATCCTTTGAAAAAAAGGTATCTCGTAAGACCACACCACAAATAAACACAACGGATTTTTACCTTACGATAACCAAAACATTTTATATCAAAATCATCTGATATTATAATAGTGTCTAAGTACAAATACTTATTCAAATAGCTGAAATTGTTACATTAATTAAATTTCAGCATACTAGGCTTTACAAACAAAATCGTAAAGGCACGTATTGGAGAATGGATTTCATACGAATGACTAGGAACTGGGGTACCACTTATCACAGTACATGTCTAGAAAAATGTACCGAGGACCACGCCGGGATCCCCTACAACACAAGACCGAACTACCCCTAACCTGGATTGATTGAATATGCTACCACCCCGGGTGTTCCCACCCTTTCCGAAAATCTTTCATGCACCATAGTAATAAAATAATATCCGAGGGTATCTAGAAAGGTGATAAACATACCTTAATAAGGTGCGACCCACTTAGCCTTGCTTCATCTCCCCTGATTTTTAGTCATTCCTGGTTGATGAGGCTAAAGGCTACGATTACCTTTTAAAGGAATTTTCACTTAGAATGCTCATTGTCCTCCAATGAAACGTACTGATAGCATTCATCCATACAAGTCCGTCCTAGGTCCGAACAAAACCGAAGGCACTATTCCTACTACATCCATTTTGGAATCATCCTCAGGATTAGTAGCGATTAGCCCTTGCACTTCATTGCTCCATCTTCGATTCCATGCTCTTGTTTTCACTTCGAAAACGTACTCGTTGGATCGAAGTGGTTTTCGAATAACTTATCCGATCCCGGTCTCTTCGAAACAACGTTCGATATTTCCGGTAAACTCAACCCCGGTTCTTTAGGAAATAAGCAGACGAAAATAAGATCAGAGATCACCTCCTAACCGTTAGTGGACAGATTTCCTTATCATCGTCCTAGAAGAACGAAATGAGATTATACGTACAACATAGCACCTCGAACGATAACTGTACCATATAATTCCCGTGTTTCCCCTAGATATTCCCAAAGTTATATTTTGGGTCCAAATTTGATAGTCGGTTATTTAGCTATCGGATAAACAATCATTCAACCAAATATTTCCTTTTCCACTGAAACACTAAATCTCCTTCTAATTTAATTTTAATAAATTAAATCTCTTATCAAAAGTCATTTACTTATCTTATCGAAGTAAGTACGTTTACCAACCACTCTTTCAAAATATTTGAAAACTTTTTAAAATAAATATGGGAAGCACCACGCGGTATCAATCATGGATTCACGGCTCAATGGTTACGTCTCTATCCCAGAAAAATCCAAAACTTAACTGCAGGCACTCACTGCCTCCGATTATGCCATGAAAGTATACCATTACTTTCTGAAAACTTTATTAAATAATTTTTCAAAATAATACTTATAAAATTTCTATAACAAATTTTTTACAAGTTTAATTTAGAAAAATATTCTTTTATAAAAGTTATGATATAAAATAATTTTAATATTGAATAATTTATCTTTTAAAATAATAATACTGATTAATTCTTAAATAATAATTAACTTAATATCAACTCATTATAACTAACTTAATTAATAATTAAATATACTTAAAACAATTTAAAAACAACTAAATAATTATTTTGTCTAAAATATTCTTAAACACTTTTTAAATTACCTAGTTAATAATTAAAAACCCACCTTTTTAAAACGAACACAATTTCTCGATAAAAATATATTTTCCAATTCCAATATAACCAATCTAACATTTATAAATCTCTCTTGATTTATTCCCAATTTGATTTACGTCCCAATTTCAAAAATCCACTTTTCATGTAACATCCTCAAATTTTCAACCATTCGCATCCATACAAGTCGGACTTGAATTGCTCAAAATATCAGATTGTTAATTTATATTTGGCAAAACTCAGCATATACAGTAAATAAATAATCGCAGAATCACAGACATAGAGTAATATAACAATAATGCAGCGGAAACAAAAGAATAGTAGTTCATGAAGCTACTATATATATAACGGAGTTAAATAAGATACAACAGAGGTATCGAATACATAAATGTCTCAATACAATAGCCAAATACAAAATCTGAATACATCACTAGAATCAACTGAATAACTGAAAGCTGAATAGATAGATGGATCTCCAAGCGAAGCTCTAACTCAAAAGGTGAGTCTCAAATGTTGTATCACTCAGTCTGACCCGAGCGTAAAGCAAAACACAAAACACTCGAGTCAGGATTAACATTCTTATATCAATAAATCCAACTCAAGTGAAATATCAACTGAAATAGAAGTAACTCAAAGGATGTTTGGGATAACTATCCTCTGAGGATCCGTTAAACTATCTACTATGTAGTAATATACGCTATTATAATAATGTCTATAGTAAAGTAAACTATTAAAATAGCGTTAAGGCGTTACCCATATCCCCCTTAACACATTTTATAGTGCAAATAGTCTATACGGTACCATAATACCCCGTAAACTGGAGCTACCAGAGGATACTCCATAGGTACGACACAAATCAAACTCGTAGTGGTCTCGATATGGTAGGTGACACGACACAACTAGGCAATGCCAGGGTAGATATACTAATTACACTTTCGGGTTGTTGGTAATGTAGTGCCACAGCAATCGCCCAACTCTAGCCACACTCCCGAATCAAAGGTGCGCACCAAATCAATCACAAAGTAATAGAATGGCATACGATGGAGTGTGTCCGATCAGAGAAGCTACCTCATTGGCCCGTCAATTGCTCCTGTTTTAGCCACCTTATGCTAACTCATGGGAGTTAGGTCCACGTATATACCTCATATAGGATCGTCGCCACCATCCTACTTCATTCTGGAATCTCCACTGCATACACAGTTGTTAAAGTGGTTTTGGGTATTGGCAGAGAGTATGACAATATCTGATCCCGATCTCTTTAACAACCAAACGTTATTATAACACCACGGTCATTTCAAAATAGTTTATACTTCAAAACCAAAATATCATTTCCATTTCAAAAACCAAATCAATACGATATCTTTTCCATTTCAAATATATTCACTTCCAAAATCATAGTACTTTCAAAGTTATAACACTTTCAAAAACAAAACAATTTGAAATAATAATACTTTGGAAAACCATAACATTTTGAAAATCATAACACTTTGAAATCATAGCACTTTGGAAATCATAACACTTCCTTTAAACAGTTTAGATATTAATAATAGTATATAAAATAAAAATAGTTTATAAAATAAAATAGTTTACATAGAATAGTTATAAGTTAAAATAGTTTATAATAAAATAGTTAGTATATTAAAATAGTTTATATATATTAAAATAGTTTTTTTTATTAAAAATGATTTATATTAAAATAGTTTATATTAAAAATGATTTATAAAATAAATATAAAAATAGTTTTAAATATAATTTAAAAATACTTTATATAAAATAAAATAGTTTCCTTAGATTTCACAAATCGATTCAAATAAACTCTAATTCCAACATTCGAATTTAATTCAATCTCAATTCATAAATTTCAACTCAATTCAGTTTCTAAATAAACCATTTCAAATTATATCGATTTCAAAAACAGATTTGAACCACAAAAGAAAACGTTTTAATTTCAATATATTTCAAAGCTTTAAATATTCCACATTTCAAAACTAAATTTGATTATTTCTTATGTATATCAATTGAACTTCATATTTTTTTAGTTTTGAAATATTTACTTAATCAATTTAATATCATTTAAATAAAACTTCAATTTACAAATTTAAATAAACAAAATATCCCATTTCAATTTATGTAAATTTGAAATATTCATTTAAGTCACTTATAATCAAATTCAAGTTATAAAATCATATCTTTAAATTTCAAATTTAATAAATTTCAAATCAACTTATTTAAGTTTAATTCTTAAATAAATATAATTTCAAACAAATTTCCAACCTGAATTTATTAAAAACATTATAAACTCTATATTTGAAAATATAAATTTTCAATAAATACTTAAACAATATTAAACATTAAATCTATTTATATATTTTAAAAATAGAAAATTTATAAATAAATTATTAAAATTTATAATTTCAAAATTGACTTGTAACTATACAATTTTCAAAACATATGATTTTAGAAAATCTAAATTTATAAAACTTTATAAAAATATATTTATATATAATACCTTAAAATCAATATTTAAATAACCATATAATTTCTTTCAAAACCATAGAAATCATTTTTAAAATATTGATATATTAAGAATTAAATATATATATAACCAGATTTTTTTCTATACTATGTAAACGGGAACATACCAATGTTAATCTAAAATCAACATTATTTATATAAAACAAATATAACTCTTACAGACTGTATATAAACACTATCATATACAAAACATTATATACTAACATATCTCAAACTGTTTCAAACAATACACATAACTTACCTACCTATTAACCTTAAAATCGATACTTATGAAAATAAAATAAAATAATAATCAATATAACTCATGCAAACAACTTAACAGCAATGTTCAATAAAACAAATATATATATATATATATCACAATTATTTTAAAATTTCACAAAATTTCAGTTAATTAAATTAATAAAACCACTAAAATTTATGGGTCGTTACACTCTCCCCCACTCAAAACTTTTCATCCCCGAAAAGGAACGAGATAGGAGAATAGGAACAACCAGAAAGAAAATAGATTGAAATAGAAATAAAAACAATTAATTTAAAACCATATAAATTTCAATTTGAGTTAATTAATATTCAACATTTGATTTAAATTCAAGATATTTCATTAAGTTGATTTAATTTCCATTTATTAATTCTTTCAAAACAAAATTGATTTTATTTATCTCATTTATTATCCAGTTAACTTATTCTATTTATCTCTATTAACATTTTTATAATTAAAAATTAAGTGTATAGCATTTATTATCACCACTCAAATTTTATTTATAAATTCCTTTAACCTCATTTTACATTGTAACCTGTTTAAATACATGTTCAACTTCTGAATGATTTAGGTAAGTTATATATTGGAATTGCAATTGAGTATTATACAAGTAAACTTTTTTTCCCAACTCAATTATTTCAAGTTTTTATATATTTATTCAAATGTTTTTTTACTTTATTTAAAATTATCCTTTAACATAATTTTAAGAATTAAATTTCCAATTAACTCCAACAATTTAGAGATAAATATATATACTATACAATATATACTAAATCAAATCTAAAATCATATACCTATATATATATAATAAATGTGACGCCCCACCTCTATACTTACACTAGCCAAGGACACTACTCAGTAATGCCGTCGACTAGCATGAAGAATAAGGCTGTTGAGGAGCGACCATCTGTGTAATGTAATTGCTTTGTGCGAGTACAGATATGTCAGATAATATAACTTACATTTCATTTCAAGAGGAAATCCGAAATATCGAATACAAACTCAAACCTACCACACAGTGGCTATGTGGACTTCGGAAACAAATATAGAAATAAACATAACACAAATCAGTCATGGATATTCATATCACAAAGGCGGAAACAGATATGAATATAACACATAAAAGTGTACATCAAAGTAGTGGTCAAACTAGATCCACTACATCACAAAAGAATAGATATAAGTGCTAGACAAAAGAATAAGTATACAACAAGGAGTCTCTATCTCAAATGTATACTAACAAAAACTACTATGCTAAAGTAGTTAGCCAAAAGTCAGGTGACGGACCCTGATAAGAAGTCAAGCATGAGCACCTGAATTACCTCGGTCTGACCCGAGTATTATTTAAGAAGAAAATAATAAATGGATCAGTCTAGCTATAAATATCAGATAAAATGAGATAGGATAAGGGATATCACAAACAATGTATGATAACAATACCGCCATACTGTGACAAGTATACATCAGATAACAACAAAAATCATACAATACCTCAAATATTCTCAAACACCAAACGAATGTCATATTCTTTAAATTATTCACCAAAACAAAAATATTGATAAAGCTTATCAATGCAATCCACGAAAATTGGTGAAACGTAAATTCTAGAAATCAACCACTAGAAATCCAAAAATTACAAAGGGGGAGGCTTATCACAAACGGGAGCATGAAAACTCACCAACACGTGTATCACAGTCGGAACGGTATTCCATGGTCGCTAACCATCAAGTTTTGAGCCGAAGCTCCACAAACGGCCCGGTGACCATGGGTCGCTACCCCACCAAATTGAACCGAAGTTCCACAAATGGGGTTTTTAGTCCCCACACAAACAAAGAGACATCGCACTTCGCTAGTCTAAATCACAAAATGATCACCATTGATCCATAAGAAGTGTCAATTACACTAAGCTAGTAAATATATGAGTTTAGCTTCATGTCCCATAACCACTGGCTTAACTTAAATATTTACGAACAAATTGTAGACTTCCACTCAAAGATTGTCACAAGATTTCAATCGAACAAGTCTAAGAATTAACCGACAAAGTAAATGCAAGCGTTTCATACTACTTTTTTTGCTAAGCCGTTTAATTAGATTTCTCATACGAATGAGGTAAAGGTTTGTATATACTAATAGGTTAGAAAATGGTTTTATAAATGAGCCTTGTATTAAAAATAGAGTTGAAATCATCTTTGTGAAAGGGTTTGAATAGTTACTACTAGTATAGAAACCTTTGCATTTTAAAGTGACAAATCACAAAAATGATTGTAGAACAATCAATCACCAAAAATTCACATACGACAATGTGAATTAAATTCATAAAAATCGATATCAAATCCATCAAACGGATATTCCCAAAAATCCAAAGAAAGAAGTCATCGAAGTCGATAATAAGTGATAACAACTATCCGGATCGACAAGAATCGATTAAAAATTGGAAACCCACACAAACTGCCTCAAATAGGAAAAATGCAGATTTCCCAGATTCAGTCGACTGGACTGTATGGTCAGTCGACTGATTCATGCCTAGAAAATCTGGGTTTCAGGTTTAGTCGACTGAGTCTGCAGTTCAGTCAACTGATACAGAGATAGGAACTTTTCTATTCCCAGTTCAGTCAACTGAACTGTATGGTCAGTTGACTGACACAGGGGCAGGAAATTTTCTGCTTCCAGATTCAGTCGACTGACCTTACAGTTATGTCGATTGAACTACCATTTGCAGTATTTTCAGCCTTGCCCAAGAGGGGCTAAAAATCCAAACCGGGAGTGATCGGACGAGCAATGGAGACTAGGATTAATGCCAAGCGACAACCCAGCCTTATAGGCTCTTCGATACCCCCAACAACATGTTCAAACATCAAAGATAGGATTTCTAAAGATTTGACTTCAAAACGCCAAAAATTGGAATATTCATCAAACCAATTCAATTCAAAAGCAAATGGACAAGGAATAGATGTTAGGAATTACTACCAAACAATTATCAAAGATATAGACATAGATGTGAGTTCAAAAACTCACCTTTTAAACCCAAAACAACAAATGAGAAGCTCTAGAACAAGCAAAGATTGACTTCTCTTCAACAACACCTCTAGAATCCTCAATCTATTATCAAAGGTGAAGTTTTTCCTAAGTTAGATTATAGGAATTTCTAAAAATAGAAGAGGGGTTGAGATGGAGAAGATGAAGAGGATGCTTACCTAAGCTTCTTTTGGATTTTGGACTTGAATTTATATTTCCTAAACAAACTAGGGTTTTGGAATTCTAATTTCCAATCTCTTCCCCCATTTTTACTTTATCTTGAGTGTTAGGAAATAGAATGAGTGAATGGATGAAGAGTAGAGGAGTTAGGGTTATTTGTTAGGTTGGTGGGCTGAAACCCAAACCCAAAGCCCTAAATGAAAATATCAAAATTTTCCTCAACACCAAACATATCGATGTTTATACTCAAAAAAGTTGCAAACGCCATTTTGGACTCAATGGAAGTGGCCTCGAGTCCTAATTCGATGGTTTACAAAATGTGACATTTTGGACTTAAATCCGACTAACGATGCCATATTTAAATAAAATATTTAAATATACAATCGTAAAATATGCGGGTTGTTACAGACTCTCCTCCTTAAAGAAATTGCGTCCTCGCAATACTTAAGAAAAAGAAATAAAAAGTAACAACCATACAAAGGCATAACAATCACAAAAAGAAGAAATTTTGAAATGAGAAGTTCAGCTTAAGGAGCACGAGAGAGTAAGTCCGGATGTGTTCGCTCGATGAATTCTCTGGATTCCCAAGAGCAATCCTTAGGATTTGTGGACCATTGAACTTTCATAAGAGGAACATCTTTATTTCGAAGGCGTTTAACCTCCGTAGCAATGATATGAATAGGATGTTGCTCATAAGTCAAATTAGGCGAAACTTCAATTTCTTCAATAACTCCGGGCTCAAGAATAGATTCGAAATCTCGAAGGCATTTCCGTAATTGAGAGACGTGGAATACGTCATGAATAGCAGAAAATCGAGTCGGTATTAAAAGGCGATAAGCCATGGAACCAATGCGTTCGGTGATGGGAAATGGGCCAATATATCGAGGTACTAATTTTCCCGATCGACTGAAACACACAACACCTTTCATAGGTGAAACACAAATGAACACCAAATCTTCCATAGAAAATTCTAATTTCCTTCTTCGATTATCGGCATAGGATTTTTGTCTACTTTGAGCTTCTTTCATCCTATGACGAATAAGGTCAATCTTTTCTGTGGCATCACGAATAAAATCTGGACCTAAAACCAGCTTCTCATCGGCTTCAAGCCAACACGAAGGAGATCGGCATGGCCTTCCGTAGAGTGCCTCGAAAGGTGCCATACCAATACTAGATTGGAAGCTATTATTATATGAAAACTCAACAAGAGAAATATGATCTTCCCAACTTCCACCAAAATCAAGAACAAATGCACGAAGAAGAACTTCAAGGGTTTGATTCACACGCTTGGTTTGTCCATCGGACCGAGGATGATAAGCGGTGCTAAAATTAAGCTTCGAACCCAAAGATTTTTGATGACCTTTCCAAATCCACTAGTACATAATGGATCACGATCACTAACAATAGAAGTAGGAACTCCATGTAATTTGACAATCTCTTTAACATAGAGTTTGGCCAAAAGAGGTACGGTCCGATTGGACCGAACGGGAATAAAATGGGCGGACTTTGTAAGTCTATCAACTATCACCCATAGGCTATCATGACCCGAACGAGAACGGGGAAGACCGTCAATAAAGTCCATGGAAATTTGATCCCATTTCTAAACTGGAATGTCCAAAGGTTGCAATAACCCACCGGGCCTTTGATGCTCGGTCTTCACGAGTTGGCAAGTCATGCAACGCTTAATAAAGTTAGCAATATCAAATTTCATTCCATCCCAATAATAAAGTCGCTTCATGTCCGCGTACATTTTACTATTACCGGGATGAATGGTAAATTTAGAACGATGAGAATCTTTTAAAATGTCTTTACGAAGATCACAGATGTTTGGCACAGTAAGTCTACCAAATTTTCGAATACCGCCATGAGCATCAATATCAAAGTCTTTCAAACCCTCAATATCAATTTTATCCCTAAAACTTTGGCTAAGAAGAACCAATTCGGGATTATGCTTTTGAGCTTCAAGAATGCAGTCTAAAAGAGAAGGATGAGCCTCAAGGCTACACAAAACAAGAGATGAACATAAAATGGATTCACGATCTCGAATCTCACAAGTGGACAAAGTCTTGAGATCATTCCATTCGGATATCATCATGGAAACAACCGCTTGTTGCTTACGACTAAGGGCATCGGCAACACGATTACCCTTTCCAGGAGTATAAATAATATCAAGATCATAAGATGCAAGGAACTCGAGCCAACATTGTTGATGCAAATTAAGTTCCTTTTGGGAAATTAAATACTTCAAAGATTTATGATCGGTGTAGAGAATAAATTTCTCTCCCAAAAGATAATGATGCCAAATTCTAAGGGCGAAAACAATAGCCGCGAGCTCTAAATCGTGAGTGGCATATCTAGTCTCGGTAGGCTTTAATTGCCTAGAAGCATAAGCAATAACACGTTCCCTTTGCATGAGAACGGCTCCCAAACCAGCACGACTAGCATCGGTGTAAATAATAAAGTCTTGGTTCCCTTCGGGAATCACAAGAATAGGAGCATCAAAAAGGAGTTCTTTTAATTTCTGAAAAGTAGCTTCACATTTGTCTGACCAAATGTATTTAACTCCCTTCTTTGTCAAACTAGTGAGAGGTACGGAAATTTTAGAAAAGTCTTTTATGAATCGACGATAATAGCCCGCCAATCTGTGAAAGCTACGAATTTCCATCACACTCTCCGGTCTCTTCCAATTTTGAATCGCTTCAATCTTTGAAGGATCCACGGAAATTCCGGATTCAGAAATAATATGCTCCAAGAATTTCACACGAGATTGCCAAAAGTGGCATTTAGAAAATTTTGCTTTCAATTGGTTGCTCCTAAGAGTTTCCAACACAATCCGAAGATGTTTTTCATGCTCTTCCTCGGTTTTAGAATAAATAAGAATATTATCTATAAAGATGAGAACAAATCGATGGAGGAAGTGTTTGAAAACTCGATTCATAAGGTCAACGAAATAAGCTGGAGAATTCGTTAAACCAAATGGCATAACAGGCCATTCATAAGATCCATAACGAGTACGGAACGATGTCAAAGGAATGCTATCCTCTGCAATACGGAGCTGATGAAAACCGGTTGCTAAGTCTAACTGTGAAAAGACTCTAGCACCACTAAGTTGATCGAATAAATCATCAATCTGAGGTAAGGGATATTTATTCTTGATGGTGAGATCATTAAGCTTGCGATAGTCAACGCAATAACCCACCGGGTCTTTGATGCTAGGACTTCACGAGTTGGCAAGTCATGCGACGCTTAGTAAAGTTAGCAATATCAGATTTCATTCCATCCCAATAATAAAGTCGCTTCATGTCCGCGTACATTTTACTATTACCGAGATGAATCGTAAATTTAGAACGATGAGAATCTTCTAAAATGTCTTTACGAAGATCACAAATGTTTGGCACAATAAGTCTACCAAATTTTCGAATACCGCCACGAGCATCAATATCAAAGTCTTTCAAACCTTCAATATCAATTTTATCCCTACAACTTTGGCTAAAAAGAACCAATCGGGATCATGCTTTTGAGCTTCAAGAATGCGGTCTAAAAGAGAAGGATGAGCCTCAAGGCTACACAAAACAAGAGATGAACATAAATCGGATTCACAATCTCAAATCTCACAAGTGGAAAAAGTCTCGAGATCATTCCATTCGGATATAATCATGGAAACAACCGCTTGTTGCTTACGACTAAGGGCATCGGCAACACGATTACCCTTTCCAGGAGTATAAAGAATATCAGGATCATAAGATGCAAGGAACTCGAGCCAACGTTGTTGACGCAAACTAAGTTCCTTTTGAGAAAATAAATACTCCAAAGATTTATGATTGGTGTAGAGAACAAATTTCTCTCCCAAAAGATAATGATGCCAACTTCTAAGGGCGAAAACAATAGCCGCGAGCTCTAAATCGTGAGTGGCATATCTAGTCTCGGTAGGCTTTAATTGCCTAGAAGCATAAGCAATAACACGTCCCTTTGCATGAGAACGGCTCCCAAACCAACACGACTAGCATCGGTGTAAACAATAAAGTCTTGGTTCCCTTCGGGAGTCACAAGAATAGGAGCATCAGAAAGGAGTTCTTTTAATTTCTGAAAAGCAGCTTCACATTTCTCTAACCAAATGTATTTAACTCCCTTCTTTGTCAAACTAGTGAGAGGTACGGAAATTTTAGAAAATTCATTTATGAATCGACGATAATAGCCCGCCAATCCGAGAAAGCTATGAATTTCCGTCACACTCTCCGGTCTCTTCCAATTTTGAATCGCTTCAATCTTTGATGGATCCATGGAAATTCCAGATTCAGAAATAATATGCTCCAAGAATTTCACATGAGATTGCCAAAAGTGGCATTTAAATTTTTTTGCTTTCAATTGGTTGCTCCTAAGAGTTTCCAACACAATCCGAAGATGTTTTTCATGCTCTTCCTCGGTTTTAGAATAAATAACAATATCATCTATAAAGATGAGAACAAATCGATCGAGGAAGTCTTTGAAAACTCGATTCATAAGGTCAACGAAATAGGCTGGATTATTCGTTAAACCAAATGGCATAACAAGCCATTCATAAGATCCATAACGAGTACGGAACGATGTCAAAGGAATGCTATCCTCTGCAATACGGAGCTGATGAAAACCGGTTGCTAAGTATAACTATGAAAAGACTCTAGCACCACTAAGTTGATCGAATAAATCATCAATCTGAGGTAAGGGATATTTATACTTGATGGTGAGATCATTAAGCTTGCGGTAGTCAACGCAAAGCCTAAGTGTACCATCAAATTTCTTCACAAAAATAGCCGAAGCTCCCCATGGAGAGGAACTAGAACGAATAAACTGTTTTCCTTCCAATTCGGATAATTGATTATGCATCTCCTCGTTTTCCTTATTGGACATACGATAAGGAGGACGAGTAATAGGTAGAGCTCCAGGGATTAGATTAATTCTGAACTCAATTGCTCGCTTAGCTGGTAATCCTAATACGGGCTCAAATATGTCGGGAAATTCACGAACAATGTGAAGGAGAGAAATAACATCTTCCTCATCATCATTATCGTCATCATGAGGATTTAGAGAATACAAGGATGCTCCCGGATTGGAATTTGAATCTTTCAGAACAAGAGAAATCTGCTTAACAGATTGAGGATGTCGAAGATATATAATCCGCAGGACATAGGATATGGGCTTCATAACGGTTAAGCCAATCCATTCCCAAAATCATTCCAAAACCAAGGTAACACATAACATGCAAATTGGCTCGAAAAGCATAATCACATAAAATAATTTCAACATCTTTACAAAGTAAACTGAGTGTTGCAGATCCACCAACCGGATTCGCAATCCCTAATGAAGTCATCAAGCCAATGACATTCAAAGACAAAGCATCAACAAGTTCTTTTGATATAAAAGAGTGAGATGCACCCGTATCAAAAAGAACTCGAATAGGAAGATCACGAAATATAATAATGCTATCAAGGATAGAATGAGGAATACCTTGACCAAGAGAAGTGTTAGTAGGGTCTAGCACAACATTTAGCTTGCCTTCATTCTTGCTTTGAAGTTTGGGACATGAAGACATAGTATGACACGAACTTTTGCAATAGCGACAAGTAAGAGACTTCAGACACTTGTTTGCATAACGGTCCTTAGAACCACAATTGTAACATTCTCCACGACCAGAGGTAGGAGTCTTTGCTACCGAAGTTGCTTGCTTCCCTTTCTTGTTGGGATAAGACTTGAACTTAAAAGGCCTCTTCTTATTGATGTTTTGTTTGGCCCCCACAACTTCAACATCACTTTCTTTATCGGCCTCTTCTAGTCGAAGAGCGATATCGACAAGCTGATCGAATGAAACCTCTAATTTCAGAAGTAATTGCTTTTTTAGGTTCTTATTCAACCCATAGACAAATCACTGATTTTTCTTCAATTGGGTATTAATATACTCGACCCCATACTTAGAAAGAGATTCAAAAGATGCGACGTAATCCGTCACAGAAGATTCACCTTGAACAAGGTCAATAAAACGTCGAGCTAAAGATACTTTTTCAGCTTCCGGCACAAATTTTAACTCGAACCTTTCCTGGAATTGCTCCCAAGTAAGATCCACTTCAATAATTTCAGAAATCAAAAGCTCATACCAATCTAATGCTCTCTCCAGGAGCATGCTAGAAGCCACTTGGACTCGATGTAGATCAATAAGATTCATGCGGGAAAAAATGCGATCGCATGTTCTAGGCCAAGCTTGGACTTCTATAACGCTTTCGGATCCCTTGAAAGGCCTTCCACCCAAGTTGGTGTAATCACTGCACAAGCGCGCAAACCCAGATTTAGGATGAGTAGGCTTTGGAATAGGTCCGATAGCTTGAGCATTTTTCACAAGATCTAAGAGTTGTTGAGCAGCCATAAATACTCCATCCTGAAGAGTGGCACTGGATTGACCGACGCTGGGACGACCAGGTCTAACCATTTCTCTTCTTTAAGAAAGAAAGAAGTGGAAAAAGGTTATTCACAGAATGAATATCAAACAAACTTGATTGATTAAACAAGGCATCATAAAAAGAAATAGGATAGAACGGTACGAAGACTCGAATTAAATCCAATGGCACGATTCCTAAGAAAGACTTAGGACAATGATCCTTGCTAGATTATTCTACATTTTTCCGAAGTTTGGCTCTGATACCAAGCTATGATGCCCTACCTCTATACTCACACTAGCCAAGGACACTACTGGGTAATGTCGTCGACTAACATGAAGAATAAGGCTGTTGAGGAGCGACTATCTGTGTAATTGCTTTGTGCGAGTACCGATATGTCAGATAATATAACTTACATTTCATTTCAAGAGGAAATCTGAATATCGAATACAAACTCAAAGCTACCACACTGTGGCTATGTGGACTTCGAAAACAAATATAGAAATAAAAATAACACAAATCAGTCACAAATATTCATATCACAAAGGCGGAAACAAATATGAATATAACACATAGAAGTGTACATCAAAATAGTGGTCAAACTAGATCCACTACATCACAAAATAATAGATACGAGTGCTAGACAAAAGAATAAGTATACAACAAGGAGTCTCTATCTCAAATGTATACTAACAAAAACTACTATGCTAAAGAGTTAGCTAAAAGTCAGGTGACGGACCCTGATAAGAAGTCAAGCAGGAGCACCTGAAATACCTCGGTCTGACCCGAGTATTATTTAAGAAGAAAATAATAAACGGACTAGTCTAGCTATAAATATCAGATAAAATGAGATAGGATAAGAGATATCACAAACAATGTATGATAACAATACTGCCATACTGTGACAAGTATACATAAGATAACAACATTAATCATACAATACCTCAGATGCTTCCATAGGGCGCTAGCCTAGCTAGCTAACCTTTTGATTCTAGCTTCTCACCCCGTCTCCATCTTTGGTTTTCGCCGATAATAGATAAACGAATAAGGCAAGGGTTCGGGCTGAGATTTCTTTGAAGGTGCCTCATTTCTTGGGTGACTGGCCTGCAGTCTTCAGGTCATGAGCCTGATAGAAGTCATAAGCATATGTCAAGTCAAAGCCGAAACCAACTAGCAGAACGGGGAAGTCGTAGCGGAAAACAATTCTCAAACACCAAAAGAATGTCAATATCTTTAAATTATTCACCAAAACACAAATATTGATAAAGCTTATCAATGCAATCCATGAAAATTGGTGAAACACAAATTCTAGAAGTCAACCACTAGAAATCCAGAAATCACAAAGGGGGAGGCCTATCACAAACGGGAGCATGAAAACTCGCCAAAACGTGTATCACAAACGGAATGGTATTCCATGGTCGCTAACCATCAAGTTTTGAGCCGAAGCTCCACAAACGGCCCGAAGACCATGGGTCGCTACCCCACCAAATTGAACCAAAGTTCCACAAACGGGGGTTTTAGTCCCCACACAAACAAAGAGACATCGCACTTCGCTAGTCTAAATCACAAAATGATCACCATTGATCCATAAGAAGTGTCAATTACACTAAGCTAGTAAATATATGAGTTTAGCTTCATGTCCCATAACCACTGGCTTAACTTAAATATTTACGAACAAATTGTAGACTTCCACTCGAAGATTGTCACAAGATTTCAATCGAACAAGTCCAAGGATTAACCGACAAAGTAAACGCAAGCGTTTCATACCACTTGTTTTGCTAAGCCGTTTAATTAGATTTCTCATACGAATGAGGTAAAGGTTTGTATATACTAATAGGTTGGAAAACGGTTTTATAAACGAGCTTTGTATTAAAAATAGAGTTGAAATCATCTTTGTGAAAGAGTTTGAATAGTTATTACTAGTATAGAAACCTTTGCATTTTAAAGTGACAAATCATAAAAATGATTGCAGAACAATCAATCACCAAAAATTCATATACGACAATGTGAATTAAATCCATAAAAATCGATATCAAATCCATCAAACGGATATTCCCAAAAATCCAAAGAAAGAAGTCAGCGAAGTCGATAATAAGTGATAACAACTATCCGGATCGACAAGAATCGATTAAAAATCGGAAACCCACACAAAACTTCCTCAAATAGGAAAAATGCAGATTTCCCAGATTCAGTCGACTGGACTGTATGGTCAGCCGACTGATTCATGCCTAGAAACTCTCGGGTTTCAGGTTTAGTCGACTGACTCTGCAGTTCAGTTGACTGATACAGGGACAGGAACTTTTCTATTCCCAGTCCAGTGGACTGAACTGTTTGGTCAGTCAACTGACACAGGGGCATGAAATTTTCTGCTCCCAGATTCAGTCGACTGACCTTACAGTTCAGTCGACTGAACTGCCATTTGCAGTATTTTCAGCCTTGCCCAAGAGGGGCTAAAAATCCAAACCGGGAGTGATCGGACGAGCAATGGTGACTAGGGATTTATGCCAAGCAACAACCCAGCCTTATAGGCTCTTCGATACCCCCAACAACATGTTCAAACATCAAAGATAGGATTTTTAAAGATTTGACTTCAAAACGCCAAAAATTGGAATATTCATCAAACCAATTCAATTCAAAAGCAAATGGACAAGGAATAGATGTTAGGAATTACTACCAAACAAATATCAAAGATATAGACATAGATGTGAGTTCAAAAACTCACCTTTTAAACCAAAAACAACAAATGAGAAGCTCTAGAACAAGCAAAGATTGACTTCTCTTCAACAACACCTCTAGAATCCTCAATCTATTATCAAAGGTGAAGTTTTTCCTAAGTTAGATTATAGGAATTTCTAAAAATAGAAGAGGGGTTGAGATGGAGAAGATGAAGAGGATGCTTACCTAAGCTTCTTTTGGATTTTGGACTTGAATTTGTATTTCCTAAACAAACTAGGGTTTTGGAATTCTAATTTCCAATCTCTTCCCCCATTTTTACTTTATCTTGAGTGTTAGGAAATAGAATGAGTGAATGGATGAAGAGTAGAGGAGTTAGGGTTATTTGTTAGGTTGGTGGGCTGAAACCCAAACCCAAAGCCCTAAATGAAAATATCAAAATTTTACTCAACACCAAACATATCGATGTTTATACTCAAAAAAGTCGCAAACGCCATTTTGGACTCAATGGAAGTGGTCTCGAGTCCTAATTTGACTGTTTACAAAAAGTGACATTTCGGACTTAAATCCGACTAACGATGCCATATTTAAATAAAATATTTAAATATACAATCGTAAAATATGCAGGTTGTTACAGACTCCCCTCCTAAAAGAAATTGCATCCTCACAATACTTAAGAAAAAGAAATAAAAAGTAACAACCATACAACGGCATAACAATCACAAAAAGAAGAAATTTTGAAATGAGAAGTTCACCTTAAGGAGCACGAGAGAGTAAGTCCGAATGTGTTCGCTCGATGAATTCTCTGGATTCCAAAGAGCAATCCTTAGGATTTGTGGACCATTGAACTTTCATAAGAGGAACATCTTTATTTCGAAGGCGTTTAACCTCCATAGCAATGATACGAATAGGATGTTGCTCATAAGTCAAATTAGGCGAAACTTCAATTTCTTCAATAACACCGAGCTCAAGAATAGATTCGGAATCTCGAAGGCATATTCGTAATTGAGAGACGTGGAATACGTCATGAATAGCAGAAAATTGAGCCGGTAATAAAAGGCGATAAGCTACGGAACCAATGCGTTCGGTGATGGGAAATGGGCCAATATATCGAGGTGCTAATTTTCTCGATCGACTGAAACGCACAACACCCTTCATAGGTGAAATACGAATGAACATCAAATCTCCCACATAAAATTCTAATTTCCTACTTCGATTATCGGCATAAGATTTTTGTCTACTTTGAGCTTCTTTCATCCTATGACGAATAAGGTCAATCTTTTATGTGGCATCACGTATAAAATCTGGACCTAAAACCAGCTTCTCACCGGCTTCAAGCCAACACGAAGGAGAACGGCATGGCCTTCCGTAGAGCGCCTCGAAAGGTGCCATACCAATACTAGATTGGAAGCTATTATTATATAAAAACTCAACATGAGAAATTCGATCTTCCCAACTTCCACCAATATCAAGAACACATGCACGAAGAAGATCTTCAAGAGTTTGATTCACACGCTCGGTTTGCCATCGGACTGAGGATGATAAGCGGTGCTAAAATTAAGCTTCGTTCCTAAAGCTTTTTGAAGACCTTTCCAAAATCCACTAGTAAATAATGGATCACGATCACTAACAATAGAAGTATGAACTCCATGTAATTTAACAATCTCTTTAACATAGAGTTTGGCTAAAAGAGGTACGGTCCGATTGGACCGAACATGAATAAAATGAGCGGACTTTGTAAGTCTATCAACTATCACCCATAGGCTACCATGACCCGAAAGAGAACGGGGAAGACCGTCAATAAAGTCCAGGGAAATTTGATCCTATTTCCAAACTGGAATGTCCAAAGGTTGTAATAACCCACCGGGCCTTTGATGCTCGGTCTTCACGAGTTGGCAAGTCATGCAACGCTTAATAAAGTTAGCAATATCAGATTTCATTCCATCATAATAATAAAGTCGCTTCATGTCCGTGTACATTTTACTATTACCGAGATGAATGGTAAAAATAGAACGATGAGAATCTTTTAAATGTCTTTACAAAGATCACAAATGTTTGGCACAATAAGTCTACCAAATTTTCGAATATCGCCACGAGCATCAATATCAAAGTCTTTCAAACCTTCAATATCAATTTTATCCCTACAACTTGGGCTAAGAAGAACCAATTCGGGATCATGCTTTTGAGCTTCAAGAATACGGTCTAAAAGAGAAGGATGAGCCTCAAGGCTACACAAAACAAGAGATGAACACAAATCGGATTCATTATCTCGAATCTCACAAGTGGACAAAGTCTCGAGATCATTCCATTCAGATATCATCATGGAAACAACCGCTTGTTTCTTACGAATAAGAACATCGGCAACATGATTACCCTTTCCAGGAGTATAAAGAATATCAAGATCATAAGATGCAAGGAACTCGAGCCAAAGTTGTTGATGCAAATTAAGTTCCTTTTGGGAAAATAAATACTTCAAAGATTTATGATCGGTGTAGAGAACAAATTTCACTCCCAAAAGATAATAATGCCAAATTCTAAGGGCGAAAACAATAGCCGCGAGCTCTAAATCGTGAGTGGCATATCTAGTCCCGGCAGGCTTTAATTGCCTAGAAGCATAAGCAATAGCACGTTCCCTTTGCATGAGAACGGCTCCCAAACCAACACGACTAGCATCGGTGTAAACAATAAAGTCTTGGTTCCCTTCAGGAATCACAAGAAAAAGAGCATCGGAAAGGAGTTCTTTTAATTTTTGAAAAGCAACTTCACATTTGTCTGACCAAATGTATTTAACTCCCTTCTTTGTCAAACTAGTGAGAGGTACAGAAATTTTAGAAAAGTCTTTTATGAATCGACGATAATAGCCCGCCAATCCGAGAAAGCTACGAATTTCCATCACACTCTCCGGTCTCTTCCAATTTTGAATCGCTTCAATCTTTGAAGGATCCACGGAAATTTCGGATTCAAAAATAATATGCTCCAAGAATTTCACATGAGATTGGTTGCTCCTAAGAGTTTCCAACATAATCCGAAGATGTTTTTCATGCTCTTCCTCGGTTTAGAATAAATAAGAATATCATCTATAAAGATGAGAACAAATCGACCGAGGAAGTCTTTGAAAACTCGATTCATAAGGTCAACGAAATAAGCTGGAGCATTTGTTAAACCAAATGGCATAACAAGCCATTCATAAGATCCATAACGAGTACAAAACGATGTCAAAGGAATGCTATCCTCTGCAATACGGAGCTGATGAAAACCGGTTGCTAAGTCTAACTGTGAAAAGACTCTAGCACCACTAAGTTGATCGAATAAATCATCAATCCGAGGTAAGGGATATTTATTCTTGATGGTGAGATCATTAAGCTTGCGGTAGTCAACGCAAAGCCTAAGCGTACCATCAAATTTCTTCCCAAAAATAGCCGAAGCTCCCCATGGAGAGGAACTAGAACGAATAAACTGTTTTCCTTCTAATTCAGATAATTGATTATGTATCTCCTCGTTTTCCTTATTGGACATACGATAAGGAGGACGAGTAATAGGTAGAGCTCCAAGGATTAGATTAATTCTGAACTCAATTGCTCGCTTAGGTGGTAATCCTAATACGGGCTCAAATATGTCGGGAAATTCACGAACAATGTGAACGAGAGAAATAACATCTTCCTCATCATCATTATCGTCATCATGAGGATTTAGAGAATACAAGGATGCTCCCAAATTGGAATCTGAATCTTTCAGAACAAGAGAAATCTGCTTAACAGATTGAGGATGTCGAAGATATATAGTCCGCTCAGGACATAGGATATGGGCTTCATAACGGTAATGCCAATCCATTCCCAAAACCATTCCGAAACCAAGGTAACGCATAACATGCAAATCGGCTCGGAAAGCATAATCACATAAAATAATTTCGACATCTTTATAAAATAAACTGAGTGTTGCGGATCCACCAACCGGATTCGCAATCCTCAATGAAGTCATCAAGCCATTAACATTCAAAGACAAAGCATCAACAAGTTCTTTTGATATAAAAGAGTGAGATGCACCCGTATCAAAAAGAACTCGAATAGGAAGATCACGAAATATAATAATGCCATCAAGGATAGAATGAGGAATACCTTGACCAAGAGAAGTGTTAGTAGGGGCTTGCACAACATTTAGCTTTCCTTCCTTCTTGCTTTGAAGTTTTGGACATTAAGTTATAGTATGACCCAAACTTTTGCAATAGCGACAAGTAAGAGACTTCGGACACTTGTTTGCATAATGGTCCTTAGAACCACAATTGTAACATTCTCCACGACTAGAGGTAGGAGCCTTAGCTACCAAAGTTGCTTGCTTCCCTCTCTTGTTGGGATAAGACTTGAACTTAAAAGTCCTCTCTTATTGATGTTTTGTTTGGCCCCCACAACTTCAACATCTCTTTCTTTATCGGCCTCTTCGAGTCGAAGAGCGATATCGACAAGCTGATCGAAAGAAACCTCTAATTTCAGAAGTAATAGCTTTTTGAGGTTCTTATTCAACCCACAGACAAATCTCTGATTTTTCTTTAATGGGTATTAATATACTCGACCCCATACTTAGAAAGAGATTCAAAAGATGCGACGTAATCCGTCACAGAAGATTCACCTTGAACAAGGTCAATAAAACGTCGAGCTAAAGACACTA
The DNA here is from genome assembly GCA_030737815.1 of Allium fistulosum. Classification (NCBI taxonomy): domain Eukaryota; kingdom Viridiplantae; phylum Streptophyta; class Magnoliopsida; order Asparagales; family Amaryllidaceae; genus Allium; species Allium fistulosum. The sequence continues at coordinate 1,227,353,878 of CM060904.1, forward strand.
CAACAAAAAGACCTTTTAATAGCGTTTAAAAAACGCTATAAAAGGCTTTTACAGCGTTTTTATAAATGCTGTAAATCAACATATTGTAATAAATCAATGACCTATTATTGCAACAGAAAAAAGGCTATAAAAAACATGTTTTTTATAGCGTTTTGAACATGTTGTAAAAAGTTTTATTAATGGCGTTCTTAATATGCTGTAAAAGGCTTTTACAGCGTTCTTATAAATGCTGTAAATCAACATGTTGTAATAAATCAATGACTTACTATTGCAACAGAAGAAACGCTATAAAAAAACATGTTTTTATAGCATTTTCAACGTGCTATAAAAAGTCTTATTAATGGCGTTCTTAACAGCGTTTTAAAAATCATTTTTACAGTACGTACATATCCATTACCACGTTATAATCGACAAATTTACATAAACATAATGTATCATTTCACACAATCATATAGATCACATTAAATGAAAAATAACTAACCATTCAACATTCACATAGAATAATGCATAACATATCATAATATTTAATGAACATTACATTAGAAGTGTAAATAATACAAGTGATAAAAAGATCATACTACACATGACGATTAAATATGCAAATCAAAAAAGTTGTTACTTCAAAAGAACTTCAAATCGCTAATATACAGCAGCATGTTGTCATTTGTATGCACCATAGACAGGTAATTACCTATGAAAAAGAAATTCAACAGTTAGCAATTATAACTATACATACAGATATATGTGTGTGCGAAATTTAATTATATAAATTTAATTAACTTATATGAAAGTTGATTAAATTAGTTAATTTTTATAAAATTAAATTGATTTATATATACTTTATTTAATTACATAAAATTTAGTTAATTTATATAATCATACGGAAACGATATCAATAACATATGGAATTTTCTGAAATGATGTAAATTTTGTTTAAAATACTTTATTCAACGATTGCATGTGTATCGTTATAAACTTATTAATTTTTATAAAACTTAATTAAATTTTATAAACTTATTAAATTTTATAAAAAACCGTTGGCTTATTTAATTATTATAAAAATTAATTAACTTAGTTACTTATTTTAAACTTAGTTAATTTTTTGTCGTTGTTGTTATTATTATTATTATATTATGAATATTATTTTATTACTATTATTATTATTATATTATATTATTATTCTTCTAAATTTAGTTAATTTTTATAAACTTAATTAATTTTTGTAAAACTTAGTTAACTCGGTTAATTTTTATAAAAATTAGATAATTTTTATAAAACTTTGTCAGTTTTTATAACAATTTAACACATATTTCAAAATAGAGAACATGATTTTTATAAAACTAATTTTTATAAAACTTAATTAACTTAGTTAATTTATTATTATTATTATTACTATAATATTATTTTATTACTACTATTATTATTATATTATATTATTATATTAATATAATATGCGAGGAGCGTGCCGTAATGCTCGTTTTAATAAAGTGAATTCTTTTAATTTTAACTATTTTTTATATAACTTAGTTATCTTAGTTAAATTTTTATACTTAGTTAATTTTCATAAATTTATTTAAATTTTATAAAATTTTATTAATATTTAGATATTAATTTAATTTTACAAAACTTGGTTAATTTTTAGAAAATTATTTAATTTTTATAAAACTTGGTTTAACTTAGTTAATTCTTATAAACTTTGTTGATTTTTATAAACTTATCGGATTTCATGAATTTTCGACAGCACCTCCTTTGCATAGTTAGTACTTTCCCGCACACCGCAATATAATATACATTTACATGATCAAAATAAGATCGGATTTATATCATATATAACAAAATATACTTCATACATTCAAATACATAAAAACATACCTTTATTAGCAACTTTAGCTAGCAATATTCCATATAACAAAGGAATGTTTTGTGTACCTATATAGCAAAGTAAAGTGAATTAATTATGCGATCCGCTCTTTGAAAATTAATCATGATATAAATATAATAGCTGGATTATACATATCCATTGGGCTCCATTGTAAATAATTTAGACAAACGTTCATCATTAGGTATATAAACAACCTGTATCATGGATCAGCGGACGACTTTACTATACCCTCCTCAGGAGTTTACCGGTCCGTCGGGTTCTCCTGGGTTTTCAAAAAAAAACAACCTGTATCAAAGTGCTGTTGCACATTTTGTTAAGTCTAACTACGTACTCTTATATATCAGTATATGCTATAACAAGTGATAATAGTTAAAAAGAGGAGAAATAAAGGTATGGTCTTTGGTGACTGGCTATCTGTCATTATACACAAGTACTTTCCTAAGTTCAAGCAAATATTAGAATTGGGCTATTTAGTTAGATAAGAGAAAAAAAATTAATTTTTTTACCTGAACTAGTGCATCAGGTCGTGATTCAAATACTATCAACAGAACACCCAAAGGACAAGAGGTTTTCTCCAAAATTAATCCATCAGCAATCTGAACCATGTACCACAGACCAAAATTTGCGATCAAATCTCAAGGTATTACAATTGAAGTAAACCAATCTTGGATGAGGTTTGCAAAAAAATAAATGCATTTGCAGCAGAAAATTTTAAATGAGGTTAAATTGAAATATGAAAACCACTTGGTGATCGAACAAAATTTCTCACCTCTGTTCTTTTAAGAACGTGTCCTATAGGATCTTCCATTTTGCCAAGTACACGTATAGAGTTTGCAAGACTTGATATCTATGCAATGAATTCATAAGCTATCAAAATTATAAACAAAAAAATAGAGAGAAATACAAGGATCTTACATGTAATTAAAAAGAAAAGAAAATCCCTGCCTTTCCAGGCTTCAGAGTAAGACGGGATATCAGCGATTTTTCGTAACCTGCCAACTGGGCAGCAACAATATCAGCCTCATTTTCAGTTCTAATCAACTCCTCGCTTGCTTCCAAAGCATCAGCTATGTCAAGTAGGATCTTCCTTCTATCTTCGGAAGATAAGCTCTGAACAAGATTCATATATTAGAGGTTTGGCTCTGACATATCATAGCTAAAAGGTCAAGCTAGATGTAAATATAACCAATTATTTAGAAATCAAGCAAACATAAGCTGATTATTATTATTTTAAGTTTTAACCTATTAAATAGCTAGACCATATGTTTATTTGGATGTTAGATATCTAAAATATTGTCAACCTACAAAATCAAAGAAAAGGAGTATGTAAAAAAATTCACAACATAAATCTCAAAGGAACACATCAAAGATTGAGATCATTAAATGCAGGTACCAAATTTTTTTCTTTTTTCATAGGTAGACTTGTTAATTGCAAAATGAAATGTGAAAAACCTGAAATCATACTAAAATGAATACGACCTTTTGCAACTCCAAACTGGTCCAATATAAATAATTTCATATTTCTGCTTCTCGGTGATTTTCTAGTGATGATATGAATAAATAATACCTGAAGACGTCTTGAACATTCTCTTGTAGAAACAGCCATCTGGCGGGCTCTAGCTTGTTTAGGCAATACCCATAAGTGTGCATCTTTATGAAAAAGTGTACCAATTTTCTCACCATGCAATACTCGAATGACATTATCAGTGGCAAAACCGCTTCAAGAATAAAAGAAATATTCAAAGGTTACTCTAGGATGTCTTAAATTATAAAATTGAATATGCATGTTGAGCACAAAATTATATTGCATAAAATATCATAGAAGCTACAATGTTCTTCAGGATAATTTTATAGAATCAATATTTCATGATAGGGTCACTAAAATAGATATATCAATCTGCAATAAAATAGATATATGGTCATAATATGACATGAAACGTAGCATGAATAACTATGCATTCACTACCTATGATAACTGGTTATAGCATGGTAGTCCAAGTAAAAGGATTTATGGTGATATATAGATCAATCCTTGAACAGTGGTACATGTATCAAACTAGTTAAATACAAAAAATGACAACATTTTAGTTTCAATCATGCCTACAACTTTGAAATTTTGTGACACTTGCAGAAAGGGGGGAAAAAAGAGTAGCTTCAGGGTAGGCTATTAGTCAATCAAAGTAAATGCATTATTCATTATTCATGAAACCAATGAAACGTAAACATTTTTAACCAGCATAACTGCTAGATTTATGATGAAAATTAGAGAAAGTAAAAATAACAATATGCCGAGTACAATAAAATAACTAGCAGATGTTACACAACTCAAGCTCCAAGAATACCTAGTGATTATGACTGGGGTGCCTCTCTCACAAGCATGGACTGCTGCTTTAACTTTCGAGGTCATGCCACCTCTTCCTACCCTGGATTTGTCTCCAAAAGTAATCTCTTTTTGATGTTTTACTTTGATATATGTATGTACTATCTTCGACCGTGGATCACCAGGTGGTCCACTATATAAACCCTCCACGTCACTAAGCATCACTAGGAGATCAGCATTCAATTCTAGAGCGAGCAGGGATGCTAAGCTATCATTGTCCCAAAATATACCGCTAGCATCCTGAAAATACAAAACAGTTGGATAATGGAATGGTTATGAAATATTTTTAAGTTTATAAGCAACCATAAAAATAAACATCTTAGGTTGTATCTAGATAGTCCTTTGGGATGCTTCAGTGTTAATTTGGACTAACGCATAACTTATCGTATGCTTTAAAAGCAACGTTTACTTAGACTTTCAGTCAAAATTAAACAAAATACCAAAATTTCCGATGTCCCATTAAGAAATAATAAAATATTAACATACCTATGTTCTTCCTCTGTCCATGGAATCCCTTTTCTCTGTCCAGTAAAAAAAAGATCTACAAATACCAAACACATATACGTAAACCACATTCAATCGTGTCAAAAGCGATGAAATATTAACACACAATAATTGATTATGTATTCGAGTTGCTAAATTTCATGGTGCAGTAATTTAGCAACCTCACGATATCAATGTGTCACACACGCTTGTATTATTGTACGCATGTGTGGGGTTATAACTGATATGTGAATACGCATCCAGGTGCATTTATTAATAGCTTATGTAGTTATGTAAGCGTACATGCCTCTAGAAATTAAATTAAAAATATAATCAACATTTCAGCACCATTTATTAAAACATGAAACCTGATTATATGTTTCCAAATGAAATATTGGCATGTTTCCAGAGGTGTGTTACCTAATGAAACTCCTGGTAAACTGATGAAGCCATCGGAAGGATCAAAGAAGATATCAAGTGAAGATGATGCGGTATCATCAAAAATTGATGCAAAGGCAGGTGGAAGCAACAGACTTCCCTTTGCAATATAGATAGCTCTAACAATATACCTACATATTCAAGTTATTATTAAATAAATTGCACAAATCATAAAAAGAAATGTTGTATTACAACTTGAAAAATAACCAAACTCGTACCATGAATAATGCTGCGCACATTATATAATCAATTAACGAAATGTTACAAATGCATGAGTAAGAAGAATCACATTTAGCTCTATAACTTTGTTATTCACAGCAGGTACCTGAAATTAAGCAAGCCAAACAATTAGAATTTGAAATGTATATGTGTATATAGAGAGAAGCAATATAGTAGTGCGTACGAGTATATAAAATCACCTTTATAACACTGTGCAACAGTGTTCTCAAAGCTTCCTGCGCTGAACTATAACTGGCATACGGGTTCCCAGGAAGATAACTTGCAGTAATCTTGAATATTAACAAAACGACAAGTGATTGAGAAAAAAGAATGTCATAGATGAAGATCAAAGAATCATTATCATTGCATCAATTTGTAAAGGCAATAATTCAAACCTTGATAGGGTGTATTTCAAAATTCTTGAAAAAAAACTGCTGGCTAGGTGTTTTAGAGGTGCTGAGCGAGGTTCTCCAAAATGGCACTAGCCTCATTAGTGTATCCTCGTCGATTTTTAAATCAATTGGCTACACAAGTGAGTTAATCTTTGAGCAGTTTAACAACTTTCATATTTAAAGTAATAATACTACTGATACCATTATAAAATATAAAATAAGATAACTTGGTGAAATGCAAGCGTATAGACAACCACTAATGGAAGGTTGCTCGCATTTGATGCCGTGTAGAAACACCTATATCGTATTGCCATATAGGTGGATGTGTCCTAGCATATATGTTGGCACAGTGTGTATAATTGTGTATGCATATGTAAATACCTGTAATATGATCGAGGATCGTTTTACTTCTTTAGCGCTGAAGTTGGTTGAGTTTAGAATAACTGAAATATCAAGAATGTTGTCATTGGATCCATAATCGTGTGAACGACTTCTTCGTAGCATTGATGCAAATGGAGCCCTATTCCATTTTTCATCCACGCTAAGTGACTGCATGATTTAGCTATTAGTTAGAATGATATAACTTAATGCATATCATAATCAACTAGCATTGTTCTACCTGAACTCCGAACTGGTAATATTTGAACCGATCTGTTACTAAAAAATTTAGAGATATGTTTGCAAATCTCACAACTATAATTGTTGACAGAACCTGTGACTCACTTGAATCGGCATCCTTTGCAAAAAATAAACATATTATAAAAAAAATGTTAGAAACAAGACAATTATAAGCTGCTCCAAGAAAAAGGAGAAAGGATTATATTGAAGGCAGAAAACAATCAGGCCACATAGTGGTACAAAGCAAAAAGAAAAAAAGAACAAAAAATTGATCTTAAGGTTACCCATTAAAAAAACATAAATAAAAACACTATAATCAATAACTAGACTTAATTTCCTTTTATTTTTGACTGAAAAACATTCAGAGGAATAGCTCTGACAGTTGATTCTAATTAGGTTCCTTTGACTTTGAGCATCTACTTATATTCATGCATTTATTTAGTCAGCGATATGATATCGATTCATAGGTGATTAAAATTGACTGAAATGGTTTCATAGGATCTGAAATTATCATAACCAATCACTTAAAAAGAAATAAATCAACAGTCCATCTATAGGTTGCTAACAAATAGTTAGGATAGAAATTAGTTTCTGGTACTAAGAGTTCTCTATATCACAATAAGAAGTTAGCGCCAAGCATGCATACACTCTAGATCAAAGTAGAACAGGAGTCTTTCAACAACATAAAATAATGAATGATCACCTGCTTTTCTTTCTCCAGTAAGTTAACTGTAAAGTTGGAAACCACAAATCTTATGCCAATAGAAGGTCGAACCATCTTCTCTTCTTTGTACCTATCAGCAGTCTCACAGATTCGTAAAACTCTGGTAGGGCCGTCAGCATAAATCTCATATCCAACTTTAAATATGTCAGGTCCACATATATCTAGTGTTTCCTTTTCCTTCCCATAAATCTCGTTGCAACTCTGCTAGCGATCTCGCTGTAGTAGAAATCGTCGTTTTCGTCTCTATTGTTGAACTCGAGCTCCGCGACAGCATATTCACCAGATTAGATCTTTTCATGATATAATAAAGTAATAAATTAGGGTTTTCGAAGCATGGAAAATGAGGGTTTTCGGAATATATCGAACCAAATTGACTAATTCACGCAACCAAATTATGGTTTACATAGCATGGAAAATCAGAAGGTTGAGAGAAGATGAAGGAGTCTGGGTGAATAATGAAAATGAGAGGGAACGTAATGTTTTGCCGCTCAACCTTCTGAATTTTATTTTGTTTTGTTCACAGAGCTTAGTAACAGCGTGTATACGGTAGACACGGCGTATTTACAGAACTAGATAATGAAAAAGACTGCACGTTCTTCCAAACGCTCTCATGCCTTGCTGTCAATGATATATTTTCTTGTAGTGAGATACTTTTTCAGCTTCCGGTACAAATTTTAACTCGAACCTTTTCCGGAATTGCTCTCAAGTAAGATCCGCTTCAATAATTTCAGAAATCAAAAGCTCATACCAATCTAATGCTCTTTCCTGGAGCATGCTAGAAGCCACTTGGACTCGATGTAGACCAATAAGATTCATGTGAGAAAAGATGCGATCGCATGTTCTAAGCCAAGCTTGGACTTCTATAACGCTTTCGGATCCCTAGAAAGGCCTTCCACCCAAGTTGGTGTAATCACTGCACAAGCGTGCAAAACCAGATTTAGGATGAGTACGCTCTGGAATAGGTCCGATAGCTTGAGCATTTTTCACAAGATCTAAGTGTTGTTGAGCAGACATAAATACTCCATCCTGAGGAGTGGCACTGGATTGACCGGCGCCGCGACGACCAGGTCTAACAATTTCTCTTCTTTAAGAAAGAAAGAAGAGGAAAAAGGTTAATCACAGAATTAATATCAAACAAACTTGATTGATTAAACAAGGCATCATAAAAAGAAATAGGATAGAACGGTACGAAGACTCGAATTAAATTCAATGGCACGAATCCTAAGAAAGACTTAGGACAATGATCCTTGCTAGATTATTCTACATTTTTCCGAAGTTTGGCTCTGATACCAAGCTGTGATGCCCCACCTCTATACTCACACTAGCCAAGGACACTACTGAGTAATGCGGTCGACTAGCACGAAGAATAATGCTGTTGAGGAGCGACCATCTGTGTAATTGCTTTGTGCGAGTACCGATATGTCAGATAATATAACTTACATTTCATTTCAAGAGGAAATCCGAATATCGAATACAAACTCAAAGCTACCACACAGTGGCTATGTGGACTTCAGAAACAAATATAGAAATAAACATAACACAAATCAGTCATAGATATTCATATCACAAAGGCGGAAACAGATATGAATATAACACATAGAAGTGTACATCAAAGTAGGGGTCAAACTAGATCCACTACATCACAAAAGAATGGATACAAGTGCTAGATAAAAGAATAAGTATACAACAAGGAGTCTCTATCTCAAATGTATACTAACAAAAACTACTATGCTAAAGTAGTTAGCCAAAAGTCAGGTGACGGACCATGATAAGAAGTCAAGCAGGAGCACCTGAAATACCTCGGTCTGACCCGAGTATTATTTAAGAAGAAAATAATAAACGGATCAGTTTAGCTATAAATATCAGATAAAATGAGATAGGATAAGAGATATCACAAACAACGTATGATAACAATATTGCCATACTGGGAAAAGTATACATCAGATAACAACAAAAATAATATAATACCTCAAATATTCTCAAACACCAAAAGAATGTCATATTCTTTAAATTATTCACTAAAACACAAATATTGATAAAGCTTATCAATGCAATCCACAAAAATGGATGAAACACAAATTCTAGAAATCAACCACTAGAAATCCAGAAATCACAAAGGGGGAGGCCTATCACAAACGGGAGCATGAAAACTCACCAACACGTGTATCATAAACGGAACGCTATTCCATGGTCGCTAACCATCAAGTTTTGAGCCGAAGCTCCACAAACGGCCCGAAGACCATGGGTCGCTACCCCACCAAATTGAACCGAAGTTCCACAAACGGGGTTTTTAATCCCCACACAAACAACGAGACATCGCACTTCGCTAGTCTAAATCACAAAATGATCACCATTGATCCATAAGAAGTGTCAATTACACTAAGCTAGTAAATATATGAGTTTAGCTTCATGTCCCATAACCACTGGCTTAACTTAAATATTTACGAACAAATTGTAGACTTCCACTCGAAGATTGTCACAAGATTTCAATCGAACAAGTCCAAGGATTAACCGACAAAGTAAACGCAAGCGTTTCATACCACTTGTTTTGCTAAGCCGTTTAATTAGATTTCTCATACGAATGAGGTAAAGGTTTGTATATACTAATAGGTTGGAAAACGGTTTTATAAATGAGATTTGTATTAAAAATAGAGTTGAAATCATCTTTGTGAAAGAGTTTGAATAGTTACTACCAGTATAGAAACCTTTGCATTTTAAAGTGACAAATCACAAAAATGATTGCAGAACAATCAATCACCAAAAATTCACATACGACAATGTGAATTAAATCCATAAAAATCGATATCAAATCCATCAAATGGATATTCCCAAAAATCCAAAGAAAGAAGTCAACGAAGTCGATAATAAGTGATAACAACTATCCGGATCGACAAGAATCGATTAAAAATCAGAAACCCACACAAAACTGCCTCAAATAGGAAAATTGCAGATTTCCCAGATTCACTCGACTGGACTGTATGGTCAGTCGACTGATTCATGCATAGAAACTCTCGGGTTTCAGATTCAGTCGACTGACTCTGCAGTTCAGTCGACTAATACAGGGACCAGAACTTTTCTGTACCTAGTTCAGTCGACTGAACTGTATGGTCAGTCGACTGACATAGGGGCAGGAAATTTTCTGCTCCCAGATTCAGTCGACTGACCTTACAGTTCAGTCGAATGAACTACCATTTGCAGTATTTTTAGCCTTGCCCAAGAGGGGCTAAAAATCCAAACTGGGAGTGATCGGACGAGCAATGGAGACTAGGGATTTATGCCAAGCGACAACCCAGCCTTATATGCTCTTCGATACCCCCAACAACATGTTCAAACATCAAAGATAGGATTTTTAAAGATTTGACTTCAAAACGCCAAAAATTGGAATATTCATCAAACTAATTCAATTCAAAAGCAAATGGACAAGGAATAGATGTTAGGAATTACTACCAAACAACTATCAAAGATATAGACAGAGATGCGAGTTCAAAAACTCACCTTTTAAACCCAAAACAACAAATGAGAAGCTCTAGAACAAGCAAAGATTGACTTGTCTTCCACAACACCTCTAGAATCCTTAATCTATTATCAAAGGTGAAGTTTTTCCTAAGTTAGATTATAGGAATTTCTAAAAATAGAAGAGGGGTTGAGATGGAGAAGATGAAGAGGATGCTTACCTAAGCTTCTTTTGGATTTTGGACTTGAATTTGTATTTCCTAAACAAACTAGGGTTTTGGAATTCTAATTTCCAATCTCTTCCCCTATTTTTACTTTATCTTGAGTGTTAGGAAATAGAATGAGTGAATGGATGAAGAGTAGAGGAGTTAGGGTTATTTGTTAGGTTGGTAGGCTGAAACCCAAAACCAAAGCCCTAAATGAAAATATCAAAATTTTACTCAACACCAAACATAGCGATGTTTATACTCAAAAAAGTCGCAAATGCCATTTTGGACTCAATGGAAGTGGTCTCGAGTCCAAATTCGTCTGTTTACAAAAAGTGATATTTCGGACTTAAATCCGACTAACGATGCCATATTTAAATAAAATATTTAAATATACAATCGTAATATATGCGGGTTGTTACAATAAATCAAGTCATACTCAAGAAACTTAAAATGAATTTAGTTTCCAAAACAAAAGTGTAGCAAAGCTACGAATAGGTCTCTCCACTTCAAAACTCGAAAATGAATGTCGATGATGCGGCCGCCATCACCGAAATTATTTTCCAGCGACAAAAGAGAAGACTATTGATTTAAACATTCAAAAATTCTTTGGAAACGATTTATATTCGAAAATACTTTAAATAATATGTATTTTAAAACTTTAAAACCAAAATTTGGAATCACCGGAAATTTAAATTCTCAAATTCTTAATTTAAATTCATTTGAATTCCAAATCAATTTATAAACCATGTTTATAAATTCATTTAGAACAATAAATGATAATCAAATATTATCATTCAAACAACCAATTTAATTAACTATTAAATTTCAGAAAATTTTGTACTTATATATATAATATAATCATACTAAATTTATTTCATTTACCAAATTTAAAAATAATATTGTGTTAGTTTGCTTTGTTCAAGTGTTTTGGAATTCCTATCGATAGCGTTGATCAGACGAATCGATCGAAAACAAAAATCAACATCAACAACTCAAACAACACAATATATAAAACATTTATATATTAATTCAAATACACTTCTTCGCTCGACGATTCCAGAATGGATTTCAAAACAAGGATAGAGATCCAAATATAGAGGGATCCTAACCAAAAGAATTCAACTAGAAGATAGGCTCGATAGGGAGATAAATAGATTTCAAAGAGAGAAACGAATGGATAGACTTATATAAATCGCGGGCAACCTTAACTGGGTCAACCGTGACTTAAAAATAAGATCGATGTAGAATCCTGAGGCAAATCGACATCAGATCATAAGAGAATAGAATTCGGGTATAGCAAAAGATAGCAGCATCTAAACCGAGGATATAGAATCTCTGGTGAATCGATGTCTGTTGTAAAGGAGTTTCACCCCTTTACAAGTCATACAGTGGAGCTATGGGATACTCCGGAATCAAAAGAACACGAATAGGGAGAGACAAGGATGGATTTTGGAACCGAGGGGAACGTTCCAAAATTCAAAGGAAACCGAGTCAAAGAGGAAGAGATTCAAGCTCGAACGAAAGTGATTCTGTAATCAAATTTACTACATATGCTAAGTTTTGCCTAAAACAAAAGCTCTGATATCACATGTAACATCCTGAAATTTTCAACCATTCGCATCCATACATGTCGGACTTGAATTGCTCAAAATATCATATTGTTAATTTATATTTGGTAAAACTCAGCATATACAGTAAATAAATAATCATAGAATCACAGACACAGAGTAATATAACAATAATGCAGCGGAAACAAAAGAATAGTAGTTCATGAAGCTACTATATATATAACAGAGTTAAATAACATACAACAGACGTCTCGAATACATAGATGTCTCAATACAATAGCCAAATACAAAATCTGAATACATCACTGGAATCAACTGAATAACTGAAAGCTGAATAGATAGATGGATCTCCAAGCGAAGCTCCAACTCTAAAGGTGAGTCTCAAATGCTGTATCACTCAGTCTGACCCGAGCGTAAAGCAAAACACAAAACACTCGAGTCAGGATTAACATTCTTATATCAATAAATCCAACTCAAGTGAAATATCAACTGAAATACAAGTAGCTCAAAGGATGTTTGGGATAACCATCCTCTAAGGATCCGTTAAACTATCTACTATGTAGTAATATACGCTATTATAATAATGTGTATAGTAAAGTAAACTATTAAAATAGCGTTAAGGCGTTACCCATATCCCCATTAATACATTTTATAGTGCCAATAGTCTATACAGTACTGTAATACCCCGTAAACTGGAGCTACCAGATGATACTCCATAGGTACGACACAAATCAAACTCGTAGTGGTCTCGATATGGTAGGTGACACGGCACAACTAAGCAATGCCAGGGTAGATATACCAATTACACTTCCGGCCTGTTGGTAACGCAGAGCCGCAGCAATCGCCCAACTCGAGCCACACTCCCGAATCAAAGGTGCACACCAAATCAATCACAAAGTAATAGAAAGGCATACGATGGAGTGTGTCCGATCGGAGGAGCTACCTCATTGGCCCGTCAATTGCTCCTGTTTTAGCCACCTTATGCTAACTCACAGGAGTTAGGTCCACGTATATACCTCATATAGGATCGTCGCCACCATCCTACTTCATTCTGGAATCTCCACCGCGTACACAGTTGTTAAAGTGGTTTTCGGCATTGGCAGAGAGTATGACAATATCCGATCCCGGTCTCTTTAACAACCAAACGTTATTATAACACCGCGGTCATTTCAAAATAGTTTATACTTCAAAACCAAAATATCATTTCCATTTCAAAAACCAAATCAATACGATATCTTTTCCATTTCAAATATATTCACTTCCAAAATAATAGTACTTTCAAAGTTATAACACTTTCGAAACCAAAACAATTTGAAATAATAATACTTTGGAAAACCATAACATTTTGAAAATCATAACACTTTGAAATCATAGCACTTTGGAAATCATAACACTTCCTTTAAAGAGTTTAGATATTAGCAATAGTATATAAAATAAAAATAGTTTACAAAATAAAATAGTTTATATAGAATAGTTATAAATTAAAATAGTTTATAATAAAATAGTTAGTATATCAAAATAGTTTATATATATTAAAATAGTTTTTTTTTATTAAAAATGATTTATATTAAAATAGTTTATATTAAAAATGATTTATAAATAAATATAAAAATAGTTTTAAATATAATTTAAAAATACTTTATATAAAATAAAATAGTTTCCTCAGATTTCACAACTCAATTCAAATCAACTCGAATTCCAACATTCAAATTTAATTCAATCTCAATTCATTAATTTCAACTCAATTCAGTTTCTAAATAAACCATTTCAAATTATATCGATTTCAAAAACAGATTTGAACCACAAAATAAGCTGTTTTAATTTCAATATATTTCAAAGCTTTAAATATTCCACATTTCAAAACTAAATTTGATAATTTCATATATATATATATATATCAATTTAACTTCATAATTTTTTTAGTTTTGAAATATTTACTTAATCATTTCAATATCATTTAAATAAAACTTCAATTTACAAATTTAAATAAACAAAATATCCCATTTCAATTTATGTAAATTTGAAATATTCATTTAAGTCAATTTTAATCAAATTCAAGTTATAAAATTATATCTTTAAATTTCAAATTTAATAAATTTCAAATCAACTTATTTAATTATAATTCTTAAATAAATATAATTTCAAACAAAATTTCCAACCTGAATTTATTAAAAGCATCATAAACTCTATATTTAAAAATATAAATTTCAATAAATACTTAAACAATATTAAACATTAAATCTATTTATATATTTTAAAAATAGAAAAATTATAAATAAATTAATAAAATTTATAATTTCAAAATTAACTTGTAACTATACAATTTTCAAAACATATGATTTTAGAAAATCTAAAATTTTAAAACTTTATAAAAATATATTTATATATAATAACTTAAAATAAATATTTAAATAACCATATAATTTCTTTCAAAACCATAGAAATCATTTTTAAAATATTTATATATAGACCAACGGTGTTTGTATATAATTTTCTATCCTATGGTCAAGTGATACGGATATTTATCATTTCAATCCGCAATTTAAATATATACACGGGTATAAATATTTTCAACCCGCAATCCCAAATTCAATATCAAGGAAAATCGCTTGGGTTTATCATTTCAACCCATAACGATTTTCTCCTATTCAACAGATCGTTCGGGTATGTATCATTTTAACCCATAAGGAATTCTATACTAATAGGGAACTTGCAGAGTGATAACAGATATGATAATAATATAACAGGCACATATCATCAATATAAATAACAGATAATGGTGTCAGATGTCATAGGTGAACAGATACAGATAACAGCATGTATATAGCAATGTCAATAACTAACAGCAGCATATTTCAATTGTTGTTTCAATTGAAATCAAACTTAAATATAAGAACGTTAATCGTGAGTGATTGCTCACCTTTCAAGGCTAGAGAGAATTGACAACAGAACAAGCTACGATTTCCGAAGCAAAGAGAGATTGGCACGAGTTTGACGAACATATCTGATAACAGGAATCAATGAAATTAAATTAAATCGGTTTCGATATAAACCGAAAATATATATACATCATTATTGTATTATATATATTTTCCCAATTTTTCAAATTACGCCAAATATTAAAATAGTATAAAATTCCAAAAATCATTTCTTAAATCTTAAGTATTAAGAATTATATATATATATATAACCAGATTTTTTTTCTATACTATATAAACTGGAACATAACAATGTTAATCAGCATTATTTATATAAAACAAATATAACTCTTACAGACTGTATATATACACTATCATATACAAAACATTATATACTAACACATCTCAAACTGTTTCAAACAATACACATAACTTACCTACTTATTAACCTTAAAATCGATACTTATGAAAATAAAATAAAATAATAATCAATATAACTCACGCAAAAAACTTAACAACAATATTCAATAAAACAAATACATATATATATATATCTCAATTATTTTAAAATTTCACAAAATTTCAGTTAATTAAATTAATAAAACCACTAAAATTTACGGGTCGTTACACTCTCCCCCACTCAAAACTTTTCGTCCCCGAAAAGGAACGAGATAGGAGAATAGGAACAACCAGAAAGAAAATAGATTGAAATACAAATAAAACAATTAATTTAAAGCCATATAAATTTCAATTTGAATTAATTAATATTCAGCATTTGTTTTAAATTCAAGATATTTCATTAAGTTGATTTAATATCCATTTATTAATTCTTTCAAAACAAAATTTATTTTATTTATCTCATTTATTATTCAGTTAATATATTCTATTATCTCTATTAACATTTTTCTAATTAAAAATTAAGTGTATAACATTTATTATCACCACTCAAATTTTATTTATAAATTCCTTTAACCTCATTTTACATTGTAACCTATTTAAATACATGTTCAACTTCTGAATGATTTAAGTAAGTTATATATTGGAAATGCAATTGAGTATTATACAAGTAAACTTTTTTTCCCAACTCAATTATTTCAAGTTTTTATATATTTATTAAAAATTTTTTTTACTTTATTTAAAATCATCCTTTAACATAATTTTAAGAATTAAATTTCCAATTAACTCCAACAATTTAGAGATAAATATATATACTATACAGTATATATTAAATCAAATCTAAAATCTTATACCTATATATATATATAATAAATGTGATGCCCCACCTCTATACTCACACTAGCCAAGGACACTACTGAGTAATGTCATCGACTAGCACGAAGAATAAGGCTGTTGAGGAGCGACCATCTGTGTAATTGCTTTGTGCGAGTACCGATATGTCAGATAATATAACTTACATTTCATTTCAAGAGGAAATCCGACATATCGAATACAAACTCAAAGCTACCACGCTGTGCTATGTGGACTTCGAAAACAAATATAGAAATAAACATCACACAAATCAGTCATAGATATTCATATCACAAAGGCGGAAACAGATATGAATATAACACATAGAAATGTACATCAAAGTAGTGGTCAAACTAGATCCACTACATCACAAAAGAATAGATACAAGTGCTAGACAAAAGAATAAGTATACAACAAGGAGTCTCTATCTCAAATGTATACTAACAAAAACTACTATGCTAAAGTAGTTAGCCAAAAGTCAGGTGACGGACCCTGATAAGAAGTCAAGCAGGAGCACCTGAAATACCTCGGTGTGACCCGAGTATTATTTAAGAAGAAAATAATAAACGGATCAGTCTAGCTATAAATATCAGATAAAATGAGATAGAATAAGAGATATCACAAACAACGTATGATAACAATACTGCCATACTGTGACAAGTATACATCAAATAACAACAAAAATAATACAATACCTCAAATATTCTCAAACACCAAAAGAATGTCATATTCTTTAAATTATTCACCAAAACACAAATATTGATAAAGCTTATCAATGCAATCCACGAAAATTGGTGAAACACAAATTCTAGAAATCAACCAGTAGAAATCCAAAAATCACAAAGGGGGTGGCCTATCACAAACGGGAGCATGAAAACTCACCAACACGTGTATCATAAACGGAACGCTATTCCATGGTCGCTAACCATCAAGTTTTGAGCCGAAGCTCCACAAACGGCCCGAAGACCATGGGTTGCTACCCCACCAAATTGAACCGAAGTTCCACAAACGGGGTTTTTAGTCCCCACACAAACAAAGAGACATTGCACTTCGCTAGTCTAAATCACAAAATGATCACCATTGATCCATAAGAAGTGTCAATTACACTAAGCTAGTAAATATATGAGTTTAACTTCATGTCCCATAACCACTGGCTTAACTTAAATATTTACGAACAAATTGTAGACTTCCACTCGAAGATTGTCACAAGATTTCAATCGAACAAGTCCAAGAATTAACCGACAAGGTAAACGCAAGCGTTTCATACCACTTGTTTTGCTAAGCCGTTTAATTAGATTTCTCATACGAATGAGGTAAAGGTTTGTATATACTAATAGGTTGGAAAACGGTTTTATAAACGAGCTTTGTATTAAAAATAGAGTTGAAATCATCTTTGTGAAAGAGTTTGAATAGTTACTACTAGTATAGAAACCTTTGCATTTTAAAGTGACAAATCACAAAAATGATTGTAGGACAATCAATTACCAAAAATTCACATACGACAAAGTGAATTAAATCCATAAAAATCGATATCAAATCCATCAAATGGATATTCCCAAAAATCCAAAGAAAGAAGTCATCGAAGTCGATAATAAGTGATAACAACTATCCGGATCGACAAGAATCGATTAAAAATCGGAAACCCACACAAAACTGCCTCAAATAGGAAAAATGCAGATTTCCCAGATCCAGTCGACTGGACTGTATGGTCAGTCGACTGATTCATGCCTAGAAACTCTCGGGTTTCAGGTTCAGTCGGCTGACTCTGTAGTTCAGTCGACTGATACAGGGACATGAACTTTTCTGTTCCCTGTTCAGTCAACTGAATTTTATGGTCAGTCGACTGACACAGGTGTAAGAAATTTTCTGCTCCCAAATTCAGTCGACTGACCTTACAGTTCAGTCGACTGAACTGCCATTTGTAGTATTTTCAGCCTTGCTCAAGAGGGGCTAAAAATCCAAACCGAGAGTGATCGGACGAGCAATGGAGACTAGGGATTTATGCCAAGCGACAACCCAGCCTTATAGGCTCTTCGATACCCCCAACAACATGTTCAAACATCAAAGATAGGATTTTTAAAGATTTGACTTCAAAACGCCAAAAATTGGAATATTCATCAAAGAAATTCAATTCAAAAGTAAATGGACAAGGAATAGATGTTAGGAATTACTACCAAACAACTATCAAAGATATAGACATAGATGTGAGTTCAAAAACATGCCTTTTAAACCCAAAACAACAAATGAGAAGCTCTAGAACAAGCAAAGATTGACTTCTCTTCAACAACACCTCTAGAATCCTCAATTTATTATCAAAGGTGAAGTTTTTCCTAAGTTAGGTTATAGGAATTTCTGAAAATAGAAGAGGGATTGAGATGGAGAAGATGAAGAGGATGCTTACCTAAGCTTCTTTTGGATTTTGGACTTGAATTTGTATGTCCTAAACAAACTAGGGTTTTGGAATTCTAATTTCCAATCTCTTCCCCCATTTTTACTTTAGCTTGAGTGTTAGGAAATAGAATGAGTGAACGGATGAAGAGTAGAGGAGTTAGGGTTATTTATTAGGTTGGTGGGCTGAAACCCAAACCCAAAGCCCTAAATGAAAATATCAAAATTTTACTCAACACCAAACATATTGATGTTTATACTCAAAAAAGTCGCAAATGCCATTTTGGACTTAATGGAAGTGGTCTCGAGTCCTAATTCGACTTTTACAAAAAGTGACATTTCAGACTTAAATCCGACTAACGATGCCATATTTAAATATACAATCATAAAACTCCCCTCCTTAAAGGAATTGCGTCCTCGTAATACTTAAGAAAAAGAAATAAAAAGTAACAACCATACAACGACATAACAATCGAAAAAAAGAAGAAATTTTGAAATGAGAAGTTCACCTTAAGGAGCACGAGAGAGTAAGTCCGGATGTGTTCGCTCGATGAATTCTCTGGATTCCCAAGAGCAATCCTTAGGATCTGTGGACCATTGAACTTTCATAAGAGGAACATCTTTATTTCGAAGGCGTTTAACCTCCATAGCAATGATACGAATAGAATGTTGCTCATAAGTCAAATTAGGTGAAACTTCAATTTCTTCAATAACACCGTGCTCGAGAATAGAATCAGAATCTCGAAGGCATTTCCGTAATTGAGAGACGTGGAATACGTCATGAATAGCAGAAAATCGAGCCGGTAATAAAAGGCGATAAGCCACGGAACCAATGCGTTCGGTGATGGGAAATGGGCTAATATATCGAGGTGCTAATTTTCCCGATCGACGGAAACGAACAACACCCTTCATAGGTGAAACACGAATGAACACCAAATCTCCTACAGAAAATTTTAATTTCCTTCTTCGATTATTGGCATAGGATTTTTGTCTACTTTGAGCTTCTTTCATCCTATGATGAATAAGGTCAATCTTTTCTGTGGCATCACGAATAAAATCTGGACCTAAAACCAGCTTCTCACCGGCTTCAAGCCAACACGAAGGAGATCGGCATGGCCTTCCGTAGAGTGCCTCGAAAGGTGCCATACCAATACTAGATTGGAAGCTATTATTATATGAAAACTCAACAAGAGAAATATGATCTTCCCAACTTCCACCAAAATCAAGAACACATGCACAAAGAAGATCTTCAAGAGTTTGATTCACACACTCGGTATAGCAATAATATTGTGTCAGTTTGCTCTGTTCAAGTGTTTTGGAATTCCTATCGATAGCGTTGATCAGACGAATCGATCGAAAACCCAAATCAACATCAACAACTCAAACAACACAATATATAAAACATTTATATATTAATTCAAATACACTTCTTTGCTCAACGATTCCATAATGGATTTCAAAACAAGGATAGAGATCCAAATATAGAGGGATCCTAACCAAAAGAATTCAACTAGAAGATAGGCTCGATAGGGAGATAAATAGATTTTAAAGAGAGAAACGAATGGATAGACTTATATAAATCGTGGGCAACCTTAACCGGGTCAACCGTGACTTCAAAATAAGATCGATGCAGAATCCTGAGGCAAATCGACATCAGATCACAAGAGAATAGAATTCGGGTATAGCAAAAGATAGCAGCATCTAAACCGAGGATATAGAATCTCCGGTGAATCGATGTCTGTTGTAAAGGAGTTTCACCCCTTTACAAATCATACAGTGGAGCTATGGGATACTCCAGAATTAAAAGATCACGAATAGGGAGAGACAAGGATGGATTTTGGAACCGAGGGGAACGTTCCAAAATTCAAAGAAAACCAAGTCAAAAAGGAAGAGATTCAAGCTCGAACGAAAGTGATCCTGTAATCAAATTTACTACATATGCTAAGTTTTGCCTAAAACCAAAGCACTGATAACACATGTAACATCCTGAAATTTTCAATCATTCAAATCCATACATGTCGGACTTGAATTGCTCAAAATATCAGATTGTTAATTTATATTTGGCAAAACCCAGCATATATAGTAAATAAATAATCACAGAATCACAGACACAGAGTAATATAACAATAATGCAGCGGAAACAAAAGAATAGTAGTTCATGAAACTACTATATATATAACAGAGTTAAATAAGATACAACAGAGGTGTCGAATACATAGACGTCTCAATACAATAGCCAAATACAAAATCTGAATACATCACTGGAATCAACTGAATAACTGAAAGCTGAATAGATAGATGGATCTCCAAGCGAAGTTCCAACTCCAAAGATGAGTCTCAAATGCTGTATCACTCAATCTGACCCGTGCGTAAAGCCAAACACAAAACACTCGAGTCAGGATTAACATTATTATATCAATAAATCCAACTCAAGTGAAATATCAACTGAAATACAAGTAACTCAAAGGATGTTTGGGATAACCATCCTCTGAGGATCCATTAAACTATCTACTATGTAGTAATATACGCTATTATAATAATGTCTATAGCAAAGTAAACTATTAAAATAGTGTTAAGGCGTTACCCATATCCCCCTTAACACATTTTATAGTGCCAATAGTCTATACAATACCGTAATACCCCGTAAACTGGAGCTACTAGAGGATACTCCATAGGTACGACATAAATCAAACTCGTAGTGGTATCGATATGGTAGGTGACATGGCGCAACTAGGCAATGCTAGGGCAGATATACCTATTACACTTCCAGGCTGTTGGTAACGCAGAGCCGCAGCAATCGCCTAACTCGAGCCACACTCCCGAATCAAAGGTGCACACCAAATCAATCACAAAGTAATAGAATGGCATACGATGGAGTGTGTCCGATCAGAGGAGCTACCTCATTGGCATGTCAATTGCTCATGTTTTAGCCACCTTATGCTAACTCACGGGAGTTAGGTCCACGTATATACCTCATATAGGATCGTCGCCACCATCCTACTTTATTCTGGAATCTCCACCGCGTACACAGTTGTTAAAGTGGTTTTCGGCATTGGCAGAGAGTATGACAATATCCGATCCCGGTCTCTTTAACAACCAAACGTTATTATAACACCGCGGTCATTTCAAAATAGTTTATACTTCAAAACCAAAATATCATTTCCATTTCAAAAACCAAATCAATACGATATCTTTTCCATTTCAAATATATTCACTTCCAAAATAATAGTACTTTCAAAGTTATAACACTTTCGAAACCAAAACAATTTGAAATAATAATACTTTGGAAAACCATAACATTTTGAAAATCATAACACTTTGAAATCATAGCACTTTGGAAATCATAACACTTCCTTTAAACAGTTTTTATATTAATAATAGTATATAAAATAAAAATAGTTTATAAAATAAAATAGTTTATATAGAATAATAATAAGTTAAAATAGTTTATAATAAAATAGTTAGTATATTAAAATAGTTTTTTTATTAAAAATGATTTATATTAAAATAGTTTATATTAAAAATGATTTATAAAGTAAATATAAAAATAGTTTTAAATATAATTTTAAAATACTTTATATAAAATAAAATAGTTTCCTCAGATTTCACAAATCGATTCAAATCAACTCGAATTTCAACATTCTAATTTAATTCAATCTCAATTCATAAATTTCAACTCAATTCAGTTTCTAAATAAACCATTTCAAAACCACAAAATAAACCGTTTTAATTTCAATATATTTCATAGCTTTAAATATTCCACATTTCAAAACTAAATTTGATAATTTCATATATATACATATCAATTTAACTTCATATTTTTTTAGGTTTGAAATATTTACTTAATCATTTCAATATCATTTAAAAAAAACTTAAATTTACAAATTTAAATAAACAAAATATGCCATTTCAATTTATGTAAATTTGAAATATTCATTTAAGTCACTTTTAATCAAATTCAAGTTATAAAATCATATCTTTAAATTTCAAATTTAATAAATTTCAAATCAACTTATTTAAGTATAATTCTTAAATAAATATAATTTCAAACAAATTTCCAACCTGAATTTATTAAAAACATTATAAACTCTATATTTGAAAATATAAATTTTCAATAAATACTTAAACAATATTAAACATTAAATCTATTTATATATTTTAAAAATAAATAAATTATTAAAATTTATAATTTCAAAATTAACTTGTAACTATACAATTTTCAAAACATACGATTTTAGAAAATCTAAATTTTTAAAACTTTATAAAAATATATTTATATATAATACCTTAAAATCAATATTTAAATAACCATATAATTTCTTTCAAAACCATAGAAATCATTTTTAAAATATTTATATATAGACCAACGGTGTCTGTATATAATTTTCTATCCTATGGTCAAGTGATACGGATATTTATCATTTCAATCCGCAATTTAAATATATACATGGGTATATATATTTTCAACCCGCAATCCCAAATTCAATGTCAATGAAAATCGCTTGGGTTTATCATTTCAACCCATAACGATTTTCTCCTATTCTACAGATCGTTCATGTATGTATCATTTCAACCCATTTGGAATTCTATACTAACAGGGAACTTGCAGAGTGATAACAGATACGATAATACTATAACAGGCATATATCATCAATATAAATAACAGATAATGGTGTCAGATGTCACAGGTGAACAGATACAGATAACAGCATGTATATAGCAATGTAAATAACTAACGGCAGCAAATTTCAATTGTCGTTTCAATTGAAATCAATTTTAATAAATATAAGAACGTTAATCGTGAGTGATTGCTCACCTTTCGAGACTAGAGAGAATTGACAACATAACAAGCTACGAATTCCGAAGCAAAGAGAGATTGACACGAGTTCGACGAACAGATCTGATAACAGGAATCAATGAAATCAAATCAAATCGATTTCGATATAAACCGAAAATATATATACATCATTATTGTATTATATATATTTTCCCAATATTTCAAATTAAGCCAAATATTAAAACAGTATAAAATTCCAAAAATCATTTCTTAAATCTCAAGTATTAAGAATTAAATATATATAACCAAATTTTTTTCTATACTATATAAACTGGAACATACCAATGTTAATCTAAAATCAGCATTATTTATATAAAACAAATATAACTCTTATAGACTGTATATATACACTATCATATACAAAACATTATATACTAACATATCTCAAACTGTTTCAAACAATACACATAACTTACCTACCTATTAACCTTAAAATCGATACTTATGAAAAAAAATAAAATAATAATCAATATAACTCACGCAAACAACTTAACAGCAATGTTCAATAAAACAAATATATATATATATATATATATATCACAATTATTTTAAAATTTCTCAAAATTTCAGTTAATTAAATTAATAAAACCCCTTAAATTTACGGGTCGTTACATTTCACATTTCTAAAAATAAATCTACCATTCATTTTTAAGCCGATTTACCCATCTCCTTTTAAATCCTTATCGTGAATTTATAACTTCAATTTATCCACTGATAATCACTTTACTTTATTTATAAACCTTGTTTATAAATTCCATTGTCTCATTTCCCATTTATGACGGTTTTACAATACTTAATCGATTATAAATCGATTTCTAAATTGAATTCCATTTTAAATCAATTTCTTAAAAAAAACCCAACTATATTCCGAACCCTACTAAATTCCGATTTCACTTCCTTTCCATGAATTTTAAATTCTTATTTAAAATCTAGTATAACAATTTCATATTCTATTTTCAAATTTCCTTTTTATTTTCCCAAACTATTTTAAATCTCGATTTTAAAATCTTTTTACACTTAAACAAATATCGCTTAAGTTTTATAATTTAAAATCCTTTTATTTACATTATTCACAAAATCCCTATTTTTCCATATTCCGAAACTGCCAAGTACAATTATAAAATCAAACTATTTATTTTACCCAAATTCATTTCTTTTAATTATATTCAAATTTCACTATAAATATTTTTACTTCCAATTTCCCTTTTTATCTTCTTTCCAAATTTCAAATATTATTATTATTGGTATTTAAAAATACCAAAATCTAGGCCAAAACTACCCTAGCATCCAATAAATTCAAATCACAATATAATCTACCACAAATATTCAAACAGACCATTTATCAATATATATGAAATTTAATTCCACATTTTGGAGGAATCCAGTTGGATCCCTCCAACCTGTTTCCCTGCATCCACAGATGTTAATACAACATAAAAATACCAATCCCACTTCGAGGGGGATATCGTGTGTTAGCACCAAAATTGGTCACTAACCTCCTTTAGAAAGATTGTGCGGAGAGATAAATGAAGAAGATAAATTAAAACAGAGAGATATAGACTAAATTAACTGCAGAAATCTTGAACACCAGATTTATAGTGGTTCGGCGTAACTGCCTACGTCTACTTTGAATTGTAATCTTTATTGCTTTCTCAAGTAGTTAAATACAGATACAATCCGTACAATAATATCTTGAGTACAAGTTTGAACTGAAAAGAGTGAGTCTTGAAAGCGGTAGAGTCTCCCCAGTGTTCTCGAAAAAAGGTCCATTTCACTGTGCCCCTGCCCCTCTATTTATAGACGAAGATGGGTTGGACTTCCCCCTTGGTCCTAGGAGTGAGATACCTCGGCTCGTGGCGAGCGACTTCTGTGTGCCGAGCCACAAATGCCGAATGACCTTGCTATGCTTTGTGAGGAGAAATGCCGAGCGAGGCTTCATGCCGAACGAGGCTGGAATGCCGAACAAGGATGGAATGCCGAACGAGGCATGAATGCCGAACGAGGATGGAATGCCAAACGAGGCATAAATGCCGAACGAGGCATGAATGCCGAACGAGGCTGGAATGCCGAGCGAGGCTGGAATGCCGAATGAGGCTGGAATGCCGAACGAGGCTTCATGCCGGTCGATACTTCTGCCGAACGATATTGAATGTCGAGCGAGGTTCATGCCGAACGAGGCTGGAATGCCGAACGAGACTTCATGCCGGTCGAGACTACTGCCAAATGATACTGAATGCCGAGCGAGGTTCATGCCGAACGACTCTGCTATGCCGACCGGGGCTCTATGCCAAGCGAGGCTAGATGCCGAACGGTGCTTATGTTGTGCCTCTAGTTACTTGGTCAAACCTCCATGTAACACTTGCCCCCCAAAGTTCATCATGTGGATGAACATGATGCGCTTTGAATCACGTGTCCTCCGTGTTTTTCTTCGAGTCCTTATTCTGAATGCCGATCGATGCATTGTATGCCAAACGACATACTAATGCCGAACGACATACAAACGCCGATCGACATACTAATTCCAATCGACATACAAATGCCGAACGATATTGATGTTGAGCGAGGGAGGTGCTTTGACCGGTTCTACCGATCGTTGTCCCTTCGAATTCTCTTCTCTCTATATAAGGCGATACTTCTTTTCTTTTTCTTTTTCTTTTTTACTTTTACCTCCACACTACAGAACTTATGAACTTGCCTCTTCCCAAACTCTTGTCAACACCTCAACAACTCCTTTCGTCCCCGAGTTCCCTTGGTTACTCCTCGATTACCTTCAATAGCAAGCCCGAGTAGATCCCTACTTCCAATTCGAGCACTCCATCAGACCTCGCCCCCTTCTAATAGGTACTAACCCTTCATTCGCTTGACTCTCCCTAATTAGGGACTTAAGACAAAACTTGAACCCATGCCCTTCCCCTAACCCACAAAAAATGATAGTCGTGTAGATTAGGAAGGTGGATTCGAGGTTTAAAGAAGCCTTAGGATTAGGTGGAGTGGAGGATGGAAGACGTGTCGATGTGGCTCGACATGACTTCCTCATGCCGAACGACATTGGAGAAGGAGCATTGGAGTGAAGTTGTAGTTAGGTTCAGCGTGCCGAGCGATGTGGCTCGACACGACCACGGCCCGACATGATTCTTTTATGCCGAACGATTTTAGTGGGAGTGCAGGCGAAGAGTGGAGGCGGGTAGAATGCCGAACGAGGCGGATCGGCATAACTTGGTGGATAAATCGTCCATGCCGAGCGGTAGGGAGGATGTGTTGAGGGAAAGTTGGTGCTAGGAAAAATGCCGAGCGAAGCGGCTCGGCATGATTTCGGTTCGGCATGACAAGACAAATGCCGAAAAGTGAAGTGGATAGGTGGAAGAGCGTTGGTGTTGAAGGTAGAATGCCGAGCGATGCGGCTCGGCATGAGTGTGGTTCGGCATGACTCCCTTATGCCGAACGGGGGAGAGGACAGATGGGAGAGTGGAGTGCCGAACGACGCGGCCCGGCATGATTGCGGTTCGGCATGTCTTGCCGCATGCCGAACGGTACTGATGGATGGTAGAAGAGTTGTGCACAACAGTAACACTAGTCGAACCTAATGCACAGTTGACTTAACACATTTCATGCCTGAACACATGATAGTGAACAAGGATAGACTTAAACAACAAAGCATATCGAACAATCCAGACTGATAACTCCCATGTTTAGACAACTGAAAACTTGAACTTAACTTGCTTAACAGTTAATAACCTTTCATATGCAGCGTCGATGCCGAGTTTAAAACATAAACCATCCTATAACAAGCTCTCGTAAACGGTCGGCAATGACGGTCTTTGAAGACGATAATTCAAATCTTAAACTTATTTCATCAACCTAGTGACTTTTCACTTCTTGGCACTTATATTTGAATGATCGCACTAGTTCACACACCATACAGAGGGAATATTTATGTTGTTAAGTCTAACGTCGATTGTTTTTCAAGTATAGTCAAACAGTTGTTTTGTCAAATTCAATCTTCATTAGAGATGTCTAGGAAGTCTAGCTCTGCTACGATCTCGGATAAACCCAGGCCATCCGCTCAACAAGAAGTAGTAGGAACTTCAAATCCATCAACTACCCCTGTACAAGACATGCTGAGCCCCACGATCGCATCTACCGACTTAGCTCCTGATGCTTTGGATGCATCGATCTTCTTAGACGATCCGATAGACTCCCAAGCCTCGAAGATTAACGAAAGCACACTTCGTCGTATATGCTCAGTCCACGGAATCCCTTTCGACGATGTGTTGGTTCCATCGGGGCAGGATCGTCCTCACTTGCTCTCGGTCGGATATACAGCCTACAACAGATTCATGTGCTGGGTCGGTAGCGTGCCGCCATTCAATTCCTTTCTTTGCGACGTGCTACAATATATCGAGATTGCCCCCTCATAATTACATCCAAATAGCCACGCATTCATATACGGGACTTTTCAGGCTTCCGACTCCTGACGATATTCGTTATATCTATTGCTTCAAGAGACGGTCAGATAGCCCATCTTTTATATTCCTCAAGCCATATAGTAAATGCCAAATCCTGACTGAGGCATTGAGCAAATTTGCCCAGTACAAGCAAGAGTGGTTCTACGTGCGTTGTCCTCCCGGTTTTGCCAGGAGATGGGTAGAAGTAAGTTCATTTTCTGGATCAACACTTGAATTTGGCGAAATTTGCATCTTTTCTGACTTTTTATCCACTTTTTCAGGTATCAACTCGCGTCCCGAAGGCTCCGGGTACTCTGAAGCTGTCGAAACTATCCGAGCCCTCCCCGTAGAAGATCGGGACATCAGATCTCTCATTTCAAATGAGTCACTTATGAAGTTCGGGCTGCTGGCGGAAGGTCGCCGAATAAGCCTCCCCCAAGGTGTCACTCTAACCAGACCTGCTTCGGGCAAAGGAAAAAAGCAGGCTGGGTCTTCAGCACGTAACGCCCCTGACACGCCAGAGGAGGGAGAAATTAGAGAAGGCAAGACGCCCGAAGTACCGGGTGAAAATGTTAGTCCCACTCGGGACCCGATAGTCGAGGTTCAGACATTGAGACGTCACCTTCCCCTTCCAAGGGAAAGAAGAAATTGACCTATAAGTTGAGGAAGAAGATGGTGGGTGGAACCTCTAAGGTCACCCTTACTCCAGTAGAAAAAGAGCCTTCTTCTCAACACTTAGAGAGTTCGTTGAAAGGCTTGTCGGACCTCACTATTCCCGATGATTTGCTCAACTATGGCTTCGATGATCTAGAAGCTCTTAAACTTCATTCGCCGGCGAGAGGCGACACAGGCGCTCGGGCCCAAGTCCAAGGAGAAAAAACTCCTATTAGTAAAGATAAAGAAACCGGTCCGTCGGGGGGAACACTAGGACACACACGGACACGTGCACTTCACCCTGCACTTCAATTTTAGCAATTACCCTGTTCTTTTCTTACCTGTCGTTATTCTCATTCTATGCAAATGACATGGGACGCACTCACGGACTCGATCATCTTCGCGGCTCATCTATTTTTCATCATTCAGACCGGGATTCGGGCACCGGCAAGCGCCGAGACAGAGATGACTCTGGAGACCGAGACTATCGTCCCCGAGAATCGACTTATCGAAGGAAATCGTACAGCCAGTCTTCATATTCCCGCGATCTTCCTTCTCAATCAGAGCAAGGAAGAGGGAAGTCGACGCAGAAAGAATCCCAATCTGATGTCCCCCGTGATCAACACTAAGGTTCATCTAGCACACGGCAGTCTCGGGAACATCGTAAGAAAACGGAACTTTCAAAGCCATGTCTCCCTATTCCCGCAACAGATCCGACGATATCGGAGAAGCTGGCCGAGCTTAAAGTTAAATTCCCAAAAATCTGCTTTGATGGTCTGAAGTTCTCCCAGCGATCCATCACATTCCGAGGCATGTCAAACAGAGCGCCATCGCTTGCAACAACGACGTTTATGTTCAACATGACGCGTTTGTCCATCTAGTTGAAAAAGTCTCGGAAGTCTCTGTTGAGCGTCAACACGAAATCGACCGCCTGAAGCTTGAAGCCATTTTTGATAAAGACATTAACAAAACTCAGGATGAAGAGCTCTCTTCATACAAGTCCCAACTCGAGGCTGCCCAACAAAGCGCTAAAGATACTGCGGAGGCCGTCACTCGTCTAGAGATAACTCATAAGAAGGAAATTGATGAAGCGGTCCAACGCAGCGGGGCCCTGGCTTTAGAAAAAGACTCTGTTCAAATAGAAAGTGATGCATTCGCCCTGCAGGTTAAAGAGTTGAAAGAACTACTTTCTAAGGAGAAGGAAGAGAAGATATCTGCTCATGAGGAGTCCCAACGATACTGCAATGAGATTGTTACTACGCGACTCTTGAAGGAAAAACTCGACGATGAGCTCTCTAAGGTCGGGATGCTGAAGGATGAAGTCCGTGAAGAGGGCAAGAGAATAGCATCCGCGGAGATTGACTCTCGCCTTGAGGCGGCTGCAGAGGCCGGCAAAGAGGAGATCAAATGCCTATTCGACCCGCTGATAGCTAAATACAATGCCCGTGTCCTCATGCATCAGGACTTGACTTTTCTTGGCGAGGGCTACCTCGAATCTCTAGCCGAGGCATGGGAAACTTTGTTAAAGATTAGAAAGGTGGAATCGGGTACCGGGGAGGTTGACGAGGATGCTTTAGTAAAAGAGTTTCTCAAGGGGAACGAGCCTTAAGACTTGTCTGCAGCAATGGCTCTCTTTGGAAAAGGCTCTTTTCCATCAAAGGAGAAAAATGACATGGTTGATCTGTCTGGAACCGAGTCTTCAGCTCCTCCTCCTACTCAATCGGCTGATCGACCAGTACTTGATCCATTCGAGCAACACGCTGGTTATGATCCGGAAGACCCTGGCCTCGGCATTCATGTGCTATCTCCTATTCTAGAGGGTGAGACTCCTCGGACGATTGAGAGCCAGCAAGAAACCGGTACATAACTCCTCTTCTTAAAGTTCAAAGAACTGTCGTCTACGGCGAGACGTTATTGTATTCTAACGTTCGTCTCTTGTGGTTTTGCGCAAGCCATTCTGATCCTGATCAGACTCCAAGGAGCGATGTCGCCATGGAGAAGGAGAAGAGAATGAAAGAAGCAATTCGAGTGGAGGATACTCTCGGACCTGACGCTCAAGTAATTGAGGCGCTCAACGAAGACAAATCCGACGATCCGTCGCCCGTCGAGGAACATTACGAAGTTGAAATCGTTGGCGCTTCCAAGCATACCGCAAAACTGAGCATGAAGGAACAACTTGCAGAGGAACAGAAGAAGAAAGTTGAAATTAAAGCGGAGCCCCAAGTCGTGGATCTAGATGATCCTCTGAACAGGCCTTTGAAGGTCATCCTCCCTGGTGGATCCAGGCCACTAGAAGTTCCCCGTTCTCCCTCGGATGTTACTTCCCAATCGAGCAAAGCGTCCAAGCGAAAACGCGTGAGGGAAGAATCGTCTAAGAAAGCAAGAGAAGAAAAGAAACCAAGAAAGCCCAAAAAGTAGCAGTTTCACTCGTTCAACAAGAGTTAGCTTAGAATATGTAATTATTTTCATTTATTTTCATAGTCACTACAGATAGATTTCTGACTCTGGGTTTCGGAGGAGTTGTAGTAGGACCTATTTTTGGATTAATAAATGAAATTTAGTTTCTTTGTCTTTCAAATGACTTTTGTTTTTCAGCTTTCTGTATAACTGTGGTCGAAACCCAAGCTTTTGTGAGTTACATAAACTCCCAATCCACTTTCACATAACCTGGAGATTCTTTGGAATTGTACATCCCTTATTTCACTCTTCTGGTACTTAGAATATTTTTTAGTCCGCACTCTGGGGACTTAAAGTACTCCAATGAACGCTCTGGGAACTTGGAGATTAAAGTCATTTATACTCTAGTCCGCACTCTGGGGACTCAGAGTACTCCAATCCGCACTCAGGGGACTTGGAGATTTTAAGTCGTTTATACTCTAGTCCGCACTCTGGGGACTTAGAGTACTCTAGTCCGCACTCAAGGGACTTGGAGATTTTAAGTCGTTTATACTCTAGTCCGCGCTCTGGGGACTCAGAGTACTCCAGTCCGCACTCAAGGGACTTAGAGATTTGGTCAGGATCGTGGATGGTCGATTCACATCCACCCAGAGTCGACAAGCGAGGTCGTTAGATGGACGGATCTATCCTCCTCGAAATCGCATTTAAAAACTTATACTCCAGTTCGCGGTCTGGTCATCTGGAGTTAGTGAGTGGATTGTTGTGTATCAACCCAATTTAGTCTCTAGGGCAATGGCTTGCCCCCGAGCTCAGGTTTCTCTTAATGAATGGTCGGTCGTATCACAGTCACTCTCTCTTTGAGTAAATCCCACCGTACGACGGAACTTAGCTCTTCGTGCATCGTGATAGTTGTATGACATATTCAATAGATCACAGAGCTGGCTCACAGAGATGGTATTTCATTGTTGAAATAAGAAAATATGGTAAAGTCAGTTGCCTTATTACAAATTCAAATTTCAAAATGCAGAAACAAATAGCAAATGACTAATGTACTAAATAAATAAAGCCTGTCATATGAAGCAGTGGCGAAGATTCTCACTGTTCCAGGCTTCTGATAGGGTAGGACCGCCAACGGTTGCTAACTTCAGTGTACCATTTCCGAACTTTTGTTCAATCATGTATGGCCCTTCCCATGTTGGTATTATGTGCGAAGGTACCGAGTAGATCCTTTTGTGGACAAAATCACCGAGTTCGAAGGTCCGGGGTCGGACCTTGATATTGTGTAATCGGGGGATTCGATTTCGGTACACGGCTGCTCTCAATTTAGCCTGATCCCCTTGAACAATTCCAACTCCGTTGGTGGTAGGGAATTTTAAAGTTAAGCACCATGGGCAATAACAACCCTGAATTCAGCAAGGGCCGGTCGGCCCAAAAAAGCATTGTATGGGGAGTCTATGTTCAGTACAACAAACTGCAACGTCCGAACTCTCCAGCGTTCCCTAATTCCCAACTCCACTGGCATTTCCACCATCCCAGTAGGCATGGGTGCACTTCCATCGAAGCCATGAATATGGAGTTGACAAGGCTTCAAATCTTTGGCCTCCATCTCCATTTGGTCATAGGCTCGCTTAAATATTATATTCACAGAACTTCCACTGTCGACCAGGATCTTCTTCATCCAAGCATGACCTACTTGAGCTGATATGACCAGTGGATCAGTAGTTGGGGTTCCGACCCTGTCAGCGTCTCTTTTTCGAAACACGATGTCGTTGGTCATCGTTTTCTGTCGTTTGGTCGGGACTCTATCTTCTAAATTACTTCGACACTCGAAATCCGCACGCCTAATGGAACTGGCATACGATTTCTCTTCCTTCCAGCTACGGCCTGGTGGATGAGGACCACCACTAACTGCATTTATTACCAATCTCCCGCCGGTACGAGCGAGTTCCTCCTGTCCTGCTTGGTTTTGGATATGATTTTGATCTGATGGGCTCGCACCTCGCGACTGCGGCACCCGCACAAACTGTTCTAGCTTCTTTTCTCTTATCAATTTCTCAAAGAGATCTTGCAAATGACGACACTCATTTGTATTGTGGCTGTAGCTTTCGTGAAATCTGCAAAATTTATCTGTCTGGATCTGTCTCTCTAACGACTGCTTCGGAGCAAGTTTCTTATATCGGATAGTGTTACAGGTTTATAGATATACATTCTCCAATGATGTATTTAAAGGAGTGTATTCGTTGTAAGTCGGAATCCTTGGTTTCCACTCTCCCGCTTCCCTTTTCTTTCCGGGATTTCCGCCTCCGAACTCCTTAGATTGCCCGGGCTTGTTCTGGACATTGACCTGAACTTTCCCTGAGTTGTCTCCGGATTGCTTTGCGATGTTGCTTTTCACGGTCTCCTGAACAGGCCCTGGTGCCTTATCTCGCCTTGTCCACCTGGCTTCCTCCCTTCTTATGAATTGATGAGCCTTTGAGTAAAAATGCTCTAGCGTAGTTGGAGGTTTTCCCGCTAACCAATCTCCAAACTCTGAATCCGGATCCACACCTCGCATCACAGCCATAAGAATTGCGTGATCATTAGGATTGCTAACTTCAGTAGCCGCAACATGGAATCTCTGTAAATACTCCTTCAACGACTTCCCTGGAGCTTGGATTACACTTGATAGAGACATCACGTCCTTTGGACGAGTAGCATGTATTCTGAACTGTTCTATAAATTTTGTTGCCAACTCCTCGAAACTGGATACGGACCGCGGAGGAAGTCGGGTGAACCACATGGTAGCGATCCCAGATAGAGTTATTGGAAAGCATCTACACTTGGTTGCATCATTCGCTCCGGCTGAATCCATTATCCATTCATATCTCATCACCTGCCGTTGGGGATCGGTCTTTCCTTCGTAGGCCGGGATAGTTGGCATGCTAAACTTCTTGGGGTACTCGGCCTGTAGAACAATGTCTGTGAATGGAGTATGACTCTTGGATATCCCCCAATCTTCATTGGTCAGGTCTTGATTTTCTCTCATCAGCTGTCTGACCATAGCCGATAGGTCTGGGGTTTGTATGGAAGATGGAAGGTTGGAGTCTATTCTACGGGATCGGTCAGGTTGATGCCTCCTCTGTTGGCGATCTGCCAAACGTGTATCTTGAGGTTCAGCATCATCGGCGTCTTGGTGAGACGGGCGTCCAGTTTCCACACGTGCTCTAGATCCTAAGTTTTCCGTTCCTGCTTGGTTGCGGTCTCCGAGGTGTAAGTGATCCCTAGTTGATCGATCAGCAGCACCTGCCTGTGTAGTTTCAGTCTTGCGGCGTCTACGCCTGGGAGGTTCATCAGATGAAGTCGAGCTATCAGATGAAGAGCAAGGAGCTGGACTACCCCCAGCATTCTGATGTTGTTGTTGAGTGAGCTGAGCCATAAGGTTGGCGTTAGCTTGAATCTGTTCTCCAAGTTGTCTCCTGCTTTCCATGAGTTCTCTCATCAAGTCGTTGAACTCCGTTCTGGTGACAACTTCCATTTGATTTTGGGTGGTAGTTCCTGCACTCGGATTCGCTTGCTGATTGCTAGGTCCGATTTTCTGTACGCTAGCGGTCTCATTGACGTCCGCATTATGAGAGGCTGATATGGTACGTGGTCTTCCCATAGTAGAGTTATTGATAAGAACTCTGAGTAGAATCAACAGACGTCTTGTGAATGACTTGGATCTCCTTCGGGGTATTTATTCAATCCAGTAGCTACAAAGCAGATCCTTGTGGCTTGAGAATTCGATTCTCAGTGAAAGCACCAAAGTGTTAGCACCAAAATTGGTCACTAACCCCCTTTAGAAAGATTGTGTAGAGAGATAAATGAAGAAGATAAATTAAAACAGAGAGATATAGACTAAATTAACTGCAGAAATCTTGAACACCAGATATATAGTGGTTCGGCATAACTGCCTACGTCCACTTTGAATAGTAATCTTTATTTCTTTCTCAAGTAATTAAATACAGATACAATCCGTACAATAATGTCTTGAGTACAAGTTTGAACTGAAAAGAGTGAGTCTTGAAAGCGGTAGAGTCTCCCCAGTGTTCTCGAAAAAAGGTCCATTTCACTTTGCCCCTACCCCTCTATTTATAGACGAAGATGGGTTGGACTTCCCTCTTGGGCCTAGGAGTGAGATACCTCGGCCCGTGGCGAGTGACTTCTGTGTGCCGAGCCACAAATGCCGAATGACCTTGCTATGCTTTGTGAGGAGAAATGCCGAGCGAGGCTTCATGCCGAACGAGGCTGGAATGCCGAACGAGGCATGAATGCCGAACGAGGCATGAATTCCGAGCGAGGCTGGAATGTCGAACGAAGCTGGAATGCCGAACGAGGCTTCATGCCAGTCGAGACTTCTGTCGAACGATACTGAATGCCGAGCGAGGTTCATGCCGAATGAGGCTGGAATTCCGAACGAGGCTTCATTCCGGTCGAGACTTCTGCTGAACGATACTGAATGCCGAGCGAGGTTCATGCCGAACGACTCTGCTATGCCGACCGGGGCTCTATGCCGAGCGAGGCTAGATGCCGAACGATGCTTATGCTGTGCCTCTAGTTACTTGGTCAAACCTCCATGTAACATCGTGGTATATAGGGTCATCCGCTATTATACGGGGCACATAAGTATCCGCTATACATATGCGGGAATATCACACCAATTACTAATATATAAAATATCACATTCAAATTGATAACAATTATCAAATTCAACCAATCAACCAATAATTAGTTTTAACTATTTAAAATTAATTGCAGTAATCCAAAATTGAGTGAGATTAACTCGCATTGATTTTTATTGTTGCTTCTGCGTTCTTGTTGGTCTATAGTCGAACGACGTTCGACTATAGCTAAAATGTCAACTAGTTCGAATCTTCCCGAATTCAATTCCACATCGTACATCTCGATGATACAAGCGCAACGCGATTGATCGCGTTTGATTTAGACCTAAGACGAACAAGATGTTAACTTTACAAACTTATTGAATTTAATAACAATTTAATCCTTTAATTCTATCATTAATACACAATTACCCATTCAAAAAAAACGGCCGCCCAAATCTCCTTCTTCCCCACTGCTCTGTTTTTATTTGCCTGCAGCCCTCCTTTTTTTCTTTCTTCATTCTATTATATACATATTTTTCTTTTTTTTAAACGACTTCGGCCCACAACCCACTACCACATCTTCTTCCCCAATGCCTGATGCATACAGATACCCTATCCCCCCTCGTGCACGCAACTACTGAAACCAAGCTCCATTTGATAAAATTCCAATTCGACTTCACCAATCACCTCCTCGCGTCGACCTCTACACTTCTGTCCCCACCACAACACATCCGCCCTCACCCTACAAATCATGACTCTAGGTCCTCCCTCACGCGTACAGTAATCCATTGCGATTGTCACGACCACTAACACGAAGCCGCACGCCACCAACTTACGGTCAACGATACCAAACTACACCTCTAAACTAAATCCATCCTCTGATTTTCCAATTCCCATCTCAAATAAGAAAGAACCCAAACCCTAGTTGAAGAACTCACTTTGAACAACTGTCAAACCACCCCACATTGCCGTGAGCATTCCAGACCCAACGATTTGAAGATCCACTCGATTTAGAGAACTAAACTTCATAAATAAAACTTTGTTTTGATTTTTTTTTCTTACTGTAAATTAAAGGGTCGGATGTGCTTTTTAAAAGAAGGGGAAACGTGTTTTTGGAGGGAAAGCAAACATATATGGAACGTAATAGGGACAATGACGCGATGGAATATGCGGTTGAAAAGTAGGTTGACTAGGCAATATTTTTATTTAAATTCCAAACGTCGCGATTTACGCAACTCAAAATCTCGAAACCCTATCAAGACGTGCCGCTAGGCGTTTATAATGTTATACCCTTATTCCGAACGCAATGGAATAGGTTTCGAGTCCCAATTTGATCGTATGGAGAAGATAGCTTTTTGGACCCGATTATTATATTGAATTTTCGATATTAAATTCAGCACGCTTAAACCCCGTACGATCAAACAATAACTCCAAAAGCTACGAAATTTGAAATTCGATAATAATACACTATTACGGATCTAATGGAACTGGTTTCGTCAAATTCTGAGACTGTGTTATGGAAGGCTATTTTTAAATATAAATTTAAACGATATATTTTTAAAACTGAACAAATCACTTTTAAATTCAATTTAAAAAGTTTTATTATCTTCATTATTATCAATATGAATTTTATAAGCCTTTGAATTATTTTTATCAAGCTAAAAACTCAAGATTCAATATTTTAACCAATTTTCAATTATTAAATTCAATAATTAAATTATCCAATAATTTTTATATTTGAAATTCAAGTTAAAAATTAACTTTTAAATATTTAAAATCGATTAAATATTTTAATTTTAAATAGTCAAAATTCTAGGTCGTTACATCTAAACCATTAGACTGTAAATAAATCTTCATCCTACATGACCAATAAGTGTAATTACTACCATTAAATTATGAGGGTCTAGCAGTTGATTTTCCTTGTACAAAAATGTTAAAAGGTGAACTACTAGTGTTACTAAGGATTTATACTTTTCAAAAATCAAATTACAAATTTTTGAAAACCTATTGCTCTGATACCAAATGAGGGTTATGGTGTAATGGATCTTAAGGCTACTTTAACACTAAAGAGTGGTGAATAGTATTTTATAACTTTTATGAATCTTTTTAACTTTGTTTCAAGATTTAAATCAAATCATAGACTACCAAAACGGATCTATACTAATCAAGCAGTCATACATGCAATCATAGATAAATATAAAAGCAACAACAAAAAGTAAAGTAAGAGAGATGACACTAGGAATTTTATACTGGTTCGGATTAACCAATCCTACATCCAGTCCTGTATAATGCTGTACATATTTCATGTCAATCGCCTACTTTAACGAACTAGCAAGTAAACTAAAATACATTCTCGATTTCAAGGCTATGAGATGCACCCTCTATTAGCCAAGTGCTGGGTAAATTCTTTTGATTACCGCGCAACAAGATCACCTACTAGATTTAGACGGGCTACTAAGCACCCCTACTTGATTTGAACGGGCAACACGCACACTCAACTATGTAAGAGTAGAGTTGTTGATTTCCAAATACAAACGGTTGTACTTAGGATACAAGATATTTGATAGCCCCTTCTGGTAGTGGTTTGATCGTTGAGTTTGTAGAGAGAATGCTTCAAAAATAGTAAATAATTTGTAGAGAGTAAATCTAGTAGTGTATGGATATGTAGTTTTGAAGAATGTAGTAAGTAGATTTCAAGAAATATTTCAATGGAGTAAGCAGTAAGAAGAAAGTAAGTAAAAATATTAGAAAATTCGTTTACACTCCCCTTTATATAGTGAATTAACTGATGTATCCACTCATGAAGAGGTGAGTCCAAAAGACGCCTCTTTTCAAATTTAAAAAAACAAATTAACGATTACTATGCCGACATACCCTTGTAAATTTGAAAATGATTTTCTTTTAAATTGTTTTCAAACTTCTATATTTTTGTAAAATAATTTAAACATAGTTTTTAAATACTTTGAACACATAAAATCTTTTATAAATTATTTTTAAAAATATATTTTGAATTTTAAATAATTTATTTTGATAAAGCATCAAATATCAGATATTTGTGATAAAGACCAGAATCTGCTATCAGGGACTTTAACAATTTATTCTAATGACTCATAACCGTGCACTAAATTCTTGGGCTCTTCGAATCTTTGTCTTTAAACTCATGAGTATTGATCATCTCTGAATCTTGAAA
Source organism: Allium fistulosum (assembly GCA_030737815.1). Lineage (NCBI taxonomy): Eukaryota > Viridiplantae > Streptophyta > Magnoliopsida > Asparagales > Amaryllidaceae > Allium > Allium fistulosum. Next base: position 1,227,392,943 of record CM060904.1, read on the forward strand.
TTTCATCTTTATACCGGTTAGTCTTTAAGCTTAATCATTCTATACATGTGTAATATTCTTCAATATATACTATACAACTTGGCAAAACATTAATATCTGTATTTGTATTATTATTGTCATCAAAATCAATATCTAAGGTATTAATACCCACGAATCGACATATTCTAGAAATCTACTCACTCGCCTTTTTAGAGCCTCCTTCTTTCTAGCTTGATTCAAATTGCCCTCTCTTCACCCATTCTCTTCTATTTGCTGATTTTCTCTCATTATCAAGATTTTTGTTTTTGTTTTTGTTTTGATTTAGAGTTTTGGAAGAGATTGAGAATTTTTGTTTTGTTTAGGTTAAGATTTTTTTTGAAGAAAAGGATGGAGAATTGTACGTATAGGTGACGATTAGGGTTTTGGATGAGCAATATTGGAGGCTAGGATCCTTTTATAGTTGAAAACTAGGATTTTATAATCTAGGCTTGAAATCCATATTTACTAAAATGACACTGGTCATATTTTACTATTTTCAGCCTTTTTTATCAAATTTATTAAGTTATATGTTTTGTCACTGTAAATGATGTTTCAGATGTAATGGAATAGTTATCGATCAATGCCTAATTCCAACTTATATAGAAATTTATATTTTACCCGTTAATCTAAAATTACATTTTCCCCTTATTTTTATTTTAATTTATTATTAAAATTTCTGAAGTATTGCATTCTCTCACCTTAAAAGAATTTTTTCCTCGAAATCTCCAATGATGGAAAAATGCAACTAGTGTATAAGAAAACCAATATCTACAACCATATACTCAACAATCAACCACTTGCAACCATTATCCTTATTTTCAATTTCTAATGCAGCATGTACATATAGGTATGGAATGCATATGAACATACAGGTAATGTAAAATTAGTTGGTCTCGTGATTCGTGAACTAGTTGACCTTATGAATGCAATTCCTTACGCTACGTATCCAAAATATATGCAATATCCCATACTTGCAATTCTATATGGATATGCAACCATTCAATACATATGAAAAAATTGCAACAACCATATGCATAAAACTGATAAAATAAGTGGATAGTGTGATGTGTGTCATATGACAACATGAACATATCAGCCCATATGTGCAATAGTAACTAACAAATTCATCCATTAGGAACCATTATCCATAATGTCCTAATGACATGATCACAAACATGCCTAGTATCCAAAACATAGCTAGCTATGGAATATTCTAAGCTAAATAGTATGCATCGGGAAATTATACTAACTTAAATGGAACCTTACCAGAAAAGAGATCTGGATGGGTAGCTCAGATTTTCTCCTCAGCTCCAAAGTACTCTTAGTTGGATCGTCTACCTATTAAACTCTAACCAACCTAATTACCTTAATACGGAGTCGCTTTGTCCCATGCTCAACAATACAAGGAGGTGCACGATGAACAAGTGACTCTCTCCACTTTAACTTTTTCTAACTGACTCGGTTCGACCATAGCAACTGAATCATGTAAACACTTCTACAAGTGTGACACATGGAAAATATTGTGAACTCCAACCAACTTTTTAGAAAGCTCCACCCTATATGCTAACTTCCTTACTATTTACAAAATAGAAAATGGCCCTATGACCGTTGGTGTTAACTTTTCCTAACTACCAAACCTCATAACATCTAAGTGACAAGACCTTCACACAGTCCATGTCGCCCACCACAAACTCCAACTCTATGTGTCTTCCATCAACATATGATTTCTGCCTATCTTGCAATCTTTTTCCTTCTATGGATCAAATCTACTTTTTCCAAATTTTCTCAAATTATGCTAACAAACAAGCAAATGGAATTTATTCTTTCTAGCAAAGAGTTGGAATGAAAAGTTTGGATTCTTTCCTCCACTTTCCAAGTACTTTTAACTGGGTCATTTTTCTAATCTCAACTTATTGACTTTAGTACTAACATATAAACTCAATTCAAATAACTATGAATGTGCAAATGTAAAATCTTGCTATCCATGCTACTAACCCAAATAATCTAATGCCAACACGCACCATAACTAGTAACTTGAGCACAAGTATGCCCCAATGGAAAATCTGGCCTCATGCAACCTCAATGCACATGCATAGTGCCTTAAATCATCCCAGTAGTATACTGATCACTTAATCTTCTGGATACTAAAATAAGACAACACAAATGGGAATGGTGTCTTTACTAGTATCTAATAACTTGAATCTTTTGCTATTCCTCATTTCCACCCAAGGGTATCTAAATCTGGTGATCTTTTAAATTAGTGAAAATAACATAAATTTTCTTCCAATTCTGATTTAACTTATGTCATATCATTTAACTTATGATATCGCTTCTCTAATCCTCCAATAATCGTGATCCCAAGGTACCATGTTTATAGTCTGCAAGAATTTTATCCTAAGCTCTACAATATATAAGCAAGTAAACATTCAAGCATTCAGGTAGGGTAGTGCTAATATATTCATCTATTCAAACTTGGCAACCAAAATCCTAAGTCTAAGTGAAGTTCCTAAATTTAGATGAATTCTAACCTAAAATTATTTTAGCCTTAAAGGTATTCGACTAAGTGATACATCGTTCATGTGCAACTATTATACAACACAACTATGTATCCTAAGTCAAGATTTCATGAACTTTCTTAAACAAATAGTCTCCTTCCAATCCAAAGGATGATTGGAAAGAATCCTATTACCCTCTCTCAAAATCTTACAAAAATCTCCAAATCTCATTTTCCATGAACCGATTGTAATATCTTTTAATTAATGAAATCAAAATTCTTGAATTAATCATTCTTTGTGTAATCTTAACTCCACCTTCATTTAGGTTTTCTTTGTAGTTTGAACTTCCAAATTTTACCATTCCTTAGTTCAATCCCATTAATGGGGACTTTCCCTATTGTTTCGACCATGTAATGGTCTAGACAACTCAAGAAGGAATAACATATTTCCATATTAATATAATAGACATAATGTTCAATACTTAAATAGCATCATAACCAAAAATTCATCTAGGAACCTCTAAAATGAACGATGTCCTAGCATCGTGAACATTATGTAGAACTCATGTCACATCAGCCCCAAACAATGTACTTGCAGTTGCGACAACAACTCAAGCATCAATACTTCATAACTATCGCCATAGAACATGTGTAGTAAGTCGAAAACCTACTTGCTTGGTTATCTATAATTCGCCAAGTCAAAAAATAACATGTTTGGTGTAATGTTACCCAAAACATTGATTCAATGACACCCATCCACAAAACAATTCAAATCGTCTACCAAGTTCGACGATGTCAAAACAGGAAATACTTTATGGACTTATGATCTGTATACAACTTAAATCGCCTCTAATTGTTGAGAGTAAAATAATAGCTTTCATCTCAAGATCATGAGTTGGATAATTCTTCTCGTATTTATTCAACTATTGACTAGTATAACAAACAACTTTAGCCTCCTACATCGAAGCAATGCCTCGTCTTGTACCACAAGCATCGGTATATATAGCAAATACCTTCGAACTCTTAAGGAGTACAAAATAGATATATTATTCAATAACTTTTTAGATAAATAAAAGCATTCTCACATTTCGAGTTCCATGTGGAAACCAAATTCTCCTCGGTAAGTCATGCCAATAGCGTAGAAATTCTTTGTTGAGTCTTTAGCGAACCCCTTATGGTAGCTAGCCAATACAGGAAACTTCTTACCTCCGTAGCATTATTTGGAATAGTAAAATATCTTGGCTTACTCTTTCCTTGCTTTCAAATTAAATATGTTTTATCCAAATCACACCTTCCAAACCTTCTTGTGCAAAGATTCGACAACTCAAACAATATTTGGGTAGAAAAATACAAAGTGGTATTCACTCTCTATGTTTATTGAAAGCTCGATTTAGTACTCTACCCCTCCAATTCAAATGTTGATTGAAAAGGCCACCGAATCTCTATCTTAAATTCTTTCTTTACCCAAAATAATCTGATGTTCATAATAACCTAATGCTAAATACTAGCAAGTCCTAAGCACATTGGCATATTGATCATTCTAGGTAGTTTACCATGATTAATTCATTTTTTGTATGTTATGTAATTCTATTTATCTAACTCCAATCTAAAATTTAAATTTAAGTGATAATCCTAATAAAACTTTCATTTTACTTGTAAAATCAAATATCATTCACAACACTAGTAAGCTTCTAAAAATGTAAAACTCTTTATTAATTTTAACAAGCATTTCATTTTGACAGAAATCATGACATCTTTCTTCGATTTAAATTATCCAAAACAGTTCGGCTTAACTTAGAAAGTAGACATGTAAACTTAACTTTCTATAATTTTCCTTTATAAATAAGAAATTTTCACAAATGTTTATTTTAAAAGAAAATGTGATATTTTAACCTATTATTACTTTTTTTCCAAAATGTGATAGAAAAATTATAAAAAACATTCAAAAGCTAGGTTTTACATCTTCTTAATTTCCCTTTCAAAAGTTTCATTGCCAAAACCAAAGCATACCTCAAATGGTAAGTGCAATAATGCACCTTATGCTAAACTTTAAAAAAACAAAAGATTTAAAGTAGTCATAGAAAATTACTTTTCATTAAACTTTCTATATTGAAGCTTAAATAAAGCGTTACTAGTTTAAACTTCAACATCTATACATTTCCAAAAATCTCAAACACTGATGTTTATATCCTATTATTTTTATTAAAATAATCTTTTAATTAAATTTCATAAAGTGAAACCAAACTGTTTTTCTTTTAAAAAATATTAAACATCTAATGATTTTAACTTTCTAAAAAGTATTTCCAATTGTTTATCACTTAAATTGGAGTAGATGAAAACAACCTAATTTACTCAAGCCCAACTACATATATCAACGCTTTAAGAGCACGTGTTTTTAATCCCTCTACTTTTAAAATGGTTAGCTTAAGCCACCAATAGAGCGTCTAAATCTAATGTAGGAACACTCTAGCAATTCAACGAGACTTCTACAACTATTTCCATTATATGAATTGGATATCCACTTTATTGAGGAGATGTATTCTAACCTTGAGGAGTCCTTCTTTCACTCTTCCTTTATGCCTTATTGACATCACAGTTCTCTTCTATACGTCCAAGGGTACTACTCTTATTTTTCTTCATCCTTAGACTCGAAATTCACTCACTACTACTAGTTGGTATAGGTAACCTCTATTAGCTTTTCTTTGTGAATTAAATTATAAAAATGTGATGGACTTATTTTTCAAACTAAACTACTATAATCATTAACATTTATTTTGACTCACGGTTGTTTGCGTATATAAGGGACAATGCAACAACTACCTTATAAGTCAAAATGTATAGGGTGTGACATATAAATATATATATATATATACATACATATATAATAGAAAATTAAAATTATACACGTCTAATCCCTAAGGAATCCTAAACCTATGCTACGAACCAGACTTTTTGACCCTCGAAAATCGACACTAATACATCCACTAAATTATATGCCAAGAAATCGAATGCCTGAAACCTCGATTGTAAAGGGAAAGAAAGAAGGAAGAAGATAAGAAGAAGACTAAACAACACAGAATCTCACAACAGAATGAGTAATCTATAATATACCATAGATCTTTACACAAACAACAATCAACAAAACTGCAATATATGTATATACAGACATCAATCAGAGAATACTAACCTATTTCAGCCTGGATAGTTATAACAGCCTGTCCTCACAATTGTTGATAAACACAACAATGAATACAGTGGAAGATAACCATCTACGTGAACACCTCTCTGGGCCTCCAACTCATCTCCTAAAGCTCCAAGCATCCAAACTAATCTATAATATGCTCGGTCTGACCCGAGCATTATAATAAAATAACACCCAAGTCAGTCTGGAAAACCAGCGTGAGAAACACACCCAACTGGATTTGAAGTTACATAAAAATCTTTGAAATCAAAGGTATCTCGTAAGACCACGCCGCACATAAACACGGACGGGTTTTTACCTTACGACAACCAAAACCATTTCTATAGAAAATCCATTTATATTATAATAATGTCTAAAGGCGAGAATAACAATATTCAAATAGCTGTGATGCTCGTGAGTGTACATCACAACAATACTGGTATATAATTGAAAATTAATAAGGCACGTTCGCTAATTGTGTAGGATTTCCATGGCGGTGCCCTCAGTACTTCGAGGAACAGTTCTCCTACACAAGGATCAGAGCTATCCTTCCGAAGCAGCATACATCCCTAGTGATGTACCATAGGAAAAACAAAGCTGGTCTCGCTAAGACCGAGTGCATCGCCTAGAAACCCGAAAATGAACGTCAATGATGCTGCAGTCATCACCAAAATTATTTTCCAGTGACCGAAGGGAGTTCAGTGCTTTTATTCCTTTTAAAACCCTTTTAAAAATATTCCCATTCAAAAATATTTTCCAAATAATATCACTATTATTTTCCAAAACTTTGAAAAACCATTTCCAAAATTAACGGGATTTAAATTCCTAAATTTCCAGCTTTTAAATCCTTTTTATAAATCATATTTATAATATACTTCTGAAATTTCATTTCCTTTCAATTTATAAATCACATTTATAAACTATATATTTATATAATCTCACTTTGGTTATATAAAATCACTTCTTAACTTTTAATCTTGTTTACATTATAGTATCAACCTTTATTCTATCACAAACAACAATCAACAAATAATAATAATAAAGTATTATCATTCTCTAACAACCAACCACACCATATATACCCTAATAATTTTCTGAAATAATATTTCTTTATATATAAAACCATAATCAGGGTAAAATTATTTCATTTACCCAATTTCAAAACAATACCATGTCGAATTACTCTCTCAAGTGTTTAGAGATCCCTATCAATAACGTTAATTACTCGTATTGACCAGAATCCATAAGCCACTCAATAGATCAACCAACACAATATAAAACATTTATATACCACTAACAAATACGTGCTCATATATATATATACACTCAAATTCATTCTAAGGTGCTACTGACCCTATCTCTAATGAGTAGCCCACCAAAGCCAAGGTTCTCGCTTAACCTTTAGCTCTGATACCAAATGTAACGAACTGGACTTTTCGACCCTTGAAAATCGACACTAATACGTCCACTGTATTATATGCCAAGAAATCGAATGCCGGATAACCCGACTGTTAGAGGAAAGAAAGAAGGAAGAAGATAACAAAAAGACTAAACAACACAGAATCTCAGAGCGGAACGAGTAATCTATAATATACCATAAATCTTTACACAAACAATAATCAACAAAACTGCAATATATGTATATGCAGACATCAATCGGAGAATATTAACCTATTTCAGCCTGGACAGTTATAACAGCATGTCCGCACAATTGCAGATAAACAGAATAATGAATACAGTGGAAGATAACCATCTACGTGAATGTCTTTGGGCCTCCAACTCGACTCCTGAAGCTCCAAGCATCCAAACCAATCTGTAATATGCTCGGTCTGACCTGAGCATTATAATAAAATAACACCCGAGTCAGTCTGGAAGCAAGCGTGAGAAACACGCTAACCTAGATTTGAAGTTTTATAAAGATCTTTGAAATAAAGGTATCTCGTAAGACCACACCACACATAAACACGGACGGGTTTTTACCTTACGAAAACCAAAATCATTTCTATAGAAAATCTATTTATATTATAATAATGTCTAAAGGCGAGAATAATAATATTTAAATAGCTGTGATGCTCGTGAGTGTACATCACAATAATACTAGGTATATAATCGAAAATCGATAAGGCACGTTCGCTAATTGTGTAGGATTTCCATGGAGGTGCCCTCGGTACTTCGAGGGACGGTCCTCCTGCACAAGGATCAGAGCAATCCTTTCGAAGCAGCATACATCCATAGTGATGTACCATAGGAAAAACAAATTCTGGTCTCGCTAAGACCGAGTGCATCGCCCCATGCATGCATAACAACTATGAGTGGCATCTAGGAGGAGCTGACTACACCCTATGGGTTTGCCAACATTACTAGCAATGCCTCCTATATCTGGTTTTAGTCATTCCTGCTGATGAGGCAACGTCCAGCATTCTAGCTTACGCACCACCACCAAATAGATCACAGAATCCCACATTGATTCCAATACCCCAACAGGTCTCAGAATCACACATAGGTTCCCACATCTCAATTAGATCTTGGAATCACTCCCGGATTTCCATACCCCAATGGGTCTCGGAATCACACATGGATCCCAACATCTCAATATATCATGAAACTCCCTCATAAAACCGTATATGGTTTCCGAAGTGGTTACAGATTCGAGTCATCTCTTACGAGTACACTCTTATGTTTCTCGGGTGCCCCACAAAACCAAAACCCGATTTTCGGAATGCTCAATATCGGTTCTTTTGGAAATAATCAGACAATACATAAGAGCAGGAATCACTCCCTAACCGTTTAAGTGGACGGATCTCCTTCTCATTTGTCCTAAAAGAACGAAGCAAGCTTATACGTACAGTATAGTGTCACCGATGGTAACTGTACCATATAATTCTCGTGTTTCCCCTAGATATTTCCAGAGTTAAAATCCTTCCGTGTTAAGTAGGGAATATTTCCGTACCACCAAAATTAAGAAGGATTACATATTTTAGGCCAAGATTTGATAGTCAGTTATTGAACTATCAAATAAACAAACATTCAAACAATGATTTATTCCATAGGTGAAAACAACACAGGTTAAGCACATAGCGACCACCGGCCTCCTTTTAATAAATCCTTCATAAATAAAACCCACTTCATAAATTACTTATAAATTACAAAGATATATTCGCAAATCTCTATATTCCAATACTTAGAAATATCCATATACTTATCTCAACAGTATAAGTATATCCTCAAAATTTAGAAAGTTTTCTTTTATTCGATTCTCCAAAACCATTTATAAAACATTTTATAAATCTCCGAAAACCATTTATAGTCCCTTTATAAATATTCCATCCCTTAAAAGCTTCTTATACATTTCAAAAATCACTAATAAACCCTTTATGAATCCATAAACAATTTATAAAAACTTCTTTTATAAATCTATAAACTTGTTCCTGAAATTCGTTTATAAATATCAAATCATTTATAAACTCTTCACTTTTCAAATAACCTTTCCTTAATTCTTCAAACCCATTTTATAACTCTTTATAAAATCTAAGTCTTTCAAACATATTTCCAAGGTCTCAGAAATTATTGTAAATAATTTAAAATATTTTACTTCAAACACCATTATATAATAATGATTATTAACATTAAAATTTATACATTTTTAAACATCTTAAAAATGATAATTAATAACTTCAAAATATTGTTTAAGAACAATAATAATTAACCTTTACCATTTTCATAAATAGTAATAATTTATTTTAAAACCTTATTAATAATCCTTAATATTAATTCCAAACCATAATTATTCTTAAATAATAAACCTTATCACATTTTGATAATTCTTTAAATCCATATTACTATAGACAATTAACTTTGAAATAATACTAATATAATTAAATAACCTTAAATTCTTATTAGTATAATTAATTAACTTTAAAACCATATTAATATAATTAAATACTTTTTAAACAATATTAATTTAATTAAACACTTTAAAACAATATTACTATAATAAAATAACTATAAAACAACATCAATATAATTGAATAATCTAAAAATAATACTATTAAAATTAAATAAATAAATCCTTAGAACAAATATTTCTGAAACCCGATTTCAGATTTAAAAATCATTTCTTGTCTTTTAAAACCAATTCCGACTTAACGACAGTTTATAGTATTTTTAAAATACTAATTAGAGGCCAATAGCCACCCAACACTTAACCAATATTAATATTAATTTTCTATCACTACTAGGTTTTAATTTCAAACATATATGATGTTATAACCACAACATCCACAATCATATTTATTATTCAATATTCCATATAAAGGAAATATTATTGAAACAATATAATCCAATAATAGCGAGGAATCCCGTTGGATCCCTCCAACATGTTTCCCCTTGCATCACAAATGTTAGATAATCATGAAATATAAATCAACTGCTTTGAGGTGGGATTCGTATACAAAGGGTCATCCGCTCTTACACAGGAACGTAATAGGGCCTCATCTGCTCCAGTAGGCGGGAATATTCAATCCAATGAATAAATATAATAATTTATCCAAACGATCATTCAACAATTTTTATCAACTATATACCATACTAGTGATCCAAAAAGGTGAGATTAACTCACCGAAATTTTCTGTTGTCCCCGAGGCATTCCGGTTTGGAACTAAAACCGAATGACGTCCGATTTTAGCCCAAAATTCAATAGTCTCCAAATTCATCCAAACTAGTTTCACTGTGAAGCTTTCGTCCTTACGAGCGTAACATAAAAAGTTTCGTGCCAATCAGACCTTGTATGAGAGAGTTATGAACTTTTATAAGTTATATATTATAATTTATAATTAAACACACTAATCACATCATTAATTAAATTAATTATCAACCTAACTCATCTCCCTACTCAACTAACCACTCTTCCTATACACGAGACACACCTCTTCACGGCCGTGCATCACCAACCAAGATACGAAGCTCCGACGAATGGAAACGACTTTCGAGGATGCTGCCGAACTCCCCATTGGAATTCCACCTCCCAGTCCTCATAAATCGAAGCTCGAACTTCCTTGAAACGGCGCAACCTTCACCCTCCTCCACGCATACAGTAACCCATCGCGATCGTCAAATGGAGTCGCACGTCCCCATATTAATGCCGCAGGTGCTATTTACCTTCCCGAATCCAAATATGCCATCCAATTTGCCAAACTCCATCACAAATTCCTCCAAAATCAAACCCTAGGCCGACTAAGAACACAAACCCATCACTGTCGAAAATCGACTACCCCAATGAAATGCCGCACCTCCTAGAAACTCACCCATATGAAGATCCTATCGAGTGAAGAATTTTAAAATTCGTTTTATAATTTTTCATGAAGTATAAAATTTGATTTCAATTTTTGAAATGAAAAAGAAATAACTACAGCGGCCATTATTTTAAACCGGATGAGGCACATGGGCTTGTACAGGTTGGTGTGGGCTGATAGAGATGTGTCACTGTATTGTAAAGTTAAATCGAAGAAACTATAATATTTAAAATTCAAAATATCTACCTATATAGTTACGGACCCCAATCGAGACGTGCCACCTGGCATTCTATATGTTATTTTCCTATTCCGAACGTAATGGAACTTGTTTCGGGACCTTATTTGATCGTACAGAGAAGATAGTTTTTTGAACCCAATTATTATATTAAATTTTCGATATTAATTTCAACACGTTTCTATCCCATACGATCAAATGATACGTTTGATCGCTATGAAATTTGACGGCTTCATTATTACGGACCCAAAGACTCCGGTTTTGTCAAAATCCAAGACTGTGCCCCAGAAGGCTATTTTTATATGTTAATTAAAACGAGTTATTTTCAAATCGGTTAAATCACTTTTAAAACCAGTTTAAAAGTTTTGTTACCTTCATTCTTATTATATAGAAATTTAAGAAGCTTTTAAATCATTTTTCTCCAAATAAAAATCCAAGGTTCAATTATTTAAATAAATTCAATTATTAAATTCAGCAATTAAATTATCCAATAAATTCCTATATTTGAAATTCAAATTATTTAACCTATAAAATTAACTTTTCAATATTTAAAATTAATTAAATATTCTAATTTCAAATAACTAAAATTCTGGGTCGTTACATATGCTCATGTACCAAATGTAACAACCCGCACCTCCGAACACACCGATTCAAGGCCTAAAATGGCGTTTGAACTCGCATCTTGCCAGGAAGAACGAGTCATTAGATTTTAAAAGTTTAAATGACACAGAGAAAATGATAAATTTAATACATTTCACACTTTCAAATCTCCTGGCGGAAGGGAATAAATTATAAATGCTGAAAATAATCCAAAACAAATAACAATCTCAACAAAACATAGTCCGTACAACATTGTCTCCAAATGCCAAATAAAAAGAGTCATATAGTAACAGAATTCATTCACCAGACTGTCTGACTCACTCCGCTCCTCCTTCTTTTATACCATTAAGGAGGATAGGTTAGTAGGTGATTTGGTGTGGACCCAGTGCATGGAGTAGGAGACCATGTGATTAAAGTTATAGTATTTATGGTAACTCCCCATATACCTTCTATTGGTTAGACATTATATTATAATCAAACTATTTGTATTTGACATTTGGAGACATTGTTAGACGAACTACATTTTGGTAAGATTGTTATCTGTTTTGGACTATTTTCAGTATTTATATTTTCCATCGTGAAATCTAAAAGTGTGGAATGAATTAAATTTATAATTGTCTCGGCATCATGTAGACTTTTAAAACCTAACGAATCATACTTCTTAGTACGTCGTGAGTTTAATTGGCATTTTAGGTCATGAATCGGTGTGTCTAGAGGTACGGTTGTTACATTTGCATTATAAACTAGAACATGCAAATGAAAGAATTGTAGCTTAATATTGAATGATAATAAATCTCACATGTTGTTGTGAAATTATATAACATCATGTGAAAATATAAATAATTTAAATTTAAATATAGGGATTATTTATTTTTTGTCCAGTCAACCCAAAAGGAAGAGGAGTTATTAAGGAGGTTGTCAAGATGCCTGGAGAAGGCAGTAGTATTCCAAGCTTTTAAGTTTTTAATCTGAAGTCCACTATCCTTTTTTGGAAGCTCTAGTTTCCAGAAGGCAACGGGAGCAAGTTTTCGAATGTATATAGAGCCAGACCATAAGAATCTAACCTTTGCACTTTTAATCAAAGAGATTAGCTTATTAGGCAATATGAAAGCTCTATCCCAATATACATTTAAGGAGAAAATGACAAAGTTGATGATGGTAAGTCTGCCAGCTTAACTTAAAAAACCGTTATGCATATATTTATAGTAGCTATAATTTTCTCATATAGAGGAAAGCATTGAGTTTTAGTGATTCTCTTAGTGGCCAGAGGGATTCCAAGATAGCTCATGTCATCCTGAAGAGGCTGCATTTTGGTAATGGAGAGCCAGTGATCAACTAGAGGACCAGAAATCCTAGCTAAAAGAATATGAGATTTGGAAGAATCAATGTACAAGCTAGTGAAAGAAGAGAAGGATTGCAAAGTGTTCATAATACATGAGATAGATGAGATTGTGGGTTTGGTAAATATTATAAGATCATCAACAAAGGCTAAAGACGTGATCTGAGGATCTTTGCATTTAGGATGAAGAGAGAGAGCCTTCTCAATAACGTGTTTAATTAGATCTTGAGTTAGAGTCTCCATGATTATGATAAAAAGATATGTAGATATCGGGTCTCCCTGCCTCAAAACCTTAAGTCCTTTGAAATAACCAACTGTATGAGCATTAATGAGAAGAGAATATCTAACAGAGGTAATGTATTCATATATCCATCCAGAGAAGATAAGGGAAAGTTCATTTTACTCATATTGTTGATAAGAGAAGACCACTTCACAGAGTCAAATGCCTTTCTTCTATCAATTTCATTATCGCTCTAGGAGATATACTAGCAATAGAGTAGCCATTGAGAAGCTTGTGAGTAATTAAAACATTATCTAGAATGTTTCTCTGAGGTAGGAAAGTAACTTGTTTCGGGGATAAGACAGTGGTTAATGTTTGCTTCAGCCAGGTGGCCAGAATTTTAGAAATGCTCTTGTAAATAATGTTGCAACAAGCTATTAGTTTAAAAAATTGAGTATCATTTGTTTGATTAGAGGTTTTAGGAATAAAGGTTTGGTTTATAGAGTTGATGGCCATGAGCATTTTACATTTATTAAAAAACTATGAATAGCTAATAGCACATGCTTTTCAATAATATGCCAACGGTAGGTAAAAAAAGTGGAACTGAAACCATCAGGGCCACCACATGCTAATTTTCTAGTGCTATAAATGGATGTTTTTATCTCCTCATTAGAAATAGTGGAAGAGAGACATTCTTGCTGACTCAAGAGGAGTTGTGCTAGAGAAAGTGTGGATATGAAGTTTTTTCACCTGGGGAATCATCATGAGTGCCAAGGAGGGAATTGTAATAGCTAAGAAAGGCATCATCAATGTCATTAGGGGAAGAGTGCAAGTTACAATGAGTGCCAGCTATTTGAGATATACGAGCTTTAGCTTTCTTGATTTTAATAGAAGCATGTTAGTATTTCTATCTCCAAATTGAGTCCACTGCTCTCTACTCTTCTGCTTCATCATATTGGCTTCTAAGGATAATGCATTAACAAGTTGGGAATTCAAGTCACTTGCAAGAGAGCTTAGGCTTGGGTCTAAAGAGTTATTCATAATCTGGCTTTGCATAATGTCAAATTTATGTTTGATGGAGGCTGAGTGTTTCTGTCCCGGGCTAAATTTATTTCTAGCCCATATCCTAAGAGCATGTTTAGTATTCTTAAGTTTCTACTGAAGGATGTACATAGGATTCCCAACAACTCTTTTATTCCAAGCCTCTAGCACTATTTGTAAAAAAATAGATTCTTTACTCCATGCATTAAAAAATTTGAAATTTGAGTTAATTTTAATGGCATCCCCAAAGGAGAGAATGAGGGGGCAGTGATCAGATAGCTTTGGAGTCAGAATGTGGATAGAAATGGAAGGCCATTTTTAGATAGTGAAGAAGTTGGAGAAGGCATGATCAATTTTGGTAAGAGTTCCATATCCATGTCCGCTCTTATTAGACAGGTAAAGTTGCAACCATTATATAGAATATCAATAAGAGAGGCAGAAAGAATGGCTTTATTGAGAGGAAAGAAGTATCTAAAGGAGAGAGGAGGCCCTCCAAATTTATGAGTGGACAGGTATGAGCAGTTAAAATCCCCTTATATAATCCAGGGATGGGTATCTTGGCTGAGGTGAGGGATGTAGCTAAGAAGTTGATGTCTTAGAGTTGAAGAGTTCATGGCATATACAAAGGTGAAATACATTGAAGTTGCAGTGGAAAGGTGAATAGCATGAGAGTGAATGAATTGATTATCTTAGAGTATTGTGGTTAGTGAAAACATTAAGTGATCTAGACCACTAAAAGCCTACCATAAGGAGCTTGGTTAATGGTGCTTATAGAGAACCAGGATGGATCTATGTAGGAGGCAGCTCTCCTGGAGAGACTTTCATTAAGTTTAGTTTCAAAGATTGATATTAGAGATAACTTGAATTCATGAATAAGATCTTTGATCTGGTCAAGTTTGATATCCATATGAGCAGCCCTAATATTCCAAGCAGCAATATTGTGTGTCATTAAATAACTGATGGGGTTGTTTTGGAAGAATTTATGGTACTTCTTGAAGAAGTTAGAGTGATATTATCAAGAGAGATGTTATCTGGTAAGGAGGAAAGGTCGTCAAGTTAAAGGCTAAGAGAGAGGAGGAGGATTTAGATCTCCTTTTAGGGAGAAAGGAGTAGCTTAGCTTGGTGTTGAATTTGGGTGTTAATAAGAGCTTGTTCTTGCTCTTGGCTTTTTTCTTGTTATAAATTTTAACATCTGAGTTGAGTTTGGGGGCCAAAGAATCAGTAGCTGAAAGGACAGGTTGACAGATAGTAGAGGAGGAAATCATATTTGAAGCAGAACCAAATACAGAATGTGTTGCATTAGCTGGAGTGAAGGTTGTAGAGTTAAAAAATAGATAAAGTTCCAATATTTAATAGTGCTACTTATCCAGATGTCCTTGTTTCATTATGCACATGCACACATGAGTTAATGTAGCATTTAGTGGGAGAACGGGTCATATATGGAGGGAAGGATGTTTCATGCAATATTGTGGATTCAGACAAGTCACAAGATACTGAAGAAACTAAATAGTTTGGTGATTTTGAAATTACAAGAGGGATTTTATTGGCATGGGTGCAAGGAGAGAGATTTAAGTGTGAAGAATCAGAGGAGACAATAATATGTGTGACCATGGTGGCCTAGTGCACCTGATCAGATTGTACAACGAGAGTATCCTTTTTTTATTTTTCATAGACTAGTATATCAGATACATCAACATCAGTATCAGACACATTGTTAACATTTTCTTTATGCTTAAAGGAACGGTCAAATTCATTTATAATTTCTTGGACAGCAAATCTATTGTTGGAGACCTCTCCAAATATTCCTTTCGATGAGGGCGCTAGCAGGTCCAGAATCACTAACACTTGCAATATGGTTTTTGGGATGCTCTTGTTCTATTTTAGCTAATTCCCAAGATACATTCACACTAGCCATAGGAGAGGCAATAGTAGGAACTTGATTTCTGACTTACTTCTTTGTGCTACCGACCCTATTCTATGCATTCTTATGAACATGCCTAGAACTAAACTTGCTGTAAACATTTTTCTTGGAGGGAATTTCACTTTCAACAGATTGAGCTTTATCATTCTTTTTTTCATCTCCATTCTTTTCCGCTTTATATCTATAACTTTCACACATTTCATTTTTGTGTCCAAACAACTTACAGAAATCACAAATATTTGGCCTCTATTAATAAAAAACTTGAGCATGCTGCAAAGAGCCATCTAGAAGTTGCACTAGAAAAGAGCTAACGAGCTGACTTGAAGGTGATATTTCTATTAGACATTTTGCAAATTGCATTCTATCTATTTTTTCAATAACTTCATCAAGACATATGAGTTGACCTAATCTATTTGCAAGCCAGTTAACCGCAATCTGGGACCAAGCAAAAAAAGGTATGTTAGATAAATGAACCCACATCGGCACTGACTTAATGGATCCACATACATTACTCAAATTTGGATCCCATTGTTTTAGGATGAACGACTTGTTTTTAGTGATTATTGTGTCTTCTTCAATAATTCATCTCCTTTCTCCTTCATCAGATAGCAAGAACCAAAATGGACCCATCAAAATTTATGTTACCTCTAAGCTTCCATAGCTTCTTTAAATGATGAATCATAGCGGTATAGGATAGTGAGCGATCTAAGAAAAACCCAACAATAATCATTCTGGGAAAGAGCTCCTACCGGCAGAACTTCGGGTGGAGGAATAATAGCTTGATCAAAGAAGCTCAAATTCATCTGAACAGGGTTGCACTTCCCAGCATTTCGGGGAAGATGCTTAAAGAGAGAAGTGCAACACTATTCAGAGATAGATGGAGGAGAAAAATGAGGCAGGAAGGATTGAAGTGAGAGGAACAGAGGAGGAAGGAGCAATGGTTGGGGGAGAGGAAAGGAGCTGGAGGAGGGTTGGGTGGAAGAGCAGGAAGTGGAGAGGATAGGATAGCAAGGGAGGGTGGAGTAAAGTCAATGGAATGGAGAGGAAGGACAGGTGAAGTGATAGGAGGGATGGAGGGAAAAGGAGGGATGGGTAGGCTACCATTGAATTTGATGAAAGCAAGACCATCATCTAGTTGGATATGGAAAGCCATGCTCAATCTTAAAGACTCTCTTATTCCTCATACTAGACTCTTGCTTGATTTTGATAGTGAAGTAAAGTATTTGGTTGTTCCTTGGATTACTAAGGGGCTTATACTTAAGAATTGCTTGACTCATGAGGAAGTTATACAAACGGGGGTCCCCTTGTAGGCTAAGGCTGTTACTTACATTAGACATGGCATCATCCATCTCCTCAGGTCTAGTAGCTTGATCATTTCTACCCTCTGGAATGTACACAAAAACTCTAGGATATCCCATGTTGACAAAGATACCTATGTTTGGACTTCTGATATGACCTTACTCCTCTAGCACTATATACAAAGCTATCACTACCACTCATACAGTCACCAAATTCCTTTAGTTTCATATGACTTGGAACATGGAAAAGTTGAATTTTTTTCTTCCAAAGGTCTTGAGAAATGCAATACACACTCTTAACAATCTTGCGTACAATGGTCTGTCAAACTCTTCATTCTGTTTTCTTGCAAATGCTGCCCTGAAGACAATCTACATCTATTCTTTGAATGCTCTTCCACTGGAAAAAATTAAAGGATATAGGTGGATATGCTCTTCCTTTCAATAATGGCAAGTTGGAATGGAAGAGTGTATACATTGAAACTACCTGCAAGAACCCTTCCTCCGATGGTATATTACTGATATTAAATGTGTTTGCAGCCTCAGTTTGGAAGGAAAGGAATTCTAGACTGTTTACAGGTAAGGAAAAATAGGTTGGAAATCTTTCATGGGATGCTAAACGATATACAAAAAAGAAATGAAGTTCTCTCTATATAAATATCCTATTGAAATGCAGTATGCTTGGAGTGCTGCATAGGCCCTTGCCTATGACTCCTTGCCTTGTTTCTCTTAGTTTATTTTATTTCTTTCTTTTTCCTTTTATGTTTCCCTCTGTAACTCCTTTATTTCTTGCTTGTAAAGTTTTTCAAGTAACAAATAAAATTGTAGGGGCCCATTTAACCCCACTGGCTTTGCCAAAAAATGTACGGATTATTTAAATATTTGAATAGTGAACTAATTATTAATTAAATGGATTTGATAACCTTATTTAACTCTTTTTAATTAATAAATAATAATGGTGAATGCATTTTGTAAATTTATTTAAAATTATAAATAGTTCGAATAAATAACAAGAAAATCAATTGTTAATAAAACCATTTGATTTTTAAATGAATTTATATGATTTTTCCATAATTTTTAACTTAGAAAATATTAAAGTTAACGTTTGACATATTTTTCAGCAAACGTTAGTATTTTTGAAATTTCATCGAATAAGATAACTAGTGTATTTTATTATTGTATTGGATCGTGTCGCATTTTTATAGGCGGTCGTATTTTTATTTCGGTCATTCGCGGCTCGTATGCAAACGAAATTTTGTGTAGCGAAATGCTGGAAATTTTAAAATAAACTAGACTACACACATACTTTCCCTTTTTACTTTTCATTTTTCCCTCTACTTCTTCATCTCTTGTACTTTAAAAGAAAATTTAATCTAGCCGCCTTAATTAAAATTCAAATTCTTAAGCTATAATAAACGAAAATTAAAATCGTAGGATCTGTTGGGTTCGTATGAGTGGGATCTTCAAATATTTGTAAGTATTGAGGGGTGTGGCATTATTTATTTGGGCTCAACCCTGTGGACGTGAACTAGGGTTTGGCAGAAGCGAGTGTGAAGGAGGCGATATACAAAACAAAGGATATGGTTGCATTGTTCTTGTCGAAGAGCACCATTACCCGAATTTTCAGCATTTGCGATTGACTACATGGAAAGGCGACAATTTTTTTGTCGCAGCAAACCCTCCAGGTTGCGTTTCTATTGGGTGTGTCAAGCTCCATGGGGTGGTGTCCGTTGGGAAGAGATTGCAAAGAGGAGATCATTGGTGAAGTTCGTGGTCGATTTCGTCGAGTGTGGAGGGAGAGAGGAGGAGAGAGGTGATCAACAATGGGTGTGTTTGCTTATATAGGTGCACGACATGTACAGGGATAAATGAAATTTGGGAAAAAGATAATGAAGGATGATTAACAGTTTAATTAAGTAATTAATTAATCTGAAAATTTATAAAATCGATAACTTCTTCATAAGAGGTCCAATCAACATGCGGTCTTTTGAGTTGTGCTCGTAAGAGCTTTACCTATGCACTAGAGTTGATTTCATCAAGTTTTAAGAAAGTGAAATTTTTAGCTAAAATCGAACGACTATTTTGGAATGCTTAAGCATTAGTTGGAATTTTGATGAGTTAATTCACCTTTCAGTGAACCCTATATGATATATAGTTGGTATAAATTATTGTTTGCTTGCTTGAATGATTTCTTTATTTCATTTGGTTGAATTCCCGCTTAAAAGCGGATGACATAATTAACCATTGTTTTACAGGAGACTTTTGTAGAGAGGCTTAAGGGCTTTCCCACCGACATTAATTTAATTATACTCTTATGTTGCTTATATTTATATTTGTTTAAAATATTTGTGACGTGTTTGATTTGTGTAAATGTCGTTATAGCGATTATCGCTATACCGTCACTTATGAAATACAATCTCCTTAAATCTTTATGTGTAGAACTAGTGCATAGGTAATTCAAGTTTTCAAATGAATTTTATTGACCTCAAATTTCTCTAAATTCATGGGAATACATACTAGACCCATAGTATGTTTTTCTACAACGAAAATATAGTATTTATCATAGTAACCATTTTGTAAATGATTTTCTCTACTCTTTTAGCGGCACTATTTCCAACTTTTATAAAATCATTTCAAACTTGGTTTTTCTTCTTCAATCTTTCTGGTGAACCTTTCTAACATGTATTTAAGTGTTTTAAAAGTAGTTTGGAATTTATATATATTTTAAAGGATTTATTTCAAATTATTGAAGAAGATGTTTTTAAAATAAAGGAAGGAAATAATTTTTGAGTTTGAATATAATTTTAAACTAGAAAATTTTCAAGTATTATTTGAAATAAATATTTAAACTAAATTTTCAAATATTTTTAAGAATTTTGAAGTGAAAAGGAAGCATGGATTACAACACCATTGTTGTGATAAATTTTTCCGAGAATTGAGGAAGAATGCATGGATTATAATACTTTTGTTATAATAAATGATTTCAAAAGTTGGTTTAGAAAAGTATTGCTTGACTTAATAAGCGTTAATAGTGTTAAACTTGGAGGAGTTTTGTATTAAAGATAAAACAAAGTGTAATTGATTTTTGGGTTTATAGTAAACAATGTTCAAATGACAGTTGTTTTTTGACCCTTCTTTTAAATACACTTAGAAATACAATTAGCTCTTTAAAAGAATATTTTAAAGAGTGTTTTTAAAGAGTTTTATGAATATTTATGATGTGAAAATCAAGCACAAGTGAGAGTCACATATTTTAAAATATTGATTCGTTTATAGAAAATATTTAGTTTTACACTTAGCACTATACGTCAAGGTATGGAAACTTGTCTCTGTCTTGAAGGTTAAAAATGTACATCAAGGCAAGGCTTAGAGGTAACACTACCTTAACTTGCCCTGCTTCATTTTTAATCAAGGGATAGTACAAGTTTGAAATAGATTAATGGTGATAAGTGTAAGAGATTTAATGTCTATAATTTATATCACTTATATGGAAAGGAGTTAGGCATATACTTAACACTAAAACGTTGAAGGAACTCTTGCTATTCTTAAAGTTAAGAATGTTTGTCGAGTCAAGGTAGAAAGCAACACTGCCCTTACTTGTCCGGCTTCATTGTTTTTCCTAGGATAGTGTTAATTCGAGATCAATGAGTTGTGATAAGCATATGAAATTTTTATTTCCATATACGGTCGTTTTTCCATTCCCGATAGTTGATTTATTAACTATCGATTCTACTATCTTCTTTGAGTTTCGTCAATCTAATATGATTTTTTGCTCATTTAAACGTGGATATCCTTTGTCGAAAATTACTAGAACCAAAGAGCGAGTGCACGTCAAGCTATGTGGGGTTGATCCCATTAGGGAATTTTCACATCTACTCTAGATGGATTCGATTTTATTAACACGGAGATGTAAAATACTCGATACAAAGTAAGGTTGATGCGGTCTAGCTTGTACATTTATGAGAGAGTCATAGAGTGAATGACCCTCTTGGGTATATTTTCTAGAGGAATACTTTTAGTAAAAGGGCTCACCTTCCTAGTCATTGTTGGAAAAATTTCTTTTCCTTATTTGATTCAAATCTTTGAATTTCTTTCTTAATTGCATCGAGAAGTGTCTGGTACTCATCTTGATGTTTAATTATTTGTGTCCATTCTTTAAGTTTGGATTTTTATCTTGTTTGCATCCATTCTTTCAAGTTTGGATTTTGTTTTGATTCAATTTCCACTCTTTCATATATGGATGTTGTTCCTGTGAGGTAAAATCCATTCCGCGTTTAGCAGCGTGGTCTCATAGATTATTAAATGTTCATCATATTTCATGAGTTTTCTCACATTGGTTTTTCAGACTGAACCGGGTGTTATTTTATTATAATGCTCGGGTAAGACCAAGTTTTTCTAGGTTGTCGTTGTTGGGACATGGAGCTCTTGGAGTAAAGTGGGATGTTTACCACCATTGTATTTTTATTTTCCACTGTATTATTATGTATACCCATCAAGAATTGTAAGGTCGGGAAGTTATAACTATCCAGGCTAATGTGGTTTTCTTTCAACTTTGATATACCTTGTGTCTTGGAGTGATAGCTTTCACTATCTTTGCTATATTATATGTGATCTTTTCACTGTGAGATTTTTTTTTCGCGTGTTCTTTTATTTTTATTTACCCTAACTATATGCCTTTCTGGCACTTTAATGCTCGGCATTAAATGTTGTGAATGTATTTGGTATCGACTTTCGATGGTCGGAAAGGTGGATCATTACATTTAGTAACAAAGCTGAAGGTTAAGTGAGAATCTTGGCTTTGGTGGGGTAAACTCATTTGAGATAGGGTAAGTGACAACCTATAATGAGTTGAGAGTATAATATATATAAGTGTATATTTGTTGTTACTATAAAAATGTATGATGTTAATTGGTCTATTGAGTTGCTTATGAATTCTGGTCGAGACGTGGGACACTATGGTGTCAATAGGGATTTCTAAACACTCGAACAATACAAACGGACATGATATCGATTTTTGAAAATTTGGTAAATGAAATATTTTAACTAGGATTATATATTATATATAAGAAATAATTTCAAATTTATATAGTTATTTATGGTGTATTTGTTTTTTAATGATAATATTTCTTTATTATCTTGTTGTTTGATTTGTCATGCTCGGGTAGTTTAGGAGCATTGACTATTATTTGTTGATTGTTGAATTATCCCCGACTAGTTTATGAGCATTTATTGTTAATGATTGTGAGTGCACTAAAACAAACCCCTTGTGAATTAAGTTTCATATTTTGACTATAATGTGTTAGGAGAAAATGTTAAGTTAAAAGTCGTCTTTTAGTAAAGTTTTTTAATATAATCTAAATGGGAAAATAAGACATTTAGAGGATAAATATATGTGAAAAGTTTATTATAATAAATGAAAGTTATTATAATATAAGATGATTTTAAAGGTACATTTTATATGAGTATGGTATATAAAATGATTTATATGATTTATAAAAGGTGTTTTATAAGTAAGAAGAGTTTTTGATAATTTATAATCTTGGTATTACTTGAATTGATTTTGAAAATGAATTTGAGAAAAGTAATGGTAGTATTTCTTAGAAATATTTATAAGTATAAATATTTTAAAGAAATATTTTAAGAAAGATATGTTTTCTTTGTATATTTGGGGGAAAGCATGTTGACTAGTTTTGTAGTAATCTGAATAATCTTCTAAATGATGATCGAATGTTTGCTTATGCGAATGTTGTTGTGCACTAAGTAAATTATTCTCTTTATCATTGTGTGATCGAAACGAGTTCAAATCTGAACGAACCCAAAGTGAGTGTTAGTGAATAAATTATTAAAGTTATTTTATATATAGAAATATATGTATGAATTAAAAAGGTTTTTAAAAAACCCGGGTATATAGTTCTCAAATTTCCTTGAAGGAAATTGATTTAAAATAAAAGGTATTTTGATAGAAGAATGTTCTGATAAATGAAGTTTTAAAATTTGGGATAGAAAAGAGATAATTTAACTCAGGTTTTTAAATTGTTAAATTAAATAGGAAGGTTTTAATAAAAAAATTTATTAAACCATAATTTTTGTTTAAACATCTAAGTCTCATAAACTATTTGATATTATTGGGCCAACTAATAAACATATTTACCTTAGGGATGTCTATGAAAAGTAGACTGTGGGATTGAGTTGGGATACCAGCATCCTACTCTTCTTAGCTACTTATCGGACCAGATGGGTAAGAAAGTCGAAGTAGTCGACTCAGTTTTAAGACCCATATTTTATTTGGGCCTCCATTCGAATTTTGAAAAAAATAAATTAAAATTGACATTTCGTATATACTCTTCAGATGTAGAAGAGTATTATAAAAGTAAATAAGAGTAAAGTTTTTTTTAAATTTAATGTTTTATAAAGTTGTGCATTTATAAAATGTTTATAAACTTAAGTGAAAATTTATGATGTAATTTAGAAATAATTTTAGTACTGAATGAATGCTATAAATGAGAATGAAAGCGATTTAGAAAGAGATTGGTGTAGTTTAGAAACCAATAAGATTAAGTACGTAAGTTATGCGTAGATCATTTTATTTGTACGGTTCTTGATCTAAAATTCGAATACATAACTTTGGATTGATTCGCACTAATCCGAAAAATGATTTCTCACTTGATTCTTGACAACGATCACTTGACTCGGATTATTGATATGATTGAAGTTTTCAATCATAGTATATGGCTAGTAAGGAGAACAGAGGTTTCTAATCAAGAAACCTGATCGAAGTCCACACTAGAGAGGTCGAGTGCACGATACTAGTTCGAAAGTAAAGTTTATATATCCGAGCAAGTGGTCGGATCAGATATTGCGTACGGATGATTTATGTATATCATACGGGCTTAGGTATATTTTTACACTATGGCTTAGCAAAGTTTGGGAGTGACTTTTAATTTTGTTCTATGGTAGCTTAGATAATCTTCTAAGTAATAACAAAAGGATGATGAGCATAATGACATGCTTAGAAAATTATCTATGTCTTTGGATGATCGAGAAAGTTGTGAGCCTAAGCAAAATTCTAAATCTTGTTTGTTTGTTGTTTAACTGTAATGACCCAGAATTTCAGTCCTTTAAATTTAGAGTATTTAATTTATTTTAAATATTGAAAAGTTATTTTAATAAGTTAAATAACTTGGATTTCAAATATAACGATTTATTTGATAATTAAATTGTTGAATTTAATATTCGAAATTGTTTAAATAATTGAATCTTGAATTTAATATGAATGAAAATGATTTCAAAGGTTGAATTGATTTTTAATTGAACAAGAATGAAGATAGTAAACTTTTAAATTGGATTTGAAAGTGATTTAACTAATTTTTGAAATTACTCGTTTTAATTAACGTGTAAAAATAGCCTTTTGGGGGCACTGTCTCGGATTTTGACGAAACTAGTTTCTCCACATCCGTAATAGTGAATTATTATATGTCGTTGAATTTCGTGGCGATCGGACGTATCATTTGGTCGTGCGAGTTCGAGACGTGTAGAAATTAATTAAATGAATTTAAATTAAAATAATTGGGTTTGAAAAGCTATCTTCTGCATATGATGGAATTGGCTTCCGATATATACTCCATTGTGCTCGGAATAGGGGTATAACTTATAAAACGACAAGTGGCACGCTTTGTTTGGAGTTCAAAATTTTAAGGTGTGAATAGTGTCGTAAAATTTTCTATATAAGGCCATGAAAATTTGCTTTTGCAATCTAAAACCCTAACTAGGTCACGGTCGCCTCCTTTAAAATTTTTAGTGGCCGAAAATCACTGACCTTCCTCCTTTGATTTCTTTCCATCCATGCACTTTTAGCCTTCGACTTCAACTAGGAATATGCAGAGCTCGACGTGCTCTACAAGATTGACGGTTGGATCGTGAAAATTCAACGCGTGGTGGCCAGGAATTGTGCTCTCATTCGCAGCAGCAATCATAGGTTTCCATTGATATTTTTCATGCATTCGCAAGCAGCATGGAGGGGAGATGGCACTGGCGGCGCTGAGGGGTGGCGTGGCAGCGGTGGCAGGTCAGCGATGGATGCAGGTGGCGTGAATTCGAACGAATTAAAAAAAAGTTCGCATGCTCGGCCTATAGCGTGAGGGAGGGAGAAGGAAAAGGTTAAAAGTTTAAATTATATTAATTATGTTAATTAATTTTAAATTATATCGTACGAGGTCTGTTTCGAGCATGGCAAGTTGCATGCGTTGCGTTCGTATCAATGAATACTACCCTATGGATTGGGTGGGGCGGATTTGGAGCTAGTTGAAATTTTGGGTTAAAATTGGACGTTCGTTCAATTTTAATTCAAAGTGGAAGGTTTGTCGACTATTAAAATGAAAGTGAGTTAATTTCACCTTTTTGGTTAATCAGAAAATATTATAGTCAATAAAATTATTTATTGGATGTGAGAATATTTCATTGTTGGTTGTGTTGACTGTTTGGATAATTTACTAATTTTTATTAGTTGGATTGGATATATTCCTGCCTATTAGAGTGGATGAGACCCTATTACATTCCCATGTAAGAGCGGATGTTCCTTTGTATATGAATCCCGCCTTGAAGTGGTCGATTTATATTTTTATGAATATATACTATATGTGATGCAGGGGGACATGTTGAAGGGATCCTACAGAATTCCTTACACTGTTGATCTTATTTTCATATATCTAGTGATATATGATTTGTTGAATGCCATATTGATGACATGGATATGACTTTGCTTAATTACTACTTTAGTATCACTTGGCCTCATTTTTGGTATTTTAAATACTATAAAATACTGATTTGATTTAAAGGGATTTCAAAGCGATTTGACAATTATATATGTTTTAAATAATTAGTCTTGAATTATTTGAAGGAGTAATTTGTTTAAAAATCAAAGGAATGGTTTTTTGATATTATAAATTGATAGATTTATAAAATATTTTAAATAGAGATTTTTGAACTGTAAATTAAGATTTTTGAAAATCTTAAAATAAGTCCGTCTTTTATAATGAAGGGATATCGTTAAAAGGAAATTAGAAATATTTTTACATTAATATTTATTAACCATTTTATACAAAGTAATATATATATATATGTATATATATGTATATGTGTACATATATGAAAGATTTATTACAAATGTGAGATTTTGTAAATATAATAATTTATAAATGTAATATTTTACAAATGAAGTGAAGATTTGTAAGATCGTATTTTGTTAATAAAAGTATAGATTTATAAACAGGATTTATAAATTGAAGGAAACTATTACCATTTAATAAATTGGAGAATAAATCAAATGGTAGATTTATTATAAGATTCGAAATGATATTTAGAAATAGTTGACTCTATTTTGGAAATTGAGAGCGATGATAAATTTGGAATGTTAAACGATATTTTTATAAATAGAAAGGAATTTATGAAAGGAATTTATCCATATGGAAGTAACATTAAAACAAACGGTGATTGATGTTTTAAATAAGATTTATGAATAAGCGAGATTCATAAAGGAAATAAGTTATAAACGGAATTCATAAATAAATGGGTTTTATGAAAGGAAATTTTTATAAAATGGAAAGAGATTCTTAAATGTAGTATTGTAAATATGGAAATGACGGGTTGAAAATTTAAGAATGGATATTTATCAAGGAAATATATTATGTTTTAAACTTGGTTATTCATGTTAATATTGTTTAAAGTTGTTTATTAATATTTAAATATTTTGAAGGGTTAGTTATTTAAATTATTAATATGGTTTGAAATTAATAATAATGATTATTAATAATATGTTGGTGGCTTATCATTATTAATTGTATGGTAAAGATTAATGATTGATTTATTCATAATGTTTGAATTATTAGTTATTATTTTTAAGAGGTTAAAAGTTAATAATAATTATTTATTTATGATGATTTCGAGACTCATAAATAGAGTTTTGCAAACGGACTTGGATTTTTATAAGAAGAGCTTATAAAATGGTTTGAATATTTAAAGAGAGATTATTTATAAAGAAAAGGAGGTTTATAAATAGATGGATATTTATAAACGAATTTTTGAAATAGGTTGATAGATTTATAAAAAAACGAATTTACAAATAATTGCATGGTTTTATAAGGGTTTATAAATGACTTGAGAAATAATTTATAAATGGTTTATAAATTGTAATGACCCGCTTTTCCGTACCCTTTGAATCGACAATAAACCACACATGTCCAACTCAAATTGCACGAACAAGCGGATCATTAAGGGTAGAAAGAAAAATAAAGATAGAATAGAAAAACAGAATCTCACACGAATGGAATAACATATATTATTTCAACAATAATCTTTACAGTGGAAATTTTAAAACATATATCAGAGTCTAACCTAGATTCAGCCTGGACAGTTATAACACCCGCATTTAAAAATGCTAACAAACAAATGCAATAGATGCAGCGGATACTAGAATACGCCCATACATTGATGAATATCTCCAGCTCTCCTTTGGAAACTCCAAGCGTCTTCAACTACTCCTAAAACTACTTGGATTTGACCTGAGTATTAAAAATACCCGGATCAGGCTTGATAAACTAGCGTGAGATACTCGAAATTTTAAATGTATAGCTCATGACGATGTTATCAAAACCTTTGAAAAGAAGGGTATCTCTTAAGACCACGCCCACACATAAATACAAATGGGTTTTTACCTTATGATAACCAAAATACTTTTATTACCAAATAATTTGATATTATCTTTAATGACATTCTTTTGGAAAACATCTTTTAAATAAACTTATTCAAATAAGGTATCAATACCCAGACTAAGTCTAAGGGAATATATCCGGACTGGGTCAACGGAATATACCAAACAGAATATATGATACCAAAAGGGGTAGCTAAAATGTTTACAAGTCATTACAACTATTTTGGGACTACAATCAAAACCATAAAGCTCGTATTGGAATAGGATTTTCCAACATGATAGGAAACCTCGATAACCACGCATAACAACTGGAATCTGGTGGTTTTTTCGTGCAAGGACTCACACACCACTATTCCTCATATTGCCACACTTCTTGATATCTGGTGGCTTCTCATGCAAAGACTCACATGCCACTATACCCTACAACAAGGGTCCCGTCTGGACACCTTGGTGACCTAGCATGCGCCGCCAGTCACCTTGAGGGATCATACGCCACCCTCGTCATACTAAACCTGAAATATGTAACATAGTTCCCGTGTCATTTCTGAGACGTGAGGCTTGGAAGTGAGATTACGCTCAACTTTAACAAAGCCATGCTTTTTGTACAAAACCACGCTTTGATCATAACAGGTTCCACTTTGAATGCCACATTGCTATTCCTTTAATCACTATTTGACTTCCACGAACATACAACCTCTGAGCGCATACATCTCAAAGAAGGGTGTTAAGCTAAGAGAAGTTGCCTTCTCCGCCGCCAAACAGATGTATGTTTGTAAAAGTCAACGTTTGTGACTCCACAATACAATGTCAGACACTCATCCATACCAGTTCGTTCTGGGACTGAACGAAACCGAAGGCACTCCTCCTACTACCATTAGTAGCGAGTAGTCCTTGTAATCCGAAGATTTCAAAATACGATAGGCCCACTGCCATAATAAATGTCTCTATATTAGGAGCTGCCCAAAGAATGTCAACAAGCAGTCCTTTCGCTACGAAGATCTTCGGTTTTCAATAATCATCATTTTCAACACGTCTTCACTTCGAACTTATACATTAGTTCGAAGTGGTTTTCAGATAGGAATCATCCAAATCCGGTCCCAGTTCCTTCGAAACCAATTATCGATAAAAAGATGTTTAGTTCATATGTGGATATCAATCATAAATCAATTACTTCATCTTTTATTTAAATCATATATCTTTCTTAGATATATTCATTTCAATTTATTCCATTTTCTTTTCAAGAGTATATGGAATCATTAAGCCTCATTTATCAAATAATTTGGTTTATTTAAACCTTTATTAAATCTTGGAATAATTCCAAATCATTTTCTCTTCTACTTAGCAAAACATTTCAATGTTATTTTTTTAAATCTTTCATTTAAAACTCCTCTTTAATCTTGGGAAATACCAAGTCATCTTATTTAAAATCACGTTTAAACCATTAATAAAGATTTTCTATTTCCAAATCCTCATTTATATGGGTTAAAAATGATATTATGTAAAACATCGTTACAATAAACCCAAAACCATTTTATTCAAATCCTTGTTTAACTCTTGGAAAACTCTTCAATTTTTACTTTGGGAAAACCTTTTTAGAGCATCCGGGCTTTACTTTCAATTTGTTCCACCCCTTGCCTAAAATATAAAACGAAGGCCAGGTAAGTTCAGGGCACTGGTTGCTCCATTCCTAACCTTAGTTACACACCTTGTTTTACCGTTTATATCTCACAAGGAGAACAAATGTATTATTCGTTTCCGCATACTCAGTTTATTATTACATTCAAGGAAATGATTTCTATTATATTATTTAAGTGTTATAATAACCAGTTATTTAAACTCTTTCTAAAAGAATTATAAAACTTCCGATTTATCTTTAAAACACTTAATTATTCATAAAAAAACATTTATAAATGAGTCTAGAAAGAATAGTTAAGTTTAAATCTTTATTTCAAAAGTCATAGAAACTGCAGCAGAAAAGTGCTGCGAAAAGTGCTTAAAACAGCTTATTTGATTAAAACAACTTTATAATGTTTGAAAATCCTTATTTTCCAATTCAAATCTCTTTAAAACCATTTTAATAGATTAATCAAATTTATTTCATATTTTTAATCATTTAAAAATATCATTTATAAAGAAATTCCTTCTTGGATTTCGAAGAGCAAAACCGTGATGTTTTTAGAAAATTGTTTTGAACATATTTCAAAATCTGCTTAATGAAATCTTGATTTTCTTTTTTCTTTGGAAACCTATGGATATAATAGTCCAGAAAATTCTTATCTCAAAGGATTCTGAGCTATATTCCACTTTGTACACTTATTTAATTTTTATGGCGCGAAATCGCGAACTACCGTTACGCGACGCGCCTACTTTTGACTTGTTTTTCAATTTCGTTTTAAACTTCATGGAAACCTTTTAAATATTTATAAAACATTTCTAAATCATTTTAAACTCATTTTAAACAATATTTTTCATATTTCAAATCCATTTTCCATTTCATTTCATACTATTATATTGTTATAATATAATTTCCAACCTTATTAGATATTTTAAAATCATTAAGAGGCTAAATAATTTCCATACACAAATTTATATGGATTTAAATTCTCATTTAATTAACTATGGTTAATTTCTAACCATTTCTCTTATCATTTATCAAACCAAATAATCATCCATATTAACAATCATGTAAACAACAAACTTTGCATCCAAGTTATCAAACATATTAATCATCTAAGATATTTAACTTTCATATTATTAAACTTGGAATTATTAGTTAATTCAAAAATGAGTACTCACCTTTAACCAAATTGATTAACTTCCTACCAACATTCTTATCCAACGACACTTCACTAAACTAACCTATACTTCACTAATACATCCAAAAACAACTCCACCACCTTGCCCATGCTCACGACCATCCTTCCTCCTCCAATTTGCTCTCGGCCCAAACCTTCCTCCCACCTCCATAGCTCATCGCCATAGCCTCCCCATCCCAATACTCATGGCCTAAGGTTAGAGAGTAATTAGTGGATTGGTGCTTAAGCACTTCACTATTTTTAACTCTCCTACCTCTCTTAAAGAAGAAAAGAAATTAATGAGCAAAAGAAAGCTCAAAAATGAAGAAAAAGAATGAGAAGTGTGAAGAAAATGAGAAGAATGGATCGGTATTTATAGGAAAAGTAAAGAGCGGTGAATTACAAAATTAACCCTTTACAAAATAACCAAAATATCCTTAATTTATCTTACTTTTTCAACACTTACCATCACTTTGTCATATCACTACTTTATGTCTTAATCACTTAATGCATAAGGAAAATAACGTAAAGATTTTATTTGATTTGATTTGACATGATTTTGTCCTTTTACGTTTACTTTTTCTTAATGATTTTCTAGAAATTCCTAAATTTAATTAGAAGAAGTAAACTTGATTACTTAATTTTTAATACTTAACATATTTAAAAATGTGTACATGTATATGTACATAAAGGTGCAACAACGTTGCGGCAACTTTTATTCGACAAATCGTTGATTTTCGACAAAATGTTTTACGGTCACATTTTGACGTTTTTGTTAAACTATTTATTCATGTAAACCAAAGTTAAAAATAAATTTCTTATCATCTTTAAATAATTAAAACGAGTGTATTTAACTTATAAAATAATATAAAACAATATCAAAATTCATTTGCAAATATACGACATTGAATTTTGTTAATGCGTGACGAAATTTGTCAATCACTATAACATAAGTATATATACAGTTATCAAACTTTTATCAACCAATTATATAACGATTTTAAAAGAAATTATTTATACTTTAAAATAATCATTGGACTGTATATTCAATTTTATCGAAAACCGGCTTTTGTCAGTTTTGTCAATGTTACGGTAAAAGTCCAAAATCTTTATTCAATTCTAAAAGTAAGTTTACCATTCTTATTTATTATATAAAACATGATTATTTAAGTTTGAAAAATTTATATTTGAAAATTTAAATACATTAAATATTTTATTTTCAAAGTGGTAAAATTACAGGTCGTTACAGACTTCCCCCCTTAAAAGAATTTCGTCTCCGAAATTACACAAAACAAACCCCAAAGGTATTTACCAAAAATATTTATCTTTAATCTTAATTATTTAGGATATAAATAGACCATCCGTATGCAATATATGATTTGGTCTCTTATTCAAATTCACAACTTTTCTTCCGAACTAGTATCGATCCCCCAATCCTCTAGTGCAGACTCTAATCAGGCTTCTAGATCATAAACCTTTGCTTTCCTTGCATAGTTCTCAACTATGATAGAAAACTCAAGTACCTAACCACAAACCCTAATCAATGTTCGCCATCAAGAATCGAGTGATAAATTCATTTTCGGATTGGTGTAAACACCTCAAAGTTCCGTACTCGAATCTTAGATCAAATTCGTGTAATGAAATGATCTACATATAACATATGTATTTATTAACTTCCAAGAACTTTTCATAAAAACTTTTATCTTAAGTTCAAACATTTTATAAAGATGTTTCTTTATATAATCCCTTTAAGTATTTATTTCCAAATATTTTTATTAAAGGAAAATATTCCAAAGGAACCATTTTTCACTCAATAGATAATTTATCTTTAAAAGAATTGTTTTTTTTTGTTTTTTTGTTCACAATAATTTTTACTTAGTATATTTCCTTTAACACTAATATTATTTATGAATCATTATGAAAAACTATTACTTAAGTTTTATTATATCTTACAACTTATGCAAATCAATCACTTTTAAATCCAAATTCTTAGTTTATGTTGGAAAACATTTTCCTAGTTATAATTATCTTTTTAAAGAGTCATTATTTTACTTAAGTGTACAAATAATTCATGACTTAAATCTATATTTGTATGATATACCTTTACATCCTAAGAATATATACAAATCCCAAATTTCAAATTGATTTTACTTAAATCAAATCCGTCTGTTTAACAAATTTAAACTTTGTTGTAATTTACTATTATCTTCAATTTATAAGTTATACAACTTATTTCTTATTTAATACTATTATTGTTTTCTAGCTTTGATTTTTTTTTAAAACTACCCGTATATAAATCATCAAATTCTCAGCTTTTAAATCCTTTTTATCTATATATCCTATTTATAAATTATACTTATTTAATTTCATTTACTCAACATATTTCACACTCTTTTATCAAAACTTTTCATCAATTTCTTAGCTCTAAGTTAGTTATGAGTAAGAAATTTTCGATTGTTCAAAATCATCGAAAATTCCGCTTTATCTTATCAATTGGCGATCCCAATTTATCTTTGGTTTAAACACTTTTATAAAGATTACTAATCAATTTATCAATTAATGATTCACATTATCTCTTTAACTTAAGAAAATTATATAGATCGAGTAACTCCAAAACCATACCAAGGAACTGGGTACTACCAATAGTATCACATATCCCTTTAACATGAAGAGTAATACTTAAGAGAAGTGTTTACCATCCGAACACATCTCTTGCCCATTTTTAGTTTATTTTCGAGCCGCTTAAACTATTTATCATAAAATACTTCTTTTTATTTAAAATAATACCATTATTATTTTCAAAATCCTTTAGAGATTACTTTGTTTATAAAATCTATTTTACAAATTCATCTTATATTAACTTACTTTCTTTTAATCACCTTTAAATTTTCATATCCTCCGTATCTACCTTTTATAAAATTATCATATCTTTGTAAAATACCTCCTTTTTTATATAAGACATGCTCATTTATTATCTTATATTAATTCATTTATCCTAACCCAGTATTATTATCAAACATCTTATAGTCAAATCATGAAACTTAATTCACAAGGTGTTTGTTAAATCAACGGATGATAATACTTAAAGGTTATCATTCCCTTAATTACAAGCTAACACACTATTAATAATAATACCATTTTCGAAAGTTATTTCTTTATTAATAATACATAAGCTTAAGTAAAATTATTTCATTTACCTAAATTTTTCAAAATCAGTGTGTCTGTTTGCCTTGTTTAAATGTTTAGGAATCATCATCGATAATGGTGATCAGGCGCATCGATCAGGATCCATAAATCAATCGATAGATAAATCAACACAAAATATTTTATTAGTTACTACCAAATACGTGCTCATATATAATACTCTCAAACTCATTCTAGGTTGTTACTAACCCTATCTATAATAAGTTACTCATCCTAGGGTATTACTAACCCTATCTCCAACGAGTCTTACCCCAACAAAGCCTAGGTGTTAGCTCAACCTAAACTCTGATACCAAATGTAACGATCTAGGCTTTTCAACCATCAAAAATGGATATACCCCACCGTAGCTCACACTGGCACCTCACAATTTGCTTTTATGGCCAGCCTCTCGACTGTAAGCCCAACTGGCAAACCAACCCTTTATCACTAGGGACATGTAGGAGAAAGAGTTATCCGTTCGCTACCTAACAAGAAGCGAGAACCCCCTATCATGCTGAACATAATCAAGCAAATCTGATCCTGATTCCTTTGAAACCAGTTATCGATAAAAAGATATTTAGTTCATATGTGGATATCAATCATAAATCAATTACTTCAACTTTCATTTAAATCAAATATTTTTCTTAGATATATTCTTTTCAATGTATTCCAATTTCTTTTCAAGAGTATATGGAATCATTAAGCCTCATTTATCAAATCATTTGGTTTATTTAACCTTTCTTAAATCTTGGAATAATTCCAAATTATTTTCTCTTATACTTAGGAAAACATTTCAACATTATTTCTTTAAATCTTTCATTTAAAACTCCTCTTTAATCTTGGAAAATACGAAGTCATCTTATTTAAAATCACGTTTAAACCTATAATAAAGATTTTCTATTTCCAAATCCTCATTTAAATGGGTTAAAAATGATGTTATGTAAAACATCATTACAACAAAACCAAAACCATTTTATTCAAATCCATGTTTAACTCTTGGAAAACTCTTCACTCTTTACTTTGTGAAAACCTTTTTAGGGCATTCGGGCTTTCCTTTCGATTTGTTCCACCGCTCATCTAAAAGATAAAATGAAGGCCAAGTAAGTTTAGGTCACTGGTTGCTCCATTTCTAACCTTAGTTACACACCTTGTTTTACCATTTAGATCTCACAAGCAGGACAAATGTACTAGTCGTTTCCGCATACTCAGTTTGTTATTACATTCAAGGAAATGATTTCTATTATATTGTTTAAGTGTTATAATAACCATTTATTTAAACTCTTTCTAAAATAATTATAAAACTTCCGATTTATCTTTAAAACACTTAATTATTCATAAAAAACATTTATAAATGATTCTAGAAAGAATCGTTAAGTTTAAATCTTTATTTCAAAAGTTATAGAAACTACGGCAGAAAAGTGCTGCGAAAAGTGCTTAAAACAGCTTATTTGATTAAAACAACTTTTTAATGTTTGAAAATTCTTATTTTCAAATTCAAATCTCTTTAAAACCATTTTAATAGATTTTTCAAATTTATTTCATATTTTTAATCATTTAAAAATATCGTTTATAACGAAATTCCTTCTTGGATTCCGAACTGCAAAACCACAATGTTTTTAGAAAATTATTTTGGACATATTTCAAAATCTACTTAATGAAATCTTGATTTTCTTTTTTCTTTGGAAACCTATGGATATAATAGTCCGGAAAATTCTTATCTCAAAGGATTCCGAGCTATATTCCACTTTGTACACTTATTTAATTTTTATGGCGCGAAATCGTGAACTACCGTTACGCGACGCGCCTACTTTTGACTTGTTTTTCAATTTCCTTTCAAACTTCATGGAAACCTTTTAAATGTTTATAAAACATTCCTAAATCATTTTAAACTTATTTTAAACAATATTTTTCATATTTCAAATCCATTTTCCATTTCATTTCATACTATTATATTATTATTATATCATTTCCAACCTTATTAGATATTTTAAAATCATTAAGAGGATAAATAATTTCCATACACAAATTTATATGGATTTAAATTCTCATTTAATTAAGTATAGTTAATTTCTAACCATTTCACTTATCATTTATCAAACCAAATAATCATCCATATTAACAATCATGTAAACAACAAACTTTGCATCCAAGTTATCAAACATATTAATCATCTAAGATATTTAACTTTCATATTATTAAACTTGGAATTATTAGTTAATTCAAAAATGAGTACTCACCTTTAACCAAATTGATTAACTTCCTACCAACATTCTTATCCAACCACACTTCACTAAACTAACCTATACTTCACTAATACATCCATAAACAACTCCACCACCTTGCCCATGCTCATGACCATCCTTCCTCCTCCACTTTGCTCTCGGCACAAACCTTCCTCCCACCTCCATAGCCTCCCTATCCCAATACTCATGGCCTAAGGCCATTTAAAGAAGAGAAGAAGAAGTGAATTAAGAAGAGGTTAGAGAGTAATTAGTGGATTGGTGCTTAAGCACTCCACTATTTTTAACCCTCTTACCTGTCTTAAAGAAGAGAAGCCATTAATAAGTAAAAGAGAGCTCAAAAATGAAGAAGAAGAATAATGAGAAGTGTGAAGAAAATGAGAAGAATGGATGGGTATTTATAGGAAAAGTAAGGAGTGGTGAATTACAAAATTAACCCTTTACAAAATTTCCAAAATATCCTTACTTTATCTTACTTTTTCAGCAAGTACTATCACTTTGTCATATCACTGCTTTATGTCTTAATCACTTATTGCATAAGGAAAATAAAGTAAAGATTTTAGTTGATTTGATTTGACATGATTTTTTCCTTTTATGTTTACTTTTTCTTAATGATTTTCTAAAAATTTCCAACCTTAATTAGCAAAAGTAAACTTGATTAGTTAATTTTTAATAATTAACATATTTAAAAATGTGTATATGTATATGTACATAAAGGTGCAACAACGTTGTGGCAACTTTTATTCGACAAAACATTGATTTTCGACAAAATGTTTTACGGTCACATTTTGACGTTTTTGTTAAACTATTTATTCATGTAAACCAAACTTAAAAATAAATTTCTTACCAATTTTAAATAATTAAAACGAGTGTATTTGACTTATAAAATAATATAAAAAAAATATCAAAATTCATTTGCAAATATACAACATTGAATTTTGTCAATGCATGATGAATTTGTCAATCACTATAACATAAATATATATACAGTTATCAAACGTTTATCAACCAATTATATATAGATTTTAAAAGCAATTATTTATCCTTTAAAACAATTATTTGACTGTATATTCAATTTTATCGAAAACCGGCTTTTGTCAATTTTGTTAATGTTACGGTAAAAGTCCAAATTCTTTATTCAATTCTAAAAATAAGTTCACCTTTCTTATTTATTATAAAAAACATGATTATTTAAGTTTGAAAATTCTATATTTTAATATTTAAATACATTAAATATTTCATTTTCAAAGTGGTAAAATTACGGGTCGTTACATAAATGGTTTTAGAAATTTATAACCTAGTTTATAAATGATTTTAGAATTTGGTAAAAGGAGATGTTTCTCAGTGTTTGGAAAATATACTTATACCGTTGAGATAAGTATATGGATATTTTCTAAGTATTGAAAATATAAGGGTTGTGAATATATCTTTGAAAAAGTATTTTGGTACAAGCATTTAGAAGTTGGTTTTAATTAATGAAAAGGTTAATTAAGGAGGCTTAGTGTTGCTTGGTGCTTAACCAAATGTTGGTTTTCCCTACGGAATTAAATCCCTGATTGAATGTTTGTTATTCGATGGTTAAATAACCGACTGTGGAATTTGGATCCAAATGTAACTTTGAAAATATCTAGGAGAAACACGTGAGTTATATGGCATAGTCATCTCCGATGATGATGTACTGTGTGTGTAAATCTTGTTTCGTTCTTTTAGGACAATAAAGAAATCCGTCCACTAACGGTTAGGAGATGATCTCCATTCTTATCTTTGACTGTTTATTTCCTGAAGAACCGGGGTTGAGATTACCAAAAACTGTCGAATGTTGTTTCCAAGAGACCGGGATCAGATATGTTATCTGAAAACCACTTCGATCCAACTTGAGCATTTAAAGTGAAGACATCTTGAAGATGATGGAATTAGAGACGAAGCTCTTAATCATTTCGTTCAGTCCGGAATGAACTTGTATGGACAAATGCTGATATTGCATTACTGCGTGGAGGGCAGTGTTAGTATTCCAAGTGGGAAGTGCCAAATAAATGGTAAGAGCGTGGACTCTTCGAGCCTTACACTCGGGAAATGAATAAAGTAGGGACATGCGGCAGGGCTAAGTGGGTCGCACCCAAGTAGGGTATGATCATCCCAAGTCTAGAGCGATATTCATGTATGCTTCGGGATCCCATTGTATGGTTGTTGATTGCAAACGTGGGGTGATCATGTTCGGTACTACTCGAGAAGGGGGTAGTGTCGGTCCTGAGTAGCAGAGGTGCAACGTGTTGTAGCCTCTCGTACATTTTATCTATAGGTGTACGGATTCGGTGGGTAGATCCTTACCCTTTCATAGTTGG
This sequence comes from Allium fistulosum, assembly GCA_030737815.1. Taxonomy (NCBI): domain Eukaryota; kingdom Viridiplantae; phylum Streptophyta; class Magnoliopsida; order Asparagales; family Amaryllidaceae; genus Allium; species Allium fistulosum. Next base: position 1,227,431,843 of record CM060904.1, read on the forward strand.
AATCCATTCTCCAATACAAGCCTTCTGGTTTGGTTGTAGAACCTAGTATGCTGGAATTTAATTAATGTAAAGATTTCGGTTATGATTAATAAGTACTTGTATATTAGACACTATTACAATATCAGAGGATTTCATATGAAATGTTTTGGTTATCGTAAGGTAAAAACCCGCCCGTGTTTATGTGCAGCGACATCTTACGAGGTACTTGTTTTTTTAAAGATTTTCATAACTTTTAAGTTCAATTGGGTGTGTTTTTCTCAAGCTGGTTTTCTAGACTGACTCGGGTGTTATTTTATTATACTGCTCGGGTTGGACCAAGTATATTTTCATAACTTTTAAGTTCAATTGGGTGTGTTTTTCTCACGCTGGTTTTCCAGACCGACTCGGGTGTAATTTTATTATAATTCTCAGGTCAGACCAAGTATGTTTGCAGATTGCTTTGGATGCACTGGAACTCGGGAGATGAGTTGGTACCTTTAAGTCGTATTCACATATATGTTATTTTCCGCTGCTTTGTTTTAGAAATTATCATCAATTGTGAGGACAGAATGTTATAATTGTCCAGGCTGATGATTGTGATTGTTGTTGTACTTTGATGGATGTATGTAGATAACAGTTTCACTTTTGTAAAGGTCATTGATATTATGTTATATGTTGTTTCGCTGTGATTGTGAGATTCTGTATTGTTTTAGTTTCTTTTCTCCTCTTCTCTTCTCTTCTTCTTTATTCTTTCTTTCCCTTAACTATTCGTCTTTCCATTCGATTTGGGTACGACATGTGTGGTTTATTGTCAGCTTGAATTGTACAGATTGGCGGGTAATTACATGTGGTATCAGAGCTTTGGTTAAGCAAACACCTAGGCTTTGGTGGGAATTGACTCATTTGAGATAGGGTAAGCGAGACCCTGGATGAGTTTGAGTGTATACATATATGAGCACGTATTTGTTAGTGATTATAAAATTGTTTTATATTGTGTTAATTTATCTGTTGGTTGGCTTATGAATTCTGGTCGGTAAGTGGGATGCCACGTTATCGATAGGGATTTCTAAACGCTTAAACAAGGCAAACCGACATGCTATTGTTTTAAAAGTAGGTAAATCAAATAATTTTACCTAAATTAAATTATATATATAAAGGAATAATTTTTCAAAAATTATTATAATCTATATATGGAGTGTTTTATTGTTAGAGAAAGATAATATCTGATTATTATCATTTATCATTTGTTATTTAATAGAAGTTGTTATTATCATAATTTAAAACAAAGATAAACATGTATAAATATGAATTATAGAGGATTGATTATGATTAAGACAATCAATAATTGTGAAATGAATTTCATCAGAAGTGATGTTTTATAAATATGATTTATAACGTGATTTATAAACGAAAAGTAAAGGAAATTGCTTAACTATATTTATAATATGATTTGCAAACAAAAATGGATTTAAGCTAAGAATTTGGAAATTTAAATCCCGTTGGGTTTGGAAAATTGTTTTCAAGGTTTTGGAAGAAAAATAGTATTATTATTTTGAAAATATTTTGGGTTAGAAATATTTAAAATGGAATTTAATGGAATAAAAAGCACTGAACTCACTTCAGTCGTTGGAAAATAATTCTGGTGATGACTGCGGCATCATCGGCGTTCATTTTCGAGTTTCTAAGTGAGGAATTGCTACCATTAAAGTATCGTTTCGATAAAACAAATTTGTTTTAGATTCCAGAGGTGTAATTTGATATATAAAGGAGTTATGTATAGATATGATTCCAAAATGAATCGAAAATAAAACCAGGTGTTAAAAACCTAAAATATTATCTAAATGTTTTGAGCAAACCTAAGATAATAAGTTTTTAAACTTATAATTTGGAAATAAAATAGATAAGGAAAGAAGATTGGAATTGAGATATGAAATTAAAATTTAACTTAGGTTAAGTTAAATAAAGTGAGCAAAGGGTTAAATGAAATTGAAATGGAATTTGAATTGAATTGGATAAAATGATGAAATGAATATACATTTAAGTTGTAAGGTGATTATATAACCCTGAAGTGTAAATATAGTATGTGGATAGACTTAAGTCAAATAAATTTCATTAAATTTTAAGTAAATAAGTTGTATAACTTAAAGATTTGAGGAATACTAAGCTTTTTTTTTAAATTTGTTGGATATAAATGTAAAGGAATGAAAATCATAAATCAAGATTGGAAATTAAATTTAAATTAGGTAAATTAAATAAATGGAGTTAATGAAGTTGAATTCGATTTGTAAAGAATTAATGAAAAGGACTAATAAAATAAATTAGTGAAATGGAAATTAACTTGAGTTATAAAATGAAATTAAACTTGAGTTGCAAAATGAATTAAATATGGCTGGAATGTTGTTTAATAGAATTGAATATGAACTTAAGTTTTGAAGTGGAAATAAACATTAGAAGTGTTGTATAAAATGTTTAAATGAACTGAAGTAAATAATTTTATGGAATGGTTGTTAAGTGTTGTTGGTATTAAAGAAATTATACTAAGTAAATTGAATATAGAATGGAATATTGTTAAACATAATGTGAATAATTGGATGGAACCAATAAATGTAAATGGATTGAGCATAAATAAAGTTAATATAAATGATTGGATGTAAATCAATTGAATTGAAATAAATAAGTAAGTTGTACGTACATTATTTTACTCGCATAGCTGTTTGATCCAGATTCGAATATACAATTTCTTGGTGATTTACACCGATCCGAGTTAGGAACTTTCACTCGATTTCTTGACGGTGAACCCTGAATATGGATTTTTGATTGATTCTGATACTCTCTATCATAGTATATAAATATGTAAGGGAATGGTAGTTTCCAATCAACGAACCGGATCTGAGTCCGTACTAGAGTGGTCGGGTGAACGATACTAGTTCAGAAGTGAAATTTTGTGATCGAGTGAGCGATCAGGTATGGTTTTGCATACAAATGATATATGTACATCGTACAGGCTTAAATAAATTAAATGTTAACATTGGAAGATGCAAACTGATTTGATTTAGAGTTAATTGGATGAGTATTAATTGTTTAATGGTTTCTCTTGTTGCATTTGCTACAATTGTGTATAGTTATTGTATTAGTATATGTTATATATCGATATTACCTTACATGTACTTCTTCTCATTTTCTTTTGAGTGTTTAGCAAGTGCGGATGGCATATGCTTTGATTTGGAGCTCACTTTCGCATTATATTGATTGTATATGCTTGCTAATATAATAATAAGGTACACATCTCAGATTACATATCGTACTTTTATATTTTTTCTTACGGGATGCCTCGTCCTCGAAAATGAGATGCATATTTTTTATTATATATATATTGTAAATTTTTACGATCGAGCCGCACAAAGGAGACGCTGGCGAAATTTTTCGTAAATTTAAGGCGTTAGAAAATTATTGAGAATTTTGGGAAAATTTTTGATAACTTAAAATCTTAATTTTGGTTTTATAACTTGAAATGATATTAGTTAATAACTATGAATGAATTTGAAAGACTTAGAAAAGTTTTTTTAAGAAGTTAAACGACTTAGAAGAATTTGGTAATCCATTTTAACTAGGGGCATTTCACCAGAAGGACAAACATTGTAGTCCAATTAGTTTCTAGGACACACATTCAAAAAAATTACTTTCAAGGCCAAAATCAACAGAATAATTACTTTCAAGGACAAAGTCAGCAGTCCAATTATTTTCAAGGACATAATTTCATAGGTTTTTAGGCCCTAAAAACTAATTATTTTACGTTTTGTCCTTGAAAATAATTATTTCAGTTGTGTGTCCTAGAAACTAATTCCACTTGCTAAAGAGGCCCTTGTGGCTAATTTCCACTTTTATTAACTAGTTGTATTTGAAAAGTTATTGGGTCTGGGGCATTTTCCTTACTTGGTACTTTCGGGGACGAAATTATTATTAAGAGGGGAGAATGTAACGACCCAGAATTTCAGTCATTCAAATTTAGAATATTTAATTTATTTTAAATATTGAATAGTTATTTTTATAAGTTAAATAACTTAGATTTCAAATATAACGATTTATTTGATAATTAAATTGTTGAATTTAATATTCGAAATTGTTTAAATAATTGAATCTTGAATTTAATATGAATGAAAATGATTACGAAGGTTGAATTAATTTCTATTTGAACAAGAATGAAGATAGTAAACTTTTAAATTGGATTTAAAAGTGATTTAACTAATTTTGGAAATTACTCGTTTTAATTAACGTATAAAAAAAAGCTTTTTGGGGGCACTGTCTCGAATTTCGATGAAACCAGTTTCGTTGGATCTGTAATAGTAAATTATTATATGTCATCGAATTTCGTGGCGATCAGATGTATCGTTTGATCGTGCGAGTTCGAAACGCGTAGAAATTAATTAAAGAAATTTAAATTTAAATAATTGGGTTTGAAAAGCTATCTTCTGCATATGATTGAATTGGCTTCCGATATATACTCCATTGCGCTTGTAATAGGGGTATAACATATAAAACTCTAGGAGGCACGCTTCGTTTGGAGTTCGAAATTTTAAGGTGTGAATAGTGTCGTAAAATTTTCTATATAAGGCCATGAAAATTTGCTTTTGCAATCTAAAACCCTAACTAGGTCACAGCCGCCTCCTTTTAAATTATTAATGGACAAAAATCGTTAGCCTTCCTCTTTCGATTTCTCTCCATCCATGCACTTTTAGCCTTCGACTTCAACTAGGAATATGGAGAGCTCGATGAGCTAGACAAGATCGACGGTTGGATCGCCAAAATTCATCGCGTGGTGGCCAGGAATTGCTCGCGTTCGCAGTAGTATTCATGGGTTTCAATCGAGATTTCTCGCGCATTCTTGAGTAGCGTGGAGGGGGCGATGGCACTGGGGGTTGGCGCGGCAGCGGCGGCGGGTCGGCGATAGATGCATGTGGCGCGAATTCGAACGAATAAAAAAAAGTTTGCGAGCTTGGCCTGTAGCGTGAGGGAGGGAGAAAGGAAAAGGTTAAATGCTTAAATTATATTAATTATGTTAATTAAATTTTAAATTATATCAAATATTAATAAATCCATGACTTTCTCGTATGAAGTCCGTTTCGAGTGCGGCAAGTTGCGTTGCGTTCGTATCAACGAATACTATAGTTGGATTAGGCGGATTTGGAGCTAGTTGGAATTTTGGGTTAAAATTGGACGTTCGTTCAATTTTAATTCAAAATGGAACGTTTTGGCAACTATTAAAATCAAAGTGAGTTAATCTCACCTTTTTGGTTAATCAGAAATATAGTCAATAAAATTATTTATTGGATGTGTGAATATTTTATTGTTGGTTATGTTGATTGTTTGGATAATTTACTAATTTTTATTAGTTGGATTAGATATATTCCCACTTATTAGAGCGAACGAGACCTTATTACGTTCTAGTGTAAGAGCGGATGACCCTTTGTTTATGAATCCCGCCTTGAAGTGGTTGATTTATATTTTTATGATTATATACTGTATGTGATGCAAGGGGATAGGTTGGAAGGATCCAACGGGATTCCTCACACTATTGATTTTATTTTCATATATATAGTGATATATGATTTGTTAAATGCCATATTGACATGGATATGACTTTGCTTAAATAGTGCTTTAGTAGCACCGGGCCTCATTTTTGGTATTTTAAAATACTATAAAATAGTGATTTGATATAAAGGGTTTCAAAGCAATTTTGGAAATTATATATGTTATAAATAATTAGTCTTGAATTATTTGAAGGAGTAATTTATTAAAAAAATCAAAGGTATGATTTTTTAATATTATAAATTGATAGATTTATAAAATATTTTAAATAGAGATTTTTGAACTGTAAAATAAAGATTTTTGAAAACCTTAAAACAAGTCCGTCTTTTATAATAAAGGGATATGATTAAAAGGAAATTAGAAATATTTTTACATAAATATTATTAACCATTTTAGACAAAGTAATATATCTATATATATATGTATATGTTTATATGTGTACATATATGAAAGATTTATTGCACATGTGAGATTCTGTAAATATAATAATTTATAGAAGTAATACTTTACGAATGAAGTGAAGATTTGTAAAATTGTATTTTGTTAATAAAAGTATAGATTTATAAACGCGGTTTATAAATTAAAGGAAACTATTATCATTTAATAAATTGGAGAATAAATCAAATGGTGGATTTATTATAAGATTCGGAATCATATTTAGAAATAGTTGACTTTATTTTGGAAATTAAAGGCGATGATAAATTTGGAATGTTAAACGATATTTTTATAAATAGAAAGGAATTTATCCATATGGAAGTAACTTTAAAACGGATGGTGATTGATGTTTTAAATAAGATTTATGAATAAGCGAGGTTTATAAAGGAAATAAGTTATAAACGGAATTCATAAATAAATGGGTTTTATGAAAGGAAGTTTTTATAAAATGGAAAGAGATTCCTAAATGTAGTTTTGTAAATATGGAAATGACTTGATTGAAAATTTAAGAATGGATATTTGTCAAGGAAATATATTATGTTTTAAAGTTGGTTATTAATGTTAATATTGTTTAAAGTTGTTTAATAATATTTAAATATTTTGAAGGGTTAATTATTTAAATTATTAAATTAATAATAATGATTATTAATAATATTTTGGTGACTTATCATTATTATTTGTATGGTAAAGATTAACGATTGTTTTATTCATAATGTTTGAATTATTAGTTATTATTTTTAAGAGGTTAAAAGTTAATAATAATTATTTATTTATGATGGTTATGAGATTCATAAGTAGAGTTTTGCAAATGGACTTGGATTTTTGTGAGAAGAGCTTATAAAACGATTTGAAGATTTAAAGGGAGATTATTTACAAGATAAAGCGATTTATAAATAGATGGATTTTATAAACGAATTTTAGAAATGGGTTGATAGATTTATAAAAAAAGAATTTATAAATAATTGCAGGTTTTATAAGGGTTTATAAAAGACTTGAGAAATAATTTATAAATGGCTTATAAATGGTTTTAGAAATTTATAATGGAGTATGTAAATGATTTTAGAATTTGGTAAAAAGGAGATGTTTCTCAGTGTTTGGTAAATATACTTATACCGTTGAGATAAATATATTTAGGCTGATGAAAAGAGTTTCCACTCTGCATCTGTGCTTGAATCATTTTTTGTAGTGTTAGTATCTATTCATTATGCAATATAGCTCATGAGTACTGTATGCATATGATTATTGATTAAATGATGAACTAATGCAGTAGGTCTTATATTTTACCCACTATCTTTTTGAAACTTTGTAGAATTTGGTTAGTTCCATTGAAGCAAAGATTAATGAAACAGAGAAGTAATATGAAGAAACAGCTAGTCAGCGAAGTAATGTTGAAGAAAGCTTTAGAGGCCGAATCAAAGATATCCAAACCGAATGATTCCATTTGAAGGTTGAAGAATGCAGGTTTACTTTCATAGTTTGTTGTTTGTAATATTTTTAGTGATTTTTAGAATGACAAACAAAATTATGTAGATATTTGTTACTTGATTTGTAAAATCCAAAATATGTTTTGCGCTACACGCATCATAGAAAACACAATTTAATTTGCGAAGATAAAAAGAAATTAATCACGATATTAAATGACTCAATTCAAATTGAAACTACAAGCCGTTACATTGAAAGTTAAAAAAATTGCCAGAGGGAAAAATAATAACAAACTTAGTCTGATGGTGACAGTAGCAAAAGAATGGTTTGATCTTTTTTCTTCTTCTTCTTTGTTTGTAGCTGGTACAAGAGTATAGAGTGGTGGGTACCAGTGATGTTGCAAGTAAATACACAGGAGAAACAATTTAACCATCTTGATAAAGATTATGCATATCAGAATTGAAAATTCCCAGAAATGTTCCTTGGGTTACGAGGAGTAAGAACCATGGTCCATGGACGTTAAATTTGTTTGTTTATAAATTAAAACGTAGTCATGCATATTAAACTCTCCTTTTGCTGTGCGGAACATATGGTTGATTAGTATCTTCTTTCCAATAAAGTTATATGGAGCTATTTTCAATGCCTCTAATTCAAGTAAAATGATTTAATAGTTTATTCTGTTTCATTGTTATATTGATAATTTCTTAAATTACAGGCATCAATTGCCTCAAAGCAAGAACAAGAGGCATCTGCATCTGCATCTGCTGGTATGAAGTCCATAAGAGCCTTGGTAGTTATTGGAGTTGGTGTGTTTGGAATTTTGAGCTTTGGTACCATTGCATCTGTCAACGAAGCAGAGCATGGTCTAGCATGCCCAAGCTATCCTTCGCCTCATAAAGGCATTCTTAGTTCCTATGATCGTGCTTCATGCGTATCTTATTATTGCTATTTTCCATGATAATTTCAAACAGGTATTTCACTAATATCACACAATCTTTTGTTTGTTGAATTGACGATATTCATCATAATAGTGGTAATTATTTAAAAAATGATCTTTTTGTCTTACGTGAGGTCATAGTAACTATTGATCTTTACCGACACCATATACCATATGGAATAAACAATATAGTTCTTAAGCTTTATACTTCGGGTTTTATGAGCTCAACATTTTTTTGCACCACTGAAAGACCAATGAGATACATAAATGTCCAGGACTCTATGAAATAATTCGTAACATAATATTTTATGTACGGGGAATATAACACTTGCAGTTCATGGTTTAGATCATAGAAGAAACACAAAGTTCATGATAATTTACTACAATTTGTAAATTGTTTACAAGAACAAGTATAGAATCTTAATTCTTAAGGGCCAATATTATGATATATACACAATTTTCTTTGGAAATTGTGTGCAGCTCAATTTTGTTGCAAGTAAACATTAAAATATTTAACTATATATGAACAGGAACATGGGCATCAAGTATACCAACAAGTTTGTGCCTCATGCCATTCGATGTCTCTAATATCATATAGAGATCTTGTCGGTGTAGCTTACACTGAGGCAGAGGTTAAAGCTATGGCTGCTGAAATCAAGGTGGTAGATGGCCCTAATGACGAAGGTGAGATGTGTAATTACGAGATTCCAACTCGAGACCACTCAAATCAAAAACCCCACAAGCACAGCGAAAGATGGGATCGTGGTAAGAAGAGTAAAAACAACCAATCGATAACTCAATTCAATCTCAACCAATCCAAAAGCAATCACAATTCCAAACAAGCAATTCTGAAATCAAAACGATAACGAAAAATAAAACACACAGCAATTTATAGTGGTTCCACTAATGTAGTGTTAGTGTACATCCACTTTAAGAGAGAGCTTTTATTAATATTGATGAGAAGAGTACAAGAGATTGATTGCAATGATCACAATTCTAATAAGAATTTGAATTTTGTGGAGAAGAGAATTGAAGAAAATTAGGTTTTGATTAAACCCTAATTAGTGGAGGCTAATCTCTTGCAGTCGCTTGCGTATCTAGATCTGGAACCTAAAGCTAGCTTATATAGGAGAAGAGAAACCCTAGGCAATGTTCCCAAATTGCCCCTGCAGTTGACACAAATCTTCACGTCAAGTCCACAGCGAAAAAACTGCCGAAAGTTGCCTCAGACGTCTGACCAACATGGTCAGACGTCTGGTAAATGTCTCTGGAATCAACACTGCTCAGACTCAGACATCTGACCAATTGGTCAGACGTATGAGCTCATTCTTTGGAACAAATTTCCAAAGGGGCCAGACGTCTGGCCATTTTCCTCAGACGTCTGACCCTGCCCAAAACGGCCTACTCCACCTTTTTCCCATATAACTTCCACTTCCGAACTCCGATTTGCAAACCGTTTTCTCCATTGCGAAGCTACTTCCGACCTCTATAATTCTCCATATAGTGTCGCCAAAATTTAACACTCCACCTCGACACTATATTCATCTCCAACTCTAATGATACCATACCATCAACAACAACCGATAGCACCAACTATCACTTCTTCTACCTTCAACCAAACATGAATGCTTTCTCAATGAGCTCCGGCAAAGCCACCGCCCATTGAACTCCACCAACGAGCTTAGGCAAAACCCCCGCCCACTAATGAAATGTTAAAAACATCCAAATCCTAAGCTATCTCACTAAAGACTAGCACTTGCCAAGAAGATAGAACCTCAATCTCTCACCAATACTCTTTCTCATCTACCACCAAGCTCCTCCCTTAACTGTGCCACCCCGTGGCACCTAGCACTTCTCCAAGCGAATCAAGTTCGAGCAATGCTCGAACTTCCCAACCGGCAATGCCTTAGTGAACATATCTGCCGCATTATCTTTTGTGTGCACTTTCCGAAAATATACTTGCTTATCCTCATCCATGGCTACTAGAAATGACTCTCTCACCTCAATATGCTTGGTCCGTGAGCTAAACGCCAAATTCTCTACCAAGTGAATAGCACTCTGGCTATCACATTGAACATCAATACTATCATGTCCGAATCCCAAGTCATACAACAATCGCTTCAAATAGAGTGCCTCCTTTGCCGCCTCCACTACGGCTATCAACTCCGCCTCCGTAGTGGATAAAGCAACTACGGTCTGCAATCTAGATCTCCAACTTATGGCGGTGCCCCCAAGTGTGAAGACATACCCGGAAGTTGATTTTCTATGATCCCTATCACCGGCGTAGTCCGAATCACAATAACCAACCAACTTGCAATCCATCGCCTTATTACCGCCAAAAACAAGACCATGAGATGATGTGCCTCTAAGGTATCTCAATATAAGCTTCACAGCTTCCTAATGCGATTTTCCTAGATTAGCCATGTATCGACTAACCATCCCGACGGCATTTGCAATATCAGGCCTTGTACACACCATAGCATACATTAGACTTCCAACCACACTAGCATATGACACCTTTGCCATATAAGCCTTGTTGTTCTCCAAGATAGGTGACCCTTTACTCGAAAGCTTCATATGCAAAGGTAAAGGTGTATTTGACGCCTTTGCATTCTCCATGCTAAACCGGAAAAGCACTTTCTTAATGTCAATTTCAACTCAAAACGCTTTCGGTCCCTTTCTATTTCCATGCCCAATATCCTCTTTGCTTCTCCAAGATCCTTCATTTCGAACTCCGATTTCAAACTCAGTTTTAGCTTGTTGATTTCATTCTTATCCTTAGAAGCAATGAGGATGTCGTCCACATACAAGAGCAAATACACCCAACAATCGTTTCTCAACTTCTTGAAATAAACACAAGCATCTTTGATGCTTCTATCAAAACCATTTTCAAGCATAAAATGATCAAACCTCTTGTACCATTGTCTAGGTGATTGCTTCAACCCATATAGTGATTTCTTCAACTTGCACACCATATTTGACTTACCATTTACAACAAAACCTTGCGGTTGCTCCATGTAAATGTCTTCATCCAAGTCACCATGCAAGAAGGCGGTCTTCACATCAAGTTGCTCCAACTCCAAGTCGTGAATAACAACTATGGAAAGTAATATCCGTATGGAAGTATGGCGCACGACCGGTGCGAATATCTCATCATGCTCCATACCCTTTCTCTGTGCAAACCCCTTAGCCACTAGCCTAGCCTTGTATCTCCCATCGTCCTTCACCTAGTAAATCCATTTGCACCCTATAGCACGGTTTCCTTTAGGAAGTGGAACCAAACTCCAAGTTCGATTCTTCATCAATGATTGCATCTCTTCCTTCATGGCACAAATCCACTTTGAGCTATCACTCGACTTCATGACATCATCAAGGTCCATCGGCTCATCTTGGACTACATGAAGAGCATAGTCCAAATTATCACAAAAACTAAGATAGTTCCAATCACCATATCTTTCGGGTGGTCTTATGGTACGACGACCAACCCGAGTAGCAATACCATCACTCAAACTCCTTTGGGCTCCACCTTGAACCGAAACTTCTCCAGGCTCGTGTACATCACCAACACTACTAGAGGCACCACGTGGACTTTGTGATGTAACATCAACCGCATTTTTCTCATAAGCATCTTCAACTACTCTACCTCCTCTACCACTGGGACGAAATGGTGGAATAATTTCCTTCTCCTTCGATTCATCATGAACCAAGACCGGAATATCCGATGAGCTCTCATTCTCCTTGAACAATGCCGACTCATCAAAAGTAACATGACAAGAATTTACTACCTTCTTCGTTTCCGGATTCCAAATCCGATAGCCTTTTACTCCATCCTTATAACCAAGCAAAATCCCCTTGAAAGTTCTAGGTTCAAGCTTATCATTTCCCAATGCACATAAACCGGACTTCCAAAGACACGAAGATAACTCAAGTCAATGCTCTTTCCCTTCCACACTTCCTTCGGAATTTTGTTACCAATAGCTGAGCACGGAATTCGATTAATAATATGCACGGCGGTTGACAAGGCTTCAGCCCAAAATCCCTTCGCCAAACCCGATGTCAATCTCAAACATCGAGCTTTCTCAAGTAGAGTACGATTCATTCTCTCCGCAACATCATTCGACTGCGGATCTCCAGGTGTAGTAAAATGCCTCCGAATACCATGATGCTTGCAAAACTCCAAAAATTCTCCGGAAACATACACTCTGCCATTGTCAGACCTTAGAACCTTCAAAGACTTTCCACTCTCATTTTTAACAAGAGCCTTCCATGCTTTGAACTTTGCAAATGCCTCCGACTTGGCCTTCATTACATACACCCAAACTTTCTAAGAAAAGTCATCTATAAAGGAAATATAATAGCGAGCTCCACCTAAAGAAGCTACAAATGCCGGTCCCCAAATATCCGTGTGAACATACTCAAGAACCCTTCTAGAATCATGCTTTCCCTCACCGAATGACACTTTTGTTTGCTTTCCCATGACGCATTCTTCGAAAAACTCTAATTTGTTGAAACTTTCTCTATCGATCATCTTACTCTTTCGAAGAATGTCCAAACTCCTCTCTGAGACATGACCTAACCTCAAATGCCACAACCTAGTCGCATCCAAACCACGAGAACTATCAACTCCTATACAAGTTTCTCCTTCCACAGTCACTCCTTGAAGCAAATAAATACCATGAGTCCTAGCACCCTTCATCACCACAAGCGCCCCCTTCGAAACCCGCAAGCTATCACTCTCAAATAGTGATCTTACAACCTAACGAATCCAGCTGCCCCAAAGAGATAAGCGACTTCCGAAGTCCCGGAACATAGCGTACATTAGTGAGAGTACGAACCACTCCGTCAAACATCCGAATTTGCACGGAACCAATGCCTTTCGACTTGCAAATAGCACCATTTCCCATAACAATTGAATTTCCTTCTTTGTCGATGTAAGAAGAAAAACAATTCCTATTTGGCGTCATATGATAAGACGCCCCTGAATCGAGTACCCATTCGTTACCCGAAACATCTGATGCTACCGCCGACAAAACATCTACATCTCCCTCACTAAATTCACTCTCCACCGCTACAGATGAAGATGCTACTTCCTTCTTTGCCTTCTCCTTGTCCGGACACTCATTCTTCCAATGACCGGGCTTCTTGCAAATATAGCACCTGCCTTTTCTTTCCTTCGATTTTCCTCTCCAACCGGGGTTCCTTGATTTAGAACGCCCCCGGTTCTCCTTCTTCACATACCTCTCCTTCTCCATAAACAAACCATGACCACTACTAGAACCACTACTTCCATCACCTAACTCCTTCATTTGATCCCGCAACTTCTCGCTAAGAAGACCCGTCTTGACATCATCAAGAGTCAATGTATCTCGGCTATAGATCAAACTATTTGAGAAACTTGTATAGCGATCTGGCAATGAAAACAACAATATCATCGCCTTTTTCTCTTCCTCAATCTTCAAATCTACGGCCTTCATCTTCATTAGCAAATCATCAAATGTATTCAAGTGCGCCTTTAGCGAAGTACCTTCCTTCATCTTATAGGTGAAGAAGGTTCGCAATAAGATCAAACGATTTGTCAGTGACTTCTTCATATATAACTCCTCCAACTTGTCCCAAATACCCTTAGCGGTTGTCTCACCACTAATTTCAGAGATAACATTCTCTCCCATAGCAAGTTGAAGTGTAGTGAATGCCCACTCTTCCATCTCCTCTCTCTCAACATCCGAGATGTCCGCTGGCAACAAATGTGTGTCAAACACTACCCGATGTACCTGATTCCTCCTTAGAACCGCTTTCATCTTCCATTGCCACTTTTCAAAATCATTATCGCCATTCCACTTATCTATAACCAATTGTGATCCTGAAGCAGCGTACGATCCACATACATAAGGAGCTACACCACTTGGATTACCCATTGAGGAACTACTTGAGGTATTATCTGATTCTGGCATTTCTACAACCACCTACCAGCACCAATGTTCTGATACCAAATGTAATTATGACATTCCAACTCGAGACCACTCAAATCAAAAACCCCACAAGCACAGCGGAAGACGGGATCGTGGTAAGAAGAGTAAAAACAACCAATCGATAACTCAATTCAATCTCAACCAATCCAAAAGCAATCACAATTCCAAACAAGCAATTTTGAAATCAAAATGATAACGAAAAATAAAACACACAGCGATTTATAGTGGTTCCACTAACGTTGTGTTAGTGTACATCCACTTTAAGAGTGAGCTTTTATTAATATTTATGAGAAGAGTACAAGAGATTAATTACAAAGATCACAATTCTAATAAGAATTTGAATTTTGTGGAGAAGAGAATTGAAGAAAAATAGTTTTGATTAAACCCTAATTAGTGGAGGCCAATCTCTTGCAGTCGCTTGCGTATCTAGATCTGGAACCTGAAGCTTGCTTATATAGGAGAAGAGAAACCCTAGGCAATGTTCCCAAATTGCCCCTGCAGTTGACACAAATCTTCACGCCAAGTCCACAGCGAAAAAACAGCCGAAAGTCGCCATAGACGTCTGACCAACATGGTCAGACGTCTGGTAAATGTCTCTGGAATCAACACTGCTCAGACTCAGACGTCTGACCAATTGGTCAGACGTCTGAGCTCATTCTCTGGAACAAATTCCCAGAGGGGCCAGACGTCTGGCTATTTCCCCCAGACGTCTGACCCTGCCCAAAACAACCTACTCCACCTTTTTCCCATATAACTTCCACTTCCGAACTCCAATTTGCGAACCATTTTATCCGTCGCGAAGCTACTTCCGACCTCTATAATTCTCCATATAGTGTCGCCAAAATTTAACAAGATGTTCATACGACTTGGTAAATTAAGAGACCGATTTCCTCATCCATATCCAAATGAACAAGCTGCAAGGTTTGCAAATGGTGGGGCCTATCCTCTGGATATAAGTTTGATTACCAAGGTAAATTCCCGTCTGTAACACACTATTACAATGCATTTGCATATTTATGTACTATCATTCTTATTTCTTTTTTGCAGGCACGACATAATAGGCAAAATTATGTGTTTGCTCTTCCCACTGGCTACCGTGATCCACCTACTGGTATCTCGGTATTGTATTTGCCTTTGTTTTTTACGTAGTAAATTTGTTAGCCATTTGGATGCAATAATAATAGTTATAGCATTATTTAGACATATGGTGTGGTGCAAGGTTTTCAATGCGGAAATCAATGCTTAAATCTGCGACATTCAAATTTAAATCACAACCGAACTTCAATAGTAGATTGTAGATTATACATTCAAAGAATTATTATTATTTTGCGAATACCAATTTTCGAAGTTAATGTTTTCTTTTCTTTTCTTTCCTTTTTCGTTTTGCATTTTTAATCTCTTTGTAATATCCCCCTCTCTTTTTTCAATATCTTGGAACATTTTTTTCTTATTTAGTTTTTTATAGCGCTCCCCCCTTTAATGCTTTATGAAAGTTTAAAAAAACTTAGAACTCATAATTTTGAAGCCTGATTACCTTGAAATTATAAATTTTATTGTAAACAATGACCTGGTGCAACTAAAATTTTCACTCTAACATCAAATAATAAGGGTTAGATCTTCATAGACTATTTGTTGAACATTATTTAAACATTGATTGGCAGTCCTGTGTGTATTCCTATATATTAAAAAGGTAATCACAGGCTAGAGTCATAGGAAACTATTCATTTGGGCTATTAAGGTAACTAGATCAGTGCAAGAGATATATCTTCAAAACATTAAACATGCGTTGCTGCATTTTATCTCTAATAAAGATAGACAAAAAGAGTTCATATCATACAATATATGAGCTATGTCACATGTCCCTTGGCGACCAATACAAATCATGTATACCGGGTAGCTATATCAGTATCCAAAAGCCAAAACAAAAGTAGTCCATTGTTTTTTCTTTTTCTTTTGCTTAAGAATTTATGAGTTATATAGTTTTACAAACTGTGGACAGACGAGTAATACATGTAATAATAATTTTTTTTGTACGTCTTAAGCTACATATCATTTTGATAAGGTTTGTAGGTTTGTAGCTCAGTCACTTAAACCACCATGAAACCTGTTAGTGAGATGACATTTTAATTTTTTTAAGTACCTCACCTATGTGTTCACATCTATTGGTAGTCAAAATTAAGATCTAAGTTTAATAGGCAATTGTAATGGTTTGTCCAAGCTTTGCTGGCTGAAAGAGCTTTATTGTTTCCTTTCTATTAGTGAAAAAGTTCTACATTTTCCGACAGTTAGTGTTTTCTAGAATAATTACTTTGCTAGCTGAAAGAGCTTTATATGGACAATTGCTGCTATTTTTTATTGTTAGATTTCTATGTAAAGTTGTCATGCCCATTGCATATGTACTTTTATTATTATTATTGCCATATGTACTTTATTTCGACATGCACATGATCTATACATGTGCTTTGTAGAGTAATGTCTTGCTATTTTAAAGTTTGAGACATTCATTCACTTGGTACCTGGTTGATATTGCTTACCGTTAAAATATATGTCATATAAGCATGATTAACTGTTTCAAAAAATTTGACTTTAAGGGATAAATGCTATTTTTGGTACAGATGTTTAAAACGCTTAGCTCGGAATCTAGAGGCATTAAAAAAGACCAGAGTTAGAAAGAAGGAATTGTTATTCTTAAGTATATGCATTTCCAATATCTTATTAATAAGTTATGCAAGCTCATAGCCGTAAATTTGTTCATACAGGTGAATGGTGAAGAATATAAATCTTAGTGGTCTTCTTATAGTAACAGTTGGGTTTGGTTCTAGAGGTATGCAAGTGAATGATATTGATATGGAATGTGTGAAATATGAGTTTATTTTTCTTTTGTGTCTTGATATGTGACCAACTAATATGATGGATAACGCAAAATTGGTGACATACGTATAAACTAGTAAATCATGTTATTAAATTTTAGTGGGCTAAAAACAGTTAATATCATTTGTTGTGCTATTTTCTAGTTACTAGTTTGAATGTTGATTATCTCTTTTGTCATTAATAAATCAAGATATTTCATTAGCATTTTAAATTTTAGACAATAATGACATCAAAGTGTAAATGAGTAATTTAACTTGAATCATTTCTCAAGATGTGTCCATACATTTTAATCATTAAAGGAATAGGAATATCCAGACTTCTTTGCTTGATACCAAGTATGATAAAGTTCTTTGCACTTAAGATGTATTTGATATAGTATTTAAGGATGATAGTAGAAAGTATTAAACAATAATGGAGATTGAGCTCTGACGATTAGTTCAAGTTCATATTCTTTAATTGCTTGGCTCATTATGTGATATTGTTTTGTATTCATATGGGTGCTACTTATGCAGCTTGCAATAAAGATACAACAATTCTCTATGTATGTTAATATGTTTACATCTCATTTTATTGTCCGCATCCACCGTTCATTCCAAACAGCATGGTAAGATCCAACGGATGGCAGCGATTGCTAGTGCTGAGAAAATTGCTACAGCAGCTGCTCCGTATCCATCGGCTTTTGGTTTTAGCAAGGGTTCTAATTTGAGGACTTCCTTGCCTAATACTACTCACCTTAATCATAGGTATGTTTTATTTATTTCTCTGCAAGTCCTTTATTGTTTGGTGAGTGCGTGTTTAGAACATTAGATCGTTTAGTTTACGTTTTTAATGGAATTTTATTACTGGCTACTAAAAATCATACAGATTGAATGGACAGTCCACTACAACAAAAATACCCTATTACAACGCCCTTTTTACAATGGGCATTGGTTGCCCGTTGTAATAGAAGGCTATTACAACGGTCCATTCAGGCCCGTTGTAAAAGATGCCATATACAACGCCCTTTTTACAATGGGCATTGGTTGCCCATTGTAATAGAAGGCTATTACAACGGTCCATTCAGGCCCATTGTAATAGGTGCCAATTTTACAACGGGCTAAAAACGCCCGTTGTAATACATGCCAATCAAAACCCTAATTTTCAATTAAAAAAACAAGGCCGACCCTTTTATTTCTTTTATTTCGTTCCTCTACTTTGCTCTGTAAAAATGTTGGCCTTGTTCCTTTGCTTTTTCCTCTTTGCTCGAAATTTGGGCTTTGGGAAAAATTGAAGCTGCCGTCTTCAATTGCTCGATTGAATGATGATTTACGTGCTTCCTTTGTCAATCGATGCTCTCTTCTTTTAGCACACGGCTTCTCCAATTTGGATCGAGTTCGTCTACAGTGGTATGTGAATTATTCTTTTTGCTTTACTGGTTGATATGTTGAACTCGATCCTGATTCGAGTCGAATGATTATCCTTTTTCGCTTGTACTCGAATGCATAATTTTGCCGATGATGTTCGTTTATATAGGGTTCGAACCCCTATATTTTCGTTCGTATATTTTATACGAATTCGTCAAATAATTTAGATTTGAATTCGCCTCGGCCACTTGATTAATATTGAATGATGACGATTCTTCTAACTTCTTCAATTTCGTATGTATTTTGCTTGGTTAACACGGCTTCTATTTTTGACTTGGTTGATTTCCTTGGTCATCACGGTTTTGATATTTGCTTAATTATCACAGTTTGATTTCGGACTTGGTCATCGTGAATATCACGACTTTGAGTATCTGACATTTGAACTTGACCTGGTTCTATTCTTTGCGCTTGTTGACTTCGGCTTCTCTGTCTTGTTCAAAACTGATACTTGCATTTGACTTTGGTCACTTGATTTTGTGAAAATATGAACTTGTTCGACACTCTGTTGACATCGGCCAGTTGATACTGATGCTTGATGTTGACCATTGTCTTTGTGACTTCGGCACTGACTATATGTATGCATTTTGTAGCTAAAGTTTGTATTGATAAATTTCTATTTGGATTTTTGACACACTTTGATTTTGTTTTGTTGGAACTAGCTATCACTGTTTTGATTCTCTGACATTTTTAAAATTGTCTTTGGTTATTTGAATTTTTCTCTGCCACTTTATTAATTGAAATGAGACCGACTTGGTTCCAATTTTTGTGCTATGCTCTGGTTGTCATTGTGTACATGTTCATGTATTCATACTTCATGTATATTGATGTTGTGACTTCGATACACCTGACTTCGGCTTTGATAAAACTGGCATGTTGATGTTGTACTAGATTTTGTCTTCTGTCTTAGTTCGGCTGTTGAACTAGTCTATAGCATTTTGTAACCGAGTCTGCTTTATGTTGCATAGTCTGTTCATATGGTCTGCACATCCATGTCGCCTCCTCTGTTCCATTTTAGTCCGGTTCAGCATTGCACTCTCTGTTAAACTGCATATTCATACTTCAAATAAAACTTATGTATAAAGTAAAATTGTACTTTAGAGGAAGCCTGGAACCAATTTCCTTGACAACCTGAGTTTCATATTTTTAACTATAAGAAAAAAAATGGAATATGGTTTGAAATCTCTTTAAATTTCAATAATGGAGGTCAATTATGGATTCAAGTTTTCATAGGCTGTTCCAACTCTTATTTTTATTATATTTTTCCAATATAAGCTTCAGCTCGGTACTTTAAAACTTCACCAAAGCTCTTTATACCTAATATTCAACTAATATGGTAGAGTTCTACCAATTTAAAAAAAATGGAGTACATTCATCTGATTGATTAGCAGTAATAGACTGAATATCACTTCCTATGTATGCAAGCTGTGATTGAGTAAAAGGTTTCAAAATACGAAGACACTTATGTGTGCGGGTCCACATATGTAAGTGAGTATGGGTGATTGAATATGCCTGTTAGTTTTAAACATATACGGCATTCTATATAAATATATACCATATTTTAAGAGCTAAAAGCTTTGAATACATAAAGGTGGATTTTTAAAAAGTGAATGTAAAATGCCTGTGAGCTTTTGGATATAAGGTTTTTCAAATACTTGAATTTTGCATATAAAAAGTCTTTGGTTACATATAACTGTCAGGTTCCATAAATGCTAATATTTGCGAACTTATTTATGTGAAGATTTATTCATATGCAGGCTATGAAATATGTTTGCCACAAATATTTATTTAAACATTAGTTTTTGAATACATATCTGCTTCATGCATGTATCTATTTTAGAATATATATGTATGCTGGTGTAGAGTTCAAGTACATCACTGGCAATTAACATTACAGTGGCAACCTTTCACACATGCCTGATATTGTTAAAAGTGTATCGATGATTTTTTATGTAGATTTTAATGAACTAGTTTACGTTTATTGTTTGGTAAGTTTTATAAATAATAATGATGATGAATTAACTAAGTTTATAATAATACTAATAATAATATAATTAAGTTAACTGAGTTATAATAATAATAATAAATTAACTAAGTTAACCAAATTAATAAAAATTAACAAGTTTTTTTTTAAAATTAAGCAAGTTTTATAAAATTAACTAAGTTTAAGTTAACTAAATTTTATAAATAATAATAATATAACTAATTTAACAAAGTTTTATAAATAATGATGATGATGATAATGATGATGAATTAACTAATTTTATAAAAATTAACCAAGTTTATAATAATAATAATATAATTAAGTTAACCGGGTTTCAATAATAATAATAAATTAACTAAGTTAACTAGGTTAATAAAAATTAACTAAGTTTTGTTAAAATTAAACAAGTTTTATAAAATTAACTAAGTTTAAGTTAACAAAATTTTATAAATAATAATAATATAACTAATTTATCAAAGCTTTATAAATAATAATAATGACGACGATGATGATGAATTAACTAAGTCAATAAAAATTAACTAAGTTTGCAAAAATTAACTAAGTTTATAATAACAACAACAACAATAATAATAATAACAATAATAATAATAATAACAATAATAATAATAACAACAACAACAACAACAACAATAATAATAATAATAAATTAACTAAGTTAACCATGTTAATAAAAATTCACTAAGTTTTGTTAAAATTAAACAAGTTTTATAAAATTAACTAAGTTTAAGTTAACTAAATTTTATAAATAATAGTGTGATATACTTGTACATTGTTGTAGATTTTTTATATCAGATTTAAAGTCCTAAGAATTAACATAATTGTTTGACTATATATTGTGCTATCACTTGTGCAGGCAAGAGAGCAAGGATGGACGTTTATGGCATTGGACTTTCAAAGAGAGCAAGGTTGGACTTTTATGGTGCTAGCTTTTACTTATGCATGCAACTGAAAATTATGGGCGATCAAACGTTTTGTTAGCACTAGTTAGGCATAACATTTTATTAATACTAGGTGTGTAAATTTGTATACGAATGGTTATTGTATGTGAGTTTGGTCATTTTATCAAAAAACTATTGTATTAGAATAGTTATGGATATCTTATTTTATTATATGATTAATATGTTTTTTTAAATTGTTTGAATATGATGATTATGTGAGTGATTGTTGATTGATATAGTAGAAACAAAACAGACCATCAACAGGAAATAATAGCATGAAAAAATGGTGCAAAATGATCAACTTTTAGTAGCGTTTCAAAAACGCTACATAAATACATATAGTGGTGTTGTGTAAACGCAACCGTAAAGTAAGGGTAAAGTTAGAAACTCTATTGGTAGCGAAAAAACCTTTTGGTGGCGTTTTTTAAACGCTACAAAAAGATTTATGGTAACCTTTGAGAAACGCTGCAATAAAAGGATTTATAGTGGCGTTGAAATAAATGCAACTAAAAATTATGGATTTTTAGTTGCGGGCTTTATCACGACGTTTATCAAAACGCTACCATAAGTTTTGGTAGCGTTTTTTGTGCGCCACCAAAAATAAAATTTCTTGTAGTGGTGGCGAGATCTTACGAGATACTTTGTTTTTCAAAGGTTTTCATAACTTTTAAATTTAATTGTGTGTGTTTTTCTCATGCAGGTTTTCCAAACTGACTCCGGTCTTATTTTATTATAATGCTTAGGTCAGACCAAGTATATTTACAGATTGCTTTGGATGCATTGGAGCTTAGGAGACGAGTTGGATATCTTCAAGTCATATTCACGTATATGTTATTTTCCGCTGCTTTGTTATAGAAATTATCAGCAATTGTGAGGACAAAATGTTATATCTGTCCAGGATGATGATTGTGATTGTTATTGTACTTTGATGGATGCATGTAAATAATAGTTCACTTTTGTAAAGATCATTGATATTATATTATATATATATATATTGTTCAACTGCGATTGCGAGATTCTGTATTGTTTTAGTTTATTTTCTTTAACGACCCAGAATTTTAGTCATTTGGATTTGGAATATTTAATTGATTTTAAATATTTAAAAGTTAATTTTAAAATTTAAACAACTTGAATTTCAAATATAGCGATTTATTGGATAATTAAATTGTTGAATTTAATAATTAAAATTGTTTAAATAACTGAATCTTGGGTTTTAAGCTGGATAATTTCAAAGCTTATTTAAATTATATTTAATAAGAATGTTGATAATAAAACTTTTAAATTGGATTTAAAAGCGATTTAATCGATTTTGAAAATAACTCGTTATAATTAACATATAAAAATAGCCTTCCAGGGCACTGTCTCGGATTTCGACGAAACCAGTTTCATTGGATCTGTAATAATGAATTATAATACGCCATCAAATTTCATGGCGATCAGATGCATCGTTTGGTCGTGCGAGATCGAAACGTGTAGAATTTAATATTGAAAATTTAATATAATAATTGGGTTCAAAAATCTATCTTGTCCATACGATCAAATTAGGTCTCGAAACAAGTTCCATTGCATTCAAAATAGGGGTATACATATAGAACGCCTGGCGGCACGCTTCGTTTGGAGTTTGAGAATTTTCAACGTTTAAGACTAGATATTAACTAATTAAAATAATATATATATATATATATATATATATATATAATTGCCATTCCCTACAATACCACAACTATTCCCACCATATCATAACTTCATACCAGGCCATACCTCTACTGTTCGAGCCATGCTTACCTCCTTTATAAATACATGGGCTTTCTCTTTCTTTTTTGTTTTGCTGAAAATCAATTTGAATTCAAACCAGCATCATCCAACGATCCTCATCGATCGGGACAAATCCATGCTTTTTCAGGCAAGGTCACTAACTAGAGTTTTGTTGTCGACGTCGAGATGAAGCTAATCAATGGTTGGATCAAGCCAACTCGATGCGTGTAACGGCAGTTCTTATATGAACGTCGTAGGGTATATTGGCGATTTTCGGTGAATTGGTTGATCGATTGATGATGAGGTCAAAAGGAGAAATGTAGAGAAGGGCGACACCTAGCTTTGGCCAAAAATTGGTGGCATGAAATTGCCTGAGGTGGCCGGAATCGTATGATGAACGAAGTGTCGTTTTGGGTTCGGGTGGAGGGTTTTTGCACGACACGCGTACGCACGTGAGGTGGCCGTGGCTAGCGTAGGTGGGGCACGAGGTGCTGGGGAGGTGGCGGCGTCATGGCGAGGTCAAGCGATGGCAGCTCATGGTGGCGAGGCGCGATGCGCACGAACGAAACGAAATTAAAAAAATATCGCACGCTTGGAAGTGAAGATGCGTGTGTGAACAGGAATGGCAGGAGAAAGGTTAAATTTAAATTTAAGTTTAACTAAGTTAATGTAATTTAAATGTAATTAAGGTTTAATTTTATAATTAGTTTATTTTATTATTACTTTAAAAATCGGCAACTTAAAATTTGTATAACTCTCTCATACGAGGTCCGATCAAGACGAAACTTTTTTCGTTGCGCTTGTAACGATGATAGCTTCGCAATGGAGTTGGTTTGGTTGGATTTGAAGACAGTTGAAATTTGGGCTAAAATCGAACGTCGTCGGTTTTAGTTCCAAACCAAAATGCCTCGGTGGCGACAAAAAATTTCAGTGAGTTAAACTCACCTTTTTGGTTAACTAGTATGATATATTGTTGATAAAATTTGTTGGATGATTGTATGAATGAATTACTATATTTATATTAGTTGGATTGAATATTCCAACCTATTGGAGCGGATAAGACCCTATTACGTTCCCATGTAAGAGCAGATGACCCCTTTATATACGCACCCCGTCTAGAAGCAGTTGATTTATATCTTATGATTATATAACGTTTGTGATGTGGGGGAAACAAGTTGGAGGGATCCAACGGGATTCCTCGCTATTGTTGAATCGTTCAATAATATTTCTTTATATGGATTACTAAATAATGAACCTGATTTTGGACACTATGATTATAACATTATTCTATGTTTAAAAACAAAAACCTAGTGATTATAAAAAATCAATATCAATATTGGTTGAGCCTTTGGCGGCTATTAGCCTGAAATTAGTATTTTGAAATACTATAAATTACCATTGAATTGGAATTGGTTTCCGAGACAGAAAATGATTTTTAAATCCAAAATTGGGTTTCGGAAATATTTTGTTTTAAAGATTATTTAATTATAATAATATTATCTTAAGGTTATTTAATTATATTAATATTGTTTTAAAGTTATTTAATTATAATAATATTATTTTAAGGTTATTTAATTATATCAGTATTGTTTTAAAGTTATTTGTTTATAGTTAATATGTTTTAAAGAATTTATCAAAAGGTTAATAAATTAAAATGGTAATTATTTCAAGAATAATTATGGTTTGAAATTAATAATAAGGATTATTAATAAGGTTTTGGGAATAAATTATTACTATTTATAATAAGGTTAAAGATTAATTTTTTTAAATGATTAATTATTGTTTTAAGATGTTTTAGATTAATAATAATTATTTATTTATTCATAATGTTTAATCTTAATAATTATTTTTATATAATACAATTTTAGAAGTAAACGATCTTTATTTGTTTATAAATATGTTCGTCACTCATGAATAGAGTTAAAAGACTTGGATTTTGTAAAGAAGCTTATAAAATGGTTTGGAGACGTAAGGAAGATTATTCACAAGGTGAAGAGTTTTATAAATGCTTAGATATTTATAAAAGGACTTAAGAAACGGGTTTATAGATTTATAAAAGAAGTTTTATAAATGGTTCCAGAAGTTTTATAAAATGGCTTATAAATGGTTTTAGAGAATTATAAGGAGTTCACGAATGATTTTTGAATCGAAATAAAAGAAAAATCTTTCTTAGTTTTGTAAATATACTTATACCATTGATATAAGTATATGGATAATTTCTAAGTATTGAAAATATAGGGATTGGTGAATATATCTTTGTAAAAGTATTCTTATACAAGTAATTTACAAAGTGGTTTTAATTTATAAACGATTTATAAAAGGAGGCTAGTGATTACTTCCATGTTTAACTAATGTTGGTTTTCCCCATGGAATAAATCCTTGATTGAATGTTGTTATTCGATAGTTAAATAACCGACTATCAAAATTGGATCCAAAACGTAACTTTGGAAATATCTAGGAGAAACACGTGAGTTATGTGGCACAGTCATCTCTGATGATGTTGTACTATGCGTATAAATATCGTCTTGTTCTTCTAGGATAATAATAAGGAAATCCACTTTGATCCAACAAATGCGCTTCGAAGTGAAGACATTTTGAAGATGATGGAACTTGAAGATGGAGCTCTCTAGTGTTTCGTTCAGTCCTAGAACGAACTTGTATGGATGAATGCTGGTATTGCATTGTTGCCAGAAAGGCAATATTTGTGAGAAATGCAGATTAAGGATCTTAAGGCTAGAATTAACACTAGAGGGGGGATGAATAGTGTTTTAAGAAATTTGTTAAACTTTTTGAGTTTATCTTACTTTGTTAACAATGTATACACTGATCAGACACAGATATGAACACAGAATCAAAAAAAGATGCAAATATAAAGTAAAAGCAGTAAAGGAAAGAACACACCAGATTTTATACTGGTTCGGAGTTACCCTACATCCAGTCCCGCAACACAAGTACGGATTTCCTTTCAAAGCCAATTCAACAATTACAACCCTCGGTTTCAAGGCTACGAGGTACACCCTCCAGAATAACAATCCTCTGGGTAGAGATACTTGATTTTCGGGGCAACAAGTTCACCCAATTGATTTCCAAGGCTACAATCACACCTTCTCTCGCTTAATTGATTTCCAAGGCTACAATCACACCTTTTCTCGCTAATAGATTACAAAGAAGTCTATAACTCTGAATAGCACTGAGAACCTTGTAGAGATAGTGATGGAGAGTCAAACTAGAAGTAATCGAGTATGATTCGATGTTGATTTCGGCAGAGTAATGGTATGATTTTGTATTAAGAAATGTGGAAGAAGAAGAGGAGTGAAAACCAAAAAAAAGTGATTGAAAATTCGTTGAAACTGACCCCAATTTATAGAAGAACAACAGTCATGTCCATTCGTGAAGAGTTATGGCGAATAGACACTTCTTTTGAAATTTGAATTTTGAACTCAACTGACACTATGTCGACATGGGGTATATAGGCATGTCGACATCCCAAAGGGATTTTTGGTGTTTTGATTTTCTTTGAAAATAACCTCTATTTTATTTTAAAATTATTTTAAACTTTATAAATATACTTAACTATAGTTAAAATACATAAGTAAATATAAAGAACAGTATATACATAATTTAACTATAATTTTATATTTAAATCTAAGTATAAATATTTAAAAGTTAAATATATTATTTGAAAAGATAGTTTAAAATCAGGAGTAATTTGACTCTGAAAATAAAGATGTTTTTTAGGCTAAAATTATTTAAAATAAGGACAGAGAGTTTTGAATCTTTTAAAAGGAAAGTTTTGAAATCATTTTAAAAACAAGATAATTTTGTAAAATCATTTGAATTAAAATTAGTGGATACAAAACAATGTCTCACTAGATTTTCGTAGGTTCCATCCTACTTAGGGTTCCATCCCTTTAACGGGCTCGAAGTGGATTCCATTCCACGAATAAATTGGATATTAAGATATCAGTGCTTTTCTACGAGTTTTAACAAATATTCCTAATAAAACAAACTTAACCTTGAACTCTTGAACTCTTGATAATCTTGATACTCATGAGTCTTCTATCTCCATATCTTGAATCTCTATACTGTACGGTCTTCATTCTTGATACCTGCATGGTTAGATCCTGCATATACATATATATCTAAACTTGTAATGTTAGTATTTATATTTTATAATCTATTCTAAGGTTGTTGTCATCAAAACCAACTCCTCAGGGACTAACAATCTCCCCCTTTTTGATGATGACAACCTTTGTTTATAAAATATTCCTTCTATCCTAATAACTCCCCCTTAATCTATGCCTAACTACCCTATTTTATATTTCTCCCCCTTTGTCATCAACAAAAACTTACTCCCCCTTACTCTTGGACTTTAGTACCTGCATTGATAAACTATACAACGGAATATATAATATATAGATTAAGAAATAATGATACTTATGAGCAATAACTTAATTAAAGACACCAATCTTCAAACCAAATAAAATCAATCCACACAAAGTATCAATTCAAACCAAATCAAACAAATTAATTAAGACAAATCAAACAAAGAAAGAAAATTAAACGTTACGAGGAACATCAACCCATCCTTCTTCTCCAAAGATAGGGTCTTGTTTGATGGCATCCTGTTAGCACCAAAATTGGTCACTAACCTCGTTGAGAAAGATTGTGAAGAGATATAAGTGATGAAATCAAATTAAATAGAGAAGACAGTGCTAATCTAAATACAGAAAGTAAGAACACCAAATTTATAGTGGTTCAGCGTAATTGCCTACGTCCACTTTGAGGTTAAACTTTATTGATCTTCTTTATAGTTGATTACAAATACAATTCGTGAATCAAATGCTTGAATGAAGTTGTTAAGTAGAGAAGATGAGTCTTGAAAATGGCAGAGTCTCCCCGGTGTTTTCTCTCTAAAAAAGGATCCATTTCACTGTGACCCTGCCCCTCTATTTATAGGCAAATATGGGCTGGACTTCCCAAGTGGGCTGGATAGCCGAACGCTCAAGCCCCAGTGCAGTGGTCGCTGTATGCCGAACCAGGCGTGCCGAACGCTCTGCGCCGAACCATTCCTTCTATGCCGAACGGTATGTTGGTGTCGTGGTAAGTGTAGGACGGTTGTCCGTTGAGGCCGAACGTGCCTCCATCTCAAGCTCTTGAGCGAACGGCGTATGTATGCCGAACGATGCCGGTATCCTGATTAGTTGTGCATGCTGAATGTCTTCTGTATGTCAAGTATTACGCCGAACACCATGGGATGCCGAGTACTCCTGTTGCCGAGTAGTCTCGACGCCGAGTGCTCTTTATGCCGAGCAGCCTTGATGCCGAGCAGTCTTGATGCCGAGCAGTCTTGTATGCCGAGCAGCCTTGATGCCGAGCAGTCTTGATGCCGAGCAGTCTTGTATGCCGAGCAGCCTTGATGCCGAGCATTGGTTGACGTTGAGTGCCAGTTGACGTCGAACACTGCTGAGTACTACGCCGAACATTACTGGACGCCGGACACTATGGATGCCGTGTACTTTGCCGAACACTCCTGGACGCCGGACACTATGGATGCCGAGTACTACGCCGAGTACTCATGGATGACAGTTGCTTCGCCGAACACTCCTGGATGGCAAGTGCTTCGCCGAACACTCCTTGATGCCGGTCACTCTCTGATGTCGAGCACTTATTGCCAAGTACTAGTTGCCTGGTCAAATCCCCAGGAAACACTTGCCCCCCAAAGTGTATTGCGTGGCCGAACGTGATGCGCTTTGAATCTGGTACAATCTACCTCGGAGGTACCTTCTCGAGAATGCTAGCGAAGGTGGTGCGAGACGAACGAGGTTGGGATGCCGAACGATACGTTCGAAGCCGAACGTACCTAGCGTGCCGAACGTCTCTCCGCCACGATGCCGAACACTCCGGTATTGACCGGCTCTACCGGGTATAGCCTCTTCGACTTCTACCTTCCTCTATATAACCGGGTCCTTCCCGTCCCTTTTCCTTTACTTTTTCATTTCCGTCATTCTTCCAAGATTTCTAACCTTCTCCAGTCGAACAGATTTGCAACTTGAACACTCCTTCTTAGACTCCTAACTGCAATCTAGGTACCGCTCCTCGTATAACTTGAATACGTTTCAAATGAGTCAAGTGTGTTTTGTAGAAAGCTTTCGAGTAGGTTGTCCCCCTTGCCGAACGATAATGTGAGGCGAGGAGGAAGGATTTGAGGTGTTTGCAAATATGTGGCTATTGTATTTAGCTCCATCGCGTCGAACCACAGTCAAAAATGAAGGAACAAGGGAAACGTTGGAGGTAGTAAGGGTGTTGGATGGCATAGTTATGGTTCGGCGTACGTTGTCGCACGCCGAACGATAGCGAATAGTATCTCGTCTTAATGAGGCTGAATACTCGTTAGAGCGCCGAACAACAACTTAGCCGAAAGGACTAAAGACGAACACTTACAAAAATGCCGAACGATAACTCAGCCGAACAACCACTTAGCCGAACGATAACTCAGCCGAACAACAACTTAGCCGAACGAACTAAAGACGAACACTTAAACAAAAATGCCGAACGATAACTCAGCCGAACAAAAACTTAGCTGACCAAAACCCAAGCCGAGCATTCTTAGATGCCGAACAGTATTGAGGCCGAACAATACTATTGCCGAACAGAACCTAGACCGAACAATTCCAATGCCGAACAACATTCAAATGCCGAACAAACACATACATGTCGAACGGAACTTAGGTCGAACAGTCTCAATGCCGAACAAACACATACATGCCGAACAGAACTTAGGTTGAACAATGTCAATGCCGAACAACATTCAAATGCCGAACAAACACATACATGTCGAACAACATAAACGTCAAACTACACTTAGGCTGGTCACTTTATAAATCATATGCTTTCTGAATCTGGAACTGTAATCACCTCAAGGCGAGCTTTTTGAGACGGTCAGCGATGACAGTCTTCGAAGGCGATGACTCAAAGCTAATTATTATATCTTTAAAACCTTTAGATTCTTATTGCCTGTACACAATTGCTTGCATTAGTTCACACACCACACGGGGGGAAAAAATCGTGTTGCTAATTCTAACGTTCAACGTTTTTTAAGTATAGCTTTCTCAAGCATTTAGCCAGGTTCATTATTTATTCGGGATGTCGAGAAAATCTAGTTCTGCTACCATATCTGACAGGCCTGGGCCGTCAGCAAGGCAAGGAGCCGCTGATTCTTATAACCCGTCAATTTCTCCCGCTCATAATTTGGCGCCTGACGCTCTGGAGGCAACCATCTTACTAGACAATCCGATCGATTCTCAAGCTTCGAAGATCAACGAAGCTGCCCTGAGGCGGATATGCTCTATTCACGGGATTCCTTTCGCCGACGTGTTAGTCCCTTCGAGACACGATCGCCCTCATCTGCCCCCAGTCGGGTACACTACCTGCAACAAGTTCATGTGTTGGATGGGCAGCGTGCCTCCCTTCAACTTATTTCTCCGGGACGTTCTGCAGTACATAGACATGGCTCCATCGCAACTGCACCCGAACGGTCATGTGTTTCTATATGGGACTTACTTACTTTTCATGGCCGTCTTCTCCAGACCTCCAACCCCCGGTGATATCCGATACATTTATATGTTCAAGAGACGGAATGATAGCCCTTCCTTTATGTTCCTCGAGCCATACCACAAGTGCCAGATCTTGATAGGGGCCTGCAGCAAATTCGCCCTGTACAAACAGGAATGGTTCTATGTGCGCTGCCCGTCTGGTTTCACTAGGAGATGGGTTGAAGGCAGTAAGTCTCTCTGCCGAATCGCTATTCGTATTTAATTGGAGTCATGCTTTTCCTAACTCTTCATTTCATCTTTTCAGGCATCAACCCGCGTCCGGAAGGCCGAGGATATTCTGAGGCCGTTGAAGCCATTAGAGCTCTTCCTGTTGAGGACCGAGACATCCGGACTATCATTTCAAATGAATCGCTGTCGGGGTTTGGCTTGCTAGCCCCTAGTCGTCGGATCAGCCTTCCAGAAGGTGTCACTATTCCCAAGCCTTCGTCTGGTAAAGGGAAAAAGCAGGCCGGACCGTCGTCGCGCCGCACTCCCGATACGCACGGAGAAAGCGAGCGTAGAGAGGATGTTGCTCCCGAGACTCAGGGCGAGAACGTGGGTCCCGCTTGGAATCTGGCAATCGAAGTTCAGGATATTGAGACATCATCCTCCCCTTCGAAGGGAAAAAAGAAGCTGAAATATACGGTTCAAAAGGAGAAAGTTGGTGGCACTCAAAATCTACGCCTATCCCTCCTGAGAAAGAGGCTTCTTCGCAGCATCTGGAAAGTTCTCTGAGGGGTCTGTCCAACTTGTCCATCCCCGATGATTTACTTAATTACGGATTCGATGATCCTGAAGCTCTCAAATTCTCTTCGCCCGCTAGAGGCAATGTAGGAGTTCAACTCCCGGCTCAAGGAGACAATACTCCGATTAGCAAAGATAAACGAACGGGTCCGTCGGGGGGAACACTAGGACACACACGCACATCCGCATTCCATAATATACTTCAAGTCTTTTTAATTCGTGAATTCTCCTTAACTCGTTGTTATCTCCATTCTTTGCAGGTGATATGGGCCGCTCTCACGGACTTGATCGCCTTCAGGGGTCTTCCATATTCCATCACTCCGGACGGGATTCCGGTTCAGGCAGACGCAGGGACCGAGGTGATTATAAAGATAGGGAAAATCGTCCTCGTGAGTCGTCTCACCGCAAGAAAGCACACTCTCAATCTTCCCAGTCCCGCGATCTTCCTCCTCCAACTGAGCCGGATAAAGAGAAGTCTTTGCAGAAGGGTTATCAGTCTGATGCTACTCGAGAACAACATTCCAGTTCATCGAGTACGAGGCAAGTTCGAGAGCAACGTAAAAGAACGGAATTCTCAAGGCCTCCTCCTCCTACTCCTGCCGTAGACCCAACTGTTGCGGAAAAGATGGTCGACCTTAAGGCCAAGTTTCCGAAAATCTATTTTGACAGCTTGAAATTCCTCCCAGCAATCCATCACATTCCTGGGCACGTGAAGCAAAGTGCCATTGCCTGCAACAATGACGTCTATGTTCAACATGATGCATTCATGCACTTGGTGGAGAAGATCTCGGAAGTATCTGTCGAGCGTCAACACGAGATTGACCGTTTGAATCTGGAGGCTGACAGCGATAAGAAAATCATCAAACTCCAAGACGAAGAGCTCGCCTCGTATAAGTCAAAGCTAGAAGCCGCTGAACAAGGTGCAAATGATACTGCTGAGGCAGTTACTCGCTTAGAGGTGGCTCACAAAAAGGAGCTTGACGAAGTAGTCCAGCGCAGCGGCGCCCTTGCCCTAGAAAAAGACTCTGTCTAAAAAGAAAGGGACGCGCTCGCTACTCAAGTCAAAGAGCTGAAAGAACTACTCTCCAAGGAGAAAGAAGACAAAATAGCTGCTCAGGAAGAATCACAGCGATATTGTGATGAGATTGTTGCTACCCGACTCCTGAAGACAAAGCTCGACGATGAACTTGCCGGGGTCGAGAAAATGAAGGATGAGGCCCGTGAGGAGGGCAAAAGAATGGCTGTGGAGGAGCTTGATTCTCGCCTTGAGGCGGCCGCAGAGGCCGGCAGGGAAGAGGTCAAAAGTATGTTTGACCCGTTGATCGCCGAGTACGGAGCCCGCGTCCTTATGCACCGTGACTTAACATTCTTGGGCGACGGCTACCTCGAATCCCTGGCTGAGGCATGGGAAACTCTGATAAAGATCAGGAAAGTCGAGTCAGGCTCCGAAGAGGTCGACGAGGATGCATTGGTGAAGGAGTTCCTGAGGGGGAATGAGCCATCCGATTTATCCGCAGCATTGGCTCTTTATGGCAAAGGCTCTTCCCCTTCGAAAGAGAAGAACGACGAAGCCGGCCCGTCAGAGGCCGACACTACTACTCCTCACATCGCCGCTCCTTATGCTGCTCAATCGGCCAGTCGGCCAGCACTTGACCCATTCGAGCAGCATGCCAGTTATGATCCCGAAGATCCCGGGCTTGGTGTTCATGTGCTGTCACCTATCCTGGAGGGTGAAACCCCTCGTGCCACCGATAGCCAACCGGACCCTGGTAGGAAATTCTTCTTTCTCTAGAAGTTGAAGAGTTCCTGTCATTTTTCAGCAGTGGCTATTCGTTCTAATGCTCATTCCTTATGTTTTCGTGCAGGTTGTTCTGACGCCGAGCCAACTCCGAGGAGCGATGACGCCAAGGAGGAAGCAAAGAAAACAAGCGACGTTGCTCACGCAGGAGTAACTCCCGGTCCCGACGCTCAAGTGATCGGGGCGCTTGATGATGACAAACTTGATACTTCGTCTCCTGTCGAAGGAAGCGATGAAATTAAAATCACTAGCGCCTCTGAGCATACTTCAGAGATGAGCATGAAGGACCGTCTTGCCGACGAGGAGAAGAGAAAAGTCAAAGTCAAAGTCGAGTTTGAAATACTAGAACTCACTGACCCGCGGAACAGACCTTTGAAAATTATTCTCCCGGGCAGGTCCAAACCACTAGATGTTCCGTCTCCTACTCCTGACCCCGTTTCTCTAGCAAGCAAAAAGTCCAAGAGAAAGCGTGAGGGAGAGGAGTCGTCGGAAACATCAAAGGAAGACAAAAAGAAGAAGTCGAAGAAATAATCGATACACTCGTTCAACGAGTTTTTTGCTTAAGTCTTGTAATTGCTTCTATCTTTCACAACTTGCAGTTTGTATAGAGAGGTCTGAATTTTGTAGGAGTGATCATGTATCCCCATTTTGGACTTATCGAATAAAGTTTTAGTTTCTTTTTGTCTAAATGATTCTCTTGTCTTTCTTTGGTTGGTTGACTACCTGTAGCCGTAGCTTAAGTTCTCAAGAGTTGCATTATCTCCCGGTCCGTTCTCGAGTACTTGGACTCTCTCCGACTCTGTGCTCCGGGAACTCGGAGATTTGAGATCGATTATACTCTAGTCCACGCTCTGGGGACTTAGAGTACTCCGCTCCGCATTCTGGGGACTCGGAGATTTGAAGTCGTTTATACTCTAGTCCGCGCTCTGGGGACTTAGAGTACTCCGTTCCGCGCTCTGGGGATTCGGAGATTTGGAATCGTGTATACTCTAGTCCGCGCTCTGGGGACTTAGAGTATTCTGATCCGCGCTCTGGGGATTCGGAGATTTGAAGTCGTTTATACTCTAGTCCGCGCTCTGGGGACTTAGAGTACTCCGTTCCGCACTCTGGGGATTCAGAGATTTGGAATCGTTTATACTCTAGTCCGCGCTCTGGGGACTTAGAGTACTCTGTTCCGCACTCTGGGGATTCAGAGATTTGGAATCGTGTATACTCTAGTCCGCGCTCTGGGGACTTAGAGTATTCCGATCCGCGCTCTGGGGATTCGGAGATTTGAAGTCGTTTATACTCTAGTCCGCGCTCTGGGGACTTAGAGTACTCCGTTCCGCACTCTGGGGATTCGGAGATTTGGAATCGTTTATACTCTAGTCCGCGCTCTGGGGACTTAGAGTACTCCGTTCTGCACTCTGGGGATTCGGAGATTTGGAATCGTGTATACTCTAGTCCGCGCTCTGGGGACTTAGAGTATTCCGATCCGCGCTCTGGGGATTCGGAGATTTGAAGTCGTTTATACTCTAGTCCGCGCTCTGGGGACTTAGAGTACTCCGTTCCGCACTCTGGGGATTCAGAGATTTGGAATCGTGTATACTCTAGTCCGCGCTCTGGGGACTTAGAGTACTCCGATCCGCGCTCTGGGGATTCGGAGATTTGGAATCGTTTATACTCTAGTCCGCGCTCTGGGGACTTAGAGTACTCCGATCCGCGCTCTGGGGATTCGGAGATTTGGAATCGTTTATACTCTAGTCCGCGCTCTGGGGACTTAGTGTACTCCAATCCGCGCTCTGGGGATTCGGAGATTCGGAATTGTTCGTACGAGTCTATATGTCGTGCATGATAATGTAATTTATCATCCAATTAAGAGATATAGAAACTTCATAGAAAATATGGCTTCAAGCCTTTATTAACGAAAATCAACTAAATTGCTTGATTACAACTTTCACAAGGAAGCTAAGTCATTATTGAATGGAAACATGCAGGAAATAACAGTGCCTATAACAAGAAAGGAAAACATACTAAATGTAATAGTGCCGCAAATGTTCACTGTTCCATGCTCGGGGGAGTGTCGCGCCATCAACGGTCGCTAGCTTGAATGTCCCTTCTCCAAGCTTCCGTTCAATGGCGTATGGACCTTCCCAGCTGGGATTCATGCGTGATGGTACCGGGAAGACTCGTTTCAGAACGAGATCACCCACATCAAAGATTCTTGGGCGGACTCTGCCGTCGTAGTAACGCTTGACTCGATGTCTGTGCGCCGCCGCCCTTAATTCAGCTTCTTCACGCTTTTCGTCGATGCAGTCCAGTGATTCCAGCAAGAGGTTTTGGTTCGTCTTGGGATCATAGTATGTTACTCGGTGCGATGGAACTTCAAGTTCCACGGGTATAACGGCTTCAGAGCCGTATGCCAAGGCGAACGGAGTGTGGCCGGTCGCGGACTTGTGGGTAGTTCTATATGCCCATAATGCTGTCGGGAGTTCATCTACCCACTTGCCTCCAACCTTCTCCAGACGCTTCTTTAGTATGGACTTGATTATTTTGTTAACGGCCTCGACTTGTCCGTTAGCTTTTGGGTGTGCAACGGCGGCGAACTTTTTCTCGATGCCATACTTTAAACAGAACTCTTTGAACTCTCTACTTTCGAATTGCGTTCCGTTGTCTGTAATGATGGTGCGTGGAAGGCCAAAGCGGCATATAATATTTCGTACAACGAAGTTAATGACCTTCTTAGAGGTGATAGTGGCCAAAGGTTCTGCCTCAGCCCATTTCGTGAAATAGTCGACTGCAACTATGGCATATTTCGCACCACCTTTAGATAAAGGCAAAGAGCCGATTATGTCGATTCCCCAGATCGCAAATGGCCAGGGACTGATCATTTGTGTGAGTTCCGTTGATGGAGCCCTCGGGATTTTTGCATATCTTTGACACTTGTCGCATTTTCTTGCGTAATCCGCGGCATCCCGGTTTACGGTGGGCCAGTAATATCCATAGCGGAGGATCTTCTTTGCTAGCGTTTGCCCCCCAGTATGGTCGCCGTATTCCCCTTCATGAACTTCTCTCAAGACTTGCTTTGTTTCATCATGAGCGATGCACCGCAATAATGGGACCGAGAATCCTTTTCGATACATGGACCCATCCTGCATTACGTATCGTGCGGCCTTTCGAAGGACCTGCCGTCTTTCGCTTCTTTTTCCTGGTAAAGCCCCGGTCGTTAGGTATAGTTTGAATGGGGTTATCCACGAGTCCTTCTCGATTTCTGTTTCCAACACACGATCCACTTTCATCTCGTCTATGCTCGGGGCATGCAAGACTTTGACGGGATACAATCCCATTTGTTGCGCATCGTCGGTACTCGCGAACTTAGCCAATAAGTCGGCTTCTTTGTTCTGTTCGCGCGGGATATGTGAGATGTCATAACGCTCAAGATTTGATAGTAGTTCTTGGACCTGAATGAGGTACGGAGCAAGCTCTCGTCCCTTTGCTTGGTAGTCTCCTCGTACTTGGTAAACCACCAACTGCGAGTCACAAAAGATTTCGACTGATTCGATCCCGAGTTCCCTGATGAGCTTCAAGCCAGCGATCAGTGCTTCATATTCGGCTTCGTTATTTGTAGCCGGGAAATCGAGCTTCAGGGCATAACAGATCGATCGGTTTTCCGGAGTTACAAGAACTACGCCCGCGCCGGAGCAACGGTCGTTTGATGCACCGTCAGTGTATAATTTCCATCGAACGGGGGGAATGATGTCGTGATCGTCCGGTTTGATGGGTATGGTAAACTCATCGATGAAGTCTGCTAACGCTTGCCCTCGGATGGCTCTTCGTGGTAAGTACGCGATGTCGAATTGGCTCAACTCGATGTTCCATTTTAGCAATCTTCCATAAGTTTCCGGTCGTTGGAGTACCTGCCTCAGGGGTTGATCGGTATAAACACCGATTGAATGCGCTTGAAAGTATGGGCGCAGCTTGCGTGATGCAATCACCAAGCAATAAGCCAATTTCTCGATTTTAGGGTAATTCCTCTCTGCCCCCGTTAAACGCTTGCTAACATAATACACCGGCTTCTGGGCTCGATCCTCCTCACGAACCAAAGCTGCGCTTATCGCATGAGGGGATATAGCCAAGTAAACATACAACATCTCATGGTCAACTGGTTTAGATAGCATTGGTGGGCTCTCCAAATGCCTTACCAGATTCCGGAATGCTTCCTCACAGCTAGACGTCCATTCAAAATTTCTCTTTCCTTTCTTAATTATGTCAAAGAACGGGATGCACTTGTCAGTTGCCTTGGATATAAATCGACTCAGCGCAGCTACTTTTCCGTTCAAGCTCTGTACCTGCTTTATAGTCCTGGGTGCTTGTACATCTCGAATAGCTTGGATCTTTTCTGGGTTGGCTTCGATTCCCCTAGCGCTGACGATGAATCCCAAAAACTTCCCTGATGCAACGCCGAAAGAACACTTCAACGGGTTGATCTTCATGCCGTAAAACCTGAGTATGTTGAACATTTCAGCCAAGTCTTGAATGTGGTCGTTTGACCGTCGTGACTTCACGAGCATGTCATCCACATAGACTTCCATGGTTCTACCCAACTGGTCCTTGAACATTCGATTCACCAGACGTTGGTAAGTTGCTCCAGCATTCTTCAATCCAAAGGGCATCACTACATAGCAATACAGCCCGACATTTGTAACGAAGCTGGTGTGTTCTTGGTCCGGAATATGCATTGGGATTTGGTTGTATCCTGAGTACGCATCCATAAATGACAGTAACTCGTGTCCTGCGGTGGAATCGACCAACTGATCGATCCTAGGCAACGGGAAACTGTCCTTAGGGCATGCTTTGTTCAAGTCGGAATAATCTACGCAAGTCCTCCATTTCCCATTCGCCTTCTTTACTAGCACGGGGTTGGAGACCCATTCCGGGTAGAGGGCGTCGCGGACGAACCCATTTGCTTTGAGTTTGTCCACCTCCTCTCCAAGAGCGGCGGATCTCTCCGGATCCATTCCTCTCCTTTTTTGCTTGACTGGGACGTATTTCGGGTCTATGTTCAACATATGACTCGTGATGGCGGGAGAAATCCCACACATATCAGAATGTGTCTAGGCGAAAACATCAAGGTTTGCCCGGAGGAAGTCGCTAAGGTCTTCAGTCATTGCGGGGCCTAGTTGTGATCCGATCTTCAGTATTCGCGAAGAGTCATCACGGCTAACTGAAATGTCAACTGTTAATTCAGCCGGTGCCGCCTTCTCTTCCCTGGGTTTCTCATCGTCGTCTCTCGGATCTATATCTCCGTAGATCCGAGAACTATGCCCGAGCCAGGGCTCGGGCACTACTTGTCAATTATCCGCATTGAGGATGCGGACGGGATTGTCCGCAACCTTTCCTTTCTCCCTCCGGTGGGCCTCTCGGAGCTCGGCCACATAACAGGAACGACCAGCTGCTTGATCGCCGTGAACAACGCCTACTCCTTTGTCAGTCGGGAACTTCAAAGTTAAACACCACGGGGCTAACGCTGCCCTAAACTCCGCCAGGGCTGGCCGGCCCAAGAAAACGTTATACGAAGAGTCCACATCCAAAACTACAAAGGGTAGAATTCGCACTCTCCGACGCTCGACTTGTCCCAGTTCAACTGGTAACTCGACATATCCCACTGCATCAGTTGAAGCGCCGTTAAAGCCGTGGATACGAGCTTTGGATGGTTACAAGTCTTTTGTTTCTAGCTTCATTTGATCGTAGGCCTTCTTGAAGATGATGTTGACTGAACTCCCAAAATCAATCAGAATTCTTTTTACGTATGCTGGTCCGATCGTTGCAGATATGACCATGGGGTCGATGGTCGGAGCCTCTATCTGATCAGCGTCTCTGCTTCGGAACACAATATCGTCTGTCATTACGCGCTGCTGCTTAGCAGGGGCTCCGTCCTCCATGTTCGAACAACACTCAAAATCTGCATGCTTCAAGGAACTTGCATATCGCTCCATCTCCTGCCAATTCTTATCCGCGGGGTGAGGCCCGCCGATAATTGTATTTATGACCAGTCTACTAACGGTCCGGGCAGGCTCCTCGGGATGACGTGGAGCTGGTGCGCGACTTGGGTTGGACGTTCCCTGTCCTCCTTCTTGTGGATCCTTCACAAATTCCTGTAATTTCTTCTGCCTGATCAACTTCTCGATAGCGTCGTGCAAGTGTCTACATTCTTCCGTATTGTGTCCATAAGTCTCATGGAAGCGACAATATTTCCCGGTCCGCTTCTGTTCTTCAGTTGATTCTTTTGGACGTGGTTTTCTGTACTGAAAAGTATTTCAGGTGGATAGGTAAATGTTTTCAAGTGGGGCGTTTAGCGGAGTGTACTCGCTGTAGCTTGGAATTCTCGACTTCCACTTTCCTGCTTCTTTTCTTTTCCCTTGACTCCTTCCTCCGGACTCCTTGGGTTGCCCAGGTTTGTTCTGGACGTTGACTTGGACCTTTCCCGAGCTGTCTCCGGATTGCTTCACAGCAATGTTGCTCTTTATTGACTCTTGGACAGGTCCTGGCGCCTTATCTCGTCGTACCCACCTAGCTTCCTCTCTTCTTATGAACTGGTGTGCCTTAGAGTAGAAACGCTCTAGCGTAGCTGGAGGTTTTCCTGCCAGCCAGTCTCCAAACTCAGAGTCTGGATCCACACCTCTCATCAAAGCCATCAGAATTGCATGGTCATTTGGGTTACTGACTTCAGTTGCTGCTACGTGGAATCTTTGCAAATATTCCTTCAACGATTCCCCAGGGTTTTGGATTACACTTGACAGAGACATCACGTCTTTTGGGCGCGTAGTATGTATCCTGAACTGCTCAATAAACTTCTTTGCCAACTCCTTGAAATTTGATACGGATCGCGGAGGAAGTCGGGTGAACCACATAGTAGCGATCCCAGATAGAGTAACCGGAAAACACCTACACTTGGTGGCATCATTCGATCTGGCTGAATCCATCATCCATTTGTAACTCATGACATGTTGTCTAGGGTCAGTCTTTCCTTCATATGCAGGAATAGTAGGCATACTAAACTTCTTGGGGTACGCCGCTTGCAACACAACATCCGTGAACGGAGTATGACTTCTTGACACTCCCCAATCATCATTTGATAAGCCCTGATTCTCTTTCATCAATTGCATGATCATGGCTGTCAGATCGGGTGTCTGTATGGAAGGCGGAAGGTTGGAGTCTGTTCTACGCGCCTGTCCATGCTGATGCCTCCTCTCTTGGCGATCTGCCAATCGTGCATCTTGAGGTTCGACATCGTTAGCATTTTGATGATCTGGGCCTCTATCTTCCATATGTATCCCGGTCCTGAAGCTTCCAGCTCTTGCTTGGTCGCGGTCTCCAGCTGTTCGAACAGCAGCATCTGCTCGCGTAGCATCAGTCTTACGGCGTCTGCGACTGGGAGGTTCATCAGAGGAAGTTGAGCTGTCAGATGAGGAGTAAGCAGCGGGATTGCCCCCAGCATTCTGTTGCTGCTGTTGAGTGATTTGTGCCATCAGGTTGGCATTAGCTTGCATCTGTTCTCCTAGTTGTCTCCTGCTTTCCCTAAGTTCTCTCATCAAGTCATTGAACTCTACTCTGGTGACAACTGGAGTCTGTTCTTCAGCGGCAATCCCTGCACTCGGGATCGCTGGTTGATTTCTAGGTCCTGCTTGTTGCACGCTAGCAGTCTCGCGGGCATCCGCATTATGAGAAGCTGACCTGGTACGTGGTCTTGCCATTGTAGAGTTATTGGTATGAACTCTGAGTAGAATCAACGGATGTCCTATCAGTGAGTCGGAACTTCTTCGGGGGATTTGTTCAATCCAATAGCTTCAAAGCAGATCCTTGAGGTCTGAGAATTCGATTCTTAGTGAAAGCACCAAAGTGTTAGCACCAAAATTGGTCACTAACCTCGTTGAGAAAGATTGTGAAGAGATATAAGTGATGAAATCAAATTAAACAGAGAAGACAGTGCTAATCTAAATACAGAAAGTAAGAACACCAAATTTATAGTGGTTCAGCGTAATTGCCTACGTCCACTTTAAGGTTAAACTTTATTGATCTTCTTTATAGTTGATTA
Source organism: Allium fistulosum (assembly GCA_030737815.1). Lineage (NCBI taxonomy): Eukaryota > Viridiplantae > Streptophyta > Magnoliopsida > Asparagales > Amaryllidaceae > Allium > Allium fistulosum. The sequence goes on from CM060904.1 coordinate 1,227,473,351, forward strand.
CAAATACAATTCGTGAATCAAATGCTTGAATGAAGTTGTTAAGTAGAGAAGATGAGTCTTGAAAATGGCAGAGTCTCCCCGGTGTTTTCTCTCCAAAAAAGGATCCATTTCACTGTGACCCTGCCCCTCTATTTATAGGCAAATATGGGCTGGACTTCCCAAGTGGGCTGGATAGCCGAACGCTCAAGCCCCAGTGTAGTGGTCGCTGTATGCCGAACCAGGCGTGCCGAACGCTCTGCGCCGAACCATTCCTTCTATGTCGAACGGTATGTTGGTGTCGTGGGAAGTGTAGGACGGTTGTCTGTTGAGGCCGAACGTGCCTCCATCTCAAGCTCTTGAGCGAACGGCGTATGCATGCCGAACGATGCCGGTATCCTGATTAGTTGTGCATGCTGAATGTCTTCTGTATGTCGAGTATTACGCCGAACACCATGGGATGCCGAGTACTCCTGTTGCCGAGTAGTCTCGACGCCGAGTGCTCTTTATGCCGAGCAGCCTTGATGCCGAGCAGTCTTGATGCCGAGCAGTCTTGATGCCGAGCAGTCTTGTATGCCGAGCAGCCTTGATGCCGAGCAGTCTTGATGCCGAGCAGTCTTGTATGCCGAGCAGCCTTGATGCCAAGCATTGGTTGACGTTGAGTGCCAGTTGACGCCGAACACTACTGAGTACTACGCCGAACATTACTGGACGCGGACACTATGGATGTCGTGTACTTTGCCGAACACTCCTGGACGCCGGACACTATGGATGCCGAGTACTACGCCGAGTACTCATGGATGACAGTTGCTTCGCCGAACACTCTTGGATGGCAAGTGTTTCGCCGAACACTCCTTGATGCCGGTCACTCTCTGATGCCGAGCACTTATTGCCGAGTACTAGTTGCCTGGTCAAATCCCCAGGAAACACATCCCAATTCTCATTATCAACAGATAGAGAAACGGGAGGATGTGCTTCATTATCATCCTTGTGCAGGGAGGAGATCATCCAACGAATTGCATCAAAGTGTCTCTCTTGTTCCTTGATCATCTGCATTTGACTCAGTTCTAAGTGACGTTGATTACGAAGGATAATAGAGAGAATATTCTTGAATGAATTGAGTGTTTCTTCAAGATTTTTAGATAGATTGTGAATAGGATTGGCCATAATTGAATTAGAGAAAGAAATGAAGGATATAGAGAATGAAAAATAAATTTCAGTGAAGATTTCTGGAAGAAAAGGGTATATATAGGTGTAGAAATTCGTTTGAAATGAATAGACATTTGGTCGTTATTCCAATTTCGAATTCAAAATCAATAATCACTTCTGACCAGTACATGTCGACATGGTCAAGAGGGGTATGTCGACATACTATAGTGAATTTTGATGATAATTTTATTTTGTGAATAATGATATATGTATATATATTTCTATAATATACTAACATTTATTCAAGATATAAAATAAGCTAGATGACAGGAATGAAATTCAATTTCATTGCATAATAGGATAATACAATGATTAAACATAAAGAACTACACGATCATTAGAAATAAAACAAACTAAGACAAACACAATAAGATACTAAAAGATAAAACTAGTTAGAAGATGAAGATAGTCCAAGTTTCTTGCTAACTTTTGAAAAGAACTTGTTCATCTTCAGAGACATGTTATCCAACTTCTTACTAACGGATCGTTTTAAAATCCGTTGATTCTCCACAATCATCTTTTGGTTTTTGAGAAGGGTTTTGTTGGATGGATTGGAAGGATATTCAATACTTTCTAAGGATGTTTCACCTTCTTCTTCTTCTTCTATTTCCATTTCATCCTTTTCTTCTTCTTCTTCCTCTTTCATTTCTTCATGAGCCAAATGCTCTTTGTTTTCGGTAAGAGTCTCATAAGGTTGAAAAACATATGGGATTTTCATGAGAGAAATGTTTGAAATATTAAAAACTTTTCTAGAGACAAATTCTTCACCTTTGAAATCCACTACAAAATAGTTGAAAATCCGAGTAAGGTAAATTCCATGATATAAAGTGTTTTCTCCCATTTCAAAATTTTTAGGACGAAGTTCATCCAAAATAACTTGCGCCCAATTGATATCATAATTTCCGAAAATAGCAAAAAGTGCTTTGCACACTTTTGAGGTAGGATTGTTAAAATTTCCCGATCTTGGGGTCAAAGTATGTTGTAAGAGAAGATTGACAATTCTTGCTTTAGGACGAAAGTTTCGGTTTTTAAATTCAAAGTTTTCATCTCCTTCAAAAATATGATGAAATGTCTCACGATCATGTTCATCGATTTTAAAACTAGAAAGATCCATTCCCGTGCTTTTGCAATTAAGAATGGTACCCAAAAGATCACAATTCAAAACAATTTGAGTGCCTTTGACACTACTCCAAATTTCATTCTCATTTCCATTATAAAAACCACGGTTTAAATTAGCGTAGAAGATTTTGACAAGATTAGGATAGCAAACAAAATCATTTTGAGAAGAGTCAATAAGACTTAAAACACCATTGTTTGCAAAAAGAGAATCAATTTCATAAGAAGAAAAATCTTGAAAAATAGAAAATTTTCCGGGATGGACTTTGGCATAATTAGCATAATTGATGTATGCTTTAATTGCCTCCGGATCATTGAATAATTGCTCTTTGATTTTTCTGGAAATTCTCATGGTTGAGTGGTTGCTTGAAGAAGCCATTAGAGTAGAGAGTAGAGAGCTTGAGGATATGAAGAGAGAGTTTGAATTTGAAAATGAAAGTGAAAAGATATGATAAAAGATAGTGAATAAATAGACTTTCAAAGGACATATTCTCTGGTCAAAAGGTATCTTTTCAGAGAAATAAATGAAGTGAAAAGGTGGAGGAAAATTCAAACATTTGAATTCAAAATTTGAAATTCAAATTCAGGTAGGTATGTCGACATCGTGGTAGGGGCCATGTCGACATGTGCCTTTGAATTTTCATGACATGATTTTTCCTAAGTTATCTAATACATATATATAAATAAATATTATTATTAATATCTATATTTCTGAAATATTATTATACTTATAATATATTTCAGAATGTGTCAAAAATAATAAAAATAATAATAAAATAATAAAAATAGAAAATAAATTTTAAAATTCAAACAACATATCAATTAAAAATCAATCAATCAAACAATCAAGCAACTAATTCTATGCAAGCAATTTCAACCAATTGTATTGTAAACGTGTACCTTTTTCTGAATCCATTTCTTTGAATTCGTCGGAATCGTGAACTGCAGTGAAACACAAATTCGAATTATCTGTCTTTTGATCATCATCACTTGAGGACGAGTCTGAGTCATCTAGAGTAGCAGTAAATGCATGCTTCCGTTTCTTTGCTGGTTCATTGTTCATAGGAGGATTCTACCTATCTGGATACGGACAGTCTCTTTTGATATGACCTGGTTTGTCACAATTGAAGCATTTGATAAAGTTTGGTACTGTAGTCTGATTACCAGAATTCTTAAAGTTGTTTCTCTTGGAACTATTCAATTTTCTGTACTTCAGGAATTTCCTAAAATTCCTGGTCATAAATGCTATCTCTTCATCATTATCACTGTTTGAGTCTGATCCATCGGTTAATGCATTGAATGCCATTGATTTCTTTTTAGATGCTTTGCTTTCTCTTCTCCCGATCATTTGAACTTCAAACGACATTATATTTCCAATCAATTCTTCTATCTTTAAGGTACTGATGTCATTTGCCTCTTCAATTGCAAGTGTCTTTTGATCCCATTCTGGAGTGAGAGAATTTAAAATTTTTCTAACTTAATCTTCTTCCGAAAATTCCTTTCCCAAAGATATTAAAGAATGCACAATATCTTGAAATCGACTATACATATCTGAAATAGACTCATTAGTATTCATTTTAAATAACTGAAACTAATTTGTGAGCATGGAAATTTTGATCTGTTTAACTTTGCTTGTTCCTTCGTGAGTTACTTGCAAAGTTTTCCAGATTTCATATGCCGACTTACAAACTGACACTCTATTAAATTCATTTCTTTCAAGTGAACAAAATAGAATATTCATTGCTTTAGAATTATTTTGTGCAACAGTCTTTTGCTCAGTGGTCCACTGTGCAAAATTAGTTGTGGGTTTAGAATATTCAGTTTGTGTGATATTTCAAGTATCTAATCCTACAGATTGTAAATATATTTTCATCCTACATGCCCAATATGCATAGTTACTGCCATTAAAAAGTGGTGGTCTGGCAGTAGACTGACCTTCTAAAAATGAACTAGTGTTGGTGGAAATAGCAGTACTAGTGTTAGTAGCCATTTTGAAATTTTTCAAAATTCGGATAATGAAACTTTTGAAAACAAAGCTCTGATAGCAAATGTGAGAAATGCAGATTAAGGATCTTAAGGCTAGAATTAACACTAGAGGGGGGTGAATAGTGTTTTAAGAAATTTGTTAAACTTTTTGAGTTTATCTTACTTTGTTAACAATGTATACACTAATCAGACATAGATATGAACACAGAATCAAACACAGATGCAAATATAAAGTAAAAGCAGTAAAGGAAAGAACACACCGGATTTTATACTGGTTCGGAGTTACCCTACATCCAGTCCCGCAACACAAGTACGGATTTCCTTTCAAAGCCAATTCAACAATTACAACCCTCGGTTTCCAGGCTACGAGGTACACCCTCCAGAATAACAATCCTCTAGGTAGGGATACTTGATTTCCGGGGCAACAAGTTCACCCAATTGATTTCCAAGGCTACAATAACACCTTCTCTCGCTTAATTGATTTCCAAAGCTACAATCACACCTTTTCTCGCTAATAGATTACAAAGAAGTCTATAACTCTGAATAGCACTGAGAACCTTGTAGAGATAGTGATGGAGAATCAAACTAGAAGTAATCGAGTATGATTCGATGTTGATTTAGGCAGAGTAATGGTATGATTTTGTATTAAGAAATGTGGAAGAAGAAGAGGAGTGAAAACCAGAAAAAAGTGATTGAAAATTCGTTGAAACTGACCCCTATTTATAGAAGAACAACAGTCATGTCCATTCGTGAAGAGTTATGGCGAATAGACACTTCTTTTGAAATTTGAATTTTGAACTCAACTGACACTATGTCGACATGGGGTATATGGGCATGTCGACATCCCAAAGGGATTTTTGGTGTTTTGATTTTCTTTGAAAATAACCTCTATTTTATATTAAAATTATTTTAAACTTTATAAATATACTTAACTATAGTTAAAATACATAAGTAAATATAAAGAACAGTATATACATAATTTAACTATAATTTTATATTTAAATCTAAGTATAAATATTTAAAAGTTAAATATATTATTTGAAAAGATAGTTTAAAATCAGGAGTAATTTGACTCTGAAAATAAAGATGTTTTTGAGGCTAAAATTATTTAAAATCAGGACAGAGAGTTTTGAATCTTTTAAAAGGAAAGTTTTGAAATCATTTTGAAAACAAGATAATTTTGTAAAATCATTTGAATTAAAATTAGTGGATACAAAACAATGTCCCACTAGATTTTCGTAGGTTCCATCCCTTTAACGGGCTCGAAGTGGATTCCATTCCACGAATAAATTAGATATTAAGATATCAGTGCTTTTCTACGAGTTTTAACAAATATTCCTAATAAAACAAACTTAACCTTGAACTCTTGAACTCTTGATAATCTTGATACTCATGAGTCTTCTATCTCCATATCTTGAATCTCTATACTGTACGGTCTTCATTCTTGATACCCGCATGGTTAGATCCTGCATATACATATATATCTAAACTTGTAATGTTAGTATTTATATTTTATAATCTATTCTAAGGTTGTTGTCATCAAAACCAACTCCTCAGGGACTAACAATATTAGTATTCCAAGTGGGAAGTGCAATATAATAGGTAGAACGTAGCCTCAAGCCTCATTAACCGGGAATGACTAAAACAGTGGAGATGCAGCAGGGCTAAGTGGGTCGCTCCCAAGTAGGTTATAATCATCCCTATCTAGAGTCGCTATTATCTTTCATTTGTGTGACGGCCCGTAAATTTTAATGGTTTTATTTACGTAGTTAATTGAAATTTTGTGAAATTTTAAATAATTGAATTTAGAAATAAAAAATTTAATATTTGGAATACGTCTATATAAACATAGCAAATGGTAAATTTTCACCAGATAATATGGAAGTTTATTTTATTGTGTAATTTTGTTTAAAATTTAAATCAGTTAATATTTGATGATAATAAAATGATTCCAAACCTGAATATTTTTATATAATAAATTTGTAAATCATCTTCTGAGTGAGATGTCATCTTCTGTTTCATCAATCAAAGAATGATTTGTAAAGGGGTGAAACTCCTTTACAACAGGCATCGATCCACCGAAGATTTTTGTATCGTTGGTTTAGATGCTGCTATCTCTTGCTATGCTAGAATTCTATCTCTTGAGATCAGATGTCGATTTGCCTCAGAATTCTGCATTGATCTTGGTCTCGAAGTCACAGTTGACCCGGTTAAGGTCGCCCGCAGTTTATATTAGTCTATCCATCTTTCTCTTTTGCTATTTAACCATCTTATTTTCGTTTCGAGCCTATCATGTTGGTTAGAATTCTTTTGATTAGAGTCCTCTTGCATTTGAATCCCTATCCTTGCTTTGAAATCTATTCTTGTATCATTGAGTAAGGGAGTATATTTTGTAATATATATAAAAATGTTTTATAGTGTGTTGTTTGAGTTGTTAAGTTTGAATTTTGGGTTTCGATCGATTCATCTGATCAATGCTCTCGGTAGGAATTCCAAAACACTTGAACAGAGGAAACAGACACAATATTGTTTTCGAAATTGATAAATTGAATAATTTTATGTATAGTTGTATTTTATTTATAAAAGTATAGTTTTCTGAAATTTGATAATTAAAGGAATTGGTTGTTAGGAATGATAATACTAGATTATCATTATTATTCTGTCTATTGTTATATGTTATAAGGTGTTTAAATTTTTGTAATGACCCAAGATTTTAGGAATTTATTTTGAAAATATAAATAAGTTTAAAATAATTTTTAAACTAATTTTGAAAAGGAATTGATATGGCTTGATATGGTGTAGCTATATGTGTACATGTGTGCACAGAAAATACACATGAATAGAAGCTTAATTCCTGGATGATATGAATGAACATATGTTGATGTGTATGAAATATATATATATATACAGATAAATAGATTAAATCCTTAAAAGCTATATGCATAAATATATATGGATGCTACTGGTTGTATTTGAGTGTATATGTGCATACGTGTTCAGTAAAAATAATGTATAGACATATATATGTATTAATTATTTCTATAAGACATATATATACATATATGTATGCTAATCAAACACAAGTGTTCAAATCAGTAAAATAAAAATACACAAATGTATTTTAACTATAGGCAGAAAGCAAGAATGAAGATATAAAAGGAGCAATCCTTTTATAAATAAATAAGGGAAGCACATGCTATTTAAGTGAAAGCTAAAAATAGAAAAGTAAGATAAACCAGTGATATGTTTTGTATAGGCAGAATTAGGAAGAACCCTTGGCATATATATATGATAAAATAATGGAAATCAAGTCACACCTTTAGCATGATATTAGATAAGAGAAAAAGCATTTTCTGGAAAAGCAAATTTCTAAAAATAACCAAAATGATAAAACCTCTTTTCTCTCCACAAACTTGAGCCGGGGAGGGTAGGATTTTGGGTTTAAACTAAATGCAAATGGCATGATTTTAGGTGGGCAAAAATGACTTTAGCTAGCACCTTAAACCCTAGAAGAACCCTACATAAATAAGCAGTGATAAGAGGGGCCTTCTCTTCTTCTCGGATAGCTTTTGAAAAAAAAAATATCATATACATATATAAGACAAGTGAAGAAAAGGGTTTGGGGGAAAAGGTAGAAGCTTATCAATTAACTAAGAAGTGAAGGAGAGCTAGGTGAGAAAACTCACTCAAAATCTAAGGCACTAAGTCCTAATGAAGGCAGCCAGTTTATAAGTTGATCTTTCTTAAAATGTATTTTCATATGTGGTTATCTTTCTGAAGCAACCCTCCCTAGTCTACAAATTGTTTGAGTGACTCAATTTAGTTTATGCTAAATTCGGGGTTACTTACTTCCAAAACCAACTATTTCCCTTTTTTTCCATCATTTTATTTATTTCCCAAGATCCAACTTGATCAATATAGAAATATTGATATACTTCTTGTAAAAACTATTTGTATGTACATATAAACATACAAATCATTTTAATTCTAATATCAGAGTTTTTTTTAATAAAGAATAACTCAGTTTATTCTAAACAAAATAACTATGTTTTAGCCATAGTAAAAAGGATTGGGAAAAACCCTCTCCCATTTAAATCTTTGTGCAATTATTTTCAAACTAATTCTTGTTTGTTTGTTTGTGTTTACCTCTGTATATTTAATGAAACATGTGAGTTGAGTCATAACACTTAGACTTTTGCAATATAGCTTTTCAGATAGCAAAGCAGAAGGTTGTGCATGCTTCTGTGCACCTGTGTGCACATAAACATGTACAACTGCTATTTACTACACCTTAGTTTGCAGATTGATCAACTTGATTAGGTTGGATCCCTATACTGTCTTGTTATGATTACTATCTCTGCTTATTCATTTAAAACCTCAAACTCATACAAAAATCTGAGTTCATGCTTCCTTTGTTTTTTTTTCTTTTCTACATATGGGTTTATCCTTACTTCATAATGTTACAGTTAGTTTGTAAATAGGTTCTAACCTCTAAACAATCTAACACATATGTATACATTACTGGTTCACATATGCTTCAGATTTACTACTAAATTCACTGCTTGACTCATGAAAATTTGCATACTTACAGGTTATGATATAAAGCTAAACACATTTATCTTCTCTACTGAAAGAAGTTTCATCCCATAATAACCTTTTAGACCATTCATTACATCACCATCAAAATCCAGCACAAATACAATATTATTACAGAAAGTCTTCTAATTAAAAATAAAACATGAAGGACATTCTTCAGCAAACATTCATAGTTCACTGAATCACCAAATTTCTTCTTAGCATCACACATCTGCATCTTATCACTTAGCCTTCTCTTTTCCTGTAGACATCTCATGATCTGCTCCATAATACATATGAAGCACCCATTTGATGCAAGCAACAAACAGGTCAGACTTATGTTTGGTGTGAGTAGAATCACTTGTTAATGCATAAAGACTAATGAAGTATGTTCCATTATTATAGTTTCTGTTCTCAGAGGCTAAATATTTTATTCAAGATAACAAGTCTCCTTCTCATGTTCAAATTTACAAAGTGTTTATGCAGTGGTGTATGTGTAATGACAAGTGTGTATTCTTAGACTAACTTGTCATCAAAAACATTGGTCCAGAAATCCTATCAACCATCATACATACACACAAGTTGGTGCTAACACCCAAAACATGCACAATCATACATAAACATGCAAAGACCATATTCATGGTATTGGGCCAAAGTATCAAACCTGAGTCTACATGTTAGGACTCCCATATACTTCTAGCCTATTTACCCTTGCATGTATAATTATTTCATGTTATTCTAAAGTCCAGTATTACATTCATGGTTGCACTGGTGCACACTGCCTAGAACCACTACCTGGTTTCCAGTGCACTATAAGCTATTTGGGCATAAACATGCCATGTGGAAACTCACACCCCAGCCTTGATGCAAGCCAACCACTATGTCATACCCACTTCCCTCATACCCAACCTGATAGAGGTGACCCACATCCTTAGTTTAATCACTAAGTTCTTTCATATGACCCAATCTTACATATGCAGTGTCATGCCCAAAACTGTGGTATGTTAACTAATATGTGCTAGCAGTTTTCATACATATTTCAATCATTCACCCATTCATCTATTCAACAATTTAATCAGTCACACTTGTAGATATTTCAAGTCAGTTTCATTCAGAGATATATCTTTAGCTAAGCATAGGTCTGAGCATTTTAGAGAGTGAAATGCCTCTGTGGTTTCCCCAGTAATAAGGTTCTCACAATCAATCCACATATTAAAATGTGTTTGCGTGTTACTTAACCCTATTTCCAAAGAATACTTACTGATGGATTAGGACTCAACACATGGAAATTCCATTGCACCCCAACCATCTTTTCAGTTGCAAGACATAAGCCAGAGAACCCCTTCCTCTTACTGCCTTGCATCCTACTTTCCTTATTAATCCATGCTTTAACTAAAAATATTTCTCAAATTCATAAACATATAAATAAATCAGTTGTTATTCCTTCAATAAGTTGTCATATATAAACAAGCGTAGGTTGAGTGACAACAAAGCAATGAAAGTCACAAAATCTCAGGAACAACAGAAAAATTTCTAAACTAAAAAAAATGCAAGCAAAACATCAAACATAAATTAAAATAACTAAAGGTTAATGGCTGCCTTTCATAGGTCTTAATGCCTTGCCAAGTGAGGATTTACTCACCATAGTTCTCCTTCCCAAGTCTTGGTTCAGGCCTGCCATTGATTTTCTAAACTGCTGCCTATTTTTTTCTTCTAATTTTTGTTTCCTGGTTCTAACATGTAACCGTAGGAAATAATGATGTATATAAGGGAGCTACTAGGGTTTTAAGGTTAGTTAAGTAATTTATTTTTATCAGAATTCCCATCACCATTTCTGGTTTCACCCATAGTTCACCCTCTCCACTTTCCTTTCCCACCATTTCTTTTTTTTCCTTGTCTTGGCTACTTTTGGCAAATTTCTCCACATATTATTTGCATGACTGTGGCTCAGACATTATTTGTCTTTTCTAGTTTTAATCATGTATATAAACCTATTTGTATAACCAGCTATATGTGTGTATGAATCAAACATTTTGCACATCATATATATATTCATGCATTTCCTACCTACACAAGCAACTATGCTCCTATTTAATCTATGGAAATTAAGACTAAAGTCTGCCTAAGTTATTTATGTATTGTAACTAGGCTAATGTGTATACACTAACAAGTCATGTACTCATTTGTTATTACTGCTATTTTGTATTTATTTATAAGGCCTTTACTCACAAAAGTGCCTTGTTCATGTAGCTGACTAAAACAGTGTGCACATGCACAAGAGCATGCACACTCATACACACACAAGTATTTTCAGAGAAAAAGTTTTATTTTAATTAATTGTCTTTCTTTTATAAAATATTCAAAATACATATATACATATATTATATTATTATTTATATATATATATATATACTTGCCTAACTATGGGCTGTCTCATACACCCCTTCTTTAAGAAATTGTGTCCCACAATTTAACATCTTATTCCTGTGTTAGTCACATATCAACACCATCATAAACACATACTCTTAATTCAACCAAAGCACACATCAAGCAAGCACATTCAACACTGAATACTATGTTTAACTAACTGAATACAAGCATAAATGATAAATTACCTCTAATCTAATTGTCAGTTGCAAATAGTTGAGGGTACTGGACTTTTATCTTGTCCTCAACCTCCCATGTGCAATCATTAGGGTCTGGACTCCACTGCACCTTTACCAGTTTAATAGTTTTGTTCCTCAATTTCTTATCTTCTTTAGCTATAATGCCTACGGGCTCCTTCTCGTAAACTAAATCTGGTCTAACTTCTACTGGGTTTTGTGGCTGGATCACTGAAGCTTCATCATGTACACATTTTCTCAATTGTGATACATGAAATACATTATGTATTCCACTCATTTCTTCTGGCAACTTCAACCTGTAAGCCATCTTTCCTATTCTTGCTATGATCTCATATGGCCCTATGTATCTCGGGGTTAGTTTCCCTGCCTTACCAAATCTCAACACATTCCTTATAGGTGAGACCTTCAAATACACAAAATCTCCTACTTCAAATTCAAGTGGTTTCCTTCTTTTATCTGCATATGATTTCATTCTGTCTTGTGCTGCCTTCATTCTCTGTCTGATCAGTGTGATCTTATCATTTGTTTCTTTCACATGATCTGGTCCTAACATCACCCTATCTCCTACCTCTAACCAGCAAGCAGGTGACAAACAAGGCCTCCCATATAGAGCTTCATAGGGAGCCATCCCTATACTACTCTGGTAGCTGTTATTGTAAGCAAATTCTGCTAAATGAAGGTAGTCTTCCCAATTACCACCATGGTCAAGTACACAGGCTCTAAGTAGATCCTCCAAAAATTTATTAACTACTTCTGTCTGGCCATCAGTTTGGGGATGGTAGGCTGTGCTCAAGCACAATTCAACCCCCATTGCCTGTTGAAAACTACTCCAAAACTTTGATGTGAATATGGTGTCTCTGTCACTAATGATAATGGTAGGAACTCCATGTAGTTTTACGATTTCTTTCATGAAAATTTGTGCCAATTTTGGTGCATTTCTATCACTCTTTACTGGTATGAAGTGTGATGATTTAGTCAACCTATCTACCACCACCCAAATACTATCATTACCTCTCTTTAACCTTGGCAAGCCATCAATGAAATCCATTGATATGCTTTCCCATTTCCACCTTGGAATTTCCAGAGGTTGCAACAGTCCACTGGGTCTTTGGTACTCAGCCTTGACTTGTTGGCAAGTCACGCATCTTGCCACATATTCACCCACACTCCTTTTCATTCCTTTCCACCAATAACTCCTCTTTAGATCATGATACATTTTAGTACCACCTGGATGTATGGTGTACTTAGACTTGTGATGAACATCCATGATTTTTCTTTGTAGTGCTTCTGTGCCAGGCACACATAGTCTTCCCTTGTATCTCAAAAATCCTTTTTCATCCAATTCAAACTTATCAATATTTGAACCATTCCTTAACAGTTCCTTCTTCTCTCTTAGGAATGCATCCATGTCTTGAGACTGATTCACTTCTTCCACTAAGTCTGATTTTATTGTGATAAGGCTGAGCTTGCCATAGTGCTCCATGTCCTCATTTATCACCACAGTTTGCCCTTCCACACTTTGCACTTCCACATCAGATAGTGCCAATAACATTTTAAACTCCTCTATCATCAATGTAGCCAACTTGGCATGTTGCCTACTCAATGCATTTGCCACTCTATTTGCTTTTCCTGGTGTGTACATAATGTCCAAATCATAGGCAGCAAGGAATTCCACCCACCTATGTTGTCTCATGTTCAAATCTTTTTGAGAAAATAAGTATTTCAAAGCTTTGTGGTCAATATAAAGCTCAAATTTTGCTCCTAATAGGTAGTGCCTCCAAAGCTTTAATGCATACACCACAGCTGCCAATTCCAAGTCATGTGTTGCATACTTGGTCTCACTTGGTTTCAATTGCCTTGATGCATAGGCTATTACTCTACCATCTTGCATAAGAACAGCCCCTATACCTGACCCACATGCATCAGTGTACACTACCAGATTATCATTGCCTTCTGGGATTTTCAGCACTGGAGCTTCCATCAGTGCTTTCTTCAATTGGTTGTATGCCCCCTTCACACTTCTCAGTCCATAAGAAAGGTTGGTCTTTCCTTGTTAGCTTAGTTAATGGGGTTGCTATTTTAGCAAAGTCTTTTATAAATCTTCTGTAGTATCCAGCCATGCCCATGAATGATCTTATCCCAGTAACATTGCTTGGTTTCTTCCATGCTTGTACTGCCATGACCTTACTAGGATCTACTGAAATTCCTTCTTGAGAAATTATATGGACTAAGAATTTTATTTCATTCTTCCAGAAGGAACATTTTGCAAACTTGGCTTTAAGGCCTTGTTGCCTTAGTCTACTTAGTACCATGTGCAGGTGTTTCTCATGTTCCTCAGCTGATTTAGAGTATACCAATATATCATCGATGAAAATCAGTACAAATTTATCTAAATAATCTCTAAAAATACTATTCATTAAATCCACAAAATAGGATGGTGCATTGGTCAAACCAAATGGCATTACTAAGTATTCATACAAGCCATACCTGGTATTGAAAGCTGTATACTTGATACTTTCTTCTTCCACTTTCATTTGATGGAAACCAGATGCTAAGTCAAGCCTGGAAAATACCTTAGCACCATTTAATTGATCAAAAAGATCATCAATTCTAGGTAGAGGGTATTTGTTTTTTTATGGTGACTGAGTTTAGTTCCCTATAGTCTATGCACATTCTCAAGGAACCATCATGCTTCTTAACAAATACTACTGGTGATCCCCAATTTGAACTACTTGGCCTAATGAAGCCTTTTTGTTCTAATTCTTCTAATTGTTTCTTCAACTCAATCAGTTCCTTAGGACCCATTCTGTTTGGTTTTTTAATGACAGGGCTTGTTCCTGGCTTAAGTCTTATTTGAAATTCTACTGGTCTATTATGAGGAATGCCATTCACTTCACCAAACACATCAGTGTATTGGTTAACTATGGGTATCTTCTCTAGGCTTGATTCAACTTCACCACTGTTCAAGTTGAACATCCTGCCCATACCCCTATCTTTGGCTGCCTCATACATGACCAAAACTCTTTTGCCATCAGGAAGTTGTAATGAGATTGTGGAATTTTCCAAGTTAATGATAGCACAAAAACCTTTTAACCAATCCATTCCCAGTATAATATCCAACTTAGGGTAATTCAACACATATAATTCTGAAATAAAGGTGTGACCACCCATACATAATTCTACTTGCATGCATTTCATATTTGTAATGCAGGAATTACCTATAGGACTATTAACATGCAATGGCTTATCAACAAAAACACATGTTAACCCTAGTTTCTGAACTATGTCACATGAAATAAAAGAGTGTGTAGCTCCTGTGTCATAAATAACTGATATGGGTATGCCTTTAATGAATAATATACCTTCCACTTGGCTAGGTGCTTCCATGGTCTTGCCCTTCCCTTCAAGTACAACCACCCTTGCCATTTCTGGACACTGCCTTTTCATGCGCCCCTCTTTACCACAGTTGTAACAGATCACTTTAGGTTTCTTATTGTCAGAGCTTTCCACCTTACTTCCTTCTTTATTCATTGCTTCTCCCTTCTTCTTCTCATATGGGTGTGCTCTATTCTTCCCTTTCTTGTTATTCCTGAAATTCTTAAACTTTTCCCTGGCATTGTCATGCTGCTCAAATGACAATGTCAAGTCCATAACTTGATCAAAGGTTCTGTCTTTGTATGGTAACATGGCTCTACTCAATCCAGCATTTAATCCCTGAATGTACCTTGCATTCCTTGAAACTTCATCTGGGATTAGTACTGCCCCATACTTGGACAACCCTTCAAATTTCTGAGTGTATTCAGTGACACTCATAAATCCTTGCCTCAACTTGATAAACTCCTCAAGTAATGAAGCTTTTGCTGAGGCTGGGACAAATTTGGCTTCTAACATTTCTTTGAACTGATTCCATGTGATCTCTTGCTCTTGCCTGCCTGCAATGATCACTTCCCACCAATCCAAAGCAAGACCTTTTAGTTGTCTTGAAGCTATTTGCCTTCTTCTCTGCTCATTAACCTGCATATCTGCAAAGATCCTCTCCACTGTTCTTAGCCATGTTTGGACACCCATGACATTTTCTGTGCCATCAAAGCTACTGCCTCCTAAGTGTGTATATGTTTTAAGCAATTTGGACAGCTCCTCATGAGGATTGTCTGCTCTAGGTGCCATCCCATCCCTTAATACTCTAACAAAATCTTGCATGTTAATCATTGGGGGATCAGTGGCCATTCCAGTTGTCTGTTCGTCATGATTGTCCTCCCTTTCTCCAGCAGCCTGGGGATTGATCCTAACAGCTCTGGGCGTCTATTGACATTTCTAGTATGGTTAGTTCTAATTCCTATTCACTACTTCACTTTTTAAACTAGAAGTGAACTCATTCATACATAATAAGTAAAACAACCAATGCAAACAGTACAAACAATGCACACAGATTCAACCAAGTATTTGTATTGGCTATGTATTTAATAACATAGCTCTGATACCAACTGAAGCAACCCTCCCTAGTCTACAAATTGTTTGAGTGACTCAATTTAGTTGATGCTAAATTCAGGGTTACTTACTTCCAAAACCAACTATTTCCCTTTTTTTTTCCATCATTTTATTTATTTCCCAAGATCCAACTTGATCAATATAGAAATATTGATATACTTCTTGTAAAAACTATTTGTATGTACATATAAACATACAAATCATTTTAATTCTAATATCAGAGTTTTTTTTAATAAAGAATAACTCAGTTTATTCTAAACAAAATAACTATGTTTTAGCCATAGTAAAAAGGATTGGGAAAAACCCTCTCCCATTTAAATCTTTGTGCAATTATTTTCAAACTAATTCTTGTTTGTTTGTTTGTGTTTACCTCTGTATATTTAATGAAACATGTGAGTTGAGTCATAACACTTAGACTTTTGCAATATAGCTTTTCAGATAGCAAAGCAGAAGGTTGTGCATGCTTCTGTGCACCTGTGTGCACATAAACATGTACAACTGCTATTTACTACACCTTAGTTTGCAGACTGATCAACTTGATTAGGTTGGATCCCTATACTGTCTTGTTATGATTACTATCTCTGCTTATTCATTTAAAACCTCAAACTCATACAAAAATCTAAGTTCATGCTTCCTTTGTTTTTTTTTCTTTTCTACCTATGGGTTTATCCTTACTTCATAATGTTACAGTTAGTTTGTAAATAGGTTCTAACCTCTAAACAATCTAACACATATGTATACATTACTGGTTCACATATGCTTCAGAATTACTACTGAATTCATTGCTTGACTCATGAAAATTTGCATACTTACAGGTTATGATATAAAGCTAAACACATTTATCTTCTCTACTGAAAGCAGTTTCATCCCATAATAACCTTTTAGACCATTCATTACATCACCATCAAAATCCAGCACAAATACAATATTATTACAGAAAGTCTTCTAATTAAAAATAAAACATGAAGGACATTCTTCAGCAAACATTCATAGTTCACTGAATCACCAAATTTCTTCTTAGCATCACACATCTGAATCTTATCACTTAGCCTTCTGTTTTCCTGTAGACATCTCATGATCTGCTCCATAATACATATGAAGCACCCATTTGATGCAAGCAACAAACAGGTCAGACTTATGTCTGGTGTGAGTAGAATCACTTGTTAATGCATAAAGACTAATGAAGTATGTTCCATTATTATAGTTTCTGTTCTCAGAGGCTAAATATTTTATTCAAGATAACAAGTCTCCTTCTCATGTTCAAATTTACAAAGTGTTTATGCAGTGGTGTATGTGTAATGACAAGTGTGTATTCTTAGACTAACTTGTCATCAAAAACATTGGTCCAGAAATCCTATCAACCATCATACATACACACAAGTTGGTGCTAACACCCAAAACATGCACAATCATACATAAACATGCACAAACCATATTCATGGTATTGGGCCAAAGTATCAAACCTGAGTCTACATGTTAGGACTCCCATATACTTCTAGCCTATTTACCCTTGCATGTATAATTATTTCATGTTATTCTAAAGTCCAGTATTACATTCATGGTTGCACTGGTGCACACTGCCTAGAACCACTACCTGGTTTCCAGTGCACTATAAGCTATTTGGGCATAAACATGCCATGTGGAAACTCACACCCCAGCCTTGATGCAAGCCAACCACTATGTCATACCCACTTCCCTCATACCCAACCTGATAGAGGTGACCCACATCCTTAGTTTAATCACTAAGTTCTTTCATATGACCCAATCTTACATATGCAGTGTCATGCCCAAAACTGTGGTATGTTAACTAATATGTGCTAGCAGTTTTCATACATCCATCAATCATTCACCCATTCATCCATTCAACAATTTAATCAGTCACACTTGTAGATATTTCAAGTCAGTTTCATTCAGAGATATATCTTTAGCTAAGCATAGGTCTGAGCATTTTAGAGAGTGAAATGCCTCTGTGGTTTCCCCAGTAATAAGGTTCTCACAATCAATCCACATATTAAAATGTGTTTGCGTGTTACTTAACCCTATTTCCAAAGAATACTTACTGATGGATTAGGACTCAACACATGGAAATTCCATTGCACCCCAACCATCTTTTCAGTTGCAAGACATAAGCCAGAGAACCCCTTCCTCTTACTGCCTTGCATCCTACTTTCCTTATTTATCCATGCTTTAACTAAAAATATTTCTCAAATTCATAAACATATAAATAAATCAGTTGTTATTCCTTTAATAAGTTGTCATATATAAACAAGCATAGGTTGAGTGACAACAAAGCAATGAAAGTCACAAAATCTCAGGAACAACAGAAAAATTTCTAAACTAAAAAAAATGCAAGCAAAACATCAAACATAAATTAAAATAACTAAAGGTTAATGGCTGCCTTTCATAGGTCTTAATGCCTTGCCAAGTGATGATTTACTCACCATAGTTCTCCTTCCCAAGTCTTGGTTCAGGCCTGCCATTGATTTTCTAAACTGCTGCCTATTTTTTTCTTCTAATTTTTGTTTCCTGGTTCTAACATGTAACCGTAGGAAATAATGATGTATATAAGGGAGCTACTAGGGTTTTAAGGTTAGTTAAGTAATTTATTTTTATCAGAATTCCCATCACCATTTCTGGTTTCACCCATAGTTCACCCTCTCCACTTTCCTTTCCCACCATTTCTTTTTTTTCCTTGTCTTGGCTACTTTTGGCAAATTTCTCCACATATTATTTGCTTGACTGTGGCTCAGACATTATTTGTCTTTTCTAGTTTTAATCATGTATATAAACCTATTTGTATAACCAGCTATTTGTGTGTATGAATCAAACATTTTGCACATCATATATATATTCATGCATTTCCTACCTACACAAGCAACTATGCTCCTATTTAATCTATGGAAATTAAGACTAAAGTCTGCCTAAGTTATTTATGTATTGTAACTAGGCTAATGTGTACACACTAACAAGTCATGTACTCATTTGTTATTATTGCTATTTTGTATTTATTTTTAAGGCCTTTACTCACAAAAGTGCCTTGTTCATGTAGCTGACTAAAACAGTGTGCACATGCACAAGAGCATGCACACTCATACACACACAAGTATTTTCAGAGAAAAAGTTTTATTTTAATTAATTGTCTTTCTTTTATAAAATATTCAAAATACATATATACATATATTATTATTTTTATATATATATATATACTTGCCTAACTATGGGCTGTCACACTTTCTTTGATTTCTAAGATGAAAATGCTTTGATCTTTAGTTTGGTTGTTCTGCTTGATCTATTATGTGAAAGTTCTAAGTATTATTAGTAAATATGTTTTTATAAACCCATATCTCTCTGATATGTTAATATTAGGAAAAATAAGTGAACACCCAGAGAATCAAATGATGAATATAGGCAAGTAGTGTTGGTTCTGGCATAACCCAGAGAATATAAACATGTTGAGTTGCAATATACTTGTGTATAGGTGCTGAGGCTTGAGACAAAAAGGAATTAGGGGTGCAATAGGGTTGCCTATGTGCTGATGCTCCTAATTCAATGAAAGTATATAAATAGCCATATACATAGCAAATAAATTTGTGATTCAGTGAAACTTGGTCATTCTGAGTTTAACTTAAGCACAGATGTTTGCAAGATGAAAAACTCTGTCAAAAGCCATAAGCCAATATTAGTTGCCTATACCCCTTTTAAAATGCAAGTATATATATATATGGATGCAGAATCTTATTTATTAGACACCAATGTTTAATTGCCTGCTTATCTTTGTTTGGTTATGAAAGATATGAAATGCCATGACATGGATGTTTGTTTTAGTGAAATGATTCACTGAAGGGTTTAGTCATGAAAAATCAAAAGTGTTATTATCAATTTAAAACTAACTAGGAAATGGGGTCAAGAGCACTGCAGGAATGACTTGTGTTCTTGAGCAATACAAGTTGACACATGGCTTGTTTAAGTCCTGAGATCTTTGTGTAATGGAGTGAATTAGTCCATTACAATGTGTCCATTGATTCATATGATTGCAGATGAGACCAGGATAGATAAATATATCAATGTAAGAAAATTTGATATAAGGAGGAACTAGAGTTTTCCTGGATGAAATCTGAGTAGGGAATAAATGATTTAATTCATTTTGGTGATTTCCCTGTTTTGTATGGATGCTTATTTGATTTATGGCTGATTTGTATGAATGTATGCATGTTCCATATCTTTATAAGGTTTCTGGAAAGGAAGATTTAAGTGTGCACATGCACACTGACACAGAACATGCACACTATGACTTACTTGTTTTCTAAAGGCGGGATATACTGATTTAGATATGTTTCAACTTTGACTTGATTTACCAATTGTTTTAGTGGATTTTCTCATACCAGATATGTGTCTGACCCTAGTGTGCTAATGGCATATGGGGTGTCTCATTTAATATGGGGCAGCTTCAAATGCTGTTTCAGGAATTGCAGCAACTAAGTAGGAGTAGGAGCAAGGCTTTGAGAAGAAGATTATAGCAAGCTAAAATTAGTTAGATAAGAGCTTAAAAGATGAAATCTGCATGTATTGATATTTTTAAATTATCACTTGTATTAAGTACTGAATGATGGATGGATATTTTGCTAAGTATTTTGCTAAGGAATTGACTTGTAACTGGAGTTTATAAATTTGGACATTATCTGAAAAGTTGAAGAAGTTAACCTTTGATTTTGTATGTAAATCTGAGCAAGAATACTATGATAAATAGGATGGTTATATTTTATAAATGTATTAGTCAATCTTGAGTCTTTGAAAAGGATTAAGTATTGGAAATCTAGATAGTTGAGTCTCAATAAACAATATGGTTTATTCTTTCATCATGACATTTGCATACAAGAGTTTAAAGGCATAGGGAAAATGTATTATGTGTCTGCATGTTTTCATAATGCAATTTGTACTATGCAAATGTTTTATAACTCATTCTTGAATAAAGGAAGAATCTGTATCTATAGGAGTTGAAAGCCATGTACATGATAGTTTGTATATATGCATGTTTAAACATATTTTGTTCGAATATTTGCTCATCAGTTACCTTTGCATTTAACATGATTCTGAACTCCTTTTACTAAAGCTTTGTTCAAATGCATTTTAAAGCCCTATGGCTTATATCAGAACAAAGAGTCTGGTTTGTAGCAAATCATCTTACCATTAAAACCATGTTTTGGATCCTCAGGGTCTCAGGAAACTCATTCATGCTTGCATTTCATTTAGCATAGCATCATGACATCAAAGAATTAAGCTTTAGGAACATGATATCTCACTTAAAAATATTCCAGAAAAGAGTTGGTAACTAAGGCAGATTTTATAGAAAATCAAACATAGAAAATGATATAAACTTATATCATTTTCAGGACATAAGCACTACACCAAACATTTATATATGATCATAACACAATTTCTTTGTTTCTAGGAATTACCCTTCATAGAGAATCCAGCAAGAAATCAAGAGTTAAAATCTTACAAATACGTATATGGGTGGAATTTTGTTGTATGAATTAAATTGAACTATGTGTGGATTGATTAAATTTAATCAATCAAATTATCCTCTTGTTTACCATAACTCTGATTTAAACAAGAGGGACACATGCATCCTCATATGTATGTGCATATCTTTATGAATACACTGATATATTTATATTAGTAGAAATTTTGATCCTGGATAAATTATTTATTTGATGAAAGGAAAAATGACTCTAGGCTTCAGAAATATATATATATATATGCTAATAAATATATATATCTCTATGTAAAAAAAATTCCTTACAAATTAAGGTATAAAAAGAGAGGGTCATTTCATTTTGTATCAGAGCTATGTTACTAAAACATAGTTGAAAATTGAAATCAAATCCATCTATGAAACTAAAAACTTAAGAAACAAAATATAAATAAAATATTTTGTAGGGATTGATCACTGGATGATCAAGTCTGAGTTAGACATTATAAAAAAACCAACTAGCTATGTAAATTATTATTAGCAAACTATGGTAGGAAGACCACCAAATCAGGGAGCAGGATCCTCCAATGCACCACCAATGGTCAATCTACAAGATTTGGTGAGAGCATTTAGGGATGGGGCAGGACAAAGGCAAGAAAATCCCCATGAAGAACTCTCAAAATTACTCAAGACTTATACTCATTTAGGAGGCAAAAGCTTTGAAGGGACAGAAAGTATTATGGAAATTCAAGCATGGTTGAGAACATTGGATAGGATTTTCAAGGACATGTAGCTTGATGATCAAAGGAAGAGGCAAGTGGCTTCAAGACAGCTGAAAGGAGTAGCTTTAAGCTGGTGGGAAGTAATCATTACAGGGAGAAATGAGAATGAAATCACTTGGAATCAATTCAAGGAGATGTTGGAGGCAAGATTTGTACCAGCATCAGCTAAGACCACTTTACTCGAAGAATTTATTAGACTCAGGCAAGGAACTTTGAATGTCATGAATACACTCAAAAGTTTGAGGGGTTATCCAAATATGGAGAAATGCTAGTGGTAGATGAAGCATCCAAAAATAATAGGTAAATTAAAGGTTTGAACCCAGGACTTAGCAGAGCCATGTTACCTTATACTGACAGGACTTTTGATCAAGTAATAGACTTGGCTTTGAAATTGGAGCAGCATGACAAGGAGAGGGAGAAGTTCGGAAATTTTAGGAATAATAACACTAAGAAGGGTAAGGGGAGATATCACCCTTATGATAAGAAGAAAGAAGAGGCCAGTAACAAAGGCACTGGAGATACCAAAGCTAAGGAAACCAAGAAGAAAATTGTGTGTCACCACTGTGGTAAGGAAGGAAACATCAAACCAAAATGTCCAGAATTAAAAGGAGGAGCTTTCAAGTGCTATCTATGTGGGAAAGAGGGGCATATGAAGAGAAACTGTCCTGAGTATAAACAGCAAGGAAAATTGGCAAATTTGGAAGGCAAAGGAAAATCCACAGTGGAGATTAATGCTGAAAATCATAGTCAAGTGGAAGGTACACTATTTATTGTACCATACCCATAGCAGTAGTATATGATACCAGGGCAACTCACTCTTTGATTTCTTATGAACTAGTTAAAATGCTAAAATTGAATTGCATATTGGTTGAAACTCCATTGCTTATACAAAGTCCACTGGGGAGTTCTAGTGTTTTAAATATGATTTGTGTGGATATGGAATTAAACATAGGAGGAGATACTTTTATTTCCAATTTATATGTTTTAAACTACCCAAATATAGGTGTTATATTGGGGGTAGACTGGTTAAGGCAATTTAAAGCCATAATTAACTTAGATTCATCCACCATATCATTGCAAAACTTTATAGGCCAGAGAATCACAATTTTGTGTGAAGTAGCTAAGGGAAGGAAATTGTATCATTTAATTGACTTGGAAAAAGATTTCAGTGAACTTACTATTGAAGAAATTCCCATAGTCAATGAATACTTGGATGTGTTTGGGGAGGTTAAGGGTCTTCCAAACCATAGACCAGTGGAATTCCAAATTCATTTAGTTCGAGGAGCAAGCCTAGTGATTAAAAAGCCAACTAGAATGGGGCCAAATGAACTAAAGGAATTAAAGAAACAATTAGAGGAATTAGAAGATAAGGGTTTTATAAGACCAAGTAATTCTTGCTGGGGAGCACCAGTGGTATTTGTTAAGAAACAAGATGGTTCCTTAAGACTTTGTATAGATTATAGAGAATTGAACAAAGTAACTATCAAAAATAAATATGCATTGCCAAGAATAGATGATCTTTTTGATCAATTAGCTGGGGCAAGAGTGTTTTCTAGACTAGATTTAGCATCTGGTTTTCATCAAATGAAGGTGGAGGAGTCAAGTATCAAGTACACTGCCTTTAACACTAGGTATGGGTTGTATGAATTTCTGGTTATGCCATTTGGCTTGACTAATGCACCATCATACTTTGTAGATTTAATGAATAGAACCTTTAGAGATTATTTAGACAAATTTGTGCTGATTTTTATAGATGACATTTTAATTTATTCCAAAACAGTGGAAGAACATAAAAGTCATTTGCATCTGGTTTTGTCTAGATTGAGAGAAAAAGATTTAAAGGCAAAATTTTCAAAATGTGTATTTTGGAAAGAGGAAGTACATTTCCTTGGCCATGTCATTTATGCCAAAGGAATTTTTGTGAACCCCAATAAAGTAATAGCTATTCAAGCATGGAAGAGGCCTAGCACAGTGAGTGAAGTAAGATCATTTATGGGGATGGCAGGATATTATAGGAGATTTATAAAAGATTTTTCAAAAATTTCTACACCACTTACTAACCTAACCAGGAAAAATCAAGCTTTTGTTTGGTCAGAGAAGTGTGAGAAGTCTTTTGAACAGTTGAAGGAGGCATTGGTGAATGCTCCAATCTTGATAGTACCCCAGGGAAATGAAGAATTAGTTGTATACACTGATGCTAGTGGGTTTGGCTTGGGTGCAGTGTTGATGCAACAAGGCCAAGTCATTGCATATGCATCTAGACAACTCAAACCCCATGAAGTAAGGTATGCCACACATGATCTTGAATTAGCAGCTATGATCTATGCTTTGAAACTTTGGAGACATTATTTGTTAGGAACTAAGTTTGAACTTTACACTGACCACAAGTCTTTAAAGTATTTATTTTCACAAAAAGATTTAAACATGAGGCAACATAGATCGGTGGAGTTCTTAGCTGCCTATGATCTAGACATACTCTATACACCAAGTAAAGCAAACAAAGTTGCAGATGCCTTGAGTAGACAACATGCTAAGATAGCTATGTTGATGATGGAAGAATTTAAAGATTTGTCTATACTCACTGACTTGGAAATTGAAGCAAGTAGTAAGGTACAAATGCTACCAATTGAAGGAGATAAGAGTAAAGGAAAATTGAGTTTAATGTCTCTGCAATCAGATTTAATTTTGAAGGTAGGAAAAATGCAAGAACAAGACACAAACTTATTGGAGAAGAAAATTCTCATATCAACAGGGGAAGAAGTGACAAATTAACATATTGATAAAAATGGTTATTTAAGAAATCAGGATAGAATATGTGTTCCAGAAAACATGGAGTTGAAGGAGGAAATATTGAATGAATATCATAGGAGTAAGTACTCCATACACCCAGGCAGTACAAAGATGTATCAAAATTTAAAAAGAAATTTTTGGTGGAAGGGAATGAAGTCAGATGTAGCCAAATATATTGCAAAATGTATGACTTGCCAACAAGTCAAGGCAGAAACATAAAAGCCATCAGGGTTGTTACAACCTCTTAGCATACCACAGTGGAAATGGGAAGATATATCTATGGATTTCATAGATGGACTGCCTAGATCTAAAAGAGGAAACACAAGTATATGGGTGATAGTAGATAGGCTAACTAAAGTGGCACATTTCATTCCAGTCAAATCAGAAAGGAATGCACCAAAATTAGCTCAAGTATTTATGAAGGAGGTGGTAAGGTTACATGGCATTCCCAAAACTATTGTGAGTGATAGGGATACCATCTTCACATCAAGGTTTTGGAAAAGTTTTCAAGAAGCCATGGGAAGTGAATTATGCTTAAGCACTGCCTACCATCCACAATCAGATGGGCAGACTGAGGTGGTGAACAAAGTTTTAGAGGACTTGTTAAGGGCATGTGCACTGGATTTTGGAGGTAACTGGGAAGATTATCTCCATTTAGCTGAGTTTACATACAATAATAGCTATCAAAGCACCATAGGGATGGCTCAATTTGAAGCCTTATATGGCAAGCCATGTTTATCACCTGTATGTTGGGTAGAAACAGGAGAAAGAGCTATTTTAGGGCCTGAGTACATACAAGAAACTAAAGAGAAAATTGAGCTGGTAAGGAGGAGAATTGCAGCAGCTCAAGACAGGCAAAAGAAACTTGTAGGCATGAAAAGGAAGCAGGTGGAATATGAAGTAGGAAATTTTGTTTTCATCAAAATCTCACCTATGAAAAATGTACTGAGGTTTGGGAAACAAGGCAAGTTAACCCCAAGATATATTGGGCCATACAAAATTCTGGAAAGAATTGGTTCCTTGGCATATAAGTTGGAATTACCAAAAAACATGCAAGGGATGCATGATGTTTTTCATGTATCACAATAACGAAGGTGGGTTCATGACAAGGCATAAATTCTTGAGACCCCAACCCAAGTGCAAATAAATCCTAATTTGATTTATGAAAAGGATCCAGTGGGAATTTTGGCAAAGGATGTGAAGAAGTTGAGGAATAAATCACTGAAACTTGTGAAGGTACAGTGGAGTCTTGATCCTAGTGATTGCACATGGGAATTAGAAGACAAGGTTAGGATGAACTATCCTAAGTTATTTTTAGATTAAAGGTAATTTTGATTTTTAATTTGTTTTCCTTTTGGATGCATGTATTTTTAGTTATTGTGATAGAACTAAAAATTCTATTTGGTGGAGAATGTATTTGTTCTCTGAATTAAGTTTAAATTTGATTTAAGCTTAGGAAAAATTGTGGGACACAATTTCTAAAAGGTGGGGTATATGTAATGACCCAAGATTTTAGGAATTTATTTTGAAAATATAAATCAGTTTAAAATAATTTTTAAACTAATTTTGAAAAGGAATTGATATGGCTTGATATGGTGTAGCTATATGTGTACATGTGTGCACAGGAAATACACATGAATAGAAGCTTAATTCCTGGATGATATGAATGAACATATGTTGATGTGTATGAAAAATATATATATATACAGATAAATAGATTAAATCCTTAAAAGCTATATGCATAAATATATATGGATGCTACTGGTTGTATTTGAGTGTATATGTGCATATGTGTTCAGTAAAAATAATGTATAGACATATATATGTATTAATTATTTCTCTTAGACATATATATACATATATGTATGCTAATCAAACACAAGTGTTCAAATCAGTAAAATAAAAATACACAAATGTATTTTAACTATAGGCAGAAAGCAAGAATGAAGATATAAAAGGAGCAATCCTTTTATAAATAAATAAGGGAAGCACATGCTATTTAAGTGAAAGCTAAAAATAGAAAAGTAAGATAAACCAGTGATATGTTTTGTATAGGCAGAATTCGGAAGAACCCTTGGCATATATATATGATAAAATAATGGAAATCAAGTCACACCTTTAGCATGATATTAGATAAGAGAAAAAGCATTTTCTGGAAAAGCAAATTTCTGAAAATAACCAAAATGATAAAACCTCTTTTCTCTCCACAAACTTGAGCCGGGGAGGGTAGGATTTTGGGTTTAAACTAAATGCAAATGGCATGATTTTGGGTGGGCAAAAATGACTTTAGCTAGCACCTTAAACCCTAGAAGAACCCTACATAAATAAGCAGTGATAACAGGGGCCTTCTCTTCTTCCCGGATAGCTTTTGAAATATATATATATATATATATATATATATCATATATATATATAAGACAAGTGAAGAAAAGGGTTTGGGGGCAAAGGCAGAAGCTTATCAATCAACTAAGAAGTGAAGGAGAGCTAGGTGAGAAAACTCACTCAAAATCTAAGGCACTAAGTCCTAATGAAGGCAGCCAGTTTATAAGTTGATCTTTCTTAAAAATGTATTTTCATAAGTGGTTATCTTTCTTTGATTTCTAAGATGAAAATGCTTTGATCTTTAGTTTGGTTGTTCTGCTTGATCTATTATGTGAAAGTTCTAAGTATTATTAGTAAATATGTTTTTATAAACCCAGATCTCTCTGATATGTTAATATTAGGAAAAATAAGTGAACACCCAGAGAATCAAATGATGAATATAGGCAAGTAGTGTTGGTTCTGGCATAACCCAGAGAATATAAACATGTTGAGCTGCAATATACTTGTGTATAGGTGCTGAGGCTTGAGACAAAAAGGAATTAGGGGTGCAATAGGGTTGCCTATGTGCTGATGCTCCTAATTCAATGAACGTATATAAATAGCCATATACATAGCAAATAAATTTGTGATTCAGTGAAACTTGGTCATTCCGAGTTTAACTTAAGCACAGATGTTTGCAAGATGAAAAACTCTCTCAAAAGCCATAAGCCAATGTTAGTTGCCTATAACCCTTTTAAAATGCAAGTATATATATATATGGATGCAGAATCTTATTTATTAGACACCTATGTTTAATTGCCTGCTTGTCTTTGTTTGGTTATGAAAGATATGAAATGCCATGACATGGATGTTTTTTTAGTGAAATGATTCACTGAAGGGTTTAGTCATGAAAAATCAAAAGTGTTATTATCAACTTAAAACTAACTAGGAAATGGGGTCAAGAGCACTGCAGGAATGACTTGTGTTCTTGAGCAATACAAGTTGACACATGGCTTGTTTAAGTCCTGAGATCTTTGTGTAATGGAGTGAATTAGTCCATTACAATGTGTCCATTGATTTATATGATTGCAGATGAGACCAGGATAGATAAATATATCAATGTAAGAAAATTTGATATAAGGAGGAACTAGAGTTTTCCTAGATGAAATCTGAGTAGGGAATAAATGATTTAATTCATTTTGGTGATTTCCCTGTTTTGTATGGATGCTTATTTGATTTATGGCTGATTTGTATGAATGTATGCCTGTTCCATATCTTTATAAGGTTTCTGGAAAGAAAGATTTAAGTGTGCACATGCACACTGACACAGAACATGCACACTATGACTTACTTGTTTTCTAAAGGCAGGATATACTGATTTAGATATGTTTCAACTTTAACTTTATTTACCAATTGTTTTAGTGGATTTTCTCATACCAGATATGTGTCTGACCCTAGTGTGCTAATGGCATATGGGGTGTCTCATTTAATATGGGGCAGCTTCAAATGCTGTTTCAGGAATTGCAGCAACTAAGTAGGAGTAGGAGCAAGACTTTGAGAAGAAGATTATAGCATGCTAAAATTAGTTAGATAAGAGCTTAAAAGATGAAATCTGCATGTATTGATATTTTTAAATTATCACCTGTATTAAGTACTGAATGATGGATGGATATTTTGCTAAGTATTTTGCTAAGGAAATGACTTGTAATTGGAGTTTATAAATTTGGATATTATCTAAAAAGTTGAAGAAGTTAACCTTTGATTTTGTATGTAAATCTGAGCAAGAATACTATGATAAATAGGATGGTTATATTTTATAAATGTATTAGTCAATCTTGAGTCTTTGAAAAGGATTAAGTATTGGCAATCTAGATAGTTGAGTCTCAATAAACAATATGGTTTATTCTTTCATCATGACATTTGCATACAAGAGTTTAAAGGCATAGGGAAAATGTATTATGTGTCTGCATGTTTTCATAATGCAATTTGTACTATGCAAATGTTTTATAACTCATTCTTGAATAAAGGAAGAATCTGTATCTATAGGAGTTGAAAGCCATGTACATGATAGTTTGTATATATGCATGTTTAAACATATTTTTTTCAAATATTTGCTCATCAGTTACCTTTGCATTTTAACATGAATCTGAACTCCTTTTACTAAAGCTTTGTTCAAATGCATTTTAAAGCCCTATGGCTTATATCAGAACAAAGAGTCTGTTTTGTAGCAAATCATCTTACCATTAAAACCATGTTTTGGATCCTCAGGGTCTCAGGAAACTCATTCATTCTTGCATTTCATTTAGCATAGCATCATGACATCAAAGAATTAAGCTTTAGGAACATGATATCTCACTTAAAAATATTCCAGAAAAGAGTTGGTAACTAAGGCAGATTTTATAGAAAATCGAACATAGAAAATGATATAAACTTATATCATTTTCAGGACATAAGCACTACACCAAACATTTATATGTGATCATAACACAATTTCCTTGTTTCTAGGAATTACCCTTCATAGAGAATCCAGCAAGAAATCAAGAGTTAAAATCTTACAAATACATATATGGGTGGAATTTTTTTGTATGAATTAAATTGAACTATGTGTGGATTGATTAAATTTAATCAATCAAATTATCCTCTTGTTTACCATAACTCTGATTTAAACAAGAGAGACACATGCATCCTCATATGTATGTGCATATCTTTATGAATACACTGATATATTTATATTAGTAGAAATTTTGATCCTGGATAAATTGTTTATTTGATGAAAGGAAAAATGACTCTAGGCTTCAAAAATATATATATATGCTAATAAATATATATATCTCTATGTAAAAAAAATTCCTTACAAATTAAGGTATAAAAAAAGAGGGTCATTTCATTTGGTATCAGAGCTATGTTTCTAAAACATAGTTGAAAATTGAAATCAAATCCTTTTATGAAACTAAAAACTTAAGAAACAAAATATAAGTAAAATATTTTATAGGGATTGATCACTGGATGATCAAGTCTGAGTTAGACATTATAAAAAAAACCAACTAGCTATGTAAATTATTATTAGCAATCTATGGGAGGAAGACCACCAAATCAGGGAGTAGGATCCTCCAATGCACCACCAATGGTCAATCGACAAGATTTGGTGAGAGCATTTAGGGATGGGGCAGGACAAAGGCAAGAAAATCCCCATGAAGAGCTCTCAAAATTACTCAAGACTTATACTCATTTAGGAGGCAAAATCTTTGAAGGGACAGAAAGTATTATGGAAATTCAAGCATGGTTGAGAACATTGGATAGGATTTTCAGCGACATGTAGCTTGATGATCAAAGAAAGAGGCAAGTGGCTTCAAGACAGCTGAAAGGAGTAGCTTTAAGCTGGTGGGAAGTAATCATTACAGGGAGAAATGAGAATGAAATCACTTGGAATCAATTCAAGGAGATGTTGGAGGCAAGATTTGTACCAACATCAGCTAAGACCACTTTACTCGAAGAATTTATTAGACTCAGGCAAGGAACTATGAATGTCATGAATACACTCAAAAGTTTGAGGGGTTATCCAAATATGGAGAAATGCTAGTGGCAGATGAAGCATCCAAAAATGATAGGTAAATTAAAGGTTTGAACCCAGGACTTAGCAGAGCCATGTTACCTTATACTGACAGGACTTTTGATCAAGTAATAGACTCTGCTTTGAAATTGGAGCAGCATGACAAGGAGAGGGAGAAGTTCGGAAATTTTAGGAATAATAACACTAAGAAGGGTAAGGGGAGATATCACCCTTATGATAAGAAGAAAGAAAAGGCCAGTAACAAAGGCACTGGAGATACCAAAGCTAAGGAAACCAAGAAGAAAATTGTGTGTCACCACTGTGGTAAGGAAGGACACATCAAACCAAAATGTCCAGAATTAAAAGGAGGAGCTTTCAAGTGCTATCTATGCGCGAAAGAGGGGCATATGAAGAGAAACTGTCCTAAGTATAAACAGCAAGGAAAATTGGCAAATTTGGAAGGCAAAGGCAAATCCACAGTGGAGATTAATGCTGAAAATCATAGTCAAGTGGAAGGTACACTATTTATTTGTACCATACCCATAGCAGTAGTATATGATACTGGGGCAACTCACTCTTTGATTTCTTATGAACTAGTTAAAATGCTAAAATTGAATTGCATATTGGTTGAAACTCCATTGCTTATACAAAGTCCACTGGGGAGTTCTAGTGTTTTAAATATGATTTGTGTGGATATGGAATTAAACATAGGAGGAGATACTTTTATTTCCAATTTATATGTTTTAAACTACCCAAATATAGGTGTTATATTGGGGGTAGACTGGTTAAGGCAATTTAAAGCCATAATAAACTTAGATTCATCCACCATATCATTGCAAAACTTTAGAGGCCAGAGAATCACAATTTTGTGTGAAGTAGCTAAGGGAAGGAAATTGTATCATTTAATTGACTTGGAAAAAGATTTCAGTGAACTTACTATTGAAGAAATTCCCATAGTCAATGAATACTTGGATGTGTTTGGGGAGGTTAAGGGTCTTCCAAACCATAGACCAGTGGAATTCCAAATTCATTTAGTTCCAGGAGCAAGCCCAGTGATTAAAAAGCCAACTAGAATGGGGCCAAATGAACTAAAGGAATTAAAGAAACAATTAGAGGAATTAGAAGATAAGGGTTTTATAAGACCAAGTAATTCTTGCTGGGGAGCACCAGTGGTATTTGTTAAGAAACAAGATGGTTCCTTAAGACTTTGTATAGATTATAGAGAATTGAACAAAGTAACTATCAAAAATAAATATCCATTGCCAAGAATAGATGATCTTTTTGATCAATTAGCTGGGGCAAGAGTGTTTTCTAGACTAGATTTAGCATCTGGTTTTCATCAAATGAAGGTGGAGGAGTCAAGTATCAAGTACACTGCCTTTAACACTAGGTATGGGTTGTATGAATTTCTGGTTATGCCATTTGGCTTGACTAATGCACCATCATACTTTGTAGATTTAATGAATAGAACCTTTAGAGATTATTTAGACAAATTTGTGCTGATTTTTATAGATGACATTTTAATTTATTCCAAAACAGTGGAAGAACATAAAAGTCATTTGCATCTGGTTTTGTCTAGATTGAGAGAAAAAGATTTAAAGGCAAAATTTTCAAAATGTGTTTTCTGGAAAGAGGAAGTACATTTCCTTGGCCATGTCAGTTCTGCCAAAGGAATTTTTGTGAACCCCAATAAAGTAATAGCTATTCAAGCATGAAAGAGGCCTAGCACAGTGAGTGAAGTAAGATCATTTATAGGGATGGCAGGATATTATAGGAGATTTATAAAAGATTTTTCAAAAATTTCTACACCACTTACTATCCTAACCAGGAAAAATCAAGCTTTTGTTTGGTCAGAGAAGTGTGAGAAGTCTTTTGAACAGTTGAAGGATACATTGGTGAATGCTCCAATCTTGATAGTACCCCAGGGAAATGAAGAATTAGTTGTATACACTGATGCTAGTGGGTTTGGCTTGGGTGCAGTGTTGATGCAATAAGGCCAAGTCATTGCATATGCATCCAGACAACTCAAACCCCATGAAGTAAGGTATGCCACACATGATCTTGAATTAGCAGCTGTGATCTATGCTTTGAAACTTTGGAGACATTATTTGTTAGGAACTAAGTTTGAACTTTACACTGACCGCAAGTCTTTAAAGTATTTATTTTCACAAAAAGATTTAAACATGAGGCAACATAGATGGGTGGAGTTCTTAGCTGCCTATGATCTAGACATACTCTATACACCAAGTAAAGCAAACAAAGTTGCAGTTGCCTTGAGTAGACAACATGCTAAGATAGCTATGTTGATGATGGAAGAATTTAAAGATTTGTCTATACTCACTGACTTGGAAATTGAAGCAAGTAGTAAGGTACAAATGGTACCAATTGAAGGAGATAAGAGTAAAGGAAAATTGAGTTTAATGTCTCTGCAATCAGATTTAATTTTGAAGGTAGGAAAAATGCAAGAACAAGACACAAACTTATTGGAGAAGAAAATTCTCATATCAAAAGGGGAAGAAGTGACAAATTACCATATTGATAAAAATGGTTATTTAAGAAACCAGGATAGAATATGTGTTCCAGAAAACATGGAGTTGAAGGAGGAAATATTGAATGAATATCATAGGAGTAAGTACTCCATACACCCAGGCAGTACAAAGATGTATCAAAATTTAAAAAGAAATTTTTGGTGGAAGGGAATGAAGTCAGATGTAGCCAAATATATTGCAAAATGTATGACTTGCCAACAAGTCAAGGCAGAAACATAAAAGCCATCAGGGTTGTTACAACCTCTTAGCATACCACAGTGGAAATGGGAAGATATATCTATGGATTTCATAGATGGACTGCCTAGATCTAAAAGAGGAAACACAAGTATATGGGTGATAGTAGATAGGCTAACTAAAGTGGCACATTTCATTCCAGTCAAATCAGAAAGGAATGCACCAAAATTAGCTTAAGTATTTATGAAGGAGGTGGTAAGGTTACATGGCATTCCTAAAACTATTGTGAGTGATAGGGATACCATCTTCACATTAAGGTTTTGGAAAAGTTTTCAAGAAGCCATGGGAAGTGAATTATGCTTAAGCACTGCCTACCATCCACAATCAGATGGGCAGACTGAGGTGGTGAACAAAGTTTTAGAGGACTTGTTAAGGGCATGTGCACTGAATTTTGGAGGTAACTGGGAATATTATCTCCATTTAGCTGAGTTTACATACAATAACAGCTATCAAAGCACCATAGGGATGGCTCAATTTGAATCCTTATATGGCAAGCCATGTTTATCACCTGTATGTTGGGTAGAAACAGGAGAAAGAGCTATTTTAGGGCCTGAGTACATACAAGAAACTAAAGAGAAAATTGAGCTGGTAAGGAGGAGAATTGCAGCAGCTCAAGACAGGCAAAAGAAACTTGTAGGCATGAAAAGGAAGCAGGTGGAATATGAAGTAGGAAATTTTGTTTTCATCAAAATCTCACCTATGAAAAATGTACTGAGGTTTGGGAAACAAGGCAAGTTAACCCCAAGATATATTGGGCCATACAAAATTCTGGAAAGAATTGATTCCTTGGCATATAAGTTGGAATTACCAGAAAACATGCAAGGGATGCATGATGTTTTTCATGTATCACAATAACGAAGGTGGGTTCATGACAAGGCAGAAATTCTTAAGACCCCAACCCAAGTGCAAATAAATCCTAATTTGATTTATGAAAAGGATCCAGTGGGAATTTTGGAAAAGGATGTGAAGAAGTTGAGGAATAAATCACTAAAACTTGTGAAGGTACAGTGGAGTCTTGATCCTAGTGATTGCACATGGGAATTAGAAGACAAGGTTAGGATGAACTATCCTAAGTTATTTTTAGATTAAAGGTAATTCTTATTTTTAATTTGTTTTCCTTTTGGATGCATGTATTTTTAGTTATTGTGATAGAACTAAAAATTCTATTTGGTGGAGAATGTATTTGTTCTCTGAATTAAGTTTAAATTTGATTTAAGCTTAGGAAAAATTGTGGGACACAATTTTTAAATGGTGGGGTATATGTAATGACCCAAGATTTTAGGAATTTATTTTGAAAATATAAATCAGTTTAAAATAATTTTTAAACTAATTTTGAAAAGGAATTGATATGGTTTGATATGGTGTAGCTATATGTGTACATGTGTGCACAGGAAATACACATGAATAGAAGCTTAATTCCTGGATGATATGAATGAACATATGTTGATGTGTATGAAATATATATATATATATATATATATATACAGATAAATAGATTAAATCCTTAAAAGCTATATGCATAAATATATATGGATGCTACTGGTTGTATTTGAGTGTATATGTGCATATGTGTTCAGTAAAAATAATGTATAGACATATATATGTATTAATTATTTCTCTAAGACATATATATACATATATGTATGCTAATCAAACACAAGTGTTCAAATCAGTAAAATAAAAATACACAAATGTATTTTAACTATAGGCAGAAAGCAAGAATGAAGATATAAAAGGAGCAATCCTTTTATAAATAAATAAGGGAAGCACATGCTATTTAAGTGAAAGCTAAAAATAGAAAAGTAAGATAAACCAGTGATATGTTTTGTATAGGCAGAATTCGGAAGAACCCTTGGCATATATATATGATAAAATAATGGAAATCAAGTCACACCTTTAGCATGATATTAGATAAGAGAAAAAGCATTTTCTGGAAAAGCAAATTTCTGAAAATAACCAAAATGATAAAACCTCTTTTCTCTCCACATACTTGAGCCGGGGAGGGTAGGATTTTGGGTTTAAACTAAATGCAAATGGCATGATTTTGGGTGGGCAAAAATGACTTTAGCTAGCACCTTAAACCCTAGAAGAACCCTACATAAATAAGCAGTGATAAGAGGGGCCTTCTCTTCTTCCCGAATAGCTTTTGAAAAATATACATATATATATCATATATATATATATAAGACAAGTGAAGAAAAGGGTTTGGGGGCAAAGGCAGAAGCTTATCAATCAACTAAGAAGTGAAGGAGAGCTAGGTGAGAAAACTCACTCAAAATCTAAGTCACTAAGTCCTAATGAAGGCAGCCAGTTTATAAGTTGATCTTTCTTAAAATGTATTTTCATATGTGGTTATCTTTCTTTGATTTCTAAGATGAAAATGCTTTGATCTTTAGTTTGGTTGTTCTGCTTGATCTATTATGTGAAAGTTCTAAGTATTATTAGTAAATATGGTTTTATAAACCCAGATCTCTCTGATATGTTAATATTAGGAAAAATAAGTGAACACCCAGAGAATCAAATGATGAATATAGGCAAGTAGTGTTGGTTCTGGCATAACCTAGAGAATATAAACATGCTGAGCTGTAATATACTTGTGTATAGGTGCTGAGGCTTGAGACAAAAAGGAATTAGGGGTCCAATAGGGTTGCCTATGTGCTGATGCTCCTAATTCAATGAAAGTATATAAATAGCCATATACATAGCAAATAAATTTGTGATTCAGTGAAACTTGGTCATTCTGAGTTTAACTTAAGCATAGATATTTGCAAGATGAAAAACTCTCTCAAAAGCCATAAGCCAATGTTAGTTGCCTATACCCCCTTTAAAATGCAAGTATATTTATATGGATGCAGAATCTTATTTATTAGACACCTATGTTTAATTGCCTGCTTGTCTTTGTTTGGTTATGAAAGATATGAAATGCCATGACATGGATGTTTGTTTTAGTGAAATGATTCACTGAAGGGTTTAGTCATGAAAAATCAAAAGTGTTATTATCAACTTAAAACTAACTAGGAAATGGGGTCAGGAGCACTGCAGGAATGACTTGTGTTCTTGAGCAATACAAGTTGACACATGGCTTGTTTAACTCCTGAGATCTTTGTGTAATGGAGTGAATTAGTCCATTACAATGTGTCCATCGATTCATATGATTGCAGATGAGACCAGGATAGATAAATATATCAATGTAAGAAAATTTGATATAAGGAGAAACTAGAGTTTTCCTGGATGAAATCTGAGTAGGGAATAAATGATTTAATTCATTTTGGTGATTTCCCTGTTTTGTATGGATGCTTATTTGATTTATGGCTGATTTGTATGAATGTATGCCTGTTCCATATCTTTATAAGGTTTCTGGAAAGAAAGATTTAAGTGTGCACATGCACACTGACACAGAACATGCACACTATGACTTACTTGTTTTCTAAAGGCAGGATATACTGATTTAGATATGTTTCAACTTTAACTTGATTTACCAACTGTTTTAGTGGATTTTCTCATACCAGACATGTGTCTGACGCTAGTGTGCTAATGGCATATGGGGTGTCTCATTTAATATGGAGCAGCTTCAAATGCTTTTTCAGGAATTGCACCAACTAAGTAGGAGTAGGAGCAAGGCTTTGAGAAGAAGATTATAGCATGCTGAAATTAGTTAGATAAGAGCTTAAAAGATGAAATATGCTAAGTATTTTGCTAAGGAATTGACTTGTAACTGGAGTTTATAAATTTGGATATTATCTGAAAAGTTGAAGAAGTTAACCTATGATTTTGTATGTAAATCTGAGCAAGAATACTATGATAAATAGGATGGTTATATTTTATAAATGTATTAGTCAATCTTGAGTCTTTGAAAAGGATTAAGTATTGGAAATCTAGATAGTTGAGTCTCAATAAACAATATGGTTTATTCTTTCATCATGACATTTGCATACAAGAGTTTAAAGGCATAGGGAAAATGTATTATGTGTCTGCATGTTTTCATAATGCAATTTGTACTATGCAAATGTTTTATAACTCATTCTTGAATAAAGGAAGAATCTGTATCTATAGGAGTTGAAAGCCATGTACATGATAGTTTGTATATATGCATGTTTAAACATATTTTTTTCAAATATTTGCTCATCAGTTACCTTTGCATTTTAACATGAATCTGAACTCCTTTTACTAAAGCTTTGTTCAAATGCATTTTAAAGCCCTGTGGCTTATATCAGAACAAAGAGTCTGGTTTGTAGCAAATCATCTTACCATTAAAACCATGTTTTGGATCCTCAGGGTCTCAGGAAACTCATTCATGCTTGTATTTCATTTAGCATAGCATCATGACATCAAAGAATTAAGCTTTAGGAACATGATATCTCACTTAAAAATATTCCAGAAAAGAGTTGGTAACTAAGGCAGATTTTATAGAAAATCGAACATAGAAAATGATATAAACTTATATCATTTTCAGGACATAAGCACTACACCAAACATTTATATGTGATCATAACACAATTTCCTTGTTTCTAGGAATTACCCTTCATAGAGAATCCAGCAAGAAATCAAGAGTTAAAATCTTACAAATACATATATTGGTGGAATTTTGTTGTATGAATTAAATTGAACTATGTGTGGATTGATTAAATTTAATCAATCAAATTATCCTCTTGTTTACCATAACTCTGATTTAAACAAGAGGGACACATGCATCATCATATGTATGTGCTTATCTTTATGAATACACTGATATATTTATATTGGTAGAAATTTTGATCCTGGATAAATTGTTTATTTGATGAAAGGAAAAATGACACTAGGCTTCAAATATATATATATATATATATATATATATATATATATGTATGTATATGTATATATGCTAATAAATATATATATATATATATATCTCTATGTAAAAAACAATTCCTTACAAATTAAGGTATAATAAGAGAGGGTCATTTCAATTTTATAAACAGGGTTTATTTGATTTGAAAATGAACTAAATTTAAATTAAGGATTTAAGAATTTAATTTCTTGTGCTTCACAAATTTGGTTTTCATGATTTGAAAGAATATATTATTTGAAAGTATTTTCAAGTATAAATTGTTTTCAAAAGAATAATTTTAAAGGAATAAAGTCTATACTCTCCTATTTGTCGCTGGAAAATAATTTCGGTGATGACTGCAGCATCATGGACATTCATTTTCGAGTTTCAAAGTGGAGAAATGAGTTAGTAGCTTTGCTACACTTTTGTTTGGAAAATGGATTTGATTTGAAATTCTTGAATAAGATTTGATTATATAATATATATGTATATAATTATTTCAAAATAGTTTGAAGTGAAACCGGAAATGTGAATCTTAAATTTTATATTAAGCAATGGTTTCAATTATTGAAATAAAGTGAAATGTTTGAATAATTGGAATATCTAAAATGATAAATGGAATTAAACCAACCTGAAATAATGAATTTGAACAAACTTATTTGTATAATACTAAATTGCATTCTAATATATATATAACTTGCCTAAAATATTCAAAAAGTTGAAATTTTAGGGTATAATAAAGGGTTGTACAAGAAGAAAACTTAAGTAATAAACTGTTCAAACCAAAATCTGGCTTAATATAAATGTTGTAAATAAAAGGAAAATTTGTATAGTGTTAATTATACTCAGAAACATTAATATAACTTACCTAGAAAAGTTTAAATGTAATTAGAATGTAATTGGATAGTACACACTATGATATAGGTAATAGGTTATCAAAAACGATATTTTGTTAGGGGAATTCACTGATAATAAATTGGAAAAAGGGGTTAATAATAAAAAGGAAAATTTATTTGTTGAATAATATAAGGTTATAAGGAATGTTTATACATGTAATATATGTTGCAAAGTATATATTAAGTGATATAAATTCAATAAATAAAGGAGAATGATAGTTAAGCAAATTAATATGGATCTAAGAATAGTGAACTTGAATTTAGTGGAATCAACTTAGCTGAAGATAAATGGATAAGATAAATGAGTTAATTTAAAAATGAATTTGTTTGAAAGGAATGCTGATAAAATGAAAGAAAATCGATTTTAAATTGAATGACTATTTATTAGTTGAATAAGATGGATTAAACCAAATTGTTGAATATTAATTTATATAAAATTGAAATTTATATGGTTTTGAATTGTTAAAGTTGAATGTTGAGGTGGAATTAACTATGGTTGATCTAATAAATTTAATAAATGAGTAAAATAAAACAAATCTTGTTGGGAAACTTTTGTAATAAATGTAAATAAATTGAAGATAAATCAATTGAATGAAAATATATGGAATTGAAACTCAATTAAATGTGAACACAATAAATTTGATTGATTAAATAAAATGAATTGAAGTCAATTAATTGAATATAGACCAATTTGAAAATAGATGAAATTTATATTGTTTGGAATTAATGGTTGTATTTAGTATTTTATATTTTAAATCTATTTTCTTTCTAGCTGTTTCTATTCTTCCACCTCCTTCCTTTTCGGGGACGAAAAGTTTTGAGTGGGGGAGATTGTGACGACCCGTAAATTTTAATGGTTTTATTTACGTAGTTAACTGAAATTTTGTGAAATTTTAAATAATTGAATTTAGAAATAAATTTTTTTAATATTTGGAATACGTCTATATAAACATAGTAAATGGTAAATTTTCACCAGATAATATGGAAGTTTATTTTATTGTGTAATTTTATTTAAAATTTAAATCAGTTAATATTTGATGATAATAAAATGTTTTCCAAACCTGAATTTTTTTATATAATAAATTTGTAAATCATCTTCTGAGTGAGACGTCATCTTCCGTTTCATCAAATTTGGACTACTATTGCTCCGTTTATCTTAATTCCAGCGTTTTAGCAGCATTCTCGGTACCGATTATCGACTTTTGATAGGATGATCGTACCACTGATATCTGTATACCGTTTTTGTAACGACCCGTAAATTTCCACTGTTTTAATAACGTAATTAGTTGAAATTTTGTGAAATTTTAAACGATAAAATTTTGAAATAAAAATTTAATATTTGGAATGCGTCTAGTTAAACATAGCAACTGGTAAATTTTCGTCCGAAAATACGAAAGTTTATTTCGCGCGTAAATTTACTTCAATTCAATCAGTTAAAAAGTAATGAAAATAAAATGTTTTCGAAACCTAAATATTTTTACATAGGAAAATTCTAAACCATCTTCTGAGCAAGATGTCAGTTTGTCGTTTTTCCAAATTCGGACATCTTTGGCTCCGTCGTTCTTATTTTCTGTAAAATAGCAGTATTCTGGTACCGATATCGATTTTTATCGGATGATCGTACCACTGATTTCTATATACCGTTTTGATCGTCTCGTCGTGCTGATCCCTACGGTATATTCGATTGTCAAATTCGGAGTCCGGTGTACGTTGCACTCTGCGTAACGCCTACCGTACCGATATCGGTTTGAGTCTTTTGAATCCTTGTGTCTTTTCATTTTTCAATGCCTAAACTAAACATCTGTTTTGCATTTATATTTTCAGAATTCGCGTGCTTCACTTTTACTTTTTACTGGTTCCAATGTTGTATTGATGGTTCGTTTATTTTCTTGCTGACCCTTCACTTCTTTTGGTACCATTTATTAAAAGAAAATATACACACCTGTAACATTTCATTTCTCTTACTTAATAAATTTTCCACTACCTGCTCCCTTTCATTTTTGCTCCACACAATCGAAGAGGCAGCCACCATTCCTCTTCTCCATATCTAAAACTCAACCCAAAAGCACTCATCACATTTTCTTCCTCCCTTACATTCGCATGCACGTATCCACTTCCTCCAGACCCGAAGCCAGCAACCCATCTCCTCCCTTCCAGCCACGCCTACAAAAGCCTAACCCAGATCTCCAACCTCCACGTCCCTAGCCCACCACGAACCCGAGCAAACATCCACCCACATGACCTCCGAAACCCCACTCCCCTCCAGCCAAACCGTGCCACCTTCCACCAAACGCCTCAGATCTCTCCACCTTAACTGCTGCCTACCACCCC
Organism: Allium fistulosum; assembly: GCA_030737815.1. Taxonomy (NCBI): domain Eukaryota; kingdom Viridiplantae; phylum Streptophyta; class Magnoliopsida; order Asparagales; family Amaryllidaceae; genus Allium; species Allium fistulosum. The sequence goes on from CM060904.1 coordinate 1,227,515,038, forward strand.
TATAACTCCAGGCCGAGAGCCGAGCCTCCACTGTGGACCGCCTCAGGCCGTCTTGATCTCCTTTGCCACGCGAACCGATGATAGGTAGCTCTCCCCTCCTTTGCAGCTTCATCAGTACCTATGTATATTTATACTGTTTATATATCTTAAGGTTTATATTGGGAAAGGTCTATTGATATATATAATGTTTGAACAAGTTAAAAATGGGTTATTTATACGTAAAGCTGTCTATATATAAAACAAGGTATATTATGTGGAAAAGCTTACTTTACAAGATTTCGAAATGTTGGTTTCAGCTGAGTATATATATAATATATTGTATGAGATTACGAAATGTTGTCATATGAGTTGTATAATCTATTATCTTACATCATTATTTTGTATGTTATTATATATTCATAGTTATAAATATATATTGTATTATAATGGTTCGAGTTTTAATAATAAGACTTTTGTATGTGTAAGTTCTATAAGATGTATGCCAGTACTATATATATGTTTATTTTATTTTATTTTATTTTCACATAGGTTTGTACAGATATTGGTTGCGTTATATATACGTATATAGCCAAACTATAATTTTATGTTTAATGTTTACCTCAGTTACGTTGGTAAATATATATATTAGTGGGTATAAGTTGTTTATAATTTTCGGTTATATATATGGTTAGTACATATGTATTTATGGGTTATATACATATATATTTAGTCATGCAGGTTTGATAATATGTTATCTGCAATAATATATATAGTTTGCTTGTATTATTATATTATAAGTATTATTTTGCTAGTATATATATTTCATATATAGTTACAGTGCGTATATAGTTACCAAGGTTGTATCTGTATGAATAATATGTATAGGTTAATATATGACTGTAATATACCTCTTTTGTAGTAAAATTTTATACGTTATAGCAAAGTAAGTATTGTTATCTTATTTTAAAATATCGATTTAAAAATATACTATATATGTTATTATTTGTGTTTATATAAGTATATATATATAAGAATTTATTTCAAAGTATATTATTGGTAATATATGGTTGATTTTAATATATGTGTTTTAATTTAAAACTAATGATTCTAAATTTTATATATGTTATTTTAAATATTTGTTTTAAATTAATAGTGGTTTAATGGAAAATAATAATAATGATAATATGTATATCGTTGCTGTTCTATCAAATTGATTTTGATTCGTTTCTCATCGACTTTTATCTATCAGCTCTGCCCGTCGAATCCGCTTTCAGCTTACTTCATTTTGAGACTGTTGTTGGAATTGTTTGATTTTTAGATCGTGATCCAATTCGTAGCTGATTTTGTTTCAAACTTCTCTAGCCTCGAAAGGTGAGCACTCACTCACGATTAACGTTCTTTTATTTATTAGATTTGATTTCAATTGAAACGACAATTGAAATATGCTGCTATTAGTTAATGACACTGTTATATATGCTATTACCTGTATCAGTTCACCTGTGACATCTGACACCATTATCTGTTAATTATTTATGCGATGATAGTACAGTTTGGCTGATAATTGATTGATTGTTGATGTTTATATTGGACGATAAATTGTTAAATGTTAAAATGATAAATAGTATGAAATTGCACTTGATATAGGATAATTAAATGTTAAATTTGATTAACTGACATTTGTATAATATGACACCTTTAACTGTTGAATTTATTGACACGTAGGATTTGTTTAATTACACTTTGAACCACTGAATGTATGTTGTTAAATTGATGATGTATGAAATTGTAAATTGAATGACAAGTGAAAACCGTAATGTAATAATCTTTAATCTGCATGAAATGATAGTGTAGATTCTAGAGATAATTATATTAATTCATACAAATAACAATGCGAATTAATACGATTATTTCGGGATTATTTGAATTGATTATTGGATTGTTATTGATTGTTGTTATTGCTTGTTTATTTACTTTGACACCATCCCAGTTATCACACTGCAAGTTCCCTTTGATATGTTTTGATTTTGAATTGAATTGGAATCGGGTTGAAATGATAAATACCCAAATTGAACTTTGACTTAGGATAGAAAATTAAATAAAAACCCGATTGGTCAATAACTTGATTTTGAAATAAAATAAGGATTTTATTTGAATAAATAATATGGTTTTGAAATGAAGTTGAAATTTGAATTTAAGTGAAAGGAAATGTTAATGTTTAATAATCTGAAACAAATTATTAAAAAAATGTAATTGATGAAGGAATGTTGTTTAAGTTGAGAAACTATTGAGTTAAGTTGGAAATTATAATTAAGTTTGAAATTATTAAACTTTGAAATTATTTAATAATTAAGTTTTGAATTATTTAATAATTAAATAAGATTGAATTATTTAATAATTAAGTTTTGAATTATTTAATAATTAAATAAGATTGAATTATTTAATGATTAAATTAAATTGAATTTTGAATAAGTGAATTTTACTTCGTAATACTTGAAATTGAGTTTCTTTATTAATAAAGTTTGGAAAATCATTTAAGTAAGTAAATAAGTGAAATTGGATTTCTTTAACAAAAATGAAATGTGATATTTTTGGAATTAATGTAAGACTTGTAATTGGAGAATTGATTTGACGAATTTAGTTTAATTCAAAATTGTAAGTTTTGTTTTAATGAAGTTGAACTTAAGAATTGATTAAATGAATTGGAAATTTAATAGAAATTGTTTTGAATGATAAAGTAACTTAACGAATATTGAATGAAATCGATAAATAAATTTGGAATTGATTTGAATGTTAAATTAAATTAATTTAAATGATTTTGAAATGAAACTTATATACGAACTTGAATCAATATTTAAATGTTTTAAATAAAGATTGGAATTGAATTATAAGGTTTTGAAATGAAAATTTGGAAGTTTTGAAACGTAAAGTATGGAAATTGGTTTTTGAAAAACAAGTGAAAGTTGATTTACGTATTCTATTTGAAATTTAAATTGATTTGTTTTTTTTTTGAAATATATAAACGACCAATCGGTGTAATAATTACGAAAGTTATTAAAGAGACCGGGATCGGTAATGGATATACTCTCTATCTGAACCGAAACCACTTTAGTAACTGTACGCGGAGTGTTGATCCAGAACGAAGTGGATGGTTTTGATGAACGCGTTGACTGAAGAAAGAGAACGATTTTGGATTACCCTTGACATGACTAAAACAGGAGCCGCGCCGGGCCATTGAGGTTCGCCACCTCTAGCGGACACACTTCTTCGTTACCATATCTATTACTTTTGTGATTCGATTTGGGTGCACCCCTTGATTTGGGAGTGTTGTTTCGCGGTGTTGGGATAGTAGCTGCTATGCCCAACATCAGTCCGGATCACGCAACTACTAGTATCCTAGTTGGTATCGCCTCATGTACCTTGTCATACTGATTATCCTATTCGCGACCACTACGATTTTGATTTGTACCTTTAGTATATGGATTGCCCTCTGGTGACTTCCGGTTTTGGGGAAACTACGGTCTTGTATATGCTTGTGGGAATAAACAGGTTAAGAGGTGTATGGGCCCTGCTTAACCCTACTTTGATATCTTTATATTACTGATAGACATTATCTACTTAGCGTACATTACTACCTAGTAGATAGTTTAACGGATCCTTAAAGGATGGTTATTCCAAACATCCTTTGAGTTACTTGTATTTCAATTTCTATTTCACTTGAGTTGGATTTATTAATATAAGAATGTTAATCCTGACTCGAGTGTCTTGTGTTTTGCTTTACGCTCGGGTCAGACTGAGTGGTTCAGCTTTCGAGACTCACCTTTGGAGTTGGAGCTTCGCTTGGAGATCCAGCTATCTATCCAGCTTTCAGATATTCGATGATTCCAGTGATGTATTCTGCTTTGTATCTGATGTATCATATTACTCTTCCGTTGTATCTGGTTTAACTCTGATGTATTTTATATATTCATATAGTAGCTTCATGAACTACTATCTCTTTTATTTCCGCTGCATTTATTACTCTGTGTCTGTGATCTGTGATTATATCTATTTACTGTATATGTTCAGTTTTGCCAATTTAAATTAACAACGCGGTATTTTGAGCAATTCAACTCCGGCATGAGTGTCTACCTTTACACTTATAATGGATGCGAATGGTCCAAAATTCCGGGTCGTTACAGTTGGTATCAGAGCTTTGGTAGCTCTAGGCAAAACTCAACATATAGGGTAAATGTATTTACAGAATCACTCTCATTCGAGTTTCAATCTCTTCCTTTTGACTCGATTCTTTGAATTTTGGAACGTTCGCTACGGTTCCAAATTTCATTCGTGTCCCTCACTATTCGTCTCCTTTCAATTCTGGATCATCACATAACTCCACTCCAAATGACCCTTATAGTGAATCGGCGGTCACGCCAAACTTCGAATGATTCGTAAAGGAGCAAAACTCCTTTATAATAGGCACCGATTTACCGGAGATTTCTGTATCCTCGGTTTACGATGCTATCTATTCCCTGCTATACCTGAATTCAATCTCTTGAGATCGAGTGTTGATTTACCTCGGAATTCAGCATCGATCTTATTATTGAAATTACGGTCGACCCGGTTAAGGTTGCTCGTGAATTAAATAAGCTCATCCATCTCCCGATTGTGGTAATTGAATTATCTTATCTTTTGTTTCAAACTTATTTTCGAATCAAAATTCTCTTTGATTTGAGTCCATCAAATTTGAATCTATATCCTTACTTTAAAAATCCATTCTTGTATCGTCGAGCGAGGAAGTGTATTTGTAAATAAATTTTTAAATGTTTTAATATATACTGTGTTGTTTGAGTTGTTGATGTTGATTTGGGTTTCCGATCGATTCGTCTGATCAACGCTATCGATAGGATTTCCAAAACACTTGAACAAAGCAAACTGACACAATATTATTTTCAAATTTGGAAAATGAAATAAATTTGTTTGATTATATTGTAAAAATAATAAGTAAATTTTCTGGAATTTAATAAGTTAATTAAATTGGTTGTTTGAAATGATAATATTTGATTATCATTTACTGTTCTAAATGAATTTATAAATACGGTTTATAAATTGATTTGGAATTTGAAATGAATTTAATTCAGAAATTTGAGAATTTAGTTTCCGGTGATTTCAAACTAAAGAATTTTAAAATATTGAAATCAGTACTCTTCTCTTTGTCGCTGGAAAATAATTTCGTTGATGGCGGCCGCATCATCGACATTCATTTTCGAGTTTCGAAGTGGAGATACCATTCTGTAGCTTTGCTACGGTTTTGTTAAAAAAAAAAAATTTTTTGATTTGAATTTCTTCAGTATAATTTGATTTATATATATATATATAGGTATCTTATTTTAAAATTTAATTTGATTTGATATAAATATATTATATATATCTCTAAATTGTTTAAAGTAAATCGGAAATATAATTCTTAAATTTTGTTAAAGGATGATTTTAATTATAAATAAAACCAAAATTGGAATAAATATTTAAGCTTGAATAATTGAATTGGGAAATTTTATTTGTATATTGTTCAACTGCATTCTAATACAACTTACCTAAATCATTCAGAAGTTGAATATGTAATTGGAAAATGTACAATATAAATTGAATTTATAAATAAATTTGAGTAGTTAAAACAAATGTTATACACTTAAATTTTAATTATAAAATGTTAATAAAGATAAATAGAATAATGAGATAATTGAAAATAAATAAATTTTAAGGTTAATTAATAAATTGAAATTTGACCAACTTATGAAAATACCTTGAATTTAAAAGAAATTAATAGATGTAAATTAATTTAAATCGAAACTTTTATGTTTTAAATTAATTTATATGAGTTAAATATATGTGATTAGAGATATTAAGTAGGATAAATTTAATAATAATTTGGAATAAAAGAATTAAATTTGTTGAATAAAATATGATTACAATAAAAGACTATTCAAATTTATGGTTTTAGAAATTGTTAATTTAAGATAATTGGATAATAAGATAATGAATTTAGAAATAGTTGAGATTGACTTTAGTGAAATCAAATGGATTAAATCAATTATTGGATATCGATTAATTTAAATTTGTATTTATATGATTTAAATTAATTGTTATTTTGTATTTCAAATCTGTTTTTCTGTCTGGTTGTTTCTATTCTCCTACCTCGTTCCTTTTCGGGGACGAAAAGTTTTGAGTGGGGGAGATTGTAACGACCCGTAAATTTCCACTGTTTTAATAACGTAATTAGTTGAAATTTTGTGAAATTTTAAACGATAAAATTTTGAAATAAAAATTTAATATTTGGAATGCGTCTAGTTAAACATAGCAACTGGTAAATTTTCGTCCGAAAATACGAAAGTTTATTTCGCGCGTAAATTTACTTCAATTCAATCAGTTAAAAAGTAATGAAAATAAAATGTTTTCGAAACCTAAATATTTTTACATAGGAAAATTCTAAACCATCTTCTGAGCAAGATGTCAGTTTGTCATTTTTCCAAATTCGGACATCTTTGGCTCCGTCGTTCTTATTTTCTGTAAAATAGCAGTATTCTGGTACCGATATCGATTTTTATCGGATGATCGTACCACTGATTTCTATATACCGTTTTGATCGTCTCGTCGTGCTGATCCCTACGGTATATTCGATTGTCAAATTCGGAGTCCGGTGTACGTTGCACTCTGCGTAACGCCTACCGTACCGATATCGGTTTGAGTCTTTTGAATCCTTGTGTCTTTTCATTTTTCAATGCCTAAACTAAACATCTGTTTTGCATTTATATTTTCAGAATTCGCGTGCTTCACTTTCACTTTTTACTGGTTCCAATGTTGTATTGATGGTTCGTTTATTTTCTTGCTGACCCTTCACTTCTTTTGGTACCATTTATTAAAAGAAAATATACACACCTGTAACATTTCATTTCTCTTACTTAATAAATTTTCCACTACCTGCTCCCTTTCATTTTTGCTCCACACAATCGAAGAGGCAGCCACCATTCCTCTTCTCCATATCTAAAACCCAACCCAAAAGCACCCATCACATTTTCTTCCTCCCTTACATTCGCATGCACGTATCCACTTCCTCCAGACCCGAAGCCAGCAACCCATCTCCTCCCTTCCAGCCACGCCTACAAAAGCCTAACCCAGATCTCCAACCTCCACGTCCCTAGCCCACCACGAACCCGAGCAAACATCCACCCACATGACCTCCGAAACCCCACTCCCCTCCAGCCAAACCGTGCCACCTTCCACCAAACGCCTCAGATCTCTCCACCTTAACTGCTGCCTACCACCCCTATAACTCCAGGCCGAGAGCCGAGCCTCCACTGTGGACCGCCTCAGGCCGTCTTGATCTCCTTTGCCACGCGAACCGATGATAGGTAGCTCTCCCCTCCTTTGCAGCTTCATCAGTACCTATGTATATTTATACTGTTTATATATCTTAAGGTTTATATTGGGAAAGGTCTATTGATATATATAATGTTTGAACAAGTTAAAAATGGGTTATTTATACGTAAAGCTGTCTATATATAAAACAAGGTATATTATGTGGAAAAGCTTACTTTACAAGATTTCGAAATGTTGGTTTCATCTGAGTATATATATAATATATTGTATGAGATTACGAAATGTTGTCATATGAGTTGTATAATCTATTATCTTACATCATTATTTTGTATGTTATTATATATTCATAGTTATAAATATATATTGTATTATAATGGTTCGAGTTTTAATAATAAGACTTTTGTATGTGTAAGTTCTATAAGATGTATGCCAGTACTATATATATATGTTTATTTTATTTTATTTTATTTTCACATAGGTTTGTACAGATATTGGTTGCGTTATATATACGTATATAGCCAAACTATAATTTTATGTTTAATGTTTACCTCAGTTACGTTGGTAAATATATATATTAGTGGGTATAAGTTGTTTATAATTTTCGGTTATATATATGGTTAGTACATATGTATTTATGGGTTATATACATATATATTTAGTCATGCAGGTTTGATAATATGTTATCTGCAATAATATATATAGTTTGCTTGTATTATTATATTATAAGTATTATTTTGCTAGTATATATATTTCATATATAGTTACAGTGCGTATATAGTTACCAAGGTTGTATCTGTATGAATAATATGTATAGGTTAATATATGACTGTAATATACCTCTTTTGTAGTAAAATTTTATACGTTATAGCAAAGTAAGTATTGTTAACTTATTTTAAAATATCGATTTAAAAATATACTATATATGTTATTATTTGTGTTTATATAAGTATATATATATAAGAATTTATTTCAAAGTATATTATTGGTAATATATGGTTGATTTTAATATATGTGTTTTAATTTAAAACTAATGATTCTAAATTTTATATATGTTATTTTAAATATTTGTTTTAAATTAATAGTGGTTTAATGGAAAATAATAATAATGATAATATGTATATCGTTGCTGTTCTATCAAATTGATTTTGATTCGTTTCTCATCGACTTTTATCTATCAGCTCTGCCCGTCGAATCCACTTTCAGCTTACTTCATTTTGAGACTGTTGTTGGAATTGTTCGATTTTTAGATCGTGATCCAATTCGTAGCTGATTTTGTTTCAAACTTCTCTAGCCTCGAAAGGTGAGCACTCACTCACGATTAACGTTCTTTTATTTATTAGATTTGATTTCAATTGAAACGACAATTGAAATATGCTGCTATTAGTTAATGACACTGTTATATATGCTATTACCTGTATCAGTTCACCTGTGACATCTGACACCATTATCTGTTAATTATTTATGCGATGATAGTACAATTTGGCTGATAATTGATTGATTGTTGATGTTTATATTGGACGATAAATTGTTAAATGTTAAAATGATAAATAGTATGAAATTGCACTTGATATAGGATAATTAAATGTTAAATTTGATTAACTGACATTTGTATAATATGACACCTTTAACTGTTGAATTTATTGACACGTAGGATTTGTTTAATTACACTTTGAACCACTGAATGTATGTTGTTAAATTGATGATGTATGAAATTGTAAATTGAATGACAAGTGAAAACCGTAATGTAATAATCTTTAATCTGCATGAAATGATAGTGTAGATTCTAGAGATAATTATATTAATTCATACAAATAACAATGCGAATTAATACGATTATTTCGGGATTATTTGAATTGATTATTGGATTGTTATTGATTGTTGTTATTGCTTGTTTATTTACTTTGACACCATCCCAGTTATCACACTGCAAGTTCCCTTTGATATGTTTTGATTTTGAATTGAATTGGAATCGGGTTGAAATGATAAATACCCAAATTGAACTTTGACTTAGGATAGAAAATTAAATAAAAACCCGATTGGTCAATAACTTGATTTTGAAATAAAATAAGGATTTTATTTGAATAAATAATATGGTTTTGAAATGAAGTTGAAATTTGAATTTAAGTGAAAGGAAATGTTAATGTTTAATAATCTGAAACAAATTATTAAAAAAATGTAATTGATGAAGGAATGTTGTTTAAGTTGAGAAACTATTGAGTTAAGTTGGAAATTATAATTAAGTTTGAAATTATTAAACTTTGAAATTATTTAATAATTAAGTTTTGAATTATTTAATAATTAAATAAGATTGAATTATTTAATAATTAAGTTTTGAATTATTTAATAATTAAATAAGATTGAATTATTTAATGATTAAATTAAATTGAATTTTGAATAAGTGAATTTTACTTCGTAATACTTGAAATTGAGTTTCTTTATTAATAAAGTTTGGAAAATCATTTAAGTAAGTAAATAAGTGAAATTGGATTTCTTTAACAAAAATGAAATGTGATATTTTTGGAATTAATGTAAGACTTGTAATTGGAGAATTGATTTGACGAATTTAGTTTAATTCAAAATTGTAAGTTTTGTTTTAATGAAGTTGAACTTAAGAATTGATTAAATGAATTGGAAATTTAATAGAAATTGTTTTGAATGATAAAGTAACTTAACGAATATTGAATGAAATCGATAAATAAATTTGGAATTGATTTGAATGTTAAATTAAATTAATTTAAATGATTTTGAAATGAAACTTATATACGAACTTGAATCAATATTTAAATGTTTTAAATAAAGATTGGAATTGAATTATAAGGTTTTGAAATGAAAATTTGGAAGTTTTGAAACGTAAAGTATGGAAATTGGTTTTTGAAAAACAAGTGAAAGTTGATTTACGTATTCTATTTGAAATTTAAATTGATTTGTTTTTTTTTGAAATATATAAACGACCAATCGGTGTAATAATTACGAAAGTTATTAAAGAGACCGGGATCGGTAATGGATATACTCTCTATCTGAACCGAAACCACTTTAGTAACTGTACGCGGAGTGTTGATCCAGAACGAAGTGGATGGTTTTGATGAACGCGTTGACTGAAGAAAGAGAACGATTTTGGATTACCCTTGACATGACTAAAACAGGAGCCGCGCCGGGCCATTGAGGTTCGCCACCTCTAGCGGACACACTTCTTCGTTACCATATCTATTACTTTTGTGATTCGATTTGGGTGCACCCCTTGATTTGGGAGTGTTGTTTCGCGGTGTTGGGATAGTAGCTGCTATGCCCAACATCAGTCCGGATCACGCAACTACTAGTATCCTAGTTGGTATCGCCTCATGTACCTTGTCATACTGATTATCCTATTCGCGACCACTACGATTTTGATTTGTACCTTTAGTATATGGATTGCCCTCTGGTGACTTCCGGTTTTGGGGAAACTACGGTCTTGTATATGCTTTTGGGAATAAACAGGTTAAGAGGTGTATGGGCCCTGCTTAACCCTACTTTGATATCTTTATATTACTGATAGACATTATCTACTTAGCGTACATTACTACCTAGTAGATAGTTTAACGGATCCTTAAAGGATGGTTATTCCAAACATCCTTTGAGTTACTTGTATTTCAATTGCTATTTCACTTGAGTTGGATTTATTAATATAAGAATGTTAATCCTGACTCGAGTGTCTTGTGTTTTGCTTTACGCTCGGGTCAGACTGAGTGGTTCAGCTTTCGAGACTCACCTTTGGAGTTGGAGCTTCTCTTGGAGATCCAGCTATCTATCCAGCTTTCAGATATTCGATGATTCCAGTGATGTATTCTGCTTTGTATCTGATGTATCATATTACTCTTCCGTTGTATCTGGTTTAACTCTGATGTATTTTATATATTCATATAGTAGCTTCATGAACTACTATCTCTTTTATTTCCGCTGCATTTATTACTCTGTGTCTGTGATCTGTGATTATATCTATTTACTGTATATGTTCAGTTTTGCCAATTTAAATTAACAACGCGGTATTTTGAGCAATTCAACTCCGGCATGAGTGTCTACCTTTACACTTATAATGGATGCGAATGGTCCAAAATTCCGGGTCGTTACAGTTTTGGTCATCTCGTCGTGCTGATTTCTACGGTATATTCAATTCTGTGTTTTGATGTCTAGTGCACAACGGAATATGTGAAACGGTTCGCCGTATCGGTACGTTTTGATCCTTTTGAATTCCTCTACCCATTCAATTGCCCAACGGTCGAATTTCGAATGGTCATTTCCTTTATTATTCCCTAGAATCTTGTGCTTGAATTTTCCCATACCCACTACTTTGTATTTGTCGGTTCATATTTATCTGGTTCGTCGCTCCGTTTTCATTTGAAATGTAGAATAATATAAGTTCATATATTTTATTCTTAAGCATTTTAGATCTACACGTTTTTCTTCCCCACCCTTTGTCTCTCCCATTTCTCTTCCACCCTCTTCCTTTCCTATGTTTTTTTTCTCAGAAAATTTGTAATATAACAATATTCATACTTTATATAAGTGTTACTTTTAATGGATGTAGTACCTGCTCACGCCTCCAAGCAGAACCAATCTCAAACTTAGCCCTCTACCTCCACACATTGAAGCCGTCCCCTTCATCTCCACCCTCCATGCGATTCCCAACCACCGGCCTTCCCCTCTTCTCTCTCTCATTCACCGCTCACCCTCCTCCGTAGCTATGCTCTCCACGCCTCAACCTCCCACAGCATCACCTCGGAACGACCAAGCTTCCCATGCAAATATACAAACTTTGTTTATCGTAAGTATATATATATAGTTTATATAGATATGTTATATATATATAGGTTATATATGTTTTATAATCTGTAGTGAAATTTGTTAGTTATATATGATGTGTTTACAGTATTGTGTTACTGTTGGTTTTAAATTTGTATATGCTGTTTATATTGTTACTTATATATATATAAGCTATTTATACTGTGCAAGTTTTGATAGTCATATACCTGTATGCATGTTTTATTTTGTTTTATGGTTTGCACAGATGTATGTATATATTAACCGAGATATGTATATTTTGTTGTAAATTTTATAAACTGTGTCTACAAGTTCCCTGTTAGTATAAAATTCCCTATGGGTTGAAATGATACATACCCGAACGATCTTGTAGAATAGGAGAAAATCGTTATGGGTTGAAATGATAAACCCAAGCAATTTTCATTGAATTGAATTTGGGATTACGGGTTGAAAAGATAAATACCCATATATATTTAAAATGCGGATTGAAATGATAAATATCCGTATCACTTGACCATAGGATAAAAAATTATATACAAGCACCGTTGGTCTATATATATATATATATTTTGAAAATGATTTCCAAGGTTTTGAAAAGAAATATGGTCTGTTTTAATAAATATTGATTTTTAGATATTATATCTTTAATATAGATTTTATAATAATTTTAATAAATTAAGTTGGAAAGAGAAATAGAAATTACTTTGAAATTTATTTGAATTTTTCTTAAATAAAGCTGATTTGAAACTTATTGAATTTGAGATTTTAAAGATACGATTTATAACTTGATTTTTGATTTAAAGCGATTAAATGAATATTTCAAGTAAATAAATTGAAGGGAATATTTAGTTTACATAAATTGTAATTTAAGGTTTTATTTAAATAATATTGGATTCACTAAGTGATTTTTTCAATATAAAAAAATTGGTAAGGTTGAATTTTAAATATAAATGAATTTAAGCTTTGAAATCTATTGAAATTGAAATGGTTTAAATTGTAGTTTATATATGTATTTGAAATCGATATAAATTTTAAATGGTTTGAACTGAATTGAAATTGGTGAATTGAGATTAAATTAAATTGAATTTTGGAATTCGAGTTGATTTGAATCGATTTGTGAAATTTAAGGAAACTATTTTATTATATAAAGTATTTTAAAATATATTTAAAACTATTTTAATATTTTAATTTATAAATTAATTAAATATAAACTATTTTAATTTTTTACTACTTTTAATATACTATTTATTTATTTATAAAATATATACTATTTTATAAACTATTTTATTATATATTCAATTTTAATATCTAAACTGTTTAAGTGGGAGTAATATGATTTCAAAGTGCTATGAATTTTCAAAGTGTTATGATTTCCATGTGTTATGATTTCCTAAGTGTTATGGTTTCAAAAATGTTATAATTTCAGAAGTGTTAAAATTTTGGAAAGTATTATGATTTTGGAAATGAATATTATTTGAGTGAATAATGATATTCTATTTATATGGTTCTGAAATGAATACGATATTTTTGTTTTGAAATATGATTTGAAATGAAATGATCACGGTGTTATAATAACGTTTGGTTGTTAAAGAGACCGGAATCGTATATTGTCATACTCTCTGCCAATACCGAAAACCACTTTGACAACTGTGTACGTGGTGGAGATTCCGGAATGAAGTAGGATGGTTTGGTGACGATTCTATATGGTATTTATGTAGCCCTGACTCCCGTGAGTCAGCTTGATGCGGCTAAAACAGGAGCCATGCCGGGCCAAGTGAGGTCATTCTTCCTATCGGATACATTTCTTCAATACCATACTATTGTTTTTGTGATTTGATTGGGTGCACCCTTTTATTTGGGAGTGTGTCACGAGGTGGGCGGTAGTAGCTGCTATGCGTTACCACTAGTCTGAATCCGCAAACGGTATATCTACCCTGGCATTGCCTTGAGTGCCTTGTCGCATGCCCTATCGTGCCTTCTACGAGTTGGTTTTGTACCATACCTATGGAGTGCCCTCTGTGTAAACCTCTCGGAGGGGCGTACGGTACTGTATAGACTATGGGAATATATAAAATGTGTTAAGGGGTATATGGGTAATGCCTTAATGCTTTTTTAATACTTTTACTTTACTATAGACATATTATAATAGCGTATATTACTACATAGTAGATAGTTCCACGGATCCTTAGAGGATGGAAATTCCAACTATCCTTTAAGTTACTTGTGTTTCAGTTGACATTTCTCTTGAGTTGAATTTATTAATATAAGAATGTTAATCCTGACTCGAGTGTTTTGTGTTTTACTTTATGCTCGGGTCAGACTGAGTGTCACAGCATTTGAGACTCACATCTGGAGTTGGAGCTTCACTTGGAGATCCATCTGTATCTATTCAGCTTTCAGCTATCCAGTGGTTTTGTTCAGACTTGTCCTCTGTTTGTATTCGAGACTACATTGTATTTGAGATATTCTGCTGTATTTTATTTGTTTATATAGTAGCTTCACGAACTACTATTTATCTATTTCCGCTCCTTATTTTTATATTACTCTGTGTCTATGATTCAGTGATTGATTTATTTATTGTATATGCTGAGTTTGCCAAATATAAATTAACAATCTAGTATTTTGAGCAATTCAAGTCCGACATGTGCAGATGCGAATGGCGCGAAATAGCGGGTCGTTACAGTTGGTATCAAAGCTCTGGTTTTAGGAAAACTTAGCATATGTGGTAGATTTAATTATAGAATTACCTTCGTTCGAGCTTGAATCTCTCCCTCTTTGATTCGGGTGTCCTTTGAATTTTAGAACATTCCTAGTTCTGAAACCCACCCTTGTCTTTCCTATTCGTGTTCTTTTGATTCTGGAGTATCCCATAAATCCACTCCTGTTGATCTCTATAATTAATCGGCGGTCCCGCCAATCATAGAATGATTTGTAAAGGGGTGAAACTCCTTTACAACAGGCATCGATCCACTGAAGATTTTTGTATCGTTGGTTTAGATGCTGCTATCTCTTGCTATGCTCGAATTCTATCTCTTGAGATCAGATGTCGATTTGCCTCAGAATTCTGCATTGATCTTGTTCTCGAAATCACGGTTGACCCGGTTAAGGTCGCCCGTGGTTTATACTGGTCTATCCATCTTTCTCTTTTGCTGTTTAACCATCTTATCTTCGTTTTGAGCCTATCATGTTGGTTAGAATTCTTTTGATTAGAGTCCCCTTGCATTTGAATCCCTATCCTTGCTTTGAAATCTATTCTTGTATCATCGAATAAGGGAGTATATTTTGTAATATATATAAAAATGTTTTATAGTGTGTTGTTTGAGTTTTTAAGTTTGAATTTTGGGTTTCGATCGATTCATCTGATCAACGCTCTCGGTAGGAATTCCAAAACACTTGAACAGAGCAAACTGACACAATATTGTTTTTGAAATTGATAAATGGAATAATTTTATGTATAGTTGTATTTTATTTATAAAAGTACAGTTTTTTGAAATTTGATAATTAAAGGAATTGGTTGTTAGGAATGATAATACTAGATTATCATTATTATTCTGTCTATTCTTATATGTTATAAGGTGTTCAAATTTTATAAACAGGGTTTATTTGATTTGAAAATGAACTAAACTAAAATTAAGGATTTAAGAATTTAATTTCTAGTGCTTCACAAATTTTGTTTTCATGATTTGAAAGAATATATTGTTTGGAAGTATTTTCAAGTATAAATTGTTTTCAAAAGAATAATTTTAAAGGAATAAAGTCTATACTCTCCTATTTGTCGCTGGAAAATAATTTCGGTGATGACTGTAGCATTATCGACATTCATTTTCGATTTTCAAAGTGGAGAAATGAGTTTGTAGCTTTGCTACACTTTTGTTTGGAATATGGATTTGATTTGAAATTCTTGAATAAGATTTGACTATATAATATATATGTATATAATTATTTGAAAATAGTTTGAAGTGAAACCAGAAATGTGAATCTTAAATTTTATATTAAGCAATGGTTTCAATTATTAAAATAAAGTGAAATGTTTGAATAATTGGAATATCTAAAATGATAAATGGAATTAAACCAACCTGAAATAATGAATTTGAACATACTTATTTGTATAATTCTAAATTGCATTCTAATATATATATAACTTGCCTAAAATATTCAAAAAGTTAAAATGTTAGGGTATAATAAAGGGTTGTACAAGAAGAAAACTTAAGTAATAAACTGTTCAAACCAAAATCTGGCTTAATATAAATGTAACGACTACGGATTTTTCGCGTTCGAAAATCGACATCCATACTTTACATCGTACTCGAATGCCGTAGATTCGACCGTTCAAATCCGAGTCGCCGGAGCTTATAACACAGTAAGTATAACAACACAGCGGAAGAAAAAGAATACAATGATATCATATACAACTCCAATGAATACAATATCCAGAATGATATTCAACAATGATATCAATACGATACAACAATATCAGAGATATGATACAATGACAATAGGAGCGAAAAGAAAAGATAACATCAGCAGCGGATAGAAAATCTCCAATAGAATGCTCTAATCCATAGCTAGCTCCAGCTAATCCACTCAACCTGAATATCTGAGAAACCCAACTCTAGACTGCCCGTGTGGAAAATAGTGGGCACCCAGAGTTTAGGAAGGGAACAATAAACTCCGGATCAGTCATGAGACTGGTGTGAGCAACAAAAACAGTTTATCTTTAAACAAACAACAAAGATTTTAAACATTGAAATCCGCAATGCTTTTCGAAAATGAAACTACCATAAGACCTCCCACCACACACACAATGCAATCGCAGAATTGGAGGAGATTTCTTCTTATGATAGTCAAACATGCTTACTACGCAAACAAAACTCCTTTTATATTATTACTAGTGCATAGTGTGAAAATATTTCGAAAGTATAATATCAATCTTAGCCAGCATACAACATTTCATCGTATGCCTACTATAGCTACCATGTTCAATAACAGGTTACCGTCACATTCCATGGCAGGTTATACAACTAAAAACCGTACAGGGTTCGTATTGTTTCTTTGGATTTCCAACAAATGGTTAGGCTAAGGAACTTCCTTACCGAAATAGAAACGCCTCTGGAAAGACGCCCCGGATCCTAACCGGATCTCTGCAAACAAAAGGCCGACGCTACCTCACGCTATACAGCTGTAACTAGGTAACTAACACACTGACGCTACCTCACGCTGTATAGCTGTAACTAGGTAACTAACACACGAGTCATGTCATCCCCCGGTCGTTACCGACCTTTATCCGAGCGCTCAATAACCAACATCACACATAATAAATAAAGTGTATCCACATGAGTAAGTATCTGGGCTCCATACCATGATACCACCCTTTTATCCAGAAGGAAATGACATACCCTAGGGGCGCTACCCCTACAAACCTTTGTCGCAACATTCCTGTTTCGACCATTACCGGGTTGTGAGGCTCGACGAAGTCTCGTCCACAAAGCTACGCTTTTTCACAAAGCCACGCTTTGACCAACAATGATCATCAACACTTCGTATGCCACATTACCAAATTGGGAATGTATCACTAGTAACCATCAACTACATAACCTCTGAGCTCGTACGTCTCAGAGAAGGGTGTTAAGCTAAGAGAATAAATTCTCCGCCACCAACAGAAATGTATTTGATAGAAACCAGCTTTACATCTCAAAGTGTAACGTCAGACACACATCCATACAAGTCTGTTCCGGGTTCGAACAGAACCGAAGGCACTTCCGAAGAAGCCCTTGCAAATCCGGGTATTCACAATCTCGATCGGACTTCCCATCACTTAGGGAATCTCTATACTGGAGCCATGATGCAGAGAAAATCGATAGGTCATCCTATCACTCTCGCAAATACCCGGTCTTCACCACAGGTCTTCAAATGCTATCCATATCGTCGTATCACTATTCGGAATGGGTTATATGACACAAAGGTCCTCTCCCGGCTAAACCGAATAACGAGCGCAATTAAAAATCATATGGATACTGGGGTCTCAGTTAAATCACAGCTTAAAGCCCAAAACTTTTCATTCGAATGGTAAAACAAATTACCATTTCCAATCTTTTAAACAAAAAGATTAAATTCAAAAACCTTCAATGGTTTAAACAATTTCCACACTTTTAATCTTTTAAACAAAAAGATTCAATTCACAAAGTTTACCCCGTTCTCAAAGATCCATTTATGGATTTCAAAACAATTTCCATTTCACTTGGATTAACTCGTTAAATCTTTAAGTCAAGATTTAACTTGTAGCTTTCAAAACTCATTTCCAAAGATTCATTCATAGTCTTTCAAAACAATTCCAATTCAAGTTGGATTAATTCGTCCGGTCTTTGAAATCAAAGACTCATTTCATAGTTTTCAAAACATTTCAATTCTATTTCATACTTGAAACCGTTCAACACAGTTTGGAAATTCATTACTTATGTGAAAGCTTTTACTATTTGAAAACAAATAGTTTTCGTTACGGAAAAATCCAGTTATATTTACACGAGTTAAAACCCTTGAATTAAATTCAAATTTCCAAATCAATATCTTTAAAATGGTTTAACCCATATATAACTTGTACAACATCTTTAATCCCTAGTTTCAAATCATAGAATTCAATTTCAAACTTGAATTCAAATTTAAATCAAATTATTTAAATTTTCAAAACTCGATTAAGTTATTCGAAATAACTTTTATCTTTGAAATTTATTTCAAAAGCTTTTCACTTTAAACCCAAATTTCCAATTTCAAAATCAATTGAAATTAAAATTTCAATTTCAAAAACATTAATTTACATTATCTGTGACTTAACCGATTTCCACATGAAATCCATATTTGTGTGTAACAGTGTGGTCCAGGGATTTCACACAATAGTGCAACATCAATCATCACAGATATATCGATAAGCAGTATAATCGATAACGCTTATCCTCATTCACAGATTCATAGATAAAATAAATTTATCAGTCACAAAGATTCATCATTACAATTCGATGTGGGTTTCGGATAACCAACTGGAATCCGACTCCCTGTCGTATCGAAATTCAAGTGTCGTTTACGGATCAAAGGGTTTCATATTCACATATTAATACGTCACAGAAACAAAAATTGCAGATCACGACATAAATCAGGATGTATCACAAAGCATCATATATCAGGGATATCAAATAATTCACATTCAATAGAATCCAAACATTCATAAGTAAAGTCAAGTATTCAATAGTTATTTATAAGCAGAATCAATTAATCGTTTAATCCTGATAAATTCAATTTATTTCCAAGTAAATTAATTACTTATGAATTAATTATCAAATCTTGATTTATCAATTTATAAAAAATTTCATATAGATTAATTTATCAGACACCTTAATTAATTTATTTTTTTTAATTAATCATATTAATCAAGTTATCCTTTAAACCATTTACATGATTTAATTAACCCCTTAATTTATTTTCATTAAGTAATTAACAATTTCAATTGATTATCTTAAATAAATAAATTTAATTATCAAGGTTTATCACAATATTTTAATTACTTAAAAATCCCTAGTTAACCATCCTTATTAACTACTAATATTTTCTTAATTGTTTTCTTAAGAAATTTTCCTTGGATTAATTCATTTAAATCTTTAAATCATTTCTATTTTTATAAATAAATCTAAATTGTTTATTTATAAATTAAATAAATCACTCTTTAATTACCTTATTAATTTAAATCATCTTTGACTTAATAATAAACTTATAAACGAACAATAACATTATCGTTTATAAAAAGGAATAATTTTAGAAATTTATTTAACTAAATTTTGTTAAAGTTCAAATCTGGAAACATAAAACCCGAGACTTTCCTCCGGTATTACTAGAGTAACACTTCGAGTTCCTTCCCATTTTCCCCCGAGTCCACGAAATCGCCTGCCTGCTTCGAGTCGAAACTCCACTTGCACGAGACCAACCCTGAGACTCCTCTTTCTTCCCCAAACCAACATTCTTCCTGATACACCAGCTTCTCGCGTGCACATGCACATGCACCACGATCACCTGCAGCCACCATCACGATCATCGGCAAGTCACCTCTGATCATCTCAACCCCATCGACAACCCAGATCGTAGAATTCGAGCCCAATTCGAGATCGAACCTCTCGATCAAAACACTGGAAACCCATCACCACAAACAATCTCCTCGTCCCGACCATCTCGACCACCATCAAACACATCCCTCTGCTAGAACCTTCGCCGTAGTCCCCTCTACCTTCCCCTTGAGCCACGACGAACTCGATCAATCAGAGGTGGCGAAATCGTCACGTTTCCAGACCACTTCAAAACCAAACGTTAACCCTAGTTTCCATTCGTTCGATCATTTGTTGCAATAGAAAAATCATTGAACATTTTTCCTATGATTCTCGATCATTCCAGCACCTCCACGCCAAATCTCACCTACCATCATCACGCCGATCAACGGCAATTGCCTAAAATACCATTTCCGTTTAACTTCCTCAAACTCGAGAATCTCTCACTTAAAAATCTTGAATTCATATTTAAAAATCATGGTTAATGAAAACGAACAAATTCATGAAGTCAAAACTCAAGTTTTAATCGATTAAATTTTTGACAAAATTTAATTTCACTGTGTTCTTACCCTTTCTAGTAAATCCATACAAATTCATTGCTTAGAAGTATTTTTAAAATCTTGGTCTTGTTAATTCGAACATTTTTTGTTTAAATAACAAAGTCTAACAGTGAATGATTTAAGAGATTTGTATTTTTCTTTTTGTTTAGCCTGTAAACATTAAAACAGGGATATCTGCCTGTACATGCATCTCTTAGTCCTTATGTATATATATATACACACACACACCATCATACAAGCAAAATCACAACTTCAATATCATATCAACAACAAGATATACATCAGATTCAAGAAGGTTGCTCACCTGAGAAGATTTTTTTGAACAAAGAATACTTTTGTTTGAAGACTACCGTTTGATTTATCTGTGAATCCTTTCTGTTTTGTTTTAGTTGCTTTTAATTTGCTTGTTTTCCAGGCTGAAGACTTTGCCTTGTTTCCAGATTTTTAATCCTTTGCATTCCATCTTCATTTGAATTTTCCAGGTTGAATTTTGTTTTAGTTTTCAAAATGATATCTTCCTTATATTTTTCTCAGCTCGAACTGAAATGAGGAAGACTTGATAAAAATGAGTTTTCAGGGTACTCATTTTGTACAAGTCGATATGAGTTGTTTGTACAAAAATGCAGGTATATTTCTTTTCCTTGTTGGCTGAAATGAGATGGCATTGATTTCTTTGGTACCATTTTGTTTACCAGGCAAGATCTTGGAGGCTGATATATTGATTTGGTGGCCAAGCATTAATTAGGCTTTGTACAAATGGTTATTTTATTTGATTGTATATTTGAATATATACTTGCATTTCGGCTGAAGGTACTTGAACATGATGGCTTCATTAAATTGACTTTGTACAAATGTATATTTGTTTAAACTTATCTTTAAACACTTTTGTTGTTGTCTGGTTTCATACTTGCATATTAGTTTTCTTTTGTAAGCTAATTCATATGTACATTTACTTTGTATTGTTTTCCATGTGTATATATTTTTGTTTCATTCTTTTACAAGTGTTTATATTTTCTTCTTTGTTTATTTTATTACTTAAGAATATGAGTGAACTCCTATTTTATCCTATTTCCTTTGATTATATTTTGTATCTATTTTATTTGTATTATATCGTATTGATTTATCAAGATATATGTATTTATTTCACAAATTTTATTCAAAAATTATTTAAATTATCAATTTAAATAAAATAAAATCTAGGGTCATTACAAACTTCCCCCCTTAAAAGAATTTCGTCCTCGAAATTAGCAGGTACGAAAATAACACAGAGATAGACAGATTCGATCTCCTATAATACTCAAACATAAGATACGGATTCCGAATTCAAGTCGGAATATCTCAGAATACATACCAATTTGTCCCTCTTCGGACTTTGGTATTCATAAGAAATTACAATAGAATTTCAAATTTTGGTTTATAATCGAAATCGTTTTATCGATTCAATTCAAATTTAGCTTCATATTCTATTAATCAAATTAACTTAATTTAAAATTTCCAATTTCAAATTCAATAAGGTTTAAATCAAAAGGCTGATAAGAAACCGATGAAGATACGAAGTAAGGATTTTCTACAACGATTCGTAGGGCCATCACCGTACCGAAACTTCTTCCTGGAGCTGTCACGAAGGAATCAAAAGAATTTGAAAAGACAAATCAAAGAATATTGATAAGAAAGTTGTTTCCACTGTTGCAGGTTTTTGACCATTTATAGTCGTATTCCCTGTCCCCTATCTCGTCCTCTTCTTGCACTCATACTCACTATCAGTGGATAGTAAGAGAATTTACTGAGACATTCGAACGGATATCTGAGAATTACTCATTCTAGAGTTTACTTCACTCTATCTCTAATGAGCTACTTAACGTGTTATACTCCTGAGCTAAAGTTCAACCTTAGCTCTGATACCAAATGTAACGACTACGGATTTTTCGCATTCGAAAATCGACATCCATACTTTACATCGTACTCGAATGCCGTAGATTCGACCGTTCAAATCCGAGTCGCCGGAGCTTATAACACAGTAAGTATAACAACACAGCGGAAGAAAAAGAATACAATGATATCATATACAACTCCAATGAATACAATATCCAGAATGATATTCAACAATGATATCATATGATACAACAATATCAAAGATATGATACAATGACAATAGCAGCGAAAAGAAAAGATAACATCAGCAGCGGATAGAAAATCTCCAATAGAATGCTCTAATCCATAGCTAGCTCCAGCTAATCCACTCAACCTGAATATCTGAGAAACCCAACTCTAGACTGCCCGTGTGGAAAATAGTGGGCACCCAGAGTTTAGGAAGGGAACAATAGACTCCGGATCAGTCATGAGACTGGTGTGAGCAACAAAAACAGTTTATCTTTAAACAAACAACAAAGGATTTTAAACATTGAAATCCGTAAAGCTTTTCGAAAATGAAACTACCATAAGACCTCCCACCACACACACAATGCAATCGCAGAATTGGAGGAGATTTCTTCTTATGATAGTCAAACATGCTTAATACGCAAACAAAACTCCTTTTATATTATTACTAGTGCATAGTGTGAAAATATTTCGAAAGTATAATATCAATCTTAGCCAGCATACAACATTTCATCGTATGCCTACTATAGCTACCATGTTCAATAACAGGTTACCGTCACATTCCATGGCAGGTTATACAACTAAAAACCGTACAGGGTTCGTATTGTTTCTTTGGATTTCCAACAAATGGTCAGGCTAAGGAACTTCCTTACCGAAATAGAAATGCCTCTAGAAAGACGCCCCGGATCCTAACCGGATCTCTGCAAACAAAAGGCCGACGCTACCTCACGCTGTACAGCTGTAACTAGGTAACTAACACACTGACGCTACCTCACGCTGTATAGCTGTAACTAGGTAACTAACACACGAGTCATGTCATCCCCCGGTCATTACCGACCTTTATCCGAGCGCTCGATAACCAACATCACACATAATAAATAAAGTGTATCCACATGAGTAAGTATCTGGGCTCCATACCATGATACCACCCTTTTATCCAGAAGGAAATGACATACCCTAGGGGCGCTACCCCTACAAACCTTTGTCGCAACATTCCTGTTTCGACCATTACCGGGTTGTGAGGCTCGACGAAGTCTCATCCACAAAGCTACGCTTTTTCACAAAGCCACGCTTTGACCAACAATGATCATCAGCACTTCGTATGCCACATTACCAAATTGGGAATGTATCACTAGTAACCATCAACTACATAACCTCTGAGCTCGTACGTCTCAGAGAAGGGTGTTAAGCTAAGAGAATAAATTCTCCGCCACCAACAGAAATGTATTTGATAGAAACCAGCTTTACATCTCAAAGTGTAACGTCAGACACACATCCATACAAGTCTGTTCCGGGTTCGAACAGAACCGAAGGCACTTCCGAAGAAGCCCTTGCAAATCCGGGTATTCACAATCTCGATCGGACTTCCCATCACTTAGGGAATCTCTATACCGGAGCCATGATGCAAAGAAAATCGATAGGTCATCCTATCACTCTCGCAAATACCCGGTCTTCACCACAGGTCTTCAAATGTTATCCATATCGTCGTATCACTATTCGGAATGGGTTATATGACACAAAGGTCCTCTCCCGGCTAAACCGAATAACGAGCGCAATTAAAAATCATATGGATACTGGGGTCTCAGTTAAATCACAGCTTAAAGCCCAAAACTTTTCATTCGAATGGTAAAACAAATTACCATTTCCAATCTTTTAAACAAAAAGATTAAATTCAAAAACCTTCAATGGTTTAAACAATTTCCACACTTTTAATCTTTTAAACAAAAAGATTCAATTCACAAAGTTTACCCCGTTCTCAAAGATCCATTTATGGATTTCAAAACAATTTCCATTTCACTTGGATTAACTCGTTAAATCTTTAAGTCAAGATTTAACTTGTAGCTTTCAAAACTCATTTCCAAAGATTCATTCATAGTCTTTCAAAACAATTCCAATTCAAGTTGGATTAATTCGTCCGGTCTTTGAAATCAAAGACTCATTTCATATTTTTCCAAACATTTCAATTCTATTTCAAACTTGAAACCGTTCAACACAGTTTGGAAATTCATTACTTATGTGAAAGCTTTTACTATTTGAAAACAAATAGTTTTCGTTACGGAAAAATCCAGTTATATTTACACGAGTTAAAACCCTTGAATTAAATTCAAATTTCCAAATCAATATCTTTAAAATGGTTTAACCCATATATAACTTGTACAACATCTTTAATCCCTAGTTTCAAATCATAGAATTCAATTTCAAACTTGAATTCAAATTTAAATCAAATTATTTAAATTTTCAAAACTTGATTAAGTTATTCGAAATAACTTTTATCTTTGAAATTTATTTCAAAAGCTTTTCACTTTAAACCCAAATTTCCAATTTCAAAATCAATTGAAATTAAAATTTCAATTTCAAAAACATTAATTTACATTATCTGTGACTTAACCGATTTCCACGTGAAATCCATATTTGTGTGTAATAGTGTGGTCCAGGGATTTCACACAATAGTGCAACATCAATCATCACAGATATATTGATAAGCAGTATAATCGATAACGCTTATCCTCATTCACAGATTCATAGATAAAATAAATTTATCAGTCACAAAGATTCATCATTACAATTCGATGTGGGTTTCGGATAACCAACTGGAATCCGACTCCCTATCGCATCGAAATTCAAGTGTCGTTTACGGATCAAAGGGTTTCATATTCACATAATAATACGTCACAGAAACAAAAATTGCAGATCACGACATAAATCAGGACGTATCACAAAGCATCATATATCGGGGATATCAAATAATTCACATTCAATAGAATCCAAACATTCATAAGTAAAGTCAAGTATTCAATAGTTATTTATAAGCTGAATCAATTAATCGTTTAATCCTGATAAATTCAATTTATTTCCAAGTAAATTAATTACTTATGAATTAATTATCAAATCTTGATTTATCAATTTATAAATCATTTCATATAGATTAATTTATCAGACACCTTAATTAATTAATTTTTTTAATTAATCATATTAATCAAGTTATCCTTTAAACCATTTACATGATTTAATTAACCCCTTAATTTATTTTCATTAAGTAATTAACAATTTCAATTGATTATCTTAAATAAATAAATTTAATTATCAAGGTTTATCACAATATTTTAATTACTTAAAAATCCCTAGTTAATCATCCTTATTAACTACTAATATTTCCTTAATTGTTTTCTTAAGAAATTTTCCTTGGATTAATTCATTTAAATCTTTAAATCATTTCTATTTTTATAAATACATCTAAATTATTTATTTATAAATTAAATAAATCACTCTTTAATTACCTTATTAATTTAAATCATCTTTGACTTAACAATAAACTTATAAACGAACAATAACATTTTCGTTTATAAAAAGGAATAATTTTAGAAATTTATTTAACTAAATTTTGTTAAAGTTCAAATCTGGAAACATAAAACCCGAGACTTTCCTCCGGTATTACCAGAGTAACACTTCAAGTTCCTTCCCATTTTCCCCCGAGTCCACGAAATCGCCTGCCTGCTTCGAGTCGAAACTCCACTTGCACGATCATCGGCAAGTCACCTCTGATCATCTCAACCCCATCGACAACCCAGATCGTAGAATTCGAGCCCAATTCGAGATCGAACCTCTCGATCAAAACACTGGAAACCCATCACCACAAACAATCTCCTCGTCCCGACCATCTCGACCACCATCAAACACATCCCTCTGCTAGAACCTTCGCCGTAGTCCCCTCTACCTTCCCCTTGAGCCACGACGAACTCGATCAATCAGAGGTGGCGAAATCGTCACGTTTCCAGACCACTTCAAAACCAAACGTTAACCCTAGTTTCCATTCGTTCGATCATTTGTTGCAATAGAAAAATCATTGAACATTTTTCCTATGATTCTCGATCATTCCAGCACCTCCACGCCAAATCTCGCCTACCATCATCACGCCGATCAACGGCAATTGCCTAAAATACCATTTCCGTTTAACTTCCTCAAACTCGAGAATCTCTCACTTAAAAATCATGAATTCATATTTAAAAATCATGGTTAATGAAAACGAACAAATTCATGAAGTCAAAACTCAAGTTTTAATCGATTAAATTTTTGACAAAATTTAATTTCACTGTGTTCTTACCCTTTCTAGTAAATCCATACAAATTCATTGCTTAGAAGTATTTTTAAAATCTTGGTCTTGTTAATTCGAACATTTTTTGTTTAAATAACAAAGTCTAACAGTGAATGATTTAAGAGATTTGTATTTTTCTTTTTGTTTAGCCTGTAAACATTAAAACAGGGATATCTGCCTGTACATGCATCTCTTAGTCCTTATGTATATATATATATATATACACACCATCATACAAGCAAAATCACAACTTCAATATCATATCAACAACAAGATATACATCAGATTCAAGAAGGTTGCTCACCTGAGAAGATTTTTTTGAACAAAGAATACTTTTGTTTGAAGACTGCCGTTTGATTTATCTGTGAATCCTTTCTGTTTTGTTTTAGTTGCTTTTAATTTGCTTGTTTTCCAGGCTGAAGACTTTGCCTTGTTTCTAGATTTTTAATCCTTTGCATTCCATCTTCATTTGAATTTTCCAGGTTGAATTTTGTTTTAGTTTTCAAAATGATATCTTCCTTATATTTTTCTCAGCTCGAACTGAAATGAGTAAGACTTGATAAAAATGAGTTTTCAGGGTACTCATTTTGTACAAGTCGATATGAGTTGTTTGTAAAAAAATGCAGGGATATTTCTTTTCCTTGTTGGCTGAAATGAGATGGCATTGATTTCTTTGGTACCATTTTGTTTACCAGGCAAGATCTTGGAGGCTGATATATTGATTTGGTGGCCAAGCATTAATTAGGCTTTGTACAAATGGTTATTTTATTTGATTGTATATTTGAATATATACTTGCATTTCGGCTGAAGGTACTTGAACATGATGGCTTCATTAAATTGACTTTGTACAAATGTATATTTGTTTAAACTTATCTTTAAACACTTTTGTTGTTGTCTGGTTTCATACTTGCATATTAGTTTTCTTTTGTAAGCTAATTCATATGTACATTTACTTTGTATTGTTTTCCATGTGTATATATTTTTGTTTCATTCTTTTACAAGTGTTTGTATTTTCTTCTTTGTTTATTTTATTACTTAAGAATATGAGTGAACTCCTATTTTATCCTATTTCCTTTGATTATATTTTGTATCTATTTTATTTGTATTATATCGTATTGATTTATCAAGATATATGTATTTATTTCACAAATTTTATTCAAAAATTATTTAAATTATCAATTTAAATAAAATAAAATCTAGGGTCGTTACAATAAATGTTGTAAATAAAAGGAAAATTTGTACAGTGTTAATTACACTCAGAAACATTAATATTACTTACCTAGAAAAGTTTAAATGTAATTGGATAGTACACACTATGATATAAGTAATAGGTTATCAAAAACGATATTTTGTTAGGGGAATTCACTGATAATAAATTGGAAAAAGGGAGTTAATAATAAAAAGGAAAATTTATTTGTTGAATAATATAAGGTTATAAGGAATGTTTATACAAGTAATAATTGTTGCAAAATATATATTAAGTGATATAAATTCAATAAATAAAGGAGAATGATAGTTAAGCAAATTAATATGGATCTAAGAATAGTGAACTTGAATTTTAGTGGAATCAACTTAGCTGAAGATAAATGGATAAGATAAATGAGTTAATTTAAAAATGAATTTGTTTGAAACGAATGCTGATAAAATGAAAGAAAATCGATTTTAAATTGAATGACTATTTATTAGTTGAATAAAATGGATTAAACCAAATTGTTGAATATTAATTTATATTAAATTGAAATCTATATGGTTTTGAATTGTTAAAGTTGAATGTTGAGGTGGAATTAACTATGGTTCATCTAATAAATTTAATAAATGAGTAAAATTAAAAAAATCTTGTTGGGAAAGTTTTGTAATAAATGTAAATAAATTGAATGAAAATATATGGAATTGAAACTCAATTAAATGTGACCGCAATAAATTTGATTGATTAAATAAAATGAATTGAAATTAATTAATCGAATATAGACCAATTTGAAAATAATTGAAATTTATATGGTTTGGAATTAAGGGTTGTATTTAGTATTTTATATTTTAAATCTATTTTCTTTCTGGTTGTTTCTATTCTTCTACCTCCTTCCTTTTCGGGGACGAAAAGTTTTGAGTGGGGGAGAGTGTAACGACCCGTAAATTTTAATTGTTTTATTTACGTAGTTAACTGAAATTTTGTGAAATTTTAAATAATTGAATTTAGAAATAAAAAATTTAATATTTGGAATACGTCTATATAAACATAGCAACTGGTAAATTTTCACCAGATAATATGGAAGTTTATTTTATTGTGTAATTTTATTTAAAATTTAAATCAGTTAATATTTGATGATAATAAAATATTTTCCAAACCTGAATAATTTTATATAATAAATTTTTAAATCATCTTCTGAGTGAGACGTCATCTTCCGTTTCATCAAATTTGGACTGCTATTGCTCTGTTTATCTTAATTCCGGCGTTTTAGCAGCATTCTCCGTACCGATTATCGACTTTTGATAGGATGATTGTACCACTGATATCTATATACTATTTAGATTGTCTTGTCGTGCTGATTTCTACGGTATATTCAATTCTGTGTTTTGATGTCTGGTGCATAATGGAATATGTGAAACGGTTCTCCGTATCGGTACGTTTCGATCCTTTTGAATTCCTCTGCCCATTCAATTGCCCAACGGTCTAATTTCGAACGGTCATTTCCTTTATTATTCCCTGAAATCTTATGCTTGGCTTTTCCCATACCCACTACTTTGTATTTGTCGGCTCATATTTATCTAGTTCGTCGCTCCGGTTTCATTTGAAATGTAGAATAATATAAGTTCATATATTTTATTCTGAAGCATTTTAGATCTGCACGTTCTTCTTCCCCACCCTTTGTCTCTCCCATTTCTCTTCCACCCTCTTCCTTTCCCATATTCTTTTTCTCAGAAAATTTGTAATATAACAATATTCATACTTTATATAAGTGTTGCTTTTAATGGATGTAGTACCTGCTCACGCCTCTAAGCAGAACCACAGCCCTCTACCTCCACACATTGAAGCCGTCCCCTTTATCTCCACCCTCCACTCGATTCCCAACCACCGGCCTTCCTTTCTTCTCTCTCTCATTCACCGCTCACCCTCCTCCGTAGCTGTGCTCTCCACGCCTCAACCTCCCGCAGCATCACCTCGGAACGACCAAGCTCCCATGCGCGCGAGCCTGGCCGATCCCCTCCTCCAGCCGTGCAAGCCACATGCGCCTGCCGAGATGGCGCACCTCCTCCCTCTCCCCTTTGCCATCTCCCGCAATGCCTCACCACCTTCCTCATCCATTGTTTCAAAAACGTGAGATGACAATTGTTTGCAAATATACAAACTTTGTTTACCGTAAATATATATATATATATAGTTTATATAGGTTTGTTATATATATAGGTTATATATGTTTTATAATCTGTAGTAAAATTTGTTAGTTATATATGATGCGTTTACAGTATTGTGTTACTGTTGGTTTTAAAAGTGTATATTTGGTTTATATTGTGACTTATATATATATATAAGCTATTTATACGGTGCAAGTTTTGATAGTCATATACCTGTATGCATGTTTTATTTTGTTTTATGGTTTGCACAGATGTATGTATATATTAACCGAGATATGTATATTTTGTTGTAAATTTTATAAACTGTGTCTGCATTTTTTTTTGTCTGCATGCTATATATATGTTGATCTTTGTTATTGATTCTATTATATATATATATATATATATTTTACAGATATATTGATATTTAGATTTTTAAATATATATATAGTTTTATGTCTATATGTAAACATTTTGATCATCATATTGGTTGTTTCCATAGCTAGGAGGTTGCTTAACTTTAGTATTGATTGTATATGTGTGTTAAGAGTATTTATATATAGATTATGCCTAGATTTGTCTTTTTTGTAATTTTACAGTAGAGTATATATATGTTAGTATACATATTTTCTAACAGTTTCATCTATATTTTTTTAGTATATTTGATATTAAAGTGATATACTATATTATGAAAGAAGCTTTATATATGTTAGTATATAGCAGTATATATGTATATATATATACAGAGGCTGCTTCCAATTGAGAAGTTATTTGCATATTTTGTGAAACCTATATATACTTTGATTTGGTATATATGTGTTTAACTAAGAATATTGATCTGAAAAGGTACATTTTATGTGTTAAAATTGGTTAGAGAAAATTTATTTTATATATAAGCTGTTGTATTTACATTAGTAGTTGTTTGGTTACTTGAATATATACGTTACATGTGATATATATACATACATATATATATATATATATATATATATATATATATATATATATATGTCACGAAACAGATAAACAGAGATATTAGCCTAATTATTGGGCGGATACCGAAGAAAATCCTTACCATTGCAACGGCACAAGAAGAACAATTAATGGAGACATTGAGGATGAAGGAGTTGAACGAATGAGTTCAATTAGGGAATTGGGATCCGCCATAACCCTAAAAAGGAAGGTTTTAGTTGCGGGAGATAGTTTTGTCTGATGTAGAGTTTGTCGGCTGAGCTCTATTGTGTAATATCTTAACGAGTCTGTATTTTGCTGCTTTGGGCCGCAAAGCCAAACTTTTTAATTAATTAACCCATTTTCAAAAAAAAATGTCATTCTAAATATGTAATTTAATTTGAATATTGGTTTTAAGAAAAATATTAATTATAATAATAACAGTTTATATATATATATTTAGTTCAAATTATATCGATTGATTCTAATTGTTTCATCGATCCCTTATTATCAGCTTTGTTCGTGTAATTCGTTCAATCTTGCTTTTCTTTGGAAGTCGTGCTTGCACTTCGTAACTCAATTTCATCGTCTATCCTCTCTAGCCTCGAAATGTGAGCAATCACTCACGATTAACATCCTTATATTTATTAAATTTGATTTCAATTGAAACGACAATTGAAATATGCTGCTAAATTGAACTGTTAATTTTTAATTCCTATATATATGATATGCTATTATCTGAAATTGTTCACCTATGGGATATGACACCGTATCCTATTGCTTATATTTTATTTAATTTGTTATTGATGATATATCTTTGTTGTTGATATGTTATATTATTATCATAACTGTTCTCACTCTGCAAGTTCCCTGTTAGTATAAAATTCCCTATGGGTTGAAATGGTACATACCCGAATGATCTTGTAGAATAGGAGAAAATTGTTCTGGGTTGAAATGATAAGCCCAAGCGATTTTCATTGAATTGAATTTGGAATTGCGGGTTGAAAAGATATATACCCGTCTATAATTAAAGTGGGGATTGAAATGATAAATATCCGTATCACTTGACCATAGGATTGAAAATTATATACAGGCACCGTTGGTATATATATATATATATTTTATGAAAATCATTTCCAAGGTTTTAAAAAGAAATATGGTCTGTTTTAATAAATATTGATTTTTAGATATTATATCTTTAATATAGATTTTATAATAATTTTAATAAATTAAGTTGGAAAGACAAAAAGAAATTACTTTGAAATTTATTTGAATTTTTCTTAAATAAAACTGATTTGAAACTTATTGAATTTGAGATTTTAAAGATATTATTTATAACTTGATTTTTGATTTAAAGTGATTAAATGAATATTTCAAGTAAATGAATTGAAGGGAATATTTAGTTTACATAAATTGTAATTTAAGGTTTTATTTAACTGATATTGGATTCACTAAGTGAATTTTTCAATTTAAAAAAAATGGTAAGGTTGAATTTGAAATATAAATGAATTTAAGCTTTGAAATCTATTGAAATTGAAATGATTTAAATTGTAGTTTATATATGTATTTGAAATCGATATAAATTTTAAATGGTTTGAACTGAATTGAAATTGGTGAATTGAGATTAAATTAAATTGAATTTTGGAATTCGAGTTGATCTGAATCAATTTGTGAAATTTAAGGAAACTATTTTATTATATAAAGTATTTTAAAATATATTTAAAACTATTTTAATATTTTACTTTATAAATTAATTAAATATAAACTATTTTAATTTTTAACTACTTTTAATATACCAATTATTTATTTATAAAATATTTTATTTTATAAACTATTTTATTATATAAACTATTTTATTCTATATACTATTTTAATATCTAAACTGTTTAAGTGGGAGTAATATGATGTCAAAGTGCTATGAATTTTCAAAGTGTTATGATTTCCAAGTGTTATGATTTCCAAGTGTTATGATTTCCTAAGTGTTATGGTTTCAAAAATGTTATAATTTCAGAAGTGTTAAAATTTTGGAAAGTATTATGTTTTTGGAAATGAATATTATTTGAGTGAATAATGGTATCGTATTTATATGGTTCTGAAATGGATACGATATTTTTTTTTGAAATATGATTTGAAATGAAATGACCACGGTGTTATAATAACGTTTGGTTGTTAAAGAGACCGGAATCGTATATTGTCATACTCTCTGCCAATACGGAAAACCACTTTGACAATTGTGTACGTGGTGGAGATTCCGGAATGAAGTAGGATGGTTTGGTGACGATTCTATATGGTATTTACGTAGCCCTAACTCCCGTGAGTCAGCTTGATGCGGCTAAAACAGGAGCCATGTCGGGCCAAGTTAGGTCATTCCTCCTATCGAACACATTTCTTCGATACCATACTATTGCTTTTGTGATTTGATTGGGTGCACCCTTTGATTTGGGAGTGTGTCACGAGGTGGGCGGTAGTAGCTGCTATGCGTTACCACCTGTCCGGATCCGCAAACGGTATATCTACCCTGGCATTGCCTTGAGTGCCTTGTCGCATGCCCTATCGTGCCTTCTACGAGTTTGTTTTGTACCATACCTATGGAGTGCCCTCTGTGTAAACCTCTCGGAGGAGCGTACGGTACTGTATACACTATGGGAATATATAAAATGTGTTAAGGGGATATGGGTAATGCCATAATGCTTTTTTTAATACTTTTACTTTACTATAGATATATTATAATAGCGTATATTACTACATAGTAGATAGTTCCACGGATCCTTAGAGGATGGAAATCCCAACTATCCTTTAAGTTACTTGTATTTCGGTTGACATTTCTCTTGGGTTGAATTTATTAATATAAGAATGTTAATCCTGACTCGAGTGTTTTGTGTTTTACTTTATGCTCAGGTCAGAGTGAGTGTCACAACATTTGAGACTCACCTTTGGAGTTGGAGCTAACTTGGAAATCCATCTGTATCTATTCAGCTTTCAGCTATCCATTGGTTTTGTTCAGACTTGTCCTCTGTTTGTATTCGAGACTACATTGTATTTGAGATATTCTACTGTATTTTATTTGTTTATATAGTAGCTTCATGAACTACTATTTATCTATTTCCGCTGCTTATTATTATATTACTCTGTGTCTGTGATTCTTTGATTGATTTATTTGCTGTATATGCTGAGTTTGCCGAATATAAATTAACAATCTGATATTTTGAGAAATTCAAGTCCGACATGTGCTGATGCGAATGGCGCAAAATAGCGGGTCGTTACAGTTGGTATCAGAGCTCTGGTTTTAGGCAAAACTTAGCATATGTTGTAGATTTAATTACAGAATTATCTTCTTTCGAGCTTGAATCTCTCCCTCTTTGATTCGGGTGTCCTTTGAATTTCAGAAAATTCCTTGTTCTAAAACCCACCCTTGTCTTTCATATTCGTGTTCTTTTGATTCTGGAGTATCCCATAAATCCACTCCTGTTGATCTCTATAATGAATCGGCGGTCACGCCAATCATAGAATGATTTGTAAGGGGGTGAAACTCCTTTACAACAGGCATCGATCCACTGAAGATTTTTGTATCGTTGGTTTAGATGATGTTATCTGTGCTATGCTCAAATTCTATCTCTTGAGATCAGATGTCGATTTGCCTCAGAATTCTGCATTGATCTTGTTCTCGAAGTCACGGTTGACCCGGTTAAAGTCGCCCGCGGTTTATATTGGTCTATCCATCTTTCTCTTTTGCTATTTAACCATCTTATCTTCGTTACGAGCCTATCATGTTGGTTAGAATTATTTTGATTAGAGTCCCCTTGCATTTGGATCCCTATCCTTGCTTTGAAATATATTCGTGTATCATCGAGTAAGGGAGTATATTTTGTAATATATATAAAAATGTTTTATAGTGTGTTGTTTGAGTTGTTAAGTTTGAATTTTGGGTTTCGATCGATTCATCTGATCAACGCTCTCGGTAGGAATTCCAAAACACTTGAACAGAGCAAACTAACACAATATTGTTTTCGAGATTGATAAATGGAATAATTTTATGTATAGTTGTATTTTATTTATAAAAGTATAGTTTTCTGAAATTTGATAATTAAAGGAATTGGTTGTTAGGAATGATAATACTAGATTATCATTATTATTCTGTCTATTCTTATATGTTATAAGGTGTTCAAATTTTATAAACAGGGTTTATTTGATTTGAAAATGAACTAAATTTAAATTAAGGATTTAAGAATTTAATTTCTGGTGCTTCACAATTTTGTTTTCATGATTTGATAGAATATATTATTTGAAATTATTTTCAAGTATAAATTGTTTTCAAAAGAATAATTTTAAACAAATAAAGTCTATACTCTCCTATTTGTCGTTGGACAATTCGGTGATGACTGCAGCATCATCGACATTCATTTTCGAGTTTAAAAGTGGAGATATGAGTTAGTAGCTTCGCTACACTTTTGTTTGGAAAAGGGATTTGATTTGAAATTCTTGAATAAGATTTGATTATATAATATATATGTTTATAATTCTTTCAAAATAGTTTGAAGTGAAACCGGAAATGTGAATCTTAAATTGTATATTAAGCAATGGTTTCAATTATTGAAATAAAGTGAAATGTTTGAATAATTGGAATATCTAAAATGATAAATGGAATTAAACCAACCTGAAATAATGAATTTGAACAAACTTATTTGTATAATACTAAATTGCATTCTAATATATATATATATATATAACTTGCCTAAAATATTCAAAAAGTTGAAATGTTAGGGTATAATAAAGGGTTGTAGAAGAAGAAAACTTAAGTGATAAATTGTTCAAACCAAAATCCGGCTTAATATAAATGTTGTAAATAAAAGGAAAACTTTTATAGTGTTAATTACACTCAGAAACATTAATATAACTTACCCAGAAAAGTTTAAATGTAATTAGAATGTAAATTGGATAGTACACACAATGATATAGGTAATAGGTTATCAAAAACGATATTTTGTTTGGGGAATTCACTGATAATAAATTGGAAAAAGGGGGTTAATAATAAGAAGGAAAATTTATTTGTGGAATAATATAAGGTTATAAGGAATGTTTATACACGTAATATATGTTGCAAAATATATATTAAGTGATATAAATTCAATAAATAAAGGAGAATGATAGTTAAGCAAATTAATATGGATCTAAGAATAGTGAACTTGACTTTTAGTGGAATCAACTTAGCTAAAGATAAATGGATAAGATAAATGAGTTAATTTAAAAATGAATTTGTTTGAAAGGAATGCTGATAAAATGAAAGAAAATCGATTTTAAATTGAATGACTCTTTATTAGTTGAATAAAATGGATTAAACCAAATTGTTGAATATTAATTTATATAAAATTGAAATCTATATGGTTTTGAATTGTTAAAGTTGAATGTTGAGGTGGAATTAACTATGGTTGATCTAATAAATTTAATAAATGAGTAAAATAAAACAAATCTTGTTGGGAAAGTTTTGTAATAAATGTAAATAAATTGAAGACAAATGAATTGAATGAAAATATATGGAATTGAAACTCAATTAAATGTGAACACAATAAATTTGATTGATTAAATAAAATGAAATGAAATAAATTAATTGAATATAGACCAATTTGAAAATAGATGAAATTTTTATGGTTTGGAATTAATGGTTCATATTTATCTGGTTCGTCGCTCCGGTTTCTTTTGAAATGTAGAATAATATAAGTTCATATATTTTATTCTGAAGCATTTTAGATCTGCACGTTCTTCTTCCCCACCCTTTGTCTCTCCCATTTCTCTTCCACCCTCTTCCTTTCCCACATTCTTTTTCTCAGAATATTTGTAATATAACAGTATTCATACTTTATATAAGTGTTACTTTTAATGGATGTAATACCTGCTCACGCCTCCAAGCAGAACCATTCCCCAACTCTGCCCTCTACCTCCATACATTGAAGTCGTCCCCTTCATCTCCACCCTCCATGCGATTCCCAACCACCGGCCTTCCCCTCTTCTCTCTCTCTCTCTCATTCACCGCTCACCCTCCTCCATAGTTGTGCTCTCCATGCCTCAACCTCCCACAGCATCACCTCGGAACGACCAAGCTTCCCATGCGCGTGAGCCTGGCCGATCCCCTCCTCCAGCCGTGCAAGCCACATGCACCTGCCCAGATGGTGCACCTCCTCCCTCTCCCCTATGCCATCTCCCGCAATGCCTCACCACCTTCCTCTTCCATTGTTTTAAAAACGTGAGTGGATAATTGTTTGCAAATATACAAACTTTGTTTACCGTAAGTATACATATATATAGTTTATATAGATCTGTTATATATATATAGGTTATATATGTTTTATAAGCTGTAGTGAAATTTGTTAGTTATATATGATGTGTTTGCAGTATTGTGTTACTGTTGGTTTTAAAAGTGTATATGCTGTTTATATTAGGACTTATATATATATATATAAGCTATTTATACTGTGCAAGTTTTGATAGTCATATACCTGTATGCATGTTTTATTTTGTTTTATGGTTTGCACAGATGTATGTATATATTAACCGAGATATGTATATTTTTTTGTAAATTTTATAAACTGTGTCTGCATTTTTTTGTCTGCATGCTATATATATATGTTGATCTTTGTTATTGATTCTATTATATATATATATTTTTTACAGATATATTGATATTTAGATTTCTAAATATATATATAGTTTTACGTCTATATGTAAACATTTTGATCATCATATTGGTTGTTTCCATAGCTAGGAGGCTGCTTAACTTTAGTATTGATTGTATATGTGTGTTAAGAGTATTTATATATAGATTATGCCCAGATTTTTCTTTTTTGTAATTTTACAGTAGAGTATATATATGTTAGTATACATATTTTGTAACAGTTTCATCTATATTTTTTTTAGTATATTTGATGTTTAAAGTGATATAATATATTATGAAAGAAGCTTTATATATGTTAGTATATAGCAGTATATATATATATATATATATATATATATATATATATATATATATATACTGAGGTTGCTTCCAATTGAGAAGTTATTTGCATATTTTGTGAAACCTATATATACTTTGATTTGGTATATATGTGTTTAACTAAGAATATTGATCTGAAAAGGTACATTTTATGTGTTAAAATTGGTTAGAGAAAATTTATTTTATATATAAGCTGCTGTATTTACATTAGTAGTTGTTTGGTTACTTGAATATATATGTTACATGTGATATATATATATATATATATATGTCATTCTAAATATGTAATTTAATTTGAATATTGGTTTTAAGAAAAATATTAATTATAATAATAACAGTATATATATATATATATTTAGTGCAAATTATATCAATTCATTATAATTCTTTCATCGATCCCTTATTATCAGCTTTGTTCGTTTAATTCGTTCAATCTTGCTTTGCTTTGGAAGTCGTGCTTGCCCTTCGTAACTCAATTGCATCGCCTATCCTCTCTAGCCTCGAAATTTGAGCAATCACTCACGATTAACATTCTTATATTTATTAAATTTGCTTTCAATTGAAACGACAATTGAAATATGATGCTAAATTGAACTGTTAATTTTTAATACCTATATATATGATATGCTATTATCTGAAATTGTTCACCTGTGGGATATGACACCATATCCTATTGTTTATATTTTATTTAATTTGTTATTGATGATATATCTCTATTGTTGATATGTTATATTATTATCATAACTGTTCTCACTTTGCAAGTTCCCTGTTAGTATAAAATTCCCTATGGGTTGAAATGATACATACCCGAACGATCTTGTAGAATATGAGAAAATCGTTATGGGTTGAAATGATAAACCCAAGCGATTTTCATTGAATTGAATTTGGAATTGCGGGTTGGAAAGATATATATCCATATATATTTAAAGTGCGGATTGAAATGATAAATATCTATATCACTTGACCATAGGATAGAAAATTATATACATGCACCATTGGTCTATATATATATATATATATATTGAAAATGATTTCCAAGGTTTTGAAAAGAAATATGTGTGGTTTTAATAAATATTGATTTTTAGAT
Source organism: Allium fistulosum (assembly GCA_030737815.1). Taxonomy (NCBI): domain Eukaryota; kingdom Viridiplantae; phylum Streptophyta; class Magnoliopsida; order Asparagales; family Amaryllidaceae; genus Allium; species Allium fistulosum. The sequence continues at coordinate 1,227,554,354 of CM060904.1, forward strand.
ATTATATCTTTAATATAGAATTTTTTAATAATTTTAATAAATTAAGTTGGAAAGAGAAATAGAAATTACTTTGAAATTTATTTGAATTTTTCTTAAATAAAACTGATATGAAACTTATCGAATTTGAGATTTTAAAGATATGATTTATAAATTGATTTTGATTTAAAGTGATTAAATGAATATTTCAAGTAAATGAATTGAAGGGAATATTTAGTTACATAAATTGTAATTTAAGGTTTTATTTAAATGATATTGGATTGACTAAGTGAATTTTTTAATATAAAAAAAATGGTAAGGTTGAATTTGAAATATAAATGAAGTTAAGCTTTGAAATCTATTGAAATTGAAATAGTTTAAATTGTAGTTTATATATGTATTTGAAATGGATATAAATTTTAAATGGTTTGAACTGAATTGAAATTGGTGAATTGAGATTAAATTAAATTGAATTTTGGAATTCGAGTTGATCTGAATCGATTTGTGAAATTTAAGGAAACTAATTTATTATATAAAGTATTTTAAAATATATTTAAAACTATTTTAATATTTTACTTTATAAATTAATTAAATATAAACTATTTTAATTTTTAACTATTTTTAATATACTAATTATTTATTTATAAACTATTTTGTTTTATAAACTATTTTATTATATATACTATTTTAATATCTAAACTGTTTAAGTGGGAGTAATATGATTTCAAAGTGCTATGAATTTTCAAAGTGTTATGATTTCCAAGTGTTATGATTTCCTTAGTGTTATGGTTTCAAAAATGTAATAATTTCAGAAGTGTTAAAATTTTGGAAAGTATTATGATTTTGGAAATGAATATTATTTGAGTGAATAATGATATCGTATTTATATGGTTTTGAAATGGAAATGATATTTTGGTTTTGAAATATGATTTGAAATGAAATGAGTATGGTGTTATAATAACGTTTGGTTGTTAAAGAGACCAGGATCGGATATTGTCATACTCTCTGCCAATACCGAAAACCACTTTGACAACTGTGTACGTGGTGGAGATTCTAGAATGAAGTAGGATGGTTTGGTGATGATTCTATATGGTATTTACGTAGCCCTGACTCCCATGAATCAACATGATGCGGCTAAAACAGGAGCCATTCCAGGCCAAGTGAGGTCATTCCTCCTATAGGACACATTCCTTCGATACCATTCTATTGCTTTTGTGATTTGATTGGGTGCACACATTGATTTGGGATTGTGTCATGAGGTGGGCGGTAGTAGCTACTATGCGTTACCACCAGTCCGGATTCGCAAACGGTATATCTACCCTGGCATTTCCTTGAGTGCCTTGTCGCATGCCCTATCGTGCCTTCTACGAGTTTGTTTTGTACCATACCTATGGAGTGCCCTCTGTGTAAACCTCTCGGAGGAGCGTACGTTATTGTATAGACTATGGGAATATATAAAATGTGTTAAGGGGGATATGGGTAATGCCTTAACGCTATTTTAATACTTTTACTTTACTATTGACATATTATAATAGCGTATATTACTACATAGTAGATAGTTACACGGATCCTTAGAGGATGGAAATCCCAACTATCCTTTAAGTTACTTGTATTTTAGTTGACATTTCTCTTGAATTGAATTTATTAATATAAGAATGTTAATCCTGACTCGAGTGTTTTTTGTTTTACTTTACGCTTGGGTCAGACTGAGTGTCACAGCATTTGAGACTCACCTTTGGAGTTGGAGCTTCACTTGGAGATCCATCTGTATCTATTTAGCTTTTAGCTATCCAGTGGATTTGTTCAGACTTGTCCTCTGTTTGTATTCGAGTTTGTATTCGAGACTACATTGTATTTGAGATATTCTACTGTATTTTATTTGTTTATATAGTAGCTTCATGAACTACTATTTATCTATTTCCGCTGCTTATTTTTATATTACTCTGTATCTGTGATTGATTTATTTACTGTATAAGCTGAGTTTGCCAAATATAAATTTACAATATGATAGTTTGAGCAATTCAAGTCTGACATGTGCGGATGCGAATGGCGCGAAATAGCGGGTCATTACAATTTGTATGCTTTGGGGCCCATTAAAGGAGGAGTGATCATACTAGGTATTATCCAGTAAAGGGTTGGCTGGTCTTGTGTTGGCAGGGGTCGATATGTTCAGCCTTGGTGTTATTTTTCTAGAGATGCACCATGACGGGCGGTACCCCAGTAGCTTAGTCGTTGTATGGAATCCATTCTCCAATAAGCGCCGTACAGACTTAATTGTGCCCAACTATGCTGAAACGTGAGATGCAAGCATTTCGGCTATATTCATATTTTACTTTGACCTCTAGACATTATTATAATATAATTTGATTTTCTATGGAAAATACTTTGGTTTTTGGTAAGGTATAAACCCGTCCGTGTTTATGTACGGCGAGGTCTTACGAGATACTTTTGGTTTCAAAGATTTTTATAACTTTAAAGTCCAGTTGGGTGTGCTTCTCACGCTGGTTTTCCAGACTGACTTTGGTGTTATTTTATTATAATTCTCAGGTCAGACCGAGCATAGGATGCTTGGAGCTTCAAGCGACGAGTTGGGGGCTCAGAGACGTATTCATGTAGATGGTTATTTTTCTGTTGTATTCACTGATGGTATTTATCAACAGATTGTAAGGAAAGGCTGTTATAACTGTCCAGGCTGAAATAAGTTAGTATACTCTGATTGATGTTTGTATATACACATTACAGTTTTGCTTTTGTATGAAGATTTGTTGTATATTATAGATTATTCGTTCCACTGTGAGATTCTGTGTTGTTTAGTTTTCTTCTTATCTTCTTCCTTCTTTTTTGTCCCCTAACAATCAGGTTTCCGACATTTGATTGCTCGGCACGCAATACAGTGGACGTATTAGTGTCGATTTTCAAGGGTCGAAAATCCTCGGTCGTTACATTTTCTCTTCTGCTTCTCTTCTCTTCTTCTTTCTTCTTTCTTTCCCTTAGCTATTCGTCTTTTTGTTCGATTTGGGTTAGACATGTGTGGTTTATTATCAGCTTGAATTATACGGTTTGGCGGGTTGTTGCATTAACATTTTCAATAATGTTATGTGTTTGTTTATTCCTTTATGGAATTTGACTTGATTGATAATGTGATTTTATATACTATGGTTTATAAAGTATAATTTTATAAGCAAAGGATTTTGGATATTATTATTTATTAGGACTTAAATCTCGGTGCTTTTGAAAATGTGATATTCATGAAAGGAATAATAATATTATTATTTTGAAAACTTTGGTGAAGTATTATTCTTCAGGATATTTGAAAGGAATTTTTGCGAAGTCGTTTTCATAATATTTTTGGTTATGTCTAAAGTTAGGCGATTGGGGGTTTTTCGATTTTGAAGACTCGCTGGGTATATTTGTTTACTCTAGTTATTATTTTAGGAGGAACCAGAATACCATTGCATGGTCCATGTTGTTTTGATTCTAGAGTTATACCATGTTTCGGTAGGAGGAGCCCCTTCCTTGTCGTTATTGATTTTGGTTTTGATATATTTCTCTTTTGGAGGAATTTGGAAATATATTTTGGATATAAAAATCCAGGCATTTAGTTCTAAATTTATCTTTTAAAAAGATTGGATGCTTAGTATTTTATTACAGAGTATTCTCTATACTTTTGTTACATATTTTTTTTATATTGCTTTTGGTTGCATGTGGCTTTATGTTACACTAGAGTTGCATCATTATTATTAGTTGCATCATATTGAGTTATTGCATATGGTTGTCGTATTGTTTGTGTTGCTTGTGCTTATGATAAAAATAGCTAGTGTATTACTCTTTTTTCAGCATGATTCTCTTTTGGATTATGTAAGTACAAGATAAGTACGGGGAACCAAGAGATTAATATTTGACTGATTGAGCACCTACGTTCGCATTGAGATAGTAAGTTGCTTGCCAAAAGTAAAATGCAAAAGAGTTATGTAGTTGATTTTGAGACTGATGATTGATTGATGATTTTATACCCCAAATATGGAAGGCCACTTTTGGGCTTTTATTTTATTTTCATTTGAGCCAGTTGTAGCGAGCTGTAGTTTTTCCTAATCTAACCACGCAAAGGAGGTGCTGCCGAAATTTTCTGTAACATAAGAAACTTTAAAAGCCTAAGGATGTGAGGACATTTTATTCCTTTCAGAATTTCGGTAACGAAATTCTTTTAAGGGGGGAGATCTTACATTCTAGAAAAATATAAATAACATATATTCAAATATTGGGATTATTTAAATATTCGAATTGTGAATTAAATATTAATTGAATGAATTTAATAACCTTATTTAACTCCTTTTAATTAATAAATAATAATGGTGAACTCATTTTGTAAATTAATTTACAATAATTAATAGTTCAAATAAATAACAAGAAATTAAATTGTTATGGTTTTAATGACATATTTTTAAATGAATTTATAGAATATTTCCATAATTTTAATATGGAAAATGTTTAAATTTTCGTTTGATGCATTTTTCGACAAACGTTAGTAATTTTGAAATTTCATAGAATAAGATAAGTAGTGTATTTTTTTTGTTGTTTTGAGATCGTGTCGCATTTTTGTGCGCGATCTTATTTTATTTTGATCATTCGCGGTTCATACGCAAATGAAATTATTTGTAGCGAAGTGTAGGAAATTTTAAAATTAAATAAACTTTATACATACTTTTTCTCCTTTACTTTTCATTTTTCCCTCTTCTTTTTTATCTCTTTTACTGTAAAAGAAAAATTAACCTAGCCTCCTTAATCAAAATTCAAAATATTAAGCTATATTCGATGAAAATTAAAATCGTCAGATTCATTGAGTTCGTGTGAACAGGATCATCAAATCTATGTAAGTATTGAGGGTTGCGGCATTCTTTGGTTGGGCTCGACTTTGTGGACGTGAACTATGGTTCGGAGTTGGCAAGGGTGGAGGACGCAATATGCAAAACAAAGGATATGGTTGCGTTGCTCTTGTTGAGGAGTTCCATTTACCGAACTTTCAACATATGCGATCGACTGCAAGGAAAGGCGACAATTATTTGGTCGCAGCTAACTTTCTAGGTCGCATTTCTATTGGGTTTATCGAGCTTCATGAAAAGGTGTCCGTTGGGAAGAGATTACGAAGAGGAAATTGTTGGCGAAGTCCATGGTCGATTTCGTTGAGCGTGGAGGGAGAGAGGAGGATACAGGTGATCCACTATGGGTGTGTTTGCCTGTACAGGTGCACGGCATGTACAGAGATATGTGGAATTTGGGGGAAGAAAGATAATTAAGGGTGATTAATTGTTTAATTAAGTAATTAATTAAATTAATTAAAATCAAAACATATAAAATTAATAACATCCTCATACGAGGCCAATCTAGATGTAGTCTTTTGCGTAGCACTCATAAGAGCGTTGTCTACGCACTGGAGTTGATCTTGTTAAGTTTGAAGCAAATGGAATTTTTAACTAAAATTAGAAACAATTAAGCGTCAGCTGGAATTTTGGTGAGTTAACTCAACTTTGAATGAAATTTATATTATATATGATTGATATAAATTATTAATTGCATGCTTGAATGATTTCTTTGTTTGGTTTAGTCGATTTCCCGCTTGAAAGCAGATGGCATAAATAACCATTGTTCTAGAGGGGACTTTTGTAGAGAGACCCTAAGGGGTTACTTGCCAATGTTTATTTACTTTTATTCTTATGTTGCTTATATTGTTGTTTGGTTGAAATAATTGTGATATACAGTTTGATTTGTGTTAGTGCCATTATAGAGATAATCGCTATTTCGTCACTTATGAAATATCAGCTCCTTAAATCTTTATGTGTTGAACTATTGCTTTTGTTTTTATAAAATGAATATTTGGTCACGTTTTTTTAGTTCAAAAGTTACGTTTTTAAATGATTTTTAAATGGTTTTATTGACCTCAAAATTCTCTAAAGTTTTGGGAATACATACTAGACCCATAGTTTGTTGTTCTAAAATGAAAATATAGTATTTATCATAGTAACCGTTTTTGAAGGGATTTTCCCTACTCTTTTAGCGGCACTATTTCTAACTTTCATAAAACTGTTTCAAACTAAGTTTTTCTTCTTCAATCTTTCTAGTGAACCTTTCTAATTGTATTTAAGTGTTTTAAATGTAGCTTGGAATTTATATATATATATATTAAAGGAATCGTTTTAAATTATTGAAGAAGAGTCTTTTGAAATAAAGAAAGGAAATAATTTTTGAGTTTGAATTTAATTTTAAACCTGAGATTATTCAAGTATTATTAGAAATGAATATTTAAACCACATTTTCAAGTATATTTGAGAATTTCGAAGTGGAAAGGAAGCATGGATCACAACATCGTTGTTGTGATAAATGTTTTTGAAAATCGAGGAAGAATTCATGGATTATAACACTTTTGTTATAACAAATGATTTCAAAAGGTTGGTTTAAAAAAGTATTACTTGACTTGATAAGTGTTAATAGTATTAAATCATGGAGGAATTTTGTTTTAAAGATAAAACTAAGTGTAATTGGTTTTTTGGTTTATAGTAAACTATGTTTAAACGACGGTTATTTTTCGACCCTTTTTTAATATACTTAGAAAAATAATTAGCTCTTTAAAAGAATATTTTAAAGAGTGTTTTTGAAGTGTTTATGAATATTTATTATGTGAAATCAAGCACAAGTGAGAGTCGCATGTTTTAAAATTTTGATTCGTTTATAGAAAGTATTTAGTCTTACACTTAGCACGAAACATTGAGGTATGGAAACTCATCTCATTCTTGAAGGTTAAAAATGTACGTCAAGGCAAGGCTTAGAGGTAACACTACTTTAACTTGCCCTGCTTCATTTTTAATCGAGGGACGGTACAAATTTGAAATCGACGAGTGTTGATAATTGTAAGAATTTAATTCCTATAATTGATATCACTTATATGGAAAGGATTTAGGCATATACTTAACACTAAAACGTTGAAGGAACTCTTGCTATTCTTAAAGTTAAGAATGTATGTTGAGTCAAGATAGAATGCAACACTGCCCTTACTTGTCCAGCATCATTGTTTTTCCCAAGGTAGTGTTAGTTTGAGATCAATGAGTTGTAGTACGCATATGATATTTTAATTGCCATATACAGTCGTTTTTCCATTCTCAATAGTTGATTTATTAACTATCGATTCTACTATCTTCTTTGAGTTTCGCTAATGTAAAATGATTTGTTGCTTATTTGAGCATGGATATCCTTTGTCGGAAATGACTAAAACCAAAGAGTGAATGGACGTCAAGCCATGTGGGGTTGCTCCCATTAAGGTATTTTCACATTTACTCTAAATTGAATTCGATTGTATCCGTCTGGAGATGTGATATACTTGGATACTAGGTAAGGTTGGCGGGGTCCGGCTTGTACATTTCTAAGAGAGGCATAGAGTAAATGACCCTCTTAAGTATATTTTCTAGCGGAATACTTTCAGTAAGGGGCACACCCTCCTAGTCATTTTTGGAAATATTCATTTTCCTTATTTGATTCAAATCTTTGAATTGTTTTCTTAATTGCATCGAGAAGTGTTTGGTGCTCTTTTCGATTTTTTATTATTTATGCCCATTCTTTAAGTTTGGATTTTTATCTTGTTTGCATCCATTCTTTCAAGTTTGGATTTTGTTCTGATTTGATTTCCACTCTTTCATGTATGAATATTGTTCCTGTGAGGTAAAACCTATTTCGCATTTAGCGACGTGGTCTCATATATTATTATATATTCATCATATTTCTTGAATTTTCTCACGTTGGTTTTCCAAACTGAACTGGGTGTTATTTTATCATAATTCTCGAGTCAGACCCATCAGTAATTGTGAGGTCGGAAAGTTATAACTGTCCAGGCCGATGAGGTTTGTTTTCAGCTCTGATTTACCTTGTATCTTAGCGTGACATCTTTTACTGTCTTTGTTATATTATATGTGATTGTTCCACTATGAGTTTTTATTTTTCCCCTGTTCTTTTTCTTTTTATTTACCCTAACAATCTGCCTTTCTGGCACTTGGATGCTCGACATTTGACTACCATAGATGTATTAAGTGTCGACTTTCGAGGGTCGGAAAGGTGGGTCGTTACAAATTACCTTATGTTTGCACTTATTGTTAAATAAGTAAAAGCACAAGCTACCATTACATTGTCATCTATTATTTATAGTAATCTACTCGAATCAATTATCTCTAATCTATAGGTACCAACACCAGTATACTAAGATTATGGATGTAAATATTATATTTCATATATTGATGCCCACTCTAGGTAGACTTGGATATACCTTCACAAAACAAAATAAAAAAGCTTCGAAAATAGTGGCACTGTTTACAAAATAAGTTAAAAACCAATTAATGTATCAAGTTATATAATTTCACATAGATGAGGGTACATAATGTAAGTCATTGAGTAATTTTTTGTAGAATGAGGGAACCTTTCATAGAGTAACATGCGCCTATACCTTTGAGAAAAATGGCATTGCTAAAAGGAAACATAGACATATAACAGAATCAGGTTTAACACTACTAGCGCAAGCTTCTCTTCCTCTATAATTCAGGTCTAAAGCATTTATGACTGCTGCGTACCTAGTTAATAGATCTCTTAAGCATGTTGTGACTAATAAAAGTCCATTTAAGGTATTAAATAAAGATAAGCCCGATTACAAGCACCTAAGGGAATATGGATGTCTCTGTTTTCCCCACTCGAGACCTTATAATATACACAAGCTGGATTTCAAATCCTCTCTAATCAGAAGGGGTATAGATGTTTGGATAAAAGTGGAAGGATATTTGTGTCAAGACATTATATTTAATGATCATGTATTTCCATTTTCCACTAAGGAAATTGATACAACAAATAAAATGCATAAGCCATTTCTGCAATACAAAAACATGCTAGAGAGAAAATTCAATCCACACATACAAATACAATAATGGCATATTGTGAGCAAGAAGCATGAGACCAATTAAGCACAAGATTCCTCAACTAGAACAACATCAAGAAGGCCAAATGAATAGCATTAATCTGAGCAAGAAGCAAGCAATGGTAATCACTATACTCAACAGAAAGAATAGGCCACATAACCAGAAAATACTCAACCAACAGGGCATAATATGATTAATAGAGAAAAGCATGGTATATTTAAACTAAAAGTTTACACTATAAGTCTACATTATGAAGAGCCCACTACCCATAAGGAAGCCAAAAGTGACTTAAATTTGAAGAATGTAATGAGTGAAGATTTCAAAGCCTTACTAAAATATAACATTTGGTGTCTGCTTGAATTACCCAAGCATAAGAAAGTAGTGGGATGTAGGTGGACATTAAAATTGAAAAAGAATTTAGATGTTTCGGTAGCAAAACACAAGGCCAGACTTGTTGCTAAGGGTTATACAGACCAACATGGCTTTGAATTCAATGAAACATTCTCTCTAATGGTCAAGCCTTAATAATTCGAGTTATACTTACCATCAGATTACATAAAAAATGGAAGATAATACAGTTAGATGTAAAAAATGCTTTCCTACATAATGAACTACAAGGAAAAGTATATGACATGGCCCCTATGTTTTGAGAAAACTATAAGAAGTAAACAAGCTTGAGATAATTATATAATATGTAAACTAAACGTGACCATTTATGGTCTAAAGCAGGCACCAAGAGTATGGTTCAACAAGTTGAAGGACACTCTAACTGATATATGCTATCATTTAGCTAAGTCAGACAACTCCTTGTTCATCAAAAATAGCAATGAAGCAACAACTTATAGTTTTATATATGTAGATTACTTCATTGTCACAGGAGGTAGTAATGATGAGATAAATCATGTATCACAACACTTAAACAAGGAATTCCCTATCGAGGACTTGGGGGAACTCAATTACTTCTAGGATATAAAGGTAAAAAAAGCATATCTAGAATAGAAATAGACCTGACTCGGAGCAAATATATTCGGAAACTTCTAGTCAAGAACAAAATGGATAAGGCAAATAACTTACCCACTCCTAGGTAAGTAATTTACACTTATAAAACACAAAGGAGATCTAGTCGATAACATATAACAATACAGAAACATTATTGGAGCATTACAATATGTTACTATTAGCAGACATAAAATTTCATTCAATGTAAATAAGGTTTGTCATGTCATGTAAGAGTCGCTGACTGAACATTGGAAGATAGTAAAGAGAATATTGAGGTATTGAAGAGGAAAATTAAACTATGGACTATAAATGCAATCAAGCAACAAAAATACCATTAATGCCTTCGCTAACTCTGATTTGGCTAATAACAATGATAATAGAAGATCAACAAGTGGGCAATGTGTGTTTCTTGGAAAGAATACCATATCCTGGTGCTTAAAGAAACAACCCATCATATCTAGATCAATTTTAAAAGTTTAATACAGAAGTATAGCAAGTGCAACTACTGAAGTTATGTGGGTAGAATCACTCTTATCTGGATTAAAGGTTCAAATACTTGGTGTACGTACATTATGGTGCGATATTTTGAGCATTGTTTCATTAAAAGAAAATCCTGTGTTACATTCAGGAACAAAGCACATGGAACTTGATCTTTATTTTGTGGGAGAACTAGTAGAAAAGGAAAAGATAAGTATCAATCAGAACATGCAGTGTACCAAAGGGTTGATGTTCTAACTAAACCTATGTGGCATAGATAAAAATGAAAATAGAACTTATAGTAGAAGATGTCGTAGAGAAATGCAAAAGAGAGAAAAAGAAGAAGACACGGAGAAGGAAAATGGAGTATAAGAGAAGAGACGTAAGTTCGAGGGAGATAATAAAAAGGGAACTGTTAATATTGTTAACACTACAGGGAATTTTTTGTAAAATGTAGTGTTCAAGTACATGGCTATATATCCAATGAGATGTGAATACGATGTTTGCTGAAATATTATAATAAAATTTTGATTCTTACTTTTTCCATTATCTTCATTTCTAATCTTGGTATCATAGCCAATATATCAGAGTTTGACAGCAACAACTCTCTATTTCAAGAACCCAAGAATCATCTTTACCGTAGCAAATGAAATCTAAGAACATTCGCTTCAACATCAAACCATACAAATTCCATCAACCATTAATAAACGATACAAGAAAAGGTGAAGACTATTGTGCGTCCCAAAATTCAACTAATAATTATTCCATTTAACGAAAGAAATTACTTCTTATGGAAATTCCAAGTTAAAAGATTCATTAAGGGATATGTCTTGGAGGCTATCATTCATGAAACTATAAGTGTACCACCAAAACATGTTGCAAATGCTGAACAGGGACCTATTCAGAATAAATAGTATTTGATTCATAAAAGTTGGGATAACCTTCTCGGTTCTTGGCATCTGTCCTCAATCTCATCAAGTCTCTTACCCTAAATTGTTGGGTGCAGTCCATCACATGTTATCTAGAGAACAACCCAACAAATCTTTAACTTGCAATCTGCTGCAAAAATTACGCACTACAAAAGATAGCTCAAAAATATGAGAAAGGAAAATATCTCTATGAGAGAATACCTAATCAAGAGTAAATCAATACATGATCATCTTAAAGCTATCAATCACATACTATCTTACACTGAGCAAATTTTGACAATACTCAATGGAATAAATAATGAACATGAAGCAGTTATGGCCGTGATTCTCTTCTAAAGACACAACACCGACGCTGAAGTATGTGCACTCAACTCTTCATGCACATGAGGGTGTATTAGACCATAGGAATACATTAAATTTAGAGCCATCAATAAACTATGCTTCAAATGTCAAGAACAAGGTCATGAGAAAACCACAAGATGGAGGAGAACACGAAAACAACGAAGACTATGCTTACAAGTTGCACTTCGAAGGATCTATTTGCAAAGAGAAAGTGTTAGAGAAGTTTATTTCACTACACCAAAAGGAAAAGGAGAACAAGAACAAAACCTAGAGAGTATCCAAGGATTTCAGTAATTGAGTGTTGTACTAGAGAATTTGCGAAAAATGCGTCTTGCTTATCGGCAGCAAGGGCTAGGAGATTATTCCTTTTCATTTTCATCATGGGGAGTTTGCCTAAGACTCGATGGGTGGGTATAATCGGAGAGTACTTCTTTAATTTCTCTTTAGTAAGAAGCTTAACCTGCTCCTCAAGAATGTTGTAACATTCCCAAAGATAGGAATCTTTGCCAAAACTTGAGAATCGACATTCTGGATTCAGTGGTAAGAATTCATCATAAAAAACCTTAAATCGATAAAAATTATTATAATAATTAAGTGAATGAAAACAAATCTAGCTAGAATGCATACCAAGGACCGAGAACCTTCTAATGATATATGGAGAATAACAACTCATGAGGAACTGGCGACTTCAATCCTTAGGCCTATTAATAAAGTTAGTTACTACTACGATGCCGAAAGAACTGAGAAAATAGATAAAACCCTCAGGTCAATTCTTCATTTTTTGAAGATTAACTAGGGAGTAAAGGACAGGGAGAGTTAGCTCTTTCATCTTGAGTTCTTAGAGCAGAATAAACAAAGATATGATATAACTATAGGAATTAGGATTTAATTAAATCGGAGCAATCTTTAGGAAGGAGGGGACATTATGTATAATAGAATTGAAGAGGAGATAACATGAATGATAGATGTGAAGAGGAGTGAAAGTGAAGAACCCTTCAGGAGGAGTGTTGATTCAATCATTTGTACCTGGAACCCTAATCTCGATCCTTAAAATACCATAAAGGTGGAGGACAAAGTCGATACCTTCTTGCTTTGTGAAGTAAGATTGATGAGAAGCACAAACCTTTTCCTCGGAAGTGTCCACAAGCTTGGGGGACTTAGGGTATTTTGATACTCATTTGGAAGTTGTTTTCTTGTTGGGGGGACATAGGGTATTTTGATACCATTTGGAAGTTGTTTTCTTGTCTCCATCCATGAATTTTACAATAGAATGATTTCAGTAATTTAAATAAAAACACAACAGCAAGACGAAGAAACCTTCCTAATTTAAAATAAAGAATAAAACTACTAATTAACAAATTTCCAGTAAACAATTAAATATACAAGAGACCACATATACATAAATCAAAGCAATTCCATATGATAAGGAATATAGGTCCGTAAACTACACACATATATGCAAATATATATATATATATATATATAGTGGTTAAGACTTACTAACTTTCCAAAAAAAAGCTTCTATAATTTTCTTGTTATACATAGGATAAGAGAGTTGTGTAAGTACGTTTCTAGCCCTAGTAAAACTTTCTTAAATCAATTCCTCTTTAGAAGCTATTCCTATATCATTCATTTGATATAGATTATATAATCATGGTTCAAGCTAATTAGCATAACCAATGTGTGAATATATAATAGGTCATTTAGCTCTAATAAAAAACCACCAATAATAAAGTCAAACTGAAAGTTAATAAGCAGTTACATATTCTCATGCCATCATGTGATAATAAATGATAAAATATATGAATGCATAAAATGACTAATACTTAAGCAATCGTGTGACAACTTAGGGGCAAACATTGATTAATAAGAAATTAGTCATCGCGTATAAAGCTCTCGTGTACCAAATTTGGAGTTAAACCTAAAGCACAGCTCTCGTGGACAAAAGTCAAAACCAAACATCCTCACACTGAATTTAAGAATGCCATCATGAGAAAAACTAAAGACAAGGCTTTCACATGTCAAACCAAAAGGCTTTAGCTTTCATGCGGAGGGAAGAAAAACCATAGTAATCATCATGAATTAATCAATGAGCTTTTGTCAATCATTATGGAAACATATAAAGCTTTCGTGGCTAAAACCTATATAGTACTCGCACTTGAAATCTACACGATAAATTTAAGCACGGTAATTGTGAGTAAACTGGAAAACAAGGATTTCGCGTGCATCTTAAATGTTGTCCTCATGAGTAAAGGGTACGGGTAAGGTTTCGACTATCACACCAAAATGATATTTTCACACGAAGGCTAAGCTTTCACATATTAAGTCCTCGTGTAGAATCCAGTTGCATAATAATGAGATGGGCTCAATAATAAGTGGATACATGAACCATTAAACCCGAAACCCATGAACAATAGAACAGCGAGTAAAGCGATTAAAGTTGGATCAAAATGACGACTACAAAAGAAAATGTGAGGAAACCACCAAGATCAAAACGAATAACAAAGTCAATCGAATTATTATAAAGTTAACTAAATCAAATAAAAAACCACGTCAGCAAAGTGAACAAGTAAATGAACCAATAACAAAAATTATTTATCATATGGGAACAAAAAGTAAAGATATGATTTTGGGAAAGATAGTAAGAGCAAGTGGATTTTGATAAAGCAAGTAAAAGGAGAAAGAGGAAGAAGAGAACTATTTATAGAAAGAAAGGAAAAGTAATGTTAGTGAGGATATGAAAAGTTATTTATACTAAAGTAGCAAATCTATATGGGGGCAAGTGTTACACCCCAAATATATTTGCCATCGTAAGTAATTAAAGAAGAAGCATAACAAAAGAGGAAGCTTTCGTGCGTTGATTCCTGAGAACTATCATATGGTAGCGAAAAGAGCTTTCGTGGGATAATTTGCAAGAGATATCAAAACCATCATGATGTGGTTTATAGGGCCATCATGATGAGTAACGATAAAGCATTCATGGTTAGTTGAAGTCATTGTAGGGCATCCCGTAGAATCATTATATAACACACTGGAGCCATCATGATGCAATTCTTGGAACGATCATAGGACAAAGTGGTGAAGCTATCATGTGAAGATCTAGGAAGCTTTCGTGTTATATCTTTAAGTGAAAAACCAAAAATATCGTGGGGAGTTCTATTCTACCACACAAATGATAATTCAGGTCCTTTGTGAGGATTCCAAAGCCATCTTAGGCCTCCTCAAAGTAGCAAATCCACAGCCATCGTGAGAAGTTCTATCCTGCAATTGTGGATAATCCGGCAAATCCATGTTATCATGATGAAATTCCTGAAGTACTTGTAAGATGAGGTTGTCAGGTCATCATGTGGAGTTCAGTCCAACCATCATGTGCCATTGTTCAAATAAAGAAATAGGCCCATACCACCGCGAGGAGTTCCAATATGATATCGTGTATAGTCTTGGGGTGAGATATTAATGTTCTTGTGAAAGGTTTAGTGAAGCTATCGTATATTATCTTTTAATGATGAATCAAAGCAATCGTAAGGGGTCCCAAAAGGTTACCATGGGTTGTCATGTGGTATTTTGTTGTCACGGAATTTATTGAAATTCAAACTTATTATGATATGTGTTTCTAAGAAGAGGGATCAGAGCTATCATGAAGAGTTCAAGAGTACCATTGTTCACCATTTTAGAGCAGCAAATTAAAGCCATTGTGCAAGGTTTCTAGAAAGTTATCGTGTACAATCATGAACTAAAATCCATAAGCCAATGTGCCAAATGTTGTATTGATCATGTGTCACATGGACTAATCACAACTGTCTACTTCTAATGGAGTTCCACGTGTTGGGAATGCAGCAGCTCAAATTTTCTATAAATACAGGGGTGCCTTTCAGAAAAAGTGGTCGAATTTCTCAAGTTCTCCTTCTCCACCATTTTCTTAAAATTGTAAAGACAGTTTTTCTTCGAATTTGGGATCCATGGCCATTAGGGAAAACTGTAATTGATGATTTTATGATAAAGGACATGTGCTTGACATAATTACTATTATCACCTCGCTGAATATTTGACTTGGACTTTGTTATGTTGAAAGACCTTCATGTTGGATATATCAAAATATGCCATTGTGAATTCCATTATGACTATAGCCTTAGTTCATCTCCACTTGTCTTGGTTCCATAACCTAGACCAACTTACACCCTAATAGACCAAATAATGAATGTCGATGATGATGCAGTCATCATTGAAATTATTTTTAAACAACAAAATGAGATTAGTATTTTTTCATAACATTAGGTAAAATGAACAGGCAAAATAAATTTCATTACACATAATATTTTATGCTTTTATAATCCTAAAATGTGCCCACTTAGGGGTAGAATATACTAACATAAATAATAGTATCATGCCCGACATATAAAGATTCGACACCAATGCTTAACAAGTTATATACCCTGGTTTTACAATAACAGAATTTAAATTGAAACTTTACTTTTAGCTACTAAGCCTCTTGCTTAATCTTCGATCATTTATTCACCTTCCAAAATCAACGCATCCACACCATAAACTCTGCCTACTCGAGTTCCCATGAGCTTAAGGTGAAGGTAATAATAAAAATAAGGGTCGGAATAAAGCTTTATATGTGTAATACATTTTCCTAAACATATATATAATGAGACCATGTGCCTATCGGAATGAGTTTTTCCCTCACTAGCATCAATAACAAAAGGTACATTATATCATGTAAGTAATCATCATATCATGAGCATACATTCTTATCATTTCAAACATACTTAACATTCATTTATGAATCAAGTCATATATATTCATTCGTTTCAATTAAGTGTACCTCATATCTAACGATAATTTGTTACAAACCTTGTCATATAATTTCAACCACATTTATAAGCATCACGAAGACTCTTATTTAGATGTCATCTTAAATTTATCTTAACTTTATTTAGTGATTACCTTCATAGGTCTTTCTATAACTGATTTATCTTTTTCTTGAACAACGTCATCATGGGAGCCACCCTGACTAGTGCCACCCTGACTCTTTGAGTACATTCTAGCAAGCATCCTTACTAAGCGTCAATAGCACCTCCTAGTCTCAAAATACTCATTTCACTTTGTGGATCCCTTCATTACATCCATTTTGATGACTTGGCACCCTACATAAACTCACACTATAGTTCAGTTTTTCTGAATTTTACGCTATAAAGACGACTAACCTATACCTTTGGCACCCAAAATACCATTTTAGTAAGTTGTAACGGTACTGTGCTAATGAATAGTGGTAGTCAAGGGTAAGTAACTAAACTCTAAAGCAAAAATAGTCTTTTATCTCACAGCGCATAAGTGACATATAATCATCACGTAGATATAAAATAGATGAGACGATGCTATAACTAAAATAAACCACAAAATTAGAGCATTCTAGGTTCTTCATAGTTTTACAAAACAAGAAATAGAGTTCATTCATTAGATAATAACTCAAATGGAATTGTCTCTAAATATTATTAACATATCACTGATAAAGCTCCACGGTGTTGCATAGTAAAAATATAGTGGATAATCCCAATAGTAGATTCATGAAATGCATGGCCTTTCGCTCATCAAGGCCCTATATGCTATCTCATACCTGATATCTATTCTACTCATTTAAGAGTACCCAAGATAATAAGTGAAAATTCTAGTGGATCATTTATGGATAATATAATCAAGATAATTAACTACTAACTAACATTAAAATATAACTGATAGTATAGTAAGAAGTAAATAAGCACACTAAAGATTTCATGCTGGTTTAGAGCACCTCTCCTACGTTCAATCCTTAAGCACCTCTAAGGAATTCACTTGTAAAAACCCTACTTCACTCAATGGAATAGGTTTACACTTCAACAACCATAGCACCTCTCGAGTCTAGACTAACGTTAGTAAAAAGTTAATTCTGACAATAGATGTCTCTTTCGTATACTGATTTTGTCAATTCAAGTACAGTATCTCCTATGACCACTCGATATGATATAGAGTTGAATGAGAACAGATTTAGAGTTTGAGTTAAAATATATTAGAGAGTTGAACGAATTGTGAAGAAGAATAGTAGAGTTTAGGTTTAGAAAGCAAGGTTGTTGTAACGACCCGTAAATTTCAACTGTTTTAATAACGTAATTAGTTGAAATTTTGTGAAATTTTAAACGATAAAATTTTGAAATAAAAATTTAATATTTGGAATACGTCTAGTTAAACATAGCGACTGGTAAATTTTCGTCCGAAAATATGAAAGTTTATTTCGCGCGTAAATTCACTTCAATTTAATCAGTTAAAAAGCGTTGAAAATAAAATGTTTCCGAAACCTAAATATTTTTACATAGAAAAATTCTAAACCATCTTCTGAGCAAGATGTCAGTTTGTCGTTTTTCCAAATTCGTACATCTTTGGCTCCGTCGATCTTATTTTTCAGCGTTTTTCTTGCATTTTCCGCTATTAGAAAATTCGAATTTTTGTAATTCAACCATACCACTGACATCTGTATACCGTTTTGATCGTCTCGTCGCGCTGATCACCGCACTATATTTATTTCTATATGTTGAAGTCCGGTACGCAGCGGGAAACTGCGTAACGGTCCAATGCATTGGTATCCGTTTAATTCTTTGATTACTGTGTCCATTCAAATTTTGAAACGGCCACTAGCCCTTAATAAATTCCTAAATTTACGCGTGACCTTTCCTTTCACATTCTTTCCATCAGATCACTTTACAGCTGTTGCTCATTTTTTTCTGTCCTTTTTCTTCCTTCTCACGAAACGTTTTATATATATTATTCTGCATACGTTACTCCTTCTTTCAGATCTGCTCAACCTTCCTTCTTTCTACCTTTGTCTGCCACCATTTTAAGCCCCCTTCAACATTTGTTCTAGCATGCTTCTTCCATTTCCTCCTTGCAACCTGCCTTCTCCCCAAGACCGAACAACTTCACACCTACCTATAGCCGCCATCAACTGACAACCAGGGCCATGCCATCAACCACCATTGGCCGTTCCACCGCCTTCCTCATTCCAGCCGCCCCAGCCCGCTCCGCCGCACCCACCTCCGCACTACACTGCTCCGCCCCTCCAGCCCACCTCCGCCCTGCCTGCATAGCCAGCAGCTACCTCAACATCGCGCTGGCCATTGGCGACCGTGGGCGAGCGGCGGCGAACGTCAGGAGGTGGCGCGGTTGATCGAACGTCAGCGTTATTTCCGTGCGTGCTCCGTTTCTTTTCGTGCCTGGGGAGATAGAGTTTGCATGCGTCTTCATGCTTGTAGCTTGCATATGGAGTGGTGACGTGGCATATAAAGGGTGAGAAATGTGTTCACTTTTGTTATTTTATTTAATTGAAATTCAATCACAATTTTCGCAATATCTATCACATACGAACACCAATTTACGCGCGGTTTCTTTTGTTAGGATCGTATTGAAATTCCGGACCTGATGACGCTGGTTTGGACGAATTCTGAGACTGCCAAATTTTTGAGTTTAAATTGAATTTAAATTCAATTTAAATTCAAAAGGTGAGTGTTTTACGCTCACATTTGACTAAAAAATTTTATGTTAGTTAAATAGAAATTCCTGTGATAATATGTTTGCGTTGTTTGTTGTTTGATGGTTGAAATTGGTTGTTTATCTCGTACTATAAATTATATGATTTAAATTGCTCGTTAAATTTAAATTTAACTGTTAGGTTAGAATTTAAATTTTATTTCCAGTTTAAAACCCCGACACCCCTGAATAGTAAATGACTGTGATATTATGACTGTTTGGATTGATTGTTGTGACTGATGATTTATTTGATATATTGGACATATGCTGATGCTTTACATTGATTATTCTTGATATTTACCCACTGATAAGATTGTTGTTGATTTGTCGATCAATCCCAATCATTACCCTAGATGTTACGGACATCAAATTAACCGGGATTAATCGTTAAGGAATTAAAATTGAAATAATAAAAATTTCACTTGGCCATAGGATAGAAAATTTTATACAGACACCGATTGGATAAATTTAATGTTTTCAACATTGAAATTTGGTTTAATTGAATTTGTTTAAAAGAGATAAATGAATTTGGATTTTTGAAACTAAAACTTGAATTAGAAACCGTTGGAAATAAAACTGAAAGTAAAATTTAAATTAAGTATGATTTAAATTTAATGAAAGAATTGTGAATTTAGATTGAACATACTTTATTAAATGGTATAAATTTAAATGATCAATAACTGAAATTTGAATTCAAAATTTTGTATATATATCAAATGTTCAAATGAAAGTTTAAGTTGAAGTTAACTAATCTAATTGAACCTTTTGAATCGAGTTGGATCATGGAAATTTGATTGAAATTTATTTGAACTGAATGAAGATTTATCTAAAAATATAAACTTGAACTTTGATTTGGATTAACTGAGAATTGAAATGAATTTGAAAGGAATCGAGATATTTGGAAATTTAACTGGTTTGACTTGGGAAGGTATTTTAAACAAATTATTTTAGTATAACTATTTCAAATTTATTTTATTTATTCAAACAAATTTGTTTTCTCAAACTATTTACTTTATAAACCATTTTATTTGTAAAAACTATTTTCTATTAAACTAATACAATTATTTATTTTATAAACCATATGTATCTTAAATTATTTTCTATAAAAAAAATTTATTTAACTATTAAATTTTCTAAAACTATTTTTAAACTATTTTCTAAAAATTTAAACCAGTAAAAGGGAATAAAGGTTATGTTTAAATCCTTGATTTAAATGCGAAATTGGATTAATGGAAATTTAATCAAATTTAAAAATTCAAATGAAGTTTTGAAGTAAATGATTTAGAAATGAATTGAATTATCGAAAATTTGGCTTTGGAAAAATGATATGATATTTGAAATGGTTTTGTTTTCGAAACAAATACGAGATTTGATTTTAAAAAGATGAATTGTTTTCGAAGCATAATAAAACCAATCGGTGTAATAAATACGTAGTTATTAAAGAGACCGGGATCGGATATGGGCATACTCTCTGTCGATACCGAAACCACTTTAATAACTAATATACGCGAAGTGTTGATCCAGAATGAAGTGGATGGTTTTGGTGAACGTGTTGACTGAAGAAAGAGAACGATTTTGGATGACCCCTGACATGACTAAAACAGGAGCCGCGCCGGGCCATTGAGGTTCGCCATCTCTAGCGGGCACACTTCTTCGATACCTTATCTATTACTATGTGATTCGATTTGGGTGCACCCCTCGATTATGGGAGTGTTGTTCGCGGTGTTGGGGTAGTAGCTGCTATGCCCAACATCAGTCCGGATCAGGCAACTACTAGTATCCTAGTTGGTATTGCCTCATGTACCTTGTCATACTGATTATCCTATTCGCGACCACTACGTTTTGGTTTGTACCTTTAGTATATGGATTGCCCTCTGGTGACTTCCGGTTTTGGGGAAACTACGGTCTTGTATATGCTCTTGGGAATATAAACTGTGTTAAGGGTGGAATGGGCCATGGCTTAACGCTATTTTAATACTTTTACTTTAATGTAGACATATTATAATAGCGTATTGTACTACATAGTAGATAGTTTAACGGATCCTTAAGAGATGGAAAATCCCGTAACATCTCTTAAGTTATTGCACTCACGTTGACACTGGACAGGAGATGTCAAACCCCGTAAACATCTCTGACGCCGTCACACTCATATTTTCTTATTCGATTTGACTTACATGAGATATTTTAGTCCTGACTCGAGTGTTTTGTCTTTTCATTACGCTCGGGTCAGCCTGAGCATTTCAGATAAGGTTGAAGATCTATTTTGGGAGGACGAAGACGGAGTTTGGTATTACATTATTTGTATTCTACTACCATATTATTTTTCCGCTGCATTATTGTATTATCTCTTATATGTATGTAACTCTGATTTATGATGTATAATAATAATCAAATTTATTTATTTAACAGCTTCATGAACTGTTATTTTATTATTATATCTTGTTCCTTCCGCTGCAAGATTATGAGTTTGCTTCTGTTCTTTCTTTCCTTTTCTTATTTTAACCCCAATAACCATCTGCCTTTTTGAATGGTTTGGAATCGGCATGTGTGTTTGACTTGTCGATTTAAACTGTCCAAAAAGGAGGGTCGTTACAGTTGTGATCATAGTTGTGATCTAGACTCTTTACGTAATCGTTGAAAATTTGCAAATGAAGAATGGTGATGTTTCAAAAAAGTTTTGGAATAGAATTGCAACATAATAGAACTATTGGGACAAACTCGTTACCCATGCATCGGTGGATTTTCCACCGAGCAATCAGTGCAACCGGTGGAAGCACCGATGGACCTATGTTGGGTTAAGTTCTAATAATTCTATATTGCCTTATCCTTCATCTTAGTTTGTTTCTTCGTTTATTACACTCTGAAAATTTTTGAAAAATTTCTTAAAATATTAAAACAATTTTTTGGAGATTGCTATGAAGTTTCAAATTTTTTGGAGAAGATACGAGTGGTTTTAACAATATATATTACTCTAGTGATGCTAGAAAACTATATAAAACTTAGTCTTATCTCCTTTTGACTGTAGTCTTCATCTCTGTAGTACCTCCATGACTTTATAATGTTTCACAATTCGCCTTAGTCATCTTATCTTCTTCCAATTATGTTGTATATGCCTTAATCTATTGAATTGACGTATATAGAGTATTTTCATTGGTTTTATCAATATACATATTCTAACATTCTATACCTTTTTGATGATGGTAACTACTTATAAAAATGATTATCCACAAGAATTAATATCTCGCTAAATATAAGACTCCTCCTAAATATATGAGAAATTTCTCCCCCTTTGTAATAATAAAAAAAGATTAATATCAAATAAATATAACAAATAGATAAACTTCACAGAACTAAGGGAAACGATGCAATAACAAAAGGTTATAAAAGAGTTTCACAATGCATAATCATAGTACATAAGTAAAAATATGTCTACATCAATCAAATAACATGCTAATGTTTGAAAACAAAGTACTAAATGTGATAATGTTGGAAAAAAATGCAAATATGAAAATGAAGAATACGAACTAAAGATCGTAATAATCATGCTTACTATTCTAACAACGAAGGAGTCCGTTTACCATGTCCTGATGAAGTAGAAGGATCTATCTTTAAGTAATCTGTGCAAGTAGTCTAGGTCCTCTCGAAATTCATGGTCCAGTAGAAGTAGTAGGATGAGCAGGAGAATGAGCAATAGGATGAGCAGCTACACTTCCCTCTCTACTATGCGTAGGATCATGTACCGAAGGCTTGGGAACATAAGCATTATCATCTTCAAAGATAAAACTTGGAGAACTATCATGTCTGCTAAAGCTCTCTATCCTATATGTGTTGCCCTCATAATGAAAGAAGAATCCTCTTAATGTATTCTAACTTCTTCTTTTGATTTTACATCTCTACCTTCATCTCCTTTTGATTCCTCAAAATATCTTTTTGATTTTTCCATACTTTCTCATTATACTTAGCATCATGGTTAGTAGATGGTGGGATGTAATCATCAGATGTATGCTCGGTACTCTCTATGTCATCTGGTCTAGTGGGTATATGTGCCATTCCAAGAGTGTATGGAATATTTGGTTCAAAGATAGGCGAGATTTGCATAATTTTTAAGATTCCTTTGTTAAATACCATTCCATAAGCTTGGGTTTTTATTTGCTTATTTTTTAGGTAGATTTCAAAGCGTTTAAAAATCTTTGTAAGCGAATTTTCATATGGATTATAAAACAGTGGCTTTCCCAATTTAATACCAACCATATTTGTCAAATTAACATGTGCCCAGTTTACTTCTAATCCACCCATAGTCGCATACATGCATTGTTGATGAATTGGGTAAACTTCGTCGAAGCTTCTTGTTTAGGGATTATATTGTGTTGTACAATTCAAAGTACTAATAGTGTCATAGGATAAAAAAATTCCTCTTTTGTCCAATCATTCTTGTTTGATGGAAAATTTCACATTGTATTCTTATTTCATTCATGACTAAATCATTTAAGTGAAGCCCATAAGATTGAATTTAAAGAATTTCTCCTAACAAACCTTTCTAAAATTTCCATATCTATCCCATTAACACTCGATTAAATATTGTTTTCTATTATCTCAATGACCGTACTCTAAGTTTAAATAAAAAGTGCAATCTAGGTTATTTTTCCTTTTGGAAATTCTCTTTGATAAAATGTGGATTAAACCAATATTTTCAAAAAGATAACCTATATTGAATGAAGAGATAACGTGAAATTTTACCGGTCAACTACCTTGATTTTGGAACCCCATTGCATCCTTGTCAATCTTAATAGCGACTTATTCATTCCAAGGCCATGTTTTAATTTGAGGAGTAAGAAAGGATTTTTGAGATGATTGAGATAAAGTGGAAATTTATTTTTGTTTGGACTTTGGAGGAAGCCATTATCGGTTTTTGAAGAGGTTGGTTTTAGGAAAATTGAGGAGAGGCTAGAAAAATGAAGAAAGGAAGCAGGTCTTGGCCAAGGAAAAAGTTATACAGGTTTTAGAAACAGATCCAATGGTTGCGATTAGTTTAGTCACGACAACCGCTGCACAGATGAATTTTGCACCGGTCAACTAATGGTAGTCAAAATGCAAAATAAACTCCATTATTGTATTATTTAGTTAATTTTTTATGTTTTTATATACTGAAGTATAATGGTATATACATTATGATTTTTGAGTTATTTTAAAAGATTCGCCTCTCTAAAATGAATAAGGTTATTTATAATAGTTATAACCATTATACTCAATTGCCAATGCAGCCTAAAGGCTTTGTTGCTAGTATAAACAACCTTAGTTCACATGCACTCGAGTTCAAAACCCAGGTGACATAAAAAATCGAACATTTGTAATTTTTGTCAAAATGAAATGAATTTTATTTCTGTATCTATATAATATTTGAACAAATGAAATTATTTTCCCCTTGAGTCGGCAGACTAATTTTATGATCCATTTACTACTCCAAAAACGTCTCATTTCCTTGTATGCATATTCGTTATGTCCATGAAAAGCCTTTTTGAGAGATACTATTTATTTATTAAAAAGGGTATTTTAATAAATATTTTAAAATACTTTATGTTAGTTCATTAGGTAAGCATATATCAAAATCTCATCTTAGTTTTATAAAATTACTTTCACTAAGAGGTTTGGTAAAAATATCAGGGAGTTGATTTTGCATTAACAAAGTTAAGAGATATTATTCCTTTTTCTACGTTATCTCTTAAAAAGTGATGACATATATTTGTATGTTTTGTTCATGAGTGATTAATTAGATTTTTAGAAAGATTAATAGCACTTGTATTATCATAACAAATAGTGATTTTATTAGGTTAAATCCTAAATCTTTTAGAGCTTGATGCATGTAGATTACTTGAGTATGTGCCAAAACAGTAAAAATGTATTCTGCTCCACAGGACGATAGCGATATGCAATTTTATTTCTTACTGAACTGAGATACTGGAGATTGACCAATAAAGTGACAGGTGTCACCCGTACTTTTCTAATCCATTTGGCAGCCTCCAAAATCAGTATCACTATAAAATACTAATCCAAATGGACATCCTTTAGGAAAGAAAAGTTGTAACGACCCACAAATTTATCACTATGATAAACGATATTTAATTTTAAACCATTCAAATACAAGGTTTTATAACATCAACTGTAATGACCCATATTTTTACGGATCAAAAGATTTGTAAAACTGTTATTTTTGGGTTGTTAGTATTGATAAGTCGACTAGAGCTTTAGTCGTGTAGAAGTTAGGTCGTCTAGAGGTTAATCCGTGTTGTAGCTTAAGTCGTGTGGCAGTTAGGTCGGGTGAACGACTTAAGAGATAGGGCGACTTAAGAAATGGTCGACCTAAGGAGTTGGCGACTCAAGGGTAGGCAGACTTAAGTAAGTGACCGACCTAGTAGAGTTAACGACCTAGGGGGATAACCGGGTCAACGACTTAAGGGTTATGGGATAAGTCGTTGAAGTTTAGGTCGTGTCTGTGTTAAGTCATAGACGACTTAGGTGTTAGGTCGTAAGTCGTTGGGACTTGACTTAGGTGTTAGGTCGTTAGGCTATGTACAATTAAGTCATGACTTATGATAAGTCGTTAAGTCGCGTAGGTGCTGAGTCGTGTCTCAGTTAAGTCGTGAGTCGTTAGGTCACGTGCCTCTGTAGGTTGTGCACGTTTTTAAACCGTGTACATAGTTAAGTCGCCAGAATGTTAAGTCGTTGAGTTGTTGAGTCGTAGGATCTGCTGAGTCATAAGTCGTAGGTCGTGGGGTTTCATGAGTCGTGGATGACTTAAGGGGGGGCGGACGACTTAAGGGGGGGCGGACGACTCATGGAATTCAGCTTATAAATACACGTCCATTTCCTCACTTTTTGGGATCCGGATTTTGAAGCGACGAAGTGCTGCCATTTTGAGAGCTCGAGTTCTACACTTCTTCACTTCTTTTCTCCACTTTAATTTTGTGATTCCTTCCATCCGAATCGAAGATCCAAGAGCTTAGATTGAAGATCTACATTCTTCAAAGAGAGATTTCATCGTTTGAAGCGGATTTGTGATAGATCGAGTTAGATTCTTCGCTGTCCAGATCTGAAGTGTGTTGCTTTTGAGGTGTTTAGGTGATTTGGTGAGTGGTGATTATCTCTCACACGGATCCAAAGGAGTATATCGGATCGTTGGCTTGATTTTGTGTTAAAGTAGTGATTTCCATGCATTTTCTTAATCCTAAGTATAGATCCATATAGATCCATTGTTCATGATGATTCGATAACCATTTTACTAAATGTTAACCTATGCAAGTTCATTCATCAAGATTATAGAGATATTGCTCATGTTTTCATGCTTGTTAGACTTTAGACTCTTTATTTACGAAATTTCCATTATTGTTATAATTGTTCATTAGATCATATTTGAATGCTTGATTACTTGGATTAATGTTTGACTTGATTGATTGCTATGAATTAGTTGATTGATGAATTGATTTAGACAAGATGGTCGAAGATGATTCAAAAGCTAAGGGAAAGGCTCTTGAATTGGAAAAGCTGCTCGTGGCATATGTAGCGGATGATGAAGCTCATATGGATAGATTTGATGATGATGATGTTGAGACGAGGCTTTGCTAGGATGTGATGA
Organism: Allium fistulosum; assembly: GCA_030737815.1. Taxonomy (NCBI): domain Eukaryota; kingdom Viridiplantae; phylum Streptophyta; class Magnoliopsida; order Asparagales; family Amaryllidaceae; genus Allium; species Allium fistulosum. The sequence continues at coordinate 1,227,581,212 of CM060904.1, forward strand.
AGCGAGGCATGATATGAGATAGTCTTGGTCTAATCCAGACGGGATCATTTCCATGCATGTTGATAACTCGGTGAAATGGTTCGAGTTTGAGGATAATGGTTTGCTCGAGAGGCGCTTGAGCTAGTATGGAAATAGTCGTCGAGGAGGATGACTAGAAGGCTGAGATTTCATCGTTGTTGAAGGTTCTAGCATGCTCAAAGCAAGAGTACGTTGGGCAGATTCGATAGTCCCTGAAGGCTACTGATTGGTAGTCGAGTACTCTGGGCAGATTCGATAGTCCTAGGCACGGGTTTTGACGACGTGCGGAGTTATGTCTAGAACCGGGGTTTCCATTAGCCCTTGACGGTCGGATGAAAGAATGAGCCGGTCATTCAATTAACGATGATATCTAAGCAATGATAACAGTGATAGCCAGAGTCATGGATGTTTGGTTGTATCGTCATTCGGTCTCAAGAGCGGTATTTTCTGGGTGCTTATCTGATCTTGGTTTAGGCCTTGGGGGTTTGCACTTGGAAAGCATCGCCCTTGACTCGAGTGATAATTGCTTTACTTTAAATTGTATGCTTTGCTATGTTTGCTTCTGCTTAGTGTGTGTCTGGGGGCTATCACTGTAGAAAGAGGTGGAGTGGGAGGGTTGGATTCCTATTCCTTTTTCCTTTATGCTCTTTTGGTATGTTGTTAGTTAATTTACCGCTCACTAAGACTATTGTCTGACTCAATGCTTTATGTTTTAACTCTTATTGCCTTGGGTTGTTCGTCCATTTTGGGACGGGCAGACTAGGTAGCAGGTGACAGGTGCTGTTCTTGCTTTCCACGATGCTGATGACGAAGACGAGCTGGAGGATTGCATATTGTTTTCTTACTATATGTACTGGATGTTCCGCTACTTGTATATTCTCTGAGTGTTATGTAGTGAGGCTTGATGTATTGACTATTCAGATGTTTGTGTTCAACTATTATGAAGTTTTATTGATGAGATTCTATTCTGTGAAGCTTCACTATATATATATTCTATTGTATTTTGTCCATGCGCTGTGAGTAATACGATAGATTCTGCTGTTTTAATTTATCATGATGATCGTCCATGGATGCCCGGCACGCTTTACAGCGCACTATCTCTAGGTTCAGTGCAGGGGTCATGGGCGGTCGTCACATCAACTATAAAGATTTAAACCCTAAAATTATGATAAGAAACTTGTTTAAAAATATAATTATGGAAAATAGTTTCAGAAACAAAGCAAATGCTCCATACACAAATTTTCTTCAATAAATTGATTTATAATAGAAAGGAGATTTTCTCAGTATTTGAGTGCACGAGTCTAGATACATACACTAATATATCAATTTAAACAAGATTATGAAATAAAGTTATTTATTGTATTTTTAGAAATAAAACGTATTTATGACATCACCAGAGATGTCATCGCTTTTATATATTTCTCCAAAAATTCAAGTTTAAATAATTAAAAACTGTTTTAATATACTGATAATTCATTTTAATTAGTTATAAAGTGATAGGAAATCATTTATAGTAGTTTTGAGAAGCTAAATACATGATTTGAAAATATAAGGAAAATTGACAATGCTTTATCGATATGATAGTACTATTTTGTAAGCACTTGTTAATACGATAGTTCAATTAAATGATGAGAAATATATTTTTCAAGTTTTGTTTACAAATATGCATAGTTTAACTAAAATCTGGAAATATGACTAGGAATCAGAATCAGAATTCGTAATGGTTTAACGTATAGAAGTTGTAAACAAATCAATACAACATTGTGATACATATACACATACATGAACACATATACAAATGGATATACATATACATTTAATTATGTTTAGGAATTAGTCAAATCAAGCAAACAAAATATCCAAACACATATGTATATATACAAGCTCCTTATGTGTAAAAAAGAGATAAAAACAAAGCACCACATCACATCACAAGCCAAGAAGATGAGGGGAGGAGTGGGCTTCATGGTCGGTCGAATGGTTATGGGAGGAGAGGAGGTGGAATGGTGATGCAAGCATGCTTTGGTAAGGAAATAATATCATGGTATTTTTGGTGCAAAACTTTTCTATAAATACCCACCTCCATTCTTACTTTCCTACACACAAATTCTCTTCGTCTTCTCCTTCCTCTCAAGCTATTTCAATGGTTTCCTACCTTAAGAAAAATATGGCAAAAAATAATGCAAAAAAGAAACTAAATTAATATAGTATGTGTGTATATATATTAGCAATCCACTTCAAAACCAAGTGCAATCGCCTCCTTTCCTCCTTCATAACACACGGCCACCACTCTCCATCACCAAGTCTGAGTCCGACTCCACTTGCAAGCATAGGCCGAGCTTTCTCATGGTCCCGGGCTCAATTTCATAAGCTCTGGTTCCATCGTAGCGAAGCTATAGTCCGTTTTCCTAAGTTTGATATCCAACAAAGGTGAGAGAACTCTATAAAACTTTATATATATATATATATGATGTGATATGATTGCTATGGATGTTTACTATGCAATTGACAACGCTTCATCAAGTTTGGTTATTTGCTATAGTTGTTTAATAGGGTTAACAAGTTATGTTAAATAATATCACAAAGGAAATCACTTTCCTTTATTGAATGAAATTGTATATATGAGCTTGTTAAACCTCTTTAAAATGGTTTAAAATGATTTAGAAATGTTTTATAAACATTTAAAATTATTTTGACAAAGTTTCAAAAGAAAGTGAAATTTGAGTTAAAATAGGCGCGTCGCATAATAGCAGCTTGTGATTTTACGCCGTAAAAGTAAAATCCATTTTTATGATGGATTCGGAGTTGGAATTCTTTGGAATAAAGATTTTCCGAACTCTTATGATCACACTTTGCAAACAAAAGAAAATGATCGAGAATTTGTTTAGTAGATTTTGACATATGAGAAAATAAAGTTTTCAAAATAGTCGCAGTTTGGCGGTTCGAAAACCAAAGCGATAAATTCTTTAAAATTGATATTTTTTATTATGTAAAAATATGAAATAAATCCTATAAATAATTTAAAATGTTTTAAAAGAGATCTGAGTTATAAAAATGGATTTATAAATGATAGAAAAGTTGTTTTGATCAAATAAGCTTTGAAAGCACTATTCGCAGCACTATTTGCAGCACTTTTAATGACTTTTGAATTATGGCTTTAGAGTTTCCAAAATCTTTTATAAATGTTTTCAAATAAACGGTTAAGTATTTTAAAGACGATTTGGAGGTTTTATAATTAATTTAAAAAGAGTTTAAATAAATGATTTAAAGAAAAGTTGTTAAAATCAAGTGATTTAATCTTGGCTCTAAAAGCCAAAGAGTATACTGGATTTTTCTATTCATGAGATCCGAATGTGAGGTGCTTAAACTAAGGAGATGTTCAGGAGCAACTAGTGCCCTGGTTCACCTGGCCTCTTTCCTGGGCGAGGGATAGATAAGATCGAAATGTCAAAAATGAGACAAGTATAAAAGATTTAATTTTTATAATTAATTAATTACGACTTCGATTGAATAGAGATAATCTTCTTATACTTGATGTTAAATTCCAAGGAGGGAACTCGTACTAATCATATGAATTTAAAAGGTGATTCCACTATTATTCGATGAATAGCCCAAGTTGAAATACGAAAATTAGTATCGAGTAAAATTATTATAATTTCTATGTATCCACTTTACTTGAATACTAACTAATTTGGATTTACAATCTTAGATAACATAGTTTTAAATTATTAGAAATGTATGTGTTGGAAATAAGAAATCTTTTTTAAAGATTTAAGTAAATGATTTGGAAATATTTTCCTAAGTAAAGGATGAAATGATTTGGAATTACTCCAAGTTCTAAAAAGTTTTGTGTAACCAGAGGATTTGATAAGAGAGGTTTAATGATCCCGTATATACTGAAAAGAAGTGGTTTTAAAAGATATATATCTTTAAGAAGATATTTGGACAAAAGGATATAAATTAATGGAATATAAATCACCCACATAACATCTTTATATCGATAATTGGTTCGGAGAAACCGGGGTTGGATTTGGGTGATTCATATTCGAAAACCAAATCGAACCAATTTATGAGTTTGAAAGCGAAGATTTGTTGAAGACAATGAAGTTGAAGGTGGGGATCTTCGTAATAGAAGGATTGCTTGTTGATATTTTCAAATTAGCCCCCAAGATAAATAGATAGCAATGGTCCTTTCATTCTGGGATCTTTGTATGCAAGGCTACTTGCTACTAATCCAAGGGTGATGCCCAACATGATGTGGTAGGAGAGTGCCTTCGGTTTTCCTGTTCCTAGACAACTTGTATGGATGGATGTCTGACATTGCATTTCTATTATCATGGTGCATTGATCTCCACAAATGTACATCTGTTTGGTGGTGTAGTAGGTAACCCCTCTTATGCTTAACACCCTTCTCTGAGATGTACGAGCTTATAGGTTGTACTTTTGTTGAAATCAATAGTGTGTTCTTGGAAATGGTAATGTGGCATTTTAAGTGAAAATGTTCTAAGAAAGGTAAACGTTACCTCAAGCTTCACACCCGGGGAATTGTGAAACAGGGGTTGCTTTAAGGCTAATTAATTCGCAACCATTGGGGTATGATATCACCGTTCTAGATTTATTTATTTCTACCCGATATAACGTTGGTTTTAAATTTTGAGGTGTAAGCTATGAGATGTCTCAGAGTGGTCGGGAACGACCGGGGTGATATCATATTCGGTGCTATCCATACCATCTGTTGGTCTTGGGTAGACGGGTCTTAATAGGCAGAGGACCATCTGTTGGTGGCCTTGGTACATTCCTCTAGAAATGTACTATATGGGAGGTAGTCCCTTATCTCGCTATTTATTGGAAATCCATTCTCTAAAAAGTGTCTTCGGACATAGTTGTAAACCAATTATGCCATCAAATTTAACCAATCTAACAATTTTGACTATATGAATATGTTTATTTGAAAGGTTTTCAAAGAATGTCATTAAGAATAATATCACTAGATTTTACGTAAAAATGATTTGGTTATCATAAGGTAAAAACTCGTTCCATGTTTATGTATGATTTGGTAATCAATTTTGAAAGAGCTCGAAGCATGAAGCTAGGAGATTCTTCTAAAGATTATTCTCCATTTCCACCCACTTATGTACTATTGTATTCCGCATTTGTAAGGACAGAGATATATAACTGTCCATGTTCATGATAAGTTAAACTCTAAATGTATTTAAAATTTTCCACTATACAGATTACATGTTGAAATAATATATGTTATTCCATTCATGTAAGATTCTGTTCTATGTCTTTATTTTCTTTTCCCCATAACTATCCACCTTTTCATTTAAATTGAGTTGGACATGTGTTGTTTATTATCAACTTAAAATGTATGGAATTGTGGGTCTTTATAAAGTGGTATTGAATCTTAGGTTGAGTGAACACTTGAGTGTGGTTAGGGTGTCTCATCAAAGATAGGGTTAGTAATATCCTAGGATGAGTACTCATTAGAGATAGGGTAAGCGACACCCTAGAGTGAGTTGAGAGTATTATTGTCCACCAAAAAAAATGGATCAACACCCTAGATTGAGTGTGAAAGTACCAGCCATGTTTTTCAAGGTAAATAAAATAGAAAAAAGAAATAGTAAATCGTAGAAAAAGTAAATAGACAAGATTTTTATAGTGGTTCGGTTGTTAACGAAGCCTACATCCACTTTTAGCTTTTATTGATCAACTGCTATTATAAAGGAGTTTGGATTACATTATGATTCTTCTTTCTTAAGTCAGATCAAGCCACCATTCTTCGAGACAACCGGAAGGATTTCAGTTTCCCATTAATGGTTGTTGTGTGGGAGAAGAAGAGTGAAGAAACAATGGTAGAGTTTCAGCATAGATCAGAGCCGATCCCTCTTCTGGTACAGATGAGATGGTATTTATAGGGGTTGAAAAGCTCTTGGGCCGAGAATTGCTTTGTAAGAAGCCTATAGTTGTCATGCATAGAGAGCTCATAAAGTTTGGAGCTAAAACTGGCCATCTTTTGGGATTGGTACCGATCCGATCCAATTGGAGCAGTACCGATCCAAATCCTTAGCCAATTTTTGGATCTGATTTGTTTGGTCAAGCTTCTTACTTCATAATTATGCTCTCCGTATAATTTTGTAGCTTTTCGACTTGTTTTGATGATGATTCACTTGTGGGTTAGATTGTACCGTATTCTGCATCGGATGAACCTTCACTTCTTGAACTCGGATCCTTGGAATGTTTCCAAACTTGTTGGGTGAGTTTGGTTAAGGCATAGAGCAACAATGCAAAGGGATTAGGTTCACTAGGAACCATAAATTTGGATCGGTGCCGATTCGAAAAGATGGTATATTTTTAGCTCAAACTTCTTTGGGTCCTTATCTTGTATTTTTAGGCTTTTCGATCACTTCTCAAGTCATTCTGGCTTAATCTGAATGTTCTAACTCCCATTGAATTTTACTGGGTTAAAAACCCAGTTAACATTTGCCCCCACAATACACTTCCTTTAAAAAAAGGTGTGCTCAAGAATTGATTATCTTTGGGTTTCTGTTTTAAGGAGTTTCATTGGTCGTATTTAGCCATCTTCAAAAGCTATATATGACGTACCGGCTAACTGTCCTTTCCTTAGTGTGAATCTCCATTATATGTAATTACAGAGTGATCTTGACTTTATACTTTCCAGAATAAATACGAACATCGAGTAGGTCGAATAGGGAAAGTTTGAGACCATTCGGTGGAGTAAATTTGGATCGATAATGATCCAATTGGATCAGACTGGTACCGATCCAAGTACTTGAACAAATTTTCTGAACTCCTCTCTTCCTCTTTTTTTTATATAAGGGGTCGGATCCCCCGCTTTCTCGTTTCACCTTTTTTTAGCAGAGCCGATCTATCCACCCCAAGTCGCCGCCGATTCAAAACCTGCAAAAAACAGAGAGCCACCGTCGTTGACCTTCACCACCATCGTCATCGGCTACCGCCTCCTAGAGCTACTGCCGTTGTTCTAAGAGGGTCCCACCATTGAGATTACGTTTGTTTTAAGGCATTGCCGATCCGATCCATCCAATACCCTAGTTTGGGTTGTCTTGAATTAGAGATTAGATCACTTTTTCAATTTCGAAGGTCGGTGATGTGGATTTTGACGTATTATTATATTAACAATTGGTAATGAAGTTGTGTTGGTGACAGATACAGTGGAAGATTCGAGCTGATTGTGACTTTGTGGAAGAAGATAGCAAATCGAGTCTTGAATTTTTCACGAAACGAAGTTAGGGTTTTGCCTCGGTGCTCGACATGTTTTGCTATCTTCATCCACGGAGTCAGAATTAACTTGCACCAAGTTACATAGTCGATCCTGGCACAACGTCTTGGGGATTGATTTTAGTTTTTCTGGGAGGTGATAATAACTTAGGGTAGTGTCATGTGTGCAGCTAATGCTGTCATCACTTTCCAGAGAACTAAAATCGACTTATGCTGAGAATTCTCTACTTAATTCAGACCCATCGATCTATAGTTGCTCGCTTTGGATTAGTCATGTCATTGCATAATCGGTTTATCTAGAATAGGAAGGGCTTTCCACGTCGCTTCGGACAGCGGATCCGTCATCAATCGTCGATCGATAACGGGTAAGTATAGAATAAAAGAAATTAACAGATGATACAGATCGCTCTTTCCATTTTGAGTGAGTCATCTACACGGAATGTTTTGTTCACAACATTCAGGATACCGAATCCATTCTCACTTAAATTACAAATCACACACACCCCTGGGTAATACTTGGAATCCGATCGGTGGTTGGTACACGTCAATTTTCTTTCGGATTTCAAGTATCAACTATGCTAGAGTTTATAATTTAGAGATTAGGCATACCTGACCATTTTGAACACAAGCTTTCTTATATAGAATGATGCGCAAATCTTCTTGGCGCAAATCATTTAAGGGGAACTCACCTCTTTCTGAAGCGGAGTCATTGTTGATCCAAGCTGGATCTGCAGCCTCCATAACTTCAGGTCAATATGGTCACCTGATTCCAATAGACCTCATTGGGTTCGTTAGCGCTCCTTCTCGCTACAGAGCCTGGACCCATTATGTTTCCTCTTCCCATGACTCTGGCTAAGATGATGACGAGGAAGAAGAAAGTGACCCATCTGATAGGTAAGAGAAGACCCCTGAGGAGATCCAAATTCAAGTCGGGGATGACAATCTGCTCAAAATGCCACCGGTCCCAAAAGAGAAAGAAGAAGAGATTATTCGATGGGAGGGCAAGGCTCCGCTTATTGAAGGAAAGGAGAAAGGTGGGATCAGTTAAACTGCAGCACACACTTCACTAGGATCATACACTTTATATTATTATTATCATTATTATTTTCTAGGATGTTTTAGTTCATCAAATGCCTCTTTCCTAAATCCATTTTATCGCTTTTTGCAGGAATCATGTCTCGCGGTTTTTACAGCGAACTTGACCGAGTTTTGGAGTCTCAGCGTTCGCAAAGACACTCTTCTAGGTACCATGCTCCTTGGGAGACTGATAAGGAGAGGAAGAGGAGGATGCCAAAAAGAGACTGGGTGCCCCTAGTTCACAAGACTATTTATTTCGAACTCTTGATACGAGACTGGGTGGCCCTAGTAGCCTAACGAATGCCCCCAGTCAGGTCTATACTACAACTCCTATCTTTGGGAACTTCTGGCTTGAGATATTCATGAAGCTTTTTAGCAGCCTCATGACAAGTAGTTTACACACTCAAGTGATTTAAGTACTTAAGTGATTTACATAATTGGGTGATCAGAAATACCGGAGCAACACCGATTACTTGATTACTTGTTAAGTGATTTCGTCGCGATGCTAACACTCAGGCTATCGTGCATACGTATCGCTCCTTAGAGTGCTATTTTCTTAGCTCCGGAGGCGGTACGTGATTTTTGCAATATGAGAGTTCCTTGTCTTTGGATGCAATTTTGCTGATCCAGCTAGTAGTGTGTGGCTTACGTAAAGCGCACGGTGGGATCGAGGCTTGCCTAGTTGCAGTTTTGCGAACCCAGAAGCGACGCGTCGCATACGAGATGCATGGCTTAGGTAATTGTGTTTTCTTGGACATAATTCCACAATCCAAGAGGTGGTACATGGCTTACGAAATGTGTGGCTTTGATTTGGGCCTTCCCGGTGTCACCGAAGTAACACCGGTTCTTAGAAGGCAAGGATCGAGTTCCATCGATCCAACGGTTTGAGTCGACTTACTTACGTCAACTCGGTGGGTAAATTGGGCATACTTGAGTGTGGTTCCGCTATCTCAAGCAGTGATTGGATGGTTTTGAGTCAATTTGACCCCGTTGACTCAGTAGGTTACTTTTGTGAACATAGTTTTATTGGCTCAAAATGCAAAGCAATTTCATTAGTAAAAGTTGGGCAAGTTTTGCCTACTTACAATGCCTCTGGTATTCCGAGATGGCTTATTTGCAAGAAATAGGAAATACATAAGATAGTCTTAGATAAAGTAACGACGCAACGATTCGTTGTTCCAAGCTCGAGGAATTTTGGTTCCATCAATGGTTGCTAGCTTGAACGTGTTATCCTCCAGCTTCTGGCCGATCACATAGGGCCCTTCCCAGTTTGGTCTGAATGTTCCTGGTACAGGTAAGACCCATTTGAGGACAAGGTCTCCTACTTTGAAAGTACGGTTATGGACCATGGAGTTGAAAATTTGTGCGACCCTTTTTTGGTGAGCAACAGTCGTTAGTTCAGTTCTTTCCTCTTCTCATCGACCATATCGAGCGACTCGAGCAGGAGTTGCTTGTTCTTCCTTTGATTGAAATTTTTTCTTCGATGAGAAGGGTCTTCTAGGTCGATTGGGATCATTATTCTGAACCATACGCCAGGGTGAAGGTGAGTGCCCAGTTGAAGATTTGTGCATTGTCATGTAAGCCCAAAATGCGAGTGGAAGTTTATCAATCCAATTTCTTTTAGCTTTAGTTAGCCGCTTTTTGATGGTAGACTTGATGATCTTGTTCGATACCTCCAATTACCCATTTGCCTGCGGATGTGCAATAGTGGAAAAGCTTTTCTCGGCTCTGAAGCATTTGCAAAAGTCTTTTAACTCAGTGCTTTCGAATTGAGTTCCGTTGCCCGTGATGATTTTTTGTGGCACTCCAAACCTAAAAATAATGATTTTAGTGACAAAGTTAATAACTTTCTTTATGGTAATAGTGGCTGGCGGTTCCGCTTCGGCCCATTTGGTGAAGTAGTCAACAGCAACGATAGCGTATTTGGCTCCCCTTTTGGCTATTGACAATACACCAATCAAATTGATTCCTCAGATTGCAAATGGCCACGGGTTGACCACCTACGTTAGCTCTATTGAAGGAGTCCTTTTGATCTTGCCATATCTTTGGCATTGGTTGCACCGTCTGGCATAAGCTGCTGCATCGCGGTTTACTATTGGCCAAAAATACCCATATCAGAGAACTTTATTTGCAAGGGTTTGCCCCCCGGTGTGATCTCCGCAATCGACTTCATGAACTTCACTGAGGATTCTTCGAGCTTCGTCGTTGGTCACACACCTGAGCAAGGGGGTAGCAAATCCCCTTCGGTAGAGTATCCCATCCTATACTACGAACTGTAGTGCCTTTTGAAGGAGCTTTTTCCATTGATTCTTGTCTACGGGGAGTGTTCCTCTGAGCAGGTAGTCCTTGATCGATGTCATCCATGTTTCTAGTTCTTTGGTTTTTTTCAAAAATCCAGTCGATATCCATCTCGCTTACGCTTGGAGCAGTTAGCATTTCAACAGGGACCAATCCCAATGACCGAGCTTCTCCAGAACTGGCCAGTTTAGCTAGATAGTCTGCTTTCGTGTTTTGTTCCCTCGGGATATGAGTTATGGTGCAATGTTTCTCTCCCCGGGCTTGATATTCGCCTCTTACTTAATAGACGACTAGCTGAGAGTCGCTACAAATGTGTAGAGACTTTATCCCGAGTTCCTTTACAACTTTCAGGCCGGCTATCAATGCTTCATATTATGCTTCGTTGTTTGTTGCAGCAAATTCCAAGCATAATGCATAGCAAACGGATCATCCTTCGGGAGTTTCGAGCACGACTCCAGCCCCTAAGCAGAAGTTGTTAGATGCACTATTAACGAACAACTTCCAGTGTGTCTCCACTTCCGAAGTAACTTCTTCTTCATTATCTCATATTATAAACTTGGCAATGAAGTCTTCCAGCACCTACCCGTTGATCACCCTTCGAGGATGATAAGTGATTTCATATTGACTTAATTCGATGTTCAATTTGATAAGCCATCCAGAGGTCTTGAGGTAGTACAACACCTGCTTTAAGGGTTGATCTGTTAGTACTTTCATCTGGTGTGCCTGGAAGTGTGGTTGTAACTTTCTAGATGCGATCAGCAGGCAATATGCTAGTTTTTCCAATTTTGGATAGTTTTACCCGGCTCCAGCGAATCATTTACTAATGTAATATATGGGTTGCTGGACCTTAGCTTCTTCTCGTATGAGCACAGCACTTAATGCATAGGGCGAGAGTATTAAGTAGATGGATAAGTCTTCTCCGTCTACCGGGTCGGATAGGATTGGCGGAGTTTCCATATGTCACAGCAGCTCTTCGAAGGTAGTCTAACAAGCCTGATTCTATTCGAAGTTCTTATTTCCCTTCTTTAGTGCGTCAAAGAATGGTATACATTTTTCGGTTGCTTTTTAGATGAAACGGCCTAGTACTGCAACTTTTCCATTCAAGCTTTGTAACTCTTTTTTGTTTCTTGGGGCCTAGACTTCCTGTAAAGTGATAATTTGTTCGATATTCGCTTCGATGCCTCTGCCACTTACAATGAATCCAAAGAACTTTACAGAGGCTACCCCGAAGTGACATTTAAGAGGATTGAGTTTCATTCTATATTTGCGGAGTATTTCAACCATTTCAGTGAGGTTGTCCAAGTGATTTACAACTATGTGCAATTTAACCAGCATATCGTCTACATAGACTTCCACAGTCTTCCCGATCTGATGCTTGAACATGGCATTCACTATTCGTTGGTAGGTTGCCCCAGCATTCTTTAAACCGAATGGCATCTTTGTATCAGCATAATCCCATATCAGTGGTGAAACTGGTGTTTTCCTGGTCAGGTTCATGCATCATAATCTAGTTGTATCCCGAGTAGGCATCCATAAATGATAGTAATTCGTGTCCAGTTGTCCCGTCCACAAGCTGGTTGACTCTGGGAAGAGGAAAGCTATCTTTTGAGCAAGCTTTGTTTAGGTCCAAGTATTCGATACAAGTTCGCGATTTTCCATTGGACTTCTTGACCAAGATTGGGTATCCAGGGTTGGATACCCATTCGGGGTAGGTTGCATCTCGGATAAAGCCATTCGCCATCAGCTTATCCACTTCTTCTCACAGTGCTTTGGACCGTTTGGGTCCTAGGCTACGTCTCTTATGCTTCACTGGTTTATACTTGGGATCAATACTAAGTGCGTGGCAAGCAATCTCCGGCGACACCCCACACGTATCAGAATGTTTCCAAGCAAATACGTCCAGGTTGGCATGAAGAAATTTGATTAGTTCCCGTTGCATCTTATTTCCAAGATGTGATCCAATTTTCAGGACTCGAGTTGGGTCATCCATATCGATTGGGACAGGCACCGCCAATTCTGCTAGTGCTACCTGATCCTCCCCTGAACTCTTCTTTCTAGGGTCCAAAGCCTTGTCGAATCGGCTAATATCCCTAAGCCAGGGGCGGCTCTGTAGTTTTTATTCAGTAGGTTCACGAATGTGGAGAGTTCTCCTTATATTCTTACCTTTTTTTTTCTTCTAGACTCGCGCAGTTTTGCGATGTAGCATTCTCTAGCAGCACTTTGTTCTATTTTGATCACCCCAACTCCATTCTCTGTCGAAAATTTTATGGTCACCACTGAGTTAAAGCAATCCTGAAATCTACCAAAGTTGGGTGACCTAAGAAAGCATTATAGGTGGATATTTCGTCTACAATTATAAAGGTCTAGATGAGGATAACCCTTTGGTCGCCTTCCCCAAGTTCTACGGGTAAATCAATTGTTCCGACAGGTTGCTTAGGTTCACTAGTGAATCCCTAGATCTTTGTTTGGCAAGCGAGTACGTCTCTCATACTGATTTTCATCTGATCAAACATGTGTTTGAGCAGGATATTCACAGAGCTGCCAATGTCCACCGATACTCGTCGGACCATGGCTGGTTTGATTCGTACCATCATGACCATAGGGTCGAGGGTCGAAGCTTCTACTCCTTCAGTGCCTCGATTCCAAAATACTATGTCCTTTTTCAGGGTTCTCTGCTGCTTGGCAGGAGTTCTGTCTTCGATCATGAAGCATGAATCTTTCGGAGCATGTCTTAGTGAGATTACATATCGCTCCATTTCTCCCTAACTCTTTTGCATGGGATAAGGTCCTTCGGATATAGTTTCGATGATGAGTCTCTAGTCGGTCCATCCGGATCCCTCTTCGCTAGTTCTAGCTTGGTTTCCCTAGTCTCTAGGAGCTTGGTGTGCTGCAGGCTGGTTATGATTTCGTGGTTTCCTCACATACTGCTGAAGCTTGTTTTTCCGAATCAGCTCTTCGATCAGGTTCTTCAGGTGACAGCACTCATTCATGTTGTGACCATGTGTTTCATGGAAGTGGCAACACTTTCCGGAACGCTTTTGCTATTCAATTGCTTCCTTTTTAGGCAGCTTCTTGTACTTCTCCATCCCTTGTGTCGCAAGGTAGATGTTTTCTGAAGTATCATTGAGTGGGGTGTAGCCTTCAGGCCTCATGCCTTTAAGTCGCTTGTTACATCCGTTTCACTTGTTGGAATTTTGGTTCTTCCTTTTCTGGTTCCCATCCCTCCCCATGTTTCCTATAGCGGTCTCAGAGATATTTGCGTCTTGGTTAGCTGCCATACTGTTCTGGCCAGCGTTGGTTGGTTGTAGGTTAGCAGGTTTTCCTTCTAGCTCCTTTGCCTCTTCCAATCTCAAGTACTGGCTTGCCTTTCGGTTAAAGTCCTTCCCGGTGGTAGGTTGTTTCACTTTGATCCATTTTTCAAATTCAGTGTCGGGATGATAGCACGGACCAGGGCCATGAAGACCATATCTTTGTTTGGGTTACTTGCTTCAGTCACCATGGTGTTGAACCGACTCATAAAGGATTTCAAAGATTCATTTCATCCCTGTAATAAGCCAGATAAGGACATCACGTCTTTTGGTTGTGCCGTGAGAAGCCTAAATTGATCAAGGAATTTTGTTGCTAATTCATTGAAAGTGGAGATGGATTTTGGTGGGAGCCTAGTGAACCACATCGAAGCAATTCCCTCTAGGAAGATTGGAAAGCATCGACATCGAACAACATTCGAAGCATTTGCTCCATCCATGTACCAACTATACTTGTACAAGTAAGGTTTCGTGTCTCTAGTTATATCGTAGGATGGAATAGTTGGCATAATAAACTTTTCAAGGTATCGTTCATTCAGAATGTCATAAGTGAAGGGATTCCAACTTGGAGCGGATACCAATTCATCATCTCTCCTATCTTTACTTTCATCTAATAGGCGCTTGATCATGTACGCAATATATGCCTCAGATGTCCGGTAATCCATGGGTTGGTCGTCGGTGAATATACCAAGTGCTTGATTTTGCAAACGATCTTGGTAAGTGGGTTGAAGCCTAGGTTCTCCTGTCTTCGGCAAAGCCACTCCCTCGAAGTTCTGTTGGCTTGCGATTGGTCGGGTAGAGGCAGTTTGGACCTCCTTGCAGGTATTGAGTGTGTTAATGTTTTCTTCCAACCCGTCGTTGCCAAGTTCCTCTTCATCTTTTGAGTCGGAGAGATCCACTACTATATCTTCCTATAGGGTTTTCGCCCCTAGATTCAATTTCATGACGGGCTGCTTTATAGTTGGTGGAGTGCCTGCGTTTCCTTCTATAGTGATACCTACAGCTCCACCCACCGCTCCTTTTTTCTTCTACCTTCCATTTCTTTTGTTTAGGATAGAAATGGAAGAGTTTTCTTGCTCCGTGCCAACCGTAGGCTCTAACATAGTTCTTGGAGTAGCAGGTGATTGCGAGATCAGGAGGGCATTTAATTTTTCCATAAGAACTTTTTGGCTATTCCCCATCTTTTGAATGATTTCATCAACCATCTTATTCAATTCGCCTCTAGTTACAACTTCATGCTGGATAGAAGATCCCAACACCTGATCTCCTGTGTTGGCTCTAGAATTTGCTCTGGGATGGATTATCGGCGCCATTGACCTTAACTTGTTGAGGATTGGTTTCTTCTCTAGCTATTAAAGCTCTTATGGATCTTCCAGAAGCAGTTTTTTTTTCCGGTGCCATTGGTTCATAGCGGCAAATCTTCTAAGCAGAGATTGAGGATCTAACTTCTAAATCTATCTGATCCAAAGTAGATAGCTAGATCTAAACCTGAGTTGGGTTCTCAATGAAAGCACCAAAATGTTAACCCAAAAAAAGGGACCCCGGATTGAGTGTGAAAGCACTAGCCCTATTTATCAAGGTAAATAGAAATGAAAATAGCAGTAGTGAATCATAGAAAAAGTAAAGAAACAAGAAAATTTTATAGTGGTTCGACTGTTAACGAATCCTACGTCCACTTCTAGCTTTTATTGATCAACTACTATTACAAAGGAGTTTGGATTACAATATGATTATTCTTGCCAAAGTTAGATCAAGCCACCATTGTTCGACACAATAGAAGGATCTCAGTTGCCCTTTAATGGTTGCTGTATGGGAGAAGAAGTGTGGAGAAACAATGGCAGAGTTTCAGCAGAGATCAAAGTCGATCTCTCTTCTGTTGTAGATGAGATGGTATTTATAGGGGTTGGAAAGCTCTAGGGCCGAGAATTACTTTTTAAGAAGCCTATAGTCGTCATGCAAAGAGAGCTCGGAATGTTTGGAGCCAAATTTGGGCATCTTTTTGGATCGGTGCCGATCCGATCAACTCATTAGCCAATTTTTGGCTTCGATTTGTTTGGTCAAGCTTCTTACTTCATAGAGATGCTCTCCATATAATTTCGGAGCTTGTTGACTTGTTTTGATGATAATTCACCTATGGGTTAGATTGAACCGTACTTTGAATTGGATGAACCTTCACTTCTTGAACTTGGATGCTTGGAATGTTGCCAAACTTGTTGGGTGAGCTTAATTGAGGCATAGAAACACATGCAAAGGGATTAGGTTCACCGGGAACCATAAAATCGGATCAGTACCGATTGGATCGGATCGGATCGATGCCGATCTAAAAAGATGGCATATTTTTGGCTCAAACTTCTTTAGGTCCTTTGTCTTGTATTTTAGGCTTTTCACTCGAGTTGTTTTGGCTTAATCTGAATGTTCTAACTCCCACGGAATTCCACTTGGTTAAAAACACAATTAACAATTATATATGAGCGCGTATTTGTTAATGTTAAAAATGATTTCACTACAAGAAAATGTTAAATTAATAGCAATTGAGGATTGCATGGGAGCATGACTTGATATGGTTAAGTAGTTAGTGGTTACATAGGGTAGAGGATGACTTGTCTCAACGCCATCGTTATTAACGTTAATGCCATTATTATTCACGTGAATGAAATTTTGTGCGGTCCAATTGCATTTCCCTCCATCTTTTTTCTATGCCGCCCAAATCCAATTTTCCTTTTTCTCGTTCACTTCCATCTTCACTCACGATTCTCCTCTTCGCTCTCTTCAATGACACGAATCAATCTTTAATCTGAAAGCTCCGCAACCCTCTCTTCCTCAAGGCTCGATTCCAAGTGATTCCCACTGATTGAATAATAATGGCGTTAAGAGATAGCTGGCGAATAATGGCTTGAAGTTGAAGCGCGTCTTCACGATTCGTCAAGGCTCGATTCTGAACGATTTCAACTTCACAATTCGTCAACCAAGCTCGATTTTAACTTCGCGATTCGTTAACCAAGCTGAAGCGCGATTCTTCAAGGCAGCTGAAGTAGATTTCAACTTCGCGAACTTGGGTGTCGTTATATTTTTTTGAACCTAAGCATGATTATACAAAATTTTAAATTGGCTTTCTCCTGTTTTACATGAATTTGTTGTATTAAGCGGCACTGATATCTCTTTAGTTTATATAAGTTTGTATTACATGAGTATGTGAACTGTTTTGAGTTTGTATTAAACTGAATTGATGACTTATAGAATATTAAATAACATTTTAGAATTAAACTAAATATACACTTTAATTAATTTGAATTAAAGTGAGAGAATGTGTTCTGCATATTACATTTTAGGATATAGATTTGATTATGCAGTAACATTTTAGTTGGGGGAAGAATCATTAGAAGAAAGATCCATCCTATACATGTTGATGTAAATCAACTCTCATTAATATCACAGTGCAACTTTTTAATACTTGCTATACTTGCTATTCCAACAAGTATTATAGCAGCAAGTATATAAGCTATATTCCGAAAGGAGGTATCCTAAGATATTTTGAAAGAAAAAAAATAAGAGTGTGCATTATTGGAAGGAACTTGTATATAAAATATAAAATTAAAAAGTGAATATAACATCCTCTTTTGATTCAGTTATATAACATCCTCTTTTGATTCAGTGTGTGTGTGTATAAACAACTTTACTAGGAATTTTTTTTTCGTAAGTGAGTATAACTAAATCATATGAATTTCTGAACATTATCCGATTGATTTGAATTGTTGTTAGGCATACTAAAGTGAGTATAACCTCTCTTTAAAATTATAGTGAAACTAATATATACATTATAAATTATAGTGAGTGTAATTCATCTTGTCTTCATTTTTAATATATCTTCTTTCAATAATCTTAGTGCTCCATATACTATACTTGTTTGCAAGGATTTAATCTCTGGTAGTAAATTTAGTTTCACCTTTCTCAGTCGATATATAGCTTCAATAATTTGATCATTACTGAGTATATCAATCTATTTTTGATTATACAACTTATATATACACATACATGACTTGAATTTTACTCAAGTTTAATTGTTTATTTAAATTTAATCCCTAAAAATAGAGAAAAAAAATATAGGATTTAAATTGAATTTAAATCTAAAATCCAATGTGATGGATATTGACGATAAGTATATATGATATTTTGGAATTTGACTGCTGTTTTGTTCTTGCATAGCTGAACTTGAACACTAACGAACCTAAGGCAAAGCTCTTGCTGTGTCATTTTGCAACTTGTGTTATATTATTAGTAACAATGAAGGACATTTATGCATAAATTAGTTGAGTTGGTTTATTTCAAAATTCGACTGTTTACTTTGTAATCTGAATATTGAGGACCTTGAAATACGACCTTCATTGTGTTTACTTTGCATTTTTTTTGGAGTGTATTGGCAGCAACGTTGATGAACTTGAAATTGACCCCTACTATGTGTTTATTTTGAATTCAAGAATCTTGTTACAATCCACTGCTATAATTTTTCAACAATCCACTACTATAATTTTTCAACAATCCACTACTATGTGTTTACTTTGTAATCTGAGTGTTTATTTTTCAACAATACACTGCTATAATTTTTCAATAGGCATCGTACTGACAGTCATATCTGTTTAACCTTTCATTCAGAGGCTTGAATGAAACTTGCGACGGAACAGAATTGATGTTATTGATATAGTTGTCTCAAATGTTGGATTCATCTGCAAGGTAGTTTCAGCGTGTTCAGTTGGGAATTTATTATCTTTATGTTTTCTTTGAACTTGAACTTTATACATGGTAAAATTGTATAGGCCAGAGCAGAATGACCAAATTTTTACTACATCAACAACCTTGCGTTTGACTAGATAAAATTATATTCAACACATCGCATCACCAAAATCGTGAATCTTAATAAACTTTTTGGAGATACATTATGTTTGGTAGTTATCATTGCCTATGATTAAAGTTAATACCTTCCATATGTGTATTTGTACATCTCTGTGTCTGTTATGTGGTTCAGAGCATTTTATCATCTTTATTTCAGATTAAAATGCACTGATGGATATAGCAGTGGTCTACAGTTACATTGTTCAGTGTACTTAAGCTCTGCTGATGATATTAATCCCTAAAATCTTATATATGGAACAGTAGAAGTACTTGCCTGCCTTGATGGATATAGCAGCAGCCTCCTCTGGTGTTTTGGTGTAATGTTGGTCATTGTATAGAACTTCGACTGAATCACAATCAGTAACTATGTATCTGTGATTGTGAATATCCAGAATATAAAATTAAGCTGAAAACTCAATATAAGTAACTTATGGCTATCTTTTAACTTTGACTTAGTTGCTCATTTTGGCATATAAATTCAATACAGAATGAAATTGCAAGTTTCTCAGAACAGACCAACTATTGTAGGGAACAAGTGCAAACTTTGACTTTGAACAAACCATTATACTTTATAATTTGTTACATCACTCTCTGTGCATGAAAGTATATTGATTTTCCTTACCTTAATTTCTTTTTGCACCTTTCACTTAATCCATTGATCTCTTCTTTTTGTTTTGATTTGTCTATAAACAGATTCAAGCATCAATGGGTTAGTTTGCTCACTTGGAAGTTGATTAAGCAGAGAAGTTTTGTCTGGAAATTTAAAAACTAGAAGTTGCTTTGATTCTGGAAACTTGGTTTTGAACTTTTGATCAGTAGCTTTGAAACTGACATTTGGTTTTGATCTGATCTGAAACCTGAAACTGGAACTTGAATCTGTACTTATATGCTTTGTTTTGGTATGCTACACTCAATTTGTGTACTTATGTTTAATTTTTATCACAAATATTTATGTTTAATTCTTCATGTATGAAATATTATGGATATATATATATATATATTGTGATTTGGCTTATGACTCAATTTGTGTACTTATGTTAATGTGATGAATGTGGTTTTTTGAGTTATAATATATAAGTAGAATTGAAAATTGTTAAGCTTTGAATGTTATGGCAGCAAAAAATGTGCAATAGAATTTTTTTATAGCGTTCTAACTATGCAATAAAAAGAAAAATTGTTCAGCTTTGTTATACTATAGCATCATGTTAGTGCTATACAAAATATTTTGCAAAGAGTAAATAGTTTTCATAGCAATAAGACGGTGTTATAATAGATAGTAATGAATTTTCTATAGCATTTCAATGTGTCATAAAAGGTTGACACGATGATTCCATAGCGCGTTCAAATGCTATAATAATATAGCATGTCGACATATTTATAGCAACTAAAATGCGTCATAAAAAATTCTATAGCACGTTTCATAATGCCATAGAAAAGCAGTTGCACCAATATGGCCTATTTTAGATGGCAAGAAAAATACGTTTTTCATTGCAAGTATGACACGCTATAGTATCTACCAGACTTTAACAACATGTTGATCTATGGAGATTATAGAATCGCTATAGAAAGTTTTTCAAGGTTTTTTACACGCTATAAAAAGTCCGTTTTGTTGTAGTGTTTTGTTTTCAAAAATTTGGGTAATGAAATAATTTTACCTAAGATGATATTTTATATATAAAGAAATAACTTTAGTTATTTATAGTGTGGTAGTTTGCAATTAAGGGAATAATAATATTCGGTTATTATCATTGATTTTTTGATTTAAAAAATACGAACACCTAGTGAATTAAGTTTCACGATTTGACTATATGGTGTTTGGTAATAATATTGTTTTAAAGTTAAGAAATTTATTTGAGATAAATAAATTTATGAGCCTAAAAATGTAAAAATAAGATGATCCTAAGAAATGAATGTATAATCAAGTTTTATAAATAAAGGAATTAAAAAGAAAACTCTTATGATGACTGGTTTGAGTGGCTCAGAAGTAACTAAAATTGGGCAGGAGGTATGTTCGGATAGTAAACACTTCTCTTAAGTATCACCCTTTTGGTTAAGTGGATATACGATACTATTAGTAGTACCCTGTCCCTTAGTATCAATTTGGAGTTACTCGATCTATGAAAAAAAATTAAATTAAAAGATAATACGAATCATTAATTGATAAATTGATTAGCAATTATATAAAGAAGCATCTTTATAAAAATTGTTTAAACCAGAGATAATTTTGGATCATTAATTGATAGGATAAAACAAAAAAAATTGGTGATTTTGGACAGTCGGGACTTCCAAATTTGATATGGCAATGGAAGCTAACTGTTTTTATAAAAATATAAGTGATGAGTTTTATAACTTATGAATTTGTGATTACAGTAAATTACAACAGGCTTTAAATTTGTTAAATACGCAGATTTAAGTAAAACCAATCTAAAATTAGGGATTTGTATATATACTTCTAAGATGTAATGGAGTATTATACAAACATAGACTTATGTCATGAACCATTTATACACTTAAGTAATGTTGTAAAAGGTAATTCAATAATGGATTTAGTATGAGTGAATGGTTATGAAACTTAAAAGTGTTGATTAAACCAAAGTTGTGTTTTATAAGTTTTTATAAACTTAAGACGTAGTTTTATGACATGGTTCATAAATTGATAGTGATATAAAATTGATTGTGATTTGGTATAGTTAAGAAAACCAATTGGAATAAATACGTAAGTTATACATAGATCATTTTATTCGCGTAAATGTTTGACCTAAGATTCGAGTACAGAATTTTGAGGTATTCACACTGGTCCGAAAAAGGATTTTTCACTCAATTTTTGACGGTGAACATTAATGAGGGTTTTTGGTTGGATCCTTACATTTTCTATCATAGTTGAGGGCTATGCAAGGAAAATAGAAGTTTCTGAGCCTAATCAGAGTCCACACTAGAGGATCGGGGGATCAACGCTAGTTCGAAAGCAAAGTGGTATATTCGAATTTAAGATCCAATAAGATGGTGCATACAAATAATCTGTAAATATAAGAACAAGTTTATATTTGAAATTTCAAAATTTATTTTGAATGAAGTACTACTGGTTTTTGCGTTGTAATTTTGGGACAAAATTCTTTTAAGGGAGAGAGGGGTCTGTAACAACCCGCAAATTTATCACTTTGGCAAATTATTAATTATTATTTTTATTTTTGAAATATTCAAATACAAGGTTTTATAACACCAACTATAAAGATTTAAACCCTAAATATAATTGTGGAATAAAGTTTCATAAATAAAGCACGTGCTTCGTACACAAATTTTAGTTGATAAATTGATTTTCAATAGAAAGGAGATTTTCTCAGTATTTGAGTGCACGAGTCTAGATACATACAAATATATTTATTTAAAAAATATTATGAAATAAAATTATTTATTTTATTTTTAGAAATAAAACGTATTTATGACATCACCAAAGATATCATCGCTTTTATATATTTTCTCCGAAAATTCAAGTTAAGTTTAAATAATTAAGTAATTGTTATAATATGCTAAAAATCCATTTAATTAGTTATAAAGTGATAGGGAATCATTTATAATAGATTGGGGAAGTTATATACTTGATTTGAAAATATAAGGAAAATTGATAACGCTTTATCGATACGATAGCATTTTTTGTAAACACTTGTTAATATCGATATATATGGTTTTATAATTCAAGTAAGATCATTTTAATTCAATTAAAATGATTAGAAATATATTTTCAATTTTTTTACTAATATATATATATATATATATATATATAGTTTATCTAAAAACTGAAAATGTGATCGGGGGTCGGAATTCGTAACGGTTTAACGTATACAAGTTGTAAACAAATCATTACAACGTTGTGATACATATACATGTACATGAACACATATACCAATGTATTTACATATACATTTAACTATGATCAAGAATTAGTCAAATCAAGCAAAGAAAATATCCAAACAAATATGTATATATACAAGCTCCTTATGTAAACAAGAGATAAAAACAAAGCACCACATCACATTACAAGCCAAGCACATGGACGGGGGAGTGGGCTTCATGGTCGGCCAAATGGTAATAGAAGGGAATGAGGTGGAATGGTGATGCAAGCAAGCTTAGGTAAGGAAATGATATCATGATATTTTTGGTGCAAAACTTTTCTATAAATACCCACCTCCATTCTCATTTTCCTACACATAAATTCTCTTCATTTTGTCCTTCTTCTCAAGCTATTTCAATGGCTTCCTACCTTAAGAAAAATATGGTGAAAAATATTGCAAAAAAGAAATTAAATTAATTAGTGTGTGTGTGTCTATATATATATGCAATCCACTTCAAAACCAAGTACAATCACCTCCTTTCCTCCTTCACAACACATGGCCACCATCCTCCATCGCCAAAGCCGAGCCCACCTCCACTTGCATGCATAGACAGAGCTTTCCTGAGGTCTTGGGCTCAATTCCATAAGCTTTAGTTCAATCGTAGTAAAGTTATAGTCTGTTTTCCTAAGTTTGATATCCAATAAAGGTGAGAAAACTCAATAAAACTATATATATATATATTGTAATAAGATTTCTATGGAGGTTTACTATGCTTTGATCATCAATTTGGTTATTTACTACAGTTGTTTAATGGTGTTAACAAATCACGTTCAACACACATCGAATATCACAAAGGAAATCACTTTCTTTTATTAAATGAAATGGTGTGTATGAACTTGTTAAACATCTTTAAAATGGTTTAAAATGATTTA
Source organism: Allium fistulosum (assembly GCA_030737815.1). Classification (NCBI taxonomy): domain Eukaryota; kingdom Viridiplantae; phylum Streptophyta; class Magnoliopsida; order Asparagales; family Amaryllidaceae; genus Allium; species Allium fistulosum. Next base: position 1,227,604,819 of record CM060904.1, read on the forward strand.
GAAATATTTTATAAACATTTAAAATTATTTTGAAAAAGTTTGAAAAGAAAATGAAATTTGAGTTAAAATAGGCACGTCGCATAACGACAGTTCGCGATTTTGCACCGTACAAATTAATTCCATTTATACGATGGATTCAGAGTCGGGATTTTTTGGAATTAGGATTTTCCAAACTATTATAATCATAGTTTTCAAACAAAAGAAAATGATTGAGACTTCATTTAGTATATTTTGAAAGCAAATCAAATTTTCAAAATAGTCGCGGTTTGGCAATTCGAAAATCAAAGCGGTAAATTCTCTAAATTTGATATTTTTAGTTCCTTAAAAATATGGGATAAATTCTAAAAATAATTTAAAATATTCTAAAAGAGATTTGAGTTTTGAAAATAGATTTCTAAATGATAGAAAAGTTGTTTTGATCAAATAAGCTTTGAAAGCACTGTTCGCAAAACTATTCGCAGCATTTTTTGCAGCACTTTTAATAACTTTTGAAATATGGATTTAAACTTAGGTATTCTTTCCCAAATATTTTATAAATGTTTTAAAATAAATGATTAAGTATTTTAAAGATGATTTTGAGGTTTTATAATAAACTTTAAAAGAGTTTAAATAAATGATTTAAAGAAAAGCTGTTAAAATCAAGTGATTTAATCTTGACTCAAAAAGCCAATGAGTAGACTGGATATTTCTATTTGTGAGATCTAGATGTGAGGTTCTTAAACTAAGGAGATGTTCAGGAGCAACCATTATCCTGGCTCACCTGGCCTCTTTACTGGGCGAGGGTAAATAAGGTCGAAATGTCGAAAACGAGACAAGTATAAAAGATTTAATTTTTATAATTAATTAATTGTGACTTGGATTGATTTGAGATAATCTACTTATACTTGGTGTTAAATTCCAAGGAGGTAACTCACACTAATCATATGAATTTAAAAGGTGATTCTACCGTTATTTGATGAACGGTACAAGTTGAATACGGAAATTATTATCGAGTAAAATTAGTATAATTTCTATGGATTCGTTTTACTCGAATAATAACTAATCTGGATTTACCATCTCAGATAACATGGTTTCAACCTATTAAAAAGATATGTGTTGGAAATAAGAAATCTTTGTTAAAGATTTAAATAAATGATTTGGAAATATTTTCCTAAGAAAAGGATGAAATGATTTGCATTTACTCTAAGATTTAAAAAGGTTTTAAGTGACCAAAGGATTTGATATGAGAGGCTTAATGATTCCATATATGCTGAAAAGAATTTTTTTTAAAGATATATACCTCTAAGAAGATATTTTGGATATGAGGATGCAAATTAATGGAATATTAATCACCTACTTAACATCTTTTTATCGATAATTGGTTTGGAGAAACCGGGGTCGGATTTGGGTGATTACTATCCGAAAAGAACTTTAAACCAATTTACGAGTTCAAAAGTGAAGATATGTTGAAGACATTGAAGTTGACGGTGGGGATCTTCATAAGGGAAGGACTGCTGGTTGATAATTTCATAGTAGCTCCCGAGATAAATAGATAGCAGTGGTCCCTTCGTTTTGGGAACTTCGTATAAAAGGACTAGTTGCTACTAATCATATGTGTGATGCCCAGCATGATGTGGTAGGAGAGCACTTTCGGTTTTTCATGTTCCTAGACAACTTGTATGGATGGATGTCTGACGTTGTATTTCTAAAATCATAGTGCAATGATCTCTACACACATACATCAGTTTTATGGTGTAGGAGGTAACCCCTCTTATGCTTAACACCCTTCTCTGAGACGTATGAGCTCAGAGGTTGTACTTTTTTGAAATCAATAGTGTGTTGTTGGAAATGGAAATGTGGCATTTAAGGTGAAAATGTTCTAAGAAAGGTAAATGTTACCTTAAGTTTCACACTCGGGGAGGGGTTGCTTTAAGGCTAAGTGTTACGCAACAATTAGGGTATGATATAACCTTTCTAGATTTATACCCGCTATAACATCTTGTTCAAATTTTATTGTGTATGCTATGAAAAATCTCAGAGAGGTCGAGAACAGTCGGGGTTGATATCATATTCGGCGCTATCTGTAACATCTGTTGGTCTCGAGTAGGCCGGTCTTAATTCGTAGAGGACCATCTATTGGTCGCCTTGGTACATTCCTCTAGAAATGTACTATATGGGAGGTAGTCCCTTACCTCGCTATTCATTGGAAATCCATTCTCCAATAAATGCCTTCAGACTTAGTTGTAAACCTATTATGCCATCAAATTTAACCAATGTAACAATTTTGGCTATTTGAATATGTTTATTTGAAAGGTTTTCAAAAAATGTCATTAAAAATAATATCACTGGATTTTACGTTGAAATGATTTGGTTATCATAAGGTAAAAACCTGTTCCGTGTTTATGTACGACGTGGTCTTATGAGATTCCCTTTATTTTCAAATACTCGTATTTTGAGTTTCTCACACCAGTCCCATGACTGACTCGGAGTTTATTTTCTTTTCCTTAAACTCTTGGTACCCTATTTTTTCAAGCAGCCTAGGAGTCAGGTTTAGTTCAGAGCATTTTGAAAGAGCTCGAAGCATGAAGCCAGAAGATCCTTCTGACGGTTGTTATCCATTTCCACCACACATATGTATTGTATTCCGTAGTTATAAGGACAAAGATTTATACATGTCCATGTTGATGTTAAGTTAAACTCTGATAAATGTATTTAAAATTTTCCCCTGTAAATATTATATGTTGAAATAATATATGTTATTCCCATTCGTGTAAATTCTGTTCTATGTCTTCATTTTCTTTTCCCCATTACTATCCTCCTTTTCGTTTAAATTGATTTGGACATGTGTGGTTTATTGTCAACTTAAAATGTATGGAATTGTGGGTCATTACAAAGTGGTATCAGAGCTTAGATTGAGCGAACACCTGAGCCTGGTTGGGGTGTGTCTCATCAGAGATAGGGTTAGTAATATCCTAGGATTAGTAACTCATTAGAGATAGGGTAACCCTAGAGTGGGTTGAGAGTATTATTGTTAACCCAAAAATTGTTTAACACCCTAGATTGAGTGTGAAATCACCAGCCCTATTTATAAAGGCAAATAAAATAGAAAAGGCAATAGCAAATCGCAAAAAAAGTAAAGTGACAAGAGATTTTTATGGTTGTTCGGCTGTTAACGAAGCCTACGTCCACTTTATAGCTTCGATTGACCAACTGCTATTACAAAGGAGTTTAGAGTACAATATGATTCTTCTTTCCTAAGTTAGATCAAGCCACCATTGTTCGAGACAACCAGAAGGATCTCAGTTGCCCTTTAGTGGTTGTTATATGGGAGAAGAAGAGTGAAGAAATAATGGCAGAGTTTTTGTAGAGATCAGAGTCGATCCCTCTTCTATTACAGATAAGATGGTATTTATAGGGGTTGGAAAGCTCTTGGGCCGAGAATTCTTTATAAGAAGACAATAATCGTCATGCAAAGATAGCTCAAAAATTTTGGAGCCAAAATTGGCCATCTTTTGGGATCGGTACCGATCCAATCCAATTGGATCGGTAATGAATCCTTAGCCAATTTTTGGCTCCGATTTGCTTGGTTAAGCTTCTTACTTTATAGTGATTCTCTCCGTATAATTTCATAGCTTGTTGCTTGCTTTGATGAGGATTCACTTGTGCGTTAGATTGAACCGTATATTGAATCGGATGAACCTTCACTTCTTGAACTCGGATGCTTGGAATGTTGCCAAACTTATTGGGTGAGCTTAGTTGAGGCATAGAGTCACAATGCAAAGGGATTGGTTTCACCAGGTACCATAAATTTGGATCGGTACAGATCCAAGAAGATGGCATATTTTTGGCTCAAACTTCTTTGGGTCCTTTATCTTGTATTTTTAGGCTTTTCGATCACTTCTCGAGTCATTTTAGCTTAATCTGAATGTTCTAACTCCCATTGAATTCTACTAGGTTAAAAACCTAGTTAACATTTGCCTTCTAGAGTACACTTTCATTAGAAAAAGATGTGCTTTAGAATTGTTTATCTTTGGGTTTCTATTTTAAAGAGTTTCATTGATCGTATCTAGTCATCTAGAAAAGTTATCTACGACGTACCGGCTAAATATCTGGCCCTTAGTGTAATTCTCCATTGTTCGTAGTTACGCAGTGATCTTGGCTTGTTAATTTCCAGAATGAATATGAACATCGAGTAGGTCGAATAAGGAAAATTCGAGACCGTTCAAAGGAGCAAATTTGGATCAGTGCTGATCCAATTGGATCGGATTGATACCGATCTAAGTACTTGACAAATTTTCCGTACTCCTCTCTTCCTCTTTTTTTATATAAGGGGTTGGATCTCCCCCTTTATCATTTCACCTTTTTGAGCCAAGCCGATCTATTCGCCCCAAGTCACTGCTGATCCGAGACCTGCAAACATAAGAGAACCACCGTCGCTGATCTTCACCACCAGCATCATCAGCCGCGGCCTCCTGGAGCCACTGCTGTTGATCTAAGTAGGTCCCACCATTGAGATTACGTCTGTTTTGAGGTGTTGCTGATCCGTCCAATACTCTAGTTTGGGTTGTCTTGAATCGGAGATCAAATCACTTTTCTCAATTTCGGAGGTCAGTGATGTGGGTTCTAATGTATTATTACATTAGCGATTGGTGCTGAAGTTGTGTTCGTGACGGATACAGTGGAAGATTCGAGCTGATTGTGTTTTTATGGAAGAAGATAGCATATAAGTTGTGTTAGTGATGAAGTTGTCTTGATGTGGATTTTGACCATTGTGGGTTTTGCCACAGTGCTCGAATTATTTTGCTATCTTCATCCACGGAATCAGAATTAACTTACACCGAGTTACATAGTCGATCACGGCACGACGTCTTACGGATTGATTTTGATTTTTCTAGGAGGTGATAATAGCCTAGGGTAGCGTCTTGTATGCAACTCATGTCGTTATCACTTTCCAAAGATCTAAAATCGACATATGTTGAGAATTTTCTACTTGATTCGGACCCATCGATCTATCGTTGCTCGCTTTGGATTGGTCTTGTCATTGCACAATCGGTGTACCTAGAGTAGGAAGGGCTTCTATATCACTTCAGACAACGGATCCATTATCGATCGTCGATTGTTAATGGATAAGTATAGAAGAAAATAAATTAATAGGTTATATGGATTGCTTTTTCCCGTGTGAGTGAGCCATCTACACGGAATGGTTTGTTCATAGCATTTAGGAAACCAAACCCATTCTCACTTAGATTACACATCACACACACCCTCGGTTAATACTTGTAATCCGATCGGTGGTTGGTACACGTCAATTATCTTCCAGATTTCAAGTATCAACTACACTAGAGTTTATAATTTAGAGAGTAGGCGTACCTAACTATTTTGAACACAAGCTTTCTTATATAGAATGACGTGCAAATCTTTTCGATGTAAATCAATTGAAGGGAACTCACCTCTTTCTGAAACGGAGTCATCTTCGATCCCAGCTGGATCCACCACTTCCATAACTTCATCGTCGATTGCACTCCTTCTAACTTCAGAGTCTTGCTTGATCCTTTGGAGAAAGCTCCTTTAATAGTTACATACAGGATGTTGCGAAGGATTTGCTCGCAATACGCTATCCTAGAGGATGATGTGCTTCTACCATCAAGAGGAGAATTTGCTCATATGCCACCTTCTAGTTACGTGGCTTGCCACCGGCATATGTGTATGTATGGTGCAGTGCCCCCGTTCATTCAGTTCTTAATGACAATAATTCAGAACATAGGATTGGCTCCATCCCAAATTCTTCCAAATGGATATGCCACGCTGACGTGCTTATATGTTCTGTTCATGCGGACGCTTAATCGTGCCCCGAGTTTCATTGAGTTGCAGTATCTTCTATTATTCAAAAAGAGAGAGGCTAACCCATCACTTGTCTATATTGAGGCCCAATGTAGCCGAAAGCTTATACTGGATCTTCCCAGCAAAGTTCCTTCATTCAATAATCAGTTCTTTTTCGCTAAATGTCCAAGAGATTCAACCTTTTATGGACCATGGGGGTAATTCTCTTTCATCATGCTTGGAATTTCCTTTAATTGCTATAAGTGTTCTGAATGATCGTACATTCCTTGCAGTTCTTTCAAAGATTAACAAGGATCCAGCACTAGGCACGGTTTTAGCTCCCTAAAAGCGGTCGATGCTCAGGAGCGCATAATTAGGTTCTTTCTTATAGAAGAAAATCTTCGTCGATATAGGCTTTTACACTCTAGAAGGTCCGTCTGATTCGCCAGCGCACCTTCCAACTCCAGAGCCCGGACCCATTCTGTTTCCTCTTCCCATGACTCTGGTGAAGAAGATGATGATGACGAGGAAAAAGATAGTGACCCATCCGATGGGTCAGAGAAGACCCTGAGGAGAATTAAATTCTAGTCGGGGTCGACAGTACACTCAAACTTCCATCAATCCTAGAAGAGAAAGAAGAAGAGTTTATTCAACGAAAGTTCAAGGCTTTGTTATTAAAGGGAAGGAGGAAGGTGAGATCGATGAGGAGCATCCTCTAAATGAGGAAGAAAAAGATTGGGACGTTGACGAGGATGACATCAACATAGGCGAAAAGGCCTTGGGGTTGAGCCCTGGACATGCTTCCTCACCTCCTTTAAAAGAGCCCATTGAAGGAGCTTCTCCTAAGAATGAACCTGTATCCAGATTTTTTCCGAAAGGTGCTGATATTGACTTGGGAGATATAAGAGACATTTTTGTTAATATGAGTGTCTTGATGGATGACTTCACTTCGGAAGGGTTGCCTTCCAAGCTTACTAAGATGATCCTTGTAGGAATCAATGTCCTGACATTAGTCAGTGATCGATCTGGTTTGTGTATTCTGCCGGGGTCGCTAAACTGTAGCACACACTTCACTAGGACTTTATATTATATTATTTTCTAGGATATTTTATTACATTAAATGCCTCTATCCTAAAGCCATTTTATCGCTTGTTGCAGGAATCATGTCTCATAGTTTTTACAGTGATATTGACTGAGTTATGGAGTCTCAGCTTTCACGGAGACACTCTTCCAAGTACCATGCTCCTCGGGAGACTGACGATGAGAGGAAGAGGAGGAAGGATAGGGAGGTTGAAGAGCGTCGCAGTGTCGTGAAAGATCCGTCAAAGAGGAGGAAGGATAGAGGAAGTGGCTATGAGAAGAGGAAGAGCCCGACTACGCGGGAAGATCCGTCAAAGAGGCCAAAAAGAGCTTGGATGCCCCTAGTTCATGGGATTGTTTACTCCGAATACTTGATACAAGACTGGGTGCCTCTGGTAGCCTTCCGAATGCCGCCAGTCAGGTCTATACTGCAACACCTATCTTTGTGAACTTCTGGCTTGAGATATTCATAAAGCTTTTTAACGGCCTCACGGTGAGTAGTTTACTCACTCAAGTGATTTAGTACTTAAGTGATTTACATACTTAAGTTATCGGAGATGCCAGAGCAACACCGGTTATTTGATTACTTGTTAAGTGATTTCGTCGTGGTGCTGATATTAAAGCTATCGTGCATATGTATCGCTCCTTGGAGTGTTGTTTTCTTGGCTCCAGGAGTGGTATGTGATTTTTGCAATATGAGAGTTCCTTGTCTTTGGATGCAATTTTGCTGATCCAAATAGTAATGTGTGGCTTACATAATGTGCATAGTGGGATCGAGGCTTGCCTGGTCGAAGTTTTGCGAACCAAGAAGCAATGCGCAGTTTACAAGATGCGCCGCTTAGGTAATTGTGTTTACTTGGATGTGATTCCACAATCCAAGAGGCGATGCACAACTTACGAAATGCACCGCTTTGATTTGGGCCTTCTCAGTGTCATGGAGCAACACTAGATCTTTGAAGGCAAGGATCGAGTTTCATCGATCCAATGATTTGAGTCGACTTGCTTCCGTCGACTCGACGGGTAGTTGGGGCGTACTTGAGCGTGGTTCCACTATCTCAAGCAACGATTGGATGGTTTTGAGTCGATTTGACCCCGTCAACTCAGCAGGTTACTTTTGTGAACATAGTTTTATTAGTTCAAAAAGCAAAGCAATCTCATTAGTAAAAGTTGGTCAAGTTCTGACTATTTACAATGCCTCCGGTATTCCGGGATGGCTTATTTTCGGGAAATAGGAAATACATAAGGTAGTCTTGGATAGAGTAATGATGTAGCGATTTGCTGTTCCAAGCTCGGGGAATTTGGGTTCCATCAATGGTTGTTAGCTTGAACTGCCTTCCCCAAACATCTGGCCAATCACATAGGGCCCTTCCCAGTTTGGTCTGAATGATCTTGATACAAGGTAGACCCGTTTGAGGACAAGGTCTCCTACTTCCAAAAAAAATTCCTATGTAATTCATAGTATTCATTAAACAAAATCAAATTTTATTTTTTAATAACTTGTATTTCCTCACTAAAATCCGAGTTTTTAGAGCTAGTGAATAAATTTTGAAAATTTAAAATTTCTTCTTCTAAAATCACTTTTTCATCTTTAAGCGTTTATATTTCTATTTCTAATCTACCTATTTTCCTGAACATCCTTTATGTGATCTTCATAAGCCATTATATTTTTCATCCAGCTCTGTGGTTATTTCTATAACAACTTCAAATGAAATATCAAAATATACCTCATCTTTAGTTGCCTTGAAGCATAAGTTTACTTGCTCTTCATTGCCATTGCTATCGTTATCACTTGAAGATGGATCATCCTATGTTACGTGGAAAGCACCACAAAATATGATGACTATGATAATTGAATAAGTGCACACATGATAATGTTGAATAGGATCCACGCTGTATGCCTTGCTTATCGAAAATATATTATATTATTATTTCTAACTTGATGTTGTAGGAAGATACCGCATCCTGCTATTAAGGTACTATGTTATTGTCTCTTTCATAGCGACGCTCTGTTTGTTACCATTTATTAATTATTTATATATACTTACATGTCTATATAATTATTGACCCATATGATAATTATCTGGTTTACGGGTGGTGAGTATAATGAGTTAGACTCAATGTGATTAGATTTGTAACCAATAGATCTTGTGAGATCCATTCGATATGACGATATTTTTGGTGGTAAATATTAGTGTAATAATAGAAAGGCTAATATCCATCTTAGCTAACCAACCACAAGATAGCATCCTGGGTCTGTGATGAGTTAGATTTAGTGTAACTAGTCAAATAGTCTGATACTCGGGCTTTTCCTAGGATTTTGATCGTAACTATTAGTACAATATATATTTGATAGAGACATTGTTATGACCTTGAGTGTTATTTAGGGTAGTAATGAGACCGTGTTTGTGTGGGGACACCCACTATTTGTGTTACTGAGTACTTTGTCTCGTTTGCGTAATCAGCTTCTAGTATAGATTTATAGATTTTTAATAAATATGATTTTCTTTTGGGAAAATTGGATTTTGGGAAATCTAATGAACACATTTTTCAAATCCTTCGAAAAATAATTTTAAAGATAATAGAGGAAATGAAATATGAAAACCCAAATAAATAGGTGTGGACATTAGAGACAATACATGGGTATTATGAGATGAGTGGGGTAGAATAGTGTGATGTGTGACATTTAATATGTACCTTGATAATTTGAATATAATTAATAATATCTTCATCATTAATGTACCAAATAGGACTATAGTAGAATGTTAAGATATAGTTACTCGTGTTCTGTCCGTGCTACTAAGTGTGGTTCCTATAATATATCATCATACTTCATATTGGTATATGTCATATGAATGTGCAAAGCACAACAGTTTTACTCAGTTCGTGTTGAGAGTTCAATTAGCCTATGTATTCTCGACATATCACATCAGCAAAGCTGGAGATAGAAGCTTTATAACTAGCATTGGCATTATCAACATTATGGTAATGATATGTTATATATTATTATTGGTTAAGTGCTAACTTCAAGATGTAGGTGAAGAGCAAGAAATAAACAAGAACGAGCTTTCTACCTCATTTAGAGCTTTCTAGCTCATTTAGTTTTATTTCCTTGTATTTTATGTTGATTATTACTATATATTATGGTACTAACTTAGTGATTGCAGGTAACCCCTTTATATATTTACCCTTATTGGGTTTTGTTAATTAATAGAAAACGAACTATGTTGGGCTTGATCCTATAATGGGTACGTAGGCAGTCACATTAGTACCATGACACAATCCACTTTCCATTCTTGTTTTTGTATATATATTTGTATAATGAGATTGCAGGATGGGTATATATTTATTCTACACTTGGAAAGAATAAGAAGGAAACCATTTGACTTTTACTTATGATTATATAGCATGAGTTTATCAAAGTACATCTGTTAGTCGATAATCACACGCCACTTTGATATTTACTTATGTTATTGACTATACGTACATTGCCGCATCTTAACCAATCACTTTATAAGTAATTCTTTAACTTTCAGTTATATTATGTCATTTATGGGTAGTTGAGTCATTTGTTTTTGTCGGTACTCCGGTTTTGGGCGCTAGAAAGAGGGGTTGAAAATTGGAGGCGTTACAACGTGGTATTAGAGCTTAGGTTAGATGGCTAAGTGAAATTAACCTAGGATAGATAGAATAACCTAGGATAAATTGATAGAACTACCCAACAAATAATAATAAGATAGATAGAATAGGCATCGTACATGCAAATGGGATTATTGGTTACATATATTCGTATGACATACTTAATATTTATAGTATTTTTCTCTACATGTCTTTCCAATTCTTGTAAAATACTCATTCACTTATGATAATGAGCATTGGTAATACATTTTTTGATGGTTGTGATGTGGAAAATATGGTGAAAATTTGAGAAGTGAAGTGTGACTGGATTTTTATCATAATGCATAGCAAATAATGGTATAATCCTGATTCTATCAAGTCGTGTGGTGAATTTTATCTGTATTTATGCTATAAATCGCAAAGACGTCATTTTGTTAAAGGGGAGATCCGTAACAACCTGTCTTTTCACCACATTTAATCGAATGTTACGAATATTTTATTTATTGAAATATGGTAATTTTCCGTTCAACTTTTTCGATGTGCATTTGATGTAAATTTTCAAAATTGCTAAATTTAAATAAACTATATAGAATTGTTATCGGTACACTGAGTTAAGCAAACAGGTAATTTTACTTTGATAGAGAGGAAAACAAAAGCGGATGTCGCATGCAATGAATGGATCCGTAAAGAAATTCATATGTGTGTGTGTGTGTGTGTATGTATGTATGTATGTATGTATTATATATATGTATGTATATGTATGTATGTGTATGTATGTATGTGTATGTATGTATATATTGTATGTATGTATGTATATGTATGTATGTATATGTATGTATGTATATGTGTGTATACATACACGCACACACATATATATATATATATATATATATATATATATATATATATATACCGGTATGTATGGCACATCCATTGGACGTATGTAAAGATAACCATATGCTAACTTTTGTTTACTTCAAAGTAGTATGTATAAACGTGCACAAAACTCAATATATTCACTATATGTAAAAAATTGGTTTACTAAGGCGAATGATCTCCCATCTATTTGTTTGCACCAAATTGAAAAACTATGAGAATTATTATAACTCAAAAACTCATGTTGCTTAGTGTTAGAATAAAACAATAATTTCTAGATGCTTAATTAAAATTCATTGAAATAGATTATTCATATTTTCAAAAAAATGTAGCTATCTTTCAAAAAATATATAATATGTATCTTCATTCTAAGTCAAACAAAAAACCAATAAGCATCAAAAGTCTTTATTTACCTCAAATAGAATTATAAAATAACGTATCTTAAGAAATATTCATAGCTTAATATTCTTGTTGTTCCTTATTTTTCCCACTTTGTTTTTCAAATCTTCCATCTTGGCCACCACTAAATATAATAGTTGTGTAGGTAGTCAATGGTTATTGATCTAGTAACAATAGCACCTTAGTAATTTTTTTTGAAATGGTACTCAGATACAACATGCCACTGGGATAACAAACCACAAATCATGTGTCAATAAATGTTTGAGTCACGCTACGTAAATTTCGAACTTGTGACCTCTTGCACCAAAGTTGAATCACTTAACCACTGGGACAATGGTGCTTGTCAGTACCTTAGTAATATTGTATCATGGTTATGGAAAATTTTCTATTATGTGGATTTGGATTGTTCAGTAGCTTTCCTATTATGTAGCTTTGGATAACTAGGTTTGTAAATTATAGCAATTTCACTATTATAAGATGAAAAACATTAAGCAGTAGTCTTATACAATTATAGTGACGTATTTAATTTGACTACTATTGTCGTTTAAATAAAAATAATCATTTAAGACTCAAAAATAAGATAACGTAAACCAACGAAAGTAAGTGATTTCTACATCAGATACTTGAATAATGCTTGAAAAATAAGTTTAAGGTCTACTTTAAAATAGTAAATTCTACAATTGAATGATTTTTGACTATGATTCCTAAATAGACTAGTAAAAACTTATGAATATAAAAAATCAATTAAAAAGAGCATACAAATTGGAGGACTTGAAATCCACGAGAGAAATAAAATTAATTCTGACATAAGATCAAATTGCCAAGTCGACATTACTAATGCCTCAATTTGATGGAACTGCGATGCATAACTAATGCCTCAAGCAATTAATGGTTCTTCATTTTCTACAGTAATCAAAAAATGGAAGCTGTTTTCAAAAGATGGTGGAAAAGAGTAACGATTTAAGGTCTCGATGCCATTGAAATTGAGTTGCCCTTAATTTGTGATAAGAGGACGGTCTGCTTTTTCTCTATGGCAGGTAAGGGAAAAGTAGGGAGACATAGGATAATTTAACAATAAAAGACATAAACGCCCTTTTATTCTTTTGTTTTTCTTTAACAGACACAAAGGCTATTATGGTAACTTCAAAAGCTTCAAATCATTATATATAGACCAATACTTTAGGCACGTCCATTGGACGTGTGCAAAAAAAATGAGAGAAAATTCATTTTGTTTTGAAATAATGATCATATGCATAAATAATATATAACGCAGATAGATATGTGAGCTAACTTCTTTTTATTGTCAAATTGTATGACCAATTATACAAAAAATTCGATGTTATATTTTTCGGCATCAATTTGGTTTTGTATAAATTTTTGATGATAAACACATTTCGTGCAAATTTATAATTTTTACTTTTTAGTGGAATACCATAAGCCAGAAATGAAAGCATGAACAAAAGTTATTTGACTTGTTTCAAATTCTACGTTTTATGGTTAAATTTGATACATTAACAGATGATGCTAATAAATTACGTGGCTAATTATATTCTTACACCAACATTTTCTAAACATACGCCAAAAAACATAATAAACTACTCTATATCAAATATTACTTTACATACACCGTGTCTTTTACAAAATTGCCCTTGTTTTCATCTTCTTTATCTTCCCCTTTTCAATTTTAAACTAATTTAGCCAAAAATAGAAATTCCTTACACAAAATTAAGTAAGTTTAACAACAATATTTTAGTTCGATCACAAATATTTTAACTTTTCAATAATTTCTCAATTTCAACAAAACTACTCTAATTTTAGGAAAAAAATTAAACACTTCTAAATTATAGCAATTAGTACTGAATATTGTTTTAATTGAAATTTTAGGTTTCATAATGAAATAATTCATTAACTTTTTCATTAAAATATGTAGTTTGGATCAAGTTTCATTAATTTTAAGGTTAGTTTGATGGATTATATGCAAAAGTTTAAAAAAATCAATTAAGAAAAAAAATGGTCTTTTAGTAGTGGATTTTTATAGGAAAATAACTGTGTACATTAAGTGATTTTTGGTGTATGAATAGAATTTGTCTAATTACGTGGTAACTTGTATTTCAGTCAGAGCTTGAAGATCTAAGAATAACACATAAATTAGTTTTAGGTATTACGATTTGAGTATCTTCATCGATTTTAACTATGTGATGTCGTTTTTTGTATTGTCTATTTTTTATTTTTTTCAAGCTTGAGTATGCACTTTATTATGCATTGGTAACTTTGTAAACTGCACATTATAAGCAATGGATAATTATAGAAAAAATACAAAATTTGAAGCATATGACGATCAACATTATTATTAAATAAAATTTCCACATTTTCACACACATTTTTGTGTGTATGTGTGCATTTTTGTGTGTGTGTCTTTATAATTTTCCAGACAAAAAAATTAGAAATTACATAAAGCTAAATGTGTGACATAAATGGAATCAACTTTATTTGGAAATATCTGTAAAGAAAAGGGAATTGATGTGTAAATTTGTAGTGATAATGGGGAAAAGTCATGTTAAACAAAATAACATAATAGTAGTTCTTATGATAAATAAACTGAGGATAAGTTTGTGTGATTGTATATAACATAATAATAATGTGAGAAGAACATTTATGATATACATGCCTCAAAATTATAGTTCTTATGAATAATAGGAGCTAATAAAGATTTAAATAATGCGATGGGAAATAAATCAAGTAAATACGATATTAAAATCATCATGTCATAATCTAAGGTGGATATAGTGCATCCACCTATAATAGCTTCCATATATGGAATGATGCAAAATAAGAAAGAAAAATTGAATATCCTAAATTACAATATCCAGAATGAAGCTATTGTTGTTTCTAAAGCTAATTATTTGAATTTAAAGCTCATTTATGATTAATAATAAATTTCCTTACCAAAAATTTTAACAATGACTTATTTACCAATTATTTCTAAAGCTATTATTCGTTATTGAAATTAATTATCCTATAAAATCATCCTAATATCCAACATCATCAAGTTTATTTTCAAATTTTGTTTACATTAATGCACAATAATTTTCATTGCCAAAAATGGAGTGAGAAGTGTAAGTAATGCTTATTTCCATGTATCAATGAATGGCATCATAAATTACCATACAACTTGCCACTATGACATCTTCTTACCATATGCTCTATTGATAATAATTTCTTTTGTAAAAATTTGTTTTAATATGACAGTTCTCATCTATAATGAAAGGATGCTTGTAGGTACACTACTGCATTAATTAAAAATTTAGTTATTAGTGAAAACCATTTGAAATATAGTAGTTGGTGAAGAACGACATACTAAGACTTACTATTAACCAAAATAAAATATTAAATGTAAAACTTTGTAGCAACTACTTCTAAAAACAAAGAAAATAACAAAATATTCTTACCTAATAAAAGCTTCTTTCATCAGAAATGATAACAATCGGGTCATAGAAAATAACTAATTAACCTTTATCTTAGAATTTCCAGAAAAAAACGTAATTTCTAGAGAAGAGTAGATGTAAGAAATTTTGAGTAACACAAAAAACATGTAAAACAATAGTATTAACTTATCGAAAAAATAAATAATGAAAATAAATAACTTAATCTAAATAAAAGGAAAAATCAGTAAATAATAAATAATAGTAGAGATTTCAACCAAAATAGTTAAAATGAAAACACCAATATTCAGAATAAAGACATATTAGATTAAAAAGAAGAAAAAAACTAAACTTTTGAATATGAAAAAATGTACATATACGTGGAGGATAATGAGCAAATTCTAAGAATTTTAAAATTGTGTCCAATCGGTATAGTTCTTTGACTCATGATATTTTAGAAGGATAGACGATAGACTGAGATTTTATACTAATAAAATCTAATATGGAATATAACTTATCAACGTTTGTGTACACATACTAGTGGGTTATAAGAGATTATTGGACCATTACCAATAATCCGACCTATTCACTTCACTCTCTCTCTCATGCTTTTGGACTGAGATAACGAGCTGCGCACCTAGATAACCATAGAACCAGCCATAAACTGGTTGAAGAAAAAATAGCTACGTTTTATAAAGGCGAAACATCGCTGTTATAAACTTATAACCTATCCCTCCCCAGCCGCCACAAAACTTCCATCATCCTCCTTCTTCAACATTCTAACCCGAGAACTGCTCCTTTTCACCAATTTTCGCTCCCAATCATCGAAATCCATACGTCAATATACAAATTAGAACTTGTTTTTGATATCTACATGTGTAGAAATGTCTAGATTACTCAAAAATTTCATGAAAAAGTTCATGCACGGAGAAAATAACGGTGGCGGTGAAGGTCAGATTATTGTGTAGTATGGTAAGGAGCTTGGAATAGAAGATCTGCTCGAGGCCGTCGAAAATCTCGAGAATCATGGAGGAGGCGGTCGCCAGGGTTGCGAAGGCCACAAGGGTGGTCGAGCAGGAAGGATGCGCATGGGAGTGGGACAGGCTACCGCTAGAGTTGCTGAGCTTAGTGGTTTTTTGGATTCGAACCTCAGCACGGCGAAGACGCTTACGCTTACTAACTTTCGGACGCTTCCAAAAGGGAAAGTTCATTTTAGCACATAGATGAGATTGGATGTAAGTATTTTATTATATTTAAAATAGTTAAAAGTAAATTCTCACTTTAGATATATAATTATGAATTTGTTTAAATTAGATAGTCGCGGAATATCCGTTCACAGGGTTCTTTAGCGAATTTTTATAGGAATTTGGCAAGCATTCCTACAGTTGTAGTACTTCTACATGAGCTTGGATTCCATCATTTCTTAGGTAATTTAATGAACCTTTTATGTTAAAAACCCATTAATTTATTGTAGTTTAGTTTAGCTTGTTATGTAATTTAAAATTCTAAGCATCAGTAACTTTATTAAAGGAGATGTGCAATTATGCGCTGCTAAAGCTCTACGGTGATGTAAAACTGCCCAAACATTTCGGTTTCGTTGCGGTGAGCTAGGAATTACACCGCTTAACTTTTCAATGCTCACCAACATTAACATAGGAGTGGTTGCTTTTCCATCGATCCCAGACAACATTCGATGGCGTGATCTCGCAGTTGTTCAGGATCTTCTTCCACATTTTGACATTTCACCTTCATCATCCCTGACCGCGGGCGCTATTAGTGTCAGTGCGAAAACTGTTGCCATGGACAGCATACTAAGTGAGTATTCCCCAGAGCAAGATTTGGAGCTTTCTAGATTGTTTGTTTTACACCTCAAGGGGAACTTATTTTTCAGCACAAGCAATAGTAGTTTATCTATCGACTTTATTGATGCCGCATCTCATTTGGATTTTGGTGATGCTATTATGTATGATTGGGGTACTCCTACTCTTGCATACCTTTATAGATGTCTGGATGCACAGTGCACCATTTCAAAGTTATAGGTTTCTTTGTATGGTTTCTGAGATTTATTATAGTGCTGGTACTTTGAGTATTCCAGAAACTTTCATTTCGTCACAGTGACTATGGATGCATCTAATTTCTTCCCTCGTTTGCTATTTTGGTGCGTGAACAACAGAGGGCCTAGGAGAATGAATCCTACCATGTATATTTGGTTTCCCACAACCAGATCAACTTGAGGGAAGTATAGGGGCAGATTATATGGCACCCATTTCATTCTAGTGCGTCAGTCGATCTTGACTTTATACATATAGCAAGGATGCTTAGCGGGCGAAGGTTTCCACTATTATCATATCCCTCAGAGCTTGGTGCATATTGGTACCTTGGTGAGAGGTGTTGGAGACAATTTTACGACTTTGATGCCATTTCTGATGATCCACACCCTCATACCTATCGATGTATGATTTATCATGTTGATTAGCTAGACCAGGCGAGAGCAGCAGGTTGGTGGGCAACAAAGAGCTTTATTATTACCAGTCCATCATACACTAAGTTCTGGCATAGATTTTACACTGCATATGGTGATACCATTACCCATGCAGCGTCGATAGATTTAATGGGTCCATCTGCTATATGTCATGGTATAGCTCCTCCGGTTGTCGAGAATCTTACCCAGCACAGTCAGGGGTACCATGTACCGGATCGCATGTCAACTGCTTCTCACTTTGGTTGGACCATGCAGTGCCTACATCTACTAGAGAAGACCATTATGTTGATGTGTTTCATCCTCCAGCACACGATCGGTATCCGAATGCCACCCAAATATCATATGCTGGTCTATACGACATGCAGATGGGAATCCGATGTACAGGATATGTAAAGCACAGGCGTAGCATTGACTATTATGAGGATGCGCTACGCCAACAAATAGAGGAGACGGCATGAATGCAAGCATAGTTAGAGGTATATTGTTAGAGATTTGCTGACTTCGGTCTGTATTATGACAAGTTAGCTGGCACGAGCGATGGCAGAGACGGTGATGATGAGACATGTCATCGTCATCATACACGTCCATGTACGGATGATTAATCTTATGTACTGTATGTTATTCATGTTGTCGTTGATGTTATTATTCATGTACTATGATAGATGGTATGTCTACTGTGTTCATTTTATACATCGATGTCATTATTTTTCATATTTCTGTGTTTGATTGCTTCTCATTTTGTAGTATGTAGTAATTATGTATTCGCTCTTTTATAAGTACATAACTGTGTATTTTTTGTCAGATATCACTCAGTGACAAGTCTTATCAATATTGTGGCCATGTTGTTATTATGTGCAAATGGTCAAATTCATAATCATTCTCTTTTATACTCTATATTGAAACATGTGAAACAAACCATATCATAGTCACAATTAAAATATACGCAATGTATAATATCTTGAACAAATAATTCCAAATGGTCAAATATGTAATTTATTATAGCAATTGCATAAAACTTAGTAACTGCGAAATGAAAGTACAATAAACTTGCACGAATAGACACTAATTGTTTAACCAATTCCATAAATAAAATTATTCAATGATAAGAAAAAAAAAATTAAGAATGAAAAGAAAGATCTAATGGAAGATTGCCTCAACTAAAAAGTAAAAAAATAATATTCAATCATAACTTTTTCACTTGGCCAATAAAAATAAACTTAAATATTATCTAACTACTTTCAAAGCATTAATAATTACTTGTATCAGTTCTCAATAAAGGCAAGAGTAGCCACGTTGATCAATTCATAACCATTCATTCCCATGTGCTTACGTACACTATAGCCACGCAAAGCAATCTACAACCATTCAATGTTGTGTCTTATCCGACATTGTAGCTATATGTACACTATAGCCATGACTTATGAATTTTCTGTGCAATGGTACAATTTATGTACTCCTTTATCAGTACATGACTGCGTAATTTTGTCAGATAACATTCGGTGACAAGTCTTATCAGTATTGTACGTAGTCACGTTGTTGTTGTGTACAATGCCTTGTGAATTTTCTGTCCAATGGTAACATTTACTTACTACTCACGCTCTTCTTTTATTATAAATAACATCCTCGTACTATTGAGATATATAAACTCTTCTATCAATTTTCCATATAGTATCTCATAATGGTGGACTATAGCCACATTTAATTGCCTTCTTCATACTCATACGAAGGTCTATTGAGTCACGAACTCCCTCCAAATCCTTCTTCTCCGCAACCACCGACAGAATGGTATGTGGAAATTCAAGAAAGGTACTATGAGGATCCGAGGGATCATGAAAGAGAGGAGCATGAGCATCAGTTGAGAGAGGAGAGAAGAAGATTTGCAGATGAATGTAGAATCCACCATAGAAATAGACAAGAACGCTGGGAAGTCCGTAATCAATGGATTGAGAGAGAGCAGAAGGTTGACTCTCCTCCAATATTTTGTGTTTGTGGAGTTTTGGTTACGTTTTCCGCTGTACGAAGCGGAAACGACATTGGATGGCACCATTATAGATGCGAAAATTTTCCAAATGGTTGTGGTTTATGGGAATGGATTGATGATCCATTCCTTAGTCGAGTGGTGGAATATGCAACCGAACTAGAACAAGAACTAGCCACACTTCGCAATAGGCTAAGTTCATTGGAGTTTCAGTGTGGAGGTGGACATAACTAAGCTTCGTTTATCTGATGTATGTTTAAGTATATGGATGTTTATCTATGTTGTTTGTTTAAGTATGTGGTATGTTTAAGTATGTCGTATGTTTAAGTATGTGGATGTTTAACTATGTTGTCTGTCTAAGTATTTTACTTGCTTACATATGATGTATGTTTAAGTACATTGTATGTTCAAGAATTTTGTTAGATAACATATGCTGTTTGTTCAAGAAATACATAGTACAATCCCTAAATTACATAGAACATACACAACTCATATTAATACGTATAGACATACATTGAACTAATACAACTCATAGAATACTGACATGGGAACAAGCACAACTCATAGAAATACCTGGCATAGTTACAAACACATAGAATACAGAGAGTGCCATCTACAAATCATTGAACTCACTCAAACTACCTAATATAACTCACCCACAAGTCAAACGCAGCATGACCAACAAAGTTTGTTTGATGATCCATAAAATACAAGGAGTCAAAAGTTGACCGAGTCATTTGAAAAACATTTTCTCGTTCCACCATGATTATAATTTTCTGATACCTTCGGCAAGCTCTAGTAAAGGTAACAAATGTACTTCTAGTATCCAAATTTCATCTTCTTAACCTACATTATGGATGGTTGTTGTAAGTTTTGTTAATGGTTACCCAAAAATCTTCATCGACTCCTCTTCCATGTATCTCTGATCAACCTAAATATAAGCTTTAATCAACCCCAAATAATCATGGGGAGTCCATGTCTGTTTTTCCATTTGGAATCCTATGAACTTCTCATACCAATACTTACAGTATAAATAGTAATAATGGGGAGTGCAATTGTAGCCACGCTGTGCATTTCATAACCATTCATTACCTTGTCCAAACGTACACTATAGCCATTAATGTCGTGCCATATCCCACACTGTAGCCACGCTGTGAATCCGTAACCAATCAATAGCCTCTACAAACGTACATTATAGCCATTAATGCCTTGTCCAATCCTAGACACGTGGAGAAAACTGTAACCATTCAATGCTGTGTCACATCCCACACTATAGCCACGCTGTGAATCCGTTACCAATCAATGGTCTCTTGAAACGTACACTATAACCAATAATGCCTTTTCCAGTCCTAGCTACGTGGAGCAAACTGTAACCATTCAATGTTGTATCACATCCCACACCATAGCCACGCTGTGAATCCATAACCCATCAATGCCTCTGCAAACGTACACTGTAGCCATTAATGCCTTGTCCTATCCTAGCCACGTAGAGAAAACCGTAACCATTCAATGTTGTGTCATATCCTACACTATAACCATACATTGTCTTGTCTATTCCATATCCTTTTAGCTCCCACACTTATATATACTCTCATTCTGAGCTACTCCAACACACAACTGCATAAAGCTAAAGCAAACTAAGAAATCAAATTACTTACTCCTCTCAACAATAATGGATCCTTACCTTTACTACCAGTACAACCAAGACATGAACCAAAGCTTCGATGATGAACAAGAAGTGATGAAACCATAGGGTTTCAAATGCAACAAGCTGCAGCAGGATATTCTTACTTTTTTGGTGAAGGATCTATGAACAACCACCGTGGTAATATTCCTGGAAGGATTGACCATCGATGTAAGAGGGACTATAAGGATGGACATGAAAAGCTGATGAAGCACTACTTCATTAACAATCCAACCTAAGATATAGTTTGTTCCATCGTCGATTTCGCATGGACCTGGATGTTTTCTCCAAAATTTATCTCAAACTTCATGAAAACAACCCATATTTCACTTACAGGTTAAATGGAGCACTAGAACCTAGAATTTTGCCCCACATCAAAACCTCAACTACTTTACGTATGTTAAGCTATGGAACATTTGGCGATCAATTATACGAATATTTCAGAATTGCATCATCAACAGCAATAGAGTGCATGAAGGAATTCTGCAAGACAGTGATCGAACAGTTCGACAAGGAATACTTACGATTGCGCGGACCAAATGATGTAGCTAGAATATTGTCCAAAGGAGAAGCTAGAGGTTTTCCAGGTATGCTTGGTGGTTTGGATTGCATGCATTGGGCAAGGAAAAGTGTCCACTAGTTCTAAAGGAATGTTCACCTGACACAAAAAGGTGCCAACAATGATTCTAGAAGTAGTAGATTCGTATGATTTATGAATTTGGCATGCTTTCTTTGAAGTGTCAGGTTCATTAAATGATATAAATGTTTTAAAACAATCATACTTGTTCACCGGACTGTCTAACGGACTATCAACGGACATTACATACAAAGTTGATAATATCATGCATCGAACTGGATATTACCTAGTGGATGGCATTTATCCAAAGTGGGGAACTTTAATGCAAGGCTATAGGGTCCGAAAAAACGACAAAGAGAGCTGTTTCACTTAAAAAGTGGCAAGCTACAGAAAGGACATCGAATGTACATTCGGCGTCTTATAAGCAAGGTTTTAGATTTTACGAAACCTTGCCCGATTTTTTGATGCAAGAGTTCTATCTGAAATTAGGTATGCTTGTATAATAATTTCATAACATGATGTGAAGTCTGAAAGAGGTGGGTATAAAAACCAAAATATTAATTACCCAGATATGTTTAAGGGTTCTAATAAAAGACCTGAGAGAAGCATAAATTCGATGGAGGAATATGTTTCCATGGTGCAACATACTAAAGATCAAGCAGCAAACTTTAAATTGTGTGACCAATTGGTGGAGCATTTGTGGGCATACAAAGTAAGGAACGGTAGCAATTCTTAGTCATGCATATGACAGTTGTTTATGGAATTGTTGATGAAGTTGCATGTTTATAGTATGTTTATTGTATTATGTTTTAAAGTCTGTACGTTGAATGTTTCATATTATTATTGTGGAACTTGATTACTAAAATATAATATGACCTTAGATGGAAATACATAATGATACAGTAATATTATAACTCTTACAACAAATATCAAATACCTACCTAAAACAAAAGACACAAAGCTACAATAAAAAAGTACAATACAAATACACATCTAAAACCCATCCCTAGACGTGCCACATCCATTTCTACTTCCATTGTCTCTCACTTTCTTATAAGTTTCCAACTGCTCGATTACAAGTTCTTGCTGCAGAGGAGAAAGCTTACTTAAATCACAGGTCATCGGTCTAATATAGTTATTATCTCACATCAAAGCTTCTTTTTGCTCTTGAGCTTGTCTCTTGAGCTCTCGATCTTCCCTAATAGCCTTCTGAAACTCCATTTCGCAGCTAGTTCTTTGTGCCGAAAAGTTTGCTTTATGCTCTCTTGTTTCTCTAGCAGACGTCTCTAAACTTCCTACGAATCTTGAAAATTCCTCACTCCACTGCTCTGATTGAATTGACTTATTTCTTCCAAGAGGACATCTGTCAACATTTCCAAATAGTGCCGATCTTTCCTGATAACTAGGATCGCTCCCTGGACTTGAATCTAAGTAGTTCATTCTTCTAGCCTTATTTTGCTGCTCGAACATGAAGTTGTCAGGGTTCTTCCATTTTGGTACAAAGGAAAGAAGCCCAAAGCATTCTTGAATGGATGGATGTATTGCATTTGATAAGCCTTACACGCTTCTTTTATCTGTTATACAAAGCAAAAAGTGTATAAATATGCAATAATATTCAAAAACTATGCTATTTCAAAAAAATATGCAAAAAATAGAAACAAAACTTACAACATCATAAGGAGCGGTACTGCTTTGCTGTCTATTCTTCAACCTTGTAAGTATCAGATAGTTTGGCATGCAGGGTTCATAACTCGATATCCTCCTCCAAGCAAAACCCGCGTTCTCTTCAAAAACTCCAAGGTGTTACAAAAATCCCCAACTCTTTTTCAAAAAATTTGGCCTTTCATATAATTGTTGGTAATACTATCTTGTGAAATTCGTATCCATGATTTAGCAAGTGAAACATATTGTGGAGAAGTAAACTTAATTTTCTTTTTTCTGCCGTCGTCCGCAACATCTTCCTCTTCAGCATTTTCCACGTCAATAACTTTTATGCCAACATTCAATTCAGCTGTAGTTGAATCCCTACTCCGATTATTGAACATGCTGCTTAAGGATTTCCACTTCTTCTTCTTATATTCTGGGCACTGAAGCATAAGCATTTCTTCAATAGCTTCATCGTTGCTGTCTTCCGTATTTTCTGCATCGCCTTCTTGACCTTCGTCTTCCTCCTCCTCCTCCTTCGAATTGCTAATGATTTCTTCATTAGTAGGAGCCTTGCATGTGCATTGCTTCTCGATCATGAGTCTCTAACTGTTTTGCACTAAGATGATGATGTTGTAGTTGGTCGTTTTGCATCATCAAAGACATATACGAAGAATGATCCTCGTACGTGCCAAAAGGAGAACGTTGTTGGTAATACAGTTGTGGAGCGATAGAATGAAAGTAAGGTGGTTATTTAGGAAGAAAACTAGAAGGAGCATGCGGTTGGTAAGGTTGGCTATAGGCAACGTTTGAATACGGTATATAGTCATATTCGTGTGATGGACGAAGCATTTGTTATTGGTTTGGTAGACGTTAGTCGGAAAAGCCGGTGGAAGAGTATGTGGACATGGATATGGGTTTTTGCTCACTATTTTTTTTCAGAATGTTTGGATGAGGAAAAAATTTGCAAATTTGTTTGATTAGAGGAAAAAGAAGTGAGGAAGAGGTAGTGTGGAAGGAGATGGAGGAGGGGAGGAGTTTATAAAGGGGAGAGTGTAGCCGTTGAGACTAGTCGTTGTTGTCTCAACGGCTACATTTTATAACGGCGAAGCTTTCACCGTTGTAAGTTTATAATGATGAAGACTTCATCATTATAAATTTATAACGGCGAATTCTTCGCCATTTTAACAACCAGTCCTATATTCAATTGAGCATCCATGAGATCGGTTTGAACCAACCATAAAGAAGTGAATAAGCCACACCTGGTTGCACGGTGGTCAGTTTTTCAACTGAACAAGCCATTGTTGGTTGTGTTCACTACACCAGAATCCTCATTTCGCAACGGCTTTAAGCCGTTGCAAAATCATTTAGCAACGGCTTTGAGCCGTTGCGAAATGGGCAGTGGTAAAAATTTCGCAACGGCTCAAATCCGTTGCGAAATATATGTTTTGCAACGGCTAAGGGCCGTTGCAAAATATACTTTAGCAACGGCTTGTAGCCGTTCCGGATTTTATTTTGCAACGGCTTAAAGCCGTTGCTAAATGCAGATGTATAACTAATGTTTTAAATATTAGCAACGGCTTTAATCCGTTGCTAATTAATATTTTATTTTAAAAAAAAATATTCGAAATTTTTCTCTGCACCAGCGACAGTCATTTCATTATTATAATTAATACAAAAATTTGCAAATTTAATAGTATCACAAAAGAAAGATTATTAAACCAAATATTTTTCATAGATTAAACACAAAAACCAAACATAACAAATGTTTGAATTATAATGTTCAACATCAACATATACCACTATATAGTTCAACAAGTATACATAACATACATAGTACAACAACGACATCATTACATAATACTACATGCATAGTACAATACATACGGTACATAACGTCTTCCTCCAATCGTCTAATGCTTATTGGAGACTGGAATATTGACATAAAATACTTATTTCAAAAGTGCATGCACCAAGTCCATATATCAAAACAGACATTCACCCCATCATACCTAGCCCTCAAACCCCTGCCTTTACTAGTCAACAACAATCTGACCTACTTCCTCCTCTACCGCTGCACTGCCTTCCCTTGCATTCACGGTTCAACAAACCACTTCATTTCACTGCTGAACCAATCTGATTACTGCCATCAAACTCAACAACCACTTACTGCTTTTCACTGGCCTTCACCACTTCAACCACCCTACTGCACCATTATACTCCACCATCTACATCACTGCAGTGCATAATATCCACAACAACAACGCCCAAATACAACTGTAGTTCCTCCAACCATCAGCCATCAACACACTACCATCTTAAACCACTCACCCCTCTAAATCTACTACCCCCTGCCTGTCAAATATTTTCACTGCACACTAGTGCATATTATTGCAACCTATTGTCTGCTTCTTCTGTACATCACCCATCTACACATAACAAAATTGCCATCACATATACTTCTTTATATCTACTGCCACTGCCTTCACTTTCTAACATCACCATCTTGCTACAAATCCGCATACCCCTTACTGCTGCAAACAACAATCTCACTGCTGTCAACAACGTACTTCTGATACTTCTGCTATACCATCTCTAGCCATTGTCTTCATCTTCCATAACAAAACAACAACTGCTGCACTTCACCTAACTGCACATAAACTTCATCGCTCACTACTAAACCACAAACATCTTACCATACAAACTACTAAACATACAAAACCATATTGATGATTGAAGTGTTGTGATATTGATGCTGTAGGAATAGTTGAATGCAAATGTACATGGTTGAGAGATTTGTCGAAGGCAGTTGAATGGTATTGATGTTTGTAGCTGTGTGGTTGTGAAGTGAAGTTGTAGTTAGATAGAGACAGTGCACTGTTGTAGAAGTTTGTAAATACAGTGATGTTAGGATTTGGCATAAGTTTGAATCCATTGTAAAAGATAATTCTATAAGCGTGATACCTCAGTGTTATAAAAAGAGCGAGAAGCCTGAAATTTTTATATGCCAAGTATTAAAATATCTCATCATTACCAGTTGAATAAAACTACTCTCGAACATAAAAAAAATACTTTACAAAAATGTTACTTGTCCACAGAAGAAATAAAATTATTTTAAATGGATCAGAGAGTGATATTTAGTACATGATATTGTCTTTCAAGCATAAGATATGTATTGCATCACAGCATTGGTAAATATAATGTTAAAATTTTCTAATTTAAGCTTATTATGGAAAATTTTCTATGAATATTTTTTGCTAAATTCGTTGGGGAGAAGAAAAGGACTAGTTAAGAAAAGCACTAGTTAAGAAAAGCACTGACTAAAATAGACAAAAGATTCATATTCAACTTCATATAATATTACTTGTTGGAAGCCATAGGCATTGACAGAATAATATGGTGGTACTAAGAAATTAGATAGTAGGAATAAAGCTATATATTTTAGTCAATTATATGGGAATTGACAAAAGAATATGAAAACTATAACCCAACATCTGAAAATGGGTATCAAGTGGACAGAAATCAAAACAACACTGGAAACAACATCCGAAAACGCAGTGGAAATAAAATGAGAAAGAGAAGCGGACACAGAGAACAGAAACAGAAACTATAACCCAACAGCAAGCAAACAAATTAACGGAGGAGAAAAAAATCTAGAGAGTACTTGAAGAAAGAGCGAAGAAAGCAACGGTTGAACGTATAGAATGGCAGCAGCGCACCTGAAACGCAGTAGAAAAAAATCGAAACATCAGTCATATAGTACTTGAAAATCAAAATAGTAGTAGGAATCAATGCTTACTTTAGGTAGAAGATGACGCAAGCCAGGTAGAAATGGGAAAAAGCAGGCAAACAGCGCATTTAGAGAGGTAACTCTAGCATAGTTAAACAAGTTTGAATTATTATGAAAGTGCAATTATAAAATAGTTTGATGAACAATATCTCAGGAAGCACATAACATATAACAAATTATTCACATGACAATAGTGACAGTTATTAGCAAACCCTTAACAAACCTCCACTCCTGCCTTATACTTAAATAGTTGTAAATTAGCACGCAAAGCATGCTTTGGGACTCGCAGTGCTAGTGGTGGAATGTTTATTTCGCTATAGGTAACTCTAGCATAGTTTGCCTTATATGAATTCCCAATAATATTGTTAGTATTGCAATACTTACTGATATTTGCTTTCTACTTGCAATGAGAACTTGGAAAACATTCCACTCATGCATTAACCATGCTCTATAATGAACCGATTGCCTAGTTGTGTATCATCTTTTGAACTTGTGTCTATAACTTTAGAGTACTAATATTATCTTATATGTTGGTATAATATATGCTGATAAGAAAGTAACAGGTTTTTCATTACAGGGACACACTAATACATGTGCCGTTAGAAACTAAAATTAGTTTTTTGGTTAAGACTTACTCAAGAGATGATGCTGCTTTACCTTCATCTTGTCTTTCACGTCATAACTTTCAAACCAAAACTTAGGTAGTGTTTGGTTTGTTGTTTATGAATGGAGCAACAAACCATACAAATCAATTTCACTAATTTCAGCATTCGCTACATATTTCTTCTTAAATCAACAACGACAACACTAACACTATCCGCACTTTACCTCACCAAAGCCATGTTTGTTAACAAAGTAGATGCAACCGAGCATGCCATGTTACAACTCTCTCTATATAAACTAGGAATATTTGCTTTCATCCACATTCTAGCAATATAAGAAATGGTTTCACTGCAAATAACATCATATACACTAATGTGAGAGTAACATTAATGCTTTTGCTTCCATAGCATGCATCCTTTCTTTGCATAAAGCTGCAACATGAGAGTAACAATGTCCATCAACAACCCTAGAAAAGTCATCCTTTCTCTCCGAATTCTTCATAAAATTCAACTTACTAGATTGCATCTTCCATGTCTATCCTCCCCCCATAAATAGAGGCATATATTACCATTAAATACCCACTTCTAGTACACTTAGCTCTATTTCTTCCTCTGACAACATCACAACTGCTCATACTTCATACTACAGCTCCACCGCCTTGCATTAGCAACTCAATCCCTCTGCCATCAACACTTCACACTACCGCAAACTCCTTAGTCACTTCCGCATAATTGTGCTACTGCATGCATCTCTACCCACCATTACACTTCACTGCCACATACCAACTTCTCTGACCATCTGCCACACAGAACACTACACCATCAACTTGCCTCCACCCATTGACCATTGTTACATATCATATCTGAACGAACTGCTGCAACACTTCATAAAGTCCTCTGACCACCAAACACCCCACTTCTCTATTGCCTTTCTTGCTAATCACTAGGTCAAACAAGTTTTTCCAGACATTATTGCCTACACTTCATTCCTAATCTTACCTTCATTGCTATCACCAGCTCAAACATTCTCCATTCTACTTGCTAATCACCACTTTATTGACACTACTGCCTACAACAGCACTAGCAGTCCCCCATTACCCAGTCAACCATTCTCCACACTACAGCGTGCACATCCAACCACTACCACATTGCTCCTCTTGCTCCACCTCCTACAATCCACAACGCACTACAGTTCCTACCCACCATCTCCTGCAACATTACTTCTTCACAATCAACCCAACTGTTCTTCACACGCAACCTCCTCAATCACTCAACCAACCAACATCAATCTGCACCTATACAACACCAACAACCACCAAACCAATCTCTACCCAAGTTCAAATTACAACAACTGCACCCCTTACATCATCGACTCCTACACCTTCAAATTCCTAAAACACACCACAAACCGTTCCTCCTCCTTCGTAGCCCCATGACATCATAACTACTCTACCTTATTTAATCTCTTCCATCACCCCAAACTCCTCCTACATCCCTATTGCACTTCCTCACTTCCAAACCAGAAACCAAACAACCTCCTCCCCTACATCAGTTACCATCCTCTACAACTTCTATCAAAGCTAAATTATCAGAACTTCACCAATCATCCATCCACTTAATCTACACAAACTCCTACATATCATCAACAGATCTCCTCCCTTCAACTACACAAACCACCCCTGCTACAACCTGCCATCATCTCCACTAATAACCAACAGTTCATTGCATTCCTCCAGCAGTACCCCTATCAGCACATAACTTCCACTACCAAAACACCAAACCTCTGCATAACTGAACAACAACAATCTCCACTCAAAGTCCTTACCAAAAATCACTTTAGCAACAAGTTCACCCACCACTCCATACTACCTCTTCCTCTACAAACAAACAGCAACAGACAACAACCAACAGCAGCTACATCTCCATCTTACTATCGCAATTGAACGTGTGTCATACTAAGAGGAGACGTTCACCTAAACATTTGGTAATCAAATTACCTTTGTGTACTCGTTAACTGATTCATTACTTAATACAGACTTCATAATGCCAGATAATATACTACATCATAATTTAACGATAATAAGCGACTTATCTATTATATCACTACTATAAGCTGAGAAAAAAAATTCAAGATCCAAAAATAATTATAGAGTTCCGGTTATAGGATTCATGGCACCCAATAATTTGGAGAACGTACCAACTTTTTGAACCTTTTGGTTATAAGTTATTCAATCGTACAAACATAATCCTCATTAGTTTTAAAATGACATAATATTTTAGAACAAAAATCACCCAAGCTTGTAGCTTTATTATATTTTTCAACTCAGGGCATGAAACTCATCTTTTTATTGGGTAACTGTGATTTTACTTTAAAATATTTGAATTCTTGCTCACATTTTACTGAAAAGTTATGATTAATTTAAATAATATGGAAAAAAGAGATAAATGATCGTTGAAGCTTGGACTAGTAAACAAATTGTATAGTCCTTTATTTACCATATTAATAGTTGGAATATTTCCTTTCATTTCTAGAGTGGACTGGATAAAACTTTGTTTAATAGATATTGCTTCGTACATATAGTGGAATATTAGAAATATTAAGATAACACAATCATAAATATTCAAATTCATTACCACTAAAAATGTTAGTGGAACAATTTAGTAATTAATGTTTGAAAATGAAAATGCTAAATGGTAGAAATGATCAATAATGGTATATGACGTGATGAGATAAATTCTGTAACAATATTTTATAAACAAAGCCCTGAAACTTTAACAATTGATCAAAATTATGAAAATGGTAACTGGGAATGGACATTTAACAAAAATGAATGTTTCTCATTCAAAAAAGTATGAAATTACATCAGAGTTGCCAGCCAGTAGTTGACTGTGACAAGCGTGCATGGAACAAGTCAAATTGCCCAAGGGTGTCTTACTGCTCATACTTTGCCATCAAAGAAAAACTATCAACAAAGATAAATTAATGAAATTGCAACATATAGAAAATAACATGTGTTTATTATATCTAAATGATGAAACCAATGATCATCTCTTTGTTAATTACAGTTATTCCAATTATCTATGGTCAAAAGCTAGGGGGAAAATGAGAATCCATAATAGCAATAACACATCCATCACAAATGAAATGTGTGGTACCAATAAAATGTACCTTAATTTGAGAACTTAAAGGCGCGACTTTGATTTTGATGGTTTAACCAAGGCAACAGGCGCGACTTTGATTCCAGCACTAGGGTTTAGTATTGGGGAGGAGGAAGGTAGCGATGAGGAGAAGTGGAAAGAACGTGGAGCTAGGGTTTTGTGGGATTTGGGGAAATCGCCCTGTTGCCAGAAGAAATTAGAAAGGAGCGGGAGCTAAAAATATTGAAGGGCACGGGCGTGTTGTTTTGAGGTGTGCTATTATTGTACATAGAAGACCACGGTTTGCAATGGCCCTATAACCCATTCTAATATAGCAACGGCTCAAAGCCTTTGCCAAAGTGTTCGCAACGGATCAAAGCCGTTGGAATATTGCAACGGTCTAAGTCTGTTGCGAATTTGCCGCACTATGGTGTTGCAAAAGTGCTTATATGGTGTAGTGGTTCTTAGATACTTCTTGAGAATAAAAAATATATATAAACAGTTATTTACAATTGATGTTACATCCGTCTTACTCCAATTTAAAGTAAGACCCCTTATTTATTCCATTCCATTTCCAGCTTCTTCTTTGCTTATCTCTCCTTCAAAATATCCCTCTTCTTATATATTTTCATTGACATATGCTTATATATGCACACATATAGTTCTCTACAATGAAATGGAAAAAATGCACATTGTTGTGATGAGTTGTAAAATATAGCTATGAAATGTACAAATATGTAATGAAATGTTATAAAACTTTTGTAAATGAAAATTTTCTAAACAAAATTGCTCTGAATGAAAAATATTAGCAGAAAAACTACTCTGTATGGAAACTATTCTCTATAAAAAATTTATAAAATTATCAATCATATCTACCTTCATGGTATGATTAAATAAAGTAACAAAAATTATAGTCACACAAATGGCTACCATGTCCATCAAGAATAATCCAATCTTTGACAACAATCCTGATCAGTCCTCTAGAGAATCTCCTCCTTATGTACTCAATCCTCCTTCTCTCTATCCTCCTTCATTCTTATCAAATCTGAAGGATAAGCCCCCAGATCAAGATGATGATGGCTTTCAAATTGTTAAAAATCGATGCAGAAATTCTTCAGCAAAATCTCAAAAATCTTTGCAAGGGCATTCAATGAATCCTCCGGCCAGGAATCTGATCATTGGGCAGAGATCTAACCAAAGTTTCACTAGCATGCAGTCAAGATTCAATCAAGTTACAAAACCTTCAAGAATTCATCCATCTGAAATACACAACCCTTCCAAGCCATCATCATCCTGGGCAGATTTAGTTAAGAATGGTGGCTTCAAAACTAATGTTGATTTAAACTTTTCTGCTCCTATTAAATTAGGAGATAAGAAAATTGCTGTTGTTAAGGAGGAGATAAGCTGAAGGACAGAGAACAAGTGGAGTAACTCTATTATAGCTTATGTATATGGCACCCATCCATATTATCATCACTTCAGGGACTTTGTTTCAAAAACTTGGAACTCGATTGGTAATTTCGAAATCTTCACAAGAAAGAATGGTTTCTTTATCATTAGATTTTCAGATGAACAAGATTGCAACAAAGTTATACAAAATGGTCATTTTTTTATTGGCGGCAAATTAATCATCTTGAAAAGATGGGACAAGAAACTGGTTCTTGACCGTGATCTTCTTTCTACCTATCCAATCTGGATTAGGTTGCCTGAACTAAATCTCAGACTATGGGACAAAGAGGCTTTTGCTGCCATTGCTAGCGTAATGGGTAACCCGCTAAAGCTGGACGAGCCTACAGCAAACGAGACGCGTCTCAGCTTCGCCAGAATATTAGTTGAAATAAGAGCTACTGATGAATTACCAGATCATGCTCTTATTTCTATGCATGATGGTGAAAGCATTACACAAAAAATTGAATATGAATTCATTCCACCACAATGTCTGAAATGCACTTGCTTTGGACATCTCTCAGAATCTTTCTCTTGGAAAACTGTTTGGAAAGAAAAAGAATCTTCAAATTACAATTTTGATAAAAGTTCTTTGTCAGTTCCAGAAAACACAAGAAATTTAAATCAAGAAAATCAGTTTTTGAAGGAAATTTCTTCTGATACTAATATCTCTATTCCCTTGGTTCCTGTCACTATATTAGATACTGAAAAATCTCTTCAAAACATTGTACTCAATTCAAACTCGGAGGTTACAAAAGGAAATATTGAAAAGAGTTCTATTGTTATGGCTGAGCAATCTGAGAGTCCCATTTCGCAAGAGATATCAAGAAATAATAAAGCAAAAGCCTCAAATTTTGTTATAGCCATGGATACTGATTAGCAAATGACTGAGACGGATCTTGCTCTTTCAGACCCAAATGGCAATATTAAGGTAAACAAAGGTAAACAAGCACAGAGTAAAGGGGATTATAAAGAACAGTTCTTGCTTCCTCCCCTAGCAGGAAAAAGCAATTTTAGTTACAGACATAGGTACAAATGATCCGCAAATAGAAGAAGATATAATACTCTCAAAAAACTGTCCCTCAAAAAGCACAGTTCTGCTTGAATCTATGTTAGAGAATGCTAAATTACTTTTCTCCTCCACTTTTCCTCCTGTCAATAGCAAAAGAAAGAAAGCCAGGAAAAAGTATATCCATGAAATAATGAATAAAAATGTTGATGAATGCTCAACTCCAAATTCCAATTTATTTGAGAAGAAATACATTATCAAAAACCCTAAATGGGAGGAGTTTCTTAAAATCCAAGGCAAAAAAGACTATAAAAGGAAAGGGGAGATGGCTACTGAAAGCATAGGAATAAGCAGCAAATTCTCACTATAGCTGCTATTATATCCTTTATATATTTATAATTATGAATATTATTACTTGGAATGTGAGGGGACTTAATTCCCCTGAAAGGAAGTTAGACCTTTCAAATTTATTGCTTACCTATAAACCTTCTTTAGTAGGCATTTTAGAACATAAACTCTCTGATAAAAACATTGATTTGCTTAGGATTAATAACCTAAACAATTGGAATCTTATTCATAACAATTCTATAGGGGGAAATGGTAGGATCATTGTTTTTTGGGATCCCAGCATTTGGGACCTTTGCAAATTTTCTCTTAATTTCCAATATATTAATTGTAATTATAAAAATAAAGGGGGTCTTCAAATTTGTGTTTCTTTTATTTATGCTTCTAATTCTGAAAATGAAAGAACTCAGCTCTAGAACTCCTTAGATCTCCTCAATTCAAAAATTAATTCCCCTAGGGTGATTATGGGAGATTTCAATACTGTTATGAAAGCTTATGAAAAAAGAGGAGGAATTCCAATTCCTTTTAAAAATTAGAATTCTTTTCTAACTTTCTCATTAAAACTGGACTTATTGAACCTAATATCAAAGGTAACAAATTCACTTGGAAATCAGGTGAATTGAGAAATATTCATTGTAAGCTTGGTAGAATTCTAGTCAATCAAGCTTTCATCAATCATTTTTATGACTTTAATTGTTACACCTTACCCTAATACACTAGTGACCATACTCCTATCCAACTTATTATGTTTCAAAACATTTCAATCAAAAAAAAAATTTCCTTTTAGATTTAAGAATGGATGGGTTCAGGATTTTGATTATAAAAGCATCATCCAAAACTGTCTATAGTTTTCTTCAAAAGGCTCTGCCCAATTCAAACTTAGAAAATTTCTTCAACATACTAAAGAAAATCTCAAAGCATGGAATCTCAACAATAACAAAAAAAAAATGAAATCAATCAAATAAGAGAGGAATGTGTGAAATTACAAGACAGTATTGACTTTGACAGCTCAGACCAAACTAATGTTAAAATTGTTTTTCATTTGCAAAGAAAGCTTTCGAATTCTTTTCACACTGAGGCTATTAATCTTAGGTAGAAAGTTAAAGTTAACTGGCTTTCTCATGGGGACTTGCCAACCAAATTTTTCTATGCTAAAATGTCTTGTAGAAAACATCGTAACAACATAGGAAAATTAATCAACAGCAACGGTAAGATAATTAATGAAGCCTCTTTACTAGAGAAGGAAGCTATTCTTTACTTTTCTGGTCTGTTCAATTGTGTGGAGAGTCCAAGTATTTTTCCAACTATTTCTCCTAAATTCTTACTTCATCCTAACATTGAGGAAATCCTTCTTGCTTCTATAGGTTTAGATGACATTAAAAAAATTGTTTTCTCAGCTAAAGATGATAAAAGTCATGGCCCAGATGTGTTTGAGGCTGAATTCTATAAAACTCATTGGGATGATTTAAAAAACATGATTTTTGGGGCAGTCAATGAATTTTTCTCAACTGGTAGGCTTTTAAAAAACATTAATCATACTTTTATTACGCTTGTCCCTAAAACCAAAAACCCTTCCTGCCTTGGGGAGTATAGGCCAATTGCATGTTGTAATTTCTTGTATAAAATTATAGCTTCTACTTTAAGTAATAGAATAAAAAAATTTCTAAAATTCATCATTTCAAAAAATCAATGTGCTTTTATACCAGACGGGTTTATTGTTGAAAACATTCTACTTGCTCATGAATTATTAAGGGACTTTAATCAAGCTGGTAAAAATAAGATGTGTATCAAAATTGAATTACACAAAGCTTTTGACAAAATTAACAGAAGTTTTATTATTTATATGATGATGAGTCAACTAGGTTTCAATGAAATTTTTTGTAACCTAGTTAAAGAATGTATTTGTAATGTATCTTATTCCATACTTATTAATGGATCTCCTTGCGGGTTCATTCATAGCAATAGAGGTATTAGACAAGGAGATCCCCTATCTCCTTATTTATTCACAATTGCTATGGAATTTTTTACATTACAAATGGATAAGGAGCAGTTGACTAACAACTTAAAACCAATAAATTCAATTATTCCTAGAATTTCTCATTTATTATATGTTGATGACTAATTAATTTTTTTAAATGCAGATACTCAAACTGCAGCTACCATTAAGAAATTTTTTGACAACCTCAGTCAGCAAGCTGGTCTTCAAATAAATGAAAATAAAAGCAAATTTTTTTTAGTAAAGCTTGTAAGAGCAAGATGGAGATCCTCAATATTCTAAAATTCCAACAAGGTGACCTTCATGTCAAATATCTTGGACTCCCCCTAAGTAGCAACCAGATCAAAGAAAGAGATTGTGTCAAATTATATCATACCATTCAAAGTAAAATAAACAACTGGTCTAGTAAATTATTATCTACTGCAGGAAGAGTAGAACTAATTCATACTTTCATCACTGCAGTCATCATGTACTGGCTGCAATCTCACAGCATTCCAGCAAAAACTATGGAGAAAATCGAAAAATTATGTGCTAACTTCATTTGGAATGGAAAATTTCATAAAATCTCTTGGAACACTATTACTAAGACTAAGAAAGCAAGGGGATTAGGAATCAGAAACTTTTCAGATATCAATGAAGCATGCAAGTATAAGCTTTTTTGGAAATTCATAGAAGGCAAAACACTTTGGGCTGAATGGATGAGAGCTAAATATGTCAAAAACAAAAATTTCTGGTCCATGCCCATTGAAAATCACTATTCCTATGCTTGGAAAAACATTCTAAAATGCAGGGAAATTGGAGCCAAATTATTAGAGAGAAAATTTAAAGATGGTAGTCACACCAGCCTCTGGTTTGATCCTTGGATCAATGGTAACTTCCTTATCAATTTATTAGGATGGAATAACCTTTATTGTTTTGGTAAAGTCAATGCTAAAGTCGACAGTATCATTCAAAATTCAATTTGGAATACTCAAGCTCATCCTGCAGCTACTATCTTTAACTCTACAATTTATAAAATAGAAATTGACCCAAGTCAAGAAGAAGACATTTGGAGCTGGAAATTATCTTCAAAAGGAAAATTTTCTTTCAAAAATACTTGGGATTTCTTAAAAGGAGATGAAGTGGAAGTTGATTGGTATAAATCAGTTTAGAATTCAGTAAATTGTCCAAAAATGGCTTTTTGTACCTACTTTGCATTATTAAATCGTCTGTCAACAAGAGAAAAGTGTCGAAAATGGAACAAAAACACTAGAAACATCAACCGCCTTCTTTGTAAAACCGAAATCGAAAATACCGATCACCTCTTTTTTGATTACAAATACTCTAGACGTATTTGGTTTATTGCCAAAAATAAGCTTAATCTTAATCAACATTTGGCTCTCCAAAACATAAGAGATAACATACAATATTTTCATAAAACATTCAAGAGCAAGAAAGCAGAATTCAACAAAGCAACTGTTGTTCTTACTACAGTTATCTACTTTATTTGGAAAGAGAGAAACAATAGACTTCGTAATAAAGTTGAAACTGATAGCATTCAACTTTGGAAAACCATTGAAATAGAATTCAACATCATCTTTCAAAAAGCAAGCAATTCCAACAAAAATAGCAATCGAACTCATAATATATTTGATGCTGATAACTATGAAGACTATGTTGAAGAATACTTACAAAGGGAGAATTTTCTCAAAAATTCCCCATATCATATTACAAGTAGTAGATGCCTGAGAAAGTCAACTGAGTCTATTAATTCCAGTGCTTCAGTTGAAGGTTGCTGCTCCAATATCCATACCATGAATATTTCCTATAAGGGAAGTAAACATATTATCAGTATTAGTCCTAGTTATAAGGAAACTTTTGCTATTAATTATTATACCCTTTTACCTGATATGAATAGGAATAGCCGTCCATCCAACTTTGAGCATCTGTTTCTCAATGACTGTCACCTTCAAAGCAATAACATTAAGACAAATGCTGCGGATCTTAGAGTTAAGGCCAAAAATTATGACAAGCACTTATCTCCTCTAGCTCAAGTCAATGAAACAGACAAGTCTTTTGATGATAACACTCCTTTCAATCAGCTCAAAGCTTGCAAGGGAAGTAACAAGGCTTATATTAATAATAATTCTAAATTTAATAATGAATCTCATACTAATACAAAAACTTTTTTACTTGATTCTAGCAGGAGTAGAGGCGCTATCACGGAAGAGGATAACAATTTTCTCCTGACCATCATAGAACAAAGATTAGGAGACTATATCTATGTAAGCAAGCTAAATAAGCATATCTACCACTTATCTGTTTGGGATAAAGGAGAGTCTAGCAAATCTCCCTCAGTTTCATCCTTAAAAGAGGACCAAGCTTCGATCTTCCCTACCTCCTTAGATTTAAAGTCTGGAGGTAATGGAGGCATTATAGCAAGCTTTAAAGATATGAAGACAAAAACAGTGAAACGTCGCCATTTTTGCCTCACTCCTGAGCTTGACAGACCTCAAACTAAAGAAATAATGGAGTGGAGGCCTCCCTGAATCCTAAACTCTTAATCTTCCTGAGCAGGACATTTCCAAACTAGAAATTATTTCAAGTAGTGGATGCTAAGAGACCAAGGATGCTCAGTGCTGTAAAGCTTTGAAAGAGAGGAAGCCTCCTTGAAAGCTTATCTCACATCGAAGACATGGATCGGCTTCCTCCATTTTTAAGTTTTTGGATATGCTTTGAAGAGTTTAGGGTTTGATTAAGTCGGCAACCCTAGCTGTAAAGTTATTTTCATGTTTTGTTTGTGGTTCATATTGCTTAGTTATACACTCGACTTTATCTGTTCTGGGCTGGGCCCTTTTAACTATTTTCAAAAAAAAAGTAACAAAAATTAAACACATGCGAACATCATTAAAAATGGAGATGATTGTCTAAAAAGAAGCATTTGCATGTAGAAAAAATATGAAATTTACACTGAACTTCTGAATTCTT
This sequence comes from Allium fistulosum, assembly GCA_030737815.1. Taxonomy (NCBI): domain Eukaryota; kingdom Viridiplantae; phylum Streptophyta; class Magnoliopsida; order Asparagales; family Amaryllidaceae; genus Allium; species Allium fistulosum. The sequence goes on from CM060904.1 coordinate 1,227,643,668, forward strand.
ATTGCTTATGTTATTAAGTTCTGTTTCCATCTTTACTTTCTTAATTTTGTATTTCTTAAGAAGTTAGCAATGGTAGTATGCACAGCTCATCTTCATTATTTCTTCTGTAAGTGATAAATGGGTAGATAATCTTTCGTTACTTCATTATTTTACATGTTGTTATGATTAAATGTTGGTATTTATAATGGATCTGCTATAGTGTAAACGATATTCTAGATCCTAGTTATGACCTAGGAAGATAATACAGTTTGTTTGAAATACCATTTATACTCTTCCATAAACTTACTCATTACTGGAATACAACATTTTATGCTTCAATTATTGAAAGAAGGGCCTGGTTTTGGATACTTTTTGGATATAGATTATAAATTAATTTTTGGTACAATATTATTCAACAGGTGGAAACAAATTTTAATCATAATCTGATTGAGAATAAACTTATATGTTGTTCATTTCCAATCTATAGTTATTCATTTTAGATTTGTTTGTACCAATTTGTACCAATATCAATCGATCTACAGCAATAATTCAACGTTGAATTATAGAACCCACAATGGTTAATGAAAGCAAAAAATAAATTACCTATTTAGAGCTTCTTCAATCAAAGCATGAATCTCTTTCGGACTCAACAATCAAAGAAAGATGATACCTAATTTAGTTTCTCTATCTAAAGCACTCATCTTCTTTCAACTATATAATCATGGAAAGATGAGGAAAAACCATTAAAACAAAGAATTGGGATTAGAAACGCTGGTGCAGTAACATTGAAGTTTACTTCGAGAAGTTTTGTAAAGGTGTGCTCGTAAATTGGCAAAAATATCCTTAGATCAACGTGTAATGTTATCGGGGCTTTTGTGTAACTTCAAAAGCTTCATTGAGAGGTATTCCTCTATATACATACATACACACACACCACACACACACACACACATACATACATACATACATATATATATATATATATATGTCTGTGTGTGTACACACATACACATACATACAAACATGTAATTATAAAATAACCATATTTTCCTTTAATTGCACACAGTGCCGGCCCAACAAATATAATGCCCCGGCCCAAAATACAAATCCAGGGATGAAAAGTTGAAAATCAAATATTGTTGCCCCTCTCTGGGAATCGAACCTAGCACATTTCAGTGAAAAGCATACAGCATACCACTACACCCAAGCTTATTGTATTAAAGAGCTGTAACTAATTTTATATATTTAAACAATTTCTAACTCAAATACTAACAAATTTTGCCCCGGCCCAGTGGGTTGCCCCAGCCCACGGGCTTGGTGGGCTGCCCTCTGGGTTGGCCCTGATTGCACGTACAACATTGCATGCATTTGCATGAAGGCAGGCCTGGCCCAAACGCTAAGCAAGCGAGACCTTTGTCTAGGGTAACACCATCGTAGATGGTGGAGGAGGCAACAAAATGTTGTTGATGCTTTAAAAATATATTGATCTAAAAGTGTATCATGACAACAAATGAAAGAAATATCTTGTAGCACAATGGTTTTAGTCTTGACTAATGCCCTTCACACCCAAGGTTCAAGTCCAACAACCTACCATATTTTCTCTAACTTTTTTTCCTTCATTTTTTTCTAAAATTTCGTCTGCAGCAACTCAAGGCACTACATGAAGGAAAGGAAGACATTTGGTAAATTTTGTAACATTTCGTAACTCTTACAACACTTGGCAAAATATTTAACATTTTTCAAAATGAATGGTAATGTGTTTTATGCAAAAAATGATACAAATTAGGAACTAAAGTACAAAATTTATAATACTGTAAATGATTAGTAGCCTTCTCGTTTTAATCATGCTTTATCTAAACCATGCATACACATCTTCCACTGCCTGCATATAATTCTCTACTACTTCTCTTTCCCACCACCGTGGAGCAAAACAAAATCTATATGAATAAACTATGCCTTATATATAACATGGGATATATATCAAATCCCGCATGAAAAACATTATGTCATAAATAACTCTTCAAACAATAAGAATTTGGCCATATGACGTGAAGAAGAGATGTACAGAATGACTTGAACTATCCCCTAATATCATTCATTTTGGAGTTCAACATGAAACTAGATGGTGGTGGGGAGTTCATCCATGTCCATATTATCAGTGTAGGGTTCGACCAGCACCAGAGCAGTCGTGTACGATATGGTTCAACATAGCATGGCTAGAGGAGTCTATCGCTAGCCCTCGTCCATGCCCGAGGTAATGGAATTGTCTAAAACGGAGAAAATAGCAAGCACGGCAGTAGGTTTTTGAGTTCTGGTAGTCATTGATGGAATAGACAAGGTTGGCATCGTTCAACTCTCCTCTAGGTGCTGATCATTCTGCTGGTGGTCGCATCCTTTAAGGTGGTCAGAGTAAGGTGCAATTGGTCAAAGAATGCGGGTTCAGGCATTGACCGACGAAAAGTGGCGTCGCAGGCAAGGATGGGGCCATGTTTCTGATCGTTTTTGGATGTAGATTCAGATAAAGACCAGAGTAAACAAAACGATTGTATTTGATAAAGAATAGAACTGAGAATTTGTATTACACTTCTGAAATGTACACTCTCGGTTACATTATATATTACACGGGTACAAAGGAAAAATGACTGTATTGCCCATGAAACCCTATTCGTATGCTTATAAAAGATGGCCAAATTTCCTTTTATTATTTTCTCTTAACTCCCCCTGACAAATGTGGCTAGGGTTTCTTCATCTCTCCCAGATATATTTCTTCCTTGATCAATTTCCAGATCTGAGAAGATTCTTTGATAAAAAATGCAATTTCGAGTTGAATGAGAGAGTGAGTAAGCCTCTCAGGGGAGCAGGTCAAGCAGCTCTCTTCCATATGCTCTCGACTTTTAGAATTCATCAGATCCAGTGATTATCAATCAAAATTACATGCTTGCATGTAGTTTTGTTTGAGTATTCGAGTTCAGACAATCTTTTGAGATCTGATTGGTAGTGTTCTGTCTTCCTTGGCTTTCTGAGGCTTCCTCAGTTCTCAGCTCAGACCGTAACCTTGCAAAATTGTTCTTTGAGAGCGGTTTTGTGAGAATGTCTGCCTTCTGATGTGTTGAGGGAAGATGATTTATATCTAGTTTTCCTTTGGTGACTTGCTCGCGAACAAAATAAAGATCGATTTCTACGTGCTTGGTTCATGAGTGAAGAACGGGATTGGCTGATAGTGACACGGCACTCAGATTGTCACACCAAATTGTCAGTTTTGTTGTGTTGGGAACTCCTGTTTCTTGAATGAGTGATTTCAGCCACATTATCTCAACGGTTGCGCTAGCCACATTGCGCTATTCTGCTTCAGTACTAGAGCGTGAGACAGTTGATTGCTTTTTGGAGCACCACGATACTGGATTACCACCAAGATAAATGCAGTGACCAGTGGTGGATCTTCTATCGTCGGAATCTGATGTCCAGTTTGCATCTACGTATCCTTGAATATTTAGCGATTTACTTGCTTTTAAGCATATTCCATAATTCATTGTGCCATTTAAATATCTCAGGATCCTCTTCACTACTTTCTAGTGGTGATCAAGAGGTTCCTGCATAAATTGACAGACTTTCATGCTAAAAGCAATGTCTGGTCTAGTGATTGTAAGGCACCTACTATGCTTCTGTATTGCTTTATGTTTTCTATAGGCTCACCTTTATACTTAGATAAGTGTAGATTACTCATCATTGGTGTAGGCATAGGTTTAGCATTATTCATTTTTGCTCTGTTAAGAATCTCAGAAATATACTTACTTTGAGATAATATTAATTCATTGTCTGGTTTACTATGAACCTCAATTCCTAGGAAGTAATTTAGCTTACCTAGATCCTTGATAGAAAAGATTTTTTGTAGATGACAAGTAACATCTTTGATTTCATCGTTATTTTTTCCTGTAATTATGAGATCATCTACATACACAAGAATATAAATAGTACTAATATTACTTATTTTGATATAAAGTGAGTTGTCAGACTTGGTTGGCTTGTATCCTATATTGACTAAGGTAGTTTTCAGTTTTTCATACCACACCCTTGGAGCCTGTTTCAGTCCATAGATGGATTTATGTAGTCTACATACCATTTTTTTGTCACTGTCTTTAACATATCCTGGTGGTTGTTGCATGTATACTTCTTGTTGTAGCTCACCATGTAGAAAAGCATTGTTAACATCCAGTTGCTTGATGTCCCATCCATTGTGTAGAGCAATTGTAAGTATTACTCTAACTGTAGTTGGTTTTACCACTGGGGGGAAAGTTTGATCAAAGTCAAATCCACATTGTTGAGAGTACCCTTTAGCTACCAATCTTGCCTTGTACTTTGCTATTTTTCCATCTGCCATTCTTTTGAGCTTATATGTCCACTTGCATCCAATAATGTTTTTATCCTTTGGTGCTGGCACAATGCTCCATGTTTTATTTTTTATTAAGGCATTGTACTCATCATCCATAGCTGACTTCCAGTTATTATCAGTAATTGCTTCTTCATAATTGACTGGTTCATCATGCTTTAGAACTGTAGAGTAGACTTTTGGTTTGAATATTCCAAGCTTTGACCTTTTTATCATGTGATGACCTCCTCCTACATGTGATGGTGTCTTACTGGTGATGGATTCACTGTCTTGATGTGAGCTTATGGGTGATTCCATGTTGGAATTTGATGCTTCATTGATTTGATCATGACTACCTGTATCCTCTGATGCACTTGGAATAGGCTGATCATCTGATGTAGTATCATGATGTTCAACATTCACCAGGTGATCAATCTGAGTCCTAATTACCTACTCACTTGAGTAGGTTGGATTAGTGTGCATGGAGGACTTAGCATCATAGACCTTGTGAGTGATTTCTGTTTCACTTTTTGAGAAGGGAAAGACATGTTCATTAAAAGCAACATGTCTTGAGACAATTATCTTGCCATTTCTGGTAAGACACTTGTATCCCTTTTGGTTACATGCATATCCAATAAAAGTGCATGGTTGGGATCTAAAACTTAACTTATAAGAATTATACGGTCTTAGATATGGATAACACATACAGCCAAATGTCTTCAGTAGACTGTAGTTTGGTGTTGTGTTGAATAATTTTTCAATTGGTGTTTTATTTCCCAGGACTTTAGTTGGCATTCTGTTGATAAGATATACACCTGAGTTGAATGAGTCTGGCCAGAATTTGAGTGGCATAGATGCATGTGCCAGAAGTGTAAGGCCTGTATCAACTATGTACCTGTGCTTCCTCTATACTATGCCATTCTGCTCAGATGTATAGGGACAGGTAACTCTGTGTATTATCCCTTTCTTCATAAAGTATTCCTTTAATGGGTTGAATTCAGTGCCTCCATCTGTCTGAATTACATTTAGTTCATTGTTTGTCTGCTTTTCAGCTTGTGTGATAAATTGTATCATTACATTTTGAGTTTCTGCTTTTGATCTAAGAAAGTAAATCCAGGTATATCTAGAAAAAGAGTCTACAAAAGAAATGTAATAGTTAAATCCATAATCAGAGTTAACTAGGGCTGGACCCCATAAGTCAACTGCTACCATTTCCAGAGGTTTTGTGTGTTTAGTTATTGATTTTGAAAATGGTAACTTATGACCTTTTCCCATTTGACAAGATGTACACATGTATGGTCTAGATATATTTCTAAATTTTATATTATTGTTCTATAGTACAAACTTTACAGTATCAACACTGGGATGACCCAATTTACTATGCCACAGATCAAACACTTTCTTATTATCAATATTAACATCACATTTTGAATAGTTGCACCAATTTCTCTCTGGAACAGACTTAGGATTCTTCATCAGATTGAAAATATATAGCCCATTTTGCACATTAACCTGTAGTAAGATTTTTTTGTTTAGTAAGTCCCTAACTAGACAAAGCTTTGGGTAAAATTCAAAATATACTTGATTATCATTAGCAAATTGAGATACACTCAACAAATTTTTCTTGATTTATGGCACTATAAGTAAATTATTAAGATGTAACTCCCTTTTGCCCTTGATTTTTACTTTTCCAGTATGTGTAATTTGAATTGATTTTCCATTACCCATAAAAATTGATTGCGTACCTCTGTATTCTTTATTTCCAAGATTGAGATTGTCGAGATTGTTGGTAATGTGATTTGTTGCACCTGAGTCTGGGTACCATTCTTCAAACTGTAGATCATCAGACTTTATTTGTTGATCTGAATCTGGTTGACTTCTTGAACTGCTGCCTTGTTTTCTTGATTCCAAATTTGCTTGAGAAATATTGACATTTGGATTGTTATTTCTCTGACCATTATTCTGCTGACTTGTGGTGAAATTTTGATCAAATCTAAAATAGCATTTGGCAGCAGTGTGGCCAAATTTTTCGCAGATTTGATACCTAAGTCTGTTAGAACTATTCCATCTTCTACGGCCTCTGCCTCTGTAGTTTTGTCCACCCTTTTGTGCATTTTTTTTATTTCTGCTGCTTGTTGTCTTTTCTTGATTTCTGCCTTTGAAATTTGATGCATAGTTTATGGATAAGTCCGGGTTTTATGGCTTCTTTTGTTCTATTCTACCTTCTTGTGCAATGAGTGTGGACTGAACATACTGAATAGATGGTAAAGTTTCTCTTGAAGATATAATTGCTACAACAGACTCATAGTCTTCCTCTAACCCACTCAGAATGGTCAGGATCTGCTCTGTGTCGGTCACTTTATGACCTGCAGCCTCCAGTAAGTCACAGTATGTCTTGACTTTGGTTAGATATTCTTGCATTGACATATTATCTTTCTTTAAGTTCTGGAGTTGCCTTTTGTAATGTAGAATTCTCGCAGCAGTCTGTGAATTGAATATTTGATTAACTATTGCCCATATTTCTTGCGAAGTTTTACATCCCACAATTTGAGATAAAAGATTAACATTGATCGATGACATTAACCATGAAGCCAACAAGTTGTCCTGCCTTTGATAGTTGATAAAGTCTTGATTTGGAATTAAGTTTCCTTTGCTGTCACTTATCATTTTCGGTGGAATTGCTATAGTGCCATTAACATACTCTTCCAATCCATATCCTCTGATAGCTGTTTCTATTTGATATTTCCATAACAAGTAATTGTGTTCATCTAATTGAACTGCAAGTTGACTCTTTGGTTTTATGATACACAGATTTGCCATTTCTTGAGTTGGGTTTGATGCATTCCTTCTGGTGGGAGATGTTGTTGCAGAATTACCTTCATCATCGCCTGCCATTTTGGTGAATTGATACTGGCGAAGCAAAATACAGTAATTGCAGCCAGATAAGAAACTTTAGCAAGAACGAAATCTGATCTTCAAATCAAGAATCTGATTCTTGATTTGAAGATTATGAGAATGGTACAAGAAAAAGAAAACTCTTCTCCAATGAGGAATTTGTCCGAGGAGAACCCACTGCAGCCTATCTTGAATGATGAAATCTTACTGACAAGATTTAGGCGAGGTAGTAGCAGATTAGCAAATTCGTGTTAATTTTCTGTAAGCTGATTTGACAGTGCACTTGATCAAAATGAAAGGGATAATCTCCAGTGATGAATGTAAAATCTAAGGAGAATGATTTCATGGTCCCTTTCTTGAAACAAGTCTGGTCAGATAATGGCTGATAGCACTCTTCGATTCTGCCATTTGGCGTTTTGCTCTGATACCAAGATAAAGACCAGAGTAAACAAAATGATTGTATTTTATAAAGAATAGAACTGAGAATTTGTATTACACTTCTGAAATGTACACTCTCAGTTACATTATATATTACACGAGTACAAAGGAAAAATGACTGTATTGCCCCTGAAACCCTATTCGTATGCTTATAAAAGATGGCTGAATTTCCTTTTATTATTTTCTCTTAACTGATTTTAATGGTGGTGGTCTCTTGCGTGTTCATGGTTGGACAAGTGTGATTTCCAGTTTGTCAAGGGTAGCATCGGGTAGAAAGTGATGGCTATTAGGTTGTTTGTCTCCGCATCCGAAGTCTGGAGATGGTGGAGATGTGAGCTCTCATGGCCGGATAGTTTGGAAGAAGGAGCTTAACGCCGACGTCGATTTTGTCTCAAGTGGAAAACAATGAAACAAAGAAGAAAAGGGAATTTTGCATACAAGTACCTGGAATCATTTCTTTTGCAAGCAAGTAGTATTCCCCTTTCTTTTATAGAAAAATAGGCACAAGGAAGAAGTTGCAGAAAAATTTAGTCTCGAGGACAACAAGTTTGTTTTTTAGTCTAAGGGACACTTTTTAGTGCGAACAGAAAATGAATGTTGTAAATATCATTCTATGATTTACACTGAAAAGTGTCCTTCAGCCTAAAAAACAAACTTCTTGTCACTGAAACTAAATTTTTCTCCAACTTTTTCCTTCAGCCTAAAAATCCCTATTCTTTATACAGAAGGAATTAAACAAATGGCTAATAAACCCCTAGATCTTATAAATACAACAACTTCTTCATATAGGATCCATTTGAGACGCAGTTAGCGCAATTCGGATCGTTGTAAAGTCTAGATAATTTTGGTATAACTTGTTTACATATTCAAAGAACTATAAAATTACGATGTAAAACTGAAAATAAATATATGATCTCTTGATTAATTAATTAATTAATGACATTTTAATGGTATAGAAAGTGACCCATTTATTTTATAAAGAGCCCTATATTCTTTTAACTACAATTTTGAGATCAATGTTTTAATTAATAATTTAGTGAAAAATTATACAGGAAATTATTGTCAAGGACAAAATTTCTCAGGGTTTTAGCCTCAAGGACAGATCTTTGGTATTTTAGCTTGAAGAACAACTTTCTTTAGGTATCAGTTTTTAGTTATTGATAGCAGTTTTTAGGTATCAGTTTGTAGTTATCTGTAGCATATTTTAGATATCATTTTTTAGTTCGGTAGCAGTTTTGAAAGAATGTTTGTCCTTATGATTAATTTTTAGGAGAATGTTTGTCTTTGTGGTTAAAATATTGAGGTCGTGTCCTTGAGGCTAAAAATATACAAATTTTTGTCCTTTAAATTAATTCCCCCAAAATTATAATAGGTCAATATATAATTGAGGGGATACTTGTGAAAATTATAATTTGTTAAATTGGGTATATATAAAAATATTATTAGGATAAATCTGAAATCTATAATAGAAGTCTTCGTATCCATGTAGCTACCAACATTCACAATTATGATAGAAGTCTGCTCACCAGTGTAGCTGTCTATAATTACATAATATTAGATTACCCTTAATTGAATATTAAAAAATTTATTGGTTAGAAATATTTAAGTGACCATTTTGAGTATATAAGAAAAATATTATTCTAAGTAGTGAAAGATCATAAGCTACTCTTATAATAAATATAATATTTGTACACGTTTGCCAGTTTTATTGTGTATATAATTAATAGTAAAGGTTATGTATACATTGTTAGTTTTACAGCGTACAAATAATATATAAGGTCAGGTACACATTGCCAATTTTATAATGTACGAATGATAGATAAGGATAAGTACACATCGCCAGTTTCATCGTGTACACTTTAATAATTTTAGTATTGTACACATTTGATAGTTTATTGTGTACAAATTTATATTCGTAGTAATTCACACATCTCCCAGTTTATCGTGTATAATTAATATCAGATAATATCACAAATATATCATCCATATATCTCATATCGCTTCTAAGCTGATACTTTTTCAAAATATTGCTTAAAATATCGTTGTCGATATATCGTCCGATATTTGTCGATATATCGCTCCGATATTTAGTGAAAAATACTCGATATTTTTTAGTAATATCGTTTATTATTATATCTGTTAGGGAAAAATATATTTATATCTTCACACTCTCAATGTTTTTTTTTGTATATGGTGAATGACAGTATCTAGTCCATATTAGAAATCCTAATGCACTAATTTTTTCTTTTAACCACACAGTTTTACTCTCTTCGTTAGTCTTTCAATAATGAAAATTCTACTTATTCCATTATTTTATATGTTTTATTTTCCGTGAAGACTTTACCATTAAAGTAAGAGCATGAAAGAGCTACTTTGCTTTTTAGTTATTTTTTTATTCACCATTTTCTAATTGGTAATTAGCTTATGAAAATGCAGTTTATTAGTTATTACCATGCAACAAGAACTAAAAGTTGAAATAAAGTTATATATTTGACATATCGATACTGTACGAGCTAAAGTAGTAATTGGTATCAAGTCAATATTTCTTATTCGATAAATTAAGTGAAAATGAAAAGGACGAAACTATAAATACGAAAAATTTAGTATAGTGAATATAGATGATTAGACGACTAAAGAAACAAGGAATATACTATAAAGATGAAGAAAATAATAAAGACAAACAATATACTAATTTCTCGGTTTTTATGAGGATATATGATGATTTGTATTTAATAGAACATCTCAGTAAATGGATTGTAATATGTAAGCTATATGCAATTAGTCTTCGATAGTAATTTGGCATTGTTTATCCAAATATTTAAAAACCTAGCATCAATATAATATTATAACATAGTACAATATCGTTTATAATATTTTTACGCAGGTCTGATATTTTATCGATACTATCACGATATTTAAAATATCTCACGTCAATATTTGACCGGTACGTACCCGATACCAACATTAACTACTTGGATGGTGTATTATAGAAAATTTAGATAGGCATGGAGATTTATATTATCAATGGATTATCCAAAGAAAATAATTAGTTAGACAACTTAAATAATTGATTTAGGGACTGAGATTCAGTATAATATGTAAAGTGGGAAATAGGCTTCTAACATTTGATAGTATAACTTGTCTGTGTGTTAGTATTATATCTACACTCTGCTTTGTGTTTCGATAATCAATCAATTGTGAATTAAATGTATTAACATTACTACGAGTAATCCCATAAGCTACTCGAGTGTTTCACTTGTAATGTTAATATGAATTTAATATGATGATTAAATATTTAAGTGATAAGCTACAAGTACGGGTACCTATGTTTATTATTTTAACGCGCCATGAAATATGATTACTATGATAGTTAAATGAGTGCACACTTAATAATGTTTAATACGATCCACACTTGATATATACTTGTATATCCACTCCCATGTACTCTCTGACCTTAAATGGTAATCAAGTCGGCTATTTTAGGGGAACACAGGGAATAAGGTAGGGGACTTATTGTCTACTTACTTATTTATAATGGTTACGGAAGTGTTCACTCAAATGATTAACAAAGAGATCCTACCCAAAAAGTTATTCTCCGTCCTAAATGTAAAGAACCACAAATATCAGCTCTTATGTTTGCTGATGATCTCTTCATATTTACAAAGCCAACTACTCAATCTTCAAGCACTATTTTAGATTTGCTCGCTAGGTTCCATGCTTTCATTGGTTTGTAGATTAATTCAGAAAAATTTAATATTTCTAATCTCTGGGGTTTTTCACTGGAAGCTTAGCGTTACAGGTGGCATCTAAGATGCAACCAATGACATCATATAGTACATATCTAGGTGTTCTCCTTGCAGCTAAGAGTGTTTCAAGAACTCAATGCCTTCCTTTGTTTGAATTTTTTTTAAAACAATGGCATGTTGGACTAATAGATACTTAACTCAAGCTGGCAGACTCGCTTAATTAAATCTGTAATTTTGTCAATGACAGTATATTGATCCAGGATATTAATCTTGTCGTAGAAGTTAATTTTAAGGGTTAGGCAGGCTATGGACCATTTTCTTTGGATGGGGAATATGCACTCTAATAAAATGATCCCCATTGCATTCAAAAGAGTGGGAAAGTCTCTCCCACATGTGGTTTAGGTATTAGAAGAATTAAATTATGGAACGTGGCTGCTTTTTCTAGGCATTTAGATAGTCTTCTCAATAGATGAAGTAACTCATGGGCTGCTTGGGCCTGAAGCACCACCTGGGAAGCAGAAAGTTTTTGACTATAGAGGAAAAACAAGATAGCGGGTGGATATGGAGAAATATCTTGGGAAGCAGAATGGTAAAGTTTCCTTACCATACTCTAGTAACCCCATTATTAGAGGTCTTCGAAATGAACTGCAAGGATTGAAAATTCCTACTGATGTCGAGCAGAAGTATATTTGGGGTGAAAAAGGCAATGAAGCATAATATTGATGTTGTTTACAAGGCTATGGTAGTTAGTGGAGATGATGAAACTTTTGCTTGGAGAAATAGAGTGTGGAACAGGTTCAGTCCACCAAAACCAAATTTTCATCTATGGAAGGTATTGAAAAATGTTCTGCATACATACTCTATGTTGGAGGCACGTTGTCTAAGTATAGATGCAAGGTGCACTTTCACAATGCTAATGTGGAGGATACTTTTCATTTGTATTTCAACTACATTGTAGTGTACAAAATATGAAAGAGGGTATTGAGCAAGGGAAGTAGCATTATCCCAATAGAGATGGTAGGATTGAGTGGAATATAATATATATGCTACCAGATGGAGAAGTACAAGATCTATCACCCTTATGGTCATGTTGAAACTTTTCTTTTCATAATATGGAGAGAGAGAAACTTTAGGATTTTCAATGGAGAATATTGTTGGAGACAAATCCCTTCATATGATCGATCTAGAGAAATAAAATAAATAACAGATCTATGCAATGCAGAAAATAAATAACACCAGTATTTATAGTGGTTCCACTACCGCGAGGCAGTGTACGTCCACTTAGGGAGAGGAGATTTTATTAATCACTGAAAGATTAGAGTTACAAGATTGATTCACTTTTGGAAGCTATACATAAGAACAATTTACAATACAGACACAATTTTGCAGAGTTTCAGCTCTCTAGGATGTCTGTCATTGTTGTCCAGAAGCTCCACTGTTTATCGAGTGAAGATATGAGGAGGGGTAGCTGCTATATAGCAACCCTGGGGTTTGGTTCATCGGTCCTGGTTCGACATGTTTGGTCAGGCAAACAACACACATGGTTTGGTCCGGTATGATTTGGACCGGCATGCTAACACCGAAAGAGATATTTCGTTCGGCATCACCAAATCACCGAACGAAATATTTGGTTCGGCATTCCTTCTACCGAACGAAAAATAACAAACTCCACTTTATTCACTACTTCACCGCTCCAAACATATAAATGTTTCCTCAATTCATCACTGATTCAAATCACTGCAAGTCGCAAACACCCTGCTTCGCCGAAGAGCATCTCCCGAACGATGTCACCACCGGATGAGAAATCTCATCCGGTCCTCTACTCCACTGCTTCAGATTTAGAGCGGCAGCTGCTCCTCCACTGCCGAACCAAAATTTTGGTTCGGCAAGCCCTAGCTCTGATTTAGGGCCTCACGAATTCCTCCTTCGCTTTATCGACGATGATGTCGAGCTTCTGCCTCCTCTATCTGCTACTGCGACATGGAATTGAGGTAGCAATTTCTAACAATCTCCACCTTGATACCGAATTCCATACAAGCCTTCCAACTCCATCTACACCTTCATGCTCCAAGCAATGGATACTTATACAATGAGCTTCGGCAATGCCATCACCCATTACACTGTCAACGAACTCCGGCAAGGCCACCGCCCGTCAACAAAGTGTTCAAAGTACCCAGTCCGTGTAGAACCTATCAATCTTCACCATGAAAACAAATGTCTCCATGAACCATCTCAACTCTCCCCCTGTGCCACCCCGTGCCACCTAGCGCTTCATTAAGCAAATCAAGTTCGAGCAATGCTCGAACTTAGCAACAGGAAACGACTTGGTAAACATGTCTGCTACATTCTCCTTTATGTGAACTTTCTGAAGACGAACTAGCTTCTCTTCACTCATTGAGAAAAGGAACGACTCTCTCACCTCAATATGCTTCGTCCTCGAGCTGAATGCCAGATTTTCAGTTAAGTGAATTGCACTTTGACTGTCATTGTACACATCCACGCCTTCATATACGAAGCCCAAATCACACAACAGTCGCCTCAAATAAAGTGCCTCCTTAGCTGCTTCAACCGTGGCTATGAGCTTTGCCTTTATAGTAGACAAAGCCACAATCGTCTACAACCTCGCTCTCTAACCGATCGCTATCCCACCAATGGTGAACACATATCTGGAGGTTGACTTCCTTCAATCTCTATCACCGGCATAGTCGGAATCACAAAATCCAACCAAGCTGAAATCACTTCTTTTGCCACCAAAGACAAGTCCATGGTTTGAAGTTCCTCTAAGGTATCTAAAGATACACTTCACTGCTTTCCAATGTATCTTTCCTGGATTTTCCATGAACCTACTCACCAATCCAATCGCCCGTGCAATGTCAGGCCTAGTGCAGTCCATGGCATACATCAAGCTGCCAACTGCACTTGCATATGGGACCTTTGCCATATAGGTCTTGTCCTTTTCCGAGATCGGAGAGCCTTTACTAGAAAGTTGTATGTGCAAAGGCATGGGTGTGCTGATTGCCTTTGCCCCTTCCATGCTAAACTAAGCAAGCACCTTTCGAATGTACTCCTTTTGAGTGAGGCTCAAAAGTCCTAGCTTTCTATCCCTTTGAATTTCCATACCCAAAATTTTCTTTGCCTCTTCAAGGTCTTTCATTTCGAATTCCGCTTTTAGCTTTCGCTTTAAACTATCGATCTTAGCCTTATCCTTGGAAGCAATCAAACATATCATCCACATACAAGAGTAGGTACACCCATCTACCATCCTTTAAATGCTTGAAGTACACACAAGCGACTTTGATGCTACGATCAAAACTAAGTGAAAGCATAAAAGAGTCAAACCTCTTGTACCATTGTCTAGGCGACTGCTTAAGTCCATACAAACACTTTTTCAATTTGCAAGCCCAATTTTCTTTCCCATCTACAACAAATCCTTCTGGCTGCTTCATGTAGATGGTCTCATCCAAGTCTCCATGCAAGAAAGTGGTTTTCACGTCCAGTTGCTCCAGCTCCAAGTCACGAGCTGCGATGATAGCGAGCAAAATACGGATGGTCGTATGCCTCACTACTGGAGAGAATATCTCATCATACTCCAATCTCTTTCTTTGTGAAAACCCTTTAGCAACTAGTCTAGCCTTGTATCTCCTATCATTCTTCACCTTGAATACCCAATTGCAACCTATGGCTCGGCTTCCTTGAGGAGGTGGTACCAAATCCCAAGTCTTGTTCTTCTTCAACGACTCTAACTCTACTTCCATAGCGCACATCAACTTTGAACTTTCATATGACTTCAAAGCTTCATCAAGGTCAAGCGGCTCCTCATGAACCACATGTAGGGCATAGTCAAACTGATCGCCAAGGCTAAGGTTCGCAAACTGTCAATCACCATACCTTTCGGGCGGCCTAATAGTCCTACGACTGACCCGAGTAGGTACTGCTTCATCTAAACTCCTTTCAGCTCCACCTTGAACTGAAATTCCTCTAGATTCATGCACATCACCAGCACTACTAGAAGGTAACCGTGGACTATCATGTGATGTTTCGTCAACTACGTTTTCCTCGACAGCATCAACAACAACTCTACTATTTGGCTGGAACATGGGAACTTCTTCCACTTCCTTAAGCCTATCAGAATCTTCTGATGTGGTAGGTAGCTTCTCCTTCGAATTGAACATAGCAAACTCATCATAAGTAACCTGTCTGGAATGAACAATCTTTCGATCAACATGGTTCCAAATTCGATACCCTTTGGTACCATCGGTGTATCTTATTAGTATGGCCTTGTATGCTCGAGCCTCCAACTTGTCATCACCTGTATGGTGAACGTACACAGGCAACCAAAAATTCGGAAGTAACCAAGATACACTGGTTTACCTCTCCACTTTTTCTCTGGAATCTTCCCATTTATGGCTGAGCACGGAATTCGATTTATGATATGCGCTGCAGTTGATAATTCCTCAGCCCAAAAGCCTCTAGACAAGCCCGCCGTCAATCTCAAGCAACGAGCCTTCTCCAGTAGAGTCATGTTCATTCTTTCTGCAACCCCATTGGATTGCTCATCGCCGGGTGTAGTGAAATATCTCTGAATGCCATACTATCTACAAAAATAGAGGAACTCCCTAGAGAAAAATTCATCGCCATTATCAGATCTCAACACCTTCAACCTAAAACCAGATAGGTTCTCAACAAGCGCTTTCCAATCTTTGAACTTCTCAAAACTTTCTGATTTGTCCTTCATCACATACACCCATACTTTCCGATAAAATTCATCAATAAAAGAGATAAAATACTTTGCTCCTCCAAGAGAAGGAGTAGCAACCGGTCCCCAAACATCTGTATGCATGTACTCAAGTACTCGCCTCGATCAATGGAATCCAACTCTAAAAGATACTTTAGTTTGCATGCCTCACACACACTCCTGGCAAAAGTCCATCTTGTCGAAGCTTTCTCCTATGATCATCTTCCGTCTTCGAAGCAACTCTAAGTCCTTCTCTAAAATATGACCCAACCTGAGATGCCAAAGCCTTATGGCATCCAAAGCGCGAGAACTATCTACTCCAACACACGACTTTGCAAGAACTGTGGTTCCTTTCGGCAAATAAAGATTTCGGAACACATCTCCTTTCATAAGAGCTAGTGCACCTCTCGAAACCTTCATACTATCCTTCTCGATAGTTACCTTGCATCCCAAAGATGCCAATTGTCCTAAAGAAATTAAGAACTTCCGAAGACCTTGAACATACTGGACACCTGTCATAATGCGTATCACTCCGTCAAACATCCTGATCCTCACTGTACCTTCACCCATTGCTCTACATCTAGCATCATTACCCATATGAATAGAGCTTCCCTCTCATTCAACGAATGAACTGAAGTAATCCTTATTAGGCGTCATATGGAAAGACGCCCCCGAGTCCAGTACCCAATGATCTGAGGCATCCGATACTGCTGCAGACAACACATCATTAGATACAGACTTCTCTACCGCAAATGATAAAGATCTGTCTTCTTCCTTCTTCAAATCTGGACAATCCTTTTTCCAATGACCAGTTTTCTTGCAGATAAAGCACTTCCCGTCCTTAGACTTTCCTCTCCTGCCATTACCGGCTGGACTTGGAACGCCTTCTCGAGTGCCAATTCTTCTTATCTTCTCTACCTCTTTCAACAAACAGGCTGTGACTACTACTTCCACCTCTACTTCCTTCACTTATCTCCTTCATCTGATCTCTCAAGCCCTGAGATAGAAGGCCTGACTTCACATCTTCCACTGTCAATGTGTCCCTAGCGAAGTTAACGCCGTTAGCAAAACCTATGTAACGCTAGAAAGATAACACAAAAGATTCATTGTCATTTGCTTCTCATCCATCTTCAAGTCAACAGTCTTCATCTTCATCACGAGATTATTAAAGAAATTAAGATGTTCCTTCACTGAAGTACCCTCTCTCATCTGCATGGTGAAAAATGTCTTCAGTAATATTAGACGGTTAGTCAGAGATTTCTTCAAGTAGAGATTTTCTAGCTTGGTCCAAATGCCCCTAGCAGTGGTCTCACTGCTAATCTTTGAGATAACATCTCTCCCATAGCTAGTTGTAAAGTAGTAAACGCCCATTTCTCCATCTCCTTCCTTTCCACGACTAAGATGTCAGCCATCAACTCCTCAGGGGCAAACACTACTGGATGAACTTCATTCCTCATTAGAACAGCCTTCATCCTCCATTGCCACTTCTCGAAGTCTTTATCTCCATTCCATTTCTCAATTGACAACTGTGATCCTGACGTGATATACATCCCTCTAGTATAGTGTCCTGTAACAACTGGAGTCGCTTCATCTCCTGCCATAGCGTCTAACACTCCTCAATCAATCTTTCAGCTTCGATACCAGACTGTTGGGGACAAATCCCTTCAGATGATCAGTCTAAGGAAATAAAAAATCCAACGCAGCGAAAAAAAACTAGATCGTGATTGTAGTGAGATGAAACAAATAGAGATAAACACCAGAACAGACAGTCACATATCTATGCAATGCAGAAAATAAATAACACTAGTATTTATAGTGGTTCCACTACCGCGAGGCAGTGTACGTCCATTTGGGAAGAGAATATTTTATTAATCACTGAAAGATTAGAGTTATAAGATTGATTCACTTTTGGAGGCTATACATAAGAAGAATTTACAATACAGACAAAATTATGCAAAGTTTCAACTCTCTAGGATGGCTGCCATTATTATCCAGAAGCTCCACTATTTATAGAGTGAAGATATGAGGAGGGATACGTAGCCGCTATATAGCAGCCCTGGGGTTTGGTTCGGCAATCCTGGTTCGGCATGTTTGGTCCGGAAACAACACACATGGTTTGATCCGGTATGATTTGGACCGGCATGCTAACACCGAACGAGATATTTCGTTCGGCATCACCAAATCACCGAACGAAATATTTAGTTCGGCATTCCTTCTACCGAATGAAAAATAATGTCGCTCCACTTTATTCACTACTTCACCGCTCCAAACATATAAATGTTTCCCCAATTCATCACTAATTCAAATCACTGCAAGTCACGAACACCCTGCTTCGCCGAAGAGCATCTCCCGAACGAGCTCATCACCGGACGAGAAATCTCGTCCAGTCCTCCACTCTACCGCTCCAGATTTGGAGCGGCAGCTGCTCCTCCACTACCGAACTAAAATTTTGGTTCTGCAAGCCCTAGCTCTGATTTAGGGCTTCGCGGATTCCTCCTCCGCTTCATCGACAATGATGTTGAGCTTCTACCACCTCTATCTGCTACTGCGACATGGAATTGAGGTAGCAATTTCTAACAAATATAAGAGTATGGAACCTCTGTTCAAGTTATTGCAAAATGAAATAAGAGTGGCTCTTGACTGTTGTGATGATATAATGGAGCCTAATGATAAGGATATGTAAGCTAGCTGACGTTGTTCTTTCTTCTTTGTTTTCCTATGTGTTTGTTTTTGCTCTTATCTTCCTTGGTTTCCTTTGATTTTTTTGAGTTGGGATCAGCATGTAGATTTCAACTATAATTTGTGTGTTAATAAAATTTCTGACAAGGGTCTAGTAAATCCTACTTGCTTGATTTAAAAAAAAACAAAAAAAAATGTTGTAAGAAGTTACCATATCCTACTATTAAGCACTATGTTATTGTCTCTTTTATATGATGACGTTCTATTTACTACCATCTATTAATTATTTATATCTACTCACACATTTATATAGTTATTTTATCCTTATGATATTATTTGGGATTCGGGTAGTGAGTACGATGAGAAAGATTCTATGTGATTAGATTTGCACCAAATAGATCTTGTGAGTTTAATTCGACGTGAGGATATTTTTGGTGTATAGTGTAATACCACAAGGGATAATATCCATCTTAGTTGACCGACCACCAGATAGCCTCACGGGTTTGTGATGAGTTAGCCCTATCGTCACTCATCAAATAATCTGCTCTTAAGCTTTTCCTAGGATTTTGATCATCGTTACTAGTGCAATATATGTTTGACGGAGACATTATTACAATCTTAAGTGTTATTCAGGATAGCGCAGAGATCGTATTTGTGTGGTGATGCCCATCGTTAATGTTACTTAGTAATTTCTGTACAGGAAAATGTTGAAATTCCGACGACAAATAGTCGCCGCAAAGTCATGGAAAACTGTTTTTCCGATGACATAACAACGACAATTCGTCGTTCCCAAAAGCCCGTGGTAATATAAAATCCCGACGACACTGCAACGGTTTTGGTAAAGGAGTTTGTGATGACTTTCCGATGATAATATATTTCCTACGACACAGTGACGACATAGCATACTAATGGTTTTGCAATGACTAAACGACGACCAATCAAATGTGACAATTAACGTCGACATCCCTACGACTTCATAATCTCGACCATTTTCCGACAATCTTGCTACACCATTTGGTAAAATATATTTTCTGACTTTCCTATAACTTAGCGACGACATTTACGCTGTTTTTTAACAATATTTTCATTGTTTTTTCACTTAACTATAAATCACAATAACAACATATATTTCAACAATATTAAACATGTGATTATAATATATATCAAATTCAAATATAGTGATATCACATTTAACTCCAATACATATCAAAAGGTATACTAACACAACAATTAAAATTTTCAATATCATATGATATTGTAGTAGTCAAATGGTACACAAACAATATCTCAATAATACGTCTACATCATACGTGTCAATCTCAATACTATATATAACATAGCGCATACAAATAAAATACATCAACCATACCGATGTTGATGTGTAACATTTCTTGAAACTGATTCGTCATTGAACTGCCATTGATACATCTTTTGAAATTTCTGAAATTGCCTCCGAAGCGATGTGACATGGTCTTGCAACTTAACGGTTTCCTAGCCTCATTGACGTTGTAGCTTACGTCTCTCGTTTCTGCAATTTTTAATAAAATTTAGTATATATCTAACAAAAGAAATCGGTATTGCTGATGTTTTAAGCATTCACGAAAGCAACCTTAAGTATGAATAAAAGATGGAACGTTAGACCAACTGAATTAATGGAATACTATTAGTTCATGTATTTATGTAATAAAAGATGGCACAAGTAAATCTGTTGATTTACTTGTAACTTATCCGTTATGATGTGCTTTTTGTAGCCAGAGGCAGTTCATTTTTTACAACGTAATGGGGCCTATGTCCATGTTTATCCCCGTACAAAGTAGCATGTGCGATCTATGTCCATATTAAAACAGAATAATAACATTCATCTTGTCCTATGAAACGTGTCGTGCTGGTAACCACACTACATGCTATAATTTATCTCGCTCAAATTTTATAAGCCTGTTAATTTGTTTCCGACACATCTCGCCAGTCGAGTACGAGCCTGGTTACCAGCACGACACGTTTCATAGAACCAAAATGTCCTTGTGTTTAATATGGTTTGATGGAATTTCAGAAGACTAATGGGGTTAAAATTGTCGGTTTCTACAGCATGGTACAGTTATCACAGCCGGTCGAGTACGAGCGAAAGCCAAATACATGTCAAAACCATTACAGTTTTGGGCATTATATAACGAATTGTATTTTAAAATAATTACCATTATTTAAAGAATTGTATTTTAAAATTGAACAAACACGATTCTTAGTACCAGCATGTAATGCTTCGTGCAAACTCAATATTCAGTGAATAATGTTAGATGCAAAGGATACTTAACAAAATAACTAAGGGTTGAACGGTGGATTTTCTATCGATTAGAAAACCGTCGAAAAATATAATCGTTATAAAAACCGCAAGCACGACGTACAATCGTTGTACGCATGCTAGTACAGTCGATTCACAGAGAAAGAATTAAATTCTAATATTACTCGATCAAATTAGCTTCAGATTTTGAAATTATTTAAACTAAAAAAATTGTAGAAAATAAAATAGAGCAAAATTGAATAAAATTATGAGATTAATGAGTAAGTTAAAGGCAAATCCACTTCCAATCATTCATATAAATCAATATAAAATTTATCTATAATCTTTTTTTTTTAATTTTAAGTCGAAATGATTGAGGCGTTTATTATAAGTATGGTTTATTTGTGCTATTAATTGGCACACTATAAACCATCAGATCTTACACACCATTCAAACCCACTTATCAATTCTCATGAAAATAACATGAAATTAAAAAATAAAATCTATTTTAACCATGATCTATTTACCATGAACCAATAACATAGATCATCAAATTTTGATTTTAGTTTGACTTTCATGATCATCAAAATAACTTAGGCAAATGATCAAATAGTTTATGTTTATATTGTATTAAGCATAGTCCATTTGAGTTGTCAGCATAGGCTATCAAATTCACTAAAAAAAGAAACATAAACCATCATCATTTTTAATTTCCGTTAAGTACAAAAGAGAGATCATAAATGAAATTATTATGTTAATCTAATATGTTTCATTAGAGCTTCATTACCCCTAAATTGAAGTGGTTTAGCTTCTCATATTTGAATACATGTTAACATAAAGTGATTTTAACATAAAAAATAAGTAAAATGTAAGTCAATTAAAAGAAAAAAGAGCTAATTACTTGCATGAAATAAAACTAAACTAATTGCAAGAATTAAATCTTTACTACTAACATGAAATACGAGAAGCATAAACTAAATAAAATAGCATAAAATAAAATAGCAATAAAAGAAAGCATGAAATAAAAATGCATGAAAGTAAAGAATAAGGTGGCCTTCATGGATATTTTAGAGGTACACAAGGTGTTAGGCAAGGTGATCCTATTTCAGCATATCTTTTCATAATTGTCATGGAATTACTCAACTCTATTTTAAAGGATCTAGTTTCAAAGAAAGCTTTTGATTTACATCCTAAATGCAAACATCCTTTAATTACACATCTTCTTTTTGCTGATGACCTCATTATTTTTTCTAAGCCTACTCACAGAAATATCCAGAATATTTTGTCTTCTCTGCAGTTATTTTACTCCATCACTGGACTTCAAATTAACCTATCTAAATCCAATATTTTTGTCGGTGGTTTGCCCCTCTCTAGGAAGATTGATATTATTAATTGCTCTGGTCTTCAGGAATTGCCTTTGAATTCATTTTACTTGGGTTTGCCTCTTATATGTTCTAGAATAACTAGTCAAAATTGCTTGCCTTTATTTGAAAAAATAATTGAAAGGTTAAGGATATGGCCTTGCAATAAACTATCACAGGCAGGTAGGCTTACAATTATTCAATCTATTGCTATGGCTATGACTACATATTGGTCCAGACACTATATTCTTCCAATTAAACTCATCAATATGGTTACGAGTGCTCTAAACAAATTTCTTTGGCATGGTGATCCTTTCTCGAGAAAGCTTATACCCATTTCTTTCAATAAACTGTTTGAGCCTAAGAAGTATGGTGGACTTGGTATTACAAATTTTCATCTCTGGAATAAGGCAGCTATCTCTATTTACTTCAATAAGATCATCATACCTGATAATAATCTATGGTCACAGTGGGTTAATCAGAATCTCATTGGTAAGAAGAATTTCTGGAATATGTGAATACCTCAAAACTGCAGTTGGAGCTGGAGGAATATATTCAAGCTCAGGGAGACCTTTTTACCTTATATTTAATGTAATTATGCAGTGATTAAAGGCTTATCATTCTGGAATTCTCCATGGGCTAAACCTGGTTTGATTTTGAGTTCTTTAGTAGACTACAATTTAAGAAGGAGCTCTGGAATATCTGAGGATGCAATGGTTGATGAATATATACATGATGGTGCTATAGTTCTACCGTATTCTAGCTCATTTCAATTAAGAAGCCTGTGGAATACTATTGTCAATTATAAACTTACTAACAGTGACAGTGCATTAATATGGTCTACTAAGCAGCATTGTCATTCTATTAAGCTAGTATATCGGCTACTTTGTAAAAGTGATACTGTCTTTCCATGGTACGCAAGAATATGGAATAGTGGTTGTTCAGCAAAGCACAATTTGTTATTGTGGAAGGTAATGGCTAATGCTCTCAATACAAAGGATAAGCTCTGTAGATTGGGTATTATCTCTGATGATTTATGTGTACTTTGTAATTCAGAATCAGAAACTAATACTCATCTATTTTTGAGTGTTCTTTTGTCTATCAAATATGGTATAGGCTTTTATCTAATGGTGGTTTTTACAAGCCATCAAATGTCAGTTCAATTGAATGGTTTAATGTATTCAAGGCAACTAGATGGAAAACTCGGTCATCTAGACTTGTGCTTAAGCTGCTTAAAAGGATGATTCATGCAGTGTGGTCTGAGAGGAATAATAGGATTTTTGGTATTGGAGTAAAGAATGCATCTCAACTCTACTCCTTGATTCATGGCTGCATCTTGAAAGATTTAAGGACTGATAATGTTTGATGTTTTCAGAATCAAGCCTGCCTTCATGTTTCAATATGATCAGATAGCTTTTGATTGTTGTCATCTTGCAGCATGGATATCATTACTGTATGCATGAATAGCATCTAATACATAGCTGTTCATGTTTCGAATCTGTTTTGTATTGGTAGTATTTGTTCATTTATGTAGCCAGTACTTGTATGCCTGTAATGAGTTGATTGTGGTTATGTAGAGATGCTGTGTGAGTTGTAACTTTGTAATGTAACATTAGTTAATAAATGAGCTGCTGCTCTTACTTGTTTCAAAAAAGGTTAAGAAGCCATTAAAGAGATATTTTATTTATCATTAATTTTGTGCTACAACTTTGCATAAAAGAGAAGAACTAATTACATGAAACATAAGAAGTATTTATACATGCTTAAAATCATAATTCCATTTTTAGAAGACTACCAAAAATGCCTTGAGATTGTGTAGCCTCCAAGTAATCATTAAAGAATTAATTAATCCCAACTAACATGTTTTTAAATCTCCATTAACATATGCATGTGATTTTAATTATGGTCCATTAGGTAGTAAGCATGTTGGCTCCTCCATGTTGCATGAATTTTTTTTTTCTTCATTTGCTTTCAACATATGTGCATACATACATTCATGAAGCTTCATCCAATTTGCACTCAATTTCCTACAAATAAAAATAAAAATGCAAATAAATTTTCTAAAAATTAATTCATACAAAAAATTACCATTTTGATTCCAAATGAAGATGGATGAATGATGATTTGAAAACAATTTAGATTTTGGTTTAAATATGTAAAATGATCTAATATGCTCACTTATTTTAATAAAACAAGATTAAATATGGAAGTAAAAACATACATTTTTACATGCACATCACTAATGAACAAAAAAAAGAATGAAATCATCCATAACTTCAACACTACTACTCATACTCCAATGTAAAGTTCCATGCACTTATTCTTCCATGCTAACTAAAAGGCATTACTAAAAAGCATAATTTTTTAAAAACTTTTGAGCTTTTAAAATATAGTGCTGTAAAACACCCACTACAAGGAAAAAGGCATTTTTCGACGGCAGAAAACCGTCGGCGGCCGTCGGAAAATGCCGTAGGAAAATAAGGCGTCGGCGTGCAGTGTTTCCGACGGCTTCCGACACATCTCGCCGTTCGTATTTCCAACGACTTCCGACGGCTTCCGACGAATTCCGACGGATTCTGACACTTGTCGGAAGTCGTCAGAAACCGTTGGAAAAATTGATCTGAAAGCGGTCGGAAGCCGTTCGAAAAATATAACCTGAAAGCCGTCGGAAGCCGTTGGAAAAATATAACCTGAAAGCCGTCGGAAGCCGTCGGAAATTTGCTGTATTTTTTTTATATTTCTGCTGCAATATAGCCTTCCATCCACATTTCCCATACAAACACTATTCTGCAGAATCCAATATATAATATTCCAACCAAATATCAAAAACCAAACTATACACAATTCACCGAACAAAAAAACATAAAATTAAGTCAAAACACATAATCATCACACAACATCCTCAACATCCACATAATTATACAACAAAACAGCTAAGTGTATCATAACATAGTATATAAATCAACAACTACTTCCACAATCTACCAAATCATACAAAACAGAAAAAAACATACCGACCAAAGCAATCAATCAATCTCCTCCAAAACCAGAGCCAGCAGAGGAAGGGAAGCGGCCACCATACTCCTGCATGTACTCGGCAATACGCTGGTCTAGCAACTGTGTGGTCTCTATGGCCTGACGACGGTTCTGCTCCTCCAGCTACGCCACTCTAGCCCGCAAATCTTTGATCTATGCTAGATCGATCTGAGCTCTAGTCTGCCTACCCCGTCTCTGACTGCTGGCCTGTAATAAATATTTAATTTAGCTGTGTGATCTCTGTAAGTGTATGTGCAGGTATGTGAATGATTAGCAGTGTGCTAATGTTATTTAATTTAGTTTATGCATGTTTATCTAAGTGTATGTGCAGGTATGTGAATGATTAGCAGTGTGATAATGTTATTTAATTTAGTTTATGCATGTATAATGTATACATTTGAAAATATGTTCTTTTGGCCGTTTTTAAATTGTGATTCAACCATTTATTAACAAAAATAATAGTATGTTACATTACGAGATATCACTGCTTTTGATCTCTTTAACAGTAAATGTGACAAATTTATGCATGTGTACATCATATATCAGGCAAACTAAATTAAATAACATGTCTTTTTCGTTATTTTTTTTGAAATGACATTCAAGTAACGAATTAATATATTTTGGTAATGCATAATGCTTTCATAACGAAGTGACTCAAAACTAATGTACTGAATTTGAAAACTTATATGATACCCAATATATTATTTACTTACCACTTGATTGCCAAATCTGTATCGTCTGTCATGCTCCGATGGATCCATAACTGACTCAAAAATACCATCCTCCTCATCCGTCGTCAGTTGATCTCGACCCGTATCAGCAAGGAGTTTCTGGCGCTGCTCCATAAACTTTTCCTGCATTAACAAATTAATATCATCATATCTTATTTCATTATATTTTAACAAGTAGAACAATTACTAATACTACATAAAATGAAATATTCTTACATGGCTCTTGTTGGATTTATCGTCGTGCCATGTATACGAAACTGTCCCGTCCGGATTTACATGCTCGACAGTATACGTACGAGTAAATACGTCTATATAGCCCACGGGACCATGCGCCTCAGCTTCCTGAAATTGATTTTTACATACAATTATTGTACATTTAAAATTATATAGCACAAACTATTTACAATTTGCATTTAGTAAATTTACCAACTCCTGCCGATACCGCAGAAATGACTTTGACCCTCCGCGATGAATGACGAGATTTTTATTTCTGTTTGCAGAGTTTCTTTCCGACTCTGCCTGTACATTCAAAATTTGATACATTATTTATCGATCATGTATTTTTTGATATTTACTACCAGTCAAATAATTTAAAAAAAATTAGTATACTTCCCTTCGCCTCGTCAGTTTCCCAGTATCCCAACCATGCTTACCATACGCTCTCCCCCATCCAACGTGGTTTCTTACCTGAAGGGATGATTTACATGGAGAAAATATCGATGACAGTCAAACCATGAAATTTTCTTATCATGAGGTAAAGAAAACGCTCGTGTTTCATCCATGCAATATGGACATGCTAGACGACTAGCAGTACTCCATCCTGAAAGTATTGCATAGGCAGGAAAATCATTTATAGTCCACAAAAAAGAAGCAAACATACGAAATTTTTTCTTCTTGGACACATCATATGTTTCTACTCCTTCGTTCCACAGTATTTTTAACTCCTCAATCAACGGTTGTAAATATACATCGATTCCTTATGTCGGATCGTCGGAGCCAGAAACGACAACATAAGAAAATATATTGCGTTTTCATACACATCCATGGAGGTAAATTATACGGTGTGACAATAATGGGCCAGGATGAATGTTTAGAACCAAATTGAGAAAATGGAGAAAAACCATCCGTACATAATCCTAATCTAACGTTTCGACTCTCCGCTGCAAAATTTGGATACGTTTTATCGAAATGCTTCCATGCTTCTCCATCGGCCGGATGTGTCAACGTGCCCTCTTCCTCCGTTCTCACACTATGTCATCTTATATTAGATGCAGTTACAGAAGATGCATATAATCTTTGAAACCTTGGAGTGATGGGTAAGTAATGCATACGCTTGTACGGAATTTCCTTCCTCTTCATTTTTCTTGGTTTGTATCTCTCCTGATTACAAATTTTACAATTTCTAAAGTTTGCGTCTTCTTTCCAAAACAACATGCAGCCTTTTAAACACGTATCTATTTTCTGATAAGGTAAACCAAAAGCCGACATAAGTTTTTTAACTTCATAGTGATTTTCACACATTAGATTATCGGGCGGCATGTCTTTTTGCAGCTTGTACAACAGCAGTAAACCCAGCTTCAGTGATGTTGTATTTTGACTTCATCGCAATGTATTCTGCGATTACTGACAGCTGAGTGCCGCTTTTACAACCATCCCAAATAGGTTTCTTAGCAGCATCTAGTAAATCATAAATTTTTTTACTTCAATATTTGGTTCTTCAACATTTCCACCATCGTCGTCAACTTCAACCATATGAAACATTGATCGTGCTGCATCTTCGACCATATTTTCTATACGGGTCGTCGTAACTACTTCGTTAACGACACTTTCAGACTCTATAGAAGTATTTGCTACAACTTCTCCATGCCGATCCCAAACATAATACTCGGGTACGAAACCGTTTTGGTACAAATGAACTTTCACAATATCTGGTAACAAATACTTCAAATGTCTACACCTACTACACGGACAACGAATTTCTGGATCGTTTCCGTTATTCCTTAAAGCGAATTCAATAAATACGTTTATGCCATTATAAAAGTCTTCTTTTATTGAGTCTCTCAGTCCTTTTCTTTGGTACATCCATCTCCTCCGATCAACAAAATAATCAATCATTTTTCCTATTTGAGAAAATGAGTCACAAGTTCAAAATTTAATATTTATTTTCAGGAATACAAATTCGAAAAAGATTATTTTCATGATCGTATAATATTTGAATTTAAAGAACTATTTCACAAATTAAAAAATATTTTCAAATATGACACATTTTATTTTTTAACGTCTCGATACAAAATTTTGTACAAAAAGATATTTTTTTCCATGGTCAGGCATCCTACTTCCCATTACAAACACAGTAAGCATTTACATTTCGTATATTACTTCGTCTCAAACGATTCAACAAAATTTCGACAACATTTCCCCTTTGTTCCCTGCATTGTACACAAATGCGTGTACGCAGGAAACAAAAAAGAAAAGTTAGGCCGAAATTTTATGAACCGTTTGAGACGAAGTAGCATACAAAATGTAAATGCTTACTGTGTTCATAACTTGTCCAATACAGGGACAAATTCAACAAACATTGTACCAGATGAATATAAATGGTTGTTTTTTGAAAAAAACAACTATTTATATAACGATCATGTACAACACTCGTCAGACGGGGCCAAAAACTCTCTAAGGGACATTAGTTAATTAAATGTCCCGCGTATTTTATTAATACATTTCAAAAAATTATTAATATACCACATTTGTTCCGCGTATTTTATCGAATAAGGCTGCTTTAATATTATTATGATTTTCCAATACAATCAAATTCTTTTAGACTCGTGCATTCATTATTATTATACAAGTCAAGATGTTATAAAACTCATGTCTTATTCCAATTAACACAATAAAATGGTATAAACAACACATATACAATGGTTTACATATACACACAATCATAAATTATACATACTCTTTAAAACTTCATGATAACATATGAAATAGGTATACCATGGGATGCTATAAACCGTTATTACGCTATTGGAAACAATTGCAATTACTAATTACTCCTAATTTATCCAATTATGTGAATCTAGATTTAGGGTAAAAGTTAGATTTTTGGCAAAAATAAGATATTATACCTGAGATTGAGAGCAATAGAGTTTGATTAAGCAGCCGTGGAGGATACAGAAGCTCGAAATTAGAGATTGGAAGCTTGGAGAAGGGAATTGGGGATTTTTTGCTAAAAAATTTCGTGTTGAGAATGAGGATGAAGAAGGCATGACTGAGCCCTGTAATTCGCGAATTTCCGACGGCTTCCGACGGCCGTCGACGGCCCGTCGAACGCCGTCGGAAAAGAGCCGTCGGAAGCCGTCGCTCCTTGCTGTCGGAATAAAAGCCTTTTCTAGTAGTGACCAAAGTAATGGCATTGTAAATCTTGGTCATAGTTCCCAGTTCTTATGAATAAGGCTAGCCAGAGGTTCGCAGAGGTGCAATAAAACTGTTGCAAGTAAATTACCATCACGACATTCGTTACAGCAGCCAATAAACTTTGGAACTAAGCAATTTTAGTTTCAACCATTGAAACACAAATATAAAATTGCAGGCTCTTTAAACCTCCAAATATTAGTCTAATATTTGTTTAGTTGTATCTTGAATCTTTTTATCTCTACAAATACAGCTCTCCCACTCAAAAACCAAGTAGATTGGGGGAAGGAATGAGTTTTAAACCAATAGAATACAAGATAATTCAACAACTAAAACAATTATGTTAAAAGATAGCATAAAAGTTCTAAATATCAAATAGACTAAGTAACATATAATAGTACCATATCAGGCATAAATAACTGGTTTCCAAATCAAACTGCATAACTTTAAGTATTAATTTTAACCATAAAGCAGTTTTAAATTTATGAGGGGAGCAAAAAAAGTAGACATCCATATCTATCAATTAAGTTGCAATACACTGTTTTTAGTTCGGAGGTAGAGCCTTGGTGCAACGGTTAGGCCACCCGCATGGTGATCTGGACATCCGGATTCGAGTCTATTGACCTCCCCACCCTACAAGAACAACTTCATTTAGTGACGGCAATTAGTCGTCGGCGGCCGACACTAGACGTCGCTAAATGCCACAGCAAAACTGGACGACGCTAGCAACATAGCGACAGCGTCGTCGCCGTTTTAGCGACGGCAACCTGAGAAAATTAGTCGTTGCTAACCGTCGCAATGCTAGAACCAAACGGTCATCGCTATCGGCCGCCATACGACGCTAATCTGTAACCAGCTGGCCATCGTCGGCCGTCACCAGCCGTCGCTTTCCTGAAACCTGCAAATTTCCCCAGCTCTGCTTTAATCCTTCCAAACCACACAATAAACGTCATATCTCAATCTCGCTTCATTCCCAACACATATAAACTCAATATCACAACCATTAACGTCACATGCAACATATAATCTCATACATATCACAAATAATTAAAAACATAACGCAAATATCATTATTTACATAAACTTTCATCAACTAAAACCAATATTCCATTAACCAACACAAGCATATCTACACAAATACTAATATTCATCAAATCCACAATCATCACAATACTCAACCATCAATAAAGTACCAACTCCATCAACACAAGTCAATAATTACAAGTCAAAAAAATCTGTATATACTCATCCTCATCACCATCATCTCCCGACCCATCCTCATCAGGCATCCTCCCATGCTTTGCTAATACGGCCGCAATCCGCTCATCTAGCAGCTGCGCGAGTCCTCCACCCTTCCGCCAATCATTGAATTCTTCCATCTGCTACTTAAGCTGAGCTATCTCGTCCTCGGCCTGAGATCTTCTATAAGCCCTCTGGGTCATCATTGCCTGCAAATTATTTGATTGGAATATAATTTGCTTCAGGATTAAATATAATTTATATATTAGTTAATGAAGCAGTTTACCTCCTGATTTCCATAACCATAACGCCTATTCCGAGTAGGCGGGTCAATGAGAGCATCCCAAATACGGTCCTCCTCCTCTATGGTCAACTCACGGCCAGTGCACTGCGCTACTCGAGCTTTCTCTATCTCTCATGCGATGACGAATGGTAGTTTGTAATAATAAAGAACTTATCAAATGTGCACTAAAAAAATTAAACAAATTTACCATCACAGATTTGGATTTATCGTCCGTAACTTCATACGAAATATTTTCCTCCTCATCCGTGCGCTCGGCGGCATGTGTGTGAGTGAAGACCTCGGCCAGTGTAGGCTCACGATTATATTGCTGAAACTGAAGTTATATATACAATGAATAATGTTACCAATATGACTAAATTATTTTACAACTATTTAGAAACGCATTTTATGACTTTACCAATTCTCTCCGATGCTTTTGTAAGGACTTCGACCCACCGCGGTGCAAAGCAAGATTTTTAGCTCTGTTTGCACGGTCCCGCGTCGATAATTCCTATAAATTTAAACGCACAATTAACTAAATTAATGCATCTAATATACGAATTTTAAACAAAATGAAATGATATTTATTACTTACCTTCAACTCCGGAGTTTCCCACAGCTGTAGAAATTGAGCCCATACATCAGCACCCATTCAAGATGGCTTCTTTCCCGCTCTCTTGGCTTTCGATATGGTGTCTCTGTAATTTTTGCGCATTCTCTAGTTCCAATGATTGACAAAACATCCATATCTTGCGGGTCCACACGAACAGCTGTCTGCGTATTGAAATTGATATTGGTTTGAATTATATACATTGTATTAATTTACAAGTAAATTATAAATTTAAAATTTCCATCAAGTCCGCGAATATGGCATTCTTGATGTGATCGGGAATGTCATCCCAGTGAGTCCAACATCCCGACATCCAGCTCTTGAATGCCTTCCTCGACACTTGCAGAATAAAGTCACTCAGTTGGACCTCAAACCCCCTGTATAAAATAAGATGTACGAATTTAATAAATTTTAAGTAGTGAAAATGTAATAAATTTGATACTTACCCCGTGCTCTTCAGCACTACCTCTGCCATCGGACGTAAATCCGGCACTGTGCCGCTGGCACCCGCACCAGCGAAAGGAGAAGGCTGAGATCTACTAGAATGTCTCCTGTGCATATCTGTTACAAACATATCATTTCGTATAATGAAAAAAATATCATTTTATTATTACAAAACATATTTGATTAATCATCATCACATAAAACTTGCACTAAAACGTCATAAATGAGACAAGATCTCCTGAGTATATATACAAAATAAAAAAAAACAATAAGACATAACTCACAACATAGTCATCATTATTAATAGCAGCTGAAACTCAGAATATACATTATACAACAACTGATACAAAAATTCAAAAATTTAGTCTTTGTCGTCTTCTGATTCAGTCTCGATCTTGTACTCTATATCGTTCTCTTCTGTACTCTATATCAATTCTAAAACCATTGTTAAGACGCCGTAAAAATCTTTTATATGCTCATCTGGATCATCACTGCCTTTGACAAATACACCACTGTTATATGTTAATTTTTTAACACCATAATCCTTGGTGTTGAATTTAAATCCATTGATGAAGAATATTGGATAAGTCTTGACATTTCTTTTTGGTCCGAGCGCAAGATGTTTTAATCCTTCATCAACGACGCTGTTTCTTGGATCATAAACGTAGTTCGAAAACTATTAAGAAAATTCCTCGCTGACATCGCCAGATGGATGCTGTGATTCGTAAATACTGCGAATATATATGTACTATATGTTAAATTACGATTAAAATGTATGTATCATTGAAATAAATATGAATTTATTATTACCTAACAAATGGTGCAACTTCAGCATAATTAAGAAAAACATATGTGTGTGCTACATGTTGATCTCTATCTAACAATATTTCCACACATTTCCCAGCAGGTCGGCCATGTCATGTTGTCTAAAAATAGACAACATTGTCTGCGAATAATCTTCTTCAACGGCTACATCTTTGCGAGGACTAGTTACAAATGATAAGTTCACATGGTCACTGAAGTAATGAGAGAAAAAGAATGAAGCTTCTTCTTCAAGATATGATTTGCAAATTGAACCTTCAACTCGTGCTTTTTGTCTAATTTTTTTCTTCATATGATTCAAGTACCTATTACAAAATTAATTCAATTTAAATGCACTTACGTATATCTGAATTTTAAACTAACAATAATTTTACGGATATTTACCATTACCTTTCAAATGGATACATTCATCCATATTGCACAGGACCTCGAAGAAGAGCTTCGGATGGAAGATGAACAGGTAAATGTTCCATTACATTAAAAAAACCCGGCGGAAATATTTTCTCCAGTTTGCATAGCAGTATAGGGATTTCTACTTCAAGTTTACGTATACGGTCGATTTTTAACGTTGTCGAACAAAGCTGTTTGTAAAACAGACTTAGTTCTGTTATAACACTCCACACTTTTATGGGCAACAGTTCTTTGAAAACCACTGGTAATAAATATTCCATCATGATATGACAATCGTGACTTTTCATCCTACTCAATTTACTATTTTTAAAGTCAACAGATCTACGGAGATTAGAAGGCATCCCATCAGGGCATTTTAGTCCTTCTACCCACTTTAGCACGAGTTTTATTTGTTTGTTGTCTGGCACATACACGCTTTGGATTTTTTATTATCATTAGGCTTCATATGAAGTTCGGGACGTTTAAAAAAGTGTGCTATATCGAGTCTTGAATTCAGATCATCCTTAGTTTTCCCTTTAACATTCATAATTGTACTAGACACGTTATCAAACACGTTTTTTCGTTGTGCATCACGTCAATATTATGTCGAAGTAGGAGATCTTTCCAATAAGGTAACTCCCAAAATATACTTTGTTTGCACCAATTATGAATGTCTGATTTACGTGGAATTTCAGTCTGTATTCCAGTTTCATGTATCTTGGGTAGTTCTTTACAATTTCATATATTTCTTCGCTTGACCAAATCTTTGGTGGTTGAATATTCTCTTCTCTGTTAGCTTTAAAGTTTTTTTATCTCTTATAAAAGTATGATTGGGATGGAGAAAACACCGATGACAATCAAAACAAGAAAATTTCATTCCATACCGCAAAGAAAATGATCTTATTTCTTCCATGTAATAAGGACAGGCTAGACGACCGGCCATACTCTAACCTGAAAGCATCTCATATGCAGGAAAATCACTAATAGTCCATAACAAAGAAGCGAACATACAAAAATTCCTTTTTTGTGAAATGTCGTATGTTTCAACACCTTCAAGCCACAATGTTTTCAGCTCTTCGATTAATGGTTGTAGATAAACATCGATTTATTGTGTCAGATCATTAGGGCCAGGGACGACAATAGAGAGAAACATGTATGGAGTTTTCATACACATCCACGGAGGTAAATTATAAGGAGTAACGATAACAGGCCAAGATAAATATTTGCTACCAAACTGAGAGAATGGCGAAAACCCATCCGTACATAAATCAAGTCTGACGTTGCGGCTCTCTACAGCAAATGTGGGATACGTCTTATCGAAATATTTCCATGCTTCTCCATCGGATGGATGTAACAAGGTTCCCTCTGCTTGTCTTCTCATGCCGTGCCATCGCATATGACCTGCCGTGGCCGAAGACGCATATAACCTTTGAAGTCTAGAGGTAATTGGTAAATAATTCATTCTCTTGTATGGAACTTCCTTTCCTTTCTTTTTTCTTGGTTTATTTCTTCCTCATTACATATTTTGTAGTTCCTAAGATTAATGTCATCTTTCCAATACAACATGCAACCTTTTATACATGTATCTCTCTTTTGGTAAGACAGACCGAAAGCCGACATAAGTGTTTTCACTTTATAATGATTGCCACACATCAGATTATTGGGTGGCATATGCCGTTTTGAAGCTTGTACAGCTGCTGTAAATCCAGCTTTTGTAAAGTTGAATTTTGATTTCAAAGTGATGTATTCATCGGTTATTGATAATTCGGTTCCACTTTTACAACCATCTCACAACGGTCTCTTAGCAGCATTCAATAAATCATAAAAAAAATTTGCTCGCACATTCGGTTCTTCTTCGACATTGACGTCTTCACCGTCAACTTGAATGGTAGGGAACATTAATCGTGTTGCATCTTCCACCATACCTTCTATTGGATTCGTCATAACAACATCGACCTCTGATGCAATAGGATCCGCTGTAGGTGCAACAAGTTCTCCATGACAATCCCATAAATAATAATTTGGCACAAATCTAGATTTATACAAATGTACTTTAACTGTATATGGTTTCCAATGCTTCAAATGTTGACACTTACTACAAGGGCAACGAAGTTCTTCGTTATTTCGATTATTAGATATTGTGAATCTAATAAATTCGTGTACACCATTGTAGAAATGTTCTTTCACCGAATCTTTCATTCTAGTTCAGACTTCATACATCCATGTATGGTCGACAAAATAATTGAACATTGTTCCTAATTTTAAAAAAATAGTTTAGTAATTTCGACAGCACTTCACTTCACTTCTATTCTATGCACAATTCTCACCCAAGTGATATATTGTTGTTGTTTTATTTTCTAAAATAAAGTAAAACCTTTTAGGACTAAAGGCTTCACACACCACACTTCTGTCTACTTTTGAAAGCACTTCAGTTCACTTCTCTTCTATGCATAACTTTGCATCCAAAGGGAGTATTTTTGTTGTTGTATTTTCTAAAATAAATTAAAACCTTTTGGGACTAAAGGCTTTAATTTGTGGTTGTTGTATTTGTTATAATAATACTTAATGCTTATTTTCAAATCAATATTATATTCATTTCAAATTTTTTTAGATAATTGATTTTAGTAAAATATTTGTTCTTGTATATAAATTTCATAGCTTTTTAGAAAATTGATTTGAGTACATTATTTGTTGTTATATTTAATTTTTAACTTATTGGAAAATCGATTTCAGTAACATATTTCTTCTGGTTATGTTCGTTTCTTAAGTTTAAAGAAAATCGATTTGAGTAAAGTATTTGTTCTTGTCATACTCATTTCTTAAATTTTTTGAAAAATCAATTTGAGTACAATATTTGTTGTTTTCTTATTTATTTCTTGATTTTTTTAACAAAATCGATTTCAATAGAATATTTTTTGTTGTTATATTCGTTACTTAACTTTTTACAAAATCGATTTTAGTACAATATTTGTTGTTGTTATCTTCATTTCTTAAACTTTTTACAAAATCGATTTAAGTATAATTTTTCTTAACGTTTTGTTAACTAAATTATACGCTTTATAACGTATTTTCAAACTCTTTTAATTAATAAAATTTTAATTTATAGATTTTGTAAGCTTTAGAAGTTAGCACTAATAATAACGAATTAAAATAAATTAATTTTATACTAAGCACCAACAGTTATAATTAACACGCATTAATTAATTAAAGATACTTATGTTTACCCGTACCTACTTAGTAGCATATAATCAATAATTATACACTAATTTTCATGTAAACTGTAACAAACATCGTTTTCCAATAACAAACATTCACGTAAACTTATTAATAAGCATATTAATCAATAATACTAATTTTCAAATTTTAAATCAATCCTAACTTTTAATTACAAATTAAACAATCAAACCACTTACTAACATCCCCAAATCAACTAACACACTATTATCATCAACTAATACATAATAATCATCAATTTCAAATCAATAATCAACCACTTTCTAAATTAGGGTTTTAATTTTATCTCCAAATCAACTAATAAACTATACCATCATCTAATAACAACTAATATAAAATATTCGTACCAAAATTACTAAATTTTGCATAATTAGGGTTTAACACAATATACCTCAAAAAATCAGGAAAAATAGAAGGAGGAAGGAGTGCACAGTTGGAAGGGGTCGTCAGCATCGGCAAGAGGCGGCGGGTGGCGGCTTGGGGCGGCAGAAATCGAAATTGGTTGAGAAGAAAGTAAGAAAGGAGATGGTGGGAAAGTGACGATATCGTTCTCTGTTCGCGGGTTATATTTCAGGTTGGCGACGGCTAGCGACGGCCGCATTTTTTAGCCGTCGCTAGTCGTCGCCCATATCAGTCGCAAAACGAAGCCGTTCTAGTAGTGCCAGAGTCCGCTATCGTGCGAGAGTATCATGCACTGGGTTCCACCTTTTTTATTTTTTACACCTTTTCTAGTTCGAAATTAAATATTATTAAGTTGAAAAATCCTTCTCTCTTTCTTCTAATATCTAGCGAATAGATAAGAATTTTGTTAACATGCTGACTATATGCACAAGCATAGTTTTCATGACCGTGTCGTGCCTCGAACCGTGATGATAGAAGGTTTAAGGTTTTGATGGTTCAACCGGTCGAACCGTCGAAATCGTGATTTATTTTTTTGAAAAAT
Organism: Allium fistulosum; assembly: GCA_030737815.1. Taxonomy (NCBI): domain Eukaryota; kingdom Viridiplantae; phylum Streptophyta; class Magnoliopsida; order Asparagales; family Amaryllidaceae; genus Allium; species Allium fistulosum. Next base: position 1,227,681,285 of record CM060904.1, read on the forward strand.
TTGCACATTTAACTACAAACTATACACAAAAATATTGAAATAATAATGCTATGTACACAAGCTGTAAATGGTCTTCAAGGTCCGCAGCAGAAGTTGTGTGTTGTTGCAGTGCACAATTATAGCTTTGTATATAGTAGAGTAGTGCACAATGATAGAAGTTTAATGACGACAAACTTGACGAATCTTACAGTGGTATTAGAGGAGTTTGCAGTAGTGAAGAACAAAGCGATGAAGTTAATGGTTTAGATTTTGGAACGATTATGATTTTTGAAATATATAGATTTCCATATTTTCTTCAAAATAATGTAGAAGATGAAAATGAGAGAGAATTACACGATGAGAAAGTAGGAAAAAAAACAAAAGAACCATGTTCAACCGGGTAAAATTAACGGTTGGACCGTTGGTTTGAAGGTCCGACCAAGGTTCGCAGATGAATGAGGTACGTTTGAGTTCCGGACCGTAGTGGTCCAAGGTTCAGGGTTATTCGAGGTCGGACCGAGGCATGACAGGGTCATGAAAACACTGTGCACAAGTATATTACACACACATTCAACATAAACATATAATGATAAAAGGAAGAAAGAAACATATACTTAAATGATGTAGTCAGACCATTCAGAAATGAAGTATGATCCATGGACTCTCTAGGAACATCCTCAAGCTTCAAGGGCTTACCCTTCTCACCAATTAATCTAGCTGGATTACCAACAGCGGTAGTCCTAGGCGGCACATCAATCAAAACAATAGAGTCTGCCCCAATCTTTGCTCCCTCACGGATCCTAATGTTTCCGAGATTGGTAGCACCTGCACCAATCAAAACCCCATCACCAATTTTGGGATGCCCATCTCCTCCTGCTTTTCCAGTGCCTCCTAGAGTAATGTGATGGAGAATGGAGACATTGTTGCCTACCACTGCAGTTTCAACAATGACAACGCCGGTTGCATAATCTAGGAGGATGACCTTGCCTATCCTTGCATTAGGGTGGATGTCCACTGAGAATACGTCTGCTACATTAGAGCGAAGAGTGAGGGTAAGTGGGTGACGGGACTATGACCATAACACGTGAGCTATTCTTTGAGCCTAATGATATTGAGATATGTTATTAGTGGAAAAAATAGTCACATATATTAACATGAATTTTTAACATAATAGGTATGATGCTTATGAGATTTTAAAAGGAACCTTGAGCATCGATCCCAATGGTTGATGTGATTGTAAGAAAAGTCAATGTGAAAACAAAAAAAACAGAAAATGCAAGTTAGATGGACCTTTTCAAAAAGTTTTTCAAAAATTAAAATTTTGATTTTCATATTCGTGTATGTGGAAAATAAGCACAAAGACAAACTTTGAAAAAAAATTAGGTTGAAGGACAACAAGTTTCATTTTTAGACTAAAGAACAAACTTTGAAAAATTAATCTGAAGGATAATGCTAAATATACCTAGCATTTTGTACAGTGTAAAATTGAATATAATGCTAGTTATAACTAGCATTTTGTATAGTGGAAAAGCTGAATATAATGTTAGTTATAACTAGCATTGTCCTTCAGTCTCATTTTCTTCCAAAGTTTGTCCTTCCGCCCAAAAAAGAAACTTGATGTTCTTTGGCCTAATTTTTTTTTCAAAGTTTTTCCTTGTGCCTAATTCCCTCTTTATGTATAGTGATTCAAGGATGTTTCAGCATTATCAAATTTAACTAAAAAAACAGGAAAATAGTATGAATGATAAAATTTATCAATTTTTTAGCTTAAAGGACATGCTCCCAATTTTTTAGTTAGAAGGACAAACTTTTTAATATAATATAACAGAAGGACAATTTTTTAACTTCAAGGACGGTGCTACTGTGTAGTATCGGTTTTGTGAATTGCAATAGCAGTTTTAAAGTATTTAACATTTTTTATATTTGTTGTAGTATGTTTATGATTTGTAATATCATTTTGTAAGTGAAGTGTGTAATACAATGTTATTTTGTAGTAGCATTTTAAGAGTTGTAATAATACTTTTAATTGAATTAAATAAGAATAAAATAATGCTATATAGTATCAATTTTGTTCAACGTTTTTTGTTTATTTTACTTGTAATAAAAATTAAAATTGTAGTATCATTTTATTTTATTTTTTAATACTTATTATACTTCCAATAGCAGTTTTTGAATTGTAGTTGTTTTCATTTGAATTGCAGTAGTAGTTTATACACATTTAATAGTATTTATGAATTGTAGTAGTAGCTTTATGAATTATTTTAGCAGTTTATGAATTTTAGTAATAGTTTTTTAACAAATGTACCATTTTATAGATGAAATGTGCATTTATTATATTTGTAGTAGCAGTTTATGAATTTCAGTTTTTTTTTGAATTGTAATAGTAGTTTATACACATTTAATAATATTTATGAATTATAGGAGCAGTTTATACACGTTTAATCGTATTTATGAATTATAGTACCTGTTTTATACGCATTTTATATTTTTTGATCGTAGCAGTAAATGAAGTTTTATACACGTTTTGATAGTAGTAGTTTTGTACACATTTTGATATTAGTAGTTTTATGCACATTTGATGGTAGCATCTTTTTGATATTAGATATACATTTGATAGTAGAAGTTTTATGATAGTAGATATACATTTGATAGTAGCAGTTTTATACACATTTGATAGTAGCAGTTTTTTGATAGTAGATATACATTTAATAGTATAAGTTTTATACACATTTGAAAGTACAGTTTTTTGATAGTAGATATACATTTGATAGTAGCAGTTTTTTGATAGTAGATATAACTGATAATGTGCAGTATCAGTTTTTCTGTTTTTTTAAATAAAAAAATCATTGATGCACCTTTTCTTTTTGTATAGTAGGATATGTATTGATGGTGATTATGAATGAGTAAATTTAAATTGAAAAAGTAGAAGTATATGTATATTTTAGCTTATAATGACATTAATGATACTGCGTAATATTATTTTATTTAATAAAAGAAAACTGATACTACATAGTAGTTGTGTTGAACCTGCTACTAAAATTTTAGATTTTGGTGATTGTGGTAGTATTGGAAGTGGTGGCGAGGCTGGTGTGCAGATGATGGCGACGGGTGGTGGTGCGAGGAGTGGTTGGTAATTTTGACGGTTTATCCTTATGACCAATTTTGGGAGAATGTTTATTGTTGAGGCTAAAATATGGAGGTTGTGTCCTTGAGGCTAAAAAATTACAAATTTTTGTCCTTTAAACTAATTCCTCAAAAAATGATAAACTTGCTGAGGAGTGTAAGTTAGATTGAATCTAAAGTATATTTTTTGGCACAAGGACTTTCCGTATAACTGCAGTAGAAATAAGGACATGACTCTTATTCTCTAATTTTAAAATACACTAGATTGTGAAAAAAGAAGATACTGTTACAATATATGTAAATCATGAAGTGAATATGCTTTTATGTTGTTTTGTTTAGTCCCACATCGTGGGATAAGTTCAATCTCAAGCTCTGAAGCCTTTAAATAAAGGAGGCTAGTAATGTAAATATATTACTAATTTCAGGAATGAATAATATATCTTCTGCCACTTTTCTCTAATGGCTTCTGCTCTTATTTTTATAACATATTCTTATTTGTTTACAACACGTTATCAGCACGATATTTTATCTTTAAGATTTTCTTTATGCATTTAAGTTCTATTTCTTTTCCCTTGGGATGTAGTTTCATTTTGTAGATCTAATTCATTTTGTTGACATTTGTTTAGATCTCATTTCTTTTTCCTAGATCTCATTTTGTAGATCTTATTATGTTGATCTAATTATGTGAATCTAATATTATTTATTTGTGTAGATCTAATTTTGTAAACTTCATTTTTCAGATCTCATTTGTAGATCTTATTACATTGATTTTATTTGAAGATCTTATTATGTTGTTCTCTTTATGATCTATTTGTAATTCTAAAATCAATAGATTTGGTTAATTGGTTTTAGATCTAGTAGATTGGATTTAAGTGCTTGTAGATTGAATAGATCTAATTGATTGTTCCTTAGTCGATACTCCATCTTTGAGATTTTTTTATTAGGGGAGTATCCAATTATTGTATATCTTATTTTGATATGATTTTTTTTAAATTTGATATTTTTGTAAAACATACAGAGTAGATCATATTATGTAGATCTCATTTCACGTTTTATAGATACGATTTTGTATACTTATCTCATTTAGCAGATTTGGTAATGATTAATAGACCTTTTGGATTATTTGTTATTTGGTATCCGTTATTTTATAAAAAAATCAACATTTTCTATTCTGATATAATTGTTTTTAGATTCAATTGTATTTCAGATTTTCCTTGTTCTCTTTTTGTAGCCTAGCTATAAAAAGAGATATGTGACTTTTTTTCTATAAAACTCAGATTCGTTATAGAATTTTTCTTTTTCAATTCTCATATCAGCAAATTTGATTAATTGGCTTTAGATTAGTAAATTTGAGTTAATTGCTTGTAGATCTGATTGTTCTAGTTGATTGCTTCTAATTAATCGGTTTAGATTTGCTAGCAAAATTTTTATTATATGTATGTATAATCATAAATTCTTCCATGATATGATTAATATGCTTACAATCTCAATGCTTAAAAAAATCATTAAAAATGGTAATAATATGTCCCAGCAGGGTAAAACAAAGACTCTTGTATTTTTAAAATGTCATATCCACGATAATCTTAAAATCAAACATTTAACTGAAAAAGATCCTCTTCACTTATGGAACTCCCTGAAGGAGCGTTATGACCACTAGAAGATGGTCACACTTCCAAACACTAGACTAGAGTTGTTGAACCTGAAGTTTCAAGACTTTAAATCTGTTACGGAATGCAATTCCTTTATGTTTAGAATTACTTCTAAACTGAAATTGTATGAATAGGATAATACTAACATGATGATGGAAATTTCATTAATAATGAAAATATAAGTGCAATGATAAATGATATGATTGAATTGATCAACTAGAAGCAACTTGAAGTCTGTTGTGTGGATTTCATTTTTTTATTTCAGTTTAATAAATCAGTTTGAAGTTGGTAAAACCCAAGTTTTGATAATTTTTGGGTGTATTTGCCAAACTATTTATCTGAAGAAGTACATTTTAATATTCTCCAGAAGAGATAATCCATGATGCAGCACGAATTAAAGCTAAACGACTTACCATTAAGTCGCTGCCTGAAAGTTGCCTCCATAGGTCGCGTGCAGATCCATCAGTTCCTAAATCGCGAACGAGCTAACCCTAATTCGCGAAAATCAAACTCCGACCTAATCGTAAGTCACGAACTACTACCTTAGGTCGCGAATATCTCCAGTTCTTCTGAACAGTTAGGTCGCGAAGCTCTTAAGTCACGAGCAAGTTTCAGTTCTTCTGAACAGTTAGGTCGCGAAGATTGGATGCCGATTTCCTTAGGTCGCGATCGAAGCCTAAGTCGTTCCAGTTTCTTAAATCGCTGATGATTTTTGGTCGCTGATGATTTTAGGTCGCTCCATTTAGATCGCGAATGAAGCCTAGATCGCTGATTCCTTATGTCGCATTCCTCCTTAGGTCGCTGAAGAATTTTAGGTCGCTGATGCTTTGTTTGTTAAGTCGCTCTGTCTAAATTGTTAAGTCGTTTGTTTAGTAGTTGTTTGTTAAGTCATTGTTTGTTTCTTAAGTCGCTTTGTTTTGAACGTCGTTTGTTTGTATTTTTCTTAAGTTGTGTGAAGTATTGTAATGTGTGTTGAGTTGTACTTCCCTTATAAATAGGGATGTGTTGTCATTTGTAATAGTTAGTTGATTTTTGAATAAAATTTGGTTTGTGCTTTGTGTCGCCATTAAATTGGAAGTAGAGTGTTATCTCCTTTCTTCATCTTCGGTTATTCGAGTGTGCTCGAATCAACGAACTTGAAGCCGATTCACGGAATCTCGTGCGCGAGATCAACGTCGAAGAATCGTAGATCTTCTAACGCAGCATCGTGCGCGATCAACGTGTTGAAGATAGCTAGAATCCGGTATCTCGAAAGATCAACGGATTTGGGCACTTGGGTATCTTCAATCCATCGATTCATTTTGTTTCACCGATTCATTTTCCGCAAATTCATCAATTCAGGGGTTGTTTGATCCTGTAGGCTGCGTCAATCCATATGACATACTCTTGAAGAGATGTTTTATGATTTTATTTATATTTATATTGCAAAATCCAAACATCCTAGAGGAGATGTTGTAGAATTTTTTTACGAAAAATATTGCAATTCCTAAATAAATAAATAAAACTCCATGTCCCTTGAAGGAACATTGTATAAAACTCCAGAAGCAATGATAATAATTTATCTTTAAAATTGGTTGTGTATTCCAATACTACACTCCAAAAGTAGTGGTTTTTTCTCTCAATCTAACATTTATTTAGCGCATCTAATATTTTTTTACTATATTTAAAATTTGATATGACATTTCAAAAGTAGTTACGATAAAAATCTCCAGCAGAGATATTTTATACTACCCTAAAAGTAGTAATTATGTCAATTATGTAGAAAAAGATATTGAGTATTGATGACATTCCAAAAATAGTGCATATAAAGTATATTTAGAAGTGATATGTACCACTCTAGAAATAGTGTTTATAAAATATCCTCAGAAGTGATATTATATCCTCATATAGCACTATAAAAGAATTGCCTATGGAATATTGTCAAATATGATATAACACTTCAAAAAGTAATGTGATAATAAATTACCTAAAATTCAATCGTCTATTGTCATGGACCCGTAGCTCCATTAGACAAATTTAGAAGCAAATAGTGATATGTAACCTTTTAATTTTTAAAAGTTACGATGAATTGAATATCGTATGCATAACAATTCTTGAAGAAATCTTTAGATATACCCCTGAAGAGATAATCTATATGTCATATCATAATTTTCACGAAAATTAAAATACGGTCTTGAAGAGATCTTTATGTGTAACAAATATAATTGCATATTTCTGTAACAAATCAAGTGTCCAGAAGTTATTCTTATTTCTGTTGTAAATATTATTGTTATTTTTTGAACTCTCCTGAAGAGATGTCAATATATAATTCGAACCATGTATTATTCTCTGATATATAATTGGAAATAATGTTCAAAAGAGATATTTGAAATATAATTGAAGAATATACTTTAACAACTCGAAGTTGTATAAATAATTTATTTGAACCAGATGTTCAACATGGTTGGAATAGAAAACCATTAAGTTACATTTGAATTATTGATTCAAAGGGCGTTGTTCTTTAGCATATTCGAATAAAAAAAATGTCGAACGTCTTAATTATATTATGTATCTGTATGGATTCATACATTTAAGTGAACAAAAATGAATATAAAGTTCAACGTCTGATAATGGAAATAAACAAGAGGTTATATGAAATATTGCAAGTTTAATGAATTATCAAACCAGAGGCTTTGATAATTATTACTAAGAAAAATTTGACTTCAATACTAAAACAAGAACACCGACAAATTTTAAGATTTAGATCTTGAAATTCTTATTATCGATAGCCAAAGGTAACTAGAAGTTACAATATATTCAATAACTAAAAGTGGTAACATATCAAATAACCTGAAGTTATTATTGATAAGTCAAACTTGATGCATATGTATTTTTCAAACCAGACGTTTTGGAAACTATCATTTAATCTTTAAGGATTCACATTTACATCGAGTGATAAACAAAAATTAATAGTATGGATCCTTGTATTGGTTTGTTCTAAAATCACTAACTCAAATGATAAAAAATGTGCAAATCTATAATATATATGTAATACGTGGACACACATATATATCCACATATGTAGATATTTAACTAACAACCTGAAGATTGTTTGACTAAATTGATATAAGCTCACCATATAGATTATGCATAGATATCGTAAAGTGATTTGAATTTCAATCAACATAAACGATGAATGACCTGAAGTCATGCATGTATTCAAGTGATCTACATAATAAATTGTTCCAATTGGTTAGACCAATGAATGAGAAAACAACTCTAAAAATAAGCAATATCATTTGAATGCATCTTATCACTTGATAAAAGAATTATCCTCCTATATGTAATACGTATGATGTATTTGCTAGTAGCAATATCATAATGGATCAAAATGAGAATCCAAAGATGATAATTATTCGATGTTCCTCAACATTGAGGGGGAGGATAAACGAGGTACAAGTTCATTTTGATTATCAAGGTTAAATATTGGTTGCAAAATATTAAGCAACTTAATAAATTATCGATAATATCCCTAGTATACTTGCTCCAATATAAGTTGAAATCCCAGAAGGACCAAAAGGGTATAAATCACATCTAAAGTGTGGTAGAGAAGTCAATTTGAAATATTTTTGGAGTAAGTAATAAACATGCCAAATAAAGAAGGTGGGTGTTTTTGAAGAAACACTTAAGGGTGCTTTGGAAGAGACCCATGACATGATTGTCAAATAAACCTTGAAGTGGTTTAGGTACCTAAAATAAGATAAATATTGAGATATCAATAAATCACATTCTGACAAGAAATAATCATCGATGATAAATTTATAACTAAAAAAAAGCGCTTATGTTTATAAATAGATTAAAGATCTTAAATTAAAGGAAACATGATTCGCCTTCATGAATCCTTTACTAATATAGAAATATGGACTTGTAGTCCACAAAGTAGCGTAAGTGTTTGAAACAATTAATATACCTCGAAGGTATGAATATTGCTTAAATCATATTAAACGATGAAAGTATACAAATTCCTAAAGAATATAAATAACTTTGGTGGTTATAACGAATGCAAAGAATAAGGAGCATAGATTACAACCATCTTTTAAGTTACTTCCTATTTTTAAGTATTGCTATAATGAAACTTGTAATATTCATCAAAGATGTAGTTGCAATATGCAAAATTGATTTAAAGCACAAAAATGAAAGCACATGAAGTGTTTTTCATAAAGGTAGCATATAAAATGCATAGAACACAAATCATATTTGGAAGAAAGAATCTTGGAAAATTCGATTATATCAAAGGAAACTATTTGTAAATGATGAAGGTCTAAAGAATGAAATGTAGAATTATTGTCTTTGGACTTTTTAACGCTTGTCTAAGCTATGTTACAAAAGTTTTTATAACGATTTGAATTATAATGACATATATTCAAACTTAAAGGGAAAAATATAAAATCAGGGGGAGCATACATAAGTATACCATAATGTACTCTTTTTCCTTCCTTAAGATTTTTTCCACCGGGTTTTTTTAGTAAGGTTTTAACGAGGCATTAGTTTGATCCTGAAGTATCAAACTTCATTTGATGAAATGAGATAATAAAATATGTCATTGTACTCTTTTTCCTTCACTAAATTTTTTTCCATTGGGTTTTTCTTAGTAAGGTTTTAATGAGGCATTGTTTTGATCTCGAAGTATCAAACCCTTTAGAAAGAATACCATTTTTAATATGAATTTATAAGTTGCACACTTTTCCTCGTTCAAGGTTTTTCCCACTGGGTTTTCCTAACAGAAGTTTTTAATGAGGCAACAGACAATATCTATATCGACTGAATGGATAAATGCAAGTAATATAATAATGAGGGGTAGCAATCATCATACACGTTTCAAAAGGGATGATTTCAAGTTATCAAAGCATTCAAGATTTTGAAGAAGCATATTCAAGAAGGAGTGTTACAATATATGTAAATCTTGAAGTGAATATGCTTTTATGTTGTTTTGTTAAGTCCTACATCGTGGGATAAGTTCAATCCCAAGCTCCGAAGCCTTTATATAAAGGAGGCTATGTAATGTAAATATATTACTAATTTCAGGAATGAATAATATATCTTTTGCCTCTTTCTCTAATGGCTTCTGCTCTTATTTCTTTATAACATATTCTTATTTGTTTACAACAGATATTATGCTTTATTGTTGAATCGTGAGTGCAAAAATTTATTGCGTTAAATACATGTGGAAAAAGATGAATAAATTTTAGTGCATATACAGTTCATGTTATAGTTCTTTAGTGCATTTGCGAAATCAAATATTGTTATTAAATTTTATTTTAATGCATTTAATTTTGGCGTTTATTGTTGGTGACCAATGCACCATCCATTCATGTTCTAGGTCATGTTCCTATCTAATTCCGACAACCAATATGTATAAAGGGTTCTATAGCTAAAAGAACATAAAGTACCAGTATAATTTGAAAAATAGAATATATTAAATAATACCCATTTTTGCAAAGATATGATGTAATTGTTCAATAATTAACATAGTTGTTGAATCTCATTTTCTTAAAATATTTTCAATACCACATGGTTATGTTTATTAATAATATCATGTGTTATTATTATTTTATCAAGAAAAAGAAAATTATTATTTTCTTATTCATAATTTATACCATTCGCTATATTATTTTTTATTATTAATATCATTCAGTTTTTTTATACATAAACCATATCTTGTATTTCACAATGGATAACTTGATGGCTGCTCATTCCTTGTTACCAATACTACACATTTTTAAGGTTAGTCATCCTACTTTCCATTACAAGCACAATAATATTTACATTTGTTAAATCATTTAAACTCAAATGATTCTACAAAATTTCAAAAGCGCTTCCCCTTATTTTCCATATCGTACGCAAAATAGGGTACATGGGAATAAAAAAAGTACAATCGAAAATTTGTAAACCACTCGAATTTAAATGATTTACGAAACGTAAATGTTATTGTGTTTATAACTTGTCCAATACTGAGATAAATTCGACAAATACTATATTAGATGAATACAGATGTCTATTACACAATGAAAATAGACATCTATGCAACGTTATATACAATACCTATCAGACTGGACCAAATAATTCTCTAAGAGAAATTTTCATATTTAACGACATGGGAATCTAACTAATATAGTAAGCACACATTCAATAAAAACCTAATTTCACTTCATTATACTAATTAGAATAAAAGATACAATTCAATGCCAGAATAAATAGATAGCAAAATTGTATGTACACAGAGGTATGTAAATAAATGAGGGCACCATATGCCATCATATACTCGACTTTCTAAACATGCTGAAGCTCCAAGGAGTTGCTTGTTGCCTTGCATTATGGTTCATATACAAGATATAACACATACATACACCAAGCAAATATAATAACTGTATTTCTCTAGCCTGCAATTTTACATTGTGGTCCAATTATAATTTTTGATGGTGTGCATATACTTGTTGTTACACTAAAATATGGTATTATGCATTATTCGTTTACTGAGATGTGAAACCATGTTTTACTGAAGTCAAATAATTAGAAATTAGCTTCAAGGTGCCTCGAAATTTATTTATTTATTGATAAACACAGTTGCAAAATGGTATTGGAAAATCTTTACTACTAATAAAGAGAATTCATTGAAAAGATTTACTCGGTTGTCATTTTGAAATTCCAAATATACCCTTTTACATCTCATCTCATAGAGAAATAGTATTCAATTATGGGGATATAGCCTGTTATTTTCTAAGTACAACTGTTAGTCACCATAGAGAACTACAGTGTGCGTTCACAAGATGAAGTATCCGAGTGTACCATATTGTCCGTAATTTAGGTGGGAGTTCATCAGTCGAAGTTTTGCCTGATACTGAGTTAGAATGAAGAAGTTATTGCAGTCTGAACAAAAAAAATAGCAGCTTATGCCTAGGCGGAGTTCAAATATGGGGATGCTACTATCAAATCCACTTCCACGGGTACAACTAAAAATGCATGCACGTTGTGATTAAATGCAGGCCCACCTGGGCGTGTATATGTACTCGTATTAATAAAGAAATATTATTTATGTTGAGGAAACTTCTTTTTGTTAAGAAAAATGAGTGTCATTCTTCTCGTACTCTGTACTTTGCACTGAATTGGACAAACCTTTCCTTATATCCTTCTAAAATGAGTTTATGGTATTAAATAATGTTGCAATCTTTTGATCAATACCATAGAGTTACTGTATAAATATGTGCAAATTCGGATTATTCTTATGTTTATATATTCGAATGACAGAAATATATGTATAAGAAAATCTTCTTGATCAACTGAAAATGCAGTATATTAGAGATAAAATGATAGCCTATCTATTTGCACCAAAAATGGTTACAAACACCCAACACTACAAGAAAATATATTATTAATAACGCCATTTAATGACGCATTATTCTAAAGCGTTATTGTTTACCTTTAATTATTTGTTTTTTTACTCTATTTGTTTTCTGCTGTTCATATGTAACGCTTTGGCCCAAAATTTTCGTCTACCTCCCAAAAACACTTAACCAGATTTGTCTCTATCCTAAATAACACTTAACAATTTCATCTCCCTCCGAAAATGAAATAACCCTAATCGATGTTCTACTCCATCTCCAATCACCAAAGTTCAGCCGTTCTACCCCATCTTCGATCTTCAACATTTCGCTCTTAGCAGTTGTGAAGTCGACGACGCCTAGAAACCTAATCTCCAATCTCCGATCTTTGATTTTGCTCTTCATCAATATGTTCCAGATTCGAAATAGAGGAACGTATATTCGAAGGTATATTATCAAACATGGTAATTTATAAACGATTTCGCTATTCATCAATCTCACCCAAAATTTATAAGTGATTCTTTTTCTTAGGCCCAGACTTCGACTTTAGTTGATTTATCTTCAACTTCAATATCTATATCCAGTTTAACATTTGTTTCTCTCTTGTTGTTTATGAAGGCACTTCTCTCTCCTCTTTTTCGTTCGAACTTGAATTGTATTGCTTGCTTCTGATCTATAATTTATGATCTGTAGTGTCAAACTTCCATCCACTATATTTTTTCTTTTTGTTTCATTTTTTAGTAGAAGATCTCAATTTTATGGAAGACGGTTGCTTTTACTGCTTGAAATTGAATCCTATGTTATGACTCTGTTAGGCTTGATTCAAATTGCTGGGCAAGTGATCTACATTTATATTAAACATGTTTCTATTGGAATTGAATTTGTTTTTGTTGAGAAAACTTGAATAAAATGGTTAAATTATTTCGATTTGGGGGTTTGAAATGCGTCATTTGCACAGATTTGATAATTATTGTTGAGATTTACTCTAAAGTCTAATCGATATAGAGTAGTTACAAACATCTTTGCTAGCTAATCAAATTTATTAGATGCTTTTTTGAACTTGGATCAATTTCTAAACTTGTGTTCAAGTTGAAACCCTTGTGATGACTTAAACTATTTAAAAAATGTATTACATATTTCACCTACATGTGGTTGTGGTTGTGGTCACGTCTATGTAGAATAACATATTTTATAAAGTAAAATGTGGTATGAACTACTCTATATTTTGTCAGGCATTTGCAAAGTACGTTAACAAGTGGATTTGCAAAGCATGCCCCTTCCAAGGTGATTAAACATCACAAGGCGATAGCATATAGCTACCTACTTCCATACTTGCATTAGCAAATGCCTTGACACATTACTGACTAAATGAACCATTTAACCAAATTTATTTACAATAGCTATCATCGATGAAAGTTCATCTCTATCAATCACCTAAAGTTTTGTTATGTTTATAAACATTTATAGGTGCACCGGGAAGTGCCAACGATTCTCAATTAACATGATTGCAGCTTTTTTGTGGTTTTGAAAGCTTCATCTTTGTATCAAAATGGACAATGCATCAACTGGTAAGTTAGAATTTTCTCTTAAAGATTTGGCTTAAACCAAGTATCATGTTAATATTTTTCAATACCAGAGTATCATTGTCATTTCACATGAGATTGAATTTGAGTGTTAACTTTGTCACAAGGACTGTTATTTTACCCTGCATTACCTTTCTTCTCTATTTTTAATGCAGTTGGCTGAATGCCCTTCTATTTAGGAGGTTCTTCCAAGCAATAATTTTAAGTGGAGCCAACAGGCTGTGGTTCAAATATGGCGCAAACAATCTGAAAAGATAAACGATGTTAAGCTTGAAGTTTATGATTTAGACAGGTGTCCTACATGTTTGAAGAAGCATTAATAAATAATGAGGTATTATTTTCTCTTTTTATACATTCATATATGTGGTGAATAAAATTGTTAGTTTATATTCGCAAAATTTCGTTTGTTTTATTTTCTTCAATGCATCTCTGATATTGTTTTTCTAAAGTTACATGATCCCCTAGTATGAAAAGTGTGATGAGGATTATTGGAATATGAATCGAGTTGACATTTTTAATGTGATTTGTTATTAGTATCATAGGTGTATGATATAATTGCAAGTGTGAATAAGATGAAATTCTTCCACTTGATAATAATATGAAATATAAGAAATTGAGATGTTGACTCGGTTCTCTATTAAATATCAAAGATACTAGAAAATACAAATTGAGATTGATAAGGATCATTCACTTTAAATATACCAGAACAAAGAATCATATTATGTGATGATGATGAGCATGAACATGAATATTTACCCAAAATTAGAAGGTTGCTCTAGTAAAATATTCTTGGCTACGTTTTCATGTTATTTGTGTCATGCATATAACTCTTATAATTACTGTTTTAATTTCAGGTTAAACTTTTAGTTGGCTTTCAGAAAACGATCCAACATTTAGATTAGCATCTTGTTGAAATTGGCATAAAAGTGAGTATCTTCATTTGATATGAAGTGTTCTAGGTCAAAGCCTTAAGCCCAACTTTACATATCTCTGTGTGCTCATTTAGTCCTCACCATTCATTTACAATAAATCTTAAAATCATATAGAAAAAAAGTGGATGGTTAAAATTTACAGAACATACGGAGACATGGATAAACATAACTAGATGATTATCTACATAAACATTTTTCTTTGTAACATTAGTCATGACTACTTTAAACTAATAAGTCAATATATGACAACTTATTAGGGAGTAACTAAACCAAAAGAAGTCAGGAAATATAAAGGTGAAGGGATGCCTTTGCACTTTAGCAACAAAAAAGGAGATTTATACGTAACTTTTTAAGTTTTATTTCCCAAATCTTTAACAGAAGATCAGAAGACTAAGATCAAAGAAAATTTCCCAAATCATTAACAAAGAAGGAGACTCACAAGTTAAGTATTCCTAAAGGAGAAAATAAAAATCTAAATGGAATACATGTTCACGAAAAGGTTAGTGTTGATGTCAAAATACTGCGGTAATTTAAGTGATAAGTCACATATGTCAAATTATAATTTTTTGGTTGAAATAGACTGACAAATATGGAGCCAATAGTAAGATGATACACATGCAATTTAACACTAAAAATAATAGGATGGCTTAGCACCCACGTTTTTTCTCGTTTATGAAATTGATTCTTGTTGGATTTTCATTTCACAAATGTTTAAACTCATCTGATGTGATTGTGAAACTTAAATGTTAAGTCTTATTAATTTTTAAAATAATTTGATTTAAATAGTTGTTGTTAGCACCAAAATTGGTCACTAACCTCGTTGAGAAAGATTGTGTAAAGATGTAAGTGATGAAGTTAAATTAAACAAGGAAGAATATGCTAATTTGAATGCAGAAAGTAAGAGCACCGGATTTATAGTGGTTCAGCGTAATTGCCTATGTCCACTTTGAGGTTAAACTTTATTGCTTTACTTGATGATTGATTACAGATACAATCTGTAGACCAAACACTTGAATATAATTGCTAAGTAAAGAGGATGAGTTTTGAAAGCGGCAGAGTCTCCCCAGTCTTCTCGAAAAAAGGTCCTTTTCACTATGCCCCTGCCCCTCTATTTATAGACAAAGATGGGTTGGACTTCCCTGGCGAGCCTGGCAGCTGAATCCCTTGGCCCAGATGGACTGGTCCCTATATGCCGAACCAAACAGGCCGAACAGTCGGATGCCGAACCATCCTCCTCATGCTGAACGATGCTTGTTATGTGGGAAGAGTAGGCCGAGCAATAATTGAAGCCGGACAAGCTGGGAAGAATGTCGAACGACCTTCTTATGCCGAACAGAAGTGAGGTGCTAAGTGGGGAGTGTATGCCGAGCAATGGTTGAAGTTGACTGAGGTTGGATGAATGCCGAACAACCTTTGGATGCCGGACGAACCTGGATGCCGAGCACTCCTGGATGTCGAGCACTCCTGGATGCCGAGCGCTTGCCAATGCCAAGTGCTTCGTGGATGTCGAGTACTACTGGATGCCGAGCATTTGCTAATGTCGAGTACTTAGTTGCCTGGTCAAATCTCCAGGAAACACTTGCCCCCCAAAGTGTATTACGTGACCACCCGTGATACGCTTTGAATTACGTATCCTCCATGCTCCGCTTCAAACCTTGATTAAATCTCCTTGTAGATGCCTTCTTGAGAATATCAGTGGTTGAGGTGTGTGCCGAACGTGGTATAAATGCCGAACGATGCGTTCGAAGCCGAACGCTCCTCATGTGCCGAGCGACTTTACGTTCCGAAGCCAAACATTGCGGCTTTGACTGGTTCCACCGGATATGGCCTTTTCGACTTCCTCTTCTTCCCTATAAAACCAGGCATCCTCCTTCTTCTCTTCTTTTCCACTTTTACTTCTGTCATTCTCTAAAGATTTGCAATTTTCGCCTGTTAATCGGACTTAAAGCCTAATCAATCCTTCCCAAGTTTCGATCTACTAACTAGGTATTATCCCTTCTATCTAAATCCCTTCCATGATTAAATAGTTTCAATACGAGACTTAGGTTTGTGCGTAGCCGAGAGGGTCATGTGGAAAACTTTGATTAGGATATCTTTAAGGCTGAACGATGTGAGGCGAGGAGGAATGACCAGGGGTGATCGCACATAGGTGTTGTTGGATGAGGTGTGGTAGTTAGGCCTAGCTTCTTCATGCCGAACGAGACTGGAAGAAAAGAAAGAATAGAGGGAGTGTTGGAGGTGATTGGGGTGTCGAACGGCATAATCTTCGCCGAGTGACCTGTTCTTGTTGTTCGGTGTAGATGGAGGAGGGGAGGAGTGGAACTGTAGTCAAGGGTGGAGTGCTGAACGTTAAAGCTCGGCATAACTCTGGTTCGGTGTATCTTATCATATGTCGAACAGTGAAATGGAAGGCTAAGGTGAAGGCATGAATTAGTGGGGATACCGAACGATCACGAATGTCGAACAATATTTCAGCCGAACAACACTCGGGCCGAACAAACTTAAATGCCGAACCATGTCGAGGCCAATCATAACTTAAATGTCGAACCATATCATGGCCGATCATAACTTAAATGCCGAACCATATCAAGGCCGAACATAACTTAAATGCCGAACCATATCAAGGCCGAACATAACTTAAATGCCGAACCATATCAAGGCCGAACGGTGATAAGTGTCGAATCATACTTAGGCCATCCCACGTAAATGTCGAACAATACATAGGTCGATCAAACATAAATGCCGAACAGACAATTGCCTTGCCTAATCACACAACAAAACAAGTACGAGGACTCTAGTATACCAGCATATGAAACTGACCCGGATCATTAACTCCCTAGATTTAGTAGACATAAATCTGAACTTAGTTTATCATACGTTTTCTGAATCTGAAACTGTAATCACCACAAGGCAGGCTTTTGGAGACGGTCAGCGATGACGGTCTTCGAAGGCGATGATTTGAAGCTCAGTTTTATATCAGTAACTTTGTGACCTTCAAATTCTCAACGCTTATACACAATTGCTTGCACTAGTTCACACACCACGTGGGGGGAATATTCGTGTTGTTAATTCTAACGTTGAACATTTTTCAAGTATAGTTTTCACAAGCGCTTAGCCAGATTCACTATTTATTGGAGATGTCTAAAAAATCTAGCTCCGCCACTATATCTGATAGGCCTGGGCCGTCGTCAAGGCAAGAAGTCGCGGACACTTCAAATCCGTCGACTTCCCCTGCTCATAACTTAGCTCCTGATGCCCTGGAGGCATCGATTCTCTTGGACAATCCGATCGACTCACAGGCTTCGAAGATTAACGAAGTCGCGCTTCGACGAATATGCTCCATCCACAGAATCCCTTTTGCCGATGTGTTGGTCCTGTCGAGACATAATCGTCCTCATCTGCCTCCAGTCGGATATACTGCTTGTAATAAGTTCATGTGCTGGATGGGCAACATGCCTCCATTCAATCTATTTCTTCGGGACGTGTTGCAATACATAGACATCGCCCCGTCGCAGCTGCATCCAAATGGTCACGCGTTCATATACGGGATCTACCTACTTTTCATGGACGTCTTCTCTAGGCCTCCAACTTCCGGCAACATCAGATATATTTATATGATTAAGAAGCGGAAAGATAGCCCCTCCTTTATGTTCCTCGAGCCATACCACAAATGCCAGATTTTGACCGGAGCATGTAGCAAATTCGCCCTGTACAAACAGGAATGGTTCTATATGCGTTGCCCTCCTGGTTTCACGAGGAGATGGGTCGAAGGTAGTAAGTCTCTTCCCTGAGTCAACATTCGCGTTCAATCAGAGCTATGCTTTTTCTAACTTCTTGTTTCATCTTTTCAGGTATTAACCTGCATCCTGAGGGCCGAGGATATTCTGAGACCGTCGAAGCCATTAGAGCTCTTCCTGCCGAGGAATGGGTAATCCGAAGCATCATTTCAAATGAATCATTGTTGAGGTTCGGACTGTTAGTAGGAGGTCGCCGGATTAGCCTTCCTGAGGGCATTTCCATTCCCAAGTCTGCATCCGTTAAAGGGAAAAAACAAGCTGAATCATCATCACGCCATACCCCCGATGCACATGAAGGGGGAGAAAACAAAGAGGATGAAGCTCCTGAGACACAAGGCGAGAATGTGGGTCCTGCTTGGGACCCGGCGGTCGAAGTGCATGATATTGAAACGTCATCTTCCCCTTCGAAGGGGAAAAAGAAATTAACGTACAAGATACGGAAGGAGAAAGTTGGCGGAACTTCCAAAGTTACGCTCATCCCGCCAGAGAAAGAGGCTTCTTCACAGCACATGGAAAGTTCTTTAAAGGGTCTGTCGAACCTCACCATTCTCGACGATCTACTCAATTATGGTTTCGACGATCCGGAAGCCCTTAAGTTTCATTCGCCCGCTAGAGGCAACGCGGGAGTTCAACCCCCAGTTCAGGGAGATAACACTCCAATCAATAAAGATAAAGGAACCGGTCCGTCGGGGGGAACACTAGGACACACAAGCACACACGCACTTCACCATACACTTCAAGTTTTTTCACTGCCCCGATTTTTCCTAATTCGTCGTTATTTTATTTTATGCAGGTGACATGGGGCACTCCCACGGGTTCGATCGCCTCCACGGTTCTTCTGTATTTCACCATCCGGGACGGGATTCAAACTCCAGTAGACGTAGGGACAGAGACGATTACGAAGATCGAGACAACCGTCCTCGTGATTCGTCTTATCGAAAGAAAACATATTCTCGTGATACTCCTCCTCAAACTGAGCCAGATAGAGAAAAGCCTTCGTAGAAGGGGTCTCAACCTGATGTCTCCCGAGACCAACATTCCGGTTCATCGAGTACACGGCAATCTCGGGAACACCGGAAGAGAGCAGAACTTTCAAAGCCTCCCCCCTGTTACTGCGGCTGACCCAACAATAGCAGAGAAGATGGTCGATCTTAAGGCTAAATTTCCAAAAATCTGCTTCGACGGCCTAAAATTTCTACCAGCTATTCATCACATCCCAGGGCACGTCAAACAGAGCGCTCTCGCCTGCAACAACGACGTCTATGTTCGACATGACGCGTTTGCACATTTGGTCGAAAAAGTCTCCGAAGTATCTGTTGAGCGCCAACAGGAGATTGACCGTTTGAAGCTGGAAGCTATCTTTGACAAGGACATCATCAAGAGTCAAGATGAAGAGCTTGCTTCATATAAGTTGAAACTTGAAGCTGCAGAGCAGAGTGCAAAAGACATTGCCGAGGCCGTCATTCGTCTAGAGGCGGCCCATAAAAAAGAGCTTGATGAAGCAGTCCAGCGCAGTGGAGCCCTTGCCTTAGAAAAAGATTCTATCCAGAAAGAAAGGGATGCGCTTTCCCTACAAGTCAGAGAGTTGAAAGAGCTATTCTCTAAGGAGAAAGAAGAGAAAATAGCCGCTCAAGAAGAGTCCCAACGATACTGCAACGAAATTCTTGCTACACGGCTCTTAAAAACAAAGCTCGATGATGAACTTGCTAAGGTTGAGATAATGAAAGACGAGGCCCGTGAGGAGGGCAAGAGAAAAGCTTCTGAGGAGATTGACTCTCGCCTCGAAGCAGCTGCAGAGACCGGTAGGGAAGATGTCAAGTGCATGTTTGACCCGCTGATCGCCGAGTACAGCTCCCGCGTCCTTATGCACCGTGACTTGACATTCCTAGGCGAGGGCTATCTTGAATCTCTAGTTGAGGCCTGGGAAACTTTAATAAAGATCAGAAAGATCGAGTCGGGCTATGAGGAAGTCGATGAGGATGCTCTGGTGAAAGAATTTCTCAGGGGGAACGAGCCAGTGGACTTTTCTGCAGCTTTGGCTCTTTATAGCAAAGGCTCTCCCCTACCAAAAGAGAAAAACGACGAAGCTGGTCCATCTGGGGCTAAGGCTGCAGCTCCTCCTTCTACTGCTCCTCCTTCTGCTCAATTGGTCGGTCGGCCAACACTTGACCCATTTGAGCAGCATGCCGGCTATGATCCAGAAGATCCCGGGCTTGGCGTTCATGTGTTATCCCCTATTCTAGAGGGTGAAACTCCACGCGCAACTGATAGCCAGCCAGAACCCGGTATAAAATTCTTCTTTTAGAAGTTAAAAGATCTGTCACTTTCTGGTAGCGGTTATTTGTCCTAATGTTCATTCTTTATGTTTTCATGCAGGCTGCTCTGATCCTGAACCAACTCCGAGGAGCGACGACGCCAAGGAGGAGGCAGAGAAAACAAGCGATGTTGCTCATGCGGGAGTAACTCCTGGCCCTGACGCTCAAGTGATCGGGGCGCTAGATGATGATAAGTTTGACACTTCATCTCCCGTCGAAGGGAGTGATGAAA
The DNA here is from genome assembly GCA_030737815.1 of Allium fistulosum. Taxonomy (NCBI): domain Eukaryota; kingdom Viridiplantae; phylum Streptophyta; class Magnoliopsida; order Asparagales; family Amaryllidaceae; genus Allium; species Allium fistulosum. Next base: position 1,227,702,253 of record CM060904.1, read on the forward strand.
TCGAGATCACTGGCGCCTCCGAACATACTTCGAAGATGAGCATGAGGGAGTGACTCGCAGAAGAGGAGAAAAAGAAGGTCGAGATCAAAGTCGAGCCTCAAATACTGGAACTTACCGACCCGCGGAATAGACCTCTGAAAATCATTCTCCCCAACAAATCCAAACCGCTGGATGTTCCTTCTCCCACTCCTGACTCTGCTTCTTTGGCAAGCAAAAAATCCAAGAAGAAGCGTGAAGGAGAGGAGTCATCTGAGAAAACAAAGGAAGACAAGAAGAAGAAACCAAAGAAATAGTCTCCATACTCGTTCAACGAGATTTTGCTTAGGTCTTGTAACTACTTTCATTTTTTCGTTTCCGTAGTTTGTGTAGATAGATTTTTGACTCCAAGTTTTGGAGGAATAGCTGTGTAACCCCATTTTGGACTATTAAATAAAGCTTAGTTTCTTAGTCACTTGAACGATTCTTTTGCTTCTTTAGCTTTCTGAATAACTGTGGTCAAAACTCAAGTTCTTATGAGTTGCATAATTTCCCAATCCATTCTTACATTGTTCGAACATTCTTTGGAGTGGCATATTTCTTGTTCCACATTCTTGAGTACTTAGAATTTTTTCTAAATCCGCGCTCCAGGGATTTAGGGTAATTCGATCCGCATTCAGGGGATTCGGAGATTCGAATTGCCTATACTCTAGTCCACATTCCGGGGACTTAGAGTACTCCGGTCCGCACTCAAGGGACACGGAGATGGGAGTCGTTTATACTATAGTCCGCGCTCCGGGGGCTTTGAGTACTCTGGTCCGCACTCAGGGGACTCGGAGATTCGAATCGCTTATACTCTAGTCCGCGCTCCGGGGACTTAGAGTACTCCGGTCTGCACTCAGGAGATTCGGAGATTGAAGTCGTTTATACTCTAGTCCGCGCTCGGGGGACTTAGAGTACTCCGATCCTCACTCAGGGGACTCGGAGATTCGAATCGCTTATACTCTAGTCCGCGCTCCGGGGACTTAGAGTACTCCGGTCCGCACTAAGGGGATTCGGAGATTGAAGTCGTTTATACTCTAGTCCGCGCTCTGGGGACTTAGAGTACTCCGGTCCGCACTCAGGGGACTCGGAGATTGAAGTCGCTTATACTCTAGTCCACGCTACGGGGACTTAGAGTACTTCGGTCCGCACTCAGGGGACTCGGAGATTGAAGTCGTTTATACTCTAGTCCGCGCTCCGGGGACTTAGAGTACTCCGATCCGCACTCAGGGGACTCGGAGATTGAAGTCGTTTATACTCTAGTCCGCGCTCCGGGGACTTAGAGTACTCCGGTCCGCACTCAGGGGACTCGGAGATTGAAGTCGTTTATACTCTAGTCCGCACTCTGGGGACTTAGAGTACTCCGGTCCGCACTCAGGGGACTCGGAGATTGAAATCGCTTATACTATAGTCCGCGCTCCGGGGACTTAGAGTACTCCGGTCCGCACTCAGGGGACTCGGAGATTGAAGTCGTTTATATGAGTTCGTACATCATACAGAATAATGTAACTCTAGCAATTCATCACCCGACTGTGAGATATAGAAACATTAGTAATTTATGGGAAAAACGGCTTCAAGCCTTTATTAATGAAAACCAACTAAATTGCCTGATTACACGGTCAAAAAGAAACTAAGTGATAACGGAACGAAAACATACAGGATATAACTGTGCCTAAAACAAGAAAGAAACAGGCTAAATGTAATAATGTCGCAAATGTTCACTGTTCCACGCTTGGGGGAGTGTCACGCCATCAACGGTCGCTAGCTTGAATGTTCCCTCTCCAAGCTTCCGTTCGACGACGTATGGACCTTCCCAGTTGGGATTCATACGTGATGGTACCGGGAAAACTCGTTTCAAAATGAGATCACCCACATCAAAAATCCTTGGGCGGACTCTGTCGTTGTAATATCGCTTGACTCGGTGCCTATATGCTGCTGCCCTTAATTCAGCCTCTTCACGTTTTTCATCGATGCAGTCCAGTGATTCCAACAAGAGATCCTGATTCGTCTTGGGATCATAATATGTCACTCGATGCGATGGAACTTCAATTTCCATGGGTATAACGGCTTCCGAGCCGTATGCCAAGGCGAATGGAGTGTGGCCAGTCGCGGACTTGTGGGTAGTTCTATAAGCCCATAATGCTGTCGGGAGTTCATCTACCCACTTGCCTCCGGTTTTTTCCAAACGCTTTTTCAGTATGGACTTGATTATTTTGTTTACGGCCTCGACTTGTCCGTTAGCTTTTGGATGCGCAACGGCGGCGAACTTCTTCTCAACGCCATACTTTAAACAGTACTCTTTGAACTCTCTGCTTTCAAACTGCGTTCCGTTGTCCGTAATGATGGTTCGAGGGAGGCCAAAGCGGCATATAATATTTCGTACAACGAAATAAATGACCTTCTTAGAGGTGATTGTGGCTAAAGGTTCTGCCTCGGGCCATTTTGTGAAATAGTCGACTGCAACTATCGCGTATTTCGCACCACCTTTGGATATAGGCAAAGAGTCGATTATGTCGATTCCCCATATTGCAAATGGCCAGGGACTAACCATTTGTGTGAGTTCTGTTGGTGGAGCTCTCGGGATTTTCGCATATCTTTGACAATTGTCACATTTCCTTGCGTAGTCTGCAGCGTCCCAATTTATGGTTGGCCAATAGTATCCATAGCGGAGGAACTTTTTTGCTAGTGTCTGCCCCCTAGTATGGTCGCCACATTCTCCTTCGTGAACCTCCTTCAAGACCCGCTTTGTCTCATCATGGGCAATGCACCGTAATAAGGGGACCGAGAACCCCTTTCGATACATTAGTCCATCCTGCATCACATATCGTGTGGCCTTTCGAATGACCTGTCGTCTTTCGCTCCTTTTTTCTGGTAAAGTCCCGGTCGTCAGGTATAGTTTGAATGGGGTTATCCATGATTCTCTCTCGATTCCTGTTTCATACACAAAATCAACTTTCATCGCGTTGATGCTTGGAGCATGCAAGGTTTCAACGGAAAATAATCCCATTTGCTGTGCATCGCCAGTGCTTGCGAATTTAGCCAATGAGTCGGCTTCTTTGTTCTGTTCACGCGGGACATGCGAAATGTCATAATGATCGAGGTTCGATAATAGTTCCTGAACCAGAACAAGGTACGGAGCAAGCTTCTGTCCCCTTGCTTGGTAGTCTCCTCACACTTGGTATACCACCAGCTGCGAGTCACAAAAGATCTAAACTGATTTAACCCCAAGTTCTCCAATGAGTTTTAAGCCAACAACCAGTGCTTCATATTCTGCTTCATTATTTGTAGCCGGGAAATTGAGCTTCAAAGCGTAACAGATCGATCGATTTTCTGGAGTTACAAGAACTACGCCAGCTCTGGAGCAACGGTCGTTTGATGCCCCATCGATGTACAATTTCCATCGAACGGGGGGAATGACACTGTGATTATCTGGTTCGTCAGATACAGTAAACTCAGCGATGAAATCTGCTAATGCTTGCCCTTGTATGGCTCTTCGTAGCAAGTAGGTAATATCGAACTGGCTCAACTCGATATTCCATTTTAACAACCTCCCAGAAGTTTCTGGTCGCTGGAGTACCTGCCATAGGGGCTGATCGGTATAGACACTGACTGAGTGTGCTTGAAAGTATGGGCGTAGCTTACGTGATGCAATCACTAAGCAATAGGCCAATTTCTCAATTTTAGGGTAATTTCTTTCTACCCCCGTTAAACGTTTACTAACGTAATACACCGGCTTTTGGACTCGGTCCTCCTCGCGGACCAAAGCCGCACTTATAGCATGTGGGGATACGGCCAAGTACACGTACAGCATCTCGTGGTCTACTGGCTTTGACAGCACTGGAGGACTCTCCAGATGCCTCACCAGATCTCGGAATGCTTCCTCATAGTTAGATGTCCATTCGAAATTCCTCTTCCCTTTCTTTATTATATCGAAGAAAGGAACGCACTTGTCCGTGGCTCTGGATATGAATCGACTCAGCGCAGCCACTTTCCCATTCAAGCTTTGCAGCTGTTTTATAGTTCTGGGCACTTGCACATCTCGAATAGCTTGAATCTTTTCTGGGTTAGCTTCAATTCCCCTTGCGTTAACAATGAATCCCAAAAACTTCCCCGACGCAACGCCGAAGGAACACTTCAGAGGGTTGATCTTCATCCCATAATATCTGAGTATATCGAACATCTCTGCTAAGTCTCGAATGTGGTCGTTTGACTGTCGTGACTTCACGAGCATGTCATCCACATAGACTTCCATCGTTCTACCAAGCTGGTCTTTGAACATTCGATTCACCAAACGCTGATAAGTCGCTCCTGTGTTTTTCAATCCGAAAGGCATTACTACATAGCAATATAGCCCGACGTCTGTAACGAAACTGGTGTGTTCTTGGTCTGGAATATGCATCGGGATTTGATTATAGCCTGAGTATGCATCCATGAATGATAACAGCTCGTGTCCTGTAGTGGAGTCGACAAACTGATCAATCCTAGGCAACGGGAAACTGTCCTTGGGGCATGCCTTGTTCAAATCGGAATAGTCTACGCATGTTCTCCATTTCCCATTCGCCTTTTTCACCAGCACGGGGTTCGATACCCATTCAGGGTAGAGGGCATCGCGGAAGAACCCATTGGCTTTGAGTTTGTCCACCTCCTCTCTGAGAGCAGCGGACCTCTCTAGGTCCATTCCTCTCCTCTTTTGTTTAATCGGGGCGTATTTCGGGTCTATGTTCAACATATGACTTGTAATGGCAGGAGAAATCCCGCACATATCAGAATGCATCCAGGCGAAAACATCAAGATTCGCTTGGAGGAAATCACTAAGGTCTTCAGTCATTGCGGGGCCGAGTTGTGATCCGATCTTTAGTACTCGCGATGGATCGTCTCGGCTGACTGAAATGTCAATTGTTAATTCGGCCGGCGCTGCCTTTCTTCCCTGTGTTTTTCATCATCGTCTCTCAGATCTATGTCTCTGAAGATCCGAGAATTATGCCCGAGCCAGGGCTCGGGCACTACTTGTCAATTATCAGTATTATGGATGCAGACGAGATTGTCCACAATCTTTCCTTTCTCCCTCCGATGGGCCTCTCGGAGCTCAGCCACATAACAGGCACAACCAGTCGCTTGGTCGCCATGAACAACACCTACTCCTTTGTCAGTTGGGAACTTCAAAGTTAAGCACCACGGGGCTAATGCTGCCCTAAACTCAGCCAGGGCCGGTCGGCCCAAGAACACATTGTACGGAGAATCCACATCCAAAACTACGAAGGGTAGGATTCGCACCTTCTGATGCTCGCCTTGTCCCAGTTCAACTGGTAATTCAACATACCCCACTGCATCGGTCGCTGCGCCATTAAAGCAATGTATACGAGCTTTAGACGGTTTCAAATCCTTTGTTTCCGTCTTCATCTGGTCATAAGCCTTCTTGAAGATGATGTTGACAGAACTTCCACAATAAATCAAAATTCTTTTCACATAAGCCGGTCCGATTGTCGCAGATATGACTATCGGGTCGATGGTAGGGGCCTCCACTTGGTCAGCATCTCTATTTCTGAATACTATCGTCTGTCATCACGCGCAGCTGTTTAACAGGGGTCCCATCCTCTACGTTGTAACAACACTCGAAATCTGCGTGCTTTAGGGAACTAGCATACCGCTCCATATCTTGCCAATTCTTATCCGCGGGGTGAGGCCCGCCGATGATCGTGTTTATGACTAGTCTACCCACAGTCCGGGCAGGCTCCTCGGGATGACGCGGAGTTGGTGCACGACCTGGGTTGGATGTTCCCTGTCCTCCTTCCTGTGGATCCTTCACATACTCCTGTAAATTTTTCTGCCTGATCAACTTCTCTATAGCGTCGTGTAGGTGTATGCACTCTTCCGTATTGTGCTCATAAGTCTCATGGAAGCGGTAGTATTTCCCAGTCCGCGTTTGTTCCTCGGTTGACTCCTTTGGACGTGGTTTTCTGTACTGAAAGGTATTGCAGGTTGATAGGTAAATGTTCTCAAGAGACGCATTCAGCGGGGTATACTCGTTGTAGCTTGGAATTCTCGGCTTCCACTTCCCCGCTTCTCTCTTCTTCCCTTGACTTCTTCCTCCGGATTCCTTAGGCTGCCCGGGCTTGTTCTGGACATTGACTTGGACTTTTCCCGAGTTGTCTCCGGACTGCTTCACTGCAATGTTGCTTTTCACAGACTCCTGGACAGGTCCCGGTGCCTTATCTCGCCTTACCCACCTGGCTTCCTCTCTTCTTATGAACTGATGTGCCTTCGAGTAAAAACGCTCTAGCGTAGTCGGGGGTTTTCTTGCCAGCCAGTCTCCAAACTCAGAATCCGGATCCACACCTCGCATCACAGCCATTAGAATTGCATGATCATTGTGATTACTGACTTCAGTCGCCGCAACATGGAATCTTTGTAAATACTCCTTCAATGACTCCCTAGGAGTCTGGATTACACTTGATAGAGACATCACGTCCTTTGGACGAGTAGTGTGTATCCTGAACTGTTCTATAAACTTCTTCGCCAACTCCTCGAAACTGGATACGGACCGCGGAGGAAGTCGGGTGAACCACATAGTAGCGATCCCAGATAGAGTAATTGGAAAGCATCTACACTTGGTTGCATCATTTTCTCTAGCTGAATCCATCATCCACTCGTACCTCATGACATGCTGTCTGGGATCAGTCTTTCCTTCATAAGCCGGGATAGTTGGCATGCTAAACTTTCTGGGGTACGTTGCCTGTAGAACAATGTCTGTGAACAGAGTATGACTTCTTGACACTCCCCAATCGTCATTCGATAAGCCTTGATTCTCTTTCATCAATTGTCTGATCATGGCTGTCAGGTCTGGTGTTTGTATGGAAGGTGGAAGGTTGGAGTCTGTTCTACGTGACTGATCATGTTGATGCCTCCTCTACTGGCGATCTGCCAAACGTGCATCTTGAGGTTCGACATCGTTAGCGTTTTGATGGTCTGGGCCTCCAGCCTCCACCAGCACTCCAGTTCCTAAGTTTCCAGCTCCGTCTTGGTCACGGTCTCTAGCTGTTCGGACAGCAGCACATGCCCACGCAGTTTCAGTCTTACGGCATCTACGCCTGGGAGGTTCATTGGATGAAGTTGAGCTGTCGAATGAGGAATAAGGAGCGGGATTGTCCCCAGCATTCTGATGTTGTTGTTGAGTGAGTTGTGCCATGAGGTTGGCTTGCATCTGCTCTCCGAGTTGTCTCCTGCTTTCCCTGAGTTCTCTCATCAAGTCGTTGAACTCTATTCTGGTGACAACTGGCATTTGGTCCTGGGCGGTAGTCCCTGCACCTGGAATTGCTTGCTGATTACTAGGTCCTTCTTGTTGCACGCTAGCAGTCTCGTGGGCGTCCGCATTATGAGAAGCTGATCTGGTACGTGGTCTTGCCATTGTAGAGTTATTGGTATGAACTCTGAGTAGAATCAACGGACGTCCTATGAATGAGTCGGATCTTCTTTGGGGGATTTATTCAATCCAGTAGCTTCAAAGCAGATCCTTGAGGTCTGAGAATTCAATTCTCAGTGAAAGCACCAAAGTGTTAGCACCAAAATTGGTCACTAACCTCGTTGAGAAAGATTGTGTAGAGATGTAAGTGATGAAGTTAAATTAAACAAGGAAGAATATGCTAATTTGAATGCAGAAAGTAAGAGCACCGGATTTATAGTGGTTCAGCGTAATTGCCTACGTTCACTTTAAGGTTAAACTTTATTGCTTTACTTGATGATTGATTACAGATACAATCCGTAGACCAAACACTTGAATACAATTGCTAAGTAAAGAGGATGAGTTTTGAAAGCGGCAGAGTCTCCCCAGTCTTCTCGAAAAAAGGTCCTTTTCCCTGTGCCCCTGCCCCTCTATTTATAGACAAAGATGGGTTGGACTTCCCTGGCGGGCCTGGCAGCTGAATCCCTTGGCCCAGATGGACTGGTCCCTATATGCCGAACCAAACAGGCCGAACAGTCGGATGCCGAACCATCCTCCTCATGCCGAACAATGCTTGTTATGTGGGAAGAGTAGGCCGAGCAATAATTGAAGCCGGACAAGCTGGGAAGAATGCCGAACGACCTTCTTATGCCGAACAGAAGTGAGGTGTTGAGTGGGGAGTGTATGCCGAGCAATGGTTGAAGTTGACTGAGGTTGGATGAATGCCGAACAACCTTTGGATGCCGGACGAACCTGGATGCCGAGCACTCCTGGATGCCGAGCGCTCCTTGGATGCTGAGCGCTTGCCAATGCCGAGCGCTTCGTGGATGCCGAGTACTCCTGGATGCCGAGCGTTTGCTAATGTCGAGTACTTAGTTGCCTGGTCAAATCTCCAGGAAATAGTTGTCAAATTAAATTATAAGGAAATATAATTTATAAATTCAAGTGAAAAAAATAGTTTTTTAGTATGAGAAAAAAATTAATTCCTTGAGCCAATCAAATTATTGGTTAACTATTTGATTGTAAATATGAGGAGATGAAAAGGTACAAGACTGATTCATTAAGGAAATTATGGGAACCAAAATCATCATTATTTATTAGCATTAGAATAAGTGCAAATCTCAAATTGTATTTTCGCATATTCTTTCTTTTAGCCTTCATTATCAATCTTATAAATTTTCTCATAAAGTGATAAAAATCCTATCCCCAAGTAGATGGACATTATAAATGTTGTGTGTGATTTTCTTTTCTGTTTGTGCGTCTGTGATCTATGATTGTCTATTTTGAGTCATCAATCCGAATTTCCCCCAACATTCTCAACCGCTAGAAAATAAATCAATTTTAGTGGCAAGCTGGCTTGCAAGTGCAGTCGTCAATTATAACTTATAAACTCTGTTTAATTAGTATGTAGGAAGTTGAATTTGCAATATGCAAGGGTTAAAAAGTATTTATGAACTTGATGTAGGCTACTGCTCTTTGGCTGGTAAGGTTTGTAATAGAATTAACTATATAGTATTGTAAAACCAGAAGATTTTACAGTATCAAAACTAGTTCCTTAAACTGAAATTAGATCATTGGTGCATGCAGGATCAAACCCAAATCAGCATATGGCGGGTGGGCAATGTGCTTGATGTACTAAGATCAATCATAATAAATTATAAAATATTAACCAAGTTAATTAAGTTTTATAAAAATTAACTAAATATATATAATATTAGTCAAAATAAAAATAAATTAACTAAGATTATAAAAGTTAACTTCGCTAATTAAGTTCTATAAAAATTAACTAAGTTTATAATAATAATAATAATAATAATTTAGCTAATTTTTATGAAACTTAATTAAGTTTATAATATAATAATAATACTAACAACAACAACAATAATCATAATAGCAATAATAATAAATAAACTAAGTTTATAAAAATTAACTAAGTCTCGTAACAATTAACTAAGTTTAGGATACTAATAATACTAATACTAATAATAACAAAAAATTATAAAATATTAACCAAGTTAACTTAGTTTTACAAAAATTAATTAAATTTATATAAAATAATAATAATATAAATTAATTAAGTTCATAAAAATTAACTTCGTTAACTAACTTCTATAGAAAACAACCAAGTTTATATATAATAATAATAATTTAACTAAGTTTATAATAATAGTAATAAAATATTAACCAAGTTAACCAAGTTTTATAAAAAATAACAAGTTTATATAATAATAATAATAAATTAACTGAGTTTATAAAAATTAATTAAGTTTATAGTAATAATACTAATAATAACAACAACAAGAACCATGATCATAATAGTTACAATAAAATTTTATAATCTTATTAAATAATCATAATCACAATAAAATTAACTAAGCTTTTAAATATTAACTTCGTTAGTAAAGTTTAATAAAAACTAAATAAGCTTATAAAAATTAACTAAGTTGATAATAAAAATAATAATATAACTAAGTTTTAAAATTTAATCCAGTTTGATAATGATTAACTAAAATTTGAATAATAATAAAATTATAAAATATTCAGTTTGATAATGATTAATATAATATTCCTATGTTTAATTATAGTGCAACTATGATAAAAATATGGAGAAGTGTGATTTATTGGATTGGCGAGGGGTTGAATTTGATGTTTAAAAAAGTTATGTAAATCTTCATCCATCTAATAATAGAAGGTACTACCAATAACTTGTAATTTTCATCACGGTTTTATATAATTATTTTCAAATTGTTCGGAATTTTCAGGAAGTACTACCAATGACCGAAGACATGGATGAAGAAAGGCTTTGAGCAGTTCAAATTCTTAGTGATGCATTTGGTTATCATGAATATGTATTGAATTTGGCAACTCATGTATTGAACTTATTTTTTATTAGTTGATACTTTATTTTGTTATCATGAATATGCGTTACATTTGCTGATTATTATATTTTTTTCGTTCATACATTGTTCAAATTGTTATCTATTTAAAGAAGATTCATTTTGATTGTTATTACTAAAATGTAATAGTGGGGTGCATCAAATATATAGTAAAATAAAGCATAGCTCCTAAAAAGCGTAATAACTATATGACATAAGTGTTATAAAAAGATAATGTAATGTATGAGGTTACTGTCAAAGGACAGCAGCAAATAGGCGTTATTGTATCTACACATTTTATAGCGGTATATATATGCTATAAATGGATGTAGAATATACTATAAACATGTTGATATATAGCGCGAAATAGGCGTTATAGAATAACTATTTTATAGCGGCTATACTTTGTTATAAAGATTCTGTTATTTTCGTTAAGATTGTGATGTTTTATAGTGGTAATAGTGAGCTATTGTCTTTATGTAACATAACAGCTACTTTATGCTATGAAATCATGCTCTTTTATAGCGGTTTTTTTTGTGTTATAAATGTGCAGTTCTTTTTTATAACATGTCGATATACAGCGTTTATCAAACCGCTATAGTTGTATTTAATAGTAGCTATATGCCGCTATAAAAGACTGTTTTTCTTGTAGTGCAAGAATAGTTTTTGTAGAGAAGTAAATGTAGAAAATCAAAATCAAACCGAGTAAATGAATAAGTAAGCAATAGAGAATAAGCAGTAGTCAAATACATAGAGGTTAATAGTGGTTCGGCGTTGTATGCTTATGTCCACTTTGAAAATTATCCTTTATTACTCTCTTATGAATCTGATTATAACAGTAGAACAAAGCTAACACTTGATTACAATGGAGTCTAGCGTAACACATATAGCGTAAAGATCCTAAAAATGAACCCATAGATCTGTATTTATAGAATGAGATGACGTGATATTTCTCTAAGATTTTGACAAAAGGCTCTCCAGGTCCATAGGGGCTCACCATAACGATCGGTGAAATCACTTATTGTTTTAGAACGATCGACACAAATTATGTCGATCGTTATTTTTGTCTCTGATTGCCATGCGATCGTTTATGGGGGTCTCACATGCCTCTATGCCTTGCTCCTAAAATATGAAGTCATTCTAAGTTGTAGATTGTGAGATATGGATCAATCTTTGTTGCATTTGGATCGTTCACTAATCTACACCGATCTTTATAAAGGATCGGCATAAAACAATCGGCATTTCTTGAACCTCAAAGTTTGACCTGCCATCGTTTTTGTGGGCTCCACTCTTCAATATATTGATGCTCTGAAAGTTTCAAGTGAATTGGCCTTGCAGATTTTGAGATATCGATTGATCTTCGCTGATTTGAGCTGTTTTATGGATCGTTCCCGATCAATCCATGTACATTCTTGTTTTGTCTGTAACTCGAGTATATGAACTCCAACTGACTTGAAATTTGGAATATAGCGGGCTATGCCTGTCACTCAATACTGATTGCACCTCGATTGGGTCTCGGTCTGGATCTGCTCAACTATCGTCCATAGTATCATATACAACTGATTTTCAAGGGTGGTAACCATCCGTTTCTAGCCAAGTTGTTGATATCTCGACCTTGCCAAAAAGCAGAATAACATTTTCCCTCCAAAGTATGTTTTGTTCTAACATGATGTCCTTTGAAAAGTCGAAAACTTCAATCATCAAAGAAGGATTCCATTTAGTTCATTGAATGGGCGTTACCCTTTTGTTGAGTCGCTTTCTTGTTGAAGGTCCTATCTCCTTTCATTCAATATGACTATTGGTTATTCCAAATAGTCTAAATACTAGATCACGGCTTATCGATGATCATATTGTTTTTCCGGTGATCATCAGGCCACAATAATTAGATTTTTGATCTTCCCTTGGTTGATTTCAAGTGCGAATTTAGTTTCTGTCGATTTCAAAAACTTGAACTTTAGAGCGTATATTGATTTGTATACGTGTCTATACCTGACCCCCGAGCACGATTGCAAGTCCAGGGGTCGATGTCAAGTTTCAAAGTTATTCTTACCTTGTGTGAACATCCACGGCCGATCGATATTCATTAAATGGGAAGTTAGAATGCCTATGTATGATCGTTCTTTTAATAAAAACAATGACCAAGGCCGATCGTTATTTTTGAATGGATTTTCGTATCCATCTATTTACGATCGACTTTGCAATATATATATATATATATATTTAAATGATCATTATTGATCATTAGTTCATATAAATGGGCTTCAGATCGTTCTAGGTGATGGAACGATTAGTAGGGATTCTAACTTGCACGATCGACATTTTTCATGGGTTGAACAGTCGGTATATGCTCTCCCTATAAAACTTTCATCCTTAACCATATTTTTTGAATCCAGGCCGATCGTCCCTGGGTTCATAGGATCTTGGATCGTTTTAGAACGATCGATTCTATGTTTGGGTCATAAAGGGTCGGCTTTCCTCTTCATATAAAAACATTTCTTTTTGGTCACCTTCATCTCCATTCTTTCACTTTCGTATCATTCTGACTTCAAATAGAAAAAGGAAGAAATAAGTTGCCCCACCTCCTTTCTCTACCGATCCAAGAACGATCGAATTTTCCAAAATCAATCCTATCCCTTCTCGATCTATCATTGCTCTAGCTCCCCGGTATCATCTCGAATTGAATTCAAATCCACCTCTTTTTTTCCCAAATCTCACACTTAGGTAAAACGAATTGAACTTGTTTTATGACTCAAGGACGAGACTTCGAGTGCTCACGTGTTAGTTAATTTAATTGGTGGAATCGTTCGATCTAAACTAAGTTGGAGATGATGGGAATTAGGAAAGATGGAGTTGCTGAGTGTGGGAAATGCAGATCGACGCATGACGATCGTTCTTGGACGATCGGTATATCCTTGGAATTAGTGAATTTCAAAGCGAATGGATCGTTTGGAAGTCGTATAAATGGAGTAGAGATAATGGTCGGTTTAGAAGGCCAAATTGGAACGATCGATGGGAATGAATCAATCAGAAACGATCAGTAGGACTAGGCCTAGGAACGATCGGTTGGGGCAAAGCTCAAACGATCGGTAGTGAGGCATGGAGAAAGATCGGTGATGCTGAAATGAATGATCGATTGTCTACGTATGAACCTTAAAAGTGAAACCTAATTAAATAACTTCGGACCTAATGATGAGCTTCAGCCTTGCACATTCGAGTAAACTCATATGACTTGTATAGGACTTGAACTGCGTATTCGGTAAATTTGAACTTCGACATGAACTAATGCCTTCGACTATTCTCTTGGAGCTAGTTGGTGACTTGAATATAAAAATTGGATCTTCACTTGTTGGCAATCGATTATGAAATTCAAACTGCATCGTTCCCTAATGACACAAAAAATGGTTGAGACGGTCAAGAATGACGATCTCTCCAGTCGAACCACAAAGTTTTGTCATCTTTTCCGATCTAATTCCATATAACTTAATACTATATTGTATAGGACTTCACCCACCACATTAGCACTCACTATGCACTGGGGTGTACAGGTTACTTTATCTAATCCTGATTTTTACTAAGTTTAATAGTGAAGGGTTCTAGACGTTCTGGACGTCTTGCAGCTATGTCGGCTAGACCATCTTCTCAGAAGGATGACCCTGACGTGGAATCAAGTTATGCAATCGAGTTTGATAGTCCATCTTCTAGTCATCATTTAGAACAACCGGAGAGCCCAGGCCCACAGTTTGATTTTTCTATTCCAGTTCCCATTCTTCCACCAGAAGTTGTTGATCCTGATCCTGATACTCTAGAGGATGCAGTTATTCTGGAGAAACTTGCTAATTTCGTAGCCTCCAAAATCAAGGAAGCTGCTCTTCACTGAATCTGCGTAAGGCATGGAATTCCCTTTAACGGTGTATTGGTTCCATCGTGGGATGATAGGGCTCATAGACCCCTAGAAGGATATACGGCGTGTAACAAGTTCATATGCTGGGCTGGATGCATCCCGCCATTTAACTCATACATCCGAGAAATTCTCCATTATTTGAGGATATCTCCAACGCAGCTTCATTCGAACGGCTACGCTCTTCTCAATTGTACTTATATGGTATTTCTGGAGTTCTTGCATCATCCTTCAACCATCGATGACATTTGGTTCATATTCTCTTTCAAGCGACGGTCATGGAGTCTTTCGTTTACATTTCTTGAGTCGGTGAAGAGGTGTGAGATTCTAACTGGTGCATATAATAAATTAAGCGCCTTTAAAAGCGAGTGGTTCTTTGTCCGATGCCCATCCGATTTCGCTCGACAATGGCTGGAAAGACATAAGTGTTATCCACTATCTTTATATTAGCATGGAAAAATGATATTCAGGTCATATTCCTGACTAAGTAATTCCTCTTACAAGCACCGTCACTCGGCCCAGCAGTAATCTTTATGAGGAGGCGGTCATGACTCTCAAAAATGCACCGCTTGAAGATAGGAACATCGAATATCTTCTTATAGACGAACGCCTTGTTACTTTTTGTTTGATAGAATAGGGCCTTAGCGTAGGGCTAACAAAAGTCACTCAAACTGCGGGGATAAGACCATGGGCTATAGTTAATAAAAGGAGCAATCGAATCGATCCCATCATGCCCCTAGCCCTGGGTGCTAAGGAATTCATTGGTATTGATGTCGAAGGAGATAAAGGCTATGTACCCAGTCATAATGATGACGAATCTGGTCTTGAAGTTAAGATTATATCCTCGCAGACCTTACAGCCTTAGATTCCCAGTAGGAGGAAAAAGAAAACATTTGTTTATAAATTTCCCAAAAGTCATCTTTCTGACCAACTCAAGTCGTCAATGGCTCCTAAGATTGTTCAAGATGAATCCTCTTCGAAACCGTCAGAGCGTTCAAATTTGCTGCTTGATTCTTTGTCTGGTCTACCAATACCACATGACCCTGACGCTTTCCACCTTACTGTCGTGAGTATCGATGGGTCGGAATCTCCGACCAGAACTGGCACTGATATTCCAACTTCTAAAGGAGAATTTACTCCAATGAGAAAAGATCCTGCACCTGGTTTATTGGGGGGTAACACAAGGATACTTGCACACACTTACACCCCTCAACATTGCATTACGCTCGACTTGTGCTTTCTAATGCTTAAATTTGATTGAATTTGGTTTTCTTTTGCAGAAACGATGGTGAAGAAAAGGAACATGTTTGATTCCCTCTGGGATATAAACCACCAATACTCTGGTTCACACTCTAGCTCTTACCGTCAAGGTGGTAGTCGAGGGTATTATGATTCCAGTTATCACTCTGGTCGGGACCGTGGTCATTAAGATAGGGGTGATGGTAAGCCATCCAATATAAGTATCGATCAAGATCGAGATCCCCTTCTCCAAAGGGTCCCGATAAGCCATCTAATCATCGAGATCCACCTATCGATCCCTCTCGTGGTCCCCCTTCCGTTTTAGTTCCTTCATAGCCTTTGGTTCCTTCTCACTCTCAGCGGTCCAGTGATCGTCATCGCCATAGCGAACATGTTGCTGCTCAAAGACCCTACAAGGAAAGTACTAAAGTCGAAACCGCTACTGAAGATCCTATGATCGATCCTGCTGCTCGCATGGCACAACTTCGAGAAGAGTTCCCAAATGTATGTTTTGAAGGGTTCTTTTTCCCTCCTAATCTGAAGAGGGTCCTAGACCATGTCCATAAAATGACTATTGATTGTGTCACTGATATCCACAAGCAGTACCGTGAATGGATGAAGGAAGCCGAGAAAATGTCGAAAGTATCTTTCGAGTGCGCGGTGGAAATTGAAAAGTTAAAACACTAGGAAGCTCAAAATAACATAATTATCGATACTTTGACAAACGAGTTAGAGGCTTCTAGGACATCCTTAGCAAAGGCCGAGGAAAAAGCTAATGTTGCCGTCAAATCCATGGGGGGGATGAAATCTAGTCATTTTGATATGGTCCAGGTGTTGCAACATCGAAATCAAGAAATAGCACTCGAGAGAGATACAGCTTGAATTAGTGAAACTGCAGCCTTGAAGAAGATAGCAGAACTCAAGGCTAAGCTAGAGTATGCAAACAAGGAGAAAGATGATGCTCGGAAAATCACTCAAGATGCTTGTGACGAGCTGGTGAATGTTAGACATGAGAGAGACAGATCCATTGAAAGGGCCAAAGATGTTGATGCACTTATTTGGCGTGAAGTAGAAGCTGCCAAGGATAAGGTTATGGAGGAGATAATGAACGAGCTCGACCCACTTCTTATTCTTTACAATGCCAACTTCTCAAGCATAGAAATTTAACATAGCTTGGTGATGATTATCCCTACCAGCTCCGGCATGCATGGGAATTTCTTGTTGCAGAAGAAAAGAGATCCTTAATAATGAGGAAATTGAAATGTCTTGGCTTGAAAGCGAAATGCTATTGGGCGATGAACCCAAAACATTGCATGATATCCACCTTACACTTCAGAAAGAATCTGCTGCTTCTTCTTCACATGAATTGGTGAAGGATCCGGGTCGGCACAACCCAATGTTACAACTGAATTGGCCCCAGCATCCCAAGTTATTATTGATCAATTCATGGAGGCATTGTTCAAGGAAGGAGGCGACCGACGCCATGAAATTCCCTTTGACGAGGATGTTGTAATTGTAACGATATGTCTTTTTGGATGCTTTAAGCAGACACACGCGTCAACTCAAACCATACAAAGAGGCAGATTGTTATTAGGGTAAATAAGAAAAAGAGAAAGAAATAAAAACAAATACAGAATCTCGCAGCGGAATGACGAAATATAATAATCAAATAACGGTTCATGAAGCTGTTTTACAAATAAATTTGATTATACTTATACAATACAGAATCAGAGTTACAAACAACAATAATAAATAAATAAATGCAGCGGAACAACATATGCAGTGGAATAAATATAATAAAAATACAACTCTTCTTCTTCGTCCTCTAGAAATAAGGTCTTCAATCCCTGAAATGCTCAGGCTGACCCGAACGAATTGAAAGGACAAAACACTCGAGTCAGAACTAAAAGATCTTATGTGAGTTAAATCAACGGTAAATATGCCTGTGACGGCGTCAGAGATGTTTACTGGGTTTGACATCTCCTATCCAGTGTCTAACGTGAGTGCAGTAACTTAAGAGATGTTCGGGATTCACATCTCCTAAGGATTCGTTAAACTATCTACTATGTAGTACAATACGCTATTATAATATGTCTATAGTAAAGTAAAAGTATTAAAATAGCGTTAAGGCATTACCTATATCCCCCTTAACACATTTTATATATTCCCGTAGTCTATACAATGTCGTACGCTCCTCCGTAAACTGGAGGTTTACCCAGAGGACATCACATAGGTACGGTACAAAACAAACTCGTAGAAGGCGCACTAGGGCATGTGAACACGACACACAAGGATATGCCAGGGTAGATATACCATTTGCGGATCCGGACTAGTGGTAATGCATAACAGATACTACCGCCCACCTCGGAACACACTCCCAATCAAAATCAAGGGCGGCCACCAATCAAATCACAAAATCGGAATATAGTATCGAAGAAGTGTGCCCGATTGGAGGAATGACCTCACTTGGCGCGGCATGGCTCCTGATTTAGTCACATCTAAGCTGACTCACGGGAGTCAGGGTCACGTCATACCTCATACAGAAATCGTTCACCAAACCATCCTACTTCATTTCTGGAATCTCCACTACGTACACAGTTGTTAAAGTGGTTTTCGGTATTGGCAGAGAGAGTGACAATATCCAATCCCGGTCTCTTTAACAACCAAACACTTATTTCACACCGGATGGTTCTTTTACATTTCAAAAGTCAATTCACAATTTATATCTAAAATATCATATTCTCAAAACCATATCGCTTTCGAAATTATATTCACTTTCGAAATCAAATCATTTCTGAAATCGTTTTCCTTTCAAAAATCATAATTTCAAATAGGTTAAACCCTTACTTCAAAGTCATCATATTCAATTAATTATAACATGTAAATTCCAACTTAGGTCATAACATCATTTAACAGCGTTGCTTTTAAACCAATGGATTGGAATATAAACACTTCCCTTTTTCTTAGTCTGAAAATTTAGAAATAGTTTAAATAGTTATAGATAGTTAAATACTCTAAAATAATTTAATTATAGATTTAAGATACTATTAAATTTATTTAATATAGTTAAATGGTTTTAAAATAGATTTAATATAAATAAAATAGATTAAATAGCTTTAAAATAGATTAATTAGATTTAAATTAAGTTAAAATGGGTTAATTAGTTTTAAATAAATTAAATGGTTTAAAATAGATTTAAGGATTTAATATAGTTAATATAGGTTAAAAGAGTTTATTAATTTGAAAATCTTAAAAATTAGAAATCTTAAAATAATATCCTTTAAACAGTTTACATTAAAATATGAATTTGAAGTGAACATCAATTTAAACCATTTACTTCTCTTCAACACATCCGAACCATTTAAATTTCCAAATCAACAAAACTCGATTTCAATCTTTTAATTCCGACTCTCAAATAATTATTAAATTCTATATTGCTTTCACCACGTTTGAAATATCAATTTAAATTACTCAAATTCCAATATATTTCAAAGTTATATTTCAACAAATTTCAATATCTCAATTCCGTTAAATTCCATTTATACTTCAGGAATTCAACTTAAAATTTTAATTAAATTCCTTTAAACCAATTCAAATTTCAACACAAACTTGATTTCAATAATAATTCAGTTTATATAAATCAAATTCTTATTTCAAAATATCATCCAATTAAATTCAAAAATTAAGAATTTTAAAATCATTTAATTTAACTAATCCGGTGTTCGTATATAATTCTCTACCCTAGGGTCAAGTGATACGGATATTTATCATTTCAATCCGTAATTATTTTATATTTACGGATATATCGTTTCAATCCGCAATCCCGAAAATATTAAAATCCATAAAATCGTTCGAGTCTATCATTTCAATCCATAACGATTTTTTCCTAATCTATAGGTCATTCGGGTATGTATCATTTCAACCCATAGTGAACTTGCAATATTATAACAATATAAAATGCAACATCCAATCATTCAATATCAACAAATCAGACATACATCACCATCATCATCCAAATCAATCAATAAACATCAATAGATAACTAATAATCAATGTAGGTATTAAACTGACAATTTTAAATTCAATATTTAATTAAATGCAATAAAAGTCAAATTTAACCAGAATAACAATTTAAATATACCAAACATCGATCAATAAATTTCTAATCACATCATAAATTTAATTTAACTAACATAAGAAATTTTATAAGTTGTGAGTGGGTTAAAACACTCACCTTTGAATTTAAATCCAATTTAGGGCCCAAATTCAAACGATCTCAGAATTCGTCCAAACTAGCGTCAAAATGTCCGGAATTTAAATACAATCCCAGCGGAACAAACCGCGCATGAATCGAACCTCGTATGTAAAAGTTATGCATGTTAGAACGTCCGGAAAAATTTAACTATAAAAAAAATAAAATAAAAATAAACAAATCCACCTCAGCACCATACCCTAGCTCTCATGCACCAGCTTCGAACGCACGAAACCCTACCCAGTACAGCCGCCGATGCTCATCCCTTGCCGTACGCTACGTCCACGGTCGTACGCGACCCACGCCACAACTCAGAGATCCACGCGACCTTCCCTTACCACGCCGACCTCACGCGACTCCTCCCATATCACCATCGTTCGCGAAGAACTAAGCAGCCGCCGCCTTTAAATCAACCCCTATCTGAATTGTTGACGATGATCCATCCACCAAATCACCACACAAACTATACTGATGAACTCCCCTCAGTCCTCTCTACAAAGCTGTATCAACGGATCGACGATCCGTTGAAGTTGATCAACACGCGATGAACGGGCCGAGATTTGTTCATTAATTTCTGGACAAACGATGGTCTGATTCAAGAAACAAATCATTGCAGTAGATTGCACTCGTCGAGAGCTTTGAAACGATATATAATTTGATATGGTTTGGAGGAATTTTATTTTTCGATTTGATTTTGATTTGCAATTGAATTTGGAATTTGTTTGTCTGCCATTAAGAAGGAGAAGTGGACAGAGGAAATTATATGTACAGACAAATGGAATAATAAACAATTTGGGTTTATAATGGGCTATTTATAGGCAAAGCTGGAAAATAGAATGAATGGACACGATTGATTTACACGTTGAACGATAAATGACCCCAAAAGCCGGTTCTGTCTCCGGAACGAAAATGGGTCATCCCATATACCAAAATATTTGTTTTCATTATTTTTAAACTCAATGGAACAAGTTCCAAGTTCTAATCCCATCGTATGAAGAAGTTATGTTAAAATTAGCTTATTTCAAATCGATTTCAATTGATTTTAATTAAATTGATTTCTAGGCGTTTCGAGCTCGTACGATCAAACGACAAATCCGATCGCTACGAAACTTGAAATCTTACAATAATTCACTGTTACAGATCTGATGAAACTAGTTTCGTTGAAATCCGAGTCAGTGGCCAAAATGGCTATTTTCACGTTAATTAAATAAATTAATATTAAATTAATTAAATCACTTTTTCAATCAAATTTAATAATTTACAATTTCTATCACTTTGGCTTTACTTAGTAATTTATAATCCTTTAAAACAAATTTCTATATCAATTCAATGTTAATTATTTTACCAATTACAGTGTTTAATTTCAGTTGTAATTAAATCCAATTATTTATAAATTCCAATAAATTGATTTTATCCAATTTCAATCTTTTTATTAAATCCATTATTATTCTATAAATATAGTTAACATTCGTTTTACATTTCATTACAGTAATATATTCCAATTTCCATCTTTTATTTGTAATGATTACTATAGTTTTCTTATATTGAATTTATTATTATTATTATTATAATTTAGAATCTCAACAAATTTAGTTATCTTTTTTTCACTCCTTTCATTACATCAATTGTTGTCTTGCACTTATAATGACCTTCCTATACATTTTATTACAATATATATATTCACCATTTCATTTTACATTCCATTAAAGTAATCTTTAATTATATTTAATTGTAATAAATTCACTTATTATAATTTAAATTCCAATAATTTGGCAAACTTGATTCCAATTCTTTTTATTCAAATCAATAGTCATATTATGATTGAAATTTACATTGGTTACATCTTATTGAATTAATATTATACAATGATCAATTTAATCTATATTAGCTGCATTAATTAAGTGAATTAATTGCAATTGATTTCCAATTTTTATTTAACAGATTAACTAAATAGGTAACATATAATTATTGCCACCATTAACTTTAGTTGCATTTATAAGTTTATTACTTACAACCAAATGTTATAATTACCTACCTAACATTGATTTAAATCAATTCCCTTTTATTATATTATTTCATTAATTAATTCAATATTACATTCGTTTTCCTCTATTTCATTTATAACCAAATTATAACATTTACATTATTTCAATTGATTGGGATTTCGTTCAAGTTGTTAATAATTAACTTTAATTAACATTGTTACCTTTCATTTTGGTTATTACTTCATTAATAAATCCCAAATTTTTATTTCTTCCAATATTTAACCACAGAACCTCATTAAATTAACCATTTTTATTTATCGAAAATTTACGGGTCGTTACACTAATCACGGACTCTTCCAACCCTACCGATGAGCTTAGCATGAAAGAGCGTGTTGAGAAGGAAGAGTTTTTGAAAAAGAAGGCAGAAACTGAGCCTATTGATATGGATTTCAGTGAGTCGATTCCTATCCCACTCTAGATGATCCCTCCTGGCGGGACAGTTCCCCGAGATGAGTTCCCCCATGCTTCTGGTGTTGAGAGTGCCTTGATCCCTCCTTCTTCTAAAGATGATGTTGCCTCAATCCATATAACTAAAGATGTTTTTTCGAAGAGAAGCCGAGGCGGAAAAGGGTCGAAGGGAGGATCGAGTTGCAGTTTGGATGGAGCCACTCCCAATAAATAGAAGAAAGATAGGAAATCCAAGAAATAATCTGTGGCTACCTTTTCTTTTTGTTGGTCATGTTTGTTTGGGCATGACCCCCACTTTTACTTCCATTTTGGATAAACTTGTATTGTGAACGTCAAGTTTAGTGTGAATAAGAATTCTTTTATTTTTGTGTAGAATTCTCCTATATGCTTGTTTAAATGATCGGGCTATCGCGTTTTTCATTTAACGTATTTGTGATTCGTTGCTCGTTGGGTCGGATATTGATCCAACTTATCCATCCTAAGGCCTCTCTGAGGTCGTGGCCTCAAGTCGTACCAAACACTGGGCTTGAGCCTTAGTGTTACACCGTCGAATTCAATGGTTTTAGTAATTATACTCCTGCCCTCAGTCTCAGGTTAGCGGAGTTAGATGGTGAACGATTGAACTCCATCATTAGCAAATTTTATACTCCTTCTGTCGGTTTTAGACCAGAGTTTATGGAATAGTGAATGGTCGAACCGCACTCATCTATTTGTTTATACTCATATCCACACTCTGAGGACAAGAGTTAGTTAATTGTAACGCCGAGGCAATTTTCGACCCCCGAAAATCGACACTAATACGTTCACTGTATAGAGTGCCAACAAACGAGTCCCGGAAATACCAGGTTGTTAGGGTTAAGAAGAAAAAGAGATAGAATAAAAAACAGTAAAACAACAGCACAGAATCTCACAATCGCAGCGGAACAAAATATAATATATAACAACATTTATACAAAGAAAAAGCTGTAACTGTTAATATACATTCAAGTTATCATAGTACAACTATCAACAAATAAATCTGGACAGTTATAATAACATGTCCTCAACTGCTGTCTATACAGCCTATAATACACAGCGGAAAATAGTCAAATACGTGAAATACGTTCTGCCATCCAGCTCGTCTCCTGAGCTCCACAGCGTTCTAACCTAAAAATTCTACAATACTCGATCTGACCCGAGCATTACAATAAAGTAACACCCGAGTCAGGCTGGAAACCAACGTGAGTAAACCCATTTAATATGAAATACTGGAGTTACCAATATCTTTGGAAACCAAGGTAATTCGTACAACACGACGAGTTTTATCTCATTTATAAACAAACACTATTTCCGAAATCCATTGATATTATAATAATGTCTAAAAACAGTTGCTTATTTGAAATGGTTAAATTTTGTTAAATAAATCAAACTCTCATTTATCAAACTCAATAGCCAAACCCGTAAAGGTTCGTAATGACTATTAAATCAAAGTGGTTTCGGATAACACTGATATCCGACCCCGGTCTCTTCGAATCCAAGTAATAGATTTAAAAGGGTAAATTGTTTAAAATAAACAATTTATTATTTATGGTGAGAACTTTTCAATATGGAAATTTATTACAGGTTCTTATTTCAAATAAAACATATTATCATTTCATCTGGCTTTTTAACTTGTTTGAATATAATCTCCAATAGAATTAAGCCAAGGTATAGATCGTTAACCAAATTAACGATATATAACAATATCAACAATTTCACATCAGGGTTTAATAACTTTAATTAACTGAAAACCCATTATGTCAAATTAATTACAGATTAAGAAATTATATAACAATCTATTTCTAGTTAATTAAAATTAAACACGCTATTTAATATCTCACTTGGAAATTTACATAAGTTTGAGTCAATGATAATATTATAATTAATTAATTACTCATTAAATTATGAAGTATCGTTGAACTTTAACTACGTATTTAGATTTAAGAAAATAGATTTTTAGTAAAAATAAAGAAAATATAAATTGTCATATAAACATACATATAAATTCCATTCTTCTTCTTTATCCTTGTTCCTTTTATCTTTCCTTATTTTTTTTCCTATCCTTTATCTTTTCCTATTTCCTTACTCTTCCCTTTTCTTTCTTTTTCCTTTTTCTTTTTCTTTATTTACTCTTTTACTTTTCTTTTACTTTTTCTTTAACTTTGGCCCAACCCGGCCCATCTCTTCTCATTTCCCTTTATTTTCATTTTCCCAGTTTTCTTTCCTATTTCCCTTTCCTCCTTATTTCATTTGATCCTACCTATCTGTGCATTCTCGTGTGCACATGCACACGCCGATGAAGCCTCGCTGACCACCTCTGACCTCTCCTCCAAGTCGCCCCCGACCCACGCGACCTCTCTGGCCACCCAGTTTTCCCTCAAAAGCCCAAAATCGAAATCGAACAAATCACCACCACCAGGAAAAACGACCGACTACCTTTCCTACCTCGTACCACCATCTCCGACCACCGGAGTTCAACCCACTTGTCCAGAAGCTTTGCCTCCTTCCTCTCCACCTTTCCCCTCCATACCGCAGCACTCAAACCCCTCCTCGACGCCGCTATGACCAGAAAACCAACCACGACCAAAACTTGTCCCTAAACCCTACCTCACCTCTGACCAATCACCCCACCGCCCTATAAATTGCTCCACCATATTTTCCAAGCTTCCCTTCCACCTAACTTCCTCTGACCAAAACCCCGACCTTCAACGACGACTGGATCACCGTAATTTGGTTAAAGACCAAATTGCGTTCATCTCCCTACATCCCACTATATACATAATTTAAAATCATGAAACTACCACCAAAATTCATCATTTTCAATGCCGATTCCGTCTATATAACTAAAAGCACAAAATATGATGTTCGAATTTCTTGCAATATTGGGTTACCTACTGTATAACACTCTTCATATGTTCTATACTTGCTAATAACCACTAGAACCCTTTTTCAAACAAAGAACATTCGAAAACAAACATTTTCTCCTTTTACATCAAGGTTTAAAACAAACTAGAGTGAGAGACAGGGATTTTGGAGGTTAAACATAACAATTCTATTCAAAAATACAGAGCAGAAAAGAAAATGATGTACAGGACACTATGAGTTTCTCTAGTTATAACACTGGATATACACTCATATATAAGTGCATACGTATTCCTGCTTCAAGTATACTTGACAAACAATCCTCTTATTTCCATGACCAGGCATATAATCATGTATTACAGTATGGAAAGTTAAGTTTTACTCACTTATTGTTTGTTTACAGAGGAAGTTTTAACAAGGTTTTACTCACTGATTGTTTTCTTTAAACAAAGCCTACTTTGAAAAAAAATGCTACTTGCTTTTGTTTACAGTAGAAGTTTTTAGAAAAAAGATTTTACTCACCTTTCTTTGAACAGAGTAGTGTTTTAGAAAAAAATGCTGGTAGCCTTATGGTTTCGATCCTTCATGTTTACTTGAGTGTTTGGATTTAGTGGTAATGGCAGTTTACTATTTCTTTATATTTTAGTTGTTCGAATGAGAAAAATGAAACAAGGGAAGTGGTATTTGTTATTACGACTACACCCAAGACCACTCGAATACAATCGCAACGCGCAACGCGGAAAAGCCAAATCGTGCTAGATAGTGCAAAACAACCAAACACTCGAAGAATTCAATAAAACCAAATCCGAACACGATCACAACACCAATACAAGCAATATATGAATGCAATGACAATAAGTAAATCACACACGATTTTATAGTGGTTCCACTAACGTCGCGTTAGTGTACATCCACTTTGAGAGAGCTTTTATTATATCACCAATAGAAAGAGTACAAGAGATTGTTTACAATGATCTATTCAATAAGAATCAATGTTTGTGGAGATTAGAATTGAAGAAATAGGGTTTTGCCTAAAACCCTAATTAATGGAGGACTAAACCCTAGGTTAGATTGCTTGAATGAATTGCCCCACTTTCAGACCTGAAAAGAGTATAAATACTAATAGAGAAAACCTTGGCGAAAGACCACTTTGCCCTTCACAAATCACAAAACAGCTCAGAAAACCCGGCCCAGGAAAAAACAGAATTATACCGCCTCAGACGTCTGACCTCTGGCCTCAAACGTCTGAGCCAGGTTCAATCTGGCTGAACCAGACAGGCTCAGACGTCTGGCCAAAGGGACCAGACGTCTGCAGGAACTTTCGGGAACCAGCCTGAACCTCGTCAGACGTCTGGCCCTCTCAGCCAGACATCTGACCTCTAACAGAAAAACAGCCCAGCTTCTTCCCTTCATATCTTCTTCCTCCGGACTCCGATTTGCGAACCGTTTTCTCCGACACGAAGCTACTTCCATCCTCTTCAATTCTCCATCATATAGTGTCACAAAATTTAACACTCCACCTTGACACTATATCCATCTCCAACACCAATGGTACCAAACCATCAACAACCGATAGCTCCAACTACTAACACTTCTACCTTCAACCAAACGTGAACGTTTCCCCAACGGGTTCCGGCAAAGCCACCCCCCATTGCATTCCATCAACGAGTTCAGGCACAAAGCCCCCACCCGCCAACGAAATGTTGAAAACATTCAAACACCGTCTCACCAAAGACAAGAGCACTAGGAGTGTACACTAGCACTACACCAAGAAGATAGAATGACAATCTCATACCAATACTCTTCCACATCTACAACCAAGCTACTCTCTCACCCGTGCCACCTAGTGGCACCTAGCACTTCTCCAAGCGAATCAAGTCCGAGCAATGCTCGAACTTCCCAACCGGCAATGCCTTAGTGAACATATCCGCCGCGTTCTCCTTTGTGTGCACCTTCCGAAGACATACTTGCTTATCCTCATCCATGGCTACCAAGAATGACTCCCTCACTTCTATATGCTTAGTCCGTGAGCTAAACGCCAAATTCTCCGCCAAGTGAATAGCACTTTGGCTATCACATTGAACATCAATGTTATCGTGTTCAATACCCAAGTCACACAACAATCGCTTCAAATAGAGTGCTTCCTTAGCCGCCTCCACCGCGGCTATCAACTCCGCCTCCGTAGTGGATAAAGCTACTACGGTTTGCAATCTCGATCTCCAACTTATGGCCGTACCACCTAGTGTGAAGACATAACCGGAAGTTGACTTTCTCCTATCTCTATCACGGGCATAGTCCGAATCACAATAACCAACTAAGTTGCAACTCCTTTTCCCACTACCGCCAAAAACAAGACCATGAGATGACGTACCTCTAAGGTATCTCAATATAAGCTTCACGGCTTCCCAATGCGATTTTCCCGGATTAGACCTAAAACGACTAACCACCCCGACGACATTTGCAATATCGGATCTTGTACACACCATAGCATACATCAAACTACCAACCGCACTTGCATATGGCACCTTTGCCATATAAGCCTTGTCTTTCTCCAAGATAGGTGAATCCTTACTCGAAAGCTTCACATGCAAAGGTAATGGTGTAGTTGACACCTTTGCATTCTCCATGCTAAACCGGCAAAGCACCTTCTTTATGTACTCCTTTTGAGTCAATTTCAACTCAAAATGCTTTCGATCCCTTTCAATCTCCATGCCCAAAATCCTCTTTGCTTCTCCAAGGTCTTTCATTTCGAATTCCGACTTTAATTTCAATTTCAACTTGTTGATTTCATTCTTGTCCTTCGAAGCAATGAGCATGTCGTCCACATACAAGAGCAAGTACACCCAACAATCATTTCCCAACTTCTTGAAATAAACACAAGCATCTTTGATGCTCCTATCAAAGCCACTTTCAAGCATAAAATGATCAAATCTCTTGTACCATTGCCTAGGTGATTGCTTCAACCCATATAGCGATTTCTTCAACTTGCACACCATATTTGACTTACCATTTACAACAAACCCTTGTGGTTGCTCCATGTAAATGTCTTCATCCAAGTCACCATGCAAGAAGGCGGTCTTCACATCAAGTTGCTCCAACTCCAAGTTGTGAATAGCAACTATGGCAAGTAATATCCGGATAGAAGTATGGCGCACAACCGGTGCGAATATCTCATCATACTCCTTTCCTTTCCTTTGTGCAAACCCCTTAGCCACTAACCTAGCTTTGTATCTTCCATCGTCCTTCACCTTGTAAATCCATTTGCACCCAATAGCACGGTTTCCTTTAGGAAGTGGAACCAAACTCCAAGTTTGATTCTTCATCAATGATTGCATCTCTTCCTCCATGGCACAAATCCACTTCGAGCTATCACTCGAATTCATGACGTCTTCAAGGTCCATAGGCTCATCTTGGACTACATTGAGAGCATAGTCCAACCTATCACAAAAGCTAAGATAGTTCCAATCACCATATCTTTCGGGTGGCCTTATAGCACGACGACCAACCCGAGTAGCAATATTATCACCCAAACTCCTTTCGGCTCCACCTTGAACCGAATCTTCTCTAGGTTCGTGTACATCACCAACACTACTAGAGGCACCTTGTGGACTATGTGATGTATCATCAACCGCTTTCTCCTCACAAGCATCTTCAACTAATCTACTCTCTCTACTACTTGGACAAAATGTGGTAATAACTTCCTTCCCCTTCGATTCATCACGAACTAAGACCGGAATATTCGATGAGCTCTCATTCTCCTTGAACAATGCCGACTCATCAAAAGTAACATGACGAGAGTTTATTACCTTCTTCGTTTCCGGATTCCAAATCCGATAGCCTTTCACTCCATCCGTATAGCCAAGCAAAATCCCCTTGAAAGCTCTAGGTTCAAGCTTATCATTTCCCGGATCATGCACATAAACCGGACTTCCAAAGACACGAAGATAGCTCAAGTCAATACTCTTTCCCTTCCACACTTCCTCCGGGATTTTGTTATCAATAGCCGAGCACGGAATTCGATTAATAATATGCACCGCGGTTGACAAAGCTTCGGCCCAAAATCCCTTAGACAAACTCGATGTCAATCTCAAGCATCGAGCTTTCTCTAGTAGAGTACGATTCATCCTCTCCGCAACACCATTTGATTGCGGATCTCCCGGTGTAGTAAAATGTCTCCGAATGCCATGATGCTTGCAATACTCTAAGAATTCTCCGGAAACATATTCTCCGCCATTGTCGGACCTAAGAACCTTCAAAGACTTACCACTCTCATTCTCAACAAGAGCCTTCCATACTTTGAACTTAGCAAATGCCTCCGACTTAGCCTTCATTACATACACCCAAACTTTACGGGAAAAATCATCAATAAAAGAAATATAATACCTTGCTCCACCTAAAGAAGCAACCGGTGCCGGTCCCCAAACATCCGTATGCACATACTCAAGAACGCTTCTTGAATCATGTTTTCCTTCACCGAATGAAACCTTTGTTTGCTTCCCCATGACACACTCTTCGCAAAACTCTAGCTTGTTGAAACTCTCACCACCAATCATCTCCCTTTTCCAAAGAATATCCAAACTCCTCTCCGAGACATGTCCTAACCTCAAATGCCACAATCTAGTTGCATCTAAGTCGCGAGAACTATCAACCCCAATGCTAGCTTCACCTTCTATGGTCACACCTTGAAGCAAATATATACCATGAGCCCTAGCACCTTTCATAACCACAAGCGCCCCCTTCGAAACCCTCAAGCCATCTCTCTCAATAGTGATCTTGCACCCCAAAGAATCTAATTGCCCCAAAGAGATAAGGGACTTCCTAAGTCCCGGAACATAGCGCACATTAGTGAGAGTACGAACTACTCCGTCAAACATCCTAATTTACACGGAACCAATGCCCTTCGACTTACAAAGAGCACCATTTCCCATAACAATCGAATTTCCCTCTCTAGCTTCGAAATAGGAAAAACAATTCCTATTCGGCGTCATATGATAAGACGCCCCCGAATCGAGAACCCATTCGCTACCCGAAACATTTGATGCTACCACCGTCAACACATCTACGTCTTCCTCACCAACACCTCTCTCCACCGCGACCGATGAAGAAGCTACTTCCTTCTTGGCCTTCTTCTTGTCCGGACACTCATTCTTCCAATGACCGGGCTTCTTACAAATATAGCACTTGCCTTTCTTTTCCTTCGACTTTCCTCTCCAACCGGGATTCCTAGATTTGGAACGCCCCCGATTCTCCTTCTTCGCATATCTCTCCTTCTCCACAAACAAACCTTGACCATTTCTGGCACTACTACCACCAACACTCAACTCCTTCATTTGATCTCTCAACTCCTCACTAAGAAGACCCGTCTTGACATCATCTAACGTCAAAGTATCCCGGCTATAGATCAAGCTATTTGAGAAACCCGTATAACGGTCCGGCAACAAACATAACAATATCATCGCCTTTTGCACTTCCTCAATCTTCAAATCTACCGCCTTCATCTTCATTAGCAAATCATCAAACACATTCAAGTGTGCCTTAAGCGAACTCCCCTCTTTCATCTTATACGTGAAAAACGTTCGCAACAAGATCAAACGATTAGTTAGAGACTTCTTCATATACAATTCTTCCAACTTGTCCCAAATTCCCTTAGCGGTGGTCTCACCACTAATTTCGGAGATCACATTCTCTCCCATAGCAAGTTGAAGTGTAGTAAATGCCCACTCTTCCATTTCCTCTCTCTCGACATCCGAGATGCCCGCCGGCAACATATCTGTATCAAACACTACCCTATGAACTCGATTTCTTCTTAAAACCGCTTTCATCTTCCATTGCCACTTTTCAAAATCATTATCGCCATTCCACTTGTCGATAACCAATTGCGATCCCGACGCCACATATGACCCACGTACATACGGCGCTATACTACTTGGACCAACCATTGAATTTTCAGAGGTATCCGTTTCTGGCATTTCAACAACCACCTAGCAACACCAAAGCTCTGATACCAAATGTTATTACGACTACACCCAAGACCACTCGAATACAATCGCAACGCGCAACGCGGAAAAGCCAAATCGTGCTAGATAGTGCAAAACAACCAAACACTCGAAGAATTCAATAAAACCAAATCCGAACACGATCACAACACCAATACAAGCAATATATGAATGCAATGACAATAAGTAAATCACACACGATTTTATAGTGGTTCCACTAACGTCGCGTTAGTGTACATCCACTTTGAGAGAGCTTTTATTATATCACCAATAGAAAGAGTACAAGAGATTGTTTACAATGATCTATTCAATAAGAATCAATGTTTGTGGAGATTAGAATTGAAGAAATAGGGTTTTGCCTAAAACCCTAATTAATGGAGGACTAAACCCTAGGTTAGATTGCTTGAATGAATTGCCCCACTTTCAGACCTGAAAAGAGTATAAATACTAATAGAGAAAACTTTGGCGAAAGACCACTTTGCCCTTCACAAATCACAAAACAGCTCGGAAAACCCGGCCCAGGAAAAAACAGAATTATACCGCCTCAGACGTCTGACCTCTGGCCTCAGACGTCTGAGCCAGGTTCAATCTGGCTGAACCAGACAGGCTCATACATCTGGCCAGAGGGACCAGACGTCTGTAGGAACTTTCGGGAACTAGCCTGAACCTCGTCAGATGTCTGGCCCTCTCAGCCAGACATCTGACCTCTAACAGAAAAACAGCCCAGCTTCTTCCCTTCATATCTTCTTCCTCCGGACTCCGATTTGCGAACCGTTTTCTCCGACACGAAGCTACTTCCATCCTCTTCAATTCTCCATCATATAGTGTCACAAAATTTAACAGTATTTATAAGAGAAAGTAAGCTGTAGTTCTTTTGTACAGTAAGTTTATTTTTTTTCTTTTGCATTTCTTTGATTTGAGGTTTTGCTGACCCTGATTTGATTATTTGAAAAAAGGATTTGATAATTTGGAAAGTAGATTTGATATAATATGTGCTTGAGGGAATGTGCATTTAATGCCATGTTTCCTTGTATGTTTATATGAATATATATACCCTTACATATATACATTCTACATACCTAAACTTACAACATAGCTTTTATCTTGCTTTATACTATACAAATATATATATTCTCTACATGCCTAAGCCTTGTCATATTATATAAATTTTTACTTAGGTTACATACAAACAAACTATTAGCCACTTATGTAAATTTATTCCTATTTTTATACATATATATAATTTATTTTAATTTTAATATCAAAGCTAAGCCTATACATCTAATTATATTCCTATATATAATTATGTCTAGTAGTAGAAAGGTAGAGTTTTTATTTTAAATATTTTTATATATATATATTTTGACATACACGTGCTTATCTACATATTTCTTATTTAATATAAACATACATACATATACTATACTCATATGTTTTGAAACTTGTCGTTATGAAGCTTGTACATTCACGTATATATATTTACTTACATATGTATTTGTCACCATATATTCATATGTTTACATTTACACATATTTTCTGTACACATTACCTCATATAGGCGTATATGCATATATATAACTTATAAACTTGTATATTTTTTTAATTATCATAAAGCTTATGTACAATTTGATATTTCATATATATTTATTCATATTTATACAAACTTTCCTATATTTTACTTCATATGGGCATATATACATATATATATACTTATATATATTATCAACATCATAAAGCCTGTATATATTTATCTATATGTATGGATATTTTTATCCTAATTTAAATGGTGGAGTTCATACATACACATTTCTAAAATATTTATCATATTTATGAATTTAAAATTCAAAATTAAATATAGTTTTTAATCAATTTATATATATCCAGATATTTTAAATACCAGAAACTCATCTGTTTGACTTGTAAAAATCAATATCTCAATAATTAAAACCAATTAATCTTCCCGATATCCGATGGCTAAAAATCCGGGTCGTTACATTAATGGGCGATCGATTCACACCCTTCTTGCATCTGTACCCATATCCGCACTCTGGGGACATGAGTTATTCCATAGGTGATCGGTCACACCCACTTAGAACAATACTCATATCCGCATCTGGGGACGTGAGTTATTCGAAAAACTGTTGATTTCAGTTCTTTTTAGTCAGTTGTTCCGCATCTGGGAATCTCGGTCATTTTCGAATTATGTCGGCCCCATCGAACAGTGGGATATAGTTGGTCGTATATCGCAACTAACATGTACAGCAATGGCAAGTTACAAATATGATTGAAAATTCAAAGTTCTATTGGTGAATGGAAAGGAATGACATAATTTGTCTTATTACATATTTGAAAATCAAATGCTAAAGCAAATCCTGAAATTAAATACAACCGAATGAGAAGGAAAACTAAGTGAAATAGCGTCGTAAATGCTCGCTATTCCACGCCCTTGGTAGTGTGACGCCATCAACAGTCACTAGCTTGAAAGTTTCCTCTCCAAGCCTCTGCATAATGACATACGGTCCTTACCAAATTGGATTCATATGTGATGGGATAGGAAAAACCCGTTTTAAAACCAGATTGCCGACTTTAAAGGTTCTAGGTCGGATTTTAGTATTGTGATATTGGGCAATTCGATGTCAGTGTGCAAACGCCCTCAAACTATCTTCCTCACGCTTCTCATCTATAAAGTCTAGAGATTCCAAAAGGAGATCTTTGTTTATTCTAGGATCGTAATAAGTTACTCGATAAGAAGGAACTTCGAGCTCAATAGGAATAACGACCTCGGAGCCATAAACGAGGGCAAATGGAGTATGGCCAGTCATGAACTTGTGGACGGTTCAGTAAGCCCATAGTGCTGTCAGAAGTTCATCCACCCACTTACTTCTAGCCCTTTCCCCAATGCTTTTTCAGAATGGATTTAATAATTTGTTCACAGCCTCAACTTATCCATTCGCTCGAGGGTGAGCGACTACTGCAAACCTATTTTCAATACGATACCAACGGTAGAAATTTTTTAATTCAGTACTATCGAATTGAGTCTCATTGTCTGTTACAATAGATCGTGGAAGACCAAAACGACAGATGGTGTTCTGAACAATGAATTTGATTACTTTTTTAGTCATGATCGTGGCTAAGAGTTCCGCTTTGGCCCATTTGGTGAAGTAATCAACTACAACAATAGCGTACTTCGCAACACTTTTAAAGATCAGTAAGGAACCAATAATATCTATATCGCACATGGCAAACGGCCATGGGCTGACCGTTTGTGTAATTTTGATCGGCGGAGCTCTTGGAACTTTTGCATATATCTGGCACTTGTCGCATCGCCTTACATAATCGAAAGCATCTCGATTAACGGTCGGCTAATAATAACCATAACAGAGTATTTTCTTTGCTAGAGTTTTCCCTCCAGTGTGATCGCAACATTCTCCTTCATGAACTTCTTTTACGACCCGTTTTATCTCATCATGAGCGATACACCGGAGTAGGGAACAGAAAAACCCTTTCTTTACTTAACTCTTTCTTACATGACATATCGTGAAGCTTTACGAAGAACTTGTCGCTTTTCATTCCTTTATTCAGGTAGGACTCCCTGTAGTAAATAGTTTTTAATCGGAGTCATCCACGATTCCCTCTTAGGCTCCACTTCTAATACCCAGTCGATATATATCATGTTTATACTCGGGACATTTAATACTTCGACTGGAACCAAGCCCATCGATTAAGCGTCGCCGGTGCTAGCAAACTATACCAATGAATTAGCCTCTCTGTTTTGATCCCATGGTATATGCGAAATGTAGTAGTAATAAAATTCAGTCAACAACTCTTGGACCTGGATAAGGCATGGAGCAATCCATTGTCCTTTAGCTTGATAATCTCCCTAGACTTGGTATACTACTAACTGTGAATTACAAAAGAATTCAAGAGACATTATTCCCGGTTCTCTAGCGAGTTTAAGTCCAATAATCAGAGCCTCGTACTCAGCTTCAATTTTTGTCGTTGGGAAATCAAGCTTTAAAGCATAATAGATCAATCGATCTTCGGGAGTTACAAGCACAATTCCAGCTCCAGAACAATGATCATTGGATGCTCCATCAATATACAATTTCCAGTGTATGGTAGGGATTTTGTTGCTCTTTGGGGAATCATCTTGCGCAGCGAATTCTGCTATAAAATCTGCCAGTGCCTGACCCTGGATAGCCCTCTAAGGGAGATAAGTGATATCGAATTGACTCAGCTCGATATTTTACTTGAGTAATCAACTAGATGTCTCAGGTCGCTGCAGGACCTGTCGTAACGGCTGGTCGGTGCAAATATTGATCGGGTATGCCTAGAAGTATGGGTGGAGCTTTCATGATGCAATCAGCAAGCAGTATGCCAGTTTTTCTATTTTTTAATAGTTCCTTTCAGCTCTTGTGAATCACTTGCTGATGTAATAAACCAGTCTCTGAATTCGATTCTCCTCACAAAATAATGCGGCACTTATAGCATGTACCGACATGACCAAATATATGCATAAATCTTCATGATTCACCAGCTTTGACAAGATGGGGGGTCTCTCCAAATGATTCACCAAAGCTTGAAATGCGTCTTTACAATCCTGTGTCCATTCGAAGTTTCTTTTTCCTTTCCTAATCAAGTCAAAGAAAGGAATGTATTTATCGGTAGCTCTGAAAATGAATCGGCTTAAGGCAGCAACTTTCCCATTCAGACTTTGTACTTGTTTGATATAGTCTTTGGCGCTTGGATATCACAGATAGCTTGAATCTTCTCAGGATTAGCTTCGATTCCATAGGCATTAACAGTAAAACCAAAAAACTTCCGTGATTCTATGTCAAAAGAACACTTCAAAGGATTAATTTTCATCCTGTAATGTCGGAGGATGTCAAACATTTCTGCTAAATCTCTAATGTGGCCGCTTGATCGTCGTGACTTCACAAGCATATCATCCACGTATACTTCCATCGTTTTTCCAATCTGATCTTTAAAAATCCTTTTGACTAAGCGCTGGTAAGTCGCTCCTGCATTCTTTAGTCCAAACGACATCACCACATAGCAATATAATCCAAAATTGGTAATGAAACTGGTGTGCTCTTGATCGGGAATGTGCATCGGGATTTGGTTATATCCCGAATACGCATCCATGAAAGATAGCAATTCATGTCCCACGGTTGAGTCCACCAGCTGGTCGATCCTCGGAAGATTAAAATTGTCTTTTGGACACGCCTTGTTCAAGTCTGAGTAATTAATGCATGTTCTCCATTTCTCGTTGGCCTTTTTCACAGGCACAGGATTAGATACCCACTTAGGGTAGAGGGCATCGCGGATAAACCCGTTGTCTTTGATTCTATTCACCTCCTCTTTAGGAGCGGCAGATCTCTCCGTATCCATGCCGCGTCTTTTTTGTTTCACCGAGACATGCCTCGAGTCGATATTTAATGCATGGCTCGCAATGGCAGGCGAGATTTCACACATGTCAAAGTGAATCCAAGCGAACATGTCTAGATTCGCTTGGAGAAATCCTACAAGTTCTTTCATCATCAGGGGGCTGAGCTGTGATCCAATCTTTAGGACCCGTGACGGGTCATCGTGGCTGACTACGATGTCAATCGTTGGCTCAGCCGGTGCAGCTTTGGTCTCTTTGGGCTCCTCCTCATCATCTCTTGGATCTATGTCTCTATAGGACCGACTATGGCGCACGAGCCAAGGCTCAGGCGCTAGTTGTCAATCTTTTGTAGCTTGGATGTGGGCAGTCTTGTCCACACCCTTACCTTTCTCTTTGCGTTGAGCATCCCTCAACCCAGCTACATAATAGGCACATCCAGTCGCCTAATCACTATGAACAACTCTAACACCATTATCTGTCGAAAACTTCAAAGTCAAACACCATGGGGTAGGCCTACCTAGAATTCGGCTAGGGCCAGTCGACCTAGAAAAACGTTGTAAGGAGAGTCAACATCCAAAGAAATGAACGACAAGATCCGCACTCTCCTACGGTCACCTTCTCTTAACTCTACACGTAATTCAACATAACCAAAGGCTACAGTCGCAACACCGTTAAAACCGTGTATGCGGGCTTTAGACGGCTTTAAGTCCTTGGCTTCCATTTTCATCCGATCATAGGTTTTTTTTATTTACTGAACTTCCACAATCAATCAATATCCTTCTCACCAAAGCGGAGCCGATCATGGCTGAAATGACCTTTGCGTCGATCGTTGAAGCCTCCACCTTGTCTGCATCTCTGTTTCTAAACACGATATCATCTGTCATTGTACGTTGCTATTTCGCCGGAGCTTCATCTTCTGTATTCGAACAATATTCAAATCCACATGATTAATCGTGTGCGCTCCATCTCATGCTAACTCTTATCTACTGGGTGCGGTCCTCCGACCATTGTATTTATTACCAATCTTCTACCAGTTTGTGCAGGCTCCTCAGCCATATGCGGTGCTTGTCCTCGGTTGGGGTCGGATGTCCCCTGTCCGCCATCCTACGAGGTTTTTCAAACTTGCTGCAACTTCCTTTCTCGAATAAGCTTTTCGATAATGTCCTGGAGATGCCTGCATTCATTCATGCCATGTCCATAGCATTCGTGGAACCAACAATATTTTCCAATTTGTTTCTGCATCTCTGTTGATTCTTTCGGAGGCGGCTTCCTGTATTGCATGGTATTGCAGGTAAACAAATAGATATTCTCTAAGGATGTATTCAATGGTGTGTAAGTACTGTACATCGGAATCCTAGGATTCCCTCTACCAGAATCCCTCTTTCATTCTCAGCCTCTGTCTCCGTCTTTCGTTTTCTAATTCGGCTTGTTTTAGACATTCACTTGAACTTTTCCAGGGCTATCATCAGATTGTTTTACCGTAATATTACTCTGTACCCCTTCTCTGCTCAATCCCGCAACATTCTTCTTTCTAGAAGACTTGGCTTCCTCCTTTTTCAAATAATAAGCCGCATTTGTGTAAAAGTGTTCCAACGTTGCGGGCGGCTAGCTAGCTAACCAATCGCCGAAATTAGATTCTAGATCTATCCCTCTCGTCACGGCCATCAATATCGCATGGTCATTTGGATTAATAATTTCCATAATAGCTGTATGAAATCTCTCCAAATAGTCTTTCAACGATTCTCCTGGAGCCAGGATCACGCTAGACAGGGACATTACGTCCTTGGGACGAGTTGCGAGCATTCGGAACTGCTCCACAAACTTTGTTGCCAAATCATCGAATCTAGAAATTGATCATGGGGGTAATCTTGTAAACCACATCATTGCTATTCCAGAGTGAGTTATGGGAAAGCATCTACACTTGGTTGCATCATCCGCTCACGTAGAATCCATCAGCCATTCATACCTCATGATAGTTGCCTGGGGTCGGTTTTTCCCTCGTAGATGGGCATTGATGGCATGTTGAACCCCCTCGAATACTCCGCATGTAGAACATTATCAGTGAATGAGGTATGGCTTCTTGAGATTCCCTAGTCATCGTTAGTCAAGCCTTGGCTTTCTCTCACTAGCTGTCTGACCATAGCCGACAATTCCGATGTTTAGATAGTCGGTGCCAAGAGGTGGTCGTGTTCCACCTCATGTAAATGATCTGGTCGATGTTTACAAGCAATTCCACACCTTCTTGGTTCAACATCTTCTCGATGTGTATCTCGTAAATTCACTTCATCATTATTTCGGAGAAGCATTTAGTCGACATTTAACCGAACTCCATCATCCAAATCAGCCGCAGCAGCTCTAGTTTGAATCCCAGCATGCATAGGTAAGTTCCCATCTTTGGTGGAGGGATCAGCACCGATCGTTCCTGGCAGACCACGATGGTGTGCTTATTGATGTCCCGAAGTTTCTGCATGATATTCGTTTGTTCTGCAATGCCTATGCCTATGATACCCATCCGATGAACTAGAACTCTTCGATGCCGAGTAAGGGGTAGGGTCCCTCCTAGATTTTTCTCACTATTGTTGAGTGAGTTGGTTCATTTGGTAGATATTAGCCTGGATCTGCTGATTTAACTCTCAACGGCTATTCGTTAGCTCTCTCATCATATTCTGAAATTCAGCTCTCGTAATAGAATCAGTTGGATTCTGGATTTCAGCTGATTCACCATTCACATCCATTGGTTGACTGCTCGAGCCTCATTGTTGGATAGTAGCATTTTCGTTTCCTTCCATGTTCCGAGAAGTAGATCAAGTATTCCTCACCATTATTGGTACCTTTGCTTAGATTTTTGCAAATCTGAGTTGAACGAGAAAACTTCTTGAAGATAACTGCAGATCTCCTCTTGGGGATTTATCCAATCCAATAGTAACAAATGGATCCTAATAAGCTGAGAATTAAGGTACTCAGTGAAAGCACCAAAATGTTTGCCCCAAAAATGGTTACAAACACCCAATAATAGTTTTTGTAGTGAAGTAAATGAAGAAAATAAAAATTAAACTGAGTAAATGAACAAATAAGCAATAGAGAATAAGCAGTAATCAAAGACACAGAGGTTTATAGTGGTTCGGCGTTGTATGCCTATGTTCACTTTGAAGATTGTTCTTTACTCTCTTGTGATTTTAATTACAACAGTAGAACAAAGCTAACACATGATTAGAATGGAGTCTAGCGTAATAAGCGGCGTAAAGATCTCGAAAATGAACCTATAGGTCTGTATTTATAGGGTGATATGATGAGATATTTAGCTAAGATTTCGGTAGAAGGCTCTCCATGTCCATAGGAGCCAACCATAACGATCGGTGAAAATCGCTTGTTGTTTTAGAATGATCGGTATAAATTATGCCGATCATTATTTTTGTCTCTGATTGCCATGCAAACTTTTGTGGGGGGTCCCACATGCCTCTACGCCTTACCCCTAAAATATGAAGTCATTTTGAGTTGTAGATTGCGAGATATGGATCAATCTTTGTTACATTTGGATCGTTAACTGAGCTATACCGATTGTTATAAAGGATCGGCATAAAATGATCGGCATTTCTTGAACCTTAAAGTTTTGACCTGCGGTCGTTTTTGTGGGCGCCACTCTTTAATATATTAATGCTCTGAAAGATTTAAGTGAATTGGCCTTGTGGATTTTTAGATATCGATCGATCTTCGCTGATTTGAGTTGTTTTATGGATCGTTCCCGATTAATCCATGTAAATCCTTGTTTTGTCCGTAACTCTAGCATATGAACTCCGACCGACTTGAAATTTAGAATATGGCTTCATGAGGCTACGCTTGTCACTCCATACTAATTGTACCTCGATTGGGTCCCAGTCTGGATCTGCTCGACCATCGTCGATAGTATCGTATACAACTAATTTTCAAGGCTAGTAATCATCCGTTTCTAGCCAAGTTGATGGTATCTCGACCTTGCCAAAAGGTGAACTATCAAAGATTCAAATTCACGGCATCAACTAACATGTTGATCAAAAAGGGCATAGGTAGGTGATGTATCGTGTAAAAATATTGCCGCTAATAAGTGCTTTTGTGTGCCTCGTTGTTTATCATATACTCGCATAATCACAAAAATCAGCTTGTTGCCTACATAACAATATTGAATAAACTGAATGTCAAATTGTAAGCTTCATAAAATCACACATATTTAGCCATTTGCATAGGTGTAGTGGCTATAGAATGGAAGCACAAATACCAAACATCCATTATGTCGAAGGTTATGACATGTACAAATTGGTGGAAAAAACTTGTAACGACCAGCCTTTTTGGACGGTTTAAAATCGACAATAAACGACACATGTCGAATCTAAACCATTCAAATGGGAGGATTGTTATGGGGTAAATAAGAAAAAGAAGAGAGAGAAAAACAAAACACAGAATCTCACAGCGGAACGACAAAATATAATAATCAAATAAACAGTTCATGAAGCTGTTTTACAAATACATTTGATTACACTTAACAATACAATCAGAGTTATACATACAACATGAATAAATAAATAATGCAGGGGAACAACATGATGAAGCAGAATAAATATAATAAATAGTGGTAATATACTAAATCTTCGTCTTCGTCCTCTAGAAAAATAGTCTTCAACACACTGAAAAGCTCAGACTGACCCGAGCGTAGTGAAAAGACAAAACATTCGAGTAAGAACTAAAAGATCTTATGTAAGTTAAATCAACAGTAAATAAATACGAGTCTAACGGATTCAGAGATGTTTACGGGGTTATACATCTCCTATCCAGTGTCTAACGTGCGTGCAAAAACTTAAGAGATGTTCGGGATTCCATCTCTTAAAGATCTGTTAAACTATCTACATACATAGTACAATACGCTATTATAATAAGTCTACAGTAAAGTAAAGTATTAAAATAGTTTTAAGGCGTTACCCATATCCCCCTTAACACATTTTATATAAATACCGTAGTCTATACAGTACTGTAAACTCCACCGTAAACCGGTGAGCTATCAACGAGCACTCCATAGGTACGACACAAACCAAACTCGTAGTGGGCGCGATAAGGCATATGACAAGGCATCTGAGGCAATGCCAGGGTAGGATTCTACCATTTGCACTCCCAGACTGGTGGTAACGCATAGCAGCTACTACCGCCCACCTCGGAACACACTCCCATAATCAAATCGTGGGGTGGCCACCAAATCAATCACAAAGTAAATAATATGGTATCGAAGAAATGTGCTCGATCGGAGGAGCGACCTCACTTGGCCCGGTATAGCTCCTGTTTTAGTTATATAAAGCTGACCTGAGGGGGTAAGGGCTGCGTTAATACCTCATACATAATCGTTCGCCAAACCATCCTACTTCGTTTTGGATTCTCCACCACGTGCACAGTAATAAAGTGGTTTTCGGTATTGGCAAAGAGTATGACAATATCTGATCCCGGTCTCTTTAACACCCAAATGTTTATTTCACACCGGTTGGTTCTTTTACATTTCCAAAACTGATTCATAATTGATATCAAAATATCATATTCAATTCAAAATATTCCTCATTTCAAAACCATCATATTTACTCAAAATATGCCATTTCGCTAGAAAACATCATTTCAAATTCCAATGTAGGTTATAACATCATTTAACCATATTCGCCTTTAAATCAAGGATTTAAACATAAACAGTTAAACCTTGCACAGTTTGAATTTTTGAAATTATTTGGATAGTAATAAATAATTTAAATAGTTTAAAATAGTTTTAATA
Source organism: Allium fistulosum (assembly GCA_030737815.1). NCBI lineage: Eukaryota > Viridiplantae > Streptophyta > Magnoliopsida > Asparagales > Amaryllidaceae > Allium > Allium fistulosum. The sequence goes on from CM060904.1 coordinate 1,227,744,468, forward strand.
GTTTAAAATAGATAGAAATAGTTTAAAATAGATTTAATAGTTAAAAAAAGTTTTAATAGTTTAAAATAGATAGAAATAGTTTAAAATAGATTTAATAGTTTTAATAGTTTAAAATAGATAAAAATAGTTTAAAATAGATTTAATAGTTTAAAATAGTTTTAATAGTTTAAAATAGATTTGATAGTTTAAAATAGATTTAATAGTGTAAAAATAAATTAAAATAGTTTAAGGATTCTTATAACAGTTAAAATAGTTTAATATAAAATGGTTTGATTATTGGAAATGGTTTTACAGTTTAATATAAAATGGTTTTATACGGTAAATAGTTTTGAAAATCTAAACAATCGAAATTTTAAAATAAAAGATTTTTTTAAACAGTTTATATTAAAATAATTAATTTGAAAATAATATCAAATCAACTATTTCTTCCATTTCAACAAATCTGGACCATATCCAGATTTCAAATCAACAAAACTCCATTTTAATCTTTCAATTCAAATTCTCATTAAAACCATTTCAATCCATATCGATCTCAAATCCATGTTTGAACTACAAATTTAAACCACTTCAAATTCAATAGATTTCAAAGTTTACAATAACTCAATTTTGATAAATTTCATTTATATTTCAAAAATTCAACTTTAAAATCTCAATTTGAATTCTTTAAACAATTCATTTAAACAAATTTCAATTTCAACATTTTAAAGCTTGGATTTTGAAAATAATTCAGTTTATATAAATCTACTTTTATTTCAAAATATCATTTAGCTTGATTCAAAATTTAAGGATTTTAAAATCGTTTAATTTAACCAATCCGGTGTTCGTATATAATTTTCTACCCTATGGTCAAGTGATACAGATATATATCATTTCAATCGGCAATAAATTTAAATTTACGGGTATATATCATTTCAACCCGCAATCCCGAGAAAAATTCAAAATCCATAAAATCGCTCGAGTTTATCATTTCAACCCATAATGATTTTTCCCTAATCTATAAGTCCATTCGGGTATGTCTCATTTCAACCCATAGTGATTTTCCTAACAATACTAAGGGAACTTGCTGTGTGATAACAACATATAAAATAAATGTAATATCCAATCATCCAAATATCAATAATTAAACATCCATCACAATCATCATTCAAATCAACCAATAAATCACAACTAATAACTGATTATCACTATCAGGTATTCAATTAACAATTTAAATTCAATATTAAATTAAATGGCAGTTAAATTCAATATAAATTCAAATTAACTCAAACGACAATTTAAATATACCAAACAGCAATCAATAAATTTCTAATCACATCATAAATTTAATTCAATTAACATATGATAGTCTAGCATTCGTGAGTTGGTTAAAACACTCACCTTGATTTTTAATCGATTAAAAATCCAAATAAAGGCCCAAATTTGAATAGTCTCAAAATGCAGCCAAACTATTTCCAAAATGTCAAAAATTTCAATACGATCGCAATGGAGAAAACCGTGCGTGAATCCGAGCTCGTATGCAAAAGATATTAAGATTAGAAGTTACACGGTTCATATTATAATATAAATAAAACAATAAATAATTAAACACGTCATCACCTCTTCCAGAAACCCTAGTACGCACGTCTACAGTACACGATCGAACACAGAACCCTTGCTGCGGTTCAAAGATCGACTGTCGCACGTCCATCCTCGCGCCTGACCCATGATCTGATGCCATCACCATGCTAGCCTAGTCCAGGCGCCTCCTCCCTGAAGTCGCGGCCACCAACGACACGCCAAAGCACGTCCAACGCCGCCCATGTTTGAAGCCAAATCGTGGAAAATTCTGACCAAGTTACAACGAGCAATGACCACCCTAAGACCTGCTCGATCTCCTCTTCCCAACGCCGCTTCCCGATCGTCAAACGGTCGACGATCCACCGTTGGATCGTAAACCCTAGAAATGGATGGCCGAGGTTCTTCGTCAATTTTTGGTCGAATGATGCATCCAATTGAAAAACGAATCGGCGCAGTAGATTGCGCTCGTCGAGAGCTTTCCAATGATATATAATATGACATAGTTTAAGGAGTTTGAATTTTTTGATCTGATTTTGATTTGCAATTAAATTTAGGAATTTAGGGTTTCTGCCATTTGAGAAGGAGGAACATACGGATAGAATTGTACGTACAGGAATAAGGAATAAAAAGACTACTAGGGTTTATAACAGCCTATATATAGGCAGAGCTGAAATAGAAAAGGATGGACCAGATCGATTTGGATCGAACGATAATAACGACCCAAAAAGCCCGTTTCGTTCCCGAAACAAAAATGGGTCATCCAATATATCAAAATATAGGTTTTCGATATTTTTAAACTCAATGGAACTAGTTTCAAATCCAAATTCCATTATATTCAGAAGTTAGCTTTTAAAATCAGCTTATTTTTGTTGAATTCATTAAACTAATTTATACGCGTTACGAGCTTGCACGATCAAACGATAAGTCTGATCGCTACGAAACTTGAAATCCTACAATAATTCACTGTTACGGATCCGATGAAACTAGTTTTGTCGAAATCCGAGACAGTGGCCAAAATGGCTATTTTTCACATTAATTAAATAAATTTAATCACTTTTATATTCAAATTTAATAATTAACAATTTCAACATTCTAGATTTCATAGAAATTAATAATCTATCAAAGTAAATTTTCTATGCTAAATTCACCATTAAAATATTGCACTGAATTACAACGTTCAATTACAACTGTAATAAATTCATTAATTATAATTAAATTTCCAAAAAATTCATTTATTTTGATTTACATTCTTATTTTAAATCAACCAAAACCTTATGAATATATTTGACATTAGTTTACATTTTATTACATTCATTATTTACCGTTATCATCTTTTACAATATTAATTATAATATTTCAATTTTGTTAATTCCATTAATTACTAATTTAATTCCTTACTTACAATTGTCACCAAATTAACTTTACAATTATTTCAATTGATCGAAATTAGCTTAAAATAGTTGTCAATAACATTCAAGCAACATTATTAAATCATATTCTAGTTATTTCTCATTAATAAATCATAAATTTTTAATTTCCCACGATAATAAATTGCAAAATCTTAATTAATTTAATATTTTTAATTATCGAAAATTACGGGTCGTTACAAAACTTTTGAGCTAGACTCAAAGACTGGAACAAAATTAGATTAAAGGAGGTATATACGGTAAAATCCTTACAGCTTAAGTGTGCGCTTTAGAAAGTGACCTAGAAAGCTTTTATTTAGCAATAGAAATTTTGACTGATCATATACTCGACAATAATCAAAAGCAATAGATTGAAGTAAATTAGAATACAAAGATAAATTGAAATTTTACCTCGGAATTACAATAAATCGAAAACTTGGAACGTAATCGAGATTGGAGAAAAAAACCCCTAACCAACGTTGGAGAAAAGATTGCCAAACTTTCGCTGATAAATGGTCGGAGCAGGTTGAAGGTCGGCGGTGGCTGGTAGAAGGACGTACTGGCTGAAGTCGAGCTGGCCGAAGTCGTTTCGGATGCTAGTTGTGGTTAGGAGGAGACGCCGGTTCATAAAATTGTGGTTTTGGTCTCTTTAACAACCAAACGCTTATTTCACACCGGTTGGTACTTTTACATTTCCAAAACTGATTCATAATTGATACCAAATTATCATATTCAATTCAAAATATTCCTCATTTCAAAACCATCATATTTACTCAAAATATGCCATTTCGCTAGAAAACATCATTTCAAATTCCAACGTAGGTTATAACATCATTTAACCATATTCGCCTTTAAATCAAGGATTTAAACATAAACAATTCAACCTTGCACAGTTTGAATTTTTGAAATATTTGGATAGTTATAAATAATTCAAATAGTTTTAATAGTTTAAAATAGTTTTAATAGTTTAAAATAGATAGAAATAGTTTAAAATAGATTTCATAGTTTTAATAGTTTAAAACAGATAAAAATAGTTTAAAATAGATTTAATAGTGTAAAATAGTTTTAATAGTTTAAAATAGATTTAATAGTTTAAAATAGATTTAATGGTTTAAAAATAGATTAAATAGTTTAAATAGTTTAAGGATTCTTAAAACAGTTAAAATAGTTTAATATAAAATGGTTTGATTATTGGAAATGGTTTTATACAGTAAATAGTTTTGAAAATCTAAACAATCTGAATTTTAAAATAATAGATTTTTTTAAACAGTATATATTAAGATAATTAATTTGAAAATAAAATCAAATCAATTATTTCTTCCATTTCAACAAATCTGGACCATATCCAGATTTCAAATCAACAAAACTCCATTTTAATCTTCCAATTCAAATTCTCATTAAAACCATTTCAATCCATATCGATCTCAAATCCATGTTTGAACTACAAATTTAAACCACTTCAAATTCAATAGATTTCAAAGTTTAAATATTCAAAGTTTACAATAACTCAATTTTGATAAATTTCATTTATATTTCAAAAACTCAACTTTAAAATCTCAATTTGAATTCTTTAAACAATTCATTTAAACAAATTTCAATTTCAACATTTTAAAGCTTGGATTTTGAAAATAATTCAGTTTATATAAATCTACTTTTATTTCAAAATATCATTTAGCTGGATTCAAAATTTAAGGATTATAAAATCATTTAATTTAACCAATCCGGTGTCCGTATATAATTTTTTACCCTATGGTCAAGTGATACGGATATATACCATTTCAATCCATAATAAACTTAAATTTACGGGTATATATCACTTCAACCCGCAATCTCGAGAAAAATTCAAAATCCATAATATCGCTCGAGTTTATCATTTCAACACAAAATAATTTTTCCCTAATCTATAAGTCCATTCGAGTATGTATCATTTCAACCCATAGTGATTTTCCTAACAATACTAAGGGAACTTGCAGTGTGATAACAACATATAAATTAAATATAATATCCAATCATCCAAATATCAACAATTAAACATCCATCACAATCATCATTCAAATCAACCAATAAATCACAACAAATAACTGGTTATCACTATCAGGTATTCAATTAACAATTAAATTCAATATTAAATTAAATGGCAATTAAATGGCAATTAAATTCAATATAAATTCAAATTAACTCAAATGACGATTTAAATATACCAAATAGCAATCATAAATTTAATTTAACTAACATAAGATAGTCTAGCATTCGTGAGTGGGTTAAAACACTCACCTTGACTTTTAAACGATTTAAAATCCTAATAAAGACCCAAATTTGAATAGTCTCAAAATGCAGCCAAACTAGTTCCATAATGTCTGAAATTTCAATACGATCGCAATGGAGAAAACCGCGCGTGAATCTGAGCTCGTATGCAAAAGATATTAATATTAGAAGTTACATGATTCATATGATAATATAAATAAAATAATAAATAATTAAACACGTCATCACCTCTTTCAGAAATCCTAGTACGTACGCCTACACTACACGATTGAACACAGAACCCTTGCCTCCGTTCAAAGATTGACCACCGCACGTCCATCCATGTGCCTGACCCATGATCTGATGCCATCGCCATGCTCGCCTAGTCCAGGCACACCTTCCCTGAAGTTGCGGCCACCAACGGCATGCCAGAGCACACCTGCCGCCGCCCACGTTTGAAGCCAAATCGTGGCGAATTCTGACCAAGTTACGGCGAGCAACGACCACCCTAAGACCTGCTCGACCTCCTCTTCCCAACGCCGCTTCCCGATCGTCAAACGGTCGACGATCCACCGTTGGATCGTAAACTCTAGAAATGGACGGCCGAGGTTCTTCGTCAATTTCTGGTCAAACGATGCATCTAATTGAAATACGAATCACTGCAGTGGATTGCGCTCATCGATAGCTTTCCAACGATATATAATATGACATAGTTTAAGGAGTTTAAATTTTTCGATTTGATTTTGATTTGCAATTGAATTTAGGAATTTAGGGTTTCTGCCATTTGAGAAGGAGGAACAGACAGACATAATTGTATGTATAAGAATAAGGAATAAAAAGGCTACTAGGGTTTATAACAGCCTATATATAGGCAGAGCTGAAATAGAAAAGGATGGACCACATTGATTTGGATCGAATGATAATAACGACCCAAAAAGCCCGTTTCGTTCCCGAAACGAAAATGGGTCATCCAATATATCAAAATATAGGTTTTCGATATTTTTAAACTCAATGGAACTAGTTTCAAATCCAAATTCCATTATATTCAGAAGTTAGCTTTTAAAATTAGCTTATTTTAATTGAATTCATTAATTTAATTTCTACCCGTTTCGAGCTCGCACGATCAAATGATAAATCTGATCGCTACGAAACTTGAAATCCCACAATAATTCACTATTACGGATCCGATGAAAATTGTTTCGTCGAAATCCGAGAGAGTGGCCAAAATGGCTATTTTCCACATAATTAAAAAAATTGTTATTGAATAAATTTAATCACTTTTATATTCAAATTTAATAATTAACAATTTCAACATTCTAGATTTCATAGAAATTAATAATCTATCAAAGTAAATTTTCTATGTTAAATTCACCATTTAATATAGTAAGGATTTCACTTTTATAGGAATGAGTTTTCTAGCTTAGTATTATTTCCCTGTATGTTATGGTGATTATTATTATATTATGATACTAACTTTGTGATTTCAGGTAACCCCTTTATAATCGTAGGTAACTCCTTTAAATAGTTACCCTTAATTGGGTTTTGTTAATTAATAGAAAAAAAACTATGCTGGGATTGATCCTATAATGGTTACATAGGCAATCACATTGGTATCATGACACGGTCCACTTTCTATTCATTTGTGTGTGTGTGTACACACACATACATGAATATAAAGTACATACATACATACATACATACATACATATACATATACATATATATACACATACATACATATGTATGTGTATATATATGTATATGTATATGTATGTATGTATGTACTTTCTATTTATGTATATATGTATGTGTATATATATGTGTGTGTGTATGTGTGTGTATATATACATACATAGGTATGTACATATATGTATATGTATATGTATGTATGTATGTATGTATGTATGTATGTATGTATGTATGTATGTATATATATATATATATGTATATGTATGTATATTCATTTAACGAGATTGCAGGATGGATGAATATTGATTCTACATTGGGAAAGGATAAGAAGGAAACCACTCTGAGTATTACTTATAATTATATAGTATGAGTTTATTAAAGTACATCTATTAGTAAATAACCACACACCACTAGGGATGGCAATGGGGTGGGTTGAGGCGGGTTTTTTATGCCCCGGACCCGCTCCAGGCTTTTTAAACCTTGCCCCAGACCCGTTCCGTAGACCCGGTGTGGGTCTGAACTTTTGCCCCATACCCGGAACCTATACGGGTCAAGGTAGACCCGTCCCGCCTCAAGACCCGCTGAAGCATTACATATTCATTCAAATTATGTATTAAGGTGTATGATAACGGTTCAAGGAAAACTTGCATACATTATTATATAATTACTAGTGATGCAACTTAATATCATAAAATTATATAACTTATTAAATGGAACATTAGAAAATCCATGTTATAAAAGCTTATGTATAAAAGGATTAACAAATCATCGTTATTGTAATAAAGCGATTTATGAAATCCCAGTAGTGCAGGTCGGGTTGGGGTGGGCCGACCAAGCCCTAACCCGACGCTAGACCTGGGGCTCTTAAGAACGGGTCATGGGTCTACCTGCCTCGATGACCCAATGGGGCGGGTCTTGGCGGGTCAAAACCTGTGTTGTTAATGCCCCGCTATTACTCCGCTATAACCCTGCTATTTCTAATAGCGGATTTCTACCGCTACGGTTTTTCCATATAGCTCTAAATATAACATTTCCGCTTTAAGCCCCGCTATTTCCGCTATATCGCGCTATTTCCGCTATATCTTCTTTAAAAGAAATGAATTGAAAAATGATATTTATACATTATAAAAATTATAAAATTAATTTATTTAATTGAATTTTTAATATATTTTCAGAAATGAAAGTTCTGTAATATTCTACTAAATTCAATGATGTTATATAACAGTTTTATGTTTATTTGTAGCATATTCACACATGTTTTTATTTAAAATTATTTATGCATTAATTATAATTCAATTAAATGTTAATTTTTCATTTAATTACCATTTATATATTTGTAAAAACATTAACTACGAGTCTTATATGCTATTTTAAAGTCATCCACGATATCCCGCTATATCCTCGCGGTATCTCCGCTATGACTTTTTGCACATTCACCGCATTGAATCTGTCGAGCGCTTTAACTGCACAGGTCAAAACAGGGGCGGGTCTACCGGGTTTAGACCCAAGACCCGCTCCATTGCCATCCCCTACACAGCATTCTGATATTTACTTATGTTATTAACTATTCATATCTTAGCACGTCTTAGCCAATCACTTTATAAGTGATGCTTTATCTTACGGTTGTATTATCCCGTTTATGGGTAGTTGTGTTGTTTGTTTTGGTCGACGTTTGGTTTTCGGCGGTTTAAACGGGGGTTAAAAATTGAGAGTGTTACAATGTGGTATCAGAACTTATGTTAGATGCTTAAGTGAAATTCACCTAGTTTTGATAATTAACATAACATAGGATAAATTAATAAAACTACCCAAAATTTGATAATAAGATGGATTGGACAAGGCATCATACCTACGATTGGGTTTATGGGTTACGTATATTTGTATGACGTACTTGATATTTATAATATTTTTTCCATCTCTTTCCCATTCTTGTAAAATACTCATTCTCTTACTATAATGAGCATTGGAAATATGTTTTGTGATGGTTGTGGAAGGTAGAGTTAGTTCCAAAAATGCAGTTGATGTGGAAAATGGCGCCGGTGAGACTTTTAACCCGCTCAATCCACGATTATTCCGAATATTCTGCGATGTGAGACTTTTAACCCGCTCAATCCACGCACCCACATCATTTACAATGCGAGCCAAACCTAACATATTAAACCTCTTGCATTTGGAGGCCTAAGGCCGACTCCTTATCGAAGTCAAGCCAATTGATATGAGAGCTATTTGTGTGAGTATACACTTTCTCTCTGTGTGTGTAATTTTGGGATGTTTGACGAATACCTGACGCAATAACTTAGTTGGCAACATGATAATTTTTCCATTCCATTAACTGACTCTCACGTACTCTTTATAGGTAGGCCACATGGCTCAAATTTGTATGCGAGAGAGCATGGGCTGCAGAGTCGAGCTAACCGAGCTTGAATATAGAGTTGACACGCAAAGGTTGTTTATGGTTATATTTATTTAGTTGTTTGTATTGAGGTATATGTATTCTCCTGGACCATTATGTATGTATGAGATCCCATGATCCACTAAGATCGTTTAACAGCTGCACTTATTAGTATAATTTTAATATTATTTGCACATGTGCATGATTTTCCATCAGTGATGCTGCTCTTGTCCTATCATTTGGGTTCAATTCCTATGTCCTCGTATTATCTGTCCCCGTATGCCAAAAGAAACCATAGTCGTTCATCATAACAAAACAATAAATCAATGCTACTCATCATATCATATGAATGGATGATGGTGAAAAATCAATGATTGAAATATGTGTGACATATGGGGAATAAATAATTTAGGGATAGGAGATTTGAGCTATATCATTTGAGTTGTGTTGTAAATGTAAGATTTAGAGGCTAGCACGCACCGGGACAAATGGATGATTTCAAAGAAACTTTCCATTTTTCGATCTTATCTGTCATATAAAGTATAAATTATTTTAGATACAATCTAAATAATTTTAAATAAATTCATTTTTTTATTTTATTTGTTTATATAAATGATTTGATTTTATTTGTGTAATATATATATAATGTTTATGTGTATCAAATACACATATATATGTGTATAGTGCAAGTGCAACATATAAAAGTGTATATGATTTAATGTGCTTGCATATAAGCGATGAGATATACACTATAATGAACACATTTGTGTGTGTGTGTATTGTTCATAATTAGTTTATTATTTATATACATTTATACACATATATGTATCTATAGATAAAGTAAATGTAAGGCTATTTGCCTGGTGCCATAGCTAAAGAATACATCATTTTATAGGCTCTTTGCTTTCTACTGCCATTTAATAAAATATCAGGGGCTTACCGGTTAATAAACCCAAAATCCCCTAATTTCAAAATCGATTCAATTCCTTTGCCACATTCTTCCATCCGTCGCCGACATGAAAAAAGCCAATCGCAGCCGCCGTAACCTCCTTAGCTCGCAGGCGGCTCCTTCGCAGCAACCTCGTTCATTGCAGCCGTCACAAGTATTTTTCCCTTTTTTTGGATTATCTATGTTTTTTTGTTCTTTTTTTCGTTCGATTATGTTAAACCGAAGCTTGATTTTTATCACGGCGGCAATGGATTGTCGAGTAAACTATTGTTGTTCGCTGTAAGCTGGTGTGCAAAATTCATTGACTTTAAACTGAAATTCAAGCTTATATATTATTGTTAATGTACGGTAGGTGCTTGAACTAATACTGTAACATCATATGCGAATTTTCACTAGACCCAACTTATTTCAAGCTTATTTCATACTGCTACTTAATGCTGTAACACTAATGCTGAACTTATTTCAAGCTTATTTCTCTGCTTGAACTAATGCCGTAACATTAAAGTGAAATCCAAGCTTATTTCTCTACTTGAGGTAATGATGTAACACTAATACTGCTACACCTGATAACGAAGTATGCATACCATAAATAAATTTTATCATCAGGTAATTTCATTTTTTGTATTTATTTACATGTTGAAATTTTTTTATAGAGAAGGATTTACAACCAATGATTACATCCTTACAACGCGAAGGAAATGGAAATGCAAAAAAAAAAAAAAAAAATGGTTGTATTGCAAGAATCGGAATAATCAAAGGAAGTTGGCACCGATTTGAATGCTCCTTCTCCCAAAAAAGGTTTCGCAACTATTGCAAGTAGATAGAGCAGCTGTGGACATGTTGGTGGAAGCTTTGAATGAACCTGACAAACGTGAAAAAAGTTTGAATGATCCAAGGAGATGAATTTATGATTGATGTAGTTTGAAGTCATGGCTAATGTATTTGGTATCTATGGTCTGTTTGGATTAGAATCTGTTCTTCCTGTGAATGAGCTCAGTTTATACTGATTGTAATGTTAGTCCTTAATTTAAGGTAGAGATAATGGGGTTCTGTCCCATGTATGTCATTGTGTATGTATCTTGTCATGGTGCTTTCATGGGTATGTATGTAAGGAAATGTGCTTGTAAGCGTGAGTATTGTTTGCGTCAAAAATGATCACAAACACCCAATTGCAGATGAAAGCACCAAATCACACTCACAGATCACAGATAGATTGTATGTAATAGAATTAAATATGAAGGAACACTCAAAAAATTAAAAGTAAAGCAGTAGAAAGACAAAATTTATAGTGGTTCGGCATTGTAGTCTACATCCACTTTGAAGAGTTGTTGTTTTATTGATGATTCCCTACTGATTTACAAGAGTCCAATTGATAGTATCCGAGTTACAATGGAGTTCAGTAGAGTAACGGCGTAGAAGAGCCAAAAGATCTCTTTTCTAAAGCTCTTGGATTGTTATTTATAGGTGTAGGCTGTAAATATTTCGTCCAGATCTCGGAAGGCTCCTTCTCTCACGTGGGTGGGCCCATGCGATCGATCCCCTGACATTTCGATTAGTGATCGATACGAACCAAATTCGTATCGATCCAAAACTGCTCCTTTTGGGTTGGAATCGATCATGGACATTCTTGAGGTTGCACGCAAGCTCCTGTGAAAATTTTGTGGCATTTGGACTTGTAGATTGTGAGATATAATCGATGGAAGTTTGGGTTTGTTGTCAACTGCTGAACTCATATCAATATGCTCGTATCGATCTCGTTCGTGTCGTTTCTAACCACGTGATGGCCAATGACGAGGCGCTATCTTCCAGGATCGATCCACTTTTTATGCCGAGTGATCGAGTCTTCCACTTAAACGTGTTTCCTTCATATCGTTCTCATGAAGTTGCTCCGTATCGATCATCTAGTTAGTTGCTCGTATCGATCCATCACGTATTACTCACATCGATCACTGGCCGATCTATACGAATAATCTGCATGGGTGGGTCGATACGAAATGATAATTTTTTATTGATACGAAGCAGCCTGATTTCGATTTCTAGTGGCATGCTTCGTATGATGTATGGTTATCCTCTTCGTATCGATCCGTGGCCATCGTTTCATATTGATCACTTGACTGATCGATACGAAGTGCACAAAGATGGAATCGATACGAAGCAAACAATTCAGTGTACTCTGCATCGATGCTTGGATACTGCTTCATATCGATGGCACTTAATGGATTCGTATCGATTACAGTGGGCCACTTCGCATCGATGGGAAGTATTAGTTTTGTATCGATCTGTTGGATGATCGATACGAACTAGGTAGGTGGGGAGATCGATACGAAGCATGTATGAATGGAATCGATACGAAACGTCAACTGTCAATGGATATGAAGAGGATCGAACATGATGGACACGAAATAGAGCAAACATTTATGGGTACGAATTGGAGTAAACACTGATGGATACGAACCAATGGCTTTTCTCTTGATTTTGATCGATCCATATCTTGAGCATACGAACTCCGATTGACTTGAAATTTGGAACGTTGACTTTTATAGCTTTGCTTGTCGTACCATATCGATTGTAGCTCAATCCAAACTCGGGTAAAATTTGTCAGTATCCATAGCGAACCCGTGTATAACTGATCTTCGGGACTGATTGTCTTCGGTTTCCAGTCAATTCTTTATTGTCACGACCTTGCAAAAAGGTGGGATAACACTTGCCCCCCAAAACATGCCTTGCGATAGGAAGGTATGTTTTGTAGTTCGATAAGCTGGATGTTCATATCTTGATAATGTCCTGTAAAGAGGTTGATAATCTTACCTGACGGTGAATAGTGATCGTTCGAGATCGTATGTCGTTCGGGGGGGGGGGGGTATGTGACCGTTCGAGGTCGGATGTTGTTCGAGGCGAGTTGTGACCGTTCGCGGTCGGGGTGCCGTTCGTGGCAAATTGTGACCGTTCGAGGTCGGGTGCCGTTCGAGGCAAATTGTGACCGTTCGCGGTCGGGTGCCGTTCGAGACTAATTGTGACCGTTCGCGGTCGGGTGCCGTTCGTGGCGAGTTGTGTGTGCCCGGGGGGGGGGGGGGGGGGGCTTAATATCATTAATGTCGGATTTCATGTTCGAGTGAGTTTTCGAATTGTTTGTTATGGCGGTTTATCGACATCTCAGAGCATGCCTGAGGACTGTTCGCGATCCAGTACATGTGTAAGTGACTTAGCCGTTATGGAATTACAAATACCAGATTTACATTCAAAATGAGTCTTACAACCAAAATATTCAACCAAATCAAGTCCCGATGCAAAGAATAGAAAACAAAAGCAAAGCAGAGACGTCAAAGTGCAGACACCTACACTAATCTGGTTGATAGTCGTCTCAGAGCACGCCTAAGAACCGTTCGTGATCCTGTACATGTGTAAGTGACTTAACCGCTCTAGTGTGGAGTTTGCGACTTATTCGTCATTATTTCAATCAGTTGATGACAAGCTGATGCCTCGATCCTGAGCCATCCCCAGTTGATGCAGATGGTGGTCGTTCTTGCTCCACCGTTGTTGCTTGTCTTCTCACGTACTGTGGTAGCATGCCATTCCGGATATGCCCTTCTATCTCATCCCTCAAGTTCCTGCAACCATTTGTACTATGGTCGTTTAGCTCGTGGAATAAGCAGTACTTGTCTGATTTTCTCTCATTGTTGGTCGGATCCCTCCTCATTGGCCTCCGGTAGGGAACCTGCCCCCCAGTGTCCTGGTAGATTCGCTCTAATGTCTCGCTCAGCTCTGAATAAGAGGTGAATCTCGGCTCCTTTCGCAGTCGCTTTGGCTCATCACAATTGTCCTCTGCTTTCCGTTTCCCTTTCTCCCTGCCTGAACCCTTTCCGAGCGGATCTTCGCTTTTGACTGCATAAACATCAACTCCCTCTCCTTCCTCTCTCTCAGCATTTGCATCCTCTTGTCGCAGAAACCTTTCTGCCTCATGGTAAAACTCTCCTAAGTCCATAGGTGGATTCCTCGTCAGCGAATTTTTAAATTCTGAGCCATCAGCTATGCCAGATACAGCTGCCATCAGAACCATGGATGGATCTGGCCGATCCATTGATGCCGCTGCTGCATTGAATCGTGTTAAAAAGTTCCTCAAAGAATCTCCGGTCTTCTGCTTCAGTGTCGTCAGACTCATCACATTCTTGGGCCTCGAGATGTGAACCCTGAACTGCCTCATAAACTTTTCAGTCAACTCGGTCCACGTTCCAATCGAATTGCTCTCCAATTGTCTAAACCATAATGCTGCTATGTCCGTCAGATACAATGGGAAACATCGGGCCATGATCGCCTCTAATGCCCTCAGTACTTCCATATGCCGCATATACCTCTTCAGATGAACTGCAGGGTCTGTCCTTCCATCATACATCTCCAATGTCGGTAGCTTGAATTCTGGTGGATTCCTGGCCTGCCTAATTGCGGGAGCGAAGGGGCTCCTGTTAACATCTTTCGGATCTCTATTCACTAAACCTCCTCTCATGGCTCGTCTGACCATCTCCGCCAATCTGTCATTATCGTCGAGCTGTAGTCCTTGTCTGTTGCCTCCGATCTGCCCCCCGAGTTCGCGAGGGAATCCTGGAATCTGCTCTCCTGGACGGGCATCCATTCCTCTATCAACGTCGTGTTGACCAGCTTCGCTTGATATCCTGCCTTGGGTTGGATCAACATGCTCCTGGGGAGTGCCCCCATCTCATGGGCTGCTCCTGATGGTCCTGCTCTATTCTGAATCATGGTTGTTCCATGCTCCTGATCTCTATCTCCAGCACCCCTTGCAGTGGCGTTCTCCTGATTCTGCACTCTAGCTTGTCCAATTTCCTGGAATAGGTTCTGCATCATCTCTTCTTGCCTTTTCAGCATTCCCTCTTACATAGCTTCCATCATCATCTCCATCTCGTCTCGGGTGATGAAGACTGAGGCCTGATTCGCTCCTGAGGAAGCCTCCTGACTTCCTTCATGCTGGCTCCTTTCTGCTCTTGGTCTCCTTGCTGGTTGCTTCACCATTGCTTTCCAGATCTAAGTCCTTAAGCCTTCAGATGCAAAGTCCAAGCTGTAGAATTCCTGAGTTCAATTCTCGGTGAAAGCACCAAAGTGTTTGCGCCAAAAATGGTCACAAACACCCAACTGCAGATGAAAGCACCAAATCACAGTCACAGATCACAGATAGATTATATGTAATAGAATTAAATATGAAGAACACTCAAAAAATTAAAAGGAAAGCAGTAGAAAGACAAGATTTATAATGGTTCGACGTTATAGCCTACGTCTACTTTGAAGAGTTGTTGTTTTATTGATGATTCTCTACTGATTTATAAGAGTCCAATTGATAGTATCCAAGTTACAATGGAGTTCAGCAGATTAACGGCGTAGAAGAGCCAAAAGATCCCTTTTCTAAAGCTCTTGGACTGCTATTTATAGGTGTAGGCTGCAAATATCTCGCCCAGATTTCGGAAGACTCCTTCTCTCACGTGGGTGGGCCCACGCGATCAATCCCCTGACATTTCGACTCGATCCGTGATTCATACGAACCAAATTCGTATCGATCCAAAACTGCTCCTTTTGGGTTGGGATCGATCATGGACATTCTTGAGGTTGCACGCAAGCTCCTGTGAAAATTTTGTGGCATTTGGACTTGTAGATTGTGAGATATGATCGATGGAAGTTTGGGTTTGTTGTATGCTGCTGAACTCTTATTGATACGCTCGTATCGATCTCGTTCGTGTCGTTTCTAAGCACGTGATGGCCAATGACGTGGCGCTATCTTCCAGGATCGATCCACTTTTTATGCCGAGTGATCGAGTCTTCCACTTGAACGTGTTTCCTTCATATCGTTCTCATGAAGTTGCTTCGTATCGATCATCTAGTTAGCTGCTCGTATTGATCCATCACGTATTACTCACATCGATCACTGGCCGATCGATACGAATAATCTGCATGGGTGGGTCGATACGAAATGATAATTTTTTATGGATACGTAGCAGCCTGATTTTGATTTCTAGTGGCATGCTTCGTATCAATGTATGGTTATCCTCTTCGTATCGATCTGTGTCCATCGTTTCATATTGATCACTTGACTGATTGATACGAAGTGCACAGAGATGGAATCGATACGAAGCAAACAATTCAGTGTACTCCGCATCGATGCTTGGATACCGCTTCATATCGATGGCACTTAATGGATTCGTATCGATTACAGTGGGCCACTTCGCATCGATGGGAAGTATTAGTTTCGTATCGATCTATTGGATGATCGATACGAACTAGGTAGGTGGGGAGATCGATACGAAGCGCGTGCGAATGGAATCGATACGAAATGTAAACTGTCAATCGATACGAAGAGGATCGACCGTGATGGACACGAAATAGAGCAAACATTCATTGGTACGAACTGGAGTAAACAATGATGGATACGAACCGATGGCTTTTCTCTTGATTTTGATCGATCCATATCTTGAGCATACGAACTCCGATTGACTTGAAATTTGGAACGTTGACTTTTATAGCTTTGCTTATCGTACCATATCGATTGTAGCTCAATCCGGACTCGGGTAAAATTTGTCAGTATCCATAGCGAACCCGTGTATAACCGATCTTCGAGACCGATTGTCTTCGGTCTCCAGTCAATTCTTTGTTGTCATGACCTTGCAAAAAGGGTGGATAACAAGTATCTTAAGTTGTTTGGCATCTCGGCCAAACACCTATTTTAATTGCTTGATAAAACAGTGGATGATCTACTTTAAAATTCGGCTTGTCTTCCCAAAACACACACCCACTTACATACATGTAAAACTATTATTTCAACAGGAAAACCAAGCCAATCAGAAGAACATTAAGCACTCTATAACTTCAACTTGTTTATTTTCTTTTGACTTGCAAGACTATTCATAGGACATAGAAGGCGCATCATATTTGAAAATTGTTGCATGTGAGGTTGTTATGTTGCACCATGGAGTTCCATGTTTACTCGAATGATTAGGTGAATATCATGATGGATATACCCTCAATGATATTTGTATGGCCTTGTGCATAAAATACAAATGAAATATACTTGATTACTAAAATTTGAATTAAAAAATCACAGGTATTGTAGATTTGTAAAGCAGAATTGTGTACGGACATGTTCAAAATTATCATGTTTATATGCTAGATGTTCATTTCCTTCCTGTCACATATGATTTTGAGAAGCTATAATATGATTACATACATATATTGACAATTTGAGTGATATTTCACATAAATATGGATTGACTTTAACTGATGTGAAAATATGGTAAACTAGTTGTAAAGTGATATAGTATAAATGTAAATATTAAGTTATTATCTTCGGACAATTTTTCAAAATAGACCTACAGAAATAACTAACATTGGTTTTAGGCTTCATCAAAAACTTATTGCAAAACTAGGCCTCTTTTTCTATAGTACTTGCGTAATTATGGAAGGTGCAGGTAGTAATTTTTTTTATACGTGGAGCTTGCGCATTCCATAAGTGCGCAAGCATTATATTTAAAGTTTGCGCACTTCTGGATTGCGTAAACTCATTTTTTAGCATCAACAAGACAGAGAGCACAAAACTGTCTTCGTTTACTCATTTCTTCATCTTCCTCTCAAAATCCTTCAAAACTCTCATCCCGAACCCTTTTTTTTTACCAAATCCAAATCCTCATTCACCTTGTCAACCAAATAGTTGCTAAACTATATATGGAATACTCTTCTTCATCCTTACAAAACAAAGGTAATAATTTTTGTTGATGAAAATGGTGCTCAAATTTTGCTATTTTTGTTGGTGTTGAAAATGAAGAGTTATTGTTGTTAGTAATGTTAATTACTAGGCAATGGTGTTGTTATTGTTGAATCGGTTGTTAACGATTAATGAAATAGGAAACCCTACTTAAGTACTAGTAAATTGGAAACCTTAATTGATATGTTAATGTTTTATTGTTTATTTTGACGGTAGACATGAATATTTGGA
The DNA here is from genome assembly GCA_030737815.1 of Allium fistulosum. Lineage (NCBI taxonomy): Eukaryota > Viridiplantae > Streptophyta > Magnoliopsida > Asparagales > Amaryllidaceae > Allium > Allium fistulosum. The sequence goes on from CM060904.1 coordinate 1,227,762,692, forward strand.
AGATAGACGATGAAACATTGATGTAACATTGTGATGAACTTGAAGCGAAAATCGGTGTTGCAATCTCAAGTCATATTGACGTTGACGTTGATCATGTTCTGAAAACACAGTTCAAAACATTACCGCGTAAATTACATTCTGGACCATCAATCTTACACGCTCGTTTACGTGAAGTTGTTTCTACCGAAAGACCCGGTCATCAAATTCGAGTTGACGGAAATATGCTGACGCCTATACATCCTGTTGGTCCATCCATGCCACGGGGACAACGACCATATCCAAATTATTACTGTGGAGATATGTGTGTAGTGGTCGTTTGCGAAAAGGAAAAGAATGCCGGGCGAAGATTTTCGGTTGTAGTTCGTACAATGAACACAGACTGAATCTTCGTGAAGTTGATTGTTGTAATTATTTTAAATTGATTGATCAACCCTTGTGCGAAAGGGGACTCGAGTATGTCCATGAATTGCAAGCTGAAATCAGTCGTCTGAAAAAGGTGAATGAAGAACTAAGGGAAAGTAGTGGGAGGCCTAGATTTTGGTAGATGTTTGGGACTAGGTTAACGTTGTCATATTTGGTTTGTATGTTGAAATGTAGTATTTTTAATACGATGTTCCAAAAATGTTTGTTTTTGTTGTAACCCGTACTGTGTGCTAGCTAAGCAGTTTATTATGTTGGTGAAATACATTTGGTAGCGTTGACTATGTTGTTGAAATATATTGGTTACGTTATTATATTGATTTGCTTGTTTTTTGTAAATATTGATTTGAGTGCTTTTGGTTGAAGATTGCCTGCGGAAGCAAAATCTACTTGGAAAAATAAGGTATTAATTCAACAAATTTATATTTAGAATTATGTCACAAAATCAAGATTTTGAATGTGGTATTGCAACTGATTTTGTAGATAATGTCAAAGGTTCCGACTATATTTTACTATGATGGGGAATTGTTGGTTGATAATGAAGGTAAACCTAGATATATTGGCGAAAAGCAAAAAGGATCGACAATAAAAAATCATTGTAGTTTTGAAGAGCTTAAACAAAGGGCATTTGAAGTGAAAAGTCAATCCTGTGATGTATGATTTACAATAAGCGATGAAATGGGTTCGGTATGATGGTGCATCCGCTATTGATTTGGAAGATGACGATGATTTGAACTCTACGTTTTCGGTTGGAATGAGAGTGATAGAAATATATGTTGCAAAAGTGGAACATGATAATGTGGTCGAAACACAACCGATAGTGATTTCTGCGGATGAGTATGTACCCACCACACAGTTACAAGAAACACAATGGTCAGCATATCCCTCTTATCTTACAAGCCATCAAGGCGGAGAGTTTACAAACTTACTTCACAGGTACAGCGAAATGGTTGGAGTCTCTTCTAGTTAGGAACAAAATATGATACATAACTCTATACATCCTAATCAATCGCAAGCTTTCAGAAAGTGAGTAATATTATACTCTGGCACTTGTATTATGACTTACGTTAATGAAAAATATTTTATCGTTATTTTTTGTATTCGTAGTGTCGAAGAAGCATTAATTGGTTGTGCTGACGATGATGGTGATGATCATGTTGATATTGCAAACGAGAGCGGAGTGCAATTGGATCGCATGGAAGTAGCTTGTGCGGATGATGTAGATAAAACTTAGATCCATCAAAATGGAAGTTAACAATGATGCAATCATATGCGCAGATATTAAGGAGGCTGGTGACGTAAATGTCGAAGAAGAACAAATCACTTATGAAGAGGCTCTAGCCGATGATTTATGCACGACAGCAATGATGGTGAAATCGATAATGGAAAATTGTCAAATAGACGTGGAAGTGTTTGGAAGAGAATGTGCTGAAAGGACCACGAGTTGGGTTAATTTTTGAAAGCAAGGAGAAGCTTGTTGAACAGTTATGTGAATGGACGATTAAATGTTCAGTTTCATTTCAAGTTCTGAAATCGCGTGCAAATCAATACACAGTCCGTTGTGATGTGGATGAAACATGTCCTTGGCGAGTGCATGCAAGCCTTTCGGTTAAGAAAAATCATAATTGGTGGAAAATAACTACATATGGTGGCGATCACACTTGTTTAAATGCAACAATCAACTCAAACCATCGACAAGCAACTTCAGAGTTTATATGCAGCAAAATATTTCCATTGATTAAAGCTGAAACAAACATGACTGCAAGAACTGTTTAAGAGACAATGTCTATTATGTTTCATATTAAAGTGAGTTATTCTCGAGCCTGGCACGAAGTACAGAAAGCTATTGCAATAATTTAGGGAGATTGGGAATCGTCGTACGTGGAATTGCCAATATATCTTTGAGCCCTACAAAGTGCCAACCCCGGAACCGTATATGATTTTATTCATAGTCATGGTGTTTTTGATGGTGCTTTTTGGGCTTTCGAACCTTCTATTCATGGTTTCAACCACTGTCGACCCATACTGTCTATTGATGCCACTCATTTATACGGAAAGTATCTGGGTACATTACTAGTAGCTACTGGGGTGGACGCAAACCAAGGTCTATTTCCGTTAGCCTTTGCTATTGTACAAACAGAGTCGTGGCAAACGTGGAGTATGTTTATTCGTTGCATATGGAATTATATTCCATCCGTACGTACCAGATGTATTACCTTTATCTCAGATCGTATGAAAGGAATTCCACTTGCGCTTAGAGAAGCTTGGCCAAGTGAACATCATCATCGCTTTTGTATTCGTCGTATTAAAGCAAATTTTAAGAAAGCAGGGTTTGGCACGGATGAGCTACAAAATTTGTTATATGCATGTGCCACGGCATTGGAGGTTGTAAAATATAATCGAGATACCGATGCGTGGATTGAAAGAAGTTGGAAAACGAGGAATCAAGCTGGACTCTTTGTCACGACCGCAGCGTAAGATTCAATATGATGACAACTAATGTTTCCGAAAACTTTAACGGTGTGCTGAAAGGAACTAGGAATTTACCTGTTAGATCATTGGTTGCCGTACGTTCCATCGATTGAACCATTACTATGTCGAACGTCGAACTCAAGGAGAAGAGTGGATGTCACAGCTCGCACCGAGGTGGGAAGCATTAGCGCGAAGAAGAATAGAAGAATCAAGGCTCATGTCCATAGAGAGATATAGCTACATTGAATGGCAGGTGAAAGATGTTCATATGTTTGATTATACGGTGAATACCGAGGTGGAAAGCATTAGTAGCTTGTTTATGTGGTTCGGGTGGTGCTAATAGAACGTATTTTGACTTAATCTCCACGTGGTACACGACGACTAAGTATACCACAGCTTATGCTCCTTTATTCCATCCTGTACCAGATAGTCGACACTGGGATGTCTACGACTATCCTATTATACAACCACCACCAGTGCGCAGAAATTCAGGACGTCTGCGGTCTACTCGAATAAAAGGTTTCATGGATCCGCCATCTTCATCCGACCATAATAGATGTAGCAAACGTGGTTCTATTGGCCATAAAAAAAAAACTTGTCCGCATTGAATCGTATGTGTTGCTCTATATCTTCGTTATTCAATATTTTTATGTATTTGTAACGGAAGAAGTGTGTTAACTTGCTATTGCATATGTTTGTTTTTTACTTCACCTGTTAATTTTTTGCTGCAAATCTTTATTTCTTTTCATTGTTAATTTCTTTGCAGTGCTAATTTCCTAATATATGATTGTTGTTGGGTGGATTGGTTTGTAGCAGCTCTCTGTCTTTGACAAAGGGCAAATACTGCTTGCGCAATTATGAATTGTGCAAGTAGTAATAATCGATATAGCTTGCGCATTTCAGAAATGCACAAGCTATAACTATTATTACTGCTTGCGCATTCCATAATTGCGCAAGCAGTATTTGCTCCCTGTCAAAGACGGAGAGCTGCTGCAAACCAGTCCACCCAACAACAATCATATACTGCTTGCGCAACCATGGAATGCGCAAGCAGTAATAATAGATATAGCTTGCGCATTTCAAAAATGCGCAAGCTTTATCTATTATTACTGCTTGCGCATTCCATAATTGCGCAAGCAGTATTTGCTCTTTGTTAAAGACAGAGTTGCTGCAACCCAACAACATTCAACATTAACTACAATCAACAACAAATATAGCATGCAAACTGCAATCAAATATCAACACCACTACTAAACCTCGTCAACAACATAAAATAACATCCAAAATGCAATTGAAAATCATCGAAACAAGGTTCAACAATATATACAATCAACCAACGACAAATACATCAACACCCTCCTTTCCGACCAAAGAAACAACAACAACTTATGTCGAGCAAACAACAATACACCTCAATCGCGAATCCGTCTAAGCTCAATAGGTGTGTCTCTCTTCTTTTTCTTCCTTCTATACACGATTGGAGCCGAACCTTGGCCTTATTCAAATGTTGGAGTAGGTGTTGGAAGCGGGATTTCTTGTTCTTGACTGGGCCTGAAAATTAATTCTTCTTGTTGTCTCTCCCACTGCGGCTGCTCTTCTGTCTGCTCTTGTGTGGATTGGCCAAGATATCTGAAGTGTTGTTCTCCTTCGTGCCAAACGGGCCATTGAGCCTAAATTTCTCCCCCGACGTATTGTTGTTCTACTTCAGGCCAAGCGGGCCATTGAGGTTGAATTTCCCCGGTGGCGTGTTGTGATCCCTCCCCTTCCGTATGTGCCTCCCCACATCTCATTTGTCCTACCTCCGCTCCCTCCAGTGTTGTATGTGTCTCCTCCGTAGAATGTGGTCGTTCTTCTACAATGCGCAACGGTTTTGCCGACCTTCTTAGCTTGTTCCGACCGAGAATCGTATCAAGTATACGTTGTAGGTCAATGCACTTGCTTTTCACCTTGTCCGGCTCCATACGACTATCTTCGATTTCGTCGACCACTTCCAAAGCGCTATATATCCCGCTTACCTACGCCAAATTCATAATAATGTATCAACGAATATGAGCTAAAAACTTGAACTATCAAAATTTAAAAATTAGAATATTAACCACAACACGCTCGAGTGGAGTATGGGGAATGTACGCAACCAATTTCCTTGCCGACTTTTTTAGAATATAACGGCGAGTAATTTGCCAATACCAATACTCGTACTCGCTCAACGGTGTCGGGGGCTCACGTGCTCGTTTGGCACGATCAATTCTGGAATTCCATAACATAATACTTTCCTGCAGAATTGTCATACAACTAGAGGGTTCTGGGTCTAAGGGCACAACGGGATCAGGAATGTGCTGGTAGTCAAAGGCAAACTGTCTCATTACTCGGTCAGAAGCATATAATTCAAAGTCTAGAAAAAGAATCAATCCGCTCTTAGCGATCCAACCAGCGAACATATACTCAATGTCTGGATGCCCAAATTTGTTCACCAACGAACATGGTTCCCATGTAATGGCGTCATCCGCCAACAAGTCCAATTCATTTCGGTAAAACTGTACATTTTTTGGTGTTTCACGCCAACTCCTAGTACAATTCCACCTACACCCGAATGGAAGACACGGATCTAGGTCAGCAGAAATTCTTACATACGGCCGTCCAATAGCAATATGAGACCAAGACCATGTCTGCAATAACGTTGTAGAACCCCCTAAAACTTTTCTTCGTTGCAAGGCAACGTTTGTCAACTCACTGTACAAATATCATAGTACAGCACTGCCCCACGAATGGTAACCACAGTTTGCTAAATCATCCAAAAATGGTAAAAACTTCAAATTTAATCTACCGTTCGAATGATCTGGAAAAAGTCGACAACTTAAAAAGTACAATATTACAGCACGACTGCGATGAAGTATATCTAAATCGGTCGTACCTTCAGGCAGTGGTTTATAAAATTCACTCTTAAACCATGTAATTGCTAGTTCACTTTTAGATTTAACGGCCTCTCTAGGCGGAAAAATGCCAAGCAAGTCATGACACAATTCCAAATAATCGATATCCAAATTTTGTGAACATACCGGGAAGCCGTCTCCATTAATACCGAAAAGAAAATAAACATCGGCTAGAGTTACCTTCATTTCACCGACTCTCAAATGAAAAGTATTTGTCTCTGGCCTCCATCTATCGCATAAAGCCGTAATAAGGTGATGATCTACTCGAATGTAGTCAATTTGCATAGCTTTCCAAAATCCGGCAATTCTTAGGTTTTGCTCCAACCAAGGATCTTTAAAATTGATTTCCTTTAGCTTGCTCGAATGGTCGCAAAGCTTAACTGTTTCAACATCCTGATAATTATCAAAGAATTTAAATTAGTATTTCATACGTGCATTTTGGATTGCCATTAACGCATTGTGCATAGAAAAATTACCTCCGTTAGCGCTTCATTTTGGCTTCTATGATGTTCTTGAAGATAGAGAACACTTCTACCTTCGGGTCCGGGAGCCAATTCTATATTATAAACAACAACAACCAATAAATCAATCAAACAACTATTTCTCATCTAGGGTTTTGGTTTTAGGATTAATTTAATGCTATTTGCATTTTCAATAATAGCACCAACCATAAAAGTAAATTGTCATCAACATCATCAAGACTACTTCTTCCATTGACAACAACAATCACTACTTAACTAATAATCAATTTACACTCAAATTAATATTACCTCTAATCACCGTAGATGAAGAATTTGTTTCCATTTTATGCGTAATCAACTAGTTGCTTCAAGAAATAGAAGAGAATAATATTATTGATGATTTTTATTTGGATTTGGAATGAGTTTGGAATGGGAAATAGGGTGGGTTTTGAGAAGAAAGTTGAAATGTGGAAATATGAGGACGGATCTGACTCTCTGTATTTTTGATGCTCGAAAATTAGCTTGTGCAATCCAAAAGTGCGCAAGCTTTATATTTAAAGTTTGCGCACTTATGGATTGCACAAGCTTTATACGTAGAGCTTGCGCAATTATGAAATGCGCAAGTTCTACATATAAAAAAATTTACTACTTGCGCATTCTATAATTGCAAGTACTATAAAAAACGAGATCTAGTTTTGCAATAAATTTTTGATGAAGCCTAATACCAACATTAGTTATTTCTGTAGGTCTATTTTGAAAAATTGTCCAAAGTTTAATAGATGTGACAACTGTTGCAGAAGTAATATCAAATTATTATCTACATAATAGTATAAACTAGTTGTAAAGTAATATAGTAAAGGAATTCGCTGCGTTGAATAAACTGCTGTAGATATATTATTCGCTGCATTGAATATGGTAAACTAGTTGTTTGAAGAAAGAGTAAAGTAATATAGTAAAGGAATTTGCTGCATTGAAACGGTAAAGTAATATAGTAAAGTTATAGACAAGTCAATTGTTGCATATGATAGCATAATAATCATTGTTCAATGTATAATTGTTGTTCGGTGGTTACACACCGTCTATAACAAAAATGTACGGTGGTTACTTGCCGATTGGAAAATTTTCAATTTAGAAAGTTGTTCGGTATTTGTTGTGCCGTACGGTTATAGGTAAAGTTTCGGTGGTAAAACGCGGTGTAAAATATATTTGGTTTAAAAACGTATTTTGTGTTTTCGGTTTTCAATACTTATATCAAATATGAGAAGAATAGAGGGACGACGGAAGGGATGAAAGAAAAATAGATGAGAGGACAAAGGGGATAGAGAAACGATGGAAGAATGGATTGTTTCACGTGCTCGTGTTGTTTCCCAAAACGCGAAAAATAAAAAAAAAGTTGTTACCTATTCTGCCTGTTAACTTCGTTTTCTAAATCGATCGTTTTCGACAATATAAATGCGTCGTAGGCATTTTTGTATAGAAGAAAACCCAAAACTAAAAATAACACACCAAGCACTACCTAAATTTTTTGCTTTAACCACTGTTCGGCCCTTTTAACACCGCCCGGTATTTATACACCATGATTTTTTATCATCCGCGGTAACACACATCCGCTTGAAAGTAATAATTTTGTGATAATTACTGTTCGTCTGCTTTAGACACCGAACGTTGATTATATACCGCCTCATAATATTTAGGTTCGGTGGTCTATTACCGTTTAAACTGTCAGTGGAAAAACCCTACTCTCCTGTTTTGAACTGTGGTCACACACTGCAAGATTTTTTCTAACACGGTGTTTAACCCCTAAAAAAATATCTATTCGAAAATTTAAGTGAATTAATAAAGCAATGACAAAATATTTACAACTAAACAAAACAGAAATTAGAAATAAATTTATTTCATTCCAATTTGAGTTGGAAATGAAAGCAAATATCCTTTGTGATTTACGACCCAGAGGGATAGGGGAAGAATACTCGGTGTAAAGTGAAGGTAAGAGAGGATGTGTGGTTTATATCGGCAACTGGAAGGAGTTAAAGGACAAGATCTAGATCTCCTTGTTTTTCTCTTCTCTTTGCCAATTCAAAACCAGATATTTCAAACAAATATCATCTCTCCCCATCTCCGCCCCCTTCCACACCCACTAGTATGGACAACCATATATGGGTCTGTTTGATCGTATAAATTTCTAAATCCAATCAATTTTTATTCATTTTAAATCCAATTTAAATATTTATCAATATCGTATATCGATACATACATATATAACTTTTATATATGCATTTTATTAAATACCGATTCAAATAAATCAAGTGAAATTTAATAATTAAAATTTCATAAATATAAGTTAATTTAATTAATTTATAATAATTATAATTTAACTAAATCGTGTTGTATTTTACAACACTCAACATTGCGGTTGTGCGACTCAAACATGTAAATTCAATAAATGATTAATATCGAACAATTCAAATATTAACCTCATGTCACCTTATTTAACGGCCTGACTTTCTATGCCATATAAATAAATAAATTTATTAAATTAAAAAGTGATCGAATTTGATTTGCAATAATTAATATTTTAAAAATGGAGATGAATAAATATTGAAGTGAAGGAAATCGTGTAATTATCTGTGTATATTCTAGACAATGAAGTATAAATCAAAATTAAATTATTATAATTTGTGAATAAATTAAATGAGTTGATAAAAGAAAATGAAAAGAGTAAACAAATGGACAAAGATGGAAATTAAAAATCTTGTCCAAAATAAACTAGGCGCAAACCCATCTCTAATCTATTCCTTTCTGCCGTTCTCTTGAAAATTCTCCTCGTTTCCTAACTTTAGCTAAATCCCGACCCTTCTATTTTATTCTCGACTCCGCCCCCCTATTCTTATTTTTCTTTATTCACCCCTAAATCAGAAACTTGAACACACAAAAAAAGCAAACACGCTTGATTTCCAACGAACTTGGCAATGACGTGGGGAACTCACGATGGACGACTAAAGGGCGAATGATATTCGGCTGCGAGTTGAAGTTGGCTATGTCACGATCGATCTGGAAGAGCGACGGTAGCAAGAGGAGGTGTGCGACTCGAAGGATGTGACTTGTTGGAGGAGGATGCAGGCGACGTGCTATGGGACAATGCGAGTGTGACGACTTGGTGGATGAAGCACTGACAACCTGGAGGGTGATGATAGTAGTTGCAAGCGATGTGGAGAGGGAACATGACCTGATTTGTGTGATGAGAGGTGGCTGCATGTTTTGGTAGTGTGTGTTGGCATGATGGAGGAGGCACGCAGGGGTTTACTCGACATGGGGGAGATTGAAGGCAGCGAGGTAGATTTTTTAGGGCACCTATATTCATTTTGGGTGAATGTTTCAAAGATAGTAGGCTGTTAAAGGTAGAGACACACAGCGTTGGCGAGCGGTGTGGGCATGGAATAGGTAGCAATAAGCGATAGCTAGGACTTGCGTGTGGTACTAGGAGCTGCTGTTGTAGCAGTGGGCTGAACCGCAAATTGAAGAAGTCTAGAATAGCTTTTTGTTGAGGTGAGTTAATCTCACTCACAACTATGTCTATTTAATTTTAATTGATGCGTATTCCCTTATACAATTTTTAGTTTTGTTTGATTGAATGGATTGTTGATTATCGGATGGAATTGGATGTTTTTTGATGAGTGATGTTTGATGTTGCTTGAATTGGATTGAATAGTGTTGTGAACTACGATTATTTGTTGTTATGATGATTATAGTTTGATGGTTGTTTTGGTAGAGTAGTAAAATTTGATAACTGCGATTATTGAATGATATTTGAAATTTGTTTGCAAAATAGGTAAATAAATTGAAAGAACTAACTTTCAAGCAAATAAATTATTTGAAATAAATAGTGAATTTTGGAATTATGTTTTATTTAATATTGAGATTATTGGATTAATAGAGAATTTGAAAGAGGAATATTTTGGGAAAATAAAAATATATGGAATAATTTCAGGATATTGAAAAATGGAAATTATTTTGGAAAATAACGAATTTTGAGATTTTGATTAATAAGGAAATTTTGAAGATTATATTTTGGTTACCGATGAATATAAAATATTTAGAATATATTTATAAAATGAAGTTTGAAATCTATATTTTTAAAACGATGAATAATTTGAATTAAAAAGGGGGAAGGTTTATAAATAATATTTTGAAGTAACTGTTAGATGAATGCAAACTATTTTATTTGAGAATTTTCAATTATAGGGATTTGATATAGATAAAAACATAAAGTGAATTTTTGGAAGTAATATATATTATTTTTGCTGGATTAATTCCTTTAAAAGAAGTGTTTGAATATGAGTGAGGATTTAACTAATGCTTTCTAAATGGTATATTTGGGGTTTGCAAATATTTTGAATTGAGAATATTTGAGATTTGATATTTGAAAGATATTTTGAAAATAGGAATTTCTTTGTGGTATTTCCATATTATTGAAATGGAATTTAGAAATGAAAGCATTTTGAGGTTTTAAACTTCATTGCCAGGTTTGAATAAAGGTTTCTTTGAAACCAAATAAATTGTTTTAAAAACTTGGATTTTTAAAATTAGATGTGAGAATCGATTATTTTTTCAAAAAAGGGAAAAATAAATAAAAGAAGCGTTTTATTATAAATTATATTGAAGTTTTTTTATAAAAAAAGGAAAAATTTAGGTAAAGAAGATTGAAAGAAAACCCTTCATCTTGTTAAATACTAATTTAGTAATATATTGATGTGTGAATAGATGTTTGTTGACTTGTTTGCTACGAATGAAATAAAGTAAAATTACTCGTTGTGTTAAATTATAAAATAAAAAAAATGAAGAATAATGTATTGAGGAACGATTCAAGCGAGATAGAATTAATAAGCGAAGCAGAAATTTATTTAATATTGATTAATTGAGAGTGTCGTATATATAATTGTATTTCACCGGGCGCTAAGGTACATCCGTGTGAGGTACTTTTATTTATTCAGCACTATTATAATGTCGGATAATCCATTGTAGTCCAAGTATTTAATTTGCATATTGGTGAATTATTCTATATTGTACACAAATATTAATCGGTATTATTTGGATTTCTGACATGACGTGTATGATAAATTATATTATTCTTTATTTTATTATAAAGCAGGAATAAGATTATATCTGCTTTTGAGTGGAACGAGGAGAACGAAGTCTCTTACGAGGATGATAATAAGAAGTTTTTGCTAGCCTCATCCTAGCATGACCAACCGTAAGATCGCTCCTCGATGCGGTTGCGATGACATGGCCTCTTCATGCCAATGAAACGAATTCAGAATGAGGCGAGGAGGTTGATGGGAGCGAGCAACAAGGAGGCGAGGAAGCAACGTGCGATTATTGTTCAGCTAAAGACTGGTGTGGACGCTCATAAAAATATTTACAAGCAGGGTCTCCCTTTGCACCTGAGAAGCATCAAGGTTTGGGTGTAGACTCGGCTTCTGGCAGTAACAATAATAACAGCACATATAATAGCAGTAGCAGTAATGAAATTAAATGAATAGTAAAATAAGAATAAAATGAATAAATCTAATACTGCTAAATAAATATGAATGAATAGATGACTGATGTGTGCTGTTTGCGATGTGCGATGTGTTGATTTTGCGTGATGTATGCTATGTGTGACACGTGATGTGTAGATGTGTGCGATATGTGTGATGCATGATGTGTGATGTGTGTGATGGATGTTTGATGAATGTTGTGTGATATGTATGATAGTGTTTTGGTGTTTGATGGATGTTTTCATGTTTGATGTCTTATGGATGTTGTTCGATATGTTGTAGATGTTTGATTATTCTTTTGATGATTGGATTACTTTATATGCTTATGTATATGTTATTCCTTGAGATATCATTTATATTCTCACCTCTGAATATAGATATAGTCTGACTCGTTTATTATTTATATAATACTCGAGTCAGTCCGAGATATTTCAAGTTGAGGGATGATGTGACCGGATTTGCTTATTGGGCTTAGTTAGAGGTTATATGACTAAATGTATTGTATATTGTATATTTGGACTCGTGTGTAAATGATGTTGGATTAGATGTATTGGATTTATCATGTATATAATTGAGATTTAGTGGGACTTTGACTTTTTGTATCCTACTCAGACTTATATGATGTATTATATTTTTATCGCTACGTTGATGACTCAGTGTTCTCTGTGATTTATTTTGTATTGTGTATTGTTCTATCCTCGGGCACCACACATGTTTATTATTTTGTACTGAGACTGTCTACATCGAGATGAGCTGTTTTTATATTATGTGACATATTCGGTGTTGGTCCAAGGGAATATTCACGTGTGTTACACACACATCACCTCATTCTCCATGTTACTCAACAGTATTACTTAGTAATACTCTTGGGTAATATGGGTGTAGAGGTGGGGTGTTACACAGTTTGCATCAGAGTAGGTTTAGAACAATACGGAGTATAAGAGACACGAGTCTTGATCTTAGATGAAACTCCGAGTCCCTGTCCCCATGTGTTTGTGGTAGATTATCTTTTATACTTAATTGATAGTAAGAATATACGATGATTAAGGGGTAATCATCTGGGGACGTGTTTGTATTTTTCCTGATATAATAATATATTTTCTACCTTTTACTGAATGTAAATCTATATGAGATATAGAGAAATAGATGGAGGTTAAAGAGGTAAAAATGGCTGGTTTGGCCAGTAGTGTCGATATTGAAGGGGAATGTTAGAACTCTATATGGCTTTGAAGTAAGAAAGTAGTTGTTCGGTTAGAGAAGCTGTAAAAGACTCTAATTCGAATTTCGTATTGAATATTTCACGAGTTTGAATTGTGACGAGGTGAAATGAGTGAAAGATCTAGTAGTGATCAGAGTGACACAGCAGAAGTACATCGATTGCTTTTTGCTAAGTATTTTGATTATTTGGCTGTTCTGATTGGATGATAATTGATGTTTTGATTTCTTTGAGTGGATGTATGGATTGATGATGGTTGGTTTTATGCCACCACATAAAACCAACCATGATTAAATAAGTAAATCAAGAGAAATTCAATTAATTAAGGTAAGGACAAAAATGAAAATTTTATAAAAGTTAGAATTTGACCAGGAAAGTTATTTCGTTGCATTCGTGTCAAAACTCTTATCTATTTTCATATATAGTATAGTTCGAATTAAAATTAAATTTAGTATTTAAAAATTTAGAGTTTAAATTTAAAAATTAACAGTCGAATCACTTGGGAGATAAGTAAACGTTAAAATTAATGTTAATTAAGGAATAAAATAATCAGATAATGAAAACAAACTATAAGCTCCCAAAATAATGGAGCGGTCAACTAGTAAGACCTACCCGGTCGACCGGTTGAGTATAGGCGGTTGAACGCTACTACACTGTGGTAGCTAGGGTTTTGTGATGTTAAATGTTCCAAATTTATCTGCTTTTGACCTAGTTTCATCCTATGGTTCTGCTTGTGTGTCAATCATTATAAATAAGACCCTAGAACCCTCACTTTTATTCACAAATATTGTAGGAACATCAGCGAAGCTTTATAAGATCATCTCTTCTTAGATTCAGAAAACTCCTTTATGGTTTCAGATGAGAAATTATATATACTTATATTTGTTTATTATTTAATTTCTAAACCTCTTCTCCTCCAACCTTTTTTAATCTAATCTATATACAAATCCATTGTTGTATGTATCAAAAAGAAGAGATCTGAAGGAGATTATAATGGGCGTTGCAAATCCAAAGGGAAGCAAAGCTAAGGACCAACTTTGTGTAGAAATCTTAGGCCCCATTTGGTTTGCCCCTTTTAGTTTTGTGTTTTCGTTCAAAAAACGTGCACATGACACATGTAATTTTGAAAAACAACCAATTTGAAAAACGACGTTAACATATAAAATAGAAAACAAATTTATTTATTTTTCCGGTTTTTAGAAGTAACATGTAACAACCCGCATATTTTACGATTGTATATTTAAATGTTTTATTTAAATATAGCATAGTTAATCGGATTAAAGTCCAAAATGTTACTTTTTGTAACTGTCGAATTGGGACTCGAGACCACTTCCATTAAGTCCAAAATGGCGTTTACAACTTTTTTGAGTATAAACATCGATATGTTTGGAGTTGAGTAGAATTTGCTATTTTTCTACTTGGGCTTTGAGTTTGGGTTTCAGCCCACTAACTCATCTAATACCCTAACACTCCACTCAACTCCACTTCATTCATTCTCATTTCCTAATACATTCAAGCTTAAGTAAAAATGGGGAGAGGAATGGGAAATTAGAAATTCAAAACCCTAGTTTGATTTGGAAACACAAGTTCTTGCTCCAAAATCAAAGAGAAGCTTAGGTAAGCATCCTCTTCATCTTCTCCATCTCTATCTCTCTTCAATCCTCAGAAATTCCTAACCCTAATTTAGGAAATACTTGCTTATTAGCTTAGATTGGAGCTTCTTGAGGTGTATTGAAGAGGAATTGGCTTTTCCTTTGTTTTTGAGCTTCTCATTCATTGTTTTTGGGTTTAAAGGTGAGTTCTTTAACTCACATCAACGTCTATAGCTATCATTGTTGTTAGGTATGAATTCCTAACATTTGTGCATATTCATTTGCTTTTGATTTGAATTGATTTAGTGAATTTTCCAAATTTTGGTGTTTTGGTCCAATTTTATGAAAATGATGTTTGGACATTGATGTTTGGGGTGTATCGAAGAGCTATAAGGCCGGGTTGTCGCTTAGCGTAAATCCTTAGTCGCCGTTGCTCGTCTGATCGTTTCCGATACATTTTGGCCACTTTGGCCTAGGCAAATTGTTGCCCAGACCAGGTGACCAGACGTCTGGTGATCAAGTCCAGACGTCTGGTTTGGACCTGGAGCAAAAATGTATGGCAAAATATAAAAAAAAGTCAGAGACTAATTCCAGACGTCTGAAATTTAAGATCATACGTCTGGATGAGACTCAGACGTCTGACTTGAAGTTTCAGACGTCTGGGGGTTCTCTGGATTATTTCCAGAGAACAGAACCAAACGTCTGGGTTCTAAACAAGACGTCTGGTCATGGCTCAAACGTTTGCTTCGGTATTCCAGACATCTGGGTGGTTTTCTGAACTGTTTCCAGAAAACAAATCCAAACGTCTGGATTCCAAACCAGACGTCTGGAAACGTTCATTTCTGCCTATTTAGACTGTTTTGTGTGGATTTCCTATTTTAATCGATTTTAGTTGATCCGGATAGTTGTTATCACTTACTTCGACTTTGATGACTTCTTTCTTTGGATTTTTGGATATATCCATTTGATTGATTTGATATCGATTTCTATGGTTTTGATTCACGTCTTCGAATGTGAATCTTTTGTGATTGATTGTTTTTACAATCATTTTTGTGATTTGTCACTTTTAAATACAAAGGTTTCTATACTAGTAGTAAATATTCAAACTCTTTCATAAAGATGTTTTCAACACTATTTTAAATATAAAGCTCTCTTTTAAAACCGTTTTCCAATCTATTAGTATATATAAACCTTTACCTCATTCGTATGAGAAATCTAATTAAACGGCTTAGTAAAACAAATGGTACGAAACGCTTGTGTTTACTTCGTCGGTTAATTCTTGGACTTGTTCGATTGAACTCTTGTGACAATTTTCGAGTGGAAATCTACAATTTGTTCGTAAATATTTAAGTTAAGCTAGTGGTTATGGGACATGAAGCTAAACTCTTATATTTACTAGCTTAGTGTGATTCACACTTCTTATTGATCGATGGTGATCATTTTGTGATTTAGACTAGCGATGTGCGATGTCTCTTTGTTTGCGTGGGGACTAAAAACCCTGTTTGTGGAACTTCGGTTCAATTTGGTGGGGTAGCGACCCATGGTCTTTTGACCATTCGTGGAGCATTCAGCTCATTTGTGATATTTTGACTAGCGATGTGCATGAGGCGTATCTTTTAGGGTGCGTCAATGTTCGGCTTATGGGATAGCGTCTCATTTGTGATACATGTAATTGGTGAGTTTTCATGCTCCCGTTTGTGATAGGCCTTCCCCTTTGTGATTTTTGGATTTTTAGTTGATGATTTCTAGAATTTGTGTTTCACCAAATTTTTGATGATAGGCATTCAAGGGCTCTATCAATTATTTGTGTTTTTGGTGAATAATTTAAAGAATGTGATTCTTTTTGGTGTTTTGAGATGATTTGAGATATTGTATGATTTTTGTTGTTATTTGATGTATACTTGACACCGTATGGCAGTTTTTTGTTATCATACGTTTTTGGTCATATCTCTTATCCTATCTCATTTTATCTGATATTTATAGCTAAACTGATCCGTTTATTATTTTCTTCTTAAATAATACTCGGGTCAGACTGAGGTATTTCAGGTGCTCCTGCTTGACTTCTTATCAGAGTCCGTCACTTGACTTTTGGCTAACTACTTTGGCACAGTAGTTTTTGTTAGTATACATGTGAGATAGAGACTCCTTATTGTATACTTATTCTTTTGTCTAGCACTTGTATCTATTCTTTTATGATGTAGTGGATCTTGTTTGACAACTACTTTGATGTACACTTCTATGTGTTATATTCGTATCTGTTTCCGCCTTTGTGATATGAATATCTGTGACTGATTTGTGTTATGTTTATTTCTATATTGGTTTCCGAAGGCCTCATAGCCACTGTGTGGTAGCTTTGAGTTTGTATTTGATATGTCGGATTTCCTCTTGAAATGAAATGTAAGTTATATTATTTGACATATCGGTACTCACACAAAGCAATTACACAGATGGTCGCTCCTTAACAGCCTTATTCTTCGTGCTAGTCGACGGCATTACCCCGTAGTGTCCTTGGCTAGTGTGAGTATAGAGGTGGGGCGTCACAGCTTGGTATCAGAGCCAAACTTTGGAACAATGTAGAATAATCTAGCAAGGATCATTGTCCTAAGTCTTTCTTAGGAATCGTGCCATAGGATTTAATTCGAGTCTTCGTACCGTTCTATCCTATTTCTTTTATGATGCCTTGTTTTATCAATCAAGTTTGTTTGATATTCATTCTGTAAATAACCTTTTTTCTTCTTCTTTCTTTCTTAAAGAAGAGAAATG
The DNA here is from genome assembly GCA_030737815.1 of Allium fistulosum. Taxonomy (NCBI): domain Eukaryota; kingdom Viridiplantae; phylum Streptophyta; class Magnoliopsida; order Asparagales; family Amaryllidaceae; genus Allium; species Allium fistulosum. The sequence goes on from CM060904.1 coordinate 1,227,780,083, forward strand.
GTTAGATCAGGCCGTCCCAGCACCGGTCAATCCAGTGCTACTCCTCAGTTAGGAGTATTCATGTCTGCCCTTGATAGTATTATTTTGTTTCGTGATTATCCTATTCGAATTCTTTTGATATGGGTGCATCTCCTTCTTTTATATCAAAAGAACTTGTTGATACCTTTTCTTTAAATATTATTGGCTTGATGACTTCACTGAGAATTGCGAATCCGGTTGGTGGATCCGCAACACTCAGTTTACTTTGTGAAAATGTCGAGATTATTTTATGTGATTATTCTTTTCGAGCCGATTTGCATGTTATGCGTTACTTAGGCTTCAAAATTGATATTTTGAGAAAGGATTGGCTTGATCATTATGAAGCCCACATCCTATGTCCTGAGCGGACTATATATCTTCGACATCCTTAATCTGTTAAGCAAACTTCTATTGTTTTTAATGATTTTGATTTCCAAATTCGGTGGCATCATTTTATTCTTTAAACCCACTTGGTGAGGGAGAATGTTATTTCTCTCATTCAAGTAGTTTGTGAATTTTCCGGTATATTTGAGCTTGTCTTATGATTACCACCTAAGCAATCTATTTAAGGTTCTAAGGTCTTTTCACCTCGACCTTGCCACCAGTTTTCATCAGCTACGAGTTGCGGAGGATAGCATTCCACTTACCGCATTCTGCACTCGGTATGATTCTTATGTGTGGTTTGTTATGTCTTTCGGTTTGACGAACCTTCTACCTTGTTTCATCCATCTTAGGAATCGAGTATTCTACGAATATCTCGATGAGTTTATCCTTGTATTTATTGATTATGGATGAAAACAACAATTTAAAATTTGCAAATCTTTTTAATAAGATATTTATAAGCATAATTGGATTTTGTTCTTAAAATGAGCAAAGAGTATTTGTAAATTTTATAAGTGACATGTTTATCATATAGAAGATGATTTTGTGTTGTTTTGCCCATTGAGTGCTTTAAGAATTCTGGTCGATGCGCTTGATCAACGTTATCGATAGGAATTTCCTAAACGCTATGATGAGACAGTCAGACACAGTAAATTGACTTGTAATAAGTAAATTTTTCTACAAAGATGATTACACAAAGTTAATTATAATTTTGAAAGTCTTAGCTTTTCGGGAAAGAGAATCAATTAAAAGAACTCTTTTCTGATGCTTTTATTCTTGCGATTCCCAAAGGGAATCAAGACTTTATTATTTGTACCGATGCTAGTCGTATTGGTTTGGGTGTCATTCTCTTGCAAAAGGGAATGTGTTATCACATATGCTTCTTGACAATTAAAGCTTGTCGAGACTAGATATGCCAATCATGATCTAGTGCTCGCGGCTATTGTTTTCGCCCTTAGAATTTGGCGTCATTATCTTTTGGGAGAGAAATTTGTTCTCTACACCGATCATAAATCTTTGAAGTATTTATTTTCTCAAAAGGAACTTAATTTGTATCAACAACATTGGCTCGAGTTCCTTGCATCTTATGGTCTTGTTATTCTTTATACTCCCGGAAAGGGTAATCGCGTTGCTGATGCCCTTAGCCGAAAGCAACAAGCAGTTGTTTCAATGATGATATCTGAATGGATTGATCTCGAGACTTTATCCACTTGTGAGATTCGAGATCGTGAATCAAATTTATGTTCATCTCTTGTTTTGTGTAGCCTCGAGGCTCGTCCTTCTCTTTTGGACCATACCTCTTTTGGCTAAACTCTATGTCAAAGGAATTGTTAAATTGCATGGAGTTCCTACTTCAATTGTTAGCGATCGTGATCCATTATTTTACCAGTGGATTTTGGTAAGGTCTTCAAAAGCTTTGGGAACAAAGCTTAATTCTAGCACCGCTTGTCATCCTCAGTACGATGGACAAACCGAGCGTGTGAATCAAACTTTTGAAGATCTTCTTTGTGCATGTGTTCTTGATTTTGGTGGAAGTTGGGAAGATCATATTCTTGTTGAGTTTTCTTCTTATAATAGCTTCCTATTTAGTATTGGTATGGCACCTTTCGAGGAACTCTACGGAATGTCGTGCCGATCTCCTTCGTGTTGGCTTGAAGCCAATGAGAAGCTGGTTTTAGGTCCAGATTTTATTGGTATTCATTTGTGTTTCACCTATGATGGGTGTTGTGCGTTTCAGTTGATCGGGAAAAATTAGCACCTGGATATGTTGGTCCCTTTCCCATCACCGAACGTATTGGTTCCGTGACTTATCGCCTATTATTACCGGCTCAATTTTTCGTTATTCATGACGTATTCCACGTCTCTCAACTACGGAAATACCATAAGGATTCCGATTCTATTCTTGAGCTCGGTGTAATTGAAGAAATTGAAGCTTCACCAAATTTGACTTATGAGCATCATTCTATTCGTATCATTACTTCGGAGGTTAAACGCCTTCAAAATAAAGATGTTCTTCTTGTGAAAGTTCAATGGTCCACAAATCCTAAGGAATTGTTCTTGGGAATCTTGAGAATTCATCGAGCAAACACATCCGGACTTACTCTTTCGTGCTCTTTATGGTGAACTTCTTATTTCAAATTTTCTTTTGTGTTGATATGCTTTTATGGTTGTTACTCTTTATCTTCCTCTTAATTATTGCGAGGACGCAATTTCTTTAAGGAGGGGAGTCTGTAACAACCCGCATATTTTACGATTGTATATTTAAATGTTTTATTTAAATATAGCATCATTAATCGGATTAAAGTCCAAAATGTTACTTTTGTAAACTGTCGAATTGGGACTCGAGACCACTTCCATTGAGTCCAAAATGGCGTTTACAACTTTTTTGAGTATAAACATTGATATGTTTGGAGTTGAGTAGAATTTGCTATTTTTCTACTTGGGCTTTGGGTTTGGGTTTCATCCCACTAACCCATCTAATACCCTAACACTCCACTTAACTCCCCTTCATTCATTCTCATTTCCTAATACATTTAATCTTAAGTAAAAATGGGGAGAGGAATGGGAAATTAGAAATTCAAAACCTTAGTTTGATTTGGAAACACAAGTTCTTGCTCCAAAATCAAAGAGAAGCTTAGGTAAGCATCCTCTTCATCTTCTCCATCTCTATCTCTCTTCAATCCTCAAAAATTCCTAACCCTAATTTAGGAAATACTTGCTTATTAGCTTAGATTAGAGCTTCTTGAGGTGTATTGAAGAGGAATTGGCCTTTCCTTTATTTTTAAGCTTCTCATTCATTGTTTTTGGGTTTAAAGGTGAGTTCTTTAACTCACATCTACGTCTATAGCTATCATTGTTGTTAGGTATGAATTTCTAACATTTGTGCATATTCATTTGCTTTTGATTTGAATTGATTTGGTGAATTTTCCAAATTTTGGTGTTTTGGTCCAATTTTATGAAAATGATGTTTGGGCATTGATATTTGGGGTGTATCGAAGAGCCTAAAAGGTCGGGTTGTCGCTTGGCGTAAATCCTTAGTCGCCGTTGCTCGTTCGATCGCTTTCGATACGTTTTGGCCACTTTGGCCTAGGCAAATTGTTGCCCAGACCAGGTGACTAGACGTCTGGTGATCAAGTCCAGACGTCTGGTTTGGACCTGGAGCAAAAATGTATGCACGCAAAATATAAAAAAAAAAGTCAGAGACTAATTCCAAACGTCTGAAATTTAATATCAGACGTCTGGATGAGACTCAGACGTCTGACTTGAAGTTTCAGACGTCTGGGGGTTCTCTGGATTATTTCCAGAGAACAGAACCAAACGTCTGGGTTCTAAACCAGACGTCTGGTCATGGCTCAGACGTCTGCTTCGGTATTCCAGACGTTTGGGTGGTTTTCTGAACTGTTTCCAGAAGACAAATCCAGACGTCTGGATTCCAAACCAAACGTCTGGAAACGTTCATTTCTGCCTATTTAGACTGTTTTGTGTGGATTTCCTATTTTAATCGATTTTAGTTGATCCGGATAGTTGTTATCACTTACTTCGACTTTGATGACTTCTTTCTTTGGATTTTTGGAAATATCCATTTGATGGATTTGATATCGATTTCTATGGTATTGATTCACGTCTTCGAATGTGAATCTTTTGTGATTGATTGTTTTTACAATCATTTTTGTGATTTGTCACTTTTAAATACAAAGGTTTCTATACTAGTAGTAAATATTCAACCTCTTTCATAAAGATGTTTTCAACACTATTTTAAATATAAAGCTCTCTTTTAAAACCGTTTTCCAATCTATTAGTATATATAAACCTTTACCTCATTCATATGAGAAATCTAATTAAACGGCTTAGTAAAACAAGTGGTATGAAACGCTTGCGTTTACTTCGTCGATTAATTCTTGGACTTGTTCGATTGAACTCTTGTGACAATTTTCGAGTGGAAATCTACAATTTGTTCGTAAATATTTAAGTTAAGCTAGTGGTTATGGGACATGAAGCTAAACTCTTATATTTACTAGCTTAGTGTGATTCACACTTCTTATTGATCGATGGTGATCATTTTGTGATTTAGACTAGTGATGTGCGATGTCTCTTTGTTTGCGTAGGGACTAAAAACCCCGTTTGTGGCACTTCGGTTCAATTTGGTGGGGTAGCGACCCATGGTCTTTTGAACGTTCGTGGAGCATTCGGCTCATTCGTCCGCGTGGGGGACTGTACCACGACCGAGTCTGTGCATGAGGCGTATCTTTTAGGGTGCGTCGATGTTCGGCTCATTCGTCCGCGTGGGGGACTGTACCACGACCGAGTCTGTGCATGAGGCGTATCTTTTAGGGTGCGCCGATGTTCGACTTATGGGATAGCGTCTCATTTGTGATACATGTATTTGGTGAGTTTTCATGCTCCCGTTTGTGATAGGCCTTCCCCCTTTGTGATTTCTGGATTTCTAGTTGATGATTTCTAGAATTTGTGTTTCACCAATTTTTGATGATAGGCATTGATGAGCTCTATCAATTATTTGTGTTTTTGGTGAATAATTTAAAGAATGTGATTCTTTTTGGTGTTTTGAGATGATTTGAGATATTGTATGATTTTTGTTGTTATTTGATGTATACTTGACACAATATGGCAATTTTTTGTTATCATACGTTTTTGGTCATATCTCTTATCCTATCTCATTTTATCTGATATTTATAGCCAGACTGATCCATTTATTATTTTCTTCTTAAATAATACTCGGGTCAGACCGAAGTATTTCAGGTGCTCCTGCTTGACTTCTTATCAGAGTCCGTCACCTGACTTTTGGCTAATTACTTCGGCACAGTAGTTTTTGTTAGTATACATTTGAGATAGAGACTCCTTATTGTACACTTATTCTTTTGTCTAGCACTTGTATCTATTCTTTTGTGATGTAGTGGATCTTGTTTGACCACTACCTTGATGTACACTTCTATGTGTTATATTCATATTTGTTTCCGCCTTTGTGATATGAATATATGTGACTGATTTGTGTTATGTTTATTTCTATATTGGTTTCCGAATGCCTCATAGCCACTGTGTGGTAGCTTTGAGTTTGTATTTGATATGTCGGATTTCCTCTTGAAATGAAATATAAGTTATATTATCTGACATATCGGTACTCGCACAAAGAAATTACACAGATGGTCGCTCCTCAACAGCCTTATTCTTCGTGCTAGTCGATGACATTACCCCGTAGTGTCCTTGGCTAGTGTGAGTATAGAGGTGGGGCGTCACATAACAAAAGAATGAAAAACAATCCATCCCCTCCGTCGTTCCCCCATCGTTGTCGTAATGGTCTAAAATTTTAAATTTCTATTCCGCTATCCTCATATTCTGCTATGAACGTTGAAAACGAAAAACACAAAACACAAAATAAAACCAATCAAACCCTTAGTTTTTCTATTTTGGTAGTTGAACAGTATAGTTTTGATTGCCCTGGGGAGTTTTGGATTACGAAAACATTAGATTAAAAATCCCCAAAATTTCCCCAAAGCGAAATGTCAATTCTTAGGAGTAGAATCTTAATTGTTTTGTGTTAAAATAATGGATTTTTTTGGATTTTGTTGTTTATGTATTCTACCTTCTATTCCACTTCTTATTCTTCTTCTCCACATTTGATTAAGGGATTCAGTTGAGAAATGGTGTGTAAAGGACGAATCATTATTCGTAGTTTACACCGCATATTTCTATAAAATTTACTAAAATTTTCCTTGTCTAAACCCGTGTAAAAGAAATTGAATAGAGCGTAGAATTGATTAAATTGTAAGTTTCCATTTTGGTTTATTCCATTGTATTAATATGAGATAAGTTGGATTTGGATTTTATATACAAGTCTATTTATTGCAATTTTGGATATGGGCATTGAATCCTTGTTATGGATATTAGAATCTCTTGTTATCGATATTGGAATTTGGAAATTATTAGTAAAATGGAAGAAAAAGTAAAGATTTGTATTATTATGGTTAAAAAGAAATTGACATTTAACGTTAGTTAGGGCATAATCTCCACATGCATAGAATAATAAGTGCATATTTATTTATATATTAAATTAGTGTAATAAACGTATAATTGCATAGTTAATTAAGTAGCAATTGTCAGTAAATCCCCCTTAAGAAAGTAATTAATATTTGAAGGCATAATAAGGAAGATTCCTTATAAGACCTTAGTTATGGAATGGTGGGATGAATATTATATATAGAAAGTATTTAAATTATGGCTAAGTCATAGGGACGCAAGGTCAAGAAGGCACACGGAAGTATTTCCAACTAATCTAGCTACCAGTAGTGTGACTTTGGGACTTATGTGAGACATCTCCTTTGATAAGTATTTATGATGACGCGAGGGTAGTCCCAAATTCTATAGGGTAAACCTGCCTAGTTAATCTGGCTACCAGTTTCTATGAATAGTCGGACTAGTGTGAGACGTCATTATAAGTATGGATGATAATACGAAGAGCATGCTTCAAGGTGTCAAAGTATTAGGTGGTTGTTTAAGGGCCTGCCTTTTTGCCCCCAAATGAAGTATTAAACGGCCAAGGGGCTAGGTATTAGGCACGTTAGGTGGTATCTCGATAGGGGTCCACTTCGGGATAAAGTATTAAATGACTGATTGAGGGTCCGCCTTTCTATATAGAATCATTAAGTGGCTCGAAAGATTCCATGCAATGTCAGCTAGATAGTTACCATTAAGGAGTCTACTTTGCGAATAGGTATTAAATGATGGGGTCTGCCTCAATTGAGGTCTTAAATAGCCAAAGTATGTCTATTTTCCAATAAAAGGTATTAAGTGGTTTAGTTAATATCTCTTGCATTGGTTAGACATTTATGACGTGGGATATAGGTTATGGGATTTAGGAACCTGCTTCGAGAATGGAAGGTATTAAGTGGTTGATTGAAGACCTGGATCCTTTCCTTAAATGAAGTATTAAATGGTTTTATTACGTAAGATGTGTTCTTATTTGAATTATACCGTCCAAGTACTAAAATAGTAAGACTGAAGATTTCTATTCACTAGACACTTTTGTTTTGACTCCTTCATCATTATAACACAGGTTAGAGAAGGAGTTGATGATGCTTGAAGATGGCGAGAGTGAAGCTTGTGGCAGTTATTATCTATCTTTTCATGTTATCTTCTATTGTTCCCATAATATGTATTTTTGAACAAATGTTGTAATAGTTTTTTTGAAAGAAACGGGTGTGTAGCGCATAGCTACACAGCCGATTAGATAATATATATTATAGATAGTAGGAGGCGACCAACAAGCCTGGTCGATGACCAAAATTAGTATTCGTAGATCAAGCAAATCCCAAAATGAGTAGACACAGACAGCTGTATATACAACGATAGTAGTAAAATCAAAATAGTATTCTACTCAGCTAAAGTGAGAGCACTGTCAGATATCATCTAAATTGATGATCCTTTGTATGCAGAAAAATGGATCAGCTAGTTAGAGTAGATCATGAACTGTCAATCTGTAGAAGCATTGTTGTTGTGAGGAAGACACCAAGTGAAGGGTCACATATGCGTTGAGCCTGTCCATATAGAAAATAAATAGGAGATTTTGTTACAAATTCTATCAATACTGCTTTTGGGTTTATTGAAAACATAGGCATTCCTTTCTTTCCAGATGCACCAACTATAAATAGCAAGAAAGGCATCGATATTTTTATCTGGCTTGTTATATTGCCAGTAGTCAAAGAACGAGTGTATGACCGGGATGTATCCAATGAGGCTGGCACTGGCCGAGGCTAAAATGCGATAGGAGAAGTCACAGTCGAAAAAAAGATGAGCAATGGATTCTTCATGCAAAGAGCATAAGACACAAAGAGGGTCAAGCTGGGAGTTCCAGCGTCTGAGTCTGTCTTTAGTGTTAATACGAGCATGGATGAGGCACCATTGGAAAAAAGGATGCGAGGGGGGAGTCTGCATTTCCAAAGTCTTGCGAAGGAGAATGACCTACCAGGATGGTTGAGGAATGAATAGCATGAGGCAACCGAAAAGCCTTTCTCTGGAGCTAGCGCCCAGAAATAGTGGTCTGATGTGTCAGTGAGTTGGGTGGAAAGGAGCAATTTAGAGGCTGAGATAAGGTCAATCAACGTGTTAAAGTCAAAGAGAGCTGGAGGCATATGCTGCTTGGGCAAAGGGAGGTCAGGTCAGCAATAGTTTTGTAGTGGTGGGAGATATGGGGAAGTAAATTAGCGAGAGAGCGGGCGAGAGGGGATTGATCTTGCCAGATGTCAAGCCAGAAAAGGCAATTGCAACCGTTGCCTATGGTGACATGGAATAGGGATTTGACACGGGGAATGTTGTAATAGTTGACATTATATAATGTTTTATGACATTTGAAATGATTTGAAATAAATAGGTACTATTAGTGTTATTATATTTTGTTTCTTCCGCTGTGAGTTCTAAAAGAATAGATAGATAGCTCTGTTTTGTTATTTTTACAAAACAACAGCCAGCTTTAGAATGGGTCTATGTTTCAATGGGACTTTTCTGGTTCGGAATTTAGGCATGTTTCGGAATGGGTTGTTACATTTGGTATCGGAGTTTAGGTTACCAAATCAATAGGGAAAAGTATACGTATGAGTGGTGATAGAGTTAGAGGTATGCCTTAGGGGGCAATTATGTAATTTTTTACATATATCAAACTCGTTAACCAATCTTTTTCGAAATAAAGGTGTTTTCTTTCTATTACATACTTGATATAATATAGTTATATTAATTATTTAATTTAATTAAAAGTATATTTAATAGAAAATCCATAAAAGTATATTTAATTAAAAGTATACTTAACTCAAAGGCTTCATTAGGAGGTGCACTTTTATTTATTATCATTGTTTTGATTTTAAGTTTATCATATAAAAGTTGATTTACATCCAAATCCTTTGTTTGTATTTAGATCTATTTATTGTTTAGATTGTGTGAGATTTTTGTAGGTACATGGTTTGTTACAATTAGATTAGTTCTGTGCTTGTTATGATGTTTTGTTTATTGATTTATTTTTGAATTAATTTTCTGAAAAAAAGGTTTTAATTTTGATATATATATTAAATGTGTACAGATCTACAAATGTAACGACCCTACCATTATACCCACGTTATTAAAGAACATTAGAAATAATGTCGTCTAATAACACGGAGAATACGACTGGTTAAGGACGATCGAATGTGAATATATCTTTGTACTAACACTGACACGTCCTTATTACCTTAGAGGATCTGAACTGAAAGAAATTTTTGACGTGTACAGTATTATTACAAAGAAATAAACACTTCAATTAAAAAGATTCAGAACAGTATATAATATAGATAAAACTGGATTAGAGTCACAGATCATAGCGGAATACTATACATCATATACATAATAGAATGTGAGTCTATAAAATATCAGTACTAGACCCACATAATATTTACAAATATCACATCCAAAAGTATTGTAGCAGGTACACAATGACTACTAGAATATATACATGACACAATTTCCTAATGTCAACATATACAAATATGAAGTAAACTAAAACAGTCAAAACAGTCTACTTCATTGCTAGTCCAAGATCCAGAGGTCAATGAGTCCTAGTACCTGTAGAGTCTCGGCCTGACCCGAGTATTTTAAAATAAACGGGTCAGACTATATCTAATAAGGAGATGAGATAGCGATATCGTAAACAAATGACTTAAATTAAATAAGCCATAATAAAAGTATGCCAAAACAACAACCAGAATAAGGCATAATAACCAATCACCATTTCTTTAAATCCATACAAGTATAAAATGGAATGTCATTAAACATGGCAACAACATATTCAAAATTCTCCAGAGACAATAAAAGATACTGAATATCTATCCCAAAATCTCCGAAGAAATAATCATCACTAATGAAATAATAATGGTAGTCAACTATCAGTGTGATACAGTACGACACGGGGTCTAACTAAAATAAATAAATAAACCCCGTCACATAGCGTAATAGTCTAACGAAAAGAAATAGACTACCGGTTAAAAACTCCGACTCCTAACTATAAGAAATAGGTAGTCGTGCTTATGACAAAACTATGTGAATTTACCTAACGAATATAAATAGGTAAACATTGTCCAATTGTAAAATAAACTGATAGGCATGCATATAACACCTGCCCAAAAATAAAAAGGGCAGCTGTGTCATACCATAACAAACCTAACTAAAAGAAATAGGTCTGCCTACCCAAATTTAAGAACATATCGATTATCAGGTCGATAAAAATGAGTTATCGTCTCTCAGGGATCTATCGGCCTAAAATCCAAACACCCTAAGATAATATAACTCTAAGTGTAGCTTACTTTCACTCTAGTAACCACTAGAATCTAACTAACTGTCCCATACCAGAAGGTGAGATTCTAGTATTTACTGAAAGCTAGTAAATTCCACTCAAACTCTATTTAACAAATTATAATAATGAGTGAAAGAATTGTACAAAATGTCCCATACCAATCCGACAATTCAATCATTTATTAAAATTCTTTGTTTTATAGAAAATCGCAACAATTCAATGGTTTATTAAAATTCTTTGTTTCATAGAAAATCACAAAAATTCAAATGGAAATTCAAATCAATAATAAATAATTAAAAGAGTTTTTAAAATCTTTTTATTTGTTTAAATTAATTGAAAAGAAAGAAAAAAAGAGAATTTAAAAAAAGAAAAGGAGAATTTCTTTTAAATAAAATTTGAAATTACTTAATTACTCATTGTATACGGTGCTTGTAATAAAATTTATTTGTAAAAATAAATGGTACTTTATCATAAGACATTTCAAAAACTTATTTTCTAAAACATGTACAAGTCAGTAGTGCATTGAGTTTAAAAGCATGCACAGGCATTTAGAAACTAATATATACATAGTTAGGCTACACAGTAAAATATAGACATAGTTAGGCTACACAGTAAAATATAGACATAGTTAGGCTACACAGTAAAATATATACATAGCAATGTAAGCCAAGCTAGGAAAAATTCGAAACTTAGATGCAGGCAACATATTTTTATTTTTTAAAGTTGGCTACAAATTAAAAGTAGCTACAAGGCTACAAGGTGATGTCAAGTGAAGGCTAATAATCATGTACTGTCTTTCTCAATCAAAGCAACAAATTGAAAGTCAAAGCAAGAATGCTTTGTGATCAAATATGTACAAGTAATAAAATATAATCATGTAAAAGATATCAAAGCATTGTACAGGCATGTACAGTCAATAAAAAAAAATCAAAGCATGTATAGGCAATAAAATAGTCAAAGCAAAAGTGTTTAAAAAGCATATTTTACATTGCTATGAAAAGTGTACAGACATATAAAAGATATCAAAGCAAGAAAAGAAAGAAAAAAAATTATTAAACAACATGTTGTCTAGGCCATTTTCGCAAATTTCAAGCAAAAGTGCTTTGTTATGTGAAAGCAAAGTACAAATGCAGGACATGTATTGATGTATTAGATTAAAATGCATGACCAAGGCAGCCACAATTTTCGAAATTATCCAAGAAAGTGCTTAGTTGTGTAAATTTTCTTTAATACAAAATGGGCTGACATGTTAAAAATCAACCAAATCATGACAGCCACAAATTATGCAATAATGGGGACGTACAAAGAATCAAAGCAAAATGCTTGGTGTCTGACTTTTCTTCACACCAAAGGACCATAAATAATGTGTCATTTTGGATCCAATTAAACAAAGCATGATCCATTTCTCAACATGGCAGGGACGAAAAATCAAAGTAAGAATGGTTGCTTGAAGGTGTGACTTAGACAGAGACATACACCTGTAGTTTGCAAGGAATCAAACTAACAAGAGAAGTGTACAAATTCAAGTGGCAGGGAAATTTCGAAACCTGATGATATGGAATTCAAAAGTCAAAATTCTAATAACTTTTTTTTTGATCAAATTATTAAATTTGCAGATCAATTCAAAACAGTAAATTATCTCAGATCATAGATATAGTAGTGTGAGATTATTGTCTCACCTTGATTCTTGTAACTAAGCAAATTCAAACTCCAACAGCGGTATAATTTGAAGAATCGCCAGCCTTGATATTATTAACTTTGACAAAGACTTAACTTGCAAAGGATTTGAGTTGGGTTGAGTGGATTTAATTTTCTAGGTTTTGGATTGGGGAAGGATAAGTTTCTATTATTTCACTGCAACCTAAGAAATGAGATAAAGAATGAAGATACGTACGATAGTTTTACTTAGCATTCTTTCTCAATGCCCTTTCTACATTGGTTTGGGTTGTGGGCCTAAAAAAAAATTTAATTGGCCCAAAAAGAATTTAATTATTTATTTACAATTAATGAATACTTCTATTCAACAAAGCTTTGTTTTGTAAAAAAAAAAGTCATAGCCCAATTACTAATTCACTTCCTAAATTGTAATTTTAAACCTAACTAAATATTTGTTTTCAACTTAAATCTCTAACTTCTTTGAATTCAATCTTTATTGATATTATAATAATAATATCTAACTTTTGAATAAACTTCACTTTTTAATATTAATAAATTCAAATCATTTATTCAAATTAAATTTTTAACTGTTCAATTAAATCCTTAAATTCACAATTAAATTTATTAATTAGATGATTATTAACAGGGTTGTTACAGACCTCCCCCCTTATGAAAAATTGCGTCCTCGCAATTTCTTATAGAAAGAAGTCAAAAACATATGCAAACATTAGAATCAAACTTATCGTATGTTATAAATTTAAATAAATTCATTTATTAATTTCCGTTTCTTCGCATACTAAAATTTATTGAAAATTTTCTAATTGTTAAAAATTTTGAAAAATTTCGACAGAATCTCCTTTGTACGGAGAGCCGTTTGCAATTTCACAAATATAATATATGTGATATACATCGACCACAAGGTCGGAAACACAATATATAATAATATTTTTTAAGACTTTTGTATTTAATCTGAAAGCGTACCTTTATTTAGCGATCGTTAAAGAAATTTATTAAATTATGCGAGCGAGAGCGAGTTTGTGCCACATATCCATCCATGTAGTCTTCCTTAACCTATGCTTAACTCAAGTTTGCATATTAGTCGCATATAATGAGATAAGATAAGTATACTTTCATTTAACATATTTAAACAATTTGATGCTTTGGTTTAAGCCACTTGAAACAAACTTTTAAAGGTCTAAAACATAAAATTAGATGGTGACATCAAAGAGTGAATTATTACTAGTATACTAACTTTTCCAAATAACTTACGGATCACAAAATGTTAAGCATAACTCAAATTATGAGAGTTTTTCTAAAAGTGTCAAATTCTGAAAATGCAAGAAATATGCACAGGCCTAAGTAATAAAACTGTATTTTTCTTATAGAAAACATCAAAATCTCACATAACACCTCAAATCAAAGTTATAGCTTAAATTATAAGCTTTCCAGAATGGGTAAAATCATCGAAATTGGATTTACTGTTCGAAAGTTACGATTAAAACAATTCAACACTGTTTTGGATGTTCAGGTTTTTGGGACAGCGGGTGCTTCTTATTTTAACTCATGTTTAAACCATCACGAACCTTAAATTTTTACAGAGTGATTAATATGAAAATTGTTCTATATTAAAATACCTTTCAATTGAAAAAGGAATCGTCAAAATCGGACAATCCATTTAATAGATATGCTCAAAATATTTCAGCTAAATGGTACAAGGACAAACAAGAAAACAATTCAGAAGTCAGGCAACTTAGCACAACATGGCAACAAGTACAACACTCAGTTTCAAGCAAAAGCAAGTGCAACCGACAGCATATATAAGTGCTTATATCGGAATAGTCAAGCTATAGAAGCATGAACTAAACAATACAGGCCAGTCAAGGCACCCTGGAAATACATGCATTAAGGCACTAGAGTATAAATAAGAACCAAGTACACAGTCACAATTGGATAACTGCATGTACTCAATGCACAAACAACACTGGTTTCAGTCCAGGTAAGGTTTAAACTGAAATGGATTTGAGCATCATGTATCTCAATTTCTAAACATACTCAGAAATCAAGGCAGTAATCGGAGAACAACAAGGTCCATCTACTCAAGTCTCAGGCATCACAACAAAATTCGAACAAGTATGTAAGTGCTTAAGGGAAGGTAAACATGGTACAATCATGCACAAACAAAGTCAGAAACGCAAATGCTCAGGCCGAAACAATTTTTAAACAAGTCAAGATAGCAATAAAAAATTCAACAAGGGTCCAATTATATTCAATTATATCTAAAAAAAAATCGAATATATCTGAATTGAACGAGTCAAATATCATAGAGTCGTTCGATCAGGAATTGAACGTAAAAAGAAAGAAATTTGAAATATTCAAACCAAACTATTCAAATCGAAAATATAGAAAATCAAACCCTAAAATAATTGTTTAATATTCCTTATTATATCATTTTAGTGGTAGAAATTTTTTCTTTTTCGGGTTTTATATATTGTGAATAAAATAGTTTTTCTATGATAAGTGAATTGTATGACTTGCAATATAGTCCATACAAAAATGGTAGTTATAATGAATGTACATAATCAAGAGATAGAAGTAGTAAATTTCAATAAAACTATAATTACTACCATATGTTTCTAAAATGTTCAAAAATCCCAAAGCCTAAGTTTTCAATTGAAATTAAGCCACTTTGTTTGTTTGTTTTTTTTTTCCGAAGATGAACTATAATTCTTTTTTTTTTGCATAGTTTTGAGTTACTTGATTCACAGAAAATGAACTTACAACCATTACTTTATATTGACACAATATATACTTAGTTTTAAACTATTTTGTATGTAATGAACAAACTAAGGCAACTTTCAAATTATAAAATGACAGGGATGGGATGAAATGATAAGAGCGTAAAATAGAACACTTAAATGTGAACTGAGATGGGCGAATTGCAATAAAAGAAAATGCTTTGGATATAATTTTTCTTCAATGCAAAGGATACATTAAAGATGTCAGGCTACATGAAAGTGAGAAGCAAACATGTATAAATTAAAAGGAAAACATGCCAGGAACAAATAAATTAAAGCAAGAATGCTTGCTTGGTGCGTTTTTTTTTTCAAGACAACAAAATAAATAAAAAGGAATAAAGGGATGTGTGTGTATATGTGCAAGGATTAAAGCAATAAGTCTGGGTTGCAATTTTTTTTTTTTTCAAAAGCAATGTTTAATATAGACCTGATGCTTTATTTCGAAAGCCTAAAACGTGTGTACCTCTTATGCTTGATGTACTCAATTTGACAAGGCAACGTAATACAAAAATGAGAAGGGACAGGGATGTTTTTCTTTAGCTAGCAAGGAACCAAAACTAACAAGACATGCATATATGAATGAAACAAAACAAGGCAAGCAAAGAGAAATGCCAGCTATGAATAAAGCCTGCTAATTTCGAAACTCATGTAAACTTTTTATTACCAAAACTTGACCATGTAGAAATGTAATTATATTAGTTATCAAATTAGTAAAGACTTTATATCGAAACCAAAGTGTAATATATATTCCTTTACACTATAAAAGAGGGATTAAAACTATATATATTCGGACAATCAATTATACAGAAGTATACTTGCATGTAGTACTAAATCCAAGTGGGCTGCTGTTCTTGTTTCAAAACAGTTAACATTAATAGCTTGTGAATTATACTACTAATATATATATATATATATATATATATATATATATATATACACACACACACATGTTCATATATCAGAATTAATTTTTTTTTTTTTACTATAGATTATAAATCTTTAAAACTAATACAACACACAGAATCTCAACAAGTAGAAATTAGGATTTCAAGCAAACCACAATCCATTTAAAAGATTCATAACTTGAATCACCATTTAAAATATATACATTTATTTAAAGAGAGATAGTGTGAGATGAACTCACTTTATCTAACAATTTCACTTGTAAATAACATGAATTTCAAATTTTAATATGATTAACATATTGTTTAAACTCACTATATAGATGTATAAGTTATTTTGAAATAGATATACTCAGTATAGAGTTATAATAGTTGATATAAAGTAGAAATATTCACTTCCAGGTTCAAACAAAATATAATGGTTAATATAAATTAACCACAAATTCTCAATGCTTATATCAAATTATATTATTAACCTTGAGTTTTTAAATATTTTATAAGCACAAGAAAACTTTAAACTTAATATAAACTGAATGTATTATTTTTCACATCTTAAGTTATACATAACACTTATTCTATAGAGAATCTAATCTATAATAGACTATTTAAACTTTCACTTAAAATTTATCATGTCAAAATGACTCGATCAATATTTAGGAATTCCTATCGATAGCGCTAATCAGACGCATCGATCAGAATTCTTAAAACATCTTTTGGACAAGCTAACACAATTAAATCATCCATCCATACTATAATTAGGAATTTCCCAACCCTTATTACTTGCTTGTTAGGAATTATTTATCTTTAAAATTTTCAATTGCAATTTGTTTATTAATTAATATCATCCATACAATAATTATAATTCATATAATTACGTAAATGCATGCCAAATATTCTAATCGTATTTTTTCATTCATCCAATTATACTTAAAATTATAATGTGTTTCTAATATTCGCAATTTAGAAATACAATCAACCAAATATCATTCTATTAATGTTTATATACATACATATATATATATATATATATATATAAATCGAAATATGATAGAAATGATTGCCCCTGTAACCATTTTATATTCATATCCCTAATACTTAATTAAATTACTAACTATTACACACCCAAAGGACGGGACTTTAGGTCATCTAAGTTTAGATCTTGACTCTGTGCAAGTAATATTCTATAATGTTCTGAATCCAGCTCTGATACCATGTTGTAACGACCCTACCATTTTTCCCACGTTATTAAAGAACATTAGAAATAATGTCGTCTAATAACACGGAGAATACGGCTGGTTAAGGGCGATCGAATGTGAATATATCTTTGTACTAACACTGACACGTCCTTATTACCTTAGAGGATCTGAACTGAAAGAAATTTTTGACGTGTACAGTATTATTACAAAGAAATAAACACTTCAATTAAAAAGATTCAGAACAGTATATAATATAGATAAAACTAGATTAGAGTCACAGATCATAGCGGAATACTATACATCATATACATAATAGAATGTGAGTCTATAAAATATCAGTACTAGACCCACATAATATTTACAAATATCACATCCAAAAGTATTGTAGCAGGTACACAATGATTACTAGAATATATACATGACACAATCTCCTAATGTCAACATATACAAATATGAAGTAAACTAAAACAGTCAAAACAGTCTACTTCATTGCTAGTCCAAGATCCAGAGGTCAATGAGTCCTAGTACCTGTAGAGTCTCGGCCTGACCCGAGTATTTTAAAATAAACGGGTCAGACTATATCTAATAAGGATATGACATAGCGATATCGTAAACAAATGACTTAAATTAAATAAGCCATAATAAAAGTATGCCAAAACAACGACCAGAATAAGGCATAATAACCAATCACCATTTCTTTAAATCCATATCAAGTATAAAATGGAATGTCATTAAACATGGCAACAACATATTCAAAATTCTCCAGAGCCAATAAAAGATACTAAATATCTATCCCAAAATCTCCGAAGAAATAATCATCACTAATGAAATAATAATGGTAGTCAACTATCAGTGTGATACAGTGCGACACGGGGTCTAACTAAAATAAATAAATAAACCCCGTCACATAGCGTAATAGTCTAACGAAAAGAAATAGACTACCGGTTAAAAACTTCGACTCCTAACTATAAGAAATAGGTAGTCGTGCTTATGACAAAACTATGTGAATTTACCTAACGAATATAAATAGGTAAACATTGTCCAACTGTAAAATAAACTGATAGGCATGCATATAACACCTGCCCAAAAATAAAAAGGGCAGCTGTGTCATACCATAACAAACCTAACTAAAAGAAATAGGTCTGCCTACCCAAATTTAAGAACATATCGATTCTCAGGTCGATAAAAATGAGTTATCGTCTCTCAGGGATCTATCGGCCTAAAATCCAAACACCCTAAGATAATATAACTCTAAGTGTAGCTTACTTTCACTCTAGTAACCACTAGAATCTAACTAACTGTCTCATACCGGAAGGTGAGATTCTAGTATTTACTGAAAGCTAGTAAATTCCACTCAAACTCTATTTAACAAATTATAATAATGAGTGAAAGAATTGTACAAAATGTCCCATGCCAATCCGACAATTCAATCATTTATTAAAATTCTTTGTTTTATAGAAAATCGCAACAATTCAATGGTTTATTAAAATTCTTTGTTTCATAGAAAATCACAAAAATTCAAATGGAAATTCAAATCAATAATAAATAATTAAAAGAGTTTTTAAAATCTTTTTATTTCTTTAAATTAATTGAAAAGAAAGAAAAAAAAGAATTTAAAAAAAGAAAAGGAGAATTTCTTTTAAATAAAATTTGAAACTACTTAATTACTCATTTTATACGGTGCTTGTAATAAAATTTATTTGTAAAAATAAATGGTACTTTATCATAAGACATTTCAAAAACTTATTTTCTAAAACATGTACAAGTCAGTAGTGCATTGAGTTTAAAAGCATGCACGGGCATTTAGAAACTAATATATACATAGTTAGGCTACACAGTAAAATATATACATAGTTAGGCTACACAGTAAAATATAGACATAGTTAGGCTACACAGTAAAATATATACATAGCAATGTAAGCCAAGCTAGGAAAAATTCGAAACTTAGATGCAGGCAACATATTTTTATTTTTTAAAGTTGGCTACAAATTAAAAGTAGCTACAAGGCTACAAGGTGATGTCAAGTGAAGGCTAATAATCATGTACTGTCTTTCTCAATCAAAGCAACAAATTGAAAGTCAAAGCAAGAATGCTTTGTGATCAAATATGTACAAGTAATAAAATATAATCATGTAAAAGATATCAAAGCATCGTACAGGCATGTACAGTCAATAAAAATAAATCAAAGCATGTATAGGCAATAAAATATAGTCAAAGCAAAAGTGTTTAAAAAGCATATTTTACATTGCTATGAAAAGTGTACAGACATATAAAAGATATCAAAGCAAGAAAAGAAAGAAAAAAATTATTAAACAACATGTTGTCTAGGCCATTTTCGCAAATTTCAAGCAAAAGTGCTTTGTTATGTGAAAGCAAAGTACAAATGCAGGACATGTATTGATGTATTAGATTAAAATGCATGACCAAGGCAGCCACAATTTTCGAAATTATCCAAGAAAGTGCTTAGTTGTGTAAATTTTCTTCAATACAAAATGGGCTGACATGTTAAAAATCAACCAAATCATGACAGCCACAAATTATGCAATAATGGGGACGTACAAAGAATCAAAGCAAAATGCTTGGTGTCTGACTTTTCTTCACAACAAAGGACCATAAATAATGTGTCATTTTGGATCCAATTAAACAAAGCATGATCCATTTCTCAACATGGCAGGGACGAAAAATCAAAGTAAGAATGGTTGCTTGAAGGTGTGACTTAGACAGAGACATACACCTGTAGTTTGCAAGGAATCAAACTAACAAGAGAAGTGTACAAATTCAAGTGACAGGGAAATTTCGAAACCTGATGATATGGAATTCAAAAGTCAAAATTCTAATAACTTTTTTTTTGATCAAATTATTAAATTTGCAGATCAATTCAAAACAGTAAATTATCTCAGATCATAGATATAGTAGTGTGAGATTATTGTCTCACCTTGATTCTTGTAACTAAGCAAATTCAAACTCCAACAGCGGTATAATTTGAAGAATCGCCAGCCTTGATATTATTAACTTTGACAAAGACTTAACTTGCAAAGGATTTGAGTTGGGTTGAGTGGATTTAATTTTCTAGGTTTTGGATTGGGGAAGAATAAGTTTCTATTATTTCACTGCAACCTAAGAAATGAGATAAAGAATGAAGATACGTACGATAGTTTTACTTAGCATTCTTTCTCAATTGCCCTTTCTACATTGGTTTGGGTTGTGGGCTAAAAAAAAAATTTAAACTGGCCCAAAAAGAATTCAATTATTTATTTACAATTAATGAATACTTCCATTCAACAAAGCTTTGTTTTGTACAAAAAAAAAACGTCAGAGCCCAATTACTAATTCACTTCCTAAATTGTAATTTTAAACCTAACTAAATATTTGTTTTCAACTTAAATCTCTAACTTCTTTGAATTCAACCTTTATTGATATTATAATAATAATATCTAACTTTTGAATAAACTTCACTTTTTAATATTAATAAATTCAAATCATTTATTCAAATTAAATTTTTAACTGTTCATTTAAATCCTTAAATTCACAATTAAATTTATTAATTAGATGATTATTAACAGGGTTGTTACAACAAATTACGAATATGTATAATTGTATACGTGTTTATATATCACATGTATTTAATCTTAAAATTTTCTATGATGATTTGTACCTATTATGAATTATAAAATATAAAATACTTTATTAAATTTGTATATACATATTTTATTATTATGTAATGATTTTGTAAATTGTTTATTATGAATAAAATAATTAATGGTTAAAATTTCAATTTTATATTTTTTTTATTTGTTTCACCATGTAATAATATAATAATAAAAGTTTCAGATTTTTTAAACTTAATTTGTTATTTTTAATAATTAATTTACTTTTTATTGCTATAAATTATTTAATTAAAAATATAATTTCAATTGGTAAAATTCTAGAAATTTTTCTTAAGACTTATTTACGTGTCTGAAACCTTTAAAAAAATCTATAACTAATTTATTTTGGAAATGCAATTAATTATTTAACTAAAAATATAATTTCAGTTTAGAAAATTCTAGAAATTTTTTTCAATCCAAAAATATGTCTCAGATATCTTAGGAATTTTTGTTAGAAATTTCAACTTGATTTCCTATTTTTAAGAATTAATTTGACTACGGGCTATCATCGATTATTTAATAATAAATATTATGTTAATTGTAAAAAGTTTCATAAATTAACCTTAAGCCCAATATGTGTTTCCAGATTTTCTAAAATTTTGAAAACTTGTATTATAATTATTTTACATTAATTTGTTATGGCAGAAACTATTTTATTCAACAAATTACACATACACATATTAGTATTTTGTTTTGACGTATTATACAAGCACATATTTGGACAAATTACAATACACACAAAATGAGAAAATGTGTCCGTTGCAATGTAAATCCCAACATTTATATACGGGCATTATACCCTTTACGGATCATGATGTTACAAATGCACACACATATATGTATATATATGTATATGATACATACATACATACATATATATATATATATATATGTATACGTATACTTGTATAAATAAATTAAATTAAATTAAATAAATCTCAAACTACAAATTGTATATTTAGAATACATATGGACATAGTAATAAATATTGCCATGAATAAATTATTAATAATGACATTTAATGAATCAATCAATTCAAATTAAAGAGAGAAAATAAAAGGTTTCTCTCTCCATTTAATACAATTAATGCTCTCAATTAATTATTGTTTTAGGGAAAGAAATGAAACGTTTCATTCCCTATACATTAATACTTATAAATAAATGTAACGACCCGTAAATTTTAATAGTTTTAATAATATATTTAATTGAAATTTAGTGAATTTTAAACAATAAAATTTGAAATTAAAAATTTATTATTTGGAATACGTCTATTTTAATATAGCAAATGGTAAATTTTCATCTGAAAATATGAAAGAAAATTTTATTGTAATTCTATTTCAATTTCAATCAGTTAAAAATTGATGGTAACAAAATATTTTCCAAACCTCAATTTTTTTATATAGAAAATTTGTAAATCATCTTCTGAGAAAGACGTCATATTTCGTTTCATCAAATTCGGACTGTTATTGCTCCGTTTATCTTATTTTCAGCAAATTTGCAACATTTTCGGTACCGATATCGATTTTGATCGGATGATCGTACCGCTGATATCTGTATACCGCTTTGATCGTCTCGTCATGCTGATCTCAACGGTGTATTCAATTTTGTATTTCGGAAATCCGGTACGCGATGAAATCAGTGGAAGCGTTATCCGTACCGGTACACGTTTTTAACCTTTGGTCTCCATTCATCTTTGTATCGTTAGATCAAACGGCCACTTACTTTTAACAATTGCCTGAAATCGCGCGTGACTTTTCCTTTCCATTCCCTTCTGTCATTCGCGTGACTTTTGATATAAGTTACGTTATTTATTCTAATCTATATTTATAACTTACTCTGCTGATTCTTTTTCTCTTTCTAAATACATATTCTTTTCTTCCCAGATCCCTATTTCTTCCCCTCTCCATTGGTTTTCTTCCTCCCCTTTTCTTTTTTTTTATTTTCCTGGAACACCAAATTTTTGGCCTCTCCTTCACCTTCTCCCTTCCTCCTTCCTCCAGATAGCACGCAACCCACTTCTTCCCACCCGCCGATCTCAGCAATCCCTGCCTAATCATGCCAACAGTCTACGCTTCCCTCCACCGTCCGAGTCTCCATCAACCTCCGCCTTGGCGATCTCCGACCCATTTCCTCCATAGCCGACCGAGCCCACCCATATGACAGCCTTTCCTCTGCCTTTCTTCCTCCGACACGGTCCACAAAGTCACCCTAGCAGCCGCCGCCATCCCTAACCTTGGCAGCCAACTCATCTCGACACCTCCTGTATCTAAGACCCTCCTCCTCCTTTCCCACCGATCATGGTCCACTGACTCGAACTCTGACCTGACCTTGTACTTGTTGTATAAGAGAGGTATATAAACAATTATATGTATGTTAAGGTTTTTAAGTGTATGTTTACTGCATATTTGATTATAACAGATGTTATATATATTTGTTTGTTGCATAGGAGTTCTGGTTTATACAAAGTATACAAAGTTATAAAAATATAAGTATGTTTTCAGCATATAGTTGCAGTAATATGTTTACAAGATTTCATTTGTTTTTTTATACTAATGATTTGTAGTGTGAGCTGTGTATATATATTTTAAAGTTTGGTTGTGGTTATACATATAGGATCTAGTACAAAAAAAATTTATAACCTATTATTTATATTATAATATAAGCTGATTAGTTATATGTATGATGCGTATATTTTAAAATGTGTTTGGAGGTGTATAAATTTTACTGTTCGTATGTGTGTGGGTTTCATATGTTAATATATGTGTTAGTGTCTATGTATTATTTATGTAAAGTATAAATTTTAAATTATAAATCACAGGGTTGCATATAATAGTATCTTCGAGCAGTTGTTTATATGTATATAATGTTTATAAAGTTATTAGTTCTTGTACATGTTTTGCCTACATACCAGTTTCAAAGCCGATATATATATAACTTTATATTTATTTTCAGTGTTTTGATTTTTATTGTTATAGGTTGCGTGAGATATACTGTTTGTTAGTGTACAGATTTTATAATATTTTGGTTTTTACTGTTTAAAAATTTATATGTATATATATTTGGTTTTTGAAATGTATGGGTAGGGCAGTGTTGTTTATATGAGGTTTGGATATATATATTAAGCGGGTATATTTGTAAATATAATTATATATATTGTATAGTTATGTGTTGTTTATATGTTAATTTATAATCTTGTAATCTGTTAGGTATATATATGTTTATGTGAATTATTTTATCTGCTATAAGTCTATACATGTATGTAAGTATTTTTCATTTTTTTATAAGTATATATATATATATAGATATATGGATTTATTTCAAAAATATAATGTATATATATATGTTTGATTTTATATGTGTTTTAATTTGAAATCATGGATTTGAAATTATATATATATATATTTCATTGATATGTTGAATTTAGCATATGATTTTACATATATAGTTTCATATACAAGTTCACTTATACCAATTATCTTTATCGGTCCCATTCTGATTGTTCCATCAATTCCTACTATCAGCTTTGATCGTTGAATTCGTGCCAATTTTGCTTGGATTCGTAACTCAATTTCAGTGTGCATATCCGTGTCATCTTCTGCATTCTCTAGCCTCGAAAGGTGAGCAATCACTCACGATTAACGTTCTTATATTTATTAAATTTGATTTCAATTGAAACGACAATTGAAATATGCTGCTGTAGTTATTTAAATTATTATATATGCTATTATTTGTAACTGTTCACCTGTGGGATATGACACCATATCCTGTTGTTTATATTATATTGTTATTAATGATATATGCCTGTTGTTGTATTTTATATTATCTGTTATCACTCTATAAGTTCCCTGTTAGTATAGAATTCACTATGGGTTGAAATGATACATACCCGAACAGACTTTAGAATAGGAGAAAATCGTTATGGGTTGAAATGATAAACCCAAGCGATTTTCATTTGAATTGAATTGGGATTACGGGTTGAAATGATATCTACCCGTATATATTTAAATTACGGATTGAAATGATAAATATCCGTATCACTTAACCATATGATAGATATATATACAAACACCGTTGGTCCATATATATAAATATTTTGAAAATAAATTCTATGGATTTGGGAAGAAATATATGGTTTTAATAAATGTTGATTCTTAAATTATTATATATAAATGGTAATGATATATATATATATATATATTTAATTTAATTAAGATTGATTTAATACATATAATATGGTTAAGCATTTAAATTTATGTTTCAAAATAGATTTTGGTAATAATTTGAATAAGTTAAGGTTGGGAAGATAATTTTATTTAATTAAACCGATTTGAAACTTATTGAAATTGAGATTTAAGATATGATTTATAACTTGGGTTTGATTTAAGCAATTTAATGAATATTTCTTGTTTAAATAAATTTAAGGAAATATTTAGTAAAAATGTAATTTAAGGCTAGTTAAATGATATTGAATTTATTAAGTGAATATTCCCCGATTAAATAATAATGAAGTTAAATCAAGAGGTATATGAAACTGTTAAATTTAACTTTGAAATGTTGAATATTAAAGCTTTGAAATATGTTGGAAATTTAAATGGTCTATTGAGAACTGAATTGAATTGATGAACCGAGCTTTGAATAAATTTGAATTTGGAATTTGAGTTGATTTGAAGCAATTTGTGAGACTTAAGGAAATTATAAATACTTTACTTTATAAATTATTTAACCTATATATACTATTTTGGAAAATAGATATATTTGAAATGAAATGATATTTGGGTTTGAAGTATAAATTAAATTGAAATGACCACGGTGTTGTAGTATATATTTTTACATTGTAGATAGTTCTACGGATCCTTAGAGGATGGTTATCCCAAACATCTTTTAAGTTACTTGTATTTCAGTTGATATTTCACTTGAGTTGGATTTATTAATATAAGAATGTTAATCCTGACTCGAGTGTTTTGTGTTTTGCTTTACGCTCAGGTCAGACCGAGTGATACAACATTTGAGACTCACCCTTGGAGTTTGGAGCTTCCTTTGGAGATCCACTATCACCTCAGCTTTCAGCTCTTCTAGTTGATTTGTTCAGAGTAGTCATCTGTTGTACTGGAGACTTCACTGCATTTGAGATATTCTGTTGTATTTTATTTTTAACTCTGATGTTTTATATAGTAGCTTCATGAACTACTATTTTATCTTTTCCGCTGCGTATTATTGTATTACTCTGTGTCTGTGATTCTGTGATTGATTTATTTACTGTATATGATGAGTTTGCCAAATTTAAATTAACAATCTATTATTTTGAATTATTCAAGTCTGACATGTGTGGATTTATTGTCGATTTGAATGGTCCAAAATATCGGGTCGTTACAGTTGGTATCAGAGCGAGGTTCTAGGCAAAACTTAGCATATATAGTAAATTTAATTACAGAATCACTTTCGTTCAAGTTTGAATCTCTTCCGTTTGACTCGATTTCCTTTGAACTTTGGAACGTTTCTTGCGGTTCCAAAATTCATTCTTGTCTCTCCCTATTTGTATTCTTTTGATTCTGGAGTATCCCATAACTCCAATTCGAATGATCTCTATAAGAATAGGATCCCACCAATCTTTGAATGATTTGTGAAGGGGTGAAACTCCTTCACAATTGGCATTGATTCACCGGAGATTTCTATATCTTTGGTTTAGATGCCGCTATCTCTTGCGATCGAATGTCGATTTACCTCAGAATTCTGCACCAATCTTATTTTGAAGTCACGGTTGACCCTAGGGTCATCCGCGATTTATAAAAATATATCTATCTTGTATTTTGTAATTTAGTTATCTCATCTTCGTTCGAGCTTATCTTCGAATCAGAATTTTATGTGATTCAAGCCCCTCTAATTTGAATCTCTATCTTTGTTTGAAATCTATTCTTAAATCATCCTTTGAAAAATCGGGTTTGTATGTATTTTAGAAATTGTTTTATATATCGAAATTATTATCTTGATAAGTATGATTATATTCTATATATAAAAATGAAGTGTTTTCGATAAAGATTATATACCCTTTTTAAAATGAGAATTTGAGGTTTAGAAAGGATTTGTAAGTTTGAAAAAATTATATAAGAAATTTGATTTATCTAAAAATGATTTATAACTGAAGGATTTTAAAATTTGAAATTCGAGAATTGAACTCCGGTATTTTGAAATTGGTTTTAAGATTTTGAAATATATAATAATAATATGATTTAAAAGTATTTTCCGAATAAGAAATGTTTCAAATGATTTTAATGAGTTTCGAATGATTTCGAAGAAATTTCAAAAGAAGTTTGAGAAAATAGAAGTCCAGAACTCACTTATGTCGTTGGAAAATAATTTCGGTGATGAGTGCACGCATCATCGACATTGATTTTCGAGTTTCAGAGTGAGGCTTAGGCCACTTCAGTAGCTTTTCTATTCGAGTGATTTTGTGAAACCATTTTTGATTTCAAATTCCGAAGTATGATTTGATATTCGAATGATATATGTGTGTATATATATATATATATATTTGAAATGATTTGAAATGAGCCGGTGTTCAGTCCTAGAGTTTTGGATATGATTTGATATAACCCTATCTTTTGGAATTGATTTACTGATTTGTTGTTGATTTCCAACTCTTGGATTGAAATATGATTTCTTCGACTATTTTGAAGGTTCGAGCACTTCCAAATCAAGGTTGACTTTTCAAAGCTAAGAAAATTTGAAAGTATAAAGTATATAAGTTTGGTATGTATGTTTAAAGTATGTAGTAATATGATTTAAATAAGTTGAAACTGTTTTGTTAGGTAAATGAATAAGGATATTTTGAATTTTTCTGATATGAAATTTAGATTTGAAATGTTTTGAAAAGAATTTGGTCTTCAAAATATTTTGAATAAAAAAAAAATTAGTTTAAATGTTTTAACTTGGTAACATCTTCATGAAACTATATATTTAACAAGTTGGAATAAATACATAAGTTGTACGTATGCTATTTTATTCGCATAAATAATTTGATCCAAGTTTGAGTACACAAGTTCGAGGTCAATTACACCATTTCGTGTTAAGATTTTTCATTTGATTCTCGATGGCGAATATTTGATATGGATTTTAGGCTTGATTCTAGAATTCTCTATCATAGTATATGGCTATGCAAGGAGACTGATGGCTTCTAGTCGAGAAACCATATCGAAATCCGCATTAGGAAAGTCAAATGGACAATACTAGTTCGAAAGCGAACTTGTGTGATTGAGCGAGCGATCGAATGTGATTTTGCGAAATGATGACATATGTACATCTTATATCCTAATATCATTAATATACTTGACGCTGAAATGGAAAGTTGTTGGGTTGGATATATTTGTAATTTAATTGGAATTTTCTTTTATGAAAAACTACTATCAATTTAAAACCATTTTTCAAAACTATTTTTCTTTTATTTTTCTTAAACAAACTATTTTATTCTATTTTACATACAAAACTATTTTATATACAAAACTATTTTACAACTATTTTTATATACAAAACTATTCTAAATTCAAAACCTTTTAGTAAGCAAAGATATTCAATCCCATATGGCTCTTCATACAGCGAAATTTATTTTTGAAAATTTTGATCCTTATATAAGATGGACCTTATGTAAGTATAAGATGATTTTGAAAACCATTGATTTTGGAAATGAATTGGTTGACTTAAATTATAATTGATTTAGAAATTTGGATTTATTTTCTAAATTTATTATTTTGGAAACTTTGGAACTGAAGATATTTAATTTGAGAAGAAAAAATTTGGTGAAATCGTATATGATTTTGAAACTGAACTGATGTTGAAACAAATTGAAATTAAGAACCTTATTTTACTAAATACTTTGATTTGGGAGTTATCGAACTTGTATAAAATTTATTTGTATAAGTATGATGTTGATTCGAAAACTATGGATTTGAAAAGGTACTCAATTTGAAAAGTGAAATCTTATAAAATTGAAGTCTATATAAGTGTGATTTGATATACTTTTGATTTTGGAAAGGTATTTGATTTGAAAATTTAAATCTTATATATAATGGTCTTTATATAAGTACGATATTTGAAAGTGATTTGAAAAGGTACTATATGATACATATTTTCGAAGTAAAGATATGGAAAGTGCCTTCTGCTTGATATCCGCTTTGTGGCCACATTGTGGATTCATTCTATCGATATTCTCTGATTTTTGGTTTTCCGGATATGATACTCGAGTTTCCATCGAATTCCATGGCGTTACCCATGGTCTTACGAGCGCGGATGCATAGCGCAACTGCCTGGCTGAGATGGCGTAGGGGTACAGATTGTTTCCTGGGGGATCCAGGCGTAACCATTGTGTATCTTGCATCTATGTAGGTCGCATTAGTAGCGAAACCGCCTGGCTGAGATGGCCTAGGGGTACAGATTGTTTCCTGGGGGATCCAGGCGTAACCATTGTGTATCATGCATTCTACTAGTCATCATGGCGTAACTCGCAGGGCTGAGTAAGCTTACGGATATGGATTGTTTCCTGGGGGATCCAGGCGTAACCATTGTGTATCTGCGAACCATGGTTAGACAAAGGTTTTGTTTGTTTGGATTGTACTTTCCATATTTTTTTTTTAGTTTTCCAGTATTTTCACTGGGTGTTGAAACAAGTCTACTAAGTACCTGGAGAATTCTAGCTTTGCGCCTGATCAACGCACTGCCAGAGTCTACAGGAACGAGGATAAACTTGTTATGACATCGAGTTATAAAAGTATTTTCGAAAGGAAAATTTGTTTCGATATAAAAGTGTTTTGTTATAAAAGTATTTTATTTTAAAGGTACTTTATTATAGAAGTATTTTTCAACAAAGAAATTCTGTATTAATATTTGAAATTGAAATTCTTATGGTTTGAAACAATTATTCATGCCCGATACTATTCTTTTGAATCTACCTTATCTGCTCAGCCTTAGTTATTCACCTATATTCTGTTTTCCAAATCCTCCTTCTTTTCCTTGTTGACTATATCCTTTTTAAATATTGTTTATTTATATACTACATGGTTTAATAGAAATTTTAGTGTTATAAATATTTTAGAAGTTATTAATTAAATAAAACATATTTAAAGTAAATGATTATTGATCTATTAATAATATTTGAAAAGTATCTTGAGAATTTTTTTTATAAATTATAGATTTAATGTTTTCAAATAGCTTCTTTGTAAATATAAGTAATGAGGTAAATAATTGTTTCAAATAGTTTGCATATATTTATAAAGGTGTTATTTAAGCACATAAAGGGTATTTATAAAGGAAGCAAGAAATTTTACAAATGGGTTTGAAAAATTGAAAAGTATTAAAGATAATTGAATTGCAAATG
Organism: Allium fistulosum; assembly: GCA_030737815.1. NCBI lineage: Eukaryota > Viridiplantae > Streptophyta > Magnoliopsida > Asparagales > Amaryllidaceae > Allium > Allium fistulosum. The sequence continues at coordinate 1,227,810,369 of CM060904.1, forward strand.
AAGTTTTCAAATGAATATTTCAAGTAAAATTTATATAGTTTAAATTAATTGTTTATCCTTGTCTTTCAATCTATTTCTCTTCCTGGTTATTTCTATTCTCCTACCTCCTTCCTTTTCGGGGACGAAAAGTTTTGAGTGGGGGAGAGTGTAACGACCCGTAAATTTTAATAGTTTTAATAATATATTTAATTGAAATTTAGTGAATTTTAAACAATAAAATTTGAAATTAAAAATTTATTATTTGGAATACGTCTATTTTAATATAGCAAATGGTAAATTTTCATCTGAAAATATGAAAGAAAATTTTATTGTGTAATTCTATTTCAATTTCAATCAGTTAAAAATTGATGGTAACAAAATATTTTCCAAACCTGAATATTTTTACATAGAAAATTTGTAAATCATCTTTTGAGCAAGACGTCATATTTCCTTTCATTAAATTCGGACTGTTATTACTCCGTTTATCTTATTTTCAACAAATTTGCAACATTTTCGGTACCGATATCGATTTTGATCGGATGATCGTACCACTGATATCTGTATACCGCTTTGATCGTCTCGTCATGCTGATCTCAACGGTGTATTCATTTTTGTATTTCGGAAATCTGGTATGCGATGAAATCAGTAGAAGCGTTATCCGTACCGGTACACGTTTTTACCTTTGGTCTCCATTCATCTTTGTATCGTTAGATCAAACGGCCACTTGCTTTTAACAATTGCCTGAAATCACGCGTGACTTTTCCTTTCCATTCCCTTCTGTCATTCGCGTGACTTTTGATATAAGTTACGTTATTTATTCTAATCTATATTTATAACTTACTCTGCCGATTCTTTTTCTCTTTCTAAATACATATTCTTTTCTTCCCAGATCCCTATTTCTTCCCCTCTCCATTGGTTTTCTTCCTCCTCTTTTTTTTTTATTTGCCTGGAACACCAAATTTTTGGCCTCTCCTTCACCTTTTCCCTTCCTCCTTCCTCCAGATAGCACGCAACCCACTTCTTCCCACCCGCCAATCTCAGCAATCCCTGCCTAATCATGCCAACAGTCTACGCTTCCCTCCACCGTCCGAGTCTCCATCAACCTCCGCCTTGGCGATCTCCGACCCATTTCCTCCATAGCCGACCGAGCCCACCTATATGACAGCCTTTCCTCTGCCTTTCCTCCTCCGACACGGTCCACAAAGTAACCCTAGCAGCCGCCGCCATCCCTAACCTTGGCAGCCAACTCATCTCGACACCTCCTGTATCCGAGACCCTCCTCCTCCTTTCCCACCAATCATGGTCCACTGACTCGAACTCTGACCTGACCTTGTACTTGTTGTATAAGAGAGGTATATAAACAATTATATGTATGTTAAGGTTTTTAAGTGTATGTTTACTGCATATTTGATTATAACAGACGTTATATATATTTGTTTGTTGCATAGGAGTTCTGGTTTATACAAAGTATACAAAGTTATAAAAATATAAGTATGTTTTCAGCATATAGTTGCAGTAATATGTTTACAAGATTTCATTTGTTTTTTTATACTAATGATTTGTAGTGTGAGCTGTGTTCATATATTTTAAAGTTTGGTTGTGGTTATACATATAGGATCTAGTACAAAAAAACTTTATAACCTATTGTTTATATTATAATATAAGCTGATTAGTAATATGTATGATGTGTATATTTTAAAATGTGTTTGGAGGTGTATAAATTTTACTGTTCGTATGTGTGTGGGTTTCATATGTTAATATATGTGTTAGTGTCTATGTATTGTTTATGTAAAGTATAAATTTTAAATTATAAATCACAGGGTTGCATATAATAGTATCTTCGAGCAGTTGTTTATATGTATATAATGTTTATAAAGTTATTAGTTCTTGTACATGTTTTGCTTACATACCAGTTTCAAAGCCGATATATATATATATATAACTTTATATTTATTTTCAGTGTTTTGATTTTTATTGTTATAGGTTGCGTGAGATATACTGTTTGTTAGTGTACAGATTTTATAATATTTTGGTTTTTACTGTTTAAAAATTTATATGTATATATATTTGGTTTTTGAAATGTATGGGTAGGGCAGTGTTGTTTATATGAGGTTTGGATATATATATTAAGCGGGTGTATTTGTAAATATAATTATATATATTGTATAGTTATGTGTTGTTTATATGTTAATTTATAATCTTGTAATCTGCTAGGTATATATCTGTTTACGTGAATTATTTTATCTGCTATAAGTCTATACATGTATGTAAGTATTTTTCATTTTTTTTATAAGTATATATATATAGATATATGGATTTATTTCAAAAATATAATGTATATATATATGTTTGATTTTATATGTGTTTTAATTTGAAATCATGGATTTGAAATTATATATATATTTCATTGAATATATGTTGAATTTAGCATATGATTTTACATATATAGTTTCATATACAAGTTCACTTATACCAATTATCTTTATCGGTCCCGTTCTGATTATTCCATCAATTTCTACTATCAACTTTGATCGTTGAATTCGTGCCAATTTTGCTTGGATTCGTAACTCAATTTCAGTGTGCATATCCGTGTCATCTTCTGCATTCTCTAGCCTCGAAAGGTAAGCAATCACTCACGATTAACGTTCTTATATTTATTAAATTTGATTTCAATTGAAACGACAATTGAAATATACTGCTGTAGTTATTTAAATTGTTATATATGCTATTATCTATAACTGTTCACCTGTGGGATATGACACCATATCCTGTTGTTTATATTATGTTGTTATTAATGATATATGCATGTTGTTGTATTTTATATTATCTGTTATCACTCTACAAGTTCCCTGTTAGTATAGAATTCACTATGGGTTGAAATGATACATACCCGAACAGACTTTAGAATAGGAGAAAATCGTTATGGGTTGAAATGATAAACCCAAGCGATTTTCATTTGAATTGAATTGGGATTACGGGTTGAAATGATATCTACCCGTATATATTTAAATTACGGATTAAAATGATAAATATCCGTATCACTTAACCATATGATAGATATATATACAGACACCATTGGTCCATATATATAAATATTTTGAAAATAAATTCTATGGATTTGGGAAGAAATATATGGTTTTAATAAATGTTGATTCTTAAATTATTATATATAAATGGTAATGATATATATATATATATATTTATTTATTTTAATTAAGATTGATTTAATACATATAATATGGTTAAGCATTTAAATTTATGTTTCAAAATATATTTTGGTAATAATTTGAATAAGTTAAGGTTGGGAAGATAATTTTATTTAATTAAACCGATTTGAAACTTATTGAAATTGAGATTTAAGATATGATTTATAACTTGGGTTTGATTTAAGCAATTTAATGAATATTTCTTGTTTAAATAAATTTAAGGAAATATTTAGTAAAAATGTAATTTAAGGCTAGTTAAATGATATTGAATTTATTAAGTGAATATTACCCGATTAAATAATAATGAAGTTAAATCAAGAGGTATATGAAACTGTTAAATTTAACTTTGAAATGTTGAATATTAAAGCTTTGAAATATATTGGAAATTTAAATGGTCTATTGAGAACTGAATTGAATTGATGAACCGAGCTTTGAATAAATTTGAATTTGGAATTTGAGTTGATTTGAAGCAATTTGTGAGACTTAAGGAAATTATAAATACTTTACTTTATAAATTATTTAACCTATATATACTATTTTGGAAAATAGATATATTTGAAATGAAATGATATTTGGGTTTGAAGTATAAATTAAATTGAAATGACCACAGTGTTGTAGTATATATTCTTACATTGTAGATAGTTCTACGGATCCTTAGAGGATGGTTATCCCAAACATCTTTTAAGTTACTTGTATTTCAGTTGATATTTCACTTGAATTGGATTTATTAATATAAGAATGTTAATCCTGACTCGAGTGTTTTGTGTTTTGCTTTACGCTTGGGTCAGACCGAGTGATACAGCATTCGAGACTCACCCTTGGAGTTTGGAGCTTCCTTTGGAGATCCACTATCACCTCAGCTTTCAGCTCTTCTAGTTGATTTGTTCAGAGAAGTCATCTGTTGTACTAGAGACTTCACTGCATTTGAGATATTCTGTTGTATTTTATTTTTAACTCTGATGTTTTATATAGTAGCTTCATGAACTACTATTTTACCTTTTCCACTGCGTATTATTGTATTACTCTTGTCTGTGATTCTTTGATTGATTTATTTACTGTATATGCTGAGTTTGCCAAATTTAAATTAACAATCTATTATTTTGAATTATTCAAGTCCGACATGTGTGGATTTATTGTCGATTTGAATGGTCCAAATTATCGGGTTGTCACAATAAATGTTAGGTGTATTTGATACACTATACATTTGAAATTAAATTTATTTAGTCTTCCCTTTAACTATTTAAATAGAATACAAGATTTTATTTAAACCAAATTTAGAAAAGTTTTAAATGAAATTTAGACTTTGTGGGCCCATTAAAGCTCCAAAATGGTAATTTTTTTTGAAATTCACCCATTCTTCCGCTGCAGGCTGGCCCAGTTCCTTCAATGGTATCGTAGCGAGATTGGTTGAGGCGTTTACCTGGTACATTGAATGTCCCAGATTTGTTCCCTACAACTAGCATGATAGGGGATTCTCACATTGTGATCTATGACGAAGCATTCCTTTTGGTCCTACATGTCCTATAATGGTTGTGCTAGCCAAGAGGCTTCATGTAAAACTCGCTCGGGAGGTACCTAGTTGTGTCACCCCAATGGAGTTTGGGCAGGAGCAACAATGGTATCAGAGCCTAATAGCATATGCGGTCTAAATTAGTCATGTTAGGGTTAACTAATTAAAATTGCCCCCTAAGTACGGTGTCTAGAAAGGTATGTCTAGGCTTGGAATTGGGTAATCAAGTATCCCGTCCTACCTGGTTACCAGCCTGGCCTGAAAGGTGAGTAAGTTCAAAGATTGCCCCTAATAGAAAAGGCCAAATTTGAATTGGGCCTTGGGCTAGTTTTTAAAATTGTTTTGAAAATTAAAATAAAAACATGTTTATTATAAAAGTCATAATACAATATAAGTTTTCAAAATGTTTGAAAGGATAATGATATTTTCAAAAATGTTTGAAAATATTTATATACTAATTTCAAAATTTAAAATGTATTAATAAGATTAATAAAATGAATCAATTAAATATGTTAACTAATTACATATACGCATACATTGTATATGTTGATATATGTTATGTCATTTTAAAATGTTTAGGATAACATAAGTTTACATGAATGTATGTAAGATAAATTTTGAAATTAATAAACTTTAATCAAAATTGTTTAATTGAATAAATTAATTAAAGGTTAATTACTTAAATAAAATATACATATATAAGATATATATGTGTGTTATACTATAAAGGTTATAGTGTGCACTATACAGGTTATGGTAGATATGTCCAATATAAACGTTGTATTGGAATTATAATATAAAATTAATTAAAGAATTAATTAACTAAAATTAGTTAAAAAGTTACTTAGTTAAAATTAATTAAATAAGATTTAATTAATATAACATTATACATAAGACTATTATATAAGTTAATTAAGTTATAGAAGTTATATTATAATTCAGCTTATGTAATATGAATGTATAACAAATGGTGGAACTTTACAAAAACCCTAAATAGACTTAAGGAATAAATATATACGTAAATATATGTATACCATGATTTTCGATGTGTCCAACACTTGAATCATGAGAGTATTTCATAATTATTCCATAAGTCGATATCATTTGATGTAATATATTGAAGATTATGAATATTTAATATAAAGTTATCCTTTATCATTTATATATTAATAGATTACTTGCATACTCCTTAGTTGTTGAGCTTTCCTCAAGCTGGGGATGTTATGTGTAGTGCTATTAATATATTGAATAGACGAGGTAAGATAACTACACGTATTTGTTGAGCTTTCCTCAAGGTACATGCATTATACTTAGGCCGTCACAAAATGATAGGTCCAAGTGAATAGTCTTACTTTACTTGTTGAGCTTTCCTCAAGGTAAAGGTGAGATTAGGACAGGGTACCAAAGGTTAGGAGTTGTATGTGATATAACCGATAAAGGGTTATCCATCGTATGCGGGCCCATGATTTTTGAGCTTTCCTCAAGGTCAGAATCCCAAGGCATACGAGTCCTAACACCCACTAATGAAGTTGAAAGACTTCTATGTTTCACTTAGGGTTTGGTGAAAAATAAAGTACTACTGGGAGCCTTATTAGAAAAATGAAATGGTAACATTTAACCTTGCTAATATTATAAGAACGTATGTTAAATAATGTTATAATTATCTACAGTGATAAATTTGTGCATTTAATATGATTGATAAAATGTTTATCAATTAACATATACAAATGAACTAAATTGAAAGTTGACAAATGGAAATATAATACCCACTATCAAATGCCTATTGCATGTTAATGGTTTCTATACCCATGCAAGTGCCTAATTTTTACAATAACTTAATACATTTGTAAAATGATCACTTACATGTTTATTTGATTTAAACCATGTATTGCATATTATGAGTTTCGAACTATAAAAGCAATACAAGACTACTGATGGATATTTGATCCATATGCTATCACATATAAATGTTATATGGTGAATGATCACAGTTCATAATGTACGATACTTCAATGAATATAGTTCATTCAAAATAAGCCAATAAACTGTATTATGAGATCGAGTATTCAATTTGACTGATTACATAAAAGATCATATTGTGTTAATTGTAGCACAAGACCAAAACTACAAGATAGATCTAAGAACTCGATCACTGAAATGTCAGTTTAATTAGTTTATGCAAAGAGCAACATATTTGATGTCTTTAAATGTTACGGATAATCAAAGGTGCTTTCGTAAAGAGTTCGTTATGATATTATAGTAAGGGTTTTCTTTTGAATGGTTTGACCATTTAGAAAAGGAAATGAATGTATAAGAGTAAATGTGATTTAAGGTATAGTTGGGATGGAGAGAGTGAACAGTCATTTCTTCTTCATAAAGAAAAAACGGAAATGAGAATTGTAATAATAGTGATTATACTTAACATTGGAGTGAGAAATATGATTTCTATTCCGAAATGTATTTTCATATAGAATTTTTTTCTATGAGATTTGTTTCTTTGAGTTCAAGATATTTGATCAAAGAACTCTCCACTGTAAACTAGTTGTGGTATATGAAATAAAAAAATCTATATTAAGTGAATGATGGACATCCGAATTTAGTACGCTATTATAGTAATGGCAGAAATAGTAGGAGCATGTCATATAACACTTATTGATTGCATCAAATTATGAAAATTGTTTTTGTAAAATGCATTGAACATTATTTATGAAATAATGACTATTTTTGGTTATCGACTGAAAAAATAGACATAGCTATATTTCTTTGAATATTATGAATATTCGTTATGAAATAAAACTATAATGTGGTATTTGTTTCATAACAAAAATGATACATCGGAAAATACAGAAGTATCTAATATTACTTATAGTTATTTTGGAATTATAAACTAAGCAGTAGTTTTGAGAAAATAATTTTATTATATGATTTTGAATCATATGATACTTGTTAATTATATCTCAAACAATAAAGGGCTATGCACCCATTTAGTGGAAGCATCATAAGGGTTGATGAACTCTTCGGATTGATACATATAGTTGTATGCAATCATAGTTCTATAAATACCAAAACGGTCCCACGTACTTCATCATATTCACTGATGAGTCATCATCGACGTGGACATGTGTACTTTATACAAATGTAGTATGTCTATGATAAACTCATTGAATATAAAACAGAAGTAAAAATAACATGCGATATAAATGATTCAATTTGATCGAATGAGTAAGTATATTGGAAAAGGTTCCAAACGTACCTAAAATGAATAAAGATTCGATCTCAAAATAACTCCTTCATGTGATACACAATGATGCATCAATATAGAGTAATCGAACTTTGTTGGAAAATGTAAGATTAATTGTGAGTGAAGTTGAGTTAGTTTCTCTCTGTAAGGTAATGTACTTAAGAGTGGTTCACGAGGTTAATATTATTTCATCTGAATAATAGTTTACAAATTCTTACAAGATAAGGGTTTATTATAAACTCCAACATATCCTAGGCAAAGGACTTGGCAGGTTATATGAGTTAAAAGATTGCACGTAATAATTGTTTATGAGAGATCTTGTATGAATCTTCCCAAAAGGATTTTGAAAAGGATTGTCATTGAATGACATATTTATGTTTTGAACATAATTTTTGTAAACTAAAACCAAATCAATTTTATAAATAAAGAAATTCATAAAGCGTTTATGAATCCCTATTTTATTTACACTGAGAAAAAATTGTTGTTTCAAGATATACCAACTTCATTGTGAAGAAATTTCTTTGAGAAATTATTGGTAGTTAAATGGAATTGGATACGATCCATAGATAAAACTGATTATATGAGATGAAATGAAATTAACTAACCTAAATGAACACATAGCATTAGAATGTCTAATAAGTATTCTCGTACATCGAAGTGAAACTATGAGTTTCTTATTAGTGTCGAAATTATATAATCCTCAGTTGTTTATTAAACCATTAAGAGAGTCGACTCTATATGGTATGATGCGAAAATCCAAAAGAATTCCAAGTACACTCTCAAAATATGATTTTGGTGGTCGTAACAGAAGGGATGTGACCCATCGGCCGAGATTGTGTCTTTATGAGAAAGACTAATGAAGTTGGAATTAAACGAGCAGTGTTGATAAGAATAATATCACAAATTTTAATTATTGAAATTAGTATAATAGATTCGGTATTCAACATGCTCAAGTTAATTTGGATTTACTCACAAAATTATCGCCTAATAAGACTTAGTGTTTTAGTACATATGTATTGAAATGGAAAATTCTAAATAACGATTTAGACTAAGCTATTTACACATATTAACCAAAAATGTCTCGAAGTTAGTAGGAACGATATTGAGTTTGTGAGTCTTTGGATATGATCCAAGAAATGATATGTAATGACCCAGAATTTGGTCATTTGAATTTGTAATATTTAATTGATTTTAAATATCGAAAAGTTAATGTTATAAGTTAAATAACCTGAATTTCAAATATAGCGATTTATTTGATAATTAAATTGTTGAATTTAATAGTTGTAATTTTTTAAATAATTGAATCTTGGGTTTTTAGTTGGATAAAAATAATTTCAAAGCTTATTTAAATTCTATTTAATAAAAATGAAGATAGTAAAACTTTTAATGTGGATTTAAAAGTGATTTATTTGGTTTTTAAAATAATTTGTTTTAATTAACATATAAAAATAGCCTTCCAGGGCATTGCCCTGGATATCGATGAAACAGTGTCATTGGGTCCGTGATAGTGAATTATTATATGTAGATGAAATTCGTGGTGGTTGGGCGTATCGTTTGGACGTGCGAGATCGAAACGCATAGAAATTAGTTTCAGAAATTATATAATACAACTGGGTTAGAGAAGCTATCTTCTACATATGATCGATTAGACCTCGAGACTTGTTTCATTGTATTCGGAATAAGGGTATAACATATAGAACGCCAGGTGGCACGCCTCAAATTGAGTTCGAGATTTTTGGGTATAGATAATTTGAATTAATATAATATATATACACACATATATTTTTCCATATCCTAGCCCATGCTCTTCACTGTACATGCCATACCCCCCCCACATCTTCAAGCCCATAACTCTCCCACATCTCTGCCTTACCTTCCTTCCCTATAAAATTGGCTTGTAACCATTCACAGCAAGTTTTAAAAATTTTAAAATCATCACCATCCACAACTTCAAAAACTAATCCCTCCCACACTATCAAGAATTAGCCGAAATGATGTAAAGAAAGTTGTTCGTATCAGTCCATAGTATTTTTGAAAATTGACGGATCGAGATATCGTTGAGAAATGTTTATGTTATCACCTTTAAATAGTAAGAAGGAAAATATGTTCACCAACTTCAAAAACCAATATCTCTCAATCCATTACGAATTGGAAGGTGTCATATGCGTCGTTGGGATCGCAAGATCGAGAAGTATGGTGTGAATTCGGTGTGATTCCGTGACGAAGATCACCATTGATCGAAACCTAGGGTTAACGATAATCAGAGAGTGGGTCATCGATAACTCAAAAAGAGGATGGCGTGGTGTTTATGGAGGAGAGAGGCACCTGGGAGTGAACTTTGGTGGAGGTCGGTGCATTTTTTTGTCACGATTTTTTTGACTGGTCATGTTATTTTTGGCGACTTCATAGGTCGGATTGAGGTGGGAGGATGGGGACGTGGCGGCGAAGATGGCGGTTGGTCGGGCTCGAGATTTGGAGCATGTTTGTACTCTCGGATTGGCGACTGGATGAGTAGATGCCGCGTGCACGTGAACGGTTGTGTGCATGTTGGGTACGGTTTTGGGTTCCATGTATAGGGAGGGGATAATGGAGTTGGGGAAGAAGATGATATGGTGGGATTAATTTATTAATATATGATTAGTTGTTATATTATAATTTAAAATTATCGATAACTTAAAATTTGTATAACTCCTTCATACAAGGTCGGATTCAGACGCCATTTGTTGCGTTACAATCGTAACAACGAAAGCTTCACACTGGAGCTGGTTTGGACAAATTTGGAGACAGTTGAAATTTGGGCTAAAATTGGACGTCGTTTGATTTTAGTTCCAAAACGGAACGCCTCGGCAATGACAGAAATTTAGGTGAGTTAATCTCACCTTTTTGGTTAATCGGAAATATATATAGTCAATAAAATCATTTATTAGATGTGTGACTATCTTATTGTTGGTTTTTATTGACTGTTTGGATAATTTACTGATTTATATTGTTGGTTTGGATATATTCCCTCCTTTGGAACGGATGAGATCTTATTACATTCCCGTGTATGAGCAGATAACCCTTTGTATATGAATCCAGCCTCGAAGCGGTTGATTTATATTTTATGATTATATACCGTTGTGATGAAGGGGGACAGGTTGGAGGGAACCAACAGGATTCCTTGCTATTGTTGAATTAGTTTCAATAATATTCCAGCTATATGAATTATTGAATAATAAACCTGATTTGTTGGAAATATGGATTATTACATCATTATACGTTAAAAATTGAAACCCACTAGTAATAGAAAATCAATATCAATATTGATTAAGCGTTTGGCGGCTATTTGCCTTAAATTAGTATTTTGAAATAATATAAATCGCCAATTGAATTAGAATTGGGTTTAAGATAGAAAATGATTTTAAATTCGAAATTGGGTTCCGGAAAATATTTTGTTTTTAAAAAGATTATTTATTTATATTTAGTATTGTTTAAAGATTATTTATTTATATCTAATATTGTTTTGAAGATTATTTATTTATATTTAATATTGTTTTAAAGATTATTTATTTATATTTAATATTGTTTTAAAGATTATTTATTTATAATTAATATTGTTTTAAGGTTATTTATCAAAATGTTATTATTTTGGGAAGTTGACTATTCAAATAATTAATATGGTATGAAATTGATAATAATGATTATTAATAATATTTTGGAAGTTAATTATTATTATTTATAATAGTGATAAAGGTTAATTATTATTTTGTTAATAATGTTTTGAATTATAAGTTATTATTTTTAGGATAATCCAAAGTCAATAATTATTATTTATTTATGATGTTTACTATTAATCGTTATTATCATAATAGTGTTTTGAAGTAAATGACCATTATCTATTTATAAATGTTTCAGAATTTATAAATAGAGTTGTATTGACAGATTTGGGCCTGCAAAACAAATATATTTAAAAAGGGTTTGGAGACTAAAAGAAAATTTGTTACGATGTATAATGAGAGTTTTGTAAATGATTGAATATTTATAAACAAATTTTTGAAATGGGTTTATAGATTTATAAAGGAGTTTTATAAATGGTTTTATGGATTTATAAAGGATTTATAAATGATTTTAGAAATATACAAAAAGAATTTATAATTGATTAAATTTTATAAAAGAGTTTATAAATGATTTTCAGAGATTATAAAATGGTTTATGAATGGTTTAGAGGATTATAAGGAGTTTATAAATGATTTGTTTTGAATCGAATAAAAAGAAAATCTTTCTCAGTTGTGTAAATATCTTATGCCATTGAGATAAGTATATGAGTACATTTTCAAAGTTGTGAGTTGTAATGTGTGTGAGTATACTTGTACCATTGGGATAAGTCTATGGATATTTTTTGAGTATTGAAAATATGGGGATTGTTGGATATATCTTTGTTAAAGTATTCTTATACAAGTAATTTACAAAGGGTTTTTATTTTTGAAAGATTTATAAAAGGAGACTAGTGATTGCTTATATGCTTAACCAATGTTGGTTTTTCCCATGGAATAAATCCCTGATTGAATGTTTGTTATTCGATAGTTAAATAACCGACTATCGAAATTGGACCCAAACGTAACTTTGGAAATATTTAGGAGAAACACATGAGTTATATGGCACTGTCATCTTCGATGATGATGTACCGTGCGTATAAATCTCAATTCGTTCTTCTAGGACAAATGATAAGGAAATCCATCCACTAATGGTTAGAAGGTGATCTCCGCTCTTATCTTTGACTGTTTATTTCCTAAAGAACTGGGGTTGAGTTTACCGGGAATTATCGAATGTTGTTTCAAAGAGACCGAGATCGAGTATGTTATCCGTAGACCACTTTGATCCAGCTCAAGCATTTTGAAGTGAAAACATCTTGAAGATGATGGGATTAAAGACGGAGCTCTCAAGTGTTTCGTTTAGTCCCAGAATGAACTTGTATGGATGAATGCTGGCATTGCAATGTTGCCTGGAGGGAAGTGTTAGCATTCCAAGTGGGAAATGCTATATAAAAGGTAAAACGTAGCCTGAAGCCTCATCAACTGAGAATGACTAAAATAGGGGAAATGCAGCAAGGCTAGGTGGGTCGCTCCTATGAGGGTAAGGTCATCCCCTATCTAGAGTCCCTACTATTAACTCATGTATGCTTTGGTACGGTTGCTGATCCCAACCAAGGGGTGATCTTATTCGGTACTATCCAATAAAGGATAGGCTGATCTTGTGTTGGCAGGGGTCGATGGTTTGACATCGCTGTTATTTGTCTAGAGATGCACCGTGACGAGCAGTAACCCAGTAGCCCGGTCATTGTATGAAATCCATTCTCCAATAAGCATCGTACGGACTTAGTTATGCCCAACTATTTTGAAACGTGAGATGCAAGCATTTCAGCTATATTCATATTTTACTTTGACCTTAGACCTTATTATAATATAATGGATTTTCTATAAAAAAACATTTTGGTTATCGTAAGGGAAAAACTCATCCGTGTTTATGTGCGGCGTGGTATTATGAGATACTTTTGATTTCAAAAGATTTTATAACTTAAAAATCCAGTTGGCTGTGTTTTCTCATGCTGGTTTTTCAAACTGACTCGGGTGTTATTTTATTATAATGCTCGAGTCAGATCGAGCATATATACAGATTTTAGTTGGAAGCTTTGGAGCTTTAGGAGACGAGTTGGAGGCCGAGAGACGTATTCACGTATATGGTTATTTTTCCATTGTGTTCATTATTGTATTTATCAGCAATTGTGAGGACAGGTTGTTATAACTGTCTAGGTTGAAATAGGCTCATATACTCTGATTGATGTTTGTATATACATATATTACAGTATCTCCTTATGTAAAGAATTATTGTATATTATAGATTATTCGTTCCGCTGTGAGATTCTATGTTTGTTTTTCTTTCTCTCTTCTTTCTCCTTCCTTCTTTCTTCTTCTTTTCCCCTAACATTTGGGTTTTTCCGGTATTCGATTACCCGGCACGTAATACAGTGGACGTATAAGTGTCGATTTCCGAGGGTCGAAAATCCTTGGCTGTTACATGATACGAAAGTATCATTTTATAAGCATCAAGATTGAATAAGTATTTTGATAGAAATTATATAGTTTGATTTTCAATCAAAGTGCAGAGGAAGCGTGTGTTCATAAGAAAGAATGTTAAAATGTACATTGATATTTCTGAACTGTAAGTAAACAACACATTGTTGATTTTAACGGAGTACTTGTGTTGAAATCAGCCTTAGTTGTTTAAATACTCAACTTTGGATTGTAAATGCTGTCTTTTATAGTGAGTATAAAATATATTGGGAATGTCCCAAATCAATATTTAAATACACCTTATTAAATTATTTAATACGGAACATGTGAGTTCCTAATGCATTGATAATATGAATTATCATACATGTTATGTTGGTTATGATATCATGATTTGCTTATGTATTTGATACATGAAGCAAATATCAAATCCAAATTGATATCACTAAATGGTTGTTTGAAGTGTTCTCGTGTATTTATGAAATACTAGAGAATTGTCTATAGAAACAAAAACTCATTATGAAGGAGTGTTCGGACTCAAACATCATAAGTGATATTGAGTATAATATGTCAATAATAAATTCAAGTTAAGAATCTTTAAGTTGGAAATGTTCCAAATGAAAGATCGTGGCTGGTCCAATGAAAAAGGCTAAGTACATTGTCTTGAATAGCGCCACAATAAAAACAATGTATATAAATATATAAGTGCACAAATTTATAACTAAGCCGATTCCAAATGTTGAGAATGTCATAACATTAATATATGATAACAATGTCGCGATATAGTTCGTAACATAACTTAGAGCTTACTAGAAGTCGAGAGACATACTCTGAATTGTTCCACATGATAAAACAGTTTATCACCGTTGGAGAGAGTTGATTGACAAAGTAGATAATTAAAACAAAATAGGATACCTGTTCACAAAGGGACTAACCCAATTGGTTTTGAGAAAACCGATTAGAGATGTTGGAATAAGATTCCATAATTGGCCTCAAGTGCAAGTGGGAGATTGATAGAGTTAGGGATATGCCCTAGGGGGAAATTATGTAATTTGTTACATATATCTAACTCGTTGACCAATCTTGTTCGAAATAAAGGTGTTTTCTTTCTATTATATACTTGATATAATGTGGTTATATTAATTAATTAATCTAATTAAAAGTATATTTAATAGAAAATCCATAAATGGTATGTTTTGTGATAGCAGTTACAAAGTGTTGTAACCGTGAGTAATTTATCACAATGAAACAAATATATCATTTTAAATGTTCCTAGTCAAGATACATCAAGACTAGATATCGATATATCCATTGAGACTAAAGTACATAATGCTCTCCAAATGTTGGGCAGTGTATTACTCATGACCACTGGGGGCACCAAGGGGTTACGTACTAAAGTTATTGGATAACTATGAAACGACTCACTTGGTAGTTTTCTGTTGGTTAATATAACTAAGGTCAAACAGAAAATATCGACGTGACTCATTTACACGGTTCTTTTGACTTAAGGATACTGTGAATCTTCAATATGAAAGCTCTACTTTGATTATAGTCAAATCATGGCATAACATCTATCGAGTGACTATAGTTGTGTCGAGTGGAAGTATTGGAAGTGAAGCACTACTCAAGAGAGGATTCATCCCCTCAGTTATATGGGGTTAGTATCACGGTCAACTCAAGTCAACCCAAAGTCAAAATCTCTGGCCAGAGTAGTTCGGTTGATAGTAATTGTTATTATTAAACCAAGGACATTGTGTTTGGATTATAGAGTTGAATGTGGATGATGTTGGAATTTTGACCATTACCAAATTCAGCAAGTCCAAAGTGATATAGTTTTGACGAAGAGAATTGGTATAAATAATTGTCACAACTGGGTAATGCTTATTAAATTGAAATGAGAATTTTTTCGAAAATGAGTATGCAAAATTTGGCCATAATATCACACCACCTGCTAAGTGTAGTGTGAACGTTAACATTCGAATAGTTCGAGGTTAATCGCTGATTGAATTTCCACCCAAAAGTCACATAACCGAAACGACGAATTCTCTTTAGACCAAACAATTTATGTAGTTTATAATTGTTATAAATTAATTAAATGAATTAATATTTATGAAATATTAATTATGCATTTTGAATATTATCTGAGAAATAAAATTGTCGCATACATTTATAAAAGTTATGAATATATTGACCGATAAGTGATATCGATAACAAAATATGTTAAAAATGATTGTACATATTTAATTTGGGTTAAAAGGGCTCACAACCCATGAGATTTGGAGAGGATAGGCATTGGTTTGGAGGAAGATAAGAGATGGCTACAACATGTGTGATTAGGTTTTGAGATGTGTGGTTGAGATCATTGTTTGCTCTCTTGTCCTATCCATATAAAAGCCAATCTCAAAAGCCTAATTACAAGCTAATTCATTTTTAAGCCGCCACTTTCTTCTTCCTCTTCCTCATTTTAATGGTAGCAACTTTCCTCTAAAATCATCTCTGAAATTCTCAAATCCAATTCAAAATTAAAAATACTAATTTGTAGTAGAAGGTCTCTAATCCCGGATCAGCAACCTTACGGATTGTGAATTGTTCTTAGAAGAGAAATCATTGTTCAAAGTGGACTCAAATGCTTCATTAGGAGGTGCACTTTTATTTATTATCATTGTTTTGATTTTAAGTTTATCATATAAAAGTTGATTTACATCCAAATACTCTGTTTGTATTCATCTGTTTATTGTTTAGATTAGGTGAGATTTTTGTAGGTACATGTTTTTGTTACAATTAGAATGGTTATGTGCTTGTTATAATATTTTGTTTATTGATTTGTTATTGAATTAATTTTATGAAAGAAAAGTTTTAATTTTGAATTATATTAATATATATATATATATATTAAATGTGTAAGATCTACAAATTATGAATATGTATAATTGTATATGTGTTTATATATTATATTTATTTAATCTTAAAATTTTCTTATGATGGTTTGTACCTATTATGAATCATAGAATATAAAAATATTTTATTAAATATGCATATACATATTTTATTATTATTTTATGATTTTGCGAATTCTTTATTATGAATAAAATAATTACTTGTTCACAATTTTAATTATATATTTTTTATATTTGGTACACCATGTAATAAGATTACAATAAAATTTTAAGATTTTTTAAACTTAACTCGCTATTTTTAAAAATTAATTTACTTTGGACCTATAAACAATTATTTAACTAAAAAGATAATTTCAATTGAGAAAATTCTGGAAATTTCTCTTTAGGCTTAAGTATGTATCTGGAACCTTCAGAAAAAGCATTAGATTCTTATAACTTAATTTTTTAATTTTTGAAATGCAATTAATTATTTAATTAGAAATATAATTTCATTTGTGATGGCAGAAACTGTTTTATTTTAAAAACTTGTATTATTATCATATAATTATTTTATATTAATTTGTTATGGTAGAAACTATTTTATTAAATAAATTACACATATATATATATATGTACATACACACACATACATATATTAGTATTTTGTTTTGACATATTATACAAGCATATATTTGGAAAAATTATAGTACACACAAAATGAGCTAATGTGTCCGTTGCAATATAAATCCCAACATCTATATATGAGCATATTATATCCTTCACGGATTATGATGTTACACATGCATACACATAGATGTGTGTGTGTGTATGATACATAAACACACACACACACACACACACATATATATATATATAAGTATACTTGTATAAATAAAATAAAATAAATAAATCTTAAACTACATATTGTATAGTTAGAATGCATATGGACATTGTAATAAATATTGCCATGAATAAATTATTAATAATAATATTTAATGAATCAATTAATTCAAATTAAAGAGAGAAAATAAAAGGATTCTATCCCCATTTAATACAATTAATGCTCTCAATTAGTTCTTGTTTTGGGAAAGAAATGAAAGGTTTCATTCCCTATACATTAACACTTATAAATAAATATTAGGTACATTTGAAATTAAATTTATTTAAACTTCCCTTTAACTATTTTAAATAGAATACAAGATTTTATTTAAACCTAATTTAGAAAAGTTCTAAATGAAATTTAGACTTCGTGGGCTCATTAAAGTTCCAAAATGGTAAAAAAAATTGAAGTTCACTCATTTCTTCCGCTGTGAGCTGGCTCAGTTCCTTCAAGTGGCGTATTTGTTATTCTTGAAAATATTTCTCAAAAATCCTACTATACAAATATATATATTGATTTTAGGTCTTCTATAAATTCCGACTATAGAAGTAGTTGCTACCATATTTCAAAAGGGTAGGCGTAGCAACTATGGGTTGGAAAAATAAATAGAGCTAAATTTATAATTCTTTGTTGGACCTAGACTTCCTTATAATTGTGGACCCTATAAGCATATTAAATAATATGGATAAAAATCATAGAAGAAAAGATAGTAACTCCAAAATTTAATGGGCAATGAATAATCAAATAAATGTCTTTTGGAAACGTCCACTAAGATAACAACCATTTAATACGGATAAAGTGACACTTATGATAGTGGTAAGTATGAATGTTAGGTAATAGTTAGATATTATAAGTCATAATATTCATACGGAAGTAAGGGATATAGTAGTGAAACAAGCTTTTGTAAGAAGGTGTACATTAATCACCACAAGAAGATAATTAGATTTATAAGACGATTGAGTAGGGAGTTCAAAGGGGAGAACAATTAAAGCCAATTTTTAAAATCCTACCTCTTGAGAAAAAAGTGGTAAAAAGGTTTTTGAAAACTCCTTAAATATTTTGAATGAGCTTTTTCAAAAGATTATTAAGCGAAGATCTTATGTATTATAAGATAGAAGTTTTTGAAAGAGAATGGTGAATGATTTTTATAAAAAAGGTTCTCACTTTTTAACTTCCCAATTTAAAATTTGTTGAATTAAAAGTTTTCAACTTTTGGATTCTTCTATTACCCTTTGAATTCTTCTATTACTTTTTGAATTCTTCTACTATATAAATTTAGAAGCGGTCATTTTGAAAAGAGCAAGGAAAATTGGAGATTTATGATTTATAAGTAGTTAAGTTAGAAAGCTATAACTTAAAAGGATTTTGCATTCTTAAAGTTCTTAGTTTAAATTTATAATGCCAAAAGTTATTGATCCAAAGATTTTTAATAAGGGATTTTTCTTTTGTAAAATACATGATTTTTCCTACCTTATAAAATTAGAGGTTCTTTTTGTTAAATTACTTTTGAAAGGGTGTACAAATGGAAAAGGCACTTGATTAGCATAGGATGGAATGAATAGAAGGATAATAATATCCGATAAGGTAGATAGGAGGAACATTCTCTTATAAGGAAATGAGGAGAATGATAGCTAAATTTAGGTAGTGATAGAATTAGAAGAGGAGTAACAGGAATAGGCTAAAAGTTATCTTTGTTTACTCCATTTCTCCATCATTTGAATATATATAAAAGGTGTTTTTGGCAATTTAAATGATGGTAATTAATAAAAGAGTTGGATATTTTTGGAAAAGCAATTATGTAAAGGTGAGAATTGTATATATGCATTTTTCCTATTCGAATTTGGAACTTGTTTGAATAAGAATATTATTGGAATTGATAAGAAAAGGATTGCAAGAAATTTTAAGAGTTTTGAACAAAGTTACAAAAGGTATTTTTGTCAAATAACAGTATATTTTGTGTAATAATGTAGTAGATATTTATCTATATTTTAGATATAACTGTTATTTTGGAAATGATAATTCGTGCAACTAGAAAACTCTTTGGAATAATAAAGGTCTAATTTATTATTTTAGAATGATGATTGAGCTTTGATTGTTTTGTGTTAAAGATCCTATTTTCAAAAGGAGTAAGTCTTTATTATAGCAAGACGTTAAAAAGAGAAGTTTCCCATAGTTCCTTTTTGAAAACCAAGTGGTCTTTGAATTTTATGAGTTGAAAGTCTAACTTTAAAGGGATAAATCTTTGATGGGGAAAGTTTTAAAAAGAGAAATTATTTTGCTCCTATTTGGAACTAAGAAATTTTGAATTCTTGGTAAAGGTTTAAGTTTATATTTTCAAAGATGGAGATTTTGAGTTTGGTACTTCATGTTTGTGTAATTTTAAGGTTTACAAGAAATGAGATAATAAATGCCAATTTTGAAATAATTTTATTTGTATAAAAATAGTTTATTTAAAACTATTTTTTATGGTTACTAAAATTCTGGTTTTACAAAGAATACTTTTTATGGACTAAATAGGGATCACAACCTAGGTAGGGCAAACTAAAGTTTTTAGGATATGAACAAAATATGAATAGAGTGTATAACTTGATCTGGAAATTTGAAATCAGTCCCAAACCTCTATTTGAAGAATCTGGTAAAGTTGCTAAGATATTCTAAATCTGTAGTTAGGTTGTAAATTAGGTTGCCCATAGAATATGGATTTCTATATTTTAATTTTGGAGCAGTTCCATGTAATTTTCATAAATTATCTAATTCCAAAATACGTATAAAAGTGCGTGGTTTGAAGTAACAAGGAATAAACTAAAAAGGAAAGCAATGTGCAAGTGATGGATGTTCTTTTTCGTAGTTTACACTGTCTATTTCAATAAAAAAGAAATAATTCCTTGTAATTTCAAACAAAGCAAAATCCTCAATTGTGGTTAATATATGAGAAATTATGATGGTGACCTTTTTAGAAGGATAGCTTCGATAAACTAAAACATAGAAATGAGTATTCTAGTTGTAGAAATTAGCAATAGAAATATATACGCATATAACCATGCTTAGAAATATATACAGCATAGATTACGACTATATATGTATTAGTTAGTAATTAACGGATTAGGATTTATGAATGTTAATTACAAATTTAACGGGCAATAAATTTGTAATTAATAGGGAAAAAGGAATTGAATAGGGACTGATTAAGGAAACTTGATATGACATTTACGGAAGAAAGAAATTTGAGTAATGAATGGATTTTGGAAACCTGAAGAAGGTTAAAGGGATTAACGAAGGATTAATTGGGAATTGTCCAATTTTGATAGTAATGATCAACTACTTTGGATATTAATTGAAGCAATGGATGAATCATATTTATTATAAATCGAAAAAGAAAATGGGTAACAGTGAATGGCATATTAGAAATACCCATCTTAATTTAGTAAGGAGTATTAGGACCTCAAGACCATTTATATCAGTTGACAATAAATGGTAGCTTCTAGCAAAATTTTCTTTTAGTGTTCTTGGGTTGTAGTTGCTATTGTCTCCCTTAGTTATTAGAAAAGTGTGTGATGTGGTATAAGATATATCTATGTTTTATTCCTGTGTTGACTTTATGAATGAGATTAAACCACTTAATAAATATATACATATTGAAAAGAAAAATAAATAAGGAAATTTTATGGGGACACTTACTAGCGATAAACCAAGAGTAAGACTGAAAGTTAATGAGGAAATTAGGTTAGCAACCTAAAGTAAATGAATGTTTCAATCCTAAAACTTTAGAATTTTGAGAAAAATAAATTCTAGCTCACAAACTGTCACCATTCAAGGAAAATATAAAATATATAGGAATGTGAAGAGAATTTCCTACTGATCAAGGATAAGGAAGAAGGTGGTAGAAATTTTCCATTAGGAGCAATGAAACCACAACATCTCCAATACAGCTTCATGGAGTTGCGGTTTTCATCGTTAGTGATAGGGACCCTTAGTTTGCTAGCAAATTTTCGAGGAGTTTGCTGGTAGCTTTAGGAACTTCGTTAAATCTGAGCATACTTTATTGATTGAAGACCGACGGACAAACTAAAGGAAAGGTTTCAAACATGGAGGATTTGTTGAGAGCTTGGAACTTGGACTTTGGAGGACATCATAAGCAGTACTTACCCTTAGTAGAATTCGCATATAATAGTTGTCGCCAATAGATGATTTGTATGGCACCCTTGAAGCAATTTTTGGGAGGTCTACAAATCACCAAATTAATTGTGGGTGAGAAACCACCAACTAATTCTACTTGGACCAGATTTGGATTGCGAGATTTTGGAAAGTTGGAGTTGATTAGGCAGCATGTGAAGGTTGTAAGCTTTGGATAATTGGAACAGTTTGCACCAGATTTATTGGGTCTTTACCAATATTGGGGAAAAATAAGAAAATTTTATGTTGGCTGGAGTCCATGAAGTTTTTCGAATTTTTAAATTAAGGAAATACCTTCATAGCATAGCAATCGTGGTAGAGCCTAATCAACTGGGGGATTTTAAGACTGAGCTAATAGCATCCCATGCCACTGCATGCATTGTGGAGCATGGAACTAAGAAGCTTCGCAATAAAGAAATTAGATTGTTCCGAGTACAATAAGGAGAAAATCTGATGGAAGGCATGAAGATTTCTCATCCTAAGCCTTTCTCTAGTAAATTTTTCCTCCAAAATTAGGATTTTGATTACATCATGGTTACTAGATTGGATGACAGGAGATGGTTGCTACACTTTTTCACCGTCTTACACTCATATAGCAGTTTTATGCATAATTAAGGTATTGCATACATATTTGCATAGCATGGTCATGCACTCACGCTAGGATTAAGCTTATATTAGTATGTCTACAATGCATAATCACCTTGCACTTTGGTTGAGTAGATGGTTTTGTAGATAATTTGGTTGTATAACATCGATGTTATTGCGTGTTGCGAGGTTCGCCCCTTGAAAGATTTTGAGACGAAATCCTTTTTAAGGGGGTAGAATGCAACACCCCGTAAAATCAACCTAATTAAATAAGTAAATTAAGAGAAATTCATTTAATAGGGTAGGGATAAAAAAAGAGATTTTATAAAAGTTGAAATTTTACCATGAAAGTTATTTCGTTGTGTTCATGTCAAAATTCTAATATGTTTCCATATATAATATGCCGAAAATGGAGCTTAAACGAAGAAGTTATAAGCGTTTGAAGTTTTCAGATTTAAATTAATTTAGTTTCAATTCAAATTCAGATGTGTATTAAAATTTCGAGTTTGAATTTCAAAAATTAATAGCAAAATTACTTGGGGGATAAGTAAACATTAAAAGTTAAATAAGGAATAAATTAATCAAGCAACAGAAACATACTATACGCTCCCAAAATAATGGAGCGGTCGACCAGTAAGACCCAACCGGTCGACCCCTAGCGGCCGATCGTTCGAGTATAGCGGTCGATTGCTACTACAATGTGGCGGCTAGGGTTTTGTGACGTTAAACGTTCCTAATTTATCTGCTTTTGATCTAGTTTCACCATATGGTTCTTGTAACAACCCAAGTTCCAATGGGTCTGGACTTTTCGCAAAAATGCTAAAACCCAAATCCACTGAAGCCCGAGTTGGGTGTTTGGTATCCTGCAAATAGGCAAAGATAAATATATCAGAGCTCAAATAAATATCTCACAGCTGAACTGAGTAAAATATAGTAATAAGTAAATACTCACCAAGGTAATAACACCTTCTAAACAAGTGTCTCAAAGCTGGAAAATCTCTGCCATCTATCTAACCTGTGGGATGATATGAGGAGGGGGTCAGAACTAAAGTTCTGGTGAATGGATAAATTATACACTTCTAAGCATAATTCTACAATACCAGTCTATTTCCATTTTCTGTTATATTAGGTTTATTGGGTTTATAATACTCTCACCTATGTGCGTGAATCGTACCCATCTACTCCCTAGTATATTAAGACCTAATAACCAATATATATATGTGGCTACATGCCCAAAGACCGCAACGGTCCTAGGTACTACCCATGGTACCTTCCGTATCCTCCTCGAAAAGAACTCCATCGTCTCGCTACTAGAGCGTACTGTAACTACATCTGTAAAAGATAGCTTCGTAAGGCCTACACTACAGATGTTCCGTCGTCTACTATGAAAACGTTAAACTGCATCCGCACTAGTTTATACTAGTGCTCAAACATCCACAATGTACCACCCAGTGCGTACCTTGAGGACTACACATAATCGTTCTGTCTACTCCCTGAATTCCGCCAACAAGGTCTACCTTATATGGAACTCAGTCGGGGATCTTCAATATCTATAAAGGTCCGCTTCGTTAGGCCAACAATACAAATATTCTACTTGGTCTGTCTATTTTCTCATCGTGGCTATGGCCCCACGCAGCCCCCCTTAACTAATCGAAAAACCTTTCAAGAGCTAAGTGGTTGTGCCTTGCTGCAAACAATCTAAACATCCAACTGACTGTGCCCCTCATCCAATGTCTCGGTAGTGAAAGAATCATTGGCCTGTTGGTTTAACTCTTCTCTTTCCCGAACTCGCTCTGACTGATGATGGCTGATCTCCGCATGCGACTATCGTTTTGGGTCCTGCCCACTATAACCTGCTCGCAAACTACAGTACGATGTCATACGTGTGAGGAATGCAGAATACGGATCTTAAGGCTAGAATGAACACTAGAGGGGGGGGGGGGTGAATAGTGTTTATAAGAAATTACTAAATCTTTTTGAGTTACTGTTGATTTGTACACAAATGTATAAATATTCAAACACAGATATAATCACAGAATCAAACACAGATGCAGAAATAAAGTAAATGCAGTAAAGGAAAGAACACACCAGATTTTATACTGGTTCGGAGTTACCCTACATCCAGTCCCGCACAACTAAGTACGGATTTCCTTTCAAAAGAAATTCAACAATTACAACCCTCGATTTCAAGGCCATGAGGTACACCCTCCAGAATCACAATCCTTTGGGTATAGATACTTGATTTCCGGGCAACAAGTTCACCCAATTGATTTCTCAAGGCTACAATCACACCTTTTCTCACTTGATTGATTTCCAAGGCTACAATCACACCTTTTACTCTATTGATTACAAAGAAAGCCTATAACTCTGAATAACACTGAGGATCTTGATGAGATAGTGACAGAGAATCAATCCAGAGATTATCTAGTTAGATTCAATGTTGATTTCGGCAGAGTAATGGTAAGATTTTGAATAAGAAAATGTGGAAGAAGAAGAGAAGTGAAAAACCAGAAAATCTGATATATAATTCGTTGAAACTAACCCCTATTTATAGAAGAACAACAGCCATGTCTATTCATGAAAGGTTATGGCGAATAGACACTTCTTTTGAAATTCAAATTTTTGAATCTAACTGTCACTATGTCGACATGGGGTACTAGGGCATGTCGACATCCCAAAGCTTTTTTTTTGAAGATTTTATTTTCTTTGAAAATAACCTTTATCTTATATTAAAAACTATTTAAACTTTATAAATATACTTGACTATAGATAAAATACATAGATAAATATAGAGAATAATATATATATAATTTTACTATAATTTTATATTTAAATCTAAGTATAAATATATTATAATTAAAAGATAGTTTAAAATAAGAGTTTATTAAAAACAAAAACAAAGAATATTTTAAGGCTAAAACGTCTTTTTGAAAATCATTTGAAAAGAATTTTTAAGGCTAAAACATTTTGAAAAGTAGTTTTGAAAACCATTCTGAAGTAGTTTTGAAAATCATTTTGAAGTAGTTTTGCAAGCTTCTTCCTGCAGAATATCTCATCACATCAGGACTCGAGAACTTGTACAAAACCAGGATGTTCGTGGTTTTGTAAGCCACATGTCGTAGGTTTGTAAGCTACTTATCGTGGGTTTGTAAGCCACTAAAAAGGTAGAAATGGGTTCCATCCCAAAAGAAAAATGGAGTGAAGATTTCAGTGCTATTATGAAGTTTTAACATAATTCTAGATTCAATACTTATCTTGAAATCTTGAACTCTTGATAATCTTGATACTCATGAGTCTTCAATCTTGATATCTTGAATCTTTATATTGTACCGTCTTCATTCTTTGTACCTGCATGGTTAAATCATGCATATACATATATATCTAAACTATAATGTTAGTATTTATATTTTATAATTTTATTCTACGGTTGTTGTAACAATCTCCCCATTTTTGATGACAACAACCTTTGTTTATAAAATATTACTTCTATCCTAATAACTCCCCCTAAAACTGATAACTCCCCCTTAATCTATGCCTAACTCTTCTATTTTATATTTCTCCCCCTTTGTCATCAACAAAAACAAACTAACTCCAAACTATATAACTCTTAGTCTAATACCCTATATGATTATAATGATAGTGTTATCATACATAATCAATACTTACTTGTAAACCTAAAACATAGTCATAAACTACTAACATTCCTAACCAAGTACCTATATAATACTTATATATAATATTTATTTATATATATATGTTTATATTTAAATTTTCGTACAACGTGACAAATATACACATAACGATGAAAAACGAAAAAGAAGAAACTACTGAGTATCTTTGACAATTGGAGATCTATGGATCGAACAATTTGGATAATGGAAACAGAAATTTCCACGTTGTTCAACCAAGTTTCCGTCCTTTTCAAAACATACTTCGCTAACGCAAATGACTTTGTCGTTGTCTTCCGCATGCTCTTCTTCCATTGGTTCTTCTTCTTCTTCTTCACTTTCCTCTTGTTCATGATCTCCTGAAGAGTCCTCATCAATCAAGATTGGATTAGCATGATTGTCCATTAGAAATTTTTGCAAATTTCTAAGGATTTTCCCTTGCCTTTCCTGTTCTTTTGCCATTCGGAGTTGCACTATTTGAATTTCAGTCATTAACTGAATTGCACCCTTCAGAGAATCCTCCATTTTTGTCACTCGGGCGAGCGTAGTACGTTGGAACGGACCGGAGGTAGGAGAAGGGAACGAAAAGGTTGATTTTATGTTTGATTTGGAAGTGGAGGCCATTGATAAATTGATTTCAGAAGATTGAACAGAAAGAGAACAGAGAGAATGAAGAAAATTACGAAAATAAGAAGAATATATAACCAATTATTTGATTTTTGGTGGAAAAAAATTTTGAAATTAAAAAAAAACGTTATATGTCGACATGGGTATAGGGGGGATGTCGACATGGTTCTCAATATTTTTACTATTTGATTTATTTTGATTTAATTTTTAATTATACTTTGTTATTTATATTTTATATTTCAGTTAATTAACAAATACCTAATTCTCTTCTTAATTTAGTAAATGTAGATTCATTTAAGGGTTTTGTTAAGATATCAACAATTTGATTTTCAGAATTGATATAGTCGAGAGTAATTACTTCTCTACTTATATTATCTCTGAGAAAATGGTGTCTGATATAAATATGTTTAGTTCGAGCATGTTGAGTAGTATTTTTGGATAAATTTATTGCACTAGTATTATCACAATAAATTGGTGATTTTGAGATATTTAAACCAAAATCTTTTAAAGTTTGTTGCATATATATTACTTGAGAACAAGCCAAAGCAGCAGAAATATACTCTGCTTCAGTTGTTGATAGAGAAACTGTGTTTTGTTTTTCACTAAACCAGGAAATCAGAGAATGCCCTAAAAAGTGACAAGTTCCACTTGTACTTTTTCGGTCTGATTTACAACCAGCATAATTAGCATCACAGTAAGATATTAAGTCAAACGAATCATTTTTAGGATAAAATAAGCCATAATCAAAGGTGTGTTTAACATATCTTATAATACGTTTTACAGCTTTTAAGTGAGTTTCTTTAGGTTGGGATTGATACCTTGCACAGAGACAGACACTATTCATAATATCAGGTCTACTCGCAGTGATATAGAGTAGTGATCCAATCATTCCTCTATATAATTTTTGATATACATCTTTCGAGAGAACTTCTTTACTAAGGTACTCATTGGTTGCCATGGGAGTGGGTTTTCCACTCGCAGTAGTCAAACCAAATTTACTAACTAGGTCTTTAGCATATTTTTCTTGACTAATAAAGATACCATTATCTAATTGTTTTATTTGTAATCCTAAAAAGAAATTTAATTCACCCATATGACTCATCTCAAACTCTTTTGTCATTATTTCAAAAAATTCTTTATTCATTTCAAAATTAGTTGATCCAAAAATGATATCATCTACGTAGACTTGTACTAGTTGAATATCATTTTTATTTCTTTTAATAAAAAGAGTATTATCTACTTTACTTATTTCAAAATTTGATTGTAACAAGTAAGATCTTAGTCTATCATACCAGGCTCTAGGAGCTTGCTTTAGACCATATAGAGCTTTCTTAAGTTTGTAAACATGATTTGGAAATTTATCATTTTCAAAAAGTGTTGGTTGTTCAACAAATACTTCTTCTTTTACAAAACCATTTAAAAATGCACTTTTAACATCCATTTGAAATAATTTGAAATTATTATGATTTGCGAAAGCAAGTAGAATCCTAATGGCTTCTAATCTTGCTACGGGGGCAAAGGTTTCATCAAAATCTATTCCTTCTTCTTGACAATAACCTTGAGCGACTAACCGGGCTTTATTTCTAACAACTTCTCCTTGTTCATTCATTTTATTTTTATAAACCCATTTAGTTCCAATTATTGTTTTATTTTCAAGTCTAGGAACAAGTTCCCAAACATTTTTTTTAGTGAATTGATTTAATTCTTCTTGCATAGCCAAAATCCATGAATCATCAGTTGATGCTTCTTCTGGATTTTTGGGTTCAATAGTTGATATAAAAGCTACATTACTCATTTGACTTAGTTGGTTTCTAGTTTTAACAACAGATTGCATATCTCCAAGTATATTTTCTATAGGGTGATCTTTTAAAAGTTTAATCCTTAAATTAAATACTCTGTATGCTTTACTTCTATTAGAGTATCCGATAAAGACACCTTTGTCGGATTTAGGATCAAATTTATCTAAGTTATCTTTTGTATTTAAAATAAAACATTTACTTCCAAAAATTCTAAAATAAGGTACCTTAGGTTTCTTTGAGTAAATAAGTTCATAAGATGTCTTATCAGTTAAAGGTCTAATTAAAATTCTATTTAAAATATAACAGGCGGTAGCAACTGCTTCTGCCCAAAAGTACTTTGGTAAATTACTATCAGAAAGCATAGTTCTCGCACACTCTTGAATCATCCTATTTTTACGTTCTACTACTCCGTTTTGTTGTGGAGTTCTTGGAAATGAAATATTGTGAATTATTCCCTTTTTATTGCAGAATTCTTCAAACTTTTCATTTTCAAATTCACCACCGTGATCACTACGGATGGTTATAATTTTTTGAGAAAGTTGATTTTGAACCCTTTTTGAAAAATTCTTAAAATATTCAAAAGTATCACTTTTATGTTTTAAAAATATTGTCCATGTAAATCTAGAAAAATCATCTACAATTACAAAAACATGTTTACTATTATTTATTGATAGAATTTAAGATGGACCAAATAGATCAATATGATGTAATTCAAGAGGTTTTGAAGTAGAAATTATATTTTTTAATTTAAAAGAGCTTTTTCTAAGTTTTCCTAGTTGACATGCATCACATAGACTATCTACTTTAAAATTCATTTTAGGGAGGCCTCTTACTAGATCATGTTTTGACAGTCTAGATAAGAGTTTGAAATTCAAATGCCCAAATCTCTTATGCCAAATCCAAGGGTCACTTGCATTTGCCAAAAGACACAAGTTATCATTTGAAATTTTCATACTAAGAATATAAATATTCTTTTTCCTAATTCCCTCAAATATTACGGTTGAATTATTATCTTCAATGTGACACTTATGTTTTTCAAATTTAATTTTATATCCTTTATCGCATAGTTGACTTATACTTAGCAGACTGTGTTTCAGATTCTTAACTAGCAAAACATTAGTAATAATAGGAGTTTTAGAGTTACCGACTTTACCGATGCCGATCACATAACCTTTTGAATTGTCTCCAAAGTTAACCAGTCCTCCGTCTTTGTATATTATATCATTCAGCATATCTGGATTCTCAATCATGTGTCTAGAACATCCACTATCAAGTGTCCATTTGTTCTTTTTGAACTGCACAATTTGTTTGTTCTGGATTAATTCCTTAACTCCCATAAAGCATGATTCCTGCACATCAAACAATCTTAGTAGACAACTTGTATTTAAATATTGATTATATGCAGACTCAAGAGACAATGATGATCTGAATATTTCTAAACATGCATTAACAAATTTCTTAAATATAGCCATTTTTTAAAAAAAACTTTTTCAAAAATCAGATTATGAAACTTTTGAAAACCTTGCTCTGATACCAAATGTGAGGAATGCGGAATATGGATCTTAAGGCTAGAATGAACACTAGAGAGGGGGTGAATAGTGTTTATAAGAAATTACTAAATCTTTTTGAGTTACTATTGATTTGTACACAAATGTATAAATATTCAAACACAGATATAATCACAGAATCAAACACAGATGCAGAAATAAAGTAAATGCAGTAAAGGAAAGAACACACTGGATTTTATACTGGTTCGGAGTTACCCTACATCCAATCCCGCACAACTAAGTACGGATTTCCTTTCAAAAGCAATTCAACAATTACAACCCTCGATTTCAAGGCCACGAGGTACACCCTCCAGAATCACAATCCTCTGGTTAGAGATATTTGATTTCCGGGCAACAAGTTCACCCAATTGATTTCTCAAGGCTACAATCACACCTTTTCTCACTTGATTGATTTCCAAGGCTACAATCACACCTTTTACTCTATTGATTACAAAGAAAGCCTATAACTCTGAATAACACTGAGGATCTTGATGAGATAGTGACAGAGAATCAAACCAGAGATTATCTAGTTAGATTCAATGTTGATTTCGGCAGTAATGGTAGGATTTGAATAAGAAAATGTGGAAGAAGAAGAGAAGTGAAAAACCAGAAAATATGATATATAATTCGTTGAAACTAACCCCTATTTATAGAAGAACAACAACCATGTCTATTCATGAAAGGTTATGGCGAATAGACACTTCTTTTGAAATTCAAAATTTTGAATCTAAATGTCACTATGTCGACATGGGGTACTATGGCATGTCGACATCCCAAAGCATTTTTTTGAAGATTTGATTTTCTTTGAAAATAACCTTTATCTTATATTAAAAACTATTTAAACTTTATAAATATACTTGACTATAGATAAAATACATAGATAAATATAGAGAATAATATATATATAATTTTACTATAATTTTATATTTAAATCTAAGTATAAATATATTATAATTAAAAGATAGTTTAAAACAAACGAAGTTTAAAACAAGAGTTTATTAAAAACAAAAACAAAGAATATTTTAAGGCTAAAACATCTTTTTGAAAATCATTTGAAAAGATAATTTTTAAGGCTAAAACATTTTGAAAAGTAGTTTTGAAAATCATTCTGAAGTAGTTTTGAAAATCATTTTGAAGTAGTTTTGCAAGCTTCTTCCTGCAGAATATCTCATCACATCAGGACTCGAGAACTTGTACAAAACCAGGATGTTCGTGGGTTTGTAAGCCACTTGTCGTAGGTTTGTAAGCTACTTGTCGTGGGTTTGTAAGCCACTAAAAAGGTAGAAATGAGTTCCATCCCAAAAGAAAAATGGAGTGAAGATTTCAGTGCTATTATGAAGTTTTAACATAATTCTAGACTCAATACTTATCTTGAAATCTTGAACTCTTGATAATATTGATATTCATGAGTCTTCAATCTTGATATCTTGAACTCTATACTGTACAGTCTTCATTCTTTGTACCTGCATGGTTAAATCCTGCATATACATATATATCTAAACTATAATGTTAGTATTTATATTTTATAATCTTATTCTAAGGTTGTTGTCATCAAAACCATCATCTCAAGGACTAACAATACGAATATCCTACTCCATCATCAACCTTTTGACTGCCTACAAAGTTCAGCTTCGTTAGGCCTGCAATGCAAAAGCAGTCAAGGCATACTCTTTTGATGGAACACCTACAGACCTGCCTCCGGAGGTGCAGCTTCGTTAGGCCTACCCTAGAGGGCCATCCTAGAGTATCCTCACGTCCCGTTGAAGTCTCGTACTTCCTTCTAGCCCAAACTAACTAAGTTGGACGTGCTCTTTCTGGACTAAAAATCTGCGACGAACTGCTTTGTTAGGCTCCTTTTCCAGATTCTCTTTGGGCTACTACAAACGCACCTTACCATTTTATTAGACCCTACGTCTAATCTTTTATTATGCGTTTAGTTTACTTTTCTTATTCTGTTAGCTACTTATTTACCCTAATCAGCATTCCCAACCTCACCCATGTGTGAGACCATCAGTCCTAGACCTAAAAGGTAATGCTGCCGGTACTGGCCACTTTTATTATTCTGCTTATTAACTTAATCCAAGATCTAAGTTTGATAAAATAAGCCTCTTCTATTTATTTCTTTTTAATTATAACCTACGTGTTACAATTATACTTGCAATTGTGACTTTTATATATTTTTCTTTCTTTTATAACCTACATGTTATAAATGTAATTGCAAGTGTCTCTTTTCTATTCTAGTCTGTCTTCTTTTATTATGATACTAAATTCTCTTTAGTTCTCTTATATTACATGACAGTCTTAGCTTGGGACTACGTCCAACCACCACAAATTACTTATCATAATAACTGCTTTACTTTTTACTCCATTATCTGTGCAATAAATGCAGATCTAGTCACATTTTCTGTTTATTGTTTCTAGTCTTGTCAAATAATTAACTTGATTATTACCTCTTCTTTTATTTCTTTAACACTTCACGTTATTCTCTTTTATTCTAAGAAGTAGTTCTATTCTATTTGGTTGGTTACAAAAACTGTGCAAAAAATCCATTTCCATATTTTAATACCAAATAATGCTATAAACAATAACTCGTAACTGTAAGATATTTCTTTTATTCTTTCTTTAATTATTGGCTAATGCAAAATACAGTAATGTCTCTATTTTGCACTAATTCCATTTTTCTTGCTTTTACTCTTACAATTACGTTTATCGTTATTCTTACAATATTAAACTATGGAAATGTATTCCCTTTTCTAAACCAACCAACTAATCTATCACTAACTTCCAAATCAAGTTATTATATTTTCTCGTTTTAATTCATTTCTCCCGTTTTAACATAATTTACTGTAAATTTCTCACTTTTAGGCCTATGCCTTTCTCTACAACTTTTAAGCCTAATATTACTTATATTTAATTGGATTCCTTTCTTTTTTCCATATAACTAACATTTAAATATAAGTACACTTCTCTTATAAAATTTACAGTTTCAACGTAACTGAGTAGTAGAACTAATTACTGAAATAAATGCTGAATTAAATATTTAACGGGAATTTAACTATATTATATATCATAAATATAAAAGAGATATAATTTAAATCCACTCACCTATCATCCTTAGCTTTACTCCATGGCCTTCCTAAATCCCCTTCTAAGGCGTCTAATATTTTTATTAAAAAAGATATTCTCCGTAGAAATATTTTCTATTTAGGGTTCAGCCTCAGGCAATGAACCTAATTGGGAGAAAATCTGATTGTTAGAAAATAGCTTGGCCTAGGGTTCTATTTATAGTGGGGTTTGGGGATCTTAGACCATCAGATTTTTGGATTGAATCTGGTGCCACCACGTCACAGGCTCGCTGCGAACCGTTGGATCCAGAAAACAACGCCTCAGATCGCACAAAAATTAGATTACAAGACTTCGGCATGTCCCTGGACGATTTCTCGTCCAAGGCTACACGTGGGTCGACCCCCGTGTTTTGCGGGTCGACCCGTAGGGTCTTACTTCATTTTTTTTCGTTAAATTTTGATTTCTTGTCTCTCTCGTAATTCCTCCATTTTAACTCGGATTTCGACAAGTTATATATGGAAATTGATCAGAAAATCGCCACGAACACAATTGCGTAAGTTTCGAAGCCATATTATAACAATTCCAAAATTTCTTATTTTAACCGTTTAATAAATTTGGTTATTTAATTATCAAAAAATGCGGGGTGTTACAGTTCTGGTGTGTTTTAACCACTACAAATAAGACCCTAGAATCCTCACTTTTATTCATAAATATTTTGGGAACATTAATGAAGCTCTATTAGTTTATCTCTTCTTAGATTCAAAAAACTCCATTAGGGTTTCAGGTAAGAAATCCTATATACCTATCTTTGTTTATTATTTAATTTCTAAACCTCTTCTCCTCCGACCTTTCTAATAATATATATACAAATCCCTTGTTGTATATATCAAGAGAAGAAATCTGAAGGAGATTATAATAGGCATTGCAAATCCAAAGAGAAACTAAGCTAAGACTAACTGTGAGTGGAAATCTTAGTTTTTCTATTTTAGTAGTTGAATAGTATAGTTTGGATTTGATATATGCCTTGGGGAGTTTTGGATTATGAAAACATTATATTAAAAATCCCCAAAATTCCCCCTAAAGCGAAATGTCAATTCTTAGGAATTGAATCTTAATTGTTTTGTGTTAAAATAATGGAGTTTTGTAGATTTTGTAGTTTATGTATTCTACCTTCTATTCCACTTCTTATTCTTCTTCTCCACATCTGATTAAGGGATTCAATTGAGAAATGGTGTGTAAAGGACGAATCATTATTTATAGTTTACACCATCTATTTCTATAAACTTTACTAAAATTTCCCTTGTCTAAACTCATGTAAAAGAAGTTGAATAGAGCGTAGAATTGATTAAATTGTACGTTTCCATTTTTGGTTTATTTCATTGTTTTAGTATGAGATAATTTGGATATAGATTCTATATGCAAGTCTATTTATTGCAATTTTGGATATGAGTATTGAATCCTTGTTATGGATATTAGAATCCCTTATTATGAATATTGGAATTTTGAAATTATTGGTAAAATGGAAAAAAGGAAATACTTGTATTATTATAGTTAAAAGGAATTGACATTTAACGTTAGTTAGGGCGTAATCTCTACGTGCATAGAGTAATAAGTGCATATTTATTTATATATTAATTAGCATTATAAACATATAATTATAACGTATAATTATGTAGTTAATTATTTAATAATTGTCATTAAATCCCCCTTAGAAAAGTACTAATATTTAAAGGCATAATAAGAAAGATTCCTTATAAGGCCTTAATTATGGAATGGTGAGATGAGTATTATATATAGAGAGTATTTAAATTGTGGCTAAGTCATAAAGATGCGAGGTCAGTCAAAAGGCATGTAGAAGT
This sequence comes from Allium fistulosum, assembly GCA_030737815.1. Classification (NCBI taxonomy): domain Eukaryota; kingdom Viridiplantae; phylum Streptophyta; class Magnoliopsida; order Asparagales; family Amaryllidaceae; genus Allium; species Allium fistulosum. The sequence goes on from CM060904.1 coordinate 1,227,845,432, forward strand.
CTGTCCAACTAATTTGGCTACCAGTAGTGTGACTTTGGGGTTGATGTGAAATATCTCATATGATAAGTATTTATGATGATGTGAGGTTAGTCCCAAATTCTATAGGGTAAACCTGCCCAGTTAATCCGGCTGTAAGTTCCCACGAATAGAGGGACTAATGTGAGATGTCATTACGAGTATGAGTCATAATACGAAGGGCCTTCATGGTCTTGAGGTATTAAGTGGTTGTTTGAGGGCCCGTCTCTTTGCCCCAAATGAAGTATTAAATGCCCAAGGGGCTATGTATTAGGCACGTTAGGTGGTATCTTGATAGGGGTCTACTTCAGGATAAGGTATCAAGTGACTGGTTAAGGGTCCACTTTTCCATAAAGAAGTATTAAGTGGCTCAAAAGATTCCATGCGATGTCAGCTAGATAGTTGAGATCTTGGGAATAGGTATTAAATGATGGGGTCTGCCTTAGTTGAGATCTTAAATACCCAGATTTTTCCTATTTTCTAATAAAAGGTATTAAGTGGCTTGGGTACTATCTCTTGCATTGATTAGACATTTATGACATGTGATATGGGTTATGGGATTTAAGAACTTGCTTCGGGAATGGAAGGTATTAAGTGGTTGATTGAGGACCTGCCTCCTTTCCTTATATGAAGTATTAAATGGTTTAATTACGTAAAACATGTTCTTATTTGAATTATATTGCCTAAGTACTAAAATAGTAAGGTTGGAAATTTCTGTTCACTGGACACTTGTTGTTTTGACTCCCTCCTCATTACAATACATGTTAGAGAAGGAGTTGATGATGCTTAAAGATGGCGAGAGTGAAGCTTGTGACAGTTATTATCTATATTTTCATGTTATTTTCAATTGTATCCATAAAATGTCTTTTTGAACAAATATTGTAAAGGTTGACAATATGTAATGTTTTATGACATTTGAAATGATTTTAAATAAATGGGTATTATTATTGTTATTATATTTTATTCCTTCCACTACAAGTTCTGAAAGAATAGATAGATAGCTCTATTTTGTTATTTTTACCAACCGACAGCCAACTCTAGCATGGGTCTAAGTTTCGATGGGACTTTTCTAGGTCGGAATTTAGGTTTGTTCCAGAGTGGTTTGTTACAGGTTTGAGGGATCTGTCTTGAGTGTGGTATTCGAAAGAACTATCACTCAAGTTAGAGTTCCATACGAGTTTAGATGATTTGAACCAAATGGTGTCTTTGGTTGCGAAGTTATCGCAAGAGATAATGATAATAATGTTCATGTAAAATAAAATAGTATCCAATTTTGTATAAAATTAAAATGTGGTTGAAAAAAAATGAAGACAAAAGCTTGCTTATTTATTTTATGAATGGATGATTGATGATAATTAAGATTTTGTAAGTTGATTGTTTTTAATTATATTCGTATTGATTATCTATAAACTCTTTTACATAGCAAGCCTGTGTTGATTAAAAATCTTTTTGGTTATAATATATATATGTGTGATATGGAAAGAATTTTTACTTGAGGCTAGCAGATATTTTTATAAAGATGAAGTTGTTTCAAGTAATTGTTTAAAGAAAATTCGTAAAGCTAATTTCGTGTTAATTTGTCCGTTGAGTGCTTTAAGAATTCTGGTCGATGCGTCTGACCAACGTTATCGATGGAGATTCCTGAGTACTAGAACGAGACTTATGGACACAAGATTTTGAAGAATGATGAAATATTTTAAAGGGAGGAATGTGTTTTGAGTTATATTATAAACTAATATTTGAAATAATATTTCGAATAAAACCATATTAATTATTTTGAAGAGATTAGAGTGATACGAAGAATATTTTTAAGTGAGCAAAATGTTCTAAGAACGAAAATTTATTATTTTGAAGAATTTTTTTTGAGGAAAGGTGTAATTAATATTTTGAAATAGATGATTTGGAAAGAAATCAATATTTTTAAAGAAGTATTTGACCTTTGAACATAATTTAGATGAAGGTTTAAGAGAAAAAAAGTTTTGATAAGAAACATATTCTTTTGAGATGGTGATTTAGTAAAGATGAGATATGTAAATTATATAACACTTTGAAGTATTAGAAAACATTTTAACTTATGTATATAAAGAAAGATGTGTATATGAGAGTGAGTGTTATTATAGTGAGGTAATGAATTGTTTTGAAAAGTAATAAATTTCTTTTATATACCTAGATGTTTGATGTGATAATTGCAGCTATCGAGCATTAGTGGACAGCTCAGTGTTGATCACACGATCAACAAAGCAGCCAATTGGCATAGTAAACCACTAGAAATTCATGGTGTGACATTGCCGCTAGATTAATAAATATACTTGAATTTGAAATTAGTGTGGGTGTGATGTTTGGCGATTGAATAACTGCTATATGGTATGATGTTTGTAATTTGGATACATGTTGTGAAGATGTTTGTGATGTGATGTAATGAAAAAAAATTAGATTTTGATGCTAATAAAATAAATTGAATTGTTTTGAATTGAAACCAAATAATACCATTCGAAGAGATTAGATGAAAATTATGAAAAATGGTTTTAAAATATTAGAAAATGTTGAAATGAAGATGATATATATAAGTAAAAGTGAGGTGATTATTATTGTGAGCGATTTGTAATTTAAAAGTATTGATTATTATGGAAAAGAGAAGAAAGAAGAGATGAATGTTTTTGCTAATATGATTATAACTTATAATGAAGTGATTCGACTTAGTCGATTCCTTTTCTGTTAATTAGATAATGTTAATTAGACAATTACATAAGAAACAACTATAGCGTTTATCACTTTTCAAAATTTTGAAGTTTGTGAAGGTTTAAACATGAACTAACATGTATGGTGTTCGTTGTCCCGAAATACTAAATTGCTCAAAACTGAGCTGAACTAATTTGCTCATAAATTTTGAATGACATATCCAATTTTAAAGATTTTGCCCATTTTCAAAAGCTTAGAACTTATCCTACAACTTTTATTTGTAGTGTTTCATGAAATTTTCAAGTTTGTTAATGTTAAAATTTATTATTAGATTAACCAAAATTCTAGCCTAACATTAATTTCCTAAACCGAAGTGTTGTGTTATTCTAGCCATAACATTCAAACCACTTATCCGTTTTTGATGATCTTGTACTTGTTTTAAAGCTAAGAGAATAAGGAAAAAGTTATTTTTAAGAGTTTTGCAAAATTTTGATGATTTTCAAGCTAAAATTGCAAATTACTAAGGTGGGCCTGGGCGATTATCTTCAAATCTGAACTGCCTATACTTGGAAAATTCCCTATAACTTGAGTTTTAGTCCTTATTTTTGCAATTCGGAAGTTGTTTTGAAAAGATAACATGTTATCCAACAATTCACTTTGTAATATCATTATCTAATTTTGTGTTTTTGACTATGCAAAGTTTGTCGAGATGTGACTAAATATTTGAACACCACGTTATTTTGAAGATAATTAAATTCATACTTATTCTATCTCGTTCTATATGCGATTAATGTTTATAATGAGTTAAGAATAGGTGTTAAAGAGGCTACTTGGACTCTTCAAATGACGATGGCTTGCTTAATAACTAAGTAAGTTGTTAAAAATGTTAAATAAAAGTAAGTTTTTACGGTATACGAATATATGATGTGACATTATGTTGGTTCCTCGTGTTTCAGGATGTCCCGTGTTGGAATGCCTCTTCGAAGATGTATATTTTTTAATCCTATTGTGTTTTGATTTTTTGAAATGCTCTTGGTACAAAGGAGACTCTGCCAAAAAAAATCGAAAAATCCAACACATAGAATATTTTTACAAAATTTATCGTATGCGAAGAATAGAAAGTCGTTATTTGAATCTATTTTAAATTATAACATACGAAAAGATGAGTTGGAGAGTGTGAGCCACATAGTGAATCGAGTAGTTTAATTTAATAGATGAGCGATGATTATGAAGAAAGTCAGTGTATGAGTTATGTCTATCGACTTCCTTATAAGAAATTGCAAGAATGCAATTTTCTTAAGGAGGGAAGCCTGTAACGGCCCGACTTTTTACGCCGCATAAATAAGTAAATTTTATTAAAATTAAAAGTGATCGAATTTTATTTGCGATAATTAATATTTTAAAAATGGAGGTGAATAAATATTGAAGTGAAGGAAATTCTGCAATTATTAGTGTATATTCTGGACAATGAAGTTTAAATAGAAATTAAATTATTATAATTTGTGATAAGTAAACAAATGGACAAAGATGGAAATTAAAAATATATTCTAAAATAAACAAGGCCAAAGCATCTCTAATCCATTCCTTTCTCCCGTTCTCTCGAAAATTGTCCTCGTTTCCTAACTTTAGCTAAATTCTGACCTTTCTATTTTATTCTCGACTCTACCCTCTAATCTTATTTTTCTTTATTCTCCCTAAATTAGAAAATTTAACACATAAAAAAGAAAGCGAAGGCGCTCGATTTGGAACCAGTGAGCGAACTTAGCAACGTCATGGGGAAGTCGTGATGGACAACTGAAGGGCGAGCGATGTTAGGCTACGACATTGAAGTTGGCTATGTCAAATCGACCTGAGAGAGTGAAGTGAGAAAGGGGAGGTGTGCGAATCGAGGGGTGTGACGTGGTGGAGGAGGATGTAGGCGATTTGATTTTGGACAGTGCGATTGTGAAGAGTTGGTGGATGAAGTGCTGACGACTTGGAGGGTGATGATGTGGTAGTTGCGGGCGATGTGGAGAAAGAACCACAACCTAATTTATGTGATGGCAAGTGGTTGCGTGTTTTGGTGGCGTGTGTGGGCACGATGGAGGAGGCATGTAGGGGTTTGCTCGACGTGAGGGAGATTGAAGGCAATGAGGCAAAATTATTTAGGCACCTGCATTCATTTTGGGTGGGTGTTTCACAGGTTGTAGGCTGTTAAAGGTAGAGACGCATGGCGTTGGCGAGCGATGTGGGCACGAAATATGTAGCAACTAGGAGCTATTGTTGTAGCGGTGAGCTGAACTACAAATTGGAGAAGTCGGGAATAGCTTTGGGTTGAGGTGAGTTAATCTCACTCACAACTATGTCTATTTAGTTTTAGTTGATGCATATCCCCTATATAATTGTTTGATTTGTTTGATTGGATGGATTGTTGATTATTTGATGGAATTGGATGTTTGTTGATGAGTAATGTTTGATGTTGCTTGGATTGGATTGAATATTGTTGTGAACTACGATTTTTTGTTGTTACGACAATTATAGTTAGATGGTTGTTTTGATAGAGTAGTAATTTGATGATTACAAATTATTGAATGATATTTTAAATTTGTTTGCAAAAGAGGTAAATAAATTGAAAGAAGTAACTTTGAATCTAATAAATTATTTGAAATAAATAGTGAATTTTGGAAAGATGTTTTATTTAGTATTCAAATTATTGGATTAATGAAGAATTTGAAAGAGGAATAATTTTGAAAAAATATATGTGTGTAATAAATTAGGGATTCTGAAAATGGAACTTATTTTGGAAAATGATAAACTTTGAGATTTTGATTAATAAGGAAATTTTGAAGATTATACTTTTGGTTACCGATGAATATAAAAATATTTAGAGGATATTTATAAAATGAAGTTTGAAATCTATATTTTTAAAATGATGAATAATTTGAATTAGAATGAGGGAAGGTTTATAAATAATATTTTGAAGTAACCGTTAGATGAATGCAAACTATTTTGTTTGAGAATTTTCAATTACTGGGATTTGATATATAAAACATGAAGTGAAATTTTAGAAGTAATATATATTATTTTTGATGGATTAATTCCTTTAAAAAAGTGCTTGAATATAAATAAGGATTTAAATAATGCTTTCTAAATGGTATATTTGAGGTTTGCAAATATTTTGAAATTAGAATATTTGAGATTTGATGTTTAAAAGTTATTGTGATAATATGAATTTCTTTGTGGTATTTCCATATTATTGAAATGGAAATTGGAAATGAAAGTATTTTGAGCGTTTAAACTTTATTGCTGGGTTTCTTTAAAACTAAATAGTTTGTTTTAAAAACTTGGATTTTAAAATTAGATGTGAGAACCGATTGTTTTTAAAAAAAAGGAAAAATAAAATAAAAGAAGTGTTTTATTATAAATTATAATGAAGTGTTTTTATAAAAAGAGGAAAATTTTAAGTGAAGAAGATTTAAAGAAAATCCTTCATCTCGTTGAATACTAATTGAGTAATATATTGATGCGTGAATGGATTGTTGTTAGCTTGTTTACTACAAATAAGATGAAGTAAAATTACTCATTATTTTGAATTATAAAATAATAAAATGACGAATAATGAATTGAGGAACGATTCAAGCGAGGGAGAATTAATAATTGAAGTAGAAATTTATTTAATATTGATTAATTGAGGGTGTTGTGTATATAATTGTATTTTACCAGGTGCTGTAGGACGTCCATGTAAGGTATTTTTATTTACTCAACACTAGTATAATTTCGGATAATTCATTAAAGCCCAGTATTTAATACTTAGATTTTGGTGAATTATTCTATATTATACACAAATATTAATCGGTGTTATTTGGATTTTTGACTTGACGTGTGAGGTAAATTATATTATTCCTTATTTTATTTTAAAGCGGGAATATGATTATCTCCGCTTTTGAGTGAAATGAGGTGAATGAGGTCCCTTACAAGAATGTGATAGCCAGAAGTTTTGACTAGCCCCATCCTAGCTTGACCGACCATGGGGTCACTCCCCGATGCGGTTGCGGTGACTTGGCCCCCTCGTCGCATGGTCATCGTCTATTGCATGGGCCAATGGGAAGAATTCAGAACTCGGCGAGGAGGTTGATGGGAGCGAGGAACGAGGAGGCGAGAAAGCGACGTGCGATTATTGTAAAGTTAAAGACTGGTGAGGACGCTCAAAAAAATATTTACGTGTAGGGTCTCCCGTTCCACTTGAGAAGCATCGAGGCTCAGGTGTAGACTCGGCTTCTGGCAGTTACAATGACAACAGCACATATAATAGCAATAGCAGTAATGAAATTAAAATGAAGAATAAAATAAGAATAAAGTGAATGAATGTAATATTGCTAAATAAATATGAATGAATTGATGACTGATGTGTGATGTATGCGATGTGTGATGTGTTGATGTGTGCGATGTATGCTATGTGTGATGCGTGATGTGTAGATATGTGCGATGTGTGTGATGTATGATGTGTGATGTGTGCGATGGATGTTTGACGTATGTTGTGTGATGTGTATGATAGTGTTTTGATGTTTGATTGATGTTTTGATTATTTAATGGATGTTCAAAGTATTGTGGATGTTTGATTATTCTTTTGATGATTGGATTACTGTATTATGCTTATGTATGTGTTATTCCTTGATATATCGTTTATGTTCTCACCATTGAATATAGACATAGTCGGACCCATTTATTATTTATATAATACTTGGGTCAGTCCATGACATTTTAGTTTCAGGGACAATGTGACCAAAGTTGCTTATTGGGCTTAGTTGGAGGTTGTATTACTAGATGTATTGTATATTGTGTATTTGGACTCGTGTATGTATATGATGTATGATTAGATGTATTGGATTTATCATATATATAATTGAGATTTAATGGGAATTTGACATTTTGTATCCCACTCAGACTTATATGTTGTATTATACTTTTATCGCTGCGTTGATGACTTGGTGTTCTCTGTTATTTATTTTATATTGTGTATTATTCTTTCCTTGGGCACCACACAAGTTTATTGCTTTGTACTGAGACAATGTACGTCAAGTTGAGCAGTTTTTATATTATGTGGCGTATTCAGTGTTGGTCCAAGGGTATATTCATGTGTGCTACACCCACATCACCTCATTCTCCGTGTTACTTATTACTTAGGAACACTCTTAGGTGATATGGGTATAGAGGTGGGGTGTTACACCTTTGCCAGTGGTGTAATAGTTATGCCGAATTTATCACTTACATGTTATTCGATAAAATCAGATTTTACTATTTTAAGCGGTACCTGGTAGTAATGATTATTTACAATAGTTCTCTTCGGCAAAGCTATATCACCTTAGAACTATGGAATTTTGTTCTGGTCAAAATTCCAATATCGTCCACATTCAACTTGTATAATAAAAAACACAAAGTCCTTAGTTAAATAAATAACAATTATTATTAACCAAACTACTCTTCTCAGAAACTTTGATTTTGAGTTGACTATAGTTCACTATGATACTAACATCATATAACTGAGAAGACGAATTCTCTATTGAATAGTGTTTCACTTCTAATGTTTCAAATCAGACCTTGCTATTGTCACTTGATGGACGTAGTACCATGATTTAACTATAATCAAATTGGAGTGTCCACATTAAAGTTCAACTGTATTCTTAAGTCGAGAAAACCATGTAGTATCATAACTTCAAGATTATCTGTTTGACCTTAGTTATATTAACCAACAAAAAATTCTCAAGTGAGTCATTCCATATTTATCCAATAAGTATTAGTACATCACCCCTTAGTACCCCCAACGGACTTGAGTAGTACAATGCCCACATTTGGATAGAGTTATGTACTATAATCTTAACGGATGTATCGATATCCTATCTCGAAACATCTTGACTAGGAATATTTAAAACAATATGTTATTTTAATGTGATAAATATCTCATGATTGCAAAATATTGTAATTAATATCCCATAACATATCATTTAAGGATTTTCGATTAAATATACATAAAATAAATAACATAATATAACACGATATGACAAGAATATAATAGAAATAAATTTTATGTTTTATTTTGAATGATATTTTTACAATAAACTACAGAATTACCCTCAAACATACCCCTAATTCTATCAATCTTCCACTTATACATGGGGACAATTTGGAAATTTCAATCTCATCCCTTCGATCAGTTTACTAAGAACTGATCAAGCTAGACCCTTCATGAATAGATCTGCTATGTTGTCCATAATATCTACTCTTAGAATTATGACTTCTTTCTTCTAGACATCCTCTAATGAGGTGGAACTTCTGAAGATTGTGCCTTGATTTCTTGTGTGCACTAGGTTCCTTTGTGATCTATATTGTAGCATTGTTGTTACAAAATAATGTCATTAGATCCTACGTGTTAGGAATCATCCATAGCTCACTCATAAATTTGTTCCATGATGAAAGCTGCTTCGTTGAGGGGCAATATACTCGGCTTTCATCATGGAACCAACTACTATTTCCTGTTCTAAAATTTTCCGACTAATCGCTCTACTGTTTAAAGTAAAAATGTAACCAGATACAAACTTACTATCATGTATATCACTTGGAGTTTATATATCCCTTCAGAAGGAGGTCTCCATTCTCATATATAAGGAATAAGTCCTTAGTATTTCTTAAATACTTAAGTATATATTTTATACCATTCCATTGTTTTTTTCGAGGATTAAATTGGTATCGGCTTAAGCATCCTAATGCATAAGCCATATTTGGTCCACTACACAACACGACATACATTATGGAACCGATTGCTGATGCAATGGTATCCTCTTCATACGCTCTTTCTCCTCTTCTGTAAAAGGAGAAGCCTTCTTAGAAAGGATGATTCCAGATTGCATTGGAACATTTTTCATGCTTGGAATTCTCCATACGGAACCCTTTAAGTATGGTATCTATATACAGGGATTGGGACAATCCCAACAGCCTCATAGATCTATCTCTATAGATCTTAATACCCAGTACATAGGCTGCTTTCAAATCCTTCATGGAGAAGTTCCTGGATAACCAAGCTTTCACTGATTGCAACAATGCAATGTCATTGCCAATCAGTAACAAATCATCAACATATGGAATTAAGAACACTATAGCACTTCCTTGTTCTTTCTAATTTACGCATGCTTTCTTTGTGGTCCGACGAATACCAAACTATTTGATTACTTTATTAAAACACTTATTCCAACTACTTGAAGCTCGTTTAAGATCATAAATGGATTGTAACAACTTGCATGTCTTGCCATCACTCCCATTGACCTCGAAACCCTCGGGCCGTGACATATAAATGATCTCCTCTAAATCCCCATTTAGAAATGTCGTTTTTACGTCCATTTTCCATATTTCATGGTAATATAATAAATCAATTGCTATCAATTTTTTGTATAGACTTTAGCATTGTTATGGGAGAAAACATTTCATCATAATCAAACCCTTGAATTTGATGAAATCCTTTTGCAACTAGTCTAGCTTTATAAGTGCCCACTTGTCCATCTTCGTTTAGCTTTACCCTAAAAATCCATTTGCAGCCAATGGTTTTATAGCTTCGGGTATGTCAGTCAAAGTCCATACTTTTTTTAGTATATGGAATCCATTTAAAAAATTTCAATTGAGGTTAAGGAATTCTCAATAGGATTCGATAAAAATTTCTCATCAGAATAAAACCTATTCTTTTTATGTTCAAATGTTTGAGAATTTTTAGGAAATAGACCATGAATTTTATTTATCATTCAGATTTCATAGCTCTAAGCCAAAGTGGAGAGTCTTTAATCTATAGTGCTTGTTGGAATGAAAGAAGAGTGTCATTTTTTAAGACGCAATCCTCTTTCTCTCCATCCATGAGAAAACTATAGTACCTCAATGGTGACCGAGATTCCCTATTAGGACTTCTAATATGTTGCATGTTTTCGTATGATGGTGAATTTGATTCTCCCATGGGATCAGCCACTGTGTTAATTTCTCGGATCTCATCTAAGTCTACAACTTCACTATTAATTTCCATTGACAAAAATTCTTTTTTTAAAATGATAGCATGTGTGGAAACAATTAACTTTTATTCCTTAATGCTATAGAAAATATATTCCCTAGAATTCTTGGGATATCCAATAAATTTACGCAGAGCCAGTCTTGTCTCGAGTCTGTTAGCATGTTCTCAACATAGGCTGGATGGCCCTATACCTTTAAATAATTGAGCTAAGGTTTCTTCCCGTGCCACATCTCATACGCTGTCTTTGGCACACATTTATTGGGTATCAAATTAACCATATGTGATGCGGTTTCTAGCGCATATCCCCAATAGGAAAGAGGTAACTCAATTATATTCATCATGAAATGAACCTTATCTATTAGGGTTCGATTCCTTCTCTCCAAAACACCATGGTGTTGCAGTGTATGAGGTGGAGTAACCTGAGAGAAAATCCTATTATCTTTTAAGTATAGTTGGAGCTCTTGTCCAATACACTCACCTCCTTGATCATATTGAAGTATTTTAATCTTATGGCTCATTTAATTTTCGACCTCATTCTTATATTCTTTAAATTTGTCATAGATATCGGATTTGTTCTTCACAAGATACATATATCCTAGTCGTGAGAAATCATTGGTAAAGTTACAAAGTAAGAAGCATTATCTTGTGTTCTTATAGGCATTAGACCATATATATTACTAGATAGGAGACCCAAGAGTTCGTTTTCTCTACCAGTGCTCCCACTAAAGGGCTGTTGGTCGTTTTCCCTTTAAGATATGACTCATCTGTATCAAATGATTCGGAATAAAATGATGGTAGAGAACCTCCAGTTTTTAATTTGTATGTCGTTTCTCACTTATATGATATAGCCTATAATGCATTAGATAATTATTATTAATGTCAAAATTAAAGGAATTATTTATAACACACACATGATTAGAATTAAACACATAAATGCCATTATCCAAAAAACCATTGTAGATTATACTTCCACCAAACATAATGTTCATAACATTATCAACATAATGAAAACATATCCCGTCTAAGTCAATCTAGACACGTAAATTATTCCAAACATAAAGTGTTTAACATAATCGAAATTATTCAAAATTATTGAACTAAAAATTGGCACAACACCCCAATTCAGATAAAAATGAGATAAATCTAGCAAATCAGTAAGAAAATGATAAATAACACATGGATTTTTGTAGTGGTTCGATGAATTTTATGGCCTACATTTATTTTAATCTAATTGTAGATTGATCGTCATGAGTACAAGAGCTTTGCAACTTAATTTTTGATCTAGAACAGTAAAAGTAAGCTCTAAAATGACAATGGTGTGTAGGGAGTTGTAGAGAGTAGAAGATGATGAAAACGGAGGCCAAAAGTCTTTTCATTGTTTCTCTAGGCTTGCTATTTATAGGAGAATTATCCACCAAAGTCGTCAAATCGTGGAAGACCAGGTAAGGATCTAGATCCATGAGAATTGATAGGAATATGAGATCATCGCGTAGCATAAATCATGTTGGTACCGACATCAATCGGGTTGGTACCGAGATGATTGCCCTATGCAATCTATGGTCCTTCCTCCATTGTAGCTAGCATCTTCAAATCTCCCCACTTTTAGTATAACCTACCATCAATTCCTTTTTGCATCTAGATGAACTAGCTCATCTAGCATTTGTCTTTTTCTATATAGCTTTGGCAATCGCTAACTCACTCCTTCAGAGGTAGACCCTGAGGTAATCACCTGAGCACTCCTTTCTTTAACCATAACACGAATACCCAATATCCCAAAGTTGAAAAAACTCGATACCAACATCAATTATATCGGTACAAACATCTTTCGCTTTACAGACTTGGACCTCAAATTCCTAAAGGTTCTTCCCATTATCATTCCAAGCATGCCCCCAAGTTCTTGAACCATTTCGTCTTCGTCTTGGTGCCTAGATTCATTTGAAAGCTGCTCGCACCTATTTAAATACTGGATAACACTTGCTCCCCAAAGTTTTCTTCTATTGAAAATAAAGCATGCTTTGGATCAAGACAAGCGATATATAGATATCATCAATCCAGTAGTTATCTGACAATCACCTTTATGCATCATCTCTATTCAAAGAGCATCTGTTTGATCACTTTAAATAGGTTGAGCACCACTTTCCACACCAAGTTCCAGATCTACATCACTCTAAAGATCGTTCTGTCTTGGCCAAGTGAGAATTCCTTCTCTTCTTTTCTTTCTATTATTTTTCAATATACAGGTTGAATCATGTCGGTACTGAGTTCTTCATGTTGGTATTGACATGAATCGTGAACTGTCACTTAAACTAGTATAAGTATTGAGGGACTTTAGATGTTTCATTCACTTCATTTCTCAGCCTTGAATACTAGTTAGCTCCTACGATTTTAGATCCTCAACCATTGTTGATTACATGCCTCGACATCGCCATCTAGACACTGCCGCCTTTGCAATCTTAACTCCGGTAACCGCTCCTACTGCAGGCGAACTACATTGTTCCAAGGAACTCAATCCCAACTTCTTGGGTTTCCAGATTCCTCGATCTCGATTAAGTTGTGCTTTTTAGGCATAGTGCTACCATGGATATTGTGATGGCAATGCTACCGCCGCTCTACGCTTGTCATCGTTCGACTGCGGTTGAGATGTGGCCACCTCTTGATTCGTAGCTGATCATTTTCTTGTAGCCCAATCACTTTCAAGATTCAAATTGCCTAAAGAAAGCCTCGAGTTGAACTTAAAGTCAATACCATGAAATCTCAGGTTTTCCTTGATTGGTTTACTACAAGGTGTTGGCTTCGAGCTATGATCACCAATTCCATGGGTTTCCTATGATCAACTTGGTCTGCAAGTTCACTATACCTTGTTGGAAATTGGTGGAATATGAATCAAAGACTAAGCTTGGAACGGGATCATTCTGGAGAACGGTCATGTCGAATGCGCTCTGATGTCTAAATAGCCTCTTCAGTTTAAATCTTAAGCTACAACACAATCTTGTGTCCTTGCAAATAAGGATTCGCATTGCTTTGGACAGCGGTTCTATTATAATTCACTATATGATAATGGGTAATCTAATCCATAGTTTCATTGTGCGACGGAGCTCGTTTGCCAGCATGAAGTGTCAAGTACACTATGTTATGGACATATAAGGAAACTTCACATAGCCTCACCGACGTTCGAAATCCGATTGGTTAACACATGTCGACATCCATTGTATTCTGCATGTCGGTCACAAGGGTTTGAATTAAATTACGCCTTTTAAAGTAAAATATACCTGACTGCGTTCGATATCAATTTTTCTAGTTTGGAATGATTCGTCAATCGCTACATTTTAAAGTTGGATCTAAACCCTCAACTCCTGAAGCCGGCTCTTCTACCGTTCAGGCCTCTACGTCTACTCCAATTGGAGTGAGGTGGTTAATCATAGCCGAACTTCAAGGACAACTAGTTCTAGTAGCACCCCTCCAGAACCAACCCCCTTCATTGAATAAACAACGTAGACAAAGTTCTGAATGACCTTTCGGATCAATTACCATCAATATTAACTGCTGAATCACTTTGAACAATCAATCTTCATTATGGAATCTCGAAGGGTGACGTTTTATTGCCAAGAATCGATCAGTGGGCGCATAATCCTCCTCAGGTATACACCGGCTGCAATAAGTACATGTGCCCAAGTGGAGTCATCCCACCTTTCAACGGCTTCCTTCAATTGTTTTTACAAGTATTTGGCCTAGCTCCAACTCAAGTGCTTCATAGTGGATATGCCCTTCTTAACTCTTCATATGCTCTACTCATGATGCGACTATAGTAACCACCAAACTTTACGGAGCTGATGCATCTTCTAAGTTCAAGAAAAGAGTCGACTCACCCTCCTTATTAATCATCGAAGCCTGAAGTCTTTGCAAATTTATCTCCATCCTTCAAAACAAGCGTTCTTACTTCAAGAATGAATATTTATTCGTCCAAAGCCCCTTTGGCTTCAGCCGACTCTAGTTATCTGGATATAAGCCTTCTTCCTTAACTTCCTTTTCATGCTTGGATTCTCTTTATCCATGTATCTATCTACATTTCCATTCTCTTCACAATCTTCTCGAACGAGATGCTAGCGATGTGCTCTCTAGCACCTTGGAAACTTTGAAAAGCATTAACGATCAGCATCTCACCACTACTATGTACTTACAAACGATAGACTTCGCTAGTGTGGCGTTTTTAATCCCAACGGATATGACATTCTTCTTTCACTTCCTTCTAAGAAGTTTTGGGCTACTATCAAGCCTTCTGCCCCACTATGACTTCGACAATGATAATCAAGGAAGTGATGAAAACCGGGATGGTAAGATGAAAGTCAATGAAGAAGAGGAGAGAGAGTACTGGATGAAAATATTGCTAACATAATGGAAGAGGGAGTACGAGAGAAAATAGGTAAGAAGGATGAAGAACAAGAATGAGAAGGAAGAGAAGAGAAGGAAGAAGAACGAAAAGAAGAGGCCGATGAAGGTAATGAGGATGTCGACAAATGCGAAGACTTCAATCTCGGAGACAATGAATCGCATAGGGAAATATCTCCTAAAGGCGACATATTTCTTACACCGTGTCATCTGAAGTGGCTAATTATCAAGTCTTCACAACAAGGGCCAATCCTAGTTTGGCACCAGTAGGAGAAACAACTCCCCACATAGGCTCCTCAGAGAATATTTTTGGCTCCTTGAGCGATCTAGATATCCCAATCAAAAGCATGTTCAATGAGAGCCTCGGAGAGTATAACTTTCTATTTAGGGACCTCTTATTTGAGGGAGTAAAACCTTATCTTTACAAATCACCAACCACGGTATGTAGAATACTTAGGGAAATATCAATGCTTCACAAACCCTTAAGACCACGACACCAATACACTACAGTCGTCTTCAATTCAGTGCATTAGTCCTGGCACTTATTTCTCTTCTTTTTCAGGTACAATGGCAAGGGTCTGTATGGACTATCTTTGCTCAGGAGTAAGTCAGCGCCACTCATTCACCCCAATTTCTCGCTCGCAACACCTGGGGTACATATCGGGAGATAGAGGAGGAAAGGAGGATCAGACATGAGAGAGAATACCCTAAGGATGAGGAGAGAAGGAGGAGATACCGAATGGAGAAGGGCACCATGATTTTGGGAAGAACTCATGCATATTCTCGTGACTTCCCAAGGTCTATTTCTGGCTCGTTTTAGCCATGTACTCAACCTCAAGGTCTCCTACACCAACTCCAACGTCTTTGCCTTCGTTCACCGCCTTGTCAACTCTCATAAAATCCAAAGAAACCTTGGGCTATAATTCTCTACCACCATCCTCTCTAGGTCAATCCACTATTATCAACACTAGAATGTAGGCGATCTACCTGGCTATTGCTAAATTGGGGTGATGTTCGATTATAATGTCAAAGATATCTCTTGTGGTGATGCTAATTGCAGGGTCAAGAGGATGAATGGTTGAGTAGCATTTTGAATGGAAGAAGCTCGTCAAAACCCTTTTTGATGTCAATAGAATTAATCAAGTAGAAATATTGTCGTTCGAAGGTGAGAGGAGATCCCATGATAATATCATAGCGGGTTACAAGTCTGAGTTGGAAATAAAACAAAGGACGAAGCTCTCCAATCAGCCCGAAACAGCCACACATACTTAAGCTCTCAACGTCATAAATGGCTAATGCAAGAAAACTCAACAAGAGAGCGATGTCCTCACCGTATAAGGTAAGGCGAAGGAAGAGGTGCTTCAGGCCAAAGATAAAGAGCTTAAAATACTTCAGGAAGAAGTTGACATGCTTAAGGATGATATAAAAGGCAAAATAGACTCCGAAAGCTAGGCTCAAATCCATTTTGCTATGGTCGAAGTCGAAATCAAAGAGCTTAAAGAGCAGGCAAGAAGGAGCAACAAGGAAATGAATGCCAACCTCGTACAATTCTTTGCAAATGTCATTGAGGATTAAAATATGAAATGGCTAAAGGATAGCTACCATATTACGCTTGTCGATGCTTGGAAGGAGATTCTCCAGTGATCAACTAGGGCTAGAGAAGGCATGCTTGAAGATGAGCTAATATTCTAGCTTTGGAGAAAGAAAAAGCCATCCTAACCGAGGAGAGTACGGCCATGGTAAGACGTCCATTGAGTCTCTTATTGATCCTAGTGCATTGGATCGAGCATAATCATCAACTCCAAAATCTACATACCCAGTAATGGATGATACACCTCTTGTGGTGGCTACTTCTGAGGTCTTCGATATTGAAATTCCCATCTTTACTTCAATGGCTATTGAAGAACCTTATATTCCACTTCTTATCTCTTAGCCCATTCAATCATCTATCAAAGAAGGTGAGATTGCCGTGTCTCTAGCAAAAGGATCTTCTTTCGATGAAGGTATACCTCTCGTCTTCCCCATATTTGAGAAACTTCAGTTCTCGCTCGAGGTCGTCACTAACCTTTACTTCACTATCTTTGAACTTACAGGTCATCCAATGGTTCCTCCTCCTCCACAACCAATCGCTCAGGGTTTTGGTCCCAATGTTATCTCTACCACGTCAACCTCTAACATTATAGAGCCAATCGTCCCAACTCCTCCTTCCAACTCTGGCCCTGGTCCCGATTCATAGAAAATAGGGACATTGGAAGGGTTGAAGGAGACTATGAAATCCTTGGAGGAAGATGTTATAATTACCTACGCGAAGGACCCAGACAACACATCACGATGGATGAGAGGTTGAGGATTGACTATGTGAAGACTAAAATCAAATCTGAGTCGGGAACTGAAAAGCCTACCATCGGCTCTATTAATTCAAGCCTAATTCTGAAGTTTCCTCCCATAAAATTTAAGCCCTAAAAGGCTGTAGCACTGGTGGTTCCTCCTATTTTGTGATCCAACCATCGACAAGCTCGAAGACCCTCTCAATGATGACTGAAGGAGAAATTATACCTTTCAAGGGGAGTACTCCAAAAAAAGGGAAGGATAAGCACGAGAAGGATTCGAAGAAATGCCACGTGAAGAATGATTGCATAGGAAGCAGCAAGCGGGGGAAAAAGAAATAGGCTTTCGGTTAAGTTTTCGTAAAAGCAGCCTCAACGCTTTTTGATGCATTTTGGTTTTGCTTTTCATGTAGGCCAGCATTGTGCTGGAGCAGCCCCCACAATACTCGTATATAAAAAGTGAATGTAGATAAGAAACTATTTCCTATACAATCTTTGTCATATATACATATTTGCACTTTTATTTCATTTCTTTATTTACTACTGCGTGCACATAAAATATAATTATATGTGATGCTTGATGGTTTATATTATACATGCTAGAATCTATGGAATTCTATTATATATTGCAGCTCTGTACATATAAGTAAATTTCTACGATTGCTCAATTATACTTCATTGCATAGTACTGTTTATCATCGCCAAAGCATTTCTATTTCTATAATATAATAGAACTTGTTGTTCGATTTTCACCTCCATAGCCGACCTTGTTTATTCTCAATCAAATTCCATCCAGCCGTAAACAAAGTTATAGTCAAAGAAGTGTTCAACTTCTTATCATTTCCTATCTCTACGAAACAATACTTCGAGTGTCTTTCTCTCGATACCATATTTTGATCTCGCCTGTCTCCTGGCATAGATTGAATTTTTCTGTTGACCTAGGTCACTTGTTTTTAGCCGAGCATAACCCGTCGGGCCGTAAGTGTGGCTATCGATCCCTATCTCTGGAGATTGATATTTCAAATGCTTATCAATGTGCATTGACATTCGATCTTGCCTATCTCTGGTCGTTGATTGAAATAACTTCCTGACCATTGTCGTTTGTCCTTGGTTAGTCATGTTTTGCTAAACTGTAAACATGGCCATGAAATCCTCAATTATACAATGATTCTTATCTCTAGGAATTAGTGTTCCGGGTGCCTATCTCTGGGAATCCGCTCTTGATCATACCTATCTCCAAGTGTTGATCGAGAGTATTCAATAATGATCATCGCTTATCCTCAGCCAAGCATGTCCTGTCAGACTGCAAGTGTAGTTGTGAAAGCTTTAATATCACACCAGTTCCTATCTTTGGGAACTGGTGCTTTGGTTGCCTGACTCTGGGCATCCCACATTGACTTTTCCTACCTCTGGACATTAGTCAAGATCGAAGGGATAAGGGTGAATTGTCTAATATATCCTTGTATGATTATACTCCCTTGACCAGATCATGAATCAAAGTATTTGGTCGGTAGCTATCTCCAGGTACCTGATTGTGTTGCAAATCATGCAACACAAGATTTAGCTTACAAGAACATGGTTCCATTGGTTCTAGAAGTTAGCTTTATTTATGAATAAAAGAAATAACAAGTTCTGCCTTATGATATTGCCCCCGTTTCACTAAGGTGGCTTATTTGCAGGAAAAAAAGTAAATAGATCTAAGTGAAATAGCAAAGTAAGTGTTCGTTATTCCATGCTGGAGGAATCAGGATCCCATCAACAGTGGCTAGCTTGAAAATTCCATCTCCAAGCTTTTGTTCAATCGCAAAGGGACCTTCCCAATTCAGACCAAGTGCCCCATACCTAAAAGAACTCACTTCAAAATGAGATCCCTTCCCTAAAAGTATGGTTTCAAACAATGGAATTGGAGTGTCGTGCTACTCTTTTCTGGTAAGCAGCTACCCTCGGTTCAGCTTTTTCCCGCTTTTCATCAACCAAGTCGAGGGACTCAAGCATGAGTTCCTCGTTCATCTTAGGATCATGGTTTCTTCGATAGAAAGGAATTTCCAGTTCTATCGGAACCATGGCCTCGGCTCCGTAAGTCATGATGAATGGAGCATGCTCGGTCGTGTACTTATGGGTCATTCGGACTTTGCTAGGGGTAGTTCGTTGACCTAATTGCCCTTGGATTTTGTAAGATTTTTCTTCAGGATGAATGTTATGATTTTATTCACCACCTCTACCAGTCCATTCGCTTGCAAGCGTGCTACGATCGAGAAACTCTTCTCAATTTTGTACCTGTTACAGAAGTCAATGAACTCGACACTCTCAAATTGAGTTTGATTGTCAATTATTAATTTCTATGGGACCCCAAATCGGCATATAATGTGCTTCACTGCAAAGTTGATCACTTTTTTCGTTGTGATCATAGCTAGCAGTTCTGCTTCAGCCCACTTTGTGAAATAGTCCACAGCTATACTAGCATACTTTGCTTCACCTTTCGACGTCGGTAGCACACCAATTATATCAATTCCCTAAATTGCAAATGGAAATGGGCTAACCATTTACGTAAGCTTGGTATATGGGGCTATTGGAATCTTTGCAAACCTCTGGCATATGTCGCATCATCTTGTATAATCAGAACCAACTGGATTAGTCGTAGGCCAGAAGAATCCATAGTTAAGAACTTTCTTTGCTAACATCTTCTCCCTAGTGTGATCACCGTAGCTTCCATCATGCACTTCCAAGAGGAATTTTTTAGCTTCATCCTCAATGACACACAATAACAAGGGGTTGGAGAAGCCTCTCATGTATAACACTTCCTCTTGCAGTATAAACCGTGGCACTCTATGAAGGAGTTTCTGTCATTCATTCCATCCATGGGGAATAATTCCCTTTAGCAAATTGCCTTTGATTAGAGTCATCCATGACTCCATTTCCTCTTCAGTCTCAAGATCCAATCAACATCCATCTGGTCGATGCTTGGAGCCGGAAAAACTTTGACTAGAACCAACCCCATCAGATGTGCATCTCTAGAGCTGGCTAGCTTGGCTAGTGAGTCTGCATTTGTGTTTTCCTATCTAGGGTTATGTGTTATTGTATAGTGTTCAATGCAATTTAACAGTTCCAACGTCTTTGTTAGGTAAGGGGCAAGTCTCTCTTCCTTAGCCTAAAATTCCTTTTTACATGGCTTACCACCAATTGAGAGTCGCTGTATACATGCAATGTCCTAACTCCCAGTTCCTTCGTTATCTTAAGTCCGGCTATCAACGCTTTATACTCGGCTTCGTTATTCATTGTCAAAAACCCTAACTTTAGTGTGTAGCATAACATTTGTCCTTATGGTTTTACAAGAACTACTCCTGCCTTAGAATGACATTCGTTAGAAGCTCCGTCTATGTATAACTTCCATAGAACAGGTTGGACCATATCATCTTCCTCTTTTCCATTACGGAAAATAAACTCAGGAATGAAATCTGCCAATAAATGTCCTCTAATCGCCTTTCAAAGATGGTAAGTTATGTCATACTAGTCAGCTCGATATTCCACTTCAACAATCTTCATGAGATCTCGGGTCGATGTAGTACTTGTTTTAAGGGATGATCCATCAATACCTTTATTGGATAAGCTTGGAAATACGGTCGTAATTTTCTTGTAGCAATCACTTAACAATTGCCAGCTTTTCCAATCTTGGATAGTTCTTTTCTACTTCGGTAAACCATTTACTGATATAATATACAGGGCTTTAGATCTTCGTCTCTTCATGTACCAAGGCTACACTCAGTGCATGAACATATACTTCTAAGTATATAAACTAATCTACACCTTCCAAAGGATTCGATAGGATCGGTGGTCTCTCCATATGCTTCAGTAATTCCTGGAAAGCATCCTGACATTCCTTTGTCAAGACAAACTTTCCCTTTTCCTTTTTTAGGGCATCGATGAATGGTATACAATTATCAATTGCTTTGGAGATGAATCGATTCAATGCAGCGAGCTTTCCATTCAAGCTCTGCATTTTCGTCCTCGTCCTTGGGATAGTCACATGGTTTAAGGCATTAATCCACTCTGGATTAGCCTCAATGCCTCTTCAATTCACAATGAAACTCAAGAATTTCTTCATTGTCACTCTGAAGGAACATTTGAATGGATTTAACTTTATTTTGAACCTCTGCAGCATATCAAACATCTCGAAAAGATCATCTATGTGGTTCATCGATAGTTGTGACTTCATAAGCATATCATCCACATACACTTCCATAATCCATATGATTTTACTTTCAAACATTCTATTTACCAATCGCTAGTGGGTAGCTCCAACGTTCTTCAAACCGAACAACATAATTCAATAACAGTACAGGTCCAAACCAGTGATGAAACTCGTATGCTCCTAATTTGGAACATGCATTGCTATTTGATTATAGCCGAAGTACACATCCGTAAAGAATAACAATTTGTGTCTGCTCGTTTATTCTATAAACTGGTCTATTTTCGACAGTGGGAAGCTGTCCTTTGGGCAGGTTTTATTCAAGTCCGAATAGTCGATGCATGTCTGTCATTTCCAATTTTCTTTCTTAACCAACACGACCCATTATGGGTACAAGGTGCATGGATAAAGCCATTTTCCTTCAACTTACCCACTTCTTCTTTCAACGCAACAGATTGCTTTAGACCCATAATGAACCTCTTCTGCTTCACAGAAGGGCATTTTGAGTTAACATTCAATGTGTGGCACGCTATCTCCTGCGATATTACACACACGTATGAATGTGTCCAGGAAAATACATCTAAATTTTCTTGGAGAAAGCCAGCTAACTCCTTTCTCAATCTGGTTCTAAGCTGAGATACGGTCTTAAGGACCTGATTAGGATCATCCATATCAATCGGGACGTTGATCGTCAGCTCTGTTGGCGCTGCCTGCACATCCTCTAGCTCCTTCCAAGGATCCATGTACTTGAAGAATTTGCTATGGCTCCTGAACCAGTGCTTGGGTATTGATTACTATGCATCCGCAGCCTTGATGCAGAGAGCTTTCTTTACACCCTTTCCCTTCTTTCGTTGCTTCGCCTCTCCGAGCTTAAGACATAACATTCACGACCTGCACTTTAGTCTCCTCGGATAGCGCCAACCCATTATCTGTTGGAAACTTCATCATCAGGCACCAAGGAGCCAGTGCTACTCTAACACTGGCAAGGGTCGGTCGGCCCAAAAGGCGTTGTAAGATGAAAATTCATCAATAATATCAAACATTTGCATCCAAACAATCATGTGCACCTGATTCAAATGGGAGGTCAATTGACTCGATAGGATCCTTTGTCTCTCCATTAAATTCTTGAACCTTAGACTTACTCAAATTGATGTCATTTGGATTTCTTTTCATCCGATCCAAAGTCTTCTTGAATAGAATGTTAACTGAGCTTCCATTATCTATCAACACTCTACGTATATTAGTTGGCCGAACAACGATCGTAATTTCCGTAGGATCAAGCGTCAGCGCTTCGATCCCGTCAAACTCTCTGTTATGGAACACAATATCATCTTTCATTAGCCTCAGCTTTTTTTTGGAGCTCCGTCTTCGATGGCAAAGCAGTACTCCTACGGTATTTACTTCAATGAGCTTCTATATCATTCCATTCATTCTAGCACTTCCCCACTAGATGATATCCTCCAGTTATCGTTTTTTTTAAATTTCTACCATCGAATTGCATGGGCCCCTCTCCGTTGGACCCAAGTCTATCCTTTTAGGCATTCTAACCCTGAGGTCTAACATCCTTTTCATCATCCTATATATCTCTCACATACTGCTGCAACTTGTTCTTTCATATTAGTTCTTCAATCACATCTCGTAGGTAGCGACACTCATTGTATTGTGTCCATAAGTGTCATGGAAGTGACAATACTTCCAAAGCATCATGGAGTTTCTATTTCCTCCCTTCGAGGTGGTTTCTTATACCTTTTCCCATCATTGTTGATCTACTTCCTGAATTCCACATTGCAATCATTTCTACTTCACTGCCTTTTTCATCCTCCGAACTGTCTCTTTTCTAGATCTACAGTGCTCGCCCTCATCTTTCAAATTTTCACTCAAATGTTCTGAATTCTCTTGATTTTGCAGGCTTTCCTTTTGAAGAGGCAATTGCTCTTCGACGTTCATCTGTTGGGTGCTTCATTATTTGATTAGGTCAAGGTTTTGTGATTTTGGGTTTGGCGTGAGCTGTTTCTGTGTATTCGTCTTTGCTGTCTTGCTTTTTGTGCCTCTTGGTTAGGCTACTAGTCTTGTTTCTTCCCTACCGTATTATCATCTTCAAATTTGGTGTCCATGGCAATTGCTTGCAATGGCGGCTTTCATATTTGTAGATTTTTGTGCCTTCAATAGGCTCTTTGGGTTGGTACTTGTTTCCAATTTCTTTTCGATTTTGGCTCGAGTTTACTTTTCTGGCATTGACGACACTATTTGATATTTGCTTCTTCCCGATGGAATTGTATTTTTCCTTGGAATATATGGTCATTTATTCATGTATACTAGTTGTTGTATCTACTTGAGGTCTTCCTTGGCCAGTTTTTGTTATCTGCTTCATTGCGGAATAAGTCATTTCTACTTCACTTGATGCGCAATGTTTGAAATTTTGTTTCTTTTTGTCTGCAAGCTTTTCTATGGTATAGTTTACGGACTATGATGTCTTGGATTTCATAACAATGATACTTGATGCAAGTGCTTGGGCCAATGGTCATGTATTGATATTGTTCTGATGTATCTTAGTTTTGTTAGATTTGTATGTTCATATGGGATGCTCCATAAGTGGAGGTTATATGTGACTGGATGTGAAGCCTATTAGTAGTAGTTTTGGCATGTTTCCAAACACCTGTGCTCTGGCTAGTATTAGTTGTTCAATCAATTGCCGAGGCATCTTTGCCTCAAACTTGTATTTCAATTGTAAAGTGGTATGGCCTTTATAAAATCAGCTTGTCTGCGCAAAATAATAATACTTTATTTAACAAAATTATATATGTATATATATATATGTATGTATGTATCTAAATATATATATATTTATATAATTATATCAATTATGAAAACTAAATAAAAAAATATTGTTTTTATTGCATTCCAGATTGAATACACAACACATGAAATATTTAACTATAATTTTATATTATTAAATTGTGTGTGTGTGTGTATTAATTAGTCAAAAAGTTTTAGAATAATGTTATTAATATTTTCATAATATATTTTACAAATTTTAGATATTTAGAAATTCAAACATGATAGTTTAAGGTCAAGAAAAAACATTCATAATTTTCTGAATCAAAAATACTTTTTATTAATTATTTATTATCGGTCGCACATATAATTGATTTTTAAAATTAAAAATTTTAATTTTCATATTCTAGCATTTTGGCAAAGAGATAATATAATGATGAAATAATTTTATAAAATTTAAAATATAATTTTCAAAACATAAATTATTTTGTATGAATTATTCAACTAGTATTTTGATTTAAATAATAGTAAATAATTATAAAAAATACTTTGCTGCTACTAAAAATTATAACTAGTGTAAATATGCATATATAAAATATAAGATCAATTATTAACATGATATAATGATATAATTAAATATAAATCATTTAATTTATTCTATATAACATACTAATATATATATATATAAATTAACTAATAAAAGAATAATAATTAAAATAAATTTATTCGGCTGTGTATACATTAAATCTAAAAAATTGGTTTTTTTATGTATTTAACTAATATATATACATATAACCAATCTAATATGTGACAACATTGATACTTATAAGAATCTCACCTAACTAACAATATAATAATGATATACAAACAAACAATAGAATATTATACGGTAATCATAAGTCATATGGTATAGTAAACACATACCAAAAACAATGCCTTGAAGTACACCTCGTAACGATGAATCTCCTTCCTCAGAACTCTTCTCAATTCGGCAGACTGCTAATCCTTGAATTGTATACCGTTGACTACCTAATAGTTGTTGCTTTCAAAATTGATTTGAGATGAATTTGTTAGAGCTCCTATGTAGATAAATTTGACTAGCATTGATGGAAAATGTAGCCAAAAAAGGTCCTTTTTGCATTAGGGTTAGGAGTCCTTTTATAGTGGAAGGAATAGAGAGAAAGGTGGATCATATCTCTTACCCATTCTTCTAAAATCTGAGACATCCATCTAAAATAACCCTAGCCCATTTTTAGCCACCTCCTACATCCCTATTGCTGCTAAAATATCACCATAATATCATGGGCTAATAGCCCATTTAGGTTCAAATGAATATTACTAATTATATCTTAATTGCTTGTCAATATCGTATATTGATCAATATATTTATAACTTTTATAAATATATACAATAATATTTATTCCTCAAATCATATTCAAAATTTTATAATCAAAATTTCATAAATATTAATTAATTTAATTAATTTATGACAATTATAATCTAATTAACTCGTTTGGTCTAAAGAGAAATCATCATTTCGGTTATGTGACTCGTTGGGTGTAAATTTGGTCAGCGCTTAATGTAACGACCTAGAATTTCTGTCATTTGAAATTCGTATATTTAATTGATTTTAAATATTAACAAGTGGAATTTGTAAGCTGAATGAATTAAAATTCGAATATAGAGATTTAATTGTTTAATTAAATCGACAATTTAAATTTGAAATTCCAGAAATAATTGAAAAATGGATTAAATGTGAATAAAAATGATTTATAAAGTTATATTAAATCATATTGGAGTTAGAATGATGTTTGTGAACTTTTAAAATTGAATTAAAAGTAAATTTGTGAAAATTGAATATTTTAATATTTAATTGACGAGTGAAAATAGTCATTTTTCAAACAGTCTCGGATTTCGACAAAACCAGTTTAATCAGATCCGTAATGTTAAATTATTGTAAGATTTTGAATTTCGTGTCAATCGGATTTACGGTTTGTCCGGGGCAAGCCAAAACACATCGAAATCGTTTTAATCAGTTTAATTTAAATCTGATCGTTTATTTCCGTAACTCTCACATACGATCGAATTAGCTCCCTAAACACATTCCATTGCGTTCGGAACGCGGGTAAAACCTTAGAAACGCCAGCCGGCACGCTTCGTTTGGAGTTCGGAAAATTTTCGATGAATAGTGTTCTACAAAATTTCTATAAAAGGCCATAACTTTTCACTTTTGCAAAACAATTAGGGTTACAAAGCCCTGGCCGCCAGTTCAAACAAATCAATGGCTGAAAACTTCAATTTTTCTTCCCTTAATCTCTCTCTATCCGTAAACAATTACGTGAAACGCTCAACTACAATGTTGTAGTGCTCGACAAGATCTTTCAATCTATACAGATATGATCGACTACGGCGTCGTGTGGAGGCCAAAATCTGCTCGCGTTCTCCCCTTGTTCGCGCGCGTTTTTCGAGAGGATATGACGACCGAGTTCGCCGTTGTCGTGGCCGTGGGTAGCTCTCGTGGTGGGCGTTTGAATGGAAGTCTCTGATCATCTTCAAGTGGCTCGTGGTGGGCGCGATAATTCAATGATAGATGGCGGCTATGGGTTCTTTTTTTGTGCGTGCTAACCTGGTGATGGAGGAAGAAAGAAGGTGTGGCCGAGATTCTAGGGTATGGGAATGAACGGCCCAGATCTGGGAAGGTTAAAAATTTAAATAAAAGAAAAAGAAAATTGTAAATTGAATATATATAAAATCGTATTAACTTCTAAATTGCATATCCTTTTGATACGAGGTCGGAATTCGACGAAACGAATTGCGTCAGGTTCGTTTTGTCGAGCACTACGCAATGAAGCTGGATTGGTATTTATTTGAGCTAGTGAAAATTTTGGTTGAAAATAAACGCTTGTTTAATTTTAATCGGAATAAATCGCTATCGCGACAACTAAAAGCAAGGTGAGAACTCCTCACTCAATCGAATTGTTTCGATTTAAAATTTTAAATAGTTGAGATTTAAAATTGTTGATAGTGTTGATTATGTGGATTGGATGATAATTGCTATCTGTTGTGTTGAATAGACCCTATACGCCGTATATTAAGCGGAGGTTATTTATTAAAAACATATACCGCGATAATTCCATTGTGAAGTGGAATTGGTATTATATATTTATTTGGAGTTGATTTCCCATATTATATAGCGGATGAGACCATATTGCGCCACATAATAGCGGATAATATTTATAAATCCCATATACCGTGATATTCCATATTGAAGTGGAACTGGTATTGTGCTAACATCTGTGGATGCAGGGAAACAGGTTGGAGGGATCCAACTGGATTCCTCAAACATTTGAATTTATTTCAATGTTGTGTGTTGATTTATTTATAATCTCCGTGTGATTATATTGTGATTGAAATTGTTGACGGCTATAATTTAGCCGAATATATTTTCGGTATCGTTGGATACCAGAAATAAATAAAAATTGGATTTTTAAAATTTAAGTTGAAAATTTATCGAAAAATTTATTTTTGAAAATTGGATAAATTAAAGTGAAAATTAGTCACGCATCCTTAAAACGGAACTTAATTTCAAAGCGGGTCCCTGTCATAAAGAATATATATTCTACGTCCCTGTTTCTGTTTTCCGCTAATTTATTCCCCAAATTACCCTGCGTTTGTGCGAGCTCTAATTCTTCTTCTTATTTTTCGATTTAAATGAAAAACTGCAATTAAATTGAAGACGAATCAAGTTTTTTTATGAAATATGATATTCTTAATATTTACAGTTATAAATAATTGCAATAAATTTCTGCAGATATATACGATAGTTGCAGAAATTTCTGCAACTATACGCAATAGTTGCAGACATTTCTGCAACTATACGCAATAGTTGCATTTGTGCAACTATATGCAATAGTTGCAGAAATGTCTGCAACTATACGCAATAGTTGCAGAAATTTCTGCAACTATTGCAAATAGTTGCAGATAATTCTGCAATTATTTGCAATAGTTGCATTTCTGCAACTATTTGCAATAGTTGCAGTTATTTCTGCAACTATAAGCAATAGTTGCAGAAATTTCTGCAACTATACGCAATAGTTGCAGACATTTCTGCAACTATTTGCAATAGTTGCATTTCTGCAACTATTTGCAATAGTTGCAGAAATGTCTGCAACTATATGCAATAGTTGCAGATATTTCTGCAACTATACCCAATAGTTGCAGACATTTCTGCAACTATACCCAATAGCTGCAGACATTTCTGCAACTATACCATATAGTTGCAGAAATATCTGCAATTTTGTGCAATTTTTATGAATTTGAAAAAAAATCGAACTGTTAAATATTTGCTGATTTGTCTGCAAATATTTGAAATAATTGCACCTTTAATACAAATATAAATTTTTGGTATCAACAATGGATCTCATTTTAAAGATCATAAAATTTGTGATTTTTTGGTGAAAACGGTATGTTGATCAGGTTTTTGTAAATAAAGTTATACACGTTTGAAAAGTTTAAAACATAAAGGGTATTTGTGTATTTTTGCGTGCGTGAATTTGAAAATAGGGAGCGGAAATGTAAATGTTGGTTGTGAAGGATGTTTTATCTATTTTAAAACTTGTTAGGGATGTGAGCCAAACTATCCCTAAATTAAAAGGAGTTTTAAAAGATAAAAGTCTTATTTTTGAACTGTATTGAATTAAATTTCAAATTTCGGGGAAAAGGGGCTTAATAAATGGATTTCGAAAACTATTATTTATAAGTTGAGAATTTATTTAAAATTTGGATTTTTGAATAGTTTGGAAAATAAAGGAATTTATCTTCTTAAAAAGGAATTTATTTTAAAAAGGAAATAGATTTAGAAAACCATTTGGTAATCGATTTTTGGTGATTGAAAATAAATCTTTTGGAAATGTTTGGAAATTTATTTGGTGTTTTGAAATTAATTTGGAAATCAGTTTGAAATTAATTGATTATTAATTTACTATAACTAGTAAAATTTATTTATCGAAAATTTATTTGATCTAAATTAATCAGATAATCAAATTAATCCTACTTATGGATGTTTGGATTATATTGGATGTCGAATTGTTTGACATCTTTGATGTGTGATGCTTTGTGATATATCCTGTTCTGTGTTGTGATTTGTGATCTGTTTATTTGTGATATATATATATCTGTGATCTGTGAATGAAAGATAAGCGTTATCGTTTATACCGCTTATCAATTATATTGTTATATTTGATCTGTGATGGTTGAATGTTGTTGCACTATTGTGTTAAACCCGTGGACTACACAATCCACACACAAATGTGGATTTCACGTGGAAATCGGTTAAGTCACAGATTTTTATAAATTTTGGAAAATTGAGTTTTTTGAATCAAAAATGTTTTGGGATTGGAATTGAAAGTTTTTGAAATAAGTTTCAGAAATAAAAGTTATTTTAAATAACTTAATAGAATTGGAATTTAAATCATTTGATTTAAGTTTGAATTCAATATTTTGAAATTGAATTCAATAATTTGGGAATTTTGGTTTAAAAGATTTTATAAGTATAAAAGGTGTTTATATGGGTTTTTAACCATTTAAAATATGGTTTTGGAAATTTAAATTTAAATTCAGGTTTTATACTTGAGTGGCTTTAACCTGTGTAATTGTAACCAGTTTTTTCCCAAAACGAAAACTATCTGTTTTCAAATACTAATAGCTTTCATAAAGTGAAAAGATTTCCAACTTTTATCGAAACAACTCAAGTTAAAATGAAATTGTGAATAGTTTGAAAAAAACTAGGAATTAACCTTTGTGAAAATGATTAAGCTTGATTTTGAAATCAAAGAAGATTTTAAAAGGTGTATCTTTTATATTATAAAAGACTTGAATTGTGTATAGTTTCGAAAGCTATAAATTAAATCTTAATTTAAAGATTTAATGGGTTAATCAAATTGAAATGGGAAATTGATTTGGAAATCTGTAAATGAATCTTTGTGAAACTGGGTAAACTTTGTGAAGTAAATCTTTTTGTTTAAAGATTTGAAATGGTAATTTGTTTAAACCATTTAAAGGAAAGGATTTGGGTAATAAGTTGTGACTTAATTGAAATCCCTATATCCATATGTTTTGAAATATTGTGCTCACTATTCGGGTTAGCCGGCAAAAGACCTTTGTGTCATATAACCCATTCCGAATTAGTGATACGACGATATGGATCGTATTGAAGACCGGTGGTAAAGACCGGGTATTTGTGAAAACGATAGAATGACCTATCGATTGTCTCTGCACCGTTAGCTACGGTATAGAGATTTCCTTTGTGATGGGAAGTTCGATCGGGATTGTGAATACCCGGATTGCAAGGGCTTCTTCGGAAGTGCCTTCGGTTCTGTTCGAACCCATAACAGACTTGTATGGTTACATGTCTGACATTACATTTTGAGATATAAAGCTGATTTCTTTCAAATACATTTCTGTTGGTGACGGAGAATTTATTCTCTTAGCTTAACACTCTTTTCTGAGACGTACGAGCTCAGAGGTTATGTAGTTGAAATTTATCAGTGATATACTCCCAATTTGGTAGTGTGGCAAGCTGAGTGTTGTTGTGTGATGATCATTTATTGATCATTTGTGATCAAAGCGTGGCTTTGTGAAAAAGCGTAGCTTTGTGGACGAGACTTCGTCAGACCTCACAGACCGGAAATGGTCGAAACAGGAAAGATGCGGCAAGGTATCAGGGGTAGCTTCCCTAGGGTATGACCATTCCTTCTGGAAAAGGGTAGTATCATGGTATGGAGCCCAGATACTTACTCATGTGGACACACTATATTTACTACTGTGTGATGTGTTGGTGACGAGCGCTCGGATAAAGGTCCCAAAGGACCGGGGGTGGCATATCTCAGGTTTACTACCCGGGAACGGGGTAACCGGCCTTGTGTTGGCAGAGAGCAGGTTGTCTCTCGGGGCATCCCGCCAGAGGTGTTCCTACGTGGCATAGGAAGTTCCTTAGCCTGACCATTTGTCGGCAATCCAATTTCCATTACGAACCTTGTACGGTATTAGTTGTAGAACCTTCCATTTAATGTGGCAGCTATAGTAGGCATAGTATAATGGTACCTATGCTGGCTAAGATTAATATTATATTTTCGAAATGTTTTCCACTATGCACTAATAATAATAATCCAATGATTTGTGTAGTAAGCATGTTTAACTATCATAAGAAGAAATCTCCTCCAATTCTGCGTTTGCATTGTGTGTGTGGCGGGAGGTCTTATGGTAGTTTTATTTTCCGAAAGCATTGCGGATATTTTCCACTTCCTTTGTTGTTGTTGTTTTAAAGATAATAACTGTTTTAGTTCTCACACCAGTCAACATGACTGACCTGGAGTTTATTGTTTCCTTCCTAAACTCTGGGTGCCCACCAATTTCCACACGGGCAGTCTAGAGTCAGGTTATCAGGTCATTCTGAATTTAGGAGATGTTGTGGAGCTCTGTGGCGAGATGGATGGCGAGACGTATCACTTGTATATGATATTATTATTCCGCTGTGTATTATGTATGAGGACAAGTTATATAACTGTCCAGTAGTGTTGTATATTATTGTTGTAAACTCTGATGATGATGTAATGTATAAAATGATATAGTTCTTTGATTTAAAGATTATTCATTTATCTATTATATATTGTTCCGCTGCGAATGTGAGATTCTGATATTGTTCTGTGTTTTTCTGTTGTTTCTTCTTTCTTTTTCTTCTGTCTTCTGTCTTCTTCTACCTCTTCTTTTTCTCCATAACAATTCGGTTTTCCGGCATTCGATTGCTCGGCAGTTGATACAGTGGACGTATTGATGTCGATTTTCGGAAGTCGAAAATGCTGAAACGTTACACTTAACATCGAACTATTCAAATGTTAACGTTCACACGTCACTTAGCAGTTGGTGTGATATTTTGGCCAAATTTATTCCTTACTTAGTTTCAATAAAATCTAATTTTACTTTAATTAAGCGTTACTCGGTTGTGACATTTATTTACACCAATTCTCTTCGTCAAAAGTATATCATTTTGAACTTATTGAATGTGGTAATGGTCAAAATCCCAACATCGTTCATATTCAATTTTATACAAACACAAAGTCCTTGATTCAATAATAAAAATTATTATTAACCGTACTACTCTAGCCAGAGATTTTGACTTTAGGTTGACTTGAGTTGACTGTGATATTAACCCAGTATAACTGAGGAGACGAATCCTTTCTTGAATAGTGTCTCACTCTCAATATTCCACTCGACCCAACTATAGTCACTCGATGGTCGTTGTGCCATGATTTGACTATAATCAAAGCCGAGTTTTCATATTGAAGATTGGCAGTATTCTCAAGTCGAGAGAACCGTCTAAATTAGTCATGTCGACATTTTCTATTTGACCTTAGTTATATTAACCAACAGAAAACTATCGAACGATTCATTCCGTATTTTTCCAATAACTATCACTACGTAACCTCTAGGTACTCCCAGCAGACATGAGATATACACTGCCCATCTTTTAGAGAGTGCTATGCACTCTAGTCTCAATTAACACATCAATACCCAATTTCTTTATATCTTGACTAGAACATTTAAAATGATGTGTTTCATAATATTATGATACAATACTCATGATTACAACTATTTGTACTATAACATACACACCATTTATGGATTTCCTGTTAAATTTTTTTAATTAATTATTTAATTATTTATAACGCATTATAACAAAATATATAATAGAATGAAAAACACCTTTATTACGAACGAGAATTGATTACAGAGTTAATTAATTTACAACAAATTAAGAGTTAATTAATTAATAATAAATTACAGAATAACCCCTAGGGCATACCCCTAAACTCTATCAATCTCCTAATTGCACTTGGAGCCAATTATGGAATCTCAGTCCCATCCCTTCAATCAGCTTTTCAAGAGCCGAACGAGCCAGGCCTTCAGTGAATGAATCTGCTATGTTGTCCTTAGTATCTACCCTTCGTATCACGACTTCCATCTTCTCGACAAACTCTTTAATTAGGTGGAACTTTCAAAGAATATGCCATGACTTCTTGTGTGCTTAGGGATCCTTTACAATCTGTATCACTGCATTGTTATTGGAGAACAATGCTATATGGTTCTCGGTATCTGGAATCACTCCGAGCTCACTCAAAAACTTGCGCATCCAAACTACCTCTTTAGATGCTTCATTGAGGGCTACGTACTCGATCTCCATTATGGAATCAATAACTGTTTCTTGTTTGGAACTTTTCTAACTAACGGCTCCGCTATTAATTGTAAAGACAAAACTAGACATCAATTTACTATCATCTATGTCACTTTGAAAACTTGAATTTGTATACCCCTTCATAAAGAGGTCTTCATTCCTATATATGAGGAATAAGTCCTCAGTATTTCTTAAGTACTTAAGTATACATATCACAGCTGTCCAATATTTTTCTCTGGGATTAGATTGATATTGGCTTACGCATCCTAATGCATATGCCATATCCAGTCTTGTACATAGCATAACATACATTATGGATCCTATGGTGAGGCATAAGGAATCCTCTTCATACGCTCCTTCTCCTTATCGGTATGAGGAGCATCCTTCTTAGAAAGGATGATTTCAGATTGTGTTGGAATGTTTTCACGCTTGGGATTCTCCATACTGAACATTTTCAGTATGGTGTCTATGTACAGGGACGGGGACCAACGACCTCTTAGATCTATCTCTATAGATCTTTATACCAAGTATATAGGCTGCTTCTCCAAAATCCTTCATGGAGAAGTTCTTGGAAGGCCAAGTTTTCACTGATTGCAACAACGATGTTTCATTGCCAATCAATAATAGATCATCGACATAAAGCACTAAGAATACAACAGCGTTGCCTTATTCCTTTCTGTATACGCATGCTTCCTCTATGTTTTGATAAAACCCAACTGTTTAATTACTTTATTAAAACACTTGTTCCAACTCCTTAAAGCTTATTTAAGTCTATAAATGGAATTCAACAACTTGCAAGCTTTGCTCTTACTCCCACTGACCATAAAATCTCGGGTTGCGCCATATAAACGGTTTCTTCTAAATCACCATTTAGAAAAGCCGTCTTTACTTCCATTTTCCATATTTCGTAACCATGGAATGCAGCGGTAGCTAACTTGATCCAAATAGATTTAAGCATGGTACAGGTGAGAAAGTTTCGTCATAATTCAACACATTGAATTTGACGAAATCCTTTTGCAACTAGCATTTCCTTATAAGTCTCCACTTCCATATTTGCATTTAGTTTTTTCTTATAAATCCATTTGCAGCCGATGGGTTTTATCCTTTTGGGTATGTCTGACAAAGTCTAAGCTTTGTTTTCATACATGGAATCCATCTCGGATTTTATTGCTCCAAGTCACAGTGCAGAGTCTTTACTTTGCAGTGCTTGTTGGAAGGGTAGAGGAGTGTCGTAATCAAAGACACGATCCTCCTTCTCACCATCCATGAGAAAATCGTAGTATATCTCTGGTGCATGAGATTCCCTATTAGACCTTCTAATATGTTACGTGTTTTCGTATACGGGTGAACTTGGTTCTACCACTGTTTCGGTTTCAGTGTTAATTTCTTGGATCCCATCCAAGTGTACAACCTTGCTATTAATTTCCATAGGTAGAAATTCCTTTTCTAAAAAGACAACATGTCGAGAAATAATGAACTTTGTTCATCGGTATTGTAGAATATATATCCTATCAAGTTTTTGAGATATCCTATAAATTTACACAATATCGACCTTGCCTCTAGTTTATTCGGACCAACGTTCTTAACGTACGCCAGACAACCCCACACCTTCAAGTGCTTAAGTTGGGGTTCCTTACCATGCCACATCTCATATGGTGTTTTGGGCACAAATTTAGTGGGTAACAAGTCCAACATATGCACTGTGGTTTCTAACAGATATCCCCAATAGGACAGAGGCAACTCAGCCTTAATCATCATGGAACGAACCATATCTAATAGGATTCATTCCTTCACTCAGACACATCATTGTGTTGTGGAGTATAGGGAGGAGTAATCTGGGAGAAAATCCTATTTTCTTTTAATCATTGTTGGAAATCCTGTTGAACATACTCGCCTCCTCGATCTGATCAAAGTATATTAATCTTACGGGCCTTTTGATTTCCCACTACATTTTTATATTCAACAAATTTCTCATAGATGTCAGATTTGTTCTTCATAAGATACACGTATCCTAGTCTTGAGAAATCATCAGTAAATGTAACAAAGTAAGAACTATTATCTTTGGCAACTATAGGCATTAGGCCACATACATTGCTGTATACTAACCCTAAGAGTTCATCAACTCTTTCATTGCTTCCACTGAAGGGGTGCTTAGTCATTTTACCTTTGAGACACGACATGCATGTGTTAATTGATTTAGATTCAATTGATGGCAGAAAACCTTCGGTTTTCAATTTGTGTAGTGGTTTCTCACTAATATGACCTAGCCTTCAATGCCAAAGATAACCATCATTTATATTATTAGATACATTATTCATAGAACTCACATAATTAGCATTAATCACATAAAGGCCATTTTCAAGAACACCTTCGTAGACTTTATTTCCATCGAAAATAATGTTCATAATATTATTTGCACAATGAAATAAATATTCAATCTCAGAAAATCTAGAAATAGAAATAATCCCACAAATAAAGTTTTTACATAATAGCAATTATTTAATACTAATACTAATCCACTAGGAAAAACTAAATGATAGTCTCATACTGCTATTCCATAGATCCATCAGCAACTTGGAGCCTCATCTCTCATTTTGCCACGCGATGCTAATTCCTAAGCCCCTGTAATGAATAACATATATGAGTACCAGATCCAGTATCCAAAACCCATGACAATTTATTGATTTCAAAATAATTTTGAATCGTAAATGTACCTGATGGAGCCGCAGAACCATTTTGCTTCCTTTCTCCAACAATCATTAGGTGGTCAGGACAGTTCCTTTTCTAGTGAACTTTCTTGTGGTAGTGGTGATATTCACCCTTATTATCAGTCTTCTTACTTTTCTTGTTTTTTATCTTCTCTTTTCGGCTTCTTCGAACTCTTCGAACTCTCCGAAGATGATGCACTACCCTTCACAGCAAGTATGACACTGTGGTCTTTAGATGTGGGACTTAGCCGACCTTAACATATTGAGGAGCTCTATGAGATTCACATTAAATTGGTTCATATTATAATTTAGTATGAATGGTTCATACTGAGGAGTAAGGGAACCAAGGATCAAGTTTACTTGTAATTCATTGCTTATTTGTATGTCCAACTGTAAAAGTCTATCAATATAGCCCTTCATCATTGGCACGTAATCATCCACTTTATGTCCTTTGGTTGTTTTGGTATTGAATAGTTTCTTCGTAAGCTTGTACCTTGCGGACCGTGATTGTTCACCAAACTAGGCCTTGAGACTATCAAATATCTCAGGGGCAAACATATTTTCGTGATGCCTCTACAATGGCTTGTCCAATGTAGATAGCACAAAAACTTGGGTGATCTCTAGGTCTGACACCCATTTTTCATAAGTAAGTCTTAGTTCAAGGACCGCATCATTGGCGGGTTATTCTTTAGGTTCGCATGTAATATCAGTCCAAAGCCACTCGTAAGTGAATGTTATTTGGATTTCTCTTAGCCAGTCAGTATAGTTAGGTTCAGTAAGTTTGTCGTTTTTAGATAACAATTTTGGAGTTGTCGTTTTTTGCAAGTTTAGGTAGTAGATTATTAGGATGAATCATAGTGTATGTTTTTATAATATTAATAAGGTTAAACTTTATGTTTTATTTACTAATAAGCTCCCACTAGTCTTTTATGTTTTTCCAAACCCTAAGTCAAAACATAGAAGTCTTTCGACTTCACTATTGGTGTTAGGACTCGTCCGTTTTGGAATTCTAACCTTGAGTCTGCTCAACAAGTCATAACTCCTAACTCTTTGGTGCCTTGTCCTAATTTCGTTTCGACCTTGAGTTTGCTCAACAAATCGAAACAAAATTATTCACTCATACTTACCACATTGCGGTGGCCTAAGTATAGTATATGTACCTTGAGTCTGCTCACAAATACATATAGTTATGTTATCTCGTCTATTCAATAAATTAATAATACTACGCATAACATCCTTATCTTGAGTCTGCTCAACAACTAAGGAGTGTGCAAGTAATTTATTAGTATATATATAGTAGAGGACAACATTATATTGAAGATTCATAATTTTCAACATATATAAAATTGAGTGATACCGACTTATGGAACAATGTAATTCTTATGAATTACTCTCGTGATTCAAGTGTCGAACACATCAGAAATCACAGTATACGAACAGTTACATAT
The DNA here is from genome assembly GCA_030737815.1 of Allium fistulosum. Lineage (NCBI taxonomy): Eukaryota > Viridiplantae > Streptophyta > Magnoliopsida > Asparagales > Amaryllidaceae > Allium > Allium fistulosum. The sequence goes on from CM060904.1 coordinate 1,227,883,208, forward strand.
GTATTTATTCCTTAGGTCTATTTAGGGTTTCTTATTATTCCACCTTTAGATTTATACATTCAAATTATATAAGTTAAATTTATTATATAACGTTCATATTTCATATTACTTATATAATAGTCTTATGTATAACATTATATTAATTAAATCTTATTTAATTAATTAATTTTAGTTAATTAAAATGACTTGTGTGTATATATTATAACCTTTATGGTATAAACATATATCATCATATATATAGTATATATTATTTAATTAATTAACTTTTAACTAATTTATTTAACAAAACTATTTTAATTAAATTATTTTAATTTCGAAAATCACTATTTATACATACATGTATACTTATGATATTTTAAACATTTTAAAATATCATAACATATATCATAATATATAATACATATATGCGGTTTCCATTAATTAAATAATTTAATTTATTTATTTAATTAATCATATTAATAAATATATAAAACTTTCGAAATTATTTTAAACTATTTTGATACATTTGAAAACTTTATTATATTATAACTTTTATATTATTTTATATCATGTTATAAATTTAAATATTAAACTTAAAATCATTTATTTTAAACTTTCAAACAATTTTGAAAATTAGCCCATAACCTAATTCAAATTTGGGCCTTTTCTATTAGGGACAACCTTTGTATTGTAGGCTTGATCGTTAACCCTAATATGACTAATTTAGACTACATATGCTATTAGGCTCCGACACCATTATTGGAACTGGGCCGGCCTGAGCGGAAGATATGGATGAATTTCGAAAAATATTCCCTTACTGGATCTATATGGGGCCTATGAAGTCTGATTTATATTTAATTAAATATAATGGTACACATATGTATCATATAAATATATGTATGTGTGTGCATGTGTAACATAATAATCTGTGCAAGGTATAACATGCCCGTACATAGATGTTGGGATTTGCATCGCAATGGACGTGTTAGCTCATATATGTGTTGTATGCTGTCCAAATATATGTATGTATATAAACTTGTTACTTAAATAAATATTAAAGCAATATAGATATATACTTATATATATACATATGAAACATATATGTATTGTATATATGTAAAAATTAATTATATACATATTTGAAAATGTGTATATATATTGAGTTGGATTTTAATTAAATAAATGACTATATAAATTTATAAACATATAATACATATTTATACATAATATAGAAAAAAATTAAATTTAATATACAAGTATATTTTACAGTAACAGAATTATATATATATATAATTATATTTATGATATCTAAAGTATTTATAAATATATGTATTTAAAAAATAAATATTTTTATTGCATTCTAGATCAAATACATATCACATAAATATTTAACAATAATTTTATATTATTAAATTATTTATATATATATAAGTTAATTAGTCAAAAAGCATTAAAATAATGTTATAAATATTTTCATAATATATTTTACAAATTTTTATTTTTCATAAATTCAAATATGATATTTTATGGTAAGAAAAAATTCCATAATTTTCTAAATCAAAAATAATTTTATATTAAGTATTTATTATCGGTCGCACATATAAATGATTTTAAAGTAAAACATTTAATTTTCAATTTCTGGGATTTTGGCCAACAGATAATGTGACGATGAAATAATTTTTTTAAATTTAAAATATAATTTTTGAAACATGTATTATTTTGTATGAATTATACAACTTGTATTTGATTTAAATGATAGTAAATAATTAATGAAAATACTTAGCTGTTACCTAAAATTATAATTAGTGTAAATATGCATATATAAAATACAAGATCAATTATTAATATGATATGATGACACAATTAAGTATAAGTCATTTAATTTATGTTATATGACATACTAATATATATATATATATATATATATATAAATTAATAAAAGGATAATAATTAAAATAAATTTATTCGACTGTATACATCAGATCTAAAAAAATTTGTTTTCATTTTATTTTAATAATACACATACATATAACCAATCTAATATGTGACGGCATTGATACTTATAAGAATCTCACCTAACTAACAATATAATAATGATATACAAACAAGCAACAGAATATTATACGGTAATCATAAGTCATATGGTATAGTTAACACATACCAAAACCAATGCCTCGAAGTACACCTCATAACGATGAATCTCCTTCCTCTGAACTCTTCTCGATTCGGCAGACTGCTAACCCTTGAATCGTACACCGTTGACTATCCAATAGTTGTTGCTTTTAAATTGATTTGAGATGAATTTGTTGGAGCTCCTATGTAGATTCGGTCAGCAATGATAGGAAATAACAGCAAAAAAAGGCCTTTTTGCATTAGGGTTAGGAGTCCTGTTATAGTGGAAGGAATAGAGAGAAAGGTAGATCACATCTCTTACTCGTTCTTCCTAAATTTGAGTCATCTATCTAAAATACCCCTAGCCTATTTTTAACCGCCTCCTACATCCCTATTGTTGCCGAAATATCACCATATATCATGGGCAAATAACCCATTTAGGTCAAATAAATATTACTAATTAAACCTGATTTAATTGCTTGTTGATATCATATATCGATTGATATATTTATATTATATATATATATAATATTTATTCCTCAAATCATATTCAAAATTTTATAATCGATATCTCATAAATATTAATTAATTTATAACAATTATAAACTAATTAAATCGTTTGGTCTAAAAGGAAATCATCATTTTGGTTGTGTGGTTCATCGGGTGTAAATTTGGGCAATAATTAACATTGAACTATTCGAATGTTAATGTTCACACGTCACTTAACAGGTGGTGTGACATTTTGGCTAAACCTTTCGCTTACTTAATTTCGGTAAAATCCAATTTTACTTTAATTAAGCGTTACCCTGTTGTGACATTTATTTACACTAATTCACTTCGTCAAAACTATATTACTTTGGACTTATTGAATTTGGTAAATTGTCAAAATCCCAAGATCGTCCATATTCAACTCGATTGTCCAAACATTGTGTTCTTGATTCAATAATAATAATTATTATTAACCGTGCTACTTTGGCCAACGATTTTGAATTTGGGTGGACTTGAGTTGACCGAGATACTAAACCCACATAACTGACGAGACAAATCCTCTCTTGAATAGTGCCTCACTCCCTATACTTCCACTCGATCCAACTATAATCACTCGACGGATGTTGTAACAACTTGCACCTTAATGGGCCTAAATTTTAACAAAAATCGAAACCTAAGTCCATCAAAGCATAGATCTTTGGATTTGGTACGTGCAAATAAGCATGTGCATTCCCAGAGATTGATAGAAATCTAAACTCACAGCGGAAACAATAATAGGATAAGAATACCGACTATGACTACTACCTTGGAATTAATGGTATTTCTTAGAGAGTAGTTTGTCACATCAGCATCGAGCATGAGAGAAAGAAGACTTCCAACAACAAAGAACATCCAGCTCTAGTGACATGTTCCTCTAAATTCTATCATGTGGTTTGTAATGAGGAGGGGGTCAGAACAACGTTCTGGTGACTAGAAAAACATAAGTGGAAATTAGCCACAAGGGCCTCTCTAGCAAGTGCAATTAGTTTCTAGGACACACAGCTGAAATAATTACTTTTAAGGACAAAATGCAAAATAATTAGTTTTTAAGGCCAAAAAACCTGTGAAATTATATCCTTGAAAGTAATTGGACGGCTGACTTTGTCCTTAAAAGTAATTATTCTACTGATTTTGGCCTTGAAATTAATTTTTGTGGATGTGTGTCCTAAAAACTAATTGGACTGTAAAGTTTGTCCTTTTGGTGAAATGCCCCAAAACATAAACTGTCTACAACATAAACTTATACAGATAGGTTTCCATTTAATTATTATGTCCATCAAGGCTAGCACTTCTAATCTAACCTTGCATTGCACACACGATTACTTAAATACCCTTCCCAAGGTACGAAATACTAACGAAGCCATATCAACCACCCAATACTTTCAAACCCATTAGCACTTAGTACTTCTAAATATGAAGTGGGCTTCTATAATACCTTTAAAATAATAATAGGTAGACTCTGTCATTTACGACCTTAATTGAGGTAGATCCCATCATTTAAGACCTATTTCCAAGGTGGTTTTCAATCAATATTGTAAATGGTTGGTGGGTCCTAGCTACAAAACCTCAAACCACTATTTATGGCTTCCGACATTTAATTTCCAAGTTTTACCGCATCTATCGCCGATAAAATCATAGTCATATAATAAACAGTAACCAAGCAACCTAATACCTTTTATTAGAAAAAAGGCAGCCTCTGGTCATTTAAGACCTAAACTAAGATAAACCCCATCATTTAAGACCTATTCCCAAGGCGTGATCCTAAGTGATACTATTATTATTATGGCCTTAGCAATGCAAGAGACTGTACGTAAGCCACTTAATACTTCCCAATGGAAAATAGGCAGACCACGTCAATTAAGACCTACTTCTAGAAGCATGATCCTCAATGGTACTATCTAGTTGTCATTGCTTGGAAATCTCATTGGGCTACGTAATACTTCTTTTATAGGAAAGAGGAGGACTTTATAGTCACTTAAGACCCCATACTTGAAGCGAACCCTTCCTGAGATATCCAGTCTCAATCTTTAATTATAAATATGGCATCTTATTAAGATACTTCTTTCAGTAGGGAGGCGGATCCTTCAACCGCTTAAGACCTCAACGCTGAAGTAAACCCTTTTTAGAGACATCCTTATTTATTTATTTGGAATCTCACTAGGTTACTTAATACTTCCATTTAGGAGAGAGGCGTACCCTTGAGCCACTTAAGACCTCAAACCAAAAGCGAACCCCTATGGAGATATCCCTCACCGCTCCTAATTCCAAATTTTGGACCGTTTAATACTTTCCAATTAAGAAAGCAAGCCCAATCTCTCATGTCGTCACGGGTCCTAGGATTAGTGATATCTCACATCAGTAGTAAGTACACTCGACTGCTGGTAGCCTCAAAGTGAAAGGCATTCTTCCGTCGAGTGACTCTACTTACCTCACAATTCCCTGTTTAATGCTCATAAAATCCTAACGGACATTTCCTAAGACATTTATATATGATTACTCATTTCAAATTAGTAATCTTTTATATATATTTATATATATTTCATTTTTATCAGTCCCATTAATCCATTCACCCTCTCAATATATTGCAACTCCCATATTTATTACCATTTATTGGAATTACAACCGTTTAAATTCTTTTCTCATTAGTTAATTATCCTAAACGCGGATATTACTGCATGCATCGTTATTAGCTTTTTATTTAATGATTATAAGCGCAGTAATTACGTATAAATATTTAATTTTATCAAATATGTTCTAATTATATAACTTCACTAGAATATACTTTTCCATGTTAAATTGTTGAAATCATATCTAAAAAGATTATCCGCTGTAATTTCCATAAATTAGTCCAAAACAAAAGATTTAACTTTAAAAGATTACATTGTTTGAAATTACAAGGAATAATCTTTTCTTTTTATCACTGAAATAGACAGTGTGAACTACAATGAATTCATACTTTACACATCTCTTTCTATTTAGAACTGTCCCCTGTTAGATCAAACGCTGTATTTTTCTAAAAGGAAAAGAAATCAAAATAATTTACAAATATTAAACGGATCTAAATTCCAACAATTCCAATCATAGAAAAGTTTATATTCTAACAAGATTAGGATAACATTATTATACAACCTATTTCAGATCTGGAATAAATTTCATTCATATCAACATTCTAAATTCATACTTTTTGGACTGATTTCCAGATCAAGTTATATACAATGCTAAATCAATTCATAAACAAGAATATGTAGAGGATATTTATTATATTCAGATCGTATTCAATTTGTTGCCCACAACTCATATACAATTATGCAATTCGGCATCAAAACCAAATAAACACCAATGGGATAAGTTTCATATTAAACAATCTATAAAATTTCCTACTCACCTTTTAAAAGTGATCCAAATCACCAGATCTGAAGTAGAACCTTTGATTCATCTACAAATTCTTTTTAATCCAAGAGATATGTATAAAAGGGTATGTACATACATTAGAATTACAGATCTGAAAAGAGATTTGGGATTGGAAGAGAAAATAGATACAAATAGATATAAATATATAAATTACCTCAAATACGCATATGGTTGACTCTCTTCGCTTCTCCCTTATATTAGATTTCCACTCTTCTCCGAATATAGATACGAATATCTTGTCTTTATAATTTAGAAAGAAAGTGAAGAAGAAGAAATGGAAAAGCTTCGCTACTACCTCCATATAAATATGAGAAGAGAAGGGAGGGTTGGGCCTGTATTTATAGGCGTTAGAATCAACCAGAACCGTTAGACAGAAATATATTAAATCCGGGCCGTTGTGGCCTAGGTTTATTGGAGCCGCCAGGTCTCCATCGGTCAACCGCCCTTGGGTGACCGGTCGACTGCTGGGGGTCGTCCATCCCCAATAACGGGTTGGCATATGGGCTCGGGTAATTATATAAAACGTTAATTTCTTCTTATTTAATTATTTTCGTTCCAAATTCGTTTTTCGTCCGTAACTTCTTCGTTTGGGCTCCGATTGCAAAACTCCAAATATGAAAGTTGCTCAGAATTTCACCACGAACGCAATGGTGCAAGTTTCATGGTCAAATTCCATCGTTTGCACAAATTCCATTTTTGGAGCCTGATTAACTAACTAACTAACTAATTAAATAACTAACGCCAAATTACGGGGTGTTACATTCTTTCCCCCTTAAAAAGAATTTTGTTCCCGAAATTTCACCAACGATTAAGTAAAGGTTTTGACTCCTTATTATCCTAAACTACACAACCAATGAGTGCACAACCAATTTTGCAACCAAACGTGCATAAGTGCATAGTGTATAACTGTATCACCACATAGAAAATATGTATGCAGAATAATTCTAAATCGGATCCTCCTATAAGAATGCATTTCTTTAGAAAAAATGATGCAAACAACCTATATATACTGGCAGTTCTACATATATGCAGCTTTTTTGAAAAATCTTTTCAACCAAAACCCCCATACTCCTACTAATAGAAGTATGAAGCAATCAATTTTGCATGCACTTCCTATCATCCAATAATCAAACGCATCGAAAAATCGCTTTCATAACTTTACTCCTATGTTGGAAAAAGGAATTGAGGCAGAGAATTTAACATTCTGACTATACTATAATCTTCCCATTCCCATAGTATAGTGGAAATTTCTTTGCTGCCCCGGATTCACTCCAAATTTTCCACATACAAAGCACAAAAAGAGGCTTATTTCCAAGCTCTAAAATAGAATTAAGTCTAAAAATAGACTTGCACGCGTCGACGTCAAGGTATGGAAATAGAAATTTCAAGGCTAAAACAGCTTTTCCCTTGTTATGGCTTGCATTTTCGCATCGTCGACCCTAATGCACGGTTAAATTCGCAAATTCTAACTCTATTTGTCTTCCCTACACCTAACATATGGCCTTCAAAATCAAAGTTTTCACAAAAATCTTTCCCACTTTTCAAATTTGTACGTCATTTGGAAAATAAAATCACAAAATATTTAGGCGCACATTTTCCCCTGAAATAACATTTTGAACAAAAACTCTAAAAGTAATTTAAGAGTCAAAAATAACTAAAACACAAAAAAAATTTAAAGGAAACTTTTCAAATCAAGGGGAATTTTTTTAAAATATTTTCCTTCCCAATAATTTTGATAAATCAAGCCACACTTTCAGTATAGTCGGAAGTTGGTTATGCGCTAAATGCATAAACCAAATTTAAAAATTCTACAATTAACCTTTATCCAAAAATTTGATATTTTGTTTAAAAATATCAACATGTCTATTATTCAAAAAAATTAGCTTTTAAGGAACATAAGTAATGACCCGTGCTGTCGAAACAACTTTATCATGTCCTTCGCTAAAATTTCCAACTATTTTAAACTTCCAGTTTTATATTGCTTTTACTGTTAGTTAAATGTCTTTATGAGATTCCCATATTTATACTGTTTCTCCACGATGCATATATATATATAGAAGCGGTTCACATACCCAGAAATAATAACACAGAAAATGAATAGAAACTCATAATATCGTGCGTGCCTTTTATAAGAGACAACTAACAGTTTTACTACCCAACAACCAAAAGAAAAGAACAAATGCTGAAAATAAAAAGATACAACAGCCCTAAATAAAACACCACCTAAGAACTGTGAGAAGGTTTTTCTCTACGGTTGGAGTTCGAGCCATTTCCACGACCACGGAATGGTCATAGGATGGCAGCTATGCCCCCAATCTCATGCCCCTAGAGCTGCTGCTCTATCATAATCTCTCGGAGCTCTGCCTAAACCTGACGGATAGCAACAAGCTCAGGACTCATGTATCCCTCGCTGCCATGCGCTACCTCGTGCTATTGTTGTTGTGGCTCTGGTGGTGGTACAGGTGACGCGACTTGCGGTAAAGGAATATTCATCCTCTTTATGGTGGTCCGTTCGATGACGGGAGGTACCTTCCTCACTACTAGTTCTCCGCCAAATTTACCCATTAATGCCTAAACACTCGAGTTAGCAAGTAGCAATATGGAAAGTGAGTCCTCAGGGTACCAACATCCTGATCGACCATATGGAGCATCAAGATATGAGCCCAATTGATGACTACGCCGCCAATTATAGCATAGACAGCTTTCTGCACTGAGGTGTAGATCTCAAAGCTCCCCGTCTTTGGAATGATGTTGTGCTGAATAATGCGCACGACGAGACGAGCCACCGGTCGCAAATTGTTGGTCCTCCAATTACCGACATTTCCAAAAAAGATCTGTAGAATCTCAGGATCAGTCTTCTCTATGTCATCCAAATCTATGCCTACTGCAGATATCTCCAAAATCCCTACGAGATAATCATCTATCATCTCAATATGAATGCCCTCCACCTCGGACTCAATGTAGCTATTACTATCATCAAAATTCTGCGTCATTTGTGCATCGAAAAGATGGACGAAGCGCGGGTAATATTCCCGCTCATAAGTCTCGAAGAGGAGGATTGATGCAATTCCCGCCATGATGAAAAGCTCTTCAAGCCCAAGAGCGACGAACTCTCCAAACTTCGCCGGTCGCCGGTGAAGGAAATCAAGGTCCGCTATTTCGAGATAGGTAGCGATCTTCTACTCTCTTCGGTCGAGCCAAGCAGCTTCTTGCGAAGTGAGGCTAAAATGACAAGGGGAAGAGCCGCTGGTACGTGGCGGTGCAATGAGCTGAGAGGCGTTTGGAAATGGGTGAAAATGGTTTAGATTCAGAGTATTTGTGGGACAAGAGATGATGTGGAAGGATTTTGGTGTCGGTCGGTGGAGGAATGAAGGAGAGAGGCTTTGGTTAACCGGATGAAGGGGGAGGTGGAAATGGGTTCGGCTAAAAAAATTGAAGAGGAGGAAGAGAGTGAAGGGGTGCGGGAGCTAAAGGTTTGGACGTGACTTATAGTCACGTTCCAGGTTCAGGTTCAGTACGAATCCACCTTGCGATCTACCGCTATTAGGTCGACTAGTCGACCGCTAGTCCAGATTTGGGTGCGGCCTGAACCTGGACCCAATAGGGCCAGTTAAATTAATTAATATTCTTATGACCGTTCCACACACTATCCTCAAAATAACCCATCCAGAAAAATTCTACCTTCCACACGATGGTATCCACCTTACCGTGTAGACCCTTCCTTGACAAGATTGCAAAAGCCTCAGTAAAACTGTTGCGACCAACAACACTTCCAAAAACCCAAAAATATTCTAGCTGCCATTCCCTGCCTACTTCGCACAGAAATATTTCTTCCAATAGCTTGTGGGTTCAACAACACTTCAAACTTCATACCCCAATAAAATTGAATGTCATTCCTATTTTGTCTGTACCTTAATGAGAAAAAATATAAAATCACTGAGCTAAATATATGCTTCTTTATACTTATTTCTAAATAATAGTAACCATTTCATACCAAAACTTTCCTTAAAAGTCAAACTTATATATATCAAAATATTTTAGGGTTTTCAAAAAACTTTTTAAAACACAAATTTCTCTAATTGGAAGACTATTTCGTTTCCAAAAATCAATATCAAACCTTTACTGATATACACACACACAGACACACACACATATAAATATTTAAGGATTTAAAGAACTAATCTTTTATAAACTAAAAATTTCTTAACACGACCAACTTAATGGTATACGTTTTCTTTGAAAATTAAAATTTCAAAACTTTCCGAGCACAAAATTTCCAAAATAGATCTTTAGGAAAAGAAATCCTTTGAAAATCGCTTTTACAAAAATCTGAGGATTTTCCAAAATATACTTTTTAAAAATTCTCTTACGGGTTTTAGACTAAGGAATTGACATTAATTATTCACATAAAATCCAATTTGTCATTAACGAGGTGACCAATGAATGCACTCTAGCAAAGACTTGCTTCCGGACAATTGCGACATACAGAATCAAATTTTCCGTCCATATGGAATAATTGTGTATCTTCGATTGGAACTCAAAATCCAAAATCATAAGGTAGCTGGAATCTCAACCATCAAGTCGAACACGTCCAGTCTTCGAGATTCAGCCATATGTCGTACTCATGCTCTTCATCAACCGTGCTTTACGCATCGCCAGCACTTCGTGGGATACTTCGAAGTCGGCATGAAAATATTAGCTCTAAGATATTTCCAACTCATTGTTGCTTTGCCCATTCCTTCGGAGTGGAACTACAACTACTTCTATAGTCAGAACACTTAGAATATAGTGTAAAAATATAATATTACTAGGTACGAAAGTACGAATACGTTCTCTCAATTTATCATAATCTCTCTGATCTACTAACCTATGCTCTAATACCAAATGTAACGACCCAACCGGTCACCCCTTAAAGGGCAGGGCTACAAATGGTAACCCCAGACTTCCTTGTTTTATGGCCTACCTCTCGACTATCAACCAACCCACATTGTCAGGACGTGTAGGGGCAAGAGACAAAGCTTCGCCACCGTTAAAAATGCAAGAACCCCCTATCACGTAAGCGTAAACTTTCCAACAAGGTCTAATGATTGGAAAAATATAAACTGTCCACAAAATAAACTTATACCAATATGTTTCCATTTAATTATTATTTCCATCAAGGTTAGCAATTCTAATCTAACCTTGCATTGCGCACACGATTACTTATTTACCCCTTCCCAAGGTACGAAATACTAATAAAGCCATATCAACCATTCAATACTTCCAAACACATTAGCCACTTAGTACTTCTAAATATGAAGCGAGCTTCTATAATACTTTTAAAAGAAAAATAGGCAGATTCTATCATTTATGACCTTAATTGAGGTAGACCCCATCATTTAAGACCTATTCCCTAGGTGGTTTCTTATAAATGTTGTCAATGGTCAGTGGGTCCTAGCTACAAGACCTCTAACCACTATTTAAGGCTTCCGACATTTAATGTCCTACTATTACTACATCTATCGCCGATAAAATCGTGGTCATGTAATAAACAGTACCCAAGCTACTTAATACATTTTATTAGAAATTTGGCAAACTCTAGTCATTTAAGACCTTAACTAAGGCAGACCCCATCATTTAAGACATATCCCCAAGGCGTGCTCCTAAATGGTACTATTATTATTACGACCTTAGCAATGCAAGAGACTGTACCCAAGCCACTTAATACTTCCCAGTGGAAAATAGGCAGACCCCGTCATTTAAGACCTACTTTCAGAGGCGTGCTCCTCAATGGTACTATCTAACTGTCATTGCTTGGAAATCTCACTGGGCTACTTAATAATTCTTTTATAGGAAAGAGGAGGACTTTATAGTAACTTAAGACCTCAAACCTGAAGCGAACCCTTCCTAAGATATCCACTCTCACTCTTTAATTATTAATATGGCACCTCATTGGTTACTTCTTTCTGTAGGGAGGTGGACCCTTCAATCACTTAAGAGCTCAACACTGTAGTAAACCATTTTTAGAGACATTCTTATTTATTTATTTGGAATCTTACTAGGTTACTTAATACTTCCATTTAGGAGAGAGGTGGACCGTCCAGCCACTTAAGACCTCAAACCAGAAGCGAACCCCTATAGAGATATCCCTCACCACTCCTAATTCCAAATTTTGGATCATTTAATACTTTCCAATTAAGAAAGAAAGCCCAATCTCTCACGACATCATGGGTCCTAGGATTAGTGATATCTCACATCAGTAGTAAGTACACCCAACTGTTGGTAGCCTCAAAGTGAAGGGCAGTCTTCCGTCGAGTGACTCTACTGACCTTGCATCACTAACCTACCGAGTCCAATTAACCAACCTAAGTTTTTATTTATATTATCTTAGGTAGACATTGGACTTAGCCTACTAATTCTCTTTTTATTTAAGCCAATAAGATTTACCCTGAATACTTATCTGCCCATAAATCCCCGTTTAATGCTCATAAACGTCAGTTTGTCCATAAAATCCTAACGGACATTTCCTAAGACATTATGTATGATTACTAATTTTAAATTAGTAACCTTTTATATCTATTCCATTTTTATCAGTCCCATTAATCCATTTACCCTATCAATTTATTGCAACTCCCATATTTATTACCATTTATTGGAGCTACAACCTTTTAAATTCTTTTCTCATTAGTTAATTATCATAAACACGAATATTACGTGCAAGCGTCGTTATTTGCTCTTTATTTAATTATTATAAGTGCAGTAATTACGTACAAATATTTAATTTTATCAAATATATTCTAGTTATATATCCTCACTAGAATTTACTTAACCATGTTAAATTGTTGGAATCATATCTAAAAATATTATCTGCTGTAATTCCCATAAATTAGTCAAAAACAAAAGATTTAACTTTAAAAGATTATAATGTTTGAAATTACAAGGAATAATCATTTCTTTTTATTACTAAAATAGACAGTGTAACCTTCAATGAATTCATACTTTACACATCTCTTTCTCTTTCTATTTATATCTATTCCTTGTTATATCAAACGCTGTATTTTTCTAAAAGGGAAAGAAATTAAATTAAGTTACAAATATTAAACGGATCTAAATTCCAATAATTACAAACATAGAAAAGTTTATATTCTAATAAGATTAATGTAATAATCCAAATTTATAACATTATTATGCAATATATTTCAGATCTGGAATAAATTTCATTCAAATCCATATTCTAAATCCATACCTTTAGGACTGATTTTCAGATTAGGTTGTATACAACGCTAAATCAATTCATAAACAAGAATATATATGCGATATTTATTATATTCGGATTGTATTCAATTCGTTGCATATAACTCATATATAATTATCCAATTAGGCATAAAAATCAAATAAACACCAATGGGATAATTTTCATACTATAACAATCTATAAAATTTCTCACTCACCTTTTAAAAGCGATCCAAATCTCCAGATGTGAAGTAGAGCTTTGATTCATCTCCATATCCTTTTTAATCTAAGAGATATGTATAAAAGGGTATATACATACATTATAATTACATATTTGAGAAGAGATTTGGGATTGGAAGAGAAAATAGATTTTATATATATATATATATATATTAACTCAAATACACGTATGGTTGATTCTCTTCATTTCTCCTTTCTATTTGATTTCTACTCTTCTCTGATTTGCATGAATATAAATACAAATATCTTATCTTTATAATTTAGAAAAGAAAGCGGAGAAGAAGAAATGGAAGAGCTTCACTACTACCACCATAAAAATATGAGAAGAGAAGGGAGGGCTAGGCCTATATTTTATAGACCTAGAATCAACCATAACTGTTAGATAGAATAATATTAAATCCAGGCCATTGCGGCCTCGGTTTATTGGAGCCGCCAGGTCGCTACCGGTCGACCGCCCTTGCATGACCGGTCGACCACTTGGGGTCGACCGTCCTCAATAACGGTCAGCCTGTAGGCTAGGGTAATTAATATAAAACATTAATTTCTTCTTATTTAATTATTTTCTTTCCAAATTCATTTTTCGTCCGTAACTTCTACGTTTGGGTTCCGATCACAAAACTCCAAATCTGAAAGTTGCTCAGAATTTCACCACAAATGCAGTGGTGCAAGTTTTGTAGTCAAATTCCATCATTTGCACAAATTTCATTTTTAGAGCCTAATTAATTAACTAACTAACTAATTAAATAACTAATGCCAAATTACGGGGTGATATAGACGTTGTGCCATGATTTGACCATAATTAAAGCAGAGCTTTCATATTGAAGATTGGCAGCATTCTCAAGTCGAGAGAACTATGTAAATTAGTCACATCGATATTTCTATTTGACCTTAGTTATATCAACCAATAGAGAACTATCGAGTGAATCATTCCATAATTATCCAATAACAATCAGTACGTAACCTCTAGGTGCCCCCAGTAATCATGAGTAATACACTGCCCAACATTTAGAGAGCGTTACGCACTCTAGTCTCAATGGGTGCATCGATATCCAGTCTCAATGTATCTTGATTAGGAACATTTAAAATGATGTGTTTTATAATATTGTGATACAATACTCATGATTACAACTATTTGTAATTATATCACATACACACCATTTATGGAATTTCTATTAAAATATTTTAATTAATCATTTAATTATTTATAACACATTATAACAAAATATATAACAGAAAGAAAAAAACCTTTATTACGAACGAGAATTAATTATAGAGCTAATTAATTCACAATAAATTACAGAATTGCCCTCAGGGCATACCCCTAACACTATTAGGTAGATAGTTTTTTCATCTCTAATCACTTACCAAAGTCTGTGTCCAAATGTGTCCCCTGGACTAATGCCATTAGCACAATATCCTCGTTCGGATTATTGTAACAACATGGCATTTTAGAACCTCGTAACTAAACAACGAGGTCCTAAAATGGCGAGTAGTTGGGTGATACATGTTGATATACAGAGAGAGCATATAACAAAAACTATACTACCTAATAACTTTTAGAGCCTCACTGCAGATGGTCACAAAAAATCATATTACACAAATATATCTGATTACATAACTGATAATACTACATAAGTTTATACAATCCAAACCTAATCAAATCCATACAATATCACATCATGTTTTTAATACACAACTTCTTTTACTACATTTATATACAATATTTACAATATATATAGACTCGCCTCCTGGTTCATCATGTCTCCATAATCCATCAACCTTGACAATGTTAGTAAAAGAAAATATAAGAGTGGGTCTGACAAACTTTTTAATGAGTGAAACCAATCTAATACATGTATACTACCATGATAGTGATATATCATGATTTAAACCAAAAGTATAACACCTTCTGGTCCTGCCTCATTTGCTACAGAATAATATTATACTATCTAAAAATGATTCTGCCACAAACACCTACTATAAAGGATCTCCGTTACGAAATTCGGTCTCGCCACCTATGGTAAAGGATTTCACGCTACGTAATCCAGCCTCACCATATGGTAGAAGATTACACTTCTACAACTACTATCCATCTAACCACCTACGATAAAGGATAGTAATACACATTAAACTCACACCTGGTCCCGACACGTGCGCTACAGGTCAAATTTTATCACATAGAAAATCCAGAGCCATCCTCATTGCTCTACAGGAGAACGCTTGTCGATACCATGATCAAGGACCCACCGTGTGCTCTATATGATTCAGGTATTCACTTATCGTTCCAAACCTATATACATTACATTCATTTATTGTTCTAAACCCATATGCACTACCCCTATAAGTAATTATTATCACCAAACTATGCATCCAAACAGCAGCCGTACACGTCAAGGTATCACCATAGAGTCATCAGAGAACACCATACAAAAAGTAAGATCATTGTACATCGACTTGGGCTCTCAAAAGCCCAAATAGTCAAATCCGGGTCATTCATCGATGGACCAATATGCACCCACCGGTGCATCGATGTATGTCTCAGTTACGAGATTTCTTCGTATTTTGTATATCTTGCTTTCCAAATTAGATTTATTTACTTTTTTCTTTATTTTTGAAATTTATATATCATATATATACATTAACTACCATGTTTCTAAGGTCCAAACATATTCATATACATCAAATTGAGTTTCTATAGGATTTTGATTCAAATTGGTTGAGAATATGGTATTCCGTTAATTCTTTAAAACAGTGTACCAACATTTAACTTCACATAATAGATTTCATCGTTTAGGACATTCACATCATAGTTAATTCCCATAATATCCTTAAAACATCTTATACCATTATCAAAGAAATTTATCATGATCAGAGAGGACCTACTGACTAAAACTCCAAGATTGCTTCCAGCCTTCGGTGTTCTGTTCATTTCTAGCTAGGAACTTTTGTTTTTCACACCAACACTTTTCTAGATCGTAGTCCTTATCCATATAGTCATTTCAAGGGGTGGATCGTCAAATTATGTTAAGAAACGTGGAAGATAGGCGAATTTGAAGTTTGACGTTGTAGGTAGGAAATGAGTTGTGGGATTTGAAGGAACTGGGCCAACCCACAGCGGAAGAAATAAGTGAATTTCAAAAAAATTACCATTTTGGATCTTTAATGGGCCTACGAAGTCTAAATTTTATTTAGAACTTTTCTAAATTTGTTTAAATAAAATCTTGTATTCTATTTTAAATAGTTAAAGGGAAGTTTGAATAATTTTAATTTTAATTGTATAGTGTATCAAATACACCTAACATTTATTTATAAATGTTAATGAATAGAGAATGAAACCTTTCATTTCTTTCCCTAAAACAAGAATTGATTGAGAGCATTAACTGTATTAAATGGAGAGAGAAACCATTCATTTTCTCTCTTTAATTTAAATTAGTTAATTCATTAAATGTCATTATTAGTAATTTATTCATGGCAATATTTATTACTATGTCCATATATATTCTAACTGTACAATTTGTAGTTTGAGATTTATTTAATTTTTCTTATTTGTACAGGTATATATATACACATATACATACATACATACATATATATATATGTGTGTGTATCAATGTATGTATGTACATACATACATATACATACACACACACACACACACACACACACACACACATATATATATATATATATATATATATATATATATCTGTGTGTGCATGTGTAACATCATAATCCATGAAGGGTATAATGTGCCTGTATATAGATGTTGGTATTTAAATTGCAACGAACAAATTAGCTCATTTTGTGTGTATTGTAATTTGTCCAAATATGTGCTTGTATAATATGTCAAAAAGATACTAATGTGTGTGTGTGTAATCTATTAAATTAAACAGTTTCTACAATAACAAATTAATGTAAAATAATTATATGGTAAAATTTTAGAAAATCTAGAACATATTTTGGGCTTAAGAAAAATTTATGGAATTTTTTACAATTAAAATAATATTTATTATCAAATAATTTATAATAGTCCGTAATCAAATTAATTCTTATAAATAGGAAATCAAGTTGAAAAATTACAAAAAAAATATTTAAAGGTATATAACACATATTTTAGGCTTAGAAAAAATTTCTGGAATTTTCACAACTGAAATTATATTTTTAATCAAATAATTAATCACATTTCAGAAATAAATTAATTTAGCAAATTAATAATTTAATTTACAAAAATATAAAACTTTTTTTGAAGGTTCCAGATACATATTTAAGCCTTAAGAAAAATTTCTAGAATTTTCTCAGTTGAAATTTTATTTTTAATTAAATATTTGATTGTAGGCTGAAAATAAATTAATTTTAAAATAATAAATTAACTTTATAAAATTTTAAAGTTCTACTGTAATCGTAATACATGGTACAAGAAATATAAAATTGAAATTTAGAGCTATTACTTATTTTATCCATAATAAATAATTCACAAAATCATTAAATAATAATAATATATGTAGATACATATTAATAAAATATTTTTATATTTTATGATTCATAATAGATACAAATCATCATAAGAAAATTTTAAGATTAAATGTTTGTGATATATAAACACATATACAAATATACATATTCATAATTTGCAGATCTGTACACATTTAATATATATATATATATATATATATATATATATATATATATATCAAAATTAAAACCCTTTTGTTTCCAGAAAATTAATTCAACAATAAATTAACAAACAAAATATTATAATAGGCACATAACCAGTTAATTGTAACAAAACACCTATATGTACAAAAATCTTACCTAATCTAAATAATAAACAGATCTGAATACAAACAAAAGATTTTGAGGTAAATCAACTTTTATATAATAAACTTAAAATCAAAATAATGATAAAAATTAAAATTGCACCTCCTAATGAAGCCTTTGAGTCCATGTTAAATAATGATTTCTCTTCTAAGAACAATTCACAATCTATCAGGTTGCTAATCCGGGATTGGAGACCTTCTACTACAAATTGGTATTTTTAATTTTTAATTGAATTTTAGTATTTTAGAGATGATTTTAGAGGAAAGTTGTTGCCATTAAAATGAGGAAGAGGAAGAAGAAAGTGGCGGCTCAAAAATTAATTAGCTTGTAATTAAGGTTTTGAGATAGGCTTTTATTTGGATAGGACAAGAGACCAAATAATGATCTCAACCACACACCTCAAAACCTAATCCCACATGTTGTAGCCACCACCTATACTTCTCCAACCAATGCCCATTGTTAACAAGAAATCTTGCTAACATCTTAAAGTTAAGTTTTTGGCAAGAAAAGTTGCTAACACCTCAAAGGAAAGTGTTAAAAGTAATCAATCTCCTCGAAACCATCGAATGAGTTGATTTGGGACAAACGTTTTTGAATGGTAACTTCAGGGAAATCCTAGTTATAGACAAAATGATCTATCAACCCATTCAAATAAAAATTAGGAAGAGAATAGCCTATTCATGATCCCTTTCGATTGGGTTGAAAAGGTCGTCCACATTCCCTTTTGAATGAGTTGAAAAAACTGTTCTATCTTCAAATGGTGGATTCACTTTCATAAGTTTTGTTTCTTCTGCCATGGAAAGTACTCTTTTGAAAGGGTCATATGTGTTGAAACATCCAAGCCCATATCGAAGATATCCAACCAGCAAATTTTACTCAGTATTCATTCATTGAGTTCCTTTCGAAACTTCCCTTTCGATCAGTTCGAATGGGTTTACACTCTTTTAAAGTGGACTCAATGTACAATATACAAGTTCTATATTCAATATGCAATGGAATAAAATCTCAGACAGTATAAATTCCATGAACTTATTAACATCGAAACATCATCATCATCATAATTTGACTTCTGATGTCATGAAATATGATGATAATATGATTCGAATACACATTGTCTAAGTTGATCCCATTGCATCGCATAAGACAAGTAAGAGTTAATAAAATAAGTAAGCATCATGTGCAATTGGTCATTAGTCAAGCTAATGGCCAAAATGATCTTTATTATATTCGAAATCTATATTAAATCCATATGCTTCCTCCTTTTGCATATATCAAAATTGAGTACAGGTAAAAGAGTTTTTCTCCCAAATTGATTTAGGGTTACAAAGATTTGATTGCTATGAAACGAGAAGGAGAATTCATAACTCCAAAATTCGGTCCTCCAACTCGGTCCCCTAGGGTCTTATTTATAAATGCAGGTTGACCCTCTTTCGTGCTCATTCTTTTGCTTTAGTCAAAAGGCCTTCTTTCTACTTTCTGCGCGCATCCTTTCGATGCAGTCGAAAGGCCTTCTTCTACATTTTGTGCCCATTCTTTTGATGCGCTCGAAAGTCCTCCTTCTACATTCACCATGCATCCTTTTAACGTGGTCGAAAGGCCCTATTCCTAACCTTTCTCATTCATTCTTTCGCCTTTACCCTTTTGAATTAGACCTTTCAACCTAATCAAAAGGATTACCTTGACGACCTTTCACTGTCGCTATAGTTTGAGTGCCCTTCTATGTCACTTTTAGAAAGAACTAGATTGCTTTCGACTTCATTGAAAGGGGAGTAGGTGCGCTCTCTATTTTGTGTTGCTATGCTGTTGCACGTAAGAGATGCGTTGAGATTTTGTATAGTTTCGAAAGGACTGGTTGGTGACGACTGGATCACTATGAAAGGTTACTTGGCTTCATGTAGAGTTTTCTTTATGCTTTTGAAAGGTTCTAATCATTTTGAAAGGCTTATTCTTGCTGCCAAAAGGTGCCCACTGATAAATGTCTTTAAGTGGAAGATTGACACTGTCGAAACCAACAATTTTGTAGGGTTTGGCTCTCGCGTATGACCCTGTTGTCTAGTACCTTTGAAAGGGGGTTTCGAACTCTTACTAAGCTTTTTCATATATATGGATTATCAGAGTCGAAAGGTCTAGCTGAGGTGTAAGGTTAGCTTTCCCTTCTTTTCCACTCCTTCAAAAGCCCTTATTTCACCGGACACTTGTAGTTGAATCAATTGCTTGCAACTCCACCCTAACCTCTTCGAAAGCTATCTCCATGTCTTCGAAATATTGTTTTTGGATTATGGCAAAACCCTTTCTTGAGTTCTTGTGGGGCCAAGCACTTTTATGAGCCTTCTTTCATGCTTTTATTCTTAAGTGAATTTTATGGTTAACATTTTGCTCCCCTCTGTATGAAAGAAGCTTTTGTTCTTTAGGAAAAAAATTTTAACAACTTTTCCCTTCGCACAATTCCACTCTTACTGATCTCATTTCCCTGCAAAGTTCAAAGTAAATAACATTCTCTGTTGTTAGCACAAGACTTATATAGAAATATGCTTAGTGATCTGTTTGTTATATAACTGAATATGATGTTAGCATAATACGGTTCCTGAACTCTAAGTCCGAAAGTAAAAACAATTAGTTGACCATCATTTGGAGTTAACAAGTATAAAAAAATCGCAACTGTAAACGATTGGGAACCAAGAACTCTTGTCTGACAATAATAGAAGTCCCACCATCCAACTTTTGTAGTTACAAAGGAAGTTCATAAATTGAACTCCCATTATATTAATAGAAAAACAAGCATATAATAATTGAAGTCCAGGAGTTTTCCTCTGATGACAACAAATGTTTGGTAATAAAAGACCACGAGCTATCATCTGGAAATAAGTCATTGAAAACCATGAAACCTTATTTGGGGATAAGTAATAGGAATTTAGAAACCCCTATTAGAAATAATAATGATCCAGGGATTGAGATTCAGATGTTGATAAATGTTGTTAGAAAGTTAGTAGTAGTAAACTAGTGATCCTGATTCGGGTATTAATAAGACAAAATCAAATTTTTAATTGAAGACCAGAAGTCCATTGAGATCTCAATACCAACTGCCTTGGAACACAGATACGGCCATTAACAAATGAAATCCAAAAATTGATGGTAAAAGACCCAAAACCCAAATTCAGGTATTAGGAAAACCAAAGATCTGAAACTCAGATTCAGGTATTAATAAGTGAAGTTCATAAGTCAATAGTAAGAGACCCGAAACTCAAATTCGGGTTTTAGTAGATGATAACCAGAAATCCATAATAATGGTCTCCATAATAAAAGTCTAGAGCCCAGATTCGAGCATTAACGAGTGAAGTTCAGTAATTAATAGGAATAGCCCTGTGACCTAGATTCGGGTATTATGAAAACCGGAGATTAATAGTAAAAGACCCGAAACCCAGATTCAGACTTTAATAAGTGAAGTTCTGAAATCCTCTTTTGGGCACTAGTCGGAGGTTGTAGATTCTTATTTAAGCCTTTTGTTCTGCACTGCTCTTTAGGTTTTGATTCCTTTGAGATATGTGACCTTTTTGGCCATGTACATTGTCATTATTTGACATGTCGCTTCTTGGGCTCGGATGTCTTTGTCCGTTGTTTGATATGCCGCTGCTCGGGCTTGGATGTCTTAGTCCGTTGTTGTCTGGTGCGCTTGGTTAGCTTATCCACAAGCATGACCCAAGGACCTACCCAACCTCCCTCCAGGAGGCGCTCCAACCAGGCCTTATAGGCGGGACTGGAGGCTTGTTTGGTGCCTTGGCCAGGCCATAGCATGGCAGGACCAAGGGCTTACTTTGTCCTCCCTCCAAGAGGAACCTTGACTTGGCTATAGCATGGTGCGATCAAGGGATTATCGATGCTTTAACTTGGCCATAGCATGGCGCGGATAAAGGCAAACTCTAACCTCTCTCTAGGAAGCGCCTTGACCTGGCCATAGTGTAGCGCGGCCAAGGGCTTGTCGATGCTTTAACCTAGCCATACCGTGGCGCGGTTAAAGGCTTATTCTAACTTCCCTCCATGAGGCGCTTTGACCTGGCCAACTCGACGCGGACAAAGGCTTTGACCATTTAAGGTAATGTCCAAGTGCAAGGAGAATTCTACTCCCGACCATGTAGAGTTTTCTTTAAGGGAGAGGTGCTTTATTCATTCATTGTGAGGAAATATGGTCGTAAGTGTTCCGCATTCCACATTCTAGAAACCATATTGCCATCTGGACGACATAATTTGTAAGCTCCAGGGGGAATTACTTTGCATACAATTAGGGGACCTTCCCAGTTTGGTCCTAGCGGTCCATCCGTAGGATTTCTTGTGTTTTCCATAACCCTTCGGAGTACTAAGTCTCCCACTTGAAATGATCTTGTTTTCACTTTTGAATTGTTATATTTTGAGATTCTTCTCTGATATTATGCAGTTTGGATAGCTGCTTCATCTCTTAGTTCATGTATCAAATCTAATGATTCTTTCTTCAATTCCTGGTTTGGATCAAATGCATATGTGATTCTTCGATGCGAGGCATCTCAATTTCAATTGGCAAAATTGTTTCACACTCATATGTTAGAGAATAAGGGGTATGTCCCATTGCAGTTCTTATGGATCTTCGATAGGCCCAGAGTACAAGTGGCAATTCTTCTATCCAATTTCCTTTGGCTTTATTCAATCGCTTTTTCAAGATAGTCTTAATAGTCTTATTCGCCCCTTCAATGACTCCATTAGCCTTTGGATGTGCCACTGAAGAGAAACTTTTGATAATCCCATTCTTAAAGCAAAAGCGAGAAAACTCTTCACTTTCAAATTGTATTCCATTATCAGATATAATCCTATAAGGATCCCAAATCTGGTAATAATGTTTTTAATGACGAATCTAAGCACTTTCCCAGAAGTGATTTTGGGCAGTGGTTCTGCCTCTACCCACTTAGTAAAGTAGTCTATGGCGACTACAGCATATCTTGCCCCTCCTTTGGAAATTGGTAATGGCCCGATTAAGTCGATTCTGCATATATCAAAGGGCCATGGACTTGAAATCGGAGTTAATTGGCTTGGTGGAAATCGAGGAATCTTTAAGGATTTCTGGCATCTTTCACATTTCTTTACATGCTCAGTAGCTTGAATCGCCATTCATGGCTAGTAAAAACCTTGTCTCATTATCTTCTTTGCCAAATTTGTTCCGTTGGAATGGTCTCCACAAAATCCTTCATGTACTTCCCCCAACAATTTCAGCCTATCTTTTAGACTCACACATCTTAAGTAAGGTAAGGCATATCCTTTTTTGTAAAGAACTCCATCCATTATTGTGAAAGTCAGAGCCTGTCGCTTGATTTTCCTAGCTTCCACTTTGTCAGATGGTAATATCCCTTTGGAAAGATACTTGAAAATAGGCGACATCTAAGTGTCATTATAATTGTCATCTGTCCTTGGATGATTAATCCTCTCATTCGAGACTTCTTCATTAATTTCCCTTTCTTCTCCTTCTTGTGCCATGGCTTGGGATCTAGTTAAAACTAACAATTTCTTCCCTTGTTCGGGTATTCCCTCTTCAATACTTGGATTTGCTTGGTATCCCACTGGTACGATTCAGGTTTTTGAAGCTCCTCTTGAACTAGCCAGCTTTGCTAACGAATCTTCCTAAGAGTTTTCTCCCCTTGGAACTTGATGTGTTGAAAAATCTTCAAATAAGGCGAGAATTTTCAATGCTTTCTTTACATATAAAGATAGTATTGCATTCTTAGTCTGATATACTTGCTTTATCTGGTTTACCATTAGTTGAGAATCACTAAAGACTTGAATTCATGGGATTTTGAGCTCTAAGGCTAGAGTCAATCCTACTACCATTGATTCATATCCGGCTACATTATTTTGTTACGGGAAACCATAACTTCATTGCGTAGTGTAGGCGATGCCCGTCTGGTGTTATTATGACATATCCTGCTCCGGTCCTTGCTCATTCGATGCGCCATCCACAAATAACTGCCGTACGGGTTTCTGATCCTTTTCTTTCTCCGATTGTTCTTTAACGAAATTTGTACATTCATTAATAAAGTCTGCCAATGCTTGTCATTTGATAGCTGACCATGGTTGAAATTCAATGTCATACTGGCTAAGTTCAATTCCCCACTTTACCAGCCTATCCAAAGTTTCTAGCTTACTGAAGACTTGTTCGAGTGGAAAGTTAGTCAATACTCTGATTGGATGCGCTTGAAAGTATGCTCTAAGTTTTCGTGCTATTAGTATCAAGCAGTAAGCTAATTTTTCTATTACCGGGTATCGAACATCTGCATCTTTTAATCGCCTGCTCACATAATAAACAGGAAGTTGAATCCCATTTTCTTCTCTTATCAAAACTAAACTAACCGCATGTTCCGAAATTGCCATATATAAGTACAAGACTTCCCGCTCGTAGGGCTGGATAGTATTGGTGGTTTTTCTAAATGATTTTTCAACTCTTGAAAGGCTTTCTTACATTCTTCTCCGCATTCAAAGTTTTTCATCTTCTTGATCAAATTGAAAAAGGGAATGCACTTATCAGTTGCCTTGGAAATAAATTTGCATAGGGCGGCTACCCTACCATTTAAACTCATTACATCCTTGCTAGTTTTGGGCTCAGCCATGTCCTTGATAGCTTGAATCTTGTCTGGACTGGCCTCAATTCCTTGAGCACTCACAATATAGCCTAAAAATTTCCCAGAATGAACCCCGAAAGAGCATTTTTGGGGATTCTGCTTCATTTGATATTTTCGTAATACTTCAAACATCTCTTTTAGGTCTTCAAGGTAACTCTTAGCTTCATAAGGTTTTACTAGCATATCGTCAACATAGACTTCCATATTTCGGTCGATCTATTCTCTGAACATTCTGTTGACTAATCTTTGATAGGTCGCCTCTGCATTCTTTAACCCGAAAGGCATTGCCTTGTAGTAGAAAATTCCCCAATCGGTAATGAAACTTGTATGTTCTTCATCTGGTTTAAACATGGGTATTTGATTATATCCCGAGTATGCATCCATAAGGGATAACAATTTGTGTCCACTAGTTGCATCAACCAACTGATCTATCCAGGGTAATGGGTAACAATCTTTTGGACATGCTTTGTTCAAATCAGTATAATCAACGCAAGTTCTCCACTTGCCATTCGACTTCTTTACCAATACTTGGTTTGCTAGCCACTTTTGGTAGAAGACTTCCCAAATGAACCCATTTTCGAGTAGCCTTTTAATTTCCTCTTTTAGGGCATCGAATCGCACTTTATCCAATTGTCTCTTCTTCTATCGGACGCGGGTCGCTTCTGGATTAATGTTTAGCGCATGACACATAACTGGTGGATCAATCCCAACCATATCTGAATGAGACCATGCAAACACGTCCCTATTGGATTTAAGAAACTAAATTAAGTATGTCTTCAAGCTGCTTTCCAACCCCTTTCCCACAATGACTATTTTGGTTGAATCATTTGGGTCTATACATGTTTCCTCAAGTTCTTCTATAGGTTTTATCCTTTCCACTTCCCCATGACAGTCAAATTCTATAATGATTTCTCCTTCTTCTACGGAATTAGCGTCAAACCTCTTTCTCTTGCTTCCAGGGGAAATGTACCTTTCAAACATAGGTTTATTAGTTTTATTAGATCTAACTTTTGTTTTGAATGTTGGATGTAAAAATATATCATCCAAAGGCTGGAAAACCGTAGAAGAATCAAAGTAAGAAGAATACTCCCTCTAATTTGAAAGTTGGAGTTATAGTTTCTTCCGAAGTTGTGGTGTGTACAGCTTCTTCGTCCATTCGACTAAGGCTTTTAGATTTCATTTTCCTATATCAAGTTAAACAATCCATAATTAGTCTATAAGGTAACCACAAGGTTGGAGGTTCAAGTCGTCCTTCTAGCGCCAAAATGTTAAAAAGAAATATTGCTAACTTCTCAAAGTTAAGTTGTTGGCAAGAAAAGTTGCTAACACCTTAAAGGAAAGTGTTAAAAGTAATCAATCTCCTTAAAACCACTTTTGAATGAGTTGATTTGGGACAAACATTTTCGAAAGGTAACTTCAGAGAAATCCTAGTTATAGACAAAATGATCTATCAACTCATTCAAATAAAAATTAGGAAGAGAATGGCCTATTCATGATCCCTTTCGATTGGGTCGAAAGGGTCGTCCATATTCCCTTTTGAATGAGTTGAAAGAACTATTCTATCTTCAAAAGGTGGATTCACTTTCACTTTAATAATCTTTGTTTCTGCTGCCATGGAAAGTACTCTTTCAAAAGGGTCATATGTGTTGAAACATCCAGCCCCTATCGAAGATATCCAACCAGCAAATTTTACTCGGTATTCATACGTTGAGTTCCTTTCGAAACTTCCCTTTCGATCAGGTCCAAACGGTGTACACTCTTTCAAAGTGGAATCAATGTACAATATACAAGTTCTATATTCAATATGCAATGGAACAAAATCTCAAACAATATAGGTTCCATGAACTTATTAACATCGAAACATCATCATAATTTGACTTTTGATGACATGAAATATGATGATAATATGATTCGAATACACATTGTCTAAATTGATCCCATTGCATCACATAAGACAAATAAGAGTTAAGAAAATAAGTAAGCATCGTGTGCATCATTAGGCAAGCTAATGGCCGAAATGATCTTTCTCATATTCGAAATCTATATTAAATCCATGCGCTTCCTCTTTTTGCATATATCCAAATTGAGTTACAAGTAAGAGAGTTTTTCTCCCAAATTTATTTAGGGTTACAAATATTTTATTTGCTATTAAATGAGAAGGATAATTAAAAATTCCAAAATTCGGTCCCCCAACTCGGACCCCTAGGGTCGTATTTATAGATGCAGGTTGACCCCTTTTCATGTCCATTCTTTCGCTTCAGTCGAAAGGCCTTCCTTCTGCTTTCTGCATGCATCCTTTCAATGCAGTCGAAGGGCCTTCTTTTACATTCCGCGTGCATCCTTTCGATGCGTTCGGAAGTCCTTCTTCTACATTCTGCGCACATCCTTTTAACATGGTCGAAAGGCCCTCTTCCTAACCTTTCTCATTCATTCTTTCACCTACACCCTTTCGAATTAGACCTTTTGACCTAGTCAAAAGGATTACCTTGACAACCTTTCACTGTCGCTACAGTTTGAGCGCCCTTCTACATTGCTTTTAGAAAGAACTGGATTGCTTTCCACTTCATTTAAAGGGGAGTAGGTGCACTCTCTGCTTTGTGTTGCTATGCTGTTGCACGTAAGAGATGAGTTGAGCTTTTGTGTAGTTTCGAAAGGACTAGTTGGTGACGACTGGATCACTGCAAAAGGTTATGCTTTTGAAAGGTTCTAATCATTTTGAAAGGCTTATTCTTGCTGTCAAAAGGTGCCCATTGATAAATTTTTTACGTAGAAGATTGACATTGTCGAAACCAACAATTTTGTAGGGTTTGGCTCTCACGTATGACCCTCTTGTCCAATACCTTCGAAAGGGGGTTTCGAACCGTTACTAAGCTTTTTCATATATATGAATTATCTGCATCGAAAGGTCCAGCTGAGGCAGAAGGGTAGCTTTGCCTTCTCTTCCACTCGTTCGAAAGCCCTTATTTCATCGGACACTTGTAGTTGCATCAATTGCTTGCGACTCCACCCTAACCTCTTCAAAATCTATCTCAATGTCTTCGAAACACTGTTTTTGGATTATGGCTAAACCCTTGTCTTGAGTTCTTATGGGGTCAAGCACTTTTATGAGCCTTCTTTCATGCCTTTATTCTTAAGTGAATTTTATTGTTAACACCTATCCTCTCCAAATCTCATGCGTTGTGAGCACATTTAACCCAAATTAAATATGTACAATCATGTTTATCATATTTTGTTATAAATAACTCATATCGATCGATATATTTATAACTTTATGTTGGGCGTGTTCTCACCCAGAAGATCTCGAGACCAAGAAGCTTGATTCATCCATCCAGGCTTGCCTAAACTCATTCAGCATTCTCATCTCACAGAGCTTATTCGGCAATCTCGTCCCAAGGAACTCATTCGGCATCCTCATCTCACTGCCGGACCAACCCACAACTGCCGGACCAACCCACTCCTGCCACTACCGGACCATGATACTGCCGAACCAACCTCCTTCAACACTGCCGAACCAACCTCCTTCACACTGCCGAACTAACCTGCCTCCAAACCAATGCCGGACCAACTCGATGCCAACTCCATGCCGGACCAAATGCTACCGAACCAAGACGTGCCAGGCCAGATCATGTCAGCCCAGGCCCACCAGCTGCTATATACCTCCAAGACCCCTACCCCCAGCCTGACTCTATAAATAGAGGGGTAGGGGTACAACAATGGGGGACAAGTTTGAGAGCTCAAGCACGGAGACAACTTTCAAACAACTTTCTTTTACTTATATCAAAGCTTTGTATTTGTAATCAAAACAAGAGAAGAGAAATAACATATAAAGTGGACGTAGGCACATTCTGGCTGAACCACTATAAATTTGCGTGTCATTTTACAGTTTAGCCCCTGATTTTCATATATTTGCATAAATCGCTCAAATCACTAAGAACAACATAAGATCTACTAAATCATACAACTTTGAGGTGTTTGTCCATTTTTTGTGCAAACATTTTTGGTGCTTTCACTGAGAACTAGAAGCTCGAAGCTTCAGCTTCATCCACTTAACAAGTTTTCCTAACAGCATCGTCTGCCACTTGGAAAACATGCCTCCCAAACAGAGAAAAGATGTTAACAAAGGAAAAAACATCGCATCCAACAGTCTTCCAGATCCAACTGTCACGAATCAAGTAAATCGTCCTCCTCCAGCAGCAGTAACAAATGAAGGACAGTCTAACCCAACCACTCCTGCCACAGAACAACCTGCGGCAATTACTAGGGCAGATTTGGACAGAGTTGTGGTTGAAGTAACTAACCGCTTCACGTCCCAGCAGGAAGCCTTGGTGGACCATCTCATGTCACGCTTTAGGGATGCTGAAGAATCCAACCGCAACACTGAATCATGGGGCGAGTCCCAGTCTGGAGGATCTCAGAGGCAACAAAGATCTTCCTTCTTCGAAGGAGCTAACGGCAGAAGTAGCCATGGTAGGAGCCGAGATCGAGCACAGCCCGAAGTTAGGCCTGAGGAAATGTTTGGTACCGAACCCAACAGGGGAGGTACCGGACGGAGGTCAACTGTAGCTGAGCCTGTCATACTGCCTAACCACGGAAACGCCGATGAACGGGGCCGAGCTAGAGTCCAGCCCGAAGTTGGACCCGAGGAAGTGCTTAGATCAGAACCCAGCAGGGGAAGATCAAGGCAAGGGCCAACTGTAGCTGACCCTAGCATGCCCCCAGAAGATCAAAGGCAGCCGCTGGAAAATATGAGGAACGATAGGCGATACCATCCCTATAGGTCATCTGGACGGAATCAATCCCACAGAACAGAACCAAACTCATTTCTATCTGCTCCAAATTCTGATGAAAGGATGGCACGCTTATTCAGAGAGTGTGTCCAACGGGAGCAAAGAGATCGAGGGATAGGCGCTAGGGTAACCAGCCCTTTCGCCCGCAATATCGAAATTGCTATCACTCCCCGAGAATGGAAGATGCCGACAATGGAACCTTATAAAGGAACCTCCGACCCTGTTGTACACTTACAGAGGTACACGCAACATATGCTCATGAGTGGAGCAACAGAGGGAGTACTATGCAAATGCTTTCCGCTCTTCTTAGCAGATCTCGCTACCTCCTGGTTCTGTCATCTACCCCAGGGATCCATCAGCTCGTGGGAAATGTTGAAAGAAAAGTTTATCAGTCAGTTCCGCATCCATGTGGAACAACCTAAGGACGCTTATTCCTTATCCAGCGTCAAACAGAAACCTGGAGAAAAACTGCAGCAATACCTAACCCGATTCAATGCCGCAGCAGCCGCAGTCCAAGATGCCGACGAGAAGCTTATCCTAATGGCCCTCTGTAGTGGTGTGCATCCGGACACTAAATTTGCTAGAAGATTGACGAAAGAAAAACCAGCTACTTTATCCGATTTCTTCCATGAAGCCGGGAAATATATGAGGCTTGAGGATGCTGCCGTTGAGGGGCAGTCAGGACAGCAAAATAAGGCAACTCACAGCAACGCCCCCGCTGTGCCAAGGGACATTCGAAGAAATGATTCCAGAGACAATGCTGGGGGCAAGAAGGGACAAAAGC
The DNA here is from genome assembly GCA_030737815.1 of Allium fistulosum. Classification (NCBI taxonomy): domain Eukaryota; kingdom Viridiplantae; phylum Streptophyta; class Magnoliopsida; order Asparagales; family Amaryllidaceae; genus Allium; species Allium fistulosum. The sequence continues at coordinate 1,227,913,714 of CM060904.1, forward strand.
GCCTATATCGGCCTGGGCCGAGATTCGACACTTACACTCCTTTGAACGAGACCGTCGAAAATATCTTCCTTGCCACCCAAGGCGAAGTTAGATACAAACGCCTACCATACAAAAAGGAATTAGATAACGCGTAGAAATCTGGAAAGTTCTGCCGCTTCCACGAATCTCACGGGCATGATACCAATGAATGCCATCATCTCCGGGATCTGATTGAGGAACACATCAGAAGGAAGAAACTGGAACGTTATGTAAAAAGTCAGGACAGGACTCTAGCTCCTGCCAATGAAAACCCAAGGCTACCCTCACCGGACGCCGGCAGAGGAAATCGCAACGCTAGCAGCTCTAGTCAAGAGAAAATAATGGTCCATACCATCTCAGGAGGACCGCACATCGCGGACAGAAGCTGGAAAGAGATGGAAAGGTATGGAAAGTCGCTTAGAGACAATAAAGACTGTGTCAATTCGGTTATAGAAGAGCGCCACCCGAAGCGGAAAGAAAGTAATGACATCACATTCGGTAAGCGTGACCTAGAAGGAAGGCAGTACCCCCACATGGATCCCATGGTCATCTCTGCCCGACTCGGTCCCGCCGAAGTTTACCGAATCCTGGTAGACACTGGAAGCTCAGTAAACATCCTGTTCAAACACGCATTCGACAAAATGAAGCTATCAATGAAGGATGTATCTCCCTGCGATAAACCACTACACGGTTTCACTGGGGATGCTAAGATGCCCCTCGGGCAACTGGACCTCTTTGTTGAGATTGGAAGCCATCCCCGCTCCGTTGTACGGAAACAGACGTTTGTGCTAATAGAATACCATTCGGCCTACAACGCCTTCCTAGGAAGGCCAGCCTTGTCTGACTTCCAAATCGTCCTAGCCCCATGGTGCCTGAAGATGAAATTTCCAACGGACAATGGAGTAGGGGAAGTAGAAGGAGACCAGGATGTTGCTCGAGACTGCTATGTGACTGAACTTCGCAACAACCACAGGAAGGATAAAGGGAAGGGTGTAGAGATTGCCCTCTGCACAAAAAGTCTGGAAGCATAGCAACTAAAGAAAGCCCCTCCTCTTCGATATACCAGCGACCCTTTCAATGAATTAGACCCTAGGGACAAAGAGGAGGAGGCCACCGCCGAGCCTGCAGAGGCTATGGAGTTTATATCTGTAGACAAGCACGACTCAAGTAGACTATTGAAAATTGGGTCCCAACTAAAAGCCGAATTGAAGGAACAACTCATCGATTTTCTCCGCCACAACTTGGATGTATTCGCATGGTCACACGCTGACATGACCGGAATCTCCCCCGACATAGCCTGCCACGTATTAAAAATTGATCCTACCAAGGCGCCTGTAAAACAAAGAAAGAGAAGTATGGGGGCAGAGCGATCAGCAGCCCTCGATGAAGAAGTAAAGAATCTACTCGCCAATGACTTCATACGAGAAGCTACCTACCCGAAATGGATCGCCAACCCGGTGCTGGTAAAGAAGGCTAATGGGAAGTGGCGAACCTGCATTGACTTTTCCAACCTAAATGACGCCTGCCCAAAGGATTGCTTCCCACTTCCCAGAATCGACCAACTTGTAGACAGCACAGCCGGGCACGAGCTCCTATCTTTTATGGATGCATACTCAGGATATAACCAAATTCCTATGCATGCTCCCGACCAAGACCACACTAGTTTCATCACTGACCGGGGTTTATACTGCTATAAGGTAATGCCTTTCGGACTTAAAAATGCAGGAGCCACCTACCAGCGCCTCGTCAACAAGATGTTTGCAGGGCTAATAGGACAGACTATGGAAGTATATGTGGATGACATGCTGGTGAAGTCAAGGAAAGCCAAAGATCACGTAAACCACCTAGGCAAAATGTTTCAAGTACTCCGCCAGTATGGAATGAAGTTGAATCCTCTAAAATGCTCCTTCGGAGTGTCATCAGGAAAGTTCTTAGGATTCATCGTTCATGCCAGGGGGATTGAAGCGAACCCTGAACAAGTCCGAGCGCTAAGGGAGATCAAGATACCTTCCACCCGAAAGGAAATGCAAAGCCTAAATGGAAAAGTGGCCGCCCTAAGCTGATTCCAAGGCAACGGACAAGTGCGTCCCCTTTTTCGAAGCTCTAAAGAAAGATAAAGGAAAGTTCGAATGGACTGACGAATGCTTAACCGCTTTCCTTAACCTAATCGAACACCTCCAGAAACCACCGGTACTCTCGACTCCAAGCGAAGGCGAAGAATTATACCTATACCTTGCTGTGTCATCTCACGCTCTAAGCGCTGCCTTGGTAAGGGAAGACAACCGCACGCAACGGCCAGTTTACTTCGTCAACAAAAGGTTTACTGGGGCGGAAGTCAGATATCCTAAACTTGAGAAGCTAGCATACTGTTTACTAATCACATCATGGAAACTGCGTCACTACTTCCAGTCCCATTCCATCAAAGTTCTGACCGATCAGCCGCTGAGGCAGGTACTCCACCGTCCCGACACTTCTGGGCGACTACTTAAATGGTGCATCGAACTAAGTCAGTATGAGATCACCTATCACCCTTGCACCACCATCAAGGGACAAGCCATGGCTGATTTCATTGCAGAATTCACTACCAACGAAGATAAGGAGCAATTGGAAATAGCAGACATCAAGTGGAATCTCTTTGTAGATGGTGCATCGAACGAACAAGGCTCGGGGGCAGGTGTGGTAATAATCACTCCCAGGGGAAACAAACTGCACTATGCTATAAGGTTGGAGTTCGCTGCCACCAACAACGATGCAGAATATGAAGCAGTGATAGCCGGACTAGAACTTGCCGTAGAAATCGGAGCCAATTCTTTGTGTCTTCACAGCGATTCTCAACTTATTGTTAATCAAATACTAGGAGAATTCCAAGCTCGAGAAGAATGACTCATAGCATATTTAAAGAAGACCAAGTTACTTCTCAGCCGATTGGACCACTACTTAGTCAAACACATCCCTCGGGAAGAGAACCAAGAGGCCGACGAATTGGCAAAGCAAGCAAGTATGAGAGACATCGCCATCTTTGGAGCAGTAACCATCTCAAAGCAACTGACCCCAAGTTTTGAGCAAGTAAATCTGATAGCTGCAACCGAAGAAGCAACTTGGATGACTCCCATCCGAGACTACCTACAAAGTGGCACACTACCCAACGGGCGTAATGAAGTCAAGAAAATCTTGAGGAAAGCCTCCCGCTACACAATACAAGAAGACATCCTCTATCGGCGCGGATTCTCTAACCCGTTATTAAGGTGTGTCGCTGGGAGGGAAGCCAAGGAAATCTTATTCAACATTCATCAGGGAAGCTGCGGAGATCACACCGGAGGGCAAACATTAGCAAAAAAGATACTCCGGTATGGATATTTCTGGCCCACCTTAAGCAAGGACGCCTTAGATTTTGTCAAAAAGTGTGACAGATGCCAGAAGTTTGCTAAGATTCCGCGGCTACCAACAACTGAGATTACTCAAATGACCAGCCCTTGGCCCTTCGCAATATGGGGAATTGACTTAATCAGCGAGCTACCAATGGGCCGAGGCGGGGCCAAATATGCTATAGTGGCAGTCGACTATTTCACCAAATGGGTGGAAGCGGAACCTCTGAATAAAGTATCTTCAGCAAAAGTTATTAACTTCTTGATCAAAAATGTTCTGTGCAGGTACAGAGTCCCACTCAAAATCATATCAGACAATGGGCTTCAGTTTGACAGCGAGGAGTTCGCCAACTGGTGCCAAGAGCACGGAATTCACAAAAGCTTCTCATCCGTAACGTACCCCCAGGAAAACGGACAAGTCGAAGCCGTTAACAAAATTCTGAAAACTCTAATAAAAAAGAAGCTCGAAAAGTCAAAGGGCGCTTGGGTGGATGAACTTCCTACGACACTATGGGCCTATCGCACATCTTTCAGAACATCGACGGGGCACACTCCTTTCTCTTTGGCATACGGATCGGAGGCTATGCTCCCAGTTGAAACCATTGTGCCTTCCCACCGTAGGATCCACTATAACCCAGAAGAGAACGAAGAGCTCCTCCACATGACTTTGGATCTAGTGGAGGAGAAAAGGAATGATGCAGTCCTTAAAGCAGTGGCCCACAAGCAGAAAGTGGCAGCACAATACAACTCCAAAGTCAAGCATCGTACCTTACAAGAAGGGGATCTTGTCCTCAAGCGAATCTTCCCTCGCCCCGGAGCACTAGACCCAATCTGGGATGGGCCATATGTAATTCATAAAGATATCCACAACGGAGCTTATATTTTGTCAACAGTGGATGGAGAGGTGTTCCAGAGGGCATGGAACATCCAGCACCTCCGTCGATACTTTTCTTAACTTGTACTGCCCATATGAAGTGAATTAACAAAGAGAATCGGTGGACGTAGGCATTTTCATGCCGAACCACTTTTAAAAACCTTGTCTCTTTTTTAACTAGTTCCTTTATATCTTGGCTGCTTGTTAACATTATCCTTTTCTGTTGAACAAAATCCTATGCATGTAACAAAGATATGTAAGGAAGCTGGCTACCCAAGCATTAAGAGGCGGAATGGCACCACACATGCAGTGGTATCTGCTGTAGGCAAAGTAACCTTCGGGAGGGTCATACGGCATAACTTCTCTCCCTGGCAACAGCATGCGCGTTCTATCGATTCCGAAAGAACGGGAGATGACATCAAGCTGCTCTTCCTTAAGGGAGCTGGGAAAGCAATCGGGCGGGAAGTTCAGAAGCTCCTGCGGGCCATACCGGTCCACTAGTGATCTCGGGGTAGATCCGTGACGTTCCGGTCCTGGCTGAGCAGGGGGCACTGCGGAAGATTCTCCTTCGCCCTGAGACCTCTTTTTATCTGATCGAGTTTCCGCTTTGCGAGACATTATCTGCAACATCGAAAAACATGTTGTTAAAACAGAGGATATAAACAAGCAAGTCTATATAAAATCCATCCAACACAAAAGTCCGTTCGGTAAAACAAGGTTCATTCGGTACTCCCAATGCCGGAGTTTCGTTCGGTATTCGAACATAAGGTTCATTCGGTACTACCAATACCGAAGTTTCGTTCGGTATTCGAGCATAAGGTTCATTCGGCACTCAGTTGAGCAAGCTTCGTTTGTCAATTAAGACCCGCATTCCATTCGGTAAAACTGAAGAAAACTCGTTCGGCAGCCTAACACAAAAGGACATTCGGCAGAATATTCCCTCACCTGATTCGGCAAAAGTCTTTGGTTCGGCTAGCATTGTGATTCGACAAAGGCAAGGGAATGGTTCAGCTGATATAAAAAAAAAACGGTGACGTGAGGCCCGTACATATAGGCGAGCACGAGGCGACCGGACCAAACGGTTGGCACTTTGGACCAAACGGGCTATCCAAATAACAAAGCATGGCATACACTGGCGAATGCCCCACTTTGGGGGGCAAATGTTGGGTGTGTTCTCACCCAGAAGATCTCGAGACCAAGAAGCTTGATTCATCCATCCAGGCTTGCCTAAACTCATTCGGCATTCTCATCTCACAGAGCTCATTCGGCAGTCTCGTACCAAGGAACTCATTCGGCATCCTCATCTCACTGCCGGACCAACCCACAACTGCTGGACCAAACCACAACTGCCGGACCAACCCACTCCTGCCACTACCGGACCATGATACAGTCGAACCAACCTCCTTCAACACTGCCGAACCAACCTCCTTCACACTGCCGAACCAACCTGCCTCCAAACCAATGCCGGACCAACTCGATGCCAACTCCATGCCGGACCAAATGCTACCGAACCAAGACGTGCCAGGCCAGATCACGTCAGCCCAGGCCCACCAGCTGCTATATACCTCCAAGACCCCTACCCCCAGCCTGACTCTATAAATAGAGGGGCAGGGGTACAACAATAGTTTGAGAGCTCAAGCACGGAGAGAACTTTCAAACAACTTTCTTTTACTTGTATCAAAGCTTTGTATTTGTAATCAAAACAAGAGAAGAGAAATAACATATAAAGTGGACGTAGGCACATTCTGGCTGAACCACTATAAATTTGCGTGTCTTTTTACATTTTAGCCCATGCTTTTCATATATTTGCATAAATCGCTCAAATCACTAAGAACAACATAAGATCTACTAAATCATACAACTTTGAGGTGTTTGTCCATTTTTTGTGCAAACACTTTTATAAATATATGCAACAATTTTATTTCTCAAATCACATTCAAAATTAAAAATTAATATTTCATAAATATTAATTTATTTAATTAATTTATAACAATTATAAACTAATTAAACTGTTTAATCTAAAGAGAATTCATCGTTTCGGTTATGTGACTCTTGGGTGTAAATTCAATCAGCGATCAACGTCGAACTATTCGAACGTTAACGTTTACACTTCACTTAGCAGGTAGTGTGATATTATGGCCAAATTTATCGCTTACTCATTTTTGAAAAAATCTCATTTTAATTTAATAAGCGTTACCTAGTTGTGCCTATTATTTACACCAATTCTCTTCGTCAAAACCATGTCACTTTGGACTTGCTGAGTTTGGTAATGGTCAAAATTCCAACATCATCCACATTCAACTCTATAATCCAAACATAAAGTCCTTGGTTCAATAAATAACAATTATTATCAACCGAAATACTCTAGCCAGAGATTTTGACTTTGGGTTGACCTGAGTTGACATTGATACTAAATCCATATAACTAAGAAGACGAATCCTCTCTTGAATAGTGCTTCACTTCCAATACTTCCACTTGACCCAACTATAGTCACTCAATGGATGTTATGCTATGATTTGACTATAATCAAAGTGGAGCTTTCATATTGAAGGTTCACAGTATTCTCAAGTCGAAAGAACTGCATAAATTAGTCACATCTATATTTTCTGTTTGACCTTAGTTATATTAACCAACAGAAAACTACCGAGTGAGTCGTTCCATGGTTATCCAAAAGTATTAGCACGTAACCCTTAGATGCCGCATGTAGAATATGCTAGTATATGATTTTTGTTTGATGATAATAAACAAATATATATTCATTTAAATGTATTTGTTATTGTACTATTTTATTTTGTACACAATTAAATAAATATTTGATGAATAAAATAAATAACACAGAATTTAAATTCAAACTAATATTTTATTCAAACAAATATTTTATTACAATTTTGAATAGTACAAGTTTAAGCTCTCACTATATATACACAATTTCGATTACAATTTTGATTACATCACAAATTTCACTGTACAATGTTCACCTCACTACATATCACTCATTCACTCGTATTTATCTTCAACTCTATTCCAGATTGAATCCAACATCTGAATTATCTGCAAAATAAACACTGATGCGGTAAAATTGAAAAAAAAATATTTTTGCAGTGTAAAATAAAATGTGTGTTTTTGAAAATATTATTTGCCTCGGTTATTTAGGTTGTTCGTCATCATTTCTTTTGAATTCATCATACACGAACAACTTGTGACATGCACAGTGTATCACTGTACATGTCACAAGGCCGTGCACACCGATATACACTTGATAAAACTCCAGGGACAGGTGAGCACAAGGTCAAACCCGAGCCATTAGCTGGATTCAACTCAAGTGAAAATTCTCGATCAAATCAATAAACAGCAATGCAAACATGCAGCTACCACCAGACATCATGGTGACAAGCAACACAGCCTCGACATTCAAATGGTTCACATGACAGCATACATTAAATAACAACACGAACTAGACCATTCTAACTCGAGGCAAGTCACTATAACTCGACAATCAGACATGCACATGATACCATATACAAGAACCAAGTGCAATGGCCAAGACCAAACACAAGAAAGAAGGCAACATAGAAAGGTGCACCAGCAAGTTCATAAACAACTGAAAACAAGTGAATGGCAACCAAACAAGGACAACAAGCTCCAGACTCAAAGAAATGGCATGTATCAAGAAAACAATGGTGACACACACATACATCAGGTCAGAGGCATTTTTACTCGATGAAGACCATCAATTAGAGAATACAGTTCGAACAAGGAACAAAATAGCTCAAATGCAACAGAGGTAAATATACATACACATATTAGCACAAGTTCAGGTAAACCAGAGAATACATATGACAACTAGTACAAGGCAAATCCAAGAGACTCCAAGTCAAACAACAAATCTAGACCAGAGGGACACAATGGCACAAGACAGTGAACAGTGAAATGCAACCATGTCACATGAACATGTACACACCAGCTCAACAAACTATACAAGCCCATAAAACAAGACTGCACACTGAAGTGCAGACCACAACTTACAACACAATGCAACATGAAGTTCCAAATCAAAGTCAACTTGAATGCAACTATCCAGATGAAAAGAAACATATACAGCATGACAACAGAGAAAATAGATGAAGCTTGAAGCATGTGCAATAGACTACACAATGCAGTAAAGCTCTGAAACAAAATCAAAGGCAACCAGATCATGAAAATAGAAAAGCCTCAACATACATATATACATGAATACACATGTATACAATATACACACACACACACACATACATATGCAGTGAAAACCTGATTAGACATCACACCAGACTACCAGAGTATATGAAGTATACAAGCATTCAAATGATACCAATCATCATCAACCAAAATGAATACAGCATGAACTCAATGACAGCATGCAAATGGAAAGACACCAAACATGTTACAAGATCAGACTCGAGTAAATCACAACTAGAGGCAACAGTAAATCAAGGTGGATAGCAGTTCTACACATAATGGAATGCAAGGCTACCATGTCCAATTATTAAAAGTAGCAGTTAAAGCTAAAAGCCGTGAATTATATCAATATTAACATAGCAGTTTCAAACCAATTCAAGGCCGAGATGAACAAATTCAACAAGAATCACGAGTGTGATGAACAAGCATCACAGGATTCTAAAAACCAAATGCAAGCCGTGGTGACCAAGCAAGCATAACAGAAAAATATTCGAATTGAACCAGTCAGAATAAATCAACATCGTCCAAGCACAAAGCAACGCAAGGGATAAATTCGAGAAGAATTCAAACCAAAATTATACGAACGTAAACTAAGGGATTCGAACCCTATAAATAACCAGTAACATCATCGGCAATTAAGCATTCGAGTTAAAGCAAAAAATCATAGAGCCAAGATTCAAATTAAATCCCAAATCAATAACTCGAATCGAGTTTGAGCTAAAGCAAAACAACAGAGGAAGTAAATGGGAAAAATTCAAATACCAAATTATATACAGTCGAACTTAAGAAATTGAAGCAGCCGAAGGAAGTCAAAGCCAGAGATCGATTGACGAAGCCAATCAACGGAATAGCCACTGCAATCAATCAGTATCACAAGCGGCGGCTTCAATTTCAAAGCCATAATTTTTTTAAGACGAACGAAGCAGACTTTACAAAGCAATGAAGAAGAACAGCCAAAGTTTTACACAAAAATAAGAAGGGAGATATCATTGTTATAAATCAAAGTGGGCCGGCTTGTTTTAATAGTTGGTATTAAAATTAGAATTAGGGTTTTTGATTTTAATTTTGTTATTGTTTTGTAATTTCTCTTTTAAATTGTGTAACTGTCTAGTCGTGTGACTAGGTTACCAACTACGGTAGTGTAGTTCGAGAATTCGCAACTCAGTGGCTGAGTTGTGGTAGGGTTTTGAGCGTAGAATTAGGTTCGTCGATAGTGGGTGTCGCAAATTTACGTGTGTAAGCATCTGACTACTTAATTTCTAGTAGAAACCTTGGGGGCAGCACGTAGGCAGGGTTTTGCCGAAGCTGGGTAAATCTGAGTTGTTCTATTTCTGATTTTATTATTTTGCTATTATCTGTGCTGCAATTATTTTATATATTTCCACATAAATTTTTTTTTATTATTATCACCCTATTCACCCCTCCCTCTAGGGTGAAATCGATCCTACAGTCATGAATAAAACACTGCCCAACATTTGGAGAGCATTATGTACTCTAGTCTCAACGGATACATCGATATCTAGTCTCGATGCATCTTGACTAGGAACATTTAAAATGATATATTTGTTTCATTGTGATAAACTACTCACAGTTACAACACTTTGTAACTACTATCACAAAACATACCATTTATGATTTTCTATTAAATATACTTTTAATTAAATTAATTAATTAATATAACCACATTATGTCAAGTATATAATAGAAATAAAACACCTTTATTTCAAACTAGATTGGTCAACGAGTTAGATATGTGTAACCAATTACATAATTGCCCCCTAAGGCATACCCGTAACTAATTGGGTTAGTACCTTTGTGAACAGTTATCCTATTTTGTTTCAGTTATCTACTCTGTCAATCAACTCTCTCCAATGGTGATAAACTGTTTTATCATGTGGAACAATTCAGAGTATGTCTCTCGACTTCTAGTAAGCTCTAAGTTTTATTACGAACTATATCGTGACATTGTTATCAAATAACAATGTTACGAGATTCTCTACATTTGGAATCGGCTTAGTTATAAATTTGTGCACTTATATATTTATATACATTGTTTTATTGCGGCGATATTCAAGACGATGTACCTATCCTTTTTCATTGAACCAACCATGATCTTTCATTTGGAACATTTCCAACTTAAAGATTCTTAACTTGAATTTATTATTGAGATATTATACTCAATATCACTTATGATGTTTGAGTCCGGACACTTCTTCATTAATAGTTTTTGTTTCTATAAACAATTCCCTAGTATTTCATAAATTCACGAGAACACTTCAAACAACCATTTAGTGATATCAATTTGGATTTAATATTTGCTTCATGTATCTAATACATAAACAAATCACGATATCGTAACCAATATAACATATATGATAATTCCTATTGCCAATGCATAAAGAACTCACATGTTCCGTATTAAACAATTTAATAAGGTATATTTAAATATTGATTTGGGACATTCCCAATATCCTTTATACTCACTATAAAAGACATCATTTACAATCCAAAGTTGAGTATTTAAACAACAAAGGTTGATTTCAACACAAGTAACACCGTTAAAATCAACAATTTGTCGTTTACTTACAGTTTAGAAATATCAATGTACCTTTTAACGTTCTTTCTTATGAACACACGCTTCCTTTGCACTATGATTGAGAATCAAACTATATGATTTCTATCAATATACTTATTCAATCTTGATGCTTATAAAATGATACTTTTGTATCATTTCTTGGATGATATCCAAAGACTCACAAGCTCAATATCGCTCCCACTGACTTTGAGACATTTTTGATTATATATGTAAATAACTTACTCTAAATCGTTATTTAGAATTTTCTGTTTCAATACATATGTACAAAAATACTAAGTCTTATCAAGCGATAATTTTATGTGTAAATCTGAATTAAGTTGAGCATATTGAATATCGAATCTATTATGTTAATTTCAGCAATTGAAATTTGTGATATTGTTCTTATCAAAATTGCTCATTTGATTCCAACTGCATTATTCTTTCCCATAAAGACACATCTCGGCCGATGGATCACATCCTTTCGGTTACGACTACCAAAATCATAAAAAAAGCGTATATTGAATTCTTTTGGATTTGCGCATCATACCATATAGAGTCAACACTCTTAATGGTTTAATTAAACAACTGAGGATTATTTAATTTCGACATAAATAAGAAACTCATAGTTTCTCTTTGATGTACGAGAATATTTATTAGACATTCTAATGCTATGTGTTCATTTAGGTTAGTTAATTTCATTTCATCTCATATAATCAGTTCTATCTATGGATCGTATCCAATTCATTTAACTACCAATAATTCCTCAAAGAAATTCCTTCACAATGAAGTTAGTACATCTTGAACCAACAATTGTTTCTCAATGTAAATAGAATAGGGATTCATTAACGCTTTATGAATTTCTTTATTTATAAAACTGATTTGGTTTTAGTTTACAAAAATTATGTTCACAACATAAATATGTCATTCAATGACAGTCCTTTCCAAAATCCTTTTGGGGTGGTTCATACAAGATCCCTCATAAACAACTATTACGTGCAATCTTTCGACTCGCATAACCTGCCAACTCCTTGGCCTATATAGAAAACTGTTATTAAGATGAAATAATATTAACCTTGTGTACTAATCTTAAGTACATTACCTTACAGAAAGAAACTAACTCAACTTCAGTCACAATTAATCGTACATTGTCCGACAAATTTCGATTACTCCATGTCGATGCATCATTATGTATCACATGAAGGAATTATTTTGAGACTGAATCTTTATTCATTTTAGGTACGTTTGGAAAATTTTCCAATATACTCACTCATTCGATCAAATCGAATCATTTCTATTGCATGTTTTTACTTCTGTTCTATATTCAATGAGTTTACCATAGACATACTACACATACACATGTCCATGTCGATGATGACTCATCAACGAATATGATGAAGTACGTGGAACCGTTATGGTATTTATAGAATTATGATTCCATACATCAATATGTATCAATCCAAAGAGTTCATCAACTATTTTGACGCTCCCACTAAATGGGCGCATATCCCTTTATTGTTTGAGATATAATTAACAAGTATCATATGATTCAAAATAATATAATAAAATTATTTTCTCAAAACTATGGCTTAGTTTATAATTCCAGAATAACTGTAAATAATATTAGATATTTCTTTATTTTCCAATGCATCACTTTTGTTATGAAAACAAGTACCACATTATAGTTTTATTTCATAATGAATATTCTTAATATTCGTAGAAATATAGCTATGTCTATTTTTTCAGTCGATAACCAAAAATAGTCATTATTTCATAAATAATGTTCGATATGTTTTACGAAAACAATTTTCATAATTTGATGCAATCAATAAGTGTTATATGACATGCTCCCACTACTTCTGCCATTACTATAATAGCGTACTAAATTTGGAGGTCCGTCATTCACGTAATATAGATTTTTTTATTTCAAATACTGCAACTAGTTTACCGTGGAGAGTTCTTTGATTGAATATCTTGAATTCAAAGGAACAAATCTCATAGAAAACAATATTCTACATGAAAATACATTTCAAAATAGAAATCATATTTCTCATTCCAATGATAAGTATCAATCACTGTTATTATAATTCTCGTTTCCGTTGTTTCATTATGAAGAAGAAACGACTATTCAGTCTCTCCATCCCAACTATACCTTAAATCACATTTACTCTTATACATTCATTTTCCTTTCTAAATGGTCAAACCATTCAAAAGAAAACCCTTACTATAATGATGTAACGAACTCTTTATGAAAGCACATTTGATTATCCATAACAATTAACGACATCAAATACGTTGCTCTTTGCTTAAATTAATTAAACTGACATTTCAGCGATCGAGTTCTTAGATCTATCTTGTAGTTTTGGTCTTGTGCTACAATTAACACAATATGATCTTTTATGAAATAAATCAAATTGAATACTCGATCTCATAGTATAGTTTATTGGCTTATTTCGAATGAACTATATTCATTGAAGTATCGTACGTTACGAACTATGACCGTTCACCATATAACATTTATATGTGATAGTATATGGATCAAATATCCATCCATAGTCTTGTATTGCTTTTAGAGTTCAAAAGTCATAAAATGCAATACATAGTATAACCAAATAAACACCTAGTGATCATTTTACGAATGTATTAAGTGGTTGTAAAAATTAGGCACTTGCATGGGTATAGAAAACATTAACATGCAATAGGAATTTAATAGTGGGTATTTTATTTCCTTTTATCAACTTTCAATTTAGTTCATTTGTGTATGTTAATTGATAAACATTTTATCAATCATATTAAATGCACAAATTTATCATTGTAGATAATTATAACATTATTTAGCATAAGTTCTTACAATATTAGAAAGGTTAAATGTTAAGGCTCCCAATAGTATTTTATGTTTCACCAAACCCTAAGTGAAACACTACAGTCTACCAACTTCACTAGTGGGTGTTAGAACTCGTATGCCTTGTGATTCTGACCTTGAGGAAAGCTCAACAAATCATAGGCCCAAATATGATGGATAACTCTTTATTGGTTGTATCACATACAACTCCTAACCTTTGGTATCTTGTCCTAATCCCGCCTTTACCTTGAGGAAATCTCAACAAGTAAAGTGGTACTATTCACTCGGACCTATCATTTCGCGATGGCCTAAGTATAATGCACGTACCTTGAGGAAAGCTCAAAAAATACGTGCGGTTATCTTACCTCGCCTATTCAATATATTGTTAGTACTACACATAGCATCCCTAGCTTGAGAAAAGCTCAACAACTAAGGAGTATGCAAGTAATCTATTAATATATAAATGATAGAGGACAACTTTATATTAAAGATTCATAATCTTCAATATATTATATCGAATGATATCGACTTATGGAATAATGTATTTCTTATGAAATACTCTCATGATTCAAGTATCGGACACATCAAAAATCATGGCATACGTACATTTACATATGTATTTATTCTTTAAGTCTATTTACGGTTTCTTTAAAGTTCCACCTTTTGTTATACATTCATATTACATAAGCTGAATTATTATATAAGTTTTATAACTTGATTAACTTATATAATAGTCTTTTGTATAATATTATATTAATTAAATCTTATTTAATTAATTTTAACTAATTAACTCTTCAATTAATTTAATTAATTAGCACTTTAATTAATTTTATATTATAATTCCAATACAACATTTATATTGGACATATCTATTATAACCTTTATAGTGCACACTATAACCTTTATAGTATAACACACATAGATATCTTCTACATGCGTAATTTAATTAATTAACCTTTAATTAATTTATTCAATTAAACAATTTTGATTAAATTTTATTAGTTTTAAAATTTATCTTACATACATACACGTAAACTTATGTTATCCTAAACATTTTAAAATAACATAACATATATCAACATATATAATGTATTCATATATGTACTAATTAATTAACATATTTAATCAATTCAATTTATTAATCTTATTAATAAATTTTAAATTTTGAAATTAGTATATAAATATTTTCAAACTTTTTGAAAATATCGTTATCCTCTCAAACATTTTAAAACTTATGTTGTATTATGAATTTTATAATAAACATGTTTTTATTTTAATTTTCATATTTTTTTTTGAAAACTAGCTCAAGGACCAATTAAAATTGGGCCTTTTCTATTAGGGGGCAACCTTTGGACTCACTCACCTTTCAGGCCAGGCCGGTAACCAGGTAGGACAGGGTATGTGATTACCCAATTCCAAGCCTAGACATTACCTTTCTAGACACCATACTTAGTGGGAAAGTTTAATTAGTTAGCCCTAACATGACTAATTTAGACCGTACAGACTATTGGGCTTTAATATCACTAAAGGAAGTGGGCCAGCCCGCATCAGAAGAAATGGATGAATTTCAAATTTTTTTACCATTTTGGACCTTTAATGGGCCTACAAAGTATGAATTGGAACTTCCCTAAATTTAGTTTAAATAAAATCTTGTATTCTATTTAAAATAGTTAAAGGGAAGTTTAAATAAATTTAATTTCAAATGTATAGTGTATCAAATACGCCTAAAATTTATTTATAAGTGTTAATGTTTAGGGAATGAAACCTTTCATTTCTTTCCCTAAAACAAGAATTAATTGAGAGTATTAATTGTATTAAATGGAGAGAGAAACCATTCATTTTTTCTCTTTAATTTAAATTGATTGATTCATTAAATGTCATTATTAATAATTTATTCGTGGCAATATTTATTACTATGTCAGTATGTATTCTAACCATATAATTTGTAGTTTGAGATTTATTTAATTTAATTTATTTATAGATGTATACATACATACATATATATATATATATATATATCTATGTATGCATGTATCATATACATATACACACACACACATATATATGTGTGTGCGCATATGTAACATCATAATCTGTGATGGGTTCATGTGTCCGTATATAGATGCTGGGATTTACATTGCAACGGACACAGTGTCTCATTTTGTGTGTAATGTAATTTATCCAAATTGTGCTTGTATAATATGTCAAAACAAAATACTAATATATGTATACATACATACATACATATATAATTTATTGAATAAAATAGTATCTACCATAACAAATTAATGTAAAATAATTATATGATAATAACAAAAGTTTTTAAAAAATTTGAAAATTGGAAACATATTTTGGGCTTAAGATTTATTTATGGAATTTTTTAAAATTAAAATAATATTTATTATTAAATAATTGATAATAGCCCGTAATCAAATTAATTCTTAAAAATAGGAAATCGAGTTGAAAAATTCTTATTTTTTTGAAGATATCTAAGACATAATTTGGGCATAGGAAAATTTTCTGGAAATTTCTCAACTGAAATATATTTTTAATTAAATAATTAATTGCATTTAGAAAATAAATTAATTCAAAAATTAATAAATTAAGTTATAAAAATCTGAAATATTTTCTAAAGCTTTCAAATACATATATAAGCCTTACTAAAAATTTCTAAATTTTATCAATTGAATTTTTATTTTTAATTTAGTAATTGATTGCAAGCCAAAAATAAATTAATTTAAAAAAATAATAAAATAATTTAAAAAATCTAATTTTTTAATGTAATCTTAGTACATGGTGCAACGAATATAAAAAATATAAAATTGAAATTTTGAACCATTAACTATTTTATTCATAATAAACAATTCACAAAATCATTAAATAATATTAAAATATGTATATACATATTTAATAAAATAGTTTTATATTTTATGATTCACAATAGGTGCAAATCATCAAAAGAAAATTTTAAGGTTAAATTTATATGATATATAAACACATATACAATTATACATATTCATAATTTGTAGATCTGTACACATTTAATCTAGATCTATATATATTAATATAAATCAAAATTAAAACTCTTTTTTTTGGAAAATTATTTCAACAATAAATCAATAAACAAAATATTTTAACAAGCACATAACTAATTTAATTGTAACAAACACAAGTACCAACAAAAATCTCACCTAATCTAAACAATAAACAGATCTGAATACAAACAGAGGATTTGGATGTAAATATACTTTTATATGATAAAATAAAAATTAAAACAATGATAATTAATAAAAGTGCACCTCTTAATGAAACCTTTGAGTCCACGTAGAACAATGATTTCTCTTCAAAGAACAATTCACAATCCCTCAGGTTGCTAATCCGGGATTAGAGACCTTCTAATAAAAATCGATATTTCTAATTTTGAATTGGATTTGAGAATTTTAGGGATGATTTTAGAGGAAAGTTGCTTCCATTAAAATGAGGAAGTGGAAGAAGAAAGTGGCGGCTCGAAAATGGATTAGCTTGTAATTAGGATTTTGAAGTTGACTTTTATATGGTAGGACAAGAGAATAAACAATGATCTCAACCACACATATCAAAACGTAATCACACATGTCGTAGCCACCTCCTATCTTTCTCCAAACCAATGCCTATCCTCTCCAAATCTCATGGGTTATGAGCCTATGTAACACAAATTAAACATGTACAATCATATTTAATATATTTTGTTATCGATATCTCATGTCGATCAATATATTCATGACTTTTATAAATATACGCAACAATTTTATTTCTTACGTCACATTCAAAATTAATATTTCATAAATATTAATTTATTTAATTATTTATAACAATTATAAACTAATTAAATTGTTTGGTCTAAAGAGAATTCATCGTTTCGATTATGTGACTCTTAGGTGTAAATTCAGTCAGCGATTAACGTCGAACTATTCGAACGTAAACGTCCACACTTCACTTAGCAGGTGGTGTGATATTATGGCCAAATTTATCGCTTACTCATTTTCAAAAAAATCTCATTTTAATTTAATAAGCATTACTCAGTTGTGACAATTATTTACACCAATTCTCTTCGTCAAAACTATATCACTTTGGGCTTGCTGAATGTGGTAATGGTCAAAATTCCAAGATCATCAACATTCAACTCTATAATCCAAACACAAAGTCCTTGGTTCAATAATAACAATTATTATCAACCGAACTACTCTGGCCAGAGATTTTGGTTTTGGGTTGACTTGAGTTGACCGTGATACTAACCCCATATAATTGAGAAGACAAAACCTCTCTGGAATAGTGCTTCACTTCCAATACTTTCACTCAACCTAACTATAGTCACTCGATAGATGCTATGCCATGATTTGACTATAATCAAAGCGGAGCTTTAATATTGAAGATTCACAGTATTCTTAAGTCGAAAGAACTATGTAAATAAGTCACATTGATATTTTCTATTTGACCTTAGTTATATTAACCAACAGAAAACTACCGAGTGAGTCGTTTCATAATTATCCAATAACTATTAGTACGTAACCCCTAGGCGCCTCCAGCAGTCATGGGTAATACACTACCCAACATTTAGAGAGCGTTACGTACTGTAGTCTCAACGGATACATCGATATCCAGTCTCAATGCATCTTGATTGGGAACATTTAAAATGATATATTTGTTTCATTGTAATTAATTACTCACAGTCACAACACTTTGTAACTACTATCACAAAACATACCATTTATGGATTTTCTATTAAATATACTTTTAATTAAATTAATTAATTAATATAACCACATTATATTAAGTATATAATAGAAAGAAAATGCTTTTATTTCGAACAAGATTGGTCAACGAGTTAGATATATATAACAAATTACATAATTGCCCCTAGGGCATACCCATAACTTTATCAGGACTTACACTATTACCCTTACCGTCCAACTTTACTGCACCAATAAACCTTCAATTTTTGTCACCAAACTCATATTTATGCATATTACTCTCCTTATGCTTTGAATTACCACTGGTTTCATGTAAATCCATTGAGAAATGAAGAAGATATGCTATTTTTTGAAGTTGGATGTTAAATTTCTATAAACTATGTACGAAAATTCATCACTTTCCTTTGCTGCCTGGGCTTACTACGCTAACTTCACTCCCCAATACTTTTTAGGTTCATAGCCTTGTCTGATAGCTCCACGAAACCTTTGGTCTCGCTCGATTTGGTGGAGATTTTAGTGAGATAATGGGTTTTGTTCTTGGTGGCTCGGGAGGAAGGAGAAAGAAAGAAGAGAAGGAGTCATTTTCTTTTTCTAGAAATAACTATAGGTGATTTAAGTTTTAAGTCAAAGGAGGGAATGAAGTTGCTGCTCATATTCAAATTCAAAGCCTAAAGCCCACTTAGTTTTAGAACTTGTTTCGCTCGAATCTCCATTATAAGACTTCCAAATCGAACAAATAAATATACCACGCAAATTAAAAAAATGAGATGGTCGCAATGGTGCTAGTCTCATCATCAAATTCCAATGTTTGAAAAATGATCATTTTGCCCTATTGATAAATTATTTATTTAGTTAATATTTTAATTCCAATTATTTTCATATTATCATATATTTAATTAAAATATTTACCGATTTTCGGTGTATTACAGTTATTCACTTTCGCTATAGCAGTGTTGAATCTACTTAAAAATCCCTTTAGAGTCTCTTTAGATCCTTGATAGATATTCGACAAGGACATTACATCCTTTGGTTGGGTAGCGTGGAGCCTGAACTGCTCCATAACTTCTTCCTAGTTCATCAAATTATGATATGGATCTCGATGCGAGCTAGGTGAACCACATCAAAGCTACTCCATCTGAATAGATATTAAAACACGTACATCTTACAACATCCATTGCTCTGGCACCATCCATGTGCCACTCATACTTTAAAATATGCTTCTTAGGATCTGTTGTTCCATTATACGATGTTACGAGCTTCCTAGGATATTCCTTCCACAAAATATTCTCTATGAAAGGAGTTTTGCTAGGTGCAGGACCCCACTCTTCATTCTTCCTCCATCGGGTTTCTTCCATCAATCGCTTTATCCTATCAGAAAAATGTTCCTCACTGGCCTGGTGATCTATAACATCCCGCCTGGACGTTTTAAGCTGGCACACGTGCCGACTCAAAACCATACAAAAGGGCGGATTGTTATTGTGGTGAATAAGAAAACACAAAGAAAGAAAAAAACAGAATCTCGTAGCGGAATGACAAAATATAATAATCAACTAACAGTTCATAAAGCTGTATACAAAACATTTGACTATACTTATACAATACAAAATCAGAGTTACACATATCAGAGATAAACAAATAATGCGGTGGAACAGTATGAATGCAGTGGAATAAATATAGTAAATAATAGTAGTACAAATCTTCATCTTCGTCCCCCAGAAATAAGGTCTACAAATCCTGAAATGCTCAGGCTAACCCGAGCGAATTGAAAGGACAAAACACTCGAGTCAGAACTAAAAGATCTTATGTGAATTAAATCAACGGTAAATAACTATGAGTGGAACGGCGTCAGAGATGTTTACGGGGTTTGACATCTCCTATCCAGTGTCTAACGTGAGTGCAGTAACTTAAGAGATGTTCGGGATTCACATCTCCAAAGGATCCGTTAAACTATCTACTATGTAGTACAATACGCTATTATAATATGTCTACAGTAAGATAAACTATTAAAATAGCGTTAAGGCGTTACCCTTTCCCCTTTAACACATTTTTATATATTCCCATAGTCTATACAGTACCGTAATCCCGTCCGTACTGGACGTCGTCAGAGGGCACTCATAGGTATGGTACAAAACAAACTCGTAGTGGTCTCGATAGGGTAGGTGACACGGCACAACTAGGCAATGCCAGGGTAGATATACCAATTACACTTCCGAACTGGTGGTAACGCATAGCAGCTACTACTGCCCACCTCGAAATGCACTCCCAAATCAAAAGTCAAGGGTGGCCACCAAATCAGTCGCAAAGTAAGAATATAGTATCGAAGGAGTGTGCTCGATCGGAGGAATGACCTCACTTGGCCCGTCAATTGCTCATGTTTTAGCCACCTTAAGCTAACTCATAGGAGTCAGGTCCACGTATATACCTCATATAGGATCGTCGCCAACCATCCTGCTTCATTCTGGAATCTCCACCGCGTACACAGTTGTCAAAGTGGTTTTCGGTATTGGCAGAGAGTATGACAATATCCGATCCCGGTCTCATTACCAACAAATCGCTTATTACACACCGGATGGTTCTTTTACATTTCCAAAATCATTTCCTAATTGATATCAAAATATCATATTCAATTCAAATCATATCATTTTCGAAATCATTACTGTGAGAAATGCGGATTACGGAACTTAAGGCTAGTATAAACACTAGAGGGGGGTGAATAGTGTTTTAAGGAATTACTAATTCTTTTTGAGTTTATATTAATTTGAACACAAATGTATGCAATATTCAGACACAGATATGATCACAGATTCAAACACAGATGCAAATATAAAGTAAAAGCAGTAAAGGAAAGAACACACCGGATTTTATACTGGTTCGGAGTTACCCTACATCCAGTCCCGCACACAAGTATGGGTTTCCTTTCAAAAGCAATCTTTACAATTATAATCCTCGATTTCAAGGCCATGAGGTACACCACTCTAGATTCACAATCCTCTAGGTAGAGATACTTGATTTACGGGGCAACAAGTTCACCCAATTGATTTCCTAGGCTACAATCACACCTTTTCTCACTTGATTGATTTCCAAGGCTACAATCACACCTTTTCTCACTTGATTGATTTTCAAGGCTACAATCACACCTTTTATCGCTCGATTGATTACAAAGAAGCCTATAACTCTGAATAGCACTGAGGTCTTGTTGAGATAGTGATAGAGAATCAAACCAGAAATGATCTAGTTAAATTCAATAGTGATTTCGGCATAGTAATGGTAAGAATATATATAAAGAAATGTGGAAGAAGAAGAGGAGTGAAAACCAGAAAAATATTATTGAAAATTCGTTAAAAACATCCCCTATTTATAGAAGAACAACAGCCATGTCCATTCGTGAAAGGTTATGGCGAATAAACGCTTCTTTTGAAATTCAAATTTTTGAAACCAACTGCCACTATGTCGACATGGGTATCTTGGGTATGTCGACATCCCAAAGGAAATTTTGGTGATTTGTTTTTCTATGAAAATTACTTCTATCTTATATTAAAACTATTTTAAACTTTATAAATATACTTAACTATAGTTAAAATACATAAGTAAATATAGAGAATAATATATATATAATTTTACTATAATTTTATATTTAAATCTAAGTATAAATATTAAATTTATTATTATAAAACTAAGGATAATTTGATTTTGAAAATAAATATTATTTTGAGGCTAAAAGTATTTAAAATCAGGATAGATGTTTTTGATTCTTTTTAAAAGGATGGTTTTGAAATCATTTTGAAAACAAGATAATTTTGTAAAATCATTTGAATAAAAGTTAGCGGATACAAAACAATGTTCCACTAGATTTTTCGTAGGTTCCATCCTACTTAGGGTTCCATCCCTTTAACGGGCTCGAAGTGGATTCCATTCCACGACTAAATTGGATTTTAAGATACCAGTGCTTTTCTAGGAGTTTTAACAAA
Source organism: Allium fistulosum (assembly GCA_030737815.1). Lineage (NCBI taxonomy): Eukaryota > Viridiplantae > Streptophyta > Magnoliopsida > Asparagales > Amaryllidaceae > Allium > Allium fistulosum. The sequence continues at coordinate 1,227,936,298 of CM060904.1, forward strand.
ATTCCTAATTAAATTACTCATTCTTGAAATCTTGAACTCCTGATAATCTTGTTATTCTTGATATTCTTGATACTCATGAGTCTTCAATCTTGATATCTTGAATCTCTATACTGTACAGTCTTCATTCTTGATACCTGCATGGTTAAATCCCGCATATACATATATATCTAAACTATAATATTAGTATTTATATTTTATAATCTTATTCTAAGGTTGTTGTCATCAAAACCATTATCTTAAGGACTAACAATTACTTACTTCCGAAATCATATTCACCTTTGAAATCATAGTTCGAAATTATATTTCCTTTCTAAAGTCATATTTCCAAAATAGGCTAAACTCTCACTTTAAAATATCATATTAAACAAATATGTTATTTAAATCCCAACTTAGGTTATAACATCATTAACCATATTCACTTAAAAATCGAGAATTTGAATATAAACCCGTCCATTTTACTTAGTTTGGAATTTAGAAGAAAATAGTTTTAAATAGTTATAAACAGTTAATATAGATTTAAAATAGATTAAATATAGTTAAAATAGATTAAATAGCTTAAAATAGATTAATTAGTTTTAAAATAAGTTAAAATAGGTTATTAGTTTAAATAAATTAAATGGTTTAAAATAGGTTAAAATGATTTAATATAATTAATACAGGTGAAAATAGTTTAATACTTTGAAAATCTTAAAAATTAGAAATTTTGAAATAATATAATTTTAAAGCAGTTTATATTAAAACATGAATTTGGAATTAATATCAAATTAAACTATTCATTTCATTTCAACACATTTGGACCATTTTTAATTTCCAAGTCAACAAACCAAATTCCAAACCTTTCAATTTCAAAATATTTCAAAGTTATTTTCGAACAACTTCAATAACTTAATTTCGATAGAATTTCATTTATACTTACAAGTTTAACTTTAAACTTCCAATTTAATTTCTTAAAGCAATTCCTTTTAAACCAATTCACATTTCAACACAAAACTTGATTTTCCAATAATACTTCAATTTATATACATCAAATTTTATTTCAAGATATCATTTAATTAATTCAAAAATTAAGAAGTTCAAAATCATTAAATTTAACCAATCCGATGTCCATATATAATTTTCTACCCTAGGGTCAAGTGATACGGATATTTATCATTTCAATCCGCAATTTAAAATGTTACGGTTATATATATCATTTCAAACCGCAATCCCGAATTTAATAACAAAATCCATAAAATCGCTCGAGTCTATCATTTCAACCCATAAGGATTTTTCCCTAATCTATAGATCGTTCGGGTATGTATCATTTCAACCCATAGTGAACTAGAAGTTTATAACGATATAAAATACAACATCCATTCATCCAATATCAATAATCAAGCATTCATCACAATCATCATCCAAATCATTTAATAAATATCAACAAATAACAGGTTATCAATTACAGGTGATTAACTGGCAATTTAAATTCAATAATAAATTAAATGACAATTTAATTCAAATAAATTCAAATTAACTGGAATGACGATTTAAATATTTCAAATAGCCATAAATAAATTTCTAACCAAATCAAAAATAAATTTAACTAACATAAGAAATTTTAGAAGTTGTGAGTGGGTTAAAACACTCACCTTTGAATTTAAATTGAATTTAAATTCGAAGTAAGCCCAAAATTTGAACTGTCTCAGAGTTCGTCCAAACCAACGTCACAATGCCCGAAATTTCGATACGATCCCAGCGGATCAAACCGCGCGTGAATCGGACCTCGTATGTGAAAAATACGTATGTTAGAACATTATCCATTTTATAATATAAATAAATAAATAAAATGATAAAAAAAACAAACAAACACACGTCACCATCGTTGAAATCTCAACCCAAATCCCTAAACAGCAACACCAGGTCGCGCACGAATCCCATCCACGCCTGAGTTCGCCGCCGAATCGAGACGCCACCGCCCCTCCACCAGAGGCCGATGCGACCTATCCCAACCCTCTCGACCCCGCGCGACACTAGATCTACGTCCACCACGCCGAGATTTTGCAGCCGCCGCAAATTGTTCCAAACCCTATTTGAATTATGTGCTCAATCAAACCATCGAATCGATGAACGAACCAGGCCGATGAACTCCCCTCGGTTCTCTCTACCAGACTGTGCCTTCAATTCTTCGATCAGACGAAGTTGATCGACGATCAACGAATGGTTGAGAATAGTTCATCAATTTTTGGACAAACAGTGGTTCAAAATGGAAAACGAATTACAGATCTGAGATGCACTCATCGAGAGCTTCAAATCGATATATAATTCAATATAGTTTGAGGAGTTTGATTTTCAATTTGATTTTTGATTGGGATTTGCAATTTGGGAATTAGGATTTGCAGCCATTGGGAAGAGAGAAGCAAATGGAATTTGTACGTATATAAATGAGTAATAAGAAGTGACTAGGGTTTATAAAGAGCTATTTATAGGTAGACCAGAAAATAAAACGAATGAACATGATTGATTTGGGTTTGAACGATAAAAGACCCAAAAAGCCCGTTTCGACTCCGGAACGAAAATGGGTCAACCCATATATCAAAATAGATGCTTTCAAATATTTTAAATTCAATGGAACAAGTTTCAAGTCCTAATTCCATCGTATGAAGAAGTAATGCCAAAATCAGCTTATTTCAATTTGATTTCAATTAAATTGATTTCTGGGCGTTTCGAGTCCGTACGATCAAACGACATGTTCGATCATTACGAAACTTGAAACTCTACAATAATTCACTGTTACGGATCCGATGAAACTTGTTTCATCGAAATCCGAGTCAGTGGCCTAAATGGCTATTTTCACATTAATTAAATAAATAAATTATTAAATTAAATAAATCACTTTTCATTTCAAATTTAATTATTAACAAATTTCATTAATTTTGATTACCTAGACACATATAAAAATTTAAAGTAAATTTCAGTGTTGATTATTTCAATAATTACATCGTTCAAATTCAACTAAAATAAATCCAATTAATTAAAGTTTAATTCCAATAATTTGATTTTATTTGATTCAAATCTTTATACTCAATCAATTATTATTCTATAACATAGCTAGCATTTGGTTTACATTTCATTAAATTAATATCCTCTAATTTCCATCTTTTATTTTTATTAATTACTATATTTCAACAATATTGAAATTTGTCAATTTCACACATTAAATAAAATTTAAAATCTCAAATTGAATTATTTATCTTGATTTCACTATTTTATTAAATCAATTATTACATCATGAATATAATTAACATTTCTATTTATTTTATTACATTCACAATTTCAGTTATTGTCTTAATCTTATTAGTGTAACATTAAAGTTCATTTAATTCTAATTTATTTCCCATTTTAATTTAATAGACCAAAATAAACAGGTAACTTATAACAATCGTTACCATAACTTTTAATTACACTTATGAATTCATTATTCACAAAAAAATGTTAAAATTCTTATTTAGTACTGATTTTATTCAATTACCATCACTATCCATTTTATACAATAATTAAATATTTACATTATTCCATTTATTTGGAATTTCATCCAAATTGTTAATAATTAGCTTTAATTATCATTGTTACCATTCATTTTAGTTATTACTTCATTAATAATTCACTAATTTTTATTTCCTTAAATATTAAATTACCAAAATTTTATTAAATCAACAATTTTAATTATCGAAACTTTACGGGTCGTTACACTCTCCCCCACTCAAAACATTTCATCCCCGAAAAGGAAAAATAAGGGAAAAGAAAGAATTGAGAAAATTAATATATCTTATTCAAAATATTAAATCTATAACCAATTAATTTACATAATAAAATAATTTAAATAAAATATGTCAATTTATAACAATTAAATCCTTTATACTCAAATTAATAAAGTTTGGAAAACATTTCTCAAAATTTTCTAAGTCCAAAATTCACGAAAAATTTCGGCAGTCTCCTTTGTATGGAGAGGCTCTGGGAGATAAAATAATATCTATAATAACAATATATATCATATTTTCAAAATAATATATCCCAACAGCGGGAAAACAATATAATATCGCTATATAAAACCGTAATCCGAGAACGTACCTATTTGTCAGGCAATTAACGCTTGTTTTATGGAACCAAAAGTAGTAGCAATTATTTCCATAACCTGTATTTTACTTATATAATCCAAAGGGGTTAATAATTATATAAAATGAAATGTTTAAAGTTGTTTCAACTAATAACAAAACAATCAACATAACATAACAACAACCACTTTCGACCAAAGCATACAATCATCACATGAAATCAAAATAAATCAATTATCCATTCATATCAACCAAAACAAATAGTTTGTTTGGGTTTAGACACTTTTAATCACGTAGAATGACAAATAACTATTAAGTATACCATCTACTCAACAGTCTTAGATAAACTCAATAGATTATTCATACATCCTAAACGATTAGAAGTATCCTTTCCAAACAACCCATAAACCAAAACAAACAATGACTCCAAGCATTAATCAAGTTCATTCTTATAAATTTCATTTCACAACATTTACTGTTTATTTCCCTTTCATTCACACAATGATTTGTCTTTTTAATTTACATTTATTTCTTACAAATTTCTATTTTCATTCATTCATTCAGTGTTTATTTCATTCATTTCCATTCATTACTTACAAATTCATTTTTCATATATTCATATAATGCCAATTTCTTTTTATTGCATTACATTCATTGCTTACCTAAATTATTTCCATTGAGTTGTATATAATAACCAATGAATTCATTATTTAAGTATTACATACATTTTATTATAGTTTAGTTCACATTTATTAATTTATATACTTGATTTCTATTAGATAATCATATTCATTAGTGTATAAACTCATACTTAAGTTTCTTACCCCTTTTTAATTTACATTCATCCTTTCTTATATAATGTCATTGGATATTAGATCCATTTTCTAAATCATTTCCATAATTTCTGAAATTATAACCATTAAATCTTAATATAGTATTTGTAACGACCCACTATTTTGGACCATTCAAATCGACAATAAATCCACACATGTCGGACTTGAATAATTCAAAACAATAGATCGTAAATTTAAATTGGCAAAACTCAACATATACAGTAAATAAAATAATCACAGATCATAGACACAGAGTAATATAACAATAATGTAGCGGAAACAAAAGAATAGTAGTTCATGAAGCTACTATATATATATAACAGAGTTAAACAAGATACAACAGAAGTCTCGAATACAATAGATATCTCAATACAATAGTCAAATCAAGATCTGAATACATCCCTGGAATCAACTGAATAACTGAAAGCTGGATAGATAGCTGGATCTCCAACCGAAGCTCCAACTTCAAAGGTGAGTCTCGAATACTGTATCACTCAGTCTGACCCGAGCGTAAAGAAACACAAAACACTCGAGTCAGGATTAACATTCTTATATCAATAAATCCAACTCAAGTGAAATAACAACTGAAATACAAGTAACTCAAAGGATGTTTGGGATAACCATCCTCTAAGGATCCGTTAAACTATCTACTATGTAATAGTGTACGCTAAGTAGATAATGTCTAATCAGTAAAGTACGATATCAAAAATAGCGTTAAGTCATGGCCTGTAACAACCCGTAAATTTCAACTGTTTTAATAACGTAATTAGTTGAAATTTTGTGAAATTTTAAACGATAAAATTTTGAAATATATATTTGATATTTGGAATGCGTTTAGTTAAACATAGCAACTGGTAAATTTTCGTCCGAAAATATGAAAGTTTATTTCGCGCGTAAATTTACTTCAATTTAATCAGTTAAAAAACGATGAAAATAAAATGTTTCCGAAACCTAAATATTTTTACATAGAAAAATTCTAAACCATCTTCTGAGCAAGATGTCAGTTTGTCGTTTTTCCAAATTCGGACATCTTTGGCTCCGTCGATCTTATTTTTCAGCGTTTTTCTTGCATTTTCCGCTATTGGAAAATTCAAATTTTTATAATTCAATCATACCACTGATATCTATATACCGTTTTAATCGTCTCGTCATGCCGATCTCTGCGGTATATTCATTTCTGTATTTTGAAATCCGGTACGCAGCGAAACGTAAAAAAAAAACAAGTGTGTTGTACCGCACCAAGATTTGTGACCGGTAGCTTGTGTTGCTTTGAACCGTGCAGCCAAAGCATTGAAATAAATTGCGTTTGTAACCTTGCATTTCCAAGACACCCACTGTTAGCATTTTTCTATTCCCCAGTAACTTTAACCTTTACACTTACCAATGCTAAATCTACCCATTCATGTTTTAGATCCTTTCTTGTACAGAACAAAGAAAAATATTCAAAGTACTTCATTTGTTCCATATGCCCACCACGTTTCTCTCAACTTCATGCCTCTCCCATGCAAGCAACACTTGAACCCAACAGTCCTCCTTTCTCTCTTCTTTGCTTATATTATCAACCGCTCTCATGCATGCACCCCATAACCGACGCTACCCCCTCCTCCTTGCTTCGCCCATGCTTGCATCCTCTTCCATTTGCAACCCTCTTCACCCCTCAGACAGCGTGACCCCGCCTACACACGTTGGCTCTTCCCCTTGCGCGCAACCTAAGTGAAGCCACCCCACGACCCGAAGCCGCCCTAGCCTCGTCCCCAAGACGCACAATCGCCACTTTCCGGCAGCACACAGAACGCAACCCGCGTCTCCTTTCCCTCGACATCATCTTATCTCCGTCCAGCTTCCCCACTCAATCAACAAGCTTCCACTGCCCTCTCTCTCCGTCAGTCAGTGTCAGCCTTATTTCGTTTTCTTTCCCGCAAAACTTTAATTCTACGTTCAGTCAAAAGAAAGAAAATGAGATTTTCGTTTCGAACAGCTCGCGTTCAATCTTAGTTTAGTACTTTAATCTTAAATATTCATCGCGAATCGAATTTCAGTCAGTCGGAAAAGATGTGTAGAGCTTGTGAAAGGTTCTTACCATGGTTGGCAGCCTTCTTCCGAGATCATTCAGAGAACGCGTAAAAAAAAACGGCCACCACCTCCGGCCGATACAACAGCCCTTCATCAACCGAGCTCGACCTCGTCGGCTATCCTTCAACTTGCGTGTTTTAGTAAGGTATTATATGTATACTGTATAAAGTTATGTCTGTTATTTAAAAGATGAGTCATATGCTGTTCTATTAAAAAGTGTATCCAATACATATTTATTACTTTACAACTGATTATACATATGTAAATATATTTAGTTATATTACATCTTATGGCATGCGCATATCACCTTCTGAAGCAAATTGGTATGTGTTTGCATATGCAATCTACATATTCGAATATTTTGTTTTGTAAGTGTATATCTATCTAACATATTTATATATATTTTATGTATATAATATTATACATTGCTTACTATATAGATAGATAATGGGTTTTAAAAAATATACATAACTTAGGTAAATGATTTTGAAAAGTTGTATACAGCTAGCCACTCTATTGTTATATATTAGTTCATGTAGTCTCTTTTTTTTTCGTTAGTTGTATATAGGCATATAGCTTTTTTTGCCGTAGTTACAGTTTTATCAATTCAAAGTTTAGTTGATTATAATCTATGTTATAGTTATAGAATGTTAGTTTTAAATCTGTTAGTAGCCATGTGTTAGTATAGGTCAGTATAGGCATACTTTAATAATTTACAAGAAGAAGAAGGGCAGATACATATAGCACGTTTACTGTTTGATGATATGTTAGTCTAGATGTGATGTTCATAATTAAGTCGTATCGGCTACTATTCATATGAGTTAATAGGTTTGAAAGTTTATATACATTTGTTTTACTGCATATAATGTGTGTTTTTTTAGTATTATATACAAGACTTTAAATATATAATCTATTTTATTTATTGCGCTTTAAAAATGGAAATTGATTTTTTAACAAATAATGTATATAGTTTGCCGTATAAATTAAAAAAAAAATTATTTAACATATGTATGAGTTCACTTATACCTCTGATCTTGATCAATCCAGCTTTGATTTGATTTCGTCTATTCTTATTATTCAACTTTGATCGTTTAGTTCGTGTCCATCTCACTTTGCTCCGGATTCGTAGCTCATTTTTGGTTGTCTATCTTCTCTAACCTCGAAAGGTGAGCACTCACTCACGATTAACGTTCTTTTATTTATTAAATCTGATTTCAATTGAAACGACAATTGAAATATGCTACTGTTATTTATGCTATTACCTGTATCAGTTCACCTGTGACATCTGACACCATTATCTGTTAATTATTTATGTGATGATAATACAGTTGGTTGTTAATTGATTGATTGTTGATGTTTATATTGGACGTTAAATTGTTAATGTTAAATGATAAATAGTATTCAATTGAACTTGATATAGGATAGTTAAATGTTAAATTTGATTAAATGACATGTGTATAATATGACCCCTTTAACTGTTAAATTTATTGACACGTAGGATTTGTTTAATTACATCTTAAACCACTAAATGTATGTTGTTAAATTGATGATGGATGAAATTGTAATAGATGACAAGTGAAAACCGTAATATAACAATCTTTAATCTACATGAAATGATAGTGTAGATTCTAGAAATAATTATATTAATTCGTACAAATAACAATGCGAATTAATACGGTTATTTCGGGATTATTTGAATTGATTATTGAATGGTTATTGATTGTTGTTATTGCTTGTTTATTTACTTTGACACCATCCCAGTTATCACACTGTAAGTTCCCTTTGAATGTTTTGATCTTGAATTGAATTGGAATCGGGTTGAAATGATAAATACCCAAATTGAACTTTGACCTAGGATAGGAAATTAAATAAAACCCGATTGGTCAATAATTTGATTTAAAATAAAACGAAGATTTTATTTGAATAAATAATATGGTTTTGAAATGAAGTTGGAAATTGAATTTTAATGAAATTTAAATGTGAATATTTAATAATCTGAAATGAAATATTTATAAAGAAATTGATGAAAGAATGTTGTTTTATTTGAACTTATAATTAAGTTGAAATTATAAATAAGTTGAAATTATAATTAAGTTTGAAATTATTAAACTTTGAAATGATTTAATAATTAAGTTTGAAATTATAATTAAGTTTTAAATTATTAAACTTTGAAATTATTTAATAATTAAGTTTTGAATTATTTAATAATTAAATAAGATTGAATGATTTAATGATCAAATTGAATTGAATTCTTTAATAAGTAAATTTGAACTTTTGAATAAGTGAATTTTACTTCGTAAATAATTGAAATTGAGTTTTCTTGATTAAGTAAGTTTTGGAAAATTATTTAAGAAAGTAAATAAGTGAAATGGAATTTCTTTAAAAAGAAATGAAAATGTGATATTTTTGGAATTAATGTAAGACTTGTAATTGAAAGAATTGATTTGACGAATTTGATTTAATTCAAAATTGTAAGTTTTGATTTAATGAAGTTGAATAATGGATTTAATGAATTGGAAATTTAATAGAAATTGTTTTGAATGGTAAATTTTCTTAATGAATATTGAATGAAATCGATAAATGAATTTAAAATTGATTTGGATGTTAATTAAATTAATTTAAATGTTTTCGAAATGAAACTTATATACGAACTTGAATCAATATTTGAATTGTTTTAAATAAAGATTTAAATTGAATTATAAGATTTTGAAATGATATTTTGGAAGTTTTTGAAACGTAAATATTGGAAATTGATTTAGAAAGACAAATGAAATGTTGGTTTACGAATTGAAATTGAAATTGAATTTGATTTGGTTTTTGAAACACATAAACGACCAATCAGTGAAATAATTACGGAAGTTATTAAAGAGACCGGAATTCGGTTATGGATATACTCTCTATCTAAATCGGAAACACTTTAATAACTATACGCGGAGTGATGATCCAGAATGAAGTGGTTGGAATGATGTACGTGTTGACTGAAGAAAGAGAACGATGATGGATAGCCTTGACACTTGTGTCAAATTGGAAATAACTAAAACAGGAGCTGTGCCGGGCCAATGGAGGATTAGCTACCTCAAGTGGACACACTTCTTCGAACTACTTATACTTGTTGTCGATTGGTGCACCCTTTATTTTGGGAGTGTTGTTTCATGGTGTTGCGGGCGCTGCGGCGTTGCGTTCTCACCAGTCCGGATCAGGCGAACGGTAGTATCACTACCTTGGGTATTGCCTCATGTGCCTTGTCATACTTGTATTCCATTTATGCGCGACCACTATGATTTTGATTTGTACCTTTAGTATATGGATTGCCCTCTGGTGACTTCCGGTTTTGGGGAAACTACGGTCTTGTATATGCTTTTGGGAATAAAAATGTGTTAAGGGTGGAATGGGCCATGACTTAACACTATTTTGATATCTTTTTATATTACTGATAGACATTATCTACTTAGCGTACATTACTACCTAGTATATAGTTTAACGGATCCTTAAAGGATGGTTATTCCAAACATCCTTTGAGTTACTTGTATTTCAATTGCTATTTCACTTGAGTTGGATTTATTAATATAAGAATGTTAATCCTGACTCGAGTGTCTTGTGTTTTTGCTTTACGCTCGGGTCAGACTGAGTGTACCAGTATTCAAGACTCACCTTTGGAGTTGGAGCTTTGCTTGAAGATCCAGCCATCTATTCTGCTTTCAGTATTCGATGATGCCAGTGATGTATTCTGATTTGTATCTGATGTATCGTGTCACTCTTCCGTTGTATCTGGTTTAACTCTGATGTATCGTGTCACTCTTCCGTTGTATCTGGTTTAACTCTGATGTATCGTATTACTCTTCTATTGTAAACTCTGATGTATTTTATATATTCATATAGTAGCTTCATGAACTACTATCTCTTTTATTTCCGCTGCATTTATTACTCTGTGTCTGTGATCTGTGATTATTTATTTACTGTATATGTTCAGTTTTTCCAAATTTAAATTAACAACGCGGTAGTTTGAGCAATTCAATTCCGGCATGAGTGTTTACCTATACACTTATAATGGATGCGAATGGTCCAAAATTCCGGGTCGTTACAGTTGGTATCAGAGCTTTGGTAGCTCTAGGCAAAACTCAACATATAGGGTAAATGTATTTACAGAATCACTCTCATTCGAGTTTCAATCTATTCCTTTCGACTCGACTCCTTTGAATTTTGGAACGTTCCCCTCGGTTCCGAAATTCATTCGTGTCCTTCACTATTCGTCTTCTGTCAATTCTGGAGCACCCCATAACTCCATTTTGAATGATATCTATAATAGATAGGCGGTCTCGCCAATCTTCAAATGATTCGTAAAGGAGCAAAACTCCTTTATAATGGACATCGATCTACCGGAGATTTCTGTATCCTCGGTTTGCGATGCTATCTATTCCCTGTTATACCTGAATTCCATCTCTTGAGATCGAGTGTTGATTTACCTCGGAATTCAGCATCGATCTTATTCTTGAAGTTACGGACGACCCGGTTAAGGTTGCCCGTGAATTATATAAACTTATCCATCTCCGTGTTTTGTTATTTAATCATCTTATATTTGTTTCGAACCTATCTTCGAATCAAAATTCTGTTGATTTGAGTCCCTCAAATTTAAATCTCTATCCTTGCTTTGAAATCCATTCTCGTATCGTCGAGCGAGGAAGTGTATTTATAAATTAATATTTAAAATGTTTTATATATTGTGTGTTTGAGTTGCTGATGTTGATTTGGGTTTTCGATCGATTCGTCTGATCAACGCTATCGATAGGATTTCCAAAACACTTGAGCAGAGCAAACTGACACAATATTGTTTTCAAATTTGTTTGATTATATTGTAAAAATATAAGTGAAATTTTCTAGAATTTAATAAGTTAATTAAATTGTTTGGTTGAAATGATAATATTTGATTATCATTTATTGTTCTAAATAAATTTATAAATACGGTTTATAAATTGATTTGGAATTTGAAATGAATTTAATTCAGAAATTTGAGAATTTAGTTTCTGGTGATTTCGAACTTTGGTTTTAAAATTTTTAAAGGATATATTATAGGAAGTATTTTCAAATAGAAACCGTTTTCAAAGAATTTTAAATGTTGAAATCAGTGCTCTTCTCTTTGTCGCTGGAAAATAATTTCGGTGATGGCGGCCGCATCATCGACATTCATTTTCGAGTTTCGAAGTGAAGAAACCATTCTGTAGCTTTGCTACGGTTTTGTTGGGAAAAATATTTAATTTAAATTTCTTAAGTATGACTTGATTTATATATATATATATATATGGTATATTATTTTAAATTTAATTTGATTTGATATAAATATATTATATATATCTCTAAATTGTTTAAAGTTAATCAGAAATCTAATTCTCAAATTTTGTTAAAGGATGATTTTAATTATAAATAAAACCAAAATTTGGAATAAATATTTAAACTTGAATAATTGAATTGGGAAAATTTTATTTGTATATTGTTCAACTGCATTCTAATACAACTTACCTAAATCATTTAGAAGTTGAATATGTAATTGGATAATATATAAGATAAATTGAATTTATAAATAAAATTTGAGTGTGTATAATAAATGTTATATACTAAAATTTTGATTATAATGATGTTAATAGAGTTAGATAGGATAATAAGTAAAACTCAGTTAATAATGAAATGAATTTGTTTGAAAGAATTAATAAATTTGTTTTGAAAGAATTAATAAATTGAAATTTGATCAACATATGAAAATACCTTGAATTTAAAAGAAATTAATAGATGTAAATTAATTTAAATCGAAACTTTTATGGTTTAAATTAATTTATATGGGTTAATTATATGTAATAAGATATATTAAGTGAAATAAAATTTATAATAATTTGGAATTAAAGAATTAAATCTGTTGAAAATAAAATATGATTATAATAAAAGATTATTCAAATTTATGGTTTTAGGAATTGAAAATTGAGGGTAATTGGATAATAAGATAATGAATTTAGAAATAGTTGAGATTTATTTTAGTGAAATCAAATGGATTAAATCAATTATTGAATATCAATTAATTTAAATTTGAATTTATATGGTTTAAATTAATTGTTATTTTGTATTTCAAATCTGTTTTTCTTTCTGGTTGTTTCTATTCTCCTACCTCGTTCCTTTTCGGGGACGAAAAGTTTTGAGTGGGGGAGAGTGTAACAACTCATAAATTTCAACTGTTTTAATAACGTAATTAGTTGAAATTTTGTGAAATTTTAAACGATAAAGTTTTGAAATATAAATTTGATATTTGGAATGCGTTTAGTTAAACATAGCAACTGGTAAATTTTCGTCCGAAAATATGAAAGTTTATTTCGCGCGTAAATTTACTTCAATTTAATCAGTTAAAAAACGATGAAAATAAAATGTTTCCGAAACCTAAATATTTTTACATAGAAAAATTCTAAACCATCTTCTGAGCAAGATGTCAGTTGTCGTTTTTCCAAATTCGGACATCTTTGGCTCCGTCGATCTTATTTTTCAGCGTTTTTCTTGCATTTTCCGCTATTGGAAAATTCAAATTTTTATAATTCAATCATACCACTGATATCTATATACCGTTTTGATCGTCTCGTCATACCGATCTCTGCGGTATATTCATTTCTGTATTTTGAAATCCGGTACGCAGCGAACGTAAAAAAAAAACAAGTGTGTTGTACCGCACCAAGATTTGTGACCGGTAGCTTGTGTTGCTTTGAACCGTGCAGCCAAAGCATTGAAATAAATTGCATTTGTAACCTTGCATTTCCAAGACACCCACTATTAGCCTTTTTCTATTCCCCAGTAACTTTAACCTTTACACTTACCAATGCTAAATCTACCCATTCATGTTTTAGATCCTTTCTTGTACAGAACAAAGAAAAATATTTAAAGTACTTCATTTGTTCCATATGCCCACCATGTTTCTCTCAACTTCATGCCTCTCCCATGCAAGCAACACTTGAACCCAACAGTCCTCCTTTCTCTCTTCTTTGCTTATATTATCAACCGCTCTCATGCATGCACCCCATAACCGATGCTACCCCCTCCTCCTTGCTTCGCCCATGCTTGCATCCTCTTCCATTTGCAACCCTCTTCACCCCTCAGACAGCGTGACCCCGCCTACAAACGTTGGCCCTTCCCCTTGCGCGCAACCTAAGTGAAGCCACCCCATGACCCGAAGCCGCCCTAGCCTTGTCCCCAAGACACACAATCGCCACTTTCCGGCAGCACACAGAACGCAACCCGCGTCTCCTTTCCCTCGGCATCATCTTATCTCCGTCCAGCTTCCCCACTCAATCAACAAGCTTCCACTGCCCTCTCTCTCCGTCAGTCAGTGTCAGCCTTATTTCGTTTTCTTTCCCGCAAAACTTTAATTCTACGTTCAGTCAAAAGAAAGAAAATGAGATTGTCGTTTCGAACAGCTCGCGTTTAATCTCAGTTTAGTACTTTAATCTTAAATATTCATCGCGAATCGAATTTCAGTCAGCCGGAAAAGATGTGTAGAGCTTGTGAAAGGTTCTTACCATGGTTGGCAGCCTTCTTTCGAGATCATTCAGAGAACGTGTAAAAAAACGGCCACCACCTCCGGCCGATACAACAGCCCTTCATCAACCGAGCTCGACCTCGTCGGCTATCCTTCAACTTGCGTGTTTTAGTAAGGTATTATATGTATACTGTATAAAGTTATGTCTGTTATTTAAAAGATGAGTCATATGCTGTTCTATTAAAAAGTGTATCCAATACATATTTATTACTTTACAACTGATTATACATATGTAAATATATTTAGTTATATTACATCTTATGGCATGCGCATATCACCTTCTGAAGCAAATTGGTATGTGTTTGCATATGCAATCTACATATTCGAATATTTTGTTTTGTAAGTGTATATCTATCTAACATATTTATATATATTTTATGTATATAATATTATACATTGCTTACTATATAGATAGATAATGGGTTTTAAAAAATATACATAACTTAGGTAAATGATTTTGAAAAGTTGTATACAGCTAGCCACTCTATTGTTATATATTAGTTCATGTAGTCTCTTTTTTTTTCGTTAGTTGTATATAGGCATATAGCTTTCTTTTCCGTAGTTACAGTTTTATCAATTCAAAGTTTAGTTGATTATAATCTATGTTATAGTTATAGAATGTTAGTTTTAAATCTGTTAGTAGACATGTGTTAGTATAGGTCAGTATAGGCATACTTTAATAATTTACAAGAAGAAGAAGGGCAGATACATATAGCACGTTTACTGTTTGATGATATGTTAGTCTAGATGTGATGTTCATAATTAAGTCGTATCGGCTACTATTCATATGAGTTAATAGGTTTGAAAGTTTATATACATTTGTTTTACTGCATATAATATGTGTGTTTTTTTAGTATTATATACAAGACTTTAAATATATAATCTATTTTATTTATTGCGCTTTAAAAATGGAAATTGATTTTTTAACAAATAATGTATATAGTTTGCCGTATAAATTAAAAAAAAAATTATTTAACATATGTATGAGTTCACTTATACCTCTGATCTTGATCAATCCAGCTTTGATTTGATTTCGTCTATTCTTATTATTCAACTTTGATCGTTTAGTTCGTGTCCATCTCACTTTGCTCCGGATTCGTAGCTCATTTTTGGTTGTCTATCTTCTCTAACCTCGAAAGGTGAGCACTCACTCACGATTAACGTTCTTTTATTTATTAAATCTGATTTCAATTGAAACGACAATTGAAATATGCTACTGTTATTTATGCTATTACCTGTATCAGTTCACCTGTGACATCTGACACCATTATCTGTTAATTATTTATGTGATGATAATACAGTTGGTTGTTAATTGATTGATTGTTGATGTTTATATTGGACGTTAAATTGTTAATGTTAAATGATAAATAATATTCAATTGAACTTGATATAGGATAGTTAAATGTTAAATTTGATTAAATGACATGTGTATAATATGACCCCTTTAACTGTTAAATTTATTGACACGTAGGATTTGTTTAATTACATCTTAAACCACTGAATGTATGTTGTTAAATTGATGATGGATGAAATTGTAATAGATGACAAGTGAAAACCGTAATATAACAATCTTTAATCTACATGAAATGATAGTGTAGATTCTAGAAATAATTATATTAATTCGTACAAATAACAATGCGAATTAATACGGTTATTTCGGGATTATTTGAATTGATTATTGAATGGTTATTGATTGTTGTTATTGCTTGTTTATTTACTTTGACACCATCCCAATTATCACAATGTAAGTTCCCTTTGAATGTTTTGATCTTGAATTGAATTGGAATCGGGTTGAAATGATAAATACCCAAATTGAACTTTGACCTAGGATAGGAAATTAAATAAAACCCGATTGGTCAATAATTTGATTTAAAATAAAACGAAGATTTTATTTGAATAAATAATATGGTTTTGAAATGAAGTTGGAAATTGAATTTTAATGAAATTTAAATGTGAATATTTAATAATCTGAAATGAAATATTTATAAAGAAATTGATGAAAGAATGTTGTTTTATTTGAACTTATAATTAAGTTGAAATTATAAATAAGTTGAAATTATAATTAAGTTTGAAATTATTAAACTTTGAAATGATTTAATAATTAAGTTTGAAATTATAATTAAGTTTGAAATTATTAAACTTTGAAATTATTTAATAATTAAGTTTTGAATTATTTAATAATTAAATAAGATTGAATGATTTAATGATCAAATTGAATTGAATTCTTTAATAAGTAAATTTGAACTTTTGAATAAGTGAATTTTACTTCGTAAATAATTGAAATTGAGTTTTCTTGATTAAGTAAGTTTTGGAAAATTATTTAAGAAAGTAAATAAGTGAAATGGAATTTCTTTAACAAGAAATGAAAATGTGATATTTTTGGAATTAATGTAAGACTTGTAATTGAAAGAATTGATTTGACGAATTTGATTTAATTCAAAATTGTAAGTTTTGATTTAATGAAGTTGAATAATGGATTTAATGAATTGGAAATTTAATAGAAATTGTTTTGAATGGCAAATTTTCTTAATGAATATTGAATGAAATCGATAAATGAATTTAAAATTGATTTGGATGTTAAATTAAATTAATTTAAATGTTTTCGAAATGAAACTTATATACGAACTTGAATCAATATTTGAATTGTTTTAAATAAAGATTTAAATTGAATTATAAGATTTTGAAATGATAATTTGGAAGTTTTTGAAACGTAAATATTGGAAATTGATTTAGAAAGACAAATGAAATGTTGGTTTACGAATTGAAATTGAAATTGAATTTGATTTGGTTTTTGAAACACATAAACGACCAATCGGTGAAATAATTACGGAAGTTATTAAAGAGACCAGAATTCGGTTATGGATATACTCTCTATCTAAACCGAAAACACTTTAATAACTATACGCGGAGTGATGATCCAGAATGAAGTGGTTAGAATGATGTACGTGTTGACTGAAGAAAGAGAACGATGATGGATAGCCTTGACACTTGTGTCAAATTGGAAATGACTAAAACAGGAGCTGTGCCGGGCCAATGGAGGATTAGCTACCTCAATTGGACACACTTCTTCGAACTACTTATACTTGTTGTCGATTGGTGCACCCTTGATTTTGGGAGTGTTGTTTCACGGTGTTGCGGGCGCTGCGGCGTTACGTTCTCACCAGTCCGGATCAGGCGAACGATAGTATCACTACCTTGGGTATTGCCTCATGTGCCTTGTCATACTTGTATTCCATTTATGCGCGACCACTATGATTTTGATTTGTACCTTTAGTATATGGATTGCCCTCTAGTGACTTCCGGTTTTGGGGAAACTACGGTCTTGTATATGCTTTTGGGAATAAAAATGTGTTAAGGGTGGAATGGGCCATGACTTAACACTATTTTGATATCTTTTTATATTACTGATAGACATTATCTACTTAGCGTACATTACTACCTAGTAGATAGTTTAACGGATCCTTAAAGGATGGTTATTCCAAACATCCTTTGAGTTACTTGTATTTCAATTGCTATTTCACTTGAGTTGGATTTATTAATATAAGAATGTTAATCCTGACTCGAGTGTCTTGTGTTTTTGCTTTACGCTCGGGTCAGACTGAGTGTACCAGTATTCAAGACTCACCTTTGGAGTTGGAGCTTTGCTTGAAGATCCAGCCATCTATTCTGCTTTCAGTATTCGATGATGCCAGTGATGTATTCTGATTTGTATCTGATGTATCGTGTCACTCTTCCGTTGTATCTGGTTTAACTCTGATGTATCGTGTCACTCTTCCGTTGTATCTGGTTTAACTCTGATGTATCGTATTACTCTTCTATTGTAAACTCTGATGTATTTTATATATTCATATAGTAGCTTCATGAACTACTATCTCTTTTATTTCCGCTGCATTTATTACTCTGTGTCTGTGATCTGTGATTATTTATTTACTGTATATGTTCAGTTTTTCCAAATTTAAATTAACAACGCGGTAGTTTGAGCAATTCAATTCCGGCATGAGTGTTTACCTATACACTTATAATGGATGCGAATTGTCCAAAATTCCGGGTCGTTACATGGCCCATTCCACCCTTAACACATTTTTATTCCCAAGAGCATATACAAGACCGTAGTTTCCCCAAAACCGGAAGTCACCAGAGGGCAATCCATATACTAAAGGTACAAACCAAAACGTAGTGGTCGCGAATAGGATAATCAGTATGACAAAGTACATGAGGCAATACCAACTAGGATACTAGTAGTTGCCTGATCCGGACTGATGTTGGGCATAGCAGCTACTATCCCAACACCGCGAAACAACACTCCCAAATCAAGGGGTGCACCCAAATCGAATCACAAAAGTAATAGATATGGTATCGAAGAAGTGTGTCCGCTAGAGATGGCGATCCTCAATGGCCCGGCACGGCTCCTGTTTTAGTCATGTCAGGGGTCATCCAAAATCGTTCTCTTTCTTCAGTCAACGCGTTCACCAAAACCATCCACTTCGTTCTGGATCAACACTCCGCGTATATTAGTTATTAAAGTGGTTTCGGTATCGACAGAGAGTATGTCCATATCCGATCCCGGTCTCTTTAATAACTACGTATTATTACACCGATGGTCATTTAATAATTTTCAAAATAGTTATATTTCAAAACCGACATATCATTGCCATTTCAAAACTATATAAATACGATATCACTTTTCCTTTAAATAAATCCATTTCCAAAATCATATCACTTTCCAAAGTTACATCGCTTTCGAAATCGTAAGTCTTTTAAAATCAAAACACTTTGGAAATCAAAACTTGAAATTCATAACACTTTGAAATCCTAACACTTTCCTCTTAACAGTTTAGATATTAAAATTTGTATATATAGAAAAATAGTTTATAAAATAAAATAGTTTATATAAAATAGTTATAAGTTAAAATAAAATAATTTATATTGAAAATGATTTATATTAAAATAATTTATATTAAAATTTATAAAGTAAAATATAAATAGTTTTAGATATAGTTTAAATAATTTATATAAAAATAGCTTCCTCAAATTTCACAAATCAATTCACATAGACTCGAATTCCAAAATTAAAATTTAATTAAATCTCAAATCATCAATTTCAATTCAATTTAGTTTCTCAATAAACCCTTTCAAATTATCGATTTCAAATGCCTATTTGAACCATAAATAAACCATTTCAATTCCAATATTTTTCAAAGTTTAAATATTCGACATTTCAAAACTAAATTTCGATAATTCAATTTATGTCCCAATTTAATTTCATTACATTTAGTTTCTGAAATATTTCTGTAATCATTTCAATACATCAAAATACAATTTCAATTTACAAATTTATATAGACAAAATATCCCATTTAAATTTATATAAGTTTGAAATATTCATTTAAGCCACTTCTTAATTAATTCAAGTTATAAAACATATCTTAAAATTTCAAATTTAATAGATTTCAAATCAACTTATTTAAGTATAATTCTTAAATAATTAAGAATTCCAAATCAATTCAAATTTATCTTTCAACCTGAAACGTTATAAATTCTATATTTAAAAATATAAATTTTACATAAATACTTAAACATATTTCATATTGATTCAAATCAACTTTATTAAATCAACTTTAATAAATCTTTAAAATCATTGTTTATTAAAACCATATAGTTCTTTCAAAACCGTAGAAATGTTTTTCAAAAACATTTATATATAGACCAACGGTGTTTGTATATAATTTTCTATCCTATGGTCAAGTGATACGGATATTTATCATTTCAATTCGCAATTTAAAATATATTCGGGTATATATCTGTTCAACCCGAAATCCCAAATTCAATTTAATTTGAAAATCGCTTGGGTTTATCATTTCAACCCATAACGATTTTCTCCTATTCTAAAGTCTGTTCGGGTATGTATCATTTCAACCCATAGTGATTCTATACTAACAGGGAACTTGCAGAGTGATAACAGATATGATAATAATATAACAACGGTAACAGGCATATATCATCAGTATAAACAACAGATAAGGGTGTCAAATGTCATAGGTGAACAGGTACAGATGATGACATATATATATCAATATAAATAACAGATAATGATGTCAGGTGTCACAGGTGAACAGATACAGATGATGGCATAGATATAGCAATATAAATAACTAACAACAACATATTTCAATTGTCATTTCAATTGAAATCAAATTTAATAAATAAAAGAACGTTAATCGTGAGTGATTGCTCACCTTTCGAGGCTAGAGATGCACGAGAAGATGACACGGGTACGCACACTGATACAGACATAGAGATTGAGTTACGAATCCTAGCAAAACAAATCGGCACGAATTCAACGATCAAAGCTGATAACAGAAATCGATGAAATCAAATCAAAACATTCAACATAGCAACAAATAAAACATGTCCTGTGTCAAAGTTTAACAATATAATTCTATGTGCTACCGAGATCCAAATGGTCTGAAATTTGGTATGAATAAAGATCAAAACTTGTATTTTAAACTGCAAAAGATTCACTTGTTTTGGACAAGAGACGAGAAAAGTTACGATGTCATGAACATAGACTCAGGCCATGTTTGCAGCAGTGTAAAATAATTTCCAAGTACAAAAGAACAGCTGCCTGGGTCTAACTTCCAAATGAGAAACAGAGGGTCAAATGACCTCGCATGAAGTTGAAAATTCGTAAACATAAAATAGAAAACTCAATCTTTCCAACAAAAAAAGAATCACTGTATTACGACGTAAGACGGAAGAGATACGATGCATCAAACATGAACTCAGGTCATGTTTACAGCAGTGTAAAATAATTTCAAGTATAAAAGAACAGCTGTTTGGGTCTAACTTCCAGATCCTCGACCACTAATCAAACGATGTCGGATTTTGCTGAAATTTGACAGGCATAAACTAGGTAACTTCGACTCTTTTTTAAAAATAAAATCAACCCATTCCGATAAAACATGAGTGAGATATGATATCGTGAACATGTAGTCTAACTGCTGTTATTTCGAAAACTATACAGGCATACTAGTATAGAAAATACACATATAAATATACTATGAAAATATGCATATAAATATACTATGCAGTTTAAAACAATACACAGACATAATCAATAACTTCGACTAAATGTAGTTTATATCAGGCTTTGTATAAACATGCAAACAAACAAAATATATATTAATATATAGCAGCTTCTAATAAAATGGGTATGACTTGACATATATGGGAAGCTTCAAATAAATATATAGGCATACTATGTATATGCAAACAACTAGATATGCTGGCCATACAAATAAATGCATTGCAGATCCCTATTATTATTTTTGAAACTAAACTCATGTATACTCCTATTTATATAACTAATATCTAAGCAAAAATAACATAAAATATATATTATCTTTATAATACTCTGCGCTTTATACTTAACAGTACGTCGACTCTAATAACTTATATATAATTATATATACACTAATAAAATATGGTTTGAAACTGTTACCAGCGAATCTTATATAATATAATTTAAAGTAAAGTACATATGAACTATGGTTCGAATTAATATCCTTTGCTTACATATACATTTAAACAAGACTGAAATATCACAAAATACTAAACCGAATCCATATATATGAAGTTACTTTAGGGAAATGCAACTAATATAACTTTATACATATATTTAAAACCCAAACTTGGTATAGACAAAGCCTGAATATATATATATACTCACTGTAAAATTTATGAAATTTAAACATATTATTTTTTCTGGAAAGAAAAGTTTTAAAACAACAGTATATTATAACATAAAATATATATACCTTTTCCTCACTTCTTCTCTTTGCATGGTCGAACAGGGAGGATGGTAGGGAATGACTGAGGCGGGCCGCTCGGTGATAGGAGGAAGGAAAGGAAGTGGGCTGCTCGGGTTCAGGAGGTGGCCAGGCGGAAGGCTGAGGCGGGGTGGTGGAGTGAACGACGTAGGTGGTCGGATGAGGCTGAGCACGGCGGACTTCGGCCGGGCATAGTGGAGGTGGGAGGCGATCGGTGTGGAGCACTAGGTGGTAGCATCGGCTACAGGGTGGAGGCGGAGATGTTCGGGTGAGTAACAGGGTGAGGCCGATCATGGGGAAGACTGGAGGAGCCGGGTTCATTGAAGAGCTAAGGTGCTCGGGTTGGTGGATGGTCTGGGGTATCGGGCTCGCGGTTATGGGTTCGGGTTTCCGGAGGCGAAGTGGCTGATGAGGAAGGGTGTTTGAATGGAAAGAGTGGGAGAGGAGTTACGTGGGGAAAGGAAGAACAGAAGCAACATAAATTTTGAGGGAAATGAAGAAGGGGACGTGTGACTTCTAGTTTCAGAGAAGAAGATAAACATGTATATCTTTTGAACCGAATAAAATGGACAGGAAAGTACAAAAGGCACAAGTGAACAGCAATAAATTGAATAGATGGAAGAACAAACGTCAATGGTCAAGTTTTGATTTGAGCTGAACGTTTGAAAAGAAAGGGCAGAGGTAACGTAAACGAAACGTACCACAGCAAATATAAAAATTGAAGTTATGGGAATGTAACAGCTGTAAATTGATTGAGCAGCTATTAAAGCAATTTATTGTGTTGCTTGGGAACCATGTTCAAAATTGAAAAGGCAAAGGAAAGCTAACGGTCACAAATTATAGTACCGATACGATGCACATTTTATTGTTTCCGTCGCGTACCGGATTTCAAAATACGGAAATAAATATACTGCGAAGATCAGCACGACGAGACGATCAAAACGGTATATAGAAATCAGTGGTACGACTGAATTATAAAAATTCGAATTTTCTACTAGCGGAAAATGCAAGAAAAACGCTGAAAAATAAGATCGACGGAGCCAAAGATGTCCGAAATTGGAAAAACGACAAGCTGACGTCTTGCTCAGAAGATGGTTTAGAATTTTTCTATGTAAAATATTTAGGTTTCGGAAACATTTTATTTTCATCGCTTTTTAACTGATTATATTGAAGTAAATTTACGCGCGAAATAAACTTTCATATTTTCGGACGAAAATTTACCAGTTGCTATGTTTAACTAAACGCATTCCAAATATTAAATTTTTATTTCAAAATTTTATCGTTTAAAATTTCACAAATTTCAACTAATTAAGTTATTAAAACAGTTGAAATTTACGGGTCGTTACAGTATTCATTTTAATTATTCACTTTAATTATCAGTAGCTTCAAACATTAACTTAAGTTTATAATTATTTATTTATAATACTCACCTTTCTATTACATTTAATCAGTAGCATTTCAATTATAACTTAAGTTCATGACAATGATAATATCAAAATTCTTATTTATAAAGAATCCATTGAACATCTTCATCACTAAGTTTTACTTGTATAATATTCTATTACATATCTCTATTTAACATTACAACTTTTAAGTATTTTGGTAAGTTATATATATGTCTTTTAAAAATGCAATTGAATGTTACACAAGTTTGTCTCATTTCTTTTAATTAACTTAATGTTCAATAATCATATCCTTTGTTTTATAGGTTACAAATTTCAACTTTCTTGTAATTTCATTTATAACCTAGCATTTAATTTCTTATTCATTTTAGAAGTTCCAATTATTAATTATTTAAATTCTATTTCATTACAATAATTGAAACTATTAATTAACGGAAACTTAAGAACTAAATACCGGGTTCCATTTCAACTCATTAAAAAAAATAGATAGATGTATATTCTTACAACTTATATATCCAATTATATTTAAAACAATTTGAAATTTAGATTTGTTTATCAAAATAAATCTGCAATAAAACTACTACGGTGGCCTTCCCACTTTGAAAATCGAAAATGAACGTCGATGATGTGTGCACTCATCACCGAAATTATTTTCCAGCGACCGAGCGGGGAGTACGGATCTTATTCCCTTCCCCAAAATTCCCTTAAAACATTTCTTTCAAATTATATCTTGAAATATTTACATCAGAAAATACTTCTAAATAATATTAATATTATATTCCAAAATCTTTCGAAAGAAAGTTTCAAAAATCCCGGAAATTAAGTCCTCAAATTTTCAGTCTATATTCATTTTATTTATAATCTCATTTTTCAACCAATACTTATAATTTCACTACCTAACAAACAAATATATTACAATCAAATATATCATTTATAAAATTTATTATTTTATATACAAAAATATATAATAGGCAAAATTATTTCATTTACCTATATTTCAAAACAATATTGTGTCGGTCTGCCCTATTAAGTGTTTAGAAATCCCTATCGATGTCATAGCGTCCTATGCACCAACCAGAATTTATAAATACAAAACGGAACAAATTAACACAATATAAAAACCTTTTTATAACACTAACAGATACGCTCTCTCATATATATACACTCAGCGACTCATTCAGGGTATTACTACCCTAATTTATATGAGTCAGACCCCACAAAGCTAAGGTTATCACTAAACCAAAGCTCTGATACAAACTGTAACATCCCGCCTTTTTGGACGTTTTAAGCAGGCACACGTGCGACTCAAAACCATACAGAAGGGCGGATTGTTATTGGGGTGAATAAGAAAAAGCAGAGAAAGAAAAAAAACAAAACAGAATCCCGTAGCGAAATGACAAAATATAATAATCAAATAACAGTTCATGAAGCTGTATACAAAACATTTGATTATACTTATACAATACAAAATCAGAATTACACATATCAGAGATAAACAAATAATGCGGCGGAACAGTATGAATGCAGTGGAATAAATATAGTAAATAATAGTAGAACAAATCTTCGTCTTCGTCCTCCAGAAATAAGGTCTTCAAAACCTGAAATGCTCAGGCTGACCCAAGCGAATTGAAAGGACAAAACACTCGAGTCAGAACTAAAAGATCTTATGTGAGTTAAATCAACGGTAAATAACTATGAGTGGAATGACGTGAGAGATGTTTACGGGGTTTGACATCTACTATCCAGTGTCTAACGTGAGTGCAGTAACTTAAGAGATGTTCGGGATTCACATCTCCAAAGGATCCGTTAAACTATCTACTATGTAGTACAATACGCTATTATAATATGTCTACAGTAAGATAAACTATTAAAATAGCGTTAAGGCGTTACCCATCCCCCTTTAACACATTTTTATATGTGAATATTAGGCTCAGGTCCCTAGTAAGTTTCAAAATACACAAAAACCCCAGTAAAAAAAAGTGTGTAAATTAGGTCCCTAGAAATAAGTTACTAAGTAATTGCATATAGTTATGCAATTTTTTTGGTGAATAATTGCGGAATTTTCCGCAACTTTTTGAAAAAATTGCGTAAATTTCCGCAATTTTTTGGATGAATAATTGCGGAATTTTCCGCAATTTTTTGATATAATTGCATAAATGTCTGAAATTATTCACTGAATAATTGCATAAGTGTATGTCATTATACAGTAACTTAATTCTAGGGACCTAATTTACAAACTTTATTTTACTGGGGTTTTTGTGTATTTTGAAACTTATTAGGGACCTGTGCCAAACTGTCCCTTTTTATATATTCCCATAGTCTATACAGTACCGTAATCTCGTCTGTACTGGACGTCGTTAGAGGGCACTCATAGGTATGGTACAAAACAAACTCGTAGTGGTCTCGATAGGGTAAGTGACACTGCACAACTAGGCAATGCCAGGGTAGATATACCAATTACACTTCCGAACTGGTGGTAACGCATAGCAGCTACTACCGTCCACCACGGAACACACTCCCAAATCAAAAGTCGAGGGTGGCCACCAAATCAGTCGCAATGTAAGAATATAGTATCGAAGGAGTGTGCCCGATCGGGGGAATGACCTTACTTGGCCCGTCAATTGCTCATGTTTTAGCCACCTTAAGCTTACTCATGGGAGTCAGGTCCACGTATATACCTTATATAGGATCATCGCCAACCATCCTACTTCATTCTGGAATCTCCACCGCGTACAAAGTTGTCAAAGTGGTTTTTGGTATTGGCAGAGAGTATGACAATATCCGATCCCGGTCTCATTACCAACCAATCGCTTATTACACACTGGATGGTTCTTTTACATTTCCAAAATCATTTCATAATTGATATCAAAATATCATATTCAATTCAAATCATATCATTTTTGAAATCATTACTTACTTCCGAAATCATATTCACCTTTGAAATCATATCACATTTGAAATCATAGTTTGAAATTATATTTCGTTTCAAAAGTCATATTTCCAAAATAGGCTAAAATCTCACTTCAAAATATCATATTAAACCAAATATGTTATTTAAATCCCAACTTAGGTTATAACATCATTAACCATATTCACTTAAAAATCGAGAATTTGAATATAAGCCCATCCATTTTACTTAGTTTGGAATTTAGAAGAAAATAGTTTTAAATAGTTATAAATAGTTAATATAGATTTAAAATAGATTAAATATAATTAAAATAGATTAAATAGATTAAAAATAGATTAATTAGATTTAAAATAAGTTAAAACATGTTAATTAGTTTAAATAAATTAAATGGTTTAAAATAGGTTAAAATGATTTAATATAATTAATACAGGTGAAAATAGTTTAATACTTTGAAAATCTTAAAAATTAGAAATTTTGAAATAATATATTTTTAAAGCAGTTTATATTAAAACATGAATTTGGAATTAATATCAAATTAAACTATTCATTCATTTCAACACATTTGGACCATTTTCAATTTCCAAGTCAACAAACCAAATTCCAAACCTTTCAATTTCAAAATATTTCAAAGTTATTTTCAAACAATTTCAATAACTTAATTTCGATAGAATTTCATTTATACTTAAAAGTTTAGCTTTAAACTTCCAATTTAATTTCTTAAAGCAATTCCTTTTAAACCAATTCACATTTCAACACAAAACTTGATTTTTCCAATAATACTTCAATTTATATACATCAAATTTTATTTCAAGATATCATTTAATTAATTCAAAAATTAAGAAGTTCAAAATCATTAAATTTAACCAATCCGGTGTCCGTATATAATTTTCTACCCTAGGGTCAAGTGATGCGAATATTTATAATTTCAATCCACAATTTAAAATGTTACGGTTATATATATCATTTCAAACCGCAATCCCGTATTTAATAACAAAATCCATAAAATCGCTCGAGTCTATCATTTCAACTCATAACGATTTTTCCCTAATCTATAGATCATTCGGGTATGTATCATTTCAACCCATAGTGAACTTGCAGTTTATAATGATATAAAATACAACATCCATTCATCCAATATCAACAATCAAGCATTCATCACAATCACCATTTAAATCAATTAATAAATATCAACAAATATCAGGTTATCAATTACAGGTGATTAACTGGCAATTTAAATTCAATAATAAATTAAATGACAATTTAATTCAAATAAATTCAAATTAACTGGAATGACGATTTAAATATTTCAAATAGCCATAAATAAATTTCTAATCACATCAAAAATAAATTTAACTAACATAAGAAATTTTAGAAGTTGTGAGTGGGTTAAAACACTCACCTTTGAATTTAAATTGAATTTAAATTCGAAGTAAGCCCAAAATTTGAACGTTCTCAAAATTCGTCCAAACCAACGTCACAATGCCCAAAATTTCGATACGATCCTTGTAGATCAAACTGCGCGTGAATCGGACCTCGTATGCGAAAAATACGTATGTTAGAACATTATCCGTTTTATAATATAAATAAATAAATAAAATAATAAAAAAACAAACAAACACACGTCACCAACGTTGAAATCTCAACCCGAAGCCCTAAATAGCAACACCAGGTCGTGCACAAAACCCATCCATGCCTGAGTTATTGCCGAATCGAGACGCCACCGCCCCTCCACCAGAGGCCGATGCGACCTATCCCAACCCTCTCGACCCCGCGCGATCCTATATCAACGTCCACCACGCCGATCAACGAACGACCAAGAATAGTTCATCAATTTCTGCACAAACAGTGGTTCAAATTGGAAAATGAATTACAAATCTGAGATGCGCTCGTCGAGAGCTTCAAATCGATATATAATTTGATATAGTTTAAGGAGTTTAATTTTCAATTTGATTTTTGATTGGAATTTGCAATTTGGGAATTAGGGTTTGCAGCCACTGGGAAGAGAGAAGCAAATGGAATTTGTACGTATCGAAATGAGGAATAAGAAGTGACTAGGGTTTATAACGAGGTATTTATAGGTAGACCAGAAAATAAAACGAATGAACATGATTGATTTGGGTTTGAATGATAAACGACCCGAAAAGCCCATTTCGACCCCAAAACGAAAATGGGTCAACCCATATATCAAAATAGACGCTTTCAAATATTTTAAATTCAATGGAATAGGTTTCAGGTCCTAATTCCATCGTATGAAGAAGTATGCCAAAATCAGCTTATTTCAATTTGATTTTCAATTAAATTGATTTCTGGGCGTTCCGAGTCCGTACGATCAAACGACAAGTCCGATCATTACGAAACTTGAAACCCTACAATAATTCACTATTACAGATCCGATGAAACTCGTTTCCTCGAAATCCGAGTCAGTGGCCAAAATGGCTATTTTCACATTAATTAAATAAATTAATTATTAAATTAAATAAATCACTTTTCATTTCAAATTTAATTATTAACAAATTTCATCAATTTTGATTACTTAGACACATATAAAAATTTAAAGTAAATTTACATATCAATTTCAGTGTTGATTATTTCAATAACTACAGCGTTCAAATTCAAGTGAAATAAATCCAATTAATTAAAGTTTAATTACAATAATTTGATTTTATTTGATTCAAATCTTTATACTCAATCGATTATTATTCCATAACATAGCTAGCATTTGGTTTACATTTTATTAAATTAATATCCTCTAATTTCCATCTTTAATTTTTATTAATTACTATATTTCAACTATATTGAATTTTGTCAATTTCACACATTAAATAAAATTTAAAATCTCAAATTGACTTATTTATCTTGATTTCACTATTTTATTAAATCAATTATTACATCATGAATATAATTAACATTTCTATTTATTTTATTACATTCACAATTTCAGTTATTGTCTTAATCTTATTAGTGTAATATTAAAGTTCATTTAATTCTAATTGATTTCCCATTTTAATTTAATAGACCAAAATAAACAGCTAACTTATAACAATCGTTACCATAACTTTTAATTACACTTATGAATTCATTATTCACAAACAAATGTTAAAATTCTTATATAATACTGATTTTATTCAATTACCATCAACTATCCATTTTATACAATAATTAAATATTTACATTATTCCATTTATTTAGAATTACATCCAAATTGTTAATAATTAGCTTTAATTATCATTGTTACCATTCATTTTAGTTATTACTTCATTAACAATTCACTAATTTTTATTTCCTTCAATATTAAGTTACAATTTTTTTATTAAATCAATAATTTTAATTATCGAAATTTTATGGGTCATTACATGATCCCAAAAACGACTGTAGGGAGCAACCCCGAATGTTTGACTCCGAAACGATCTTGGTTCGCTCGATGACGTTTAGGCTAACCTATCTCTGGGAGAGCCACTTCTTTGGATCTTCTATGATGCCTGACTGGTTCTACGATGGTCATTTGAGCACTTGTTTTGTATCCCAACATTCTTCCTAGCATCGTTGACAGTGTCCTGCAAATCATTCTCATTGTCTGACAAGTTGGCAACATGAGGTAACTGCACTCCTTAACACCTTCATTCTTCTTGATATTGACCTGATTAATGTCGATACCAGGTTGAGTTCTTCAACGTTTGCCAATACTCGGCCATTTCTTCTAGTGGTCTTCCCCGAGGCTTTAGCAGTCTTTTCCTTTATTAATTGATTTCCATCCCTTTTGTTCGGATCAGATGCAGATGAATTCCCTTCCTCAAAACTAAAAGGTGACACATCTCTTCGACTTTTCCTAAGCCTTTAGGATTTCTAAGTTAACAAGGCAATAGTTGCATCCATCTTGTCAAGAAGCGATTTCTGGCTCTCCACCATCCTCTAGTTCAATTCAATCATCATCCTGCCAAACTCCACTTTTGTCACCATCCCTTGAGAAGTAGATGATCTTGGCAAAACACCTATCGATTGGTTAGTCTCTTCATTATGGTGAGAAGCTTCATCTTCTCCACCAACTATAGCTCTAGATCTTCTGGATCTCCTAGGGGTTATTACCTCAGATCTGCAGCAATAAGATTCTGGATCTAACTTTTGGACACTAATCCACGGTACTAAGCTAGATCCAATCGTGAGAAGCTCTTTTCTTAATGAAAGCACCAAAAATGTTGAACTAAAAATTAGCACAGCAGCTTAATTTCGAGAAATACGAGATATATCTAGCAAACCAACATGCATATAGTAAATAACACATGGAATATTATAGTGGTTCATTGAATTTTATGGCCTAAATCCACTTTAATCTTATTATAGATTGATTGTCACGAGTACAAGAGATTTGTAGCTTAATTTTCATTTTAAAACTACAAAAGTAAGCTCTAAAATGACAATGATGTGCAGAGAGTAGAAGATGAAGAAAATGGAGGCCAAGAGTCCTCTTATTATTGCTTTAGGCTTGCTATTTATAGAAGAATTACCCAAAGTCATCAGATCACATAAGATAAGGTAAGGATCCAGATCCATATGAACAGGGGGAAGATGAGGTCATGTCGTAGCAAAAATCATGTCGGTACCGACATGAATCATGTCGATACCGAGATGATTTCATTGTGCAATCTATGGCCCTTCCTCCATTCTAGCTAGCATCTTTAAATCTCCATGCTTCTAGTATAATTTGTCCATTAATTCCTCTGGGCATCTAGATTAACTAGCACGTCTAGTACTAGTCTTTTTATGCATAGCTTTAGGAATCTCCAACTCACTCCTTAAAAGGTGGATCCCGAGATGATCACATGAGCACTCCTTTCTTCAAATAGCACAAACGCCTAATATCCCAATGTTGAAGCAACTCGGTAATCCTGTCGGTACTGACATCTTTCGCTTTATATATTTGGACTTCAAATTCCTAGAGAACCTTCCTACTATCATTCGAAGCTTGTCCCCAAGTTCTTGAACTATTTTGTCTTCATCTTGATATCTGAATTCACTTTAAAGTTTCTCGGTTTAAATACTGGTAAATCTAATCCCTTAGCGAAGCCAAGTGATAGTCTCCAACTACAGTTGCATTAACTGGAGATCCATTAGTAACTTGAAGTCTCATCTCACCCTTTGCCACATGTCACTTGCTTCTATATCCCTATAATGAATTACATACACGAGTACCAGAGCTAGTATCTAAAACCCAAGATAATTTATCAATTATAAAATAGTTTGAATCACAAATATACATATAGGAGCAACAAAACCATTCTATTTCTTCTCTTTGACAATATTTAAGTAATATGGATAGTTCGGTTTCTAATGCCCATTCTTGTGACCGTAATGGAAGTCACCATTGTCATTTTGAGCGGTGTACTTATTCTTCTTGTTACTCATTTTCTTTTCTTTGAACCATTCAAAGACAATGCCTTCTATTTTACCGTGAGTACATCACCATGATCCTTGGATGAAAACTCGGTTGAACTTAACATATTGAGCAGCTCCTTGAGGCTTACATTCGACTATTTCATATTGGAGTTCAATATAAACGACTCAAAATGTGGAGCAAGAGACCAAAAAGATTAAGCCAAATTGCTACTCATTGCTTATCGTCTTCCCAATTGTGAAAGTATACCAATACAGCCTTCCATCATTAAGACATACTTATCCATACACATACCCTTCATCATCTTTTGAACAACCTCTTAATGATCTTGTACCATAAGGAACGAGATTGTTCCCCAAACAATGCTTTGAGGCTATCATTAAGACATACTTATCCATACGCATACCCTTCATCATCTTTTTGCAACAGTTTGTCTAATGTAGACATCAGGTAA
Source organism: Allium fistulosum (assembly GCA_030737815.1). NCBI lineage: Eukaryota > Viridiplantae > Streptophyta > Magnoliopsida > Asparagales > Amaryllidaceae > Allium > Allium fistulosum. Next base: position 1,227,968,841 of record CM060904.1, read on the forward strand.
ATTTAGGCGATTTCTACGTCCATAACCCATTTGTTATAAACAATTATTAATTCGGGATCAACATTTTCGGTGGGTTTTTTCTTTTGGAGGTTCAGTTATTAACGACCATAAGAGTTCGTTAGGTTAGTGATATTTTGATTGCTCTTAGATAGTCTATGTAGTTAGGTCTAGTGAGCTAGTCGATTTTAGAAAACAAATTTGGTGTGGACATTTTTCTACAAATTTAATTTAGGTAGATTAGGACATTTATATGGTACAAATGTTCTTATATTATTCGTAAGGTTAATTATATTTTATTTTACTTATAAGCTTCCACTAGACTTTTATGTTTCTTAAAACATTAAAAGGAAACATATAAATCTTTCGATTTCTCTAGTGAGTGTTAGGACTCGCATGACTTAGGATTCCAACCTTGGGAGAGCTCAACAAGTCAAAGGCCCCAATGTGATGGATAACGCCTTACCAGTTGTAACATATACAACTCCTAACCTTTGGATTTTGTCCAAATCTCATCATTACCTTGAGGAAAGCTTAATAAGTAAAGAGAGATTATTCACTCATACTTACCATTTTGCGATGGCCTAAGTATAATGCACATATCTTGAGGAAAGCTCAACAAATATGTGCACATATCTTACCTCATTTAGTTAGTACATTAATAGAACACACATAACATCTCTAGCTAAAGGAAATCTTAACAACTAAAGAGTATGCACGTAATCTATTAATATATAAATGATATAGGACAACTCTAGTACAAAAGATTTGCAATCTTTAATATATTTATTTAAGTGATACTGACTTATGGAATATGTACTTTTTATAAAATACCCTCGTAATTCAAGTGTCAAACACATTTAAAGCCACGGTAAACATCTCATACGTATGTATTTATTCCTTAATTTAATTAGGTTTTTTTACAATTCCACATTCAATTACATGTTATATTATATAAGTATAATTCATGTATAACGTTTTATAATTTTGATCGACTTATATAATATTTTTATGTATGAATTTATGTTAATTTTATTAATTAGATCTTATTAAATTAATTCGATTAATTAATTTTATTTTATTTACTTTAAGCATTTTAAAATTGAATATATGTACTATAATAATTATGGTTATACACAAATATCATAATATAAGTATAATATTTTATTCATTAATTAACATTTAATTAATATATTTAAATAAAACAATTTTAATTGGTTTTAATTAAGTTCGAAAATTATTTATTAATTGCCTTAAACTTCTTAAGATAAATATACATTTATCATTATATGTTTTTAATTTAATTAATTAACTTTTATTTAATTGTTTATTTAATTAATCAAATTGTTTATTATTATATCTTTTCGAAAACAATTAATTATTTTTTGAAACATTTCTAAAAAACATTTTAGAACATTCATAAAATTTCTTACATATTTTAAACTTAACTATTTAAGTTTAAAATATTATTTATAATTTCAAAACAGATTTTGAAAATCAGCTCAAGACCCAAAATCAACATTGTCCTCCATCTTGGGATAACCTTTGGGCTTACTTCATCTTTCAACATAGGCCAGTAGCCAAGTAAGATAAAGTACTTGATTATCTAAACCCAACCTTCGACACTACCTTTCTAGACACACTACTAAATGGGTAGGCTTTAATAAGTTAGCCCTAATACTAATAATTTAGACCGCATAGGTAATTGGGTTTTGATACCATTAAAGGAATTGGATACCTAATTTCAATTTTTTTATTTTCAGATCATATTAGGTCTATGACATCTAAATAATTTTTGATCTAATCTAAATAATTTTATATAAAATCTTGATTTTATTTAATTTTTTTATATAAAAGGTTTGATTTGATTTTTATAATATATACATATATATATATAATGTATGTGTGTATCAAATACATATATATGTGTATACTGCACATGCAACACATATAACTATACATGGTTTAATGTGGTTGTATATAAGTGTTGGGATTTGCACCACAACAGACACATCTGTCCCTTTATATACATAGTTGATGTCCATGGTTAGTTTTTATTTATATACATAAACGCGCACACACACATATGTACGTACATATTAAATATTTATATAAATTAATCTTGTTTGTATCAAAAATGGCAACAAATTCAAAAGATTTAAAGTAATATCTAGAATATCATAAGAAAGTATTAAATTTAAAACCAGATCTAGATCTAAGGGGATATATCTACTTCAAATTTTAAGTTTTCAAATTTTAATTTCAAATTTTAAATGTTGATATGATTATGTGTGTGTCTATATATATCAAAATAATTTTTTCAAAGACATTTAAAATATTTCATATTTAATATGAAATTTATTTATAGAATACTCATATATTTATTTATTTATTTATTTAAGTCTATCGAAACATTTTATACAAAATTTAATTTTAAAATATATAAATCCATGTGGATTTGTATATTAAAAATTTTTTATTATACAAATTCGTTTTGATTTATATAACAATTTTCTTAAAAAATGTAAATCTGTATGGATTATATTTAAAAGAACTTTTTTCAAATGCATAACTATTTAAAATGATTTAAAATATATTTATAATTTTTTTATATTTCAGTTTTAATTATATATATACAATAAAAAATGTTTTTTTAAACATATACATATACATATGACTATGAATTAATAAATTAATCTGTATGTATTACATACATGTATACTAATTACAAAATTCAAAGTTTAATTCAGAAACTATTTTCAAATCACTTTTAACTTTTGATTTTTTTATATAAATAGCCGAAAAGAAATTCATGTATGTATCATATGAATATATGTTTTTTATTTAATTTAAATGTGTGTGTATATGTATGTAAATCAAACAGTATATATATATATACATATGTGTGTGTATCTATGTATGTATGTATATTCATAATAATACAAAGATATAATTTAAACATGCTTACAGATATAGATGAATATATATTTGTAGAAAATAGAATAGAATTTACCAGAATATGAAGCCTAGGATTAGCACTTTGAATATTAAATGAACTCCTTTTTATTCAAATATGTACTCCCCTAGAAAGTGCAGCAGACTAGAAGAAAACCATTGACTTATAATAAATTTATTTAATTCGAATTTGAGTTGGAAATGAAGGGGAATATCCCTTGTGATTTGCGACTAAGAGGGATAGAGGTTGTAGGCTCTGTGTAAAGTGAAATGAGAGAGTATCTATGGTTTATATAGGCAACTAGAAGAAGTAAAAGAAGGATATCTAGATCTCCTTGTTCACCTCTTCTCTTTGCCAATTCGAAACCTAAATATAACCTCCCCCACTGCTAGTGTGTCGGACCATATATGAGTCTATTGGACCCACACGAATTTCCAAATATAATCAATATTTAAATCCAGTTTAAATGTTTACCAATATCATACATCGATACATACGTATATAACTTTTATATAAGTACTTTATTAAATATTGAGATAAATAAATCAAATAAAATTTGATGATTATGGAATCAACTGCCGATGCATATGATATTCTCTTCATGCAGGCGCATCCTTCATAGAAAGGATGGTTCTAGATTGCGTTGATACATTTCCACGCTTGGGATTCCCCATGTTAAAATGAAGATTACAAGTTACAGCTACTAGAAACTTCTAATAAGTTGAGGAGTTTTTTTACGTTTGTCTAAAAGTCAGTCAAATGTCGTGGTACATACAGTCTGGGTTATTAAGCAAGTCAAGTTCAATGGTTTATTATTATGGGGTGTGTGTGGGGGGAGGAGTGTGTGTAAAAAGTATGTAAGAGTTAATCATCCAAGATCATCTAATATAATATAATCTATTCATCTTCGAATTTCTAATTTCAACATGGTATCAGAGCTCTTATGGTCATAAGGGCAAGAACTATTCTGCTGCACAATAAATATCAAGGTTGCACTAGACACACTAGAACAAGCACTATTTACACAAGACTCGTTCTGTAAAATCTAATTTCCAACTTGAGGTTTCAACTTTGACTCAGAAAAGAAATAGATTCTCGATGATGGCGAGTTCCAACCTTCATTTAACGCATCAGTAGATTCCTGTATTTGACGGTGAAGGATGCAATTTTTGTAACATCAAAATGGAAAGTATTTTTTGAAAGATTTTGAGAAGTAATAAAAAATGATTTTATTATCTAATCAAGTTTTTCAGATAGGAGATTGTATACATTATGATATAGAGTGATATATATATATGTATATGTATGTATATATGTTACATTCGTTACTTCTGTTTTTATCATAAGTATTAGTGATGTTGGGCTGGAGACAAGGCCCAAGACCTGCATCCTATTAACAATACGAAAGGTACTTTATAATATTCTTCAGTGTATATGCAGTTGCATACTTAATTTTACTCCCCCCTCAAACCGATATCTAGGTTAGGGTTGAAAAGCCCCAAAATTGCTTCCGTCTTAACTTTTTTTTCAATTTGAAAGTAAAATCGAGTGAAAGAGATGAAATTTATCTTGATCCAGTCAACTGATGAGAAGCTTCGGTTTGTTTTCTTTGCCTTTCGAGTTGATGGAAGGAAGTTACGAAGGATATTAACTTTCAGTTTAATTCCTTTTGTTCTTTTGAGCTTCTGCTTGGATTATAACAAACTGTGATTGGATTAATTCTGGCTTTGCTCAATTCTTAAGTCAGACCTGAATCTGATGAAGTTATTTGCAGATAGTGCCTTGGTGAGTGTGTCTGCTCTCCGGTAGGTAGCAGGTATATGATTGATTTGCAATTTTCCTTTTAGTATTTGTTCACGAACAAAGTATAAGTCTATCTCGATGTGTTTTGTTCTGGAATGTAGTATTGGGTTGGCTAGCATGAACACTGAACTCTGATTATCAGACCACAATATCGGTTTGACTTTAAACTTTTTTTTAACTCACTTAGTATTGATTGCAACAATATAATTTCTGCTGTGGCACTTGCTACACTCCTATATTCGGCCTCAGTGCTGGATCTAGAGATAGTTGACTATTTCTTTGAGCACCAAGATATTAGATTGTTTCCAACATATATGTAGTAGCTAGTAGTTGATTTTCTGTCATCTGATTTGTTGCCTAATTTGCATCAGCATAGCTTGATATGTTTAGATTAGAGCATGCTTTAAGTAATAGTCCATAGTCCAAAGTCCCTTTGAGATATCTAAGAATTCTCTTCACTGCTTTCTAGTGCTCAAATCCAAAGGATTCTGCATAAATTGAGACAATTTGTTAACACTGAATGAAATATCTGGTCGTTTTATAGTTGCATACTACAATGCTCCTACAACACTTCTGTATTGTTTAACATTGAATATGGCTTCTCCCTGTTTTTAGATAGATGCTGATTGCTTATCATTGGTGTTGGTTAGGAATTTACACCATCCATTTTTGTTTTAGTCGGTAAGTTTGATATATATTTCCTTTGACATAGAATTATTTAAGAGTTTGTTTTCCTTTTGACTTCTATGCCTAGAAATAATTGAGGCTTCCAAGATCCTTTATTGTGAACTGTTTGTTCAAATGGTGAACAAGATTGTTGACTTCATCATCATCATTACCTGTAATAATTAGATCATCAACATATATTAATATGTAAACAGTCAATGATTCATTGATTTTAGTAAATACTGAGTTATCTCATTTGGAAGACTGATATCCAATATTTGTTAGTGTAGTTTTTAGTCTATCAAACCAGACTCCTTGTGCTTGCTTAAGGCCGTATTTTGCCTTATTTAACTTGCACACATAGTTTATGTTCTTGGTATATCCTTGTTACTGCTCCATATAAATTTCCTCCTGCAGAATGCCATTTAGGAATGCATTATTAACATCCAATTGCCTAATTTTCCAGTCTTTGTGCAATGCAATGTTAATAATAAGCCTTATTGTAGATGGTTTGACCACTAGAGAAAATGTTTCATTGAAGTCAAATCCATATTGTTGTGTGTACCCCTTGGCAACTAGTCTTGCTTTATACATGTTGACTGTACCATCCAGCTTTCTCTTTATTTTATATGTCCACTTGCACCCAACTATGTTTTTATCATCTGGTAGACATAGAAGATCCCATGTTTTATTTTTTATAAGGGCATTGTACTCCTCATCCATTGCTGCTTTCCAGTTTTTATCTTTTGCAGCTTGCTCATAGGTATTTGGCTCATGTAAGCTTGAGCTAGCAATGTATAGCTTTGGTTTGAAAATGCCACTTTTGGCTCTTGTAATCATAGGATGACTTGGTCTCCTTTGAGCTTCAGTGTGAGGCGAGTTTTTTGGATTTATATGATCTGAGCTATTTCTTGAACTGCTTTGCTGCATATTTTCTTCATTTTGTTGTGTTTGATCTGTTTCTTGAATAGGTGATTGAAAATCTTGACTGGGATCATTTGTGAGTTCATGACCTTGTTGAGCAGATACTGTGGTCTGATAACTATGATCACCTGTGGTTCTCATCATCTCTACTTGGTCCCCTACTTCTGAACATATAGGTAATTCTGGTATGGATGTCTTTGGATTGAAGACCTTGCTGGTTGGCCTTATTTTGATTTGCTAAATGGAAAGATATTTTCATTAAACACAACATGTCTCCTAATAAAAATTCTCCCACTATCATCAAGACATTTGTATCCTTTTTGATTTGTTGCATACCGTAAAAATGTACATGGCTTAGACCTGAAATTTAGTTTATTGATATTGTATGGTCTTAAATAAGGAAAACATAAACATCAAAAGGTTCTTAATCTAGAATAGTCTGGTTTAACACTATATAGTTTGTCTATTGGGCTAATCCCTTTCAAGATCTTTGTTGGCAATCTATTGATTAAATATATAGCAATATTAAATTCTTCAGGCCATAATTTTAGTGGTAGTGAAGCTTGAGCAAGTAAAGTAAGTACAGATTCTTCTATATGCCTGTGTTTTCTTTCAACTAAACCATTTTGTTCAGATGTGTAGGCACATGTAATTCTGAGAACAATTCTTTTTTTCTGAAAGAAACAGTTAAGGGTTTTGTACTTAGTGCCTCTATCTGATTGTATAATCTTAACATGAGAATTGGTTTGTTTCTCACTCATAGTTATGAAATTTGTTACCGCACTATATGTTTCAGATTTAGTCTTTAGGCAATAAATCCAAGTATATCTAGAATATGCATCAATGAACGAAATATAGTATTTTTATCCAAAATTTGACCATATGGGTGCAGATCCCCAAATGTCTATGGCAATTAATTCTAGTGACTTGGAATACTCTGTTGATGAATCACTAAATGGTAACTTATGACTCTTACCCATTTGACAATAAGTGCACAGATGTGGTAAAGTACTATTATCAAAATGTATTCAATTTTCAATAAGAATCTGTCTAACAACATTTACACTTAGATGGCCAAGTTTGTAATGCCAAAGGTCAAATACATTCTTGTTACTTTCTTTCTCACATAGATTACAATATTTTTGCCCTTTTATAGGACTGGTGCAGTTAACAGAATTAAATCTGTACAGTCCCTTGAGCGCATCACCCTGCAAAAGAATTTCTTTAGTTAGTATGTCTCTAACTAAACAATACTTTGGATAAAATTCAAAATAAACATTGTTGTCTTCTGCAAACTATGATACACTCATAAGATTCTTTTTTATCTTTGGTACTCTTAACAGATTATGCAAGAATAATTATTTCTTACCTTTAATATAAGCATTACCTATGTGAGAAATTTTATACACTTACCATTCCCTATGCAAATAGACTAATTACCTTTATACTCCTTGTTTCCAAGGTTCAAGTTGTCAAGATGACTAGTAATGTAATTAGTTGCCCCAAAGTCAGGATACAAGCAGTCATCTTGTATGTGTTCGGGCTTTGCTGTCTTACTTGAACTGTGCCCTTTATTATTGTCTGCTTGAGTACTCGAATTTTGATGTGCTTGAGCCACATTAGCACTAAAATTACTATTCCTTTGATTGTTATCATTCTGATTTGAGTATCTAAATAGCACCTTATAGCAGTGTGACCTATTTTCTCACAGATTTGACACTTTGGTCTGTTGTTGTTCCATCCGCCTCTCCCTTTTGATCTATTAGAATAACTGCCTCTTTGTGTTGGCTGATCTATTCAATTGCTATTTTGATTTTTGTTGCTGTAACTAGTAGTGTATTGATAGAAAACTCTGGTTCTTGTGACTTCTTGTTATCAATTCTTGCTTCATGTGCAAGCAAGATTGAGTGAACATCATCAATTGATGGTAAAACCATTTGAGAAGCTATGACTGCAACAACTACTTCATATTCTTCACTCAAACCATTTAGTATTGTAAGAATTTGTTCTGAATCTGAAATTTTGTGGTCTGAAGCCTTTAACAAATGACAAGTTGTTTTGACCTTGGATAGATATTCTCTCATTGTTTGATTATCCTTTTTGATATTATGAAGCTGTCTTTTATGATACATAACTTTGGCTGCAGATTGAGTGTTGAAAACCTTTTCTACAGTTGTCCATATTTCATTAGCAGATTTACACCCAATCATATGCGACAGTAAATTTGTACTTATTGAAGAAAGTAGCCATGAGCATATGAGTCTGTCTTATCTATGATGGTTTACATATTCTTCATTACCGACAACTTTGTTTTCTTGATAGTGATACATTTTGGTGGAATTGGAATGGTTCCAACAATGAAACCTTCGAGACCATACCCTGGGATTGCTGTCTTAACCTGAAGTTTCCATAAAAGATAGTTATTCTCATCCAAATGAACTGTAACCAGTTGGCTTTGTGGACTGATGATGGTTTTGACTAATTTTTCTGCTCTTGTACCAGTTTTCTGAGAATTGCTTACATTGGCAAATGTTGCTGAATTTGATTCATCACCCATGATGAACTTAAGTCAGGAAAAAAGGAAAATAGCAGGGGAGTTTAATAGTCTTGGCCAAGATTTGGATTTAGAGACAAGAGTTGATCACAAAAGAGGTTTGTTGCAACCGAAAATCTTAAATGATGATTTAATATGATAAGTTTTTTCTTGGATGGCACTTTCTTTAGAGTTTTGTGATTGCTTTCTTGATTTGATTTCTGAGGTTTCTAATTGTTTTCCCTACAAGATTTGATGAAAAAGTTTTGATGCAGCAGAATTTTCTTTAAGTTCTGGTAAGGCACACTACTTCTTTGTCAAATCAACTTCTCAGATAATGAATTCTCTGATGAGAAGAGAAAAACTCAAATGGTGACTCTTTAACTGATGAGTTTTCTTTTATAATCCCCAAAAAATGATGTTGTTAAGCGATCTTCTCTGATACCATGAAAGATTTTGAGAAGATAAGAAAAATGATTTTATTATCTAATCAAGTTTTTCAGATACAAGATTGTATACATTATGATATAGAGTGATATATGTGTGTGTGTGTGTGTTACATTTGTTACTTCTGTTTATATCATAAGTATTAGTGATGTTGGTGTAACAACCCAGAATTTTGGTTATTTGAAATTGGAATATTTAATTGATTTTAAATATTTAAAAGTTAATTTTATAAATTAAATAACTTGAATCTCAAAAATAGTGATTTATTGGATAATTTTATTGTTAAATTCAATAATTGAAAATTTGTTAAATAATGGAATCTTGAGATTTAAGTTAGATAAAAATAATTTTAAGGCTTATTAAGTCTCTACTAATAAGATCGAAGATAATAAAATTTTTAAATTGAATTTAAAAGTGATTTACTTGATTTTGAAAATAACTCGTTTTAATTAACATATAAAAATAGCCTTTCGGGGCACAGTCTCGAATTCCGACGATACCAGTGTCATTGGGTCCGTAATAATGAATTATAACACGCCGTCAAATTTCGTAGCGATCAGATGCATCGTTTGGTCGTACGAGATTGAAACACGTTGAAATTAATATCGAAAATTTAATATAATAATTGGATTCAAAAAGCTATCTTCTCTATACGATCGAATTGGGGCTCGAGACTGGTTCCATTGCGTTTGGAATAGGGGTATAACATTAGGAATGCCAGGCGGCATGCCTCGATTGGGATCCGAAATTTATAGCTAGATATTTTGGAATTTTAAATTATATATATATATATATATATATATTCGATTTGACCACAACCTCCAACCTTTCGTTTCATCCCTCTCTATTCTTCATTCCAGCCCACCCTACAAGCCACCATCTACGTTTCTCCCTCCCTAATTTAAACTAAGCACGCACAGATGAAAGGAAAAAAAAATCAAATTTTGGTGAGATACTTATCTAAAATTCTTGAAAAAAAAAATATTTGCACTCGTACGATCATAAGCTTAGATTCCATACTATTTTTGTCTCGTGGGTCACTGCTTTTGGAATGGTCGAAGTTTCGACAGTAAACTAAGGTTAGTATTTTTGATGATCTTGGTCATCGATTCAACGAAACGACCTTAGATGTGGATTCGGGGAAGCAAATAACACCTCGACGCAAAGTTGTGTGAGGTCCGATCATCATTTGTGAATCGCATCGTCAGGGGAAGGGGATCGTTGGCTGCTTAGTTGCGAGAGGGAGGAGAGGATAGAGTTCAAGTTTTGGGTCCAGGCGACTCGAGTTTGCAGAGAGAAGGCCTTCGGCGCGATCGATTTTGAAATTCATCAAGTGTTTCGTTATGTTAGTGAATTGCATGCACGGTTCTTGCATGTGCATGTACAAGAAGATGTTTGAGAGAAGGAAGATGGCACGTTGGTAAATAAGATGATGTTGGGGTTAATTTATATTATTTAATTTAAAATTATCAATAACTTATAAAATTCATAACTCCTACGTACGAGGTCCGATTGGAATGAAACTTTTTGCATTGAGCTTGTGATAACAGAAAGCTTCGCAATGGAACTGGTTTGGTTGGATTTGGAGGCTGTTGAATTTTGGGCTAAAATAGAAAGTCGTCCGGTTTTAGTTTGAAACCGGAACGCTTCGGTGACAGCAAAGGATAAAGGTGAGTAAATCACACTCATCTTGGATAATTGGTTTTAGTTTAAATAGTTAAAATTATTTATTGGTTGATTGGATGAATTGATAAATTATTATCAGTTGGATGTTATATTATATATATATATTAGTAATTGGATATATTTCCCGCCGATTGGAGCGGATGAGACACTATGCACCCCGCATAATAGCGAATGACCCTTTTTATTGCGATATCCCGCCTTGAAGCAGTGATTATTATTTTATGTTATATAACATCTGTGGTTGCAGGAAAACAGGTTGGAGGGATCCAACTGGATTGCACATAAATGTTGATTTTAATTTCATATATGTTGACATATGATGTGTGTGAATATTCTGCTATGGATTGTGATATGTTTGATTTATTGGATGCTTTAGTAGCACTGGCCTTAAATTTGGTATTAGAAATACCATAAATAATATTTTTGAATTTTAAAAAGAAATTTAAAGGATATTCTGGAGATGGAAATATTTATATCAAAATTTGGATTATTTTAAAGAAAATTGATTTGGATAAAACAATGATTTGATTTTGGGTTTGTAGTTAACTATTCGTAATGTTTTAAATAGAGATTTTAAAATAATTTATATAAGGGATTTCTAACAATGGATTTTTAAATGATATTTCTAAAAATATGGATAAGGAGTTGAAATCAATATTGAAAATAGGTTTGAAAAATAAATGGGATTTATAAAGTGATAGATTTAAAAATGAAGTTTATAAATGAGAACGTTTTATAAACAAGTGAAACCTGAATGAGTTGATCAATTTATAAATGATGTTTATAAATAAAGTGAAATGATTTTCATTTGATAAATAAATAAAAAATTCGCGGTGAGAATTTATAATGACATATAGAAATCGGTTTAGAAAGAAATAGCGGATTCTATTTTTGAATTTGGAAATAGTTATGAAATTGGAGGCGCAAGTCGATTTGTGATAAATCAAAAGAGATTTGTAAATGCTAAAATGGTTATATTGGATTTTTTTTAAAATAAATTTTTGTTGAGAAGTTAAGTTTTGTTTTTAGAAAGGGATTTTTATTTATTAAACTATGTAGTTTAAAAACTGTTTTAGTATTGAAAATATTTCGGAAAGTTGGTTATTCAAATATTTGATATTTTTTGAAATGAATTATAATTTTTATAATAAGCTTGGTAAATCGATTAGTATTATTTATAAAGGAATTGGAAATTGGTATCATTGTTAGTTTAAAAGTGTTTTGGATATTTTAAATGATTACTTAAACCTGTTTTGAAAATAAATTATTATTCTTTAAAAATACTTATTTTATATATGGATATTAAAGAGCAAGTGATTAGGATTTGTTTATAAATACTCTCGAGATTTGTAAACCAAGTTAATTAATGGTGGTGGTTTTGTAAAAGGATTTTATAATGGAATTCTGGAAACTTAAGAAATTTACAAAATGTTTTAGATGCAGGAACTTCAGAAATGAATCTGAATTCATAAAAGAAGTTATAAATTGTTAGTTAGGATTATAAATAAGTATAATTGGTTTTTTGGAAATTGTAAAAACTAATTTATTAATAATTTCGGAGATTTATGAGATAAGGTATGAAATATTTCCTAAGTTTGATAAAAAATTTATTTTGGAGAATATGTTTATAAATATTTCCCTAAGTATTGAAAAGAGGGTTTTGGAAATATTTTAAGTGTGAAATAAATGGTATAGAAATATTTTTCTAAGCGTTATAAATTGAATTCGGAAATATTTCTAAGTGTTGATATGGTTTGAAAATATCCTGATATGGATTTAAGTATTTGAAACCGTTTTCAAATATTGAAATACTGGAAGAGATTTGAATATATATCTTTGTAAAGATATTTGAAATAAATGTTTTGAAAGATTTATAATATGGCCTAGTGACTGCTTATGTGTGTAAATTGATAGTTAAATAACCGACTATCAAATCTAGCCAATTTCGTTGATCGTTTCGAAGAGACCGGGATCGGATTTGATTATCAGAGAACCACTTTGATCTGATTTAAGCGTCGCGAATTGTGATATCGTGAAGATTATGAAGACGGTAATTTTGGAGATTTGGTTTGTGCAGACCCAGAAAAACTTGTATGGATGAATTCTACCAACACATTGTCATTAGAGGGCAATGAGCATTCTAAGTGTAAAATTTCTTGAAGGGTAATCGTAGCCTCAAGCCTCATCAATCGGGAAATGACTAAAACAGGGCATGCAGCAGGGCTAAGTGGGTCGCTCCCATTAGGGTATGTCATCATCATTCTAGATTACTCTATATTTATGGATTTGGTTGTGCATAAGAGATCTCGATTAAGGTTGAAAGACCGGGATGATGACATATTCAGTACTACTAGTCAAGTGGTAGGCCGTTCTATGTGGCAGGGTACAAGATGTTCTTGTCAGACCCGGGTGCATTGATCTAAAGATGCACCCATCGGAGGTAGTTCCTTACCTAGTCATAGTACGAAATCCATTCTCCAATACGTGCCTTTACGGTTTTGATTATAGAGCCTAGTATGCTGGAATTTAATTAATGTAACAATTTCAGCTATTTTAATAAGTATTTGTACTTAGACACTATTATAATATCATAGGATTTTTATATAAAAATGGTTTTGGTTATCGTAAGGTAAAAACCCGTCGTATTTATGTGTGGCATGGTCTTACGAGATACCTTTGTTTTTCAAAGGATTTTGATAACTGTAATATTTCAAATTGAGTGTGTTTTCTCACGCTGGTTTTCCAGACTGACTTGAGTGTTATTTTATTATAATACTCGGGTCAGACCGAGTATTGCAGATCCAGGTTAGGATGATATAGAGCTCAGGAGACGAGCTAGAGGAGTTCAGGCGTATTACACGTACTTGGTTATTTCCGCTGTGTGTGTTATGATGTATATTCATTACATGTGAGGACAAGTTATTATAACAGTCCAAATTGATTGTTCACTGTTGTACTGATGATTGTATGTATATTACTGTTACAGTTTCTTTGTATAAAGATCTGCTAGTATATATTATATTTTGTTCCACTGTGATTGTGAGATTATGTGTTGTTTATATTTCTTCTATCTCTTCTTCTTCTTCACCCCTAGCAATCGGTATTTCCAGCACTTGAATATTCGACATGCTATACAGTGAACATATTGGTGTCGATTTTCGAGGGTCGAAAATCTCGGGTCCCTGCAGTTGGGCTGGAGACAAGGCCGAAGACCCACATCCTATTAACAATACAAAAGGTACTTTATAATACTCTTTAGTGTATATGCAGCCGCATACTTCATTTTACTTCTTGGTGTCTACAGATTTATGGTAAGTAATAGAAGACGGAGTTCCACCTCATCCTCCCGTCACACTTTATCGGGGAAGAAGATCTTCGACTCAAGCTGTAGAAAAATCCCCAACCAAATAAGACCTTATAGTAGAGATATCTACTACACCTGAAGATGAGCTTCAACTTAAAGCTTACAAATAAACAAAGATGAAGGAAATGGTTGCACTTTAGCTTCTACAAACAGCAGTAGCGGACAATATTTTTCCAACAATTGTACCAGCCACTTCATCGAAGCAAGCCTGGGAGATTTTATAATTGGAGTTTCAAGGATCTCAAAAAGTTAAAATGATAAAGTTGTAGGCATTGCGAAGGGAGTACAAGAATTTGAACATGATGCACAATGAGACAGTCAAACATTTTACCACAAGACTTTTGGACGTCGTCAATCAAATGCGGCTGTATGGAGAAGATACCCCATAAAAGAATTCGTGGAAAAAGTATTGATTATTCTTACAGTGAAATTTGATGGTATTATGAGGGTTATAGAAAAAACAAAACATTTGGAGACATTGTCATTCACAGGGACAATCGCTTCTCTTCAAGCACATGAACAATGGGTTATAACAAGAGATACCTCTAACTCTGAATGAGCATTTCATGCCCGATTCAAAGGCAAGCCACAAAACCAGTGGAAATGAAAGAATGTTTAGCATGTAAAGATTGACCAGAAGACTAATTTCAGAGAAAACAAAGCATACAATGGACAGAAACGCTTTGAGCAAAGAAAACAGAACTTCAAGTTGCAACATATGCAACAAGTGCAATCACATCGACAAGGATTGCTACTGGAAAGGAAACCCCAATGCCATTACTGTGAAACGTTTGGTCATATTGAGAAGGTTTGTAGGGCCAAACCAGTCCAGCATGCAAAATCACACAAGAAGAAAAGGAAGAAGGGCAGATTTTCACAACTTGTCATGTTACAATTTTAACTCCAACCCGGTCTGGCGAAATTGGCTTGCCGATGGCGGTTATACAAATCACATGGCCAAAAACCCAGAATGTTTTACAAAGCTTGATTCAACCTTTCAAGCTTCAGTAAGGATTGGCAATGGAGGAGTGATTCAAGCAAAGGGAAAAGGAGATATCACCATACAAAAAAAGAAAGGGACAAGAGTTATCAATAATGTATTTTCTGTCCCTGACTTGGACAAAATTTTGTTGAGTGTTTCTCAAATGACGAGAAACGCATATGAGGTCAGATTTAAGAACCATTCTTATTACATTTTTTATTCTAACAAGACTCATATAGCTAAAGCGCCTATGGAAAAGAAGAGTTTCTATTTGAGACATGATTATCCAAGAGAAACAGTGTATCAAGCACATGTGGAAGATGAAACTAGCTTATAGCATAAGAGGATGGGACATTGCAACATATAGAGTGTGACGACTCGTATATTACGTATCGGTGGATCGTAAAATATTATTTTTAAATTCATATTAAACTGTATGACTCTATAACTTTAGACGCTCTTAAGTATTGATATATTTGATCCATGGTAATTTTATTGGACAATTCCGACCCAAATTTATTTTCGGCGTTTTCGGTAGTTACACATATTACGCCGATATATGCATACCAACGTAACGGAGAATTTGGTAGAACGGAAAACATGATAGGGTCAAAGAGTACATTTATGAGCTGTGCAGTGGAAAAGTTTTGAGATCGGACATTTTGGCAGCCCATACGACTTAAAAACATCCAAAAATAACATACCGAGTCTCCGTCTCGGATTTCAACAAAACTTGTGCCGTTGGAACTGGAAAAGTGCAGCGATTCATGCGCTCGAACATTCGTTGCAACCAAGCGTTTCTACAAGCTGTGCGAGTACAAAATGTGTGTTGGAATTTCAAAAAAATGAGAGAAAATGGGTACACACAATCCGTAACCCTACCCACTAGTCTATAAATCTTTCTTTCTTCACCTTGTCGCACATATTTGGTATTTTACGTTGCTTCTCTTTTTCATGGCAACCCACCTCCACACTTCTCCCTTCTCCTCCTTTTTCTTTTTTAAATAAGCACCATTTCCCACAAAATAAAATCCAACTCTCTATATTTTTCTGAGGGATACGCAGCCATGCCCTCGGATCAACCCAGATCTGACCATGGTGGCTGGAACTGGTGGATTCGACATGAGGATGATTTTTGGAGAAGATCCAAAATGAGTTTTGATGATATGGGTTCGTTCGTATCGGCGAGAGGATCATGGAAATGTAAACGGCGGGGGTTGGAGACGAACATGGTGGTCGGTGGTGGCCTGGAATATTTGGAAAATAAAGTGGGTTTTGGCCATCTTTTGGCTACTTGAGGTAGCACGGTCGTTGGTGGAGATGCCGGGTGGTGTTAGCGGTGTTAGATGGTGGTCTGGTGGTGTATGTGGTGGTCCGATAGTATATGAGGCAGTGAAAACGAACAAATAAAATAAAGTTTCAGCTACATTTTGGTTGTTGTAGGCTTATGTTGCGGTCGGGGGTAATGGTCGGGATTGTAGGTGCTGGTGGAGGAGCAGTAGCGGTTGGCGATCCGGGAGAAGGAGCGGTTGGCGAAGTGGGTGCATGGATGAGGCAGTGTGTAAGTGAATGGAAAAGTGAACAAAAGAGAGAAAAACGATTGCGTGACTTCAAAAGTGAAGGCTACATGCAAAAACAAAAGAAAGAAACGAAGTTGCATGCGTACAGGAAAATGAAAATGGGAAAAGAAAGCTGCTGATGTGGCAAGAGCAATTATAAAAGTGGATTAAGGTAATGTTATTTAATTAATTATTTAGACGAGCATGTAACCCGTGTGCTGCACATAGTAATATTATAAAATATAATATTTATACTTTTAATGTTAAAATTAAAACTTTGTTATGTAGAGTACAATAAATAAAGTGAAATAAACGAACTATATACTAAAATTGTTATTATTTTTCATGTATAATTTATGTTATGTAGTTTATATATCTTTATATTTAACTAAAAAAAATAATTTTATCATTTTTCTTCATATGAATATGATACATATTTAAATTGATATATTTTAATGATTTATTAAATGAATTAACAAATACTATTTAATTTAATTTTTTAAATACGTTAAACTTAAAATAACATAATTAGTTTAAATATGGACTTAAAGGTAAATAGGAGGAGTTTGTAAAAAAAATTGAAACCTTAATGCGAATATTTGAAGTTAACAACAAAATTTTGTAGTACGGTGTATGATAAAATTTTAAGATCAATGATGGTGGTTGATTTACAAATTAACCTAGTCATTATTGTTTATATACATAATATAATATACGCGATCTATATATCTTTATAGTTGAATGGAGAAAAATAATTTTACTGTTTTTGTTGAAATGAACACGTAGCACATATATATTAAAATTGACATATATTTTCAAAATTTATAAGAAAATAGAGTAACCATTGACTTATATTAATAAAATAATCTGAATTTTGAATTTCATACGTAATTTAAATACAAGGATTTTCATATAAATATTAAGAAAGAACTAACTATAGAAATGTTAAAATATAGGTATTTGAAGCTAAAAATAGAATTTTACAATGCAATCTATGATACATGTTGTCACAAACGCGGATTTTCGACCCTCGAAAATAGACACTAATACGTCCACTGTATTACATGCCGAGCAATCGAATGCCGAAAAACCCGATTTGTTAGGGAAAAGAAAAGGAAGAGGTAGAAGAAAAAGAAACTACAACACAGAATCTCACAATCGCAACGGAACAAAATATAATATATATCAACAGATCTTGTACAAAGAAAAATTGTAACTGTTAATATACATACCAATCATCAGAGTACAACAGTCAACAAATCAATACCGGACAGTTATTGTAACTTGTCCTCACAAGTGCTAAATATACAGCCTATAATACACAATGAAATATAATCAAGTACGTGTAATACATCTTCGCCATCCAGCTCGTTTCCTAAGCTCCATAACATCCTAACCTGAACCTGTAATACTTGGTCTGACCAGAGCATTATAATAAAATAACACCCGAGTCAGTCTGGAAAACCAGCGTGAGAAAACACACTCAATTTGAACTTATTAGAGTTATCAAAATCCTTTGAAAAACAAAGGTATCTCATAAGACCACGCCGCACATAAACACGACGGGTTTTTCCCTTACGATAACCAAAACATTTTATATCAAAATCATCTGATATTATTGTAGTGTCTATAGAAAATAGCTGAAATGCTTGCATCTCACGTTTCAGCATAGTTGGGCACAATCAAAACCGTACGACGCTTATTGGAGAATGAATTCCATACAATGACTAGGCACTGGGATACCTCCTATCACAGTACACGTCTAGAAAAATGTACCGAGGACCTCGCTGGGATCCCCTAAAACACATGACCGGCCTTATCCCTAACCTGAATAGAACCGAATATGTTACCACCCCGGGTGTTCCCGCCCTTACTGAGAGCTCTTTTTCCATGCACCACCATATCCATAATTAATAATATATCTGAGGGTATCTAGAAAGGTGATAACATACCCTAATTGGGTATGACCCACTTAGCCTTGCTGCATCTCCCCTGATTTTCAGTCATTCTGGTTGATGAGGCTTGAGGCTACGTTTACCTTTCAAGAACAATTTCACTTAGAATGCTCATTGTCCTCCAATGACAATGTACTGATAGCATTCATCCATACAAGTCTGTTCTAGGTCTGAACGAAACCGAATCACCGTCTTCACCATTTCACGATATCCATTTGTAATGCTCAAATCGGATCGAAGTGGTTTTCAGATAATTAAATTTGATCCCGGTCTCTTCGAAACGATCAACGAAATTGGCCAATACTTGATAGTTGGTTATTTAACTATCAATAAAACATCCATAAGCAGTCACTAGGCCCATATTATAATTTTCCAAAATTTATTTTCAAAATATCTTTATAAGGTATATATCAAATCCCTTCCAAATTTTCAATATTTGAGACAACTCAAATACTTATATCCATATCAGGATATTTCAAAACCATCTCTTATTTTAGCACTTAGAAAAATATTTAAAAATATATTTTCTAAACCCCTTACTTCCCAACACTTAGGAAAGTTCCATTTATTTCTCTTTTCTCAAAATCCCTTCACAATTTATATTGTAAATTCCTTAACTCGTTTATAATGAATTCTATAAGTTCCGGGTTCCTTAATTAAATCTCTTTATTCAAAAGTATACTTATCTCACCGAAATAAGTATATTCACAAACCATTCCCTTCAAAAATATTTGAAAACTTTTTAAAATAAATATGAAAAGCACCATGCGGTATCAACCATGGATTCGCAGCTCAATGATTACGTCTCTATCCCAGAGAAATCCAAACTTAACTGTAGGCAATCTCTGCCTCCCGATTTCGCCATGAAAGTATACCATTACTTTCCAAAAACATTATTTAATAATTAAATATACTTTTAAAACAATTAAAATAATTACATAACTTTTGAAACAATAATTAATTCTGATTTATTAATAAAATTCTAATCGATTCACAAGACTTGTTTATAAAACTTAGAATTCATTTTGCCAATTTAAAAATATTTAAATAACTAATTTTCTGAATATTTTTGTGCTAAAACATTTTCTAATTACCTAGTTTAATAACTTAAAAATCCTCTTTTTAAAACAAACTCGACTTCTCGATAAAGTATATTTTCCAATTCCAATATAACCAATCTAATGTTTATAAATCTCTCTCGATTTATAACCAATTGATTTACGTCACCAATTTCATAAATCCCCTTTTTACATTTCCAAAAGTAAAACTTATCATTTCTTTTAAAACCGCTTACCCATCCCATTATAAATTCTTACCATGAATTTATATCTTTAATTTATCAAATGATAATCATTTCTCTTTATTATAAACATTGTTTATAAATCCCATAGTCTCAATTCCAGTTTACAACGGTTTTCACATCACTCAAATCGATTATAAATGGTTTTCTAAAATAAATCCATTTATAAGTCAATTTCTTAAAATAACCCAAACTATATTCCAAAAACCAACCAAACCTCGATTCTACTTCCATTTCGCAATTTAAAAACCTTATTTAAGATCCAGTATAACCAATTTTATACTTTTTTCCAAATTTCCTTCTATTCTCCCAATCTATTTAAAATCTCGATTTTTAAAAACCTTTTATACTTAATCAAGTATCACTTAGGAATTATTATTTAAAATCCTATATATATAATATTCCAAAATCACTATTTACAATATCACAAAATAGTTAAGATAAATTTAAAGTCAAATCATTTATTTTATCCCAACAATTTCTTTTAACTAATCCAAAACTCAATATAAATATTTCATTCCCAAATTCCCTTTTTAATTTCCTTCAAATTCAAATATATATTTATGGTATTTTAAAATAGCAAGATCTCCATTTTTTTTTCAAAATATCGAACGTTTTCAAAACTTTACCCAATGTTTCTTCTTTAATGGGGAGCATTCCCAATTCAATTTTCCTTCCCGCCGTCCAATCTTTTCCCCCCACTTCTAATCAGTCTCGTCCTTTTTCCCCTGACATTGGTCTTTCTTCTGCTGTTCCTTCTTCGTCAACCATACCTCCTTCTGACTTTTCGTCCTTTCATCTTTCTACCTCTGTCTCGTCTCCATCTTCACCTGTCCATCCCCTTTCTGTGTCAGCATTGCCCTCTAAACCTGCTCCCGTCCTATCGTCCTCTGTCCAACCTTTGGTTCCTTCCTCTCTACCCTTGTCACCAATCCTACCTCCACCGCCTTACCCTCCAGTTTCATGGTCATCCTTGTTTAAGACCAGGCCTACCAACGCTGGTAATTAGGTTCCGCGTGTTATCAAGTTGGTGTACGATGGAAATGCTATTGTTCCTCCTCTGGAAGTTGTGCAGGCTGGCAACTTAATGTGGAAAGAATATCTGGTGGGGTTCTTTCTTGATAATCCTCTTCCCTACTCCACTGTTCTTTATTTTCTTAAAAGAGCCTGGAAACTTCAGGGAACTATTAGTGTGAAATATGATGGTTTTCTCTTTTTATTTAAGTTCTCAAATGAGGAAGACAAGATTAGAATTGCAGCGTCTGATCCTATTGTAATGAAGAATAAGTTATTTATTGTTAAACCCTGGGATGAAAATGTTGGAAACTCCTGTAGCAGCATCAGATCTGTTCTAGTTTGGATCAAGCTATCCAACATTCCCCTGTTTGCTTGGTCTACAGTTGGAATTAATTGGCTAGCTTCCAGGGTGGGGAAACTCTTATGTTTGGATGCCTCCACTGAAAAATTTGAAAGAATCTCGTATGCAAAATGTATGGTTGAAGTTTCCCCGCAATATGAACTTCCAGACACCTTTGCTGTTAAGCTTCTTAATGGCACTGAACAAATAGTTGACGTGGATTATTTATGGAAACCAGAAATCTGTACTACTTGTAAGGAGTTTGGGCATACGAAAAATAGTTGCAACAAAATGGAAAGTGCTGGTGAAGGGAATAACAGGAAGAGGGGAGGTGAAGTTGAACAAAATCAGAGTGAGATTTTCCAGAGTAAGGAGGTAAAAGGGAAAAAGCTGGATAAGGAAGGTAAAGTGAAGCAAATATGGCAAAAAGTGAATAATTACAGAGGGAAAAAAAGAAATTCAACTGTGGCAGACTATACAACAGCATTAAACAAGACCAGTGGAGAAGGAATTACAAGACCTATTTTGGATAAGGAAGTTCGAAATACTTCCGTAGTTACAGTCTCACCCCTAAGCGATGGGATTAGTGAATTAAACCAATTAACTGATAACAACAAGTTTAGTTTGCTTCGGGAAATTGAATTTGAGCAAGGAATTGCAGAGCAAGTGGATGTAGAGGAAGGAGAGGTAACGTTTGATGCTAATACTCATGCTACAGAAGGCTCTCTGGCATTGTGTACTGGAAATATTGTTGATAACATCTCTGAAACAAATAAAGATCCAAGGAAAATATTAGGTGGGATGGAGCAACTTAACCATGAACAAACTGTGCACGTGCACACTAATGCATCTGATATTGATGCAAAGTGGTGCCAGTCTTTTGAGCAACAAATAAAGCAAGTTATCTTCAGCATGCAACAAACAATTGTCGAAAAGCC
The DNA here is from genome assembly GCA_030737815.1 of Allium fistulosum. Taxonomy (NCBI): domain Eukaryota; kingdom Viridiplantae; phylum Streptophyta; class Magnoliopsida; order Asparagales; family Amaryllidaceae; genus Allium; species Allium fistulosum. The sequence continues at coordinate 1,227,991,308 of CM060904.1, forward strand.
CCATGTTGTTCCCTCTGCTTATAACTTTGCCATTGAAATACCTGGTTGGCCTGACAACATTCCCACTGCAGTTCCTCTTGCTTCACCAACTCCTCCTTCCTCTATCCCATTTCCCTCTGATGTGGTCCTCCCTTCTTCTCCACACAATTCTCGAATTGAAACAAGATCTCTTTCTGCTAAGAGAAGAAACAAGTCTCACCCCTCTCTTTAATCATTCCATGTATAAAAAATTAGCTTCCTGGAATGTTAGGGGTGCCCACTCGAATTTGAAACTTGACCAAGTCAAAAGCCTAATTAACAAGTATGACATCTGTCTCTTTGGCATTCTTGAAACAAAGCTCAACCTTCCTCTATCTATCAACGCTGCTACTTATATTAATCCGCAGTGGGCTATTCATCACAATTTGGATGCTGCTTCCTATGGGAGAATCCTTGTCATTTATGACCCTACTGTCTTGATCTTATCTCCAATCTTATCAACTAGACAATTTATTCACTTCCACGTCCAACTCTCTCAAACTCAAACTTCATTCTACTTAACCCTAGTATATGCTGACAACACTTCTCTCTCCAGAAACTCTCTCTTCAACTCCCTCCCTTCTCTTCACCAGAACACTCATCCCTGGGTTGTTCTTGGTGACTTCAACTCATGTTTTAGCTTTGACGATAAATTGGGAGGTGCTCCTCTACTTCCTAGTGACATTGCTCCTATCAACCTTGCTGTTACTGACTCTGACCTTCTTTTGGTCAACAAGACTGGTGCAAAATTTTCTTGGAACAATCGCAGCCGTAGTGGTGTTCGTACTTTCACTACTATCGATCATGCATTTTGTAATTTCCCCTCCCTCATTCAATGGCCTTCCTTGTCTGTTTTCCTCCCTCTCCCAATTCTGTCAGACCACTCTCCCCTAATCCTTTCTCTTAATCCCCAATTTAGAAGAGACAAACGAAGTTTTAAATTTTTTAACGCTTGGGCTCAACATGATGACTTTCTAGATATAGTTTCTACTGTCCACAATTCCTTTTCCTGTTTTGGTAACCCTATGTTTAAGTTTTGCAGGGAGTTGAATTCCATAAAGCAATCTCTCCGAAATTGGGCCTCCACAACCTTTGGGCATGGCAGTTTGCTATCAACTTCTCTTCTTGAACAACTCAAAGTTAAGCAGGAATACATGATGGAAAACCCAGAGGATGTTAATGCTACCAATGAAGAAAGTCGTATATTTGAGGATGTGAATAAGGCTCTGTAGATGGAAGCCAGTATGAAAAGCCAACAACTCCGCAAGAAATGGTGTGATGAGGGTGAAAAGAACACTAAATTTTTCCATGACTCCATTCGAGTCAAGCATGCCAGAGAAAATATTTACAGTATAATGGACGAAAATGGTACTGTCTGCTCTTCTCCTGAATGTGTTGATAAAGCCTTTGTTGATTATTTCACTAATATTTTTAGCAATTCGTGTGGCTTCTCTCCTGACCTTAACCTTATTTCTTCCCTCCCTCTCCCTTCCATTAATGCTCTTGAATCTGAAGTGTTAATCAAACCTGTTACTGATGAAGAAATTAAAACTGCCCTCTTCTCTATGAATCAACATTCTTCTGGGGGACCTGATGGTCTTAATGTTCCCTTCTTTATTACAACGTGGTCAGTGCTTGGTCATGAGTTTTGTCTTGCCATCCATAACTTTTTCAATAAGTGTAAAATGCTGGGTGTGATCAATGCTACGAATATTGCTTTAATTCCTAAGGTTTTTACCCCTGTCAAAGTTTCTTCTTTCAGACCTATTTCGTGTTGTAATGTTCTCTATAAATGTATTTCGAAAATTCTTGCTAATAGGCTTGTCAGTGTTCTGCCATCAATTGTCTCTCCCAACCAAGCTGCTTTCATCCCTTCTAGAAATATTTTAGATAATGTTCTTCTGGCCCACGAACTGATGAAAGGATATGGTAAACGTAATGCCACTCCTGCTGCTACGCTCAAAATAGATATTTCTAAAGCTTACGATACCATCCACTGGGTTTCTATTGTGAGAATCATGGCTATTATGGGCTTCCCCAAAACTTTTGTTGCTTGGGTTTACACTTGTATTTCTACCCCATCATTCTCTGTTATCGTGAATGGGAGGCCAGTTGGCTACTTTGGCTGCCAAAAAGGTATTAGGTAGGGTGACCCTATTTCTTCTTATTTATTTCTTTTGGTTATGGAAGTGCTCAACGTTATTCTTCGGAACAAATACTCTGCCAGGCTAATTAAGTACCATCCGAAGTGTTCTCTGCATCACATTACTTCCATCATGTTTGCTGATGATGTGATGATTTTTTCTAAGACTGAAGCCTCCTCTTTAAGTGAAATATTAAATGCTCTGCATACTTTCTACCTTATGACTGGGCTTACCATCAATAAGTCCAAATCCTCCTTGCTAATGGATGGAGTTTCTGATGTTCAGGCTGCTTGCATGTACCAGCACTGTGGGTTCTCTAGTATGCACTCCGACATGAGGTACCTAGGTCTCCCCTTAATCACCAAAAGAATAACCATAGCTAACTGTCTTCCCCTATTTAATCGGATTACTTCTGTTATGAATTCATGGGAGAATAGAAGTATGTCCCAATGTGGAAGGCTTGTTCTCATTAAATCAGTTGTTTTCCCTTCCTTGGTTTACTGGGCTCGCTCTGTTATTCTTCCATGCAAGCTTCTGCACCTTGTTCGCTCTGCCATGTACAGATTCTTCTGGACTGGCAGTATGTTCAACAGGAAACTTTTGCTTTGTTCTTTTGCTAATTTTGAAACAACATATCAATTGGGAGGCCTGGGCATTATTAATGTTAAAAAATGGAACACTGCGGCTTTCAGTAAGCATTTCCATGATGTCATAAACAAGAAAGACGGTCTATGGGTTAGCTGGACTTGGACGTATAACATCAAGCAAAGGAAGTTTTGGTCGATGGACATAGCACAAGACAGTAGTTGGACCTGGAGGAATGTTCTTAAGCTCAAGGATGTGTTCCTTCCCATGCTCCAGTACCGTGTTCACCATAGCTCTGATGCTAGTTTTTGGGATGATCCCTGGGTAAGTTCAGGTCTGATTCTATCTATAGTTATTGATCATTCTACGATTGTTCAGTCTGGTATTAATCGTGAAGCTAAAGTTAGTGAGTACCTCTTCAATGGTACAATCCAGCTACCCTACAATAGTAGTCTTATTATCAGGCAGCTTTGGAACACTATTCAGCGTTCTAGCTTCAGTTCTGAACAATCTTTAAAAGTGACTTGGAATAATAAGCCTCATTGTATTAAGATGGTGTACAAACAATTGATTGGTGACAGTGTTTTCCCTGCTGCTAAGTGGGTCAACGTTCTCTGGAATAATGACTCTACTTTGAGAGAAAACTTTATGTTTTGGAAGGTTATTAGCTCTGCTCTCCTCACCAGACAAGTGTTAATAAATTATAGGATTAGTAGTTGCCCAGAATGTGTGTTTTGTGACCAGTATGCAGAAACTGTCGAGCATCTTTTCTTCGACTGCCCTAGTCTGTATGCTCTGATTGACATGATTGTTAGTAGCATTCAAAGATCAGTTGCGTTTCCCTTTTCTGAAATTAACTGGAACTGTAACGACCCGTATTTTTACGGATCGAAAAGTTCGTAAAAATCTGGAATTTTCAGCATTTTAAGTCGTTTCAGATTTTTGGCAGATTTTGTTAAGTCCTAAGTCGGTTTGGACGAGTTAAGTAGTAGAGCGACCTAAGTGTTAACGACTTAAGAAAGTTAGGTCGTAGCCTAGTTGAGTCGTGGTATTGCTAAGTTATTAAGTCGTGTGAGTTTAGGTCGGCTACCTTGTTAGGTCGGAGTTGTGGTTAAGTCGCGTGTGTTCTAGTAGTTAGGTCGTAAGCCACCTTTGTTAGTTAAGTTGTCCAGACGACTTAAGTGTTAGCTCGTTTCTTGGGTTAAGTCGTAGGTAGGCTGCTGTGTTAAGTCGTGACCGAGTTAGGAGTTAGGTGCTAAGTCGTTTAAGTTGTTAGACAAGTGAGTTTTTGAGTCGGCTGTTGTTTAGGTCGTATGGGGTTAAGTCGTAACCCAGTTACCTGTTAAGTTGGAGACCCAGTTGAGCTGTTAAGTTGTAGACGACTTAGGGGAGTTAAGTCGTAAGTCGTAGAGATTAGGGTCTGTTAAGTCGTAGACTAGTAGATTTTGATAAGTCGTAGGTCGGTAAAGTATTAAGTCTCAGAGGCGCATTGTTTTAAGTCGTGTAGGCGCGTGGGTTGAGTCGGAGGCTTAGGTCGGAAGGTTATAAGTCGGAGACGACTTATGGAGTTAGCCGAGTTACGACTTAAGGAGATTTCTGCTATAAATAGGAAGGGTTTTTCTCACTTTTTGGGATCCGGATTTCGAAGCGACGAAGTGCTGCCATTTTGAGAGCTCGACTTCTACACTTCTTCACTTCTTTTCTCCACTCTAATCTAGTGCTTCCTTTCATCCAAATCGAAGATCAAGATCGAATATCCAAGAGCTAAAGTTGAAGACCTTCATCCATTGAAGTGAGATTTCTTCGTTTGAAGCGGATTCGTGATAGATCAAGCTTGATCCTTCGCTGTCCAGATCTGGAGCGTGTTGTTTTGAGGTTGTTTTGGTGATTTGGTGAGTGGTGATTATCTCTCACACGGATCCAAAGGAGTATATCGAATTGTTGGCTCGATTTGGTGTTAAAATAGTGATTTCCATGCATTTTCTTCATCCTAAGTGTAGATCCATATAGATCCATTGTTCATGATGATTTGACAACCATTTTTACTAAGTGTTAACCTATGCAAGTTCATTCATCAAGATTGTAGAGATAATTCTCATGATTTCATGCTTGTTAGACTTTCAAAACTTTATTTACGAAATTGCCATTTTTGTGATAATTGTCTATTTAGATCTTATTTGAATGCTTGATTGTTTGGATCAATGTTTGACTTGGTTGATTGCTATGAATTAGATGATTGATGATTTGATTTAGATCGAAGATGATTCAAAAGCTAAGGGAAAGGCTCTTGAATTGGGAAAGCTGCTCATGGCATATGTAGCGAGATGATGAAGCTCTTATGCATAGATGATGATGTTGAGATGAGACTTTGTGAGGATGTGATGAAGCGAAGTATGATATGAGATAGTCTTGGTCTAATCCAGACGGGATCATTCCAAGCACGTTGGTAACTCGGTGATATGATTCGAGTTAAGGGTAATGGATGCTTGAGAGGCGCTTGAGCTAGTATGGAAATAGTCGTCAAGGAGGATGACTAGGAGGCTTGGATAGAATCGTTGTTGAAGGTTCTAGCATGCTCTAAGCAAGAGTACGTTTGGGCAGATTCGATAGTCCCAACGACTAACTGTTGATGGTCGAGTACTCTGGGCAGATTCGATAGTCCTAGGCACGGGCTGCGACGACGTGCGGGAGTTATGTCTAGAACTGGGGTTTCCATTAGCCCTTGACGGACGGCTGAAAGAATGTGTCGGTCATTCAATTAACGGTGATATCGAAGCAATGATAACAGTGATAGCCATAGTCATGGATGTTTGGTTGTATCGTCATTCGGTCTCAAGAGCAGTGTTTTCCGGGTGCTTATCTGATCTTGGTTTAGGCCTTGGGGGTTTGTGCTTGGAAAACATCGCCCTTGACTCGAGTGATAATTACTTTACTTTAAATTGTATGCTCTGCTATGTTTGCTTCTGCTTAGTGTGTGTCTGGGGGCTATCACTGTAGAATGAGGTTGGAGTGGGAGGGTTGTATTCCTATTCCTTTTCCTTTATGCTCTTTTGGTATGTTGTTAGTTAATTTACTGCTCACTAAGACTGTTGTCTGACTCAAGGCTTTATGTTTTAATTCTTATTGCCTTGGGCTGTTCGTCCATTTTGGGACGGGCAGACTAGGTAGCAGGTGACAGGTGCTGTTCTAGCTTTTCATAGTGCTGATATCGAAGACGAGCTGGTGTATTGCATATTATTTCTTACTATATGTACTGGATGTTCCGCTGCTTTGTATAACTCTGAGTGTTATGTAGTGAGGCAAGTTGTATTGACTATTTGGATGGTTGTATTCAACTATTATGAAGTTTTATATGATGGCATTTTATTCTGTAAAGCTTCACTATATATATGTTCTATTGTATTTTGTCCATGCGCTGTGAGTAATACGATAGATTCTGTTGTTTTAATTTACCCTGACAATCGTCCATGGCTGCCTGGCACACTTTACAGCGCACTATCTCTAAGTTTAAGTGCAGGGGTCGTGGGCGGTCGTCACATTTGGTATCAGAGCATTGGTTAATCAATTTTACCCAACGCTCGTTGACGTAACTACGTATGAGAGACGTAATTGTAATTTGATGGATGATTACTATATATAATATAGTAGCTTAGAAGTAAGTTAGTCCTTTATGCAGTTGTTTCTCTAGATGTTCTGATCATTCCTTTTTATAGATATTGAGAATGAGTCGAAGAGGGAGACCAGCTGCTAGGGAAGGCCGTGCTACTGAGGGGACTGCTGATTATGCAGCTATGTTCGAAGCTATGATGACTTCGATCATGAGAAGGATACCAGTTCTGGGGGCAGCATTAGATGTTGGAGTTCAAGTCCAAACTCCGAAACCAGTGGATTTGGCTAAGTTGTGCAAGGACTATACTGCTCTTAGAGGGAAGGTTTTCTTGGGAACAGAATCAACTATTGAGGTCCAGAGGTGGATAGATGCTTGTAGAAGGATCTTTGGTGATTTGGGAATTGATGATGCAACTAAGAGGAAGTTGGCATCAAGGCAGCTTCAAGGGAGAGCTTCTGATTGGTGGAACTCTATTACCATCAATACTCCGGAGGAAGAGATTACTTGGGAGCAATTCCAAGTCAGATTTGAGGCTAAGTTCATTTCTACAGCTCAGAAGTCTGTTCTGTTCAAGAAGTTTGTGGAGCTCAAGCAAGGTGGAAGATCAGTCCTTGAGTATGTTTCTGAGTTTGAAGCTTTGTCCAAGTATGCCCGGTCGTATATCGAATCTGCATATCAGAAGAATGAGAAGTTTGTGACAGGCTTGGATAGTTATCTTGGGAGACAGTTGGTGGATCATTTGGACGATTCATTTGAGAAGCTTGTGGAGAAAGCTCTCAGGCATGAGAGTCTGTTTCCTAAGGAAGGATCTGTTGTTGCTGTGACTAAGGGAGAGTCTAAACCACAGCAGGGTGGAAACCAGAAGAGGAAGCAGCAACAGCAGAAGGGTAAGGATGGCCAGAAGAAGCCGAAAGGCGAAGTGACTTGCTACAATTGTCAGCAGAAGGGCCATTTCTCGAAGGATTGTAAGAATCCTAAGGTGCCGATGAAGTGTCACAACTGTGACAAGCCGGGGCATTTCAGGAGGAATTGTCCAGAACCTAGAAGGGACAAGCAGATTGTGCAAGCTTATGCTTTGGGAGCTGTTCCGTCGTCTTCGAAAGCTCCTACCGCTGAAGAGAAGGGAAAGAGTGTGGTGGTTCAAGGTACTCTTTTCCTATGTGGTGTTCCAGTTAGAGTTCTGTTTGATACTGGAGCGTCGCATTCGTTTGTTTGTAGTGAACTCGTAGGCCAGTTAGGTTTGGAACCGGATATTGTTGATAGGCCATTGGTTGTGACTAATCCAGTTGGGGGTTCGTCTTGTTTGTGTATGTTATGCAGTGGTCTGATTGTGTCGAGTCATGGTTGCTCTTTTGTTTGTGATTGTTTTGTTCTGAACTTTGCGGGGTTCGGAATTATTTTGGGTATGGATTGGCTTAGGAAGTATGCGGCAAAGGTTGATTGTGAGAGGTTGGAAGTGACAGTCGAGAATGTGGAGGGGTGAAAGATTGTGATACGATGTAAGCATGAAGAAGGCGTCTTCATGAGCTTCATGTATTCGCTTGTTGTTCCACGGGATGGACTGTCATCTGTGCCAATCTCGAATGGATTCGAGGATGTCTTTGACGAAGTCAAAGGGTTACCGCCGCATAGAGAGATCGAGTTTCGTATAGATCTTGTTGAAGGAGCCAGACCCGTTGTGATGCCTTTTAGGCGGATGGCGCCTAGGGAACAGCATGAGTTGAAGGTGCAAGTTGATGACCTTTTACAGAAAGGATTCATTCGGCGTAGTGTGTCCGAGTGGGGTGCACCAGTTATGTTTGCAACCAAGGCAGATGGGTCGTTGAGATTGTGTGTGGATTATCGTGAGCTGAATAAGGTGACTAAGAAGAACAAGTATCCATTGCCGAGAATAGATGACTTGTTTGATCAGCTTCACGAAGCTAAGGTGTTTTCTCAGATGGATTTGGCAACGGGATTTCACCAGTTGAGAGTGGCTAAGGATAGTGTGCCGAAGACTGCTTTTAGGACACCATCCGGTTTCTTTGAGTGGCTGGTAATGCCGTTTGGATTGACTAACGCGCTAGCATATTTTGTGGATCTTATGAATAGAGTGTTCAGAGATCAGTTGAACAAGTTTGTGCTTGTGTTCGTGGATGATATTCTGATTTATTCCAGAACTAAAGAAGAGCACAAGACGCACTTGCGTATTGTTTTGGAAATCTTGCGGAAACATCAGCTGAAGGCTAAGTTTTCGAAGTGTCACTTCTGGAAGAGTGAAGTGAGGTTCTTAGGCCATGTGATTTCTGGAAGTGGAATAGCGGTTGATCCCGCTAAGGTGGCAGCAATCCAGGATTGGGTTAGACCTAAGAATGCATCTGATGTGAGAAGCTTTCTTGGATTAGCAGGATATTATCGTCGGTTTATCAAAGACTTCTCCAAGATAGCTGCACCGTTAACAGGATTGACGAAGAAGAACCAAGTGTTCAAATGGGATGATAAGTGTGAGCAAGCCTTCAGAATCCTGAAAGAGCGATTGACGAGTGCTCCTGTTCTGATATTCCTAGTGGGAATGATGAGATGGTGGTTTACACCGACGCATGTGGTACTGGACTTGGAGCAGTGCTGATGCAGAGAGAAAAAGTTGTTGCGTATGCAAGTCGACAACTGAAGCCGCATGAAAGGAATTACCCAACTCATGATTTGGAGTTAGCGGCGATTGTATTTGCTCTGAAGATGTGGAGACATTATCTATTGGGAGTTCGATTCGAGTTGTTCACAGATCATAAGTCGTTGAAGTATCTTTTCTCCCAAAAGGATTTGAATCTTCGGCAGCAACGTTGGCTAGAGTTTTTGGCATCATATGATTTTGGTATAGCTTATACTCCGGGAAAAGGTAATGCAGTGGCAGATGCGTTAAGTCGAAGACATGCAGGATTGGGAGCCATGTTTTTAGAATGGAAGAGTCTCGAGTATTTAGCTGGATTTGACTTCAGGCCTAGATGTGAATTGGAACCTGAGATGTTGGCAAACTTATCGATAATACCTTCTCTTGTGGAAAGGATTGGCGAGAGCCAAAAGCGAGACGATAAGCTTGTCAAGATTATCCGTGATTTGGAATCTGGATTGGATCTAGAAAAGGATAAAGGATTCAAGGTCGATCGAGAGGGTTGGCTTCGAAAGCAAGGATGACTAGTTGTTCCTGATATAGATGAATTGAGGAGTGAAGTTCTGAAGGAAAGTCATCACTCGAAGCTGACAATTCATCCAGGTGGAAATAAGATGTATCGGGATATGAAGAGAACCTACTACTGGGAAGGTATGAAGAAGGATGTTGGAAATTTTATTTCCAAGTGTATGAACTGCCAGTTAGTAAAGGCTGAACAGAAGAAGCCAAGTGGATTACTTCAGCCATTAGAAGTTCCTACATGGAAGTGGGAGCAGATATCGATGGATTTTATTGATGGATTACCTAGAACAAGAACGGGAAATAAAGGGATTTGGGTCATCGTAGATCGTTTGACTAAGAGTGCACGATTCATTCCTGTTCGATCGACTAGGACTGCATCAAAGTTGGCTGAGTTGTATGTTAAGTGGATAGTTCGATTTCATGGTATTCCGAAGAGTATAGTGAGCGATCGAGATCCATTGTTCACTAGTGGATTTTGGAAGAGCCTCCAGGAAGTTTTGGGAACCGAGTTGTGTTTGAGTACAGCTTATCACCTTCAAACAGATGGTCAGACCGAGAGAGTCAACCGAGTTTTGGAAGATCTTCTTAGAGCTTGTGTTTTGGACTTCGGAGGATCATGGGAAGATCACCTTCATTTGGTAGAGTTTGCGTACAACAACAGTTACCAGTCAAGTATTGGTATGGCACCGTATGAGGCATTGTATGGAAGACCGTGTAACTCTCCGACATGTTGGATAGAGACTGGAGAAAAGCTGATGCTTGGGCCAGAGATGATTCGACAGACTACGGAGTGTATAGAGATCATTCGGCAACGAATGAAGGCAGCCCAAGACCGTCAGAAGAGTTATGCCGATAAGCGTCGTAAGGATTTGGAATTCGACGTAGGAGATATGGTTTTTGTGAAGATTTCTCCACTGAAGAATGTTATACGATTCGGGAAGAAAGGAAAATTGACTTCGAGATTTGTTGGACCATTCCCGATCATCGAGCGAATTGGAAAGCTCGCCTATAGACTGGAGTTACCTGAGAAGATGTCGAGTGTGCACAATGTTTTTCATGTATCATATCTACGGAAGTATGTGCACGGCTCGAGTATGGTGGTTTCTGCTGATAGCTGTGAAGATTTTGAAGTCGATCCAGTCGATAGAAGACCTCGTAAGCCGCTTCGTGTTGTTGAAACCGACACGAAACAGCTCAGGAGGAAGGTGGTTAAGTTGCTCAAGATATAATGGAGTGATGATGATAACGACTGTACGTGGGAGGTGGAAGAGAGGATGAAGGCAGCTCATCCTGAACTCTTCAAGGTATGTCCCTAAGGTGTCGTGTCATCTCACGATATTGTGACTTGTTCTAGTGTTAGAATTCTGTACGCTAAGCTAGAATTGGATGCATGGTTTGTTGATTGTTATGGATGATAGGCGTACAGAATAGTCTTTGATTGCTTTGTTTGCTTGGAATTTCGGGGACGAAATTCCTAAGAGGGAGAGAATGTAACGACCCGTATTTTTACGGATCGAAAAGTTCGTAAAAATCTGGAATTTTCAGCATTTTAAGTCGTTTCAGATTTTTGGCAGATTTTGTTAAGTCCTAAGTCGGTTTGGACGAGTTAAGTAATAGAGCGACCTAAGTGTTGACGACTTAAGAAAGTTAGGTCGTAGCCTAGTTGAGTCGTGGTATTGCTAAGTTATTAAGTCGTGTGAGTTTAGGTCGACCACCTCGTTAGGTCGGAGTTGTGGTTAAGTCGCGTGTGTTCTAGTAGTTAGGTCGTAAGCCACCTTTGTTAGTTAAGTCGTCCAGACGACTTAAGTGTTAGCTCGTTTGTTGGGTTAAGTCGTAGGTAGGCTGCTGTGTTAAGTCGTGACCGAGTTAGGAGTTAGGTGCTAAGTCGTTTAAGTTGTTAGACAAGTGAGTTTTTGAGTCGGCTGTTGTTTAGGTCGTATGGGGTTAAGTCGTAACCCAGTTACCTGTTAAGTCGGAGACCCAGTTGAGCTGTTAAGTTGTAGACGACTTAGGGGAGTTAAGTCGTAAGTCGTAGAGATTAGGGTCTGTTAAGTCGTAGACTAGTAGATTTTGATAAGTCGTAGGTCGGTAAAGTATTAAGTCTCAGAGGCGCATTGTTTTAAGTCGTGTAGGCGCGTGGGTTGAGTCGGAGGCTTAGGTCGGAAGGTTATAAGTCGGAGACGACTTATGGAGTTAGCCGAGTTACGACTTAAGGAGATTTCTGCTATAAATATGAAGGGTTTTTCTCACTTTTTGGGATCCGGATTTCGAAGCGACGAAGTGCTGCCATTTTGAGAGCTCGACTTCTACACTTCTTCACTTCTTTTCTCCACTCTAATCTAGAGCTTCCTTTCATCCAAATCGATGATCAAGATCGAAGATCCAAGAGCTAAAGTTGAAGACCTTCATCCATTGAAGTGAGATTTCTTCGTTTGAAGCGAATTCGTGATAGATCAAGCTTGATCCTTCGCTGTCCAGATCTGGAGCGTGTTGTTTTGAGGTTGTTTTGGTGATTTGGTGAGTGGTGATTATCTCTCACACGGATCCAAAGGAGTATATCGGATTGTTGGCTCGATTTGGTGTTAAAATAGTGATTTCCATGCATTTTCTTCATCCTAAGTGTAGATCCATATAGATCCATTGTTCATGATGATTTGACAACCATTTTTACTAAGTGTTAACCTATGCAAGTTCATTCATCAAGATTGTAGAGATAATTCTCATGATTTCATGCTTGTTAGACTTTCAAAACTTTATTTACGAAATTGCCATTTTTGTGATAATTGTCTATTTAGATCTTATTTGAATGCTTGATTGTTTGGATCAATGTTTGACTTGGTTGATTGCTATGAATTAGATGATTGATGATTTGATTTAGATCGAAGATGATTCAAAAGCTAAGGGAAAGGCTCTTGAATTGGGAAAGCTGCTCGTGGCATATGTAGCGAGATGATGAAGCTCTTATGCATAGATGATGATGTTGAGATGAGACTTTGCGAGGATGTGATGAAGCGAAGTATGATATGAGATAGTCTTGGTCTAATCCAGACGGGATCATTCCAAGCACGTTGGTAACTCGGTGATATGATTCGAGTTAAGGGTAATGGATGCTTGAGAGGCGCTTGAGCTAGTATGGAAATAGTCATCAAGGAGGATGACTAGGAGGCTTGGATAGCATCGTTGTTGAAGGTTCTAGCATGCTCTAAGCAAGAGTACGTTTGGGCAGATTCGATAGTCCCAACGACTAACTGTTGATGGTCGAGTACTCTGGGCAGATTCGATAGTCTTAGGCACGGGCTGCGACGACGTGCGGGAGTTATGTCTAGAGCCGGGGTTTCCATTAGCCCTTGACGGACGGCTGAAAGAATGTGCCGGTCATTCAATTAACGGTGATATCGAAGCAATGATAACAGTGATAGCCATAGTCATGGATGTTTGGTTGTATCGTCATTCGGTCTCAAGAGCAGTGTTTTCCGGGTGCTTATCTGATCTTGGTTTAGGCCTTGGGGGTTTGTGCTTGGAAAACATCGCCCTTGACTCGAGTGATAATTACTTTACTTTAAATTGTATGCTCTGCTATGTTTGCTTCTGCTTAGTGTGTGTCTGGGGGCTATCACTGTAGAATGAGGTTGGAGTGGGAGGGTTGTATTCCTATTCCTTTTCCTTTATGCTCTTTTGGTATGTTGTTAGTTAATTTACTGCTCACTAAGACTGTTGTCTGACTCAAGGCTTTATGTTTTAATTCTTATTGCCTTGGGCTGTTCGTCCATTTTGGGACGGGCAGACTAGGTAGCAGGTGACAGGTGTTGTTCTAGCTTTTCACGGTGCTGATATCGAAGACGAGCTGGTGTATTGCATATTATTTCTTACTATATGTACTGGATGTTCCGCTGCTTTGTATAACTCTGAGTGTTATGTAGTGAGGCTTGTTGTATTGACTATTTGGATGCTTGTATTCAACTATTATGAAGTTTTATATGATGGCATTTTATTCTGTAAAGCTTCACTATATATATGTTCTATTGTATTTTGTCCATGCGCTGTGAGTAATACGATAGATTCTGTTGTTTTAATTTACCCTGACAATCGTCCATGGCTGCCTGGCACACTTTGCAGCGCACTATCTCTAAGTTTAAGTGCAGGGGTCGTGGGCGGTCGTCACAGGAACATCATCCAAAAGGCTACGAGGTGGAAGACTAGTGGCTACAGAGTGTTGATCATATGCATTAAAATTTATATGGAGGTGATATGGAAAGAGAGAAATTCTATAATCTTTGAAAACAGCAGAAAAAGCATCAGCGCTCTCTGGTCTGAAATCAAGAACAAAATTTACATGCAGTTGAAAAGGAGGGAGTGCCATATCCCTGGCATTATGACCAGTGGTTGGAGTTGAAGTTTGTTAGTAATTATGTTTTTCCTCTATGTCTCCTTTGTTTTTCCTTGTTGTTCTATTTCTTCTGATTCGAAGCGTGTTTCGAATCATTTTTATTGTGTTGCAATAAACTGGTAGGGGCCCAGTTAACCCCGCTGGCTTTGCCAAAAAAAAAATAGCAAGATCTAGGCCAAAACTACCATAGCATCCAATAAATTCAAATAATGCTATAATCTACCATAGATTATTTACACATATCATATATCACTATATATGAAATTAAATTCAACATTTTTGAGGAATCCAGTTGGATCCCTCCAACCTGTTTTCCTGCAACCACAGATGTTAGACAACATAAAAATACCAATCCTGCTACGAGGCAGGATATCGCGGTAATATAGGGTCATCCGCTATTATGCGGGGTGCATAGGGTCTCATCCGCTCCAATAGGCGGGAATAATCATTCCAACTACTAATATATTCTACTATATATATAATAACATCCAACTGATAACAATAATCATCCAATCAATCAATACTTAATTTTAACTATTTAAAATTAATTCCAATCATCCAAATGAGTGAGATTTACTCACATTTACTTTTGTTGTCGCCGAGACATTCCAGTTTGGAACTAAAACCGGACGACACCCGATTTTAGCCCAATTTTCAACTGTCTCCAAATTCGTCCAAACTAGTTTCATTGCGAAGCTCTCGTTATCACGATCGCAACGCAAAAAGTCTCGTCCAAAATAGACCTCGTGATATAAATTTTATAAGTTCATCGACAATATAATTAAATTAAACACAATATAACATATGTTTTTTATATAATACCCAAATGCAAAAGAGGCCGGCCCATCTCCTATTCTTATCCTCCTTTCCTATTTATTCTTGCCTGAGCTTCAAACGTGCACGCGTGCAATGATATGCCCAAACGCACGCATCACTGACCTGCCGCGCCACTAGCTCCGACGACCGTGAGTCACCTCGTCTCCCTGCCGAGCCACGTCGTCGGTCTCAAGCTCGAACACCCTATGGTTCGCCTGGACGAACCGAAAACTATCGCGAGTTAAACTAAGAACTGTCGCCGCCTCAAAGCTTCGATCAACCCAAAACTCGGTTAGCGATTAGCCCTGAAGATGATCTCCGACTTTCTTTCAGGCGTCGTAGTCAAACGTCAACCGAAGCTTCTCCACAAACCCAAATCAGATCCGCCGTTCACCACCACATTCCAGTCACTACAACAACCCATCACCCATCTCCACCGTCAAACTAGTTGAGCTTCCCCTCCTCTACACTTTCGTAGTTGATCATCTCGCCCGAAGGTGATTGTAGCGGCTCCAACCATCGTGAGCCGTAGGATGGCTGCGTTCAAATGAGGAGAACAAACGTATTCTTTTTTTTATATCTCAGGTTCACTATTGCGTGCACTATAAAAAGGAGGGGGAGGAAACGTGTAGAAGTAGCAAGGTCTGTAGACTAGGGTGGCTTAATGAACAGTAGTGTGGACTGAAAAGATGGAATTGCAGCTGAAAAGAAGGGTTGACTAGACAATATATTAATTGAATTTCAAAACATCTCGATTTATGCAACACAAAATTTTGAACCCCTATCGAGGTGTGCCGCTAGGCATTTATAAAGTTATACCCCTATTTCGAACGCAATGGAAAAGGTTTCAAGTCCTAATTCGATCGTATGGAGAAGATAGCTTTTTGGACCCAATTATTATATTGAATTTTCGATATTAATTTCAACGCGTTTATGTCTCGTACGACCACGATAACTCCAAACGCTATGAAATTTGAAATTCGATAATAATACACTATTACGGATCCAATGGAACTAGTTTCGTCGAAATCCGAGACTGTGCCTCGAAAGGCTATTTCTACTCGTTAATTTAAACAAGCTATTTTTAAAATCGAACAAATCACTTTTAAATTAAATATAAAAGTTATATTACCTTTATTCTTATTAATATAAATTTAATAAGCCTTTAAATTATTTTTATCAAGCTTAAAACTCAAGATTCAATTATTTAAGTAAATTCTAATTATTAAATTATCTAATAAATCATTATATTTGAAATTCAAGTTAAAAATTAACTTTTAAATATTTCAAACCAATTAAATATTCCAATTTCAAATAAAAAAAATTCTGGGTCATTACACATGTATTAAGATAAATGAATAATAAATTACATTTGTTAGTATTATTTATGTATATTATTTATATTATGCGATTTATGTATATTTATACCTGAATGAAAAAAATAATTTATCGCTTTTGTTGATATGGATATAGTATATATATTGAAACAGATATATTTTAGAATTTATTAGATAAATTAACAAACATTTGTTAATTAAATTTATTCAAATAGTTTAAATCTAAGATTACATAATTAAATTAAATATAATGATCTAAATGTACAATATTAGAGGATATTAAGGAGGGTTTTGTAGACAATTATAGAAGTTTCAAAATGGGTACTCTACATCAAAATGAGAATTTAAAATGAAATGCGTGATAAATATATTGATATAAATGAATTATAAATTAAATTCATAATTATTATTTATGAATATAATTGATGTATTTATATATCAAAATGAATTTCATACCGTTTTACTTAATATGAATCAATATTGAAATTTTCATATTTTTATGATTTATTTGACATGTCAACAAATAATAGTTTACTAAATTATTTAAATTGTTTTAAGATTAAGAGATTAATTCGAATATATGGAGTTAAATGTAAAATATTAGAAAGGAACTAAGAGACGTTTTGTAAATAGTTATAATTTTTTTAAATGAAGGTATTTGGTGTAAAAAACATAATTTTGTAATGCACTACATGATGAATTTATTGAGATAAATGAAAATTAAATTATTTATTTTTATTTTTATATATACTATATGTGACTTACATATCTTAATTTAATGAAAAAGTAATCTTACCATTTTTGTTATCATGAGTACGATGTACATATTGAAATTTTCATATTTTCATAATTTGGTAGACGAACTAACGAATATCATTTAATTTTATTTATATAATCAGTTTAAATTTAAGATTGTATAATTAAGTCAAATATGTGGATTGAAACATAAACTATAAGGAGTAAAGTGTGATTTTGTAAATAATTATGGTAATTTTAAATGTAGGTATTTGAAGTTAAAATTAGAATTTTATAATGCATTGTGTGATAAATTTTGTCAAAATGAGTGAATTATAAATTTGTATTATTATTTTATATGAATTATATATCGTAGCCAAATAAATAAATTAGTTTTACAACTTTGGTTGGTACAGTAGTAGTATACATATTGAAATTGTCATTATTTAGTATTTATTAGAAATATTAATTAACTAAATTCATTTAAATAGTTTAACTTCTCAATTATGTAATTAACCTGAATATATGGACTTGAATATAAAATGTTAGGAGGTAATTGATGAAATATTTTAAATAATTTTATAAAATTTTAAATGTACTTATCAAAATGTAAAATGATGAGAGATATTTAGTAAAAATAAATGTAAATTGATGAATTAAAAGATTTGAAAATAAAATATAAGAGAGAATTAAGGAGAAGAGAGAAAACTCCTAGAATTAATAAAAGAGCTAGAATTTCTTCCACTTTACTATTATTTAATAGATTAGTTAATTAAGTTGACTATATATATATATATATATATATATTGAAATCTTAAGCCGATCATATCTTTTGCATACGAGGTCCGTTTTAGACGCCGTTTCTTGCATTGTGCTCATGATGGAGAGCTTTACGAAGCAATGGTTTGGTCGGATTTGGTTAAGGTGAGCGATATTGTCTCTCACCATACTATGATTGTTAGTATAGTATTAAAACGACGTTTTGAAATTTTTTTCTAACTTTGAAACGTGATTTCTATAATAGTTAAATCTATATATTATTTTATAAAAAGAATAAAGAGCGTTATAAATGGTTTTAAATTAAATATCACATTTTCCCATTTTTCCCATTTATGACTATTTTGACGATATTGATAGATTTTGGTGATTTTGGTATTAATCCTACATTATCCCATATTGGTTGCTTGGATGGATTGCATTGTATTGTTATAGATATATGCAGGCTATTATAGACATTTCTATGCTTATTGTTTGCATGTTTGCTTGTTTGGTAGTTGGTTGAAAACGGCGTTCGAAGACGTTGTAGGAAAATCCCATTAGATAAAGTTTAGTGTATATTGATCGAATGCATACACGATGGGGATTCAAATGATGTGATAGAGTTTCGTGTATATTGGTTGAATGCAAAAATGATGATAAACTCGAATGGATGGGATAAATATATGGAGGAGTATTGGTGCGTGCTAACTGATCTGAACATGAAGGACGACAAACTTGGATATGTGCTTCGGACTTCAGGAAGGATGCTGGATGTTTTTATTTAGTTTGTACTTAACCATTTTTGGTTAAGTACACGACCAAAGTGGTTATTATCGCCTATACTGAAGTGATCGATATCTACCACTATTGATGATGGTCGATTTGGCCAATTTTGATATGGAAGATGTAGCAGCTTCGAGAAGTAGGATGTGATGGTTCGTTCGTTCATTCGACGTTCGATTTTGGTGTTACTGCTCTTCAACGAGTGATTCTGGATGCTTCGATGCGATGATTTCGTGATTCGACGATGATGATTCTATGATGGGAAGCGACGGCTTCGATGAGGGTTGTTGTACTTCGAGACGCAGAGTAGTAGACTATGAGTTCTAAAGAGGAGGAACAGTTGGAGAAAGATTATAAGACACATGATGACATTCTATGACAGACATTGGCTGTCTGGAATGGTTCCCAAGTCGGGGGATGCACAAAGACATTCTACGACTGACTATGGCTGTCTAGAATAGTTCCCAACCACGACGAGTTCAGACAAGAGTTGTATGGATAGTTTCGGGATCAGCTCTACTATGGATGATGTGTGCAAAGGGACCATGATATTCGTA
This sequence comes from Allium fistulosum, assembly GCA_030737815.1. Taxonomy (NCBI): domain Eukaryota; kingdom Viridiplantae; phylum Streptophyta; class Magnoliopsida; order Asparagales; family Amaryllidaceae; genus Allium; species Allium fistulosum. The sequence continues at coordinate 1,228,010,208 of CM060904.1, forward strand.
GGTTTTGTGGTGTACTTGTAGCAGCGGTATGAGGATGCTCTCTTGGATTAAATGATGACCTGATCCATTTACCTTGGACTATCAGATGGGTAGTCTAGTTCCTGGCCTGCTGAGTGGCATGGATTAAGTACCTAGAGACCGAGATGTTGAGTAGTCCTTGGCCAGAGCGGTCATACGAGTATCATATATCCAACACATTGAGTAAGTGAATGTGTGGATGGATGATGGATGTTATGTTTGCTAGATTGTTTATCACCTTAAGGATGTCACATGATGTAGATATTACCGATGCCGATATCTTGACACCCTTAGTACTTTGATGTATAGTACACCAATGATGACTATCATAGAGTAACATATATTCGATGTTATATGCTAACTCTGTCGATGCGGGGACATGTCAGGTATGATTCTCCATACCCTCTATTCCATATACTATACCGACTTTTATAGTGTTTTGAGATTATTTATCACTCACACTAGACTGTTGTCTAACTCGAGGTTTTATGCTTTGCTTTTTATTATCTCGGGTGCTCTTAAAATGAGTACTAGATAACAGGTGTAAATAGCACTTGTAGCTGTGCAGATGGACTAGCAGATGGTGATGCTTTCTCATATTTATATTTTGAGTTATTATTGTTTACTCTGCTATGTGACACTATGGAGCCTTGACGGTGTTAAATTACTATTTATTAGAGACAATTTATCAGTTGAGTTTATTTATCAGTTGTATAAACTTTATTATCATTTTGTATAACTATATGAGCCTATGTACTCTTATTATGTAGTTTATATAATTATTACTGTCTCGCCTGTTTTATATCTGTGATGACTATTATATTTTATCTGATGCGCTGTGAGATATACGACTGATTATGTGACTGTATGATGCTCTTCTATTCTCTTATCTTCTTTTCTATTCCTCTTCTCTATTTTTTTTATTTCCCTTGACAATGGTCCTACATCGACCAAATGCTCCAGCAGTGCACTATTAAGTCATATGAGCATTGTTGGCATAGGGCGGTCGTCTCATTGGTATCAGAGCATAGGTTCATGTTTAATCTAAGTTGATACTATGGTCCAGTAGAGATAGGGTAGAAGTTGTCGCCTTAAACTGGATCGAGAGTATACCTATATACGAAAGAGTGCATATTTGATGTATATTTTTATTTTCAAAATAATATAGTAGTATATATAGTATATAAGTTGAATTGCACACACAAGTACTACTGATGTAGTTTTTCTTTAGGAGAGACTGATCATTCTTATTATAGATTAGGGATGATAAAGCATATGAGAAATGCTGTTATTGATTCCATCTCCAGTTGAGAGTGGGCAGGATCGAGGACCACTAACCTCGATTTATAGAAATTGTTCGCAAAGATAATGCAAAGCATTACTCTAGAATGCCCAAGTTTCTTTAAATGATTATGGTTCTCAAGTGCAAACACCTAGGATCGACTTTGCCAAGCTATATACAAACTACATGAGTCTAGGAGGCAGACCGTTCCTTGGAACGGAGTCGACTATTAAGGTGCAAGATGGGATGATATTTGTGAAAGGATCTTCGATGACTTGGAGTTTGACGATACAATAAGGTAGAAGTTGACCTCTAGATGACTCCAGGGATGAACAATGAACTAATGGAGTGCCCTTATAGCTTTGAATTCCGAGGATCGATTTACTTGGGATCGGTTCATAGTTCACTTCAAGGAGAAATTTATCTCGACTTCTCAGGAGTCGATTGTGGTTGGGAAGTTCGTCGACTTGAAGTAAGGTATGTCTGTATTTGAGTATGTGACTGAATTGGATGTGATATCGAAGTACGGTTTATCTTCTTACGATACCCCACTCAGAAAGAATGAAGAATTTAACATTGGGTTGAAAGATCATCTTGAGAAGCGATTGATTAGTCATTTAACGAGAGCTTCGAGAAGTTGATCAAAAAGGCTTTATGATGTGTGTAACAACCCACTTTTCCGGACACTTTAAGCTGACAATAAACCACACATGTCCAACCCAAATTGAACGTAAAGGCAGATAGTTAGGGAAAAGAAAGAAGACAAGAAGAAACTAAACAAACACAGAATCTCACAACGGAATGAATAATCTATATTATATAACAAATCTTTACACAAAAACAGAACTGTAATTGAAATGTATACAGACATAAATCAGAGTATACTATCCTATTTCAGCTTAGACAGTTATAACAACCTACCCTAATAATCGTTGAATAATATACAACAATATATGCAACGGAAATATAAACATCTACGTGAATACATCTATAGGCCTCTATCTCATCTCCTAAAGCTCCAAATGTCCAAGTAAACCTGGAAATATGCTCAGTCTGGCCCGAACATTATAGGAAGAAAATGCCCGGGTCAGTCTGGTAAAACCAGCGTGAGAAAAATAATCAAATGTATTCTTAAAGTTTAAATAACCTTTCAAAACAAGGGTATCTCGTAAGAGCACGCCGCACATAAACACAGATGGGTTTTTACCTTACGATAATCAAAACCTTTATATCAGAAAATCCAGTGATATTATAATAATGTCTAAGGGTGAAAATAATAATAATCAAGTAGTTGTGATGCTCGCGAGTGTACATCACAACAATACTAGGTATATAATCGAAAACCGATAAGGCACGTTCGCTAATTGTGTAGGATTTCCATGGAGGTGCCATCAGTACTCCCTAGTGATGTACCATAGGAAAAACATAGCTGGTCTCGCTAAGACCAAGTGCATCGCCCCATGCATGCATAACAACCATAAGTGATGTGTAGGTGGAGCCGACTACACCCTATGAGTTTGCTAACCCTACTGGCCATGCCTCCTATCTCTGGTTTTAGTCATTCCAGATGATGAGGCTACGTCCGGCATTCCAGCTTACGCACCGCCACCAAATAGATCATGGAATTCCACATGGATTACAATACCCCAACGGGTCTCGGAATCTCACATAGATTCCCACATCTCAATTAGATCTTAGAATCGCACCGGATTTCCATACCCCAACAGGTCTCGGAACCACATATGGATCCCAACATCTCAATATATCATGACTCTCCTCCATAGAACCGTATATAGTATTCGGAGTGGTCACGGGTTCAAGTCATCTCGTACGAGTACACTCTTCCGTTTCCCGGGTGCTCCACAAAACCAAACGCCGATTGCTGGAATGCTCAATACCGGTTCTTTAGGAAATAATCAGACAATACATAAGAGCGGGGATCACCCCCTAACCATTTAAGTGGACGGATCTCCTTATCATTTGTCCTAAAAGAACAAAACGAGTTTATATGTATAGTATAGCACCACCGATGGTAACTGTGCTATATAATCTTCGTGATTCCCCTAGATATTTCCAAAGTTAAAATCCTTCGGTGTTAAGTAGGGAATATTTCCCTACCACCAAAATTAAGAAGGATTACATATTTAGGCCAAGATTTAATAGTCGGTTATTTAACTATCAAATGAACAGACATTCCAACAAAGATTATATTTTCCACGGAAATCACTAAGCCTCTTAAATTAATTTTCCATTAACTTAAAATCATATTTCAAATACTTGGAAATTACTTCCATATACTTATCTCAACAGGATAAGTATATTCACAAACAATTATGTTTCCAATATTTAGAAAATATAACCTTATACTTATCTCAATGGTATAAGTATACTCACAAACCATTTCACTTTCAAAACTTAGAGACTTGAAAAAAAACTCTTAAAAGTAAATTTTTGAAAGTATCATTCAATAACAATCATGGATCGCAATTTACTCAATGGTCACGTCGAAATCCCCGCGAATCCATAGTAGACTTTAGGCTATCCCTGCCCCTTGAATTATGCCATGAATATCTACCATCTTTTTGTACATTTCTTTATCTTATAAATATTTCCGAATTCATTTATAAAGCTTCTTTACTAATCCTCAATCTAATTATAAACATTCTTTATAAATCTCAAAACCCAATTTATAAAACCCATTTATAAGTCCTTTTATATCCAAAGTCATTTATAAAATCCTTCCCATATTTAATCCAACTTATTAATAGACTCTTTAAGTCAATAAGGTCCTTTTGATGAACCACAATTTATTTAAAATAGTTTAAACAACAAATTACTATTTAAACATCCTTCTATTTCATCTTAATCAAATCTTATTTAAAATAATATTTTTAGAATCTATTTAATACTATATTAAATTAAATATATTTCAAACACCATTTTTATCTGTATTGTTAATAAGGAGAATTCAATGAATATGATATCAATGGTGCCTTTTTGAAATTCCCAAAATGCCCTACATCAATCAACGGAATCTCACCACCACTTTGCAACGTTCCATTACCAACTTCCCATCTATGGAATTTCACCATTAATTTACTTGAAATAAAGTGTCGTGAATATCAAAGCTTTTGCACTTATAGCACACATCCGTCTGTACATCTTTTTATTAAATAAAAAGTAAATACTTCTACCTATTTGATGCACGTACGTGCGATTTAAACTAGTGTTTATAAGTTAACTTCAAACAATATTAATATAATAATTAATTAACCTTAAAACATTATTAAAACAACATTTGTTAATTTTAAACTAATATTAATATGAAAATTAACTATCCTTTAAATATAATTAAATAACTTAAATCAATAACTAATTAACTTTAATTAAAAATTAAAGAATTGTTAAATCATTTAAAATAAGTAATTAAATCAAAAATTAAGATATTTTTATAGTAATAACTAAATAACTTTAAAATAATAATTAGACATTCTTAAACATCATTTAAGAAATAACTTTTTAAGAATCATATAAATAAGGTTATTAATTCTAAATCATTATTAAAACAACTATAAATTATCTTTAAAATAAGTTATTTCCTTTTTAAAATATTATTACTAAATAAAAAATAATTATCTTTAAATCGTGTAATAAGAATAATTGTTCTTAAAATAAATTTTTCGAATTTGAAGGAGGCTTAATGATCACTATGGTATTTAACAAGCTACCATATTATTCAATTAACTTTTCAAGTCAATAACATATATTTACATAATCCATGACAGTAAAATAAATCCAACACATTACCATCATTAGTTAATATATCACTAATTCAAGCGGAATAACCATTTAAGATATATAATCAAATGTCCAAATCCATAGAATAGCAAAATAGGGTTTTATTCTACTAATTAATTGCCAAATTAATTTAATTAGCGAAACGGGGTTTTGTTTCACTAAACCAATGTCCAATTACCATATTCAATCCAGTTTAACTCTACAATAATTTATTTGGCCAAATAAACATCAATAAGTAAGATACATAAAATTTAAACAACGTTATTATACAAATAACGTAATTTAAATCACGTCTGTTATCATATGTCATAAATTTATACTTGTCCAAAGCTACCAACAAGTTACTCTACAATGTTGTACTCGTCCATATGAATACACCGCAAAAATCCGCGGGTTGAACGAATTTTAAACTGGTGAGATATGAATTGTTAAAGTTTACCAACTTTAATATATATATATATATATATATTAATCAAATAAGACATTAAGTTTCTCACCAGACACTAACTCGGCCCAAGCCCATATGCTTGCAAACCCGCAAAGCACTCGAACATGCCATCTTCTTCCTCCCCCTTACATTTTCACGCGAGCGCGCCTGAACCCATATTTGTGCACGATTACATGTGCACGTGCATGCATCTCTGAAGCTACAAATCGACCATCGCGATAGCCCCCAAGTCCGCCTCGCCCTGCCCTACACGATCGACCACCATTACGACGCCCCAGTCCACTCCATCGTCTTCTCGTCCTCGTGGACAAACTCATCCCCAGATCGCTCTCGCAAATCCAAGGACCACCAACCCCACGCACCACCAGAACACGCGCCCCACTTCCACCGTGACCCCCACCTCTGGCGCCACCTCCCGGCCAATCATAGCCCCACTCGACGCCGCGTCCCCTTCCTAGTCTGAAGAAAACCTGTGACGACCCGTAATTTTTGGATATTTGAAATCGAAATATTTAATTTATTTTAAATATTTAAAAGTTAATTTTTAACTTGAATTTCAAATACCACCATTTATTGAGTGATTTAATTGTTTAATTAAATAATTGGAAATTGGGTAAATGATTGAATCTAAAATTTTAAGCTTGTTAAAAATATTTCGGAGGCTTATAAATTTCATATTAATAATACCGAAAGTGATAGAACTTTTAAAATTGAATTTAAAGGTGTTTTGTTCAAATTTAAAAATATATCGTTTAAATCGATATTTAAAAATAGCCTTCCGAGGCACAGTCTCGGAATTCAACGAAACAAGTTCCATTGGATCCGTAATATTGTATTATTATTGGATTTCAAATTTCGTAGCGTTTGGAGTTCTTGTGTGAGCGTACGACATATAAACGCGCTGAAATTTATATTGAATTCAATATAATAACTGGGTCCAAAAGCTATCTTCTTCATACGATTGAGTTAGGACTCGAAACGTTTTCCATTGCGCACGGAATAGGGGTATAACATTATGAACGCCTAGCGGCACGCCTCGATAGGGGTTCGCGATTTTAAGCTACGTAAACCGAGACAATTTGAATTAATATATATATATATATATATATATATATATATATATATGTGCATATTTTAGTCAACCATCAACTGAATTCTATTCACATCACAACTTTTCCCCCTTCTTATCAAAAGCACGGTAGCAGCCAGAAGACAGCAAGCAGCCTTCCTTTCAAAATCATGTTCCCCCTTTTAAAAACAACACACAATCATACTCAACATGCAACCCTTTCTTTTTAAAAGCCTATCTCGTGCTCAAATCTATGGGAAGACAAAATCATTCGTTCATCAAAAGAGAAAATAATATATATAATCCCGATTTCTTTTGGCTTTCTCTCGATATTGATACTTCATGAAATATGTTCATTCGAGAACGAAAATCGTGATTTCATTTCTCTTCTTCCTCGATGACATCAAATGGATTTGCGAGCCTTCCCCTCTTTCAAATAAATCCCGAGTTCAGTTTCTAAAATAAAAATAGGGAATCGAGATCGACTTCGATTCGAAGAAATTAGGGCGGGCTCCGTAGCGAGCGTGTGGAGTGGCTGGAAGGCGCAGGGAGAGGTGGTACCATGTGGGGAGGTCGGAGCGTCGTGGTGGGTTCGTGGTTGAAGTCTCGATGATGGGTGGTCGCTTCCATTCGTGGGTCTCGTAGGTCGCGAAATCAGAGGTCGCGATCTCGATCTGGGTGACGGTCGGCTCGACGGCAAAGTAGGGCAGGCGACATGTTTGAGATGAATCGTTTGATTCGAGAGTGTGAGGTATCTGCAGTTTATCTTATTCGATTCATTTTTCGATTTAAATGTGATAATATATATATACATGAATATATTATAGGAAAACAGAAAAGAGAAAAAAAATATTCTTTTACAGTAAAGTCAAGTTTTATATATATATATATATATGTAGTAACTAAAAATGTATGCATATATGCAGATTTTATATATTTACAGAAAAAAAAAGATTACATATGGATAAAGTTTTGGAAGATAGGAATTTATAGAAAGATTTGATTTTTAAAAACCCCTATGGATTATTTTTATAAATATATTATTTTTATAAATATACTTATGTAGTTTCTGAATGAGAAATAAAATATATATACATATATTCGTTTTAAATCTACTAGTTTATTTTTAAATAAGGTATTATAGTGATTAACTTGTTTAATAAACTTATTTAATTATTTTTAGTTACTAAAGATAACTTATTAAAAGGGAAATTAGTTTAAATTAAATTAATAAGTGATAATAGATTGTCCGATTTATTTCGAATATTAATAAGTCATATAAATTGCTTATTTAAGGTCAAAGTCGGAAAACCAAGGCAATAATGAAGTGGATTGCAAATAAAAAGAAAAGGTGAGTTAATCTCACTCATCTGGGTTTAAGTTAAATTTAAATGGTTAAATTTAAATTTTGGTTGAATGATTGAATTGATTGGATGTGATATATATTATATGGTAGATAATATATATATTGGAGTGATTGATTTCCCGCATTATATAGCAGATGAGACCCTATGCGCCGCATAATAGCGGATGATAATATTTAAACCCATATACCGCGATATTCCACCTCGAAGTGGAATTGGTATTGTGCTAACATCTGTGGATGCAGGGAAAACAGGTTGGAGGGATCCAACTGGATTACTCAAAATTATTTAGATTGTTTAATATTTTGTGATATGAATATTGAATATTCTGTGGTGAATTATATTGAAAATTGGAATATTGAGTGTTATGGTTTGCTTGAATATTCGGTACCCTAAATTACCAAAATATAAAGAATTGGAATTTGAAAGGAAAATAAAGGAATGGATTTTCAAGTAAACTAATTATAAAGAATTTGAATAAACTTAAGAACAAATTTGGAAAAGAATAAAAGTGATTTCAAAATTCTAATAAATATGGAAAAAGGGGATTTTGAATAAGTAGAGAAATAATAAATTTTAACCTTGAATAAATGAAATGGATTGCAAATAAAAAGCAAAGGTGAGTTAATCTCACTCATTTGGGTTTAAGTTAAATTTAAATGGTTAAATTTAAATTTTGGTTGAATGATTGAATTGATTGGATGTGATATATATTATATGGTAGATAATATATATATATATATTGGAGTGATTGATTTCCCGCATTATATAGCGGATGAGACCCTATGCGCCGCATAATAGCGGATGATAATATTTAAACCCATATACCACGATATTCCACCTCGAAGTGGAATTGGTATTGTGCTAACATCTGTGGATGCAGGGAAAACAGGTTGGAGGGATCCAACTGGATTACTCAAAATTATTTAGATTGTTTAATATTCTGTGATATGAATATTGAATATTCTGTGGTGAATTATATTGAAAATTGGAATACTGAGTGTTATGGTTTGCTTGAATATTCGGTACCCTAAATTACCAAAATATATAGAATTGGAATTTGAAAGGAAAATAAAGGAATGGATTTTCAAGTAAACAAATTATAAAGAATTTGAATAAACTTAAGAACAAATTTGGAAAACAATAAAAGTGATTTCAAAATTCTAATAAATATGGAAAAAGGGGATTTTGAATAAGCAGAGAAATAATAAATTTTAACCTTGAATAAATGAAATGGATTGTAAATAAAAAGCAAAGGTGAGTTAATCTCACTCATCTGGGTTTAAGTTAAATTTAAATGGTTAAATTTAAATTTTGGTTGAATGATTGAATTGATTGGATGTGATATATATTATATGGTAGATAATATATATATATATATATATATATATATATATTGGAGTGATTGATTTCCCACATTATATAGCGGATGAGACCCTATGCGCCGCATAATAGCGGATGATAATATTTAAACCCATATACCGCGATATTCCACCTCGAAGTGGAATTGGTATTGTGCTAACATCTGTGGATGTAGGGAAAAAAGGTTGGAGGGATCCAACTGGATTCCTCAAAATTATTTAGATTGTTTAATATTCTGTGATATGAATATTGAATATTCTGTGGTGAATTATATTGAAAATTGGAATACTGAGTGTTATGGTTTGCTTAAATATTCGATACCCTAAATTACCAAAATATATAGAATTGGAATTTGAAAGGAAAATAAAGGAATGGATTTTCAAGTAAACTAATTATAAAGAATTTGAATAAACTTAAGAACAAATTTGGAAAACAATAAAAGTGATTTCAAAATTCAAATAAATATGGAAAAAGGGGATTTTAAATAAGCAGAGAAATAATAAATTTTAACCTTGAATAAATGAAGTGATTGCAAATAAAAAGCAAAGGTGAGTTAATCACACTCATCTGGGTTTAAGTTAAATTTAAATGGTTAAATTTAAATTTTGGTTGAATGATTGAATTGATTGGATGTGATATATATTATATGGTAGATAATATATATATATATATATTGGAGTGATTGATTTCCCGCATTATATAGCGGATGAGACCCTATGCGCCGCATAATAGCGGATGATAATATTTAAACCCATATACTGCGATATTCCACCTCGAAGTGGAATTGGTATTGTGCTAACATCTGTGGATGTAGGGAAAACAAGTTGGAGGGATCCAACTGGATTCCTCAAAATTATTTAGATTGTTTAATATTTTGTGATATGAATATTGAATATTCTGTGGTGAATTATATTGAAAATTGGAATACTGAGTGTTATGGTTTGCTTGAATATTCGGTACCCTAAATTACCAAAATATAAAGAATTGGAATTTGAAAGGAAAATAAAGGAATGGATTTTCAAGTAAACTAATTATAAAGAATTTGAATAAACTTAAGAACAAATTTGGAAAAGAATAAAAGTGATTTCAAAATTCTAATAAATATGGAAAAAGGGGATTTTGAATAAGCAGAGAAATAATGAATATTAAGCTTAAGAAATATTATTTAAAAGAATAAAGAATTTATTTTAATTCAAGGTTATAATTTAATTAAAAAGAGAAAAGCAAAGAGATTTGAGAAATCTGAAATTGGTATTCTCAGTTTAAAGGGATTTTTAAATCAAAATAAAGAAATGAAATTTAAAGTTAAAGGATTTTGAATTAAATGGAGTAAGTAAAGAAATTTATTAAAAGTGAAGTAAATTGGAAATCAATTTTGGGAATTGATTTAAGTGTTTAAACGGGATTTTTAAAAGAGAAGTGAGACTTTGGATTTATAAACTGGGTTTATAAAAGTGAAGAAATATATCAGTGGATATTTGGAAGATTAAATTCACGGTGGGAATTTATTAAAGAAATGGGTAAATTTGTTTAAAAATAGATAGTGGTTTATTTTTAAAGATGTGAAAGAGAAGTGTATTTCCCTGGATAGCCAAGTACGTTTCCAAAGTAAACTTTTAAGTATAAGCTAAAAGTATTAAAGTTGATTTAAAATATGTTTTAGGAAATTTATTATTCTTAAATGTTTAAATTTTAAAGAAAGTATTTTTCAAATTTATTTTAATAGTAATTATTTAAAGATGGTTTGGTATTATGTTTTAAATGATAAAAATCTAGTTATATATTTTATTTAGTAGCTTTATTTTGAATATTCTTAAAGTATAAATTTTTGAACAAAGTATTAAAGTAGTTTTAATTTAAAGTATATTTTATAATAAAGTGTTTCTAAATTATTTTAAAAATATAATGTTTTTGGTACTTGGTGATTTCAGTGGAAATAGGAATATTTGGAAAATTTATTCCATGAGAGAAGGACGATTTGAAATTGTTTTCAAAGGATTGAAAATGGAAATATATCTTGCGAAGATATTTTGAGGTTAATAAATAATTTGGAAAATTATTTATTTTTTTGATGGATGTTTGTGAATGTTAATTGATAGTTAAAGAACCGACTATCAATATTGGCCAATGCGTTGATCGTTTCGAAGAGACCGGGATCAAGATTAATTTCTCGAAAACCACTTCGATCCGGTTTGTACGTTTTCGTGAGGAAAACGAGTTGAAATCGAAGATGGAGTAGTGTTTTCGGTTCCGTTCGAACCCGAAACGGACTTGTATGGATGAATGCTTTCAGAACATCGTCAGCGGACGATGGGCATTCTAAGGGATATGTTCTAAAAGGTAACGCTTAGCCTCAAGCCTCATCAACCGGGAATGACTGAAAATCAGGGGTTATGCAGCAAGGCTTCGTGGGTAGCCCCCACTTGAGAGTAAGGTCATCCCTGTCTAGATGTCCCTTTTATTTCGGCTTAGTGATGCGGTTGCTAATCCCAACCGTGGGGTGATTTTACTCGGAATTATCCAGTATGGGATGGTTTCGGCCTTGTGTTGCAGGGGAGCGGGCGTACTCCTCGGTACTGTGATCTAGGCCACGTACTGTGACAGGTGGTACCCCAGTGCCTAGTCATTAGTTGGAAATCCATTCTCCCTACGTGCCTTTACGGTTTTGATTGTATTACCCACTTTGTGGCTAGTATGCTGGAATTTAATCATTTAACAATTTCAGCTATTTGAATAAGTATTTGTATATAGACACTATTATAATATCAGACGGATTTGGTAAAAAGTGTTTTGGCTATCGTAAGGTAAAAACCCGACATGTTTATTTGTGGCATGGTCTTACGAGATGCTTTTGATTTCAAAGGGTTTGGAAAACTTTAATAATCCAATTGAGTGTGTTTTCTCACGCTGGTTTTCCAGACTGACTCGGGTGTTATTTTATTATAATGCTCGGGTCAGACCGAATATTATAGGATACAGGTTATGATGCTATGGAGCTCAGGAGACGAGCTGAATGGCGAGACGTATCACACGTATATGATGTATATTCCGCTATGTTGTGTATTTTGTATGTGGGACAAGTTATTATAACTGTCCCAAATTGTGATGTTGATTATATTGTACTTTGATGTTGTATTCTGATGATGTATGTATAAACAGATATAGTTTCTTTTCTGTAAAGATCAGTTATTATATATTATATATTATTCCGCTGCGATGGTTAGATTCTGTTGTTGTTCTATTTTCTTCTTCTACTTCTTCTTCTTTAACCCAAATGGTTCGTATTTCCGTTCTTCTTGAGTTGATTTGATGGAGAGTAGTGTCAATTCAAGGGGTACGGAACTGCGGGCTATTACAGTGGTATCAGAGCTTAGGTTGTTGATAACCTTGGCTCTGGTGGGATTACTTATTGAAATAGAGTCCATAGTACTCTAAAATGAGTTTGAGTGTATTAGTAGATATGAGCGCGTATTTGTTAGTGAATATAAAATGGTTTTATATTGTGTTGGTTGGTTTATTGAGTAGTTTATGGATTCTGGTCAATACGAGTAATTAATGTTGTTGATAGAGATCTCTAAACACTTGAATAGAACAATTCGACACAATATTGTTTTAAAATGGGTAAATGAAATAATTTTACCCAAATTTTTGTATATGAAAGAAAAAATTTAGTAATTATTTTATATATATATATGGTTGTTTGGTTGTTAGGGAATGATGATAATAAATTATTATCACTATTGTAAGGAAATTAAATAAGAAATTAAAATCATAATTAAAAGCTAAGAAATAAATTCATTTAAAAATGGGATTTGTAAATGTAAACTATAAATGTGATTTATAATTAAAATTGAAATAAAAATTCTAGAGTAATGTTTGAATCTAAATTAGATGGATTTGGAATTTGGAATTTTAGGGAGTTTAAATTCCTTGGATTGAAAATAGCTTTCAAAGGTTTTGGAGAAATAATGGTGATATTATTTCGGTAATATTTTTGAAATTGGATTGAAATCTGGAGAGATTTGGAATTTAAAAATACTTGAGGGATTTTTAAGAGATAAAAGCATTTTACTCTCTTCCGGTCGCTGGAAAATAACTTCGGTAATGACTGCAGCATCATCGATGTTCATTTTCGAGTTTCCAAACGAGAAATTGCTACCATATTGTTTTAAATCGGAATTGTTTGAAAAACTGGGTCTGATTTTGAAATTCAAAGAGGTAATTGAATTTACCAAAGAATTTTGGATATAATTGATTTCAAATGATTTTTGAAATACTTAAGTGATTATTGAAGACCCTGGATTGGTTTAAAAATGTTATGGATTATAAACAGGTTTGGAAATTTATAAAGTTTAAAAATTCCTAGAATGAAATTAACTTACAAAAGGTTAATAAAGTTAGAAAGATAAACAAATTAAATAAAGTAAACTAAAGAAGGTTAGTAAAGTGGAATTGAAAAATATAGTTTGAGTGGATTAAAAGAACAAAGTTCTAAGAATTAAAAATTTATTGGAATTTAGAATAAATTAGTAAATGTAACTAATTTAAAATAAATGTGGGAATGAAATAAGTTAAAAGAATAAGTTGAATTAAATGAACTTAAGCCAAGTTTAATAATATTTTGATTAGTTTTGAATTAGAGTTGGAATATAATTGAACTAGAAATGTATCACGTGGTGGATACATTAAATAAAATTAAGCTCTTACTCAATAAAATTTGAATAAATAAACTTCGATGGCTTATCAACAGAATTTAAATGCTTGAAATAAAGTATACTTGGCTTAATAAAGATAAGATATTGAATTAAAAATGAAAGATGAATACGATTGAGTGTAAATGGATGTAAGTGTGAAAAATAAATGAGTGTGTGACTTATAAAATTAAAAAGTGGACTAAATAAGACAAAATAAAATTTGTTTTGTATTTTAGAAATGAAATAGAAGTCCAAACTTGAATTACAAAATGGAATTGAACTCAAGAAGTGTAATGAAGTGATTTTTGTAATGAAAATCAAATATTGACTTGAAAGTGGAAGTAAATAAAAATTCTATGGATTGATAGAAGTAAACAAAATTTATTTTTGAATAAATTGACATGAATATGAGTTGTTTGGATTACAAATGAATTGAATGTAAGAAAATGAGTTGAAATCATTCTGAATTGAATAAGATGATATAAAAATAAAGTAAAAGCAATTGAATTAATACTGAGACCTTATAAATTGCTTATGAAAACTATTTTGTGAATATTGTTTATGAAAGGCATGTGTTTAGCTATTGAAAGTAAGTGAAATGTTAATTAATTGCATATACTTGTCACTTACATATTTGAATTGAGTAAGTACAGGTTCAGGGAAGCCGTTTGGCTGGGTTGGGTCATGCAAAATGCTAAAATAATTATCCGCTTGCTTAAAAATGCTAAATAAGGTACGCCTACGCAATAAAAATAGGAAATATGAACTGTTTTTGTTTTTCCAACCGTGTGGGTCAATGTATATATATTTATATCTCTTGTCAAATTGCAAAAGCTCCTCCGTACAAAGGAGACTCTGCCAAAATTTTCGGAAAATTTTGGGAGTTAGAAAATTTTTGGAAATTTTCACTAACGACAAATGATTTAAATCGAAATCTGAGATAAAGGTAAATAAAATTCAATATTCAGAGATTGAAGAGGAATTGAATTCAAGTAAAATTGAAATTGAAAATCTAAATGAAAATTGGGAAAAAGTATTTAGATTTGAAATTAATTAGTGAATTGAAGCAAATTGAATCTATATGGAATTGGAATCCAAATTGATTAAGTGTAGGTAAATTAAAAACTAAGTGGTATAGTGAAATTAATAATATAAGGGTATATAAAATGCTTATATTAAACTTAAGAAAGGTTAAGGGTGAAGGTTCTTAAGTAAATTTGGTATTGGAAGTATACTAAGTTAATAATTGAATGAAAATCAAATTGGGGTGCTATGATTGGATATTATTACAGAGTAGTATACAGGTAATTTAAAAGCAAGAAAAATCGGATTTTGATTTTGAAGATAAATTTGAATTACCCGACAAAAGGTATGTGTTTAAATTTCTATATGAAATTTTATTGGGTTTTGATTTAGCCACTTGGCATTTTGTTTTTCTTTTGGAAATTGAGGGACGTAGAGGCAATTTTGTAGTTGTACCGAGCTAGCCGCGCAAAGGAGACGCTGGCAAAAAATTTCGGAAATTTAGAGAGTTAGAAAAATATTTGGGAAAATTTTGATAATTAAAAATTTGGTTTCAAATTTAAATTTGAATTGTTCAGTAAGTAATATTGTTTGGAACTTATGAATAAGTTTGGAAAGTTAGAAGAGGATTAGTGTATCTTTAATAAAGGATTGCTTTGGAAAGTTGTTAAAAACCGTTTGGTTTTGGGAGAAAGGTTAATGGGTTATGGACTATTCCTCTTAACTAGTAATTTCGGGGACGAAATTCTTTTAAGGGGGGAGGAATGTGACGACCCGTAATTTTTGGATGTTTGAAATCGAAATATTTAATTGATTTTAAATATTTAAAAGTTAATTTTTAACTTGAATTTCAAATACCACCATTTATTTAGTGATTTAATTGTTTAATTAAATAATTGGAAATTGGGTAAATGGTTGAATCTGAAATTTTAAGCTTGTTAAAAATATTTCGGAGGCTTATAAATTTCATATTAATAATACCGAAAGTGATAGAACTTTTAAAATTGAATTTAAAGGTGTTTTGTTCAAATTTAAAAATATATCGTTTAAATCGATATTTAAAAATAGCCTTCCGAGGCACAGTCTCGGAATTCGAGGAAACTAGTTCCATTGGATCTGTAATATTGAATTATTATTGGATTTCAAATTTCGTAGCGTTTGGAGTTGTTGTGTGAGCGTACGACATATAAACGCGCTGAAATTTATATCGAATTCAATATAATAACTGGGTCCAAAAGCTATCTTCTTCATACGATCGAGTTAGGACTCGAAACATTTTCCATTGCGTTCGGAATAGGGGTATAACATTATGAATGCCTAGCGGCACGCCTCGATAGGGGTTCGTGATTTTAAGCTACGTAAACCGAGACAATTTGAATTTGAATTAATATATATATTTGCATATTTTAGTCAACCATCAGCTGAATTCTATTCACATCACAACTTTTCCCCTTTCTTATCAAAAGCACGGTAGCAGCCAGAAGACAGCAAGCAGCCTTCCTTTCAAAATCATGTTCCCCCTTTTAAAAACAACACACAATCATACTCAACACGCAACCCTTTCTTTTTAAAAGCCTATCTCGTGCTCAAATCCGTGGGAAGACGAAATCATTCGTTCATCAAAAGAGAAAAAAATATATATAATCCCGATTTCTTTTGGCTTTCTCTGGATATTGATACTTCATGAAATATGTTCATTCGAGAACGAAAATCGCGATTTCATTTCTCTTCTTCCTCGATGACATCAAATGGATTTGCGAGCCTTCCCCTCTTTCAAATAAATCCCGAGTTCAGTTTCTAAAATAAAAATAGGGAATCGAGATCGACTTCGATTCAAAGCAATTGGGGCGGGCTCCGTAGCGAGCGTGTGGAGTGGCTGGAAGGCGCAGGGAGAGACGGTACCATGTGGGGAGGTCGGAGCGTCGTGGTGGGTTCGTGGTTGAAGTCTCGATGATGGGTGGTTGCTTCCGTTCGTGGGTCTCGTAGGTCGCGAAATCAGAGATCTCGATCTGGGTGATGGTCGACTCGACGGCGAAGCAGGGCAGGCGACGTGTTTGAGACGAATCGTTTGATTCGAGAGTGTGAGGTATCTGCAGTTTATCTTATTCGATTCATTTTTCGATTTAAATGTGATAATATATATATACATGAATATATTACAGGAAAACAGAAAAGAGAGAAAAAAATATTCTTTTACAGTAAAGTCAAGTTTTATATATATATATATATATATATATATGTAGTAACTAAAAATGTATGCATATATGCAGATTTTATATATTTACAGGAAAAAAAAGATTACATATGGATAAAGTTTTGGAAGATAGGAATTTATAGAAAGATTTGATTTTTAAAAACCCCTATGGATTATTTTTATAAATATATTATTTTTATAAATATACTTATGTAGTTTCTGAATGAGAAATAAAATATATATACATATATTCGTTTTAAATCTACTAGTTTATTTTTAAATAAGGTATTATAGTGATTAACTTGTTTAATAAACTTATTTAATTATTTTTAGTTACTAAAGATAACTTATTAAAAGGGAAATTAGTTTAAATTAAATTAATAAGTGATAATTGATTGTCCGATTTATTTCGAATATTAATAAGTCATATAAATTGCTTATTTAAGGTCAAAGTCGGAAAACCAAGGCAATAATGAAGTGGATTGCAAATAAAAAGCAAAGGTGAGTTAATCTCACTCATCTGGGTTTAAGTTAAATTTAAATGGTTAAATTTAAATTTTGGTTGAATGATTGAATTGATTGGATGTGATATATATTATATGGTAGATAATATATATATATATATATATATATTGGAGTGATTGATTTCCCGCATTATATAGCGGATGAGACCCTATGCACCGCATAATAGCGGATGATAATATTTAAACCCATATACCACGATATTCCACCTCGAAGTGGAATTGGTATTGTGCTAACATCTGTGGATGCAGGGAAAACAGGTTGGAGGGATCCAACTGGATTACTCAAAATTATTTAGATTGTTTAATATTCTGTGATATGAATATTGAATATTCTGTGGTGAATTATATTGAAAATTGGAATACTGAGTGTTATGGTTTGCTTGAATATTCGGTACCCTAAATTACCAAAATATATAGAATTGGAATTTGAAAGGAAAATAAAGGAATGGATTTTCAAGTAAACTAATTATAAAGAATTTGAATAAACTTAAGAACAAATTTGGAAAACAATAAAAGTGATTTCAAAATTCTAATAAATATGGAAAAAGGGGATTTTGAATAAGCAGAGAAATAATAAATTTTAACCTTGAATAAATGAAGTGGATTGCAAATAAAAAGCAAAGGTGAGTTAATATCACTCATCTGGGTTTAAGTTAAATTTAAATGGTAAAATTTAAATTTTGGTTGAATGACTGAATTGATTGGATGTGATATATATTATATGGCAGATAATATATATATATATATATATATATATATTGGAGTGATTGATTTCCCGCATTATATAGCAGATGAGACCCTATGCGCCGCATAATAGCGGATGATAATATTTAAACCCATATACTGCGATATTCCACCTCGAAGTGGAATTGGTATTGTGCTAACATCTGTGAATGCAGGGAAAACAGGTCGGAGGGATCCAACTGGATTCCTCAAAATTATTTAGATTGTTTAATATTTTGTGATATGAATATTGAATATTCTGTGGTGAATTATATTGAAAATTGGAATACTGAGTGTTATGGTTTGCTTGAATATTCGGTACCCTAAATTAACAAAATATATAGAATTGGAATTTGAAAGGAAAATAAAGGAATGGATTTTCAAGTAAACTAATTACAAAGAATTTGAATAAACTTAAGAACAAATTTGGAAAAGAATAAAAGTGATTTCAAAATTCTAATAAATATCGAAAAAGGGGATTTTGAATAAGCAGAGAAATAATGAATATTAAGCTTAAGCAATATTATTTAAAAGAATAAAGAATTTATTTTAATTCAAGGTTAAAATTTAATCAAAAAGAGAAAAGGAAAGAGATTTGGGAAATCTGAAATTGGTATTCTCAATTTAAAGGGATTTTTAAATCAAAATAAAGAAATGAAATTTAAAGTTAAAGGATTTTGAATTAAATGGAGTAAGTAAAGAAATTTATTAAAAGTGAAGTAAATTGGAAATCAATTTTGGGAATTGATTTAAGTGTTTAAACGGGATTTTTAAAAGAGAAGTGAGACTTTGGATTTATAAACTGGGTTTATAAAAGTGAAGAAATATATCAGTGGATATTTGGAAGATTAAATTCACGGTGGGAATTTATTAAAGAAATGGGTAAATTTGTTTAAAAATAGATAGTGGTTTATTTTTAAAGATGTGAAAGAGAAGTGTATTTCCCTGGATAGCCAAGTACGTTTCCAAAGTAAACTTTTAAGTATAAGCTAAACGTATTAAAGTTGATTTAAAATATGTTTTAGGAAATTTATTATTCTTAAATGTTTAAATTTTAAAGCAAGTATTTTTCAAATTTTTTTTAATAGTAATTATTTAAAGATGGTTTGGTATTATGTTTTAAATGATAAAAATCTAGTTTTATATTTTATTTAGTAGCTTTATTTTGAATATTCTTAAAGTATAAATTTTTGAATAAAGTATTAAAGTAGTTTTAATTTAAAGTATATTTTATAATAAAGTGTTTCTAAATTATTTTAAAAATATAATGTTTTTGGTACTTGGTGATTTCAGTGGAAATAGGAATATTTGGAAAATTTATTCCATGAGAGAAGGACGGTTTGAAATTGTTTTCAAAGGATTGAAAATGGAAATATATCTTGCGAAGATATTTTGAGGTTAATAAATAATTTGGAAAATTATTTATTTTTTTGATGGATGTTTATGAATGTTAATTGATAGTTAAAGAACCGACTATCAATATTGGCCAATGCGTTGATCGTTTCGAAGAGACCGGGATCGAGATTAATTTCTCGAAAACCACTTCGATCCGGTTTGTATGTTTTCGTGGGGAAAATGAGTCGAAATCGAAGATGGAATAGTGTTTTCGGTTCCGTTCGAACCCGGAACGGACTTGTATGGATGAATGCTTTCGGAACATCGTCAGCGGACGATGGGCATTCTAAGGGATATGTTCTAAAAGGTAATGCTTAGCCTCAAGCCTCATCAACCGGGAATGACTGAAAAACAGGGGTTATGCAGCAAGGCTTCGTGGGTAGCCCCCACTTGAGAGTAAGGTCATCCCTGTCTAGATGTCCCTTTTATTTCGGCTTAGTGATGCGGTTGCTGATCCCAACCGTGGGGTGATTTTACTCGGAATTATCCAGTATGGGATGGTTTCGGCCTTGTGTTGCAGGGGAGCGGGCGTACTCCTCGGTACTGTGATCTAGGCCACGTACTGTGACAGGTGGTACCCCAGTGCCTAGTCATTAGTTGGAAATCCATTCTCCCTACGTGCCTTTACGGTTTTGATTATATTACCCACTTTGTGGCTAGTATGCTGGAATTTAATCATGTAACAATTTCAGCTATTTGAATAAGTATTTGTATATAGACACTATTATAATATCAGATGGATTTGTTAAAAAGTGTTTTGGCTATCGTAAGGTAAAAACCCGACATGTTTATTTGTGGCGTGGTCTTACGAGATGCTTTTGATTTCAAAGGGTTTGGAAAACTTTAATAATCCAATTGAGTGTGTTTTCTCACGCTGGTTTTCCAGACTGACTTGGGTGTTATTTTATTATAATGCTCGGGTCAGACCGAGTATTATAGGATACAGGTTATGATGCTATGGAGCTCAGGAGACGAGCTGGATGGCGAGACGTATCACACGTATATGATGTATATTCCGCAATGTTATGTATTTTGTATGTGGGACAAGTTATTATAACTGTCCTAAATTGTGATGTTGATTATATTGTACTCTGATGTTGTATTCTGATGATGTATGTATAAACAGATATAGTTTCTTTTCTGTAAAGATCAGTTATTATATATTATATATTATTCCGCTGCGATGGTTAGATTTTGTTATTGTTCTATTTTCTTCTTCTACCTCTTCTTCTTTAACCCAAATAGTTCTTATTTTCGTTCTTCTTGAGTTGATTTGATATAGAGTAGTGTCAATTCAAGGGGTACGGAACTGCGGGTTGTTACAAAACCGAACCCCCTTAAAAACATGCCTTAAACCCTAATTCGAACCATCCATGACAAACCAAAGCTAAAATCAAAAATCGGCCATGGTCACGACCTCCGCCTCGATCCTACGATCCTCCCCGACTCCTCCGATTGACCCCTCGACCCCCGGTTCGCCGGAAAATATTTTTTGAACGTTTTCCGATCATCTCCTTCCATACAACAAACCAAGCTACTAGAAATCATAGAACACCTCTAAAAATCCCCAATCGCCGGTACGAACCCATCCGTACCCTCCGTTCGTCAATTCGTGATCATAAAAAATGGTCGTTTTCACGATCACTTACTGTTATTTGTAGATATCTCTCAAACCACTCGATGAAAACCCATGAAACTATTTATAGAGGAAACTATATTCGATGATGAACAACTTTCATGTTGATCACTAAAGCTAAAAATGAGTGGATTGAGAAGATTAGATATCTGAATTGATGAAATGGTTATTTTACATCCTTTGTAAAAAGAATGAAGAAGAAAAAAAACTTTGTTATTGTCTGCGTGGTGACCCCCCTGAATCAGTGGTGTTGTGTGATATTTATAGATGGAGGAAACTTAGGGGTTATGGATTAATTTGGTGATGATGTGCTGAGGTGAGATAGTAGAGGCTGAAGTGATGTTACAGGGTGATGGTGATGATGTTGGCTGAGGTGGTAAAGTGAAAAGAGAGGAAAGAGATTTGATTTGGAAAAAAATCTAGATATTTGTTTAAGCTACATGTACGATGCTACCCAATATTCCGTCTATGTACGAACTACAAAATAAAAATAAAATCATGTATAACAATGTGATACGATTATAAAACATCAATAAAATAGGCCGGTTTTCTTATTCTATGAAATTTCAAATGTACCGACGTTTGGCGTAAAAACGTCAAACGGAAAATTGATTATCTTCCAAATGGAAAATTTCTAAAAATTAAATTAAAAATACGTCACTAGAAATCAAGTCTAAATTTGAAATATAGATTTAATTACAATTTAATTCAAATTCGAATATTTAAACAAATAAATATTCAAATTCGAAGACCCAAAAATACGGGTCGTTACAATATGAGAGCCTATACCTACTATGGAAGGGTTATCCCGAATTAACTGAGTAGGGACAAACCGTGGAAGCATATGCATTGATTGTTGTTTCTATTTCATTGAGTGCTTCATCGACGAAAGAGAAGGTAATTAGTAGTTTCCATTTGAGATCTGCTTTCCACTTATGGTGATTCCATACTTTTTTTAGTTTACGTCGAGGTTTTACATCCCTTCGTATCTAGTTATTTGTAGATAAATTGGAATTAAGACTCGAAATAGTTGACCGACCTATAGATTATGACGAATCTTGTTGGGGGTCAGCCAGACTATAGACGAGTAATATCCGTATTTATCATCGAAAATTAATACTATGGATGACTGCAGCATTCGTAGCGCTTAGTTTCAGGCTTCAAAATGGGGGAGTGTTACCACATAGTGCGTCTATACTTAGCTTATACATGGTTTGTCAAAACTCTGTCTTATCGAGTTATGGATGTTTTTTGTTTGCTATTGATTTGCTTTAGGTTTAGTTAGGTTCAGTATTAGAGTCTAGGAATTGACTGGTTGGAGGGGTACGGAATAGTGGTGGATTGCGAGATGTCGTTGGTGATGATAGGGATTGACGATGAGCAAACGATAGTGTTTGGATTCCTATTTGATGCTGAGGTAATGGTTAGCCTTCTATATTCACTTGATATCCCACACGACGAGTGGTCACCTGTGCCTGCAGCTAGAGAGAGTATCCAGACACATTCGATGAGGTGACCGGATTACTACCACCATAAGGGAATTGAGTTCCGTATCGATCTAGTCAGACGTATTAAACCAGTAGTTATGCATGTAATGTAGATGATGCCCAAAGAGTGGAGAAGGCTAAAGGTGTGAGCGGATGACTTATTACCGCGAGTGTTCATCTATAGGAGCATATTTGAGTAGGATGCACCTATAGTGTTCGTCACTAGGCAGATGGATATCTGAGGTTTTATATCGATTATTGTAAGCTGAGTGAGATAACGAACAAGTATCCACTCTCATTTATTGATGGCTTGTTCGATCAGCTCTATAGAGCGAAGGTGTTTTCTCAGCGGGATCTTGCAATGGGGTTTCATCCAATGAGAGTAACTTGAAAGAGTGTGTCGATCCCTGTGTTTCGTATGCTACTTTTATTTTTGATTGGTTATGTCATTCAGGCTAACCAATGCATCATCATGCTTTGTTGATTTCTTGGACCGTGTTTCGAGAGATCACTTGAGTAGGTTGTGCTTGTGCTCCTTTATTATACTTTTGTTAACCCATGGACGAAAGAGGAGCATAAGGCACGATTGATGATTGTGTTGAAGGTGTTGAGAAAACACTAAGGATGATGAGGAGTTTTCCTTGGATTGGCTAGATGTTATATATTCTTTACCAAGGACTTCTCAATGGTAGCAGCAGCACCGTTAATCGATTTAACATTAGAGTAAGACTCTTATTTGAGGTGCGAGGTGCAGATACGCGTTAGTGAGTCTGACAGAGAGGTTGACGAGTGCACCGATGTTACTCATTTCGAGTGGGGATGAGGAGTCGATAGTACATACACCTGTGGTTCTTAACTAGGCGCAGAATTGATCCTAATATGCAGGTTTGTCACATATGCTAGTCGACAACTGAAACCGCACGAGAGGATCCGACTCTTGATTCGGAGTTGGTGATGATAGAGTTCGCTTTGGGATGTGGAGGCACTGTCTATTAGGAGAGGAGTTCGAGTTGTTTAATTATTCCACATCATTGAAATATCTCTTTCCTGAAAGAGATCTTGACCTTCACCATTAGCGATGGTTACAGTTCTTGGCCTCCTAAGACTTTGACATTTGCTAGACGTTCGTAAGGGAAATGTGAACTTTGATGTTTTGAGTTGGAGACATGGCAGTTTAAGAGCGATATTCCTAAAGTGGGCATTGCTTGAGTATATCATTGGTTATGACTACAGAATTGATGAAAGCTAGTGCCAAGATGATGGCCGGTTTGACCATCAGACTTACTTTGACTTAGCAAATCGGTACTAGTCAGAGGCATGAAGCTAGACTAGAAGAGATTATGGCTAAGTACGAGGAACGGGTAATGTCTGTAGAGGTGATGCAGTGCGGACTCGACCGAGACATTTGGTTCCGTAGAGAGGAGAGATTGTTTATTCTTGAGTAGTGGGAATAGAAATCAATGGATTTCATCGATGGAATGCCGAGGACTAGAGAATAAGATAGCATTTGAGTCACAATCGACAGATTGACAAAATGATGCTAAATTTACATTCTTTAAGTCCAGTAGAACGACATCCACATTAATCGAGTTATATATGGAATGGATAGTGTAATTCCATTGTGTACCAAGAGCATTGTAAGTGGCCGAAATCCGTTGTTCACTAGTGGGTTTTTAAAGAACTTACAAGAGGCATTTGGAGAATTTGGCACCAAATTGACTAGATGATATCGAGACTGAATCAGGAACTTCGAGACCTCATAGGCCTATTCGTACCGATAGATTTGATATGAAATAGGTTAGGAGGAAGGCGGTATAGTAGTAAAGGTTCAGTGGTGTGAAAGCGAAGACGATTACATATAGGAGATCAAGAAGAGCATGAGGACCGCTTGTCTGAAGCTCTTTATTAGGTGTGATTTCTATTTTTTGCTGGCTTTCATATTGGATATCATGTTTGATGTATTATACTAGATAGTTTAGAATCCAGCATGTTAGGATAGGCATGGATGTAACTTTTTGATGTTTGATCTTATATATGCCGTTTGAAGTTTGATTGTTGGCATTGGATATGATTACTCATGCTTATATGGTTGTTACGCACACGGGAGAGTTATGGTTGATTCTAATTTGTTTGATTTGGAGATTTCGAGGGCGAAATTCTTAAAGTGCGACGGAGCGTAACAATCCGTATTTTACATATCGGAGGATCGTAATATATAATTTTTAAAGTCATATTGGGATGTATGACTATATAACTTCAGACACTGTCAAGTATTGAAATTTTTGACCTATAGTAATTTTATTGGATGATTCGGATCGAAATTTATTTTCTGCATTTTTGGTAGTTACACGTATTACGTCGATATATGCGTACTGATGCATCGGAGAATTTGGACGAACGGATAATGTCATGGGGTCAAAGAGTACATTTATGAGCTGCGCAGTCGAAAATTTTCGAGATCGGACATTCCGACAGCCCGTATGACTTAAAAACATCCAAAAATAGCATATCGAGTCACAGTCTTGGATTTTGACGAAACCTATGCCGTTGAAATGGAAAAAAAGCAACGATTCACGCGCTCGAAGAATCGTCGCAATCAGACATTCCTACAAGCCGTGCAAGCACAAAACACGCATTGGAATTTCAAAAAAATGAGATAAAATGGATGGATACAATCCCTAACCCTACCCACTACTCTATAAATCTTTCTTCCTTCACCAGGCCGCACATATTTCATCTTTCATGTTGCTTCTCTTTTTCATGGCAACCCACCTTCACACTTCTCCCTTCTCTTCCTTTTTCTTCATTAAATAAGCACCGTTTCCGACAAAATAAAACCCAGGTATTCATATTTTCTCAGGGCTACGCAGCCATGCCCTCGGATTAACCCACATCTGATAGTGGTGGCCAGAAATGGCAGATCTTGCAAGGGGATGATTTTCGAAGGAGATCCGAAATGGGTTTTGATGATATGGGTTTGGTCGTATCGGCAAGAGGATCACAGAAATGTAAATGATGGGGGTTGGAGATGAACATGAAGGTCGGTGGAGGCTTGGAATATTTTGAAAACAAAGTGGGTTTTGAACATTTTTTTGCTACTTGAGGTAGTACGGTCGTTAATGGAGGTGCCGAGTGGTGTTAGCGGTGTCAAATGGTGGTCTAGTGACGTATGCAGTGGTTCGAGGTAGTCTGATAATGGTCCGATAGTATGTGAGGCGGTGAAAACGGAAAAAAAATTTGACCACGATTTGGCCGTTGCAGGCTGATGTGGCGGTCGGGGGTGATGGCTGGGGTGGCAGGTGCTAATGAAGGAGCAGCAGCGATTGGCGGTTTGGGAGGAGGAGTGGTTGGTGAAGTTGGTGCATGGATGAGGCAGTGTGTAGGTGTACGGAAAAGTGAACAAAAGAGAGAAAAATAAGTGCGTGAGTTCAAAAGTGAAGGTTACAGGCAAAAGCAAAAGAAAGAAATGAAGTTGCATGCATATAGGAAAATGAAAATGGGAAAAGAAAGGTGTTGACGTGGCAGGAGCAATTATGAAAGTGGATTATATATACTGCAATCTTACGTTGATCATATTTTGGCATACGAGGTCCGTTTTGGATGTCATCTTCTTACATTGTGCACTTGATGGAGAGCACTATGACTCGGTGATGGTTTGGTCATATTTGGTTGAGGTGAGTGATATTGTCTCTCACCATACTAAGATTGTTAGTATAGTATTAAAAGGACATTTTGAAATGTTTTCTAATTTTAAAACAGGATTTCTAAAATAGTTAAATCTATATATTATTTTATAAAAGAATTAGAAGAATTTTAAAATGGTTTTACATTAAATATAACATTTTTCCCATTTACGAACTATTTGGACGATATTGATAGATTTAGGCTATTTTGATATTAATCCCACATTATCTCACATTGGTTGTTTGGATGAATTGCATTGCTATATATATATATATATGTTATTATTGACATTTCCATGCTTGTTGGTTGCATGTTTGTTTGTTTGGTAGTTGGTTGAAAACGTCGTTCGAATGCGATATACGAAAATCCTATTAAATAGAGTTTAGTGTATATCAATCGAATGCACACACGATGGGGATTCAAATGATGTGATAGAGTTTCGTGCATATCAATTAAACGCAAAATTGATGATAAACTCGAATGGATGGGATAAATATATGAAGGAGTATTGGTGCGTGCCGATTGATCTAAAGATGAAGGACGGTGAACTTGGATATGTGCTTCGGACTTTAGGGAGGATGCTGGACGTTTTCATTTGGTTTGTACTTAGCCATTTTTGGTTAAGTACACGACCGAAGTGGTTGTTATCGACTATTCTAGAGTGGTCGACATCTATCACTATTGATGATGACCGATTTGGCCAATTTTGACATGGACGATGTAGTAGATTCGATGAGCGGGATGTGTTGGTTCGTTCCTTCGTTCAACGTTCAATTTTGGTGTTACTGCTCTTCGACGAGTGGTTTTAGCGGTGAAGCGAAGATGCAATGCTTCGCTTCACTGCTTCGACGCGATGACTCCATGATTCAACGATGATGATTCCATGATGGGAAGTGATGGCTTCGATGGTGGATAGTTGTACTTCGAGATGCATAGTAGTAGACTATGAGTGGTTATAAGGAGGAACTGTTGGAGAAAGGTTATTGGATGCATGATGACATTCTATAATTAACATTGGCTGTCTAGAATAGTTCCTTAGTCAAGAGGAACGATGACATTCTATGACTGATGATGACTGTCTAGAATAGTTTCCAACCACAATGACTTCAAACGGGAGTTGTATGGACAGTTTCGGGATGAGTTCTGCTATGGATGACATGTGCAAAAGGATCATGATATTCGTAGGTTTTGTAGTGTACTTGTAGCAGGGGTGTGAGATGCTCTCTTGGATCAAATGATGACCCGATCCATTTATCCTGGACTATTAGACGGGTAGTCTAGTTCATGGCCTTCTAAGTGGCATGGATTGAGTACCAAGAGACCGGGATGCTTGTAGTCCTTGGCCAGGGTGGTCATACGAATATCATGTATCTAATGAACTGAGTGAGCGAATGTGAGGATGGATGATGGATGCTATGCTTGCTTGATTGTTTATCACCTTAGGGATGTCACATATTGTAGATATTATCAATTCTAATATCTAGACACCCTTAGTACTTTGATGTGTTGTACACCCATGATGACTATCATAGAGTAGCATATATTCGATGTTATGTTCTCCAGGGACAGGTCAGATATGATTCTCCATACCCTTTGTTCCAAATACTGTACCGACTTTTATAGTGTTTTGAGGTTATTTATCGCTCACAACAGACTGTTGTCTGACTCGAGGTTTTTTGTCTTGCTTCTTATTATCTCGGGTGGTTTTATATGAGTAAACTAAATAGTAGGTGTAAATAGCGCTTGGAGCTATGTAGATGGACTACCAGATGGTGACGCTTTCCCATATTTATATTTTGAGTTATTATTGTTTACTCTGCTGTGTGACACTATGCAGCCTTGATAGTGTTGACTTACTATTTATTAGAGACAGATTATCAGTTGTAGAAACTTTATTACTATTTTGTATGATCGTATGAGCATGTGTGTTCTGATTATGTGGTTTATATAGTTATTATTGTATCGCATGTTTTATATTTATGATGACTATTATATTTTATCCGATGCGTTATGAGATATACGACAGGTTATATGACTGTGTAATGTTTTCTTTCTTTCTCTTCCCTTCTATTCTCTTCTTTTCTATTCCTCTTCTCTATTTCTATTTCTTTTTCTTTGCCTTGACAATCGTCCTACATCGACCGGATTCTTCAGCAGTGCACTATTTGGTTATATAGGCATCGATGATGTAGGATGGTCATCTCATAGAGTCTTTAAATTTTGGTTCAAAAGGATATGGTTCGTGAAATACCGACGATGGGAAATATGACTCAAATGTGCGACAGATGCTAATTTGGAGAGATGCAAAGACAAATTTTCCCAAGTGATCAAGCCATAAAAGCTATCGAAAGATTGGAATTACCATGATAACATCATCTTTAGGTAATAGTAATTATCTTCAATTATTTATTGATGGTTTCTCCCATATGACTTGGATTGATTTCTTAAAATAGAAATCAGACGTGTTGGAATATTTTAAGAAATTCAAAATCCATGTTAAAAATCAAAGTGGTTGCAAGATTAAAACATTAAGGTCGGATAATGAGGGAGAATGTGTATCGGCAGAATTTCAAGCATTCAGTTATGAGAATGGAGTTCATCACCAACTTACCATTACGTATTCGCCTAAGAAAAACGGGGTAGCCGGGAGAAAAAATAGATCAGTAACTGGGATGGCATGATGTATGCTCAAGGAATAATGGCTACCTGATAAATTTTGGGCAAAAGTAACTTATACGGCGGTTTATTTGTAAAATCGGTTGCCTATAAAGTCTATGATTGACAAAACACCTTTGGAGGCATTGTCTGGTCATAAAACATCGATTGCACATGTGAAGATTTTTGGATGCATTTGTTACATTCATGTACCCAAGGAGTTAAGGCACAATTTACAATCTAAAGCAGAAAAAGAATTTTTCATCAATTACATTATCAATCAAAAGGATACTGAGTTTATCTTTTGGATTCGACGAAAATTATGGTTAGTAGAGATGTGGTGTTCGACGAGAATACAAGATGGAGCTGGGAAGAAAATTTGGTGAAAAAAAAAGTTTTGGTTCTAGTGAGTTTGTCATCGTATATTTTGTCACTATCTCGGCAGTATAGGTTACAACCTGGAAGTAATCTGGAATTACAGCATGGAAATAATCATACGTCAGCAGAATCGATTGGCTCTCCATCCACCAGCACAAACAGTCTGAGCATTGATTGAGGAATACAAGAACTTTATCGGATCTTTTAGAAGTCTTCCTCAAGTCAAGAACCCAAAATTGAAGAGAATTATGAGATTTGTTATACAGCAAGTTTGAAGCCAAGTTCTTATGAAGAAGTGGCAAAACATGAAGTTTGGAAGAAAGAAATGAACGAGGAAATGAGGATAATCGAGAAAAATAAGACGTGGGTGCTTGTGGAGAAACCGACGGACATGAAAACCACCGGAGTTAAGTGGGTGTTCAAGGTGAAGCTTATCCAGACGGGAGTGTTCAGAAACATAAGGCATGACTTATGGAAAAAGGGTATCCGGAGAAAGAAGTTGTGGATTTCACCGAGACTTTCGCTCCAGTTTCTAGACTCGACACAATTAGATTACTATTATCCATGGTTGGTCAAATGAAGTGGAAGGTATATCAACTCGATGTAAAATCAATGTTTCTTAATAGTGAATTGCAAGAGGAGATATATGTTGACTAACTACTAGGATTTGAAGTTATTGGTCAAGAAGGAAAAGTTATGAGATTGTATAAAGCGCTCTACGGGGTCAAACAGGCTCTCAGAGCTCGGTGTAGGAAAATTGATCCATATTTTGCTGAAATTGGATTCTGTAGAAGTCCAAACGAGGTTGCCTTGTACATCAAAAGAGACGGTGATAATATCTTGATACTTTCACTCTATGTTGATGACTTGATTATCACCGAGAATAATGAGAAGTTGATTTCGGAGTTTAAGCGGTAGATGATGCAAGATTTTGAGATATCAGATCTGGGAAAGATGAAGTATTTTTTGGGTTTAGATATTGACCAGACGGATGGAATTTTTATAAGACAAAGGAGTTGTGCAAAAAAATGTTGCAAAAATTTAGAATGCAGAGTTACAAGCAGGTTATAACCCCGATAGTCCAGTAGCATTTCCCAGTTGTTGAAAATGGTGTAAAACCTGCAGATGCTCATTTATACAGAAACATCATTGGAAGTCTTTTGCACCTCATTCATCAAGACCAAATATCATGTATGGATCATGCTTTTTATCAAGATTTATGCAAAACCCAAGTGAAGAACACATGATTAGAGCAAAAAGGGTTTTGAGATACATCAAGGGTGCTTTGGATTATGGGATTTGGTTTAGGGCTAAAGAAAATCAAGTCAAGTTGGAAGGTTTCATTGATAGCGATTGGGCCAATTTTCAAATGGACATGAAGAGTACATCAGGTTATGAATTTTGGTTATGTAAAGGGATATTTTCATGGCTTTCACACAAATAAGAGACCGTGGCACAATCTACCATAGAGGCAGAGTATATCGTACTTCATCGACGATTAACCAAGTTTTTTGGTTGAGAAGATTCAAGACTTGGGATTTCAGCAATTAGAACCAACCATGATTTATTTTGATAGCAAATCGGCAATTGCCGTGGTGAGAAATCCAGTTATACACCGAAGGACGAAGCACATCAAGATCAAGTTCCATTTCATTAGGTAAGTGATCAATGATGGAGTTGTCAAATTAGTCCATTATTCAAGTGATGAGCAAATTGCCGATATCTTTACTAAGGCTCTGTAAAAGAACAAATTTGAGAAGCTTTGAGATGAGATTGGCATTCTGAAGAAGTAATCTTCATAGAGGACTGTTAAAATGAAGATTACAAGTTCCGGCTACCAGAAAGTTCTAATAAGTTGAAGATTCTTTTTATGTCTGTCTAAGAGTTAGGCAAATGTCTTGGTACATGTAGTCTGAGCTATTAAGTAAGTCTTAGGGAAGTTCAATGGTTTATTAGTCTTGTATATATATATATATATATAAGTATGTAAGAGTTAATCATCTAAGATCATCCAATATAATATAATTTATTCATCTTTAAATTTCTAATTTCAACACTCCATACCGAACCTTTTTAGTATGGTATCCATGTACATGGATTGGGAAAATCCCAACAGCCGCAAGACCTATCTCTATAGATCTTAATACCAAGTACATAGGTTGCTTCTCCCAAATCTTTCAAGGATAAGTTCTTGGATAACCATGCTTTCACTAATTGCAACAACGCAATGTCATTGCCAATCAGTAACAAATCATCGACATATAGAATTAAGAACACCATAGTACTTCCTAGTTCTTTTGGATATATGCACACTTCATTCGTGGTATGATAAAATCCAAAGTGTTTGATTACTTTATCAAGACATTTATTCCAACTTCTTGAAGCTTGTTTTAGACCATAAATGGATCTTAACAACTTTCATGCCATGCCCTCACTCTTACTAACGTCAAAACCCTAAGGCTGTGATGCGTAAATAGTCTCTTCTAAATCACCGTCTAGAAATGTCATTTTCATGTCCATTTGTCATATTTCATAGCCATAGAATGCAGCAATGGCTCACTTTATCTGAATGGACTTAAGCATTGCTATGGGAATTTTTTTTGTCATAATCAACACCTTGAATTTGATGAATTCCTTTCGCAACTAATTTAGCTTTATAAGTCTCCACTTGTTCATCCATATTTAGATTTTCTTAAAAATCCATTTACAACCGATGGGTTTTATCCCTTCGGCTATCTCATTCAAAGTCCATACTTTGTTTCCATACATGGAATCATTTTAGATTCCATAGCTCCAAGCTAAAGTATAGAGTATTTTCTCTGTAGTGCTTATTGGAATGAAAGAGGAGTGTCATCTACTGTTAGCACCAAAATTGGTCACTAACCTCGTTGAGAAAGATTGTGTAGAGATGTAAGTGATGAAGTTAAATTAAACAAGGAAGAATATGCTAATTTAAATGCAGAAAGTAAGAACACCGGATTTATAGTGGTTCAGCGTAACTGCCTACATCCACTTTGAGTTTTGATCTTTATTTCTTTCACAAGTAGGTGAATACAGATACAATCCATATATTAATGACTTGAATATAAGTTTGAACTGAAAATAATAAGTCTTGAAAGTGGCAGAGTCTCCTCATTGTTCTCCCCAAAAAAAGGTCCTTTTCACTGTGACCTTGCCCCTCTATTTATAGACAAAGATGGGCTGACTTCTCAGGTGGGCTCGGCGGCCGAACGTCCTGGCCCAAATAGAGTGGTCGCCGTATGCCGAAGCAAATAGGTCGAACACTTGGATGCCGAGCCACATGCTCCTGGCCGAACGATCCTTTTGGCCGGTCGATGCTCTCTGGCCGAACGTGCTTTCTGGTCGAACGATCCCTTTGGCCGAACGATCCTTTTGGCCGAACGATACTCTCTGGCCGAACGATGCTCTCTGGCCGAACTCTGGCCGAACAATGCTTCCTGGCCGAACGATCCCTTTGGCCGAATGATCCTCTCTGGCCGAACGATGGTCCTGGCCGAATGATATCTTTTGACGAACGATACAGCCATGCCGAGCAGTCGTATACGCCGAACGCCTTCTGATGCCGAATGCTCCTGGATGCCGAGTACCCCTGAATGCCGAGTACTCCTGGGTGCCGAGTGCTCCTGGATGCCGAGTACTCCTAGAACGCCGAGTGCTCCTGGATGCCGAGTGCTCCTGGATGCCGAGTGCTCCTGGATGCCGAGTACTCCTAGAATGCCGAGTACTTCTGGATGTCGAGTACTCCTAGAACGCCGAGTACTTCTGAATGTCGAGTGCTCCTGGATGCCGAGTACTACCCAATGCCGAGCACTCAGTTGCCTGGTCAAATCTCCAGGAAACACTTGCCCCCCAAAGTGTATCACGTGACCGAACGTGGTACGCTTTGAGTCATGTAACCTTCTCATCTCGTTTTGAATCCTTGACTAACCTCGAACGGAGATGCCTTTTTGAGAATTCCAGTGGTTTAGGTGCGTGCCGAGCGTGTTCTAAATGCCGAACAAGACATTCATAACCGAACATCCTTCAGTGTCGGACATCATTATACGCTGATGTCGAACGATGTGTCTTTGACCGGTTCCACCGGATGTAGCCTTTTCAACTTCTTCTGTTTTCCCTATAAAAGCCAACACCTCCTTCCTTCTTTCCCTTTTCACACTTCTAACACCTCTGCCTTGCACCTGCCGAAGCTACCAGCCAACATACAATTCGCCGATTCTTCCCAAGTCTTCACCTTACCAACTAGGTACCGATCCCTTCACCTAAATACAGTCTTTACGCTCGAACTCCCTTAATTGATGGGATAAATCGAGCCTTGTCTAAAGTGTCTAAAGAGTCACGCGACGAGGGTGGAAGGAAGAGTGAATAGAGATGGGTTTTCTAGGAAGTCATTGGTAGACGTACTGTGGTTCGGCATAAGTGTTTTATGCCGGACCAGATTGGAGGAAGTAGAAACATGGAGGAAGTAGGAGATGATTAGGGGCATCGAGCGGTATGGTCTGGTACGACTTGCCGAACGATTTTCCCTCGTGGTTCGGTGTGGATGGAGGAAGAGATGAGGCCATTGTTGAGGACAACGTGCTGATGGTCGTCTCAACCGAACAGTCACAAACGTCGTACCATACTTAGGCTAAAACATGCCGAACAAAACGAGGCCGAACACGACTTACATGCCGAACAACAACTTAGCCGAACCAAAATTTAGCCGAACAATGACTTAGCCGAACAAAGACTTAGCCGAACAATGACTTAGCCGAACAATGACTTAGCCGAACAAAGACTTAGCCGAACTTAGCCGAACAATGACTTAGCCGAACAATGACTTAGCCGACTAGTCGCAAATGCTGAACACTTATTAACTATATCTACTCGTATAGCAAAACAAGAAACATGGCCTAAGCATTCTAGCATATGTGAAGCCGACCCGGATCACTAACTTCCTAGCTTCAGTAAACATAAATCCGAACTTAGATTATCATACGTTTTCTGGATCCGGAATTGCAATCACCAAAAGGCAGGCTTCTGGGGACGGTCAACGATGACGGTCTTCGAAGGCGATGACTTGACGCTCAGTTTTATATCAACAACTTTGCGACCTTCAAACTTTCAACGCTTTTACATGATTGCTTGCACTAGTTCACACACCACATGGGGGGAATATGCGTGTTGTTAATTCTAACGTTGAACATTTTTCAAGTATAGTTTTCACAGGTACTTAGATAGATTCATTATTTATTGGGGATGTCTAAGAAGTCTAGCTCCGCCACTATATCTGATAGGCCTGGGCCGTCATCAAGGCAAGAAGCCGCTGATACTTCAAATCCGTCGACTTCCCCTGCCCATAACTTAGCACCCGATGCCCTAGAGGCAACAATTCTTTTAGACAATCCGATCGACTCACAAGCTTCGAAGATCAATGAAGCCGCACTTCGACGAATATGTTCCATCCATGGGATTCCTTTCGCCGATGTGCTAGTCCCTTCGCGACACGATCGTCCTCACCTGCCCCCGGTTGGATATACCACCTGCAACAAGTTCATGTGATGGATGGGCAGTGTGCCTCCATTCAATTTATTTCTTCGGGACGTGTTGCGGTACATAGACATTGCCCCGTCGCAGCTGCACCCGAACGGTCACGCGTTTCTATATGGGACCTACCTACTCTTCATGGCCGTCTTCTCTAGACCTCCAACTTCTGGCGACATCAGATACATTTATATGATCAAGAAACGGAAAGATAGCCCTTCCTTCATGTTCCTCGAGCCGTACCACAAATGCCAAATCTTGACAGGAGCATGCAGCAAATTCGCCCTGTACAAACAGGAATGGTTCTACGTGCGTTGCCCTCCTGGTTTTGCGAGGAGATGGGTTGAAGGCAGTAAGTCTCTTCGCTGAGTCATCATTTGTGTTTAATTGGAGTTATGCTTTTCCTAACTCCTCGTTTCATCTTTTCAGGTATCAACCCGCGTCCGGAGGGCCGAGGATTTTCTGAGGCCGTTGAGGCCATTAGAGCTCTTCCTGCCGAGGAACGAGACATCCGAACCATCATTTCGAATGAATCATTGTCGAGGTTCGGCTTGCTAGCCCCTGGTCGTCGGATTAGCCTCCCGGAGGGCGTCTCCATTCCCAAGCCAGCATCCGATAAAGGGAAAAAACAAGCTGGATCGTCATCACGCCACACTCCCGATGCGCACGAAGAGGGTGAGCACAAAGAGGACGAAGCTCCGGAGACTCAAGGCGAGAATGTGGGTCCCGCTTGGAATCCGGCGGTCGAAGTTCATGATATTGAAACGTCATCCTCCTTTTCGAAGGGAAAGAAAAAGTTAAAATACAAGATACGGAAGGAGAAAGTTGGCGGAACTTCAAAAGTTACGCCTATCCCGCCAGAGAAAGAGGCTTCCTCACAGCACATGGAGAGTTCTCTAAGGGGTTTGTCGAATCTTTCCATCCCCGACGATATACTTAATTACGGGTTTGACGATCCTGAAGCCCTCAAGTTTTCTTCGCCCGCTAGAGGCAATGCGGGAGTTCAACTCCCAGTCCAGGGAGATAATACTCCGATTAGTAAAGACAAAAGAACTGGTCTGTCGGGGGGAACACTAGGACACGCACGCACATACGCATTCCATCATACACTTCAAGTTCCTTTTTTTATTTCCCGGATTTTTCCTAACTCGTTGTTATCTCTATTCCTTGTAGGTGACATGGGGCACTCTCACGGACTTGATCGCCTTCACGGCTCTTCCATATTTCATCATCCCGGACGGGACTCAGGTTCGGGCAGACGCAGGGACAGAGATGATTACGAAGATAGAGACAACCGTCCCCGCGATTTGTCTTATCGTAATAAGGCATATTCCCAATCTTCACAGTCCTGTGATCCTCTTCCTCCAACCGAGTCGGATAGAGAGAAGTCTTCACAGAAGGGGTCCCAACCCGATGCTCCTCGAGAACAACACTCCGGTTCGTCGAGTACAAGGCAAATTCGGGAGCAACGAAAAAGAGCAGAACTTCCAAGGCCTCCTCCCCCTACTCTTGCGGTTGACCCAACTGTAGCAGAAAAGATGGTCGATCTCAAGGCCAAATTTTCAAAAATTTGCTTTGATGGTCTAAAATTCCTCCCAGCTATTCATCATATCCCTGGTCACGTGAAGCAGAGTGCCATTGCCTGTAACAACGACGTCTATGTTCAACATGACACGTTTGTACACTTGGTTGAAAAGATCTTGGAGGTGTCTGTTGAGCAACAATATGAGATTTATCATCTGAAATTGGAGGCTGGCTGTGACAAGAACATCATCAAGCATCAAGACGAAGAGCTCGCTTCGTATAAGTCGAAGCTGGAAGCCGCTGAGTAAAGCACAAAAGATACTGCTGAGGCAGTCACTCGTTTAGAGATGGCTCACAAGAAGGAACTTGATGAAGCAGTCCAGCGTAGCGGTGCCCTTGCCTTAGAAAAAGATTCTATCCAAAAGGAAAGGGACGCGCTCGCCATACAAGTCAAAGAGTTGAAAGAATTACTCTCCAAGGAGAAAGAGGATAAAGTAGCTGCTCAAGAAGAGTCACAACGATATTGTGACGAAATCGTTGCTACTCGGCTCCTGAAAACGAAGCTCGATGACGAACCTACAAGGGTTGAAAAAATGAAGAACGAAGCCCGTGAGGTGGGCAAAAGAAAAGCTGCGGAGGAGATCGACTCTCGCCTCGAGGCGGCCGCAGAAGCCGGTAGGGAAGAGGTCAAGTGTATGTTTGACCCGTTGATTGCTGATTATGGTGCCCGCGTCCTTATGCATCGTGACTTGACATTCTTGGGCGAGGGCTATCTCGAATCCCTAGCCGAGGCCTGGGAAACTTTAGTGAAGATCAGGAAAATCGACGGGCT
Organism: Allium fistulosum; assembly: GCA_030737815.1. NCBI lineage: Eukaryota > Viridiplantae > Streptophyta > Magnoliopsida > Asparagales > Amaryllidaceae > Allium > Allium fistulosum. The sequence goes on from CM060904.1 coordinate 1,228,047,842, forward strand.
CTGAGGAGGTTGATGAGGATGCCCTAGTGAAGGAATTTCTTAGAGGGAACGAGCCAGCGGACTTATCTGCAGCTTTGGCTCTTTATAGCAAAGGTCCTCCCCTACCATAAGAGAAAAATGATGAAGCTGGTCCATCTGGGGCTAAGACTACAGCTCCTCACGCTGCTGCTCCTCCTACTGCTCAATCGGCTGGTCGGCCGACACTCGACCCATTCGAGCAGCATGCCGGCTACGATCCTGAAGACCCCGGGCTTGGTGTTCATGTGCTATCCCCTATTCTAGAGGGCGAGACTCCATGCGCAACCAATAGCCAAACAGAACCCGGTAGGAAACTCTTCCTTTAGAAGCTAAAAGATCCGTCACTTTCTAGTAGCGGTTATTCGTCCTAATGTTCATTCTTTATGTTTTCATGCAGGCTTCTCTGATGCCGAGCCAACCCCGAGGAGCGATGACGCCAAGGAAGAGGCAGAGAAAACAAGCGAGGTTGCTCATGCGGGAGCTACTCCTGGCCCTGACGCTCAAGTGATCGGGGCGCTAGATGATGATAAGCTTGACACCTCATCTCCCATCGAAGGGAGTGATGAAATCGAAATCACTGGTGCCTCTGAACATACCTCGAAGATGAGCATGAAAGAGCGTCTCGCCGAAGAAGCGAAAAAGAAAGTCGAGATCAAAGTCGAGCCTGAAATTCTGGAACTCACCGACCCGCGGAACAGACCTTTGAAGATCATTCTCCCTGGTAAATTCAAACCGCTGAATGTTCTTTCTCCCCCTCCTGATTCCGCTTCTTTAGCAAGCAAGAAATCTAAGAAGAAGCGTGAGGGAGAGGAATCGTCGGAAACAACAAAGGAAGACAAGAAGAAGAAATCGAAGAAATAGTCGCTAAACTCGTTCAACGAGATTGTGCTTAGGTCTTGTAACTACTTTCATCTTTTGCTTCCGAAGTTTATGTAGGTAGGGTTTTGACTCCAAGTTTTGGAGGAATAATTGTGTAACCTCATTTTGGACTATTAAATAAAGTTTAGTTTCCTTAGCAGTTTGAGCGTTTCTTTTACTTTTACTCTTTCTTTAGCTTTCTGAATAACTGCGGTCAAAACTCAAGCACTTATGAGTTGTATACTTCTTGAGTACTTAGAATTTTTTCCTAAATTCGCGTTCCGGGGACTTATAGTAAGTTGACCCGCATTCAGGGGATTCGGAGATTGAGATTGTTAATACTCTAGTCCGTGTTCCGGGGACTTAGAGTACTCCGGTCCGCGCTCATGGGACTCGGAGATCGAAATCGTTTATACCCTAGTCCGCGTTCCGGGGACTTAGAGTACTCCGGTCCACGCTTTGGGGATTCGGAGATTTGAAATCGTTTATACTCTAGTCCGCGCTCCGGGGACTTAGAGTACTCCGGTCCGCGCTCCGGGGATTCGGAGGTTTGAAATCGTTTATACTCTAGTCCGCGCTCCGGGGACTTAGAGTACTCCGGTCCGCGCTCTGGGGATTCGGAGATTTGAAATCGTTTATACTCTAGTCCGCGCTCCGGGGACTTAGAGTACTCCGGTCCGCGCTCCGGGGATTCGTAGGTTTGAAATCGTTTATACTCTAGTCCGTGCTCCGGGGACTTAGAGTACTCCGGTCCGTGCTCCGGGGATTCGGAGGTTTGAAATCGTTTATACTCTAGTACACGCTCCGGGGACTTAGAGTACTCCGGTCCGCGCTCCGGGGATTCGGAGGTTTGAAATCGTTTATACTCTAGTCCGCGCTCCGAGGACTTAGAGTACTCCGGTCCGCGCTCTGTGGATTCGGAGATTTGAAATCGTTTATACTCTAGTTCGCGCTCCAGGGACTTAGAGTACTCCGGTCCGCGCTCTGGGGACTCGGAGGTTTGAAATCGTTTATACGAGTTCGTACATCGTACAGGATAATGTAGTTCTAGTAATTCACCACCCGACTATGAGGTATAGAGACATTGGTAGTTCGTGGAAAATACGGCTTCAAGCCTTTATTAATGAGAAACAACTAAACTGCTCGATTACATGGCTAAAAAGAAACTAAGTTATGACTGAATGAAAACATACAGGAAATAACTGTGCCTAAAACAGGAAAGAAACATACTAAATGTAATAATGCCGCAAATGTTCACTGTTCCACGCTCGGGGGAGTGTCACGCCATCAACGGTCGCTAGCTTGAATGTTCCCTCTCCAAGCTTCCGTTCAATGACGTACGGACCTTCCCAGCTGGGATTCATACGCGACGGTACCAGGAAAACTCGTTTCAAAACGAGATCACCCACATCAAAAATCCTTGGGCGGACTCTGCCGTCGTAGTAACGCTTGACTCGGTGCCTATGTGCTGCCGCCCTTAATTCGGCCTCTTCACGTTTTTCATCGATGCAGTCCAGTGATTCCAACAAGAGGTCCTGGTTTGTCTTGGGATCATAGTATGTCACTCGGTGTGATGGAACTTCAAGTTCCACGGGTATAACGGCTTCCGAGCCATACGCCAAGGCGAATGGAGTGTGGTCGGTCGCGGACTTGTGGGTGGTTCTATAAGCCCATAATGCTGTCGGGAGTTCATCTACCCACTTGCCTCCGAATTTCTCCAGACGCTTCTTCAGTATGGACTTGATTATTTTGTTAACGGCCTCGACTTGTCCGTTAGCTTTTGGGTGTGCAACGGCGGCGAACTTCTTCTCGATGCCATACTTTAAACAGAACTCTTTGAACTCTCTGCTTTCAAATTGCGTCCCGTTGTCCGTAATGATGGTGCGAGGGAGGCCAAAGCGGCATATAATATTTCATACAACGAAGTTAATGACCTTCTTAGAAGTGATTGTGGCCAAGGGTTTTGCCTCAGTCCATTTTGTGAAATAGTCGACTGCAACTATCGTGTATTTCGCACCACCTTTGGATATAGGCAAAGAGCCGATTATGTCGATTCCCCAGATTGCAAATGGCCAGGGACTAACCATTTGTGTGAGTTCCGTTGATGGAGTCCTCGGGATTTTCGCATATCTTTGACACTTGTCACATTTCCTTGCGTAGTCTGCAGCGTCCCGATTTACGGTCGGCCGGTAATATCCATAGCGGAGGATCTTTTTTGCTAGCGTTTGCCCCCTAGTATGGTCGCCACATTCCCCTTCGTGAACCTCTTTCAAGACCCGCTTTGTCTCATCATGAGCGATGCACCGTAATAAGGGGATTGAGAACCCTTTTCGATACATCAATCCATCCTGCATCACGTATCGCGCGGCCTTTCGAAGGACCTGTCGTCTTTCGCTCCTTTTTTCTGGTAAAGCCCCGGTCATCAGGTACAGTTTGAATGGGGTCATCCACGACTCCTTTTCGATTTCTGTTTCCAACACACGATCAACTTTCATCTCGTCTATGCTCGGGGCATGCAAGGCCTCAACAGGATACAATCCCATTTGCTGCGCATCGCCTGTGCTCGCATACTTAGCCAACGAGTCGGCTTCTTTATTCTGTTCGCGCGGGACATGCGAAATATCATAACGCTCAAGATTCGACAGAAGTTCTTAAACCAGAACAAGGTACGGAGCAAGCTTCTGTCCCTTTGCTTGGTAATCTCCCCACACTTGGTAAACCACCAGCTGTGAGTCACAAAAGATTTCAACTGATTTGATCCCGAGTTCTCCGATGAGCTTCAAGCCAGCAATCAGTGCTTCATATTCTGCTTCGTTATTTGTAGCTGGGAAATCGAGCTTCAAAGCATAACAAATCGATTGATTTTCCGGAGTTACGAGAACTACACCCGCGCCGGAGCAACGGTCGTTTGATGCCCCATCAGTGTATAATTTCCATCGAACGGGGGGCATAATGTTGTGACCATCTGGTTCGTCAGACACAGTAAACTCAGCAATGAAGTCTGCTAATGCTTGCCCTTGTATGGCTCTTCGTGGCAAGTAAGCGATATCGAACTGGCTCAACTCGATGTTCCATTTTAACAATCTTCCAGAAGTTTATGGTCGTTGGAGTACCTGCCGCAGGGGTTGATCGGTATAAACGCTGATTGAGTGTGCTTGAAAGTATGGGCGCAGCTTACGTGATGCAATCACCAAGCAATATGCCAATTTCTCAATTTTGGGGTAATTTCTTTCTGCCCCCGTTAAACGCTTGCTAACGTAATACACCGGCTTTTGGATTCGGTCCTCCTCGCAAACCAGAGCCGCACTTATCGCATGTGGGGATACAGCCAAGTATACGTACAGTATCTCATGGTCTACTGGTTTTGACAGCACTGGTGGACTCTCCAGATGCCTCACCAGATCCCGGAATGCTCCCTCACAGTCGGATGTCCACTCGAAGTTCCTCTTCCCTTTCTTTATTATATCAAAGAAAGGGATGCACTTGTCCGTGGCCCTGGATATGAATCCACTCAGCGCAGCTACTTTTCCATTCAAGCTCTGTACCTGTTTGATAGTCCTAGGCACTTTCACATCTCAAATAGCTTGAGTCTTTTCTGGGTTAGCTTCAATCCCCCTAGCGTTGACGATGAATCCCAAAAACTTCCCCGACGCAACGCCGAAGGAACATTTCAAAGGGTTGATCTTCATCCCATAGTATCTGAGTATGTCAAACATTTCAGCCAAGTCTCGAATGTGGTCGTTTGACTGTCGTGACTTCACGAGCATGTCATCCATATAGACTTCCATCGTTCTACCAAGCTGGTCTTTGAACATTCGATTCACCAAACGCTGATAAGTCGCTCCTGCGTTTTTTAGTCCGAAGGGCATTACTACATAGCAATATAGCCCGACATCTGTGACGAAGCTGGTGTGTTCTTGGTCCGGAATATGCATCGGGATTTGATTGTAACCCGAGTATGCATCCATGAATGATAACAGCTCGTGTCCGGCAGTGGAGTCGACCAACTGATCAATCCTAGGCAATGGGAAACTGTCCTTGGGGCACGCTTTGTTCAAATCGGAATAATCTACGCAAGTTCTCCATTTCCTATTTGCCTTTTTCACCAGCACGGGGTTCGATACCCATTCAGGGTAGAGGGCGTCGCGGACGAACCCATTGGTTTTGAGTTTGTCCACCTCCTCTCTGAGAGCAGCGGACCTCTCTGGGTCCATCCCTCTCCTTTTTTGTTTAACTGGGACGTATTTCGGGTCTATGTTCAACATATGACTCGTAATGGCAGGGGAAATCCCACACATATCAGAATGTGTCCAGGCAAAAACATCAAGATTCGCCCGGAGGAAATCACTAAGCTCTTCAGTCATTGCGGGGCCGAGTTGTGATCCAATCTTCAGTATTCGCGATGGGTCGTCTCGGCTGACTGAAATGTCAATTGTTAATTCAGCCGGCTCTGCCTTTTCTCCCCTGGGTTTCTCATCGTCGTCTCTCAGATCTATGTCTCTGAAGATCCGAGAATTATGCTCGAGCCAGGGCTCGGGCACTACTTGTCAATTATCCATATTAAGGATGCGGACTGGATTGTCTGCAACCTTTCCCTTCTCCCTCCGATGGGCCTCTCGGAGCTCAGCCACGTAACAGGCACGACCAGCCGCTTGGTCACCATGAACAACGCCTACTCCTTTGTCAGTTGGGAACTTCAAAGTTAAGCACCACGGGGCTAATGCTGCCCTAAACTCAGCCAGGGCCGGTCGGCCCAAGAAAACATTATATGGAGAATCCACATCCAAAACTACGAAGGGTAGGATTCGCACCCTCCGACGTTCGCCTTGTCCTAGTTCAACTGGTAACTCAACATAGCCCACTTCATCGGTCGTTGCGCCATTAAAGCCGTGTATGCAAGCTTTGGACGGTTTCAAGTCCTTTGTTTCCATTTTCATCTGGTCATAAGCCTTCTTGAAGATGATGTTGACAGAACTTCCACAATCAATCAAAATTCTTTTCCCATACGTCGGTCCGATCGTTGCAGATATGACCATCGGGTCGACGGTTGGAGCCTCCACTTGGTCAACATCTCTGTTTTTGAACACTATATCATCTATCATTACGCGTTGTTGCTTAGCAGGGGTCCCATCCTCCGTGTTCGAACAACATTCAAAATCTGCATGCTTCAGGGCACAAGCATACCGCTCCATCTCCTGCCAATTCTTATCCGCAGGGTGAGGCCCGCCGATGATCGTGTTTATGACTAGCCTACCCACAGTCTGGGTAGGTTCATCGGGATGACGCGGAGGTGGAGCACGACCTGGGTTGGATGTTCCCTATCCTCCTTCCTGAGGATCCTTCACAAATTCCTGGAGCTTTTTCTGCCTAATCAACTTCTCTATAGCGTCGTGTAGGTATCTGCATTCTTCCGTATTGTGCCCGTAGGTCTCATGGAAGCGGCAGTATTTTCCAGTTCGTTTATGTTCCTCGGTTGACTCTTTTGGGCATGGCTTTCTGTACTGAAAGGTATTGCAGGTTGAGAGGTAAATATTCTCAAGAGACGCATTCAGCGGGGTATATTCGTTGTAGGTCGGAATTCTTGACTTCCACTTCCCCACTTCTCTCTTCTTCCCTTGATTTCTTCCTCCGGACTCCTTAGGCTGTCCAGGCTTGTTTTGGACATTGACTTGGACCTTTCCTGTGTTGTCTCCGGACTGTTTCACAGCAATGTTGCTTTTCACGGATTCTTGGAAAGGTCCTGGTGCCTTATCTCGCCTTACCCACCTAGCTTCCTCTCTTCTTATGAACTGATGTGCCTTTGAATAAAAACGTTCTAGTGTGGTCGGAGGTTTTCCTGCCAACCAGTCTCCAAATTCAGAATCCGGATCCACACCTCTCATTACAGCCATTAGAATTGCGTGATCATTGGGATTACTGACTTCAGTTGCCGCAACATGGAATCTTTGTAAATATTCCTTCAATGACTCCCCAGGATTTTGGATTACACTCGACAGAGACATTACGTCCTTTGGACGAGTAGTGTGTATTCTGAACTGCTCAATAAACTTCTTTGCCAACTCCTCGAAATTGGATACGGACCGCGGAGGAAGTCGCGTAAACCACATAGTAGCGATCCCAGATAGAGTGATCGGAAAGCATCTACACTTGGTAGCATCATTTGCTCTAGCTGAATCCATCATCCACTCGTACCTCATGGCATGCTGTCTGGGGTCAGTCTTTCCCTCATACGCAGGGATAGTAGGCATACTAAACTTTCTGGGGTACGCCGCCTGCAGCACAACATCTGTGAATGGAGGATGACTTCTTGATACTCCCCAATCATCATTCGATAAGCCTTGATTTTCTTTCATCAATTGCCTGACCATGGCTGTCAGATCTGGTGTTTATATGGAAGGTGGAAGGTTGGAGTCTGTTCTACGTGACTGGCCAGGCTGATGCCTCCTCTCCTGGCGATCTGCCAAACGTGCATCTTGAGGTTCGACATCGTTAGCGTTTTGATGGTCTAGGCCTCCAGCCTCCACCTGCACTCCAGTTCCTAGGTTTCCAGCTCTGGCTTGGTCACGGTCTCCTGCTGTCTGAACAGCAGCACCTGCCCACGCAGCTTCAGTCTTACGGCGTCTGCGCCTGGGAGGTTCATCAGAGGAAGTTGAGCTGTCGGATGAGGAATAAGGAGCGGGATTGCCCCCAGCATTCTGTTGCTGCTGTTGAGTGAGTTGTGCCATCAGGTTGGCATTAGCTTGCATCTGCTCTCGTAGTTGTCTCCTGCTTTCCCTGAGTTCTCTCATCAAGTCGTTGAACTCTATTCTGGTGACAACTGGAGTCTGGTCCTGGGCGGCAATTCCTACACCCGGAATCGCTGGCTGATTACTAGGTCCTGCTTGTTGCACGCTAGCAGTCTCATGGGCATCCACATTATGAGAAGCTGACCTGGTACGTGGTCTTTCCATTGTAGAGTTATTGGTATGAACTCTGAGTAGAATCAACGGATGTCCTATCAATGAGTCGGATCTTCTTTGGGGGATTTGTTCAATCCAGTAGCTTCAAAGTAGATCCTTGAGGTCTGAGAATTCAATTTTCAGTGAAAGCACCAAAGTGTTAGCACCAAAATTGGTCACTAACCTCGTTGAGAAAGATTGTGTAGAGATGTAAGTGATGAAGTTAAATTAAACAAGGAAGAATATGCTAATTTAAATGCAGAAAGTAAGAACACCGGATTTATAGTGGTTCAGCGTAACTGCCTACATCCACTTTGAGTTTTGATCTTTATTTCTTTCACAAGTAGGTGAATACAGATACAATCCATATATTAATGACTTGAATACAAGTTTGAACTGAAAATAATAAGTCTTGAAAGTGGCAGAGTCTCCCCATTGTTCTCCCCAAAAAAAGGTCCTTTTCACTATGACCCTGTCCCTCTATTTATAGACAAAGATGGGCTGACTTCTCAGGTGGGCTCGGCGGCCGAACGTCCTGGCCCAAATAGAGTGATCGCCGTATGCCGAACCAAATAGGCCGAACACTTGGATGCCGAGCCACATGCTCCTGGCCGAACGATCCTTTTGGCCGGTCGATGCTCTCTGGCCGAACGTGCTTTCTGGTCGAACGATCCCTTTGGCCGAACGATCCTTTTGGCCGAACGATACTCTTTGGCCGAACGATGCTCTCTGGCCGAACTCTGGCCGAACAATGCTTCCTGGCCGAACGATCCCTTTGGCCGAACGGTCCTCTCTGGCCGAACGATGGTCCTGGCCAAACGATAGCTTTTGACGAACAATACAGCCATGTCGAGCAGTCGTATACGCCGAACGCCTTCTGATGCCGAATGCTCCTTGATGCCGAGTACCCCTGGATGCCGAGTACTCCTGGTTGCCGAGTGCTCCTGGATGCCGTATACTCCTAGAACGCCAAGTGCTCCTGGATTCCGAGTGCTCCTGGATGCCGAGTACTCCTAGAACGCCGAGTACTTCTGGATGCCGAGTACTCCTAGAACGCCGAGTACTTCTGAATGCCGAGTGCTCCTGGATGCCGAGTACTACCCAATGCCGAGCACTCAGTTGCCTGGTCAAATCTCTAGGAAACATCTACTAAGACGCAATCCTCTTTCTCACCATCCATGAGAAAACCGTAATATCTCTCTAGCGCTTGAGATTCCTATTAGATCTTTTTATAGACTCCACTTTTCATATAATAGTGAATTTGATTCACCCATTGGATCGGCCTTTATGTTAATTTCTTGAACCTCATCTAATTCTACAACTTTGTTGTTAATTTCCTTTGATAGAAATTCCTTTTCTAAAAAGACAGCGTGTGCGAAAATAATAACTTTTTGTCCCTCGGTGTTGTAGAAAATATATCCATTAAAATTCTTTGGATATTCAATAAATTTACGCATAGTTGATCTTTCCTCAAGTTCGTTGAGACCCATGTTCTTGATGTAGGCTGGACAATCCAATACCTCAAGTTCGTTGAGACCCATGTTCTTGATGTAGGCTGGACAATCCAATACCTTCAAATAATCGAGGTGAGGTTTCTTCCTATGCCACATCTCATACGGTGTCATAGGCACAAATTTAGTGGTTATCAAATTAAACATATGCATTGTGGTTTCTAGCACATATCCCAAGTAGGAAAGAGGTAACTCATCTTTACTCATCATGGAACAAACCATATATATTAGGTTTCAATTCCTTCTCTCCTAAACACTATTGTGTTGCACAGTATAGGGTGGAGTATCCTGAGAGATAATCCCATTATCTTTAAGTCCAACTAGAGCCCTTTTTCAACATACTCACCTCCACGATCAGATCGAAGCTGTGTAGTTAAAGCACTTAGCAGTTCTATAGCGGTGAAGGTGAAAAAATTTATTGCGGGGAGAACGCGAGGATATAGCTGATAATAGAGGAGGTGCAAAAAGCTTCATTAGATATAAAAACAAATATTTAAAGTTAATTTATTCTTATTCTCACATCATTTGTGTAGGAGATAGCAATGTTTATTGATATAATATAATAAAATCGAAGAGCGTTAGTTTATTCTTATTCTTATTCTCACATCATTTGTCGATTTGGTTTAAAAGAGAACCAGTCAAATCAACCGTTTTATACTGATGTTGCTAAAGCGGGTACTAAAAAGCCTTAATTTATCGGATGTAGCGGAAATAGCAGGGCTTAAAGCGATTCTACTATTCAATAGTACTAAATTGAAAAAGGCATAGCGGTCGAAGAGCGTTATGCTATATCGGGGGTTTTACGGGGCTTTGACTGCACAGGATCTAAGTATTTTAATCTTATGGTTCATTTGATTTTGGACCTCATTCTTATACTCCTTAAATTTCCCATAGACTTCGCATTTGTTCTTCATAAGGTACACATATCGTAGTCTTGAGGAATTATCGATAAAAGTTTCAAAATAAGAAGCATTATCTTTGGTAACTATAAGCATTGGACCAAATATATTGGTATGATAAGACCTAAGAGTTCATTAACCATTACTACCATTAAAGGGGTGCTTGTCATTTTTCTTTTAAGATATGATTCACACATATCAAATGATTCAGAATCAAATGATGGTTGAAAACCTTTAGTTTTCAATTTGTGTAGTCGTTTCTCACTTATATGACCTAGCTTACAATACCATAAATAATTATTATAAATGTCAACATTAGAATAATTATTGACAGCACACACATGACTACAATTAAACACATATGTGCTATTATCCAAAATACCACTGCAGATTTTATTTCCATAAAACTTAATTTTCACAACATAATGAAAAACAAATCCAATCTAATACAATCTGAACATAGAAATTGTTCCATAAATAAAGTTTTTAATATAATTGAAATTATTCAAAATTAAATCTGATCCATTAGGAAAACCCAGGTGATAGTCTCCAACTACAGTTGCGTCTAATAGAGGTCATCAACAACTTGAAGTCTCATCTCACCCTTTGCTACATAATGCCCACTCCTAAGTCTCTGTAATGAATTATAGATATGAGTTTCAAATCCAACATCTAGAAACCAAGATAGTTTATTGATTGCAAAATAGTTTTGAATCATAAATATATCTGTATGAGCGATAAAACCATTATGTTTCTTCTTTTTGACAATTTTTAGGTAATCGGGATGGTTTAATTTCCAGTGCTCCTTCTAGTGACAGTGATGACACTCACCCTTGTCATTTAGAGCGCTCTTCTTATTCTTCATTTTAACCTGTTTTTTTCTTCGAATCATTCAAAGATGATGCCTTCCTTTTTATCGCAAGCACTGCATCTTAATCCTTGGATAAAGACTTGGTTGATCTTAGCATATTGAGTAGCTCTAAGGGGCTTACATTTAACTGGCTCATATTGTTGTTCAATATGAACGACTCAACTATGGAATAAGAGACCCTAAGATCAAGTCCACTTGAAGTTTGTTGCTTATCATGATGTCCAACTATGAAAGTCTATCAATATAGCCATTCATCATTAAGATGTACTGATCCACATGCATGCCCTTCATTGTCTTCTTATTGAAAAACTTCTTAGTAATCTCGTACCTTGAGAAAGGATATTATTCCCCAAACAATGATTTGAGGCTATTGAAGATTTAACGGACATACATGTTTTTGTGCCATCTTTGCAACGATTTGTCTAATATCAATAGTACGTAAACTTGGGCACTTCTAGGTCTACAACCCATTTGTTATAAGTAATTATTACTTCAAGATCAGCATTTTTAACGGTGTTTTTTAGGTTAAGTTATTTATGACCATAAACGTTTCGTAGGCTATTATTAGTTTGATTGCTCTTAGCCAGTCTATGTCATTAGGCCCAGTGAGATTGTCATTTTAAGAAAACAAATTAGGCATGGACATTTTTCTACAAATTTAATTTAGGTAGATTAGGACATTTAGACATGGTAAATGATTTATATTATTAGTAAGGTTAAACATAATATTTCAATTTACTAATAAGCTTCCACTAGACTTTTATGTTTCTCAAACCCTAAGAGGAACATAGTAATCTTTCGATTTCTCTAGTGGGTGTTAGGATTCGCATGCCTTGGAATTCTGACCTTGAGGAAAGCTCAACAAGTCATAGGTCCACCTACGATGGATAACACCTTATCGGTTGTATCATATACAACTCATAACCTTTGGATTTTGTCCAAATCTCATCTTTACCTTGAGGAAAGCTCAAAAAGGAGAGATTATTTACTCTTACTTACCATTTTGCGATGTCCTTAGCATAATACACGTACTTGAGGAAAGCTCAACAAATATGTACATGTACCTTACCTCGACTAGTCAATATATTAATAGTGCTACATATAACATCTTTAGCTTTAGGATAGTTCAATAACTAAAGAGTATGTCAGTAATTGTGACGACCACCCATGACCCCCGCACTGAATCTAGAGATAGTGCGCTGTAAAGCGTGCCAGGCAGCCATGGACGATTGTCAGGGTAAATTAAAAACAGCAGAATCTATCGTATAACTCACAGCGCATGGATAAAATACAATAGAACATATATATAGTGAAGCTTCACAGAATAGAATGTCATCATATAAACTTCATAATAGTTGAATACAAACATCTGAATAGTCAATACATCAAGCCTCACTACATATCACTCAGAGAATTATACAAGCAGCGGAACATCCAGTACATATAGTAAGAAAATAATATGCAAGCCTCCAGCTCGTCTTCGTCATCAGCATCGTCGGAAACTAAGAACAGCACCTGTCACCTGCTACCTAGTCTGCCCGTCCCAAAATGGACGAACAGCCCAAGGCAATAAGAGTTAAACATAAAGCCTTGAGTCAGACAACAGTCTTAGTGAGCGGTAAATTAACTAACAACATACCAAAAGAGCATAAAGGAAAATGGAATAGGAATCCAACCCTCCCACTTCACCTCTTTCTACAGTGATAGCCCCCGGACACACACTAAGCAGAAACAAACATAGCAAAGCAAACATTTAAAGTAAAGCAATTATCACTCGAGTCAAGGGCGATGTTTTCCAAGTACAAACCCCGAAGGCCTAAACCAAGATTAGATAAGAACCCAGAAAATACCGCTCTTGAGACCGAATGACGATACAACCAAACATCCATGACTCTGGCTATCACTGTTATCATTGCTTAGATATCACCGTTAATTGAATGACCGGCACATTCTTTCAGCCGTCCGTCAAGGGTTAATGGCAACCCCGGTTCTAGACATAACTCCGCACGTCGTCGCAGCTCGTGCCTAGGACTATCGAATCTGCCCAGAGTACTTGACTACCAATCAGTAGTCTTTAGGGACTATCGAATCTGCCCAGCGTACTCTTGCTTTGAGCATGCTAGAACCTTCAACAACGATGAAATCTCAGCCTTCTAGTCATCCTCCTCGACGACTATTTCCATACTAGCTCAAGCGCCTCTCGAGCAAACCATTATCCTCAAACTCGAACCATTTCACCGAGTTATCAACATGGTTGGAATGATCCCGTCTGGATTAGACCAAGACTATCTCATATCATGCCTCACTTCATCACATCCTAGCAAAGCCTCATCTCAACATCATCATCATCAAATCTATCCATATGAGCTTCATCATCCGCTACATATGCCACGAGCAGCTTTCCCAATTCAAGAGCCTTTCCCTTAGCTTTTGAATCATCTTCGACCATCTTGTCTAAATCAAATCATCAATCAACTAATTCATAACAATTAACCAAGTCAATCATTAATCGAAGTAATCAGACATTCAAACATGATCTAATAAACAATTATAACTATAATGGCAATCTTGTAAATAAAGAGTCGAAATCTAACAAGCATGAAAACATGAGTAATATCTCTATAACTTGATGAATGAACTTGCATAGGTTAATCATGTAGTAAAATGGATGTCAAACCATCATGAACAATAGATCTACACTTAAGTTTATGGAAATGCATGGAAATCACTAATTTAACACCAAATCAAACCAACGATCCGATATACTCCTTTGGATCCGTGTGAGAGATAATCACCACTCACCAAATCACCTAAACACCTCAAAAGCAACACACTTCAGATCTGGACAGCGAAGGATCTAACTCGATCTATCAAAATCCCGCTTCAAACGATGAAATCACTCTTCGAAGAATGTAGATCTTCAACTTTAGCTCTTGGATCTTCGATCTTGGATGGAAGGAAGTACTAAATCAAAGTGGAGAAAAGAAGTGAAGAAGTGTAGAACTCGAGCTCTCAAAATAGCAGCACTTCGTCGCTTCAAAATCCGGATCCCAAAAAGTGAAGAAATGGACGTGTATTTATAGGCTGGAAATTCCTTAAGTCGTCTGCTCCTTAAGTCGTCCACGACTTAAGAAAACCCTACGACTTAACTGTCTCCGACCTACGACTTAACGAACCCTACTACTTAAGCCATAACACATGCGCGCGCGAACCAGGACTCAACGACTCAACAATCCTACGACTTAACCTTGCGCGACTTAACACATATGCGCGACCTAACGACTTATCAACAGTCGCAACCTAACACACAAGCGTGTTACTCCTTAAGTTGTTTAGACGACTTAACAACTTACGACTCAACAGAGATGCGACTTAACGACTCACGACCTAACACTCTTAGGTCGTCTAACGACCTAACTACGCTCATCATACTAACATAGGTCGTCTACGACCTAACTAAACACGCCATAGCAACTCAACGACCTAACACCTTAACTCGTCCACGACTTAACTACACACACAGGGTCTTACGACCTAAACTTCAACGACTTATCCCATAATTCTTAAGTCGTTAACCCGCTTAACCCCATAGGTCGTTAACTCCCCTGAGCCACTAACTCTTAAGTCGCCAATTACTTAGGTCGTTAACTCGCTAACTCCTATATCCTTAAGCCGCTAACTAACTTAACTCGTTAACTCCTAAGTCGCCAACTTCCTTAGGAAGGTCAAATCCTATAGGTCGCTAAACCCCTTAAGTCGCTCCACGACCTAACTTCCTTTACGACCTAAGTCCCATCACGACCTAACTACCACACGACTTACTCTACGAACGACTTAACAATACCATCAATCTAATGACAACAGTTTTACGATGTTTCGATCCGTAAAAATACGGGTCGTTACATTCTCTCCCCCTTAGGAATTTCGCCCCCGAAATTCCAAGCAAACACAAGCAATCAAAAACTATTCTGCATGCCTACCATCCATAGCAATCAACAAACCATGCGTCCAATTCTAGCCTAGCATGCAGAATTCTAGAACTAGAACAAGTTACAATGTCGTGAGATGCCATGACACCTTATGGCCATACCTTGAAGAGTTCAGGATGGGCTGCCTTCATCCTCTCTTCCACCTCCCATGTACAATCGTTAACATCATCACTCCATTGTACCTTGAGCAACCTAACTACCTTCCTCTTAAGATGTTTCGTGTCAGTTTCCACAACACGAAGCGGCCTACGAGGTCTCTCAACAACTGGATCTACCTCAAAATCTTCATAGCTATCAACAGAAACCACTGTATTCAAGTCGTGCACATACTTCCGTAGATACGATACATGAAAAACATTGTGCGCACTCGACATCTTTTCTGGTAACTCCAATCTGTAGGCGAGCTTTCCAATTCGTTCGATGATCGGGAATGGTCCAACAAACCTCGAAGTCAATTTTCCTTTCTTCCCGAATCGAATAACATTCTTCAGTGGAGAAATCTTCACAAAAACCATATCACCTACGTCGAATTCTAAATCCTTACGACGTTTATCGGCATAACTTTTCTGACGGTCTTGGGCTGCCTTCATTCGTTGCCGAATGATCTCTATGCAATCCGAAGTCTGTCGAATCATCTCTGGCCCAAGCATCAGCTTTTCTCTGGTCTCTAACCAACATGTCGGAGAGTTACACGGTCTTCCATACAATGCCTCATATGGTGCCATACCAATGCTTGACCGGTAACTGTTATTATACGAAAATTCCACCAAATGAAGGTGATCTTCCCATCATCCTCCGAAATCCAAAACACAATCTCTGAGGAGATCTTCCAAAACTCGGTTGACTCTCTCGGTCTGACCATCTGTTTGAGGGTGATAAGTTGTACTCAAACACAACTCGGTTCCCAAAACTTCCTGAAAGCTCTTCTAAAATCCACTAGTGAACAATGGATCTCGATCGCTCACTATACTCTTCGGAATACCATGGAATCGAACTATCCACTTAACATACAACTCAGCCAACTTTGATGCAGTCCTAGTCGATCGAATAGGAATGAATCTTGCACTCTTAGTCAGACGATCTACAATGACCCAAATTCCTTCATTTCCCGTTCTTGTTCTAGGTAGTCCATCAATAAAATCCATCGATATTTGCTCCCACTTCCATGTAGGAACTTCTAATGGCTGAAGCAATCCACTTGGCTTCTTCTGCTCGGCTTTTACCAACTGGCAGTTCATACACTTGGAAATAAAATTTCCAACATCCTTCTCCATACCTTCCCAGTAATAGGTTGAAAGGTTCTCTTCATATCCCGATACATCTTGTTTCCACCTGGATGAATTGTCAACTTCGAGTGATGACTTTCCTTCAAAACTTCATTTCTCAATTCATCTATATCGGGAACAACTAGTCGTCCTTGCTTCCGAAGCCAACCCTCTCGATCGACCTCGAATCCTTTATCCTTTTCTAGGTCAAATCCAGATTCCAAATCACGGATAATCTTGACAAGCTTATCGTCTCGCTTTTGGCTCTCGCCAATCCTTTCCACAAGAGTAGGTCTTATTGATAAGTTTGCCAACATCTTAGGTTTCAATTCACATCTGGGCCTGAAGTCAAATCCAGCTAAATACTCGAGACTCTTCCATTCTGAAAACATGACTCCCAATCCTGCATGTCTTCGACTTAACGCATCTGCACTTAGCATCCCATTTGAATACTTGGTTCTTTTTCGTCAATCCTGTCAATGGTGCAGCCACCTTGGAGAAGTCTTTGATAAATTGACGATAATATCCTGCTAATCCAAGAAAACTTCTCACATCCGATGCATTCTTAGGTCTAACCCAATCCTGGATTGTTGCCACCTTAGCGGAATCAACCGCTATTCCATTTCCAGAAATAATATGGCCTAAGAACCTCACTTCACTCTTCCAGAAGTGACACTTCGAAAACTTAGCCTTCAGCTGATGTTTCCGTAAGATTTCCAAAACAATACGCAAGTGCGTCTTGTGCTCTTCTTCAGTTCTGGAATAAATCAGAATATCATCCACGAACACTAGCACAAACTTGCTCAACTGATCTCTGAACACTCTATTCATAAGATCCACAAAATATTCTGGCGCATTAGTCAATCCAAACGGCATCACCAGCCACTCAAAGAAACCGAATGGTGTCCGAAAAGCAGTCTTCGGCACACTATCCTTAGCCACTCTCAACTGGTGAAATCCCGTTGCCAAATCCATCTGAGAAAACACCTTAGCTTCGTGAAGCTGATCAAACAAGTCATCTATTCTCGGCAATGGATACTTGTTCTTCTTAGTCACCTTATTCAGCTCACGATAATCCACACACAACCTCAACGATCCATCTGCTTTGGTTGCAAACACAACTGGTGCACCCCATTCGGACACACTACGTCGAATGAATCCTTTCTGTAAAAGATCATCAACCTACACCCTCAACTCCTGTTGTTCCCTAGGCGCCATCCGCCTAAGAGGCATCACAACAAGTATGGCTCCTTCAACTAGAACGATACGAAACTCGATCTCTCTATGCGGCGGTAACCCTTTGACCTCATCAAAGACATCCTCAAATCCATTAGCGATTGGCATAGATGACAGTCCATCCCGTGGAACAACCAGCGAATACATGAAGCTCATGAAGACGCCTTCTTCATGCTTACATCGTATCACAATCTTTCACCCCTCCACATTCTCGACTGTCACTTCCAACCTTTCACAATCAACCTTTGCCGCATACTTCCTAAGCCAGTCCATACCCAAAATAATTCTGAACCCCGCAAAGTTCAGAACAAAACAATCACAAACAAAAGAGCAATCATGACTCGATACAATCAGACCACGGTATAACATACACAAACAAGATGAACCCCCAACTGGATTAGTCACAACCAATGGCCTATCAACAATATCCGGTTCTAAACCTAACCGGCCTACAAGCTCATTACAAACAAACGAATGTGACGCCCCAGTATCAAATAGCACTCTAACTGGAACACCACATAGGAAAAGAGTACCTTGAACCACTACACTCTTTCCTTTCTCTTCAGCGGTAGGAGCTTTCAAAGATGATGGAATAGCTCCCAAAGCATAAGCTTGCACAATCTGCTTGTCCTTCTGCGGTTCTGGACAATTCTTCCTAACATGCCCCGGCTTTTCACAGTTGTGGCACTTCACTGGCACCTTCGGATTCTTGCAATCTCTAGAGAAATGGCCCTTCTGCTGACAATTGTAGCAGGTCACTTCGCCCTTCGGCTTCTTCTGGCCATCCCTACCATTTTGCTGCTGCTGCTTCCTCTTCTTATTTCCACCCTGCTGTGGTTTAGACTCTCCCCTGGTCACAACAACAACAGATCCCTCTTTAGGAAACAGATTCTCATGCCTGAGAGCTTTCTCCACAAGCTTCTCGAATGAATCATCCAAATGATCCACCAACTGTCTTCCAAGATAACTGTCCAAGCCTGTCACAAACTTCTCGTTCTTCTGGTACGAAGATTCAATATACGACCGAGCATACTTGGACAAAGCTTCAAACTCAGAAACATACTCAAGAACTGGTCTTCCTCCTTGCTTGAGCTTCACAAACTTCTTGAACAGAACAGACTTCTGAGCTGTAGAAATGAACTTAGCTTCAAATCTGGCTTGGAATTGCTCCCAAGTAATCTCTTCCTCCGGAGTATCAATGGTGATAGAGTTCCACCAATCAGAAGCTCTCCCTTGAAGCTGTCTTGATGCTAACTTCCTCTTAGTTGCATCCTCGATTCCCAAATCACTAAAAATCCTTCTACAAGCATCTATCCATCTCTGGACTTCAATGGTTGGTTCTATTCCCAAGAAAACCTTCCCTCCAAGAGCAGTATAGTCTTTACACAACTTAGCAAAATCCACTGGTTTCGGAGTTTGGACTTGAACTCCAACATCAACTGCTGTCCCCGGAACTGGTATCCTTCTCATGATCGAAGTCATCATAGCTTCGAACATAGCTGCATAATTAGCAGTCCCCTCAGCAGCACGACCTTCCCTAGCAGCTGGTCTCCCACTTCGACTCATCCTTAATATCTATAAAAAGGAATGATTAGCACACATTGAGAAACAACTGCATAAAGGACTCAAACTCTACTAGGCTACTATATTATAAATAGTAATCATCCATCAAAATACAATTACGTCTCTCATACGTAGTTATGTCAGCGAGCGTTGGGTAAAATCGATTAACCAATGCTCTGATACAAAATGTGACGACCGCCCATGACCCCCGCACTGAATCTAGAGATAGTACGCTGTAAAGCGTGCCAGGCAGCCATGGACGATTGTCAGGGTAAATTAAAAACAGCAGAATCTATCGTATAACTCACAGCGCATGGATAAAATACAATAGAACATATATATAGTGAAGCTTCACAGAATAGAATGTCATCATATAAACTTCATAATAGTTGAATACAAACATCTGAATAGTCAATACATCAAGCCTCACTACATATCACTCAGAGAATTATACAAGCAGCGGAACATCCAGTACATATAGTAAGAAAATAATATGCAAGCCTCCAGCTCGTCTTCGTCATCAGCATCGTCGGAAACTAAGAACAGCACCTGTCACCTGCTACCTAGTCTGCCCGTCCCAAAATGGACGAACAGCCCAAGGCATTAAGAGTTAAAACATAAAGCCTTGCGTCAGACAACAGTCTTAGTGAGCGGTAAATTAACTAACAACATACCAAAAGAGCATAAAGGAAAAAGGAATAGGAATCCAACCCTCCCACTCCACCTCTTTCTACAGTGATAGCCCCCGGACACACACTAAGCAGAAACAAACATAGCAAAGCAAACATTTAAAGTAAAGCAATTATCACTCGAGTCAAGGGCGATGTTTTCCAAGTACAAACCCCCAAGGCCTAAACCAAGATCAGATAAGCACCCAGAAAATACCGCTCTTGAGACCGAATGACGATACAACCAAACATCCATGACTCTGGCTATCACTGTTATCATTGCTTCGATATCACCGTTAATTGAATGACCGGCACATTCTTTCAGCCGTCCGTCAAGGGTTAATGGCAACCTCGGTTCTAGACATAACTCTGCACGTCGTCGTAGCCCGTGCCTAGGACTATCGAATCTGCCCAGAGTACTTGACTACCAATCAGTAGTCTTTAGGGACTATCGAATCTGCCCAGCGTACTCTTGCTTTGAGCATGCTAGAACCTTCAACAACGATGAAATCTCAGCCTTCTAGTCATCCTCCTCGACGACTATTTCCATACTAGCTCAAGCGCCTCTCGAGCAAACCATTATCCTCAAACTCGAACCATTTCACCGAGTTATCAACATGGTTGGAATGATCCCGTCTGGATTAGACCAAGACTATCTCATATCATGCCTCGCTTCATCACATCCTAGCAAAGCCTCATCTCAACATCATCATCATCAAATCTATCCATATGAGCTTCATCATCCGCTACATATGCCACGAGCAGCTTTCCCAATTCAAGAGCCTTTCCCTTAGCTTTTGAATCATCTTCGACCATCTTGTCTAAATCAAATCATCAATCAACTAATTCATAACAATTAACCAAGTCAATCATTAATCCAAGTAATCAGACATTCAAACATGATCTAATAAACAATTATAACTATAATGGCAATCTTGTAAATAAAGAGTCGAAATCTAACAAGCATGAAAACATGAGTAATATCTCTATAACTTGATGAATGAACTTGCATAGGTTAATCATGTAGTAAAATGGATGTCAAACCATCATGAACAATAGATCTACACTTAAGTTTATGGAAATGCATGGAAATCACTAATTTAACACCAAATCAAACCAACGATCCGATATACTCCTTTGGATCCGTGTGAGAGATAATCACCACTCACCAAATCACCTAAACACCTCAAAAGCAACACACTTCAGATCTGGACAGCGAAGGATCTAACTCGATCTATCAAAATCCCACTTCAAACGATGAAATCACTCTTCGAAGAATGTAGATCTTCAACTTTAGCTCTTGGATCTTCGATCTTGGATGGAAGGAAGTACTAAATCAAAGTGGAGAAAAGAAGTGAAGAAGTGTAGAACTCGAGCTCTCAAAATAGCAGCACTTCGTCGCTTCAAAATCCGGATCCCAAACAGTGAAGAAATGGGCGTGTATTTATAGGCTGGAAATTCCTTAAGTCGTCCACGACTTAAGAAAACCCTACGACTTAACTGTCTCCGACCTACGACTTAACGAACCCTACTACTTAAGCCATAACACATGCGCGCGCGAACCAGGACTCAACGACTCAATAATCCTACGACTTAACCTTGCGCGACTTAACACATATGCGCGACCTAACGACTTATCAACAGTCGCGACCTAACACACAAGCGCGTTACTCCTTAATTCGTTTAGACAACTTAACAACTTACGACTCAACAGAGATGCGACTTAACGACTCACGACCTAACACTCTTAGGTCGTCTAACGACCTAACTACGCTCATCATACTAACATAGGTCGTCTACGACCTAACTAAACACGCCATAGCAACTCAACGACCTAACACCTTAACTCGTCCACGACTTAACTACACACACAGGGTCTTACGACCTAAACTTCAACGACTTATCCCATAATTCTTAAGTCGTTAACCCGCTTAACCCCATAGGTCGTTAACTCCCCTGAGCCACTAACTCTTAAGTCATCGCTTCCCTTAAGTCGCCAATTACTTAGGTCGTTAACTCGCTAACTCCTATATCCTTAAGCCGCTAACTAACTTAACACGTTAACTCCTAAGTCGCCAACTTCCTTAGGTCGGTCAAATCCTATAGGTCGCTAAACCCCTTAAGTCGCTCCACGACCTAACTTCCTTCACGACCTAAGTCCCATCACGACCTAACTACCACACGACTTACTCTACGAATGACTTAACAATACCATCAATCTAATGACAACAGTTTTACGATGTTTTGATCCGTAAAAATACGGGTCGTTACAGTAATCAATTCATATATAAATGATAGAGGATGACTCTTATATTAAATATTCATAATCTTTAGTATATTTTTTTATTGATATCGACTTTTACAATAATGTACTTCTTGTGAAATATCCTCATGATTCAAGTATCAAAGACATCTGAAATCATGGTATATGTACTGTATGTATGTATGTATTTATTCCTTAAATTTAATTGGGTTTATTACAGTTCCACCTTTTATTATCCATTTATGTTATATAAGTTTAATTTATGTATAACATTTTATAATTTTAATTACCTCATATGCTTATGTATAAATTTATATTAATTTTATTAATTAAATCTGATTTAATTAATTTAACTAACAAATTAATAAATATTTTAATTAATCTTATTTTATTTATTTTAAACATTTTAAAATTTAATGTATATAATATAATAATTATAGTAATATACATATACCATAATACATGTATATTATTGTATTCATTAATTAACATTTAAGTAATATAGTTAACTAATTTTTTTTAATAAAATTTAATTAAATTCAAAAATTATTTATTAATTACCTTAAGCATTTAAAATAAATTTAAATATACCATTATATATGTTTTTAATTTAATCAATTAACTTTTAATTAATTGTTTATTTAGTTAATCTAATTAAATATTATTATTATTTTTCAAAAATAATTAACTATTTTTCAAAACATTTTTGAAAAATATTTTATAACATTTATAAAATTTCTTACATATTTTAAAATTAACCTTTTAAATATAAAATATTATTTATAATTTCAAAACAGATTTTGAAAATTAGCCCAAATCCAATTCAGACCTTTATTTTAGGGATAATCTTTAGGCTTAACTAATCTTTCTTGCTAGGCCAGTTGCCAAGTAGGGCAGAGTACCTAATTACCCAAACCCAACCTTTAACACTACCTTTCTAGACACCCTACTAAATGGGTAGACTGTAATAAGTTAGTCTTAATATTGCTAATTTAGACCGCATATGCTATTAGGCTCTGGTATCATTAAAGGAACTAGGCCAGCACATAGTGAGATAAATGAGCAAATTTTTTAAAATATCCATTTTTAGGTCTTATTAGGCCTATAAAGTGTAAATTATTTTAGATTCAATCTAAATAATTTTAAATAAAATCTTCGTTATTAAATTTGTTTATATAAAATTGATTTTAATTATAATATACATATATGTGGTGTATACACACACGCATATACATGTATAGTGCATGTGCAACATATAGAAGCATACATGATTAAATGTGCATGTATATAAGTGTTGGGATTTATACTGCAACATATACATTTGCCCCTTTGTATACATATTTAATGTCCATAATTAGTTTATTATTTATATACATTTATACATATATACATATATGTATCTATATATAACATTTATATATATTAATCTTGTTTGTATTAAAAATGTTAACCAATTCAAAATATTTAAATTAATATCTAAATATCTTAAGATGGTATTAAATTTAAAACCAAATACATCTATGGGAATATATCTATTTCAAAATTTAAGTTCAAATTTCAAATGTTGATATGTTTAAGTCATACACACACAAATTTTTTTTAAACATTTAAAATATTTCATATTTAATTAAAATTTATTTATAAAATACTAATTAATAAATATAAATTACATATGTTCAAAATTATATATACATACATAAACGTATATATATAATTTAATTCAACCGAAACATTTTATACAGAACTACAAAATATAAATCCACATGGATTTGTATATTACTTTTTTAATCATACAAATCCATGCAGATTAATATTTTTTTAAATATAAATCCATGCGAATTTATATTTAAAATATTTTTTGATAAATAAGTAATGATTTTAAATGGTTTAAAATATATTTATAAATTATTATTTATATTCTACTTTTAATTATATATATACACATAAAAAAAATAAAACACACACAGATATATATATATAAGTGTAAATTAATAAATTAATATGTTCATATATATATATATATATCTATGTGTGTGTGTGTGTGTTTGTATGTATGTATACTAATTAAAAAATTCAAATTTTAACTTTAAAACCATTTTTTACCATTACATTTTTTTATAAATATCCAAAATGAAATTCATGTGTGTGTCATATGAATATATGTTTTTTTATTCAATTTAAATGTATGTATATATATGTAACTCAAAGAGTTGCTATATATATATATATACATATATATATACATACATATATATATATATACATATATATACATACATATATATATTCATAAGAATACAAAGATCTAGTCTACGCATGCATATGGATGTTAGTAAACATATATTTATAGAAAATAGTATAGAATTTACCAGAATATGAAGCCTAGGATTAGCACCTTGAATATGGAATGAACTCCTTCTCGATCCAATCTATACTCCACCAAAAAGAGCACCTCATTAGAGAGAATACCACTAATGTGAGGACCGACCTTTTTAGACGGTTTAAATCGACAATAAACCACACATGTCTAACTCAAATCATTCAAAAGGGAGGATTTTCAATGGGATAAAGAAGAAAATAAGAGAAAAGAAGGAAAAACAAAACACAGAATCTTGCAGCAGAATTGACAAAATATAATAATCAAATAAACAGTTTATGAAGTTGTTTTACAATATACACTTGATTACACAAATTTTACAACATACTCATAGTACAATCAACAACATACCAATAATGATGCAGCGGAATAATACTAATAATATAATATACCAAACTCCATCTTCATCCTCCAAAAATAATGTCTTCAAACATTGAAAAGCTCATGCTGACCCGAGCGTAATGAAAAGACAAAACACTCGAGTCAGAACTAAAAGTTCTCATGTAAGTTAAATCAATAACAAGTAAATATCAGTGTAATAGCTTCAGAGATGTTTATGGGATTTTACATCTCTTATCCAGTGTATAACGTGCGTGCAATTACTTAAGAAATGTTACGGGATTTTCCATCTCCTAAGGATCCATTAAACTATCTATATGTAGTAAGATACGTTATATATGTAGTGCCTAATCAATAAAATAAATATATTTTTTAGCGTAAAGGCTTTACAATAATATCCCCATTAACACATTTTTAAGAAGGTAGTCTATGTTGGTCCTGTAACACAACCAGTAACATCGGTAGCCAATGAGTCCTCTATAGGTACCATACTAAAACAAAATCGTAGTGGGCGCGAATAAGGATAATGAGTATGATAAGGCATGTGAGGCGATGCCCAAGGTAGGATTCTGCCAGTTTACCCTTTCTGACCGGTGGTAATGCATCGTAACTACGACTTCCCACCGAGTCCACCACACTCAAATCAAATCAAGGTGCACCGATCACATCCAAAATCAATATAATAATACGAAGGGGTGATGGCCCCTAAAGGTTGCGAACCCCTTGGCCAGACATAGGCTCTTGTTTTAGTCATTTCCAATTGGCACAAGTGTCGGGGTTATCCATCATCGTTCTCTTTCTTCAAATCCAGCGAACGTTCACCAAATCCAACCACTTCATTCTGGATCATCCACCACGTACATAGTTGTTAAGTGGTTCCAATATTGACAGAGAGTATGTTAATAAGAGGACCCGGTCTCTTTAACAACCAAACGTCATTTCTCACACCGGTTGGTTCTTATACATTTCGAAGCCTATTCATATTTGATATCAAAATATCATATTCAATTCAAAATATCCTTCATTTCAAAATCATCATATTTACTCAAAATATGTTATTTTCACTTGAAAATATCATTTCAAATTCCAACTTAGGTTATAACCTCATTTAACCACATTCGCATTTAAATCAACATTTAGATATAACATCTCAACTTTGCACAGTTTGAAATTTTAGAAAATAGTTTGAATAGTTATAAATAGTTTATATAGTTTAGAGATTTAAAACGGTTTAATATAAAATGGTTTGGGTATTGAAAATGTTTAATATAATAAAATAGTTCGTAGAAATCAAAATAATTTGAGTATTAATAAAAATAGATTTTAAATAGTTTATATTAAAATAATTTATTTTGAAAATAATATCAAATCAAACTTTTTCTTTCCATTTCAATAAATCTGGACCTATGTCCAAATTCAAATCAACAAAACTCAATTTCCAATCTTTTAATTCAATTGACTCAATTTCAATTTAGCTTCAAATCAACTTGATTTCAATTTCAATTTGAAATAAATTCAATTTTCTAAACATTCATTTTTTTACTTCAAATTTGATTTAACAATCAATTCAATGATTTAAATTTCAATTCGATTCTTATTTTAAACCATTTCAATGTATATCAATTTCATTTCCAATTTCAATTTATTGATTTAAATCGCATAAATCAAATTAAACCTCATTGTTCAAATTTAAGGTCCAAATCTTAAAATAATTCAATTTTCTGAATTAAAGTCATATATCGATTATAACTTTACATTTCCAATTCAATCCTTTAAAACAACTTCCTTTTAACCAGTTTCAGTTTCAACATTCCAAGGCTTGAATTAGAAAATAATTCGATTCATATAAATCCAAAATTTATTTCTTTTAAACAATATTATTTAATCAAAATCCAAAAATTGAGCTTTTAAAACCATTGAATTTAACCAATCCGGTGTCCGTATATAATTTTCTACCCTATGGCCAAGCGATCAGTTAATTCAATTTAATTACATGGATGGATATCTATCATTTCAATACAAAATTAAATGACATAGGTATATATCATTTCAACCTATTTCTTAGTTAATTTCAGATAATATAAATGATAAATTATATAATGTCAAATAATAAATAGGGTAATTGTAACGACCCGTAAATTTTAATAATTTTTATAACGTAATTAATTGAATTTTTGTGAAATTTTAAATAATAAAATTTTGAAATAAAAATATAATATTTGGGATACGTATTTAAAAACATAGCAAATGGTAAGGTTTCATCTAATAATATTGAATTTTATTTTATTGTATAATTTTATTTCAATTTAAATCAGTTAAAATTGATGATAATAAATTTATTTCAAAACCTGAATATTTTTCTATAGAAAATTTCTAAATCTTCTTCTGAGTCAGATCTCATCTTCCGTTTTTCCAAATTTGGACCGTTATTGCCCCGTTTATCTTAATTCTGGCAAAATAGCAGCATTTCTGGTACCGATTATCGACTTTTTGATCGGATGATCATATCACTAATATCTATGTGCTGTTTTGATCGTCTCGTCGTGCTGATCACCGCAGTATATTCAATTCGGTGTTTTGAAGCCCGGTACACAGCGGAATCCACGAAACCGGTAACCGTATCGGTACCGGATCCGTGACCTTTTGTTTCTTTTGAATTTCAAACTTCAGTCCCGTCATCCAAGCGGCAATAAATTGCTTTAAATATTTCAGCTGAATCAACGTGTGACTTTTGCCATTTCCTTTTCTTTCCGTTGCTTTTATTTATTTCCTACATTTACTCTGCCTGGTATATTTTCTGAAACATAAATTTAGGTCTGCATCTCGTTCTAAATTTTTTTTCCTACAGCAAACTTCTCCGCCCTCTTCTCCTTTCCCCTCGTGTGAAAACCTCCCACTCGCTCCACTATCTTCACCTTCCACCCCCTACGTTGACCACCAAACAAACCGCCTTCAACACCACCTCGTTCACGCGCAGCAGCCACCGCCATACCACCTTCCTTCATGCAGCTCCTTCCTCTCTTGTCTCACCGACCACCGCCACCACCAGCGAGCCAAACCCACCACGTCCCTGGCCCCTTCACGACTATCTGTCCATGTTGCAGCCTTCTACCCATCTCCAAACGTCTCTCCAGACCCGCCTCTTCACCTCCACACCCAAACACATCGCCTTCCCTCTCGACCGCACCCTCATCGGCCACCATCTCCACCTTGCACGCTACCCCTCACCGCACCTGAACCACCCTCCGCCTTCATTCATGCAGCAGCCAACATAGCTCTGCCTACTAACTCCGACCGTTCCTTCTTCCAGTCGAACTCCTCCAACCCGTGCCTCCCCACCAAGCTCTCATCCATCTCAGCCACAAGTACATACAAGTATGTTTTTTATATTTGTTATTTGGCTACAGTATCTTTTTTTTAGTTTGCTTGTTTTAATTTGTTACCTGCGTTTTGTTTTGTTTTGATTTTGTTTTGGGAATTATCCAAAGCCTACATATATAAGCATGCACATATATATGTGTATTGGTAATTGAAGAACTAAGATTGGTTTTAAAAATTTTACATATGTATGTCTGTCAACTGTTTTCTATATATGTATATTTATGCACTGTGTTAAAGAAGTTTGTATTCAAGCTATATAAGTTATAAAAAAAATTGAGGACCTATTTTCTATATATAAATTATATAGGCTATATTATCTGTTGTGGGTATCTATATACTAGTTTATATAAGTTAAGTATAAAAGTTGTTGTTATATGAACAGTTACTCACATATATAAGATCTGTTGGTTAAAAAAAACGTATAATCTGTTGTATTGAAGATATATTTTTCAGGGCTTTATATGTAGGTTAGTTTTAATAATATGTTTTGACTCTATAATAGCCGTGAGTTGAGTTTAGTTGTATATTGTATAAAGTCTGTAACATCCCGTATTTTTAAGCCATTGAATTTGAACATTTAATTCGTTTTAAATGTTAATGTGGAATCTTAATTGATTTTGGAATGAATGGATTCGGGTTCAATCAATAGAATAAGCTATAATTTTTAATTATAGCAATTCTGGTTGAATTTGATTAATGGAAAAATAATAATTAAACATTCGAATTTGGGATAAAAAGTAAATCCGGATGTAAATAGTGATAAAATGGTCTTAGAAAGTTATTTTGAGTTATTTGTGTGGAAATAGCATAGTGGGAATTTTAGATGAATTTTTAAAGTTGATAAATTAATATTTGGGATTTTATATTAATTTAAAAATGAATTTAATATTATTAAAATGCAATTTAATCAGATTTTGTTCTGAAATGATCCAGAATGATTTTTATGTGCTTATAAATTTTATATGATTTATTGAAAAGTTATTAAAAATGCTAAAAGTGAAATTTTAAGCGTTTTCGACGATTTTCAGAAATCGCCTGATGTAACAGACGAGTTAAAATAGCCTTCCGGGGCACAGTCTCGGAATTCGACGAAACCAGTTCCATTGGATCCGAAATAGTTAGTTATTATCGGATTTCAATTTTCGTAGCTATCGGAGTTGTCGTTTGACCGTGGCAGCTCGAAACGCATCGAAATCGATTTAACCGATTTAATTTTAAATTGATCGTTTAATTCCGTATCTCGCGCATACGATCAAATTAGCTTACGAAACCTATTCCATTGTGTCCGGAACGTGGAAAAACCCTAGAATCGCCTGTCGGAACGTGAGAATCGGAGTTCGGTTGCATAACGGATAAGTCGAGATATTATATTAATTAAATAATATAAAAGTAGTTATATATATTTAAATTTTATCTCAAACCCTAGCATACGTTCCCAGCCGCCACTAAAACATTCCAATGGCCGAAATCGCTTGCCATTTCCTCTCAATTTTCTCACGATCCACGTTTCGATTGAAGAAATCTCCAACTAGGAAGTGGTAGGGTTCGTCGAGACGAGGCTATCCAACGGCTATGATCGAGTATAGTGGTTTGGATGGCCGGCAAATCGTGGTGGGAAGGCCAGCGTTCGCGCGCGTGTAACGAGGCAAGGGGGCTACCGAGCTTCTCGAGGCTTTGGGCGCTGGAAGCAATCGCGTGGGGGTACGCAGCGGCAAGCTCCGATCGTCATCTCGATAATCATAAGAGGGGCGGCGGTCGAGTTTTTGAATCGACGTTGGGTTCATATTTTTGCTGAGATGATCGCGTGGGGAAGAAGAATGCATCGTGCAGCCTTGATTTTTGCCTTCCAGATCTACGGCTGATAATTTTGTGGGGTATAATATTATTAATAATAAAAGGAATTTGTTTTAAAATTAAAGTGCAAAAGTTGTAAAATTCATATCTATTTCGTACGTTCTCAGAATTTGACGATTCTCAAAGCGTTGGAATCGCAGAGACGAGCACTACGTGATGGTGCAGATCCGGGGTCATTCTGAGCAAGTAGAAATTTGGGTTAAATCGAAAACCGTCCGGTTTAATTTAAATTTCGAACGCTCGCCAAACTCAAAGTGAGTTTTTCTCACTCACATCTGGATGCTAGACATTATAAATAATTGATATTTAAATATCTAAATGATTGGTTGACTATAACTGCTGTTATCTGTCTGGATTGATATTTATATTGTGATGTGCTAATATCTGTGATGCAGGGAGAAACAGGTTGGAGGGATCCAACTGGATTCCTCAAAATGTAGCAATTATTTTATAATTGATGGTCATACCTGTTTATATGTTGTGAATGATAAATCTGGAAGTTTAATTGTACTATGAAATTGTTGTATAAACTATAATCACAGAATTTAATTATAAATGGATTGAATTGGGTTTTCATGAAATAAATTGAATTGTTAAAATAAGAAATTCAAAGAATAAAATTTGAAATCTGGCTTTCATTGAAGAAATTCACCAAATTGTTTTATTTAAAATGTTTTAAACTATAATTTAAAAAAAAAATGAATTTCCGAAAATGAGAATTGTGATTTAACTTCGGAGGAAGTTATAGTTAAATATGGGATTTGGAATTTATGTTGAATCATAAATTGACTTGAAATAAATTAGTGGATTTATATGAAAGAGTACTTTGAAATGTTTTGAAACGGGAAAGTGTTTCCCTGGGAAAACCAAGTAAATGTTTATAAAAAGATTCTATTTAACTAAAAGTTAAGTTTTAAATCATTTTAAAAGTATTTTTAAGAAATCGTTATTTTTAAAGAAATAAATTAATAATTTTAATACCATAAATAATTTGGAAGTATATTAGCAATTATTTTTACAAATGGATTTATTTAAAGGTTAGTTTTAGCTTAAGTTATTGAATTTGTATTCTTCTTTTTATAACGCTATTTTGAATTTAGTAAACTAAAACCCTTATCTTTAAATCAAAGTTTATATGTTAATAACTAGTTTTATTCACATATTTTAAAATTATATTTTGAGTAAATAAATAGAAGTAATTTTCATATTTTAAATTATATTTCAGTATAAAGTATTTTAACTGTTTTAAATGCAAATTGTTTTTATACTTGGTTATTTCCGATGGGAATAAAGGGTAAAAGATTTACCTTGTAAAGGAAGAGTGGAAATTGTTTTCAAATGAGTTTTGAAAATGTGAAAATATATCTTTGAAAGATATTAGAAGAAAATAAATAATATGGAGATTATTTATTGTGTGATGGATGTGTATGGATGTTTGTGAACATTAATTGATAGTTAAATCACCGACTATCAATATTGGCCAAAGCGCTGATCGTTTCGAAGAGACCGGGATCGAGTTTCCGTATACCGGGATTCTAGGTCTGGAGACTCGAATACCACTTCGATCCGGTTTGTACGTTTCGTGTAACGATTTCGGAGTCGAAGATGGAGCTGTGAAGTGCAAGGGCTAGTCGCTACTAATCCTGAGGATATTTCCAAAATGGATGTAGTAGGAGTAGTGCCTTCGGTTCCGTTCGGACCCGGGACGGACTTGTATGGACGAATGCTTTCGTGACATCGTCAGGTGGACGATGGACATTCTAAGGGATATGTTCTCTAAAAGGTATCGTTTAGCCTCGAACCTCATCAACCGGGAATGACTGAAAATCAGGGGTTATGCAGCAAGGCTTCGTGGGTAGCTCCCACTGGAGGGTAAGGTCATCCCTGTCTAGATGTCCCTTTTTTTTTCGGCTTAGTGGTGCGGTTGCTGACCCCAACCGTGGGGTGATTTTATTCGGGATCATCCAGTAAGGGATGGTTCCGGCCTTGTGTTGCAGGGGAGCGGGCGTACTCCTCGGTACTGTGATCTAGGCCACGTACTGTGACAGGTGGTACCCCAGTGCCTAGTCATTCGTTGGAAATCCATTCTCCCTACGTGCCTGTACGGTTTTGATTGTGCCCAACTATTGTTGAAATGTGAGATGCAAGCATTTCAGCTAGATTCTATTTTACTTTCTATAGACACTATTATAATATTAGAGGATTTTAATATAAAAGTGTTTTAGCTATCGTAAGGTAAAAACCCGACATGTTTATTTGTGGCGTGGTCTTACGAGATGCTTTTGTTTCAAAGGATTTTTGAAACTTTAATAATCAGTTTGGATGTATTTATGATGCGCTGGTATTCCAGACTGACTCGGGTGTTATTTTATTATAATGCTCGGGTCAGACCGAGTATTTTACAGGATAGGTTGCTATGGAGCTCAGGAGAGGAGCTGGAGTTCGAGACGTATTTCTCGTACTTGTATTATTCCGCTGCTGTGATTGTTGTATTGATTGATTGACTGGATATTGATGATAGTATTGATCTACTCTGATGATGATGTATTGTATATAAACAGATATAGTTTCATTTTGTGTAAAGATCTGTTCTATATATTATATTTTATCCGCTGCGACTGTGAGGTTCTGATTTTGTTTAGTTCTTTCTTCTTCTATCTACTTTCTTATTCTTCTACAATCTGTCTTTTCCGGCATTCGATCGTCGGCATATTATACTGTTGAGTATTTTGTGTCGATTTTCGAGGGTCGAGAAGGGCGGGTCGTCACACTTGGTATCAGAGCTTAGATTGGCGACAACCTAGGCTTTGGTGGGTAAATTACTCATTTTAAATAGAGTCAATAGTACTCTATGATGAGCTGAGTGTAATAATAGCTATGAGAGCGTACTTGTTAGTGGATATAAAATTGTTTTTGTACTGTGTTGACTTATCGGTTGAGTGTTTATGAATTCTGGTCGGTGCGGGAAGTACAACCGTATCGATAGGGGTTTCTAAACTCTTAAACAAGATAAACCGACATAGTATTATTTTTAAAGTGGGTAAATGAAATAATTTTACCCAAAATTATATTTTGATATAAAGAAATAATTTTCTAAATTATTATATGTATTGGATGTTTGTTGGTTGTTTCTTCTATAATCAAATAAGAAATTAAGATATGATCTAAAATTTGAAATGAAGTATAAGCCAATAAGAAGTTAAAATATTAAAATGGTTTATAACCAAATGGAATTGACTGGATATATTTTAAATAAGAAAAGTAAAAACTGAAATTTGATTTAAACCAGAATTTTGACCCCGGAAATTTTGAAAAGGATTTCAAATGGGATTAAACAAAGTTTTGGGAGTTTGACTTTGTAGAAATGTTAGAAATGTTTTCAAAAGCATTTGTAAGAATGGAGTATATTTTTTTTTTTTTGGGAAATATTTTTGAATAGAAATTGTTTGAGGTGAATTTTGGAAGTGGAAAGCACTGAACTCACTGCAGTCGCTGGAAAATAATCCTGATGATGCTGGCCACATCATTAGAATTCATTTTCGAGTTTCTAAAGTGATGGATTGCTACCAAAATAGTTGGTTATGACATTGTTTGGACTTGTTTGGGAAAACAAGTGATTTTGGAATTTTCAAAGGAAAATTGTTTGGTAAAAGCAGTTTGTTTTGGAATTTGGTATTTGATTTGGATATCAAATGGGAATGTGTTGATTTATATTTCAAATTGGTTTTGAAATAAATCCGGGTAAATTGAATTTTGGAAATCCTGTTTAAAATAAAAATGTGAAAGTTGAAATGATTCAACTATATAACTTATAAAGGAAAGTTGATTTAAAGACGAATTGAGTATATATGGAATGTAAATTTACTTTGAATAAATGAAGGTGAATGGAATATATCTGGATTTAACTTATGATAAGTTAAATAAAATTAAGAATTTGAAATGGAATTAAATCTAAATGAATTGGAATTAAATGGAAGCTGAGATAACGGTGAAATGTAAATGCTTATGATTGTGCAAATGAATTCATATTCTTAAGTTATTAAGTGTTAAAATTTATCATTGTGATTATAAAAATGTGGATTGGTTTGAAATGAGTAATATAAACTTACAAGTAAATAAGTTGGAGAACTTGAGAATGTAAGATTTGATTTTAACTCAAGTAAAATGGAATTATAATCACAAATGAAATAATAAATGGAATGGTGAATTCGAACTTAATTTTAAATGGAATGCAAGGTAAGGTGAAACCATTATAAAATATAAAAGAGGTAAGTGAACTGAAGTTAGTAAATAAGTTGAACTTGGATATGGAGAATTAAGATTAAATTGAATTTGGTTTAACTTCGACCAAGATGGAATTAAGCTGAATATTAAAATTTCTGTTGTGTTATGAATAAGAATGAATGTAATTAAATTCTTATTGAAAGTAGTAAAGGAAATAGTTTAAATTCAGGTGGGCTAAATAAAATTTAGATGAACTTGAATTAATTCTGGAAAGGAATTAAATTGAAAATGCATATATAATTTAGTTAACCTTGAATTAAATTTGGATAAGAATTTAATTAAATGGAAATTTAATTTTGTTGAAGTGATGTTGAATGAAGTAAATGCTTACTCAATTAAATCCAAAATGATTGTTTGGAAATAAATCTTGTGTAAACTAAATTAAATGGAATTTGTATTGAAATAAATAGGATTTTGATAGTTTGGTCAAAATTTGAAAGGTAAATAAAACGCCTGATTTGGATTGGGGTTTAATTTTGGTAATAAATGTTGAAAGTGTGAATGAATAAGGGAATTAGCTTATAATAGTGATGGTTTGAATTGTAAATAAAATTCAAATGAGAGAAATAATTTAAGGGGTCTCTTTGTTAATAAAATAAATTTGTACATGGATTTAGTAAATAAACAAAGAGCATTAAAGTTGTAAATGAATTGGAATTTATTTGAATGTGAATCAAATAAAATTGATTGGATGAGAATCAAATGGAAATGAAATAAAATCGATATAAGAAGATGATGGAAATTTTGTGAAAGAACTTAAGTAACTTGGAAGAAAAACAAAATGATTGTGGATGAGCTTTATTAAGTAAATCTGAATGAAATTTGTTAAATAATAGAATGGAATTGCATGTGTAATTGTATTAATTAATTATTGAGATGAAATAAGGATGTACGGGTTGTAAACAATCCAAAATGGAATGATATTAATATAAACTTGATTTGGTTAATGGAAATAAAATGTAAGGAAAGTTTAATTTAATTAACAAATTGCATTGGAATAAAAATACTTGGATTGTGAACCATGAAAATGGAATAAAATTTATATGAATCTAAGTTGAAATTAATTTTAAATGGTTATAAGCTTAAGTGGCAATTGTTTTGCTTGAATGACATGGAAATTTGCATGTATTTGCAATTGAGTGTTTAAAAGCAATTGGAAGTGAATTGTGGATAAATTGATATGAATGGGAACCCAATTCAAAGAGTTTTGTATATGAATGCAAGTGACTTGGTTAAGAATAACAAATGAAATTGATTTTGAATCAATAGGAATGAATTGACCTTTTAATAAGTAATGTTTACATATGAATGGAAATGGATCATGATTGAAATGCAAATGTTTCAAGTTTAAAATGAAATTTGATTGTAAATCAAATTGGGAATGTAAGTTAAATTAAAGAAAATGTAAGTATATCAAATTTAAGAATAAGAATTTGATTGTGAATCAATTTGTAATTGAATTGAAGTAAATTGATGCAAGTGATACGCATGTAATCAAACTGATGTAAATATGAATTGAGAATATTAAACTTGAATGCAAGTCATTCAAGAGAAAAAGAATGAAGTTTGGACTTGAATAAGAAATTGGAAAGGTGATTTAAATCTTTGAATTGTTGGTAAATATGGTTGATATTGTTAAACTATGAAGTTTGGGTTTGTAAAGAGGCTTTAAAATGATGTCGGAATTGTGAAATTGATAATTAAGGTGGTTAACATTGTTAAATTATGAAGTTGCTTGGTTTGGTTATGAAATGGATATGTTTGGTTTGCATTTGTATTGGGAATGTTATGAAAATGCTCATATCTTGAATTTGATGAGTTTGATGAGTATAGTACAGGTGCGGGAGGCGTTCGAGAGAATTGGAGCGCATATATGCGAGATATTAGCCGCTTGCTTTTAAAAATTTGCTAAGAGGTACGCCTACGCAAATATAATTGGGAAAATGATATATATTTTGTGATATATTTTGGTTTCCGGCCATGTGAGCCGATGTATATATATTTGTGTATCCTGCGATATCGCAGAAGCTCCTCTGTACAAAGGAGACTCTGTCAAAATTTTCCATAAATTTTGGGAGTTAGAAAATTTTTGGGATTTTTGGGAAAATTTATTAATAAGTAAAGTTATTTTGAAAGCGAGTGTTAAGATAAAGGCTTTAGAGTAAATAAAGCAAATGGTTTTGAATTGGAGCTGAAACTTTTTGGAAAGTGAATATAAGTTTTTAACTAAGCAAATTGGGAAGTAAATAGGTTGGAGAGTATTTTCTACCTTAGCAAATTTCGGGGACGAAATTTTTATAAGGGGGGAGGAATGTAACATCCCGTATTTTTAAGCCATTGAATTTGAACATTTAATTCGTTTTAAATGTTAATGTGGAATCTTAATTGATTTTGGAATGAATGGATTCGGGTTCAATCAATAGAATAAGCTATAATTTTTAATTATAGCAATTCTGGTTGAATTTGATTAATGGAAAAATAATAATTAAACATTCGAATTTGGGATAAAAAGTAAATCCGGATGTAAATAGTGATAAAATGGTCTTAGAAAGTTATTTTGAGTTATTTGTGTGGAAATAGCATAGTGGGAATTTTAGATGAATTTTTAAAGTTGATAAATTAATATTTGGGATTTTATATTAATTTAAAAATGAATTTAATATTATTAAAATGCAATTTAATCAGATTTTGTTCTGAAATGATCCAGAATGATTTTTATGTGCTTATAAATTTTATATGATTTATTGATAAGTTATTAAAAATGCTAAAAGTGAAATTTTAAGCGTTTTCGACGATTTTCAGAAATCGCCTGATGTAACAGACGAGTTAAAATAGCCTTCCGGGGCACAGTCTCGGAATTCGACGAAACCAGTTCCATTGGATCCGAAATAGTTAGTTATTATCGGATTTCAATTTTCGTAGCTATCGGAGTTGTCGTTTGACCGTGGCAGCTCGAAACGCATCGAAATCGATTTAACCGATTTAATTTTAAATTGATCGTTTAATTCCGTATCTCGCGCATACGATCAAATTAGCTTACGAAACCTATTCCATTGTGTCCGGAACGCGGAAAAACCCTAGAATCGCCTGTCGGAACGTGAGAATCGGAGTTCGGTTGCATAACGGATAAGTCGAGATATTATATTAATTAAATAATATAAAAGTAGTTATATATATTTAAATTTTATCTCAAACCCTAGCATACGTTCCCAGCCGCCACTAAAACATTCCAATGGCCGAAATCGCTTGCCATTTCCTCTCAATTTTCTCACGATCCACGTTTCGATTGAAGAAATCTCCAACTAGGAAGTGGTAGGGTTCGTCGAGACGAGGCTATCCAACGGCTATGATCGAGTATAGTGGTTTGGATGGCCGGCAAATCGTGGTGGGAAGGCCAGCGTTCGCGCGCGTGTAACGAGGCAAGGGGGCTACCGAGCTTCTCGAGGCTTTGGGCGCTGGAAGCAATCGTGTGGGGGTACGCAGCGGCAAGCTCCGATCGTCATCTCGATAATCATAAGAGGGGCGGCGGTCGAGTTTTTGAATCGACGTTGGGTTCATATTTTTGCTGAGATGATCGCGTGGGGAAGAAGAATGCATCGTGCAGCCTTGATTTTTGCCTTCCAGATCTACGGCTGATAATTTTGTGGGGTATAATATTATTAATAATAAAAGGAATTTGTTTTAAAATTAAAGTGCAAAAGTTGTAAAATTCATATCTATTTCATACGTTCTCAGAATTTGACGATTCTCGAAGCGTTGGAATCGCAGAGACGAGCACTACGTGATGGTGCAGATCCGGGGTCATTCTGAGCAAGTAGAAATTTGGGTTAAATCGAAAACCGTCCGGTTTAATTTAAATTTCGAACGCTCGCCAAACTCAAAGTGAGTTTTTCTCACTCACATCTGGATGCTAGACATTATAAATAATTGATATTTAAATATCTAAATGATTGGTTGACTATAACTGCTGTTATCTGTCTGGATTGATATTTATATTGTGATGTGCTAATATCTGTGATGCAGGGAGAAACAGGTTGGAGGGATCCAACTGGATTCCTCAAAATGTAGCAATTATTTTATAATTGATGGTCATACCTGTTTATATGTTGTGAATGATAAATCTGGAAGTTTAATTGTACTATGAAATTGTTGTATAAACTATAATCACAGAATTTAATTATAAATGGATTGAATTGGGTTTTCATGAAATAAATTGAATTGTTAAAATAAGAAATTCAAAGAATAAAATTTGAAATCTGGCTTTCATTGAAGAAATTCACCAAATTGTTTTATTTAAAATGTTTTAAACTATAATTTAAAAAAAAAATGAATTTCCGGAAATGAGAATTGTGATTTAACTTCGGAGGAAGTTATAGTTAAATATGGGATTTGGAATTTATGTTGAATCATAAATTGACTTGAAATAAATTAGTGGATTTATATGAAAGAGTACTTTGAAATGTTTTGAAACGGGAAAGTGTTTCCCTGGGAAAACCAAGTAAATGTTTATAAAAAGATTCTATTTAACTAAAAGTTAAGTTTTAAATCATTTTAAAAGTATTTTTAAGAAATCGTTATTTTTAAAGAAATAAATTAATAATTTTAATACCATAAATAATTTGGAAGTATATTAGCAATTATTTTTACAAATGGATTTATTTAAAGGTTAGTTTTAGCTTAAGTTATTGAATTTGTATTCTTCTTTTTATAACGCTATTTTGAATTTAGTAAACTAAAACCCTTATCTTTAAATCAAAGTTTATATGTTAATAACTAGTTTTATTCACATATTTTAAAATTATATTTTGAGTAAATAAATAGAAGTAATTTTCATATTTTAAATTATATTTCAGTATAAAGTATTTTAACTGTTTTAAATGCAAATTGTTTTTATACTTGGTTATTTCCGATGGGAATAAAGGGTAAAAGATTTACCTTGTAAAGGAAGAGTGGAAATTGTTTTCAAATGAGTTTTGAAAATGTGAAAATATATCTTTGAAAGATATTAGAAGAAAATAAATAATATGGAGATTATTTATTGTGTGATGGATGTGTATGGATGTTTGTGAACATTAATTGATAGTTAAATCACCGACTATCAATATTGGCCAAAGCGCTGATCGTTTCGAAGAGACCGGGATCGAGTTTCCGTATACCGGGATTCTAGGTCTGGAGACTCGAATACCACTTCGATCCGGTTTGTACGTTTCGTGTAACGATTTCGGAGTCGAAGATGGAGCTGTGAAGTGCAAGGGCTAGTCGCTACTAATCCTGAGGATATTTCCAAAATGGATGTAGTAGGAGTAGTGCCTTCGGTTCCGTTCGGACCCGGGACGGACTTGTATGGACGAATGCTTTCGTGACATCGTCAGGTGGACGATGGACATTCTAAGGGATATGTTCTCTAAAAGGTATCGTTTAGCCTCGAACCTCATCAACCGGGAATGACTGAAAATCAGGGGTTATGCAGCAAGGCTTCGTGGGTAGCTCCCACTGGAGGGTAAGGTCATCCCTGTCTAGATGTCCCTTTTTTTTTCGGCTTAGTGGTGCGGTTGCTGATCCCAACCGTGGGGTGATTTTATTCGGGATCATCCAGTAAGGGATGGTTCCGGCCTTGTGTTGCAGGGGAGCGGGCGTACTCCTCGGTACTGTGATCTAGGCCACGTACTGTGACAGGTGGTACCCCAGTGCCTAGTCATTCGTTGGAAATCCATTCTCCCTACGTGCCTGTACGGTTTTGATTGTGCCCAACTATTGTTGAAATGTGAGATGCAAGCATTTCAGCTAGATTCTATTTTACTTTCTATAGACACTATTATAATATTAGAGGATTTTAATATAAAAGTGTTTTAGCTATCGTAAGGTAAAAACCCGACATGTTTATTTGTGGCGTGGTCTTACGAGATGCTTTTGTTTCAAAGGATTTTTGAAACTTTAATAATCAGTTTGGATGTATTTATGATGCGCTGGTATTCCAGACTGACTCGGGTGTTATTTTATTATAATGCTCGGGTCAGACCGAGTATTTTACAGGATAGGTTGCTATGGAGCTCAGGAGAGGAGCTGGAGTTCGAGACGTATTTCTCGTACTTGTATTATTCCGCTGCTGTGATTGTTGTATTGATTGATTGACTGGATATTGATGATAGTATTGATCTACTCTGATGATGATGTATTGTATATAAACAGATATAGTTTCATTTTGTGTAAAGATCTGTTCTATATATTATATTTTATCCGCTGCGACTGTGAGGTTCTGATTTTGTTTAGTTCTTTCTTCTTCTATCTACTTTCTTATTCTTCTACAATCTGTCTTTTCCGGCATTCGATCGTCGGCATATTATACTGTTGAGTATTTTGTGTCGATTTTCGAGGGTCGAGAAGGGCGGGTCGTCACAAAGTCGGTCTGCATATATATCTTT
The DNA here is from genome assembly GCA_030737815.1 of Allium fistulosum. Classification (NCBI taxonomy): domain Eukaryota; kingdom Viridiplantae; phylum Streptophyta; class Magnoliopsida; order Asparagales; family Amaryllidaceae; genus Allium; species Allium fistulosum. The sequence continues at coordinate 1,228,088,578 of CM060904.1, forward strand.
TTACTTCTAAATTTTGATAAATATATTTTGCAAATAATATTGTGGTTTAGATTTTAAGTGTTTCAATTTTTACTGAAGCCTATATATTTGACCATACATCTTGAAGTTTGTTTAAGATGTTGTATGTACTATTAGTATAGTACCGTCTACTTTATTTTAAATGTATATTTTTATAATAGTTGTACTATTTTTAAACGTACATATATACAACAGTTTTGGGTTTTAGTATATGTATACCATAGTTCAACATTTTAAAGTGTAGGCATATAACAGTTTGAGTTTTAAGTATGTATGACATTCTGCTGACATCCTAAGTATGCCTATCCATTTATATGTTCGGCAACATACATATATATATATATATATATATATATATGTATAATAATATGTTTTGGTAACGTATTGGTATGTTTATATATCTATATAATATGTTATATGTACATTTATATTAGTTTGTTTTGGGTTTATATGAGATTTTATTATATACTAGCTTATAAAGTTAATAAAGTTATATTTAAACCAGTATGTATATTTATATTTTGAAATTTTATTTTGAAACTGTCTTACTTTTATAGTGATTCTCGAGTGTGTTATAATACTATATATAAATTCACTTTACCAATTATCTTCATCAATCCGGTTTGATTTGATTTCCTCTATTCAAACTATCAGATTGTTCGTCGAATCGTATCCCTCTAGCTTTGATTTGAAAGTCGTGCTTGCATTTCGTAACTCAATCTCATTGCCTATTCTATCTAGCCTCGAAAGGTGAGCAATCACTCACGATTAACGTTCTTTTATTGATTAAATTTGATTTCAATTGAAACGACAATTGAAATATGCTGCTGTAGTTATTTAAGTTGTTATATATGCTATTATCTGTAACTGTTCACCTATGGGATATGACACCATATCTTGTTGTTTATATTATATTGTTATTTATGATATATGCATGTTGTTGTATTTTATATTATCTGTGATCACTCTGCAAGTTCCCTGTTAGTATAGAATTCACTATGGGTTGAAATGATACATACCCGAACGGACTTTAGAATAGGAGAAAATCGTTATGGGTTGAAATGATAAACCCAAGCGATTTTTATTTGAATTGAAATTGGGATTACGGGTTGAAATGATATCTACCCGTATATATTTAAATTACGGATTGAAAATATCTGTATCACTTAACCATATGATAGAAATATATACAAACACCGTTGGTCCATATATTTAAATATTTTGAAAATAAATTCTATGGAGTTGGGAAGAAAAATTTTTATATTTCAAAATAGATTTTGGTAATAATTTGGACAAATTAAGGTTGGGAAGATAATTTGGATTTAGTTGAAATTGTATTCATCAAAGAATTTTATTTAATTAAACCGATTTGCAATTTATTGAAATTGAGATTTATGATATGATTTATAACTTGGGTTTGATTTAGATAATTTGATGAATATTTCTTGTTTAAATAAATTTAAGGAAGTATTTAGTAAAATTGAAATATAGGGCTAGTTAAATGATATTGAATCTATTAAGTGAATATCCCCTGATTAAATAATAATGAAGTTAAATCAAGAGCTATATGAAACTGTTAAATTTAACTTTGAAAATGTTGAATATTAAAGCCTTGAAATATATTGAAATTTAAATGGTATATTTAGAACTGAATTGAATTGATGAATGGAGCTTGAATAAATTTGAATTAGGAATTTGGAGTTGATTTGAATTGATTTGCGAGACTTGAGAAAATTAAATGCTTTACTTTATAAATTAATTAATATATATACTATCTTGGAACATAGTTATATTTGAAATGAAATGATATTTGGGTTTTAAAGTATAAATTAAATTGAAATGACCACGGTGTTATAATGTATATTTCCACCTTGTAGATAGTTCTGAAGATCCTTAGAGGATGGTTATCCCAACATCCTTTAAGTTACTTGTATTTCAGTTGATATTTCACTTGAGTTGGATTTATTTATATAAGAATGTTAATCCTAACTCGAGTGTTTTGTGTTTGCTTTACGCTCAGGTCAGATCGAGTGATACAGCATTTGAGACTCACCCTTGGAGTTTGGAGCTTCCTTTGGAGATCCAATTATCGCCTCAGCTTTCAGCTCTTCTAGTTGATTTGTTCAGAGAAGTCATCTATTCGTACTGAAGACTTCATTGTATTCGAGATATTCTGTTGTATTTTATTTTTAACTCTGATGTTTATATAGTAACTTCATGAACTACTATTTTATCTATTCTGCTGCGTATTATTGTATTTACTCTGTGTCTGTGATTCTGTGATTGATTTATTTACTGTATATGCTGAGATTTGCCAAATTTAAATTAACAATCTATTGTTTTGAATTATTCAAGTCCGACATGTGTGGATTTATTGTCGATTTGAATGGTCCAAAATAGTGGGTCGTTACAGTAATAATAGGGATATATCCAAAATAAATAAACAACCATACATCCAACATCAATCATAGCATACAATGACAAACAACACCCAAATCAAACAACATACCACAATAGGTATTAATTATCAATTGGATGTATTTAACTAGCAATAAATTTCAATATTAATTTAAATGCCAATTTAAATTCAATATAAAATTCAAATTAGTTTAAATGTCAATTTAAACTACCAAACAGTAACCAATAAAAAATTTATCACTTTACAAATTTAATTTAACTAACATAGGAAAATTCAGTGTTACGTGAGTGGGTTAAATCACTCACCTTTGATTTGTAGTCGGTTTAAAATCCAATAAAATCCCAAAATTCCAACAGTCTCCAAATTCAACCAAATAAGTTTCATATTGTCCGGAATATCGATACGATCCCAATGGAAGAAACCACACGTGAATCCGAGTTCGTATGCAAAAGTTATGCATGTTAGAATTTTGAAAATTAAATTAAAAATAAAAAAATAAACAAAGGGTAAAATGGTAAATACCTACCATCTCTAACCCTAGTAATCACGATCAGAAGCACGCAACTCCATCGGCTGCCACGCTCCATCTTCTGCCGCATACATCTACGGCGAGCTTCGACGTGATTTGAAACAACCAGTGGTCGCGCCACATCGAGCCACTCCCCCTATGGTCACGTCGCCGCCTCTGGTGGCTTCCAGCCGCTAGCGTTCGTCCTTGACCATCGGCCCTTCAAGCTTGATTTTCGGTGAACTACGGTGACCATCAGATGATCGAAGACCACCTCTAAGACCTGCTTTGTGACCTCTACAGGCTGCAACTTCTCGATCGTCAATTGGATGAAGATCCACCACCGTCGAATCGAAACCCTAGAATGGACGGCCAAAAATAAATCGCCAATTTCTAGACAAACGGGACCTCCAATCGAAAAACGAATTGCAAACGTAGATTATGTTCATCGAGAGCTTCAATGTGATATATTATATGATAGGGTTTGAGGAGTTTGGATTTTCGATTTGATTTGGAATTGGGAATTAAGGTTTTGAAATGTCAGCCATTGAGAAGGAACATATAATTGAACAAATAGATAGAAATTGTACGTACAGAAAATGAAAATAAGAATCTGCTAGAGTTTATAACAGCCTATATATAGACAGAGATGGATAAGAACGGATGGAACAGAGCGAATTGGGTCGAATTCCCGAAATGAAAATAGGTCATCCAATATATCAAAATATAGGTTTTCAATATTTTTAAACTCAATGGAACTAGTTTCAAACCCTAATTCCATTGTATATAGAAGTAAGCTTTTAAAATCAGATTATATTCATTTAAATTCCATTAATTAATTTCTAGGCGTTTGGAGCTCGCACAATCAAACGATAAGTCTGATCGCAACGAAACTTGAAATCCTACAATAATTCACTAGTACGGATCCGATGAAACTAGTTTCGTCGAAATTCGAGAGAGTGCCCAAAAAGGCTAATTTTACACGTTAATTAAATGAATTATTAATTTAAAATTATTTAATCACTTTTAATTTCAAATTTAAAAGTTAACAATTTTCATCATTCCTGATTATGTAGAAATTAATAATATTTTTAAAATTAAATTTTCCATGTTAAAGTCAAGCTTTTAAATATTACATTAATTCAGCATTCAATTACCATTGTAATAAATCCATTCATTTATATTTAAATCCCAAACAAATTCTTTTATTTTGATTTAAATTCTTATATTAAATCAATTATTACCTTATGAATTAATTAAACATAAGTTTCCATCTTATTATTCTCATACCCTACAGTTAACATCTGTTACCATATTAACTACAATATTTAATTACATTAAATTTTATAAATTTCCAAATTAATTTCAACTGATTTAATTAACGAGATGATAATAAATCAATTGTTACAATTTAGTAATTCATATCTATTAATTCATTGTTTACAACCAAGGGTTATAAATTACTTACCCAAAACTGATTTCCTATTCCATAATAACCAATTTCAATTATATACATATTATTTCTATCTTTAATGCAACATTTAATCTATTTCTTATTAACCTACCATTTAAATCCAAATTAACCTCTACAATTGTCTTTCAACTAGGAATAACATTCATTATTAACCTTTATTATTACCATTAATTGAAATTACATTAAAATGGTTGTCAATAACATTCAAACAACATTATTAAATTATATTGTAATCAATTTTTTTCCATTAATCAATCATAAATTTTAATTCCTGACAATATTAAATTCCAAAAAAATCTCATTAAATTTAATATTTTTAATTATCAATTATATGGGTCGTTACAATCTCCCCCACTCAAAACTTTTCGTCCCCGAAAAGGAACAAGAAGGAATCAAGAAATATGATGTATTTTATTCAAAATAATCAATATACAAACAATTAAATTTACATATTTAAGTTTATCAAATTTTTTAAAATAACTCAACTTCCACAAAAAATTTCTAAGTCCTAAATTCACGAAAAATTTCGGTAGAGTCTCCTTTGCGCGGATAGGTCCGGAAAATAATAATATCAATAATTACAATATATATATATATATATTTCAATAATAAAACATCCCAAACCATGGGAAAACAATAAAATATCGTTCTGAAAACCATAATCCGAAAACGTACCTATTTGTTGGCCAAACAAACATTATTTATGAAACCAAAAGCAACAGCTATTGCTTCCATAAACCTGTATTTCACTTATGTAATCCAAAAGAGTTAAAATTATGTTAAAAGAACAATATATTGGTTGTTTCAATTAATAACACAAGCAACATGCAATATATAATAATCATATGCAAACGGAAACGGTATGACAATTATATGCAACAAAAGAATCCATCATACATCCATAGCAACCAAAACTAATGGTTTGTTCAGGTTCAGACACTTTTCATCGTACAAGGGTGATAAATAACTACCAAGTGTACCTAACGCTCAACTGCCTTAGATAATTACCCAATAGATTATTCATATAACCTCAAACAAATTGAAGTATTATTTCCCAAACATCCCATAAGCCAAACAACCAAGAATTTAAATATTATTTAAATTTGCATGATGTGCATGAATCTTTTATACACAATGTCAATTATAATCGCTTGCTTGAATACACACATTTCACTTTCGAACTAGTATTGTTCACCCGATCACTCTAGTGCGGACTTTGATCCAATTCCTTGATTAGAAATCTCTGTTTTCCTTTTATAGCTACAAACTATGATAGAAAACTTCAAAATCATATCAAAAATTCATATCGAATGTTCGCCTTCAAGAATCGAGCAAAAAATCCTAATCCGGACTGGTGTGAATTTCAACAAATCATATATTCAAATCTGAATCAGAACTATTATGCGAATAAATGATCTACACACAACTTACATATTATTTTTCATTTCTTTTCATATCAATTACTTTTCATTTATTTTAATTTTCATTCATTCACTTATAAATTTTTCTTTCCATTCAAAATTTAAAATCATCAATGAATCCAATATTGAAGTATTACATACATTTCATTGTAGTTTAATTCACATTTATTATTTAATTATATACTTGATTAATAGTCAGTAATGAATCATTATTTAAGTTCATCTAAATTTAATTCACATTTATTCTTCCATATATAGTATTACTGAATATTAAACCTATTTCTGAATCATATCAACATTTTCTGAAGTTATAATCATTTACTTTATATAGTATTCACTTTTACTATTCACTTTAATTATAAATAACTTCAAAACATTCACTTAAGTTTATAATATTCTTATAACATCTTAATTCTTTTATTTATAAACATATGTTCATTTTGAAGCATTTTTGTTACTTAAGCTTTTATTTGTATAACATTCTATTGCATTTTAAAAACATACATAAAGCTTAACAAAAATGTTAAAAGGTTGTAATGGTAAATATGAATATGTTATTATACAAATTTATCTTATTCATTTTAGTTAACGAAAATGTTCAAAAGCTTACATCTTCTTAATTTTCATTATCTTTTAATTTACAAGTTACAAATCTCCAGTTTCTTTACTGTTTCAATAAACACTTAGCTTCTAATTTCTTATTTCTCGTTTTAGAAGTTTCCAACTATTAAAATTTCACTTTATTTCTACAACTGAAAATCATTAATTAAGAGGTACTTAAGAATTCAAATACCGGGTTCATTTCCAATCATTTTGAAATAACATATACGTATATCTTTTTATATCAAATCATACTTAGGAATTTAAAAATTAAAATTTGTTTCACCAAAACAACTATGTAGTAAAGCTACTATAGTGGTCTTCCCACTTTGAAACTCGAAAATGAATGTCGATGATGTCGCGCGGTCATCAACGAAATTATTTTCCAACGACAGAAGAGGGGAGTTCTGTAACATCCCGGAATTTTTCGACTTTCGAAAATTCGACATCGATACTCACTTTATCGATTGCCGAGCCATAGAATGCCGAAAACCCGAAAAGTTAGGGTTTAAAAAGAAGAAAAAGGTAGAAGAAGAAGAAAAGAAGAAGAAGAAAGAAGAGAAGAGAGAAGAGAAGAAAGAAGAACAACAGAACAACATCAGAACAGAAAACAATATCAGAATCTTACACATCGCAGCGGAACAATATACAATAGATAATTACTAGTCTTTTAAAACAAAGAGCTATATCAGTTTATACATACATCAATCAGATTCAATATACAACAATGGACAGTTATATAACTTGTCCTCATACAGAATACACAGCGGAATAAATATATCAAATACAAATACTACGTCTCGCCATCCAGCTTGCTTCCAAAGCTCCAGAATATCCTGATAACATAACTCTAGGCTGCCCGTGTGGAAATTGGTGGGCACCCAGAGTTTAGAAGGGAACAATAAACTCCGAGTCAGTCATGGTGACTGGTGTGAGATCGTAAAACAGTTATTTTTCACAAAGAAAATAAAACAAATTCGCAATGCTTTTGGAAAATGAAACTACCATAAGACCTCCCACCACACACACAATGCAAACACAGAATTGGGGGAGATTTCTTCTTATGATAGTCAAAGATGCCTACTACGCAAAATCAAATCATTTTTGATATTATTATTAGTGCATAGTGAAAAACATTTCGAAAGTAGAATATAAATCTTAGCCAGCATAGGTACCATTATATTATGCCTGCTATAGCTGCCTCCTGAGGAGACAGGTTATACAATTGAAATCGTAAAGGCTCGTATTGTTTCTTTGGATTTCCAACAAATGGTCAGGCTAAGGAACTTCCTATTCCACGAAGGAACGCCTCTGGAATGACGTCCCGAGAACCTAACCGGATCTCTGCCAACACAAGGCCGGGTTACCTCTGCAAAAATAGGTAACTACTGACACGCGTATGCCATCCCCCGATCGTAACCGATCTTCCCAAGGATCCCCGATTCGCAACAAACCACATAATAATAATGCAGCAACCACATAGGTTAAGTATCTGGGCTCCATACCATGATACCACCTTTATCCAGAAGGAATGACATATACTAAGGGGCGCTACTCCCTAGAACCTTGCCGCATCCTTCCTGTTTTGACCATTTCCGGGGTGTGAGGCTCGACGAAGTCTCGTCCACAAAGCTACGCTTTCTACAAAGCCATGCTTCGGGTCAAACAAATGATCAACCTATGATCACAAAGATATAAGATCAAACAAATGATCATATCGCAAATGATCAAACACTGATCATTTCACAGCAACACTCAGTATGCCACGTTACCAAATTGGGAGTATATCGCTGATAAATTTCAACTACATAACCTCTGAGCTCGTACGTCTCAGAGAAGGGTGTTAAGCTAACAGAATAAATTCTCCGCCACCAACAGAAATGTATTTGAAAGAAATCAGCTTTACATCTCAATTTGTAACGTCGGACACACAATCCATACAAGTCTGTTCCGGGATCGAACAGAACCGAAGGCACTTCTCACGAAGCCCTTGCACATCCGGATAGTTTTCAATCACGTCGGGACTTCCCGTCACTAAGGGTGATAAAAACCTCTAAATCGAAGATCAGTCGATGTAGAGTAACTCGACGGTAATCCTTCCGTTTTCAAAAATATCCGGTCTTCAACACCGGTCATCAAATGCGGTTCATAACGACGTATCACATATTCGGAATGGGTTATACGACCCCATGGTCCTTTCCTGGCTAACCCGAATAGTGAGCGATTATTCAAAAATAAGTGTGGCATTCAAATTCATCCAATTCACAACAAATACCAATTCAAGGTAATTATTGATAGTCGGTTATTTAACTATCAATAAAGATGCGCAACATCATCAGATTCCAAATAATTTTCCAAATTATTTATCTTCCAAAAAATATCTTTACTAGATATAAAATTTCCACACTTCAAAAATAAATCAATATTTATTTTTAAGACGAATTCCCATTTCTTTTATAAATTCCATAGTGAATTTATATTTCAAAACATCTACTGATATACGATTTTCAAATCGTTTCTAATATTCAATTTTAATTTATCTTTTCAAAGATAAATTCTCAAAAAACATTTCATTTCGTTTTGGAAAACATTCCCATATTTATTTAAAAATAAGTCAGTAATTCACAAATCTATTTATTTTCAACGCTTGGAAAATATTTGATATACTTAAATCAATATTAAGTATAAATTTCATTCTTTAAGCAAATCATTTACTTTGACAACATTTATTTGAGTCAAAACGAATGCTACGTAAAACATCGTTACGACGACTCAAAATCACTAGTATAGGGATTCGGATTTTCAGATAGATATATAAATCCCAATACTACATAAAACATTTTCTTTCGAAAATCATTTACTATAACAACAGTGTTATAGTCCATCATTTCCTTATTTCTCGAAAACGTCTATTTCAACCATGAATGTTGAAATCTATGTATTCGATACTTAACACGTTTTAAAACATCTTTTAAAACAATTAACTTCATTTATAATATCGCTTCCCCAAACATAACCATTTTATTCAATAATATATTCACTGTCCCAAAATCGTGAATATACTTCAATAACCAAATTTCAATCTTTTCTACACATTTATTTCAAGAATTATCCACTATCCAAAATCGTGGAAAAAATTCCCTTAATAACCTTCTATATTCAATTCATCAAATTTGATTGATTTTCGAATTTATGAAATAACGTTCATAAATTCCATTTTCTATAACAACTCCGGTTTATAAATCTCATTTTATTAAATTCTAAAATTCACTTATAAAAATAAGTGATTTCGGATTTATAAACAACGTTTATAAATCGCATTTGTACTTTATAACGATTTCAACTTTTAAAAAGAATCATTTATGAACAAATTCGATCAATATTCCATTTAAAGGCAAAAATCCAATTTATAAGTAAATTACTTATAAATCCTTTATTCTACAACTTCATTCATTTTTAACTTCACAATATAAATCTATTAATTTCATTCACTTATGAAATCCATTTATACTTCTTTTTAACACTTATAAAAATTCGTTTTATAAGTCCAATATTTTGATTTATAAAATATCAATTTTATAAATCTTTTTATACAAATCGTTTATAGTTATTCAAAAATCCCAACTTAAACCATTTTATAAATAAATCAACTATTTATTTCAAACATCACACTTTGGTTAAATTTCACCAAAAATCTTAACTTTTATAACTTTAAAATTTTAGACGCTTATTTATTTGAAATAAATCAATTCAAAAATTCAATAAAACGTATAATTTCAAAGATCACTTTAAAAATCCTTTTAAAGTAAAAGTCGTTATTTTTAAAACTTGAATCCGATGATGCAACAGCACCAATTAGTCAATCACAACATCAAACATCATATATCAACATATGATAACAGAATATACATCAATATCTGTAAATAAATAAATACTGGTGAGGAATCCAGTTGGATCCCTCCAACCTGTTTCCCTGCATCCACAGACGTTAGCACAATACCCATTCCACTTCGAGGTGGAATATCGCGGTATATGGGTTTTATAAAAATAATCCGCTTACTAACGGCGCAATAGGGTCTCATCCGCTATACGAGGCGGGAAATCAATCAATCCAATATATACAAATGCCAATATGTATATATTGCTATATATATATAGATATATCCTACTATATCTAATATCACATCCAAATAGCAATCATATCAGTCAATAAATAACTGCAACACCAAATATATTTTGAGTGAGAAAAATCTCACCATAGCTTTTATTTTGCAATCCATTTTCCATTTTGACTCGATTTCTTGATGTAAACCTTGTATAAATAATTATACAATTTTATTAATATTCGAATAAATCGAACTATTAAATTTGCCATTAAAATTTTAATTCAATCTATATTTCCATTTTAAGTTAATGATTTTTTTTTTCGATGAATGAGATAAACAAATTAATTTCAAGCTTTAACTGTATTCCATATGAATTTTGAAAAAAAACAAAAATTTCCTTCATTTTAAAACTACCTCACTGCCTCCAGACTTTGCCTGCGTACAACCCAAAGTCATCGAAGCTGTTGCCTTCACGCGAGCCCGCGACCTTCCTGTATCCCATACTCGAACGCGACCCCGATGAGATACTGCCACCAACCAAACACATCGCTGCCTGCCCTCGCGAGCTTCCACAAACCACCATCGCGAAACCCACGTGCTCCCTCGCGCCTCTGCCTTCACGTCGAGATCCACTCGAGCTCCCCCAAATTGCCTCGACGAACTGCCCATCGCGAGCCCTAGAATCTCGCGATGCCACCATCGCCTTCAATAACTCGAGTCGCCTCTGCCACGAACTCCCCCTCACGACGCGGTGCTTCGGTCGAATGTCACAGCCGCACGCTCCCCCACATCCAAGCGACTCAGCCCTTCGCGAGATCCCTCCTCCATTAAATTAGCAGTGGAAGTAAAAAGAGACAGTAGCCGGTCTTCAAATCAGTAGTAGAAGGTATCGCGTAGGAGGAGGATGAGTTTGACGATGGCTGGGTTTGATTTCGAAATTGAAGAGGGGATTTTATTTTCTTCAGCCATTGTTTTGCTTTGATTTCGAACTGATAAAAGAGTGGAGGGGGGTATTTGAATTTGAAAGGGAATGGGTTGCGTGATTTTCTCGTTCGCGATGCTCGGCTGAAACAAAGGAACGGGTTTGAAGGCGTGTTTAAAGGGAAGGAACGTGGTGATGTAAATTAATATATATTTAAATTTTAATTTTAATTTCATTTTTATTCTAACGCGTTTGCATCTCGTACGGTCACGAAATAACTCCTAAAAATATGAAATTGGAAATCCGATAATAATTCAATATTACGGACCCAATGGGACTGGTTTCGTCGAATTCCGAGACTGTGCCCCGGACCGCTATTTTTAAATATCGATTCAAACGATATGAATTCAAAACTGATCAAATCAATTCGAAATTAGATTCTGAAGCTTCTGTTATTTTCAGTATTATCAATATGAATTTTAAAAGCCTTCGAAATATTTTTCTTCAGCCTAAAATTGAAAATTCAAATTTTTATTCAACTCACAATAGATTAAATTTTATAATTTAATCGCCAAATTCAAAGTTATATTCGGGATTCAAATTAAATCATCGTTCAAATATTTAAAATTAATTAAATATTTAAAATTTAATTTGATCAAAATTCCGGGTCGTTACAAGTTCAGAATTTATTTTCTTCAAAATTCTTTTTAAACATTCCTTTCAAGTACCCTTTTTAAAACATTTTGAAACATTTCTATTTGCAAATACTTCCAAATGATACTAATATTACCTTTTTCAAATCTTTGAAACAAATTTCAAAACCCCGAAATTTAAGGTCTCAAATTTCCAATTAAATTTATTTTATTTATAAATCATATTTTATAAACCTTATTTATAAAAATTACATTTTCTTATAACATACAATAGTCAATAGTTTTTAAGAACTTTGACTAACCAAACAGTAATGACAACAATTAAATATTATCATTTACTAACATCCAACACAACAAAATAACCAAATCAATTTATGAAACTTTTTATATACATATATATTTTTATATATACAAAATATAATACTAGGTAAAATTATTTCATTTACCTATTTTAAAAACAATATTGTGTCCGTCTACCCTGTTCTAGTGTTTAGAAACCCATATCGATGCCATAGCATCCTATGTACCGACCGGAATTCATAAATACTCATCAGAACAAATTAACATAATATAAAACAATTTTATAGCACAAACAAATATGCTCTCATACACACACACACAGACTCATTCTAGGGTATTACTAACCTTATCTCTAATTAGTTAATCCCCAACAGGCTAAGCTATCTCTAAACCAAAGCTCTAATACCAACTGTGACGACCCACCTTTTTAGACGGTTTAAATCGACAATAAACCACACATGTCTAACTCAAACCATTCAAAAGGGAGGATTGTCAATGGGACAAATAAGAAAATAAGAGAAAAGAAGGAAAAATAAAACACAGAATCTCACAACGGAATTGACAAAATATAATAATCAAATAAACAGTTCATGAAGCTGTTTTACAATATACACTTGATTACACAAATTTTACAACATACTTAGAGTACAATCAACAACATACCAATAATGATGCAGTAGAATAATACTAATAATATAATATACCAAACTTTGTCTTCATCCTCAAAAAATAATGTCTTCAAACATTGAAAGGCTCATGCTGACCCGAGCATAATGAAAAGACAAAACACTCGAGTCAGTACTAAAAGTTCTCATGTACGTTAAATCAATAACAAGTAAATATCAATGTAATAGCTTCAGAGATGTTTATGGGATTTTACATCTCCTATCCAGTGTATAACATGCGTGCAATTACTTAAGAGATGTTACGGGATTTTCCATCTTCTAAGGATCCATTAAACTATCTATATGTAGTAAGATACGCTATATATATAGTGTCTAATCAATAAAATAAATATATTTTTTAGCGTTAAGGCTTTACAATAATCCCCATTAACACATTTTTAAGCAAGTAGTCTATGTTGGTCCTGTAACACAACCAGTAACATCGGTAGCCAGTGAGTCCCCTATAGGTACCATACTAAAACAAAATCATAGTGGGTACGAATAAGGATAAAGAGTATGACAAGGCACGTGAGGCGATGCCCAAGGTAGGATTCTACCAGTTTACCCTTTCTGGCCGGTGGTAACGCATCGTAACTACGACCGCCCATTGAGTCCACCACCGCCAAATCGAATCAAGGTGCACTGATCAAGTCAAAAATCAATATAATAATAAGAAAGGGTGATGGCCCCTAAAGGTTGCGAACCCCTTGGCCAGACATAGGCTCTTGTTTTAGTCATTTCCAACTGGCACAAGTGTCGGGGTCATCCATCATCGTTCTCTTTCTTCAAATCTAGCAAACGTTCACCAAATCCAACCACTTTATTCTGGATCATCCACCACATACACAGTTGTTAAAGTGGTTCCAATGTTAACAGAGAGTATGCCAATAAGAGGACCCGGTCTCTTTAATAACCAAACGTCATTTTTCACACCGGTTGGTTCTTTTACATTTTGAAACCGATTCATATTTGATATCAAAATATCATATTCAATTGAAAATATCCTTCATTTCAAAATCATCATATTTACTCAAAATATGTCATTTTCACTTGAAAATATCATTTCAAATTCCAACTTAGGTTACAACCTCATTTTACCACATTCGCATTTAAATCAACGATTTAGATATAACATCTCAACTTTGCACGGTTTGAAATTTTATAAAATAGTTTGAATAGTTATAAATAGTTTAAAATAGTTTGGAGATTTAAAACAGTTTAATATAAAATGGTTTGGAAATTGAAAATGTTTTATATAGTAAAATAGTTTGGAGAAATCAAAATAATTTGAATATTAATAAAAATAGATTTTAAACAGCTTATGTAACAACCCGAAATTTAAGGAGAAATTAATAAATAATTATAAGTGAAAAGAAATAGTGTTTATAATCAAAATTCGTTTGAAATTAGTATGAAATTAATTGGCACTAGATTTATTGAAATGTTTCAATTAGAAAGGGAAAAAGGAATTAAATTGTAATGATTGAGTTTAATATAAGAACTTGCATTTGTGTCAAAATGGAATGAACATTTTAAATAGAAATAAATGCATGTTTTGAGATAAATGAAATAAACTTTTCGTTTTTGAATATATGTATGATTTTATAAACAGGGAGTTTTGTTACAAAAAAGGAAAAAAATAATATATATAACAGTATATTTAAAAAGAAGGCATCTACTTTTATAAATTTGAAAAGTGAAGATGACAATGTTCAAATGAGATGGGGTAAATGAGAGAAAATGTAACCATATATTTATAAAAAAGAAGGAATTTAATAAAATAAACGTTATATTTTGAAAATAAAAGGCAAGAGTGTATTATGGAAGGATTGCATTTCTTACAGAAAATATAAGGTATGTTATTTCTTTGTTAGTAAGGAATAAGGGTCCGTTTGGTTTTTGAACATAAAAACATTTATACCAATTAATTAATGTAATTGATTGCTCAATTTAAAGGTAAAGAATAATGTTACTAATTAATAAACAACATATATACACGTTTGTGGACATATGTTATTTATCTAATTACAACATATGTGAATATGGAAAAAAAATGTAGATATAACAATTCACATGTTATTTTACTTATTTCAGATGTAAATGTGGAAAGATATTGATATGTTTTTTGTTTATTTATTTTAGACGTAAACATGTAAATTAAATGGGATGTTGAAAACTGAAATGAAACATGCGAATAAAGAAAGACGCATGGAAATTTAACCTGAAATAAAATGCACAAATTAGAAATTAACTGAAGAGAAGAAAACGTTATTTATAGTTTGTATATTATTGAGGGTGTAATTAATTGAATTAAATATAAGATAAGGCATTGACAAGGCGCATTTTAAGATCTGACATAGCAATGAGTCGACGAAGTTTCATACACATTGTTTTGCATTCTTTTATTCCATCTGGTCCTTCCGTGCTTCCATCCGATAGCTCCTATTCAGCCTTTGACGTGGTCGCATCCTATTCAATCCCCAAATCCAACGGTCTGAGATCCACTTCTACACCTATAAATAAGATCCTAGGCTTAACACTTTTTCTCATTCTAGGTTTTCTCCAATTGGATTCACCTCTTCAGGAAAGACCCTAAACGGAATAATTTTCCAAGGAGAAAATCATTTTAAATAAAATTATTTGACAACCCCAACTGAATCCAGGAAGACCTAAGGAAGAGCTAAGGACCACAGGTGAGTGATTGTAATTATTTTAAGATTTCTTTAAGTAATTTAAAATAATAGGGTTTCCAATAGTTGTAGTTTTACTACGATTTTTGGAATAACCTTTTTAGAAGCTTTTTTTACATTTTTTAGAATTATTTTCAGTCTATTTCCTTTCAGCTATTCTTTTCAGTAATTTTAGTTTATTTATGTTAATTATAATTTATTACTGTTAAGCATAGCTTTTTATTTATTTACAGTTTATTTACAGTATTTTAGTTTATTTACTATTATTTATAAGTTATTTACATCTTCTTTCTACGTTGGGATTTTCTTCTATTTTTGGTTTTCTTTTATTTCTCCTTCTTCTTCGCGTATGGATTAGAATAGGATTAACGCGAATACAGATTAAATTGTAAGAAAACTAAAATATTGGGATATAAGATGTAAATTATAGAGACTACAATAAATAATGGAATTGGACTGAAGTTACGCCTAATTATAATTAGAATTGGACTAATTAAAGATAGTTGGCATAGTTATAACATAGAATTATAACTAAATAGAGTAAAAGATGAAAGGATCTTATTTTCACACTTAGACCTTGGGTTAAATAATAAGCATGATTATAACGTAGGTTATAATAAGAAAAAGAATAGAATGAGGCTTATTTTAAGACTTGGGATAAATTAATAAGCGTAGAAACTAAAAATGATATTAAAGGCTTATTTAAATAATTTATCTACGTTAATAAGCAAAGATGAAATTAGGACCTATACCAAATAACATTCCCTATTAGACGAAACGGTGTCTCACATTAGTCTGAAATGAGATGAGGGCACACTTATGCTAAGAATGCTAATAAGTGGTCAAATAGAAGTCCAAATCACGGGGATTTGGATAAGGGGCACAACTAGATATTGTTTGGATGAAGGGCCAGTACCAACAGCCTTTCTCCTATTTTTCTTTGAACACACGGTGATCTCGCATTAGCCTAAAGTGAGATGAGGGCCATGCTATGTTGGACGTTGGAGGTAATAAGAAGACCCAATAGGTGGAGCAAAAGGTAGCATGGGCATGGTGGCAGTTACGCGTGCGACTTCCATTGCGGGTGCCTAGTAATAGCTATGAGTTCCAAGCACTTAGTATGACGGTCTTTCGTAGACAACGTTACCTTCTGTGTATGGAGCTATATATGTCGTCCGGATCCACAGTAGTTGCTCTGTGCAACTTCTGTAGATACCATTGGCTGCTGTGTAGGGAGTTATATAGCGGCTGGTCCACAGTAAGGTTTATGGAGTAGCAGGCCGATCAAAAAGGGTAGAATTAGGGTTACATCCTAATTATAGGATTAGGAATTCAGCCTAATCAAAACGGAAATCAAGGACAAGTGCAAGAAATTAAAGTTAACCTATCGTATAAATTGAGCAATATTTAATCGTGCTTATTTTTAGTTTATCTCTTTCCTATTTCCTTTTATTATCCTTCTTTATGCTAGAACTGTTGTAGAGTCTATTACTTTTATCTTGCTTAAAGACTTTAGTAATTACTATCATTCACCAGACTTTTAGTCTGACCCACTCCTCTAATTTCCCCTTTCCCTCCCATAGGCAATCAAGGGAGAAGTCAGTAGATTGCAGTTTCTTGGAGATTTCTTGGAGGAGTTTGCTACCATATATTTCTTTTCTTTTAGCTTTTGTTCTTTCTATGTACTGGCTTATTATAAGAGATAGTATGTACTCTGATTTTTGAGACTATGAATTTTTATTTTATAAGACATGATGGGTTTTGAGATATGGATGTTGTATTTGGTATTGGACTTATTTATGGACCAATTATGAAAGTTTTATTTTAAATAAGTTATTATTTTAGTTTCCGCTGTTTTGATCTATTTTTGTCTTTTGAATTTTAGTCTCTATTAGTTTTATTTATACCTACAATGCACCACGCCTTTTAATGTGTCCTTTTGGGTATATTAAGGGGTGTAGGGTGTTCATTTGGTATCAGAGCCTAAGGTTACAGGATTCCTAAAAATTTATTTTAAAAGTAAAGTATTTCTCTAAAAATAACTTGTTTTAAAAGTATTTTCCAAGGAACTCTTAGAAATTGTTTCCAAGTACAAAAGAGTTTTTATAAAAATCCCCTCAAAGTCCAGGTCAACCTTCTTTCGATTCTTTCAAGCCTAAGTTTCCTTTTCTTTGCATAGTATGGCTGACTGGTTCCGTAAAGTTATGGTACCAGAGGTGCAAGGACAAATGCCTAATACAACACCGGTAGGTGGAAATCCCTTTAATCCACCTACACCAGCCGATTTTTCTAAGCTATGCAAGGACTTCGCTAGTATAGAGGGCAGAACGTTTTCTGGCATGGAGGATTTTGAGGAGACACGAGCTAGGTTGGAAGATATGGAGCAAAAGTTTAGGCTGTTAGACTTGGAAGACCAACAGAGAGTTCAGCATGTATCTTCGCAACCGAAGGGAGAGCTTAAAGAGGTTCCTAAGTCAAAAAGCTCTAAGAAGCCATGGTGGTAGAGGTATAAGGATAAGAGGAAAAGGGAAAGCCCTCAGAAGCAAATCAAGGAAGGAGCGAAGTGCCATAGTTGTGGGGTGACTGGTCATTACGCAAAAGACTGCAAAATGAAGGGAAAGTTCTATAATTGCGGACAACCCGGTCACATGAGTAGGAATTGTCTCCATAGGAAGGGGCGGAGAGCAGGCGCACCTACAGCGCCAGTATAAGCTTTGAATGCATCACATTCTAGTAGTGGACCAGATAGAGGTAGGAAAGTTACCATGGAAAGTTTTGATTTCTATTTTTGATTTTCCCATTTGGACTCTTTTCGATTCTGGAGCATCACACCCTTTCATTTCGAGTTCTTTGTTTGATTGTTTGCACTCAGACATCTCTTTAGTAGTAGACCTCATTGTTGTTTCAAACCCTATAGGAGGATCGGCACACTTATCTATGGTTTGTAGGGGTTTGAAAATTTTTATCCTAGGCGTAGAGTTTGACTGTGACGCCTATGTATTGGGATTTTTGGGGTATGGGATGATTTTGGGAATGGATTGGGTATCCACTTATGGAACGATATTAGACTGCGAGAGGAGAGTCGTTAGACATGAGACATGCAGTAGTAGGACTCTCGAGGTTTCTTGCGACCCATAGGAGTCAGTCATGTTGAGCTTCCTTTATCCCCTCGATCAACCATCAGCAGAGTTAGATTCAGTTCCAGTCTTCAGAAATTTCCCAAACGTCTTTAAAGAGGTGCTTTTCTCAGGGCATAGAGAAGGTCTACACATGGTAGGAGTTTGAGAAATGGTTTTGATTTTTTAGGTTCGGATTATGCAAATCCAAAGAGAGGTAGGAAAAGGTTGGAGATGTACAATAGATTTAGTTGATAAGAAAAGAAAAAAGCCCATGTGTAGATAATTGTAGAAATTATAATTGTTTCATATAATTTGATTTAATGGTAGTGCCTTAGAGTAAAAATATAAGCATCAAAGAGGAATTGGAGTAAAAGACTTTGTTAAGGAAATGGGATTACCAAAATTTAGGAAGGATACTCCTAGGGAAATGAGAAGAAAACCTACTTTATATTTGGCCCAATAAAATTGTTAGAATTAGAAAAGTTAAAAAGTATAATTGCCAATGTTTTTAAAGTAAATATTGGGTCTTTTTGAAAAATGGCATGAAATTTAAAATTGGTTTTTATATGATATAATTTTTTTTGAAAAAGTGAAATTCTTTTTGAAGAATTATAGAGCGTATGTAGCTCACTAGCTTCTTTGTAAGTAAACAAAGATTTTAAATATAAAAACATAAAGTGTATTAAGTATCGAAAACATATGTTACAACATTTATTGTTGTAATAGATGTTTTCGTGAAAAATAAAAGGAGCATAGACCATAACACAATTATTATAGTAGATGACTCCCAAGAGGAATGTTTTTACATAATATGCGAGGTTTATTAGTATTTATTTTTAATTAAATTCATACACTAGTATTTTTGGGTTGTAGTAAAAGTGTTTTACACAACATCCATTTTAACCCAAATAAAGACGTATTTTAAAAAGGTAATTTCTAAGAATAGAAATAAAGTAATTTGTGAATACACCTATTATTTAAGTAAGTATAAGAAAATGTTTATCATAGGAAAGTATAAATTAAACATGCTTTAATCTATTGGAATGAAAAGAATAATGGTATAATTTTCAATGAAACCAATAAAATGTTTTGTGCAAGTCACAAGGAATACATGAAAGAGATATACAATGTATGAAAAGCGCCATATTTTGTTCAGCCTATTTCGAAAAATATAAAATAAGTTCCTTGTAATTTCACATAAACATGAAATTTTCTTTTAAAAGGTTCATAGAAGATTTTAACGTTAATAACTTCTCATAAGAGAAAGTAGTTCCAATACATTAAGATATGAGACTGTTAGGTGTAATAAGAAACTGTTTTAAAAACACATAAAGGATATTTTAAAAGTAAATGGTTTGGTGAAAAAGTAAATAAGTTTTTTAAATGAAAAAACTTAATAAAAGTAAAATTTTAAAATTCAAATTTTTATAGAAAACTTTAAAAGTCTTTAAAAGAAAGAGAGAAATAAGTTTCAGGCTTAAAAATTTGGAAGTTTTTCCCTCTAGGTTTGGGAGATAATATTAAGTGACTAAGTATTTTTGAAATTAATAAAAACTGAAGAGATAACACTTTTAAAGACAAAGATTTTGGGATTTGATGTTTTAAATTTTTTAGAAACCTTAGTTTTTTTTAAAGAAAAAACAAGGTGATAGATACCAAACCAAACTCTTAAATGTGGAGTAGATAAGAATCATTTCCTAGGAGTAACGGAGAAGGTGTAAGGCGATAGCAGTAATTACTTTTAGAAGTAATAATGGAAGTTCCATGAAGTGTATAGGACACTAGTAAGAACCTAGGGATGTTGATTCACGAAGAACAGTAAAATGAAATAAGTAGGATAGTAAGACAAGCATGGTTGAGAATGAGTATTTTTTATTTTGGAAGAACATGGGAAAAGCATCTTTCTTTAGTGGAATTCATATGGTAGTAGTTTTCAAGCTAGCATTGGGATGGCGCCTTTTGAAGCTCTTTTTGGGAAGGCCGTGTAAGATGTCTTCATGTTGGTTGGAGTCTACGGAAAGGTTGCTTCTTGGTTCCGACATGGTTAGAGAGATTTTAGAGAAGGCTAATTTGATTAGGAGAAAATTCGTGTAACGACCCGGGGTTTTGACACCTATTATTTGGATAATTTACTGATTTTAATTATTGATAATATAAATTTTTACCAGTCAAATAATAAAATCCTGATTTTTTTTAGATATCCATGTGTGTGTGTGTGTATTCGGGATGCTATGATTTAAAAATCTAAAAATTTAATCTATCAAAAATATTTAAATAAAAACTCCACTTTTCTATTACAGGATATAATTATATATAGAGATATATATGTGTGTGTGTGTATGCTTAACTTTGATATAAAACATAAAATACTATATATATATATATATATATATAAATAGGAAGGGATACACATAAGTGGCTAATATTATATTTGTATGTAGTTATAGGGTATATGTACAAAATTTACAAAGGTAAAATAAGACAAAAACTATGTTCACATATGTATGTGGTATATATGTATATTCAAGGATATATATATAAATGTAAACACATAAGGGAACATGGAAATTAATGCACATCCTCTTAAGCATATAATACATCAAATCCCCCTTTTAAATTAATCAAATCACTGATATTCCATCAGGTCAGCTTCAAAATCAAAATAAATCAAAGCAAATAAAAAGGAAAAAAAAGAAAATGAACTTACTGTATATAATGAACTACAGCCTATTCTCTGTTATAAATAGATCCGCCTTGTTGTTTCATATTCTTGCATTCGAACAAGATAATAAAAAGAATACAAAGCTGCCATTAAAGAAACTTAAAAACCAAAACACTCAAGCTCAAACAGAAGAAGGAAGCAGGTTTCTTTTGTTCAAAGAAAAGAAGAAAACAATGAGTAAAACTTATTTCTTTTATACTGAAAACTGTGTTATCTGCTTGGATATAGGAATAGTAGTGTTGTTTGATAAGTATGCTTGTACAGGAACATATATATATATATATACACTTATATATGAATACATGTTAAGTGTTATAACTAGGAAAACCCTGGCATGTACATCCTTTCCTTTTTACCTCTGCTCTATATAAAATATATATCATGCCTAGCTTCAAAAATCTCTATCTCTCAACCTAATTAGTTTTAGGTTACGGTTTAAAAAGATAACTTGTTTGTTTTTTTATTGTACTTTGTTTTAAAATTGGTTTTGTTGAATATTATTAAGCATAGAGGTTGAAAAGTGTATTTTACAGTAGGTGACCCAATATTGTAAGAAATTCGAATATCATATTTTGTGCTTTTATTTATATGAACATGATCGTCATTGAAAACGAGAATTTTTGAAGGTGTTTTCACGATTTTTAATTAGGTATATAGTGGGATGTAGGGGGATGAACGTAATTTGGTCTTTGACCAAATTACGGCGAACCAGTCGATGGTGGGGGACGGGTTTTGGTCAGAAGGAAGCTGGGTGGAAGGGGAACTCAGGAAAAATGGTGGGATATTTTATTGATCGGCGTGGTGGTCGGTCGGAGAGAAGGTAGGGTTAGGAGGTGGAGCTGGGTCGTGTTCGGTTGTCGATGGATAGCGGCGACGTGGAGGAGTTTCAGGGCTGCGGTATGGGGGGAAAAGGGAGAGGAGGTCATGTCGGTCCTACTGGTGGAGTTTGGTGGATGCCGGTGGTTGGAGATGGCCGAACGAGGTGGAGATAGGGGGATAGGTTTATTCCTGGAAGTGGGTTTGTAACGATACCGTTTTTAAGCTAATTTCAATTTTGTAATTAATACAATTTTTGAATTAAATTGTGAATTTATTGAGAACTAATTTGAGATTTGGAAATAAATATATAAGTAGATTATAAATAGAATTTTGATTTGAAATTCAAAATAAATATTCATTTTAAAGTATGATAGTTTGAAATAAGAATTGAATAAAAGGTTTATATACTCTCTTTTAAAATTATACATGAATAAATATAATTTGTATATATATAAACATTTAAAAATATAATATATAAATTAATAAAAACATAATTAATGGGTTTAAACATAAAAATACATGTTTATGACATTTGTAAGGTTAAGAGTTTAAAACATTTGTAAGCCATGTAGCATGAAAATTAACAAGTGGCAATTTTGTTTCTTTAACATTTAATTTATAAATATAGTGTTAGAAAGAAAACCAGGGTATATAATCTCTTCTCCCCTCTCTCTCATTTTTCTTTTATCTCATATTTTCAAAAACAAAGCCT
The DNA here is from genome assembly GCA_030737815.1 of Allium fistulosum. NCBI lineage: Eukaryota > Viridiplantae > Streptophyta > Magnoliopsida > Asparagales > Amaryllidaceae > Allium > Allium fistulosum. The sequence goes on from CM060904.1 coordinate 1,228,111,726, forward strand.
GGTAACTCAAACTAGAGAAAAGAAATAAAAATCAAAAACCAGTAAAACAAATACAACAATCCAAAACTATCTCAAATTCAATCTGAAGCAATTCAATATCAAGCAATCAAGCAACTAAACAAGATTCAACTCATTTTTAAAGATCAAGCAAATCAACATCAAAACAAAGTTTCAAATTCCAGATTAAAGATCAAACTCAAAATCGATTTCCAGGCTTTGTCTCTGTTCAAATCTTCAGGTGAGTAAACTCCTTTAAATCTGGATTATAACTTGTTGTTTGTAATCATGCTTGAAGTAAAATTGTAAAATTGTTTGCATGTATACAAATATGTATATATATATATATATATATATATATATATCTGTGTGTGTGTGGATATGGTTGTGCATGTCTGGGAATAGGCATTTACCTCTGTTCCAGGTTTACAGGTTTCAAAACCTGTTTAAAAAAAATCAAATTCTCTTTCCCTGATTCTTGTTAGGCTTTAAGATCTAAACAAAACATGTTTGTATAATCAAGATCTAAGTTTAAAAAATATTTTTAAGAATAATTGGTTAAAGATTATCTGGAAAATTTAAATATACAGAGAAAACTTGTCAAATTCGAATTCCATAATTTCTTGATTCACCTACATCAACCTGTTCGTCTTCATAAACCATGAATTTTAAAAATAAAATCAAGATTTTTAGCGTTGTATTGATTGAGAAATTCGAGGTTGAACGTGAATTGGGTTTTTGGCAATTTTTGGCGATCGGCGAAGGTTGTGGTCTCGGGATTGTGGCTGAGGGTAGCTTGGAGGTTGCTGAACTCGGGAAAAATGATCAGGGAATTTCCTGATCATCGAGGCGGGGGTGCGACATCAATTTAGGGTTTTAAACTCAATTTTGGTCGATCATTTTTCCCGAGTTCGTCATCGTTTCGGGGTTCTGGGTGGTCTGGTGGTTAGGGGAGGTTGTCATCGACTTGTCGATAGTCGCAGCATCGACCGGAGGTGGTCAGAACGGTGTGCAACATGCACGCATGCTTGTTTGAAATCTGGGTGGTTGTGGAGTTTGGGAAGAAAGGCTTTGTCTCGGGTTTGTGCTCGGGGATGTTTTGTTTCGGCTCGGGTTTGTGTTCGAGTCGAACGCGAGTGTGTAAATGTTTTTAAGATTTAAATCAAAACAAAGTGAAAAGAAGAAAAAGGGTTTTCTTGGGAAAATTTGTATTTGGCTCGGGGGTTAGCTCGGGGGTTAGCTCGGGGAATTTGTTGATTGGCTCGGGTTTGGGAATTTAGTATAAAAACAGTTTTAAACTTTTAAAACAAATCAAGTTTTACTTAACAATTTTCTTAAACCGCTTCTTTTCAAAATAATAAATGTTTATTTAAGCTTGGGATTTATTAAAGTTTTTAAAATAAAATTACTTTGAGTTTAAAGTGTTTTAATATATATAACCTTTATTTTAAAGTTATTTTTAATAAACTTAATAATGTAATTAAGTGGTAAATTAAGAAGATAAAAATGTTTTTAAAGGTTAATTAACTTAAAGGTTTAAGTTAATTGGTTAATGATAATTAATTCCAAAGGTTATTAAATAAGATTTAAATGATGGTTTATCTTTTAATTAATTGAGATCTTAAGTAATTAAAGATTAATTAATTAATAAAAGTAATTAAAGGATAATTACTTAAAGAATAATTACTTAATGTAATTAATTAAAGAAGAATTGATTAATGAAAGTAATTAAAGGGCTAATTTGTTAATGAAATTAATTAAAGGTTAATTAATTATAATTTAAAGTTAATTATTTAATAATTAAAGGATAATTAATTAATTAAAGGTTAATTAATAAATGATTGAAAGTGAATTAATTAATGATTAAAGGTTAATTAATTAATAATTAAAGGTTAATTAATAAATGATTGAAGGTGAATTAATTTATGATTAAAGGTTAATTAATTAATAATTAAAGGTTAATTAATAAATGATTGAAGGTGAATTAATTTATGATTAAAGGTTGATTAATTTATGATTGAAAGATAATTACTTTTGTTAAGGGTTAATTTAATTATGTAATTAACTTAAGGTTAATTAATTAATGTGATTAATTAAGGGATAATTAATTAATTGAGGATAATTACTTAAGATGGATAATTAAGGATGATTAATTAATTTCATTAATTAATAACTAATGGTTTGTAATTAATTAATGTTAATCAAGCAGGGTTAGGTAATTAATTCATAAGTAATTAATCTATTTTGAGATTATTAAATTAATTATAAATTACGTGATTTGTTTAATCTTGCTTATGGATGATTGGATTATATTGAATGCCTTAAATTGTTTGATATCTCTGATATGTAATATTCTGTGATATGAATTGCTTTGGTTTGAGTTGTGATAAATGTAATTTATTTATCTGTGATGAATTTACATATTTATCTGTGAATGAAAGGTAAGCGTTATAGGATTATACCGCCTATTGATATTGTTGTACTTGATCTATGATGGTTGTATTATTGCCTGTAAACCCCTGGACAACACGCACACACAAATATGGATCCCGCGGGAAATTGGTTAAGTCATGGATATTTTGAAAATGGTGAAAGAATTTTAAAAGTTGAAATTTGAATTCAAAATGGTTTGGAAGTGAAATTGGGTTAAATATGAAATGCTTTTGAAAGGGAAGTTTTGGAAATTAAAATGATTTTGAATTTGAATTCAAAGATTAAAATTGAATTCTATATTTATAAATAAGTTTAAAGTTTGAGATTTCTTCCAACATTCTTATTTATAGTTTAATTTGATTTCTGGAAATGTTGGACTTAAAAGATGAATTTTGAGAATTAATAATATTTTATTATTTAAAAGGAAACTATTGTTTACAAAGGGTTATACAGGGTATAAAATGTATATATATGGATTTTAAACCATTTTTAAAGTATTTTAAAAGAATTATTTTGGAATTTAAATTTAACTCAAATAGAACTTGGCAAGGATGCGGCAATTTGCTGATTTTCTGATTTTACTTTAAAATGCTATAACTTGAGCAAATTTAATCAGATTTTTTCGAAACGAAAAACCTTTGTTTTCAAATGATAATAGCTTTCATATAAAGGAAGAATTCCCAGTTTTTGTTGAATGAATTTCCAAGTTATGGGTAAATCAAATTTGAAAAGGAAATAGTTTTGAAAGCTATGAATGAACTTTTGTTAAAGATTTGGTGAAACTTGTTTTCAAATTGAAAAGGATCTTCAAGGTGAATCTTTTTGTTTAAAAGATTAAAAATGGAAAATTTGTTTAAACCATTCAAAAGGAAAGGTTTTGTGAAATAAGGGCTGTGACTTAACTAAGATCCAAATGGACCCATATGTTTTTAAAGTTAAGCGCTCATTATTCGGATTAGTCGGGAGAGGACTTTATGTCATAAAACCCATTCCGAATAATGATATGACGGAATGGAATTGCAATTGAAGACGGTGATTGAAGATCGGGTATTTTCGAAAACGAAAGGATTACCTGTCGATTGTCTCTGCACTGAGTTGCTCCGGTATAGAGATTTCCCTAAGTGATAGGGAGTCCGGACGTGATTAGAGGATATCCGGATTTGCAATGACTTCTTTGAACTACCTTCGGTTCTATTCAGACCCAGGATGGACTTGTATGGATGTATGTCTGACGTTACACTTTGAGATATAAAGCTGGTTTCTATTAAATACATTTCTGTTTGGTGGCGAAGAATTTATTCTCTTAGCTTAACACCCTTCTCTGAGATGTACGAGCTAAGAGGTTATGTAGTTGATGGTTACTAGTGATATACTCCCAATTTGGTAGTGTGGCATACTGAGTGATGATCATTGGTTGATCGAAGCATGGCTTTTGTGAAAAGCGTAGCTTTGTAGGACGAGACTTCATCGAACCTCATACCCCGGAAATGGTCGAAACAGGAAAGATGAAGCAAGGTTATGGGGGTCGCGCCCCTCAGGGTATGTGCATTTCCTTCTGGATAAAAAGTGGTATCATGGTATGGAGCCTAGATATTTAACTTATGTGGTTGTTGGAATTTTGTTGTTGGGATCCTGGGATAAAGGTTGGTTACGACCGGGGGATGGCATACCCGTGACAGTTAGTTACCTAGTTATAGAGGTAACCCAGCCTTGTGTTGGCAGAGATCCGGTTAGGTTCTTGGGCGTCCCTCCAGAGGCATACCCATTCGGAAAGGAAGTTCCTTAGCCTTGGCCATTTGTTGGAAATCCAAACAATCAATACGAGCCCTATACGGTTTAGTTATAGAACCTGCCATGTGACGTGGTGGTAACCTGCCATTTAGCATGGTAGCTATAGTAGGCATACTATAATGGTAGTATGCTGGCTAAGATTAATATTATACTTTCGGAATGTTTTCACACTATGCACTAATAATAATATCAAAAGGATTTTCGCGTATCAAGCATGTTTGACTGCTATAAGGAGAAATCTCTTCCATGTGTGCGATTGCATTGTGTGTGTGGCGGGAGGCCTTATGGTAGTTTCATTTTCCAAAAGCATGAACAGATTTCTTTTTCTTTTTCTTTTCACAAACAACTGTTTTATGTTTGCTCACACCAGTCCCATGACCGGCCTGGAGTTTATTGTTCCCTTTCTAAACTCTGGGTGCCCATAATTTTCCACACGGGCAGCCTAGAGTCAGATTATCAGTAGGTTCTGGAGCTAGTTCAGATAGTAGATATGGATCTAGAAGTCTTTGGGATGGTATTGCATCGGATTTGCTATAAGTTCAACATGATGGGGGGTTCGAGCTATCTTTGGTTGGATCTTTGGAGATGGAGATGCAGTATGTGGATTCTCTTGGAAGTTCCTCTGTTGGTGTTATCTTTCCTCTGTCATATGTATTCTGTTGTGGTGTTGTATATTGATCTCTGATATTTTTGTTGAGCACTTCCTGTTGTAGAATGTTGTATCCATTTGGTGTATCAATAAAAGTTATTCTTATTCTGTTTCCGCTGTGTTGTTTTTACCTAATGTGTTATAAGCTCCAGCGATACAGACTTCAACGTTTGAATCTCTGGCATTCGAATACGGGTGATGTATTGGATGCCGATTTTCGAAGGTTGAAGTGCGGGTCGTTACAGGGTTCGAGTTTGAATTTTTCGAACTAGGGCTGCGTCGTGAAATTTGGAGTGGCCAGTGGGTTCCGGTGGTCGAAGAGGACCTGGGAAGTTGGTCGGGGGCAATAGATGGTGGCCGGAGATCGTGTGCACTTGCACGTGTGGTTCAACTTTTGGCTGTGTGCACGTTAAGGAAGAAGAAGAGGATAGGAAGTGGAAATAAGGGAGGTAGAAAGGAAGGGAAGAAGCGGGTTTTTTTTCTTCTGTGATGGGCCGATGGGCCTGGCCCTTGTTTTTTTTTTAAAAAAAAGAAAAGTATTTTCAAAGGATTTAACCTTTTAAAAATTTTATTTTCTTTACCTAAATTCAAAACAAAATAGGTACTTGTATTTTATCCTATCACCTAAATCATTCATGCCTAATCTACTTGGTTAAGTTTTGGTAATGTAGAATTAAATTAATTTTAATAATTAAAGTTAATAAACAAATTTAAAACTTTAAAACTTATAATTTCAAGTTAATTTATATAAGATAGTTATAAATGAATTCCTAAATTTAATTAAATTAAAAATAAATAGTTTTGTAAGTAAAATTAATTATAAGTAAGCAGGATTTGAAAAATAATTAATTTTGTCTTTAAATAAATAGACGATGGTTTGTGATTGGTTAATATAGACTATAAATTGTTAAATAGTTCAGGATATGTGGTTTGACTTGGTTTCTCTTGTGTATTCATTTCAAGTTGTTCTATGCGTGTGATATTAAGTGACCAAATGAATTGAGTGACTGAAATAGATATCTGTAGTGAAATTTCCATATGAATGTTGACACCCTGAATTTGAATTATTTGTTAAAACAACTTAGCCTTTAAGAATTTGTCGTTTGGATTCGATGAGACCGGGATCGGATATCAGTATTATTCGAAAACCACATCGATCCAAAATAAACGATCAGGTCGGGAAGATTCCAGGGAAGATCCGGAATGAAGATTCAGAATGCAAGGGATATTTATCACTAACTCTGAGGGTGATTCCAATACGGACTTGTATGGACGATTGCTATCAGAACATCATCATTGGAGGACGATGAGCATTCCAAGTGAATGTGTTCTTAAAAGGTAATCGTAGCCTCAAGCCTTATCAACCGGGAATGACTAAAAAAGGGGAGATGCAGCAAGGCTAAGTGGGTCGCAACCAAGTAGGGTAAGGTTACCCTTATCTAGAGTCCCTTTTATTTCGGTCTGTGTGGTGCGGTTGCTGATCCCAACCGCGGGGTAATCTTATTCGGACTATCCAGGTTAGGGGTAGTCTGGTCTTGTTTAGCAGGGGACCCCGGCGTGGTCCTCGGTGTTATTTTTCTAGAGATGCACCGTGACGGGTGGTACCCCAGTAGCCCAGTCATTGTATGGAACCCAATCTCCAATAGGTGCCGTACGTTTTGATTGTGCCCAAATATGTTGGAACGTGAGATGCAAGCATTCCAGCTATGTGAATAATTAATTTGAAAACCTTAGACATTATTATATTATCACTGGATTTCCTATGAAAGTGTTTTGGTTATCGTAAGGGAAAACCCGTCTGTGTTTATGTGCGGCGAGTCTTACGAGATACCCTTGATTTCAAATGGTTTTCAATTTTAAACAATTTAACCGTTTTACTCACACCAGACCCATGTCTGACCCAGAGTTTATTTTCTGTTTTTTTTCCTAAACTCTTGGGCCAAGTGATTCCAGGTTTGCTCTCGACATATTTTGGAGGAGGAGTTGGAGCATGAAGCTTCAATGTATCTAGCTATATCTATATTCTGGTGTATTAGTATATATGTCTGTGTTTTGGCTTGTAATGAATAAACAGGTCACTACGACTATCTAGGTATGATGTATGTATAATTATGACTCTGATGTATTGTACTAGTGACTATGTGATATATGTTATGTAATATATATTATCCATTCCGTTGTGAGATTCTATGATTTGTTTAGTTCTTTCTTTCTATCTATTTCTTTTCTACCTATTTCTTTCTATATTACGACTCGTCTTTTGAGTAAGAAGGGCGGGTCATCACAATTCGTATCTCATATCCATGTCTCTTTGATAATAGGTTTTAGAATTTCCTTTTTCCATCTTTAGTTTTGAATAGGTTCTTTCCTTTATTATCCTTTGGGAGGGTAGAACTTAGGATTTAACCTATGGAGGGTACGATTTGATGTAAATATGTTAATAGAACATGTTATGAATGATGTATGCTAGTGATTGCAAGTGTTTTCTAGTGGATGCTAATGGATGCATGTAGGTACACTAGGCACTATTATTCCTTAGGGATCAGCCTAACTAAGACACCAGAGCATATGCATATGGATGTGTGCGCATTTTTATTTTATTTAATTTCCAAGATTGTTAGAAATGGATGTTTATCACATGATTGTTGCATTTGGGTGATGTTTGTAGCATGCATATAGAACTATCAGTTATCATTAGGAAAATTTTGCATTTATTTGGATACATGGCACAGACAAGATTGCATAAAAGGAGGTCAACTGAATCAGTGGACCGCCTAATCTTTTGCAATAGTTAGGGACATTTACACTACGCTAATTGCATAAGTATCATAAATAGCATTAGAAAAACCTAAGGACAATGGATGTAATGGGTGACGATTGAGTAGTTGGTTGTAGAACTTGGATGAAAACATTTATTTCACTCTTCTATCCTTAGAGATTTCGGGGACGAAATCCCTTAAGGAGGGGAGAATGTAACAACCCGAAAATTTAAGGAGAAATTAATAAATAATTATAAGTGAAAAGAAATAGTGTTTATAATCAAAATTCGTTTAAAATTAATTGGCAGTAGATTTATTGAAATGTTTCAATTAGAAAGGGAAAGAGGAATTAAAGTGTAATGATTGAGTTTAATATAAGAACTTGCATTTGTGTCAAAATGTAATGAACATTTTAAATTGAAATAAATGCATGTTTTGAGATAAATGAAATAAACTTTTCATTTTTGAATATATGCATGATTTTATAAATAGGGAGTTTGTTTTGTTACAAAAAAAGGAAAAAAATTATATATATAACAGTATATTTAAAAAGAAGGCATCTACTTTTATAAATTTGAAAAGTGAAGACGACGATGTTCAAATGAGATGGGTTATTGTAAATGAGAGAAAATGTAACCATATATTTATAAAAAAGAAGGCATTTAATAAAATAAACGTTATATTTTGAAAAGAAAAGGCAAGGGTGTATTATGGAAGGATTGCATTTCTTACAGAAAATATAAGGTATGTTATTTCTTTGTTAGTAAGGAATAAGGGTCCGTTTGGTTTTTGAACATAAAAACATTTATACCAATTAATTAATGTAATTGATTGCCCAATTTAAAGGTGAAGAATAAGGTTACTAATTAATACACAACATATATACACGTTTGTGGACATATGTTATTTATCTAATTACAACATATGTGAATATGGAAAAAAATGTAGATATAACAATTCACAAGTTATTTTATTTATTTCAGATGTGAATGTAGAAAGATATTGATATGTTGTTTGTTTATTTATTTTAGACGTAAACAATGTAAATTAAATGGGATGTTTAAAACTAAAATGAAACATGCGAATAAAGAAAGACGCATGGAAATTTAACCTGAAATAAAATGCACAAATTAGAAATTAATTGAGGAGAAGAAATTGTTATTTATAGTTTGTATATTATTGAGGGTGTAATTAATTGAATTAAATATAAGATAAGGCATTGACAAGGCGCATTGTAAGATTTGACATAGCAATGAGTCAGCAGAAGTTTCATACACGTTGTTTTGCATTCTTTTATTCCATCTGGACCTTCCGTGCTTCCATCAGATGGCTCCTATTCAGCCTATGACGTGGTCGCATCCTATTCAATCCCCAAATCCAACGGTCTGAGATCCACTTCTGCACCTATAAATATGACCCTAGGCTTAACACTTTTTCTCATTCTAGGTTTTCTCCAATTGAGTTCACCTCTTCAGGAAGGACCTTAAACGGAATAATTTTCCAAGGAGAAAATCATTTTAAATTAAATTATTTGACAACCCCAAGTGGATCCGAGAAGACCTAAAGAAGAGCTAAGGACCACAGATGAGTGGTTGTAATTATTTTAAGATTTCTTTAAGTAATTTAAAATAATAGAGTTTCCAATAGATGTAGTTTTACTACAATTTTTGGAATAACCTTTTTAGCAGCTTTATTTACAGTTTTTAGAATTATTTTTAGGCTATTTCTTTCAGCTATTCTTTTTAGCAATTCTAGTTTATTTCTGTTAATTATAATTTATTACTGTTAAGCATAGCTTTTTATTTATTTACAGTTTATTTACAGTATTTTAGTTTATTTACTATTATTCATACGTTATTTACATCTTCTTTCTACGTTGGGATTTTCTTCTATTTTCAGTTTTCTTTTATTTCTCCTTCATTTTCGCGTATGGATTAGAATAAAATTAACGCGAATACGGATTAAATTGTAAGAAAACTGAAATAATGGAATATAAGATGTAAATTATAGAGACTGCAATAAATAATGGAATTGGACTGCAATAAATAATGGAATTGGACTGCAATAAATAATGGAATTGGACTGCAATAAATAATGGAATTGGACTACAATAAATAATGGAATTGGACTGTAATAAATAATGGAATTTGACTGAAGTTACGCCTAATTATAATTAGAATTGGACTAATTAAAGATAATTGGCATAGTTATAACTTAGAATTATAACTAAATAGAGTAAAAGATGAAAGGAGCTTATTTTCACACTTAGACCTTGGGTTAAGTAATAAGCATGTATAAAGTAGATTATAATAAGAAAAAGAATAGAATGAGGCTTATTTTAAGACCTGGGATAAAATAATAAGTGCAGAAAGTAAAAATGATAATAAAGGCTTATTTAAATAATTTATCTAAGTTAATAAGCAAAGATGAAAGTAGGACCTATACCAAATAGCATTTCCTATTAGACGAAACAGTGTCTCACATTAGTCTGAAATGAGATGAGGGCACGCTTATGCTAAGAATGGTAGTAATTGGTCAAATAGAAGTCCAAATCACTTTATTTGGATAAGGGGCACAACTAGATATTGTTTGGATGAAAGGCCAGTACCAACAGTATATCCCCTATTTTTCTATGGACACACGGTGATCTCGCATTAGCCTGAAGTGAGATGAGGGGAACGCTATGCTGGACGTTGGAGGTAATAAGAAGACCCGATATGTGGAGCAAAAGATAGCATGGGCATGGTGGCAGTTACGCGTGCGACTTCCATTGCGGGTGCCTAGTAATAGCTATGAGTTCCAAGTGCTTAGTATGAGTGTCTTTCGTAGACATCATTGCCTTTTGTGTAGGGAGCTATATATGTCGTCCAGATCCACAGTAGTTGCTCTGTGCATATTCTGTAGATACCATTAGCTGCTGTGTAGGGATTTTTATAGCGGCTGGTCCATAGTAAGGTCTATGGAGTAGCAGGCCGATCAAAAAGGGTAGAATTAGGGTTACATCCTAATTATAGAATTAGGAATTCAGCCTAATCAAAGCGGAAATCAAGGACAAGTGCAAGCAATCAAAGTTAACCTATCATATAAATTTAGCAATATTTAATCTTACTTATTTTCAGTTTATCTCTTTCCTATTTCCTTTTATTATCCTTCTTTATGCTAGAACTATTGTAGAGCCTATTACGTTTATCTTGCTTAAAGACTCTAGTAATTACTATCATGCACCAGACTTTTAATCTGACCCACTCCTCTATTTTCCCCTTCCCCCCATAGGCAATCAAGGGAGAAGTCAGTAGATTGCAGTTGCTTGGAGATTTCTTGGAGGAGTTTGCAACCATGTATTTCTTTTCTTTCAGCTTTTGTTCTTTCTATGTACAGGCTTATTATGAGGGATATTATGCACTCTGATTTTTGAGACTATGAATTTTTATTTCATAAGACATGATGGGTTTTTAGATATGGATGTTGTATTTGGTATTTGACTTATTTATGAAGCAATTATGAAAGTTTTATTTTAAATAAGTTATTATTTTAGTTTCCGCTGTTTTTATCTATTTTTGTCTTGTGAATCTTAGTCTCTATTAGTTTTATTTATACCTACAACGCACTAAGTCTTTTAATGTGTCCTTTTGGGTATATTAAGGGGTATGTGGTGTTTTAGTTTATGTTAAAATAATTTATTTTGAAAATAATATCAAATCAAACTGTTTCTTTCCATTTCAACAAATTTGGACCTATGTCCAAATTCAAATCAACAAAACTCAATTTCCAATCTTTCAATTCAATTGACTCAATTTCAGTTTAGCTTCAAATCAACTTGATTTCAATTTCAATCTCAAATAACTTCAATTTTCGAAACATTCACTTTTTTTCTTCAAATTCGATTCAACAATCCAATTCAATGATTTAAATTTCAATTCAATTCTTATTTTAAACCATTTCAATGTGTATCAATTTCATGTCCAATTTCAATTTACTGATTTAAATCGATTAAATCAAATTAAATCTCATTGTTCAAATTTAAGGTCCAATTCTTAAAATAATTCAATTTTCTGAATTAAAGTCATATATCGATTATAACTTTACATTTCCAATTCGATTCTTTAAAACAATTTCCTTTTAACCAATTTCAGTTTCAACATTTCAAGGCTTGAATTAGAAAATAATTCGATTCATATAAATCCACAATTTATTTCTTTTAAACAATATTATTTAATCAAAATCCAAAAATCGAGATTTTAAAACAATTGAATTTAACCATTCCAGTGTCCGTATATTATTTTTTACTCTATGGCCAAGTGATCAGTTAATTCGATTTAATTACATGGATGGATATCTATCATTTCAACCCAAAATTAAATGACATAGGTATATATCATTTCAACCAATTTCTTAGTTAATTTCAGATGATATAAATGATAAATTATATAATGTCAAATAATAAATAGGGTAATAATAGGGATATATTCAAAATAAATAAACAACCATACATCCAACATCAATCAATATCATACAATGACAAACAACATCCAAATTAAACAACATACCACAACAGTTACTAATTATCAATTGGAGGTATTTAACTATCAATAAATTTCAATATTAATTTAAATGTTAATTTAAATTCAATATAAAATTCAAATTAATTTAAATGTCAATTTAAACTACCAAACAGCAACCAATAAAAAATTTATCACTTCACAAATTTAATTTAACTAACATAGGAAAATTCAGTGTTGCGTGAGTGGGTTAAATCACTCACCTTTGATTTATAGTTGATTTAAAATCCAATAAAAGCCCAAAATTCCAACAGTCTCCAAATTCAACCAAACTAGTTTTATATTATCTGGAACTTCGATACGATCCCAACGGAAGAAACCGCGCATGAATCCGAGTTAGTATGCAAATTTTATCTTTTAATTATATACATATTATTTCTATCTTTAATGCAACATTTAATCTATTTCTTATTAACCTACCATTTAAATCCAAATTAACCTCTACAATTATCTTTCAACTAGGAATAACATTCGTTATTAACCTTTATTATTACCATTAATTGAAATTACATTAAAATGGTTGTCAATAACATTCAAACAACATTATTAAATTATATTGTAATCAAATTTTTTTCCATTAATAAACATAAATTTAAATTTCTAACAATATTAAATTCCAAGAAAAATCTTATTAAATTTAATATGTTTAATTATCAAAAATATGGATCGTTACAACTAACTAGAAATAAATTTATTTGATTCAAATTTGAGTTGTAAATGAAGAGGAATATCCCTTTTGATTTGCGTCCAAGAGGTGTACGGGTTGGAGGTTCGGTGTAAAGTGAAAATAAGAGAGGATGTGTGGTTTATATAAGCAATTGGAAGGAGTAGAAGGAGGAGATCTAACTCTCCTTGTTTACCTCTTCTCTTTGCCAATTCAAAACCAGATATTTCAAACAAATATCACCTCCCCTCCACTAGTATAGCCGGCCATATATGGGTCTATTATACCTATATAAATTTCTAAAAATACAATCAATATTTATTATTTTAAATCAAATTTCAATGTTTATCGGTGTTTTATATCGATATGTACATATATAACTTTTATATACGTACTTTATTAAATATTGATTCAAATAAGTCAAATAAAATTTAATAATTAATATTTCATAAATATTAATTAATTTAGTTAATTCATAACGAGTATAATTTAAATAAATCGTGTGGTATTTCGGAGCATTCGGAACTGCGGTTGTGTGACTCAAATGTGTAAATTCAGTCAATGATTAAAATTGAACGATTCGAATATTGATGCTCACACATTACTTTAGCTAGTGTTATGACAGTTGGCCGAATTTATTGTATATGCATTTTTCGATAAAATTCAATTTCATTATTTTAAGTGGTACCTGGTAGTAATGATTATTTACTCCAATTATCTTCATCGAAACTATATCACACTAAAACTTATGGAATTGGGTTTTCATCAAAATTCCAATATCGTCAACATTCAACCTATATAATCTAAAACACAAAGTCGTCCTTGGTTCAATAATAACAATCATTATTAACCGAACTGCTCTGGCTAAAGACTTTGACTTTGAGTTGACTAAAGTTGACCGTGATACAACCTCATATAACCAAGGAGATGAATTCTCTATTGAATAGTGTTTCAATTCCAATGCTTCAACCCAGACCCAACTATATTCGTTCGATCGACGTCATGCCAATTTAACTATAATCAAAGTGGAGTGTCCATATTGAAGTTCAACAATATTCTCAAGTCTATAGAATATGATAGAATGGTCGCTTTGAGATTCTCTGTTTGATCTTACTTATATTAATCAACGATAAACTCTAGAGTTAGTCATTTCATAGTTATCCAATAACTATTAGAACGTAACCCCTTGGTGCTTCAACCAACTATAACGAATACACTGTCCAACATTTGGAGAGCGTTACGCACTCCAGTCTCAATGGATATACTAATATCCCATCTCAAAACATCTTGATGAGGAATACTTAAAACTATATGTTATTTTAGTATGATAAATATCTCAAGAGTATGACACATTGTAATTACCATCGCATAACATATCATTTAAGGATTTTCTATTAAATATACATAAATTAACTAAATAATTAATATAACACAGCATGATAAGTATATAATAGAAAGAAAAAACACCTTTTATTTCAAATGAAATTTTATTACAGAGTTAATAATATAAAATAAATTACATAATTGCCTCTAGGGCATACCTCTAATTCTATCACTCTATGCATCAAGGCAAAATAATTAGTGTATATGACACGTATTTTGTGTATGTAAGGCAAAATGAATAATACAATTGGTAGGTGCTCCATGCATAAAAGACAAAATAAATAGTAAAAGTGCATGCATTCTTCATGTGAAAGGAAAAAGTACATATGATACACGTTATGCATGTGAAAGACAAAAAATCACATTTTGAAATGAAAAGGCTTAAATTTGAAATGCTAAAACAATAATATGAGTTCACTATACGTTTAACCTATATAGAAGTCTAATATAAGCATAGTATCGTGGTTCAACACATATTCAATATTTTTGTAGCATTGTTTTTCTTGATTTGGATGCGTTAACAACTAAAGTGTTGTATATGGTGGATTTGAAAACGTTTTAAATAATATTCTGATGTAACTCACGACTCTAATCAAAATATTAAAATTAAAAATTATTGTTCATTTCATTATATTTAGCTTCATAGTTTGTCCATATTTATTAATTGTTAAAATAAAAACAAATTCATTAGAAATTATTTACGAATGAAAATTAAAGTCGTGTAAAGGTTTTTTTATTTGTCTGTAAGTATTTTAGTTATGAGAAAGATAATATTTAGAACAAAATTCATATTTATTTAAAATAATCAAAATTTATAGGTAGTAGTGGTCGTTTCTAATTTGATAATTTTTTTCACAAAATTCAAGTGGTAAAGATTTTGAAACATTGAATTCTAGTCTAAAAAATGTTAAAACTACACACACAAACATACACGTATAATTTCTGTTATATATTGGAATATATCTTTCTTTGGATAGCTTTTAAGTGGAATAAAAAGTAAAGTGATTGACATAAAATATGCTTTAAGAAATGATTTTAATTGTGGTTAGATGAAATTGTCTTTTATTGTTAGACATATATGAAGTACATGTTTCACAATCTAAGATATACTAATACTATTTATTTAAATAGAATGTGCATTCGATTAGTTCTAAAATAAAAGAAGAATGGATACTGATTTATTAATACCGAGGATAGAAAAAACATCACAACAATGAAAAATAGGAAAAAATGAATATGTAAAATTTTCCATCATTGGGATTTGAACGTATGACTTTAATAATTTTTGAAGTTTCCAAATCAAAACAGATAATAATTATTGTTCTAACTTGGATTCAAATTTTGATCTCATTTGTAAACTACAAGTACATTTTGGAACTTTAGGGTTGGACCAAAAGAATGTGAATTTGTTCCCACTATTAACAAAACAAAAATTCTTGACATATGCATATAAGAATCCTTGTATAATGATAATAAATTATCAAATTACTATGTTACACATAGTGTAAATAAAAATAAATTAATAAATATAAAGAATAAACCTATGAACTTTTTACCGAGACTGAGATTCGAACTCGTGATCTTCTTTATATATTAAAATTTAACTTTTATTCTGAGTACGATTTCAACTATATATAAACATACATCACACTTAGTATTAGCATATTATACATACATACATACACACACACACACACACATATATATGTATATTACACGTTAGTGAGTATGTTGATACACTAATATTGGTAAATTAAATTAATTTTAAGTATACAAATTAAGGACTAATTTATATTTTCAAACACAAAATGTAATAAAATAAAGTAATTATGATTTAATATAAAATAGTTTATTCATAAAGATACATCATATAATCTTTCTTTTACATGATCTAATGATATGAATTTTTATATAATTCGTTCCATTTCCTTGATGTATATAACATATGATCCATATTTATTGGCAAACCATAAAAAAATAGTGTAATACTAAGACCATCATGTTTTGTACTAAGGGCACCGTGTTTGGTGGTTAAACGCCGAATAGATTTTTTTCTTACACTGTGGTCGATGGACAACGCGGTTGCCTTAGCAAGCAACGTGGTGCCCTTAGTACCATATAAAAAATATATTGCAACTAAGGTAAAGTATAAATTTGTATTTGTGATTTAGCCATGGGAAAAATTGAAACCTACTTCGGAAAAAGACAAAAAAGAAAAGAAGTACTTTAGCAATAAAATCTGGACGAACTCAAGAATACCACTCAATTGCATGCATTGTGTAATGACCCGTATTTTTTATAATTAAAAACTATTAAATTAAATAAGATTTTGAAATTTAATATTGTGAGAAATTAAACTTTATGATTTATAAATGAAAAAGATTATTAGAATGTAATTTAATAATGTTGTTTGAATGTTATTGACAACTGTTTTAATGTAATTTAAATCAATTGAAATAATTATAAAGTTAATTTGGTTAAAGTTGTAAATACTCAAGATAATTCTCAAGTGATTAGCCTGTTCGGCTTTAGACTTCGAATAAACAAGAATGTCGTCGATCCTAGGCAACGGATATCTATTGTTGATGGTCAAACAAATTTTTAGTATTAAAATCCTTTATTTCACAATAATACACAATTTTCACCAATAAATGTAAAGGAATAAATTAAATGTTGGATTTAATGTTGAAATTATATGTTATAAATTAGAATAGGTTTATTATGAAATATGAATGTAATAAAATATAAACTAATGTTAATTATATTCATAAGATAATAGTTGATTCAATAATAAGAGTGTAAATCGAAATAAAAGAATTGTTGAAATCTAAATTATAATAAAATAAGTTTTATTTCCATTGTAATTGAATGCTGAAATTAATGTAATGTTTAAATCTTAAGATTAACATGGAATATTAAATTTTAAAAGATTATTAATTTCTATGTAATCAAGAATGATAAAATTATTAAATTTTAAATTTGAATTTAAAAGTGATTAAATCAATTTAATAATAATTTATTTAATTGATTGACGTGTAAAATAGCCATTTTGGCCATTGTCTTGGATTTCGACAAAACCAATTTCATCAGATCCGTAACAGTGAATTATTATAAGCTTTCAAGTTTCGTAGCGATCAGACTTACCGTTTGATCGTGCGAGCTCAAAATGCATAGAAATCGATTAATAGAATTTAAATGAATATAATTTGATTTTAAAAGCTAACTTCTATATGCAATGGAATTAGGGTTTGAAACTATTTCCATTGAGTTTAAATATATCGAAAACCTATAATTTGCTATATGGGATGACCTACTTTCGTTTCGGGGACGAAATGAGCTTTTCAGGTCATTGTTATCGTTTCGACCCAATTCGATATGTCCATTCGTTCTTATTTATCTCTGCATATATATAGGTTGTTATAAACCCTAACGGATTTCTTATTCTTTTCCTGTACGTACAATTCTTTTTCTCATCTGCTCCTTCCTTCCGTAGCTGTTCCTTCTCAAACATGTCAAACCCTAATTCTCAAATTCAAAATCAAATCGAAAATTCAAACTCCTCAAAACCAATCGAATTATATATCGTTGGAAATCTCTCGACGAACACAATCTACATCTGCTATTCATTTTTGTAATCGAGTTTTGGTTTGTCCATAAATGACCAAAACATTCTCGGCCATCTATTTTGGTGGTTGATCAACGGCGACGATGCAACGATCCAAGGGTATAGACTTGTGGAGAATGGCGCAAGGAGTTCATCTAGGTAGTTGGTTTGGCATATTGATGGTCAGATTGATGACTAAAATTCAGTTAGGGTTTTTTTTATGTGGCGACGGCTAGGTTTCGATGTCGATTGGGTGGCGTTTAGGGCACTTCAGCGGTCGAGGAAGGAAGAGCAGGTGGAGGCGGCCCTTTTGGAAGCGGTTGGCTTGGCCACGCCTGACCATGGCGATGGCACAAAGGACTTGAAGAAGGCGGCGGATGGGTTCATTCGAGCTTCGTACGTATGCTAGGGTTTAGGAGAGAGAGGTAATTATGAATATGCTCTTCAATTTTATTTTAATTTAAATTGAAAATTCAATCTTCTAACTGACATAACTTTTTCATACGAGCTCAGATTTGGACAAGGTTTCTTGCATTGTGATCGTATCAAAAATTTGGACGATATGGAACTGATTTGGCTAAATTCTGAGACTGTTCAAATTTCGGGCTTTTATTGGATTTTATATCGATGATAAATCAAAGGTGAGTGATTTAACCAACTCACGAAATAATAAACTTTCTTATGTTTGTTAATTAAATTTATGATGTGATAATAAATTTATTGATTGTTGTTTGGTATTTTAAATTGTTATTTAAATTTAATTTGAATTTATATTGAATTTAATTGCCCTTTAAATTAATATTGAATTTAAATTGTTGGTTAAATACCCGATAATGATAACCAATTAATTGTTGTGATTTATTGGCTGATTTGAATGTTGATTGGGATGGATGTTATTTGTTGACATTTTGGATGATTGGATGTTTATATCTCTGTTATCACTATGGGTTGAAATGATACATACCCGAACGATCTTATACATTAGGGAAAATCGTTATGGGTTGAAATGATAAACCCGGGCGATTTTATTGATTTGGAAATTATTGATTCGGGATACGGGTTGAAATGATATATACTCGGGAAATTTAACTATTTGGGTTGAAATGATACATACCCAATCACTTGACCATAGGGTAGAAAATTATATACGGACACCGTTGGTCGGTTCTAAATTATTTTCTAAACGGTAAAGTATGTTTGGTTTATAAATTTGATTTTTTTTAATTTAATTTAATGATTTTATTTAAAATTTATATTTGGAAAATATTTTATTTTATATGTTTTAAAGTTTCAAATTATAAGTTAAAATATGGTTTTAAATGTAAATTTAAGATTTTAACTTATAATTTTATTTAGTTTTAAATATATAATTTAAATAGTTTAAAAATTTTAATTTAATAAAATATTTAATATAGTTTAAGAGATTTATATAAAATTTAATTTAATAAAATGTTTAATATAGTTTATATATATATATATTAAATTAAATTTAAATAATAAATGTAGTTTTGATTTAAGATAATAAATATAGACTTTTATATTAACTTTAATTGATAAAAGATTTTATAAAGGATTTTATAATAGTTTTATAAAGGAGTTATAAAGGTTTTAAAAGATTTTATAAAGGGTTTTTGAAAGTCTACGGCGTGGATCGTGTAGTGTATATGCAAGTATATGTGACAAAATATATGATGCAACTAAATAATATTAATCTAAGAAAATATAAAATAAGCACACCAGGATTTTATACTGGTTCGGACCTCCCGTCCTACGTCCAGTCCCGAAGCTCCCCTTCTGAATTCGACTATCAAAAACCCTCGCTTCGCCCGGAGGAATAGGCTTGATTACAATGAGTTGTTCTTGTCAAATGTGTGTTCTAATATAACACGGATGTTGACTAATTAGTACAATTGCTTCCAATATATTTCTAAGGAATATTATCTATGAAGAACTGAGTATATGGAAGAGTGAATACAAGTAAAGATTGCTAGAGTGCAGAGATCAAGAATATAGAATATAGAGTTAGAAAGTGTAAGTAAGTGAAGTAAGTTTCTCTTGATTCTTGATGCTATATATAGTTGTAGATAGGTATCTTGAGTAGTTACATCCATTAATGAATGCTCTATAGTTGCTTCTGTTGATGATGAAGAGTTGTGGCGAAGAGAAGCGGAGATGTCCATTCGTATGTGGCAGTTGAAGTTCATTTCTGACGTTCGAGTTTGAATTCAGACGTCTGATACTATATATTTTTTGAATATAGTAGAAGATCAGACGTCTGAGTACTATTACCTTATTCTCGAGCCTCTTCTAATTCTAGATAGCTTCGATCTTTGAGGGATCGACAGAAATGCCGTCGGAAGATACAACATGGCCTAAGAACTTAACCTTTTTCTCCCAAAAAAGGCACTTGGAGAATTTGGCTTTAAGCTGATGGTGACGAAGAGTACTCAAGACAATTCTCAAGTGATTAGCATGCTCGGCTTCAGACGTATAATAAACAAGAATGTCGTCAATGAACACAAGGACGAACTTATCGTGATGTTCCCGGAATACTCGATTCATAAGATCAACAAAGAAAGCAGGGGTGTTCGTCAAACCGAATGGCATAACGAGCCACTCGAAAGAACCATATCGAGTGCGGAAAGCTGTAAGAGGTATGTTATCTTCCACGACTCGGAGCTGGTGAAAACCAGTGGCAAGGTCGAGCTGAGAGAAGACCTTAGCGCCACTCAATAGATCGAACATATCATTGATCCTAGGCAATGGATACCTATTCTTGATGGTCAACTCGTTAAGCTTGCGATAGTCGATGCAGAGCCTAAGAGTTTGATCGGACTTCTTCACGAAGACAACCGCGGCACCCCCACGGTGAAAAACTGGACTGAATCAACTGTTTGGACTCAAGCTCTAAAAGCTGCTTCTTGAGTTCCTCATTTTCTTTTGTAGACATCCTCGTGGGAGAACGGCCAACTGGCTGTGCGCCTGGAATGAGATCAATGCGGAAATCGATCGCCGCTTGGGTGGCAAACCCGAAACCGGCTCAAAAACATCAGAGAAGTCACAAACAATAGGAATACGAGATATATCATCATCATCTCGTGAGTCAAGAGAATATAAGGCCATTTCGGAATTATCCACATTCCGAAGAACAAGTGACAGCTGAGTAGACGAATCCGGGTGTCGAAGATATAAAATTCTTTCAGAACAAATAATCCTGGCATCATATCTCACTAGCCAGTCCATACTCAAAATCATATCAAATTCCAGATAGGAAATAACATGCAGATTCGCACGAAAAGAAAAGCCACATAAAACAATCTCAACATCATCACAAAGCATGCTAAGGGTTGCGGACCCCCCAATAGGATTCACGATCCTCAACGAAGTAACCATACAAGAAACATACAAAGACAAATCATCGACGAGCTTTTTCAGTATGAAAGATTGCAAAGCACCCGTATCGAAAAGAACTCGAATACTACGGTCATGAAATAAAATAGAACCTTCCAAAATAGATGGAGATATACCTCTGGGCTGAGAAGAACCTCCAGAAGCCATAGCAACATAAAGCTTGCCAGACTTGGCATTAGGAACAGTAGGGCAGGAGGAAACATGATGACCTTCATTCTTGCAATAACGGCAGAAGAGAGGCTTAGTACAAGCTCGAACCATATGATCAAGAGAACCACAATTGAAACACTTCCGAATGGAAGGTGTTCCAGCAGATTGAGAGTTAGAACCAGATTCAATAGGCTTTTTCTTCTTGAAAGGGAGAAATCCTTACTTATGAAATAGAAACTTCTTCTTATTGGGGTTCTTGCGAACCTCAACATCATCACCACTATCACACTCCTTCTCGATGGCTTCGAGATGAAGTGCCGAGTCAACCAACTTCTCAAAAGAAAGCTTAAGCTGAAGCATTAAAGACTTCTTAAGATATTTCTTAAGACCAGAGACAAACTTCATATTCTTCTTATAAGAGGTGCTAATGAATTCAAGACCATACTTAGATAAGGCCTCGAATGATGCAACATATTCAGAAATGGAGGACTTCCCTTGCTTTAACTCAAGGAAGCGACGGGCTAATAAAACTTTCTTAGATTCAGGAACGAATTTGAGTTCGAATCGTTCCCGGAACTGAGTCCAAGAAAGAACAGACTCATCAAGTTCGGCTACAAGAAGCTCGTACCAATCAACGGCACGCTCTTGCAATAAGCTAGAAGTTACAAGAACTCGATCGTGGTCAGAAAGATCCATGCGAGAGAAGATACGTTCGCATGTGTGAATCCAAGCTTGGACCTCAAGAACAGACTCGGAGCCTTTGAATGGCTTTCCTCCAAGATGAGAAAAATCATTGCACAGGCGTGCAAAGGCAGACTTGCGTGGAGGAGATGCTCGAATAGGAACTAGAGGCTGAGTGCTCCTAAATAACTCCAAAAACTGATTGGCAGACATATAAACGCCGTCTGGATGCGAGCCGCTGGATTGCCCAACATCCGAGCGTCGTCCTCTGCCTCTTCCGGCCATTAGCTGAAAGTTAAGATAAGAAAATGATTATTCACAAGGTAGATATCATTAATTCAAATATGGAATACTACGGAATAAAATGCATTCCTAGACGTATTCCCAAAATTCTATCTACCCCACAGGCACGGAAAGAATAAAGGCACGATGATTCAAAGATTCGTAACATTCATACTACACTTTGATGTACCGTAATATGTGTCTCTGTTCTATGTTTATCATATTTTGTTCTGAACTCAGCTCTGATACTAAGCTGTAACGCCCCACTCCAAGACCCACATTAGCCAAGAGTATTACTAGGTAACACCGTTTGCTAATACAGAGAATAGAGCTGGATAGGAGCGACCATCTATAGCCTTGTCTTAATTATCTATTGAATACGCCGACAGTTGCCACTTCTTTCTCAAATGATTCGACATATCCAACAAATACTTAATACAAAGCCATAGGTGGCTGAAGGATCTATCAGAACAAAATATAACAACTCAAATGTAATACACATCACAGAACAGTGGATCATCACATACATTTACACATATACAGATACATCACAGAGTATACAAAATGATACATGGCAAGTGGTATAGCAACCACAATATACAAGCGAGTCAAAAGATTACATATCAGAGTTACAGCCAAAAAGGACTACACAAAAAGCTATAACAAAAAGGAACTAGCAGAATAGTCCATGCGGAAGCAAAATAGGCTAAGTCCAATGTACCTAACCTGAAACATCTCGGTCTGACCCGAGTATAAAATACACGGGTCAGTCTAGCTAAAAAAATCAGTTAGATAAACTAAATGATAATGAACATACAAGGTCATAAAGTACCACAAATATCTCCAAAAGAGATAACCATATCATCTAATAAGAGATGAATCATAACAAGCCTCCTATCATCGGCAACTCAAGTAAACAAAGGATATGAATATCCCAAAACAAGCCAAAAAGGCAAATAACAAATACCAATAAAGGTAACACAAGTTTCCACAAGGTAATCGCTATATATCGTGTGGTTCAAAGGACCTATACCGAAGGGCGATACACTAGGGAAATATAATTGTCAAAGAAACAAAAGATGCTCGAGCTCAGTACTGTATAACAAGGATCCACAAACCGAAGGCAACAAACCCAATATCACTCGAGCGATGACGATGGACCAACTCCAAAAGTGATACTATAGGGCAACAAACCCGAAGGCACAAATCCAAAGGTACAAGCCCAAAGGCAACATACCTGAAGGCAACAAACCCAATATCTCTCGAGAGGTGACGAATGACCAACTCCAAAAGCAATACTATAGGGCAACAAACCGTAGTGGCGAAGGTCCGGAGACCCAGTACTGGACACCACTAACTGGCAGAATATGTCACAACTCTCAGAAAGGAACCCGAAAAATGTTAATGTGAGTCCCATACCACACGTTCGCACTAAACGGTTTACTAACCGTTAGTCAATTTCACACTAAAAGCAGTACAAAGTTCACCTCATCCCATCTGTAAACCAGACCCAAAGGTCAAAACGGTCAAACGAATAGATTAGGAATCAACTGAAAAGATAAACACATGTGTTCATAGCATGCGTTTTATTTAATCATTTAATTCTCCTCCCTCTTCGCTCGAAGTGCGAAATCGTGTGTTTTTATACAAAAATTATAAGTTGGAGAAATGAACTTTTAATACAATTTAAAAAGATCACTTTATAAAAACCCGTGTACAAAATCTAAAAGGAATCATCAAAGTCAACAAATGCGATAACAACTGATTGGATCGACACGAATCGATCAAAATTGGATCCCATACAAAATAGGAAAATTGGGCTGAGACAAGCAGGTTCAGTCGACTGACTGCAGAGGCCAGTCGACTGATCCAGAAACCTGAAACTTTCGGTTTCTGTAGTCAGTCGACTGACTGCAGAGGCCAGTCGACTAATCCAGAAACCATAAACTTTCGGTTTCTACAGCCAGTCGACTGACTGCAGAGGCCAGTCGATTGATGGCACTGGAACTGTTTTTCCAGCCTAGCCAATGAAGGGCAAACTCTCAACAACTTGCAACCGGACAAGCAATGGGCGCTAGGGGTTTATGCCAATCGACAACCCAGCCCTATAAGCTCTTCGATACACCACCAAAAGCATGTTCATACATCAAAGCTAGGATTTTTAGAGTTTTTGACTTCAAAACACCAAAAATTGAAATGTTCACCAAATCAATTCAAATCAAAAGCAAATGAACATAACTAAGTGTTAGGAATTCATACCTAACATAAATGGTATCTAGAGAAGTAGATGTGAGTTCAAAAACTCACCTATTTAACTCAAAAACAATGATGAGAAGCTCAAACACAAAGAAAAGATCAACCACTCTTCACTTCTACTCTACAAGCTCCAATCTAAGATCAAAACAAGTATTTCTTAAATTAGGTTATAGAAAATTTCTGAAATTGGAGAGAGATTGAGATGGAAAAGGTGAAAAGAAGGCTTACCTAAGCTTCTCCTTCATTTTGGAGCAAGAATTTGAGTTTGCAAAAGGAAACTAGGGCTTGGAATTTCTATTTCCCATTCTCTTCCCCCATTTTCAGTTGAGCTTGAGTGTATGAGTGAATGGATGAAGAGTTAGTGAGTTAGAGTGATAAGTTGGGTTAGTGGGTTGAAACCCAAACCCAAAAGCCCAAATAGAAAATAGCAAAATTCAACTCACTCCAAACATATCGATGCTTATACTCAAAAAGATCGCAAACGCCATTTTGGACTCAATGGAAGTGGTCCCGAGTCCTAATTCGACTGTTTGCAAAAAGTGACATTTCGGACTTAAATCCGACTAACGACGCTATATTTAAATAAAACATTTAAATATACCATCGTAAAATATGCGGGTTGTTACATATATCCTAAAAAATATCTAATAATCTTTTGGGGAAGCTTTAGCTTGAGCATCTCCTTCATCTTCCTTGGAAGGACTAGCTTGTTTTCTAGGAGATGTTGGAGTATGTTTGAGAGGTTCTTTTTCTTCTTCAAAAAGTTTAGAGTGTTTTGAAGGAGGAGGAGAAGGCACTGGAGTTGGTCAATCTTCCGAAGGTGGTGTAGGACCATGAACTCGTTGAAGAACCTCTTTTAGAACAGATAATGTAGTCGAAAGCGACGTTTCAACTGTGGCTAGGCGAGAAGCAAATGTTGTTTCAAAGCTATCAATACGTTTAGCCAATAATTTTTGATTTCTTGATAAAATGAGTTGATTTTGGAGAGTTAAGTCTCGAACACTTTCATTTGGATTAGTCTTAGTGCGAGTCTCCAAAATGTCGTCTTAGAAAGAATAATCAAAAGGTGCAGGAGGAGGAGTATGCTCGCGATGTTGCTCTACCTCTTGTGATGGTTCAGGTTGTAGTTGGGGTGGAGGGATAGCTTGGCTATCTTGTTGACGATGTTGCGTCCATTCTTCAAATGACATAAAATCCGGAGGATTTTTTGGTAAGTGCATAAGAGAGAAGAATTTTATGGAGGCGTACTTGGGAGATATCTCTTCAAAAGTTGATAAGTATGAAGGAACGTTGTGAGCTCGCAGAAGACGCATGATGTAGGTAGGGTAGATGATGGATGGGCGTGATCGAGTCCAATAATGTTTGAGCTCGTCAAATATGAATTTCACCCAATTAACCCTTGTACCACTAAAGATAGCATACGGAGCTTTGTGCTCTAACTCTGTTATTTGCTCATGGCTACCAAAGTGAGGAATGATTGTGTTGATAATCATCCTAGTGAGAATTCTCGCCTTAGGTCGTAAGAATTTGGAAGCAAATTTTGGCATTTCATCTTCCCAAATTTGATGAGTAATATTAGCCCTTGGTTTGAGGCGCATATCCGGAATGTTATACAAATCTTCTCTGGAGTCCGAACAACCTAGAGTACGATCTATAATTCCCGGAGTAAGTCAAATAGTGTTGCCGTAAACACTTGACCAAAGCCAATTATCATCATTTTCGGTATTCCAAACGGCAGTGCTATCTAGATTAGCATAAAAAGGAATATCGCAAGCTGGTCGATTTGGATATTATTTGAATTGAAGGAAATCAACTGATGTAACCCTGCATTTTCACATATCTCATCCAAATCATACATAGGAAATTTGAGCAAATTATAGAAAGGACCTGTATGTAGCTTCTTCTTCTGAATGTCTTCATATCTTTTGATTGAATGAGGCACTCGATTCATCCATCTCTCAATTTGATCATCACAACACACTTGCGGGTTGGATGTAGTAGCTTGGTCTTGCTTGCGTTTAGAAATTTTAGGGTTTTTAGTTTTGGGCGCCATGAGATTCAAGCGATTTTGAGGAGAAATTGGTCTTGAGAATTAGGTATTTGAAATTGGGAGATAAACGAAATGAAACACGAGTGAGAAACGTGGAAAAAATAGTCATTATAAGATGATTTAAGAGTGTCGATTGAATTTTAGATGTATAGGAGGTGAATCAGATGTCTGATTTAACCTAGTATGAGGACAGTAAATATGTTCAGACGTCTGGTTGTTGGTGGTAGACATCTGGAAAAGATAGAGTTGTAAATTTTGAAAGACAGAGAGTTTTGTCTGACATCTGGATGTAGAATTAGACGTCTGAAATCGGCTTTGTTGTTATGTTCGGACGTTTGGTAACAATTTAAGACGTCTGAAATAGATCGTTGTGTATTTTTATGAGGCAGAAACAATTTTCAGACGTCCGGTTGGTTATTTCAGACGTCTGATACATGCACAGAGTTGAAAAATCGTGTGATACAAGGGTTTTGGACGTCTGATGGCATCGTTCAGAAGTCTGATGGCATCGTTAGACGTCTGAAATATCTAGTTTGTCTTAAAATAGCCTTATTTTGAAGGGTGTTGCTTAATTTTCGAGAGATTAATTTTGGTGAAACATAATATTATTATTTGTGAAAAAGAATACAAATATAATTAGATAAAAATATAATGAGAATAAACAACTTTATTTTGATGAAGATGGAGCATTGCGATCTTCAGATTTGCTATCCTTCCACGGCTTGAGTGGAGACCAAATATTTCCACGTTCGTTGGTTCTTGGGGAACCAGAGAATTGCCTAGGTGGAGGATCCCAAGGTGTTCGATAAGAGGCAGAAGGATCCAGAGGATTGCAAGGAATCTAAAGTGGTTCATGTACATCCTTTTTTCGTGAACTGCAAAATTTGATTGCTACTTGCTCTAGAAAACTCAGTCGTCTTGCAGTGACTTTTTGTTCGAAGTATAATTCTCGTTGTAAATCCATTTGTTGCTTTTGATAATGATGTATATCATCGATTTTCTTCTTGGTGGTAGGAGATCCAAATAGTGATCGTTTGGACCGTTTTTTGTCGGGAGTGAATCCCACGTGGTAGGAGGACCACTTATAGGTCGGCTCTTGACCTTGTGTAGGAGTAGGAAGTCGATGAGGGGTATCCGCTGAACTATCCGAGGTTGGTGTTGAAAAAGAGAGGTGAGAGTTGTCGGAAGACATGTTTTTGTTTTGCTTTTGTTTGTTTTTAAAAGGAACCAATATAAAATCTGTATTTTATTTGTAACAGTAGGAGCTATTTATTCATGTTGTAAAAAGTTATAAATAGTTATTTTCAGTAAACAAACATTCTAAAAAATTGTTGGTTAGTGTTAAAAGATTTTGTTTGTGGATAAAAAAATTTTTAACCAAAAATAGAATGAATGAAATTTAGAATTAGCTGATAAGATCATTAAGAGAACATATTCCTAAATCGCATCGTAGTTTAACAAACATTTGTTCATTTAGTGGTTTTGTGAAAATATCTGCTATTTGATTCTCAGTATTTACGTATTCTAATGTAATAATTCCTTTTTCTACATTGTCACATAAAAAATGATGTCGTATATCTATGTGTTTAGTACGTGAGTGATTTACAGGGTTTTTCGATAATTTATTGCACTTGTATTATCGCAATATATTAGTGATTTATCGATAACTTTTCCAAAATCCTTAAGCGTTTGTTGCATATATATCACTTGTGTACATGCTAAGGCCGCTGAAATATATTCGGCTTCACAAGTGGATAAAGAGACACAGTTTTTCTTTTTGCTAAACCATGAAACCAACGATTTTCCGATAAAATGACACGTTCCGCTAGTACTCTTACGATCTGTTTTACATCCACCGAAATCCGCATCACTATATGAAACAAGTTCAAACGATGATCCCTTAGGATAAAACAAACCGTAATCTCTAGTACTAGATAAATATCGTAAGATACATTTGACAGCTCTTTGGTGAGACTCTTTTGGTTTTGCTTGAAATCGGGCACAAAGACATAAGCTAATCATAATGTCGGGTCGACTAGCCGTCAAATATAGTAAGGAGCCAATCATACTACGATATAATATTTCATAAAAATCTATTCCATTATCATCTTTTTCTAAGTGAACACTAGTACTCATTGGTGTTGGTTTGCTCGAAGTTTTATCCATTCCAAAATGACGTAATAAATCGTTACAATATTTTTCTTGATGAATAAAAATACCATTTTCAAGTTGTTTTATTTGTAAACCTAGAAAGAAATTTAATTCACCCATGTGAGACATTTCAAATTCACTTTTCATAATATTTGAAAATTGAGTACAAAGATTTTCGTTAGTTGAACCAAAAATAATATGGTCTACGTAAATTTGTATAACTAAGATGTCATTATTTTCTCGTTTGATAAATAGAGTCGTGTCTATTTTACCTACTTGAAAACCAGATGTAATTAAATGATTCTTAAGACGTTCGTACCAGGTACGGGGAGCTTGCATTAAACCATATAGGGCTTTGTGCAATTTAAAAACTTGATCGGGATATTTTTCGTGAACAAATAATGGAGGTTGTTCAACATATACGTTTTCTTTAATAAAACCATTTAAAACGGCACTTTTGACGTCCATTTGAAATAATTTAAAATTGTGATGACTTGCAAAAGCAGGTAATGTACGTATGGCTTCGAGTCTTGCTACTGGAGCAAAAGTTTCGTCATAGTCGATACCTTCTTCTTGATTATAACCCTGAGCGACTAAACGTGCTTTATTCCTAAATATATTTCCATTTTCCTCTGCTTTGTTTTTAAATACCCATTTTGTTCCAATAACTAATTGATTTTCTGGTCTTGGTACTAATTCCCAAACATTATTACGTTCAAATTGATTTAATTCTTCTTGCATGGCTATTATCCAAAAATCATCGTTTGAAGCTTCTTTATAATTCTTTGGTTCAAAATTTGACACAAATGCAATATGACTTATTTGGTTAAGTTGATTTCTAGTTACTCTGGAATTAAGATCCCCAATAATATTATCTTTTGGATGATCTTTTAGAATTCTAAGGGGTGACACTAGAGTATTATTTTGTGCATTTGTCTCATTATTAGATGAGTTTGTTGTATTTGTTATAGGAATAATTTCTTCATCGTCATTAGTATGATTGTTAAGGAAATTTTCATCAAATGAAACATGTAAACTTTCTTCAATTATGTTAGTATGTTTATTAAAAATTCTATATGCCTTGCTATGATTTGAATATCCAACAAAGATTCCTTCATTGGCCTTCGGGTCGAATTTTCCTAAATTATCTTTTGTGTTTAATATAAAACATTTTGATCCGAAAGTTTTAAAGTATGATACTTTAGGTTTTCTCCCAAAAAACATTTCGAAGCAAGTATGTTTAGTCATAGGTCGTATGGTTACTCGATTCAAAACATAACAAGTCGTAGCAATAGCTTCAGCCCAAAAATGTTTTGGTAAACCACTACTATTTAATAGTGTTCGTGCACATTCTTGTAACGTACAATTTTTTCTTTCTACTACACCATATTGTTGTGGTGTGTGGGGAAAAGAGAAATTATGACTTATGCCCTTTTTATTACAAAAATTAGTAAAAAGATCATTTTCGAATTCTCCACCGTGATCACTTCGAATATTCTTAATTTTTAAATCCATTTGAGTTTTAATTTTTTTAGCAAAAATTTTAAACATACCAAAAGTGTCACTTTTATGTTTTAAAAATAAGGTCCATGTATATCTTGAAAAATCATCAACTATTACGAAAACATATTTGTTGTGATTTATAGATCGAACTTGAGTTGGATCAAATAAATCTAAATGTAATAATTCTAACGGTTGTTTTGTAGAAATATTATTTTTAGATTTAAAAGAGCTTTTCTTTAGTTTACCGATTTGACAAGCGTCACATAAATTTTCTACTTTATAATTTATTTTAGGTAAACCTCTAACTAGCTCATATTTTACTAATTTATTAATATATTTAAATTAATATGACAAAATCGTTTATGCCACAACCACGGATCGTCATGTTTGGCAGTTAAGCATAAGTTTGAATTTCGATTTATATTCATATTTAAGACATAAATATTTTTGTTTCTAAAACCCTCAAAGATAAGTTGTTTGTTATTGTCGAAAATATTACATCTATTTTTTTCGAAATTAATTTGAAAACCTTTATCGCATAATTGACTAATGCTAAGTAGGTTGTGTTTTAAATTTTCTACTAACAAAACATTTGTAATAATAGGAGAGTTAGAAATACCAGAGTTGATGACTTCTCTGATGCCAATGACGTATCCTTTTGAGTTATCTACCGTTCCACAATCGATATATGTTATATTTGATAGCATTTTTGCAATTCCGGTCATATGCTTTGGGCATCCACTATCAAGTATCCATTTCTCCTTATTTTTTATTTTGGGTACCTGCAAGATAAAAATGATTTAATTGGTACCCATATACTTTGTTAGGGTCCTAGATGTTAGGAGGAGTAGGTAGCCACACCCAAGAAGGTTTGGTACCCTTATGAACATAATTTTTATTATAGACTACATTATCTAGAAAGTTATTAATATGTTTTTGTCTAATCAAATTATTATTTGTCTTAGGAATCCAAATTTTTATGTTTTTGGTATTCGTATTAGACTTAGGTGATCTTTTAGTCTTTTAATAAATAAAACTATGCTTCCTAATATTATTCCCTTTTTGTTTAGGGATATTTCTAAATCCTATTCCATTTCTATTACCTGAAGGTTTTGAATTTTTGATAAGATTTTCCAAATCTTGTTTTCCTTTATTACATTTTGAAACATTATTTGTAATTTTATCTAATTTTTCTTTTAATTCAAAATTTTCAATTTTCAATGTTTCTATATTACTTTTCAAGTTGATATTTTCTTTTAACAAGTTATCCTTTTCTAGTTTAACTTTTCCAAAGTCAATAGATATAGTCTCATATTCAACTAAACTACTTTTATTTTTTTCTTGAGATAATTCTAGTTCTTCCTCTAAAATAATTTTTTCATCTTTTAACATACCTATTTCAAGTTCTAATCGATTTATTTTGGCTATGTGTTCTTTATTCAATTTTTTAATTTGTCTAAATTTATCATCTAATTCCATGCTAAGCTCTAATAATTCATCATAGCTAAGTTCGGGACATACCTCATTAGTTTGTGCCATAAAACATACATTAGCTTGTTCTCCGTTACTATCGCTGTCACTATCTGATGATGATGAAGAATCTGAGTCATCCCATGTTACTTTGAAAGCTTTCTTATTTTTGAATTTTTCAATTTTGTTCTTCCTTTTATCATTGTTGAGCTTGGGACAATCTTTCTTCATATGTCCAAATTGATCACATTTATAGCATTTGATTGACGTTTGATTTGTTGAGCATGATTTTCCTCCTTTCTGAAATCTGGTCATTTTCCTAAACTTCTTGAATTTGTTGTAGTTTTTGGCAATGAATACGATTTCTTCTTCGTCTAAGTTGGAGTCTTCATTTGTTGCTGGAAATGCTATGTTTTTCTTCTCCGAATTTTGTTCTTTTCTTGCCTGCAGATTAGCTTCATAGGACATTAAATTTCCTATCAATTCTTCAACTAAGAGTGTTGAGAGGTCATTAGCTTCTTCGATAGCTAATACTTTTCTTTCCCACTCTAGAGTTAAAGAATTCAGTATTCTAGATACTAAATCAAAATTTGTGAATTTAACTCCTAGTGCCATTAAATCGTGTTGAATAGTTTGAAATCTAGAGTACATGTCCACTATAGATTCATTTTGTTTCATTTTGAATGATGAGAATTGATTTTGCAAAATTGAAATTTTAGTTTGCTTAACTTTGTTCATGCCTTCGTGTGTAACTTGTAAGGTACGCCAAATATCATATGCAGTGTTACATAACATGACATGTGAAAATTCATTCTTATCTAATGAACAAAATAAAACATTCATAGCTTTGGCATTATTAGAAGCTGTGGTTTTTTGTGCATCATTCCATGTGTTCATAGCAGTGTTAGGTGCTTCATATTTATTTTGAGTGGCTGACCAAATTTCTAATCCATTAGCTTTCATAAAAATTCTCATACGTGTTGACCAATATGCATAATTAGAACCATTAAAAAGTGGGGGATGTGCTGTGGATTGGCCTTCTTGAAAAATACTTGCCATATTAAAGTATTCAAATACGTGTTACTGTACTTTGATCAAACCTTGCTTCGATACCAATTGAAAGTTATGGGGTGGATCGTGTAGTGTATATACAAGTATATGTGACAAAATATATGATGCAACTAAATAATATTAATTTAAGTAGATATAGAATAAGCACACCAGGATTTTATACTGGTTCGGACCTCCCACCTACGTCCAGTCCCGAAGCTCCCCTTCGGAATTCGACTATCAAAAACCCTCGCTTCGCCCGGAGGAATAGGCTTGATTACAATGAGTTGTTCTTGTCAAATGTGTGTTCTAATATAACATGGATGTTGACTAATTAGTACAATTACTTCCAATATATTTCTAAAGAATATTGTCTATGAAGAACTGATATATGGAAGAGTCAATACAAGTAAAGATTGCTAGAGTGCAGAGATCAAGAATATAGAATATAGAGTTAGAAAGCGTAAGTAAGTGAAGTAAATTTCTCTTGATTCTTGATGCTATATATAGTTGTAGATAGGTATCTTGAGTAGTTACATCCATTAATGAATGCTCTATAGTTGCTTCTGTTGATGATGAAGAGTTGCGGCGAAGAGAAGCGGAGATGTCCATTCGTATATGGCAGTTGAAGTTCATTTCTGAAGTTCGAGTTTGAATTTAGACGTCTGGTATTTGTATTAGACGTCTGATACTATATATTTTTTGAATATAGTAGAAGATCAGACGTCTGGTTTAGCCTGATAGTTGTTCCAAAGAACTATTTCAGACATCTGGCTTGTGCAACCAGACGTCTGATATGGTGCATGTCAGTTTTTGTGCATTCTTTCTTTTGCTTCTTTGTACCTATCGACTTGTAGTCTCTTGTAGTGTCCTTTGAGCCTCATTCTTGTCTTTCTAGTGATGTTGTTCTTAGCAAGTACCTGTATATATAAATATATGTGTGTATTCGATTTCCATTGTATAGTTGTTATCATCGAAACCGTAGATTGAATTTCCTAACAGTTTTTATAAAAGAACTTGTATAAAAGGATTTGGAAGCGTTTTAAAGGAATTTGAATAGAAGTTTATGAAAAGGGAAAGAGTTGTAAACTATTTTGGAATTTATAAATAGCTTTATAAATGGTTCTCAAACATAAATAGTTTATAAATGGTTTAAGTGAGATTTATAAATTATTTTCGAAATTGATTAAAAGAAATCTTCCTCGGTATATATGAATATATTTATACTTTTGGAATAAGTATATAGATATCATGATATGAAAGTATGAACTATTTTCTGGATTTATTATTATAAATGTTTTATAAAATGACCACGGGTGAAAAATATAAGCGTTTGGTTGTTATAGAGACTGAGGTCGGATATTGTCATACTGTCTGCCAATTCCGAAACCACTTTAACAACTGTGCACGTGGTGGAGAATCCAGAATGAAGTAGGATGGTTTGGCAAACGCTACTGGTATGAGGTAAGAACGCAGCCCTGACCCCTCGGGTCAGCTTGATATGACTAAAATTAGGAGCCATAACCAGGCAAAGTGAGGTTGCTCCTCCTATCAGACACGCTTCTTTAATACCATATCTGTTACTTTGTGATTGATTAGTGGCCACTTCGATTTGATTATGGGAGTGCTGTTCGAGGTGGGCGGTGGTAGCTGCTATGCGTTACCACCAGCCTGGTTCCATAATCTGGTAGAATCCTACCATGGGTATAGCCTCGTGTGCCCTGTCATATGCCTTATCGAGCCCACTACGATTTTGTTTTGTATCGTACCT
Organism: Allium fistulosum; assembly: GCA_030737815.1. Taxonomy (NCBI): domain Eukaryota; kingdom Viridiplantae; phylum Streptophyta; class Magnoliopsida; order Asparagales; family Amaryllidaceae; genus Allium; species Allium fistulosum. Next base: position 1,228,146,340 of record CM060904.1, read on the forward strand.
ATGGAGTGCTCCCTGATAACCCACCGATTTGGTAGAGTTTACAGTACTGTATAGACTACGGTATTTATAAAAATGTGTTAAGTGGGATATGGGTAACGCCTTAACGCTATTTTAATACTTTACTTTACTGATAGACATTATATATATAGCGTATATTACTACATATAAATAGTTTAACGGATCCTTAGAAGATGGAAATCCCGAACATCTCTTAAGTTACTGCACGCACATTATAGACTAGATAAGAGATGTAAAATCCCATAAACATCTCTGAAGCCGTTACACTCATATTTATTTGCTGTTGATTTAACTTACATAAGATCTTTTAGTTCTGACTCGAGTGTTTTGTCTTTTCATTATGCTCGGGTCAGCCTGAGCATTTCAGTGTTGAAGACTTTATTTCTGGAGGATGAAGACGGAGATTTGTATACTATTTATTATATTTATTCCACTGCATCATGTTGTTCCGTTGCATTATCTTATTATACCTGTTGTATGTATAACTCTGACTGTATTGTAAAAGTGTAATCAAATGTATTTATAAAACAGCTTCATGAACTATTTATTTGATTATTATATTTTGTCATTCCGTTGTGAGATTCTGTGTTTTGTTCTTCTTTCCTTTCTCTTATTTTCTTATTTACCCCATTAACAATCCTCCCTTTTGAATGGTTTGAATTTGACATGTGTGGTTTATTGTCGATTTAAACCGTCCAAAAAGGTGGGTTGTTACACATTGCACAATTTTAAAATTTAACTTTTAAATAAAAGAGGAATTAAGTTTAAAGGAAAAGTTAAAATAATTTTTATTCTCAACGACGCTAAATTTTACTTTTTGTTTCATGGACGTCCACTTTTTCCAGGCCTACCTTCTGCTGCGCGCACTATTTCCAGACCTACTAAAGAAACCGTTTTCCACTTCCTTCACCATTTAAAAACTCTAGGGCTTCAATAATTAAAAAATAGAGAAATCGATGAAAACCCGATCGAAGTCGACAAATTCATCGACGTCGGAGTTAAATTTTACATTGGCGAAATGGATGCTAAAGGCTATCTCGTCGACTTCCAAAAAGCCTAATTTTCCACTTCAATCTAAGCTTAAATCAGAAAAAACTCAAAGATTGAAGTTGAGAGTTGCTAAATGAAGAGCCAAAAGACAAATGGAAAAGAAAAACGTTGAAACAGAAGAAAGAGAAAAAAGTCTAAACACCGTCGATGAAGTCATCCCTTCAAAGGTATTGCTTATTACAATTCATTTTCAACTATCAAATGCTTAAATGACACTTTATAATGGTATTATTGATTCAAAAACAACATGCATAAATTACATGTCAAATTGTATTTAGATATATCATATCTATTGTTGAAACATAGTAGACTGTTTTATGCTAAATGATAGACTAATATAGCATTTGTACTATTAAAATATAGAAATATTATTTCAATTACAAAATGAAATTTCAGTATAGCATTTAATTACAAAGTCCATTAGGACGTAAATGATATACAAAATGATATTTTGATGTAGCACTTTATTTGTGAAGTCCTATATCATGATCGTTGTATGCAAAATGAAATTTTATTATAGCATTTTAATTACAAAGTTCTTTAGGATGTAAATGATATACAAAATGGTAGTTTCATGTAGCTTTTTGTTTGTGAAGTACTATATGATGGTCGCGGTATGCAAAATGAAATTTTAGTATAGCATTTAATTACAAAGTCCATTAGGATGTAAATGATATACAAAATGATAGTTTGATGTAGCATTTTATTTTTGAAGTCTTATATCATGATCACTGTATGCAAAATGAAATTACAATATAGCATTTAAATTACAAAGTACTTTAGAATGTAAATGATATACAAAATGGTAGTTTCATGTAGCTTTTTATATGTGAAGCACTATATGATGGTCGCAGTATGCAAAATGAAATTTCAGTATAGCATTTTAATTGCAAAATCCATTAGGATGTAAATGATATATAAAATGATAGTTTGATGTAGCATTTTATTTGTGAAGTCCTATATAATGATCGTTGTATGCAAAATGAAATTTCAGTATAGAATTTTAATTACAAAGTCCATTATGATGTAAATGATATACAAAATGGTAGTTTCATGTAGCTTTTTATTTGTGAAGTCCTATATGATGGTCGCGGTATGCAAAATGAAATTTCAGTATAGCATTTTGATTGCAAAGTCCATTAGGATGTAAATGATATACAAATGATAGTTTGATGTAGCATTTTATTTGTGAAATCCTATATCATGATCACTATATGCAAAATGAAATTTCAGTATGGCATTTTAATTACGAAGTTCATTAGAATATAAATGATATACAAAATGATAGTTTGATGGAGCATTTTATTTGTGAAGTCCTATATGCTGACCGTGGTATGCAAAATGAAATTTCAGTATAGCATTTTGATTACAAAGTCCATTAGGCGTAAATGGTATACAAAATGGTAGTTTGATGTAGCATTTTATTTATGAAGTCCTATATCATGATCGCTGTATGCAAAATGAAATTTCAGTATGTCATTTTAATTACAAAGTCCATTAACATGTAAATGATATATAAAATGATAGTTTGATGTTGCATTTTATTTATGAAGTCTTATATGATGGTCGCGGTATGCAAAATGAAATTTCATTATAGCATTTTAATTACAAAGTCCATTAGGATGTAAATGATATACAAAATGGTAGTTTCATGTAGCATTTTATTTGGGAAGTCCTATATGATGGTCGCGGTATGCAAAATGAAATTTCAGTATGGCATTTTAATTACAAGGTCCATTAGCATGTAAATGATGTATAAAATGATAGTTTGATGTTGCATTTTATTTGTGAAGTCCTATACCATGATCGCTGTATGCAAAATGAAATTTCAGTATATCATTTTAATTACAAAGTTCATTAGGATGTAATGATATACAAATGATAGTTTGATGTAACATTTTATTTGTGAAGTCCTATATGATGGTCGTAATATGCAAAATGAAATTTCAGTATAGAATTTTAATTACAAAGTGATGTAAATGATATACAATATGATAGTTTGATGTAGCCTTTTATTTCTGAAGTCCTACACCATGATCGTTGTATACAAAATGAAATTTCAGTATAGCATTTTAATTACAAAGTCCTTTAGGATGTAAATGATATACAAAATGATAGTTTCATATAGCATTTTATTTGTGAAGTCCTACATCATGATCGTGATATGCAAAATGAAATTTCAGTATAGCATTTTAATTACGAAGTCCATTAGCAAGTAAATGATAAACAAAATGATAGTTTGATGTAGCATTTTATTTGTTAAGTCCTATATGATGATAGCAGTATGCAAAATAAAATTTCAGTATAGCATTTTAATTACGAAGTCCTTTAGGATGTAAATGATATACAAAATGGTAGTTTCATGTGGCATTTTACTTGTGAAGTCCTATAGGATGATCGCGGTATGCAAAATGGAATTTCAGTAAAACATTTTAATTACAAAGTTTGTTAGGATATAAATGGCATACAAAATGATAGTTTGATGTAGCATTTTATTTGTGAGGTCCTATATGATGATCGCGGTATACAAATTGGAATTTCAGTATAGCATTTTAATTACAAAGTCCTTTAGGATGTAAGTGATATACAAAATGATAGTTTCATGTAGCATTTTATTGGTGAAGTCCTATATGATGATCGCGTTATGTAAAATGCAATTTCAGTATAGCATTTTGATTACAAAGTCCACTAGGATGTAAATGTTATACAAAATGATAGTTTGATGTAGCATTTTATTTGTGAAGTCCTATATCATGATCGCAGTATGCAAAATGAAATTTTAATATAACATTTTAATTACAAAGTCCTTTAGGATGATATACAAAATGATAGTTTCATATAGCAGTTTATTTGTGAAATCCTATATCAAGATCGATGTATGCAAATGACATTTTAGTGTAGCATTTTAATTACAAAGCCCATTAGGATGTATAGGATATAAAAAATGATGGTTTGATGTAGCGTTTTATTGATGAAGTCCTCTATCATCATCGCATATGCAAAATGACATTTTATTGTATCACTTTAATTAGAAAGTGTATTAGGATGGATTGGATATAAAAAATGATAGTTTATGTAACATATTGTATTTGAAGTCCACTATCATGATATTTTACTACAGCATTTTATTAGAATGTATTGGATATAAAAAATGATATTTTACTGTAGCATCTTAATAACAAGGTCCACATATGTAAAATGAAAGTTAAGCATAGTATTTAATTAACATGCATGTAGATAACATAAACATTTATGTGTACAGAAATCGAAAGTAGGAAAAACAAAAATGAGAAAGAATCAAAACCAAAAAAGGAACTTGATACCAACTAATATCGATGTAGTGTAATGGCCATGATTAAAATTCTTCACAAAATTATTAAACGTAGTGGTTTTATAGCTAGTCAAGTAGAACATATTGAACGGACTCCTTCAAAAAAAATTATATATTATATACAATGGTTTATTAAGTATGAAAGAATGTAGAAAATCAGCTATCACGTTAGATTATATTATTGATACATTTTGTGTTGAAGTTGAAACATTTAATATCGGCAATAAAAGTTTAAGAATTTTAACAGACGATATTTCTCTTGTTTTTGGTTTACCTTTACCAGGAAAAAACATATTTCCAGTACCAAAAACTTCTTTTCAAACTGTACCTGATAGCCGTAAAGATTTTGTGCTAAGAAATTTTGGAAAAGTTGAACACATAATAAAAGAAAGTACCATGCAAGAATAAATTATCTTTGAAACTCAGAAATATCAATATACAATAGATTTGCCAAAATTAATAATAATTCTTGCAATGAACTTTTTTCTTCCTTGATAACCAAGGTATTTACCATGGGGTTACGTACAGTATATCATTGATGAAGAAAAACTTTTTGAAGTATCATGGCCATTGACGATTCAAAATTCACTACTGCGATCTTTGAAAGTATCCAAGTCCAAACCAAGGCATATGTCCGGATGTTCTATGTTCCTGCTGATAAGAGCACAATAAGTTTTTTAAGTTATGATAGTTGCATAGAGCATTTTTTTTCTTATATTTATTTTTTACATCACAATTTTTTTATTTAGGTCAAAGATATTTAAATATGTAAATAATAATTGCACATATCGATTTTTTGTTATGTTAATTTTTAGATTACAGTCTTTTTTTTCATGTTAACGATATACAAATTTGCAAATGACTGTTCTATTTTTTATGTTTATTTTTTACATTACAGTATTTTTTATTCAGGTCAAAGATATTTAAACTTGAAAATGATAGTTGAACTTATCATTTTTTTGATATGTTAATTTTTACATTACAGTCTTCTTTTTTTCATGTCAATGATATACAAATTTGCAAATGATAGTTCCATATAACATTTTTTTCTTCTTACATTAGGTTTTACGTTGTAGTATTTTTTTTTAATATTCAATGATATACAATTTTTCAATGATAGTTCCATATAGCATTTTTTTCATATGTTAATTTTCTAATTTATAGTTTTTTTCATGTCAATGATAGTTAAATTTGTAAATGATACTTGCACATGGCATTTCCCGCAAGTTAATTTTTTACTTCAATGTTTCGTTAATGATATTTAAATTTGCAAATGATAGTTGCAAATAATATTATTTTCATATGTAAATTTTTTACTTCATAGTATTTTCTTTGTGAGCACGTACATTTAATCGAGCAAAAAGCATATTATGACCAAGATTTACCAAGGATTAGAAGATGGAATATCACCAATCTTAAGAATGTTGTCACAAATGGCACGTTGAAAAATATGGACAGTGAAAAGGTTATTTATTTATTTTGTATTTTATAATGTAAATTTATTATATCATTTTCATCTACTATCATCCATTTTCTAGTTTTAAAACTAAATTATGATACTAAATAGATTTTTGAGAATATCAGAAACATAAGTGACAAGGAGAAAGCTCTACTGGAACAAAAAAGAACCAAAAACTTAAAAATTCCAGAACAAGAAAATCAAATACACTCTCTCTAGAAGTATGTAAAAGACTTGGAAGAAAATCTTATAAAGACCCAGAAAGAATTGAAAAATGAGAGAGTTGAAAGAAGAAAAGGAGAAGAATTGATAAAAAACATGGAAAATGAAATGATCAACTTGAAATCAAAATTACAGAATAGTAAAGAAGGAGAAGAAACCCAAAAAGAAGAGGAACGCAAAGAAAAAGAGAAACAAAATGAACCTCGTTCCTTCGATCTTAATATCATACAACAAATAAAATTCATTGAAGAAGAGAGAAGAGAAGAAGAAACAAGGAAACAAAAGAAAACAAATGCAGGAATTGAAAAGAAATCCCCAAGCTCAATGGTAAAAAGGCTAAAATCGAGAATAAAAACAAAAGAAAATTGATATTGAAGAAAAAAATGAAAAAAGACATACATGACATGAAAGAAGTAACAGCAAGAGAGGTTGAACCAAAGCATGTAAATGAAATTGAAATTGAAAAGAGAACTGAAGAAATAAATGAAAAAGAAAATACTGAAATTGAAAAACAGGAAGAGAAAGAAAAGAGAATGAACAAGATGAATAAAAGGAGAATGAAGAAGAAATTGAAAAAAGTGGAATTGCAGAAAAATTGAAGAAATTGAAAGTGAATAATATAGCCATGGGACAGATGATGACCATTTTGAAGATACAATAATACTGGTGGATGTCGATGCATACTCGTCAACATGGAAAGAATATTGTTCACATGGAAACATCACAAGCAGCAAATTCTAGGACTACTTGAAGAAAACAAAAAAACATAGTTCTTTCTCAAAAGTACAGAAACTGACAAGTAAGCTTCACATAACTATACAATTATATTATAAATTACATAAAATAATATATACTAAGTTATTGATTATTTATTTGTAAAAACAGCATTGTGGTCTGTGTAAAAGATAATGAATAAGGGAGGAATTACAATTGTGAAGTCAATACTTGAAGCTATATTGTTCGAATAATTTACGGATGAGCAGGTATATTTATGTTCCATTAAAATATATTTTATAACTAATAAAGACAAATCAAATGCAATTACAGATTTAAGGTACAGCAGATTGTGTTTTGTATGAAAAATCATAGTTATATATAGCATAGTATTTTTGAAAGCCAACCAGAGAATAATGGTTATATAAAATGCCATATAAAGATAGCATTATATTACTAAAGTCCACTACCATGTTTTAATTATGAAAAATGATAGAAAACATATCATTTTATTTTTAAAATTCTTTACCATGTGTTAATTATGTAAAATGATAGGTAAATATAACACTGAAATTTTAAACATATTGTTATTCTTTTTGTGGGATACCCGCAAACATGTTCGTTAAATTTCTTTAAGGGAACAAAGCAATCTGAAATAGATATTTCATGCTGTAATGGACAAAAAATAGTATGGAATAATTTTCTTGAGCTATTTTCTTCATGATAAATCGGGTTTTAAAGATTATAAATCTAGATTTTAGTGGTAAAAAACAACCAGAATAATTTTTTAAGAAAATTCCAAACAAAAATAAAGTATGGAGTAGAAAATAATTATGTTTTTAAATAACGTTATACAAAAAACAATACCTACCTTTCAACCTCTACTTTTTTACTTATCTAAAGAAGCCCTCTCTCTTTCCAAACTCATTGTTGCCCGCTTCTTCATTAATTGATTTTCTGAGCTTATCATGAAACATAATCTTGCCTTTCTACAGTTTCATTTTTGATTAGCCATCGCATGACAAAAACAACATGCATTGGAATGTCTCATACATATGGTATGAATATTAACTCACGGTTGTTTGTAATGGCAATTTGATCATTAAGAACAGTGAACATGGTGGTGTACTAAAGGCACTCCAATTGTGGACATTGGAGAATAGATTTAGGGATAAACATATAGTCTATTTAGTGGTATCATTAAAGTTTATTAAGGATAATGATAAGTTCATTGCCAATATCAATTGACATTCTTCCTAATAAAAAGCTATAATTGCAAAAAAAGGCAATATATGTGATCACCGATTAACATGAAGACATTGAATGTTCATTAATAGACACAGTTTGACATGGCATGAAGGCATGCCAACATCTTAGGTAATGTAATATGTGCACTGCTAAACATTATAAAAGCATTAAATATAATGTAGAAAGCCGATCTCACAATAACCTCATTTTGGTCTTTGATCAACCACTGTGATCCAATGTCAACTACATGAGCACCAAATTTTCCCTTCATCAAAGTTCAAAGTCCTGTGAAAACACAATTAAGGATCAAGTATGATTGTTGTTATTGTCATTAAATCAAAAGCAAGGCAAAAGAAACTCATTGTGAATATTTTGTAGTCATATAGGCATGCCTCTTTATTTGGTGAGTCTAAAAAGAAATAACATTTCCAATTTTTTTCTTTTTCTTTAGTTTGGAAATATGCACCAAAAGAGCTAGAAAAGGAGGAGTTCAAGTAGGTATATAAATGTTAAGAATTATGAACCTTACCAAGACGTTGAATTTCGGCGTTTTATCTCTTTCGCTTTAAGAAAGCTGACACCATGTCTTTTGATGTAATACATTGAAATAATAAGAAATAACAATAATAAAGAACATATAATATCATGCATATAAAAATTGCTATAAAAATTGTCCATTTATTATTCTTAGATATATATCTTTTTCAACATATTTTCTTTCTACAACTTCAAATATGTAAATCAAATTTTAAACAACTTCTCTATTCATAACCTTTATTAAAACAGTCTTTGCAATATGAAGCAACTAAAAGAATATATTAAGAAATATTTCCACTATATAAGCGCTTGCCTAAGTACATGACAAGACTTGAGAAATATATCACAACTTTTTAATCGTTTTTAAGCTTACTTTGGAAAGCCCTGTTGTCTAAAGCATTTTGGCCCAATAATAGAAATCAAACGTCAAGGCAATATTCTATTGAACACAAAAAAATTGTATGCATTTATTATTCTTTATGTGAAATGGTTTGTGTTTCAAAATGTTAATAAAATATATTTTCATACTCAATAGGAATTTTCTAAAATGTCCACTCTAACGTTTATGTTCATAATAAATGTTTTTTATACAATAAGTTTACTTGATATATGACACGTAAGGGAGATTCGAATAATAAAGGCATAACTAAAACCCTGAATTTTTGATTATAAAGTGACTTAGTTAACACTCTAAAGTTAATGCATATTCTTACAAAGTTTGATTTCCTATTCATACAAACTTTTATTATAATAATGATCAGTATGAAAATTATGCCTTGAAAATTATTTTTAATACTAGCGAGAGCAACAACTAACAACAAAAGTTAACTACACAAAAAAATTCATTATTTTCCTATATATTGTATCCTGATTCAATACTATATACAAAAAATATAATGATGTTCATATGCTAAATAGCATATCAAATACTACTGCTTGTTGGTTAACTTCACTATTTGAAATTTTTATTCAGATGTCAAAATAATAGTTAAATCAATAGTTTGATTATAGCACAAATTCTTAATTCGGACAGTCCGCTGATTAACAAACTTATGCCAGGATGAGGTTAACATTAAATTCAACTATATTATGTTCTACAATTTCATTTATTAATAAAATAAAGAAAAAAACATATGAAAATGCATCCTTATATTCTCCAAGTCCTTGGTCTTGGATCCATACTCTATGGTTGTTGCTTCATAGTTTCCATTGTCCATGGCCTAGAGACACAATTCTAGTGTATGAAATCTTTAACATCATTGCCATATGCAAGCAATTATATCATTTTAGGATAAGACACAATCAAACATGGAATAAATATTGTTCTGGTGGCCTCATCAATCCCTAAACACCATCATTCATTACCATTGTTCTTCTAAATACTCATCATGAGGATATATCACTACGATTGGAAATATTTACAAAATGTTTTTCTTACTCTTTTTTAATTTCATCGGCATTAATTGTATACTAGTCTAAATCAATGGATTCCCAAATATTTACATATGTTTGAGTTATTCTTTTCCCATTTGTAAACAATGTTAGCTTCACATTTAGTTAGCCTAAAGAAAAATAGTATTTTATAAATTTGTAAAACTAAAATTATTTTCATATAATTAAAAAGAGAAAATAGTAATACAACACTTTCGGATTCAAAAGCAGAAAATAAATGTCAAATAATGCAAGCTCTGACAAGTGTAGGACGCGAACAGAAATGTTTAATTTAGTCAACAATTTTACACCCATCTGCTTTACAAATATATCAATTCTATATTATTAAATTAAGCTAAACTAATAGGAAGGTTAAAACCTATCAATCGCATGGGCTTCTCTTATGATGTTCTTCAAGTATAATATGTAGTCAATGTAGTGCACAGCATAAAGAGTACTTTCGGAATTGTATGGTCTAAAGTGTTGGAACATATACGATTTAAGTAAACTGCAAAAAAGGTAACTAAAGCAATGAAATATGATTCAAATTATTTAAGACGTTGAAATAAAAGTTCAGTATACCTCATAGTTGATATAGTATAGAAAAGGAGGGAGTAACAATAAATGAGGCATTGAAATATCTGATAGTGGTAATGCATTTGTTTGCGCCGAAATTGGTCACAAACACCCAGATGTATGAAAGAACCAATATCCAATCACAGATAACATATAGTATCTAATGTGGAAAATATAATATGAAGAATAAACAAATTAAAAATGAAAGCAAGTAAAAAGAGACAAGATTTATAGTGGTTCGGCTAACTCCAGTTTACGTCCACTCCAGAATAATCCTTTTTATTATACTATAGTTTGATTACAGGTACAATCTAAAATCTAAGAATAAAAATGGCAGAGTGTAGCCTAGGTAGAAGATGAAGAGAAGCAGAAAAAGGATTCCTTTTCTGAAGCCATGCCTGTTGTATTTATAGGTGAAACTTTGGCTACAGGGCCTTCTCATCCATATGGGCCCACCATAATGATCGGCATGTGTAATTCGCCAACTAAAAACGATCGGCCAACTTTCCTCTGATCGTTTTTCCTTCATCCAATCCAAGGTCGATCATTTCTGAAGGGCCCTTCATGCCGATCCCTCTTTTTCCATGATGTTGCGCCGATCCATCTTCTTCCAATATACTATGTCGATCCATCCTCAATGAAGCATGTCGATCCTTCCTTCCCCATGAAGATATGTCGATCCTTCCTTCCCCATGAAGATATGCCGATCCTTCCTTATCCTATGAAGATATGCCGATCCTTCCTTCTTTATGAAGATATGCGGATCCCTTCCTAATGTAGCTTGGAAAGTATACCGACCCCTTTAGGGCATGCCGATCCATAGCACTTTGGACGTTATGCTCCCTAAAGCTCTAGGATATTGTGTCAATCCAATTCCTTCCAGTGTGTGCCATACCGATCCATATCATGAATCTCCACTATGTCGACCCCTTATATTACTACCAAGGTCGATCCATCAACTATGAACAATGCCGATCCAAGCTATGTCGATCCTTCCTTCTCCAAGCCAATACTCATATTTCAAGCACCCTGCATCGTTTATCTACCAACTATGTTTAATCCTAGCTTCATGTTATTATCTGTAGTTGACTTCCGGACCCCACAATCATCACTCTACACTCATCAGCCTCAATAATTGTGAAGTATGTTGGGTTAAATCCGCCTGTGTAAGGCCTTGCCAAAAGGTAGGTTAACAACATTGTCCTGATTCAGAAGATAATATCCAAGTCAATGAATGTTCTTAACGATGGTTTTCAGTTGCACAAACTGAATTCAAAATTATTTAGGACTAATTAGATGTTGCCCGTATTTTATAGATAATGAAATGTGTGAACACCTATTCAAATGTCGAAATAATTCATCGTAATTTAGGAATGCATGTGAAATTGGAGCTAATACGAACTAATATTGAAAATCACATATTGCAATGATGTGCTTAACACTTTAAGGCTGCGTTTGTTACTAATAAGAAGTTCTGAATCCAAGTTCTAATTTATAAATCAGAACTTTCTATGATGTTTGCTTTTATCAATGTTCTAAATAAAGCCATCTATTCAAACAAAATAATTCAGAATTTTTTACTGCTTATTTTTTGTTCTGAATGTTGAATGTTGTTTTTGTTTTGAATATCGAATGCAAATAATAAAGTGATTATTCAGAATTCAGCATTCAGCAGTCAGCATTCAGCAGACAGCATTCAAACATCAGAGTTCAACAATCAGAATTCAAAATTCAACATTTTAAACAAATGGAGGCTAAGTCAGATGTCAAGTGGAAAAACAAAGAAGATTATTTCGAACAAGCTCAACATATGCAGAAAGAATTCTAGGTTTTATGCAACATACTTTAACCAACAAATCTAGGCATTGTTTAAAAAATTTACTTAAATTGAAGTCGGAGTTGGATATTGAACCACGAGTTGAGGCGATGAATGAAGTAATGAATAGCAACACAGTAAGCTAACCCAAGTCTGCAAAATCCAACAATTGCAAACTGTGATTCTAGTATCCCTTCGGCTATCACTTAGCGATAGTGGATGATCATCATCGGTAACGGATTATCAATGGTAATGGAAATGATGTTTAACATGGGGTGATTGGGGTTTTCTATGCTGTCGTGAAATGAAATGAAACACGTAACGCGTGAGATTAGATGGAAGGGTATTTTAGGAAAGTCAAAAGGACACAGTTGAAAACAGTTCATTGAATTCTTATTAGCGGAGATGTTCAATATTGCTATTTAGCATTGTATAAAATGGTATATACAACTAGCATTCTGCTTTAATAACTATAACACCATTATACTTTTAGATAATCTAGTAAATAATTGTTCTGTGGTACAAACTACTGCAATAGTTCTGTTAAATACAAATGGTATACTATTACAAATAATTATTCAATATTCATAATGATATTGTTGTTTAACACAAATAACAATAACTACTTTCAAATGATAAAAGCATGCATAACTCCTTTTAATAGTTCATTGTAATGTCGCATACCAGTATTTCAATATAACATTATAATGCTATATACGGCTATCATTATGCTATAACAAATACATAAACACCCTGATCCCAACATTGAGAATCAAATACAACACATATAAACCACTGTAAAACTAAATGATTAGACTTCCAAAAATGCTAGTTAAATACATCATATGAATAAAAACTACAATAAATGGAATAAAATTTAAATAAACTTAATTAAAATGATACTCATACCTTGATTACCATTTTTTGTAGTAGCAGCTAACAAAACACCAAACTTTCCCTTTAAAGCGGCTGCATCTAGAAAAATCAATGGTCGACAATGCTAGAATCCAAATAAACATGCACTAAAACCAATACAAATCCTTTCAAATTGATAGTTGAAGGATTAACTTCCATAGCCGCATAACTACCAAGATTATATTTTTGCAACGCCTCCAAATACCAATTTAAATCATTATATGACATAGCGTCGTCTTCATATATTTCTGTAACGACCACGAATTTTAATTAAGTTTAAATTGTTAATTTATTTCATTTTTGGATAAAAATTGTGAAATTCATTGTTAAATTGATTCGAGTTTCCCCGAAATCAAATATGTGTTAACTCATTTAGAGTTAAATATTGTATATATGTGTGAATATATGTGTATATGTGCATATATGAGTAAATATGAATTTATTTATTTATATATATATATATATATATATATTTAATTTGAGTTTAAATCTAAAATAAATGGTTTAATAATAACAATTTGAGTTTATAAAAATATATTTATAGAATTCAAATAAGTGTTGATGTTAAACAAATATTTCAAATAGATTTATAGTTATATAAAATGTGAAATGAACATATTAAATAATTCTAGAATTATATAAACTATAAAAATGAATATTATAAAGTAAAGCAAAAAATTAAAATGGAAATTTATTATATTTTAAAGTGATATTGCAAAAGAAAAGAAAATAAAATAAGAATACATTAAAGTATATTCTAGTGTGAATAAATATACATAGCTATGTATATACACTTGCAAAAGAAAGCATATATTCAAGTGTAAACAAATAATATATAGTGAAGCTTGTAAGAAAAGCCACATCAAAATTATCTTCATACAAATATCCATCAGCTGAAATGAAGAAAAGCAAATAAATATATTTGTACAACATTATACTTATGCGCATTGTACAGCTGAAAATGAAAAAAAATAAGTTGTACAACATAATAAATGCAGCACAAAGGCAAAGTGCCATCAGCCTCCAAAAACAAGAAAAATCTCTGGTTTCTATAGTACAAAATTATATCAATTTGTACAAACATATCTCCTGTAAACTTCTTTTTCTATATCTCCATCATCTTCATCAGTTCGTTTATTTTCACTGAGAAAAAATCTAAAGTAAACATCAACTTAAACTTAAACAATAATTCAACTAAACAACCATACAGATTCATATAAATCAGAGAATTAAAGAGAAAGATTTCAGCTTGCAATTTTCACAAGCCTGGTTCAAGAAAAGGAAGCTCTGTTCTTCTTCCTCTGGAAACAATGTGAGTAAACTACTTTTGAATCTGATCTATAACTTGTTGTTTGGGAAGTGAAGCTGTGAAAATGATTGAATGTATGTAAACCTGTTTGCATGTATACAGATATGTATATTTATGTTTGTGCATGTCTATTGTCCAGGCATGAATCCCTCTGTCCCAAAGTTTTACAGGTTTTAAACCTGATTAAAAATTCAAATCTCTCCCTCTAATCCTCTATAGACTTTGATGTCTAAACAAAACATGTTCGAATTTGCAAGATCGTAATTTTAAAAATACTTTTAAGTATAAAATATATATGGATTTACTGGGAAATATAAAAACACAGTAAAAATCAAATTTTGTTCAAAATTTAGTTGATTAAAACTTAGGTTTTGATTACATAATCTTGTTCGTCTTCATAAAACATGAATTTTGAAACTAAAATCATGATTTTTAAGTTTGGAAATTATGTGCACTCGCAAGTTGATCGGTTTTGGTACTTATAGTGATTTCTGGTGATCGGCAAAGGGAGGTGGGTCAAGATTGATGTTGGAGGTGGTTGAAAGGTTGGGTCACTCAGGAAAATGGTGGAAGAATTTTCCGATGATCGGAGTGGTAGGTCGTAGTCGAAATAGGGTTTATGACCTGTGTTTGGTCGATGGTGAATTCGAGGCTAGTTCGCCATCGTGGGTGTATCGGAGTTGACCGGTGTAGAGGGATTAGAAAGAGGATGCTTTGGCGAGTCTTCAGGCGTGATGACTTGGTCTACGATGGTCGGAGTTGGGCGATTTGAGGCGATTTTGGTGACTAGGTTTTGTTACAGATGGTGTTAGGTGTTCTCGATTTCGATTCAGGTGTTCGTCATGGGTTCTGGGTGGTCGAGTTCGTCGGCATGGTGATCGGTGACTTGTGGGTGGTAGTGTCGATGATCGGAGTGGTGCCGATTGGTCATGCACGTGTACGTGCATCTATGTGTCAGGGGTGATGCTGTGAGTTTGAGAAGAAAAGGATGCCTCGGGTTCAATCTCGGGGAAGTAAGGGTTGGACTCGGGGATTTACGAGTTTGGCTCGGGGGGGGGGGGTTTCGAGTGTGGGCTTAGGATTTTGGTTTGTGCTAATAACCAGATTTTAATTTTTAAAAAAAGTATGATCAAGTTTAAAGTGTAGAAGTTTTTCAAAGTAAATTTATGTAAACAAGTTTAAAGATTAAATTTTAAAGTTAAAGGTTTTTAAAATTTGTTTCGGTTTCAATAATGATATTAGGAATGTTGCATTAATTAAGAAGATCTCAAAAGATTTTGGATGCTAATAATAATCAATTTCAAGCATTTAATTGAGATTTAAATGATGTAATTAAGTGATTAATTAAGACAAGTGTAATTGAACTTTAATTAATAAAAGTTCTTAAGTGATTTTGTATAACAAAATTTATTTCAAGCATTTAAATCTAGTAAGATTTAAATGATATAATTGGGTAATAAATTAAGATGAAAAGGTTTATCTTTAATTAATTAAGGGATAATTAGAGGATTAATTAATTAATTATGGTAATTAATTAATGAGTAAGTAATTAATGTAAGTAATTAAGAGATAATTACTTAAAGGATGATTATTTAATGAAAGTAATAAAGGATAATTACTTAATGGAAGTAATTAAGGAATTAATTATTCATTGTAAATAAGTGAGTTAATCGGATTAATTTAAGTTAATTACTTGAGTTAATTAATCTAGAACAATCATTTAACAAATTGGAAAAGTAAAATTACTTAGAGAAGTAATTAATAAATGATTATTAGATGTAATTAACTGAATGATGATTAGTAACTTGAGTATAATTATTTGTTAATAAATTAAAGGATTAATTAATGATTGTGATTAATTAAGATTAATTTAATAATTAAAGATTAATTGATTCATTAATTAAGATTGATTAGTTAATAATTGAAGATTAACTAATAAAATTTGAAAGGAGAATTTATTTCAAGTAATTTGTAATTAACTTATGATAATTAACCCGGATTAATAAATAATACATCTGAATTAAATTAATCAGTTGATCAATCAGTTTATTTGTGAATGTTTGGACCTAACTAAATGATTCAATTGTTTAATATCCTTGATATGTTATGCTTTGTGATATATTCTAATTTGTGTGTGATCTGTACTATAGTTATTTATCTAGGATGAATGTAAATTATTATCTATGATTTATATATCTGTGAATGAAAGAAAAGCGTTATAGTTTATACCGCTTATCAACTATATTTCTGTATTTTGATCTGTGATGATTCATTGATGTTGCACTACTGTGTAAAACCCTTGGACCACACTTTTACACACACAAATATGGATTTCACATGGAAATCGATTAAGTCACAGATAATCTGAATTTAATGTTTTTGAGATTGAAATTTTAATTTCAATTGATTTTGAAATTTGAAATTTTGGGGTTTAATATGAAAAGCTTTTGAAAGGAGTTTTAAAGATATTTTGAATATCTTGAAATTTAAATAATTCAATTTGAATTTGAATTCAAAATAGGGAATTGAATTCTATGTTGAAAAAATTATGGTTTAAGAGTATTATACAAGTTATAAATGTGTTTATATGGGCTTGAACCATTTTAAAATATTGTTTGGGAAATTTGAATTTAACATAAGGGTTTAACTCGTATTAATGAATCAAATTTTCCGAAATGAAAACTATTTGTTTTCGAATGATAAAAGTTTTCATATAAGAAATGAATTTCCAATTTGAATTAAAGGAATTTCAAGTTTGAATTGAAAAATGGTTTTCCAAGTTATGAGTGAATTCTTTTTGAAAGCTATGAATTGAATCTGTTTATTTTAACAGATTTAAAATGGTGATTTGTTTAAACCATTCGAAATGAAATTGTTTTGAAAGCTATAAGTTAAATCTTTGATTTAAAGAGTTAATAAGTTAATCCAATTGAAAGGGAAATTGTTTGGAAATCTGTGAATGAATCTTTGTGAAACTGGGTGAACTGTGTGAAATGAATCTTTTTGTAAAAGATTAAAATGGTAATTTGTTTAAACCATTTAAAGAGAAGTTTTGGGTAATATGTTGTGACTTAACTGAAATCCCAATATCCATATGTTTTTAAATATTACGTGTTAGTCTATAGGATAATGGTTTTGATGACAACAACTATAGAAGTGTTATAAAATATATATGTGCAGGAAATCTATATGCAGGTATCAACAAAAGAAGACTGTACAGTAAAGAAGACAAAGATCAAGAGTTCAAGATTGAAGACTCATGAGATTCAAGATATTCAAGAGTTCAAGACAAATAATATAGTTAGGTTAGATATTTGTTAAAACTCCTTGAAAGCACTATCATTCTTTTTTATCCAATTTACTCGTGGAATGGAATCCACTTCGTTCTTGTTAAAGGGATGGAACCCTAGTGAGATGGAACTCACGAAATATCTAGTGGAACGGATAGTAGCCCTATTTTGTTATCCACTAATTTTGATTCAAAATGATTTTCAAAATTATCTCTTGTTTCATAAAATGATTTTCAAATATTCCTTTTCAAAAGAAAAACCTTCGTTCGTATTTCCAAAAATGTTTTAGCCTCAAAATCATATTTATCATTTTGTTATATTTTGATTTCAAAATTGTCCTTGATATTTTAGCCTCAAAATCTATTTTAATATTATATTTACTTTAGTTTATTTACCTTGATTTTAAATATATTTTAGTATATATACATATATATATTCATAAGTATTTCTACTTCTAAATACCTTCTACAAATACATAGAGTCCATTTGAATAAAGTTGCATATGTTTTAAATCATCATTTTCAAAGAAAAGCAAATCATCATTTTTAATAGACCATGTCGACATCATAGTTACTCGTCATGTCGACATGCTTCCCGTTATAGCAAAGGTTGTTTTTCAAAAGAAGTGTCTATTCGTTTAAATCTCTTTGAATGGACACATCCATTCATTCTCTATAAATAGAGACTGTTATGGACGTTTTCCAGTAACTACTTTCTTTATTTTCTCTCCTCTTTACTCTCTTATCTTATTTTCTAATCATCCTATCCATATTCTGCCGAAATCTTAAGTGAATCAAACCAGAATATCTCTAGTTTGATTCTCTGCCACTCCTTCAAAGAATCTCAGTGCTTATCAGAGTTATAGATACATTTGTACTCAAAGAAACTTGTTTAGGGTTATAAAGGTGTGATCGTGTCCTTGGAAATCGATCGGGTGAACTTGTGTCCTGTGAATCAAGTGGTTCTACCCAGAGACCTGAGAATCTGGAGGGTGTACCTCGTTGCCTTGGAATCGAGGGATTGTAATCTAGATTATTATTGAATAGAAAGCCGTACGAGTTGTGCGGGACTGGATGTAGGGTAACACCGAACCAGTATAAAATTCCTGGTGTGTTCTTTCCTTTACTTGCTTTTTATTTATATTTGCATCTGTTTGTGATTCTGTGATTTGATCTGTGATTGTGTATTTGCATTAAGTTAGTTAAATCAATTTAAATCAAAGAAGTTTTAAAGAAATTCTTAAAACACTATTCACCCCCCCCCCCTCTAGTGTTAAATAGCCTTAAGATCATCTTCCGCGTCCCTTTCATTACGCTCACTGTTCGGTTTAGCTGGGAGAGGACCTTTGTGTCATATAACCCATTCCGAATAAGTGATACGTCGTATATGGATAGCAATTGAAGACCGGTGTTGAAGACCGGGTATTTGCGAGAATGATAGGATAACCTATCGATTGTCTCTGCACTGATTTGCTCCGGTATAGAGATTTCCTAAGTGATGGGAAGTCCGATCGGGATTGTGAATACCCGGATTGCAAGGGCTTCTTCGGAAGTGCCTTCGGTTCTGTTCGAACTCGGAACAGACTTGTATGGTTGTATGTCTGACATTACACTTTGAGATATAAAGCTGATTTCTTTCAAATACATTTCTGTTGGTGGCGGAGAATTTATTCTCTTAGCTTAACACCCTTCTCTGAGACGTACGAGCTCAGAGGTTATGTAGTTGAAGGTTATCAGTGATAAAATCCCAATTTGGTAGTGTGGCATGCTGAGTGTTGCTGTGTGTTGATGGTCAACTGTTGATCATTTGTGATCAAAGCATGGCTTTGTGAAAAAGCGTGGCTTTGTGGACGAGACCTCATCGAACCTCACAGACCGAAAATGGTCGAAACATGAATGATGCGGCAAGGTTATGAGGGTCGCTCCCTTTAGGGTATGTCATTTCCTTCTGGAAAAGGGTGGTATCAGGTATGGAGCCCTGATATTTAACCTATGTGGTTGCTCCAATCTCATTTACTCTGTGTGATTGTTGCTTTGTGATCGAGGTACCTCGGATAAAGGTCCCAAAGGACCGGGGGGTGGCATACTCTAGAAGTAGTTACCTAGTGTAAGGGGTAACCCGGCCTTGTGTTGGCAGAGATCCGGTTAGGTTCTCGGGACGTCCATCCAGAGGTGTACCCATTGACAGTAGGAAGTTCCTTAGCCTGACCATTTGTTGGAAATCCAAAGAAACAATACGAGCCTTGTACGGTTTTAGTTGTATAACCTGCTATGGAATGTGGCAGTAACCTGCTATTGAACATAGTAGCTATAGTAGGCATACAATAATGGTTGTATGTTGGCTAAGATTAATATTATATTTTCGAAATATTTTGTACATTATGCACTAATAATAATAATCCAATTGTTTTGCGTAGTAAGCATGTTTAACTATCATAAGAAGAAATCTCCTCTAATTCTGCGTTTGCATTGTGTGTGTGGCGGGAGGTCTTATGGTAGTTTCATTTTCCAAAAGCATTGCGGATGAAATGTTTAAAATCCTTTTGTTGTTTGTCTTAAAGATAAACTGTTTTTGTTACTCACACCACTCCCATGACTGACCTTGCTTATGTTTGTCAAACGTGATAGGGGGTTCTTGCTTCGCGGTTTGGTGGCGAACGGGAGACTCTTACCCCTACATGTCCTTGAGTGGAAGGGGTTGGTTAGCCGTAAGACGTGACAGTCGAAAGGCTGGCCGTAAAAGCAAAGGCAGGGTACCAGTGTATGCCACGGTGGGTCTTGGATGGTTGCAAAGCCTACCGGTCGCCACTGCCTTGTGCGGGTCGTTACAATTGGTATCTGAGCTAAGGTTGAACTTAAGCTCAGGAGTATAACACATTAAGTAGCTCATTAGAGATAGGGTGAAGTATACCCTAGAATGAGTAATCCCTAAGATATATGTCCGTACACCTCAGTAAATTCTCTTGCTATACACTGATAGTAAGTATGAGTGCAAGAAGAGGATGAGATAGGGGACAGGAGAATACGACAATAAATGGTCAATACCCTGTAACAACAAGGAAGCAATCTTTTCTCTATCAATCTCTTTTGTTCAACATCTCTTTTCTCAATTCTTCAATAGTTCCTAGTAGATCCAGGAAAGAGATTCGATATATTAAAATGGGACATAAACTCCAAATAGGTCAGAATTGTTTGCTTGGATGTATTGGTTGCATTGGTTACTATGGTTGATAGGTATACTTTAGTTTCTAAACTAAAAGTTTTGAAATTGTACCAAATAAATAGACAGATATATGAATACAATTGGGGTCCGGATATGTTCTACGAATGGTTGGTTATCCCTTCGAACTAACCAATGCCACTGAATATTTCGTAGATCTGGATAACCCGAGTATCCTGTGAAAAATTCAAAAGATTTGTTCTCGTATTTATTATTGATATTCTGATTTGGTAAGCCAAATGCAGAGCAGATATTCAGTTGATTTGATGAAACATTTTTCATCTATCTTTGTGTCTCCCTGGCAAATTTCGAGGACGAAATTTCTTAAGGGGGGAAGGTTGTAACGACCCCGAATTTTAATTAAGTTTAAATTGTTAATTTATTTCATTTTTGGATAAAAATTGTGAAATTCATTGTTAAATTGATTCGAGTTTCCCCGAAATCAAATAAAAATGTGTTAAATCATTTAGAGTTAAATATTGTATATATGTGTGAATATATGTGTATATGTGCATATATGAGTAAATATGAATTTATATATATATATATATATATATTGAATTTGAGTTTAAATCTAAAATAAATGGTTTAATAATAACAATTTGAGTTTATAAAAATATATTTATAGAATTCAAATAAGTGTTGATGTTAAACAAATATTTCAAATAGATTTATAGTTATATAAAATGAGAAATGAACAAATTAAATAATTCTAGAATTATATAAACTATAAAAATGAATATTATAAAGTAAAGCAAAAAATTAAAATGGAAATTTATTATATTTTAAAGTGATATTGCAAAAGAAAATAAAATAAAATAAGAATACATTCAAGTATATTCTAGTGTGAATAAATATACATAGCTATGTATATACACTTGCAAAAGAAAGCATATATTCAAGTGTAAACAAATAATATATAGTGAAGCTTGTAAGAGAAGCCACATCAAAATTATCTTCATACAAATATCCATCAGCCGAAATGAAGAAAAGCAAATAAATATATTTGTACAAAATTATACTTATGCGCATTGTACAGCTGAAAATGAAAAAAAAATAAGTCGTACAACATAATAAATGCAGCACAAAGGCAAAGTGCCATCAGCCTCCAAAAATAAGAAAAATCTCTGGTTTCTATAGTACAAAATTATATCAATTTGTACAAACATATCTCCTGTAAACTTCTTTTTCTATATCTCCATCATCTTCATCAGTTCGTTCATTTTCACTGAGAAAAAATCTAAAGTAAACATCAACTTAAACTTAAACAATAATTCAACTAAACAACCATACAAATTCATATAAATAAGAGAATTAAAGAGAAAGATTTCAGCTTGCAATTTTCACAAGCCTGGTTCAAGAAAAGGAAGCTCTGTTCTTCTTCCTCTGGAAACAATGTGAGTAAACTACTTTTGAATCTAATCTATAACTTGTTGTTTGGGAAGTGAAGCTGTGAAAATGATTGAATGTATGTAAACCTGTTTGCATGTATACATATATGTATATATATGTTTGTGCATGTCTGTTGTCCAGGCATGAATCCCTCTGTCCCAAAGTTTTACAGGTTTTAAACCTGATTAAAAATTCAAATCTCTCCCTCTAATCCTCTATAGACTTTGATGTCTAAACAAAACATGTTCGAATTTGCAAGATCGTAATTTTAAAAATACTTTTAAGTATAAAATATATATGGATTTACTGGGAAATATAAAAACACAGTAAAAATCAAATTTTGTTCAAAATTTAGTTGATTAAAACTTAGGTTTTGATTACATAATCTTGTTCGTCTTCATAAAACATGAATTTTGAAACTAAAATCATGATTTTTAAGTTTGGAAATCATGTGCACTCGCAAGTTGATCGGTTTTGGTACTTTTAGTGATTTCTGGCGATCGGCAAAGGGAGGTGGGTCGAGATTGATGTTGGAGGTGGCTGGAAGGTTGGGTCACTTGGGAAAAATGATGGAAGAATTTTCCGATGATCGAAGTGGTTGGTCGCAGTCGAAATAGGGTTTATGACCTGTGTTTGGTCGATGGTGAATTCGAGGCTAGTTCGCCATCGTGGGTGTAACGGAGTTGACCGGTGTAGAGGGATTAGGAAGAGGATGCTTTGGTGAGTCTTCAGGCGTGATGACTTGGTCTACGATGGTCGGAGTTGGGCGATTTGAGGCGATTTTGTTGACTGGGTTTTGTTACAGATGGTGTTAGGTGTTCTCGATTTCGATTCAGGTGTTCGTCATCGGTTCTGGGTGGTCGAGTTCGTCGGCGAGGTGATCGGTGACTTGTGGGTGGTAGTGTCGATGATCGGAGTGGTGCCGATCGGTCGTGCACGTGTACGTGCATCTGTGTGTCAGGGGTGATGCTGTGAGTTTGAGAAGAAAAGGATGCCTCGGGTTCAATCTCGGGGAAGTAAGGGTTAGACTCGAGGATTTACGAGTTTGGCTCGGGGGGGTTTCGAGTGTGGGCTTAGGATTTTGGTTTGTGCTAATAACCAGATTTTAATTTAAAAAAAAAGTATGATCAAGTTTAAAGTGTAGAAGTTTTTCAAAGTAAATTTATTTAAACAAGTTTAAAGATTAAATTTTAAATTTAAAGGTTTTTAAAATTTGTTTCGGTTTCAATAATGATATTAGGAATGTTGCATTAATTAAGAAGATCTCAAAAGATTTTGGATGCTAATAATAATCAATTTCAAGCATTTAATTGAGATTTAAATGATGTAATTAAGTGATTAATTAAGACAAGTGTAATTGAACTTTAATTAATAAAAGTTCTTAAGTGATTTTGTATAACAAAATTTATTTCAAGCATTTAAATTTAGTAAGATTTAAATGATATAATTGGGTAATAAATTAAGATGAAAAGGTTTATCTTTAATTAATTAAGGGATAATTAGAGGATTAATTAATTAATTAAGGTAATTAATTAATGAGTAAGTAATTAATGTAAGTAATTAAGAGATAATTACTTAAAGGATGATTATTTAATGAAAGTAATAAAGGATAATTACTTAATGGAAGTAATTAAGGAATTAATTATTCATTTTAAATAAGTGAGTTAATCGGATTAGTTTAAGTTAATTACTTGAGTTAATTAATCTAGAACAATCATTTAACAAATTGGAAAAGTAAAATTACTTAGAGAAGTAATTAATAAATGATTATTGGATGTAATTAACTGAATGATGATTAGTAACTTGAGTATAATTATTTGTTAATAAATTAAAGGATTAATTAATGATTGTGATTAATTAAGATTAATTTAATAATTAAAGATTAATTGATTCATTAATTAAGATTAATTAGTTAATAATTGAAGATTAACTAATAAAATTTGAAAGGAGAATTTATTTCAAGTAATTTGTAATTAACTTATGATAATTAACCCGGATTAATAAATAATACATCTGAATTAAATTAATCAGTTGATCAATCATTTTATTTGTGAATGTTTGGACCTAACTAAATGATTCAATTGTTTAATATCCTTGATATGTTATGCTTTGTGATATATTCTGATTTGTGTGTGATCTGTACTGTAGTTATTTATCTGGGATGAATGTAAATTATTATTTGTGATTTATATATCTGTGAATGAAAGATGAGCGTTATAGTTTATACCGCTTATCAACTATATTTCTGTATTTTGATCTGTGATGATTCATTGATGTTTCACTACTGTGTAAAACCCCTGGACCACACTTTTACACACACAAATATGGATTTCACATGGAAATCGATTAAGTCACAGATAATCTGAATTTAATGTTTTTGAGATTGAAATTTTAATTTCAATTGATTTTGAAATTTGAAATTTTGGGGTTTAATATGAAAAGCTTTTGAAAGGAGTTTTAAAGATATTTTGAATATCTTGAAATTTAAATAATTCAATTTGAATTTGAGTTCAAAATAGGGAATTGAATTCTATGTTGAAAAAATTATGGTTTAAGAGTATTATAAAAGTTATAAATGTGTTTATATGAGCTTGAACCATTTTAAAATATTGTTTGGGAAATTTGAATTTAACACAAGGGTTTA
This sequence comes from Allium fistulosum, assembly GCA_030737815.1. Lineage (NCBI taxonomy): Eukaryota > Viridiplantae > Streptophyta > Magnoliopsida > Asparagales > Amaryllidaceae > Allium > Allium fistulosum. The sequence goes on from CM060904.1 coordinate 1,228,171,511, forward strand.
ACTCATATTAATGAATCAGATTTTCCGAAATGAAAACTATTTGTTTTCGAATGATAAAAGCTTTCATATAAGAAATGAATTTCCAATTTGAATTAAAGGAATTTCAAGTTTGAATTGAAAAATGGTTTTCCAAGTTATGAGTGAATTCTTTTTGAAAGCTATGAATTGAATCTGTTTATTTTAACAGATTTAAAATGGTGATTTGTTTAAACCATTCGCAATGAAATTGTTTTGAAAGTTATAAGTTAAATCTTTGATTTAAAGAGTTAATCCAATTGAAAGGGAAATTGTTTGGAAATCTGTGAATGAATCTTTGTGAAACTGGGTGAACTGTGTGAAATGAATCTTTTTGTAAAAGATTAAAATGGTAATTTGTTTAAACCATTTAAATAGAAGTTTTGGGTAATAAGTTGTGACTTAACTGAAATCCCAATATCCATATGTTTTTAAATATTACGCTCACTGTTCGGTTTAGCCGGGAGAGGACCTTTGTGTCATATAACCCATTCCGAATAAGTGATACGTCGTATATGGATAGCAATTGAAGACCGGTGTTGAAGACCGGGTATTTGCGAGAACGATAGGATAACCTATCGATTGTCTCTGCACTGAGTTGCTCCAGTATAGAGATTTCCTAAGTGATGGGAAGTCCGATCGGGATTGTGAATACCCGGATTGCAAGGGCTTCTTCGGAAGTGCCTTCGGTTCTATTCGAACCCGGAACAGACTTGTATGGTTGTATGTCTGACATTACACTTTGAGATATAAAGCTGATTTCTTTCAAATACATTTCTGTTGGTGGTGGAGAATTTATTCTCTTAGCTTAACACCCTTCTCTGAGACGTACGAGCTCAGAGGTTATGTAGTTGAAGGTTATCAGTGATATACTCTCAATTTGGTAGTGTGGCATGCTGAGTGTTGTTGTGTGTTGATGGTCAATTGTTGATCATTTGTGATCAAAGCATGGCTTTGTGAAAAAGCGTAGCTTTGTGGACGAGACCTCATCGAACTTCACAGACCGGAAATGGTCGAAACAGGAATGATGCGGCAAGGTTTTGAGGGTCGCTCCCTTTAGGGTATGTCATTTCCTTCTGGAAAAGGGTGGTATCAGGTATGGAGCCCTGATATTTAACCTATGTGGTTGCTCCAATCTCATTTACTCTGTGTGATTGTTGTTTTGTGATCGAGGTACCTCGGATAAATGTCCCAAAGGACCGGGGGGTGGCATACTCGAGAAGTAGTTACCTAGTGTAAGGGGTAGCCCGGCCTTGTGTTGGCAGAGATCCGGTTAGGTTCTCGAGACGTCCATCCAGAGACGTACCCATTGACAGTATGAAGTTCCTTAGCCTGACCATTTGTTGGAAATCCAAAGAAACAATACGAGCCTTGTACGGTTTTAGTTGTATAACCTGCTATGGAATGTGGCGGTAACCTGCTATTGAACATAGTAGCTATAGTAGGCATACAATAATTGTAACGACCCCGAATTTTTATAAATTTAAATTGATAATTAAATTAAATTTTTAATTTAAATTATGAAATTAATTGATAAAATGATGCGAGTTTCCTCGAGCTTTCGAACAAATTATGTATTAAATCATTTTGAATTTAGAAAATATATATATATGTACATTGGAGTTGAATGTAAATCTTAAATAAATGGGTTAGGAATAAATATAAGATAAATTATAATAAAAAAAAATTAAGCTAGAAAAATAAATATAAATAAGCTATATTGTAGGATATAAAGTAAATATATTAGCTAAAATTATAACAACATATTAGAAATAGAATTCATTCATATTAGAAAATAATATGACAAAGCAAAGAAAATATACACAAGTTAAATTTTATTGTTTGTAAATTGTAAAACCAATACACTATAAATAATCAAATCACATGTTAGGGATAACATTCATTTGCATTCAAAATAAAAATCTGCACTTTCAAATACAGTAACTTGTTAGGAAAGTAAGCATGTAGGCTTGCATAAGTATGTGAGCAAATGGCTCGAATACATGGGCATGCAGACTGAAGATCAACCAAATCAAAGATATGTAGGCTGGTAAGAAGAAAATGTGCAAAGATAAGATTTAAAAGCAAAAGTAAATATGTAAGTGAAAATCTAGGCAGGCAAGTATAAGAAAAATAGGATAAGTATAAAAAAATAACATAAGGTACAAATAGCATTTAATGTCTCCATTTATTAGCAGCAAACCAAGTCTATTCGAATTGTATAAAAGAATCCTCTCAGCCTCCAAACTAAAATTATCTCTGAAAATTTGTACATCTTGTACAATGTTTTGCATACAAAAAAATGATACCCTGTGACTTGTTGTATATATCAACCCGTAAGCTACTTTTTCCTATACCAGCTTTCATTTCCAATTCGAGCTAAGTAAAACTGAGATGAAGCTTTCATTTAAAATATAAACAAGCATTCAACATCATCAAACAAGTCAATATAGCAGTGGAGCAAGATGATTTGAAGATCAAGGTTAAAAATACTTTCTAGTTTTCTAAAATTCGAACTGCTTTAATATACATGATGCTCTGTTCCTTTATCTAGCCTGGTGAGTAACTTAAATTTGAAACCTATTAAGTATATTTGCTATGTTCTTATGTCTGAAAAAAGTGTGTTTGTATGAACATATTTATGAAATTCTTTATATGTCTTGATGTCTGTCTGTCTGTTTGTAGTCTGGAAAACATCTCTGTGATAAACCTTGAAGCTCAAGTTCAAAACAAAATCAACTTGCCTAATCTATTTATTTTTGTACATAGTATCTGAACAAAATCTGTCTGTTTAATCATGACTTAAAGTTAAATTTTGTTTAAGTGAATCAAAATTGGAATTTGCTCTGGAAATCACAAAGTAAAACAGGAAAGCTTAAGTTTGCTAAAATTCAAACTTTTAAATTCACCAACTCAGGCATGTAAACTGAATCAGTAACCAAAAACTTGATTTTTAAAAATGAAATCATAATTTTTAACATCGAATTGAGGGAGCAGTTCGAGTTTGATGAGTTTTGGAGTTATGGGTGATTTCCGATGATCTAGTAGATCGGAGAGGTCGAAATCTTCTCTGGTGGTAGAGGAGTAATAAGGGATATCGGGAAAAATGTCTGATAGTGGTGGAGCTCACTGTGGCGATGGGGGTTGATCAGAAAGGTGTGTAAACCTAGTTTTGGTAAGATTTGGAAATGGGTTCGTCATGACATCCAGGGTGGATCGAGTTCCACAAAATTCTGGGGATCGGAAGCTAGAAGGAAGGCGAAGGCGTGGCCGGAAGTCAAAAGGCTCTGGTGATCGGAGAATTGAGTTCGATGGTGTTCCAGGTTTGGGTTTTATTCCTGTTTTTGTGACAGGTAACTCGAATTCGACTGAGGGGATTTTTCGAGATTCTGGTGATCGGGATCGCGAGTGGTGGTCGGGGTCGTTATGCCGGCGATGGCATCGATGGTCGCAGGCGATCGATTCGCCTGTGCACGTGCACCTACATATTGGGATGACTATCATTTTTGGTGGTGCAGTTAGGACTCGGGAGGAACTCGAGTATGTCGAGAGTTATACTCGAAGCAGGGACGAGGGGAGGAGAGAAGACTCGAGGAGCGCACGAGAGAAACTCGAGTTCGGCTCGAGTGAAACCTGTGATAATCTCGGGTTCTATTTTCGAAAGGGTTAAGCCTAATTAAGTTAAAGTAAAGGTTGTAGACAATTTTATTACCAATGAAGTGATTGTTGTTGATAACTTAAGTAAGAATTTGGTTCCAGTTTTAATAAATTATGAAGATACTCAACAATGTTTTTCTAAAAATCTTAATTAATATTTTAATTAAGTAGATAATTTAACTTAAGTGTTGAAATTTAATTAACATCAGAGTTTTCAAGTTAATAATGATTTGATTTCAAAATTATTAAGGAAGATTTCTAAATATTAATTTAGATAGAATAATTATTATTAATTAATTGTCTAAATGATAATAATAATAAAAAAGAGATAATTAAGAATGGTTAATTAATTCATAATTGTAATTAACTAAGTGATTAGAGATTAATCAATTTGTAATTTAAGGTTGGTTAATTAATAATTAATTGATTAATACTTACTTAATTACTTAAAGAATAATTTGTTAATGTGATTAATTAAAAGTTAATTAGTAAATGATTAAAGGTTAATTAATTAAAATGGTTTATAATTAATTAATGACTAATTAACCAAGATTTGTAGTTTATTCATAAGTAATTAATCTGGTATAAATTAATTACAATCGGATATTAATCGATTCTACTTATGGATGTTTGGATTTCGTTGGATGACTTGATTGTTTGATATCCTGGATATGTGATGCTTTGTGATATACCCTGATTTATGTTGTGATCTGAAATTTCTATTTCTGTGATATATTACTGTGTGAATATGAAACCCTTGGCCCGTTAAACGGCAATTGAATTTCGATGCGACGGGGAGTCGGATTTCAGTTGGTTATCCGAAACCCACATCGAATTATAATAGTGAATCATTGTGACCGATAAATTTATTTTATCTATGAATCTGTAAATGAAGATAAGCGTTGTGGATTATACCGCTTATCGATATATCTGTGATGATTGATGTTGTGCACTATTGTGTGAAACCCCTGGACTACACTTTTACACACACAAATATGGATTTCACGTGGAAATCGGTTAAGTCACAGATAATTTAAATTTGATGTTTTTGAAATTGAAATTTTAATTTCAATTGATTTTGAAATTGGAAATTTGGGTTTAAAGTGAAAAGCTTTTGAAATAGAATATTCAAAGATAAAAGTTATTTCGAATAACTTGATTAAGTTTTGAAATTTAAATAATTTGATTTAAATTTGAATTCAAGTTTGAAATTGAATTCTACGATTTGAAACTAAGGATTAAGATGCTGTACTAGTTATATATGGGTTAAACCATTTTAAAGATATTGATTTGGAAATTTGAATTTTTATTCAAGGGTTTTAACTCGTGTAAATATAACTGGATTTTTCTGAAAACGAAATTATTTGTTTTCAAATAGTAAAAGCTTTCACATAAGAAAGGATTTCCAAATTGTGTTGAATGGTTTCGAGTTGAAATAGAATTGAAATGTTTTGAAATTTATGAAATGAGTGTTTGATTCAAAGACCGAACGAGTTAATCCAATTCGAAATGAAATTGTTTTGAAAGCTATGAGTTAAATCTTTGATTTAAAGATTTAACGAGTTAATCAGATTGAAATGGAAATCGATTTGAAAATCTATGAATGAATCTTTGTGAACGGGGTAAACTTTGTGAATTGAATCTTTTTGTTTAAAAGATTAAAGGTGTGGAAATTGTTTAAACCATTGAAGGTTTTTGAAATAAATCTTTTTGTTTAAAAGATTGGAAATGGTAAATTGGTATAACCATTCGAATGAAAATTTTTGGGCTTTAAGCTGTGATTTAACTGAGACCCCAGTATCCATATGATTTTTAATTGCGCTCGTTATTCAGTTTAGCCGGGAGAGGACCTTTGTGTCGTATAACCCATTCCGAATAATGATACGTCGTATATGGATAGCATTTGAAGACCGGTGGTGAAGACCGGGTATTTGCAAGAACGATAGGATGACCTATCGATTGTCTCTGCACTGAGTCGCGCCGGTATAGAGATTTCCTAAGTGATGGGAAATCCGATCGAGATTGTGAATACCCGGATTTGCAAGGGCTTCTTTGGAAGTGCCTTCGGTTCTGTTCGAACCCGGAACAGACTTGTATGGATGTGTGTCTGACGTTACACTTTGAGATGTAAAGCTGGTTTCTATCAAATACATTTCTGTTGGTGGCGGAGAATTTATTCTCTTAGCTTAACACCCTTCTCTGAGACGTACGAGCTCAGAGGTTATGTAGTTGATGGTTACTAGTGATACATTCCCAATTTGGTAATGTGGCATACGAAGTGCTGCTGATCATTGGTTGATCAAAGCGTGGCTTTGTGAAAAAGCGTGGCTTTGTGAAAAAGCGTTGCTTTGTGAAAAAGCGTGGCTTTGTAAACGAGACTTCGTCGAGCCTCACAACCCGGTAATGGTCGAAACAGGAATGTTGCGACAAAGGTTTGTAGGGGTAGCGCCCCTAGGGTATGTCATTTCCTTCTGGATAAAAGGTGATATCATGGTATGGAGCCCAGATATTTTACCTATGTTGATTATACATTGTGGTTGTTGCTTTATGATTGAGGATCCTCGGATAAAGGTCGGTGACGATCGGGGGATGACATGACTCGTGTGTTAGTTACCTAGTTACAGCTGTACATCGTGAGGTAGCGTCAGTGTGTTAGTTACCTAGTTACAGCTGTACAGCGTGAGGTAGCGTCGACCTTTTGTTTGCGGAGATCCGGTTAGGATCCGAGGCGTCTTTCCAGAGGCGTTTCTATTTCGGAAAGGAAGTTCCTTAGCCTGATCATTTGTTGGAAATCCAAAGAAACAATACGAACCCTGTACGGTTTTAGTTGTATTACCTGCTATGGAATGTGGCGGTAACCTGCTATTGAACGTAGTAGCTATAGTAGGCATACAAAATGTTGTATGCTGGCTAAGATTAATATTATACTTTCGAAATGTTTTTCTACACTATGCACTAGAAATAATATCAAAAGAGTTTTGATTTTGCGTAGTAAGCATTTTTGACTATCATAAGGAGAAATCTCCTACAATTCTGCGATTGCATTGTGTGTATGGCAGGAGGCCTTATGGTAGTTTCATTTTTGAAAAGCATTGCGGATTTCAATGTTTAAAACCTTTTGTGTTTGTTTAAAGATAAACTGTTTTTGTTGCTCACACCAGTCCCATGACTGATCCGGAGTTTATTGTTCCCTTCCTAAACTCTGGGTGCCCACTATTTTCCACATGGGCCGTCTAGAGTTGGGTTTTTCAGATATTCGGGTTTAGTAGATTATCTGGAGCTAGTTCATTCATCGGAGTTGCTTATCTTGGAGTTGTGGATTCATTCTTGTCTGAAGATCATTTTGGAGTTATCACTTCTATTGATATCGTTCCGCTGCTGATGTTATCTTTTCTTTTCCGCTGCTATTTCTTGTATCATATCTCTGATGTATATTGATATCTGTTGTATCATTCTGTTGTATCATACTGTATCAGTTTTGTATCTGTCATTGTATCAATGTTATATATATTGATATATTCTTTTTCTTCCGTTGTATTGTTATACTTAATGTTGTTATAAGCTCTGACGAAACGGATTTGAACGTTTGAATCTGCGGCATTCTAGTACAATGTGAAGTACGGATGTCGATTTTCGAGCGCGAAAAATCCGGATCGTTACAATAATGGTTGTATGTTGGATAAGATTAATATTATATTTTCGAAATATTTTGTACATTATGCACTAATAATAATAATCCAATTGTTTTGTGTAGTAAGCATGTTTGACTATCATAAGAAGAAATCTCCTCCAATTCTGCATTTGCATTGTGTGTGTGGCGGGAGGTCTTATGGTAGTTTCATTTTCCAAAAGCATTGCGGATTTAAATGTTTAAAATCCTTTTGTTGTTTGTTTTAAAGATAAAATGTTTTTGTTACTCACACCAGTCCCATGACTGACCCAGAGTTTAATGTTCCCTTCCTAAACTCTGGGTGCCCACAATTTTCCACATGGGCAGTCTAGAGTTGGGTTTTTCAGATAGTCAGGTTTTGTAGATTATCTGGAGCTAGTTCATTTCTCGGAGTTCACGGACGACCGACATTGCTTATCTTTGTGGTTAGAGCTTGACATTGGAGTGGTTGGACTCAGCCTCTCTGACTGATCATTTGGAGTTATCATTTCTGTTATTTCCGCTGTATCATTATTTATCTCTGATATTGTTGTATCATTCTGGATATTGTATTTATTGGAGTTGTATATGATATCATCTATTTCTTTCTTCCGCTATGTTGTTATACTTAATGTTGTTATAAGCTCTAGGGAGCCAGAATTTGGCGTTTGAATCTACGACATTCGAGTACAAGTGAAGTACGGGTGCCGATTTTCGAAGGCCGAGTTTCAGGACTCTTACAATTTCTTTCAAAGCCAATTGCTTTCCACTATATGCAGAAAGAGTAAAGTTATACTCTTTCAAACTCTTTTATAACATCTCTTGGCTTTTTCATTGAAGCATATCGAATTTAATCAATGATTTCACAAATCTACTAGAAATGCGAACTCCATCAACATTCCTAAGACCTGCTCCACATGAATGACCAAAGTTATAAGTCCTAATAAAAAGGATCCGAAGAAGCATTAACATAAAATTTACAACCATCTTTCCTCCAAGAGCAAATAGCCGAAATTCTTTCATGAAAATTTCTAACAAAAATCAAATTATATCTATTTCTAATTTGATAAGTCATTAAAAATTCTCTAAAATCCTCAGCTCCAATAAAAAAACCAAGAAAATCCACAAGAGTTTTTTGAGAACCTCTCTTTAACATAACTTTCAAATAACAATAAGAATTGGCATATGAACCGCTATTTGTAGCAGAACTACTACTAATTGAAGTACTTTGAATACTAGAATCACGTACATAACCACCACCAATATCAAATTTCAAAGCACGAACACTTGACTTGATAGTAAACACTTGGAAGTGCACAATACTAAGCAAATATGAATCAGTATCAACGGTTTTAATCTTATTCTCAAGAGCATATGATATCTCAATAGAAAAAGGATTTAGATGTGACCAAATTTCACAAATTTCATTCTTAACTCCAAATAAAGAAGAATCTATGTTAAGATGAGTAGAATATGAATTCTCGTTATACTAAAAAACAACAAGCAAGTTTCTAGTTTCACCAATGGTAATATCATCGCTGCAAAACAAAGGTACGGAGTTATTGATAAAGAGACAAAAAATGATATACAAAAATAGCATAACAATCTAAACTATTGACACATAAAGTAAAGTAAATTATGAATCTAAACTATTCATAAAATCAAAATTCCATTCAATAAATAGCAAAACTATTCATATAGAAATAGAAAATGATACAGACACACAATATAACAATATAAATGATATACAAACTACAGAGACAAAGAATACTTTACACAAATAGCATAACAATCTACGGAAAAAATCAAAGACAGAGAATGTTAAACTATTGATACATAGCACAACAATCTTAATTGGTTCAACAAACAACAAAACTATTCAAACAGAAGCATAAAATACTTTACACACATAGCATAATAGTGTGAACTAGCTTCCTGAAATTAATAAAAACTAGTATGAACATTGAAATATGCATAAATACATCTAAATTAATAATGATAAACAAAAATAAAACAAGAAACAAAAGCATACTTTGGAAGAGAAATTACTGTGCTGGACAACCCCAAATTAGCCATCACAAACCAAATTACCTAAAAATAAAAAACATAGTTATAACCAATATATACATAGCATAATACACAAAAACTTTCGGAAAAAAACGTACCTAAATCAACAATAAAAAGAAGATCGAAATAATTGAGATTAAAATTTAGAGCTACAAGCAACGCATGCACACAAGTAGGAAGAAAAAACTACGATTGCGAAAATAGATTGAGAGGAAAAAAAGGAAGAGGAGGATCAATCTGAATTTAAGGAGGAAATTGAAGACAACGTCTTAATTTTAAATTTTTGAACAGTTATATCCTTCAACCCAAAGTTTAAAGCCTACGTCCCTAAAACAAATAATAAACAGTCGCGTCCTTATGCCTAAAAACATTAAATCTTTTCCTTCAGCCCATTTACCTATAAATAAAATGTCACTTGTATGAATCCAACATGCCTCATATAACTCACCAAAACAAAACGAAAAGAAAAAAAATCTCCATAACAAATCAAATAAACAAGGGTCAATTCTATTAACACCCCGTTTTCAGCCTTATTACCCTTTAATAAACTTAAACTTTTGATGACAAGATTAATCGTAGTTATTAAATCCCCAGCAACTGCATGGTTCCCTTTGATACATAATACACTTCATGTTTTTTTTTTCAACGAATTCTTTTGTATTCTGATATTCTCCTTTTACATCTAGGTAAAACTTCTAAAAACCTATACCCTTTTATCATCCTTTCACACTCCGTCGGGTTACAAAATCACCCTTCACTTATTTTTCACCTATCTCCTCTAACCTTTCATTTGCTAACTCATATCAACCTAAGCATCAAATCCAAAATCCCTAAATCCAAATCCAAATCAGTTGACCTGAATTGAAATCAATCTAAGAATCAACCCAAATATTGAATAAAAACAAGCAAGCATAAATCCGAGAGTAAGGTATGATTTCTTTGTTTAATAGTCGACGAGTCGTTTTTTTGTTATTGAAATATTGGAGTAGAGATCATATAAAAGCTTGGAATTTGCTGTTGTTTGGGTATGAAGAAAAATCCCCATGGTTCATTTTTTTGGAAGACAAATCCCTGCTAGGGTCGTGCATGGGTTCTTTCAACACCCATGCACGACCTTAACGCCGGTTCTATCAAGACCCGTGTAAAAGGAGTGCATGAGCTTTTTCAACAACCGCACCAACCTAGCATTGGCCTTGTGGTTACCCATGCGGCCATCATGTGTGGGTTTTTGAGATGGGATTTTTTTACATATCGACCTAAATCGACATTGCAATGAAAACTTCACCTCTAGCGACTCCATATGCTCTAACTCTCCACTTTCCAGTTTCATTTTGAACGAGAATCATTTGATTTGATTTAGGTGGTAAAGTGTTTGAGTTTGGAAGAAAGAAAAAAAATAAAGGAATGAAGGAGAAAATGATGGACGGGTATAATATGTATCAAATTGGTATGGATTTTGAAAAAAAGAGGAGGGTACGAAAATAGAATCTTGGAATTAGCTCTTTTTCTGACACATGTATCAATGAGTTTGGATAATGATAATGAAGATACAATGCCATCTAACATTTGGCATGTCTAGCATGCTTGGCCATGAGTGATGTGTTGTTACTTGTCGAATATGACCAAACCAAAATTGCAACACAAACCATTAGCAAATTCCCACCAATCCAAGTGATTTTGAAATTTTATTGATAATATTCTCATTTTTTGCTCAATTGATATTTTACTTCCATCAATTTTCAAAAATAACAATCTACTATCATTTTCTTTTTATTACAAAAAATTGAAGTTAGCATAAATGATTGACCTTTTGCTTTCCACCACTGATTTTTGGAAAAAAAATTCCTAAAGTTTATTTTGGAGTTGCTAAAGAGACTCGGATAAAAGAATAAGTTAGTTTTATTCTTACACCACTTTCCCCCTTTCACACCTTGCTACTTTATAAATTTTCATATATTCCAAAATTACCTGTATATTCGAAACACAACAGATCTTGTTCAAAAGAAATAATCATGAAAGTATGCTCCAACGAAGCAAGGTTCATGTTGAAACCTCATTCGGTCCAAAACGAGGTTCGTGTAATAATCTCGGTCAAACGGAGCAAGGTTTGTATAATTACCTAGTTTGAATTGAATGAGGTCTGTATAATAACATTATTTGACCTAAACGTGATTTGTGAACAAACTACGTCATATTTGAATGTGTTTTAATAAAAACGATGGCATTTTCGAAATGAATCGATGGACGGAAGGACAAAAAATAGGATGTTGCAATTATTTTTAAGTGAACCTTGCTCCGAAAGTAGGAAAGGTGGCTAAGGTATCGTTCATATCCTTTTTTTCCTAATTACTGTTGATATTCTATGATTCAAATTATGTCATTTTGAAGAGGATTATGTGTTCTTCACTATGAAAGAGACGGGAGGTCGTTCGGAGCATCGATGGGAAAGTTATGGTAACAAGGAAAGTAATCACGTTTGTTCATTATTTTTAATATGGAAATGCATATATTATTGGATTGCATTTGCATGAGATGGCAAGGAAATAAATACATGCACACGTTACGGAATAAAATATATGCAAATGGATTTGCATATTATTTCTTTCTCAGTAAATGCATTGCTTTTGGATTATTTATTTTCATCTTTGCTAATTAAAGGAATGGGTGAATTACTTGCTATGTTTGCACCATTTATTACCATTGTAAACTGCCTCCATTATCTTCTTACCATGTTATGGTAATTTAATCGACGATTCTCATGGATTTGCACTAGCTATATATTGAGGGTAGACTTCATTGTAAACCCATCCTGGCGTTCAGCCAGCGATCCCCTAATTGAGTGTCTCTTCTTGTTTACCATAATTTAGGGCTTTGGTATGTAAACTTTTATCTTGTAATCTCTTGTAACTCTCTCTCATTTGGACTGGACATACACTATCTTAATGATAGTGGAACCAGTATAAATATTGTATGTCTCTTTTCTTCTTTATATTTATTTACTATTTATTTGGAGTAATAGAATAATTGTTGCTAGATTGAGTGATGTTCAAATAGCAAATCTAGATCTTGTTTATTGTTTTTCCACATTTGTGCAATTTTTGCACAAGAAATTGGTATAAGAGCAAGGCGATTTGTTTAAATTTGTGCATCAATGGCTTCTAGAAAGAGCGGTAGATCCGGTGGTAATAATGCTATTACTCATTTTGATAAAAAAGGAGATTTTGTGCAATATGGAAGATAAAGATGGAGGAGATTATGTTGAGTGAGAAGAGCATTCCGGTCTTAGAACTTTGGTGATAAGAAGTTTAGTGTGTTAAAGGGACATATGAATTTGGGAACCTATATTTGCTTCATGGATCAACACTGATGTGAGAGTCTTATGTTAATTTCCATGTGAAATTTGTTGTTTGGCGGATAAGTTATGTGGGAGGAGAGAGATTCGATTGGTGATTAAGAGGATTTTTTTTGCCTTGGTGGCTTTGAGATTATTTTGGTATCCATCTTCTTTTGATTTTGGATATTTGCAACATTTTATTGGCAGGCAAGGATATAGTCTGAGCTCGTTAGCAAGGTGTGATGTGGGGTGGCCTTACCGGAACCTATTGGGTAAGTATTCGTTTTTGGTGTAACGAACCGCTTTCTTGTACAGTTTAAGCTGACAATAAACCGCACATGTCAACTCAAATTGAACAAAAAGGCGGATTGTTAGGGGAAAAGAAGAAGAAAGAAGATAAGAAGAAAAAACTAAACAACACAGAATCTCACAGCGGAACAAAAAATTTATAATATACAATAAACCTTTACACAAAAGCAAAACTGTAATATGTGTATATACAACCATCAATCAAAGTATACTAACATATTTCAGCCTGAACAGTTATAACAGTCTGTCCTCACATCTGTTGATAACACAACAATGAATACAGCGAAAAATATAACCATCTACGTGAATACGTCTCTGGGCCTCCAACTCGTCTCTTGAAGCTCCAAGAATCCAAACTAATATGTAATACTCGGTCTGACCCGAGCATTACAATAAAATAAAACCCGAGTTAGTGTGGAATTCAGCGTGAGAAAACACAGCCAATTGGCTTTTTAAGTTATAGGAAAATCTTTAAAATCAAAAGGTATCTCGTAAGACCACGTCACACATAAACAGGACGGGTTTTTACCTTATGATAATCAAAATCTTTTATATCAAAATCATCTGATATTATAATAGTGTCAATAGAAAATAAACTATGAAATAGATGAAATGCTTGCATCTCACATTTCAATATAGTTGGGCACAATCAAAAATGTACGGCGCTTACTGGAGAATGGATTCCATACAATGACTAGGCACTGGGGTACCACATATCATGGTACACGTCTAGAAAATGTACAGAGATCGAACCTATCGATCCCTGCCAACACAAGACCGGCCTACCCCTTATTGGATAGTACCGAATATGTCATCACTCCGATTACTTTGCAACCCTTTTGAGATCTCATGCACAACCAATCCATAAATATGTAGATGTAGGGTAATCTAGAAAGGTGACAACATACCCTAATGGGTGCGACCCACTTAGCCATGCTGCATCTCCCCTGATTTTCAGTCATTCCCGGTTGATAAGGTTTGAGGCTACGTTTTACCTTAAGAATAACATTCATACTAGGAATTCTAACACTGCTCTCCAGGCAAGCAATACAATGATAGCATTCATCCATACAAGTTGTTCTGGGACCGAACAAACGAATCTCCTTCAAGATCACCATCTCCATTATCTTCGAGGTATCACAATTCGTAACGACAAATTGGATCAAAGTGGTTTTCAGATAATTAAATCTGATCCCGGTCTCTTCGAAACGATTAACAAAATTGGCCAGATTTGATAGTCAGTTATTTAACTATCAAATTTACACACATAAGCAGTCACTAGGCCATATTATAAATCTTTCAAACATTTATCACAAAATATCTTTAAAAAGATATATATATATATATATATTCAATAACTTCCAATATTCAATATTTGAAAACACTTTCGAATACTTATATCCATTACAGAATATTTCCAAATCATATCTGTAACAACCCTAGTTTGGAGATTACCGGTATATATTAAATTATAACGGAAGTTATAATTTAATATTGTAAATTAAAATATAATTCAAAATTTTAAATTGTTTAGAATAAACAATGAATTTTGTAAATAAAATGAGAAAAATAAAGTTAGGGACTTTATTTTGTTTATTTGGGTATAAATATAGGATTAAATATTGATTGGATAAGTATTTGGTTTAAATAAATTGAAATATTGGGTATTTATTAGTTTGAAGCTAATAAATTAATTAGGTAATGTATTTCAACGTTAAATTCTTGAAATAAATATAAATTGATGGAAATAAAGTTTTAAAAACTTCATTTTGAGAATTGGAGTAGAAAATAATCAATTGGAAATTTTATTTGGGGTAAATGTAACAATATTGGAAAATATTATCTATATTAATCTTTTATTGATTTAGAAAGGAGAAATATGAAGAAATTATGTATTTAATTACATTAAAAGATGAAATATTGTTTAAAAATAAAATTTTGATGATTAAATAAAGTTAAATGAGTTGTTGAAATTTATTCGACAAGAAAATAATTTTTGAATAAATTGTTGTGTTAAAAGTAGTGTTTTTATAATAAATTAGTGTAAATTGTGTAATTTGATAAAAATATGGTTTTATTCATAAAAAATACCTTTTTATTGTAAAAGTAAATTTTACTTGGTTGAGATTACAATTTTAGTCACATACATTTGTTGTATAGATTTTTATTTGGTTTTAAAATGTGAAAATTGGTGTATATACATATATTGTTAAGATAGGATAAAAGCGTGCACTCCTTTATATTTTCACCAAGTATGTTTGATTTGGGCTTACTGGGTATAAAATTTGCACCCATTATCCTAATCTGGAAACTTCAGGAAAGAGAGAAATTAACAATACGTAAGTTTCTCATCTCCTTCCTCTCAGAAACTCAATACAGTAAAAAGAAAGAAAAACAATGTCTTCCATTTGCTAAACAAAATCATTTTCTCCTCAAATTGCCGCAAAATAAAAGGGAAAATTCATCAAAACAAGATTATAGAAGGTAATCTCCACTAATACTTGATCAACTCTGTATGGTGAGGTTAATTAAGTGGCGAGGCCGTTTTGATTACTTGATCAACTCTGTAGCCAATGGATAGAGTCGTTCACTATAAACCGATGGTGAGGTAATGCCACTATATTGTTTTGAATTTATAGAATTAAATATCAATATGCTTATTATTAAAAATGTTGATTACTAGATAAAATATGTTTTGGGTTTCAAAATTTTAAAATGTCTATGGGATATTTTAATATAGTATAAAAGTTATATGTAATAAATTTGCAGCTTGTTTTCAAAAAATTTAGTGGTTTGGAAAACAAAGAGTGATGAGATTTAAATTTTTCTTTGAGAATATATTGGGAGGAATTTATAAAATTCTTTTGGAAATTTAATTTGTAACAAGAGGAATATGAATTTGAATTTGAGTCTTTATAATACTTATTAAGTACTATAGTAAAGAATCTTGAAAATTTTCAAGTGTTGAAGATTGTGGTTATAATTATAAAGATATTGAAATTTTGAAACTCTATGAATTTTTTGTTAAGAGAATACATATATTTTAGTTCCTTGTGATTATCTTACTCTTGTGCTATAGTCTAACGTCTAGCATTTTGCGGTCGTTTGAGTAGGGTGGTCTTTGAAGTAACCACCTCTCATTAGGTTTTCTTACCTCAATTGTTGTTATCTTAGTATCAGCATGACTCCTTCCGTAGTGACATACGGAAAATCATCAGTTTGTTATTGGAGTTCGGATAAAGCGATGCTAAATCCCAACTCTATTCAAGAAACTTTTGTGAAATCAATCTCCTTCGATAGATTTTTGAGTAGCACCCTGTTGTGTTTTTGTTTCGAAAGTGAGATACTTTTGAAATCATGATGTATTGCTCAAAGAAATTCAATGGTCTGCAAATCCTAGTATTTATACCTATGAAAATCATTGAATTTACAAAGCAATTTTATCTTGGTCTTCTTTCGTCTTGAGTAGAAAGTAAGGAATTTCGATCTCGTGCTTGTCTATCCTTCCTTTGATTGATGAAATTAATATGTTGAATACAAACTCTTCTCTAGAAATTGCGAGGACGCAACTTTGTTAGGGGGGGTCTGTAACAACCCTGGTTTGGAGATTACCGGTATATATTAAATTATAATGGAAGTTATAATTTAATATTGTAAACTAAAATATAATTGGAAATTTTAAATTGTTTATTTGGAATAAACAATGAATTTTGTAAATAAAATGAGAAAAATAAAGTTTGGAATGTTATATTGTTTATTTGGGTATAAATATGGGATTAAATATTAATTGGATAAGTATTTGGTTTAAATAAATTGAAATATTGGGTATTTATTAGTTTGAAGCTAATAAATTAATTAGGTAATGTATTTCAACGTTAAATCGTTGAAATAAATATAAATTGATGGAAATAAAGTTTTAAAAACTTCATTTTGAGAATTGGAGTAGAAAATAATCAATTGGAAATTTTATTTGGGGGTAAATGTAACAATATTGGAAAATATTGTCAATATTAATCTTTTATTGATTTAAAAAGGAGAAATATGAAGAAATTATGTATTTTATTACATTAAAAGATGAAATATTGTTTAAAAATAAAATTTTGATGATTAAATAAAGTTAAATGATTTGTTGAAATTTATTTGACAAGAAAATAATTTTTGAATAAATTGTTGTGTTAAAAGTAGTGTTTTTATAATAAATTAGTGTAAATTGTGTAATTTGATAAAAATAGGGTTTTATTAATAAAAAATAACTTTTTATTGTTAAAATAAATTTTACTTGGTTGAGATAACAATTTTAGTCACATACATTTGTTGTATAGATTTTAATTTGGTTTTAAAATGTGAAAATTGGTGTGTGTGTGTGTGTGTGTGTATTGTTAAGATAGGATAAATGTGTGCACTCCTTTATATTTTCACCAAGTATGTTTGATTTGGGCTTACTGGGTATAAAATTTACACCCATTATCCTGATCTGAAAACTTCAGGAAAGAGAGAAATTAACATTACGTAAGTTTCTCATCTCCTTCCTCTCAGAAACTCAATACAGTAAAAAGAAAGAAAATCAATGTCTTCCATTTGCTAAACAAAATCATTTTCTCCTCAAATTGCTGCAAATAAAAGAGAAAATTCATCAAAACAAGATTATAGAAGGTAATCTCCACCAATACTAAATGAATTTCATCAAAAGTTTTGAATTAGATATGAATTTGTTTGTAACAATTTCTTTAAAATGAGAAAAATAAAGTTTGGAATGTTATATTGTTTATTTGGGTATAAATATGGGATTAAATATTGATTGGATAAGTATTTGGTTTAAATAAATTGAAATATTGGGTATTTATTAGTTTGAAGCTAATAAATTAATTAGGTAATGTATTTCAACGTTAAATCGTTGAAATAAATATAAATTGATGGAAATAAAGTTTTAAAAACTTCATTTTGAGAATTGGAGTAGAAAATAATCAATTGGAAATTTTATTTGGGGGTAAATGTAACAATATTGGAAAATATTGTCAATATTAATCTTTTATTGATTTAAAAAGGAGAAATATGAAGAAATTATGTATTTTATTACATTAAAAGTTGAAATATTGTTTAAAAATAAAATTTTGATGATTAAATAAAGTTAAATGATTTGTTGAAATTTATTTGACAAGAAAATAATTTTTGAATAAATTGTTGTGTTAAAAGTAGCGTTTTTATAATAAATTAGTGTAAATTGTGTAATTTGATAAAAATAGGGTTTTATTAATAAAAAATAACTTTTTATTGTTAAAATAAATTTTACTTGGTTGAGATAACAATTTTAGTCACATACATTTGTTGTATAGATTTTTATTTGGTTTTAAAATGTGAAAATTGGTGTGTGTGTGTGTGTGTGTGTATTGTTAAGATAGGATAAATGTGTGCACTCCTTTATATTTTCACCAAGTATGTTTGATTTGGGCTTACTGGGTATAAAATTTACACCCATTATCCTGATCTGAAAACTTCAGGAAAGAGAGAAATTAACAGTACGTAAGTTTCTCATCTCCTTCCTCTCAGAAACTCAATACAGTAAAAAGAAAGAAAAACAATGTCTTCCATTTGCTAAACAAAATCATTTTCTCCTCAAATTGCTGCAAATAAAAGAGAAAATTCATCAAAACAAGATTATAGAAGGTAATCTCCACCAATACTAAATGAATTTCATCTCTCTTTTAGGTTTTACAGGTCTAAGAAGCTCTTCTTCATCACAAAAGCTTACAACTTGATTTTGAAATCGCCAAAAAATCTTGCTAAATTGCTAAGGTGAGTTCAAGCTCACAAATTTGCTAGCTGAAAATGATAATCTTGTGAGAAATTAGCAAAAATCATTTACAGTAATATTTGTTCCGAGATTTAAGCTGAAACGAATTTGGCCATATCTCTCACGTTCCTTATCCAACTTCAATAATTTTAGATGTTCCGGAAAGCTTAGACTATGTACTAAAAGTTTTATGTTTTGAGTTTTCTGAAATTTCGAAGTTAGCATGGTAAAAAATGTGTTTGTTTGTTGCTATCCCGAGAGCAAAACGACAGCAATAATGATCGTTGATCTGAGAATTTTTAAGGCCGTATCTTTTGATCCGTAAGTCCGATTTTGGTGATTCATTTTCTGATTTCAAGCTAAGAAAATCACATTCAAATTTTATGTTTTGGGTTTTGTCAAATTTTGAAATTTACATGGTCGAAAGTTCAATCTAAGGTCGCTGTCCCGAGACCAAAGTGACAGAAGTAGTGAAATTCAGATCTCAGAATTGTTTTAGCCATAACCTTTCTTATCAGAATTCAATAATTTTTAATGTTCTGGAAAGCTTAGGATATCTTCTACAACTTTCATGTTTTCTCAAATTATGTGATTAAAAGGGGCAAACCGGCCAAACAAAACACAGGCCTGGGCAAAACGCCTAGATTTCTTCCTGTGTATCTTGAATTGTTGCACCAGTTTTTGGTGCTTTCTCTTGTGTTTTCCGAGCATGGTTTTGATGCTCATTTCAGTGCAAATATTGAGAGCTTTATATCACATATGCTCTAGTATTGAATCATGTATTTTCTTGGATTGTTCGGGCATGGTTTTGATGATATATTTTAATATAGATCTTGAGTGTTGTATTATTTTATTTAAGGGATAAACCATGCTTCTTGTGATTTTTTTGGGTTGCTTCTACTATATAGAAGCCTGGATTTTCACGAATCCTTTATAGGGATTTTAATGAATTTTGATGATTCATTCTGTGATGTTTTCATTGTGATTCCGAGCACACGTGCACGTATTTTCAAACTATTTTTCCAAAAGTGTTTATATTCTATCTATTGTTCTAAGAAATATATTTTACAAAGTGATTTCATATAAAACATGATATAATTAATATTTCTAAATTATAAAGAGATTTCAAAGTCGATTTCTTAAATATTTTCTGAAATTGATTTCAAATCCTGATTTCGCTAAAAATATATTTTCTATATAAAAATACACGGTTTTGCACTTTTCGGACGTATGAGAAAGAGAATTAAATGATTTAGTAAAACACGTGGTATGGGACACGTGAGTTTACTTTTTCGGTTAATTCCGGACTTGTACGATCGAAACCTCTTGAGTATTGTATTTTGAGTTGATATTTGAGATTTATAATTCCTACTATAGGAATTGTCTGAGTTAGCCAATATTTGGCGAGTTGAGAGGTTCGTGATCTCCTATTATAGGAGTAATAAACGATGAGAACCACTTATATATGTCGTTTTACTCGCCGATGAGACGAGGCAAGTCTTGAGATGAGATTTCCCTTTTCGAGAATTATGGTTTATGAGAAACCACTATGAGATTTATTTGCACTTGCCGATGATACGAGGCAAGATATATGAGTATCCTAAGATTTCTGAGGTTTGAGATTTTATTTTTATGATGTGGAGTTAACTAGCGGTTAGTAAACCGTTTAGTGCAAACGTGTGGTATGGGACGCACGTTAACACTTTTCGAGTTTCTTTCCGAGAGTTTGTGACACATCCACGAGTATGCTGGTGTTATAGACCTTCGGGTCATCTGAGCTATGTGACTTCAGTCACCACGAGTTATGTGACTTCGGTCACCACGAGTATGACCTTCGGGTCCAAGAGTTAGGTACCTAAATTATAAATAGCACTGGACAAGAGTTTAGCATGTGCAGCATTGCAATCGGGGATCTGGCCAATCCAGGTTTTTTGAGATATCTGAGTTTCTGAGTTTTATACGATTTCATCATTTTTGAGATGTTTTGTTGCATCGATAGCCTAGTGGTGCTACATGAGATGTTATGTATATAAATGGTGATTTTGATTTTATGAGATTTGAACTCTTTTTAGAGTTCCATGAGATTCAAATTTGGGAATTTTGATGAGTTTCCCTTATGACTTTCGAATGGTTTCTTGCTCTTGTGTTGAATGCTTTTGAGTATGGTTTTCTTATGTTGGACATAACCTATTCATGCGACAACCCTTTGTGAATCTATACCATGGCATTGTAATGAACCATATGTATATCATTCCTTTATATCTAAAGGAAGAATTCCCTTATGCACGTATATTCCTCTCATCTTTTACTAATATCAAGTTCTAGCTAGCCTGA
The DNA here is from genome assembly GCA_030737815.1 of Allium fistulosum. NCBI lineage: Eukaryota > Viridiplantae > Streptophyta > Magnoliopsida > Asparagales > Amaryllidaceae > Allium > Allium fistulosum. The sequence goes on from CM060904.1 coordinate 1,228,192,667, forward strand.
CCCGTGTATTTATTACTCGGGTCCGACCGAGTTGCAGGTTAGGCAGTCAGATTCTTAGCTTTCTTTACCTTTTGGACTTCACTATCGATCTTGGTTATAGCATAGTTTTTGTGTAGTGATCTTTTTGGTTGGGAAGTATATGATGTATATATTCTTTTGTGGGATGTATGTGTATATATATATATATATATATCATAGTTGAATACCACTTGCTACATGTTGTATTACATCTGATGTATGTATATGTATATTATTTGTGTTGTTGTTCTGTGACTGTCGAATGTTATAATTATTATATTTTGTTTCTGAATCGATCCTGTAGCCACCATAGTAGTGTATTAGATAGGAATTACATATATCAAACTCTTGAGATGAAATGAAAAAAAAATGAGTGCAAATATCGACATACTTAGCTCTTATCTAATGCAAGACTATAATGGTCGCCCTTAACCAGCCCTATTCTCCGCATTAGCAGATAGAATTACTAAGTAATTCTCTTTGTTAATGTGGGTCTCGTGGTGGGGTGTCACAATATCAACACTTAGAAATATTTCCAATCCAACTTATAATTCATTACTTAGAAAAATATTTCTATAAAATCATTTCGTAGTTAAAATATTTCCAAAACCATTGACTTCAATACTTAGGAAAATATTATAAGTCTTTTTCCTAAAATCATTTCTCATATCCATACTTAGGAAATATTCCTTATTTATCTCATAAATCTCCAGAATTTTAGTTAATTCCCTTACAAATTCCAAAAGTTATCGATTATACTAATTTATAATCTAACCAACAATTTATAACTCCTTTAATGAATTCAGATTCATTTTCGAAGTTCTAAACAATTTGGAAATTTCCTTTTCTCAAGTTTCTTTAGTTTCTCGAATTCCATTATAAAATTCTCTTACAAAACCACCTCCATTAAATAACTTGGTTTACAAATCTTGAGAGTATTTATAAACACATCCCAATCACTTGCCTTTAAATTCCATATATAAAATAATAAGTATTTTTAAAGAAAAATAGTTTATTTTCAAAACACGTTTAAGTAATCATTTAAAATATCCAAAACATTTTTAAACAAACAATGATACCAATCTCCAATTCCTTTATAAATAATACTAATCGATTTACCAAGCTTATTAAAAAAAAATATAATTCATTTCAACTAATATCAAATATTTGAGCAACCAACCTTCCGAAATAATTTCAATGTTAAACAGTTTTTAAACCATATAGTTTAGTAAATAAAAAATCCCTTTCTAAAAACAAAACTTAACTTCTTGATAAACATCTATTTTAAAATCCAATATAACCATTTTAGCATTTACAAATCTCTCCCTCGATTTATCACAAATCGTCTCCAATTTTCTAACTATTTCCAAATTCAAAAATAGAATTTACTATTTCCTTCTAAGCCGATTTTCATATCACATTTTAAATTCACACCATGAATTTATATTTCCAATTTATCAAATGATAATCATTCCACTTATTTATAAACATCGTTTATAAGTTTATAAACTTAACTCTCATTTCTCTGTTAATAATAGATTCATATTAAACAATTCCATTTATAACTTGGTTCCTATTTAAAATCCCCTTATTCTCCCAGTCTATTTAAAAATCGATTTTTAAAACCCTTTTACATTTAAACAATTATCACTTAAGATTTATTGTTTAAAAATCCGTTATATACATTATTCCAAACTTCCCATTTAAAATATTTCACGAAATAGTTAAGTACAAAATCTAAAATAAAATCATTTATTTTATCCAAATCAATTCTTTTTTAATTAATCCAAAAATAAATATTTCACTTCCAAATCGCTTTTTAAATTTCTTTTCAAATTCAAAAATAATATTTATGGTTTTTAAAATACTAAAATTAAGGCCAGTGCTACTATAACATCCAATAAATCAAATCATATCATAATCTATCGCAAATTATTCAAACACATCATATATCACTATATATGAAATTAAAATCAACATTTTTGAAGAATCCAGTTAGATCACTCTAACCTGTTTCCTTATAATCACAAATGTTATAAAATCACAAAAATATAATCACCGCTTTGAGGCGGGATGTCAAAATAAAAAGTGTCATCCGCTATTATGCGGGGCGCATAGTGTAATGACCCGGATTTTTCATCGTTTGATTTTGAATATTTAAGTGGTTTTAAATATATATTTGGAATATAATTTGATTTTTGAATATGAAGATGTTGGTTGAAAATTTTAAAATGAATTTAAATTCCAAATATAGCGATTTACTGAATAAATTTAATTGTTGAATTTATAATTGAAAATCATTAAATAATTGGAAATTGGAGTTGTTTATGAATTGAAAAGATTTCTAATGTTGGTATAAATTCTATTTGAATTAGAAATTAGTTAGTAAGATTTTAAAACTGAAATTTTGAGCGATTTTGTAAATTTTGGAAATCATCGATTAAATCGACGCGTTAAAATAGCGATCCGGGGCACAATCTTGGAATTCGACGAAATAAGTTCCATTGGATCCGTAATAGTGTATTATTATCAGGTTTCAAATTTTGTAGTGTTTGGATTTACCGTTTGATCGTACGGGATATACATGCATTGAATTTAATATCGAAAATTCAATATAATAATTTGGTCCAAAAAGCTATCTTCTCCATACGACCAAATTAGACCTCGAGCCTCATTCCATTGAGTTTGGAATAGCGGTATAACATTATGAACCCTATCAGCACACCTCAATAGGAGTTTGAAATTTCACGGTATATAAAACGAGGTATTTGGATATATATTTATTTAATCAAATCAAAATCAAATCAACCACCCTTCTCTAGTCAAACATGCCACCTATCAGGTACAAGCCTACTCCCTTACGTTTAAAATCACATCTTTCCCCCTTTCTTTCCTTTCAGTTCGACATTCCCCTTTCACTTCAATTAAATTTACATTATACGTAAAGAAAAAAAAATCGAAACAAATTCAAACGACCTCATCACTCTGCCTCGACTCCACAGATCTAACTACATCTCCCTAACATCGTGTTTTTCTTCCCAGACCTGTAGTAGATTCTGTCCTACATCGCCTCGCCTGCTTCAAAATCGGTAGCCGCATCCAGACCTCTGGCGATCTAACGAGCAGCGAAATCTATCACGAGGTGCTAACCAAACCCTGGCATAGCGAAAGCGATTGGGTTCTTGGGGCAGAAAGATAGGATTTTTGCAATAGGCGTTTGTCGACAGTAAGTCTCCACTCCGCTGATGTCAAAAAGGAGAACATAGCATTCATAGAACTTGAACAATAGTTTTTGTGTACTTGAATCGAGAAAGGATCAAATGAAGCGAAGATACTCCAGTAATAAATGTAGAACAAAGGCAGTGGTTCAAGTCGAAGGCGGCGACGTTCGGTAGTGGGTGATGTCGTATGGCGTCGCGAGGTGGCTACTGTGGGTCGAGACGCGATTAGGGTTTTCGGCAACATTTGGTTTGGGATCTTGGTGCAGGTTGAAGAAAGAGATCTCGGGTATCGTTTGGGGTGAGTGTTCAATGGTAATTAAGATTTTAAAATTTAAGGTTAATTAAGTTCATGAATAAATAATTAGCTTTAATTAAATAATTAGTTGATTGATTAAGATTAAGATTAAAATTGTAATCTTTAATTTATATTATTCGGAATTTCTTATATGAGGTTAAATCGAACGTGATCAATCGTGAAGGAGGGGTTCGGAGCTGCGAAATCTGAGCAAAAGAATTTAAATTGGAACGATTACAAATTAAAATCAAGGTGAGAAATTCTCACTCATTTGGATTACCGAATTTAATTTCAAATAGTTGAAATAAATTATTGAATGCTGGTTGAATTTATAAATTATTATATGTTGAATGTTAAATATATATAGTAGTATATATATTAGTAGTTGAAGTGATATTCTCGCATATTTTAGCGGATGAGACCCTATGCACCTCGCATAATAGCGGATGACCCTATATACCACGATATCCCCCTCGAAGTGGGATTGGTATTTTTATGTTGTATTAACATCAGTGGATGCAGAGAAACAGGTTGGAGGGAACCAACTGGATTCCTAAAAAATGTTGATTTTAAATTTCATATATAATGATATATGATGTGTTAGAATAATCTGTTATAGATTATTGTTGTGATCTGAATTATTGGATGCTATAGTAGCACTGGCTTTAATTTTGGTATTTTAAATACCATAAATATTATTTTTGAAATTTTGAAGGAATTAAAAGGAGGTTTTGAATATAAAAATATTATATAGAAATTTGGTTATTTTAAAAGAGATTGATTTGGTTAAAATAAAATTTTGATTTGGAATTGGATTTAACTATTCGTAAAATGTTTTTAATTAGAATTTAAGAAAATATTAATTATATAAAGGATTTTAACAGTGTAATTTTCAAGTGATATTCTGGAAAATATGAAAAGGAGTTGAGATCGATAATTTAAATAGATTGGTGAAATATATGGAAATTATTAAGAAATGGATTTATAAAAATTAGATTTTATAAACGGAATTAGTTTTATAAACAAAGAAAAACCTAAAGGAGTTATAAAATGCATAAACGATGTTTATAAATAAGGGAAATGATAATTATCGATAAATTGAAATAAAAATTCATAGTGTGAATTTATATCGAGATATGAAAATAGGGTTTGGGAAAAATAGCGGACTCTATTTTGAAAAGCGGAAATGGTTAGAAATCGATATGGGATTGATGTGTTGTGAATCGTGAAGGATTTATAAAGTGAATTGGTTATTGGGATTTAAAAAAAATCTTTTTAAGAAGTTAAGTTTTGATTTAAAAAGGGAAATTTTATTTATTAAACTATGAAATTTTAAACTAGTTAGTATTGGAATATTTCAGAAAGTGGATTATTCAAATACAAATTTTTATTGAAATAAATTCTAATTTTATAACAAGCATTGTAAATCGATTAGTTTTAATTAAAGATGGATTTGAAATGAGATATTAATGTTTATTAAAAAGAGTTTGATTTTTTAAAATAATTATTTGGACATGTCTTTAAAAATAAATTATTATTCTTTAAATACTTATTATATATACATACAGTTTTGTAATGATTTAAAATTTATTTATAAATCTTCTCGAGATTTGGAAATGGGGTTTATTCAGTAGTTGTAATTTATAGGAGAAATTCTCAAAAATGGAATTTGGAAAGAAGTAAGAAAATTTCTGGAATAGTTAAATAAAAGTGAACTTCGAAAAATGAATTAGGATTCATAAAGGAAGCTAGAAATGGATATTTGGAATTTTAGACAAGTGTTTTGACTTGGAAATATTAAAGGAAATTAATCGAGAAAACCGGAACTTATAGAAATCGTTATAAACAAGTTAAGGAATTTACAATATAAATTGTAAAGGATTTTGAGAAAGAGAAATAAATGGAATTTCCTAAGTGTTGAGAAGTGAGGAGTTAGAAAAAATATATTTTTCTAAATGTTGAGATAAGAGATGGTTTGGAATATCCTGATATGGATATGATTATTTGAGTTCTCAAATATTGAAAAATTGGAAGGGATTTGAATATATATTTATAAAGATATTTTGAAGATAAATTTTGGGAAAAAATATAATATGGGCCTAGTGACCGCTTATGGATGTTATTTGATAGTTAAATAACCGACTATAAATATTTGCTAATTTCGTTAATCGTTTTGAAGAGACCGGGATCGGATTTAATTATCCGAAAACCACTTCGATCCGGTTTGAACGTTACGAATAGATACCGTGAAGATAGTGAAGATGCTGGTTCGGTTTGTCCAGACCCAGGGCAACTTGTATGCATGAATGCTATCAGAACATCGTTATTGGAGGATGATGAGCATTCTAAGTAGAATTATTCTTGAAAGGTAACGTTAGCCTCAAGCCTCATCAACCGGGAATGACTAAAATAGGGGAAATGCAGCAAGGCTAAGTGGGTCGCATACAATTAGGGTATGTTATCACTTTTCTAGATACCCTCAGAAATATATATAAATTATGGATATGGTTGTGCATGAAAAAGGGAGCGCTCGATTTTTAAGGGTGGGGACACCCAGGGTGATAACATATTCGGTTCTATCCAGGTTAGGGGTAGGCCGGTCTTTGTGTAGCAGGGGATCTCGGTGAGGTCCTCGGTACATTTTTCTAGAGGTGTATTGTGATGGGCGGTACCCCAGTAGCCCAGTCATTGTATGAGGTCCGTTCTTCTATACGAGCCTTTACGGTTTTGTTTGTAGAGCCTAGTATGCTGGAATTTAATTAATGTAATAATTTCGGCTATTTGAATAAGTATTTGTACTTGGACACTATTATAATATCACTGGATTTTCTATAAATGTTTTGGTTATAAGGAAAAAGACCATCTTGTTTATGTGTGACGCGGTCTTACGAGATACCTTTGTTTTTCAAAGGGTTTTGATAACTTTAATAATTCGAATTGAGTGTGTTTTCTCACACTGGTTTTTCAGACTGACTCGGGTGTTATTTTATTATAATGCTCGGGTCGGAATGAGTATTACAGATTCAGGATATGATGTTGTGAAGTTCAGGAGACGAGCTGGATGACAGAGACGTATCTCCATACTTGATTTATATTTCCGCTGTATGAGGATAAGTTATTATAACTGTCCAGATTGATGTATTGATTGTTGTACTCTGATGATTGTAAGTATAAAACAGTTACAGTTCTTGTATTTAAAATCTGTTATTATATTATATTTGGTTCCGCTGCGTTTGTGAGATTCTGTGTTGTTGTTCTATTTTCTTCTATCTCTTCTTTTTCTTTACCCTAGTTATTCATTCTTTCGTACAATTTGGGTTGAACAAGAGTGAATTATTATCAACTCAAAGGGTATGGAACTACGGGTCGCTACACATAGTGTCTCATCCACTCCAATCGGCGGGAATATTCAATCCAACTATTAATATATATAATATAACACCCAACTGATAATAATTTATCAATCCATCCAAACAATCATTTAGCAATTTTTATCAACTATAAATCAAACTAGTTATCCAAAAATGTGAGATTAACTCATCGAAATTTCCTATTATCGCTGCGACGTTCCGATTCCGTCTGAATTCGAACGACGTTCGAATCTAGCGAAAATTCAACAAGCTCTATTCGTTGCCAAACCAATTCCATAACATAGCACTCGCCAATACAAACCTAACGCGACAGACCGCGTTCGATTTGGACCTAAAATGAGTAAGTTATCACGTTTATAAGAATATTAAATAAAATAATATAAAATTTTTCCTAATTACATTCTTAACTATTAATTACCCATTTTAAAAACAAATAGCCGCCCAAACCATTCTTCCCCCAAATCTCGTACGCACCAGTTCAGGCCGCACTCACGAGTACGACTTCTTCCACCAAGGTACCACCTCCGACCACCTACAGTCGCCGCACCTGCCCCCAAATTTCCCACGGCGATGAGCTACGCTTCGACACCCTGCTCGCCCCTTAGCTCTGCCTATAGCTCGTGGATGAGCTTCACTATTCCGCTGTCGTTCAACTTCCCATTACTACCGCCCAACGCCACCTACGACCGTCTTGACCTCACCACGCGAGTGTCTACACCCCTCGCCTCCATCGCCACCAGATAACCCACCCAGAACGCCGCCAATCACTAGCAAAAACCCAAACGTCGAATGACGTTAAACGATAATTATGGCCACCTCCAACCACCGAGTGCCAATGCACTGACCCCGAAGCACACCCATACCACCCGCTTCCTTTGCCACCACCCACACCACCCAAGATCGATCGGAATGCGAGCAGAAAACTAGGCGAATGTTTTTTGGGTGGAGGTACAAGCATTTCATCGTGTTATAATTTAATTTCGGGGAAGGCGATTTGTTTGGTGGGCCGATTTTTTTTTTTTTTGAAGTTCAGAGATATATGAATTGGAAGCTTCCTCCATTATTTTCCATCGTCCAGGTTATTTAAAAAAGAAGAAGAAGAGGTATGGGAGGTGCGGGCGTATGCATGTGGGGTAGGTGAGGCTCGTAGGTCGGCTGAAAGGAAAGAATAAGGGCTGTATGGTTAAAGCAATGGAAATATATAATATAAAATTCAAAATATCTAGCTATGAATTACGGACTTCAATCAAGGCGTGCCACCTGACATTCCTAATGTTATAACCCTATTCCGAACGCAATGGAACAAGTCTCGAGCCCCAATCCGATCGTATGCAGAAGATAGCTTTTTGAACCCAATTAAAATATTAAATTTCCAATATTAATTTCAACGCGTTTCTATCCCGTACGACCAAATGGTAAATCCAACCACTACGAAATTCGAAATCCTATAATAATACACTATTACGGATCCAATGGAACTAGTTTCATCGAAATCTGAGACTGTGCCCCGGAAGACTATTTTCACTCGTTAATTAGAACGAGTAAATTTCAAAATTAGTTAAATCACTTTTAAATCAAATTTAAAAGTTTTATTACCTTTATTCTTATTAATAGAAGTTTAATAAGTCTTTAAATCATTTTTATCCAAATAAAATCTAAGATTTCAATTATTTAAACGATTTTCAATTATTAAATTCAACAATTAAGTTACCCAAATAATCGTTATATTTGAAATTCAAGTTATTAAATCTATAAAATTAACTTTTCAATATTTAAAATTAATTAAATACTCCAATTTCAAATAACCAAAATTATGGGTCGTTTCATTTGGTATCTATCTCGTTAAGAGATTTTGGTTGAAGGTGGAGTTTGTTTTTAAGAGTTTTATGTTGAAAAGAGAATTTGAATCGAAGTGGAGTGTTGAGATTCTACGATTCAAATTATATGTCATTTTGAAGAGGATTACGTGTTCTTCACTATGAAAGAGACGAGAGGTCGTTCCGAGCATCGAGGAGGAAGTTATGGTAACAAGGAAAGTAATAAAGTTTGTTCATTATTTTTAATATGAAAATGCATAAATTATTGGATTGCATTTGCATGAGATGACAAGGAAATAAATACATGCACACGTTATGGAATAAAATATATGCAAAAGGATATGTATATTATTTCTTTCTTAGTAAACGCATTGCTTTGAGATTATTTATTTCCATCTTTGCTACTTAAAGGAATGAGTGAATTACTTGCTATGTTTGCACCATTTGTTACCATTGTAAATTGCCTCCATTATCTTCTTAGAATATCTTGGTAATTTAATCAACGACTCTCATGGATTTGCACTAGCTATATATTGAGGGTAAACTTCACTGTAAACTCATCCCGGCATTCAGCCAGCGATCCCCTAATAAAGTGTCTCTTCTTGTTAATCCTAATTTAGGGTTTTGATATGTAAAATCTTATATTGTAATCTCTTGTAACTCTCTCATATGTAATAAAATCTCCCTCCTTTGAACTGGACGTACATTATCTTGGTAATAGTGGAGCCAGTATAAATATTGTGCGTCTATTTTCTTCTTTATAGTTATTTACTATTTATTTGAAGCAATGGAATAATTGTTGCTAGATTGAGTGATGTTCAAATAGAAAATCTAGATCTTGTTTATTGTTTTTCAACATTTGTGCAATTTTTGCACAACAGTTACCGTTTATAACGCGTCAAATGCATCCGATGCTTCGGACGCGGCAACGGTCGTTCCCAAAAAATAGCCCATTGGAGGATTGCGTGGAATTGAAACATTGGCGTCGGACGCATATACCCGTTTCAACTACCCAACGGCTCTTCCTTCTCCCCTTGTATATATTACACCTTCATCGCCCCTTCTCCCCAACTCCACACCTTCAACCTCACTAATTAACAAATTTCATTTGTCAATCTGAATAACTGATCAGGTATTTTTTTATGTTTCCGTGTATACTTTTCCATATCTACAGTATATATCTCTTGGAATTTTTTGCATTCATTTATAATTTTGTATATTCAGAATGTCAACCTGAAAGAGTCCACACAATTGAACATCTGACGTTACTCAGATTCTGCTGAAATGTGCTGTAGTAGCATATGCTGCTTGTGGTAGTAATAAAAAAAGAGTGCACAAAGCTACAGCGGAAAAGTTCCATCGAACTGTAAATAATATTTTGTTCATTGAATGATAGACAAAGTCAAAGTCCGACATAATTATGATAGTCTTAGAAGAAAATGAGTTGAATGGAAAAGTTTGTGCAACAAAACTAGTGTTGGTTGGGATATTCGAAGACAAACAATTTCAAGCAGCGAGGAATGGTGGACCGATCGTGTAAAGGTATGTTATATATGCGTTCTAGTTTTTTTCAATGTTTTTTTTACTTGTAGGAATTTGGACATATTGTTTTGAAATATAGAAGAGGACCGATTGACAATTTGAAGTTGACGCAACAATTGTTTTAAGGGACGAATGCAACTGGATAAATATCGTGTACACCCACTATTAACCAACAACCACCACAACAACATACCCCCTACACAAACCCAGTTTGATAGAACATGAGCTTTTGATGAGTTTTACAATCAACAAGATGATACCCAGTGTAGACATATTTCAAATTTGAATTCACCAACCAATCCTCCATTTTAACAAACTCCAAATGTTGATCCAACTTCTGGTTCATGTAGTAGTGCAAGAAGACGTCGTGGAGAAACTGATGAGAAACTTTGCGAGATAGTTGACCAAATGCATGAGGGACATATGAAAAAATCTCGCATGGATATAAACAGTTCGAATACAAGTAACAACACAAACATCGTAGATTTTACAGAAAATTCTGCAAACTACTCAAATATGGTTGCTCGCCTTCAACGTATTGGAGAAGGAGGTGAATTTGATGTTGATGAAGCATCGATAATTGTTATGCAATACGATAATAGAGATTTATTCAATGTTCTTATTGACGATGTAGCAAAAAGTTGGTTGTTGTCAGCGATTGCGGAAAAACAGAATGCAAAAAAGTACCAAACTTATCTGATAAACCATGGTGGTGCCAACAAATAGGGTTTTCAAAATTATGTAGTTATGTTTATTTTTTATGCTTTGCATCGTCGTATTTTTAAGGTATTTTAATTAATTTCATTTTAACTAAACGCATATTACACAATAAAAGCAAATAATTAATTAATTATAAATCAATTAAATTAAAAATCACATTTAAAATACCCAGCTCAAATACTCCGTTTAAATATCCACCCGCATCACCAAACACGTTACCCTTTCAACCAACTTGCCAACTCAAATAACCGGTCAAATTCACACTTCAAAGGCTCTGTTCGCTGCGTAAAAGGACCCTTAAAACGTTAGGAGCCAAGAATAAAGGGTAGTAGAACAAGGCACAAATAAGCACACAGTACAGATCTTCAAACGCAAGGTCGCTCTTCTATTCAAAAATAAAAAGGACAAGAAAGAGGAATTTCGATAATGGATCAAAATACACCGGTTCGCAAGCCACATAGATCCACAGCTGACTTTCTGACGTGGCCCGAGACTACTGCTTCTACGGCCACGCCAGTATCCGCGTCCAGACGGACGAACAAAGTAAGTAATGTTTTTTCTCAAATTGTGATTCGACAGTGTGGGAACTTAGTTTGTTGAAATTTGATCTACAGCCAGCAAGTGGGATAAGTTCCGTGATGTTTGGAGGTCAGATGAGTGAGGAAGAAGCTGAAAATGTGCTTAAAAGGTTAGATCTGATAACCATTATTGGTTTCTAAAATTGACTTAGATCTGGTAGACTTTTTCTTCCCTAAAAAAGACCTAGTTGTTAAGACGAGGCCTAGAGCTAAGAAAGTTAACGCTATCCGCAGTAGTCATTAGAAGATTTTTTTAATGTTTTTTTCCTCCACATTGTTGTTATTTGTTAAAACATATGTGAGCAAAACCCAACAAATGGAGAAAAGAAAAAAGTAGCTATGAAAGCCTTTACAAGATCTTAAATCAAATAGCAAATCAAATGAGCAGAAACGTTTGTAGGACATTTTAAAATAAGCTTCATACAAGAAAAGAAAATATCTTACACAATTATAGTTTTCATGACCGGACAATAAGTCAAACCATGACGACTTAAAGTTTAATGTTTTGATGGTTAAACCTGTCAAACTGTCAAGGCTGGATTTTTTTCGAAAATTTACACATTAAAATACAGGTACACGCAAAAATATTAAAATAAAATAGGATCCTCAAGGTTTGCAATTGAAGTTGTATAATGTTGCAGTGCCTGCAATTGTGTACACGGTAGCACCGCACAATGACAAAAATTTAGCGATGACGAGCTTTACGAAGCTTATAGTGGTCTCGGAAGAGCCTGCAGTGATGAAGAAAGAAGTGGTGAAGCTTGTTGTTTAGATTTTTGGGGCGATGATGATTTTTTCTATGTAGATTTATTTATTTTATTCAAAATAATATAGAGTATGAGAATGAGAGAGAATGACACAGTAAGAAAGTAAAGGAAAATAAAAGAATCATGGTTCAATCAAGTAAAATGGACGGTTGAGCTACTAGTTTGACTGTCCGACCTGATGTTCATGCAAGACTGAGATTTGATTGAGTTTCAGACCAAAGTGGTCCACGGTCTAGAAATATTTGAGGTCGGAACGCGGTTGGGTCCGGTCATGAAAATACCGTGCATAACCGTTACTTGTATATAAATACAAATACTATGAAATAAGAGATATGCTACAAGGCCCAAAATATAAGATGTGGGAAAATTTGGTACCCAGATTTGGTCGCTTTGTTTGGGCTTTATCTTTATAGAATTTCACATGAACTAAATGCGAACAGAAAAATATACAATATAAAGTCTAATGAATTAAGAAGTCAAAACATTTGTTTTTGCAACATTGAAAATAAGCTCTATTTACTAAAACACACAATAAAAAGTCCTGCATAACAGTAACTTGTATACATATACTGTGAAATGTGAATAATAAAACGCGCGATATAATGTGATATCCATCATGCATCCAGTTTGTTTATCATTATAGAATGGTGCTTTATTAAGTAGATGCTGAGATGCATTCAGTTTGTATTGTATGATTATTTTGGGTTCCAATTAAATCATCATGTTTGCTTAGGCAACTTATCTTTCCAACCATGCTACGAGGCCAAAAATCTTGTCTTTTGAACTGAACTTCATAAACCCATTATGATCCAAATATTGTCTTATGAATAAATTTTATTGTGGATCTCTAATTGAATCGCAAGAAACCTTACACCTTAAATTCAAGAATTTGTGATCTGACACACAAATAAAATTACGAGTTCTCAACACCAACACATTCATACATTTTTGTCTCAGCTCGAAACAGTTGTGTTCAATGATTTGACATTTTGGTCCTTGTACTTGAATATTTAAAAAACATTTAATTAATGGTTCAAGGAAACAATTGTTACTGTGAATTGAATTTTGGTTCTTACTAGATTGTTTTGATTAAATTTACTATTGTTCTATAATTTTACTACCGATCCTTTTACTTTGTATAAAGATGTACTATCAATTATTATCTTGCGAAAAAACTAAATGTTCTTGTTTCCTATATTAATATTTTTGTATTTATTTTTATTTAAAATTAAAAATACATTTTTTTATATCAGGTATAAATAAAGATCAACTTTTTGTTTTTATATGAATTAGATGCTTTTCCAAATGCATGAATAGCTATTAGTTTATCTTTTTCATAATAAGGTAAATGAATTTATCTTTTTCATAATAAGGTAAATGAATTTATCTTATTTGAAAAAGATAATGCATCTGCTATTTTTGTAAGAAATATATGCATATTTATCTTTGTTGCATTTCTCTTTGTTCTTTTGATGTATACATAACAATATATAAAAGATACCACTACTTCAAAAACCTTGAGACTTGATATAACAAATTTTGATTGAGATATTCAAATATATCTAACAGAAAAACTTAATTATTATATCTTTTAGCAAAAGTCGATTTTTAATATATCTTTTAAAATTGCACTTATGTCTTTTGGTTAACATGTTGATTCTTCCACACTTAAGGAAAAATACATATAATATTAAAAAATAAATTACAAAAGTATATTAACGTAAATCTTATATTTTTAAAAGGATTTAAGGATATCATTTTAGCTTTGTTAAAAATAGTCATAACTCCTCTAAATAATATAACCAACCCTCCGTAAATAACAAGAGGATACTCTTCATGTCACAAATATGCTTTCATAATAACACATGCTTTGCTTCACCCAATATAAAAAGTCCACATGGTTGGCTCAAGATTCACCACACATGTGGGGGTGCATTGACAATAGTTTCACCTCCTTTAAATTATATAATCGATATTTCATATATACTAAAAGATCGCTCTTCAATTACCGATTGATTTTGTAATTGTAAGCGGTTCTCTAAGATGGTTTCATAGGTAGACCTTTTTTGTGTGCACTTAACCACAACACCATCTATGCTCGACGTTACCTTAATATAAATATCCAAATGTTTGGCTTAAAATATGTTCCGTGCATGGGTGCATGTTAGGAATAGTTTCACATTATGTAATTAATATAAATTTTCTCCATAAATATTAAGCGCTCATTCTTTACATAACGAATTGGTTTTGTGATAACCAGTTGTTTTCTAATATAGTATCATTGTTAAGTCCAACTCATGTGAGAGTAATCACACATTTTCCACATCACATAATATATGAATGTTCACATATTCGATTTGAGATCACATATGGAAATGGCATGATGAAAGTAATCTCACATTATGAAAATAATACTAATGAGATAATTCTTCACATAACCAATTGGTATTCTAATAGAAAGCGACTCTTGAAGCTACTTGTTCATCTTCTTTTGCAATTCATAAATTTATGCTTAAATGCGGCTCATTTGAAAAATAACCTCTACCCCAATCTTGTCTTCTTTCTCTTTGCATCATTCTTCATTTCTGATAGAGTTAAGGGTATGCCATAAGGACAATTATATAATTTGATTATATAACTTAACCCTTTTAGTGAATATTGTTCAAAAGTAAGCTTTTGTTTTTATTTCTTTTGTATATGTTGTTATATTGAATATAATTAATGTTTTAAATACAGTAAATATATACAAGTAGAAAATCCATAGTAAAAATATTTAATCGATTATAGTTACGAATGTGTTTGTAACCATGAGTATTGAAGCGAATAAAATAAATACTCGTTCTTTAAATGTTCCTAGTCAATATGTATCGAGAACGAGATATCTATATATCTGTTGAGACTAGTGTACGTAATGTTCTCCATACGATGGATGACGAAGTACACATGACCGTTAGGGGGACATCAATGGGTTTTATACGTGTAATTGTTTGAAACAATTACAGAACAACCCAGCGAGAGTCTTCTATAGGTTAAGAGTCAAATTGCATACAATTACAAGAATACTCTGGAAGCAACTAAACTCGTGCCAAACTACCGTGCTTCAGCAAAATCCGTATAAGTTTTAATATTTAAATTGTTTAAACATTACTGATGGTTGAGTTCACACATCGGGGTTACACAATCGCAATTCTCAGTTTTCGATTGAAAATAATTTATTGAAACCTGTACTAATGGCACGTCCGTTGGAGGTGTACGAAAAAAATGTGACTTAACTTTTTTTGTTGCAAAATAGCATGAACAAACACACAAACATTTGATGTTATATTTTTGTGCATCCATTATTACCTGAGTCAATATCCTCAAAGTGTGTAATGGAGATAGACATTCTCGAGATTGTCGAAATCCATGACAAACCAACACCATCAGTGGACTTTTGCCTAACTATTAATTTCCCATTTGTGTATGCATCACCTCTTGCGCATATTGGCCTTTTTGGTAGTTTAACTTAAGTTCAAAGAGCATAATAAGACGATGATGCATTCAATATCTACTTACAATATTATTTTTTTCGTTTTCTTTTGCATTTTGCATTTCTACAAAAATCTAACACTATAACATTTGGTTAATATGTTTCATCAGTGTTCCCATTCTATTTTCATTTTCCTAATATCTTTAATTTTGTTCTTTTTGATAAATAAATACACAAAACAATATATAGAAAGAAATATTAGTTATAATTGTTATAACCGTTTTACCACCATGAATATAGTTATTAAATGAGGTCACTTATTATGTTTTGATAATTTTTGTTTACTCCTTTTTTTGTCGCTTTGAATCTTGTTTAAACAAAATAAATGATTTCCATTACAATGCATCATCATTAAGCACGAGAAAAGTGCATAAGCCATGGCAAGTTAGAATTATAATTTCAGAGATATTTTAATTATACTATTCGATAGCATTGTTTATGATGAATTTTACATAGAATTATATAATCTAATGATATAAATTAACAAATTTCATTCAACTTTTTAGCCATGACTGTAAAATATATTTATAAGGAGCACACAAATCTATCGTGAACTAAACATGAAATGTATTCTATCAAGAAATTACTAAGTAATATTAAAAGTGCAAAAACAATATATTGCAAATTTGAACATAAACTTTATGTTTCATATTAAGCAACATATTTTTAGTTTTTTTAATGCACTGCATGTGCGAGGGTAAAATATTATGCACACAAAATAAATGCCAGAGCTCTCAAGTTCACTGTAGATTTACAAACAACATCATAATAGATTTTCACTACATTCTCATCAAATTTTTTGTGAGCATCTTGTCTTTTCCTTAAATCATCTTTTCTTGCAGTTTTTAAAACCCCTAATTTTCTTACATTAATAATGAACGAAACCACTCATTTCCTTGGACAACTTTAGGACGTTATAGGTTTTCACTCCTTTAATTATTATCAATAAAAATTCAACTTTTAAATAAGAAATCATGCTGGACAATTTCACAAAAATCAGCATACAACCTTTGCTTGTGAATAGAAAATATAAGTTAATAAACTTCTACTTAAATTCAACCATAAAATTCATATTAATTGACTTCTAGGATTATTTGGTAAATAATAATTCACATCTTTAGCAACGCAACATCTGACAAATTTTTTACATCTAAGCAAAAAGCTTGTACTCTAAAATTTATAACATAAAATTATATTCTTACAAATTTCATCGCTTCCTCTTTTTCATACACATCAAGCTTACATTAATGATTAAAGCTTGCTATTACTGTACTTATCATAACCGAATCTTATAGTTTTCTCTCCCTTCATCATATGATTTGACTGGTTTTAACAATAAACGGAAACCTTAGTTCCTGAACTAAAATCGAGAGGATAATTGAGTCTTTTTGGTGATTTGAAAATATCTAGAGTGATTTGAAATTACTATGAGCAATCTGAAATGTTTTGGTTGAGTTTGACTGGATTTATTTGATTGTGAATGATATGAATTGCGTTGAGATAAGTAGATGATATACTAATTCAAGAAGAAAAATTATCATGTCACTAGACAAACTTTGTCTTCAAAACTAATAAATTTATGTGATAACCCATTCAATCTAGTACCAAATCCAAATGGCTTCATATATGGAAAATTCTTAATAAAACCTCAGACCTTGGCTTAAACAAATAAATTTATGTGATAACCCATTCAATCTAGTACCAAATCCAAATGGCTTCATGTTTTTAAATCTCCTCTATCTCACTTGAGGTCTCTTTTGAGATCTTGTTGTCACATTTAAACGAAATGAAACATCATATCTCGTTCAAATCTCATATGACCACCCCTCATCTCATCCAATATTATTAAAATTCGAAACATTCAACTATCACTCGAAATATGGTTTAAAATCTCAAACAAAATTTCACCTGAAATTGTATATATTTTTCTTTCTACCTAACATTTTTCCTCTTCTCACATGGATTTGAGAGGAGCTACTCAGTTCAATTACCATATACTGAACCTTGATCATATTTTTTTACTTTTTATTCAAATGAGTCAAAATAAGCGACTTCATTTTTTTTCGAGTTCAGGTAAGAGAATATCATTCAGATACTACTAATCAATCAAGCAATAAAGCTATCAGTTTTATAAGAAACATCCACCTCAATTTTTTATGCAAATCAAGTCCGTTATAATTTTTGTTCACTTTCTAGTTAATGATCGTTAAAATATCATCAAATTATTGATTTTAGACATATATTTTAGTTCAAGATAATCTCGAGATGTACTTTAAGATCTAAGATGTGAGATAGTTAAGGTGTAATGGCGCAAAAAGACACTAAGCTTGCTCCTTCGGCTTTTTTGCATCTCGAGCCTTTTTGTGCGTCTGTATACAATTTTGCCTTTTTTCCTTTCAAAAAAGTGCACTATAAATTACCATTAAAAATGATAATTTTAGTGTTAAAACATGTTTATAACCAAAATTTCGCAAATAAGAAAGCAGTAACTAATGGATACGAAGTCACAAATGATAGTCTTGACCAACACATTGTCAAATTCAAATCTACAACACCACAACATAGAAATTACGATGAAAAAAAATAGAAATCATAAAGATGTTTAAGTTCAACACAAGGCACACTTTTAAGGCATCTAGACGATTCAACGCCTCAGCAAAGGCATGCTTTTTGGCATCTTGAATAGATCGTGCACCTTAGCTCCCATGAAGGTGCGCCTATGCCTTCTGTACCTTAGGTGCGCCAACACTCGCCTTAATAACACTGCGAAAATGTCAATTCAAAATGTAAACCCAAAATACACTCGTGTTGTCAGAGATCTCATTCGATATGAGACGTCTTTGTGAAAATTCCGAGATGAAAAGTTGTCCAAATTTGAGATTTGAAAATTTAAAATGACTTGTGTCATATACACTACCTGATAGTTTTCATAACTTCTTGATGGAAGAACTATATAAAGATGGTCATCCGTCATCTACACACATTTAATTCATTTTTTCCTCGAAAGTTCCATGAAATCTCATGGTAACTCCACCATAGAGTGCGATATGCAAGTAAGGGAGAAAAGGAGCGAATCAATAAGTCTTAGTGTATTTAACCTTTAAAGGAAAAAGAAAGTGAGTAAGAAAAAAATAGTAAGAATCTTTGAGAATATGAAGAAAATGTTACTGTTGTTCATAGGATCTCTACACAATTAGATTTTAGAAAAGATATGAAGTAAAAAAATAATTTTTTTCTCCAAATAAAAGCTTTTATTAATTCATCAAAAGATTACAAGAAAACCCTAAAAATTGAGAAATAATCTCAATACCAAAACCCTTAGTAAAAATGACTTTCATAACATACATATTTATAGCTACTACCAACCAATAGAAACGTAGAGATATATTTGCTAATATATCTTCCATGAATAAATATATTTGACCATCTATTTATTTATTTAAACGAAGATATTAAGAGAGAAATATATGCATAAATATCTCTTCCTAAATCAAATCTATTACTTTCCGCAGTTATTAGTTAACCAATCAATTAACTAACAAATATTGTGCCGCACATCTTCAACACTCCACATCGACATAATATTCATCACATGCTCCATCTTTGTTCAAAAACAAACTTAATCAACCTTCAAACCACCTAGCTATGCATGCTCTCATTGAACACGTATATCATAAAAAAATCAGAATTGTTTGTAATACTACAGAGGTTTCCAAGCAGACTTTGTGGTTTTTCGTTGCATGCTCCACCTTGTTTAAGTTAAATTTGCCTTTCCAAGTTTCCAACTCCAATTTGAGAACTCCCTACATTCTCCAACATTGTTTTAAGCAATTTGTATATGTTATTTTTTCTCTATTTTGCACGCATAACTTTCCTATTACCTCTCCAAAACCTTGTGACTCCATATCGGGTTGAAAAGTTGCAGCCTTTTTATTCTAACTGTCCTATTGAAGCAAGATTTTTTTTAAATTTTTTGGATGTGCCTAACTCTTACTAGCTTCACAATCTTTCCATCATACATCTTCAACCTAACCGAATCTAAGCCTTTAACATGCAAATCTATACCGTATTACTATCAGCATATTCCACCTTATCGCTTTGCTCTTCACAATCAATAAACGCTTCTTTTTGATTACATATGTGAAAACAAGCACCTGAGTCAAGTACCTAATCTTTGCTTTTGCCTTTATCCGCACATAAGACGTCACCAAAATTTTCACCAAAATTTACGTCTTCATCACTGTCTTTATCAAGATTGACTTTTCCTTCCTCTAATGCTTTCATATTTTCTTTGTCCTTTTTAAGCTTGTTGCAAAATCTCAGCCGGTGATCGGTTTTTCACAGTAATGGCAGATAAAATCTCTTTTCACATTCGATTTATTTGATCGTCTTTCTATATTTGGACGGTTACCCCTCTTAGCAAGATTGACTTCTTCAAACGAATTTCTACTTTCTCCTTCTTCCTTATTTCTTTCTTCTATTAGGTTCATCATTCACATCTCCTCGTTAAGCAAGCTACTAACCACCAACCCCATTGAAACAACTCCATCCAAATTTGAGTTGTTCAATGCAATCACAAGCGTTTCCTAACTCTTCGGTAATGAACTCATCAACGTCAAAGCTTGTATCTCATCATTCACTTTGTAATTTACAGCAGCCAATTGGTTCATAATTGACCGAAAATCATTAATATGCTCTCCAATTGACCTACATTCCTTAAGATTCAGATTCACCAATCTTCTCGTGAGAAGAACCTTTTTTGTTGCAAAGTCCTTTACATATATTCCTTCCAATTTTTCCAGAGTGCATAAACAGACATCTCATTAGCAACAATACGAAACATCGAATTCTCCAAAAAACACCAAATAGCCGCCGCAGCCTTCTGTCCAAAGTCTCCCATTTTGCTTTAGATAAATTACTAGGTTTTTCTCTTTTGTTCTCTAATGGTTGGTGAAGATCATTGAGATATATAAAATCCTCCATCTTCGCTTTTCATAACTCCCAAATTTTCCATTAAGTTTTTCACACTTATCTTCTGCATAACCAAACTCTCTTCAACAAATTTATCTAGTAGGCTATGGTACCAACTGTTACTAGTTTTCCTACGATTTCTACACAATTAGATTTTAAAAGAGAGATAAAGTAAGAAATGATTTTTTTCCTCCAAACAAATAACCTTTATTAATTCACCGAAAGATTATAAAAAAGCCTAAAAGTTGAGAATCAATCTCAATACCAAAACCCTTAGTAAAAATGACTCACCTAACAAATATATTTATAGCTACTACCAACCAATAGAAACGTAGAGATATATTTGTTAATATATCTCGCATGACAAATATATTTGACCATCTATTTATTTATTTAGATGAAGATATTTAGAGAGAAATATATGCATAAATATCTCTTCCTAAATCAAATCTAATACTTTCGATAGTTAATTAGTTAACCAATCAATTAACTAACAAATATTGTGCCGCATATCTTCAACATGGTATCGGAGCCGAATGTTACGAACTGGGCCATGCAGACAAACAATGCTTTCAAAAGTACTTCAAGGTGATGCGAGTTAAGAGGGAGATTGTTAGGATTGTCTCACATGTTACAAGGTAGAACGACAGTTTGGAATTGAAATATTCCTAGATCGTTAAATAATTTGAAGAAGCGGTGTATAAGTATGGATTTATAGGCACATAACGTTGGTGATTTTTTTTACAATAAAGTGTGTGTTAACTCATAGACGTACGCCACATGCTAGAGATGGGAAGCTTGATCCGACCGTCGTTGCACAACAGAAAAACCATTAAAGAAATTATCTTTAATCTTTAATATCGACCATATTAAAATGGAAAAAAAATTTGAAAGTCTATGGGAGTAAATTAGGGTTTGAGGTTTTGGAAGGAACTCTGGAATTTCGGCTTTTTCGTTTCAATTCTGGCTCGAATCCCCAAAGAAAATTTGGTTTGAGCGAGATAACGATTTTTTCACAAATTTACCTTTTTATTGTAGAAACGGAATGAGTTTTTTGAAGGAAGAAACAATGAAAAACAAAAGGATTAAGGGTGATACTATTTACACTCACTTAAACACTTCTCATCCATTTATATTCTCACCCATTTATCTTCTCACCCACTCAAATACTTCATTCACCCACTCATACCCACCTTTTATTTTTATTTTCCCATAACAATAATTTAACTTTTCCTCTCTCTTTCTTTTCAAACGATGAAATTGAAATTTCTTCATCTAATTTTTTCAGTCATTCCTTTTTTTCATCTAATGCTTCATTAATAAATATGAATCCAACTAATTTGGTTATGGCAATAATGTCGTCGTCGATTTTAATCGTTTGTAGATTTTCGCTTTTTCGAAATTATTTAACTCTAACTAACATACTAAGGAATAAAATCCAGCTCAAATTTGGTGCTATCATAAGACATAGCAAAGAACTTTCATCACTACTTCAATCAAAAATATATGATCCTTGTTACTTTTGTTGCTATTTCAATAAGAAAAGAAAAAAGAACATTGAAATTAGTTATAATAGAAAGTAGTATGATATAGTCAAATATATTTAATTATCATTATCATTTCCTAAAATATTAATAGAGTAAAAATATGTTGATTTACATGCATATTCTAAGTACAATTAGATATCTTAACACATCAACTCCTAGTATGAATTGATGAAATATTTTTACTTATGTTGTTTATCTCGTTTATTTTCCACTAACTAATGGTTGAGAGGATGAATAATAATTATGTGTAGGTTTACATTTCATTTTATTTCTATGTGGTTACTTCTAAATCCTCTTTTAAATTTAAGGTGGGTGTATGAAGTAATTTTATTAAATGTTTAAGTGGCGTTGGTGAGCGTTTAGGTGGGTGTAAATAGTAACACCCAAGGTTAATCATCAATTCATGTTTGTTATGAATAGAAGTCATGAACCGTACCCAAATCAAATTGAGAACCCTAATTCCATCATAGATTTCGAAACCCAATTTATATCCCTCAATTTCATTATTTAATTTGTTGATTTGAAGCCTAATATTTTTTTTTAGAGTAGGTTGATATGTTTTACCATATTTTGGCGACTCTAGGATGAAAACTAGGGTTTAATTGGATAAGATGTGACTGGTAATTAGCTGTCTAATGTTATAATGAGCCAGGTTGGCAGTAGAAAAAAAGAAGAAAACTGGGAAAGGGTAAGAGCATCTCTAGCAATTATCAAAAATATGAGTAGTTTGCAAACATCTGAAGGGGGAATAATCATGAAACAATACAACAGTTGTAGGGAAAGCATGTTATAGTGGGTGAAAGAAAACCACCTAGAGAGGCCCTGAACTCAGTAACAGCAGGTTTCTTGGAACTGGTTCATGCACCATTTGTTTGTTGAGTTGCAATACAAAGGTACACAGCGACAAAATTATCATTTTATACTACAAAAAATATTCATCCTTTTACAGTAAAAGGACTACTCATGCTATCAGAATGATCAACACTTTACAAAAGCTGTCATCCATTATTATACTTATATTATAATATATAAACATAAAAAATATACAATGAAATGTGACAAAAGTTCTCTCATATTATACTTATTTCAATATAATATATAAACTTAAAAGTGTTTGTATAATGATAAATTAAGCATAAATGGACAATTGAATTATATAATTGTAAGATGCGGTTTTCTGAAAACCATCCCATATAGAAATGGTTTTTATTAAACTGCTGTAACTCAATTTATGAGTGGGGGAAATCTCACACCCCAGATAATTTGCTAATGGGACTAGCACTGCTGGAGATGCTATAATAGAGAGAATAATGAAAGAGTGGGGAGAAAAACAAAATAGCCTGCTAACCAAATGAGTCCATTGACTTTTCTATTTTGTTGTTTTTAATGCATCATTCATTTCTATAGAAGTGTATTTCTAAATAAGTGTTTCGAATACATTACATCAGCAAAACTATAATTAAAAAATATAAAAAATATATAATATTAACATAAATATAAGTGTATTTCTAAAACGACCAATTATTCATAATGTTAACCATATAGATAGAAATTCTACAATTGATTATTGACTTTAGTTATTAGAATGCATTCATAATTGTATTTTTACTAAATAATCGTTGAAATTCAAACATTCACAAAAACTGCCGAAATTAAAATTTTCAAAATTTTAGAAGATCGAAACCAATACCGAGAACGAGTTCTCAAACCTTAGAGTAAAACCTTGCAGTAAGCTTTTGGAATGTACATTTGTCTCTAACTTATAACTGGATACTTTAAAGAATGTGTTTATGCTGCCTCAATGGTTTAAACTATGCGCCGTTATCTCAATAACTTAGTGCCTAACCACCCAACCATCCCACAGGGGGGTAGATATTGATCATATTACTTTTGTATTATGTATATTTACTAGTGCGTAACACGTGTTGCACACAGCGATGTTGTTAAAAAATAGTATTTATATTTTAATTATTGCTATTATTATGCAATATATGATAAATTTATTGTGATATATTAATCACTATTTGACATGACATGTGACACTCAGGTGTAAGGTTAACGGTTCAATTCTCGCTAACTACGTATCTATGTAAAAATTAATGTCCTAACTCAAAAAAATTATAAATTAAATTTGTTAATATTGTTTGGGCGGTAATTTATGTTATGTGATATACATATTATGTGAATGAGTGAATAATAAACTATATGATTGTTGTGTATATATTGAATTATCATTTTTAAAGGTTTTATAAATTGATTGATGAATATTACATGATTGAATTTATTTAAATAATTTGAATTAATAATCAACTTAACTAATTGAATATAAGGAATTGAATGTAAAAAAGCTGAAGGAAAATGATATGAGCATTATACATATTCGTAACCGAGAAGAACGTCTTATGGTCACTTATAAACGTGTGACTTTTTTTCCATTATTTAGTTTCCATTTTTAAATAGTTGTCTTTGCAGTTAACCATAGATTTCATGTTGTTGTAGAAGAGTCACGTCTTTGATAATTGTAAAATAATGTTATGTGACATTTAGTTGAGATATGAGTTGGTATATGTTTCGATAACATGTTGAAACTGAGAATGTTTATATAATCTTATTTTTATGTTCACATCATAATATTGTAAAATATAAATTTATCTTTTAAAGATTATTAAAAATGAAATATGTTATGATGTAATGCACGATAAATTTATTGAGATAAATGAATATTATTATTTATGTATACCTTTCATGCTGTGTGATTTAAATATCTTTATATTTTAATAAAGACATAATTTTATATGGTAGTTAAGACAATTCAGTCTTACTCATGTTCTTAATTGTTGTATTCAAAATTGTTGAGGTACTTTTGCCTCTCGTCTAGTTATATTTTTATAATACAATGGACGATTCACTATAAAACCGGTTTGCCTTGGCAAATAAATAAATAAATAATATCATTTTTTCTCATATATATAATATTGTATATATCAAAATTTTCATAGATTTAAGATTTATTAGATGAATTAATGAATATTAGTTGATCAAATTTATTTAAATAGTTTAAATCGAAGATTGTGCAATTAGTTAAATATACGAATTTGAATGTAAAATATTACGAAAGAATTGAGAATGGTTCTAAGTAATTGTTTTTTTTAATTTAGGTGTTTGAAGTTAATACAATTTTAAAGTGCGATGTATGAAAAATTCATTAAGATAAATAAATTATAAAATAAATTTGTTACTATCGGTTATATATATAATTTATGTTATATGGTTTTTAAATATTTGTATTTAAATGATTTTTTTAAAACCAATTTGTTAATGCATCTGTAGTATATGTATTGAATTTTCCATTTTTTAGTATTTATTAATAAATGTTAGTTGATCGAGTTTATCAATTAGTTTAAAATTTGGGTTATCTAATTAATTTAAATGTGTAGGCTTTAATGTGAAATATTGGAAGAGAATTGAGAAAGATTTTTTTATTTTATTTTTTAACTATAGAGAATTGAGAAATATTTGTAAATAATTGTAGAATTAAAAAAAAGGTAGTTGAATGCAAAATAGTGAGAAATTTAGTGGAATAATTTTAAAGTGTTAAATTATAAGATTTTGAAAATAATATATATGGACTTGGATAGAATTATGGAGAGTAGAGAAAACTCCTAGAATTAACGAGAGAGTTTTAAATTCTTCTGCTTTACTACTATACTAGTGTGTAATCCATTCGTTGCACACAGTATATTGTAGAATATTATAAATATTTTTGAAGAACATAATTTATTATACGATATCTAATGAATTTTGTTAGGATAAATGAGTTATAAATTGAGATTAATATATTTATAAATGTGTATTTTTGTTATGAAATTCGTATATTTTTATATTTGAATAAAAATTGAATTATCATTTTTTTTGATAAAAATGAGTTATATATTGATTTTTTTAGGATTCATTATTTATCACTCAAATAAATGAAAATAAGTATTCTTAATATATTTTAAAATTGATATTTTTATAAAATTTCATAAATAAATATCCATGTACATATATTTTGAAATTGACATTTAGGTTTTGATACATTTGACTAAAAGATAAATGATGTATACATTAAATTTCAAATATTACTTGAGAGAATGACGACAAATACCTAAAAATAGAAGTGTAATACCAAAGACTCAATGTATTTGTACGCATTTATAGTTCTTGCAGCACATATTTATCCAAATAATTATATGATTATCAGAGTGATAAAAATATATTTATTTAACTACTACAAGAAATATTAAGTGAAAATAAGGCCTGAAATGTTACAAATCATATTGTCATTTTAATTATATAAAAAATTGATTTTTAATCCATTGTTTCATACCTTACTATTTTTATTTTATAATAAAACTTTGCAAAAAAGATTTAACATTTATGTAAAATAGATAATAAAATATGAAAGAAAAATATTTCTAATCAAAATATGGTATAAGTTTGTCCATTGATTAACTCAGATTATGAATATAAATAAAATGTAACCTTTTATACAAAAACATGCTAATTGAAAATATTTATTCTTTTTTAAATATTACAGAATACAAACATTCATCATTTATCATTAATTGTAATGTTATTTTTCATAAAATATAATTTAATAATGATAAAGTGTCTATTTGACGTACCAATTTTATGAAGGAAAAACGTTATATATGTTTGATGTACCAATTTTGGAAACAATTTTTTTGTATATATTTTTTTGTAATGAAATACAATTAGAAAGAAAAAATTATGTATATATTTATTTTTATTAAATAACTAATTTTAGAAAGAAAGAAATTTCATGAACTTAAATGTAGAAGAATGTAAAAGTATCAAAGATTATTTTGTATATAATTGTGAATATTAAATTATATGGACTTAAATGAAACTATAATTTTACCATTTAAGTCGGTACAAAGTATATCATTTTTTATGATTTATTAGATTAATTAATAAATAAAATGTAACCTTTTATACAAAAACATGCTAATTGAAAATATTTATTCTTTTTTAAATATTACAGAATACAAACATTCATCATTTATCATTAATTGTAATGTTATTTTTCATAAAATATAATTTAATAATGATAAAGTGTCTATTTGACGAACCAATTTTATGAAGGAAAAACGTTATATATGTTTGATGTACCAATTTTGGAAACAATTTTTTTGTATATATTTATTTGTAATGAAATACAAAATTTAGAAAGAAAAAATTATGTATATATTTATTTTTATTAAATAACTAATTTTAGAAAGAAAGAAATTTCATGAACTTAAATGTAGAAGAATGTAAAAGTATCAAAGATTATTTTGTATATAATTGTGAATATTAAATTATATGGACTTAAATGAAAATATAATTTTACCATTTAAGTCGGTACAAAGTATATCATTTTTTATGATTTATTAGATTAACTAATACATATTTGTTAATTGGATTTATTTAAAAAAAAATTCAAGATCAATTGATAAATTCAAATATACGGACTTGAATGTAAAATAATATAGAAAATTTAGGAGAAATCCATAAATAATTGTAAAAATTATTGAATGTTGGCATTTAAATACAAAATGATAGGAGAAAATATTAGTAGAACATTGTAATAGTTTGTATATAATTGTGGAAATTTAAAACTATCTAGACTTGAACGAAAACTTAGTTTCACCATTTTTGTCAATGCTGGTACACATATTGAACTGTCATTTTTAAAAATTTATTATACCAATTAATGAATATTCGTTAATTGTATTTATTTACAAAGCTTAAATTTAAGATCACCTGACTAAATTTAATATATATGGACTTAAATGTAAAATAACGGAAAAAACTTGGAAGAAATATGTAAATAATTGTAAAAATTAGTATTAAATTTTAGTGATAGAAGAGAGAACCAATGAAAACATGATAATAATTATAATAACAATAAATTGTGAGAATGTGAAAATAAAATATCTATAGAGAATTAAGGAGATGAGGAAATTTCTAGAATTAATAAAAAAACTTTAAATTCTTCTGCTTTACTATTATTTAATAGATTTAATAGATGTAATGCGATGAATCACGCTTCAATCTCTAAAGTCGTGTATTCCATACAGTTAGAATTCAATTAATTCTATCATGAAATGCTAGCAAATTTTGTGTTATCAAATTTTTGAAAGTTTGATGTTGTGCTTGTGTTTTATGTTTTATAATTTTATTCTTACTGCATTTAGTGCTGCCAAACCCTGCTCTGGATACAAGTTGAGAGAGATAACTGGAAGTGGTATTTTTGCAGCGGATGGTAAAAATAGTGCATCAGAATCTACTAATGCAGCAAACTCTAATAACAAGCCTGGTGTACGCATCTACCAGGTTTGTAAATTATAGATTCCAGGAATTGGTTTGAGAAATGGGTGGTGCTAAGGGCACAGTAAAAAATGCTTACTAATATCATGAAAAATAATAACGATCACAATAATATTTGTATGCTAAGTCGAAATTGATGTCTTTGGTAGCCTCTTAAAAGGTTTGGTATTAGAAAGAGTAGAATAAAATTGTACGCTATTTTTTAGTAATGGTATTAGTAAGCACTTTTGGCTGTTTATCAGTTTTTCCGCTTGAGATATTTTAGTGCTGTTTATCAGTTTTTACCTATTACTTGCTATTTTAGACTTAATGAAAATTGTAATTTGCGGATGTTAAGAGAGAGAGAAAAGCCCTATGTTTGCATTTGTCCCGAACCCCTTATATAAAGGACCAACCCATGGTTAGTTTGATTCTTATTAGTCATAAATGTATGTTTTAACATAATAGTTAATACTCTATTTTGTTTTATTTTTTCCATTTCTAACCTGCGGTATTGTCTTTCATAGATTTGAAACTTGTGCAAGTGCATCACTCATCCTAATATTCATTTGAAATCCTGCATTACAATGAAATGATCAATACAATGAAATTTTATTATATCTTCAAATGCATGCTATTATTCTTAATTTTCATAGCAAACGATTACTGGAATGAGTCAAATCTCATTTGGAGGCGATGAGAGTGTTGTACCAAAGAAGCATGTAACATTGTCTGAGGCGACAAAGCTGAAAGAAATGAGCGGTAAACTTGAAAACGAAGCAGAGGGCAAACTACAAAAGCATCAATCTGAGGCAAAATGCATGGAATTATGCGGACATGATATTTTTGGTCCACCTCCTAATGTTCCAGCTAGGCCGTTAACTGCTAGAGATGTGGAGTTGAAGGGTCACTTTGATTTCGGAGAACCTTCTCCAAAAAGCAGACACACATCAGTAACAATCTCTAATGTGAGTGTAAGAACCTTGGTTCTGTTATCATATTACATATTGCACATCATATATTAGATGCACATAAGCTGGAGCTGTATATTGCTAAATGTCTATATATTTATTTTATAGCCTTCTTGTAGTCATACCAACATAATATATGGGGATGAGGCAGAAATGAAGACATCGAAAAAGATCTTCAGCCAAAAATTTCAGGTACTTACCAGCAACAAGGTCTTTACAAGTGAAAATTCAGCTGGACGTGAAAAGCCATTGTTAAGCTCTGCGAAGCTTAAAGAAATGAGTGGAAGCGATATTTTTGGTGACGGCAAAGCAAACTCTAGAAAGTACTATGGTGGAGAGCACAAGCCACCTGGTGGTGAGAGCAGCATCACCCTGGTTTGAATCTTCTTTCAAACTCTGATTGCATGTAATGTAGTTATTTTGTTGAATGTTAATCTTCTCTTGCTTGAGGCAAGGTTGTTTCTGTATCTGTACTCTAATATTTTGTGTTTTGTACTTGTCATGTAACTTGATGTAGTTTCGTTGTCTTATGTATTTGAATTTTCAGCTTCTGAAAATTCAGCCCCTGAATCGAGAGCGCCAACACTGGAATGTTTATTGAATAAGCATCTTTAACTTTGTGCTTATTGAATAAGTGCTTAAGATTTGGGTGCTTATTCAATAAGCGTCCAAACTGAATTATACTATCAACGCACATAAGTTGTACACTTGTTAAATGATCGCACAGAGTTGTGCGCTAATCAAATAAGCGGTCAAGCTCAAGTATTCATTCAACAAGTGTCCGACTTATGGAGTTTATTGGATAAGCACCCGAATCAGATTCGATTTCTTGGACCCAATTCGTAAATTTTAGGAGGATGCAGCCTTTCAAATTTACCGTTGAAATTCTGTAAGTTCAAGGTTGAACCTTATGCCCGTTAGAGATGACCTTACATTTTTATGTCACTATATCCAATGAATGCCTATTTTTCTTCTTCAAACCCGATAACGGTTTGTTCAATTGGAAAAATGCACCAAACAAATAACGGTGCATCTAAATGTGGTTTGTTCAGTTGACAAAACAAATCACGGTGCGCAAGCATTAAAACGGTAATCTCTTTGCCATTTTAATACAATAGCAATGAAGTTAACCGTTTTATGTAGCCGTTCCAACTACTACTTCAATCGGTTAGTTCTCCGCTCTTCTATATCTTTCACCATACCCTTCACCATTTTACAACACCACACTCTCTTCCTCTTATGCAACATTTTACTTTATTTTACAACTTCAATTCCAAATCAAAGTGGAGAAACCAAATGCAACACCGAATCCCTTACCATATTCAAACAGAAAACTTAACATACCCTTTAACCGAATATCTGTTAATACCATAGATATTGATTTTGATGAGAACAACAATATAGATATAGGTACTAATTTTTTTCCAAGTTGTATAGAGTCTTTTGTACGATATTATGCATGTTTATACAAGTACATGATAGTCTAGTTTGAAGACTGATCGGTAAAAAGACTAGAGATTAAGATTCATAGATGATCAAGATATTTGAAGGCTCATGAATTTAACGACAAAAACACGAAAAGTTCAAGACTATAAGATCATATGAAATAAACATTCGAATAATTTGTCAAGGTCTTGGATAGCAACCATATGTTCTTTGAATACTCTTTTATTAAATTATTTACTTTATATATATTATATTTATTAAAGTATAATTTTACAATATTTTATAAAGAGTTTTATATATTAAAAATATTTAAAACCTATGTCCAAAAGTTTTGAAATTATTAGAATTTTGTACACTTTAAAAGAATTATTGTTTTTCAAAATTAACAAGGGTATGTCGACACACCCTACCTAAATATGTTGACATATAGAATGTTGGATAGATGTCTTTTGAATTTTGAATGGTTGTGATTTTTGGTTGTATCTCTTCGCTAATAGACAAACCCTTCAAACACTATATAAAAGGAATTGGAAAATGAATTTTATTAACTACTTTTTCTACTTTCTTCCTACTTCAAATTCGTATTATATATTTCATAAAATCCACTTTCTATATTCTTCGAATTCAATCAAATTCAATATCTACTTTATTACATTCATTCTCTACAATCTACTTGCTGATTTGAAAGTATTCTCTCATCAATTCAAATATCAAAGTGCTATCATAAGGGCTATAAGATATTTTGTATCCAAAGTACAACCGTTTGTACTTGGAATCAACAGCTCTCTACTATTATTTGTTTGGATGTGTGCTTGTTGCTCGTTCAAATCAATTGGGCGTGCTTGTTGCCCGTTCAAATCAAGTAGATGTGCTTATTGCCTGGTCAAATTAAGTGGGTGATCTTGTTGTCCGGTTAAATCAAGAAAGTATATCCTAAACTCGTAAATCAGAAGGGTGTATCTCGTTGCTTTAAATTCGAGACTGTATTTTGATTTGCGTGCTACCTGTTTAAAGTAGGCGTTGGAAAAAAATCTGTACATACAGTATCCAAGACTGGATGAAGGATGGGTTAATCCAAACCAGTATAAAAACTTCTGGTGTCTACTTTTACTCCATTTATATATCTGTGTTAATATATTTCTATGATTTTTTGTCTATGTTTGAATTTAAATCTTAAAATAATTTAGAAAAATTCCATATAAGTTATAAAACACTATTCATCCCTCCTCTAGTGTTAAAGCAGCCTTAAAATCCATTTACTATAGTAGTACAATGTTTCCCACAAAATCTGCATATATGACCTCCTCAACAAGATTAACATTTACTACCCTACCACCAATATGGATACATCCTGCGGAACCCATCTCAAAACATATGTTTACTTGAAATCTGTTGGAACCGGGTCAGTCTGTAGTAGGTGAAATATATAGATTTCATTTTTTCCCTGTTTTGGATCATGGTTGGCCTAAAATTTCTAATGGGTTGTATCAGATTCAATCTAATTAATTTAAATAAAATTTAATTTTATTTAATTTTCAAATTTAATTAATTAATGAATTTGATTAATTAATAATTATATGGTTTATGAGTATATTATAATATACTCACGTGTATATGCCATGCATGTGCAACATATAGTAAAGTGTACATAGTTAATGTCTATGTATATAGATGTTGGTATTAATACCTATAACATATACATTCGTCATTTATATACGTGTTAGCTATCTCAAAATAATATTTAAAATATATACATATCTATAAATAAATTTTGAAGTTATTTTATGTTAAGTAAAATAAAATTATTTAAAATAGATTATTATCAGAACTCATTAAATACAAATCAAATCATTTATTAAGGAAGCGAAGGATGTGAAATTCATCATTTGAAATTACAAACTAGAATTTCAAAAGCAGCCGAGGAAAATTCAAATTTGGTGATTCTAGATCTTGTTTGCCTTAATTCAATTATAGAAGTACTTACTCTTTTTCAATTTTTAATCGTTCTCTCAATTGCGCTTGGGTTCCTCCTTAATCGTAGAAGCGATTCCAGATGTGCTTCCTAGCCTCGTATTCGAAGCATCGACTGTCTTTTCGCTTCTTCTGCTCCTCTTTTTCTCTTGACCAAGCACGTTATTGTTCAAGTTCCTGCTATTTTCGGCCATCGTGTCAGCGTACGTGGTTAATATGGATTCCTCCGAGTTCCCTCTTTTGCCTTGCCCTCCTCGTCTGTCCAAGTAGACTGTTTGGTGTGAACATCAGAGGTCTGATCAGCGTGTGACTGTTGCTGTCTTTGTGACACGCCACACCTCAGTGGACCCGAATTTTTACTACGAAAACCCAAGTCGACCAAAGTATGGATCATTGGTTTTGTTATCCTGCAAGTAATAAACGTATATCAGAGCACTATCGACGTAAACTCACAGCGGAATTGTAAAGTATAATAAAACATATAATTACTGACCAAGGTTGATACTTCTGAGATCAAATGTCCTTGTCAGCATCGAGCATGCATAAAGAAATCCGTCCTTCCACCGATCTCGTCTTGCACCAGTACCTGCACCTCTAAAGCTATCCTGTGGGTTGTAATGATGAGAAGGTCAGAAAAACGTTCTAGTAATCGGTAAATTACACACTATATATAACAATAGTTTATGTCGAATGCTTTCCATCACATATTATATCTTTTACTTTACTTAGTCGTATTGACTCCACATACGCGTACGATACGCCCCATGTGTTCTAAGTAGACAATAACTACGCACAGAGAGAGAGAGAGAGACATATATGTAACGATTCAGAATTTCACCGCTTTAATTTGTGAGTATTTAATTAATTTTAAATATTCAAACAATAAGATTTTTATAATTTAATTAAAGGTTTTTTAAATAATAAATAATGTTGATGAAATATTTTTCAAAATTTGTTTAGAAAAATAATTAGTTCGAAGAAAAATCGAAAATATGACCAAAATTCGTTTTCCGAATTTTCGACTTTTCATCGTTTAAAAGTTGTCGAAAATGTTGTGGACTCTTTAATATAAATATACACATTCATTTTTAAATAAGTATGATTATATATATTATAACATATATATACTTAAGCATGTATAAAAGTGATGTTACACTTTATGAAAAGTAAAATATAAAACTTAAAAGATGTTTTAAGTGAAAAGATTCCATGTGAAACATATGTACATTAGACATTTAATGCACGTTGGAGCATGAGAGAGGAGGGGGGGGGGACAATGGTGGCTTGTGATATGATGTGGAGGGAAGACAAATTGATGAGGTGGATCAAAGGTTGTGGAGGGTAAGCACCCTAAGGGCATTTTAGTAATTCGCTTATTCCAATTTATATAAAAGTTTTTCTTTTTCCATACTCATTTCATTTTTTTTCATTTCTAAACATTTGTTTTCTCTTTGACAAGCTCCATCTCTACTTTCATGGCTTCCATATATTTTTGAAAGTTAGAAAAATCCTACCTTTTCATTTTTAAACTCTTAATTAAAACCTATTTTAGAAACCTTCTTTTCTCTTCTGCAACTACGTCTTCACAAAAGCAAGCCCATACTCACCCACCCAAGCATGGCCGAGCTAAGCACCTTCATGGCCGAACCATGTAGCCTCTTAGGCTTTCAAAAATTCCATTTTTGCTAAGGAGCAAGCAAAGATCTATGTCACTTCAAAATATAGTGGAGGTTCGACTAGTTTTGGTTAAGTTATGGTGAGTAAAGCTCACTAATTTATTTAAGGTTTCCAACTTTAATTATGATGCATAATTCGTTTTTAAAATCATTGCTTGATTGTTTGGATACTGATGTTGGTTAATATGTATACATACATGATTAGATGTGATGTTTAGTTCGGCTTAGAAATCTAATTTTAAAAAGTTTGAATGGATGGAAAGTTGTATTCTTGCTTATGGCTTGTTGTATGACATGTGAATGCATGATTTTGGTTTGTGTATGTGCTAAAGAAGTTATCGTTGAGTTGTGAATAAGCGACGTAGAAATCCTTTACTTTTAAAGTGTGTTTACTAAGCGATTCCAAAGGGGTTTTATAGAGTTTTAAAATTTATATTCATTTTTAAGTTTAAACTTTGTTTAGCTTTACAAAATGCTTACTTTATGGTTTATAAAAGCAAGCAAGCTTGCCAAGTGATAAAGACTTCAAATAAAACTTAGAAAAACAATTTATAAGTTATGGTATCCATAGCGATAGTCACTATGGATGCAGTTCGGCAAAAGTTAATTTTTTTGCAAACTTGAGTTTTTATACTTAAGTATACCTTATAAATGTTTCTAAACTTAATAATAAGTCTCAAGAGAATTAATTAAGTATTTATTAATTAATTAAGTTTTGATGATTAAAATACTTAATTAAGTATTAAGTAAGATTTATTAATTTAACTAAGTGAAGATTAGTTACTGATTAATCATCTTTTAAAGTAAGATTAATTTTAATTAATTATTAATTAAGACATATTAATTTTTTAATTAATTAAGTATGAGATTTGTTTTAGTTAATTTTTAATTAAGTAAGTGGATTAATTATTAATTAATTATTAAGCAAGTGTTTAATTATGTTTAATTAATCAAATAAAGGTTTAAACTATTATTTAATTATTAATTAAAGTTAATTTTGATTTAATTATTTATTTAATGATTAACTATTATTTTATTATTTATTTAAAGGATAATTATTATTTATTTAAAATTTAATTATACTTTTATTATTAATTAAAGGTTTAATTATTATTAAAGTAAAGATTTTAAATGTTATTTAATTATTAAATAAAAGTTTTAAAGTTTTAAACCACTTTATTTCTAAAGATTGATTTCGTTTTTAAAGCAACTATCTTTTAAAGAATGTTTTAATCCAAGGGATTTCTTTGTCGATTACTCTTAAGTAACCCCAATTGAATATAAAATCCAATGACATCTGTTTAGCAGAATAAACCTATGTTATATTGGACATCTGTTTGGTAGAATAAATAACAGTTCTCCCATAATTCACCAAGTAGTTTATATTGACATCTATTTAAACAGAATAAAACCCAGTTATACTATTTTGGTAATTTGGACATTTACCCATATGATGGTTGATTGTTACTTGTTGATTCCTTTTAAATATCTGCTTGTTATGTAAATACCCATGTTATAACTTGAAAAGTTAAACTTCATTAAATGAGAACCATTGTGGTCACTAAGCCTCTTTCTGACTTTTAGAAATCAATCGTTTTAAATATTTTTTTGTGATAATAGTTTTAAAGTTAATTATTATATTATTTAAAGGGTTTTAAGTATAGTTATTACTTACCCATAATGATTAAATTTTATTATCATTTTAAATATGATATTTAAAGGATAAATAAGTAATTATTTTATTAAAAATGTTTGAAGTTAATTTAATACTTTGAAATGATTGTTTAAAATCATTATTTTGTTAATATTTTTTAAGGATAATTAAATGAAGGATGTTTTAAATAATAACTTATTATTTAAAAGCTTTTTAAATAATTGATTTGTTTATCAAAGGAACTTTATTAAAGAAATTTATTTTAAATAAGGAAAGCTTATAAAAGGAGATTTATAAACTGAAAAGAGATATTGAAATTTGGGAAGAAGTTTTACAAATGATTTGGGATATATAAAGGAAGTTTTATAAATAATTTTGGATATTTATAAAAGAGTTTTATAAATAATTTAGAATTTAAGTGAAGGGGATTTTACAAATAAAAGAGATTTATTAAAAGATTTATAGAAGTAAATTATAAAAGAATTTGAGATTGGATTTCCTTTAACTTACGTTCTTAATTTTGGTGGTATGGACATTCATTCCATACTTAACACTGAAGGAATAATGTTTGAGGTTATCTTTATCTCCAATTTGAATAACATGTGTTTTGGTCCTTTTAATATAATTCTTGAAATAAGAAATCTTTCACAATGTTTTGTGAAAATACTTATGCCGATGAGATAAGTATATGAATATTATGATAAATATTTTGGAAAGAGATTTAAATAAATCTATTTTGAGGCTTAGTGATTGCTATGAGTAATTAAATCTCTAAACTGCTGATTGTTTGTTTATTTGATAGTTAAATAATCGACTATCAAATCTTGGCCATGACTTAGGAAGTAAATAATTGCTTCGCGTGTTCATGTAGTTTGAGATCCTTCAGGAGAACTCATTCTGGTGAAACATCTCTGACTTTAAGGGATATGTTAGAGATCCCTTTGGGACTCTAGTATAGTCCGCTTACTTCCAAAAGAAACGAGAACGAATCAACCGAAAATTATCGGTTGTTGGTCGGAGAGATCGGGATCAGATATATTATCCGTAAATCACTTCGAACCAACCTTTGCATTCAAGTGGAAGATATCTTAAAGATGTTTAAAGACGGAGTTCTTTGAATGCAAGGGCTACCTGCTATTAATTTTGAGGGTGATTCCAAAATGAATATAGTAGAGGTAGTGCCTTCGGTTTCATTCAAACCCAAAAGAAACTTGTATGGATGAATGTTAGCATTGCAATTATATCGGGAGGGCAGTGTTAGCATTCCAAGTGGGAACTGCTAAAGGAAGGTAAGTTGTTACCTCACAAGCCTCACACCCTGAAAATGGCTAAAACAAGGTAGATACAACAGGGCTATGTGGGTCGCTCCCATAAGGTTGTGCCATCACCTTCCTAGATTATCATATTATGGATTTGGTTGTGCATGAGAACTCTCTATAAAGGTTGGGAACAACATGGGTGATGACATATTCAGTACTATCCAGTCAGGGGTAGGCCAGTTTTGTGTTGGTAGGGTTGCAAAGGTAACTATGGCCCACAGTACATTTTATCTAGAGGTGTACTGTTTTTCGGAAGGCAGTCCCTTACCTTGCCATTTGTTGGAATCCATTCTCCAATAAGCGCCTTCGGTTTTCAATTATATACCTATTATTGTTGTGACGCAAGCGCATCCTAGCTACTTGATTATTGGTATTTTAAACCCATAGACATTATTATAATATCACTGAATTTTTATAATAAAATGGTTTGGTCGGGATCTTGATGCATATAGATACAAATAGTCCAATGGAAGCAATAATTTATTAGAACATTTGGAACATTTCGTTTCTGAATAGAAAAACCGTTTTCAGGTAGTGTTCGATCGATTACGTATGAGTCAATATTCGATTGATTGGCCAGTATATTAATTGGTGCTTAGCCAAATAAGATTTGTTCATAAGGTAAAACCCATCCGTGTTTATGTGGAGTGTGGTCTTACGAGATACCTTTTATTTTGAAAAGGTTTTTCAAATTTAGAAATCAATATGATTTGATTGAGCTTACTCATATTGGTTTACTGGGCTAATCCAGGCATTATTTTCTTATAATGGTCGGGACAGCCCGGGCATATTTTCCAAATTTAGCTGGATGCTTTGGAGCTTTCAGGAGACGAGCTGGATTCTCCAAGATGTATTCACGTACCTTATATTCTTCAGCTATTCTGTTTTGTTATGTTCCTATCTGTATTTATCAGCAATTGTAAGGGCAGACTGTTATAATTGTTCAAGCTGATAATAGGATAGTGTACTTTGATGTTATGTATAAATAAGGATGATTTCTTTTTGTAAATATTTTGTGTATATTATATATTGCTCGTCCTGATGTGAGATTCTGTTATGTCTTCTTTTTTCTTCACCCCAAGTGACCTTGTCATTCAGATACTTAAATGATCGACATACGAATACCAAAGATGTATTAAGTGCCATCTTTAGGTATAAGAAAGGCAGATCATTACAACATGGTATCAGAGCTTAAGTTAAGGGAACACATAGGCTTTGGTGGGTATTCTCATTTGAGATAGGGTAAGCGAGACCCTAGGATGATTTTGAGTGTATTATATATATGAGCGCGTATTTGTTGGTGTTATAAAAATGTTTTATATTATGTTGATTTATTAGTTGAGTGGCTTACGAATTTTGGTCGGTACAGTAGAAACAACTGTATCGATAGGGGTTTTTAAACTCTTAAACAAGGTAAACTAACACAATATTGTTTTTAAATTGGTAAATTAAATAATTTACCTAGGATTATATTTTATATATACAAGAATGATTTGCAAAAGTAATATAGTATTTTTGATATGCTTGGTTGTTAGGAAATGATAATATTTTATTATTATCATTTAGGGTTTTGTTTAGTCATGCTCGTCCTGTTTGAACATTGACTATTATTGAGTGTTTTATAAGTAACTTCCCTCTTTAAAATATGGGTTAGGTAAATAGAGTTGGGGAAACATTGAAATGAACATCTTGTGAATTAAGTTTCACAGTTTGACTATAAGGCGTTCGGTGTTAATGTTGGGTTAAAATTTGATATAATAAAAGAAGTTTATTAAAAAGGAAAGTTAGAATATTAGGAATGATTTTTTTAAGAAATAATTTTATAAGATGGATTTTCAAAGAATTTAATTCCCGGTGGCTTTGATATAGTTTTCAAATGATTCTTAGAAAAGTAGTAGTAATTTTACTAAAAAATATTTTAAGGTATAAATATTTTGAAATGAATTTAGGAGTAAGATTTTTCTTTAGACAATTCGAGAAATGAGTCTCGATCTGTTTTATGATGATCTGAATAATCTACTAAGTGATAATCGGATATTTGCTTACGCGAATGTGGTAGTACACTTAGCAAATTTTCTCTTTGTCACTATGCGATCAAAACGAGTTCAAATCCGAATGAATCCAAAGCATGTGGATGATGAATATTTTGTTAAAAACTAGTTATCTGAAAAAATATATAGCATTGTTTCAAAAAGAGATTTGAAAGAGAAGGAGAATTTTTATGATTAACTAGTTCGAGTGAGACGAAAGTGACTAAAAATTGGTAGGAGATGTGTTTGGATAGTAAACACTTTTCTTGAGTATTACTCATTTTGGAGTTACTCGAGCTATATGTATGTTTTCTATGGGTTAAATATAATTAAAGTATCATTTAAAAAAGAATTTTGAAATAAAACCTGGGTATTTGACTCTTAAGTTTCAAAATATAAGGTATTTTGATTAAAGAATGGGGCAACAAATGAAGTTCCAAATTTGAGCTAATTTAATAAGGATGTTTAATAAACTTTGTTTATTTAAAACCGTATTTTTTTAACATCTAGGAAGTGAAAAATTATTTGATGTCATCGCCGTCTAATAAACTTTTTTTTACCTTAGAGGTGTCCAAGGAAAAAGTAGACTCTAGGACAGAGTTTGGATACCAGCATCCTACTATTCTTAGCTACTTTGCAGAACGATTGGGTAAAGAGTTGGAATTGGCCGACTCAGTTTTAAGACCCAAATTATTTAGGGCCTACATTTGAAAAATTAAAAGTCAATAGGATTTTAAATTTAGATGTTTTTTGTATACTCTTAGGATGTAGGAGAGTATTATACAAGTTAATAAATTAAAATGATTTTATGAAAATTTTCATAAATAAGTTGTATCATTTAAAAATGCTTGAACCTAAGTAAAAGTTGTTATGAAATGTTTTCATAAATATTTTTGGGAGCGTAGAAAGTTGTTGGGTAGTATGAGCCAATAAGATAAGTACGTAAGTTGTACGTAGATCCTTCGTCCTTTTCTTATAGTTCTCGGTCCAAGATTCGAGTACATGACTTGAGATGTTCTACACCGTTCCAAATAAGGATATATCACTCGGTTTTTTATGGCGAACACTTGATGAGGGTTCTTAATGTGAAACCAAAAGTTTTCTATCATAGTATGTGGCTATGTAAGGAAAATGGAGGTTTCTAATTAAAAAGCCTGATCAGAGTCCGCATCAGGGAATCAAGTGAACGATACTAGTTTGAAAGAAAAGCTATGTATTCGAGTGATTGGTCAAACTGGATATTCATAGGAATGATCTACGTACATCATACGTAATCATGAATATCATCATGTATTTTTGGGGTAGTTTGTCATTTGGGTTAGGGTTGTGGTAAAATTTTGGGATCGAAATTCTTTTAAGGGGGGAAAATGTAACAACCCGGAATTCCACCGCTTAATTTGTGAATATTTAATTAATTTTAAATATTCAAATAATAAAATATTTATAATTAAATTAAAGGTCTTTTAAATAATAAATAATGATGGTGAAATATTTTTCAAAATTTGTTTACAAAAATAATTAGTTCGAAGAAAAATCGAAAATGTGACCGGAATTCGTTTTCTGAATTTTTGACTTTTCATCGTTTAACAGTTGTCGAAAGCATTATGAAATCTTTAATATAAATATACACATTCATTTTTAAATAAGTAGGATTATATATATATATATTATAACATATATATACTTATGCGTGTATAAAAATGATGTTACACTTTATGAAAAATAAAATCTAAAACTTAAACAAATGTTTTAAGTGAAAAGATTCCATGTGAAACATAAGTACATTAGGCATTTAATGCATGTTGGAGCATGAAAGAGAGGCGGACAATGGTGGCTTGTGATGCGATGTGGAGGGGAGACAAAGTGATGAGAGGGAGCAAAGGTTGTGGAGGGTAAGTACCCTATGGGCATGTTAGTAATTCGATTATTCCCATTTATACAAAAGTTTTCCTTTTTCCATACTCATTTCATTTTTTCATTTCTAAACGTTTGTTTTCTCTTTGACAAGCTCCATCTCTATTTTCATGGCTTCCATATATTTTCAAAAGTTAGAAAAATCCTACCTTTTCATTTTTAAACTCTTAAAACCTATTTTAGAAACCTTCTTTTCTCTTCTGCAACTATGTCTTCACAAAAGCAAGCCCATACTCACCCACCCAAGCATGGCCGAGCTAAGCACCTTCATGGCCGAAACATATAGCCTCTTAGGCTTTCAAAAATTCCATTTTTGCTAAGGAGCAAGCAAAGATCTAGGTCGCTTCAAAATATAGTGGAGGTTCGACTAGTTTTGGTTAAGTTTTGGTGAGTAAAGCTCACTAATTTATTTAAAGTTTCCAACTTTAATTATGAAGCATAATTCGTTGTTAAAATCATTGCTTGATTGTTTGGATATCGATGTTGGTTAATATGTATACATATATGATTAGATGTGATGTTTAGTTTAACTTAGAAATCTAATTTTTAAAAATTTGAATGGATGGAAATTTGTAATCTTGCTCATGGCTTGTTGTATGTCATGTGAATGCATGATATTGGTTTGTGTATGTGCTAATGAAGTTAGCATTGAGTTGTGTACAAGCGAAGTAGAAATCCCTTGCTTTTAAAGTGTGTTTACTTAAGTGATTCCAAAAAGGTTTTATAAAGTTTCAAAATTTAAAATCATTTTTAAGTTTAAACATTGTTTAGCTCTACAAAATACTTATTGTTGTTGATACACGAAGATTTTGATCAATGACAATGTGCTTCAACAAAAAGGAAGAGATATATGCAAAATCAAAGGAAGATCGATGAAGACCAAAGTATAAACATGAGTATGATTTTTATAGCTCTAAAGTCTAGATTATTTGTTAAAATCTATCCTCAAGAGATTTGCACGAACACTAAAACACATTCATAAAACTTCATTTTTATTCACACATTCACTGTGCATACTTTTATAGTTTAGTCGACTGAACAGGCATGGACAGTCGACTGAAACTGGCACACAATTACAAATATGCACAGTTTCAGTCGACTGAATTTCCTGCGCAGTCGACTGAAAGTATTCCTGAAAATTTTTCTTTGTATTTTCAGTCGACTGAATATCCTGCTCAGTCGACTGAATTTGAACCAGCGAATTTTCTCTGAATAGACACCTTCCTCTTCCCAATAGTTGCAACCATTCTCCAATGGAAATGGAAGCATCTCTTGTCTACAACCTTTGGCAACACATGCACCTCTTCTACAAGAATAAATACATGATTCTAACATAATTTGATTTACCAATTCTAATTGCTTTAATCTTTATATTTTCTTGAACATACTTTCAGATTTCTTAAGTTTTCAAAAGCAATCACAAACCACTTCAATTGCTTGAATCTTTGTTTTAACTATAACACCTTTTGATTCATAGCAATTCACATTTCCTAAATCTTCACAAACACTTTGTATACTCTCAAGGATAAGATTATAGGAAAATTGTACTCAATTTGACTCATTAGTGTTATCAAGAACACAACAAGTCAGAAATACTTTTAGTATCTAGTTAAAGTCCTCTTCGGTAGTTGAGGCAAGAAATCCCGTTCGGTTGTTCGGGTAAGTTGTAAACCTATTCCTCTGGGTTAAGTGAGGGCTGTTGGTTAGTTGAATTCCTAAGAGGAGCTTAGGGACTGGACGTAGGACAAGAGGTCCGAACCAGTATAAAGTCTTGGTGTCTACTTTACTTACTGCTTACTACTATCTACCTAGACCATTTACTATTCCATATTATACGATCCTACCGCATAGACTCTTTCAATTGGTATCAGAGCAAGGCCGTCCTATAACCATAACACCGTTATTTGACATATTGATAATATGGAAAACAACACAAGCACAACATCTACCTATAACTCTACATTTGCGGAAGGACAATCTACTCAAAGACCCCCTCTATTCAATGGACTAAACTATAATTATTAGGCTACAAGGATGAGGATTTATATGCAAGCAACAAGCTTTGAAGCCTGGAATGCAACACAAGCAGAACTCGTTGTACCCATAACGGAATATTCTACATGGACGCAAACTCAGAAGAATGAAGTTAGTGCAAATGCCAAAGCTATGAATATGCTATTTTGTGCTTTGGACAGA
Source organism: Allium fistulosum (assembly GCA_030737815.1). Lineage (NCBI taxonomy): Eukaryota > Viridiplantae > Streptophyta > Magnoliopsida > Asparagales > Amaryllidaceae > Allium > Allium fistulosum. The sequence continues at coordinate 1,228,236,574 of CM060904.1, forward strand.
AATGAATTCAATCGTGTTAGCATTTGTACTACTGCACATCAGATATGGAGTACACTTAAAACCATACATGAAGGCACAAACAAGGTTAAACAAACAAAGATCTCCATGCTAAAGAACCAGTTCCAAAACTTTAGAATGCGATAGAATGAATCCATCAATGACATGTACTCGAGGTTTCAAGACATTCATCATGCCTTAATAGGGCTAGGAGAAAAATACACGGATTTTGATATTGTATCTAAAGTTCTAAATTCACTCACTGATGAATGGGAGAGAAAAGTCTTAGCAATCGAAGAAGCAAATGATCTATCTACAATGAAACCAGAAGAATTAATTGGAAATCTTATGTCGTATGAAGTAAATATGCAAGCTAAGAAAGATCAAGCACAAGAAAGAAAAAATGTAGCTTTTCATGCGGAAAAGGAAGAATCAGAGTCTGAAGATGAGGATTTAGCATTTATAGCCAAAAATTTCAAGAAATTCTTAAGATATAGAAAAGAAAATAAAAACGGATTCAAAAAGAATTTCTTGAACAAACCTTCATCCTCGAATATAGAATGCTTCAACTGTCACAAGAAAGGTCACATGCAAAAAGATTGTCCAGAGCAAAAGAAGGAGAATCAGAACAAAAACAAGAAAGAAAAATTCAAAAAGAAGGCATTCTCTGTAACATGGGATGATTCAGATTCATCTTCATCTGAAAGTGAAAATGATAGCGACAATGAACAAGCGAATGTATGCTTTATGGCTCAAGAATCTGAGGTTAGTAATTTAACTTTCGACGATTTAATTGATGTAAATACTGAACTATTGAGTACAATAAAAAATCTTAAAAAGAAACTTAAGGAAACTCGTGAAAATCAGAACAAAGCTGAGTTTGAAAGGGATATGTTAAAAGATGAAAATAAAATTCTAGAAGAAGAACTTGAAAAAGTTCAAGAGTCTCTTTCAAATTCGGAAACTCAATTATCTCTTTTAAGTCAAGAAATTGAAAATCAAAAGACAAAAAATGATATAATTGTTTCTGAAAATCATGAGTTAAAAACTCAGAATAAACAAGTTGAGTTAGAAAATAATAGTCTTCAAGTTAGACTAGATAACATCACTAAAAATGTTTCTAACTTTAACAAAGGAAGAGAAAATTTATCTAAGATTTTAGAAAATTCTCAATCTTCCTCGAATAAACATGGATTAGGATATAAAAAGGAACCAAAAATTCCTAAAAAGATAAATACAAATATTAAGAGGAATATTGATTCAAAACAACAATTGTTATTAAGAAAACCTATTAGAACAAAAGAAGAAACTAATATAGTTAAAATTTGGGTTCCAAAGACTAACAATATTTTGATTAGGAATAAATATATCAAAGCATTTATGGATAGTGTTCATAATAATAAAAATTATATTTATAAAAAGGATACTGAACCAAATTGGGTTTGGTTTCCTAAGTTCTAACTTTTAGGACCCTATTGAAAGGTGGGTACCAATAATTTTGTATTTATTTTCAGGTCCCACTCAAAAAGAAGAAATGGATACTAGACAGTGGTTGCTCAAAACACATGACCGGAGACAAAGATATGCTTACAAACATCACATACTTTGATGGTGGCTCGGTTACCTTCGGAGATAATTCTAAAGGCTATATCATTGGAAAAGGAGATGTGAGCAATTACGGTACATCAAATTTACCTTTTATTACAAATGTTTCATTAGTTAAAAATCTAAAACATAATCTTCTAAGCATAAGTCAACTTTGTGACAAAGGCTTTAAAATAACTTTTTCGGCAAAATAAATGTAGTATTTTTGATCAAAACCAAAATCTTGTTTTTAAGGGAAATAGAGATAGGAATATTTATGTTTCAAATATGAAAATTAATCATAATACAAATATGTGTTTGCTAGCCAAAGATAATGATCCTTGGTTGTGGCACAAAAGATTTTGTCATATTAATTTCAAAACTATTAGAAAACTTTCTAAAAATGAATTAGTAAGAGGTTTACCTAAGATAAACTTTAAGATAAAAATCTTTGTGATGATTGTCAAACAGGAAAACTAACAAAATCATCTTTCAAATCTAAGAAAAATATTTCAACTTTACAACCACTAGAATTACTTCATATGGATCTTTTCGGACCAACACAAGTTCAATCCATTAATCATAATCGTTATGTATTTGTAATAGTTGATGATTTTTCAAGATATACATGGACCATTTTTATGAAAAATAAAAGTGATACATTTGAGCACTTTAAAACATTTGTCAAAAGAATTCAAAACACTAAAGATTTAAAAATTAAGAATATACGAAGTGATCATGGTGACGAATTCGAAAATGAAGCTTTTGAATCCTTCTATAAAAAGAAAGGAATAAATCATAACTTTTCATTTCCTAGAACTCCTCAACAAAATGGAGTAGTAGAAAGAAAGAATAGAACATTACAAGAATGTGCATGAACATTATTAAATGGAAGCTTTCTACCAAAACATTTTTGGGCAGAAGCCGTAGCTATTGCATGTTATGTATTAAATCGTATTTCTATTCGACCATTAACTAAAAATACTTCATGTGAACTTTTTAACAATAGAAAACCAAATATCTCTTATTTTAAAATATTTGGATCAAAATGTTTTATTTTAAATACAAAAGACCAACTAGGAAAATTCGATCCAAAAGCTGATGAAGGAATTTTTGTAGGATACTCAGAACGAAGTAAGGCATATCGAGATTTTAATAAACGAACAAATATAATCGAAGAAACTTTACATGTATCTTTTGATGAAAACTTTAATAAAAACTTGAGTATAAAAGATGATGATGAATTTATAATAAATACAGACAATACAAATCTTGAAAATATAAATAATACCGAACTTAGATCTCCACCTAGAATCTTACGAGATCACCCTGTACAAAACATAATCGGTGAAATTGATTCTCAAGTTAAAACTAGAAGTCAGCTAAACCAAATGGGACATGTTGCTTTTATTTCTACATTAGAACCTAAAAATCCTAAAGAAGCATCAACAGATGATTTCTGGATTGTTGCTATGCAAGAAAAATTAAATCAATTCGAACGTAACGATGTTTGGGATTTAGTTCCTCGTCCTAATAATCAATCTGTTATAGGAACAAAATGGGTTTACAAAAATAAAGTAGACGAACAAGGAAATATAACTAGGAATAAAGCTAGACTAGTAGCACAAGGATATAATCAAGAAGAAGGTATCGACTTTGAAGAAACATTTGCTCCCATTGCAAGACTTGAAGCAATACGTATTCTATTAGCCTTCGTTTGTTTTCACAATTTTAAACTTTATCAAATGGATGTTAAAAGTGCTTTTCTAAATGGTTTTATAAAAGAAAATGTGTACGTAGAACAACCCCCTTTATTCATACACGAAAAATATCTGGATCATGTATATAAATTAAAGAAAGCCCTATATAGTCTTAAACAAGCACCTCGTGCTTGGTATGAGAGACTTAAAAGCTATTTACTAGATTCGGGATTTCAAATCGGAAAAGTAGATCAAACTCTATTCATTAAAAACACTACTAATGACATTCTAATAATTCAAATATATGTAGATGACATTATATTTGGTTCAACTAATGTAAACTTATGTAAAGAATTTTCAAATATAATGACTAAAGAGTTCGAAATGTCACACATGGGAGAATTATCTTATTTTCTCGGGTTACAAATTAAACAATTAACAAATGGAATTTTCTTAAATCAAGAAAAATATTGTGCCAATCTAATTAAACGTTTTGGAATGGAAAACACTTCTGGAAAGCCTACTCCTATGAGTACCACAACTCATCTCGATCGAGATGAAAATGGCAAAAGTATAGATCAAAAATTGTTTAGAAGTATGATAGGTTCCTTAATTTACTTAACCGCTAGTAGACCAGACATAATGATGAGTGTATGTTTATGTGCACGATTTCAATCTAATCCTAAAGAATCGCATTTAAGAGCGGTAAAACGAATTATATGATATCTTAGCAATACTAAAGATTTTGGTCTTTTCTAATCCTAAAGTATCATTCAGTGATGCTGATTTTGGTGGATCTCGAACAGATAGAAAAAGTACAAGTGGTACGTGCCATTTCATTGGAAAATCACTTGTATCCTGGTTTAGTAAGAAACAAAATTGCGTCTCGCTTTCAACCTGTGAAGCAGAGTATATATCAGCCGCTTTAGCTTGCACTCAAGTTATCTACATGCAACAAACACTTAAGGATTTTAATATAAATTTAACAAACTCTACAATATATTGTGATAATACAAGTACAATAAATTTATCTAAAAATCCGATTAATCACTCTCGTACAAAACATATAGATATTCGTCACCACTTTCTACGTGACAATATCGAAAAAGGAATCATAAATTTAGAACATATTTCTACCGAAAATCAGATTGCCGATATATTTACTAAACCTTTATTAGAAAACTCATTTATAAAATTGCGACGAGAATTAGGAATAATTTCTTTTAAAGATATTTTATAGCAAATATTATAAAAATATATAAACTCAGTCGACTAAACAAATCTGTCCAGTCGACTGAATAACAAAAACAAAATTATACAATATATATATTTCTATTCAGCTACCTAATACATAATAGATTAAAGGATGTCTCTAATCCATCCATTTCTAACCAATGCTTTTAATCCAATAAAACAATGATTGGTTCTAAAACCTTATTAATTTTCCACCACATTTTTTTAGCATTTTTATACTATAAATATACTTTTATACATATAATTATTTACAAAAGAATTACAAAGTTTGAAAATTTAATATAAAAATGTCTTACGACAGCTCAAACTCACATATCAACATCATCTCCTCAGTTGAAAACACTCCTACATCACCAAAACTTCCAACGCCAACACCAAAGCATGAACCAGTGTATAAATGGGAAAACTATCGCACTGGCTACACACCGGAATCAAAGAAGGCAAAACGTGGACTTTTTACCTCCCCTGATACAAAAAGAAAGATTGACGAGATTCATCACTTTCAACAACAACAAATTAATCTCCAACGAGAATTATATTTTGAACAAAAAGTAACGGCAAGACAACTAAGCTTTCTTGAGAAAATTGGTTTACATTTTTGTAGCTCAAAGAAAAATGAGGTGAGCGAGCCCCTACCTCGACCAAGTAGTGTGTTCGATCCATCTTCATCTAAACGTACACCAGCTGATCCCTTGAATCCTTGGATGTCCCCAAAGACTCCTCAGTATACTCCAAATTCATGGGATATAAATTATGTAAAAAAAAGGACTCCAAGTCCATCCCCGAAGAAATAGTCAATTTTAATATATTTTCATGATGTTACATCTATATAATTGTAACTATTTCTTTTAAATAAATTGTTTACTTTTAAAAATTTTTTTTAGAAGAAACAACAAAAATGCATGTGTCAGTCGACTGAAACCCACTGCTCAGTCGACTGAACTTAAGAGAAAACAATATTTACATAGCTCAGTCGACTGGAACCATATGCACAGTCGACTAAAATTTCAACAGAAAATTTCAGCTAAAAATTCAGTCGACTAAATATACTGTTCAGTCGACTGAATCTAACACAGAAAAATTTCGTCCTTTGATTCAGTCGACTGAACGCCAATTCCCAAACAATTTTTTTCTTTTTTAACCAACGGATTTTTACCTACCCATTCACTTTTTACCTACAACAACATCTTCTTCCCCAATTAGTTTCAAAACCCTAGCTCTCAAATTGCTCCAATCTCACTCAAATTATATACAAATGGCCCCAAAGAGATCTAGAGCTTCTTCTTCTTCATCCTCCGAGCCAATTGATGCTCAAATAGCACAATGGCTTTACGATGGAGTAGCTGTCACTAGGTGGAATAAGATGAAGAATTCTCGTATCTTCGAACATTCTTTTGTTGATTTTCAAAGCCTTCAGACATACAACATCCAAGCATTAACGGATCAAGCAGGTCTAACTTCTCTCTTGGATTTAAAAAGAAACGACCATGCAATAAATCATATCATGGTAAAATTATTTTATGCTAACCTTAATCTTGGACACCAAACTCCAAGAAATCCAAATGATAGTGTTTGGAGTATGGTATGTGGAAAGAAAGTTTGGTTCTCCCTCGACCGCATTTCACACATTTTAGGTTCTCCAAACTTTGGTAGCAAGCTTGAAGAAATAGACTTTAACCCTCGTATTCGTGACAACATCAATCATCAATTTTTGGATGATAACATCAACATCGGGGATCTTAAATCCACTTCCTTACGTCCTAGAGCAAGAATTCTCCACAAAGCTCTTATGAGAACAATCACCCCAAGAACGGGTTCATATGAACTTGTATACCCTAACAACTATCGCACACTCTATGCACTTTGGTGTAATTATCAAGTTAATTGGGTTCAATTGATTCTTGATGAATTCCTTACATTTAATAATGGCAAAATGAGGACAATCTATTTTGGTGAGTATATCATGCGATTACTTCTCAATGTTGATACGCCATTACCTGAGTCCGAGAATACAATGGTGCACCAAATAAACCATCGGACCATAAGCCTAATGCAACTTCCGGCAAGACCTCCTCGCATTATATCTCTTGCCGAATGGGAAGCTAGACATCAAGAACAACATCAACCTCCTCCACCTCAACAAGAAGAACCTTTAGACCAAGATGATGAAATTCGTATCATTTAGCCAGGTTATACTTCCACCAATCAATCATTGGGGATCTTATCAAGGAATCAACAAATTCTTGATAATCGTCTCAAGAAGGTAGATCACAAGCTTGATAAAATTAAAGGATTCTTCAACAAGTTATGGAATGCCATCTCATGCTCAAGCTCCACTACCGCTTCAACATCACTTGGCAAACGTCCGGCACCAACTTTCACTTGGACATCATCCGAAGAGCATACAAGCAGCAGTACAAGCGGAACAAGTGGTGGCCAAGGAGGAAGAGCTTATAGACCACCCATAGGTGGACCTATTATTCGAGAACCTGAAGGAGATCGTGAAGGCTCTTACGATTGGGATAAAGATCAGTAATTTTTTTATGGTTTGCTATTATATGTTTTAACTTGTTTAAGTCATGCATCTATGCTACTTATGCAACTTTTTTATTGACTATGCTATTCTCTGATAATCTTAGAATTCTATTGTTCAGTGATTGTTTTAATACTATACATCTATGATTATTACTTCCTTTTTGTCGATGACAAAGGGGGAGAAATCTATGTAGCTAACTTTGTTTTGTAGGAAAGATAAGTGTATACATTCAGGGGGAGAAAATTAGTAAATACATCTCTATAACACATTAGTGTTGTCATCAATCAAAAAGGGGGAGAATGTTGATACACGAAGATTTTGATCAATGACAATGTGCTTCAACAAAAAGGAAGAGATATATGCAAAATTAGAGGAAGATCGATGAAGACCAAAGTATAAACATGAGTATGATTTTTATAGGTCTAAAGTCTAGATTATTTGTTAAAATCTATCCTCAAGAGATTTGCCCGAACACTAAAACACATTCATAAAACTTCATTTTTATTCACACATTCACTGTGCATACTTTTATAGTTCAGTCGACTGAACAAGCATGGACAGTCGACTGAAACTGGCACACATTTACAAATATGCACAGTTTCAGTCGACTGAATTTCCTGCGCAGTCGACTGAAAGTATTCCTGAAAATTTTTCTTTGTATTTCAGTCGACTGAATATCCTGCTCAGTCGACTGAATTTGAACCAGCGAATTTTCTCTGAATAGACACCTTCCTCTTCCTAATAGTTGCAACCATTCTCCAATGGAAATGGAAGCATCTCTTGTCTGCAACTTTTGGCAACACATGCACCTCTTCTACAAGAATAAATACATGATTCTAACATCATTTGATTTACCAATTCTAATTGCTTTAATCTTTATATTTTCTTGAACATACTTTCAAATTTCTTAAGTTTTCAAAAGCAATCACAAACCACTTCAATTGCTTGAATCTCTGTTTTAACTATAACACCTTTTGATTCATAGCAATTCACATTTCCTAAATCTTCACAAACACTTTGTATACTCTCGAGGATAAGATTATAGGAAAGTTGTACTCAATTTGACTCATTAGTGTTATCAAGAACACAACAAGTCAGAAATACTTTTAGTATCTAGTTGAAGTCCTCTTCGGTAGTTGAGGCAAGAAATCCCGTTCGGTTGTTCGGGTAAGTTGTAAACCTATTCCTCCGGGTTAAGTGAGGGCTGTTGGTTAGTTGAATTCCTAAGAGGAGCTTAGGGACTGGACGTAGGACAAGAGGTCCGAACCAGTATAAAGTCTTGGTGTCTACTTTACTTACTGCTTACTACTATCTACCTAGACCATTTCACTATCCCATATTATACGATCCTACCGCATAGACTCTTTCAATTGTATGTTTTATAAAAGAAAGCACGCTTTCCAAGTGATAAAGACTTCAAAGAAAACTTAGAAAAAAACTACAAGTTATGGTATCTATAGCGATAGTTGCTATGGATGCAGTTCGGCAAAATTTCAACTTTTTGCAAACTTGAGTTTTTATACTTAAGCATACCTTAGAAATGTTTCTGAACTTAATTATAAGTATCAAGAGAGTTAATTAAGTATTTATTAATTAATTTTTAATTAATTAAGTTTTGTTAATGAAAATACTTAATTAGCATTAAGTAAGATTTATTAATTTAATCAAATGAAGATTAGTTACTAATTAATCATCTTTTAAAGTAAGATTAATTTTAATTAATTATTAATTAAGGAAGATTAATTTTTAATTAATTAAATATGAGATTAGTTTTAATTAATTTTTAACTAAGTAATTGGATTAATTATTAAGCAAGTGTTTAATTATGTTTAACTAATCAAATAAAGGTTTAAACTATTATTTAATTATTGATTAAAGTTAGTTTTTAATTAATTATTTATTTATAGATTAATTTTTATTTTATTATTTATTTAAAGGATAGTTATTATTTAATTGTTTATTTAAAAGTTAATTAAACTTTAATTGTTAGTTAAAGGTTTAATTATTATTAAAGTAAAGATTTTAAATGTTATTTAATTATTAAATAAAAGTTTTAAATTTTTAAACCACTTTATTTCTAAAGATCGGTTTTGTTTTTAAAGCAACTCTCTTTTAAAGAATGTTTTAATCGAAGCGATTTCTTTATCGATTACCCTTAAGTAACCCCGATTAAATATAAAATGACATTTGTTTAGTAGAATAAAAAACCGTTTTGCTAATTATGTTATATTGGATATCTGTTTGGTTGAAAAAATCACAGTTCTGCCATAATTCACCAAGTAGTTTATGTTGACATCTATTTATGAAGAATAAAACCCAGTTCTGCTATTTTGGACATTCACCTATATCATGGTTGATTGTTACTTGTTGATTCCTTTTACATATCTGTTTATTGTGTAAATACGCATGTTATAACTTGGAAAGTTGAACTTAATTAAATGAGAACCATTGTGGTTACTAAGCCTCTTTCTGATTTTGAGAAATCAATCATTTTAAATAGACTTTTGTGATAGTGGTTTTAAAGTTAATTATTATATTATTTAAAGGGTTCTAAGTAAAGTTATTACTTACTCCCAACGTTTAAAATTTATTATCATTTTAAATATGATATTTAAAGGATAATTAATAAATTATTTTATTAAAAATGTTTGAAGTTAGTTTAATACTTTTGAAAATTAAAAAGAGATCTTGAAATTTGAGAAAAAGTTTTATAACTGATTTATGATTTATAAAGGAAGTTTTATAAATAATTTTGGATATTTATAAAAGAGTTTTATAATGATTTGGAATTTAAGTGAAGGGGATTTCATAAATGAAAGAGATTTATTAAAAGGATTTATAGAAGTAAATTATAAAAGAATTTGAGATTGGATTACTTTAACTTACCTTCTTAATTTTGGTGGTATAGACATTCGTTCCACACTAAACACCGAAGGAATAATGTTTAAGGTTATCTTTATACCTAATTTAAATAACACGTGTTTTGGTCCTTTTAATATGATTCTTGAAATAAGAAATCTTTCATAATATTTTATGAATATACTTATGCCGGTGAGATTAGTATATGAATATTATGATAAATATTTTGAAAAGAGATTTAAGTAAATGAAAGATTTATTTTGAGGATTTGTGATTGCTATGCGTAATTAAATATATGAATTGTTGTTTGTTTATTTGATAATTAAATAACCAACTATCAAATCTTGGCCAGTTTTGACTTAGGAAGTAAATAAGAGCTTCGCGTGTTCATATAGTTTGAGATCCCTAAGGAGAAATCATTCTGGTGAAACGTCTCTAGATTTAAGGGATATGTTAGAGATCCCTTTAGGACTCTAGTATTGTCTGCTTACTTCCAAAAGAATCAGGAATGAGCCAACCAAAAATTACCAGTTGTTGGTTTGGAGAGACCGGGATCAGATATATTATCCGAAAACCACTTCAAACCAACTTTTGAATTCAAGTGGAGATATCTTGAAGATGTTTGAAAATAGAGTTCTTTAAAGTGCAAGGGATACCTGCTACTAATCCTGAGGGTGATTCCAAAATGAATGTAGTAGAGGTAGTGCCTTCGGCTTCGTTTAGACCCAGAACGAACTTGTATGGATGAATGCTGGCATTGCATTTCTGCTTAGTGGGCAGTGTTAGAATTACAAGTGGGAACTACTAAAGGTAGGTAAGGCGTTACCACATGAGCCTCGCACCTTGGAAATGGCTATAACAGAGTAGATGCAGTGGGGCTATTGGGGTCGCTCCTATAAGGTTATGTCATCACCTTTCTAGTGCATGAGTGCTCTCTATAAAGGTTGAGAACAACCAGGTAATGACATATTCAGTACTATCCAGTCAGGGGTAGACAGGTCCTGTGTTGGTAGGGTTGCAAATGTAACTACGACCCATAGTATATTTTATCTAGAGGCATACTGTTTTTCGGAAGGTTGTCCCTTACCTTGCCATTTGTTGGAATCCATTCTCTAATAAGCACCTTAGATTTTCAATTGTGTACCTCTTATTATTGTGATGCACATGCATTACGGCTACTTGATTATTGGTATTTTAAACCCATAGACATTATTATAATATCACTTAATTTTTATAATAAAATTGTTTTGTTATCGTAAGGTAAAACCCCGTCCGTGTTTATGTGCAGCGTGGTCTTACGAGATACCTCTTGTTTTGAAAAAGGTTTTCAAATGTAGAAATCAATATGATTTGATTGAGCTTTCTAATGTTGGTTTACCAGACTGACCCAGACGTTATTTTTTATAATGCTTGGGTCAGCCCGAGCATATTTTTCAGATTTTGCTGGATGCTTTGGAGCTTTCTGGAGACAAGCTGGATTCTCCAAGACGTATTCACGTACTGTATAGTCTTCCTTTGTTCTATTTTGTTATGTTCTTGTCTGTATTTATCAACAATTGTAAGGACAGACTGTTATAACTGTTCATGCTGATAATAGGATAGTGTACTCTGATGTTATGTATAAATAAAGATGATTTCTTTTTGTAAAGGTTTTGTGCATGTTATATATTGCTCGTCATTCCGTCCTTTTCTTTCTTCACCCCAAATAACCTATCTTTTGGATACTTAAATGATCGACACACGAATACAACTGATGTATTACGTCCCCCTTTGGACCAAGGTACTATCCCCGTTAGTATTCGTAATCCAGCACCTCATCTGGATCCATCATCAATGTTGTATCACGTTCTCATCGTCATGCATACGAAGGAACTTTCCTAGTGCCTAATAACGACGTCACAATAGTTTAACCGCATTCTATTTGCCTTCATCTCATGGACTCAGTTCCGTAGACTATTCATTTTTAAAAGACCTCCATAAAGGGTTATCTAGCCTTGCCTCCTAACAAACACATTAACAAACAACTATTGCGGTGCATGAACTCAATGTAATCTACACTAGTAACCCTCGTCTTTTCGCCGACTGCTCAGGACCGATGACATTATCGACCTATGAAAATAGCTCCTACTCCCAAATATGGTACCCTCACTGTCGTAGTGCCAAGCCTTACTCACCGTCCCATTTAGATTGCTTAACGCAATCTAGGAAATACCAACTTGTTACTTAATACCCCCTAAAAGGTTGAAGCAGACTCTACTTGTCCTTTGACACTTCGACCAAGGTGAACCACCCTACTTGGTATTCCCTTCACCTATACGAGAACATGTATGATTCCACGAGCCCTAAAGTTGAATATGACCCACAGTATAATGTATACACAATTGCTGGTAGCCCCTTGCATTGAGTAGACTTTATTGTATAACACTACTGACCTCGCATTCCAACCCATTTTAATAACTATGTCATTCTTATCTAAACTAGTTTTAGCTAACTCCAATAATTCACAGCCGTCATAAACGCATACTTGAGGCTACGTATATATATGTGTATGTGTGTGTATTCATTATTATGCCTCCACTATTCAACTACTCATATTCAATTATTTTTATTTGACTAACACTTTACTTCATTAACATCTATTTAATGTCATTTATTGCTTTCATTAAAAGATCTAAATATCATTTTCTATTTACTTCCCCTTCCTATTATTAAATCTTTATTTTCGTTCTTTTTAACTTTTACTACCCTTCTTTATTTAGTGGACTTGCCATTATTCTTTTATTTAAATTATTATTTGTCTACCTTTTTATCGTTCATTATTCAATTTACATCCTGTCTTTATTGCATATATATATATATATTAATTTTACAATTTAACCATTATTATTAACACAACTACAATCCTTTAATTCATACTTATGGATTACTACATTTTAATACGTTAGAATTACATCTCCCTCAAAAGAAATGGTTAACAATGTAAATTTCTATATCTTATCCAAAAAGGGAATTTTTGTTACGTTTGGAAATACAAGGAACTACCTTTTCATAATTATTGAAATAAATAGTACAAAGTTCGGTAAATTTCCCTATTTTAAGCATCTTTTTCTTTTAGGCGCATTCCTTGTTATTTCAAACGATAAACTATTATTTATGAATCTGAACTTGGTAATCTATAGAAATTTACATTGTAACACTATACATTCCAATGAATTAAAGTACTACTTAAATCCCAATAATTTATTGTGAAAATTCCAATTTTATATTTACTTGCATAAATCATTCAAAAGAAAAATCTAGAACTACTATAAAATTTATCTATTTTTGGGACTACTACCACTCCATACTTTCTAAATTCAAGTATATGAAATATTAAATCCGTGTAATAAATTATAGATTATGAAGGCAGGGTTTATAAATTCATTTTACGTATATAATTTGGCTTACAACTCCAAAATTTCATTTAGGCATATAGGAATAGATTTACAACAATATAAATCCAATATTATATAACAATATATAATTTTCCACTCACCTTTAAGATTTTCAAATCTCCATATCTAAACCATGTTATTCCAAGTTGATATCCTTCCTTCCTACCCAACATATGTATAAAAAGGTACACATACTATTTGGAAATTTAGATCCAAGAAGATATTTGAATTTAATTTAGATTTGAGTTAAGATTTACAATTTACCTTGTTTTGGCGTTATGATTCGATCCTATTCTTATCTCCGCTTATTCTCCGTTTTTCTATACTTACGTATATATAATATATAATATAATATTTTATAACTTTTAGAATTTCTAGAATTTGTGGAGAAGAGAAAATGGTAGAGCTTTACTCGGTGACCCAGAAAATATGAAAAGAGAAATGGTAATATAGGCCTGTATTTATAGGCATTAGAACTAGTCGTAGCTGTTATATTATTTTCTATTAAATCCAGGCCATTCTGGCCTAGGTTCAGTTTACGTTGGCCCTAACTCAACGCTTGACCGGCTTTCTTCCACCGGTCCACCGCTAGCGGTTGGCCGGTCGTAGTGAGGGTGTCGACCAATGGATCTTCATTTTTGTTGCCCGGTTTACGTTATTTGTTTCCCACTTTATATATTTTCTCTGATTTGATTCAACGTTAATATTTCTTAACATTTAAGTCTCCATTAGTGTTAATAATTAACGTTAATTTATTATATTAACTTCCATATACATCTTTGTTATTTTTTATTTTAATATTTTCAAACATTAATATCGTCTTCATTTGAACTCGGATTGTAAAACTTTATATATGAAAATTTATCAGAAAGTCACTGCGAACATAACAGTGCAAGTTTCGTAACCAAATTTGGACATTTACAAAATTTTTATTTTTGCCATTAATAATTAATTAATTCTTTTAATTAATTACAGCTTATTTTAGGGATGTTACATTCTCCCCCTTAAAAAAATTTCATCCTCGAAATTTCTTAAGGGTAGAATCACATAACATAATGCAAAACCATTCTAAACAATCCAACCAATTAGTGTACAAGCAATTTTGCAACCAATCATGTACAAGTGCATGGTGTATCACAAAATATATGATATGCATACTGAGCAATTCTAAATCAGTGTCTCATATATGAATGCATTCTTTAAAATAATTTTGAATGAAATAATCTTTATATACTAGTAGTTCTATATTGTAACATCCCTAATTTTTGATAACATTATTCAGAAATTTAATTAGATAAATTAAATAGAAAAATGATGTTAAGGAGATTGAGATTTGAATAAAATATATAATAGGGCCATGCTTATTAACAAGATAAATGGGCTTTAATTGGGTTTAAGGGCTAATTTAGTTACACATGGGCATATTAGTAAAATAGCCTCTGTATTATTTTATACGGCTATTACTTCTCATTTTGTCCATTCACGTTTCATTTTTCTCATGATCAAAAATGCAAATAACCCTAAGATAGCCGGCCATTATCAAGGAGGAAAAGAGGAATTTTAATCTAAAGCTAAGAATCAAACTAGGAAGGATTAATCAACACCAAATCTCAAGTTCCTTATCAAATCTACGGTGAATAATAATTCTTACCATATCTTTTTGGTTTTATAATCATGTGATTTCAGATTTGAATATTTATTTGTTCCTATGATATATTGGATAATGATATGCTCGAATTTATGGATTGGTTGATTTAAACCATTAAATTATATGAAATCCATATGGTTTTAGGATCAAACCCGTGATTTACGAATTTTAAAATGCCATGGAAATTTTTTATGTTAAGTAAAACATGATTTAGGAGATGGGTTTTGATTTTTGGAATTTTCCAAGTTACGGAAATTTTACTATGAATTTTTGATGGAAAATATGACAAAATTGGGTTAAATATTTATTTTGTTAATTTCAAGAAGAAATTGGGTCTAAAATTTTAGTATGTTTGATTACATGATTAATTCGAATTTCTGTGATTTTTGGGGATTCTTCCCAGTTGATTTATTTGGGGAAAAAATTATTTTAAAGGAAGGGCTTTTCTAAAAATGTCGATTTTGTTATTTTGAAAGACTTTGACGTTAAAATCCTTTGATTATAACTGAATAAATGCGGCAGTTTTATTGGAAAAGTATTTGAAAAGTTTAGAGTAGCAAATGGAGTTACATGTGGCAGGATTAGTTATAAAGTAATTACCATTTTTGGATATAAAACAGCTTTTCAAAAAAAAGGAGGTTCCGCCTATTTCGCGAGGAATACCTTTCGACTCCTTTACCTCCGCCATCCTAGTCGAAACCATCAGTGTCGAAACCCATAAAGCCCAAACCAAGGTACATGGTATCAATGGAAATTGATACGAAGTGTATTGGTAAGTAAGCGAAAGGTTGGGTGTCGAAAGCTATGCTTTCATCATAGTCAAAACCAAGGATTCAACTTTAAAAAGATCAATGCCTGCCTAGTTTTTGAAGGGCCTTCGACCAAGTCGATACCCTATAGGGTCGAAACCTTAGCTTGTTTTCTAAAGCTAATTTCCTACTTTGATTTACTTAAAGTTTTCAACATAGTCGAAAGCTAGGCTTTCGAAACGAACTTTACAAACAACTTTCGAAGGGGTTTCTTTTCTTCGAAAGGGGGTTTCGACCTAGTCTAATCCTAGCTACTACTCTACCTTTTGACCATATTGGCTAGTAAGGCTTTCGAAGGGTTGCACTTATTTTTACCTTAAACCAAACCTTTTTCCTAATTGTTTTCGAAAGGGGTTGGGGTTTCGAAGGAGATAGAGTCGAAAGGGGGTTTTGACTCAGACATTCGAAGTTTTAAATTTTAAAGTCTTTTGCTTTCGAACTAGATGGCTTCGACACCATCAATTTTTCCCAATTCTAGTTTTTGTTGGTTTTGAAAGAGATACTTTTGTATATAACCAATTTTGCCCAAATGTTGATTTTAAAGAAGTAAACCCAATGCTTTCGAAAGGGGTACTTTCATCTTTTCATTCTTGCTTCAGCTCACCCACTTTTGTATTCAACCCCGCATTAGTCTCGGATAGGCCTCCACACACAGAAAGACGGAGCGAGCGGCGCCCACCTCCCGCTCACTTCGCTCACCTCTATTCTCATGATTTCCTCTTTCGTACTTCCCATTTGAACTGAACCCTGCGACTTCTTCAAAGTGATTGTATTCGGCGGCATAATTGTATTGATAACGTAGCTTTGATTTGGGAATAAGCTGGAAGTAAAGTAGTATGAGTTGAAGTGAAGGGCGCTAGTAAGTAATAATAAGTAGAGCGGAACACTGTTGGCTGAACAAAAGACGTATGACTTGAGAAAGTAAGATCTCCGATCTGTTGTCGGGAAAAGGAGCTCCAATGGTACTTTAGAATAAGAATAATAAGGACTAATAGCCAAATCCAGGCTTTTGAGTTTGTAGCAATCAGAGTAGGTTGATATCAGTCGGATGCGCTCGAGTTACGGTTGTCGACACAGAAAGGTAAGGTACAACCATTCGTTTGATGAGAAATAAAAAGGAATATCGAAAATTCGCGTGGCTGAAGCTAAAGCAGCTACTTTCGAAGTAACAGAAAGAAAAGCAACGACTGGAGTGGGAGAGTCAGAGTCGAAAAGAGGATTCCTCACTTCTTTCTCTCATTCAAAACCGTTGAAGCTTTATGTTTTAAGAGATGACTTAATACTTTCGAAAGGTACCAATGGTTTTGAAAGAGGATATTCTCCAAGTGTTTCGAAAGGTATGTATACTATGTTTTGAAAAGAAGTCTTTGCTTTCGAAAGAGGCTATCCAGGATTTCGAAAGAGATGTTTTTATGATTTCAAAACACAACCCAATCTCAATTTTAAAAGTAATAACCATGGCATAAATAAAGATTTTGGAAATACTATTCACATTGTTATTAACCCAAACTGTATCTTGGGGAAAGGGCAGAATAACCAGTTAGGTTGCTCAGTAGTGAATATAACTTAGCACATGTTAAATTCTTAATCTAATGATATTGGCAGGGGCCAATAGGTTTACAGTAAGTCCATGAAAACTGTATGATATTGGCAGAGGGCAATAAGTTCATAGTTAGCCCATGAAAACTATATCTGAAATAAGATATTGGCAGTCAGCCAATAGGTTCCTAGTAAGCTCATGAAAACTAGGATAAGAAATAAGATATTGGAGTTACCAATAGGTTCTTAGTAATCCCATGAAAACTAAGTAATTGGACAGATAGTCCTTAACATTTAACAGGTTAATAGTAACCCTAAAAACTATAATTGAGACAGATAGTCAGAATGAATGGGGATGGGTAATCCAGGATTGATTTAATTGTTTTGCATATCATCATAATGTTTTGAAATACTATGACTTTAACCATTGTTGATGCAGGAGCACGGTATATGGTTTTATATATGTTTTAGGATACTAGTGAGGGGAAAATTGTAATGACCCTAAAAATGAAAGTTATATTTACTTTGAGAATTTCTGAAGAAAAAAAAAAGTAGAGAAATATATATATATATATATATATTAAATGACATATTAAAATGGAAAAGCTTGTTAATAAATTAAATATGCATGGGAGTTATGCTGGACAAAAATGCAAGGGGTTAAGGTGATTAAAAATTGGGATTTAAAATAAATATAGTTTCATGCCTAAAGAATTACATAAATACATATATTTAATATATGAGGAGTTTCCTATTTTATCTAAAAATAAAATAAAATAGAGTTTTATAAGGACCAAATGACTTATGTATTTATGCTAGAAGTAATTAGCATGATATATGTGATTTATACCACATAAATGTGTATGAGGAGTTGTTGTTTTCAATTAAAGTCAGAATAAAAACAAATGCAGGATCAAATAAGAATTTCTATATCTTATAATCATTCCCAGCAAACAATATAGTGAGACAGATTTCTTACATCACATGATTATGTATGATAGTGTACCTGATTAAATGATGATAATAGCTAGAGAGAAAACACAAGAAGTTTACAAATTCTTTAAACTTTAAAAAAAAAAGAATGAATAAAGGATCACATGCATATGGCATGAATAAAATGGAGACATGAAAATAGCATGCAGTGTTTAAAATGTTTGATTCCCGAAATAACCAATTAAAGTAACCTAACGTGTGCATTTCCAATTTAGGACCACACAGGAATGTGATATGTACATGAACATCTAAGGGTATCAGGGGAATTACCCATTTTCTTAAAACCTAGAATGATTTTATAAATAACTGCACATAACCATATCCATCACTCTCTCGGGATCAAAACAAAAATAAAGTAAACTAGGAGAAACATTAGCTTGAGACTTTGGAGGATTTGCTGTTCAAGGGATTAAGACAGTAAAAGAAAAACACTAGGTGAGCATTAATCCTTTTTTATGCTATGGCACTAAGTCCTCTGGTAGGCAGCCTATAATGTTATGATTCATTTAAAAGAAAAAGATCCTTGAAATGATTTATTATGGGTGAGATGGATGTTTGGTTGTGTATTCTTGTTTGGTTGTGCTTTATTGTTTGGAGTTTTTAAATCTATATGTGGGTTTTTCAAAGACAAAATGGTTTGGGCACTTTTGTTCTGCTTTACTATTATGAAATATGGATCTACATTATTTAGGGAATAGGCAGCAAGACAGTGATCTAGCTTATGTCTATTTCTTAGATAATGAAGCATGAAGCTCAATATTCATATCACAAGTCAGAAGAGAATTTCTGGGTTTTTTTTGAGGGACTTCCTTAATAAAACCCTTATCCATTTATTCACAATAATATAGCAGGATCATGATGCTCAAATTATTTTTAGGAAGACCAAAGGAATGTTGTATTTCCTGTAATAAGGCTAATAAATAAAAATCATGGGGTTGAACCAGAAAGTATACAAGTAGTTATATCTTTCTGAAATATGAATGAATGAAAGAGAAACTAAATTGGTCACTTGGGAGTTAGTCAATGATCTGCTTGCTTCAGGTGGGAGCAAGTATATGCATGGTGCAACTGTACCCTGAGGCCTTTGTGTGTTGGAATAAATTAAGTAACCTGGGAGTTTCCTTCACAATGCATACATAGTGTTCATTTGACAAGGAGATGTAGACCATAAAATAAATAAGGAATGGGATTTATAAATTTGGGTTATGAATATCTAGACAGGGAGTTAAATTAATCAGGATTAATGTGATGTTCTGATTAATTGCTGGGTGAGATTGGGAGAATAAAATCTGAGTTTATTTATCTAGAAATGGAAGTATGAATATGTGTATAAAATTTTGATTAATGTTCATACCAGTATAAACTGACCCTTTTGGTTGCCCTTGCAATCATCTGGGTGTCTCAAAAATTCTTTGGGGCAGCTAAATGAATTGCTTGCAGGAAATTGAAGTTGGCTTGATGAGTGAAGAAGGCATTAGCTGGTAGTATAAATAAAAGAGACTTGTTTTAAATTTGCAGATGCTTGTAATGATGTTAATAGTCAGATCACATGTGGTAGTTGGAGTTAATTGTAGGGAGTTTTTTTTGAGTATTTGGATTAAAACTTGTACTTAAGTAAAACTTATTTTAAATGATTTTTGATGGAGTTTGATTACCTATTGATTTTATGATTATCTGATTTGGAGAAATAAAGGGGATGGACATAACACATAAATATAAAATGTGTATGTGATGATCTCTGGTTTTATTGCCTGAGCTTATTATATAATTTTTGAAAAAAAAATGATGGAGTTGACAAGATTTGGATAAGAAATATTCAAGTGGAATAAATGTATGCATGGCAGATAATTGATACTGATTTGTGCATATATTCTGATGAGTCTATAACATTGAATTAATGTACCTGATTTCAAGATAAAAAAAAGATTATAAAAGAAACAAACCTGGAAGCATTTTGTGTTTTTGGTTGTTAGCATAAATGGATGAATTCTCAGGAATATACATAAGAAAGAAATATGCTGGTGTTAGGAGAAGCTTTTGAAGAAGTTTATTTGAGAAACATGGGTCTGAAAGTGGTAAATAAGGGACTATGGCCGGCCTAGATGGCTGTGGGTCAAACTCTTAGAGCTTGGAACCACTTCATTTCAATTAATGAAGTGTAAGTGCTTCCGGGACAAAACAAAGAAAACACCAAGCAGCCCTTAAATAACACCAAGCATTTCCAGTAAAACACCAAGCATTTAAGTCTGCACCATGTTAAACTTAAAAATGCAATCTAACTTCAATTGTTTAATTTGAAATGGTGATTAGGAAATCAACTCTTAATGTTCATAACCGCAAGTAGGATCTTAAAATGATTTCATGCGTGAGCTTAATAACTATCACAAGAACAATTAAATGCTAATAGGTTTATTTAGGCAGGAAGTCTAGAAAACCAAGAAAAGGAGTAGAAAGATGCACTGTGCATGTTTATATCACACATGTAAGTATTCTAGGTGTTAAAGATCTACTTCATATAGTAGAATAAAACTTAGAAAAGAAATAAATGGCTATGTCAATAACTTGTATGGTATTTTGATTTCTGTTTGATTTAAATTCCCTCTGATAAAAAAAAACAATTGTATATCATCAAATATATAATTGTCTTAAAGTGTTTTATGAACTGATATGAATATATTGGTAATCCAGGGTCTTGGGAAAAATATAATTGGGAATTATCTAAATATTCAAATATAGAAAAAAAAATCAATGTGTTTTAGAGTGAGGGTCACCACAGTTGGTATCAGAGCTATGTTTTAAATAACATAGTAAATGTTGTTGTATGAATATGGATGTTTGAATGCATTGTTTGAATTATTGGTGTTGAATGCTTTTGATTTATGTTAAAAAAATATATGTGAGTGCATGTGATACATGCACAGTGTGCACAGGAATAAAAAATGAACAAAGTAAAGACACCAAGAATGATGGGGGTAAATTAAACTAACATAAAAATCACATTTATAGCATTATGGTAGGACCAAGGCATCACACAGGTGCAGGATCATCACGTGAGCCACCTGTGATGAGCATGGAGGATTTTGTGAGAGCTTTAAGGGATGGAATGGCACCAAGGCAAGACAATCCTCATGAGGAACTCTCCAAACTGCTTAAGACATGTACTACTTTGGGAGGAAAGGATTTTGAAGGCACTGAAGGAGCTATAGGTGTCCAAACTTGGATAAGAACTATGGAGAGGGTCTTCACAGATATGCAAATCAATGACCAAAGGAAGAGACAGATAGCTTCAAGGAAATTGAAGGGGGTTGCACTGGATTGGTGGGAGGTTGTGACAGCAGGAAGACAAGAGGATACCATCACTTGGAATAATTTCAAGGACATGCTTGAGGCCAGATTTGTCCCAGCATCTGCCAAGGCCACACTGCTTGAAGACTTTATTAGGTTAAGGCAAGGAGGCATGAGTGTAAATGAATACACTCAGAAGTTTGAAGCATTATCCAAGTATGGAATGGTGTTAATAGGGAATGAAGAAGCAAAGAATGCAAGGTACATTCAAGGCTTGAACCCTAGTCTGTCAAGGGCAATGTTGCCATACAAGGACAAAACCTTTGATCAAGTAATTGATCTAACTCTCTCATTTGAGAAACATGACACCTCAAGGGAGAAATTCAGGAATATGAAGTTCAATAAGAAGAAGGGTGGTCAGAACAAAGTGCAACCTTATGACAAGAGATATGCAAGTAAAGGAGTTAAGAAAGGGGAAGGAGCAATAGCACCTGAAAGCAAGAAATCCACTCATTGTTTTAATTGTGGAAAAGCTGGACATTATAGTAACCAATGCCCTGACCCTAAAATACCTAGAGGAGGCTGCTATAATTGTGGAAAGATGGGTCATCTCAAGAAGGATTGCCCAGAGACCAATAGGGGAACATCAAGGGTAGGAGCTTTGGCAGCAAGCAACACTGGGAATGTTGGGCAACTTGAAGTTATAATTCTAATTAATACCCAACCAATATCAGAAATATATGACACTGGTGCCTCACATTCACTAATATCTTTGGAAATTGTAAAGAAGTTAACACTTGCTTGTGTTTTTATTGAGCAACCCTTAACTGTACACAGCCCCATAGGGAGTCATTGTATATTAGGAATGAAGTGTGTGGGTCTGAAATTAATTATAGGGGGTTATGGCTTTGATTCAGATCTATATACTTTAAATTATCCTGGTATTAGGATTATTTTGGGGGTAGATTGGTTAATGAAAAATAAAGCAATTTTAAATTTAGAAAACCTTACTATTTCTTTGGAGACAAATGAAGGCAAAAGAATCACAGTTCTAAGTGAAACAGCAAAGAACACATGTTTTAATAAAATCTGGAGTATTAATGAAGTCCAAAAGGAATTAAAAATAGAGGAAATTCCGGTAGTTAATGAATTTATAGATGTGTTTGGAGAAGTGAGAGGAATTCCTCAGAATAGACTAGTAGAATTTAAAATAAAGTTAATGCCAAGAACAAATCCAATCATTAAGAAGCCTTATAGGATGGGTCCAAAAGAGTTAGTAGAATTAAAACATCAACTAGAAGAATTAGAAGAGAAAGGATTCATAAGATCAAGTAGTTCCAGTTGGGGTTCCCCGGTGCTCTTTGTCAAGAAACATGATGGAACAATGAGGTTGTGTGTAGACTATAGGGATTTAAACAAGGTAACCATTAAAAATAAGTACCCACTGCCTAGAATAGATGACCTATTTGATCAATTGCATGAGCCTAAAATATTTTCAAGGTTAGATTTAGCCTCTGGATTTCACCAAATGAAAGTTGCAGAGGAAAGCATTGAGTACACAGCCTTTAACACAAGATATGGCCTTTATGAATTTCTAGTAATGCCATTTGGCTTGACCAATGCTCCCTCCTATTTTGTAGACTTGATGAATAGAATTTTTAGAGACTTTTTGGATAAGTTTGTCTTGGTATTTATAGATGACATATTAATTTATTCAAAAACAGAAAATGATCATGCCATGCACCTACATTTAGTATTATCCAGGCTTAGAGAACATGAATTAAAAGCCAAGTATTCAAAGTGTACATTTTGGCAACATGAAGTGAAATTCTTAGGACACATAGTGTCACAGCAAGGGGTGAGTCTGGATCCAAGCAAGGTCATTGCAGTTCAATCATGGAGTAGACCCAAAACAGTGACTGAGGTGAGGTCATTCTTAGGTTTCACATGGTACTATAGGAGGTTCATCAAGGATTTTTCAAGAATAGCCGCACCAATGACCAAGCTAACAAAGAAGAACCAACCATATGTGTGGACTGAGCAGTGTGAACAAGCTTTTGAGAAGTTGAAACAAGCACTAGTGGAAGCTCCTGTCCTACAAATCCCAGAAGCAAATGAAGGAATGGTTGTATATACTGATGCTAGTGGGTCTGGGTTAGGCGCAGTGCTTATGCAACATGGCAAGGTGGTGGCATATGCATCAAGACAGCTTAAACCCAATGAAACCAAATATGCAACTCATGATCTAGAATTAGCTGCAATAGTGTTTGCATTAAAACTTTGGAGGCATTATTTGCTTGGAGCAAAATTTGAATTATTCACAGATCATCAAGCATTGAAATATTTATTTTCTCAAAAAGATTTAAATATGAGGCAAGCAAGGTGGTTGGAGTTTCTAGCTGCATATGATTTAGATATTTTGTACACCCCTGGAAAAGCCAATAAGGTGGCAGATGCCTTGAGTAGGCATCTAGTTAGGTTAGCAAGTCTAATGATTGATGAATTTAAAAACCTTGTAATGCTTGGGGAGGCAGATATATATAGCAAGAATGAGAAGAATTTTAGAAAACATGATGATATGGTGGAGTATGGTACACTGGGAATAATCACAGTGAAGTCTAATCTTGTGTAGAAAATTGGTGGCATGCAAGATCAAGATCAAAGTCTAAAGGAGAAGAAAGAAATGTTATTAAATAACATTGAGTCAGAGAATTTTAAAATAGATTCCCAGGGTTATTTGAGGAAAAATGATAAGCTTTGTGTACCAGACATTGCAGAGTTGAAGGAAGAAATCATGAATGAGCATCACAAGACCAAGTACACCATACACCCTGGTGGTACTAAAATGTATCATGATTTAAAAAGAAGCTACTGGTGGCCAGGAATGAAGCAAGCAGTGGCAAGATATGTGGCAAAGTGTTTCACATGTCAACAAATTAAAGCAGACTACCAAAAGCCCTCTGGCATGTTGCAATCTTTGGAGGTACCTCAGTGGAAATGGGAAAGTATTTCCATGGATTTTGTGGATGGTTTGCCTAGAACTAAGAAAGGCAATGATAGTATATGGGTAATTGTTGATAGACTAACCAAATCAGCTCACTTTGTCCATGTCAGGTCAGATAGAAATGCATCTAGGCTTGCACAATTATTTATTAAGGAAGTGGTGAGGCTACATGGTATACCCAAGACTATTGTAAGTGATAGAGACACTTTGTTCACCTCAAGATTTTGGGAGAGCTTCCAAGAAGCAATGGGAACACAACTTTGTTTAAGCACTGCCTACCATCCTCAAAGTGATGGGCAAACAGAGATAATGAATAAAATATTGGAAGATTTACTTAGAGCATGTGTGCTTGATTTTGGGGGTAATTGGGAGGATCATATCCACCTGGCAGAATTCACTTACAACAATAGCTATCAATCAACAATAGGAATGGCTCCCTTTGATGCCTTGTATGGGAGACCCTGCATGTCTCCTGCCTGTTGGTTGGAAGCAGGAGAGGGTGTAATATTGGGGCCAGATCATGTTAAAGAAACTTCCAACATGATTGAATTAGTTAGGCATAGAATGAAGGCAGCACAATCAAGACAAAAGTCTTATGCAGATAGAAAGAGAAAGCCAATGGAGTTTGAAGTAGGAGAGCATGTTTTTCTGAAGGTATCACCAATGAAGAAGGTGTTCAGGTTTGGGAAATCTGGTAAGCTATCACCAAGATTTGTAGGACCATATGAAATTATGCAAAGAATCGGTGCTATGGCCTACAGACTTAAGTTATTTGAGGAGTTGAGTGGTGTGCATCCAGTGTTTCATGTTTCTCAATTGAGAAAATGGGTGCATGATGAAGGGGCAATTCTGGAGTCACCTACTCAAATTCAAGTCCAAAAGAATTTGGTTTATACAAATGAACCAGTAGGGATAGTTGCCAAGGAAGAGAAAAAGTTGAGGAACAAGGTGATCAAACTGGTAAAAATTCAATGGAGCTTGGACATTAATGATTGTACATGGGAGGTTGAAGATAAAATGAGGGCTAAATACCCCAATTTGTTTACTAATGGAGAGGTATGTTTAAGCAGCTTATGATGATTTTTCTATCTTATATATTGTTTGCTTTCATAAAATGTGAGTATGGGGTTATGGAGTTAAAACAGGCTATAGATTAGTGCTTTTAATTGGAGAAATTAGGTGAAATTATGGGGACATAATTCCTTTAAGGGGGAGGGTATGTAATGACCCTAAAAATGAAAGTTATATTTACTTTGAGAATTTCTGAAGAAAAAAAAAGTAGAGAAATATATATATATATACATATATATATATATTAAATGACATATTAAAATGGAAAAGCTTGTTAATAAATTAAATATGCATGGGAGTTCTGCTGGACAAAAATGCAAGGGGTTAAGGTGATTAAAAATTGGGATTTAAAATAAATATAGTTTCATGCCTAAAGAATTACATAAATACATATATTTAATATATGACAAGTTTCCTGTTTTATCTAAAAATAAAATAAAATAGAGTTTTATAAGGACCAAATGACTTATGTATTTATGCTAGAAGTAATTAGCATGATATATGTGATTTATACCACACAAATGTGTATGAGGAGTTGTTGTTTTCAATTAAAGTCAGAATAAAAACAAATGCAAGATCAAATAAGAATTTCTATATCTTATAATCATTCCCAGCAAACAATATAGTGAGACAGATTTCTTACATCACATGATTATGTATGATAGTGTACCTGATTAAATGGAGATAATAGCTAGAGAGAAAACACAAGAAGTTTACAAATTCTTTAAACTTAAAAAAAAGAATGAATAAAGGATCACATGCATATGGCATGAATAAAATGGAGACATGAAAATAGCATGCAGTGTTTAAAATGTTTGATTCCCGAAATAACCAATTAAAGTAACCTAACGTGTGCATTTCCAATTTAGGACCACACAGGAATGTGATATGTACATGAACATCTAAGGGTATCAGAGGAATTACCCATTTTCTTAAAACCTAGAATGATTTTATAAATAACTGCACATAACCATATCCATCACTCTCTCGGGATCAAAACAAAAATAAAGTAAACTAGGAGAAACATTAGCTTGAGACTTTGGAGGATTTGCTGTTCAAGGGATTAAGACAGTAAAAGAAAAACACTAGGTGAGCATTAATCCTTTTTATGCTATGGCACTAAGTCCTCTGGTAGGCAGCCTATAATGTTATGATTCATTTAAAAGAAAAAGATCCTTGAAATGATTTATTATGGGTGAGATGGATGTTTGGTTGTGTATTCTTGTTTGGTTGTGCTTTATTGTTTGGAGTTTTTAAATCTATATGTGGGTTTTTCAAAGACAAAATGGCTTGGGCACTTTTGTTCTGCTTTATTATTATGAAGTATGGATCTACATTATTTAGGGAATAGGCAGCAAGACAGTGATCTAGCTTATGCCTATTTCTTAGATAATGAAGCATAAAGCACAATATTCATATCACAAGTCAGAAGAGAATTTCTGGGTTTTTTTTTGAGGGACTTCCTTAATAAAACCCTTATCCATTTATTCACAATAATATAGCAGGATCATGATGCTCAAATTATTTTTAGGAAGACCAAAGGAATGTTGTATTTCCTGTAATAAGGCTAATAAATAAAAATCATGGGGTTGAACCAGAAAGTATACAAGCAGTTATATCTTTCTGAAATATGAATGAATGAAAGAGAAACTAAATTGGTCACTTGGGAGTTAGTCAATGATCTGCTTGCTTCAGGTGGGAGCAAGTATATGCATGGTGCAACTGCAGCCTGAGGCCTTTGTGTGTTGGAATAAATTAAGTAACCTGGGAGTTTCCTTCACAATGCATACATAGTGTTCATTTGACAAGGAGATGTAGACCATAAAATAAATAAGGAATGGGATTTATAAATTTGGGTTATGAATATCTAGACAGGGAGTTAAATTAATCAGGATTAATGTGATGTTCTGATTAATTGCTGGGTGAGATTGGGAGAATAAAATCTGAGTTTATTTATCTAGAAATGGAAGTATGAATATGTGTATAAAATTTTGATTAATGTTCATACCAGTATAAACTGACCCTTTTGGTTGCCCTTGCAATCATCTGGGTGTCTCAAAAATTCTTTGGGACAGCTAAATGAATTGCTTGCAGGAAATTGAAGTTGGCTTGATGAGTGAAGAAGGCATTAGCTGGTAGTATAAATAAAAGAGACTTGTTTTAAATTTGCAGATGCTTGTAATAATGTTAATAGTCAGATCACATGTGGTAGTTGGAGTTAATTGTAGGGAGTTTTTTTTGAGTATTTGGATTAAAACTTGTACTTAAGTAAAACTTATTTTAAATGATTTTTGATGGAGTTTGATTACCTATTGATTTTATGATTATCTGATTTGGAGAAAACAAGGGGATGGACATAACACATAAATATAAAATGTGTATGTGATGATCTATGGTTTTATTGCCTGAGCTTATTATATAATTTTTGAAAAAAAAATGATGGAGTTGACAAGATTTGGATAAGAAATATTCAAGTGGAATAAATGTATGCATGGCAGATAATTGATACTGATTTGTGCATATATTCTGATGAGTCTATAACATTGCATTAATGTACCTGATTTCAAGATAAAAAAAAGATTATAAAAGAAACAAACCTGGAAGCATTTTGTGTTTTTGGTTGTTAGCATAAATGGATGAATTCTCAGGAATATACATAAGGAAGAAATATGCTGGTGTTAGGAGAAGCTTTTGAAGAAGTTTATTTGAGAAACATGGGTCTGAAAGTGGTAAATAAGGGACTATGGCCGGCCTAGATGGCTGTGGGTCAAACTCTTAGAGCTTGGAACCACTTCATTTCAATTAATGAAGTGTAAGTGCTTCCGGGACAAAACAAAGAAAACACCAAGCAGCCCTTAAATAACACCAAGCATTTCCAGTAAAACACCAAGCATTTAAGTCTACACCATGTTAAACTTAAAAATGCAATCTAACTTCAATTGTTTAATTTGAAATGGTGATTAGGAAATCAACTCTTAATGTTCATAACTGCAAGTAGGATCTTAAAATGATTTCATGCATGAGCTTAATAACTGTCACAAGAACA
Source organism: Allium fistulosum (assembly GCA_030737815.1). NCBI lineage: Eukaryota > Viridiplantae > Streptophyta > Magnoliopsida > Asparagales > Amaryllidaceae > Allium > Allium fistulosum. The sequence goes on from CM060904.1 coordinate 1,228,265,333, forward strand.
ATTAAATGCTAATAGGTTTATTTAGGCAGGAAGTCTAGAAAACCAAGAAAAGGAGTAGAAAGATGCACTGTGCATGTCCATATCACACATGTAAGTATTATAGGTGTTAAAGATCTACTTCATATAGTAGAATAAAACTTAGAAAAGAAATAAATGGCTATGTCAATAACTTGTATGGTATTTTGATTTCTGTTTGATTTAAATTCCCTCTGATAAAAAAAAACATTGTATATCATCAAATATATAATTGTCTTAAAGTGTTTTATGAACTGATATGAATATATTGGTAATCCAGGGTCTTGGGAAAAATATAATTGGGAATTATCTAAGTATTCAAATATAGAAAAAAAAATCTATGTGTTTTAGAGTGAGGGTCACCACAAAAATCCGTTCCGCTAAGCGGTGTGGTCTCACTAGATATCCAAATAGTTTGAGATGGTAAATTATTATTCATACCAGGTTTTTTGTCTGACTCGAAGTTTTTGTTTTTCCCTCAAAATCTCGGGTACTCAATTGATTGAGTAGGTTGTGAGCTAAGGTTTCCAGATGTTCCTTTAGACGAATAAAGCTTCCGAGGACATGCAGGAGGCAATATTGTTATTAGAGTTCTTTTAATTCCGCTGTGCGTTTCTTTGTAAAAGAAAAATGTTATCTTTCCTGTCTTTATACTTTGATCTACCAAGGGGGCATATTCATATGTCACTCTTGGCATATTTTGTAATAATTATATGTTATCTGAACGTGGTCTACGAATTGAGATTATGTAATCAATATGGAATATTTTGAAATTTAATGTGTAATTTATTTTGTTGTTTAATTTTTTTTCCATATTCTTGAGTTTCTGTGTATCAATGTATCTAATATCGCCACGTTTGGTCGCCGAGGATTAATAACGATGGATGACTGCAGCATCCGTAGCCGTTTGTTTTGGGTCTCCAAGCAGGGGGGATGTTCTATATGTAAGCAAATTTTGAACATTAAAATATTTGTTTTTGCATCCAAATTTTCCCACACTTCTACTAATAAAAGTATAGCTCAACAAATTTTGCATCCAATTCTTACCATCCAAAATTCTACGTACAATTTCTAACGTCCAAATTAAAAAAAATCAAATTTTCTAAACCTATATTCTTATGTCGAAAAATGGTTTAGATGGAGAATTTCATATTTCTATCCTTTTCTTATGTATCCATTTTTCACAGTACTTTGGAACCCTCTCTTATGCCCCCAATTCTTTTTCCACTTTTTCAAGTACTGTCCACATAAGAAATTTTACTTTTTTAATTTTTTGATTTTCAAAACAGAGTTATTTAAAACAGGTTTTTTTTCCACTTATTGACAAGGTATGAAAAAAGAAATCCCAAGGCTAAAACAGTTTTTTCTCTTATCACTGACAACCTTTTATTTTACTGTCACTTCTGGTGCACAATAAAATTCATGCTTGCTGACCCGTCGATTTTTTCCTATGCTAAGCTTGTGACATTTCAAAAAAAAATCCCTTTTCTTTGTTCAAAATCATTTTCAATTAAATTTTTAGAAATGGTTAGGAAATCTGAAAAAAAAGCTTAATTTTTTTCAAAACTTTTATGAAAACATTTTCTATTAAAAATTAAAGATTTCAGAACAAATTTGTATTTAAAAGTATTTGTTTTTATCTTTTCAAAACAAAATAAGCCACATCCAACGCAGTCGGAATTTAGTCAATGAGTTAACATCCATGATCGTCTCTTTTCTACTATTATAACGACCCGATATTTTAAACCATTCGCATCCATTATAAGTGTATAGGTAGACACTCATGCCGGAGTTGAATTGCTCAAAATACCGCGTTGTTAATTTAAATTTGGCAAAACTGAACATATACAGTAAATAAATAATCACAGATCACAGACACAGAGTAATAATTGCAGCGGAAATAAAAGAGATAGTAGTTCATGAAGCTACTATATAAATGTATAAGTTACATCAGAGTTAGAACAGATACAACAGAAAAGTAATACGATACATCAGATACAAATCAGGATACATCACTGGAATCATCGAATACTGAAAGCAGAATAGATGGCTGGATCTTCAAGCAAAGCTCCAACTCCAAAGGTGAGTCTCGAATACTGGTACACTCAGTCTGACCCGAGCATATAGCAAAAACACAAGACACTCGAGTCAGGATTAACATTCTTATATTAATAAATCCAACTCAAGTGAAATAGCAATTGAAATACAAGTAACTCAAAGGATGTTTGGAATAACCATCCTTTAAGGATCCGTTAAACTATCTACTAGGTAGTAGTGTACGATAAGTAGATAATGTCTATCAGTAATAATAAGATATCAAAATAGCGTTAAGTCATGGCCCATTCCACCCTTAACACATTTTTATTCCCAAAAGCATATACAAGACCGTAGTTTCCCCAAAACCGAAAGTCACCAGAGGGCAATCCATATACTAAAGGTACAAATCAAAATCGTAGTGGTCGCGCATAAATGGAATACAAGTATGACAAGGCACATGAGGCAATACCCAAGGTAGTGATACTACCGTTCGCCTGATCCGGACTGGTGAGAACGCAACGCCGCAGCGCCTGCAACACCGTGAAACAACACTCCCAAAATCAAGGGTGCACCAATCGACAACAAGTAATAAGTAGTTCGAAGAAGTGTGTCCACTTGAGGTAGCTAATCCTCCATTGGCCCGGCACGGCTCCTGTTTTAGTCATTTCCAATTTGACACAAGTGTCAAGGCTATCCATCATCGTTCACTTTCTTCAGTCAACACGAACACCATTCCAACCACTTCATTTTGGATCATCACTTCGCGCATAGTTATTAAAGTGGTTTTCAGTTCAGATAGGGAGTATATCCATTACCGATCCCGGTCTCTTTAATAACTTTCGTAATTATTACACCGATTGGTCATTTAATATATTTCAAAACCAAATCAATTCAATTTCAATCAGAGTTTATAAATCAACAATTCGTTTGTCTTTCTAAACTAATTTCCAAAATTTACGTTTCAAAACTTCAATTTACCATTTCAAAATCTTATAATTCAATTTCAATATCTATTTAAAACCATTCAAATATTGATTCAAGTTCATATAAGTTTCATTCCGAAATCATTTAAACAAATTTTACTTAACATTCAAATCAATTTAAACTCATTTATTGATTCCATTCAATATTCGTTAAGTTACTTTATCATTCAAAACAATTTCTATTAAATTTCCAAATCATTAAATCAATTTCTTAAGTTCAACTTCATTAAATCAAAACTTACAATTTTGAATTAAATTAAATTCGTCAAATCAATTCTTTCAATTACAAGTCTTACCTTAATTCCAAAAATATCACATTTTCATTTCTTGTTAAAGAAATTCAATTTCACTCATTTACTTTCTTAAATAATTTTCCAAAACTTACTTAATAAAGAAACTCAATTTCAATTATTACGAAGTAAAATTCACTTATTCAAAAGTTCAATTTAATTTAATCATTAAATAATTCAATCTTATCTAATTATTAAATAATTCAAAACTTAATTATTAAATAATTTCAAAGTTTAATAATTCCAACTTAATTATAATTTCAAACTTAATTATTAAATCATTTCAAAGTTAATTCAATCATTTCTCAAATTAAACATCGTTCTTTCATCAATTACATTTGTTAATATTCTGTTTCAGGTTATTAAATATTAACACTTTCCTTTCAATAAAAATTCAAATTTTCGACTTCATTTCAAAACCATATTATTTATTCAAATAAAATCTTCGTTTTATTTTTAAATCAAAATATTGACCAATCGGGTTTTTATTTAATTCTCTATATCCAAGGTCAAAGTTTAATTTGGGTATTTATCATTTCAACCCGATTCCAATTCAATTCAAAAATCAAAGCATAACAAAGGGAACTTGCAGTGTGATAACTGGGATGGTGTCAAAGTAAATAAATAAGCAATAACAACAATCAATAACAATCCAATAATCAATTTAAATAATCCCGAAATAACCGTATTTATTCGCATTGTTATTTGTACGAATTAATATAATTATTTCTAGAATCTACACTATCATTTCGCGTAGATTAAAGATTATTACATTACGGTACTTTACTTGTCATCTATTTACAATTTCATACATCATCAATTTAACAACATACATTCAGTGGTTCAAAGTGTAATTAAACAAATCCTACGTGTCAATAAATTTAACAGTTAAAGGGGTCATATTATACAAATGTCAGTTAATCAAATTTAACATTTAACTATCTTATATCAAGTTCAATTGCATACTATTTATCATTTTAACATTAACAATTTTAACGTCCAATATAAACATCAACAATCAATAAATTATCAGCCAAACTGTATTATCATCGCATAAACAATTAACAGATAATGGTGTCAGGTGTCACAGGTGAACTGATACAGGCAATAGCATATATAACAGTGTAATTAACTAACAGTAGTATATTTCAATTGTCGTTTCAATTGAAATAAAATTTAATAAATAAAAGAACGTTAATAGTGAGTGAGTGCTCACCTTTCGAGGCTAGAGAGATTTGACAAAGGAATGAGCTACGAATTCCAAAGCTGGATAGATACGGTTCGATGTAGAAAACAGGCCCGACGGACAAGGCTGATAACAGAAATCGATGAGATAATTAGAATCAACTAGATAGAGACAGAAATATATATATAATATTATTTTCTTGAAATCAATATTTTTCTTAAGTTAAATAATGAAATAAACACACACACACACACATATATATATATAATATATTTAATCACAATACATCAATAACAAAACATACAGCATAATGCTGTTATAAAATGAAACACATGCAAACATTTACAAAATGAAATTCCAACTATATGTACAAATTGCAAATTTGTTATGTATGCAGACCATATTGGTTATGTAAACCGATATATATATATACAGGCTGTCACAATTTTATATTCTAGACTCATGTAAATATAAGCTAACTAAAAATTAATACAATAACAATTACATTTCTAAACAGTTTCACTTTATATAAACTGTTACAACATAATATATACATCTAAATTCTTATACCCGCTTACTTTTATAGCTCACAAAACATATACACTAACTTATATGTATACACAAGAATAATCCTGAAAATGTACATAACAAATCATATAAACTGTTGAAAGTATATATATAAACAGTACTCTTTTATACATACAGTAATTATATAATATAAAATATCTTATGTAAATATCTATCTATACTATAACAGTTGTACATAAAATATAGTATACATAAAGCAAGCACCTCTATACATATATTCGCATTCTTATGTATACTTTATAAATACATTATATATATATATATATAGACTAGTCGACAGTTTTATAACACAATATATACAAGCGAAACAAATATTGCTTCTAGGGTCGGCCCAAATATGATTGTTTAGAGTGGAGCGGGAATTTTGCGTTGAATCCTTTGTATTATGGTGAGTATATGAACAGTGGACCTGGATCGGGTACCAATGGGAGAGTAAAGTGGGCTGGGTTCCATATTATGAGTTCGAGTGACGCTTCTAAGTTTACGGTGAATAGCCTTTTAGGTGGTGGATCTTGGATTGCTGCCGCTGGAGTGCCTTATTCTGCAAGGATATAGTCTGCTATTTGCTATTTTTATATTTTTGTGTATGGTATATGAATTTGTATTATACAGTTGTGGAGTATTTATTAATTTTAAGGCACAGAGGATTGTAACAAAGATGTATATATTTTTGTTCATCGGGATATATTGATAAAATAATAATGGTATCATTATAAAAAAAAATATACAAGCAAAACAGCTCAAAAGCAACATTTCAAAACCTATATACACTAGAACTTAAAGCTTCATATAACTGATATAGATTCAACTTAAAATAGGACTGCCCAAACTATTACTTTTAAAACTGTATAATGCTATAAAACTTTGTAAGATTAAAACTATAAACTACAACTGTAAAATATATATATACCAGTATATATAACTTTACACACATATGAAACTTACGACAAAATATATAAATATACCCACTATAAATCTAACAACACACATATATACACAATCTAATATAATATATAAGATATATATATAATACCTTTATATATAAAAGAGAGGACAAGAGTTGTTAGGACTGCTCGAGCTCGGGTGATGCGAAGAACAACGGAGGAAGCAAGGTGGTGCATTGGAAGGAGGGAGGCTGGGAGGAGCGCGGAAGAAAGATGATCAGCTCGGCCAGAGAGTGGCGGGGACAAGGCTGCCATGCGCTCGGCTGGGCGAATGGAGAGTGCATGGAAACAGTGGTCGCAAGGTGGGCCGTGCAGGCGGCGAGCTCGGGGGTGGTTGATGACATGGAGCTGTCGTGGGGGGTTGTGATCGGGAAAAACTGCGGGGTCAGGGAGCATAAACGTGGAGTCTCAGATGGGTGTAGTTGTGGTGGGAGAACTTGACGAGCGGTTGGGTGAAAAGGTAGTGGCGTATCAAGGAGCAAGGGGAGGAAGGGTGGAGAGGCGTCGAATATGAACATGAATGGGTTAGAAAAATGGCACCAAGGAAGAAGACGTGACTTGATATATTGTTTATATTAATATAACTTCAAACCAGTTAGAAAAGCGAAGAGGCAAATAAAATAAATGAACCACAACAGACAACGAAATAATAAACATATTAGTAACAATAGGAATAGTAATAATCAAACATTCCTTTTGGGAATATAAAAAGGCAGTGACCATTGGATTACACGGTAGATAAACGAATAGTTATTGGGAAATCAAATAGACGTAAACGGGCACCGGTACAGTTGACTGTTACGCAGATTTCGCTGCGTATCGAGCACCGAAATGTATAAATGAATATACCGTGGAGATCAGAATGACGAGACGATCAAAACGGTATACAGATGTTAGTGGTACGATCGAATTATAAAAATTCGAAATTTTCTACTGACGGAAAATGCAAGAAAAATGCTGAAAAATAAGATCGACGGAGCCAAAGATGTCCGAATTTGGAAAAACGACAAACTGACACCTTGCTCAGAAGATGGTTTAGAATTTTTCTATGTAAAAAATATTTAGGTTTCAGAAACATTTTATTTTCATCGGTTTTTAACTGATTAATTTGAAGTGAATTTACGCGCGAAATCAAATTTCATATTTTCGGACGAAAATTTACCAGTTGCTATGTTTAACTAGACGTATTCCAAATATCAAATTTATATTTCAAAATTTTATCGTTTAAAATTTCACAAAATTTCAACTAATTACGTTATTAAAATAGTTGAAATTTACGGGTCGTTACACTCTCCCCCACTCAAAACTTTTCGTCCCCGAAAAGGAACGAGGTAGGAGAATAGAACAACCAGAAAGAAAAACAGATTTGAAATACAAAATAACAGTTAATTTAAACCATATAAATTCAAATTTTAATTAATTGATTTTCAATAATTGATTTAATCCATTTGATTTCACTAAAAATCAATCTCAACTATTTCTAAATTCATTATCTTATTATCCCATTTTCTTAAATTTACAATTCTAAATCCATAAATTTGAATAGTCTTTTATTATAATCATATTTTCCTCAACAATTTTAAATTCTTCTTTATTCCAATTACTGTTAAATTTATTCTACTTAATATATCTACTCACATATATTTAACCCATATAAATTAATTTAAAACATAAAAGTTTCGAATTAAATTAATTTACATCTATTAATTCCTTTTAAATTCAAGGTATTTTCATAGGTTGATCAAATTTCAATTTATTAATTCTTTGAAAACAAATTTATTTCATTATTAACTGAGTTTACTTATTATCCTATCTACCTCTATTAACATCTTTATAATCAAAATCTAGTGTATAACATTTATTATAGACACTCAAATTTTATTTATAAATTCAATTTATATTTTCCAATTACATATTCAACTTCTGAATGATTTAGGTAAGTTGTATTAGAATGCAGTTGAACAATATACAAATAAAATTTTCCCAATTCAATTATTCAAGTTTAAATATTTATTCCAAATTTTGGTTTTATTTATAATTAAAATCATCCTTTAACAAAATTTAAGAATTAGATTTCCGATTAACTTTAAACAATTTAGAGTTATATATAATATATTTATATCAATCAAATTAAATTTTAAAATAAGATACCTATATATATATAAATCAAATTATACTGAAGAAATTCAAATCAAAATATTTTTCAAAACAAAACCGTAGCAAAGCTACAGAATAGTATCTCCGCTTCGAAACTCGAAAATGAATGTCGATGATGCGGCCGCCATCACCGAAATTATTTTCCAGCGACAAAGAGAAGAGCACTGATTTCAACATTTTAAAATTCTTTGGAAACAATTTCTGTTCGGAAATATTTCAAATAATATACATTTTAAAACTTTAAAAATCCAAGTTTGAAATCACCGGAAACTAAATTCTCAAATTTCTGAATTAAATTCATTTCAAATTCCAAATCAATTTATAAACCGTATTTATAAATTTATTTAGAACAATAAATGATAACCAAATATTATCATTTCAAACAAACAATTTAATTTACCTATTAAATTCCAGAAAATTTTTACTTATATTTTCACAATATAATCAAACAAATTTATTTCATTTTCCAAATTTGAAAATAATATTTTAAATACACTTCCTCGCTCGACTATATAAGAATAGATTTCAAAGCAAAGACAGAGATTCAAATTTTGATGGACTCAAATCAAAGAGAAATTTGATTCGAAAATAAGTTTGAAACAGAAGATAAGATAATTCGATTACCACAATCGGTAGATGGATGAGTTTATTTAATTCACGGGCAACCTTAACCGGGTCGACCGTAACTTGAAAAATAAGATCGGTGTAGAATTCCGAGGTAAATCAACACTCGATCTCAAGAGATGAAATTCAGGTATAGCAGGGAATAGATAGCATCGTAAACCGAGGATACAGAAATCTCCGGTAAATCGATGCCTATTATAAAGGAGTTTTGCTCCTTTATGAATCATTCGAAGATTGGCGAGACCGCCGATCTATTATAGATATCATTCAAAATGGAGTTATGGGGTGCTCCAGAATTGAAAGAAGACGAATAGTGAGGGACACGAATGAATTTCGGAACCGAGGAGAACGTTCCAAAATTCAAAGGAATCGAGTCAAAGGAAGAGATTGAAACTCGAATGAGAGTGATTCTGTAAATATATTTACCCTATATGTTAAGTTTTGCCTAGAGCTACCAAAGCTCTGATACCAACTATAACGACCCGATATTTTAAACCATTCGCATCCATTATAAGTGTATAGGTAGACACTCATGCCGGAGTTGAATTGCTCAAAATACCGCGTTGTTAATTTAAATTTGGCAAAACTGAACATATACAGTAAATAAATAATCACAGATCATAGACACAGAGTAATAATTGCAGCGGAAATAAAAGAGATAGTAGTTCATGAAGCTACTATATAAATGTATAAGTTACATCAGAGTTAGAACAGATACAACGGAAGAGTAATACGATACATCAGATACAAATCAGGATACATCACTGGAATCATCGAATACTGAAAGCAGAATAGATGGCTGGATCTTCAAGCAAAGCTCCAACTCCAAAGGTGAGTCTCGAATACTGGTACACTCAGTCTGACCCGAGCGTAAAGCAAAAACACAAGACACTCGAGTCAGGATTAACATTCTTATATTAATAAATCCAACTCAAGTGAAATAGCAATTGAAATACAAGTAACTCAAAGGATGTTTGGAATAACCATCCTTTAAGGATCCGTTAAACTATCTACTAGGTAGTAGTGTACGATAAGTAGATAATGTCTATCAGTAATAATAAGATATCAAAATAGTGTTAAGTCATGGCCCATTCCACCCTTAACACATTTTTATTCCCAAAAGCATATACAAGACCGTAGTTTCCCCAAAATCGGAAGTCACCAGAGGGCAATCCATATACTAAAGGTACAAATCAAAATCGTAGTGGTCGCGCATAAATGGAATACAAGTATGACAAGGCACATGAGGCAATACCCAAGGTAGTGATACTACCGTTCGCCTGATCCGGACTGGTGAGAACGCAACGCCGCAGCGCCCGCAACACCGTGAAACAACACTCCCAAAATCAAGGGTGCACCAATCGACAACAAGTAATAAGTAGTTCAAAGAAGTGTGTCCACTTGAGGTAGCTAATTCTCCATTGGCCCGGCACAGCTCCTGTTTTAGTCATTTCCAATTTGACACAAGTGTCAAGGCTATCCATCATCGTTCACTTTCTTCAGTCAACACGAACACCATTCCAACCACTTCATTTTGGATCATCACTTCGCGCATAGTTATTAAAGTGGTTTTCAGTTCAGATAGGGAGTATATCCATTACCGATCCCGGTCTCTTTAATAACTTTCGTAATTATTACACCGATTGGTCGTTTAATATATTTCAAAACCAAATCAATTCAATTTCAATCAGAGTTTATAAATCAACAATTCGTTTGTCTTTCTAAACCAATTTCCAAAATTTACGTTTCAAAACTTCAATTTACCATTTCAAAATCTTATAATTCAATTTCAATATCTATTTAAAACCATTCAAATATTGATTCAAGTTCATATAAGTTTCATTCCGAAATCATTTAAACAAATTTTACTTAACATTCAAATCAATTTAAACTCATTTATCGATTCCATTCAATATTCGTTAAGTTACTTTATCATTCAAAACAATTTCTATTAAATTTCCAAATCATTAAATCAATTTCTTAAGTTCAACTTCATTAAATCAAAACTTACAATTTTGAATTAAATTAAATTCGTCAAATCAATTCTTTCAATTACAAGTCTTACCTTAATTCCAAAAATATCACATTTTCATTTCTTGTTAAAGAAATTCAATTTCACTCATTTACTTTCTTAAATAATTTTCCAAAACTTACTTAATAAAGAAACTCAATTTCAATTCTTACGAAGTAAAATTCACTTATTCAAAAGTTCAATTTAATTTAATCATTAAATAATTCAATCTTATCTAATTATTAAATAATTCAAAACTTAATTATTAAATAATTTCAAAGTTTAATAATTCCAACTTAATTATAATTTCAAACTTAATTATTAAATCATTTCAAAGTTAATTCAATCATTTCTCAAATTAAACATCGTTCTTTCATCAATTACATTTGTTAATATTCTGTTTCAGGTTATTAAATATTAACACTTTCCTTTCAATAAAAATTCAAATTTTCGACTTCATTTCAAAACCATATTATTTATTCAAATAAAATCTTCGTTTTATTTTTAAATCAAAATATTGACCAATCGGGTTTTTATTTAATTCTCTATATCCAAGGTCAAAGTTTAATTTGGGTATTTATCATTTCAACCCGATTCCAATTCAATTCAAAAATCAAAGCATAACAAAGGGAACTTGCAGTGTGATAACTGGGATGGTGTCAAAGTAAATAAATAAGCAATAACAACAATCAATAACAATCCAATAATCAATTTAAATAATCCCGAAATAACCGTATTTATTCGCATTGTTATTTGTACGAATTAATATAATTATTTCTAGAATCTACACTATCATTTCGCGTAGATTAAAGATTATTACATTACGGTTCTTTACTTGTCATCTATTTACAATTTCATACATCATCAATTTAACAACATACATTCAGTGGTTCAAAGTGTAATTAAACAAATCCTACGTGTCAATAAATTTAACAGTTAAAGGGGTCATATTATACAAATGTCAGTTAATCAAATTTAACATTTAACTATCTTATATCAATTCAATTGCATACTATTTATCATTTTAACATTAACAATTTTAACGTCCAATATAAACATCAACAATCAATAAATTATCAGCCAAACTGTATTATCATCGCATAAACAATTAACAGATAATGGTGTCAGGTGTCACAGGTGAACTGATACAGGCAATAGCATATATAACAGTGTAATTAACTAACAGCAGTATATTTCAATTGTCGTTTCAATTGAAATAAAATTTAATAAATAAAAGAACGTTAATCGTGAGTGAGTGCTCACCTTTCGAGGCTAGAGAGATTTGACAAAGGAATGAGCTACGAATTCCAAAGCTGGATAGATACGGTTCGATGTAGAAAACAGGCCCGACGGACAAGGCTGATAACAGAAATCGATGAGATAATTAGAATCAACTAGATAGAGACAGAAATATATATATAATATTATTTTCTTGAAATCAATATTTTTCTTAAGTTAAATAATGAAATAAACACACACACACACATATATATATATATATAATATATTTAATCACAATACATCAATAACAAAACATACAGCATAATGCTGTTATAAAATGAAACACATGCAAACATTTACAAAATGAAATTCCAACTATATGTACAAATTGCAGATTTGTTATGTATGCAGACCATATTGGTTATGTAAACCGATATATATATACAGTCTGTCACAATTTTATATTCTAGACTCATGTAAATATAAGCTAACTAAAAATTAATACAATAACAATTACATTTCTAAACAGTTTCACTTTATATAAACTGTTACAACATAATATATACATCTAAATTCTTATACCCGCTTACTTTTATAGCTCACAAAACATATACACTAACTTATATGTATACACAAGAATAATCCTGAAAATGTACATAACAAATCATATAAACTGTTGAAAGTATATATATATAAACAGTACTCTTTTATACATACAGTAATTATATAATATAAAATATCTTATGTAAATATCTATCTATACTATAACAGTTGTACATAAAATATAGTATACATAAAGCAAGTACCTCTATACATATATTCGCATTCTTATGTATACTTTATAAATACATTATATATATATATATAGACTAGTCGACAGTTTTATAACACAATATATACAAGCGAAACAAATATTGCTTCCAGGGTCGGCCCAAATACGATTGTATAGAGTGGAGCGGGAATTTTGCGTTGAATCCTTTGTATTATGGTGAGTATATGAACAGTGGACCTGGATCGGGTACCAGTGGGAGAGTAAAGTGGGCTGGGTTCCATATTATGAGTTCGAGTGACGCTGCTAAGTTTATGGTGAATAGCCTTTTAGGTGGTGGATCTTGGATTGCTGCCGCTGGAGTGCCTTATTCTGCAGAGATATAGTCTGCTATTTGCTATTTTTATATTTTTGTGTATGGTATATGAATTTGTATTATACAGTTGTGGAGTATTTCTTAATTTTAAGGCACAGAGGATTGTAACAAAGATGTATATATTTTTGTTCATCGGGATATATTGATAAAATAATAATGGTATCATTATAAAAAAATATATACAAGCAAAACAGCTCAAAAGCAACATTTCAAAACCTATATACACTAGAACTTAAAGCTTCATATAACTGATATAGATTCAACTTAAAATAGGACTGCCCAAACTATTACTTTTAAAACTGTATAATGCTATAAAACTTTGTAAGATTAAAACTATAAACTACAACTGTAAAATATATATATACCAGTATATATAACTTTACACACATATGAAACTTACGACAAAATATATAAATATACCCACTATAAATCTAACAACACACATATATACACAATCTAATATAATATATAAGATATATATATAATACCTTTATATATAAAAGAGAGGACAAGAGTTGTTAGGACTGCTCGAGCTCGGGTGATGCGAAGAACAACGGAGGAAGCAAGGTGGTGCATTGGAAGGAGGGAGGCTGGGAGGAGCGCGGAAGAAAGATGATCAGCTCGGCCAGAGAGTGGCGGGGACAAGGCTGCCATGCGCTCGGCTGGGCGAATGGAGAGTGCATGGAAACAGTGGTCGCAAGGTGGGCCGTGCAGGCGGCGAGCTCGGGGGTGGTTGATGACGTGGAGCTGTCGTGGGGGGTTGTGATCGGGAAAAACTGCGGGGTCAGGGAGCATAAACGTGGAGTCTCAGATGGGTGTAGTTGTGGTGGGAGAACTTGACGAGCGGTTGGGTGAAAAGGTAGTGGCGTATCAAGGAGCAAGGGGAGGAAGGGTGGAGAGGCGTCGAATATGAACAGGAATGGGTTAGAAAAATGGCACCAGGGAAGAAGACGTGACTTGATATATTGTTTATATTAATATAACTTCAAACCAGTTAGAAAAGCGAAGAGGCAAATAAAATAAATGAACCACAGCAGACAACGAAATAATAAACATATTAGTAACAATAGGAATAGTAATAGTCAAACATTCCTTTTGGGAATATAAAAAGGCAGTGACCATTGGATTACACGGTAGATAAACGAATAGTCATTGGGAAATCAAATAGACGTAAACGGGCACCAGTACAGCTGACTGTTACGCAGATTTCGCTGCGTATCGAGCACCGAAATGTATAAATGAATATACCGTGGAGATCAGAATGACGAGACGATCAAAACGGTATACAGATGTCAGTGGTACGATCGAATTATAAAAATTCGAAATTTTCTACTGACGGAAAATGCAAGAAAAATGCTGAAAATAAGATCGACGGAGCCAAAGATGTCCGAATTTGGAAAAACGACAAACTGACACCTTGCTCAGAAGATGTTTTAGAATTTTTCTATGTAAAAAATATTTAGGTTTCGGAAACATTTTATTTTCATCGCTTTTTAACTGATTAATTTGAAGTGAATTTACGCGCGAAATCAACTTTCATATTTTCGGACGAAAATTTACCAGTTGCTATGTTTAACTAGACGTATTCCAAATATCAAATTTATATTTCAAAATTTTATCGTTTAAAATTTCACAAAATTTCAACTAATTACATTATTAAAACAGTTGAAATTTACGGGTCGTTACAACTATGAGGTAAATTTTCAAATTTCTAAAACTTTTTCAGTTATTTTAGAACAAAAATTAGTACATGTATTCATTCGTAAATTTCAGCTCTTAAGACGTAGGGATGTGACTTGTGGTTTCACAACAAACTTTCCTCATCCTTCACTCGCTAAAATTTACATTCTAAAATTTAACACTTTTTGGGACTTAACTTTATTTTACTTTTAGTTGCTAATAAATTTCCTAATTTATTTTATATACTTCCAGTCTTACTTCGTATTAGTTAAGTATCCACTTGTGATTTCCTTACTTGCATCGTTTTCCAATAAGTATAGCGGTCAATTCAGAAAACCGGTTTAGAAGGAACTTTTCTCACAATAGTTTGCGTTTTATACAACAGAAACTACTTATGCAACAACTCAACTATCCAAGAAGAAACGATTCCTAGAAGCTGCCATTCAACATTAACTGGCATTAATGTTGTTGTGACCTTATCACCTTACTTAAATTAAATGGACCTTTCTAACATTTCATCTACCATAACCCACATATCTTACCTCTCCTTTATGCCTTCTGTTAAATAAGGTCTATCCATTACTTCCATTATCACACTCAATTATGGAATAAACTGTGCATCCCCACACCGTTGCGGGTGAGAAATATAAACTATGCATGTTTAGAATAACTCATTGACAAATTGGCTTGGCGAAATAACTTTTCCACCATCTACCTTGCCTTCCTTACCCTTGAGTCTACCAATGTCCTCTATGTGTGTTTGCCATATCACCATCCTTTGTTACCATCTTCTTTTAAACCAAATCTCTTGATAGTATCATCAAATTTTGGTATTTACTTTCTTTATCCTTGATCTTTCATGCGAGCATACTCTACAATTCGTGGAAGTCTACTTTGATACCATTCACCATTCCTTTGTGGATTCTTCTTATGGCTTGCACATATGTCTAATATAACATTCCTAGGTCCTCGCCAATATTTTTTACACTACACCGGGATTCCTTATTGCTACTTTATGACCATTCACCGCTATTTTACTCATTGCGTTAACTTTTAACCCGTCTTACTTAGGCAGTCATCCCTATCAACTCCATATTAAAATTTTGGTTTGGTTTCCATTACTCATTATAAAATTAAAACTTCACCATCATGAAGTACTTAATCCTAGAACTTTTATTTTTAAAAAATAAACTTGAATTTTTTATTATATTCAAAAATAACTTGGTGTCTTAACTTTTAAAACTGTAATTTAGGATTTTTGAAGAAGCTTATTTATCAAGTCCAAAAGAAAATGTTCCTTCAAATCAACTTTTCCTCCAAAACTTTTTCACAACAAAAATTTTACTTTAAAAAAAAAATAGGATTTTAAATTCAAATCATTTATTAAGTTTTGTCTTCCAAAAACCCAATTATTATACCAAACCATTTATTTTCAAAAATGCACTTTACAGTGTTTCTAAAACATCTTTTATATCTTTTTAAACTTGAGTAGCCAAGGATACTTCCATCCTATTATTTTCTTAATACTCATGCTACTTCCCCTTTAAACCTTAGCGGAGGTTCTAGTAGCTTATAAGGGGTCTTCTTAAAAGGTATGTGCAATTGCTGCACATATTTGTGGAAACTAAACGTTTTTATTTCTTTTAATTCCCTATATTGTTTCTAATTACTGACATTATTTTATATAACTTTCTAACATTGTTTCTATTTATATTTAATACCATTTAACTTTCTTCTACGTAAAATACTCTTATTTAAATGGTTCTCCTTTATATAACTTTCTCTTAATTTACTGTCTTCTTTATTGAACTATTGCAGTGTGTTCGCCTATTACTTTATTTTCGGATTCTAATCTTCTTTTCCTGTTCAATTTACCCTATTTTAAACTTGTACCGCTTCCTATTGTCCACCCCTAAAAAGAATTTTACAACTTAAAATTTTTCAACTTAGAAAAATGAACAAGCTATATATGCCCTACTATTTTTTTTCAAAAGAATTAAGTTTTTACTAAAACCCCTTTTTCGAAATTTTCAATTTAACTAATTTTAATTTCTTCCAAAACTTTTTATTTAAATATAACATAGATATTATATATATTTCAAAATTTTAGTATTCTTACTTTTTAAAATAGTGTGGGTTGCAGAATTATGGATCTTGAGGCTAATTTAACACTAGAGCGAGGTTGAATAGTGTTTTCTAACTTATGTAAATCTTTTTAATTTTCATACAAGATTAATATTAAATCACAAATTAACAACACAGAAGTATGCTAACAATCAATTACAAATGCAATCATAGATAAAAATAAATGCAATAAAGTAAAGTAAGAGTTAGAGAGACGAACCAGGGATTTTATACTGGTTCAGATTTCTCCTACATCCAGTCCCATACAATTTCTTATACATAGTTCTTTTCAAATGCCTACTTTAAACATATAATAAGCAAACCCATTATAGTCTCGTTGTAATGACCCAGATTTCACAGTTGTAAATGTTTAATTAATTATAATTATCCAAATTATGGTTTTTGTAATTAAAATAAAATTCTTTAAAATAATAACTAGTAATGGTGAAATAGTTTTTCAAATTAGTTTACAAAAATATTTATTTCAAAGAAAAATTGAAAATGTGACCAAAAATCGTTTTCTGAATTTTCGACTTATCAATATCTAAAGTTGTCGGAATGCTGCGAACACTATATTATAATCATACACATACATGTACAAATAATGAAGTATGGTTTCAAATATATATATATATGTTTAGTTAAGTAATATAAAGGTGATGTGACTTTATTTGAAAAAGGGAATTTTATATAACTTTCTAACATTGTTTATTTATATTTAATACCATTCAACTTTTGGATATAATTGCATAAATGTCTACAATTATTCAATGAATAATTGCATAGCCATATGCAATTACTTAGTAACTTAATTATAGGGACCTAATTTACATGCTTTTTTTACTGGGGTTTTTATGTATTTTGAAACTTATTAGGGACCTGAGCCTAATATTCACTATTTTTAATCCAAGAGATTTCTTTGTCGACCACTCTTAAGTAACCCCAATAGAATATAAAACCCAATGACATCTATTTAGTAGAATAAATTACCAATCTGATAATTAAGTTATATTTGACATCTATTAGCAGAACAAAACATCATTCTGTTATTATAACTTGGACATGTGTTGAGTAGAACAAATCCCCTTCTACAATTCAAATAACTTGGATATTTACCTATATGTTAATGGGTTATTATTTGTTGATCCCTTTACATATCTGCTTGTTATGTAAATACACATGTTTTAACAGAAAGGCTAAAATGAATTAAATGAGAACCATTGTGTTCACTAAGCCTATTTCTGATTTTGTGATGTTAAATATTTCATTTTATCCCTCTTAAAAATGGTTTAAAATTTATTACCATTTTGAATAAGATATTTAAAGGATAATTAAGCAATTATTTTATTTAAGGCATTTGAAGTAATTTAACACTTTTTTAAATGGTGGCTTAAAATCATTATTTTTTTAATGTGGTTTAAAGATAATTAAATGAAGAATGTTTAAATAATAACTTGTTTATTTAAAAGTGTATGAAATAATTGATTTTTTTAAAGGAACTTATTGATTAAGTTTATTAAAGAAGTTTTTGTTTTAAATATGGAAAGGTTATAGAAGGAGTTTTATAAATTGAAAAGAGATTTTCAAATTTGGAAAGAAGTTTTATAACTGGTTTTGGATATTTATAAAAGAGTTTTATAAATAAACTTGGAGATTTATAAAGTGTTTTATAATGGATATGGAATTTAAGTAAAGGAGACTTTCATATATGAAAGAGATTTATTAAAAGGATTTATTGAGGAAATTTATAATAAAAATTAAGATTGGATTTCCCCAAATTGACCTTCTTAATTTTGGTGGTGTGGACATTTGTTCCATGCTTGACACTGAAGGAATAGTGTTTAGGTTTATCCTTGTCTCCGTTTCTTTTTGAATAACTTTTGTTTTGATTCTTTTGATATGATTTCGAAATAAGAACTCTTTCATAAATATTTTTTGAATATACTTGTGCTAGTGAGATAGGTATATGAATATTTTGATAAATATTTTGAAGAGAGATCTAATAAATGGAAGATTTATTTTGAGACTTAGTGGTTGTTATGGGTGACTAAATCTCTGGATTGTTGTTTGTTTGTATATTTGAAGTTAAATAACCGACTATCAAATCTTGGCCAGTTTTGACTTAAGAAGTAAATAGAGCTTTATTTGTTCATACGATTTGAGTTCCTTTTGGAGAACTCATTCTGATAAAATGTCTCTAGCTTTAAGAAATATATTAGAGATCCCTCTATGACTCTAGTATAATCCGCTTACTTATGAAAGAACCGGGAATGAGTTAACCGGAAATTATCGGTTATTAGTTCGTAGAGACCGGGATCGGATATGTTATCCAAAAACCACTTCGAACCAACATGAGCATTAAAATGGTAGACATCTTAACGATGTTTTGAAGAAAGAGTTCTTTGAAGTGCAAGGGCTACTTGCTACTAATCCTAAGGTGATTCCAAAATGGATGTATTAGAGGTAGTGCCTTCATATTCTTCATACCCAGAACTAACTTGTATGAATGAATGCTGACATTTAATTTCTGCCTGGAGGGTAGTGTTAGCATTCCAAGTGGGAATTGCTAAAGGAAAGTAATCGTTACCTTATGAGCCTCGCATCCCGAAAATAGCTCAAGTAGGGTAGCTGTAGAAGGGATATGTGGGTCGCTCCTATAAGGGTGTGTCATCGCCTTTCTAGATTATCATATTATGGATTTGGTTGCACATGGGAGCTCTCTATAAAGGTTGGGAACAACCGGGGTGATGACATATTCAATACTATCTATTAAGGTGTAGCCTGGTTTTGTGTTGGCAGAGGTCGAAAGGTTTACATCCTCAGATACATTTTATCTAGAGGTGTACTATTTTCGGAAGGTAGTCTCTTACCTAGCTATTTGTTAGAATCCATTCTCCAATAAGCACCTTCGGTTCTCGATTGTATACCTACAATTGTTGTGATGTGCATACATCACAACTACTTAATTATTATTATTTTAAAACCTTAAAACATTGTTATAATATCACTGGATTTTATAATAAAAATGGTTTGGATATCGTAAGGTTAAAATCCATCCGTCTTTATTTGTGGCGTGGCCTTATGAGATACCTTTTATTTTGAAAGGGTTTTCAAATATAGAAATCAATATGATTTGATTGAGCTTTCTCATGCTGGCTTACCAAACTGATCCGGACATTATTTTCTTATAATGCTTGGGTCAGCTTGAGCATATTTTCCAAATTTAGCTTGGTGCTTTAGAGCTTTCAGGAGACGAGCTGGATGCCTCCAAGATGTAGTCACATATCCTTTACTTTTCCACCGTTTACTTTTCTGTTTGTGTTAATCAACATTTGTAAGGATAGGCTGTTATAACTATCCAAGTTGATAATATGATAGTGTAAACTAATGTTGTGTATGAATAAAGATGATTTCTTTTTGTAAAGATTTTGTTTATATTATATATTGCTTATCACAATGTGAGGTTCTATTATGTCTTCTTCTTTCTTCACCCCAAATGACCTATCTTTCAAATACTTAAATGATCGGCACATGAATACCGAGGATGTATTAAGTGTCGTCTTGACGTGTAAGAAATGCAGATCGTTACAGTTGGTATCCGAGCTTAGGTTGAGCGAACACCAAGGCCTTAGTGGAGTAAACTCATTATAGATAGGGTTAGTAATACCCTAGAATGAGTAAACTCATTAGAGATAAGGTTAGTAACACCTTAGAATGAGTTGGGTGTATTATATATATATATATATATATATATATATATATGAGCGTGTATTTGTCAGTGTATAAAAAATATTTTATATTGTGTTGTTTGATCTGTTGAGTGGTTTAAGAATTCTGGTCGCTGCGTCTGGCCAGCATTATCGATAGGGATTTCTTAAATACTTGAACAAGTCCAATCGAAACAATATTGTTTTAAAATTGGTAAATGAAATAATTTTACCTAGGAATATATTTTTTGTATATAAAGGAATAATTTTTAAAAAATTTATATAGTAATTTATAAAGTGTGTAATTAGGAGTTGATGATAATATTCAATTTTTATCATCTAGGATTTTATTAGTCATGCTCGCTCAGTTTGGAGCATTTGCTATGGATTGTAGATTCATTCGCAATCCTTCCTTTTAATTCATAGGTTGGGTAGATATAATTTATGGGAACATTGAAACGAACACCTTGTGAATTAAGTTTCACAATTTGACTATAAGGTGTTCGTTGATAATGTTGGGTTAAAATTCAGTTTTAATAAAAGGTGTTTATAAAAAGAAATACTTCAGATTATTTTATAAAAAGTTGAATTTATAAATCATGATTATAAAATATATTTTGAAAATAAGATGGATTTTCGTAGAATATAAATCCCGGTAGCTTTGATAAAGTTTTCAAATTATTCTTGGAAAAGTTGTAATATTTTTACTTAAAAATAACTTAAGGTATAAATATTTCGAAAGAAAATTTGAGAGTAAGATTTTCCTTTGGATAGTTCAGGAAATGAGTCAAGATCTATTTTGTGATAATTAGAATAATCTTCTAAGTGACAATCGGATGTTTACTTAGGTAGATGTGGCGGTGCACTTAGTAAATTATTCTCTTTGTCATTGTACGATCAAAACGAGCTCGAATCCAAAAAAATCCACAGCAAGTTGGTAATAAATATTTTGTTAAAAACTATTTATCTAGAAATATATATAGTATTGTTTCAAAAAGGTGGATTTGAAAAAGAAAAAATATTTTTATGATTAACTAGTTCGAGTAGCTTGAAAATAACTAAAAATGGGCAGGAGATGTGTTCAAATGGTAAATGCTTCTCTTGAGTATTACCCTTCTTGGTAAAAGGGGTATATGATACTATTTGGTAGTACCCAGTTCCTTGATATCATTTTGGAGTTACTCGGGCTATATGTATATTTTCTATGGGTTAAAAATAGAGTATCATTTCAAAAGACTTTTTAAAAAAATAAAAACCCGAGTATTTGGCTCCTCGGTTTTCGAAATAAAAGGGCATTTTGATAATAGTGGATTAACAAATGTTGTTTTAAAATTGAATTAATTTAATAAGAAGGTTTAATAAACTTGATTTTATTAAGCAGTGTCTTTTGGATTTTAACACCTAGAAGGTTGTTTGCACAAAAAATGGACAAACACCTCAAAGTTGTATGATTTAGTAGATCTTATGTTGTTCTTAGTGAGTTGGGTGATTTATGCAAATATATGAAAAGCAGGGGCTAAACTGTAAAAAGACACGCAGATTTATAGTGGTTCGGCCAGAATGTGCCTACGTCCACTTTATATGTTATTTCTCTTCTCTTCTTTTGATTACAAGTACAAAGCTTTGACACAAGTAAAAGAAAGTTGTTTGAAAGTTCTCTCCGTGCTTGAGCTCTCAAAACTTGTCCCCCATTGTTGTACCCCTGCCCCTCTATTTATAGAGTGAGGCTGGAGGTAGGGGGCTTGGATGTATACAGCTGCTGATGGGCCCGGGCTGATACAATCTGGCCTGGCAAATCTGGTTCTGTATCGTCTCGGTCCGGTGGTAAGTATGGTCCGGTAGGAAGCTTGGTCCGGTGGAAGGCTTGGTCCGGTAGGAAGCTTGGTCCGGTGGAAGGCTTGGTCCGGTAGGAAGCTTGGTCCGGTGGAAGGCTTGGTCCGGTGGAGGGCTTGGTCCGGTGGAAGACTTGGTCCGGTGGAAGGCTTGGTCCGGTGGGAGATGGTTCGGCAGGAGGTGGTTCGGTGGGAGTTGGGAAGGTTGGTTCGGTTGGTACGGCAGGAGGTGGTTCGGGTGAGGTCTGCCGAATGGTGCCTGCCGAATGGGGTTGAGCGAGGTCTGCCGAATGGTGCCTGCCGAATGGGTCTGCCGAATGAAGCAAGTTTCCTGGTCTCGAGGTCTTCTGGGTAAGAATTCACCCAACATTTGCCCCCCAAAGCGGGGCACGTGTTTGCATGTGTCGCGCTTTGTTTTAGCTTGGGCGTTTCCTGTAGTTGAGATAGGTTCGTTCGGCAAGGAATGCCGAACCGGTTGATCCGATTGCCTTTCGCTTGTCTATATATAGGGGCTATACCCCCTTTGCTTTTCCTTACCGAACAATCGAACCAGAGAGACGAGTTTAGCCGAATCAACTCTTTGCCGAATCAAGCTCGTACCGAACCAGGTATACGTCCTTTCGCCGAATGAACATGATAGGTTTCTAAAGCCGAATGCTTCCTGTATCGCACTACCGAATGAGAATAGGGCTTAGTGCCGAACGAGTTTTGGTCCTTATTTACCGAATGAACTTGGTTCTTTGGGCACCGAATGAAAACTTATATTATACTACCGAATGAACCATTGAAGTGCTGCATCTGTTCGCTGAATGAACTATTGTACCGAGTGAACATGTGTTTCATACTTCGAACTTTTTAAGTGAAATTCCATATTATATGCTTACTTGTTTACATCCTTTGTTCTAACACTATGCTTTTCCGGTGTTGTAGATAATGTCCCGTAAAGCGGAAACCCGATCAGACAAAAGGAAGTCCGGGGGCGAAGGAGAGTCCTTGGCCGTGCCCCCAGCTCAATCAGGATCGGAGCGTCATGGGCCCGCCCCAAGGTCATTAGTGGATGGACATGGTCCCCAGGAGCTGCTGGATTCCCCGCCTGACTGCTTTCCTAGCTCTCTCAAAGAGGAGCAGCTCGATGTTATATCTCGTTCCTTTGGGATCGATAGAGCCCTCATGCTGTTGCCGGGCCCAGGAGTCATGCCATACAATCCTCCCGAAGGGTACTTTGCTTATAGTAGGTACCATTGTATGTGTGGTGCTATCCCGCCTCTCAATGCTTGGGTAGTCAGCTTCCTCACGTATCTAAAGGTGGCCCCATTCCAGCTTCAGCCCAACTCTTATGCCATACTGGCGAGCCTTTTCGTCATCTTTCAGAGGAAGTACGGGCGCCCTCCTTCCAACCGGGAGATCCGGTACTTATATAATTTGAGAGGCTACAAGAAAGGATCCCCCTACATTAGCTTGGAGTCAGCCGTGACCTTCAAACCGGTCTTGGATCTGTACTCTAAATTCAGCATGTTCAAGAAAGAGTGGTTCTTTGTTAGGGACGACTCCGTTTCAATCCGGCGCTTTACCTCTGGATGTAAGTTGATGCTTTTACTTATAATTCCTATTCCGATTGCGATGCTTCTTCTCATACTTTCTCATTTTTGCTAGCGACAGGTGGCTTTCCGGTTGTGGAGACTGACCGCCTGGTTCAGACGGCGGCTGAGATAGAAGCCATTCTTGGGAAATATAGATCATCTGCCTTCTTGATTAGAAATGCAATTCTTCTGGAATATAACTTAATCCTTCTGCAGCAGTCTGTAGTTAAGTTGAGGGAAACGGCGGAGGAGAGGACGGCTGCTCAGACCAAGGAAGGTGTTACGGCAGAGAGTAGCAAGAGGAAACCTTTCACAAAACCTCCAGCTGTCGGAGGTAAGAAACTCAAGAAATCGGACGGTCCCTCCCCCAGCAATTGTCCACTTACCCGGGAGGAGGAAGACATAGAGGAGGAAAGAGGCGAGGGTGGAGATGGTCGGGATGGTGACAAAGGTGGCGATGGCATCGGGGCCCTACTTCCTGGGCAAGCGGGCGAGATTCAGGAGTGGACGGATGATGCGTTCCACCAAGCTTTTGAGGGGTTGGATGAGGATCCGGCTTTGGCAGAGAAGACCGGGAAGGCGGACAAAGCCGGGACTGGTGCAAGTGAGTCTTCTCCGACCATTCCAGCCAAGGTGGCTCCGACGACTCAAGGTGAACTCTTGACTCCTGCATGCTTCATTAATGATAGGGACTTAGGAATATTTTATGACCCGCTCCCGTCCTGGAATGAAATCCAGGACTTATTGCAGTATCCCACTCCTCCCCAGGGTTTGTACAACCACAGCTGTGTTTCTTTTCCTTTTTTAACTTGTAATTTACCGCGTTTCTCGAATCGTATAGTAATGTAAGTTTGTGACACTTGTTCTTTATATCAGGAGCAGGCAAGACGTCCAAAGCTTCAGACCTTCGACACAGGCTTGAGCAATATAAACTTTCCAAAATTTCTGCTAAGCCGAAGCCCTCAACCCAACGCTCCGGGGATGTAGTCGGCTACCGTCCTCTTCTTAGGGTCATCGAAGAGGGTATTCAGCAGAGGAAGAGGAGTCATCCTTTATCCGAAACTTCGCCCGGTCCTCAGCCTCCGGCTCAGCCTCTTCATGATATTACTGAGGAGGGTAGCGAGTTTGCACCTTCTCCGCACCCGTCCGGAAACCCTTCTGTTATTCATATCGACCGTCCCGACTTGGCTCGTAATCCATTTGCGGGTCATCCTGATCTGGATCCAAGCTCTCATGATATTACTTTTGACGAAGTCACTGGTGAACACCTTCTCCCCCGTAACCCCATGGTACGAGTACTTGATGAAGCCAAGTCCTTAGATCTCGATTTACTCACTACTCGTATAGTCACTATGGGAGATGAGGCCAAGGCTAATATTGATCGGGTGGCAGAGGAGACCAAGAGGCTGATGGGGCATCATGCTCGGCTAGTTAAGGCCGGAGAGGAGATTGGGAGCGCCAATATCCGACTTCGATTGGTGGTTTCGGATCAGGCCAAACAGCTTGCGGATCAGGCTATTCAGATTTCTCAGCATGAGGCTGCTACTGGGCGACTAAGGAAAACCATGGAAGAGGCCAGTCGGGCCGAATTGCGGAAAATGGAAGCTACTTGCAAAGAGCGGATTGACATGGCTATTGCCACGGTGGATGAGGTTCGGAAAGCGGATCTCGAGCAGGTGGAGGAATTGTCCGAGAAACTTGAGGCTGCAGAGCTTGCTCAAGCTAAGTTGAGGGAAGAGATGGAGGTGATGCGGAGGTCCCTTCAGGCTGATTGCTCGAGATACAGATTGGAGAGAGATGCTGCCGTCGAAAGGTTGTCGGCTTCCGAGGCCCGGATGAGGGAGTTTGAGGAGAATGAGGGAATGATGGATGACATGCTCTAGGACATGTATTTCCGAACTTGGAAGCAGGGCAATCTCTCTTGGATGGATGATTATCCCAGGGTCATGGCTAAGATCTATCTTCGGGCTTTGGAAGAGGCCAAGGCCGACGCGGATAAAGATGGTGGCGTGGCCTTCAGCATGGATGCGGTCACTGCCCAGTTTGCCAAGGGGGAGAAGGCGGCAGTGAAGGAGGGTATGCGGTTGCTCGCTGTTGAGGAGGCAGGGGTGCAAGTGGATGATGACGACCAGAGTGGCCAGTAAGCTTATGCTGGTAAGTTTTCCTTTTCAGCTTCCCGATTAACTTGGTTGCTTATTACTAATGAATCCTTTTTATGACCGGACAGGCGGGCAACAGAGCAAGGACAGGACTCCGACGCAACCGGCTCCCTGATTAGACCTGGAAAATTCTTTTTGTAGGCTTGGCATGATTGTATATGTTAGTCTTAAGACAGTAGAGTAACTTCTAAGTTGTAATTCTTGCTACTTGTGACAATCAACATTATGCTTGACGTGTAATTTTTTTTTTAACTTAAGCTGATTTTGTCGTTTCTTGAATATTTGTTGTTATTTCGACATATCGTATGAGAAATGTTAGCTATGTATATTCTTGTAATTAAATTGTGTTTGATGTTAGACTCTGGTTCTAAACCATAATTTTATGACTTGCAATATTAGCGTGTGGTGTGAACAAATTATAGTCATGTATTTGTACATAAAAGAAGAAAATACCGCCTTTCATGTTTTAATCGTAGATGGCAGTCTTGAATATCTTGTAGAACCGAGCATGGAATGTAGCCGAATGTCCTGCCACTGTGAGTCCCTACACCCATTGGCGAGTATCTCCTACTCTGTATCATGTACTTTAGGGATTGTTATAGGGGATAGGAAAAAAGCTTTTTAAGTAAAATTGAAATACGTGAAATAGTAAAACTTCCAATCACGGAAGGCCTTCGATGTGCTTAAGTTCGTGGCAAACGGGTTTTGTAGTCACTTTCCCTAGCTGTGGGTCTTGGAGACATTTGTCACCCATCTTACGCCTCTGCGGGGAGTTAATTCTTTTTTACCACAGCCGCACTTAAGACACATCGGAGCCGAGATCGCGCACAGTAACTACCCGGGCCATTATGGCCCGTAATCGTGGGTATTATTCGATTTACTGTGGCCGGCTAGCGTGGGTGCCGATCGTCAACTGTGAACTGCCCCTGGCTGGCCACACCTTATGTTGGGGCTTATAGTCGGTTCACAGTTGCCGGCGAGCCTAATGCCGTAATGAGCTGCCTCGGCTATAGTCGGCCTTCTCGGTGGCTTATAATCGGCTCATTACAGTTGGCTTTAAGGGCCGTCGCGAGCAATGAGTTAACCCGTAGCAGAGGGATGCTGGAGCGAAAGTGTCTCATTGGCGAGGGCATAGATTCGCATAGTACCTGTTGGGTCTTGTCCACGTGAAGTTGCATTGTGGAGTGCTTTGAATAGAAATGCTATATACTCGGGATTTTGTTCAACAGAAAAGGATAAAGTTAACAAGCAGCCAAGATACAAAGGAACAAGTTAAAAAAGAAACAAGGTTTTTTAAAGTGGTTCGGCACGAAAATGCCTACGTCCACTGATTCTCTTTGTTAATTCACTTCATATGGGCAATACAAGTTAAGAAAAGTATCGACGGAGGTGTTGGATGTTCCATGCCCTCTGGAACACCTCTCCGTCCACTGTTGACAAAATATAGGCTCCGTTGTGGAGATCTTTATGAATTACATATGGTCCATCCCAGATTGGGTCTAGTGCTCCGGGGCGAGGGAAGATTCGCTTGAGGACAAGATCCCCTTCCTGCAAGGTACGATGCTTGACTTTGGAGTTGTATTGTGCTGCCACTTTTTGCTTGTGGGCTGCTGTTTTGAGGATTGCATCGTTTCTTCTCTCCTCGATTAGATCCAAAGACATGTGAAGGAGTTCTTCGTTCTCTTCTGGGTTATAGTGGATCCGACGATGGGAAGGCACAATAGTTTCAACTGGGAGCATAGCCTCCGATCCGTATGCCAAAGAGAAAGGAGTGTGCCCTGTCGATGTTCTGAAAGATGTGCGATAGGCCCATAGTGCCGTAGGAAGTTCATCCACCTAAGCACCCTTTGACTTTTCGAGCTTCTTTTTGATTAGAGTTTTCAGAATTTTGTTGACTGCTTTGACTTGTCCGTTTGCCTGGGGATATGCTACGGATGAGAAGCTTTTATGAATTCTGTGTTCTTGGCACCAGTTGGCGAATTCCTCGCTGTCAAATTGAAGTCCATTGTCTGATATGATTTTGAGTGGGACTCCGTACCTGCATAGAACATTTTTGATCAAGAAGTTAATAACTTTTGCTGAAGATACTTTACTTAGAGGTTCTGCTTCCACCCATTTGGTGAAATAATCAACTGCCACTATAGCATATTTGGCCCCGCCTCGGCCCATCGGTAGCTCGCCGATTAAGTCAATTCCCCATATTGCGAAGGGCCAAGGGCTGGTCATTTGAGTAATCTCAGTTGTTGGTAGCCGTGGAATCTTAGCAAATTTTTGGCATCTGTCACATCTCTTGACGAAATCTGAGGCGTCTTTGCTTAGGGTGGGCCAGAAATATCCGTATCGGAGTATCTTTTTTGCTAATGTTTGCCCCCCGGTGTGGTCTCCACAGCTCCCCTGATGGATGTTGGATAAGATTTCCTTGGCTTCCCTTCCGGCGACACACCTTAATAATGGGTTAGAGAAACCGCGCCGATAGAGGATGTCTTCTTGTATTGTATAGCGGGACGCTTTCCTCAAGATTTTCTTGACTTCATTATGCCCGTTGGGTAGTGTGCCACTTTGTAGGTAGTCTCGGATGGGAGTCATCCAAGTTGCTTCTTCGGCTGCGGCTATTAGATTCACTTGCTCAAAACTTGGGACCGTTTGCTTTGAGATGGTTACTGCCCCGAAGATGGCGATGTCTCTCATACTCGCTTGCTTTGCCAATTCGTCGGCCTCTTGGTTCTCTTCCCGAGGGATGTGTTTGACTAAGTACTGATCCAATCGGCTGAGAAGCAACTTGGTCTTCTTTAGATATGCTATGAGTCGTTCCTCTCGAGCTTGGAATTCTCCTAGTATTTGATTAACAATAAGTTGAGAATCGCTGTGAAGACACAAAGAATTGGCTCCGATTTCTATGGCAATTTCTAGTCCAGCTATCACTGCATCATATTCTGCATCGTTGTTGGTGGCAGCGAACTCCAACCTTATAGCATAGTGCAGTTTATTTCCCCTGGGAGTGATTATTACCACACCTGCCCCCGAGCCTTGTTCGTTAGATGCACCGTCCACAAAGAGATTCCACTTGATATCTTCCGTCATTTCCAGTTGCTCCTTATCCTCGTTGGTAGTGAATTCTGCAATGAAATCAGCCATGGCTTGTCCCTTGATGGCGGTGCGAGGGTGATAGGTGATATCATATTGACTCAGCTCAATACACCATTTAAGTAGTCGCCCAGAGGTGTCGGGACGATGGAGTACCTGCCTCAGTGGTTGATCGGTCAGAACTTTGATGGAATGGGATTGGAAGTAGTGACGTAGTTTTCGTGAAGTGATTAGTAAACAGTATGCTAACTTTTCAAGTTTAGGATATCTGACTTCTGCCCCAGTAAACCTTTTACTGACGAAGTAAACTGGTCGTTGCGTGCGGTTGTCTTCCCTTACCAAGGCAGCGCTTAAAGCGTGAGATGACACAGCAAGGTATAGGTATAATTCTTCGCCTTCGCTTGGGGTTGAGAGTACCGGTGGTTTCTGGAGGTGTTCGATTAGGTTAAGGAAAGCGGTTAAGCATTCGTCCGTCCATTCGAACTTTCCTTTATCTTTCTTTAGAGCTTCGAAAAAGGGGACGCACTTGTCCGTTGCTTTGGAGATGAATCGGCTTAGGGCGGCCACTTTTCCATTTAGGCTTTGCATTTCCTTTCGGGTGGAAGGTATCTTGATGTCCCTTAATGCTCGGACTTGTTCAGGGTTTGCTTCAATCCCTCGGGCATGGACGATGAACCCTAAGAATTTTCCCGATGACACTCCGAAGGAGCACTTTAGTGGATTCAACTTCATTCCATACTGTCGAAGTACCTGGAACATTCCGCCTAGGTGGCTTACGTGATCTTCGGCTTTTCGTGATTTCACCAGCATGTCGTCCACATATACTTCCATAGTTTGTCCTATTAGCCCTGCAAACATCTTGTTGACGAGGCGCTGGTAGGTGGCTCCTGCATTTTTAAGTCCGAAGGGCATCACTTTGTAGTAGTATAAACCCCGGTCGGTGATGAAACTAGTGTGGTCTTGGTCGGGAGCATGCATAGGAATTTGGTTATATCCTGAGTATGCATCCATAAAAGATAGGAGTTCGTGCCCGGCTGTGCTGTCTACAAGTTGGTCGATTCTGGGAAGCGGGAAGCAATCCTTTGGGCAGGCGTCGTTTAGGTTGGAGAAGTCAATGCAGGTCCGCCACTTCCCATTAGCCTTCTTTACTAGTACCGGGTTGGCGATCCATTCTGGGTAAACAGCTTCTCGTATGAAGTCATTGGCGAGTAGGTTCTTTACTTCTTCATCGAGGGCTGCTGATCGCTCTGCCCCCATACTTCTCTTTTTTTGCTTTACAGGTGCCTTGGTAGGATCAATGTTTAATACGTGGCATGCTATGTCGGGGGAGATTCCGGTCATGTCTGCGTGTGACCAAGCGAATACATCCAGGTTGTGGCGGAGGAAATCAATGAGTTGTTCCTTCAATTCAGCTTTCAGCTGGGACCCAATTTTCAGTAGCCTACTTGAGTCATGCTTGTCTACAGATATAAACTCCATAGCCTCTGCAGGCTCGGCGGTGGCCTCCTCCTCTTTGTCCCTAGGGTCTAATTCATTGAAAGGGTCGCTGGTGTATCGAAGAGGAGGGGCTTTCTTTAGTTGCTATGCTTTAAGGCTTTTTGTGCAGAGGGCAATCTCTACACCTTTCCCTTTATCTTTCCTGTGGTTGTTGCGAAGTTCGGTTACATAGCAGTCTCGTGCAATATCCTGGTCTCCTTCCACTTCCCCTACCCCATTGTCTGTTGGAAATTTCATTTTCAGGCACCATGGGGCTAGGACAATCTGGAAGTCAGATAAGGCTGGTCTTCCTAAGAAGGCGTTGTAGGCCGAATAGTTTTCTATCAGCACAAACGTCTGTTTCCTTACAATGGAGCGGGGATGGCTTCCAATCTCAACAAAGAGGTCCAGCTGCCCTAGGGGCATCTTCGCATCTCCAGTGAAACCGTGTAGTGGTTTATCGCAGGGAGATACATCCTTCATTGATAGCTTCATTTTGTCGAATGCGTGTTTGAAAAGGATATTTATAGAGCTTCCAGTGTCTACCAGGATTCGGTAAACTTCGGCGGGACCGAGTCGGGCAGAGATAACCATGGGATCCATGTGAGGGTACTGTCTTCCTTCTAGGTCGCGTTTATTGAATATGATGTCATCGCTTTCTTTCCGCTTTGGGTGGCGCTCTTCCATAACCGTATTGACACAATCTTTATTGTCTCTAAGTGACTTCCCATATCTTTCCATCTCTCTCCAACTTCTGTCTGCGATGTGCGGACCTCCTGAGATGGTATGGACCACTATCTTCTCTTGACTAGAGCTGCTAGCGTTGCGGTTTCCTCTGTCGGTCCCTGGTGAGGGTAGCCTTGGGTTTTCATTGGCAGGGGCTGGAGTCCTGTCTTGAATTTTTACATAACGTTCCAGTTTCTTCCTTCTGATGTGTTCCTCAATCAGATCTCGGAGATGATGGCATTCGTTGGTATCATGTCCGTGAGATTCGTGGAAGCGGCAGAATTTTCCAGACTTCTGTGCGTTATCTGATTCCTTCTTGTATGGTGGGCGTTTGTATCTAACTTCGCCTTGGGTGGCAAGGAAGATATTTTCGACGGTCTCGTTCAAAGGGGTGTAAGTGTCGAATCTTGGTCCTGGCCGATATAGGCGCTTTTCTACCTTCTTGCCCCCAGCATTGTCTCTGGAATCATTTCTTCGAACGTCCCTCGCCACGGCAGGGGCGTTGCCATGGGTCGTCTTACTTTGCTGTCCTGACTGCCCCTCAATGGCAGCATCCTCAAGCCTCATGTATTTCCCGGCTTCATGGAAGAAATCGGGTAAAGTAGCTGGTTTTTCTTTTGTCAATCTTCTAGCAAATTTAGTGTCCGGATGTACCCCACTGCAGAGGGCCATTAGGATAAGCTTTTCATCGGCATCTTGAACTGCGGCTGCTGCGGCGTTGAATCTGGTTAGGTATTGCTGCAGCTTTTCTCCAGGTTTCTGTTTGACGCTGGATAAGGAATAAGCGTCCTTAGGTTGCTCCACATGAATGCGGAACTGACTGATAAATTTTTCTTTCAACATTTCCCATGAGCTGATGGATCCTTGGGGTAGATGACAGAACCAGGAGGTAGCAAGATCTGCTAAGAAGAGCGGAAAGCATTTGCACAGTACTCCCTCTGTTGCTCCACTCATGAGCATATGCTGCGTGTACCTCTGTAAGTGTACAACGGGATCGGAGGTTCCTTTGTAGGGTTCCATTGTTGGCATCTTCCATTCTCGGGGGGTGATAGCAATTTCGATATTGCGGGCAAAAGGGCTGGTTACCCTAGCGCCTATCCCTCGATCTCTTTGCTCCCGTTGGACACACTCTCTGAATAAGTGTGCCATCCTTTCATCAGAACTTGGAGCAGATAGAAATGAGTTTGGTTCTGTTCTGTGGGATTGATTCCGTCCAGACGACCTGTAGGGATGGTATCGTCTATCATTCCTCATATTTTCCAGTGGCTGCCTTTGATCTTCTGGGAGCATGCTTGGGTCAGCCACAGTCGGCCCTTGCCTTGATCTTCCCCTGTTGGGTTCTGATCTAAGCACTTCCTCGGATCCAACTCCGGGCTGAACTCTAGCTCGGCCCCGTTCACTGGTGTTTCTGTGGTTAGGCAGCATGACAGGCTCAGCTACAGTTGACCTTCGCCCGGTACCTTCCCCGTTGGGTTCGGTACCAAACGTTTCCTCAGGCCTAACTTCGGGCTGTGCTCGGTCTCGGCTCCTACCACGGCTACTTCTGCCGTTAGCTTCTTCGAAGAAGGAAGACCTTTGTTGTCTCTAAGATCCTCCAGACTGGGACTCGCCCCATGATTCAGTGTTGCGGTTGGATTCTTCAGCGTCCCTCAAGCGTGACATGAGATGGTCCACCAAGGCTTCCTGCTGGGGCGTGAAGCGGTTAGTTACTTCAACAACAACTCTGTCCAAATCTGCCCTAGTAATTGCTGCAGGCTGTTCTGTGGCAGGAGTGGTTGGGTTAGCCTGTCCTTCATTTGTTACCGTTGCTGGAGGAGGACGATTTACTTGATTCGTGACAGCTGGATCTGGAAGACTGCTGGATGCGATGTTTTTTCCTTTGTTAACATCTTTTCTCTGTTTGGGAGGCATGTTTTCCAAGTGGCGGACGAGGCTGTTAGGAAAACTTGTTAAGCGGATGAAGCTGAAGCTTCGAGCTTCTAGTTCTCGGTGAAAGCACCAAAAATGTTTGCACAAAAAATGGACAAACACCTCAAAGTTGTATGATTTAGTAGATCTTATGTTGTTCTTAGTGAGTTGGGTGATTTATGCAAATATATGAAAAGCAGGGGCTAAACTGTAAAAAGACACGTAGATTTATAGTGGTTCGGCCAGAATGTGCCTACGTCCACTTTATATGTTATTTCTCTTCTCTTCTTTTGATTACAAGTACAAAGCTTTGACACAAGTAAAAGAAAGTTGTTTGAAAGTTCTCTCCGTGCTTGAGCTCTCAAAACTTGTCCCCCATTGTTGTACCCCTGCCCCTCTATTTATAGAGTGAGGCTGGAGGTAGGGGGCTTGGATGTATACAGCTGCTGATGGGCCCGGGCTGATACAATCTGGCCTGGCAAATCTGGTTCTGTATCGTCTCGGTCCGGTGGTAAGTATGGTCCGGTAGGAAGCTTGGTCCGGTGGAAGGTTTGGTCCGGTAGGAAGCTTGGTCCGGTGGAAGGCTTGGTCCGGTAGGAAGCTTGGTCCGGTGGAAGGCTTGGTCCGGTGGAGGGCTTGGTCCGGTGGAAGACTTGGTCCGGTGGAAGGCTTGGTCCGGTGGGAGATGGTTCGGCAGGAGGTGGTTCGGTGGGAGTTGGGAAGGTTGGTTCGGTTGGTACGGCAGGAGGTGGTTCGGGTGAGGTCTGCCGAATGGGGTTGAGCGAGGTCTGCCGAATGGTGCCTGCCGAATGGGTCTGCCGAATGAAGCAAGTTTCCTGGTCTCGAGGTCTTCTGGGTAAGAATTAACCCAACAAAGGTTAAAAATTATTTTATGTTATTGGGCCGGCTAATAAACATTTTTTACCTCAAAGATGTCTAAGAAAAAGTAGACTCGAGGATGAAGTTTGGATATCAATATTCTACTCTTCTTAGCTACTCACCAGACCGACTGGGTAAGGAGGTTGAATTGAACGACTTAGTTTTATGACCTAAGTGAACCCTATCTTCTAACTATTCCTCCTCCATGATGTCTTGAGCTTATTCCCGATGTTGGTTTGTTGATTCAATGCAATTCTCCAATGATTTCCTGAACACTTGAAGCTGCAATTTTGTTCTTCCACAACTACATCATTTGGACTTGGAAACAAGCTAATATTAGTGCAAACAATTTGTAATCATGAAGCTAACCACAAGACGAGCCAAGATGAAGAGATGAGGAGAACCATTTTGGCCAAGATTAGGGATCAGTACCGACTCCTACCTAGGGTTTGGTACCGACTCCTACAAGCTAATGATGTGGCACCTATTACTTGGGAGAACTAACATAAATCGTGTACAACGACTATGAGATATTATGTGCGAGATATTAGGCTCCCTACCTCTATAAATAGGAAGATAGGGCTCATTTTTTAGGATCTTTGGGTTTTAGTTCATCCTAACGCTATATTCTTGTTATTTTGAAAATCTAAGTGTCGGAATTGTACTAACCCTTAAGAACTTTTGCCCTTAGTCAAAAATAAGTGATAAAAGGTTAGAGTGGATGTAGGCCTAGCATTTCTGAACCACTATAAATTGTTGTGTGTTCTCTTTCCCTTATTTTTCATTTACTTACTTCATATTTTATTCTCTACCTTAATTCTTGGGTGTTGGGCCATTTTTGGTTCAAACATTGATGGGTGTTATTGGTTGATCCCTTTACATATCTGGTTGTTATGTAAATACCCATGTTATAACTGGAAGGCTAAACTGAATTAAATGAGAAGCATTGTAGTCACTAAGCCTCTTTCTAATTTTGTGAAGTCAAATATTTCATTTTATCTCTTTTAAAAATGGTTAAAAATTTATTACCATTTCAAATAAGATATTTAAAGGATAATCAAGAAATTATTTTATTTAAGGCGTTCGATGTAATTTAATACTTTTTTAAATAGTGGCTTAAAATCATTATTTTTTTAATGTGGTTAAAGGATAATTTAATGAAAAATGTTTAAATAACAACTTTTTTACTTGAAGGTTTTTTAAATAATTGATTTTTTAAAGGAAATTTATCGATCAAAGTTTATTAAAGAAGTTTTTGTTTTAAATAAGGAAAGTTTATAAAAAGGGATTTATAAATTAAAAGGAGATTTTCAAATTTGGAAAGAAGTTTTATAAATGGTTTTGGAAATTTATAAAAGAGTTTTATAAATAAACTTCGAGATTTATAAAGTGTTTTATAATGGATTTGGAATTTAAGTAAAGGAGATATTCATGTATGAAAGAGATTTATTAAAAGGGTTTATTAAGGAAATTTATAAAAGAAATTGAGATTGGATTTCCCTAGACCGACCTTCTTAA
The DNA here is from genome assembly GCA_030737815.1 of Allium fistulosum. Classification (NCBI taxonomy): domain Eukaryota; kingdom Viridiplantae; phylum Streptophyta; class Magnoliopsida; order Asparagales; family Amaryllidaceae; genus Allium; species Allium fistulosum. The sequence goes on from CM060904.1 coordinate 1,228,301,207, forward strand.
TTTTGGTAGTGCGGACATTTGTTCCATGCTTAACACTGAAGGAATAATGTTTGGGTTTATTCTTATCTTCATTTCTTTTTAAATAACTTTTGTTTTGATTCTTTTGATATTATTCCAAAATAAGAAATCTTTAACAAATGTTTTGCGAATATACTTATGCCAGTGAGATAAGTATATGAATATTTTGATAAATTTTTTGAAGAGAGATTTAATAAATGAAAGATTTATTTTGAGGCTTGGTGGTTGTTATGGGTAATTAAGTCTCTGGATTGTTGATTGTTTGTGTATTTGATAGTTAAATAACCGACCATCAATCTTCGCCAGTTTTGACTTAGGAAGTAATAAGAGCTTCATGTGTTCATATGGTTTGAGTTCCTCTTAGAGAACTCATTCGGATGAAACATCTCTAGCTTTACAGGATATATCAGAGATCCCTTTGGGACTCTGGTATAACCGCTTACTTCTTAAAGAACAGGAAATTAGTTAACTGGAAATTATCGGTTGTTGGTCTGAAGAGACCGGGATCGGATATGTTATCCGAAAACCACTTTGAACCAACATGATCTTTCGAATGGTAGACACCTTAATGATGTTTTGAAGATAGAGTTCTTTGAAGTGTAAGGGCTACGTGCTACTAATCCTGAGGGTGATTCCAAAATAATGTAGTAGATGTAGTGCCTTCAGCTTCGTTCAGACCCAGAACTTGTATGGATGAATGTTGGCATTGCATTTTTGCCTGGAGGGCAGTGTTTGCATTCTAAGTGGGAATTGCTGAAGGAAGGTATTCGTTATCTCATGGGCCTCACACCCCGAAAATAGCCAAAACATGGTAGATGCAATATAGCTATGTGGATCGCTCTCATAAGGGTGTGTCATCACCTTTTAAATTATCATATTATGGATTGATTGTGCATGAGAGCTCACTATAAAGGTTGGGAACAACCGGGGTGATGACATATTTGGTACTATCCAGTAAGAGGTGGGCCAGTTCTGTGTTGGCATCCCTTACTGTAACAACCCGAAATTTAAGCTATAATAATTAATTAACAAACTAATTAAATTATAACATAACTTTATGAAATTATCAGAATTGGACCACGGGAGATGCACTATTGTGTCCGTGGTAATTTTCTGGTCAATTTTCATATATAGATTGTCAAAATAAGAGCTAAAACGAAGAAGTTACGGAATAAAGAAGAAACGAGAAAAAGAAAAAATATATAATACATAGGCTAGGTCGACCCTCACCATGGCTAGGTCGACCCTAGCTTATGGAGGTCTGCAGGTAGGTCGACCTGCCTACGTACTTGGGTGTATTCTTTTCCAGCTTCGTGCAGTGACGTGTTTTTCAACTTTTATCCGATCCTGTGCGTCCATGCTTCCATCCGACGGTTCCCAACGAGCCTATGACGTGGTTGTACCAGATTTAATCCTCAAATCCAACGGTCTGAGATCCACAAGTGACACTGTAAATAAACCCTAGGCTTAGCTATTTTTCTCATTCAGATTTTCTAAATCTGGGTTCATTGCCTGAGGCTGGACCCTAAAAGGAATATTTTTCCGAGGAGAAGATCTTTTTAATTAAAATATTTTATACCCTAGAAGTGGATCTGGGTAGGCCAAGGAAAAGAGCTAAGGACCACAGGTGAGTGTTTAAGTAATTATATTAGATTTTTAAGTAATTTAAAATAGTAGGGTTTCCAATAGTTGTAGTTTTTTTACAATTTTGGGATAACCTTTATGCAAGTTTATTTACAGTTTATTTTTAAGTAAATTTTAGACTTACTTTCCAGTCTATTTTCTTTTAGCTATTCTATTTCAGTTATTTGCAATTATTTACTGTTAATTATAGCTTCTCCAATTATTTACAGTTATTTATGGTATTTACAGTTATTTACGTTTTATTTTCATCTATTCTACGTTGGGATTTATTCTATAAATGTTGTTCTTTTAATTTTCTTTTTATGAAAATGGATTAGATAATAGAAAATAAGATGCTAATATGGACTAAAATCATAAGAACACTGAATTTACAGAAAATGGGATGTAAAATAAGAAGAACTGTAATAAATTGGACTTAGACTGAAATAGGCAAATTTAAGATATTTGCAAGCATAGTTATAACATGTAATTATAACTAAATAGAGAAAATAGCAAGAAGTAGCTTATTTTTAAACTTAGACCTTGGGTTAAGTAAATAAGCAAAATTATAACACATAGGTTATAATCAGAGAAAAACAGAAAAGGCTTATTTTTAAGACTTAGAATAAGTTAATAAGCAAATATAGCAAGGATAACAGTAAAGGCTTATTTAAACAGACTTATACTAAGTTAATAAGCAAAGATAAAAGTAGGATCCGTACCGGCAACATTTCCCTTGGGACACGCTTATGCTGAAGTGATGGTAAATAAGTGGTCAATAAATAGAAGCTCAAATCAAGGGGATTTGGGCAAGGGGCGCAACTAAATTTTGTTTGTTAGGACCCGTACCAACAACATTCCATTTAGTAAGACATATGTGGTCTCACAAAAGGAGAGAGGCTAGGGCACGCTTATGCTGGAGCTATGGTAAATAAGAGGTCAAAAGAGGGAGCAACAGATAGTGCGAGCCTAATGGTGGTCGAGCGTGTGGCCTCAGTGCAGGCTGATAAGTCATTATTGATTTCCAAGCGCTTAGCATGTGTCCTTTTGTTGTGGGACCCACATGATGGGACTAGCTCACAGTGGCACAATAGAGATAGAAGGCCGATCAAAGGGTAGAATTAGAACTTCAGCCTAATTAAACTAGGATTGGGATTTCAGCCTAATCAAAGCAGCTATCTAAGACAAGTGTAGACAATCAAAACAATAAAAACTATCTAAGCAAAGAAAACAGTTAAACCGTATTTGATTCTAGCTTTATCTTTTCCTTTATTTCCTTTTATAACTAGAACTATTGCAAAGTCTATTATATTTATCTTGCTTAAAAATACTAGTAATTACTTTCATTCACCAGACTTTTAGTCAGACCCACTCCTCTATTTTCACCTTTTCCCCCATAGGCCAGCAGAGGCAAGGGCGGTAGACTTTCAACTTTCCAGGAGTGACATTCTTGGAGATTCTTCATTTATTCTTCTTCTTCTGTTCCAGTTTTCTTTTTATTTTAGTTTGGATGTACTGGTACTGTTGAGTGGGATGGTTTTATTTATGTACTCTGATATTGTGACTGAGATGGTGTTTTTCTTAAGACATATGTATTTGGTATTTTGAGACTTATTTTGGTTATGACTTATTTTATGAAGTTTGATTTATAAATATTTATTGTTTTAAATGTCTCTGCTATTTTATTTATTTTGTCTTGTGAATCTTAGTCTCTGTAAAGTTTTAGCTGTACCTACAACGCACCACTTTTTTTAGTATGCCCTTTTTGGCTATTCTAAGGGGTGTGGGGTGTTTCATTTGGTATCAGAGCCTAAGGTTACATGGTTCCTAAAACTTGTTTTAAAAATAATTTTTTTCCAAAAGTAACCTATTTTTAAAGTAGCATATCTTCAAACTAGAAGTATTTTTCAAAAAGAAACTCTTAGTTTTTCAATTATAAAAGAGAGTTTTTATAAAAATCCCCTCAAAGTCCAGTTCAACCTTCTTTTGATTCCTTCGAGCCTAAATTATCTTTTCTTTGCATAGTATGGCTAACTGGTTTCGAAGAGCTACGGTACCAGAGGTGCAAGGGCAAGCGCCCAATATAGCACCAGTAGGTGGAGATCCCTTTAATCCACCTACATCAGCCAATTTTTCTAAGCTATGCAAGGACTTCGCTAGTCTAGGAGGCATAACGTTTTTTGGCATAGAGGATTTCGAGTAGGCACAAGCTAGGTTGAAGGACACAGAGCGAATGTTTGGGCTGTTAGGATTGGAGGACTGGCAAAGAGTTCAACCTACATTTTGGTAGCTGAAGGGAGAGCTTAAAGAGGTTCCAAGTCAAAAAGATCTAAGAAGCCGTGGTGGAAGAGTAAGAAGGAAAAGGACAAGAGGAAAGAAGGAGGACCTCAGAAGTGGATCAAGAAAAGCGGGAAATGGAATAGCTGTGGACTGGTTAGTCATTACCCAGGGGACTGTAAGAATAAGATGATGAAGGGAAGGTGTTATAGTTGTGGACAACTTGGTCACCTTAATAGAGCTTGTCCTCAGAGAACGGGGCAGAGAGTAGGCGCACCTACAGTGCAAGTATAGGCTTTGGATGCAGCACCTTCTAGCAGTAGACCAGATAGAGGTAGGAAATTCTCTGTAGTAGGTTTGATTTCTATTTCGGATTTTCCTATTCGGGCTCTTTTTTATTCTGGAGCCTCACACTATTTCATTTCTAGTCGATTGTCTGCACTTAGATATCTCTTTAGTAGTAGACCCTATTGTTGTTTCAAACCCCATAGGAGGATCGGCGCATTTATCTATGATTTGTAGGGTTTTGAAATTTTTTATACTAGGCGTAGAGTTTGACTGTGACAACTACGTATTGGGATTTTCGGGGTATGGGATGATTTTAGGAATGGATTGGCTATCCACTTATGAAGCTATATTAAACTGCGAGAGGAGAGTCGTTAGACTAGAGACATGCGGTGGTAGGACTCTCGAGGTTTCTTGCGAACCACAGGGGTCATTCATGTTGAGCTTCCTTTATTCCCTCGATTCATCACCAGTAGAGTTAGATTCGGTTCCAGTCGTCAGATATTTCCCAGACGTCTTTGAGGAGGTTAGGGGACTACCACTTAAGAAAGAGATCGACTTCAGGATCTATTTGAATGACAATGCGAAGCCAGTGGCATTACCCGTGAGACACATGGCACCTAGGGAGAGGAAGGAGTTAAGCAAGCAGATTCGTGAGCTATTGGAGAAAGGCTTCATCAGAAGGAGTATATCTGAGTGGGTAGCGCTAGTCGTCTTCGCTACAAAGGCGGATGGTTCCCTTCGACTTTGCGTAGACTATAGAAGAACCATTATCCACTTCCTAGGATAGATGATCTTTTCATTCAGTTGGTTGGCTCTTCTGTATTTTCTCAGCTTGATTTAGCTACTGGATTTCATCAACTTGGAGTCACTGATGATAGCATCGATAAGGCAGCATTTAGGACACTCGATGGATTCTTCGAGTGGTTGGTTATGCCATTTGGGCTAACCAATGCCCCAACATATTTTGTAGATTTGATGAGCCAGGGTTTTTTTCGAGATTTCCTAAATAATTTTGTTCGTAGTAGAGTTCGTGGATGACATTTTGGTGTTTTCCAAGAGTATTGAAGAGCATGCTATTCATCTAGAGGAGGTTCTTTATACACTTCGCATTCATCAGTGGAAGGCAAAATTCTTGAAGTGTCACTTTTAGCTTAAGGAAGTGTGTTTCTTGGGGGCATAGAGAAGGTCAATGCGTGGAAAGAGTTTGAGAAATAGTTTCGTACATTTAGGTTCGGATTGTGGAAATCCAAAGAGTGGTAGGCAAAGATTGGAGATGTACAATAGATTTAGTTAGACAACCCATGTGTAGATAATTACAAAAATTATAATTGTTTCAGATAAGTGTAATTAACGGCAGTGCCTTGGAATAAATATAAGCATAAAAGAGGAATAGGAACAAAAGACTTTAGTAAGGAAATGAGATTACCAAAGTTTAGAAAGGGTACTCCTAGGGTAGTAATAAGAAAATCCACTTTATGTTTAGCCCAATAAAATGAAATTGTTAGAATTGAAAAGTTGAAAAATATAATTGTCAATATTTTTGAGAAAGTAAATATTGGGTTTTTGAAAAAAAATGTGGTATGAGATTTAAATTGGTTTTTATATGATTTTGTTAAAAGTGAAATTCGTTTTGAAGAATTATAGAGCATATATAGCTCACTAGTTTCTTTGTAGGTAAACAAAGATTTTAAATATAAAAACCTAGAGTGTATTAAGTATCGGAAACATAGGTTACATCATTTATTGTTGTAATAGATGTTTTCGTGAAAAATAAAGGGAGCATAGACTATAACACTATTGTTCTAGTAGGTGACTTCCAAGGGAAATGTTTTTACATAGTATGCGAGATTTATTAGTATTTATTTTAATTAAATCCACACACTAGTATTTTTGGGTTGTAGTAACGGTGTTTTACGCAACATCTGTTTTGACCCAAATAAAAAATGTATTTTGAAAATAATTTCTAGGTATAATAAAAAAAATTGGTTTGTAAGTACACTTATTATTTAAATAAGTATGAGGAAATATTTTCTAGTTATGGATATATTAAAACAGTTTTGAAAATGAGTTTTCCCAAAAAGAAAAGTGTGAGTTAAATATTAGAAAATTAATAAATTTCGTAGAAATTGTCTATTGTAAGAGAATATAGACTAAACATACTTTAATCTATTGGAATGAAATGAATAATGATAAAATTTTCTATGAAACCAAATCACAAATTAAGGTGTTTTGTGCAAGTTATAAGGAATACGTGAAAGAGATATACAAGGTATGGGAAGTACCATATTTTGTATAGCCTATTTCGAAAAATATAAAATAAGTTCCATGTAATTTCACATAAACATGAAGTCCTCTTTTAAAGGATTCATAGAAGTTTTTAGCGTTAATAGTCTTAAGAAAGTAGTTCTAATATATTAAGGTATAAAACCCTTAGGTGTAATAAGAAGTGTAATAATTAGAGACAGAGTTGGTTAGGAGAGATATTATAGAGGGCCTTTGTAGAAAGTCCCGATTTGTAGTTAGGAACTCCTCCAGGGTTAAGTAATTGGAAAGTTAAGGTTTAATAAAATAATTTTTCTTATCTACTCCAGTTTTTGCAAAATTGAAAATCTATGAAAATAAAATGTTTTGAAAACTTGTACGAACATTTTAAAGATATTTTAAAGAAAAATGGTTTGGTGAAAAATCAAATAAGTTTTTGGAAGCGAAAAACTTAGTAACTGTTAAATTTAAAAATCCAATTTTTATGGAAAGTTGTAAAGGTCTTTAAAAGAAAAAGAGGAATAAGTTTTGAACTTAGAATTTGTAAGTTTTCCCCTCTAGGTTTGGGGAATAATGTAAATTCAAAAAGGCTGTAAGGATGCAAGTCTAGAAAGATACAATGTTAAGTAACCAAGTACCTTTGAATTTAGTGGAAATTTGAAAATAACACTTTTAAAGACAAAAATTTTGGGATTTGATATTTTAAAAGTTTAGAAGCTTTAATTTTTGAAATGGAATGATAAATACCTAACCAAACTTTCAAATATGGAGTAGACGAGAATCATTTCCTAGGTGTGACGGAAAAAGTGTAAGGCGATGAAGGAGATAACAGTGATTACTTTTAGAAGTAATAATAGAAGTTTCCGTAAAGTATATAGGACACTAGTGAGAACCTAGGATTGTTGCTTCATGTGTGTAGACTATAGAAGAATAGTAAAGTGATATTCGTAAGATTGTAAGGCACACATGGTTGAGGATGTATATTCTTGATTTTGGAGGAACTTGGGAGGAGCATCTTCCCTTAGTAGAGTTCGCTAATAATAATAGCTTTCAGACTAGCATTGGAATGACACCTTTCGAAGCTCTTTATGGAAGACCATGCAAGTCGCCTTCATGTTGGTTAGAGTCTACAGAGAGATTGCTATTTTGTCCCGACATGGTTAGAGAGACTTCGGAGAAGATTGATTTGATTAGGAAAGAATAAGTACCTCTTATCCACATCTCTTTGATAATAAATTTTGAATTTCCTATTTCCATCTTTAGTTTTGAATACGTTCTTTCCTTTATCATCCTTTGGGAGGGTAGAACTTAGGATTTAACCTATGGATGGTAGGATTTGATGTAAACATGTTATTAGAACATGTTATGTATGATGGATACTAGTGGTTGCAAGTGGTTGCTAGTGGATGCTAATGGACGCATATACTTACACTAGGCACTATTTTCTCTTAGGGATCGGCCTAACTAGGACACTAGAGCATATGCATATGGATTTGTGTGCATTTGCATTTTTATTTCTACTTTATTCCATGATTGCTATAAATGGATGATTATCACATGATTGTTGCATTTGGATGATGATTGTAGCACACATATAGAACTATTAGTTATCATTAGGGAATTTTCATTCATTTGGATACATGGCATAGATATGATTGCGTACAAGGAGGTCGACATAATCAGTAGACCGCCTAATCTTTTGCATTAGTTAGGGACATTGACACAACACTATTTGCATATATATCATGAATTGCATTAGAAAAACTTAAGGACAATGGATGTAATGGATGATGGTTGAGTAGTTGGTTGTAGAACTTGGATGAAAATATTTATTTCATTCTTCTATCCTTAGAGATTTCAGGGACGAAATCCCTTAAGAAGTGGAGAATGTAACAACCCAAAATTTAAGCCATAATAATTAATTAACGAATTAATTAAATAATAAAATAAGTTTGTGAAATTATCAGAATTGGACCATAGGAGTTGCACCATCATGTCCGTGGTAATTTCTGGTCAATTTCCATATATAGATTGTCAAAATCGGAGCTAAAACGAAGAAGTTATGGAATAAAGAAGAAACGAAAAAAAGAAAAAATAATAATACATAGGCTAGGTCGACCCTCACCATGACTAGGTCGACCTATAGGTTGACCCTAGCTTATGGAGGTCGACAGGTAGGTCGACCCACCTACGTACTTGGGTGCATTCTTTTCCAGCTTCGTGCAGTGACATGTTTTTCAACTTTTATCCGATCCTGTTCGTCCGTGATTCCATCCGACGGTTCCCACCGAGCCTATGACGTGGTTGCACCAGATTTAATCCTCAAATCCAACGGTCTAAGATCCACAAGTGACACTATAGATAAGACCCAAGGCCTAGCTATTTTTCTCATTCAGATTTTCTCCATCTGGGTTCATTACCTGAGGCTGGACCCTAAAAGGAATATTTATCCGAGGAGAAGATCCATTTAAATAAAATATTTTATACGCTAGAAGTGGATCCGGGAAGGCTAAGGAAAAGAGCTAAGGACCACAGGTGAGTGTTTAAGTAATTATTTTATATTTTTAAGCAATTTAAAATAATAGGGTTTCCAATAGTTGTAGTTTTTCTACAATTTTTGGATAACCTTTATGCAAGTTTATTTACAGTTTATTTTTAAGTAAATTTTAGACTTGCTTTCCAGTCTATTTTCTTTTAGCTATTCTATTTCAGTTATTTGCAATTATTTACTATTGATTATAGCTTTTCCAATTATTTACAGTTATTTACATTTTATTTACATCTATTCTACGTTGGGATTTATTATGCAAATGTTGTTCTTTTAATTTTATTTTTATGCAAATGGATTAGATAATAGAAATAAGACGCTAATATGGACTAAAATCATAAGAACACTGAATTTACAGAAAATGGGGTGTAAAATAAGAAGAACTGTAATAAATTGGACTTAGACTGAAATAGGCAAATTTAAGATATTTGCAAGCATAGTTATAACAAGTAATTATAACTAAAACGAGAGATTAGAAGAAATAGCAAGAAGTAGCTTATTTTTAAACTTAGACCTTGGGTTAAGTAAATAAGCAAAATTATAACACATAGGTTATAATTAGAGAAAAACAGAAAAGGCTTATTTTTAAGACTTAGAATAAGTTAATAAGCAAATATAGCAAGGATAACAGTAGAGGCTTATTTAAACAGACTTATACTAAGTTAATAAGCAAAGATAAAAGTAGGACCCATACCGGCAGCATTTCCCTTAGGACACGCTTATGCTTAAGTGATGGTAAATAAGTGGTCAATAAATAGAAGCTCAAATCAAGGGGATTTGGGCAAGGGGCGTAACTAGATTTTGTTTGTTAGGATCCGTACCAACAACATTCCCTTCAGTCAAACACAGGTGGTCTCACAATAGCAGAGGTGAGGCTAGAGCATGCTTATGCTGGAGCTATGGTAAATAAGAGGTCAACAGAGGGAGCAACAGATAGCGTGAGCCTAATGGTGGTCGAGCGTGCGACCTCAGTGCAGGCTGATAAATCGTTATTGAGTTCCAAGCGCTTAGCAGTTATCGTTTTGCTGTGGGACCCACAAGATGAGACTAGCTCACAGTGGCACAACAGAGATAGAAGGCCGATCAAAGGGTAGAATTAGGACTTTAGTCTAATTAAACTAGGATTGGGATTTCAGCCTAATCAAAGCAGCTATCTAAGACAAGTGCAACCATCGAAACAATCAAAACAATCTAAGCAAAGCAAATAGTTAAACCGTATTTGATTCCAGCTTTATCTTTTCCTTTATTTCCTTTTATAACTAGAACTGTTGCAAAGTCTATTATCTTTATCTTGCTTAAAAATACTAGTAATTACTTTCATTCACCAGACTTTTAATCTGACCCACTCCTCTGTTTCCCCCTTTTCCCCCATAGGCTAGCATAGGCAAGGGCGGTAGACTTTCAGCTTTCCAGGAGTAACATTCTTGGAGATTCTTCATGTATTCTTCTTCTTCTGTTCTAGGTTTCTTTTTATTTTAGTTTGGATGAACTGGTACTGTTGAGAAGGATGGTTATATTTATGTACCATGATATTGTGACTAAGATGGCGTTTTTCTTAAGACTATGTATTTGGTATTTTGAGTAATTTTGGTTATGACTTATTTTATGAAGTTTGATTTATAAATAAGTTATTATTTTAAATGTCTCCGCTATTTTATTTATTTTGTCTTGTGAATCTTAGTCTCTGTGAAGTTTTAACTATACCTACAATGCACCACATCTTTTAGTGTGCCCTTTTTGGGTATACTAATGGGTGTGGGGTGTGGGGTGTTTCACTTACCTTGCCATTTGTTGGAATCTATTCTCCAATAAGTGCCTTTGGTTTTTGATTGTATACCTATTATTGTTGTGATATACGCACATCACAACTACTTGATTATTGATATTTTAAACCCATATACATTACTATAGTATCAGTAGATTTTATAATAAAAATGGTTTGGTTATCGTAAGTAAATACCCATCTGTGTTTAAGTGTGGCATGGTCTTATGAGATACCTTTTATTTTGGAAGGGTTTTCAAATGTAGAAATCAATATGATTTGATTGAGTTTTCTCATGCTATTTTACTAGACTGATCCGGGCATTATTTTCTGATAATGCTCGGGTCAGCCCGAGCATATTTTCCAAATTTAGCTGGATACTTTGGAGCTTTTAGGAGACGAGCTGGATGCCTCCAAGATGTAGTCATGTATCTTTTACTTTTCCACTTTTTCTTTTCTATTTTTGTTTATCAGCATTTGTAAGGACATGCTGTCATAACTGTCCAAGATGATAATATGATAGTGTACTCTGATGTTGTGTATAAATAAAGATGATTTCTTTTGTAAAGATTTTGTGTATATTATATATTGTTCGTCATAATTTGAGATTCTGTTATGTCTTCTTCTTTCTTCATCCCAAATGACTTATCTTTCGGACACTTAAATGATTAACAAACGAATAGAGAGGATGTATTAAGTGTCATCTTTAGATGTAAGAAAGGCAGATCATTACACTCAATTTCAAGGCTACAAGATACACCCTCCTGATTCCGAAGTTCAGGGTAGACTCACTTGATATGGGCGGCCTATAAGCACACCCACTAGATTTGAACGAACTATAAGCACACCCATTTGATTTGAACGGGCTACAAGCATATCCACTTGATTTGAATAGACTATAAGCACACCCCAAGCAAACATAAATAGAGTTGATAGTTTTTCCGAAGACAAATTCTTGTACTTTGGAAAAAATAGATCATATAGCCTCTTGGATAGCACTTTGATCTTCGAATTAAGAGATAGATTTTCAAAATGGTAAGAAAGTAGTATTGAATCAATACAATGAAGCATGAATGTATTCTATATATATTTGAAGAGAATATAATATATTTTTCAAGAGAATTTTCAAGAGAGTAAGGAGTGGGAAGAAAGTAAGTAATTACTTATTAAAAAATTCGTTTGTCCTCCCCTTGGTATAGTAAAGTAATAGATGTGTCCATTCGTAAAGAGTTATATTGAATAGACACTTCCATTCAAAATCTAAAAAACCATTTGGCGGCATGTATGTCGACATATCCTAGATATGTATGTCGACAAATGTTAGTGAAAAATGAAAAATTGTTTTCCTTAAAATGATTTGAAAATTCACACTTTTGTAGAATAATTTAAACATAGGTTTTAAATATTTTTGGAGTCAAAAAACTGCTGTAAAATATTTTAAAAATATATTTTGTAATTAAAATAATTTATTTTTGTTTAAAATATCAAAGATCAAAAATTGGAGATAGAGATGTGAAATTGCTATTAAGGACTTTAAAAATATTTACTAATGACTCTATACACTAAATTATAATCTTTATTTCTTTGTCTTTGAACTTGTAAGCCATCATATCTTTATCTTGGATCTTTATACTGTACAGTGTTCGATTTAACACCTGTGTAATATTCTGCACTATATACTATATAACCTAGCAAAACATTAGTATCTATATTTTATATGGTCATATATGGTTGTTGTCATCAAAATAAATAACTAAGGTATTAATAATATCTTTTTTTAATGATGACAACCATTAAATATTGCTGTATATAAAATATGATATATCTCCCCTTGAGTTATATAACTCTCCCTTAATATATGCATGTTATATTTTATATTTTTCTCCCCCTTGTCATCAACAAAAATGGGTAAAGTAAAAAATATACCCCCTAGATGTGATGCCATTTTGTGGGAGGCTAAATTTTAGAAACTATTTATTTAATTAATACAAAATGAATGTGGGATACTATAATTAATGGCAATAATAATGAGAATAAACTCCTAAGTAAGATGATATATACATCAAAATCAATACCTAATGTATCAAAATGAATATAAACTAGATGATATATATGAAATAAAAATTCAATGATGAGAGTATGGGAAACAATTCAATATGACATAAATGATATTATTATATAATCTTAACCATCCAAATTTGATAAAGAAATTTATACATTAGATTTATTACATACAATTCATATATAAAAGACCATAATAATTATGAAATTTAATCATAGCTTAATCACAATATTTGGAAAGTGTAACTATGTAAATGATCAAATTTATGTTTAATACATTTTGAAGTAAATATTATTATATCCTTATACATTGTTTATTCCTATAAAGACATAATAATTTATAATAATTTTTTAGCCTAATATGCAAAATATAAGTGAGATTTGTAGAGTTAAAAAATATCACTAAAAAGCGTCATATAAATTTAATAATAAAAAGAACCTGGGAATAGTCGTAAGATGGTTGATCATATGTTTCAGTATCATTGCCATCTTGAAAATTTTCTTTTCCGGAGAATATCATGATATGATTGATCATATAAAAGGTCTCCGTAATCTTTTTTTATCCTTCTCATCTTATTGTACGTAGTGCCTGAAGGAATAGAACATATTTATACCGGTATCCATACTATGTTGGATCTATATGGTTAGTCATTTAGAAATCAAATCCAGTATTTTTAAGAGTTTATGATCACGAATGTTTAAATCATGAAAATGCATGAATGATTACATATAAAGAAAAAAAAACGAGATATTCTACTAAACCTTTTATTTTCAAATTTTGATTCAACACAAGCAGAGTTCTAAAATCATTCATAATAGTATTATATGTGAGATAATGTGGCTCTAACATATAACATAATGTATTTTGTGTCTCATTCATTATTTAAATTACAAGTGTATTAATGAATTACATGTGTAAAGACACATGGCATCATGCATGTCTGCAATGATCTTCCTAAAGGACAAGTGTAATGACACATATCATTTTGCATATGTGTTACTATTTATTTCTATGACAAATGTCATATGATGTGGCACATTCTCATTGATAGAAGGAATTCTATAAATAGAGCATTATTCACATACTCTAAGTACATTCAATTAATTTCATGAAGCCATAAAATTAATATCTCATCATAAATTTAGTAAGAAAGAAGCAAATCATCATTAGAAAAGTTGAAATCATGAAAGAAGGTCTGCTATTTTATTTAGTACAGTCATGATAAATGATTAGTGAAATTTTATTAGAAAGTAAAAACTTTAGAGAAGTCATTAGGGAAGAAGTATGACCAATCACGAAGAGGCATGACCTTTAGAAGAAAAACAAAAAGCATAACTTGGTAGTTGAAGTGTCTATTTGAATTTAACAAAATAAAAGAAAATGTTTCATTAGTTAAAATTGCCCATAATTTTTTTGTAGTTATATATACTAATTATATTCTAAAAAAATTATGTTAAAAATTTTGTGTAAAAGGACATAAAAATTCAAAATTTCAATGGATCATGTAAAAAAATGGCTGTTGTAACCACCAAGTGTCCGTTTATTTGAAAATAATAAATAGTTAACTTTTGAATTTTTATATGAATTTTTTTACGTAAGTAGTTCAGAGTATATGTTATCAAAAAAGTTCATGTAAAAATATTAATTTAATAATTTTTGAGATTTTCCAGAAAATTACCGCGTTTAACAAGCCTGTTTGAAATTTAAAGAGTACTCAATTTTGTAAAAAAAACTAGAAAATGTTAAATAATTAAAATGATTTTAGATTTTTTATATAGTCAAATATATTAATCGTTATCTGGAATATATTTTTATGATTGAAAAAGACTTAATTTGAAGGCCATAAAAATTCATATTTTGGCACCAAAATATTGAAATATAGCAATTGTAATTTACTAAGTGTTTGTCCATTCAACAATAATAAAGTAGATAGAATTTGAATTTTGGCTTCAATTTTTTTACAGATTCAAGTATATCTATCTCGTACTCGTGTAAAAAAAGTTATTTAAAAATTATTAACTTATAACTTCTGAGATTTAAAACATACTGCTACATTCAGTATTTTCTACGTAGTTCCCAAAATGTATAGTCAGTTTTGTAAAAGTTCTACAAAATTTAAAAATTAATATTTTGCTTTGAAACCTTTTTCTAGACTTTTAATACATAATCTTAATCACAATAAAAATATAACTTTTTAATAGAAAAATATTTAGAATATTCTATTGATAAAATCATAAGGCATTTCAAAAATTAAAGTGTCCTTTCAATTTGGAAATTAGCCGTTATTCTTAGTGGGAAACTTGTTTTCTACGTATTTAAACTATTTTGGTTATTTGAAACATAGAATAAGAACTAAAATATCTTTTTACTTAAACAACTCATTAAAGAGTAATATACAAAAATTAAATAAATTTTCAATATTACCTACATTGTTGGCATCCTCTATTCCAATATTACCGTTTCTCCATTCAAAGGCTTGTCTTTAAGCATATATATATATTTGCATTGTTGCTCTTACTTTCTATGACGATCCTCCTTTCATTCCATCGAAAGATGAGTCGTAATAGAGAAAGAAATAGGTAGAAAAGAAATAAATAGAAAGAAAGAACTAAAACAAATCACAGAATCTCACAGTGGAACAGATAATATATATATTACATCACATATATCACAAAGTTACTATTACAGTACATCAGAGTCATAACTTTTACATACATTCATACTAGACAGTCGTGGTGATCTGTCTATACATTACAAACCAAAATGCAGACATGGATACTAATACAACGGAACATAGATATAGCTAGATATGTTGAAGCCACCTGCTCCAACTCCTCCTCCAAAATACGTCGAAGCATACCTGAAATCACTTGGCTACTCATAAAAATTTGAGTACCCAAGAGTTTAGGAAAACAGAAAAATAAACCTCAGGTCAAACATGGGTCTGGTGTGAGTAAAACAGTTAATTTGTTTTTTTAAAATTGAAAATCATTTGAAATCTATGGTATCTCGTAAGACTCGCCGCACATAAACACGGACGGGTTTTTGCCTTACGATAACCAAAACACTTTCATAGGAAATCCGATGATATTATAATAATGTCTAGGGTTTTCAATATAAAATAGGAAATAGCTGGAATGCTTGCATCTCACATTCCAACATAGTTGGGCACAATCAAAACGTACGGCACTTATTGGAGATTTGGGTTCCATACAATGGCAGGGCTACTGGGGTACCGCCCGTCATAGTACCTAGTCTAGATTAGCGTACCGAGGACCACACCCGATTCCCCTACAACACAAGACCAGACCACCCCTTACTGGATAGTCCGAATAAGATCAACCCGCGGTTGTGATCAGCAGCCGCCCACACAACCAAAATAAAAGGACTCTAGACAGGGGC
Organism: Allium fistulosum; assembly: GCA_030737815.1. Taxonomy (NCBI): domain Eukaryota; kingdom Viridiplantae; phylum Streptophyta; class Magnoliopsida; order Asparagales; family Amaryllidaceae; genus Allium; species Allium fistulosum. The sequence continues at coordinate 1,228,317,449 of CM060904.1, forward strand.
AACCTTACCCTTCTTGGGAGCTACCCACTTAGCCTTGCTGCACCTCCCCTGTTTTAGCCATTCCCGGTTGATGAGGCTTGAGGCTACGATTAACCTTTTAGACACATTCACTTATAATGCTCATCATCCTTCAATGGCGATGGTCTGATAGCATTCGTCCATACAAGTCCGTTCCGGGTCCGAGCAGAACCGAAGGCACTATCTCCACTACACTCATATTGGAATCACCCTTAGAGTTAGCGACAAATAACCCTTGCACTCTGAATCTTCCTTCCGGATCTTCCCTTGAGATCTTCACGACCTGATCGTTTATTTTGGATTATGTGGTTTTCGGATAACAATGATATCCGATCCTGGTCTCATCGAATCCCAACGCCATCTTTTAGGGCCAAGTTGTTTTTAACAAAAACAATTCATGCAGAGTAGGGTGAAGTGAGGTACAATAGACTTGCGTCTCTGGTTCTGACTTAACATATACACAAGTATATATGTATAGATATGTATTTTTTACTGCACAAGCACATTTATCAAGCAACACTACCCTATTACATAGGTTACAACACAAAGAATGTTCACACACATATAGTTTTGTTTATAGTAGTAGTTTTAAAAGAGATTTTACTCACAGATTATTATCTTGGAGATAGGGCAATGATTTTGGAAAAGAAACTGCTAGCTTTTGTTTTGATCTCCTGAACCCGAGTGTTTTGTTAAGTTGTAATGGTAGCCGGAACTTCTTTTTATTTTAGTTTGTTCGAATGAAAAATATGAAACAAAGTAGAGGTATATATAGAGAGAAAGTAGGCTGTAGTTCTTTGTGTTCGGTAAGCTTTTCTTTTTACATTTTTATTTTTCTTTTGCATTTTCTTTAATATGAGGTTATGCTGACCTGATTTGATTATTGAAAAAGGATTTGATAATTTGAAAAGTAGATTTGATATAATATGTGCTTGAGGAAATGTGCATTAAATGCTATGTCCCTTTGTATGCTTACATGAATATATACATATATATCTTTAAGTATATACATATTACATACATATGTTTACATCATAGTTTTTGTCTTCTTTATCTTATACAAATATATATATATATATATATATACTTATCCTTATGTCACATATATAAATTTTCACTTATGTTACAACAAACAAACTATTAGCCACTTATGTATGAATTTATCCATATTCCTATATATCTATATATTTTATTTTAAATTTTATATCAAAGCTAAGCATATACATCAAATTATATTTCTATATATAATCATATCTAGTAGTAGAAAGGTAGAGTTTTTATTTTTAATTTTTTTGAGAGATTAAACTTTAGATTTTCAAATCATAGCTTCCCAAATATAAATGTATAAATATAGATAAACTGTTAATGGCCAGAATTTATTATTTGCATTGAATGATAAAAACTTATATTATCAATAATTAAGTCAGAAAATTATCCAAATAATAGTGTCAAAAATCCCGGGTCGTTACATTCCTCCCCCCTTAAAAGAATTTCTTCCCCAAAATTTAAAAGCAAGAGATAATTCAACTTTTATCAAAAAGTTTTTATATTCACACAACAGCATACACACCATTCGTATCCTAACAACCATAGCAACCAGTTATACAAAAAATAAAACAATCCTAACTACCCTGACAACAATTCTGGATAGGCTTTCTTTACACTATCCAGAGTTTCCCAAGTACAATCCTTGGGATCCTCGCTCCATTGGATCTTGACTAACTTTACCACTTTGTTCCGGAGCTTCTTCTCATCTTGATCCACCATCTGAACTGGATGCCTGACCATGGTTAAGTTCGGTTCAACCTCCAAATCTTCCTGAACCGATGGTTCTACAACCAAGGATGGGTCATGCACGTATTTTCTCAGATGAGATACATGGAATACATTGTGAATCCTTGCCATCCTTTCTGGTAGTTCAATCTTGTATGCCAGAGCACTGATTCTTTCGAGAACATGGAAAGGTCCTATATATCTTGGAGCTAGCTTTCCCGTCTTGCCCAATCTGATTGCTCCTCTGATCGGAGAAATCTTAATGAATACCAAGTCTCCAACTGCGAACTCCAGATCCCATCGTCTTTTATCCACGTAGCTCTTTTGGCGATCCTGGGCTGCTTTTATTCTTTCCTTGATCAGCTCGACCTTCGCAGACGCTTCTCGAATCATGTCTGGACCAAGTATTAGACAATCCCCTGACTCCACCCAATAAGCTGGTGATCTGCATGGCCTTCCATGGAGAGCTTCATATGGTGCCATATCAATGCTTGCCTGGTAACTGTTGTTGTACGGAAATTCCACCAGGTGTAGATGATCTTCCCAAGATCCACCGAAGTCCAGGATGCAAGCCCTCAACATATCTTCTAGAATGTGGTTCAGCCTCTTCGTCTGACCGTTTGTTTGGGGATGATAAGCGGTGCTTAAGCTCAACTTTGTTCCAAGGGCTGTCTGTAGAGCTTCCCAAAATTTGCTGGTAAAAATCGGGTCACGATCACTCACTATGCTGATGGGAACTCCATGTAATCTCACAATCTCCCTCATGAAAATTTCCACCAAGGAAGCTGCAGTTCTGGTTGACTTAACTGGGATAAAGTGGGCGCTCTTGGTCAGCCTGTCTACAATTACCCACACTCCCTCGTTCCCTTTTCTGGTTCTTGGCAACCCATCGATGAAATCCATCGATATTATCTCCCACTTCCACTTCGGAATCTCTAGAGGTTGCAACGGTCCCACAGTCTTCTACTGATCACCCTTTACCTATTGACAGTTAGCACACTCATTGACAAAGGTGGCGATGTCCTTCTTCATTCCTGGCCACCAGAAGACTCTTTTCATACCTTTGTACATCTTATTCACTCCTGGGTGGATACTTAACCTAGATTTGTGGCCTTCCAACAAAACTTCTTACCTCAATCCATTCACATCCGGAACACACAATCGCCTTTTAATCCTTAAAGCACCTTGACTGTCTATCTCAAAATATGAATACCGACCCTCCTCAGCTCCTTGAATTAATTCTTCTAGAGTTCTGTCCTCCCTTTGACCGCTCACAATCCTTTCCTGAAGAGTCGGGGTAACTTCCAGAAGAGCCAAAACTGCAATTCTACTCAAGGCGTCCGCCACCACATTTGCTTTCCCCGGTGTGTAGAGAATGTCCAAATCATAGGATGCTAGGAATTCCACCCACCTCTGTTGCCTCAGGTTCAGGTCCTTCTGGGAGAAAAGATACTTTAAGGGTTTATGGTCCGTGAAGAGCTCAAACTTTTCACCCAACAAATAGTGCCTCCACATCTTCAGTACAAAGACAACATCCAACAATTCCAGGTCATGCGTAGCGTAGTTCTTCTCATGAGGCTTTAATTGCCTGCTCGCTTGCGCAATCACTCTTCTGCGCTGCATCAAAACAGCTCCTAGCCCTACCCCACATGCATCGGTGTAAACTGCGAATTCATTGTTCCCATCGGGAACAGCCATAACAGGTGCACTGGTTAATCTCGCCTTCAATTCTTGAAATGCTTCTTCGCACTCTGGAGTCCATTCAAATTTCACTCCCTTCTTAGTCAGCTTGGTCAAATGGGAGGAAATCTTAGAGTAATCCCGGATGAATCTTCTTTAGTAACCTGCCAAGCCTAGAAAACTGCGAACCTCCGTAGAAGTCTGCGGTAGTTTCCATTCCTGGACAGCCGTCACCTTTACTGGATCCACAGAAATACCATCTCCCGATACGATGTGTCCCAAAATTTTTACTTCTGATTGCCAGAAATGGCACTTTGAAAACATTGCTTTTAGGACATGTCTCCTTAAGTTTTCCAATACTACTTCCAGATGATGTTTGTGCTCCTCCTCTGATTTGGAGTAGTTAAGAATGTCGTCGATGAACACAAGCACAAACTTGTTCAGAACATCCCGGAAGACACGGTTAATTAGATCCACAAAATAAGCCGAAGCGTTGGTTAACCCAAAAGGCATAACCAGCCACTCATAGAAACAGTCGGGCCCTCTGAATGTAGTCAAGGGTATACTGTCTTAGCAACCCTTAGTTGGTGAAACCCTGAAGCTAAATCCATTTGGGAGAACACAGTAGCCCCATGAAGTTGGTCAAAAAGATCGTCGATGCGAGGTAAGGGGTACTTATTTCTAATGGTCAGCTTATTCAATTACCTATAGTCTACACAAAATCTTAACGACCCATCCGACTTGGCAGCAAACACTACAGCAGAACCCCAGCTCGAACGACTGGGTCTGATCAATCCTCTCTTCAAGAAATCCTGAGTCTGACTCACCAATTATTTCCTCTCTCTTGGAGCCATTCTCCTATTTGGTTGAACTACAGGTCTCGCCCCTTGAACTAAATCAATATGGAATTCAATCTCTCGATGTGGGGGTAAACCTTTAACTTCTTCAAAGACGTCCGGAAAGTTCTTAACAACTTCAATGGATCCTAATCCTTCTTGGGTCGCTTCGAGCACATGCAAAAGACTACACATATGTATTTTGGGGCTATCACATTTTATCCTTGTAATTCTTCCCAACTCGGTTTCCAAGGATACGGTTCTCTCCTCACAGTCGAGAACAACTTTATATTTTGTTAACCAATCCATTCCAAGTATAAGGTCAAATACTTTAAAGTCTAATACATAGGGATCACACGAAAAACTATGGGAAAGATAAGTAATTCGCAAGCCTTCACAAATCATATTCAGTTGGGTTACCCTCCCATGGGATTAGAGACGCAAATAGATTTGTCTACGATACTAGGAATAAGGTGAAATTTCACTACCGTTTCTAAAGAAATAAAGCTAAGAGAAGCACCAGAATCAAATAATACTTTAACATAAACGCCATTTATAAGAAAAGTACCTTCGAGGACGTGTTTACCCTTCCTGTCCGTCGAAGCTGATGGTTCATTCTGGATGGCAAACACCTTGTTCAACTGCGCCTTCTGTAGAAGTGGGCAGTCCTTTACCATGTGTCCTGGCTGTTGGCAATTGAAACACAAGGTCTTCTAAACCATTTGGGAAATGAGTCCGCTCTGCTGCTTCGGAGCTCCACCTCTTGGACAGAATCTGGCCAGATGACCTTCCTGTTGGCAAATATAACATTTCTTGGCCGCATGGTTGCCTCCTTGTTTTCCTTTACCCTGTTTCTTCCAGTTCGGGTTAAATTTCCTCTTATTCTGATTGGTAACGCCACCACTTGGTGCTGCAACTGTTGCCGAGGGTTTCCTTTCCAAAAGATCTTCGTACGTCAAAGCCATATCTACCAGTTCCACAAATGATCCCTTAAGATGAGCAGTCATCTTCTCATGAAATTCGGGCCTCATTCCTAACACAAACATTTTGTTCTTCTTAAGAGGGGTGTCTATGAGTCCAGGGCCATAACGGGAGAACTCGTTGAATTTGGTTTCATACTCCGCCACCGACAAATCCCCTTGCTTAAGGTCCAGGAAACTTCTATACAATCGAGTCCTTCCTGCAGTCGGCATGAACTGCTCTTCGAACACCTCTTTGAATTTTCTCCAAGAAAATTCATCCTCAGAAACATTCGCTGTGACTGAGTCCCACCACGTAGCTGCTCCTTCCTGTAACTATCACGATGCCAGAACTCGCTTCTGCTCATCCGAAAGATCCAAACACTTGAAAATTCGCTCACACGAGCGTAACCAAGCTTGAACTTCGATAATAGTCTCAGTACCCTTAAAGGGTTTCCCTCCGAGATTCGTAAAATCTTTGCACAGCGTTGCAAAGTTCACTCGAGGCTGTATTGGAGCTACAACCTCGACGGCTACACTGTCACCTCCTACATTCAGGTCCTTCCGTTTGTGGTTGTTGTGCTACTTGTTCTTCTGCCTCGCCTTCCCCTCATGCTCATTTTTGACAACCTGAACACAGTAACCCAATAGTCAGAGTGGTGTATACAAGTATATATAAATAAAAATCTACAAATATGCTCTCTCAAGATGGATATTAACCCAAAAGCCTAGGTATTTACTCAACCTAGTGCTCTGATACCAAATGTGACGATCCACCATTCGTTCCATCGAAAGACGAGTCGTAATAGAGAAAGAAATAGGTAGAAAAGAAATAGATAGAAAGAAAGAACTAAAACAAATCACAGAATCTCACAGCGGAACGGATAATATATATATTACATCACATATATCACAAAGTTACTATTACAGTACATCAGAGTCATAACTTTTACATACATTCATACTAGACAGTCGTGGTGATCCGTCTATACATTACAAACCAAAATGCAAACATGGATACTAATACAACAGAACATAGATATAGCTAGATATGTTGAAGCCACCTACTCCAACTCCTCCTCCAAAATACGTCGAAGCATACCTGAAATCACTTGGCTACTCATAAAAATTTGAGTACCCAAGAGTTTAGGAAAACAAAAAAATAAACTATGGGTCAGACATGGGTCTGGTGTGAGTAAAACAGTTAATTTTTTTTTTAAATTGAAAATCATTTGAAATCAATGGTTTCTCGTAAGACTCGCCGCACATAAACACAGACGGGTTTTTCCCTTACGATAACCAAATCACTTTCATAGGAAATCCGGTGATATTATAATAATGTCTAGGGTTTTCAATAGAAAATAGGAAATAGCTGGAATGCTTGCATCTCACGTTCCAACATAGTTGGGCACAATCAAAACGTACGACACTTATTGGAGATTTGGGTTCCATACAATAGCAGGGCTACTGGGGTACCGCCCGTCACAGTACCTGGTCTAGATCAGTGTACCGAGGACCACTCCCGATTCCCCTACAACACAAGACCGGACTACCCCTTACTGGATAGCCCGAATAAGATCACCCCGCGGTTGGGATCAACAACCGCCCACACAGTCGAAATAAAGGGACTCTAGACAGGGGCAACCTTACCATACTTGGGAGCTACCCACTTAGCCTTGCTGCACCTCCCCTGTTTTAGCTATTCCTGGTTGATGAGGCTTGAGGCTATGATTACCTTTTTAGACACATTCACTTAGAATGCTCATCATCCTTCAATGACGATGGTCTAATAGCATTCGTCCATACAAGTCCATTTCGGGTCCGAACGGAACCGAAGGCACTATCTCCACTACACTCATATTGGAATCACCCTCAGAGTTAACGACAAATAGCCCTTGCACCCTGAATCTTCATTCCGGGTCTTCCCTTGAGATCTTCACGACCTGATCGTTTATTTTGGATTGATGTGGTTTTCAGATAACAATGATATCCGATCCCGGTCTCATCGAATCCCAACGCCATCTTTTAAAGCCAAGTTGATTTTAACAAAAACAATTCAATTTCAGAATGCCCTCATTCACATAGAAATTTCACCATAAATATCTATTTCCAATAAAACATCTCAGGTTTATATTTAACTGTTCAATTCAGGGTACTTCATAACACAGAATAACTAAAAAGAATACACTAGAGAAATCCAGACAATCCACATAGCCTGAACTATTACACAATTTATGGTCTATGTTAACTAATCTCAATCCATCATCTTATTTAATTTAAAAACAAAATTAATCATTTTTCAAACCCTGTTTACTTATAATTAAAATTAATTACAATACTATTTATTTTAATTTAAATAAATTTTAGAAATTAATCAATAATTATCATATATAAATTAACCTAAGATTTAATAAATTTAAGGTTTAAATTGTTTTATTTACATTAATTATTAAACTAATTTAATTCCATATTAACACTTAACAAGTGTATTAAGCCAAGGTGTTAGGTGATAGGACAAAATCTCAGTTCCTATACTTTATAAAATTTAGGAAAATAAACTTTTAGAAAAAAAATATATAGTTAGGCCCATCGACCAAAAATCATTACCAGACAACTCCCCCTCTTCTCTTTTCTTTTTATTTCCTACTACTCTAGTTTCCACCTTCCCTTTTCTTTCATGCATTCCTTTAGTTCGACCTGCACCTGCACCATGCCATGCACGTGCACACGACGACGAACCTTCGCCGTCCACCCCCAACCACCATCCCACATCACTTCCGACCTACGAAACCCCTCGGTCCTCCCAAAATTCCGTGACACCGCCTAGTTCGAAAATCGAAAAAAAACCCATCACCAGGAAATATGACCGACCACTTTTCTTCCTTGTAATGTTGCCTCCGACCACCGGAGTCCACCCCACTTCGCCAGGAGCATCGCCAGGAGCCTCTCCACCTTTTCCCTCTACACTATAACCTTAAATCCCCACCATGACGCCGCAGTTCAATGATGAACGAAACTAGCCTTAAACCCTACTTCCCTTCCGACTGGCCACCACATCGATCAGAAAATTACCACTCCATTTTTCCCTCACTCCTCTTTGCTTCAGTCTCCTCCCGACCAAACGCCGATGCCTATTACCACCTAGATCGTCGGAAATCGACCAAAGACCAAAAGTCGTTCATCACCTTCCATCTTGTCAATTACGAAACGAAAAATCGTGAAACCATGTTCAAAAATCACCACTTTCAATGGCCATCACGTTTATATGAACCAAAAAGTAAAACAAGGTGTTCAAAATTTTGTCACATTTGGTTAACTTACTGTAAGCTACACTTTTATTCCACCACACACTTGATGATATTCCATAAAACTAATTTTTAAACAAAGTATACTTAAAAAACAGTTTTCTTTTTTACATCATATCCTAAAACAATTTAGGTTGATAGATAAGAAATTTTAAAGTTAAACTTAACACTTGCATACATGCAGAGCAGGGTGAAGTGAGGTACAACTGACTTGGGTCTCTGGTTCTAACTTAACATATACATAAGTATATATGTATAAATATGTATATTTTACTGCACAAGCACATTTATCAAGCAACACTACCCTATCACATAGGTTACAGCACAAAGAATGTTCACACACATATAGTTTTGTTTACAGTAGAAGTTTTAAAAGAGATTTTACTCACAGATTATTATCTTGGAGACAGGGCGATGATTTTGGAAAAGAAACTGCTAGCTTTTGTTTTAATCTCCTGAACTCGAGTGTTTTGATATTTTTTTGAAGTTGTAATGGCAGCTGGAACTTCTTTTTATTTTAGTTTGTTCGAATGAAAAATATGAAACAAAGTAGAGGTATATATAGAGAGAAAGTAGGCTGTAGTTCTTTATGTTCAGTAAGCTTTTCTTTTTACAATTTTATTTTTCTTTTGCATTTTCTTTGATCTGAGGTTTTGCTGACCTGATTTGATTATTGAAAAAGGATTTGATAATTTGAAAAGTAGATTTGATATAATATGTGCTTGAGGGAATGTGCATTAAATGTTATGTCCCCTTGTATGCTTACATGAATATATATATATATATATATATATATATATATCTTTAAGTATACACATTACATACATATGTTTACATCATAGTTTTTGTCTTCTTTATCTTATACAAATATATATATATATATTTATCCTTATGTCACCTATATAAATTTTCACTTATGTTACAACAAACAAACTATTAGCCACTTATGTATGAATTTATCCCTATTCCTATATATATATATATATATTATTTTAAATTTTTTATCAAAGCAAAGCATATACATCCAAATATATTTCTATATATAATCATATCTAGTAGTAGAAAGGTAGAGTTTTTATTTTTAATTTTTTTTGAGAGATTAAACTTTAGATTTTCAAATCATAGCTTCCCAAATATAAATGTATAAATATAGATAAACTGTTAATAGCCAGAATTTATTATTTACTTTGAATGATAAAAACTTATATTATCAATAATTAAGTCGGAAAATTATCTAAATAATAGTGTCAAAAATCCCGGGTCGTTACAATTTCTCTTGATCTTCCATCATGTCTTTTGAACATCCACTGTCTAAAATCCATTTGTCCTTCTTGATTTATAATGTATGACTATCAAGTGTCTATTCACCATCAATATATAACGTACTTGTTCCTTCAATTCAATATTATACCTTTCCAAAATATCAAGTGACTTTTCAAAATAATTAGTTTCTAATTTAATTGAAAATAACCTATTGGTTTGATAAAATTGTTTTTCCGTAGAAGTGTTAAAAAGAGTACTAACGATATTATTTTCCATTTATACTTTTCAAAAATCAAACTATGATTTTTTAAACCTAATGCTCTAATACAAAATGCGGGTTATGGAATTATGGATCTTAAGGCTAATTTAACACTAGAGAAGGATGAATAGTGTTTTTGAACTATGTAATTCTTTTTAATTTTCTTTCAAGATTAATATTAAATCATAGATTAGCTATATTGAAATATACTAACAATCAATCATAGATGCAATCATAGATAAATATAAAAGCAACAAAGTAAAGTAAGAGTCAGAGTGATGACACCAGTAATTTTAAACTAGTTCAGATTTCTCCTACATCCAGTCAATTTCTTGTACAGAGTTCTTTTCAAATGCTTACTTTAAATAGGTAGCAAGCAAACCCATTACAGTCTCGATTTCAAGGCTACGAGATACACCCTCCTGATGTCAGAGTTTAGGGTAGACTCACTTGATTTGAATGGGCTATAAGCGCACCCACTTGATTTGAATGGGCTACAAGCACACCTACTTGATTTGAACAGGCTATAAGCACATCCACTTGATTCGAACGGACTACAAGCACACCCAAGCAAACACAAAAGGAGTTGATAGTTTTTCAAAAGACAAAGTCTTGTACTTTGTGTAGGATCGAATTAACCCTAACTGGGTGGGTGAATAAGGTTTATAATAAATTCATTGGATAATAAAATTGCAGTAGAGTTAATAACAGAGTAAATGCAGAAATAAAAACGACATACAATTTTTTCCAGCTTTGGCAAAACTTGCCTACTATAGCCCCCGAGGTTTCTACTATAATTAAACAACGATGCTTATGGACCCTGTAAACTCACAACCATTGCTAACCTGATTGTTCTAACCCTACGCTCAAAACCTTGCCACAACTCAAATCCCGAGTTGCGAATTCTCGAACTACGCTCCCTAGTTCATACCTAGTTAAAAACTAGAGTTTTATAAAAAGGTAAAATACATTAAAAGAAAATTGATAAGCAACCCTAAACAAAAATATTGCCTAAAGTTTAATTATAGGGTACAACCCATATAATAAACAGAAGAGAAAAATTGAAGCCCACGTCCTTTCTTTCGCCACTTCCTTCAAGCGATCCTTTTTCGTTGTTCTCAAATTAGGGTTTTGCTTTGATTTAAAGTTGCCAATTCCATTAGTTAATTGATCGAAGTAATTCGTTCGCCTTGATTGCCTTGTCGATCAATCTCCTTGCTCTGATTTCCCTTAGTTATCGTTCAGTTAATTTGATTACTGATTTTGACATGAACTTTTCCCTCTTTTTATTTGTGCATTCGAACTCAACTGCTTTATTGCTGATGATGATAATGGGTTTTTATAGTGGATTGATTCCACATATTCTGAATATTTCTAGCTTTGATTTTTATGGTTTGTAATTTTCTACTTGATGTGCTTGACGTTGATTTTATGATCGATAGTGTTTCGATTTCTGAGTTATTCAACTTTGATATATACATATTCATATATATCATTTTCTACTGTTAGATTTCTTTTCCTTTAACTGTTGTATACTATTTTAACTGTTCAGTGAATTTGATTTTTGTAACTCTATGCTGTCGATTGACGGTTGCTTTGAACTGTGTTGATGAATGTGCTGACAGTGTTCGAAGCAATTTTATTGAAGCATAGATGATCCCGTGCGTGCTTGTTAATTTGTAGAGTTCATGTATCAGGTAAAAACGTAGCTCTTTATACTTGATATGCTGAGAGATTCCTTAGATATGCTATTTGATGAGACGATGTAAATTTTATATTGTCCTCTGAAACTCCTTTTGGCAACCTAGCATTTTTGCGGCTCTGTAGTGAAGGATATATACGCACACTCACCGTGTCATAATGATGCACGTAGATACTGACTCCTTGCCATTGATAAAATTTTATTTTGATGTTCATTTGATCAGATGATTGTTTTTGATATGGATTTAGAAAGATCTATCGTGTTAAAATGATATTGTGATCCGATATTGTCCCATAACTCGATCCTCCATAGCTTGAGTCGGGTCATTGAATGAGTGCATCCTGTATGTGCACTTGCCTGGTTGTTTGCGTTGTTGCCTGAACTGGTATGTAGTTTCTTCTATGTATGTTGCCTCTATGCTAGCTTGTATGCTACATTTGTATTGCTTATTGCATAAGTTTGTGCCTATACTTATTTACTGTAGCTGTCTGGTTCTACTTGCATATGCTATTTCTGGTTTTGCTGAATTCTTGTTGACCTGAATCTCTGGCTGCACCTGCACTTGCACTTGCATTAGTCAAACCTGTTTATTCACTTTGTGTTGTTGGTGCACTTGTTTATGTACAATACTTGTTCATGTATTTGAAAAAGGCTGTGGACTTTCCCTGCTTTTATTTTAGTACATATGACTTTGATTTGCTGTTTCATTCATCGCCTTGAGTTTAGCTTGAAATTCATTGGGCTTGACCTCGTGCATTTGTGTTGCGTTGAGTTGTTCGGCTTTGTTTGAACCAAAATTGGTACAAACACGCAGAAAAGTAAGTAGAAGAGATTAAATGAAGAAAATAAATGAAAAATAGATATTAGATAAAAAAAACAAGCACACATAAATTTATGATGGTTCAGCAATCTAGGCCTACATCCACTTAAATGATTTTATTGCTTTTGCACTTGTTTTGTGATTACAAGAGATTGGATCAAAATAGATCCTTGAAGACAAGAGAATGAGAGTGTAATGACAGCATAAAGATCCTTAGACTAAACCATGCCTTATGTATCTATAGGGGTGGACGACCAAATATCTCGCTGTTATTTCTCCCACAGAATATCCTCATAAAGACGAAGTCCTCTAAAAAGTCTTAGCCCTAGATCCCCTAGGGTTGGGGATCGGTACCGATCCCTATAGAGAGGATTGGTACCGATTCCTATATATGGAGATAAGGGATCGGCAATTCTTCATGGTGGTTCTCCGAGATATTGGCTTTGAGTTTCCAATGTTGTTTTTGCATGGCCGCCTAGGTGTTTTTGGCCTAAGCGATGGATCTACAGAATGTTGGATTACCACTTTAGACTGCATATGGAGATTGCTAATACAGTGCACATGAATTCTAGAATAATACTTGAATCAAGCTCTAGTAGGTAGAGAAGAGTGCCATAGGAGTGGGAGTTTGGATGCACCCCTAGGGATTTTTATCGATCCCCTATGTAGTGTAGAGCACCGATCAATACTTTGTGTAGTAGAGGACATTCAATTTCTAAACTTGTTCGACTGTCGTCTCGTGGTCTTGTCTGTACTCAGTTCCTGGACCCTGTAATCATCTCTCTGGGCTGCTTGCCTTGAAAATCGTCAAGTCTAACTTATCCAGTCAGTCTGAATGTAGCTAGGCCAAAAGGCTGGATATGACTTGCCTTCAATAGTACATCTCATTTCGAACGTGATGTGCTTTGAATCGAGATAAGTTAGAATCGTTGCAGAGGATTTGTTAACAAGAAAACTTGTCAACATCCCTAAAGTTATGTGAAAGGCAAATAAGTTCATATAAAATAGGGCTGTCAAAAAGATTGCTTCTTTCGAAACCCACCTTTCGACCAAATTGACTTAGTCGAAACAGTTTCGGAAGTTGACTTAGAAGTGCAGGCAAGGGGAGGAGCATGTTACTCGAAACCCTTCTTTTATATAAGTTGAAGACAACTATTCATCTTGAATTTTCATCACTTTCGATCATGTCGAAAGGTTCATTATAGCCCTTTCGACCATGTCGGAAGGTATGCTTGACCTATTAAAATGAAATAGCCGCTTTCAACCTCGTTGGTTTCATTTCCTCCTTGAAGGAACCCCTTCGAAAGGATTGCTGATGCAGTCGGATGTAGATTCCTTTCGAATGGACTCCTCCTCATATAATTGCTTTCCAATTGTAGACCAGATTTCCTTCGGGACACCCCTTTCGACCAAATCGAAAGGGTTTATATCCTTTCGAAACAGATATGGTTTGCAGTAGCCTAAGCTTCATTCAATATACTTAATATAAGATCATCTTGGATATTCATAAGTTCTATGAACTTATCAATGTCGAAACATCATCATCATCCTTGTTTGTCATTGTATAATATTTGTCATGATGATGATACGTTTCGACATGTATGTTTTTCAAGTTGATCCAATTAATTTGCATAGGCAAAAAGAAGTTAAGAGAATAAGATAGCATCATGTGTAATTGATCATTAGTCTAGCTAATGATCTTCCTCATAATCAAAATTCTTAATGAATCCGCGAATCTCTCCATTATCATTAACCCAGAATGAGTTACAATTTTAAAAGCTTTACCCCAAATTGATTTAGGGTTTACAAAGATTTTGTTGTAGCAAAGAAGTATAAATGAGAGAGATGAGTTTAGGATTCCCAAAAATCCCGTCCCCAAAATCGGACCCCTTAGGTCTTATTTATAGATGCAGGTCGGCCCTCTTCTGCGCCAATGCTTTCGACCTAGTCGAAAGGTCCTTTTATCTTCAGCCTGCTTCCTTTCGATGCGGTTGAAAGGCCTCACCTTCCTTCTATACAGTCGAAAGGCTTCTCTTTCGAGTCCTCTAACTCAACCTTGCACTTCTCCTCTTCTTATTTCAAGCCTTTCGACCTTGTCGAAAGGGTCTTTTATCTTCCTTTAGCCTTTGTTAAGTTTTTAGTGTTCTTGTTCCCCGCTTTCTCTTGAATTGCTTTCGATGCCGTCGAAAGGGCCATAAATGCGCTTTTCTCTTCATGTTTCTTTGTTGTTATCAGCAGTAAAGATAAGAGCTTTCGACTCTATTGATAGGTTAATTACTCGGGCTTCGATGATGTTGAAGTATTAATGGTTTCGATGCTATAGGTAGCTTCCGAATGCACGTTTGAGAATTGACGTGGAACCTTCACCTGATGTTACTGGCTTCGACCGGTTCAAAGGCCTAACTATGGTTTCGAAAGGGTTTTTTGGAGGGATTTGAATGAAGGCGAAACCTTTGGTTTCGAAAGGTTTGGCACACATATGAAAGGTTAATGTTCATTGCCTTCGAAAGGGGGTTCCAAACCCGTCCTTGCTTTTCCTATATACGCGAATCCATCTGCATTGAAAGGTTGAAAATAGCGAAAGGGTAGCTCCGCTTTTCTTTTTCATCTGTTTCGAAAGCTTTTTCACTATTTATCACTTGTGAGGGTGCCTGGTGCCTTCGACTCCTTCGAAAGCCTTCTTAATGCCTTCGAAACGTTCTTTTGTGACCTTAGTCGAAACCTATGCCTGTAATTCTAATAGAGCATGACATTTTCATTAACCTTCTTTCATACTTCTGTTCTTAAGTGGCTTTTATGGCTAACATTTTCCCCCCTTGTATGAAAGAAGCTTTTGTTCTTCAGGACAAAAATTTCAGAACTTCCTTGCTCTTAATAACTTTGTTTTCCTGCAAAATTCAAAGCAAGTGACATTTTCTATTGCTAACTCATTATCTTATATATATATATGCTTCTTGATAAGTCAGCATAGTAGTGCTTCTAAATTTAGATAGTTAGTTGATTATAATCCTGATTTAATAAAGGATATGAGGTCTGTAATTGATAGTTGTCCATTTATATAATAATTGAAGCCTATGAACTTCCTGTGGGAAACAGTCAATGTCTGGAAATAGGAGGTCATAAGCAATTATCTGGAAATAAGCCTTTGTATCTTAATATGTAGTTCTAAATTCTTCTTGGAGATAAGAATGACCCTGGAGTTTGAATTTAGAAGTTGGTGAGCACGTTTAGAGTTGCAAACTAATAACCTTGATTCGGGTATTAAGAAGACCAGATCGAAGATTCTGGTTGATGACTTAAGCGTCCATTGTAGCTTCAATACTATTGCTTTAAAACCCAAATTTGGGAATCGATAAACAGAATCCAAAACTGATGATAAAAGACCTGAAATTCAAATTTAGTCATTAGAAAGTTAAAAAGTCTAAACCCAGATTAGGGCATCATCGAATGAAATCTTTTAGTAGTTAATAGTAAGATGTTCAGAACCCAGATTCGGGTTTTAATAAGTGAGATTCAGAAATAGTTTTCAGAATAAGATTCTCAAACCCGGATTTAGGTAGTAGTGGTGAATAATCAAAGATTCGTAATAATTGTCTCCATGACAAAAATCCCGAGCCCAGATTAGGGCATATGTCGGATAATCAGAAATCGACAATAATTATCTTCATAATAGGAATCTCCAGCCCCGATTAGGGCATATGTTGGATAATCAGAAATCCATAATAATTATCTTTATAATAGAAATCTCAAGCCCATATTAGGGCATATGTTGGATAATCAGAAATCCATAATAATTATCTTTATAGTAGAAATCTTAAGCTCAGATTATGGCATTAATAATTGAAGTCGAATAGTTGCCTCGAAACCCAGATTCGAGTATGAGGAAGATCACAAATGATTAGAAAAGACCCGAAACTCATATTTGGGTATTAAAAGTCTAGAAGTGAGAGTCCCAAAATCCAGATTTGGATATTAATGAGCGGTGTTATGTTCTACTCCTTAGTTTATGTCTTCTTCGGCATGTGTAAACCTTTTAGGCTTCATTGAAGTTGTAGTCTGATTGGCTGCTTCTCGAGCTTGGACGTCTTAGTCCATTATTTGATATGAAATTTCTTGGACTTGGACATCTTAGTCCATTGTTTGATGAGCCACTTCTCGGGCTTGGACATCTTAGTCCATTGTTTGATGAGCCGCTTCTCAGGATTGGATGTCTTAATCCATTGTTTGATGAGCCGCTTCTCGGGATTGGACATTTTAGTCCATTGTTTGGCGAGCTGCTTCTCGGGCTTGGACATCTTAGTCCATTGTTTGACGAGCCACTTCTCGGGCTTGGACATCTTAGTCCATTGTTTGACGAGCCGCTTCTCGGGCTTGGACATCTTAGTCCATTGTTGTTTGGTGCTCTTGGTTAGCTCATTCTTAGAGGCTGGAACCAACGACTTACCCAACCTCCCTCCAGGAGGTTCCTTGACCTGACCAGAGGTGCGACCAAGGGCTTGTCAATGCTTTAACCTAGCCATAGCATGGCGCGGATAAAGGGTTACACTCCTCCCTCCAAGAGGTGCCCTGCCGTGGCCATAGCATTAAGCGGATAGAGGCTTATCGATGCTTTAACCTGGCCATAGCGTGACGCGAATAAAGGCTTAAACTCCTCCCTCCAGGAGGTGCCTTGACCGGACCAGAGGCGTGGCCAAGGGCTTGCCGATGCTTTAACCTGGCTATAGTGTGGCGCTATTAAAGACTTACACTCCTCCCTCTAGGAGGTTCTCTTCCCTGGCCAACTCGACATGGACAGAGGCTTTGACTGTTAAACGTAATGTCCAAATGAAAGGAGTATTTCACTCCCAACCATGTAGATCTTTCTTAGAAAAGTAATTCTTTATTGACTCTATTCTTTTACTGTAGGAATATATGGTCTCAAATGTTCAGCGTTCCATGTTCTCGAAACCATATTGCCTTCTGGTCGACATAACTTGTAAGCTCCTGGTGGGATTACTTTGCAAATGGTTAGGGGTCCTTCCAAATTTGGTCCTAGGGGTCCATCTGTAGGATTTCTTGTATTTGCCATTACTCTTCAAAGTACCAGATCTCCTTCTTGAAATGATCGTGTTCTTACTTTTGAGTTGTAGTACTTTGAAATCCTTCTTTGATATTCCGCTATTCTTATTGCCGCTTCGTCTCTCAACTCATGTATCAAATCCAGTGATTCTCCTTTTAGTTCTTGGTTTAAATCGAATGCATATGTGATTCTTTGGTGTGAGGGTATTTCAATCTCAATTGGTAACATCGCCTCACACCCATATGTCAATGATTAGGGAGTATGTCCCATTGCCATTTTGGTTGATGTTCGATAAGCCCATAATACAAGTGGTAGCTATTCAACCTAGTTTCCTTTAGCTTTGTTTAACCACTTTTCAAAATTGTCTTTATGGTTTTATTTGCAGCCTCAACTGCTCTATTTGCTTTCGTATGCGCAACGGAGGAAAAGCTTTTAATGACTCCATTCTTATGACAAAACCGAGAGAATTCTTCACTCTTAAATCGTGTTCCGTTGTCGAAAATAATCTTCTAGGGGATTCCAAATCTTGTTATAATATTTTTAATGACAAACCTGAGTACTTTTCCTGAAGTGATCTTAGGAAGTGGTTCCGCTTCAACCCATTTGGTGAAGTAATCTATGGTGACTACAGCGTATTTCGCTCCCCCTTTTGAAATTGGCAATGGGCCGATTAAATCTATTCCCCATACGTCAAAGGGCCACGGACTTGAAATTGGAGTTAACCGACTCAGGGGTAATCTAGGAATTTTCGAGTACTTTTGGCACTTACAGCATCTTCTCACATACTCAATGGCTTGACTTACCATACGAGGCCAATAAAAACCTTGTCTTATTATCTTTTTTTCCAATTTTGTTCCGTTTGAGTGGTCCTCGCAGAATCCCTCATGTGCTTAGGCCAACAATTTTACTCCATCTTCCAAGCTTACGCATCTTAAGTAAGGAAGTGCATATCCTTTCTTGTAAAGGATTCCATCCACTATTATGAAAGTTGGAGCTTGTCGCCTGATTTTTCTTGCTTCACCTTTGTCAGATGGCATTATTCCTTTAGTAAGATATTCAATGATGGGTGACATCCAAGTGTTATCGTTCGGCTCATTTGTTCTTGATTGATCAACCCTCTCATTTGATATTACTCTACCAATTTATCTTCCCTCTTTCTCTTGTAACATAGCTTATGACCTCGTCAAAACTAACAGTTCCTTTTCTTGTTCGGATGTTCCCTCTTTAATACTTGGAGTCTCTTGATACCCTACTGGAACAATCCATGTTTCTGGAGCTCCCCTTGAGCTTGCTAATTTCACTAATGAATCCGCCTATGAGTTTTCCGCCCTTGGAACTTGATGTATGGAAAAATCTTCAAACAAAGCAAGAATTTTCAGTATCTTCTTCACATATAAAGATAGCTTGGAGTCCTTTGTTTGATATATCTGTTTTACTTGATTTACCATTAGCTGGGAATCACTAAAGATCTGAATCTGTGGGATTTTGAGTTCTAATGCTAAAGTTAGCCCCGCTACCATTGATTCATATTCAGCCACATTGTTGGTTGCGGGGAATTCTAATTTCATGGCATAATGTAAACGGTGTCCGTCCGATTTTATTATCACATATCCTGCACCGGCTCCTTATTCATTTGATGCAGCATCGAAAAACAACTACCACATAGGCTTTTGATCTTTTCTCTTTCTGATTGCTCTTTAATGAAGTTAGTGCATTCATTAATGAAATCTGCCAATGCTTGTCCTTTGATTGTGGCTCACAGTTGAAATTCTATATCATATTGGCTGAGCTTGATTGCCCATTTTACCAACCTACCTGAGGTTTCCAGCTTACTGAAAACTTGCTTTAGCAGGAAATTGGTCAATACCCTGATCGGATGTGCTTGAAAATATGCTCTAAGTTTTAGTGCTATGAGGATCAAGCAATAAGCTAACTTTTCTATCACTAGGTATCGAATTTCCGCATCCTTCAATCGTCTTCTTACATAATACACAGGAAGTTGAGCTCCACTTCCTTCTCTAATCAATACTGAGCTGACCGCATACTCTGAAACTACCATGTATAAGTATAAGATCTCTCCATTCTCAGGACTAGAAAGTATCAGTGGCTTTTGCAAATGGCTTTTTAACTCCTGAAAAGCTTTTCTGCAATCTTCTCCCTACTCAAAGTTCTTCTTTTTCTTGATTACGTCGAAGTAGGGGATACATTTATCAGTAGCTTTGAAAATGAACCTACTTAAGGCGGTAACCCTTCCATTTAAACTCATTACCTCTTTACTAGTTTTGGGTTCAGCCATGTCCTTAATAGATTGAATTTGATCAGGACTAGCTTCAATCCCTTAGGCACTCACAAGATAGCCTAAAAACTTCCCCGAATGGACTCCGAAGGAGCATTTCTGTGGGTTCAATTTCATTTGATATTTCTGTAATATTCTGAACATCTCTTCTAGATCTTCAAGTTGATTCTTAGCCTCACCAGATTTTACTAGCATGTCATCCATATAAACCTCCATATTTCGGCCAATTTTCTCTTCATACATTCTGTTAACCAACCTATGATAAGTAGCCCCTGCATTCTTCAACCCAAAAGGCATCGCTTTGTAGCAGTATATTCCCCATTCAGTAATGAAACTAGTGTGCTTTTCATCCGGCTTGAACATGGTTATTTGATTGTATCCTGAATATGCATCCATGAGAGACAATAATTTGTGCCCACTAGTTGCATCTACTAACTGATCAATCCATGGTAACTAGAAACAATCTTTCGGACATGACTTGTTCAAGTCCGTATAATCAATGCAAGTCCTCCATTTTCCATTTGATTTCTTCACGAAGACTGGGTTTGCTAGCCACTTTGGGTAGTAAATTTCTCGAATAAACCCATTTTCGAGGAGTCTCTCAACTTCATGCTTCAATGCATCAGACCGTACTCTATCTAATTGCCTCCTTTTCTGTTTGATGGGGGTCGCTTCTGGATTGAGGTTAAGCGCATGACACATGATCGTCGGATCAATCCCCACCAAATCAGAATGTGACCAGGCAAATACATCCTTATTGACCTTAAGAAATTGGATTAAATCTTTCTTCAAGTCGCTATCCAATTCTTTTCCTACTTTGACCACCTTAGTAGTATCATCTGAATCTATGCATGCCTCCTCAAGGTCCTCTATAGGTTTTATCCTTTTTGTTTCCCCTCCGCGATCGAATTCAGTGACGATTGGGCTTTCTTCAGCAGAATTAGCATCGACTCTCTTCCTTTTGCCTCCAGGAGGAATTACCTATCATACATGCGCTTGTTAGACTTATTAATTTTTATTTTTGCTTCGAATTTTGGATGTAAAAATCCATCATGCGAAGGTTGAAAAACAGTGGAAGAATAAAACCAAGGAGAATACTCCCTTTTATATTGATCGATTATGGCAAAATACATCTCTCAAGAGCTGAACTGCTCTCCTCGGACTGTGCCCCAACCCCTTTTTGTCAAGAACTTCACCATCAGGTACTTTGGGGATGATTGTCGGAATTTTCACATAAGATGGGATGATTGTTGCCATAATCTCATCTATAAAGGGTGGCACTCGCTTGTTATCATTGACGTTTTCATCCATGGTCTTCTTCCCCTTTGCATTCATTGCATCTTTAATTGTTTTCTCCACTGCATCCTTCAGATACGCTTCAACATCCTGATAGTTTTTCTGATTTGGATGGTACTCTTTTTACGTAGAACTACCAGATTGTTCAAGTGATTTATCGAGCACCTCCTTGATAATCTGCTTTAGTTTGGGGACGCTCCTTCTTCTATGAAGATGTTAGATCAATCTTGCTCTTATTTTCGTTTGAATGAGCCTTCAAGTTCCTTCTTGGTGAGACCACCTCCTCTCCCTGTGTTGGCCTCACAGTTTTTGAGGACTTTTGAGATAACGCCATTTTGAGAAGTTCTGGCATTTCTTGCAGTTGCTGCTCTAAATGCTTGATTTTGGCAGTGTTTTCATCCTGCTGAGTTGATGATGAAGGCTGTCCTTGAACAACTCAATCCATGTTGAAGGTTGGAGCCATGTTCTCTTTGAGGGTTGTAGTGTGGATAACCTCCTCATCCATTCTGCTGAGTCGTTTTGATTTCATTTTCCTACGTCAAGTTAAATGATCCATAATTAGTCTATAAGATAGTAAGTAATAAGGTCGGAGGTTCAGGCTCTCCTTCTAGTGCAAAAAATGTTAACAAGAAAACTTGTCAACATCCCCCAAGTTATGTAAATGGCAAATAAGTTCATATAAAATAAGGCTATCGAAAAGATTGCTTCTTTCGAAACCCACCTTTCAACCAAATTGACTTAGTCGAAATAGTTTTGGAAGTGACTTAGAAGTGCAGGCAAGGGAAGGAGCATCATACTCGAAACCCTTCTTTTATATAAGTTGAAGACATACACTATATACATCGAATCTACACATCAGAGTTAAGAGGAAAGAAATATAAACTACATAAAAATGCTAGGCTGATATCCAAGCAGATGCATCAAAGCTAAGGCCTGAAACTGATGGCTAACCTGAAACAACTCTGTCTGACCCGAGTATAAAATACACAGGTCAGTCTAGCTAAAACAATCAGTTAATAAGGATAGACGATAATATGAAGCATAAGATACAAGGTGATAATTCTTCTCAAATGAGAAGAGGCAATAGAAAGAACACATACTCATGACTTAAGTGAAACAATGTCACTTAAGTATACAAAGACCTCAAAAGAGGTAAACTCAACAATACACTCAAATAATATAAACAATCGCCGACGATAATCTCCAAATCAAAACTTATGAAACTCAATAACAATTTATAATCCTCATATTGAAATCACCATAAAACAACATATATATATATATATATATAAGCCTTTCTCTAACACAATGCTATAAGTAAATTCATCATCTCAAAATTGGTGAAATCGAAATAAAAAACTCATAAAAATTCCTCGGATTGGCCAAATCCCATTTGCATGTCGCAGCGATGCTGCACGTGCCATTCTCAGACGACCGAAGCCTCTGACAAGGTCTCTAACACCTCCCAAAGCACTTCGTCCTCATGACAAGGTCGCTGACACCTCTCCAAGCCATTTTGTCAGCCTAACAAGGACGCTAAGAACTCCCAAAGCACTTCGTCCTCATGACTAGGTCGTTAACACCTCTCAAAGCAGTTCTGTTAGGTAAACATCGTGAATGTGTCACAAACTCACAGATAGGAACCTGAAAAGTGTCAACATGTGTCCCATACCACACGTTCGCACTTAGTGGTTTATTAGCCGCTAGTCGATGCCACACTAGGAACATTATAAAACTCAGAAAATCATATCTCGTCTCATCTCATTGGTGAGTGATAAGGAGACACCATATTCGTCTCATCTCATCGACAAGTATTAAATGGCATCATAACTTGTCTCATTTCATCGACAAGTGAAAACATCGTGATGGTTTCTTATAAACCATAAATCTCAAAATATGAAATCATATACTCAAGACTCGCCTTATATCATTGGCAAGTAAATAAAACATCGTGATGGTTCTCATCGACCATACTCCTACATTGGAGATCTCAAACCATAATACTTGCCAAATATTGGACATCATAAATAATTCCAATAAATAGGAATTATAAAACTCAAAATATGCCATAAAATGGCAAAACATCTCAGAATCAATAATCTCAAATAGCTTCGATCGTACAAGTCCAGAATTAACCGAAATAGTAAACGCACATGTCCCATACCACGTGTTTTAGTAAATCGTTTAATTCTCTTTCTCATACGTTCGAATAGTGCAAAAGTGTGTGTTTTACATTTAAAATAGTTTACTAGAGAATACAAGCTTTTAAAACTTTTTCCCAAAAAGATTAATAAAACCAATATTTGAAATTCCTTTATTATAGGAAATAAATAGATTTTACGTTAGAAAAATAATTTTAAAATACTATATAATAATGAATTGAAATGTCCATTTATTTCAAAAATCACTTCAAAATGGTTTAGTGAAAACCGTGCTCGAAAACAATAAAAAACAAGAAAGATAACTCAAGACCGATAACTTGAATTCAATACAAGTTCAATTCAAATTTAACCCAAAATCAATTCAAATTCTATTAAATTTGAATTTCAAATTCTCCAAATATAGCTAGCCTATTGATAGGAATCATAGCTCTCAAAACATTTCAAAACAACATCAAAATCGAACAAGAATGAGAGGAAAAACAAGCTAATACAATTCTCAAGTCAATGATTGTTATTGCTGTCGTTTTGCTCTCGGGACAACAACAAACAAACCTAGTTTTTACCAAGCTAACTTCGAAATTTCAGAAAACTTAAAACATGAAACTTTTAGCACAAAGTCTAAGCTTTCCGAAACATCTAAAATTATTGAATTTGGATAAGAAAAGTGAAAGATATGGCCAATATAATTCTCAGATCTTAAATTCACTGTCGCTGTCGTTTATTCTCAGGACAGCAGCAAAGAAATAATGTTTTGACTATGTTAACCTCAAAATTTTGCAAAAATCAAAACAAGAAAGTTTTATAAAATAGTCTAAGCTTTCCAAAAAATTAAGAATTATCTAAATTCGACAAGAAACGAGAAAGATACGCCTAATTTACTAACTTTATTTAGTTCAGATAGTGTAATTATCAAAGTGACAGAGCTGGAAGTTTGTGATAGAATTTCAATCAACCTATGCTCAAAATTTACGAATATGTTCCACATGAAAGTTATCATATATAAAGTAAGCTTTCCATAATATTAAAAATTATCGAATTCCGATAAACAATGAAAAAGTTACGACTAAAACAATTTTCAGATTTGAAGTTCAACTCTGCTGTCGTTTTAGTCTCGGGACAGCGTCACTAGAAGGAATTTTCGACCATTTAAACCTCAAAATTTAACAAAACGCGAAACAAGAAAGTTATAGCAGACATTAAGAATCATTAAATTTGGACATCAAATGAGAAAGATATGCTCAAATTACCAACGACATTAAGCATAGAAAGTGGCAGTTTTACAATGACAGGACAACGAGTTTGTGTTGGCTTTTTTGACTCTCTATGATCAAAATTTTCGAAAGTATTTAACATAAAAGTTGTCACACTCTTTTCAACCTTTCCAGAACTTCAAACAAAATCAAATTCCGATTTAAAATGAAAGAGATATGCCCAATTTACTGATAGTGATTCACAAATGAACATGCAACAAAAAAAAATTGAGATTTCTAACATTGAAATCTCAATCTATGCTAGAAATTGTGAGTTTTCAACTCACCTTTGATTTTAGATAGCAAATACCCAAATTTGTGAAGAAAGATTGGAGCTTGAAGGTGAAATTGGTCTTCAAGAGCATGTACAGTACATAAGAATTGCATGCAAGACAAAGTTTACTGTAAATTAGAAAATCTCATCTTTCAAGCAGTAATTGATGAAATTAATAAGTTTGGAGTTTGATTACCTTTCAATTTACTATAATTTGAAGAAGTTTCAGTTTGAATTGAGGAAAATTAGCTTAAAATTTGAATTTGAAAGAAGAAGGGGATTTTCTTTTTACTGTTTTTGTTTCAGGGAAGAAAGAAGAAGAGGAGCTGAGTTATGAACGTACAGGTAACTAAGTTTCTTCTCTTCTCACATGGTTAAGACTATAATGGGCCTTGGACCCAAAATAAATAAAAGAAAACCATAAGTCCAAGTTTTAATCCATACTTAAATTAAAATGCATATATATATATATATATTTACCCATATGCAATTAACAAATGCCACTTTCTTTCAAATTTTCACACAAATAAAATTGTAAACTTACACACTTATAAACAAAATCATTTTCCACCGTATAAAAAGATAAATTTATATTTATAAAACATTTTATTATTAAATTTCTTTATTTCACAAAAATGCACTATTTCCACAATTAAATGCAGAAGCATACATTTTTAACTTTTAAAATACCACAAAAATTATTTTCTTTCTTAGAAAAATATTACAAACCATATCCAAACTTTATTTATAACCAAAACTCATTTTTAAACCAATTTCCAACTATTTACTTAATTAAACACCCTTTAAAAATCATATACTTCATTTAAAAATTATTAAAAGAAGTAATTGGCAATAATTTATAAAATTATTTCATTTTCTCTAAATAAAGATCATTCTCCATCATTATTAACCCAAATAAATAAAATAAAGTTTCAAACTTTATTTTTCTCATTTTATTTTCAAAATTCATTGTTTATTCCAAATAAAAAATATAAAACTTTCAATTTTATTTAATTTACAATATTAAATTATAACTACCATTATAATTTAATATTAACGGGTAATCTCCAAAACCAGGATTGTTACAGACTCCCCCCTTATCAAAATTGCGTCCTCGCAATTTCTAAAGAAGAGTTTGTATTCAACACAATTATTTCATCAATCAAAGAAGGATAGACAAACACGAGACCAAAATTCCTTACTTTTAACTCAAAATGAAAGAAGACCAAGATAAGATTGCTCGATTAATTCTATGGTTTTTAAAGTGCAAATATGGAATTAGCGACCCATTGAATTTTCCGATCAACACACAAGATTTCGAAGGCGTCTCACCTTCGAATAAGAGCACAACAAGATGCTACACAAAGGATCAATCAAATGAGATTGATTTCTCAAAAGCTCCTCGAGTAGAGTCGGGATTTAGCACATCTCCAACCCGAACTCTAATCAACAAGATGATTATCAATATGATCTTTCCATATGACACTACGGAAGGAACCACATCGATACAAGATAGACACAATAGTGGCAAGATAGTTCAACCAAAAGGTGGTTTCAAACTCGAACGACCGCATAAATGCATATCGTTAGAAAATAGCACAAGAGTAAGATAATCACAAGGAACTAAAATATATGAATAAACTCTCAATTAAAAAATCTTAGAGTTCCAAAAATTCAATATCTTTATAGTTATAACCACAATTTTCAAGATTTGAAATTTTTTCAAAACTTCTTACTTAGATTTTAATTTAAATTTATTACTCTTCATTAGAGTAAATAAAGTTTAAGTTTTTTGTTCTCTAATTCTTCCACAGATATACTCTAGTTTGTAACATATTTTTTTTCAATTTGTTTCTCAAATTTTCTAAGTGTTAGAAATTTTTAGAAAAATCGGCGAAGTCTCCTTTGTACGGAGGGCTGTATATAATATTACAAAAATGAATTATATAATATACATCGACTATTAGGTTGGAAACACAATATATATCATCATTTAACACTTTAAAATTAATCCGAAAACATACCTTCCTTTTTAGCAATTTTTTCTTTTAGCAAGTTTGCACAAACTTATATATATTCTTTTTAATCAAAATATAGTCCAACTACCCTTTTTTTCACCTGTACTTAACTCAAATAGATGATATTAGTTCATGTTCATAGATAAGAAGTGCTACACTTAACTATTAAGGGAAATAGAACAATTCTATTTTAGACCCGTTGTAAAGAAGACCCATTTTGACCCAGCAAACAACAAAATCTGAAAAAATTTATAATATGAAAGTTGTTCTACTCAGTCTAAGCTTTACTACATTATAAAGATCATAAAAATAGGATTTACGGTTTGAAAGTTATGCTAAATTTACTTTTATCATAAGTCTTAGAGAATTTTGCAATAGGGCAGAACTGCCTATCCACTTTCAAACCCATTTTAGGCTCAGTAAAAAGCAAAATATTTAAAAGTGATAAAAAGAAACTTTATTTCTTACCGAAAGCTCTTTCATTTGCAAAAAGATTCAGCTCATTTGGAGTTATAAATCTCAAGTTATCTCTATTTTAGTACAGTACTTTTCTAAATGAAATTTCAGCTTTTAAAATCAATTTGAAATTTGAAATTCTCCCAAACCATTTTAATTTCAAACCACAGTTTCAAACAAGCTTTTTGCTAAATCATTTATTAAATAATTCTTTTTTTTTTCTGGAAAGCTAAGACATATAAAATTATGATCAACCTTATGTAATCATCATAAAACATTCTATTAAGTGGAAATATTTTCATTACTTTCCAAAATCTAGCTTTAAAAACAATTAATTATGAAAACTCATTTTGGAAGAGATAACTAATTTCTTCCATTATCAAGAGATGATTATTAATTTTCCATCAAAATAAATTTTTATAGTCATCATTAATTACTTGTACTAAAATATTCAATTAATATTTAAATTTTCAAACCAAAGTATTCTTTTACCTTAAATACATCATTTTATTAATCAAAGCATCAAACGATATTTTCTTCTAATTAAGACATCCCCTTATTAGAATTATTCACTTTACTTACCAAAATTACCATATTCAATTCTCAAATTTCAAATAATATAAGGGTATTACCTCGCCATTGATTTATAGTGAATGACCCCATCGATTAGCTACAGAGTTGATCAAATGATCAAAACTGCCTCGCCACTCCTCCAATACTCACTATGGTTCAGTGGTTTCATTATACATTTAAAATAAAATTAATACTCCATTATATTAATTATTTTCAAACTTTACTTATTAAAACTCACTTTACCATGTCTGACTGTCTCATCATAGCGTTTAAGAAATTCCTATCGATAACGTTGGCCAAACGCATCGACCAAAATTCTTAAAGCACTGGACGGACAACCCAACACAAAAATTCATTTTCTTTAAAAATAAATACCTCATATGTAATACTCAAAATATTCTTGTTTTTCCCAAAAACAAAATCCAATTTCTCTAAGAAACATATCTTCAATTTTTGAAAAATTTGAAAACACAATTTATTACTTATTCTCAAAATCAAGGAACACAAATAGAGCTCATTGAGATATTCCCAGAATACTCGATCGTCAAGATTGATGGAAAAGACTAGAGTGTTCATTATTCTGAACGGTATAATGAACCACTCACAAGACTTATAATGAGCGTGGAATGCGGTAAGAGTAACGCTATCCTTCGCAACTCATAGCTCATGAAAAATCGGTGTAGGGTCAAGCTAAGGAATGACCCTAGCACCACTTAATGGATTAAAAAGAGATCAACGAGGTATAAGAGTAAGGTTAAGATATCTTCTCGAATGAGAAGAAGAACACTAACAACATATCATTACTTCAAGCGAAGTAATTTCAAAAGTATATCAACAATTGAGTATCCAAAGAGGATATCTCAAAAGCGGGAAGAATGGCAACATCAAATAAATTCAATAAATCACCTCATTTCCCTAGTGAAAATCCTCGTGGAAAGATGACCTAAAGGCTAAGAATAGGAAAGGAGGTCAATACAATATTCGATCGCCCAATTAGGTGTCATACCCGAAACGGACTCACAGAAATCAACAAAGTCACAATGACTGGAATTCGAGATACATCGTCAACATCTCGAAACTCAAGAGTGAGTACAGAGACTTCGGAATCGTTTTTAATATTTAGAAGGACAAGAAACAATGAATCAGCCGAACTAGGATACCTAATATAGGATTCTTCGAATCACAGAATGTGGCTTGATAATAGGTAAGCCACTTCATCTCAAACACTCCAAACTTTAGACAGAAAATGGCGTGCTAATTCGCACGAAAAGATAAGCTATAAGCAATAATCCCAAATCCTCATACATCATGCTAAATATTGCGGATCCACTCAATAGGATTCACAATCCTCACAAAAGAACAAGACAAGGACATCTAAAAGCATCAACAAATTCCTCCAATACAGATGGGTGTTAAGTACCCGTATTGAAGAGGACTCAAATAAAACAATCACGATTAGGATTTCTCTTAAGATAAAATGTCATCAATTCTATTTTTTTGGAATACTACAGAATAAAAATATTCCTAGACATATCCCAAACTTCAATCTCAAAGGACACAATAAGATAAAGGACATGATGAT
Source organism: Allium fistulosum (assembly GCA_030737815.1). Lineage (NCBI taxonomy): Eukaryota > Viridiplantae > Streptophyta > Magnoliopsida > Asparagales > Amaryllidaceae > Allium > Allium fistulosum. The sequence goes on from CM060904.1 coordinate 1,228,347,030, forward strand.
TAAGGGATTGGTAATATTTGTACTATACTTGGATATATCGTAATATATGCTTCTATTATGTGTTTATCCTATTTTGTTCTGAATTCAGTTCGATCATGTCGAAAGGTTCATTATAGCCCTTTCGACCATGTTGGAAGGTATGCCTGACCTATTAAAATGAAATAGCTGCTTTCAACCTCATTGGTTTTGTTTCCTCCTTGGAGGAACCCCTTCGAAAGGGTTGCTGATGCAGTCTGATGTAGATTCCTTTCGAATGGACTCCTCCTCATATATTTGCTTGCCAATTACATACCAGATTTCCTTCGGGACACCCCTTTCGACCGGATCGAAAGGGTTTATATCCTTTCGAAACAGATCTGGTTTGCAATTGCCTAAGCTTCATTCAATATACTTAATATAAGATCGTCTTGGATATTCATAAGTTCTATGAACTTATCAATGTCGAAACATCATCATCATCCTTGTTTGTCATTATATAATATTTGTCATGATGATGATACATTTTGACATGTAAGTTTTCCAAGTTGTTCCAATTGATTTGCATAGGCAAAAAGAAGTTATGAGAATAAGATAACGTCATGTGCAATTGATCATTGGTCTAGCTAATGATCGTAATGATCTTCCTCATAATCAAAATCCTTAATGAATCTGCGAATCTCTCCATTATTATTGACCCAAAATGAGCTACAATTTTAAGATCTTTTCTCCAAATTGATTTAGGGTTTAGAAAGATTTTGTTGTAGCAAAGAAGTAGAAATGAGAGAGACGAGTTTAGGATTCCCAAAAATCCCGTCCCCAAAATCGGACCCCTTGGGTCTTATTTATAGATGCAGGTCGGCCCCCTTCCGCGCTAATGCTTTCGACCTAGTCGAAAGGTCCTTTTATCTTTCGCCTACTTCCTTTCGATGCGGTCGAAAGGCCTCGCCTTCCTTCAATACAAGCGAAAGGCTTCTCTTTCGAGTCCTCTGATTCATCCTTGTGCTTCTCCTCTTCTTCTTTCAGGCCTTTCGACCTTGTTGAATGGTTCTTTTATCTTCCTTTCGCCTTTTTTACGTTTTTAGTGTTCTTGTTCCCTGTTTTCTCTTGAATATCTTTCGATGCTGTCGAAAGGGCCATAAATGCACTTTTCTCTTCATGTTGCTTTGTTGTTGTCAGTAATAAAGATAGGAGCATTCGACTCTATCGATAGGTTGTTTACTCGATCTTCGAAGATGTTCAAGTATCAATGGTTTCGATGTTGTAGGTAGCTTTTGTATGCACTTTTGAGGATTGATGCGGAACCTTCACCTGATGTTACTGGCTTCGACCGATTCGAAAGGCCTAACTATGATTTCGAAAGGGTTTTTTGGAGCAATTTGAATGAAGGTGAAACCTTTGGTTTCGAAAGGTTTGCATGCATATGAAAGGTTAATGTTCATTGCCTTCGAAGGGTTCCGAATCCGTCCTTGCATTTCGTATATACGCAAATCCATCTGCATCGAAAGGTTGAAAATAGCGGAAGGGTAGCTCCGCTTTTCTTTTTCTTCTGTTTCGAAAGCTTTTTCACTGTTTATCACATGCGAGGGCGCCCGGTGCCTTCGACTCCTTCGAAAGCCTTCTTAATGCCTTTGAAACATTCTTTTGTAACCTTTGTCGAAACCTATACCTGTAATTCAAGTAGAGCCTGACATTATCATTAACCTTCTTTCATACTTCTATTCTTAAGTGGGTTTTATGGCTAACATGATTCCATTCGGTGTTCCGAATGGTCGGTATACTTTCTATGAATCGTTTCTTTGAAAAGTTATGTCCCTAGTGATCCATTGCGATGTTCTGTCGGTATCTGACACTATAAAACTGAAATGCACATTCTCGGTGATTGTTTATGCTTGACTCTATCAAGCTAGTTGATTTAGTTAGTAGACCATGGTCGTTAGAACTTGCTTCTTTCCTGGAAGGTCAAGGTAAGAATTTATTTTTTCATCAGTTTAGGAAATCGAATGTTGAGTGTATACACATGCTTGCACGCTCATGTACATGCTGCAGTTTTTGTCTTCCAAACATGTTCACACGCCTATAGGTCATAGCCAATTTGCATCGAATTATAATCTCAGGTTTATCATTTTTTTGTGGTAGGATTCGTTACTGATCTCTTATAGGATGGGATCCGGTACCATTCCTACACTTGGTTTATTTTCACTTTTGGGACCAAGAATATAGGATCGCACATGGGTATGTAACCTATTCACTTTCGCTCTTCCCCTTCACTTGCTCATGCACACTTCCTACATCCGAATCGTTTCCATCCAAGCCACCATTAAAATTCTTTCCTCTAACTCCTTAGCCTCCATCATCCTTAGCGTCACATCGCTACCAAATCACCACCCAACAGATCACCACTTCACCTCCTACTACGCTCACCTACCGCCTTAGCACCGATCTAGAAGAGTGTTGAAACCCTCGATCCGTATTGTATTTAGGCTTCAATAGCCCTACATAGGTAGGTCGTTGATTTAAATGGATGGCGAACTAGATTTTGAAGAAGATGAGTTTAATTTGGGGACGATTCACATCAATGGTTTTCGGTTCGAGATCAGTTGTTGAAGTGGAGGAGTTGAACTTGCCTAAGGATCAAAAATCCCCTAGGTATGGGATCAGTTTGGATCCCATATTGAGGCAAATTTCACTTTTCTCACCTTGTATGCTTGCGCATGGACTTGCACCTTTGGACATGAACAACCATACACCTATGTGAACTTGTGGACATACGTCGTTGATTGTATATGACAGTGGTTCAGATGCACACGCATGTTCGTATGGACCATTTAAATGCACGAATATGTCTTGACTGCAAAAATAATACTTTTATATGTCGGTAACCGATTCTTAGACTTGGATAGGATTCTTATGTATAACCATCGATTTGAAAACCATTTGGGATGGTCAGTGATGACAGTCACTCCGGTCGAACTCCCGAATCTCATCATCGCTGTTGTATAATTCTGAACTGTATGACACTACACCGCACAACACTGCACTGGATTACACTTAGTACGAGGTGACAGGTTAAGCCATCTAACTATGATTATCTACTGAGTTTAATAGCTACAGGTTCCAAACGCTCCAAGCATTTAGCTACGATGACTGGTGATCAAGCTTCCACATATGTCGAATTAGACTCCGAGTCGAGTTCAGCGACACTTTCTGCTCGATACACCCCGAGTGGACAATCGGACCGACCTGCAAGCTAACACCATGCTCCGACTAAATCTCCAAATCTGAGGGCAGATGATATTGCAGAGACAGCTCCTGATACACTTGAGGATGTCGTATTCTTAGAAGACCCGACAGACTCGATTGCTTCAAAAGTTAATAAGGCATCTCTTCGCCGAGTTTGCATTAAGCACAAAATCCCATATGACTACGTATTGGTCCCATCTCATGATATGTAGCCTATAACAAATATATGTGCCTAGCTGGGGTGTACCACCATTTAATCCGTTCATCCGTCGAATGCTCCATTTTATGATACTTGCCCTAGCTCTACTGCATCCGCACAGCTATGCATTTCTCCAAGGAACATACATTATTTTCCTTTAATTCTTAAATGATGAGTTGACTGAAGAATATATTCGATATATTTACAGCTTCAAGCTACCAAATGGAAGTCTGCCATTCACTTATCTTGAGCCAGTCAGCGGTTGTCAAGTTCTAACTGGTGCTTGGAATAAACTTAGCTATTTCAAAAGCTAATGGTTTTATGTGCATTGTCCACCCGGGTTTGCACCACGGTGGTTAGTAGGATGTAAGTACATTTCCAAATATAATGTAAAAGCTTTAGTTTAGTTGCATTCTAATTAACACAATTTTCTAAATTATGCAGATATTCCTTCGAAACCTGGTGGCGATGTTTATCAAATCGTTTTTACGACACTCAGAAACGTTCCAGAGCAAGATATGGAGATCATGTCCCTTATTACTGATGAGCTTCTCTTGGTCTTCAACTTGTTAGAAGAGGGTCATAGCACTGGCCAGGCTGGGGATGATGAGGAAGTAGTTGTTGGTGGCCATATTTAGCCGAAAGCAGGGTATGTTAGCCTTAACGTGCCCCTAGTCCCTAGCCAAGAAGTCGAGAAGACTCAAGGTAACGTCGAGGAAGGCAAAATAGTATGCGGTGGTACTGAGGCTGGCAATGACGACGTTCATTTAAGTCACAGACCAGTGGCTGAGCAGTCTTCGGATGAGCAACCACTTACTACTAGTAGGAAGCTCGTTATTAAGCTTCATAAAGGGAAAATGTCTACATAGTCTCTGCCAGTTGCAATAGCAGAGCAGACTACATCTCTTCCTCATATTGATTTGTTTTCAAAGATGGGACCAATTCCTACTGAGTTTGGCTCCTTTAATATAGGAAACATGAGCATATAGGGTTCTCCTCTTTGTTTTGATTATGACACCATTCCCGTTAGTTTAGGAAAAATTACACCTATGAGCAAGGCTCCAGTACATGGTTCGTTGGGGGGACATTAGGACACTCATGCACATATGCACTTCACAGCAATGTCTTGCGCTTATTGTATGTCCTTTTCATCGAATCTAACTCATTCCTGTTTCCTTTGCATATTCTATGGAGAAGAGAAAATATACAAACCAATCCATAGAGGAGAAATCATATCTAGCCCAAAGGTCCTAGTCAGGTTCGTACAACCAAGGGAGTAGTCGAGATTATGATTCAAGCCACCGCTCTAGCTGCGATAGGGATGATCAGGACATGAGTGGTTATGACGGGGATTGTTCTTCATATGGTTGTGCTTCTAAGCACCGGCCTAGATCCAGATCGCCTCCTCCCAATGGTCTGGATAGGCAACCTGGTCGCCATAATGAGATTCCATCGGCTGACACTTCTCTGGCCCCACCTCCTACCTCTATCCTTGTACCGCCCACAATGCTATCTCATTCCAGTCAGTTGTCCGAGCGCATACATCATAAAGGTAGTTCCAAGACTCCTCATCTAAGGCCTAGCGAAGAGAACGTTGTCACTTCGGTCGATAGAGCATAACAGCTTGCGACCGACACTCGTATGGCCGAAGTTAAGGATCAATTCCCAAATATCTGTTTTATTTGGCTTATGTTTGTGCCCAACCTAAAGAGATTTCTAATGGAAGTCTAGGAAGGTCTATGGCCTGCGTTATCGACATTCACCACAAGTATAACAAGTGGGCGCAAGTGGCTGAGAAAGTCGAGTTTTAGGGCATAATTGATCGGGTGTTCTTCAAAGTGACAAGTACGACTCCAGCATCGGGTGTTCTTCGAAGTGACAAGTACGACTCCAGCATCGGGTGTTCTTCGAGAGTGACAAGTACGACTCCAGCATCGAAACACCAATCATTAGATGCACCATATGTGTACATCTTCCATCCAACTTCTTTTTCCCGACTTCTCTTCAGAGGATCATCTTGTGTAGTGAATTCGGCTATGAAATCCTCCAAGGTTTGACCCTGGATTGCACTCCGAGGATGATTGGTATATCGTATTGACTCAATTCAATGTTACATTTCAACAACCTTTCAGAAGTCTCAGGTCGTTGCAAGACTGGTTGTAAAGGCTGGTCAATGAGGACATTAGTCGGATGTGCCTGGAAATAGGGTGGAGATTTTTGGAAGCAATCAACATGCAGTAAACGAGCTTTTCAAGTCTTGGATGGCTTCTTTTTGCTCCTATCAACCGCTTGCAGATATAGTAGACCAGTTGTTGGATGAGAGATTCCTCAAATACAAGCGCGACACTCAGGGCATGCACCGACACTACCAGGTATAAGAATAAATCCTCATCATCCATCAGTTTCAAGAGAATGTGAGGTCTCTCAAAGTGATTCACTAAAGCCTGGAATGCATCTTTGCAGTCTTGATCCCACTTGAAGTTTCTCTTCCCTTTCCTGATCACTTCGAAGAAGGGGATGCTCTTATCAGTAGCTCTGGAGATGAACCGGCTCAGGGCAGTGACCTTCCCATTTAAGCTTTGGACCTCCTTGATCATCTTTGGAGCTTAGATCTCTCTCAAAGCCTTCATCTTTTTTGGATTTGCTTTAATCCCACGAGAGTTGATAATGAAGCCTAAGCACTTTCCTGACGCAACACCGAAAGAGCATTTCAAAGGATTAAGCTTCATCCTGTATTGCCGGAGGGCACTAAACATCTTTGCCAGATTATCAATATGGTCTCTCGAATGTCGTGACTTCATAAGTATGTCGTCCACTTAAATTTCCATCGATCGTCCAATTTGGTCTTAATTGTCCGGTTCGGAGTCTTTGGTAAGTTACTTCTACGTTCTTTAATCCAAAGGGCATGACTAGATAGCAATAGATTCTGAGGTCAGTAATAAAGCTAGTGTGTTCCTGATTCGGGATGTGCATCAAGATTTGATTGTATTTGGAGTACGCATCCATAAATGAAAGTAGCTCATGCCCAATAGTCGAGCCTACCGGCTGATCTATCCTCGAAAGTGGGAAGCTGTCCTTCAGGCATGCCTTATTCATGTCCGGTAAGTTGATGCATGTCCTCCAATTCCCATTTGGTTTTTTCATCAAGACAGGATTTGATACCCAATCCAGGTATAAAGCATCATGGATGAAGCATTCCCTTCAGCTTATCCACTTCTTCTTTGAGTGCAGCGAATATCTCCATTCCTAGGCTACGACGTTTCTGTTTCATAGGAATGCATTTGGGATTGGTGTTTAATGCATGGCTCATGTAACGACCCGTATTTTTTTAACGGATCGACAAGTTCGACAGAATCTGGAATTTTAGAGTTTTTGAGCCATTTCAGATTTTAGGCGAAAATGGCTAAGTCCTGAGTCGTGAACGACTTAGTGTAAGTCGTGAGTCGTATACGACTTAGGGGATAGGAGCGACTCAGGGATTTGGCTAGTTAAGGGTGTAAGGATAAGTCGTTTGAACGACTTAAGGGGTAGGCGCGACTTAAGGACTGGGCGAGATAAGGCTTAAGTTGTAACAGTTAAGTCGTGACCGAGTTAAGGTGATGAGTCGTATCTCAGTTATCTGATGAGTCGTACCCAAGTTATCTGATGAGTCGTATCCTAGTTATCTGATGAGTCGTCTGACCAGTTGAGTCGTAACCCCAGCTATTTGTTAAGTCGTGACCGACTCAGTAGTTGGCTGCTAGGTTATAAGTCGTAGGATAGTGGGATTTGATAAGTCGTAGACGACTTAGTAGTTGAGTCGTATATCCAGTTAAGTCGTAGACGAGTATCCCAGTAGCCTAGCTAAGTCGTGAGGTTGATAAGTCGTAACCGAGTTAACTGTTAAGTCGTAAGGGATCTGGGTTTTGTTGAGTCGTAGGCACACGCTATGAGTCGTGACCGACATAGAAGATAGCTGTTTTGTCATGAGTCGTAGGCAGATGTGTGTTAAGTCGCTAAGGGTAGTCTGGTTAGATCGTAGAAGCCAGAAGTCGTTGAGTCGTAGGGCTTTGAGTCGTAAGTCGTAAACGACTTATGAAGGCTGACGACTTAAGGATTTCTGCTATAAATAGGAGAGCTTCTCTTCATTTTTTTTGGGATCCGGATTTTGAAGCGACGAAGTGCTGCCATTTTGAGAGCTCGACTTCTACACTTCTTCACTTCTTTTCTCAACTCTAATCTAGTGCTTCCTTCGATCCAAATCGAAGATCAAGATTGAAGATTCAAGAGTTTAGATTGAAGATCTTCATCTTTTCAAGAGAGATTTCTTCGTTTGAAGCGGATTTGTGATAGATCAAGCTTCATCCTTCGCTGTCCAGATCTGAAGCATATTGATTTGAGGTTGTTTAGGTGATTTGGTGAGTGGTGATTATCTCTCACACGGATCCAAAGGAGTATATCGGATTGTTGGCTCGATTTGGTGTTAAAATAGTGATTTCCATGCATTTTCTTCATCCTAAGTGTAGATCCTTATAGATCCATTGTTTATGATGATGTTACATCCATATGCTAACCTATGCAAGTTCATTCATCAAGTTTGTAGAGATAAAATTCATGTTTTCATGCTTATTGGACTTTCAACTCTTTAATTACGAAAATGCCATTATTGTTATAATTGTCTACTTAAATCATATTTGAATGCTTGATTGCTTGGATTGATGTTTGATTTGATTGATTGTTATGAACTAGATGATTGATGATTAGATTTAGATCGAAGATGATTCAAAAGCTAAGGGAAAGGCTCTTGAATTGGGAAAGCTGCTCGTGGCATATGTAGCGGGATGATGAAGCTCTTATGCATAAATTTGATGTTGTGATGTTGAGGTGAGGCTTTGCGAGGATGTAATGAAGCGAGGCATCATATGATGAAGACTTGGTCTAATCCAGACGGGATCATTCCAAGCATGTTGATAACTCGGTGATATGATTCGAGTTGAGGATAATGAATGGATATGAGAATAGTCGTCGAGGAGGATGACTAGGAGGCTTGGATAGCATCGTTGTTGAAGGTTCTAGCATGCTCTAAGCAAGAGTACGTTTGGGCAGATTCGATAGTCCCAACGGCCAACTGTTGATGGTCGAGTACTCTGGGCAGATTCGATAGTCCTAGGCACGGGCTGCGACGACGTGCGGGAGTTATGTCTAGAACCGGGGTTTCCATTAGCCCTTGACGGACGGCTGAAAGAATGTGCCGGTCATTCAATTAACGATGATATCGAAGCAATGATAACAGTGATAGCCAGAGTCATGGATGTTTGGTTGTATCGTCATTCGGACTCAAGAGCGGTATTTTCTGGGTGCTTATCTGATTTAGGCCTTGGTACTTGGAAAACATCGCCCTTGACTCGGGTGATAGTAGCTTTACTTTAAATTGTATGCTCTGCTATGTTTGCTTCTACTTAGTGTATGTCTGGGGCTATCACTGTAGAATGAGGTTGGAGTGGGAGGGTTGTATTCCTATTCCTTTTCCTTTATGCTCTTTTGGTATGTTGTTAGTTAATTTACTGCTCACTAAGACTGTTGTCTGACTCAAGGCTTTATGTCTTTAATTCTTATTGCCTTGGGCTGTTCGTCCATTTTGGGACGGGCAGACTAGGTAGCAGGTGACAGGTGCTGTTCTCTTCTCACGATGCTGATATCGAAGACGAGCTTGAGGGTTGCATATTATCTTCTTATTATATGTACTGGATATTCCGCTGTTGTGTTTTCTCTGAGAGATATGTAGTGAGGCTTGATGTATTGACTATGTGGATGCTTGTATTCAACTATTATGGAGTTTTATATGATGTCATTTTGTTCTGTAAAGCTTCACTATACATATGTTCTATTGTATTTTGTCCATGCGCTGTGAGTAATACGATAGATTCTGTTGTTTTTTTAACAATCGTCCATGGTCGCCTGGCACACTTTACAGTGCACTTTCTCTAGATTCGGTGCAGGGGTGATGGGTGGTCGTCACATTTGGTATCAAAGCATTGGTTAATCGATGTTCTAATCATTCCTTTTTATAGATATTGAGAATGAGTCGAAGAGGGAGACCAGCTGCTAGGGAAAGCCGTGCTACTGAAGAGACTGCTGATTATGCAGCCATGTTCGAAGCTATGATGACTTCGATCATGAGAAGGATACCAGTTCTGGGGGCAGCAGTTGATGTTGGAGTTCAAGTCCAAACTCCGAAACCAGTGGATTTTGCTAAGTTGTGCAAGGATTATACTGCTCTTGGAGGGAAGGTTTTCTTGGGAACAGAATCAACCATCGAAGTCCAGAGGTGGATAGATGCTTGTAGAAGGATCTTTGATGATTTGGGAATTGATGATGCAACTAAGAGGAAGTTGGCATCAAGGCAGCTTCAAGGGAGAGCTTCTGATTGGTGGAACTCTATTACCATCGATACTCCGGAGGAAGATATTACTTGGGAGCAATTCCAAGTTAGGTTTGAAGCTAAGTTCATTTCTACAGCTCAGAAGTCTGTTCTGTTCAAGAAGTTTGTGGAGCTCAGGCAAGGTGGAAGATCAGTTCTTGAGTATGTTTCTGAGTTCGAAGCTTTGTCCAAGTATGTCCGGTCATATATTGAATCTGCTTATCAGAAGAATGAGAAGTTTGTGACCGGCTTGGATAGTTATCTTGGGAGGCAGTTGGTGGATCATTTGGATGATTCATTTGAGAAGCTTGTGGAGAAAGCTCTTAGGCATGAGAGTCTGTTTCCTAAGGATGGATCTGTTGTTGCTGTGACCAGGGAAGAGTCTAAACCCCAGCAGGGTGGAAACAAGAAGAGGAAGCAGCAGCAGTAGAAGGGTAAGGATGGTCAAAAGAAGCCGAAAGGCGAGGTGACTTGCTACAACTGTCAGCAGAAGGGCCATTTCTCGAAGGATTGTAAGAATCCTAAGGTGCCGATGAAGTGTCACAACTGTGACAAGCCGGGGCATTTCAGGAAAAATTGTCCAGAACCGAGGAGAGATAAGCAGATTGTGCAAGCTTATGCTTTGGGAGCTGTTCCGTCGTCTTCGAAAGCTCCTACTGCTGAAGAGAAGGGAAAGAGTGTGGTTGTTCAAGGTATTCTTTTCCTATGTGGTGTTCCAGTTAGAGTTCTGTTTGATACTGGAGCGTCGCATTCGTTTGTTTGTAATGAACTCGTAGGCCGGTTAGGTTTGGAACCGGATATTGTTGATAGGCCATTGGTTGTGACTAATCCAGTTGGGGGTTCGTCTTGTTTGTGTATGTTATGCCGTGGTCTAGTTGTATCGAGTCATGGTTGCTCTTTTGTTTGTGATTGCTTTGTTCTGAACTTTGCGGGGTTCGGAATTATTTTGGGTATGGACTGGCTTAGGAAGTATGAGGCTAAGGTTGATTGCGAGAGGTTGGAAGTGACAGTCGAGAATGTGGAGGGGCGAAAGGTTGTAATACGATGTAAGCATGAGGAAGGCGTCTTCATGAGCTTCATGTATTCGCTGGTTGTTCCACGGGATGGACTGTCATCGGTGCCAATCGCTAATGGATTCGAGGATATCTTTGACGAAGTCAAAGGGTTGCCGCCGCATAGAGAGATCGAGTTTCGTATAGATCTAGTTGAAGGAGCCAGACCTGTTGTGATGCCTCTTAGGCGGATGGCGCCTAGGGAACAGCAAGAGTTGAGGGTGCAAGTTGATGACCTTTTACAGAAAGGATTCATTCGGCGTAGTGTGTCCGAGTGGGGTGCACCAGTTGTGTTCGCAACCAAGGCAGATGGATCGTTGAGATTGTGTGTGGATTATCGTGAGCTGAATAAGGTGACTAAGAAGAACAAGTATCCATTGCCGAGAATAGATGACTTGTTTGATCAGCTTCACGAAGCTAAGGTGTTTTCTCAGATGGATTTGGCAACGGGATTTCACCAGTTGAGAGTGGCTAAGGATAGTGTGCCGAAGACTGCTTTTAGGACACCATCCGGTTTCTTTGAGTGGCTGGTAATGCCGTTTGGATTGACTAACGCGCCAGCATATTTTGTGGATCTTATGAATAGAGTATTCAGAGATCAGTTGAACAAGTTCGTACTTGTGTTCGTGGATGATATTCTGATTTATTCCAGAACGGAAGAGGAGCACAAGACGCACTTGCGTATGGTTTTGGAAACCTTGCGGAAACATCAGCTAAAGGCTAAGTTTTCGAAGTGTCACTTCTGGAAGAGTGAAGTGAGGTTCTTAGGCCATGTGATTTCTGGAAATGGAATAGCGGTTGATCCCGCTAAGGTGGCAGCAATCCAGGATTGGGTTAGACCTAAGAATGCATCTGATGTGAGAAGTTTTCTTGGATTAGCAGGATATTATCGACGGTTTATCAAAGACTTCTCCAAGATAGCTGCACCGTTAACAAGATTGACGAAGAAGAACCAAGTGTTCAGTTGGGATGCTAAGTGTGAGCAAGCTTTCGGAATCCTGAAAGAGAGATTGACGAGTGCTCCTGTTTTGACTATTCCAAGTGGGAATGATGAGATGGTGGTTTACACCGACGCATGTGGTACTGGACTTGGAGCAGTGCTGATGCAGAGGGATAAAGTTGTTGCGTATGCAAGTCGACAACTGAAGCCGCATGAAAGGAATTACCCGACTCATGATTTGGAGTTAGCGGCGATTGTATTTGCTCTGAAGATGTAGAGGCATTATTTGTTGGGAGTTCGATTCGAGTTGTTTACGGATCACAAGTCGTTGAAGTATCTTTTCTCCCAAAAGGATTTGAATCTTCGGCAGCAACGTTGGTTAGAGTTTTTGGCATCATATGATTTTGGTATAGCTTATACTCCGGGAAAAGGTAACGCAGTGGTAGATGCGTTAAGTCGAAGACATGCAGGATTGGGAGCCATGTTTTCTGAATGGAAGAATCTCGAGTATTTAGCTGGATTTGACTTCAGGCCTAGATGCGAATTGGAACCTGAGATGTTGGCAAACTTATCAATAAGACCCACTCTTGTGGAAAGGATTGGCAAGAGCCAAAAGCGAGATGATAAGCTTGTCAAGATTATCCGTGAATTGGAATCTGGATTGGATCCAGAAAAGGATAAAGGATTCGAGGTCGATCGAGAGGGTTGGCTTCGGAAGCAAGGACGACTAGTTGTTCTCGATATAGATGAATTGAGGAATGAAGTTCTGAAGGAAAGTCATCACTCAAAGCTGACAATTCATCCAGGAGGAAATAAGATGTATCGGGATATGAAGAGAACCTACTACTGGGAAGGTATGAAGAAGGATGTTGGAAATTTTATTTCCAAGTGTATGAACTGCCAGTTGGTGAAGGCCGAACAGAAGAAGCCAAGCGGATTGCTTCAACCATTAGAAGTTCCTACATGGAAGTGGGAGCAGATATCGATGGATTTTATTGATGGACTACCTAGAACAAGAACGGGAAATGAAGGGATTTGGGTCATTGTGGATCGTCTGACCAAGAGTGCGAGATTCATTCCTGTTCGATCGACCAGGACTGCGTCAAAGTTGGCTGAGTTGTATGTTAAGTGGATAGTTCGTTTCCATGGTATTGCGAAGAGTATAGTGAGCGATCGAGACCCATTGTTCACTATTGGATTTTGGAAGAGCTTCCAGGAAGTCTTGGGAACTGAGTTGTGTTTAAGTACAGCTTATCATCCCCAAACGGATGGTCAGACCGAGAGAGTCAACCGAGTTTTGGAAGATCTTCTTAGAGCTTGTGTTTTGGATTTCGGAGGATCATGGGAAGATCACCTTCATTTGGTGGAGTTTGCATACAACAACAGTTACCAGTCAAGCATTGGTATGGCACCGTATGAGGCATTGTATGGAAGACCGTGTAATTCTCCGACATGTTGGATAGAGACAGGAGAAAAGTGATGCTTGGGCCAGAGATGATTCGTCAGACTTCAGATTGTATAGAGATCATTCGGCAACGAATGAAGGCAGCCCAAGACCGTCAAAAGAGTTATGCTGATAAGCGTCGAAAGGATTTGGAATTCGACGCAGGAGATATGGTTTTTGTGAAGATTTCCCCACTAAAGAATGTTATTCGATTCGGGAGGAAAGGAAAATTGACTCCGAGATTTGTCGGACCATTCCCGATCATCGAGCGAATTGGAAAGCTCGCCTATAGATTGGAGTTGCCGGAGAAGATGTCGGGTGTGCACAATGTTTTTCATGTATCGTATCTACGGAAGTATGTGCACGACTCGAATACAGTGGTTTCTGTCGATAGCTATGAAGATTTCGAAGTTGATCCAGTCGATAGAAGACCTCGTAAGCCGCTTCGTGTGGTTGAAACCAACACGAAACAGCTTAGGAGGAAGGTAGTTAGGTTGCTCAAGATACAATGGAGTGATGATGATAACGACTGCACGTGGGAGGTGGAAGAGAGGATGAAGGCAGCTCATCCTGAACTCTTCAAGGTATGGCCCTAAAGTGTCGTGTCATCTCGCGATATTGTAACTTGTTCTAGTTTTAGAATTCTGTACGCTAAGCTAGAATTGGATGCATGGTTTGCTGATTGTTATGGTTGGTAGGCGTACAGAATAGTCTTCGATTGCTTTGTTTTTTTTGGAATTTCGGGGGCGAAATTCCTAAGGGGGAGAGAATGTAACGACCCGTATTTTTTTTAATGGATCGACAAGTTCGACAAAATCTGGAATTTTAGAGTTTTTGAGCCATTTCAGATTTTAGGCGAAAATGGCTAAGTCCTGAGTCGTGAACGACTTAGTGTAAGTCGTGAGTCGTATACGACTTAGGGGATAGGAGCGACTCAGGGATTTGGCTAGTTAAGGGTGTAAGGATAAGTCGTTTGAATGACTTAAGGGGTAGGCGCGACTTAAGGACTGGGCGAGATAAGGCTTAAGTTGTAACAGTTAAGTCGTGACCGAGTTAAGGTGATGAGTCGTATCTCAGTTATCTGATGAGTCGTACCCAAGTTATCTGATGAGTCGTATCCTAGTTATCTGATGAGTCGTCTGACCAGTTGAGTCGTAACCCCAGCTATTTGTTAAGTCGTGACCGACTCAGTAGTTGGCTGCTAGGTTATAAGTCGTAGGATAGTGGGATTTGATAAGTCGTAGACGACTTAGTAGTTGAGTCGTATATCCAGTTAAGTCGTAGACGAGTATCCCAGTAGCCTAGCTAAGTCGTGAGGTTGATAAGTCGTAACCGAGTTAACTGTTAAGTCGTAAGGGATCTGGGTTTTGTTGAGTCGTAGGCACACGCTATGAGTCGTGACCGACATAGGAGATAGCTGTTTTGTCATGAGTCGTAGGCAGATGTGTGTTAAGTCGCTAAGGGTAGTCTGGTTAGATCGTAGAAGCCAGAAGTCGTTGAGTCATAGGGCTTTGAGTCGTAAGTCGTAAACGACTTATGAAGGCTGACGACTTAAGGATTTCTGCTATAAATAGGAGAGCTTCTCTTCATTTTTTTTGGGATCCGGATTTTGAAGCGACGAAGTGCTGCCATTTTGAGAGCTCGACTTCTACACTTCTTCACTTCTTTTCTCCACTCTAATCTAGTGCTTCCTTCGATCCAAATCGAAGATCAAGATTGAAGATTCAAGAGCTTAGATTGAAGATCTTCATCTTTTCAAGAGAGATTTCTTCGTTTGAAGCGGATTTGTGATAGATCAAGCTTCATCCTTCGCTGTCCAGATCTGAAGCATATTGATTTGAGGTTGTTTAGGTGATTTGGTGAGTGGTGATTATCTCTCACACGGATCCAAAGGAGTATATCGGATTGTTGGCTCGATTTGGTGTTAAAATAGTGATTTCCATGCATTTTCTTCATCCTAAGTGTAGATCCTTATAGATCCATTGTTTATGATGATGTTACATCCATATGCTAACCTATGCAAGTTCATTCATCAAGTTTGTAGAGATAAAATTCATGTTTTCATGCTTATTGGACTTTCAACTCTTTAATTACGAAAATGCCATTATTGTTATAATTGTCTACTTAAATCATATTTGAATGCTTGATTGCTTGGATTGATGTTTGATTTGATTGATTGTTATGAACTAGATGATTGATGATTAGATTTAGATCGAAGATGATTCAAAAGCTAAGGGAAAGGCTCTTGAATTGGGAAAGCTGCTCGTGGCATATGTAGCGGGATGATGAAGCTCTTATGCATAAATTTGATGTTGTGATGTTGAGATGAGGCTTTGCGAGGATGTAATGAAGCGAGGCATCATATGATGAAGACTTGGTCTAATCCAGATGGGATCATTCCAAGCATGTTGATAACTCGGTGATATGATTCGAGTTGAGGATAATGAATGGATATGAGAATAGTCGTCGAGGAGGATGACTAGGAGGCTTGGATAGCATCGTTGTTGAAGGTTCTAGCATGCTCTAAGCAAGAGTACGTTTGGGCAGATTCGATAGTCCCAACGGCCAACTGTTGATGGTCGAGTACTCTGGGCAGATTCGATAGTCCTAGGCACGGGCTGCGACGACGTGCGGGAGTTATGTCTAGAACCGGGGTTTCCCTTAGCCCTTGACGGACGGCTGAAAGAATGTGCCGGTCATTCAATTAACGATGATATCGAAGCAATGATAACAGTGATAGCCAGAGTCATGGATGTTTGGTTGTATCGTCATTCGGACTCAAGAGCGGTATTTTCTGGGTGCTTATCTGATTTAGGCCTTGGTACTTGGAAAACATCGCCCTTGACTCGGGTGATAGTAGCTTTACTTTAAATTGTATGCTCTGCTATGTTTGCTTCTGCTTAGTGTATGTCTGGGGCTATCACTGTAGAATGAGGTTGGAGTGGGAGGGTTGTATTCCTATTCCTTTTCCTTTATGCTCTTTTGGTATGTTGTTAGTTAATTTACTGCTCACTAAGACTGTTGTCTGACTCAAGGCTTTATGTCTTTAATTCTTATTGCCTTGGGCTGTTCGTCCATTTTGGGACGGGCAGACTAGGTAGCAGGTGACAGGTGCTGTTCTCTTCTCACGATGCTGATATCGAAGACGAGCTTGAGGGTTGCATATTATCTTCTTATTATATGTACTGGATATTCCGCTGTTGTGTTTTCTCTGAGAGGTATGTAGTGAGGCTTGATGTATTGACTATGTGGATGCTTGTATTCAACTATTATGGAGTTTTATATGATGTCATTTTGTTCTGTAAAGGTTCACTATACATATGTTCTATTGTATTTTGTCCATGCGCTGTGAGTAATACGATAGATTCTGTTGTTTTTTTAACAATCGTCCATGGTCGCCTGGCACACTTTACAGCGCACTTTCTCTAGATTCGGTGCAGGGGTCATGGGTGGTCGTCACAGCTCACTATCCCAGATGAGATCCACATATATCTGAATGTGTCCAGGAAAACACATCCAGGTTCGTCTGGAGAAATCCAACCAACTCCTATCACACTATTGCTAAGTAGAAATCCAACCTTTTGGACTTTGCTTGAATCATCCTTGCAGACTGGAACAATGATCAACAACTCGGCGGGAGCTGCTTGTCCACCTTTGGCTCTTTTCATCGGTCCATGTCATCGTATAGCCAATTAGTCTACCCGGGCTAGGGCTCGGACTATAGTTGTTATGCTTCCAAAGCCTTTATGTAGAGGGCACCCTCTATACTCTTTCCTTTCTCCTTTCTCCTTGCCTCCTTTAGCTCGGAGACGTAGCATTCACGACCAGCCACCTGATATCCGTGCACAATTCCCACTCTATTGTTTATAGGGAATTTCATAGTTAAACACGAGGGAGTGTTGGCTGGTCTAAATTCAGCTAGGGCCGATCGACCCAAAATTGCATTATAAGCAGAATATGTATCCAACACCAAAAAAGGCACAGCCCGCACTCGCTAGCGGTCTCCCTCATCAAGTATCACCGGTAATTCAACAAATCGTATGGCTTCAGTAGCCATCCCATTAAACACCTGTATTCGAGACCTACAAGGCTTCAGATCTTTCTCCTCTACATCATTTGATCATAAGCGTTTTGGAATAAGATATTGACTGAACTCCCGCAGTAGAAAAGAACCTTCCGTACAATAGCAGGACTAATCGTGGCTGAAATCACGAGTGGTTCGATCATCGGAGCTTCCACTCATCTGCAACTCTCTTTCGGAAAACAATATCATTGTCATGGTTCGAGATTGTTTCGTCGGAGCTCCATCCTCAACAACATAACAAATTTCATTCTCACCATGTTTTATAGCTCTAATGTATCTATCCATTTCTGTAAAGCTTTTATAAGTAAGATGCCCACCGATGATTGTGTTAATCACCAAATGTCTCTCCGGTGGCCTGGGTGGATTAGGACCAAGCTGGGTTGGCCCCTGTGGGGAAGATAACCCAAGGGGGTCGGAAGTTCCTTTCCCACCACCCTACGCGGCTTTTACATACTACTGCAATTTCTTTTTTCTAGTCAAATCTTCAATCACATCGCACAAGTGTCTACACTCATTGGTATTATGACCATGAGTCTCAAGGAATTTTCAGAACTTACCTGACTTCCTTTCCTTCTTGGTTGACTATCTGGGAGTTGGCTTCCTCTAATGTCGGTATTCTAAGTAGCCAGATAGATGTTCTCCATTGAGTTGTTCAGTTAAGCGTAATTGTCATACTTACTAGTCCGAAAGCAATTCCGATTATCTAGCTTATGCTTCTTGGCCACATCATTGTTCTTTTTCCGACCCTCATTCTGATTTCCAACCTTTACGTTTACATCCCCAGAATTTTCTCCAGTTTGATTTAAAATGACATTACTTTGTATAACCTCATCTGAATTTCCATCAACGGTCCCCCATGGATGCTTGTTTGCATCCTCTCAATGTAAATATTCATTGTCTTTCCTATAAATAGCTTCCATTGTTGACGATTGGTTCCTTTCCAAACAGTCTTCGAAATCCAAGTCAATGTGAACTCCGCTACATAGTGCCATCAGCATCATGTCTTACTTAGGATCCGTTACATTAGTTACATTCATATGGAACAGCCTCAAAAAGTCCCTAAACGACTCTCCTTCAGCTTGATAAATGTTGGATAGTGACATCACGTGCTTAGGATATGAAGTGTGTAAGCGAAATTGGTTCATGAACTTTCGCGATAGGTCATCGAAAGACGATATGGACTTCGGCGGAAGCCGAGCGAACCATATTGTAGCCACCCTTTCTGGGAAAACTGGGAAACAACGACACTTCACAACATCTGAAGCTATGGCTGAATCCATATGCTATTTATATCTCAATAAGTGTCGCCTAGGATCCATCGTTCCTCCACACGACATCATCATTGGCATATTAAATCTCTGAAGATACCTTGCATGAAGAATGTCCTCTATGAACGGGTTTTGACTTTGATTAGTACCCTATTTATCATTGGTCTGGAATTTGTTTTCACTCACTAATCTCTTAACCATATCTTCCAGATAGTCCGAGTCAATGGGTTCGACTGAACGGTAGTAATCGGGTCCCGTCTCGAGTGTTCGGCTCGACGAATGCTTTCAGGAATGTGCTTGATGCCTAGGTGTTTAACGACGGAATTTCTATCGAATTTGAAAACCATCAAAAAATTTATAATAAAATTTATACTGCAAGCACATGACGTGCTATCGTAGTATGTAGTGAGTACGGGTCGATCTGCAGGGAATTATTGATTTTAAATTTCCTATTCAATCACATTATACCAAAGTTGAAAGTGTGATTAGCTAAAAATGTAAAAAAACACTAACAAAAGAAAATTGATAAAAATATGAGAGTGCTAAGACAATTTAGAGTTAATTTCTACTCTCTAGATCACATAAATCAACAAAATGAAGTTAAGATCTCTCTTTTGGTCATTAGTGAGATTAGTTGATGTGCTTATCATAAGTATGGTATATTTGTGATATTAATTATCCCAATATAAACCATTAAACTATAACACAACCACTAGTACACATTTAATTCTCATGAAATATGACAACAAAGTTGAAAGCAAAATCTATTTTAAGCATGGCCTATTAACTATTGTTTAGAAATATAGGCCATTAAATTTTAATTTCAACATTCACTTCTTTGCCATAATCATATATAGATGAAGAGGAAGTTTGTGATTCATATGACTAAGCATAGCCTATTTGTTTTGAACAACATAAGCTATCAAAATCAATACTAAACACAAAATTACATAAACATCATTTTTCCATGAAGCACAAAAGGAGAACATAAACATCAAAATGTTGCATCTACATACTAGAGAGCTTCATTACCCCTAAATTGAAGGGATTAGGTTCTCATATTTGTTATCAAATCAACAAATGTAGCTTGCAACATAGAATAAACAAGAAGAAAAAGAGAGAAAAATGAAAAGAAAAACTAATCTACTTGCATAAATAAATAAATCTACACTACTAACATGAAAGTAAATAAATAAGGAAAGGAAAAGAACATGTATTAACTTGCATAAAAGAAAAGTACATAGAAGAAATGGCTAAGTAGCCATGAAAAGAAGAAGAGCTCTCATTTTATTTCCAAGGTAAAACTAAAGAGAAGAGATCCTAAAAGAGAGACTAAGGGAAGAGAGATTACATGAAGCATAAGGGGTATTTATACATATTTGTAAACCCTAATTCATTTTTTGGGAATTACCCAAACTACCCTTGAGGTGGTGTGGTCATTAAGTAGTCATTAGCATGTCTTAATCCCCCACTTAAATGTACATGTAGCTTTAGTTTCCATTAGCATAAGTATTAGCTCCTAAGTGTACATGAAGGTATGTGGGTAGGTGGGGTCCTCCATGATCCATGGAATGAATTATTTCCATCTCCATTCTTTTGTATTCACTTTTGTGCATGGATATATCTTCATGAAGCCACTTGTATATGAAGCCAAATTCCTACAAAATAATATAGAAATTTCCAATTAAATTTTCTCAAATTAATATATGAACAAAAATGACCATTTTGCCCTTGGATGAAGATGAATATGTGACGATTTGAAAATAATTTGAATTTTGGTTTAAACATGTTAAAACACCCAATATGTAATTTATTTAATTTAATTAGATTAAATATGGTGGTAAAAATATTCACATTTACGTGCACATCACTAGGCTCCGCAAAATCCGGAAAATCCATTCGTGCAGTAGTCCCCTCTTTTTGATTTCTGTAAGCTGTATTGTCAGCAGTGGTCCGGAACTCCATATTCTAAACACCAGCAGCACATCTAGAAGCCACATCCATACCGCCTTCCAACTGTTGAGCATCCGGATCACCATAATGGGGCTTGGTACCGATCCCTCCTTGGGAGTCAGTACTAATCCCTATACGCGTGCCCTGGGTCGGCGCTCTCCCTTGATATGATGTTCCAAAAGAATTTTGGGTCCGCTTCTGCCTTAAATACCTACATTTTTGCTCGAACGAAGTAGAAGTCTATGATTCTGAGCTGGCATCCCTTATATTACATCTACGACTATTTAGAGTCAGTTCATTCAGTAGCTTCAAGCTATGCTGCAATATTTTATTCATCTCCCGTTGACTATCTTGGAATTGGCATTCCATCTCCTTTATCATCCTATCCAACACCACTCTAGTCAAAATGTTAGTAGGAGTCTGGCTCTCCATTTGCTTCGGTTAGTTAGCTTCATTCACATGTTGGGAATATCGATTCTCAGCATCACTGCGGGTAGCTCTGGTTGTTATAGTACGTGTTTCCTTCCTTGGTGGGGCCATGGTAGAAAGCTTCCAGTAGATTTTAGAAAATCTAAGTTATAGAATTTAAAGGTAGGAAAATTGGATCTATCACTTGGATATAAGAAATCCAATAGTACATGATGGACCACACCGCCTGACTATAATTGCCAGCGAAAGAACCAAAATATTTGAACCAAAATTGGTACAAACACCTAGAAAAGTAAGTAGTAGAGATTAAATGAAGGAAGTAAACGAAAAATAGAGGCAATTAGATGAAAAACATGCACACACAAATTTATAGTGGTTCGACAATCTGGGCCTACGTCCACTTGAATGATTTTATTGCTTTTGCACTTGATTTTGTGATTAAAAGAGACTGAGGTCGGAATAAATCCTTGAATACAAGTGAGTGAGAGTGTAATGGCAGCGTAAAGATCCTACGAGTGAACCATGCCTTCTGTATTTATAGGTGTAGATGACCAAATATCTCGTTGATATTTCTCCTACGGAATCTCCTCATGAAAACGAAGTCCTTCAAAAAGTCTCGGCCCCAAATCCCCTATGGTTGGGGATCAGTACCGATCCCTATAGGGGGATCGGTATTGATCCCTATAAGGGAGATCGATATTGATCCCTATATACGGAGATAGGGGATCAACGATTCTTCATGGTGGTTCTTCTTGATATTGGATTTGAGTTTCCATTGTTGTTTTGCATGGTCGCGCAAGTGTTTTTTGGCCCAAATGATGGATGTACAAAATGTTGAATTGCTGCTTTAGACTGCATATGGAGGTTGCTAATACAACACAAAGGAATTCTGGAACAATACTTGAATCTAGCTCTATGTAGATAGAGAAGAGTGCCATAGGAGTGGGAGCTACTTTGGATGCACCCCTAGGGATCGGTACTGATCTCCTGTGTAGGGTAGAGCACTGACACATACTTTGTGTATTACAGGACATTGCATTTCTAGGCTTGTTCGACTGTCATCTAGTGGTATTTTTTGTACTTGGTTCCGGATCCTGGGATCATCTCTTTGGACTGCTTGCCTTGATAATTGTCAGGTCTATCTTATCCAGTCAGTCCAAATGTTGATGGGCTAAAAACATGGATAACAGGCTTGACCTTGCATTTGTCCCTACACTTGAATCGATGCAAGTAGATTTTGCATAACACGAACCTATGACATGTACAGTGATACACTATGCATGTTGGTATGTTGCTCGTGTACATTTATTTTTGATTCCTGTCCAACATATGAAAACAAACAAACCCATAAAGTAATGATAGGATTATTGTCCAGGGGAAATTTATACAGTGATAGCAGTGCGGTATTTTTAATAAAGGAAATTTTTTCTAAATTACCCTATTAAATATTATAAAAAATGTTATGCACTTTCTAACCATGCATAACCATTAGGACTTTTAAATGAGGTTAGCAGTTACTTAAAAAAGAATGTCAAGCATTTTTTAATCATGCATAACCGTAAGGACTTTTAAATAAGGTTAGAAACAACTTGAATATTTATCCCTCTCTTGTATACAATTCTCATTCATGCATAACCGTGAGGACTTTTAAATGAGAATGGAAGCACATTTATAGGGATTAAAGTAATTCACCCATGCATAACAGCGAGGACTTTTAGATGAGAGTTAATACTTTGGGATAGACATATATGACGAAAAAGGAATATATTTCCTTGTTTTGAAATGCCAACTTCTGCACACTATATTGAATTTTGGTGTATGGATTGGTAGAAGAATGATAGTGATAGAAATGATCATCAAATATGTACTAATTAAAAAAATATTATAAAATTTGTTTAATTTTTATGAAATTTTAGCATATACTTCCTTTAGATATGACGTATAATTTAATCACAGTTTCAAAAGGTTCAAGCAGTCAACAACCATCTTTCTAGAGTAAATCCCTTACCAAAATAGACAGGAGCGTTTCCATCAAAGTAAAATTCTGAGTTGTTTCAAAAAATTTCTAAATCCAAAAATAAAAATCTATTTTCTACAAGGGTTTAAAAAAAATGATTTCTGCTAATTTTAAAGTCAGACGAAAATGCACATATGATTTCAAATGAAGCGATGTCTAATATTGCTTGTACCCTAGTTGCCCAAAAATGATATATTATTAACTTAACAGACTATGTACTACTCAACATCACTCGAATTGATTTTCAAACTTTTCAACAAGGTCATTCAATATCATACAGAGGCAAAACCCTTTCTATCAAGCAAAAATACACATATATCTCCGACCATTTATTTGTTAGTTGTGAACAGGACAATGAAAGTTAATTGTTCTGCTAAAGCAATTGAGAATTCCGTAAGTTCAGTCCATTTGAAACCACCATTTGAAAGCTTTAAGTCCATAATTTGATTTATCACAAAATATTACAGTTTTAGACATTCAAAATTGCAACACACTAAAATTGGTTTCCAGTCAAAACGATAAATCACTGAAATGCTGTATCTAAAATACTACAACTTATTTGTATAAATCGGAGAAACTTTTCAAGTGATGTACTGAAATGATTGTTGTTTTTCAAGATTTGGCTAAATGAACTAGCAAAAACTCAAAACAATAAAGTTCTAATGCTATCAGTTAGCTTTTCAAAACTTCAGTAATTTCAAAATTCAGAGTAAAGATGTTTAAGTTCTGATCGAATTACTATAGTTGTGTTAAGAAATTCTGAAACATTTTTCAAACAATATTCTAAAAGATTTGCAGTTTTTCAATGGTTTAAGCTCAAATTATGAAAAAACACAAAACATAAAACCTATAGAATTTTCAATCTATTTCCAGAACATCTTGAATTTTACAAATCAAAGTTAAGGAGATCAAGATATGGTAGCCATACTATAGCAGTGTCAACAAAAATAGAATTAACAATAAGAAAACAAAATAGAGTATAGAGATCATACCTTTACTTACCTTCGATGTCATGATATCCAAAATGTGTAGATCTCCATCTCATTTTTCTAGGCTATAGAACATTAGAATTATAGCTTTTCATCCATGTAGACTAACTCGAAGTCACCTTTATCGAAGTTGTTCCGTAGCCCACTTTTATACCTAAATTTTGGATGAGGCGAGTGACCTAATGAAGGATGTAAGACCAGTTTCATTTTCGATTGAAATCTTTGGTACCCAAATTTTTTGTATGGAAAACGGCTAATTCTAACAATTGTACCCTTAGGAACCCAAATTTGTTTAAATTTTGGAAAATTTATATTTGTACCTTTTCGGATCCATATTTGTCTAACGGTTTTGTGTTTATTTTTATTTCAACAATTATTATCTCCATGTCCTATATTTCCACACTTTATGCATTTGGGTATCACCCTTCTCCGCTTAATAGTGTTATTAGTCATTTGTTTATATATTGACTGTGACAACCCAGAATTTTGGGTTATTTGAAATTGAAATATTTAATTGATTTTAAATATTTGGAAGTTAGTTTAACTTGAAATTCAAATATCAGGATTTATTTGGCAATTAAATTATTAAATTTAATTTTTGAAGTTGGGTAAAATATTTAATCTTCAGTTTTGAGCTTGTTAAAAATAATTTGAAGTCTTGTAAATTCTATATTGATAATACTGAAGATAATAAAAGCTTCAGAATTGAATTTGAAACTGTTTTGTTCAGTTTTGAATTTATATCGTTTAAGTCGATATTTAAAAATAGCCTTCCGAGGCACAGTCTCAGAATTCAACGAAACCAGTTCCTGTGGATCCGTAATATTATATTATTATCGGGTTTCAATTTTCGTAACATTTGGAGAGATCGTTTAGCCGTACGATAAATAAACGTGTTGAAATTTATATCGAAAGTTTAATAAAATAACTGGGTTCAAAAAGCTATCTTCTCCATACGATCGAATTAGGACTCAAAACTTTTTCCATTGCATTCAGAATAAGGGTATAACATTATAAACGCCTGGCGGCATGCCTAGATTGGAGATCGAGATTGTGAGTTGCGGAAATCGAGACGATTTAAATTTGAATTTAAATTTAAAACATAATTGATATTATTGACTTTAAAAACACTGTAGCCTTTGCAGACACATAGAGAAAATTTTACACTTGTCCTCCCTATTAACACGCATCTTCTTTATTGAGAAAAAAAAATTTATCGACAGAACAATAGAAGGAAAGATAAAAGGAAATATACTTACCCAAATCCCCTTTCGAAATCGATTTCCAGACAAATCAAAGAAATATATATAAAATAAATGGCAGACCGATTCGTATAAAATGAACGAAGGGGATTGGGAGCGATTTCTAATCGCTGCGAGCATCAAGAGTTGAGGGGAGGGGTTCGACATCTTCGTCCTCAACTGTAGATCGGGGGGCGGCAGTTCGAACGGGTTGGTCTGGTTAAGGTTCGACGATGGATTTTGGGCTTAGGCAGTTGCGTATTCGGTGAGAAGTGGATGCGACGAGATGGTTTTGAGCAGCATCTATTTCCTTTCTCGAACGAAGCAGTATCGAAATGAAATCGAGGCAGTTTCATCAGCGGCGCGCGCATGGATTTCGATCGACGCAGATGTTGCGTCATGGGTTCAGAGGATCGGGCCTGGGTTCGTTGTGTCAATAAGGTCTAACACTGTGAAATCAAGCTAGAATGGAAATGGGTTGCATGCATAGTTAAAGGTGAGATCTTCTCACTCAATTGAAATTGATAGAAATTAAATTATTGATTGATTGTTTGGTTGTGATAGTATATATGATAGTATATATATATTTGGAGTGATTGATTTCCCGCATTATATAGCGGATGAGACCCTATGCGCCGCATAATTGCAGATGATATTATATAATCCCATATACCGCGATATTCCACCTCGAAGTGGAATTGGTATTTAATTGTTGTGCTAACATCTGTGGATGCAGGGAAATAGGTTGGAGGGATCCAACTGGATTCCTCACATTGTTGAATTTATTTGTATATGTTGTGATGTGATAATCTGTGAATGATTATATTAGTGTGAATGATTATATTGATAAATGGAATTTATTGGAAGGCTATAGTTTAGCCGAATATATTTTTGGTATCGTAGGATACCAGAAATAAATAAAATTGAATTTTTGGAAATTAAAGTAGAAAATTTGGAGTAAAATTAATTTTAGAAAATTGGATACATTTAAAGAAAGGAATTTAAAAGTATAAAAGTTGATTTTTGTAATCTTATCAAATCAATTCCAAAATATGGGAAAAAGATTTTAATAAATGGATTTTGAGTGATATTGTCAAAAAGTTGGAGAATTTATTTAAAATTCAGATTTTAAATAGTTGGAAGAAATAAAGGAATTGGTTTTAAAAGATAATAAATTTAGAAATCAATTTGAAATTTGATTTGGTGTTTGAAATAAATTTGGAAATAAATTTTGAATTTGATTTGGTGTTTGAAAGTGAATATATGAAATTTATTCCGCATGAGGAAAGTGATTTGAAATTGGTTTTCAAAGTGTTGAAGTGTTAAAATATATCTTGTGAAAATATTTTGAAAATAAATAATTGGGGAAAAATTATTTAAAATCTGATGATTGTTGTGAATATTGTTTAATAGTTAAATAACCAACTATCAGTATAAACAATTTGGGAAATTATTGAGGCTTGGTGATTGTTGTGAATGTTGTTTGATAGTTAAATAACCGACTATCAATATTGGCCTTTGAAACGGCACTTGAATTTGTTTTCAAAACAAGTGCTCATTATTCGGTTAAGCCGGGAGAGGACATTAAGTCATAAAACTCATTCCGAATAATGATACGACGAAATGGGAGTGCATTTGAAGACGGTGGTGAAGACCGAGTATTTTCGAGAATAAAAGGATTACCTGTCGATTGTCTCTGCACTGAGTTGCTCCGGTATAGAGATCTCCATATGTGATGGGGAGTCCGGTCGGGATTGTGGATATCCGGATTTGCAAGGATTTCATTCGAAGTGCCTTCGTTTCCATTCAGACCCAGGATGGAGTTGTATGGTTGTATGATGACATTACACTTTGAGATATAAAGCTGATTTCTATCAAATACATTTGTGTTTGGTGGCGGAGAATTTATTCTCTTAGCTTAACACCCTTCTTTGAGACGTACGAGCTTAGAGGTTATGTAGTTGATGGTTATTAGTGATATACTCCCAACTTGGTAGTGTGGCATGCTGAGTGCTGATCATTGGTTGATCGAAGCATGGCTTTTGTGAAAAGCGTAGATTTGTGGGACGAGACTTCATCAAACCTCACACCCCGGAAATGGTCGAAACAGGAAGGATGCGGCAAGGTTGTTTGGGGGTAGCACCCTCAGGGTATGTCCATTTCCTTTTGAAAAAAGGTGGTATCATGGTATGGAGCCCAGATATTTAACCTATGTGGTTGCTGCAAATTTATTACTTTGTGGTTGTTGGTGTTGAGGATCCTCAGATAAAGGTCGGTAACGACCGGGGATAGCATAGCTTGTAGGGTTATCTAGTTACAGCTGTATTACATCGTGAGGTAACCCGGCCTTGTGTTGGTAGAGATCCGGTTAGGTTCTCGGGGCGTCCCTCCAGAGGCGTACCCATGTGGCATAGGAAGTTCCTTAGCCTGACCATTTGTTGGAAATCCAAAGAAACAATACGCGCCCTGTACGGTTTTAGTTGTATAACCTGCCATGGAATGTGGTGGTAACCTACTATTGAACATGGTAGCTATAGTAGGCATACTACGAAATGTGTATGCTGGCTAAGATTAATATTATACTTTCGAAATGTTTTCCACACTATGCACTAATGATAATATAAAAAAGATTTTTCGTATCAAGCATGCTCGACTATCATAAGGAGAAATCTCCTCCAATTCTGCGTTTGCATTGTGTGTGTGGCGGGAAGCCTTATGGTAGTTTCATTTTCCAAAAGCATAGCGGATTTCTTTTTATTTCCTTTGTACAAATAACTGTTTTAAGATCTCACACCAGTCCCACGAATGACCTAGAGTTTATTGTTCCCTTTCTAAACTCTAGGTGCCCATAATTTTCCACACGGGCAACCTAGAGTCAGGTTATCAGTTGTTCTGGAGCGAAGTCAGAAAAGTATGCCGTGGAGATCAGGAGGCGAGTTGGATGGCGAGACGTACTTCCGTATATTATTATCATTCCGTTGTGTATTCAATCATATGGGCAGGTTATTATAACTGCCAGTGTTGTGTGTTGTTGTTGTAAACTCTGATGATGTATTGTATGAACTGATATAGTTCCTTTGTTTAAAGATTATTCATTTATCTATTATATATTGTTCCGCTGCGATTGTGAGATTCTGATATTGTTTCTGTTTCTTCTTCTTTCTTCTTCTACCTCTTTCTTCTTTAACCCTAATGATTCGGTTTTCCGGCATTCGATGGTTCGACATTTGATACAGTGGGCGTATTGATGTCGACTTTCGGGCGTCGAAAAATTGGGTCGTTACATTGACACTTTTCAAATCCAAGTCCTTTTCTGTTATTCATGAAGAGTTGATTCCTAATAGCATACTAAACGATATTTCTTCAATGGAAAACTTTTGAATAATCAACTAGAGTTCATTAACTTTGAATTTTAAAAGATTATTCCCATTTATTAGCTTAGGACAATGACTAGTGGCATTCTCTCTCTTTTCAAGACCATTTTTTTAAGACCAAAATTTCATTTTCGAGCTATTTTATTTTGATCTCAAAATCAAGCATTTCGGTTTCAAAGAGTTGGGTTTTTCAAGTTCAAGTTTTTCAAAATCCTTGATTTTTATGGTATCTTTTTCTAATTCATGATATATTCGAAGAATTTCAGTTTTGCTATTTTTTAAAATCATGTTTTTCAAGGATTTTAAAATTTTATTTGGCCTCGTTAAATTCTCTCTCAAAATTTGCACATTTAGAATTTTTGGACATCTTAAAGCTTTCCAACTCCTTTTGTAAAATGTCGTTTTTGCAAATCAACTTAGTTTCATTTTTTGCCAAAATCAGAATTTCCATTTCTAGCTTTTCAAAATTTTCATGAAAACGAGCAAACTCTTATTTGTAATTCAAACAATTTTTGCAATTAGAACTTTTAATTTCTTAATATTTTTAAGCTCATTTTTCAAATCATCATTTTTCTGATGCAATTTAGATTTTTCACCTTTCAACTTGTTATTATTCATCTCAAGTTCTATATCTTTGAATGAAAAATCACTTATCTTGTCAGTTGTTTCGTTTTCGTCATTGCCTTCTTTACTATCAGTGTCCAAACCATCTTTTATAAATCCTATCACGAACAGTTCTTTAACTGAGTCGATTTTAGAGTTTCTCGCTGTTGTTGTCTTTTCGGCCATATATTGCATCGAAGGTGCTCCAGATTTTCTGTGCAGTTAAATAATGAGAGATATGGTTAAATTTATTTTGATTGATTAGAGAATAGAGTATATGCATAGCAAGACATTAATCAAAATATTTTTCTTATCTACCATATCACATCCATTTTAAATAATATCCCAACATTTAAAACTAACAGATTTTAAATAAAATTCCATTTTTGATTTCCAATTTAAAAAATCCGTTCCATCAAAAGTAAGGAGACTAAGACTGGACCGACTCTCGCTAGATCTGCAACTAGGGTTAGACATTTACGCTAATAACCCACTCTAATACCACTCTTAGGATCGAATTAACCCGAGAGGGGGGTGAATAGGGTTAATAATAAATTCACGGAACAATAAAAGTTGCAGCACAGGTAATAATAGAATAAATACCGAAATAAACTACACACAATTTACCCAGCTTCGGCCAAACCTGCCTATTGCTGCCCCAAAAATTTCTACTAGAATTAAACATTCGATGCATATAGAAGCTGTAAACTCGGGCCATTGCTAACTTGAGTGTTCTAACCCTATGTTCAAAACCCTACCATAACTCAAATTCCGAGTTGCGAATTCTCGAACCACTCCCCGTAGTTCGTCCCTAGTTAAAAACTAGAGTTTATAAATAGGTAAAATACAATAAAAGAAAATTAATAAGCAAGCGTCAAAAAGATATAGCCTAAAGTTTAATTATAAGGCATGACACAAATAATAAATAGAAGAGAAAAATTGAAGCCCGTATCCTTTCTTTTACCACTTCCTTCAGCGATCCTTTTTCATTTTTCTCAAATAAGGGTTTTGCTTTGATTCAAAGCCGCAGATTCCACTCGTCAATGATCGAAGTAATTTATTCACCTTGATTCCCTTATCGATCAATCTCCTTACTTTGGTTGTCCTCGGTTACTTCATCGTCGAGTTAATTTTGATTGGTGATATTTCTGGTACGAACTTTTCCCCTTCTTGATTTGTGTATTCGAAATCGATTGCTCTATTATCGTTGATGATAATGGGTTTCTATAGTGGAGATAGAGATCAGAAATTGCTATCAAAGAATTTAACAATATTTACCAATGACTTTATACATTAAATTATAACCTTGAGACCTTTGTTTCTTTGTCTTTGAACTCATGAGTCTTTATATATTTATCTTGAGTCTTTATACCATATAGTCTTCGATTTAATACCTATGTAATATTTTGCACTATATACTATATAACTTGGCAAAACATTAGTATCTATATTTTATATGGTTGTCGTCATCAAAATCAATAATTGGGGTATTAACAAATAGCATTTCCCTCTTTCAAGTATATCCTTTGAAAACCATTTCAAATATATTTCTTTTTCAAACTTTTAAATAAGTCCATTAAAGTCATCTTAAATATATTATTCATAAATTTTTCTCTAATTTTTATATTAAATTTCAACTTTTATATTAAATTCTTGCATATGGGGTCAGACTCAGAGTGGATTTTTATTTGTCCATTCTTTTGGAATTCTCTTCTTTTATACTTACTCGCTACTTATATTCTCTCATAATACTATAAATCCGGCTATCACCTTAGAGTGAACACTATACACCTTCTTCGTGAAATAGCTCAATTCTTACTTTTAAATATCTATAACATATATATTATTAATTTCCCATTTATTTGGACCCACTGTACATTATCAATTGGCAATCCTGGGGATCACAACCATTGGCAGCCAAGGCCTAACAAGGGAGTCATGTACCATCCAGCTTCAGGGACCTTCTATGTGTCGCATTCATGCTCTTCTTAAGTCAATGCCCTGCAATACAATTTATTTCCGTGGGTTAATCAGAATAGGCGTATACCTTCAACTTCATCTATTGTTTCAATTCATTGTCACATTATCCAACTTTTTAGAATATGGTTGCAACTACTTCTACAGTCAGAATTTATATGATTTAGCATATATATTATATATATAATTATAGATAAAAATAAAAACCATTCACTCGTTGTATCCAAATTTTCTATGATCGATTAACCTAAGCTCTGATTAAATGTGACCACCGCACCCTAGTGGACCCGAATTTTCGCTAAATCGAAAACCCAAGTCCACCAAAGTACAAATCATTAGTTTTGGTACTCTGCAAGTAAAAAATGTATATTAGATTACTATCGATGTAAAATCATAATGGAATAGTAAAGTATAATAAAACATATGATTACAGACCAAGGTTGACACTTCTGAGATCAAGTGTCCTTGTCAGCGTCGAGCATGGATAAAGAAATCCGTCCTTCCACCATTTCCGCCTTGCACCAGTAACTGTCTCTCTAAAGCTATCATATTATGAGAATAGCATTATGGTGATTGGTAAATTACACACTTTATACATAACACTAGCTCATGCTGATTGCCTTCCATCACATGTTATGTCTTTTACTTTACTTAGTCCAGTCGAATCCACATACACAAACGATACGCCCCATTCAACCTAGGTAGATAATAACTACATATGTGTGTATACATACATACATACTTACATATATATATATTTATACACTCCAGTCCTCCTTTGGACTAAGATACTATCCCTGCTAGTATACGTAACCCACTACCTTGTCAAGATCCATCATCAACGCAGCATCACATCCTCGTTGTGGGAAATGGTGTAATACAAATGTGAATGGATCTTAAGGCTACTTTAACACTAGAGGTAGAGGGGTGAATATTGTTTTACAACTTTAATGGAACTTTTTAACTTATTTGAAGAGTTGAATTGAACATAGATAATCAATCAAATATATATACACTAATAGGCAATCACATATATAAATAAATGCAGTAAAATTAAAGTAATGAGTTAGAGAGATGACACTGGAGTTTTATACTATTATGGATTTCTTTATATCCAGTTCCGTACAATTTCTTGTAAACATTTATTTTCAGTCTCCTACTTTACTAAGTAGCAAGAAAACCAGAATACACTCTCGATTTCAAGGCTATGAGATACACCCTCCTATCTCATGAGTCCAGTGAAAACTCTCTTGATTTACTGAGTAACAAGATCACCCACTAGATTTAGACGGGCTACAAAGCACACCCACTTGATTTGAGCGGGCAATAACCACACCCAAACAAATAAGAGTAGATTTATTAATTTCCAAATACAAACAGTTGTGCATAGGATACAAGATATCCTCTAGCCCTTTTGATAGCGGTTTGATCTTTATGTTTGTAGAGAGAATGCTTCTAAAATAATAGATAGTTTGTAGAGAATCAATCTAACAGAGTATGGATTGATTCTATGTAGATTTTGAAGAATATAGAAAGTTGTTTTCAAGAAATAGAACAAGAGAGTAAGGAGTAAGAAGAAAGTGAGAAAATTAATTGGAAAATTCATTTGCACTCCTTTTTATATAGTCAGTGAATAGAAGTATCCATTCATGAAGAGGTGTGCCCAAAAGATCTTCTTTAAAAAATTTAAAAAATAGACCAACAGTCGGTATGTTGACATATCTAGGAGGGGTATGTCGACATACCCTTGTTAATTTTGAAAAATGATTTTTCTTTTAAATTGTTTTCAAACATCTATAATTTGTAAAATAATTTTAAACACAACTTTTAAATACTTAGAACACATAAAAACATCTATAAAATATATGTAAAAATATATTTCAAATTTAAAATAATTTTGTTATTAAAATATCAAAGATCAGAAACATGTGATAAAGATTAGAATCTGCTATCAGGGTCATTAACAATTTGTTCTAATGACTCATACTAAACATTAGAGTATTGAGCTCTTCAATTTTTTTTCCTCTAAACTCAGGAGTCTTGATCATCATATCTAAATCTATATTCTCGGTCCTTATATTGATCAGTCTTCAATTTTAATCATTCTTTACCTATGTAATATTCTGAAATATATACTATACAACTTGACAAGACATTAGTATCTATATTTATATGGTTGTTGTCATCAAAATCAATATCTGAGGTATTAACAGTCTCTCACTTTTTGACGATGACAACCATGTAAATATTCCTATATATAAAATATTATATAACTCTCCCTGAGCTAATGTTTGATAATGGAAAATTTACTATCGGTTCGAAAACCACTGTTAAAAATATAATCGTTAAAATACTGCAAGCGCACGACTTACCATTGTAGTACGTATGCGAGTACGGGTCGATCCGTAGAAAAATGAATTAATTTTAAATTCTACTCAATAAAATTAACCCAAATTTGCAAGTTTGTCTTAAACTAAGAAAAGTAGCAAAAATTAAACTAGAGAAAAGGTGAATAAAAATAAGAGATTAAGAGACAATTTAGAGGCAAATCTTCTCTCATACTCTCACATAAAGTCAACACAAAATCAATCTATGATCTCTCATTTTAATCTAAGTTGAATCAGTGATGTATTTATCATACGTTTGGTCTATTTGTGTTATTAACTAACACAACTTAAACCATCAAACCTTAATACACCAACTAAAACCACTTATAAATTGTAATGAAAATGAACATGAAGTCAAAGCAAAAGCTATTTTAAGCATGATCTATTTACTATTTTGTTTAGTAACATAGATCATCAAAATATGATGATGTAAATTGTGTTTATGTTGGATTAAGCATAGCCTATTTGTGATTAGAAACACAACATAGGCTATCAAATTGCCTAATAAACTTACATCAACATTTAACTATCCATGAAGCATAAAAAGAGATCATAATTAGCAAATATGTTGAATTTACATAATTTAAGAGAGCTTCATTACCTTTAAATTGAAGGGGTTTAGCTTCTTATTTTTTGTTATCATTTCAACAAATGTAGATTGCAACATTGAACAAAAAAGGAAAGTGCAAACTAATTAAAATAAAAGAGAACTAAATTACTTGCATAAATTAAATCTAAACTAATTGCAATGAAAAGAAATCTAATCTACTAACATGAAATAGAAGAAAGCATGTAAATAAAAAGTAAGCATGAAATGGAAAAGCATGTAGAAAAAGAAGTAGAGGCTTAAGAAGCCATTTTATTTCTCATTGATTTGTGCTACAATTTGCATAAAAGGTAAGATTATAATAAACTTCTATTACATGAACATAAGAGGGTTATTTATACATGACTAACCCTAATCCATTTTTAGGGAACTCCCTAAAATGCCCTTGAGGTAGTGTGGCCACCAAGTTATCATTAGCATGAAATTAATCCTCTATTAAATGTGCATGTGCTTTTAATCCCCACTAACATGTGGGTTAGCTCTTAATTGTGGTTCATTAGTTAGTGGGTAGGTGGCATCCTCTATGATTACATAAATTCATTTATTTCTTCATTTCTTTGGCTTCCAACTCTTGTATATGCATATTTCAATGAAGCCACTTCCAAGTTCAATCCAAATTCCTACAAAACAAAATAATGTGCAAGTAAGTTTTTTCCAAATTAATTCACACACGAAAATTACCGTTTTCCCCCATGTAGATGCATGAATGATGACTTCAAAACATTTTAAAATTTGGTTTTAGACATGTAAAAACACCCAATTATGACATTTATTTTACTAAAATGAGATTAAGTGTGTGAGTAAAAATATAAATTTTTACGTGCATATCAAATACCCCCACACTTATCTTTTTATTCGTCATTGAATAAAGAAAAACTAAGATAAATCCACTTTCGTAAGGAGCACGATTGCATTGTGTATGCAACAAGCCGTTAAACCTCTAGGTGTCCCTAGTAGGACGAGTGTTATCTCATGAGGGTTTTCAGCGGATAGTACCCACAAAATCCAAATGCAACATTAAAAATTCCTAAATGCAAGATTTATTTACAAAGATATAAATGCAAGTTTTTGAAAATATTTACAAATGAAGAATTTACTTTTAAATTGACACGAATAAGTTAAATATAAGTTCTGGTCATTATCAAGAAATTTAAGTCCTTTTACTCATCAAAACTTCTAACGAAAATTAAGTTATCATCACAATTAGACTCTAGTTTGGCTAGCTGTTTCGGTTGATAACATAGTGCAACTATAAAATGGATCCTTAGTTGATTATCAAAGACTTTTAAAGTGGTATTTTTATTTCTTTTGAATAACAAGTCAAATCGAATAAGAGAAAATAGTGCTTGGATTTCAATTGCTTGCTCTCTCTATTTTTAAAAAGTATTAACATTATTATTTTTACACACCTAACTCAGATAAACTGAGGCTAGATATACCGATCATGCACTGGCTTTTGGGCCTACGTGAGATGGGTACAAAGCATGGCGAGTGTACACACTTGCGTATGAACACATGACTTAGATGGTTATTTTATTAAGTCTATTTACATACACCTAACTCAGATAAACCAAGGCCAGATATACTGATCATGCATTGCCTTTCGGGCTTACGTGAGAAGGGTACAAAGCATGGAGAGTGTACAGACTTATGTGTGAACACCTGACTCTAGGTGTTTTTTTATTTAAATAAAAGCTTTTTTTCCTCTCTTTTTTTGTTTTTTTATGAAGAAAGAATTTTGCAAAATCATCTTAGCACCACTTAACTTAGAAGGTAAAAAATGTTATCGCCTTTACTTTAAATCAACCACTGTTTTAAACAAAGATTACAATTAGGACATACTTTATAATTATCACCCATGAACCTTCCTACATACTAGTTAAACCATAGTTACTTGTAATCAAACTTTTTTTTTACTTTTGTTGAGACAAATAAATTTTCAAAAATTTCAATTTAATAACCAAAAACATATACTTATCCTATAATGTTTCTGTTAGCGCCAAAATTGGTCACTAACCCCCAAATCCAATTGAAAGCACCAAATACCAGTCACAGCTCAGAGATTGAATGTATGTAGAGAGTAATAATGTGAAGAGCAGTTAAAACTGAAATGAAAGCAGTAAAGAACAACAGATTTTATAGTGGTTCGGCTAACTCCGGCCTACGTCCACTCCAGAAGTTTGCTTTTTATTGCTGTAATAATCAATTACAGTTACAAAATGGCAGAGTTGCCTTAGCCTTAGAAAAGAGAAAGTAAGAGAGCAGAAAGAAGATCCCCTTTTACTGTGCCCCTGCCTCTCTATTTATAGACAAAGATGGGTTGGACTTCCCTGGTGGGCCTGGCAGCCGAGTACCTCAGCCCAAATGGAGTGGTCTCCATATGCCGAACCATAGATGCCGAACAAGGCGTGAATGCCGAACGATCTCCTCATGCCGAACGTTGGGAGGTGCGAGGTACCGAGGTATCGAGGTACGGAGGTGCGAGGTACCGAGGTATGGAGGTGCGAGGTATGGAGGTGTGAGGTATCGAGACATGGAGGGGCGAGGTATGGAGGTGCGAGGTATGGAGGTGTGAGGTACCGAGACATGGAGGTGCGAGGTGCAGAGGTATCGAGGTGCGAGGTACTGGGGTATCGAGGTATGGAGGTGCAAGGTACCGAGGTATGGAGGTGCGAGGTATGGAGGTGTGAGGTACCGAGACATGGAGGGGCGAGGTATGGAGGTGCGAGGTATGGAGGTGCGAGGTATGGAGGTGTGAGGTACCGAGACATGGAGGTGCGAGGTGCAGAGGTATCGAGGTGCGAGGTACCGGGGTATCGAGGTATGGAGGTGCAATGCCGAGTGAGGTGAGGTATGCCGAACGACCCATCCAATGTCGAACGCTCCCTAATGCCGAACGATCCATCCAATGTCGAATGCTCCTTGATGCCGAACGATCCATCCAATGCCGAACGTCTCCAGATGCCGAACGTTGGTTAATGCCGAACGATCCATCCAATGCCGAACGTCTCCAGATGCCGAACGTTGGTTAATGCCGAGCGCTCCATCCAATGCCGAACGACGATCTCTCTATGCCGAACGCTCGTCCAGTGCCGAACATTCCTCTATGCCGAACGATCCTTCTAATGCCGAGCACTCGTTCAGTGCCGAACGATCCCTCTATGTCGAACGACGATCTCTCTATGCCGAACAGCCTCCAACGCCGAACCATCCCAATGCCGAGCGATATCCACCAAACTGCCTAGGCCGAGCCATGTAGTTACTCCACTCCTTTTCCCAACGACATAATCAAGTGAACTTCATCATTTTAAACCGAGTCCATCATACTTTAGTCTCGATAGTTTTGAAGTTGTTTAAGTTAAACCCGTCTGTCCGCGGCCTTGCCAAAAGGCGGGTTAACAGTTTCTTCAAAAATAAATCAAAATGCTAAAAAAAATTGTTTTGGGATTTTTGTTGTTTTGTTTTGTTTTATTTTTTTGTTAAAGTTTTGAGTTTTGGAAAGAAAATGCAAAAAATAAACCATGAAAAATCAAAAATGAACATGAGACCCCCCTACTTAATTTTGACTGTGTCCCCACAGTCAATGCATGATATAATGAGTGTAACGGGGAAAAATATGTACATATTTACAAGAGAGGGTAACATTTCTTACTAGACGTAGTATGGCTCATGAAGAATCATGAGCTCCTCCTCTCGATCACATTCCAACTCCAAGTAAGGCTTTAGATGATGACCACTGACTTTAAAAATCAAATCGTCCTTAGGGTTTTCTATTTCAATGGCACCGTGTGGAAAAACAGTACGTACAATATATAGTCCGGTCCATCTTGATTTTAATTTCCTAGGGAATAAGTGAAGTCTAGAGTTATACAGAAGAAATTTTTGGTTTGGCGAAAACATTTTTCTTAGGATAGACTTGTCATGAAAAACGTTTGTTTCTTCTTTATAAATTTTCTCGTTTTCATACGCGTCGTTCCTAATCTCCTTTAATTCATTAAGTTGCAATTTTCGGCTTTCGCCAGCCTTTTCAAGATCCAAGTTTATGTTCTTAATTGCCCACAATTCTTTATGTTCGATTTCAACTGGGGAATGGCATGCTTTTCCATAAACTAAACGAAATGGGGACATCCCAAGGTTAGTTTTAAAAGCGGTATGGTAAGCCTAAACGCGTCAGTCAATTTTTGAGACCAATCTTTTCGATTTTTATTAACAGTTTTCTCCAATATTTGTTTTATTTGTTGATTTGAAACTTCAACTTGACCACAAGTTTGATGATGATACGGAGTGGATAACTTATGTTTATCGAGTATTTCTTCATTAGAGTTTTAAATGACTGATTGCAAAGATGGGTTCCGTTATCGCTTAGTATGAGGTGTGCCGAACCTCAAAAAGATGTTTTCTTTAAGTAATTTCACAACAAGTCTATGGTCATTGGTTTTACACGGAACGGCTTCAACCCATTCAGATATGTAACCGACTGCAAGGAGAATGTACAGATTACCAAAAGAGTTTGGGAATGGTCCCATAAAGTCAATACCCCAAACATCAAAGATTTCGATCGTAAGAATGGGGTTCAAAGGCATCATATTTCGTCGAGAGATTCTTCCTAACATTTGGCAGCGATCACAAGTTTTACAAAACTCAAATGCGTCTTTGAAAAGCGTAGGCCAGTAAAAACCACATTGAAGCGCCTTTTCCATGGTTTTCTTTGGACCGAAGTGACCACCACAAGCTTGGTCATGACAAAATGAAAGAACACCCTTGATTTCACAATCTGGAATGCAATGTTGAATGATTTGGTCAGAACAGTACTTAAACAAGTATGGATCATCTCAATAGAAGTACTTGACTTGGGAAAGAAATTTATATTTATCTTGTTTCGACCAAAATGAAGGAGTTTCCTTAGTGACTAAATAGTTCACTATGTCGGCATACCATGGATCGATAGAAACTGAAAGGAGTTGTTCATCGGGAAGTTCTCATTGATCGATAAAGAAGATGGTGCGTTTGGAAGACGTGACAAATGGTCAGCAATGATGTTGTTGGATCCATTTTTGTCTTTGATCGTAAGGTCAAATTCTTGGAGTAAAAGGATCCAACATATCAAATGAGACTTAGCATCCTTTTTAGCAAAATGATACCTAAGAGCGGAGTGGTCAGTGTAAACAGTAAAGTGTGAGCCAATCGAATAAGGTTGGAATTTTTCGAGCATAAAGACTACCGCCAGAAGTTCCTTTTTAATGGTTATGTAATTGAGTTGAGCATCGTTTACAGTCATACTAGCGTAGTAGATGACGTGAAGAAATTTGTTGATGCATTGTCCTATGACAGCACCAAATTCAAAGTTAGAAGTGTCACACATTATTTCGAAGGGAAGATCCTAATTGAGTGAGCAAATGATGGGAGTAGAAATGAGTTTGTTTTTGAGACATTCGAAAGCAGAAACACAGTCAGAATTAAAGTCAAATGGAACGTCTTTTCCAAGAAGAGTCGTCAGAGGTCAAGCAATTTTACCGAAGTCCTTTACAAAACTTCGATAGAAACCAGCGTGTCCAAGAAATGAATGAATGTCTTTGTTAGATTTGGGAATGGGTAGATTCGTAATTACATCAACTTTCGCTTTATCTACCTCAATGCCTTTGTTTGAAATGATATGCCTAAGGACAATGCCATATTTGACCATAAAATGGCATTTTTCCCAATTTAACGTTAAGTGTTTGTCCTTGCATCGATTCAGAACCAACTCGAGATGGTGTAAGCACTCGGAAAAAGAGTTTCCAAAGATGGAAAATTTGTCCATAAACACTTCAAAAAAGTGTTCGATCATATCAGAAAAGATGCTGACCATTCATCTTTGAAAAGTAGCAGGAGCGTTGCAAAGGCCAAATGGTATATGTCGATATGCAAAAGTGCCAAAGGGACACGTGAAAGTCGTTTTCTCTTGATCTTTGGGAGTGATTGGAATTTGGTTATAGCCGGAATAACCATCAAGAAAGCAATAGAATTCGTGGCCGGCTAAACGTTCAAGCATTTGGTCGATGAAAGGAAGAGGGAAGTGATCCTTACGTGTTGCAGCATTTAATTTTTGATAATCAATGCAAACACGCCAACCCGTTTGAGTGCGAGTTGGAATAAGTTCATTAGAATCGTTCTTGATAACAGTAAGTCCAGACTTTTTCGGCACGACATGAATTGGGCTAACCCATGAACTATCAGAGATTAGGTATATGATTCCGTTATCGAGAAGTTTAAGAATTACGTTACGAACCACATCCTTCATTTTTGGGTTAAGCCTTCATTGTACGTCACGAACAGGCTTGGCATTGTCAACTAAATGGATACAATGTTGAACAAGAGCAGGACTAATTCCCTTTATATCGGTGATCGACCATCCAATTGCTTCTTTGTTTTTCGACAGAATTGAAAGTAAGGAAGCTTCTT
Source organism: Allium fistulosum (assembly GCA_030737815.1). Taxonomy (NCBI): domain Eukaryota; kingdom Viridiplantae; phylum Streptophyta; class Magnoliopsida; order Asparagales; family Amaryllidaceae; genus Allium; species Allium fistulosum. The sequence continues at coordinate 1,228,387,654 of CM060904.1, forward strand.
GATCAAGAGAGAGAGAGAGTAGCAGAAATTATGATGGGAAACATTTCGTTGTCACCCAAGTATGCGTACTTAAGGTGATCAGGAAGGGGTTTAAGGTCCAACCTTGGGGGTTGCTCAATCAATTAATTCGGTTGAAGTTCTGATTCAACGGTAAGGAGTTCAAACATGGGCTTGAGGTAGTGTAAAACCCTAATCCATTTTTAGGGAACTCCCTCTCGATTTACCGGAAACCCCTAAAATGCCCTACAAGTTATACATGACTAAAACCCTAATCCATTTTTAGGGAACTCCCTAAAATGCCCTTGATTACATGCTAATTGTGGTTCATTAGTTAGTGGGTAGGTGAGGTCCTCCATGATTACATGAATTCTTTTATTTCTTCATTTCTTTGGCTTCCAACTCTTGTATATGCATATTTCCAAGAAGCCACTTCCAAGCTCAATCCAAGTTCCTACAAAACTAATTAAAATGTGCAAGTAATTTTTTCCAAATCAATTCACACACGAAAATTACCGTTTTTCCCCTAAGTAGATGCATGAATGATGACTTGAAAGCATTTATGAAATTTGGTTTTAAACATGTAAAAACACCCAATTATGACATTTATTTTACTAAAATGAGATTAAGTGTGTGAGTAAAAATATACATTTTTACATGCACATCAGTTAAATAACTCCCCCTTACTATATGCAAGTGTTACATTTTATATTTTTCTCCCCCTATGTCACTAACAAAAATTTGTGAAAAACAATAAACATGATATACTTATGAATAACGGAATCAAAAGCAATATTAAATATTAACTTAGAGATATTTAAGTAAGACAAAACAAGTTTTATTAATAAATCGAACTATTGCACAATTCAAATAATCCCTAACAAACAAATTCAAACTGTACAATCCAAATCAAACCAAATCATATATTATATACACCGTTATATCAATCCAAAACAAACTATATTATTTACATACCAATCAAATTTAAATATATAACTTTTAAAACATTTACTTTTAAATTATAAACAAATAAAAATACTAGACTTACCTTGGAACTTCAATCCATCCTTCGGATCCAGAGTTCGGATTTATTTTAATGACATCCCAGTTTTCTTGTTCCTCGTTTCCCTTGGAGTTTGAGTATTCTGGATTATTGTTTTGATCATCTTTGATAAGAGAGGAAATTAACCAACGAAGATCATCGAAGTGTTTCTCTTATTCCTTTATCATTTGAATTTGGCTTAATTTCAAATGCCTTTTATATTAGAGAATGAAGCGAAAAATATCTTTCAAAAATTGGAGTGTTTCTTCTAAGTTTTCACAAAGTTTTTGATGTGGAGAACTCATTTTTATGAAAGAAAATGTTTGGAATTGAAGGAGATAATTATGAAATAATGTATGAGTTTTTATGGAAGAAACTGGTTTGAATAGATATGAAAAGTCGGATTAAATAATTGTTTTAAAAGTAGTTACAAAAATTTTGGAATCTAAAATTTTCAAAAACGGCTAGTTTGTCGACATATCTATGTAGTGTATGCCCGACATATGTGCCTTAATTTGCACATTTATGTCTTTGTTCTAATTTTTGTTTCTACTTAATATTATTTTATTTTAATGATTGGAAAAGAATATAATAACATAGTTGAACAATAAGAAGTAAATTTCATTAATCAAAATAGGGAGATGCATGAATTCAAAGAATAATACATGAAAATAACGTGAAATAAAACTAGAAAAACATGTAAAAAAGTGATATAAAGGTAGATAAAGATCTAAAAAGATGATGATTAAGAAGAAGAGTTTCCATTAGCTTCCTAATGATCTTCCCAAAGTATTTGTCCACTTTGTTAGAGAGAGAAGTGAACGTTTTACTAAAGGAGTATTTAAGCTTCTTTTGGTTGTTGAGAAGCTTCACTTGGTTTTTTTGGAATCTCTTTGTTAGAATCGTGAGAAGGTTTGTCAAAGATTTCTAGGGAAGTGTCCATTTCCTCATCTTCCACTTCTTGTTCTTCCTCCTATTTAATTTCCATATGACGGTTCGTCTTAGAGATCGGTCATATGCAGGCGCACTATGGATATCGACGAATTTTGTCCGAGTCCGGATCAAGCTACAATCGACAAGACACGACGAGCAAAGCCGTGGAAGTCAGCACTCCAAATCTCAAGTCAATCCGAGTTCATATGCTCAAGTTATGATCGATGCAAGATTGGATAAAAAACAGTCTTGAGTTCGAATCCATCAACTAGCCACTGTTCGAATCGATCGAGTTTGATGTCCATCGAATGGCCGCTGTTCGAATCGATCGAGTTCGAATCCATCAGGGAAAGATTTGTTCGAATCAATCGGCCAAAGTCCACTTCGTATCGATCGTCCAATGCCCACTTCGTATCCATCTGAGAGCCTCTGTTCGTATGCATCAGCGAATCACTATTTGTACCCTTCAAGTCCAGTTGCTTCGCACCCATCGAGAAGCCCTTGTTCGTATTGATCCATATCATGGTTATTCGTATCGACGGGACTACCTGTGTTCGAATCCATCTGGCCACTCCAATTTTGTATCGATCGACCGGAGTCATTTCCAATCGATGCGAACAAGGCCACGCAGTTGAATTATTCCATGTGTTCTCCATCGGTACGACACAAGGGTCGCCTTCCATCGATTCGAACAAGACAAGTGCCTCGATATGAACAAAGCGAAAGTCCTGGAATGATTCGATCAACTTGGCGAAGAAGGTGGGTCGATCCGAAGAATGCTCGCCACGTCACCACTTGATCATGCGCAACTATCGATTCGAACAGGATCGAGTCGAAATGATCGAGTCGAACGAAGCAGCCAACCGAAAATCCCAATTCGTATCGATCATATCTCGCGATCTACAAGTCCAAATGCTACGAAATTTTCACACAAGCTTACGTACGTGCTAAAGAATGTCCACACCAAGTTTCGACTCCATCGGACGCAATCTTGATCGATACGAAATTCGTTCGTATCGATCACGGATCGGGCCGAAACTTCACGGGCTTGGTCGCGTGGTCCCACTCACGTGCCAGAAGAAGTCTCCCGAGATCTGAGCGAAATATCAGCATCCTACACCTATAAATAGACCCCTAGAGCCAACAGAAAAGGGATCTTTGAATTCTCCAACGCCCAGACTCTGCCGGATTCAACTCTAAACTCCATTGCTGCTGCTGCTAACGAATTTTACTACTGTAATCCATTGTTATCTGCTGTAACATGCTGCGATCAATTGTAAACATCAAAGAATCATCAATAAAGCAATCAATTTCATAGTGGACGTAGGCAATACGCCGAACCACTCTAAATCCTTGTGTTTCTATGCGTTTTTATTATTTTCCTATCTGTTTTTTTGGAGTTTTTGTTAGATAATCCTCTTTTTCCATTTAATTTCTTCACTTTATCTCTTCAAAAACTTCCGAAGAGTGTTGTGCCCAATTTCGGTACAAACACTTTGGTGCTTTCACTGAGAAAAAACCCAATTTTTCTCCTGCTCCTTGGATCTCCTATCGATACCGGATTATATAAATCCAAGAAGAAGATCCAGATCTCAGATCTTGAAGCCCTTCCATTCTATTCAGATTTGCATCAGATCTAGGAAAGGACTTCATCAATTCACCATGGTAAGCACACGAACTGCCTCTACAACTACTGACCAAGAAGGACGGGACAGACAGAATCCCGTGCAATTGCCTCCATCCAACCAAGATGCCGTCGGACCTTCAGATCCATCAGGCCCGGTCAGCAGACAAGAATTCCAGATGCTGCTTCAAGAGTTGACCCAGAGTCGGCAACAGCTAATTGAACAACTGCGTGCCAACACGGTGTTGACCAACCAGCTGAATCGCCAAAGGCATAGAAGATCCAGAAAAGATCAAGGTTCTTACTCTTCCACGGAAAGTTCAGCCTCATCTGACGATCATCACCGATCCACACGCCCACAGCTGGATGTAAGCTACACCCAGACCACAGGACACCAACCTCCCTTGGATCTAAGACAATCCAGAACTGGACCATCCGCTAGCCATCATACCGGACCTTCATCCCGAGGAGGTGCTGCTCCTTACCATGTCACAGGCAACCTCGCTGCTACCACCACCACTACAGAACAAGGAGTTGATGCTAGAAATTAAGTTGATCCGCATCGTCACCAACGAGATCATACTCCAGAACCTTACGTCCCTGAAAACGTTGAATCAAGGAGGCGAGGCACGGACTGTCGACCGCGTTTGGTCCAGACTCGCACTGTGGAACCCGACCACACCTTGGCACAACATCCTCCAAATATCCAGATGCCGGATATACCGACGATGATTCGTCAGATGATCCGTGAAAGTCAGGGTCTCACTAACGACGACTGGGGAATCTCCCGGAGTCATACCCCTTTCACCGATGACATATTATATGCTGAACCACCTTGGCGCTTCAGGATGCCAACTTTGCCAGTCTATGAAGGAAGTTTTGATCCTAACCAACACATCCTGAAGTATGAATGGCTGATGAATGCTGCGAGAGCTGACGATGCAGTAAATTGCCGTAGTTTCCCCATTTCCCTAGGGGGCATTGCAACTATGTGGTTTACTCATTTGCCACCACGATCCATTTCTAATTTTGACCAGATGGCCACTAAGTTTGTTGAACAATTCCATATGCATGTAGCAAGGCCCAAAGATGTTAACACTCTGTCTAGCGTTACTCAAGCTCCCGGAGAAACACTTAGACGTTACTTGGAGCGATTCCATGTTGCGTGTGCAGAAATAAGCAATCCCAATGACAACTCTATCCTGATGGCATTGACAAAAGGGATTGACCCTGATTCCAAGTTCGGGAATTGGTTAGCTGGGAAGCCGCCTGCGTCATTGGACCGTTTCTATTCTAAGGCAGCCCAATTCTTGAGAAGGGAGGATGCGAAACAGTCTAGGAAGCAGGATGCCGTAGGGCTTGGTGTTGAAGGAATTCGGAGTAACATCGCAGTTAAACAATCCGGGGAGAGTTCTGGGAAAGTTCAGTTGAACATTCAAAATAAACAGAATCAACAGAGGGACAGTGGAAGTCAAGGAAAAAAGCGAGATCAAAGTCGTGGTCCACGACGTAGAGCTCCCATGTTCGACAATTATACTCCATTGAATACGTCACTGGAGAATGTGTATTTGCAGACCTGTAATACCATGCAATACAAGAAACCTGCCCCGAAGCCGTCAACTGAAAGATAGGTCCAAAAAGGGAAGTTTTGTAGATTCCATGAGAGTTATGGCCATAATACGAATGAGTCTCGTCACTTACAAGACCTCATTGAAAAGCTGATACGTGAGCAAAAGTTGGATCAGTATGTGCGGGCGCCGCAGTCAGGAGGTGCGGGCCCATCAAATCTGAATCATGTTCCAAATCAAGAAAGGCAGGAGGAACCCGCTCGTACAAGCGGGAGGTTGGTTATTAATACAATAAGTGGTGGTCCTCATCCAGTAGACCGAAGCTGGAAGGAAATGGAGTCGTATGCCAGCTCTATTAGGCATGCAGACTTCGAGTGTTATAGTAGTTTTGATGAAGGGGCTCCGGCCAAACAACAGAAGACGATGGCATATGACATCGTATTCAGAAACAGAGATGCTGATAAAGTCGAAGCCCCAACTATCGATCCACTGGTCATCTCAGCTCAAGTAGGTCCTGCTTGGATGAAGAGGATCTTAGTTGACAGTGGAAGCTCTGTGAATATTTTGTTTAAATGAGCTTACGACCAAATGAGAATGGAAGCCAAAGATTTGAAACCTTGTCAATCTTGAATCCATGGTTTCAATGGGAGTGCTACTATACCCACTGGAGTAGTGGAACTACCAGTGGAGTTGGGAGTCGGAGAACGTCGGAGAGTGCGGATATTACAGTTCGTTGCGTTAGACATAGACTCCCCTTATAATGCTTTCTTGGGCCAACCGGCCCTCGCTGAATTCAGGGTTGAAAGGGACGTGGAAGATGATCTTAAGGCTATTTAGCACTAGAGGGGGGGGTGAATAGTGTTTTAAGAATTTCTTTAAAACTTCTTTGATTTAAATTGATTTAACTATCTTAATGCAAATACACAATAACAGATCAAATCACAGAATCACAAACAGATGCAAATATAAATAAAAAGCAAGTAAAGGAAAGAACACACCAGGAATTTTATACTGGTTCGGTGTTACCCTACATCCAGTCCCGCACAACTCGTACGGCTTTCTATTCAATAATAATCTAGATTACAATCCCTCGATTCCAAGGCAACGAGGTACACCCTCCAGATTCTCAGGTCTCTGGGTAGAACCACTTAATTCATAGGACACAAGTTCACCCGATCGATTTCCAAGGACATGATCACACCTTTATAACCCTAAACAAGTTTCTTTGAGTACAAATGTATCTATAACTCTGATAAGCACTGAGATTCTTTGAAGAGAGTGGCAGAGAATCAAACTAGAGATATTCTGGTTTGATTCACTTAAGATTTTGGCAGAATATGGATAGGATGATTAGAAAATAAGATAAGAGAGTAAAGAGGAGAGAAAATAAAGAAAGTAGTTACTGGAAAACGTCCATAACAGTCTCTATTTATAGAGAATGAATGGATGTGTCCATTCAAAGAGATTTAAACGAATAGACACTTCTTTTGAAAACAACCTTTGCTATAACGGGAAGCATGTCGACATGACGAGTAACAATGATGTCGACATGGTCTATTAAAAATGATGATTTGCTTTTCTTTGAAAATGATGATTTAAAACATATGCAACTTTATTCAAATGGACTCTATGTATTTGTATAAGGTATTTAGAAGTAGAAATACTTATGAATATATATATATGTATATATACTAAAATATATTTAAAATCAAGGTAAATAAACTAAAGTAAATATAATATTAAAATAGATTTTGAGGCTAAAATTCAAGGACAATTTTAAAATCAAAATATAACAAAATGATAAATATGATTTTGAGGCTAAAACATTTTTGGAAATACGAACGAAGGTTTTTCTTTTGAAAAGGAATATTTGAAAATCATTTTATGAAACAAGAGATAATTTTGAAAATCATTTTGAATCAAAATTAGTGGATAACAAAATAGGGCTACTATCCGTTCCACTAGATATTTCGTGAGTTCCATCTCACTAGGGTTCCATCCCTTTAACAAGAACGAAGTGGATTCCATTCCACGAGTAAATTGGATAAAAAAGAATGATAGTGCTTTCAAGGAGTTTTAACAAATATCTAACCTAACTATATTATTTGTCTTGAACTCTTGAATATCTTGAATCTCATGAGTCTTCAATCTTGAACTCTTGATCTTTGTCTTCTTTACTGTACAGTCTTCTTTTGTTGATACCTGCATATAGATTTCCTGCACATATATATTTTATAACACTTCTATAGTTGTTGTCATCAAAACCACTATCCTATGGACTAACAAGGGTAGCCATTGCCCCGTGGTGTTTAACTTTAAAGTTTTCCACTGATCATGGAGTGGGAATCATTTAAGGAGATCAGGCTGTTGGGAGAGCCTGTTATGTTGCCGAGCTACGGGAGGTGCAGCGAAAGGAGAAAGGAAAGGGCGTAGAGGAATCTCTCTGCGTCCGCTTTCCTGATAATTGACAATTAATGCCTGGGCCTAGGCCCGGGCACCCCAACCAATTCCAAAGGGATCTTGACCTAAGAGAAACTGAAGATGAAGGAGAATCTAAAGAAAGTCAAGCATCCCCGGCCGAACTGACGATCAATGTCCCGATTGATAATGACGATGATTCGAAAATGATAAAGATTGGGTCTCAGCTAAGCCAGCAAACTCAAAAGGAATTGGTTGAGTTCTTACGAGCGAATCTTGACGTATTCGCTTGGATGCATTCTGACATGTGTGGGATCTCGCTGGACATCGCGAGCCACACCCTGAATATTGACCCGCGACATGTCCTGGTCAAACAGAAAAGGCGTGGTATGGATCTAGAGAGATCTGCTGCCCTTAAAGAAGAGGTAGAAAAGCTTAAAGCAAACGGGTTCATTCGAGATGCACTATACCCCGAATGGGTGTCGAATCCCGTACTCGTCCTAAAGTCAAACAGAAAGTGGAGAACATGTGTCGATTACTCCGATCTGAATAAAGCTTATCCCAAAGACAGTTTCCCGCTTCCCAGAATTGATCAGCTCGTAGACTCGACAGCTGGACATGAACTCTTATCCTTCATGGACGCGTATTCTGGCTACAATCAGATACCGATGCACTTACCTGATCAAGAACATACCAGCTTCATGACCAATCTGGGACTTTATTGCTACAAAGTTATGCCATTCGGACTCAAGAATGCCGGGGCAACTTATCAACGATTGGTCAATCGGATGTTTGCCAATCAAATCGGAAAAACCATGGAAGTATATGTAGACGACATGCTTGTGAAGTCACAATTTTCCACTGACCATATTAAAGACCTGGAAACTATGTTCGACATACTTTGAGAATACAGAATGAAGGTCAACCCACTGAAATGTCATTTTGGAGTTGCATCCGGAAAATTCCTTGGGTTTATCGTCAATGCTAGAGGGATCGAAGCTAATCCTGAAAAGATCTGGCTATCAGAAATCTTGAAACTTCAGAAACTATAAAACAAGTCCAGAGTCTCAATGGGAAAGTAGCAGCACTGAGCAGGTTCATCTCAAAGTCCACTGACAAATGCATTCCCTTATTCGATCTGATCCGAAAAGGAAAACGAAACTTTAAATGGACCATAGAGTGTGAAGGCGCTGTCCAAGCACTAATTCATCATCTATCCACACCACCAATCCTGTCAAAGCCTATTGACCATGAGAAGTTGTACGTTTACTTGGCGATATCAGAAAATGCTATCAGCGCTGCCTTAATTCGAGAAGAAGACAGGATACAGAAGCCAGTATACTACATCAGCAAATGATTGACTGGAGCAGAGAGGAATTATCCAAAGCTGGAGAAGTTAGCTTATTGCCTTGTTATTGCATCAAGGAAGCTCCGACCATATTTCCAGGCACATCCTATTATTGTTTACACCGACCAACCGTTACGACAGGTCCTTATGCGGCCTGAGACGTCTGGTAGGTTACTCAAGTGGAACATCGAACTGAGTCAGTTTGATATCACTTATGCTCCGAGGCGAGCCATTCAAGGACAAGTCCAAGCCGATTTCATAGCTGAATTTATCGTTCCAGAGGACTTGCTCGAAACCAGCGAATCTCCCGAATACGTCTGGAAGCTGTATACTGATGGTGCATCAAACGACCGGTGTTCGGGCGCTGGAGTTGTACTTGAAACCCCCGAAGGCCGATCTATATGTTATGCTTTAAAGTTCGATTTTCATGCAACCAATAATGAAGCTGAATATGAAGCCCTCTTAGCTGGAATAAAACTTGCCAGAGATTTGAGAATTATCGCTGTGGAAATTTATCGTGATTCACAATTAGTTGTGTGTCAGGTTTGGGGAGAGTATCAAGCAAGAGATCGAAGGCTGGCTTCCTACTTAACTCGAGTTCAGGAAGTACTGAATCTGTTTGACTATTATGCCATTTATTGCATACCTCGAGAACGTAATCAGAAAGCCGATTCATTGGCGAAGTTAGCAAGCACAGGTGAAGCTCAACAAATGGGACTCGTTCACATAGAAACGTTAACTTCCCCAAGCATTGACCGGGCAGAAGTAGATTGGGTATGTGAAACCGTTCTCGATAAGGAGTCATGGATGACTCCATTTAGAAATTATCTCGAGCACGGAACCCTGCCAGAGCGTAGGAGTGAAAAGAGACAAGTCCTTCGGAAGGCCTCACGATTCACCATCCAGAATGGAATCATGTACAGAAGAGGGTACTCTGTTCCTTTACTCTGATGTATCGCTCACGATGAAATTAAACGAGTATTACATGATGTACACGAGGTAGAATGTGGCGATCACACCGAGGGGCAAGCACTAGCCAAGAAAATACTTCGATACGTATATTATTGGCCGACTGTGAACCGTGATGCATCAGATTATGCAAGGAAATATGATAAATGTCAAAAGCATGCTCGAATTCCTAGAGCCCCACCTACCGAGATAACGCAGATGGTCAGCCCATGGCCGTTTGCAATATGGGGCATCGACATCATTGGTACTACCTCTGGCAAAAGGTGGTGCGAAATACGCCATCGTCGCAGTTGATTATTTTACAAAGTGGGCTGAAGCTGAACCTCTTGCTACCATTATCATTCAACTTTGTAGTCCGCAACATTATCTATCGATTCGGTCTCCCACACACCATTATTACTGACAACGGAACCCAATTCGACAGTGCTGAATTTAAAGATTTCTGCAAACGGTTTCACATTCAAAAGAAATTCTCTGTAGTTGCACACCCTCAAGTGAACGGACAGGTCAAAGCAGTTAATAAAGTCATAAAGTCCATTCTGAATAAACGACTGGAAAAGGTCGGGGGCAAGTGGGTCGATGAACTTCCTTTGGCTTTATGGGCTTACCGAGCAACCCACAAGTCCGCGACCGGTCACACTCCATTCTCTCTCTCTTATGGTTCAGAAGCTGTTATTCCAGTCGAGCTAGAAGTACCTTCTCATCGTGTGACATACTATGATCCGAAGACAAATGCTATATTACTTGCTGAATCTCTCGATTTAATAGATGAGAAGCGTGAAGAGGCTGATTTGAGGGCAGCCGCGCATCGAAGTCGAGTCGCCCGATTGTACAACGCCAAGGTCCACCCACGAACCTTTGAACTTGGCGATCTCGTCCTGAAAAGAATTTATCCAGTTCCTTCGCACATGAAGCCAACATGGGAAGGACCTTATGTTATTGAACGAAGGCTCGAAGATGGCACATTCAAATTATCGACCATTGACGGTCTTACTCTGCCAAGAGCCTGGAATAGCGAGAGTCTTCGTCGCTACTACACATGACAGGCTATGTTTATTCATTTAGTTTATTTTCCATTTTGCTATTTTTTCTGCATTTCGAAATTAGAATTTGTAATAAGGCAACTGACTTTGCCATATTTTCTTATTTCAGCAATAAAATGCAATCTCTTCGAGCCAGAACTGTGATTTACTTGAAATACTTCATATGAAAATCACCACGCACGGAGAGCTAAGTTCCACCCTACGGTGGGATTTATTCAAATAGGGAGTGACTGTGATGCAACCGGTCACTCGCTAAGTGAAACCCGAGCTCGGGGACAAGCCATCACACCAAAGTCAAAAAAGGATTGATACATGACAATCCTTCACTTAACTCCAGATTCCCAGAGTGCGAAATGGAGTATAAACTTACAAATACATCTACGAAGAGGGTGGATCCGTCCACCCAACGACTTCGTCCGTATCCAAACCAAGTTTGAGGAGGGTGGACCCATCCACCTAATGACCTCACTTGTTAAATCAGGGTGGATGTGATCCGACCATCCACGATCCTGATACACCTTCCGTTTCCAAAGTGCGAGCGGAATCCAAAAACATACAGCAGATGTGATTGACCGTCTGTTCACCAACTCCAAACTCCCAGAGTGCGAGTCGGAGTATAAACATCAACTCCAAATTCCCAGAGCGCGAATTGGAGTATAAACTTCAACTCTGAATTCCTAGAGCGCGAATTGGAGTATAAACATCAACTCCGGATTCCCAGAGCACGAAACGGAGTATAAACACCAACTCCGAACTCCCAGAGTGCGAGTCGGAGTATAAACATTAACTCCAAATTCCCAAAGTGCGAACTGGAGTATAAACATTAACTCTGAATTCCCAGAGTACAAAACGGAGTGTAAATGCCAACTCCAAACTCCCAGAGTGCGAGTCGGAGTATAAGTGTCAACTGCAACTCCCCAGAGTGCGGACATACAACTAAAGCTTAAACCGGCGTGACCGACCACCGGTGAACAAATGAAGATCCCCGGAGTGCGGATATGATCATCCAAAATCAAGCAAGTATGGTTGAACCACTCAATCTCCGCTTGTCCCAGACATCCGTTCAGTGGCACTAGACTCAACATGTTATAAGTGAGAAGTGATCGCCGACTGATGTTCTACAACTAACCCCCAAGACTGGGGGGCAAGACTTAAGCATCGACCATTGACTAAAGCGGTGCGACGTCAAAATTCAACTCACTTCCTGGTCGTAAACCATGTCCACAGTTCCTGGACCTAGCAAACAAAAACAAACTTGACTCGGAAGCTGGAACTTTACAAGTGCATTTCAAACATTGAAACACTTAAGCAAATACACAAGAAGCTAAAAAAGAAAAGTTTCATTTCTACTTTCTGTGAAAGAATTCCATATACAAGTTTACTCCAAAAAATCCTACTAGCAGGGGGCCGAACCCGCATCTATACACGGCCAACAAAATGAAAGTCAAAATAAACCGAGTAAGCATGTCTAATCTTTCTTCTTCCTCGGCTTCCTTTTCGGTGTAGACCCGCTGGAGCCACCACTACCTTTCCTCTTTGAGCCTTTACTTTTCAGTGGTCGGTCTCCAGGCGGGGGCATGATCTCAACATCCTCCTCCGAACTCGAATGAATAGGGATACTTCCTGCGGGCGGAGTCGGAGGAACATGATCAAGTGTAGAAGGTGGGATGGACACACTAGTGTCGAAAACTATACCGCCAGGCGATATCATTTTGAGCGGAGCTGGTCCAGGTGCCGCCATCCCACCTCCAAAACTGCCACCATGTGCTGCAGCTTCCATCTCAGCGTCGATCTCGGCCAATATTTCCTCTTCAGTAACCATTCGGGCCTTGCTGGGAGCATCAGTAGTTGGCATCGAGGAACTTGTAGAAGGAACGCCTCCACCCATAACAAATGGCAGGTCGGCAAGAGGATCGCCATGACGGCAAAAGAGTTCTTCCATCCGCTGCTCATCAAAAACAAGTGGGATTCCCTGCATTTCGTCAAGCGGCGCAGTCGTAATTACAGCGGTCGCTTCAGTAACAATAGCCCCCTGCGTCTGATATGATTCTTGAGTAGCAGGAGGCACGACCGGTGTAGCATTGATCACTGGACAAAAAATAAGAGAACTGTTAGAACTGAATTCGAGTGAAGATTCCGACTTAAGGCAGATATGTGGAATGTTCAGAATACCTTCCTCGATTTTACTTGTAGGAGGCTGAACAGCTTCAGCAACTTGCTCTATAGCCGGAGACATCTGCAGATGATCCGGATTGTAGGCAGGAACAGCTTGGGGATCAACCGCAGGCACGGGTTCAGATTAGGTTGACACAGGAATTTCAAGGCTTGCATCGCCGTGTTCAACCCCAGAGCTTTCTCCTATTTCCAGGTGTTGGGTGCCGAGCCTCTCCTTCTCATAAGAAATCATTGACTCGTGGAGAATCTTTCTTTCATCTTCATTTAGCAGACGATTCTCAAGCTCGAACTCATCAATGGACTCACCCAGATGCACCGCTTTCTCTTCCTCAACCAATCGGCCCCAGGCATTATATAGATGTGCCGGGTAATCATCGAGCCAAGCTAGACCCTTATGCCTCAGCACGTTAGCGTTGTAAACAACGAGAAGGTCTTCAATGTCAGCTTCTAGCCTGGACTCGGCCGATTTCACCTTCTCCTCAACCTCAGTCTCCACCTTGCGGACCTTAGCCACGGCCGCATCCCGTTCACCCCGGAGCAAGACAACCTGCTCGCACGCCTCCTAGGCTGCGTTATTCGCATCATCCTTTTCCTTAGCCATGTCAGCGAATTTGGCCTTAAGCTCGTTGAGTTCCTTGACCGTCGCATCCCGCTCGACGGTGACTGTAGTATTTCGGTGGCCCATCTCCTCCACCAAGGCAACGTGTGTCTGCCTCAACCTCTCCATCGCCACGGTCGCTTCGTCAGCTTTTTTGGTGGCCTCAATTTCAGATATCCGAGAAGATTCGGCCTCGGTGTTGAGCACCTGGATGATTCGGTCCTTTTTAGCGAGTTCGGACTCCATCTTCTCAATAGCTTTGGCTCATTCAAAGGCCACCTTGGATGCTTTCTCAGCAGTCTTCACCCACTCTCTATACTGGGTATAAACGTCATGAATGTAATCATGCATCGTGTTTTCCACCCCTGACGGAATTCTTTTTAGATGAGGTGGGAAGACGTAACCGTCGAAGCATATATTCAGAAACTCCTTCCTCAGCTGAGCAATCTTAATAGCCCCTTCCCCCATGGGCTCAGTAATGGCCTGCTCTACAATTATGGGGGGCACGGTTTCAACTCTCTGGTGCTGAGTTTCGGACCTCCATGTTTGAGAAGACGGTCTGTGTCGTGGAGGCTCTGGAGGGTGTGGAACAAGAACAGGAGGTGGGGATGGAAGTCTAAGAGGTGGAGAGTGAGACCTAGATTGATGTCTGTATTCTCTGTCCCTGTCCCGCTCGTACCTCTCTTGATTAGAGTACCCGCGATCGCGGTCTCTATCTGAATCTCTCCTGTGGGAGTCATAGTAGGTAGAAGATTTTCGAGCCGAGCGAAGGCTCCCAAGCATTGATCCCCTCCCAGACATCGTACCTGAAAATGAAAAGCGAAGGAAAAGTTAGCGATCTCTTGGGTTGGACGATTTACAGTTATGAATCATGTAGTGCAGTGAAGTGTATGCATGTGCAACCCCCCGACCAATTGGAAATGTCAGCCGCACTCGTAGCAAGCGACCCGCTCAGATCAAGAGCATTGTCAAGCTCCTCCATCCCAGTGTCGTGTTGAAACGACACATAGTCCAGAATCGGAATATCAGCAAGTCCTTCGAAAGGATTCTCTACTTGCGGGGGAGGAGCCTCCGAGATTCTAATCCCCGGGACGGGCAAAGACATTACCACGGACATCAATCTCATGGATTTAGAACGCTTATGAGCAACTGCCTAGCCTTTTCTCCTTCCTCCAGAATCTTGAAAACTGTAAGAAGGCCCAGCTTGGAGTTCGTTATCGGTGGGCGTTCTCTCCGGATCAACTTCTTCAGCTATTACGACTCCGAGCGCTTTTCGTTTCACCCGCTTCTTCGAGACCGCTCTAAGTGTCCCTTCTAGCCGTATGCTTTGCTTACGTTCGATCAGCCTAACAATTCTCAAGTTTCTGTCGGTTAGAACCAACTCAATGTGCCTCTCTTCACCCGGAACCGCTTGGAGGATCCGAACTAGCTCTCTGAAATATCCACCATCGGGTCATGAGAGTACGGCTGTAAAAGAAGAGAAGTATGTCAGTTTTGAAAACGATTACTATTATCCCGATAATTCATGAGAAGGACTGCAACACTTACGTCTATCCAACCATCGCCTAGCGAATCCAGGGGGCATCGAACGTAGAACCATTCCATTTTAAAGTAACTCAGCCTTCCCCAGGACCCCGTTATTATTTGGCAGTTCCTGACCGCTTCCAAGAATGTGAAAGAAGGGCTATCTCCGTGGCTCTTAAAGTTGAAGAGATATCTGATCTCGATCAGTTTTGGTGGTCGAAAGAGAATTTCCATAAACAAGATGAAAGTGCTATTCAACAAGGCATATCCGCTGGGGTGTAGCTGGGATGGAGCGATTCCAAGGAATGACAGCATTTCCCGTATGTACTGATTAAATGGAGGAAGAGTCCCCGCCGTGCAAGCATGACGATTGCAGGCAGTAAACCCCTCCGGGGGAGCATGTGGTCTATCATTTGGCCCTGGCAATAACATGTCATCTAGCGACAGACCATGTCTTAAGCATATCCGTCCCAGCATATCTTCGGAAATGCCGGACGGCACAGAGTTTTGTGGACGACAAATGAACCGGACGCTTGGAAACTCGTCCGGTGCCGGATCTATGACTTCGGCCTCGATGGCCGGTATCTCGATTATTGGAGGGATTGAACCCTGAACTTCCTGCTATTGTGAACTTGAAGGTTCCATGTCTAACTAGCTTATGAAAAATCATCGTTAAACAGACAATAAACTCGTGCATCCCGCAGTGTGAAGTGTGTGAATATGTTGTGCAGTGCAGTGCTGTATATTACTTGAAAAATTCCACAGAGTTAAGGAAAGCGTGTAAACGACGAGACTTCAAAATTCAGTCGGAATGACCATCATCGCTGACCGTCACAACCATGCCATCCAGATAACAGAGACCGATCTGGGTTAAAGTTTGTTAGAATTTTGTTAAAGTTGCAGTTCCATCGACGAGCTTTGAAGGGAAATCAAATGTGCAGTCCAACGGTCAAGTCCAATTATGCCAAAATGAAGCTCGTCGGAGTTAGATGTTCAAATGCACAAGAATTTTCAAGATCATCGAAGTTAGGCTCATTGTCGATCATCAAAGTTCGAGTTCACATTGACCGTGAAGTTGTTCGTATCCATCAGGGATACAGGTTCAAATTCGTATCGACCGTTCAGGTTCAAATTCGTATCGATCGTTCAAAGGAAATTTCGTATCGATCCCATGGCACAAAGTCCGTATCGATCAGAAAACATCTGCTTCGTATCGATCAATATCGTCTACTTCGTATCGATCAATATCGTTTCGAAACAACCGATGCTAAGTGACTATTCCATGATCGATAAGAAGCCCGAAGCAAGGTAGCGATACGAGATTTCACATCGGGATCGATACAAGGCAAGACATTCTCTTCTTCAATCGATACGAGGTAAAAGCCAAAAAATTGCCCACTAACAATCTCGTATCCGTCCTCACTTCTTCTTCCCCAAATGACAAAAACGCCATGGCCTTCCTCGACCTCACTTCGACCCAACTCCGGCATCGTCGACACCGGAACTGGCAACAATCGTGGGCAGGACAACATTCGAATTCGAGTCTAATCGTTTTGGGAATATATTGACTATTTAATTACCTAGTTAAAGTGATCGATTCGAAGGATCGATGGATTGTTTGGTTCGTAGGCAATATTTCTTTCTCGAGTTCTTTATCGATACGAAGACAAGGCAGAAGAGTAAAAAGTAAAAAGTGAAAAGTGGCTAAGTCCACAGTATTTATATGGACTCGAGCGTGAAGGCAAAAAACGATTCGCATCCCAGTGAATTCGACCGGTTTCAAAACATCACCACGGGATCGATTCGAACAAGCCATTCGAATCCACCAACTCGAGCCTTTATCGAAGCGAAGTTGCCAACGAAGGCTTTTCTGAGTCACCCAAATCCATCGATACGAAACCACTGTTCGTATCGATCATTTTTGACTCCATTGCTAGTGCAGCGATATGAAGTGTGCAGTTCAAATCCATCGAACTATGGCATCCAGAGGTCAATATTCATCGATACGAAGGCACATTCGTATCCATTTTTGTGGCTCACGTCGATTCGAAAATGATTCCACCGAAGTTCGTAACCATCGATACGAAAGTTAATTTCGTATCCATCGAATCTTATATCCACCGATACGAACGATCGTTTCGTATCCATCTAAGCTCATATCCATCAATGCGAAAAGTTCATTTCGTATCCAACAATACGACGTATACTGATGCAAAGACAGTGACTTAACCTTTAAACATCGATTCAGGAGAGGATCGATGCGAAGGAACATTCAAAACAACCATCGAGCGCTGTTACAATTCGAATTTCACATTGGTTCAAGAGAGGATCAATACGGGATTCGATACGAGATAAACTGACAACGACTCGTGAACGTGCAAACGTTAACGAGAAGTCAAATTAACATATATGCATATGCGTCGGACTAATATTCAATTTTTAACATTCATAGGAATTGGATACTTATCTGATAACAATTACAACAACAAATAGCTAATCGCAGTCAAGCAGCAACCAGTTACGATAATACAAGGTACAACAATTGACAATCAACGGTTCACATTACCGAGAAAATCAGTCAAAGATTACAACTTTCAGTGAAAAGACGATGACTGTTTAAAATGAAGACTGCAGCATTTCAAAGCACATCATGTTTCCACAAGACGTACTTTGGGGGGAAAATGTTATCCCGCCTTTTGGCAAGGCCGTGACACCAAGAACTTGACTAGAAACCAATTACGGTTCGTCTTAAGGATCGGTTATATGCAGGCTCACTATGGATATCGACGAATTTTGTCTGAGTCCGGATCAAGCTACAATCGACAAGACACGACGAGAAAAGCCGTGGAAGTTAGCACTCCAAATCTCAAGTCAATCCAAGTTCATATGCTCAAGTTATGATCGATGCAAGATTGGATAAAAAACAGTCTCGAGTTCGAATCCATCAACTAGCCACTGTTCGAATCGATCGAGTTCGATGTCCATCGAATGGCCGCTGTTCGAATCGATCGAGTTCGAATCCATCAGGGAAAGCTTTGTTCGAATCAATCGGCCAAAGTCCACTTCGTATCGATCGTCCAATGCCCACTTCGTATCCATCAGAGAGCCTCTGTTCGTATCCATCAGCGAATCACTGTTCGTACCCTTCAAGTCCAGTTGCTTCGCACCCATCGAGAAGCCCTTGTTCGTATCGATCCATATCATGGTTATTCGTATCGATGGGACTACCTATGTTTGAATCCATCTAGCCACTCCAACTTCGTATCGATGGACCGGAGTCATTTCCAATCGATGCGAACAAGGCCACGCAGTTGAATTATTCCATGTGTTCTCCATCGATATGATCGATTCGAACAAGACAAGTGCCTCGATATGAACAAAGCGAAAGTCCTGGAATGATTCGATCAACTTGGCGAAGAAGGTGGGTTGATCCGAAGAATGCTCGCCACGTCACCACTTGATCATGCGCAACTATCGATTCGAACAGGATCGAGTCGAAATGATCGAGTCGAACGAAGCAGCCAACCGAAAATCCCAATTCGTATCGATCATATCTCGCGATCTACAAGTCCAAATGCTACGAAATTTTCACACAAGCTTACGTACGTGCTAAAGAATGTCCACACCAAGTTTTGACTCCATCGGATGCAATCTTGATCGATACGAAATTCGTTCGTATCGATCACGGATCGGGCCGAAACTTCACGGGCTTGGTCGCGTGGTCCCACTCATGTGCCAGAAGAAGTCTCCTGAGATCTGAGCAAAATATCAGAATCCTACACCTATAAATAGACCCCCAGAGCCAACAGAAAAGGGATCTTTGAATTCTCCAACGCCCAGACTCTGCCGGATTCAACTCTAAACTCCATTGCTGCTGCTGCTAACGAATTTTACTGCTGTAATCCATTGTTATCTGCTGTAACACGCTGAGATCAATTGTAAACATCAAAGAATCATCAATAAAGGAATCAATTTCATAGTGGACGTAGGCAATACGCCGAACCACTCTAAATCCTTGTGTTTCTGTGCGTTTTTATTATTTTCCTATCTGTTTTTTTGGAGTTTTGTTAGATAATCCTCTTTTTCCATTTAATTTCTTCACTTTATCTCTTCAAAAACTTCCGAAGAGTGTGGTGCCCAATTTTGGTACAAACAGCTTTTGATCCTTTTGATAAGCCTTATGGCTTTGAATGAGGAGGGTTGGCTTGAGGAAGACATTATTGTGAAGTTTTGAAGGTAAGAAAGTGATGAATGATCTTGAATTTTGAAACAAAGTATCTGTAAATGAAGGGATCGAGATGGGATGATTTAATAGAGAGTGAACTAACATTTTCAGTTTGAAAAGATGCCTTTTAAGTTTCTGAAATTAATGCAAAAGACAGAGAAATTCAAAATTTGAATTTGACAAGTTTCTCCAATTTTCTACAACATATGTCGACATACCAAGTGACATATGTCGACATACCAAGTGACATATGTGAACATATAGGCCAAAAATTTCTAATCTAAACAAATGCAATATATTCCTACATATACATATACTTTGATAAACTTATTATTATTAGTATTAATCTATATTTATTCCTAATTTTAATAATTTCAAATAAATAAATGTAAAAGTAACATTTTCTGCTATTGTCCTTTGTTATGATCCAATTAATCTTCTATTGCTGTGAATCACATATTGACATTTTCTGTATCTGGTTCACTATGACTTAATGCAGTATCAGAATCATCTAAAGTTGTAGTGTAAGCCATCTTTCTCTTTTTGGATGAACCAACGACAGGTGTGATCTTT
This sequence comes from Allium fistulosum, assembly GCA_030737815.1. Classification (NCBI taxonomy): domain Eukaryota; kingdom Viridiplantae; phylum Streptophyta; class Magnoliopsida; order Asparagales; family Amaryllidaceae; genus Allium; species Allium fistulosum. Next base: position 1,228,407,691 of record CM060904.1, read on the forward strand.
GATTTCTATTGATACAGACAGTCTCTTTGCAAATGACTAGGTTCATCACAGTTATAACATTTAATCACAGCTGTAACATCTAAAATGACTAATGTCATTAGCCTCTTCTATTGCTAATGTCTTTTGGTCTCACTCTGGAGAGAGTGAATTAAGGACTTTTCTGACTTTGTGCTCTTCAGAATTTTTTTTATCTAGATAGTAAAGAATGAACTATATCCCGAAATCTAAATACATATCTTAAATAAACTCATTTTTTTATTTTAAATAATTGAAACTGGTTAGTTAGCATGAAATTTTTTGTCTGTTTCACTGTATTATTGCCCTCATGTGTAACTTGCAGTGTACTCCAGATCATATGTAGACTTACAAAAAGAAACTCGATTAAATTCAATTTTATCTAATGATCAAAATAAAATATTCATGGCCTTAGAATTATTAAGTGCTTGTGTCTTTTGGTTTTTTTTCCATGTCGAGTATTTAGTTTGAGGTTTAGTGTACTCATTCTATTTGATATTCCAAATATCTAAACCATTATAGTGTAGAAAGATCTCCATCCTATGTGACCAATAAGTGTAATTACTACCATTAAATAGTGGGGGTCTATCAATTGATTGTCCTATAATAAAAGTATTAAAAGGTGTACTAACATTATTACTAGCCATTTTTTACTTTTTAAAAAACAAATTATGAGTTTTCGAAAACCTAACGCTTTGATACCAAATGTGGGAAATGGTGTAGTACTAATGTGAATGGATCTTAAGATTACTTTAAACTAGAAGGGGATGAATAGTGTTTTATAACTTTATGAAACTTTTAACATATTTCCAGATTTAAATCAAACATAGATAACCTATCCTAAATAAATAAATAAATATGTATACACACACATAAACCGATAGACAATCATGGATATAAATGAATGCAGTAAAAGTAAAGTAATGAGTTAGAGAGATGACACCAGGAGTTTTATGCCGGTTTGGATTTCTCCTACATCCAATCTCATACAATTTCTTATACAGATTTCTTTTCATTCGGCTACTTTAACCAGGTAGGAAGCAAACCAGAATACAGTCTCAATTTCATGGATACAAGATACACCTTTCCGTCTCATGAGTCCAAGGTAAACTCTCTTGATTTACTAGGCAATAAGATCACCCACTAGACGGGCTACTAAGCACACCCACTTGATTTGAACAGACAACAAGCACACCCAAACAAATAAGAGTGGAGTTGTTGATTTTCAAATACAAACAGTTGTACTTGGGATACAAGCTATCCTATAGCGCTTCTGATAACAGTTTGGTTCTTTGAGTTTGTAGAGTGAATGCTTCCAAAATAGTAGATAGTTTGTAGAGAATCAATCTAGTAGAGTATGGATTGATTTTATGTAGATTTTGAAGACTATAGATAGTAGTTTTCAAGAAATAGAACAAGAGAGTAAGGAGTAAGAAGAAAGTGAGAAAATTAATTTAAAAATTCGTTTGCACTCCTCTTTATACAGTGAATGAATAGAAGTATCCATTTGTGAAGAGGTGCATCCAAAAGATACCTTTTTTCAAAATTTAAAAAGCCAACCAATGATTACTATGTCAATATATCTAGGAGGGGTATGTTGACATACCATTGTTAATTTTGAAAAATGATTTTTCTTTCAAATTTTTTTCAAACTTATTTATTTTTGTAAAGTAATTTTAAACATAATTTTCAAATACTTTGAACACATCGATTTTTTTTATAAATTATTTGTAAAAATATATTTTGAATTTAAAATAATATATTTTAATTAAAATATCAAAGATCAGAAATTTGAAATAAAGATCAGAATCTGAATTTGTTCTAATGACTCATACTGAACACTAGAGTCTTGAGCTCTTCAAGTCTTTTGCCTCTAAACTCATGAGTCTTGATCATCATATCTAAATCTTTATTCTTAGTCTTTATACCGATCAGTCTTCAAGTTTTATCATTCTGTACCTACGTAATATTCTACAATATATACTATACAACTTGACAAAACATTAGTATTTATATTTATATGGTTGTTGTCATCAAAATCAATATTTAAGGTATTAACACTCGTCATCATGCATACCAAGCAACTCCCATAGTTCCTAATAACAGCGTCATAATAGTTTTGTCGGATTCTATTCGCCTTCATATCATAGGCTCAGCTCCACGGACTATTCGCTTTTGAAAGACCTCCATAAAGTGTTATCTAGCCTTGCCTTATAATAAACAAACTAGCAAACTATTATGGCGGCACATAACCTATACGTGATATACACTAGTAGGATGTGTAGCCAGTTTCGGCGTAACCCTAGTATTTCCGCTGACCGCTTAGGACCGATGATATTCTTGACCTATGAAAACAGTACCTACTCCCAAATATGGTACCAATCTCACTATCATTACCTCGAGCTTTGCTCATTGTCCCATTTAGATTGCCTAATTAAATCTAAGAAATACCTGCTTGTTACTTGATACCCGTAAAAGTTTAAATTAGACTCTACTTGTCCTTTGACACTTCGACCGAGGCAAACCATCCTACTTGGTATTTCCTTCACTTATATGTGAACACATATAAATCCAGGGTTCTACAGTTGGATATATCCTGCATCAGTGTAGTGTATACACAACTTTTGGTAGCCTCTTTCGATAGGCAGACTTCTATTGTGTAATACTACCGATCTCGCATTCAAGTCCATTTTAATGGCTATGTCATTCTTTTCTAAACTATGTTTTAGTTAACTCCTTTAATTCACACCTGTCATAAATGCATACTTGAGGCTACGTATATATGTATGCATGTGTGTGTGTGTATGTATTCATTCTATTTCATTATTATGCCTCCACTATTCAACTACTCGTATTCGATTATTTTTATTTGACTGACTTTACTTCATTAATGTCACTTTAATGTCATTTTCCGCTTTCTTTAAAAGATCTAAATGTCGTTTTGTATTTACTTCCCCTTCCTATCATTAGTCTTTATTTCCGTTCTTTTTAACTTTTATTACCCTTCTTTATTTAGTGGACTTGCCATTACTCTTTTATTTAAATTATTACTTGCCTACCTTTTATCGTTTATTATTCGATTTATATCTTGTCTTTATTGCATATATATCAATTTTACAATTTAACCATTATTATTATCACAACTACAGTCCTTTAGTTCATACTTAGGGATTTCTGCATTTAATACATTGCAATTACATCTCCCTCAAAAGGAAAGTTTAACACTATAAATATCTTTATCTTATCCAAAAAGAGAATTTGTGTTACGTTTGGAATCAGAAGGAACCATCTTTTTATAATTATTGAAATAGATAGTACAAAATACGGTAAATATTTCTATTTTATACATCTCTATCATTTAAGCGTATTCTTTGTTATTTCAAACGATACACTTTTATTTATGAATCTGTACTTGGTACTCTATAGAAATTACATTGCACACCCTACATTTCAATAAATTAAAATACTACTTAAATCTCAATAATTTTTTATGATAACTTCCAATTTTATATTTAATTGCATAAATCATTCAAACTGCAAAATTGGAACTACTATAAAATTTATCTATTTCAAGGACTACTACCCAATACTTTCTAGATTTATGTACATTAAATATTAAATCCAAGTTATCAATCACAGAATATGTAGGTAGAGTTTATAAATTCATTTCATGTATATAATTAGGCCTACAACTCCAATATTTCACTAGGCATACAAGAATAGATTTACAATGATATAATTCTAATATTAATATATAATTTCTCACCCACTTTCAAGCTTTCCAAATCTCTAGATCTGAACCCTGTTATTTGGATTTGACTCCTATCCTTCCTACCCAACATATGTATACGAAGGTACACATACTATTTAGAAATTTAGATATGAGAAGAGATTTGAATTTAATTTAGATTTGAGTTAAGATTTACAATTTAACTTGTTTTGGCATTTTGATTCGATCCTATTTTTCTCTCCCTTATACTCCGCTTTTCTCTACTTATGTTTATATATAATTTAATATTTTATTAATTTTAGAATCTTTAGAATTTGTGGAGAAGAGAAAATTGCAAAGCTCCACTCTGTGATTTAGAAAATATAAGGAGAGAAATGGTGGTATAGGCATGTATTTATAGATGTTAGAACTAGTCAGAGTCGTTAGAATATTTTCTACGAAATCCGGGCTGTTTTGGCCTAGGTTCAATTTGCGTAGGCCCTAACCCAGTGGTCGACAGCCTTTCCACCACAGGTCGATCGTTAGCGGTCGATCAGTCATAGTGAGCATGTCGACCAGTGGATCTTCAGTTTTTTTACCTGGTTTACGTTATTTGTTTTCTAGTTTATATTTTTTCTCCCATTTAATTTACCTTTAACAGTTATTAACGTTTAATTTTCCGTTAACATTAATAATTAACGTTAATTTATTATATAACCTTCCATAATTACATTTTAATTATTTTTATTTCAATATTTTAAAACTTTAATATCATCTTCATTTGAACTCGAATTGTAAAACTTTATATATGAAAATTAGTCAGAAAGTCACTATGAGCACAATGGTGCAAGTTTCATAGCCAAATTCTAACGTTTACAAAAAAATTATTTTTGACATTATAATTTATTAATTAATTCTTTTAGTTAATTACAACTTATTTTACTGGGTGTTACGGTCCCCATGTCTGATTCTGTTGGTCTATGTTGAGGCGAGTGGCGGTGTGGATTTGTTAAGTGGTTCCCATGCTTAACCCATTTTAGAAATGCATTCATGCTCCGTTGCTCTGCCCTCAAAGGTAACTCCTATCTCCGCTTCCTTTGCCTAAAGAAATTCTTGTACCTATAGCATCAGCGAGATTCCTAAACTAGTTAGTAATTGGTCCTCCTTGTTTAGGAAGAGGCCTGGAAATGTAGGCTCTTTTACTCTCAAATAATATTTTGTTAAATTTAACGATAAGCCTGTCCCACCCCTGAAGGAAATTATTGATGGCGGTTTGGCATTCCAGAAAGACTATTTAGTTGGTCTCTTGTTGGATGAGGCTCCCTAATTTTTTATTTTGAAAAAATAAATTCTTAGTTTATGACGTTTATGTGGATCGGTAAATGTCAGATGTGATAACTCGATGTATTTTTTAATTTTCTTGCCCTTGGGAGAGTGGGTGTATTTTGGAATCGGATCCAATCATTATTGAAGGAAAAGTATTAACATTACCTATTGAAACCCATCTGTAGACCTTGCCCGCTAGCAAGTTTTATCTGTTTTCATTTGGACTCAAATCTTAAATATCCCTTCAGTTTTTTAATCTCTTAAGGTTGTTAATTGGGTTGCCAACCATATTGGTCAACTGATTTGTTTTGACATTTCCACTGATGGTAGACAACTCTTTCGTTTCGCCAAAGCCCTAATCGAGATTACACCTTCTAGGTAGCTTCCTACTTGTAACATCTCTGTTAGGAGCATAAGGAAATAAAAATAATAAAATATACTTTTAAAATTAAGTTGGGATTTTTTATAAAGAAAATGGAATTTTGGTTTTAGAAAAAGATATTAGTGGTTAAAAATTATTTTGAATATTAGAAATGTTTTAAAAATAAGTAAAAGGTTGAAGCAATTTGTATTTAAGGTTAATAATCTTACTTTGAGATATTAATTGAAATAAATTTAATAAATATGAAATTGACTTTTTTTTGGAAACAATTTATAAAATGTTGGAATGGATTTTTTTGAGATCTTAGTGTACGTCTCAAATTCATAGTTAAAAATGTGTTTTGTGAATTTAAAATTTATTAAAAATTTATATTCAAAAAATAAAATGCAATGGTTAAATTATAAATTGTTTTGATGGGCAAATGAATGTTTTAAAGTTTTTTCAAGTATTAAAAAAATGAATTTTTAACCATTGAAAATTATTCCGAGTAAGAACAAATTTGAGAAAAATAATTCTATTGCTTGGAAAACTTTTATGTATAAAAATGTTTTAAGTGATGAAAGACAAGTTAGTAACATGATACAAATAAGGAAAAACATTTACTTGTATTAAAATGGGCATAATGGGTTGTTAAGTGGCCCAAAATCCATTTCTAATGCTTTATCTAGCCAAAATTATTCCCTAACTTTATTCACATTTTCAAAACATAGATCTAAACCTGCTAAAACTTTCTATTATGCGAGCCATTGCCTATGGTTTGAGAAAATAAGCGGTTTCAAACTAGTTCTGTGTCTAAATTCAAGTGTAAGATGCTCCTAACCTCGATTTGTTACTGAATATTATTTAGTTTTGGCAAATTTCGAAGTATAATATGTATTATACTTCAGATCAGTAAGGTAATAACGGGGTTTTGGTTTCGAAGTAAGGAGAAAAGAAGATTCTAACTGCAATTTGCAAAAATAGGTGAGTGTAAATTTTTTATTTGCTATTGCACGCCTTATATATTTCTTTGTGATGGTTTATATGATGATTACATGTGGTAAATGATTTATTTTCATGAGATTTTATATGAAAATGAAGATGGATTGGTGCATGCTCTGAATGTTTGTATGGTGTATACAAAGTGTTTGATTAAATGCGTGTGTATATAGTGGGCTTTATGTACAACCGTCTTACTAATAAATTCATATGAAATAAAATAAACTGTCAAATATTGATATGTTGTTCTTTGTCCATCTAAGTTTCTATTCACAAAATTTTAGGGCAAAAGATGGAGTTTTGGGGTGAGATATTGAAATTTTACCAATAGAAAAATAAGGATAATACACGCCTGAGAATGACAGTTGATAAGAAATTCATACAAAATTAAAAAAAATATCCTAAAATGTTAAAATTTGGATAAGTTATTCTCAACTTATATATGCAAGCCCCCTGAAATTTTTATTGAAAAGCATTGGGTTTTCATGGGTCAATCATCGTTTACAAAAGCACATAAATGAAGATTTTTATATTTTTGGTGGTTAAATTATTTCAAAATGTTCTTTGTACTTAAATGGGTTTATATACCTTCCTAACTACTTGAATGAGTGAATATGATCTGATTTTACTTTATTAACAATCAAAAATAAGGTTATTAATATGTGTATGTATATAAATATAAGAGTTAGAAAGTTTACATAAAGAGGGATTTTGAATATATTGAGCTTTGGAAACATTTATTTAAATCATTCCTTTATGTATAAAATTTTGTATCCTTTGAAATTCATTATTTTCCTTTATAACTTGAATGAAAATCATACTGTTGTGTAGATGAAGTATGCATGGTTAAGTAATATTTGTTATGATTGAGATGTGGCTGAATGTTTCGTTTTATATAATTCAACATTATAAGGTCATATCTTGTGCATATTTATATGCTACTTGTAACAACCCGCATATTTATCGATTTTATATTTAAATATTTTATTTAAATATTTTATCGTTAGTCGGATGTTAGTCCGAAAAGCTACTTTTTGCATACGGTCAAATTAGGACTCGAGACCACTTCCATTGAGTTCAAAATGACGTTTGCGATCTTTTTGAGTGTAAACTTCGATATGTTTGGAGATAGTGGAATTTTCATCACTTTTTGCTTTGAGACTTTTGGTTTGGGCTGAACCATTCTAAGTCAGTCCCAACCCCTTCTCCTCTTCACTTATTCACAAACACTTCAAGCTTCTTCAAAAATGGTGGAGGGAATGGGAAATTAAAACTCCATAGTCTTATTCTTCATTGCTAATCCAACATCTGCTCCAAATTCACGTGAAGAACATTGATTCAAGCTTGTTGTTGTTCTTGCTTTGCTCTCAAGTTTCATCTTCATCAATTTTGTGGAAAAGGTGAGATTTTTATCTCACATTCTTGCTTATAACTATCTTGGACTGTTGGGAATGATTTCCTATCACTCTAGCATCAACATTTGCGTTTGGTTTGGATTGGATTGGCGAAAAATCCAAATTTCTAGTGTTTTGGTGAAAAAACTATTGTTAGGTCGCTCTGGCTCCATAGGTCGTTCTGCCCCGATCGCTCACGCGCGTGGAAAAGTCTCTGCCTGCATTTAGCTCGCCCTGGCTTAAGTCGTAGGTCGTTTCCGACCTATAATCCCTAGGCAAACGTTAGGTCGCTCGCCCTGGCTTATCTCGTAGGTTGTCTTCGACCTAAGCTCCAGTTAAGTCGTTCGACCCACTAAGTCGTTCGAGTTGGGTCGTTGGACCATTTACCCTTAGGTCGTTAAGTCGTTCGTGTGTTAACTCGTAAGTCGTTCGACCCACTAGGTCGTTCGAGTTAGGTCACTCGACCATTTTTCCACTAAGTCGGCTAGTATATCTCGTAGGTCGTCTCTGACCTAGGCTCCAGTTAAGTCGTTCGACCCTCTAAGTCGTTGGACCGTTTACATTAGGTCGTGTGACTTGTTAGGTCTCTTCTCTCTGGACCTTGTTAGGTCGCCCACCTCTAGACCCTTAGGTCGCGTGTCATAGTTAACTCGCGAATCCCCTTAGGTCGTTCGTTTTTCACCATTAGGTCGTATGACCTATAAGTCGCTCGGCCATTTTGTTAGGTCGCTCGGCCATTGTGTTAGGTCGCTTGAACCCTTAGGTCGCTAGACCTCATTTTGCATTAGGTCGTAGGCCGCTTGTCTTCACTTAGGTCGTACCATAGCAGGGCGTTGCCCCCGCACCCCCACCTAGGGGGTTGCCACCCCCTTGGATCCCCCTCCGTAGGCGATCTTATCTGAAAAACATTCAACAGAACTTCCACTTTGATGCATATTGAGCTGATTTCCTTGGATTTTGTTCACGTCTTCGAATGTGAATTTTTGTGATAGATTGTTTCAACAATCGTTTTATGACTTGTCACTTTAAAGATATATGAAGATTTCAATACTAGTAGTAAATATCAAAACTCTTTCATCAAAGGGATTTCAACACTATTTTAAATATCAAAAGTTCGTTTTCTCAAACCAATTTCCAATCTACTAGTATATACAAGCTTTTACTTCACTCGGATGAGAAATCGACTTAAACGACTTAGTAAAACGAGTGGTATGAAACGCTTGCGTTCACTTCGTCGGTTAGCTCTTGGACTTGTTCGATTGAACCCTTTTTGTGACAATTTCCTAGTGAAGATCTACAGTTTGTTCGTAAATATTTTAAGTTAAGCTAGTGGTTATGGGACATGAAGCTAAACTCATATATTTACTGGCTTAGTGTAATTGACACTTCCTTATGATCATGACGATCATTTTTGTGATTTAGACTAGCGATTGAGCGATGTCTCTTTGTCTGCGAGGGAGACTAGACCCCGCTTTTGTGATGTTTCTCCATCACATATATGGGGTAGCACTTCATGGTCTTCGGGCCATTCCTGTGTGAAAATTTAATGGATAGCTTCCATGAGATAGCTTCTCGTCATGTGTTTTATGCGTAGGTGAGTTTTCATGCTCCCATTCATGTGTTAGGCCTTCCCCCCTTTTTATGTGTTTTCTGGATTTCTGGTGATGATTTCTGGAATTTTGTGCTTCACCAATTTTCATGATTTTCATTGATATGATATTAGTTTTTGTGCATTGGTGAATTTATGTGTTATTGACTTGTTATGAATACAAGTTTAGGGTATGATACCCTATTTTATCTTTGAGAAGATTCTTGTGATATTGATTGATCTTTTGTTGATTATCATTTACATACTTATAGTAGTATGCCATTATGGTTGTTACATGTTCATGCCATATTATTTATCCTATACCTTATCATCTGATATTTATAGCTAGACTGATCCGTTTATTATTTTCTTATAAATAATACTCGGGTCAGACCGAGATGTTACAGGTGCTTCTGCTTGACTTCTCTTTAGGATTATTCTGACTTTTGGCTAACTACATAGATTAGTAGTTTTTGGATGTACACATTTGAGATATAGACTCTATGTAGTGTACTTATTCTTTTGTATAGCACGTGATGCTATTCTTTTGTATTATCGTGGATCTTTCTGACCACTACTCTGATGTACACTTTCATGTGTTATATATTTATTCATATCTTCTTCCGCCTTTGTGATATGGATGTCTGTGACTGATTTATGTTATGATTATTTCTATGTTTGTTTCCGAAGATTATATATAGCCACCATGTGATAGCTTTGTGTTTGTATCGGTATGTCAGATTTCCTCCTTAAAAGATATGCATTCTATTCTATCTGACATATCGGTGCTCGCAAAAAGAAGTTACATGGATGGTCGCTCCTCCACAGCCTTATTCTCCGTGCTATTGACAGCACTACATCGTAGTGTTCTTGGTTAGCGTGGGTATAGAGGTGGGGCGTCACACTACTACTAAGCTATGCAAAGAGAGTTTTTCACAATATCATACAAAGATGTCATGTTTATTATCTTCATAATATTATTATGTATACCCCATCTAAAATTTTGATGCTAAGCACAATATATGATGTTTTGGGAATGTTGAGTCATGTAAATAATCCTTAGTGACATTGGGTAAATTGCAGTTGGGTGAGGCTACTATCGTAACAACAATAAATAAAATAAAATAAATTGATGAAATGTGAAGAGGTACCAGACAGGCTAGATCCATCCTAGATTGGACCGACCGACATACTAGCCCATTTGTCAAGGTCCAACGACCTACTGTACGGGCATACCAACGATGACAGGCACACAATATATTTGATGGAAATGATGACGTCCACGCAGTAGAGAATAGTACAACAAATAGGTCGTATGGGAACACACACAATTTTGGCTATGGAATACACGAATGAAAAAGGCCTTATCTTGGCTCGATCAGCGTTTGGAAGAGTGTATTCCACACTCAACGAGTTGTATAAATAAACTATGATCAATTCATAATGATTGAATGTTGGTAAATGTGACACTTAATAACTATAATTAGGATTGAACCACAATTGAGTAAAATTGCGATTACGATCACATTAAATTTAGATGTCTCACATATCAGACATTATTGATGTTATAAGATGAGAATCGGGTTAATATTAAGTGTGTACGACATTTATTCTTTATGTTATGAGTCACATTTTACATATCATTTGTAACAACCCTGGTCGAGATTTCCTAGAATCTAAATTTAAATATGATTTAATTAATTTTAATTAATTAATTGAATGAATTTGGGGGATTTGTAAATTTTTGTATTTCCAAATTAAAATAAATTTGGAATTTAATAAATTGGGAATTTAATGAATTTTTGTTTTATGCTATTTAATTCTTATATTTAATTATATAAGAATAATTTTGGAGAAAATGAATAAATAAATTATATGGAAATAATTTCATTGTTTAAAATATGATTTTATAATTAATGGTTCATTTTATCAAAATAGGAAGAATAACTTTCTCATTGTAATTAATTTTGATAAAATATTTCAATACTAATAAAAGTGTGATTTTGACATGTTATTTATATTGTGGAAATTTTAGAAATAAATGTTAGTTAAATTAGAATATTGTTGTTGCTAAATTAGTATTTATAAAATGTTAAAATGAAACACAATGAATTAGTGATACTTTGGTTTTGAAAGAATTAGCAACACTTAGCCAATGGATCCACATTCTTTATCCACATAGCCTAAAATCAAAGAAATAGAAATGAGAAATATAAGTATTTTTTTCTCATTCTCATTTCATACCGAACCAGAAACTCAAAATTTCCTAAATACAAAAAACCCGAAATCCCCAAATTTGCAGATCAAAGAGCGAAATAATAGGGCTTTCAATCTATTTTAGGGTGTTTTGATAAAAGGTAATCTCCTCTATCTATCTATACATCAATTTAATGATTTATTTCAGTTTTTAATTTCTGATTTTAATCAATTCCTATCCAACCTTCGTTCATAGCCTAAGTTAAGGTTGAATTAGAAAGTCATAGGAGATTCTAAGCTTTCATCTTCCATCCCGAGTTTGTTTAGGTGAGTTTATCTCACTAATTCTAGCCTTAGATAAATGGTTGCAGCTGTTAGATGATTATGGTTGAATTCAAACTATAAATGATCTTATTATGTTGATCGATTCGTTGTCTAATTGAATTCTATTTACTGTTTACTGTAACCCACCGTATGAAATCATGAATTTCATCCAATTATACATGTTTATATGCATGCATGACTGCCTATTCAGTACTTTAGATCATTAGAGAAGCAATACAGGAAGAATGAGCGAAAACGGATTGAAGGAAGGTCACCGGAATCACTTGGACATCAGCCAACCGAGAAAATCGGTGGACCTATTGTAGCCCTAACCTGACATCTAGGCTACGTTTTGGTATTTCCTAATTGACCCGTTTGTCACTTGTTTGCCCAATTGAATTCCCTAAGTCGATTGTTAAATTTTAATACTGCATTTAATACCAATTTCATTGATATTTTCCGAATTTGTGAATTGTTGAATTCATTTCGATGTTTTATACTATAAAGATTGTTCTATGGACTTTGGGAGAATTACACACTTTTGATGCACATTTAACCCGGATTTACAGATGATTGATTTTGAAATCCAATCATTTTATAGAAGACTATTTATGTACAAATCTAATATATATATATATATTCATACAAAGAATTCTGTTAATATATATACACTATATATTTTCATATGCAATGGCTTTAGTAATGTTTTATAATGATGGTTTGAAAATATTACTTATATATATATATTTATATTAAACAAATATTTCAAAACTGGTTTTAAAAGAGAAATATTTTCATAAAATTGCACGTTATTGATCGAATGAGAAATTGATTTAAATGGTTAAATAAAATGAACGTTATGGAACTCTTATGCTTGCTTTACCGATTAACTCCTAGAGTTGTTCGAGCGAACGATTGTTACAACGAGTGGAGTTTAATATTGTATAGTAAACATTGGGTAAACTCGTGTGGTATAGGACACATGGTCGTTATCTATTCAATTGCTATATAAAAGTATTTAACACTTTTATGACTCGCTTTTGATGTTTATAGGACTTGTTCCTACTTGATGTTTATAGGCTTTGTACCTATCTTGAAGTTTATAGGACTTGTTCCTATTTGATTCTTATAGGTTGTGTACCTATTCGATTTTTATAGGTTTCATACCTATCTTGGAGTTCATAGGTTTTATACCTATTTCGATGTTTATAGGTCTTGTATATATCTTGATGTTTATAGACTTATACGTCTATCTTGGAGTTACATGCATGTGGGTGAATTTATTTCACCAATTTTGGAGTTTGGCGCCCCTCTTTATTTTTAAGACTTCTAGATTTATATTTGTGATATTTCCATATTTAACATTGTTGTATTATCACCAAATCATTTTGGAGGTTATTGATTTTAAGAAGCTATTATGAGTTTTTGTATTTGGTGATTTGAAGATATCGATGCATGTTTGACATTTGTTGATATATGCTTATAATTGAGATCTAGATTACTTTATCTATCATTCAGTTTTTCTAACACATTTATCTTTGCCTAGACTAACCCATTTGTTATTTCTATAATTCTCGTGTCAGACTAAGATGTTTCAGGTCCTCTAGCTTGAGGCTTTAGAGTGGGTATCTTACTTGTTAGATAGTAGTTCTCTTTCATCATCCTATGTATATATGGACATTATGTAGTATCTTGTGTTGAGATTAGACTCCTTTTATGTATATATTCATTTTGAGATGTATCACTTTGTATATGTGTAGTCTACATCATGTATCTATTATGTGTCTGATCTGTCTTATATCTATTATATTCCGCTTTGACTGATCTGATATTATGTGATCTGTATATTATTATATGTTGTTCTAAATTTTTATTATAGCCACCGTAGTTTTATTTTAAGCCTGAATTGTGTACGTCGATTCCACTTGATTCAAGAATTGTTTAGCACATTAATCGACGTGCCAATGCTCGCTTAAAGTAAAATTCATGGATGGTCGCTCCTAACAAACCCTGTTCTCTGCACTGGCCGACAATATTACTTTGTAATATTCTCTGTTAATGTAGGTCTCGGGGTGGGTTGTCACAGCTCAGTATCAGAGCTGAGTTTAGAACAAAATACGAAATTACAGATTCAGGTTGTAGATTATGCAAGTCTTAGGAATCAACCCTTAAGTTTTAACGAAGTATACGCCTTAGTGTCTTTCTTTGGAATTCCTAATATTAAACCATATGAATCTTAAATAATCTTTTATCTTATTTTACTCCTTTTAGAATCTTTGATGGTTGGCGGTAGACCACCTACTCGTTCTGTTGGTGGACAGTTTAGCGGCCCTCCTTTGGACGAAGTGTTTATGTCCCTCAAGAAAATTATGGAAATCATTAGGAATACTCAGCCTACCAGATCTCCTTCGGATTCTTCTTCTCGCAAGTTGAATTTTGCACATATATGCAGTGAATTTGCACATCTTGGTGGCAAGCCTTTTAGAGGTTCTAGGAGTGTGATTGAGGTGCAGGCATGGCTCAGGACATGTGAACCGATCTTTTCTCGCATGGGTCTTGACGATCAACAGAGGATTCGGGTAGCTTCTTGTCAGCTCCAAGAGTGAGTTCTTGATTGGTATGAGCTTTTTATAGTAAAGGTGGATGCGTTTATTCTTTCTTTTGAGCAATCTAGGGGACGGTTTGAGTTGAAATTCATTCCCAAATTGGAGAAGGCCTCATTAGCTAAGAGGTTTATTGAGTTGAAGCAAGGGAAGTCTTCTGTAGTGGAGTATGTGTCGACCTTCGAAGCCCTTTCCAAATATGGGGTCGAGCACGTAAGTACTCCACTAAACAAGAATCAAGGATTTGTGGATGGTCTGAAGAAGCATCTTAAGAAGGCATTGATGTTGCAATTGAAGGTTTCATTTGAGGAGTTAGTAGATTCCGCTCTTAAGCTTTAAGTGGTCGAAAAGGATAGTAGTGAGGAAGACGTAGCGGAGAAGAAGTGCTTTCATTAGTAGAAGAAGCAACCATTCAACAAGTCGAAGCCCTTTCATCCTAATAAGAAGATCAAGAAGCAAGGTTCTAGTTCCACTCCATCACATCCAACTAAAGGAGAGTGCTTCAATTGTGGTTCTAAGGAGCATTTCATTAAGGATTGTCCTAAAGCTCCTATTTTTCGTTATTGTAAGAAGAAAGGTCATCTTGTAGAATCTTGTCCCCGAGCTGCTAAAGGCCTCACTTCTAGGAAGCTTAGTGTTGTGCAAGCTTCTGGTGGATCTTCTCAGGATCGAGGTATATCTTCTTCTATTCTTGAAGGTGTAATTGTCTTTTCGAACCTTCCTATTCGGGTTCTCTTTAATATGGGTGCATCACATTCATTCATATCGAAGGAACTTGTTGATGCATTGCCTTTAGATGTTGTGTGCTTAGTGACTTTGTTGAGAATTGCGAACTTGGTTTGCGGGTCCACAACCCTCAGTGTGATTTGTAGAGATGTCAAGATTGTCTTATGCAGTCATTCTTTTCAAGCCGATCTTCATGTTATGCACTATCTTGGGTTTGGAATGATTTTGGGAATGGATTGGCCTAACCATTAATGAAGCCCATATCCTATGTCCCGAAAGAACACTATATATCTTAGACATCCAGAATTCGTTAAGCGAATTTCTATAATTCTTCACGATGTTGATTCTGGTTCGGAAGCATTCTTATTTTCTCTTAAGGCTCGGGAAGACGATGATATTTCCCGAATCCTCGTTGTTTGTGATTATCCTGATAATTTTGAACCTATTGTGTGGTTGCCTCCCAAGCAGGCGATTGAGTTTCGAATTGATCTTATTCCCGATGCTTATCCAGTTAGTCGTCCTCCTTATCGGATGCCTACTAAGGAGAATGAGGAGTTGAGGAAGCAGTTGTTGGAGTTGGAAGTGAAGTAGTTTATCCGGTCTAGGTCTTCTCCTTAGAGAGCTTCTGTCGTGTTGGTAAAGAAGGCTGATGGTACTCTTAGGCTTTGCATTGATTACCGCAAGGTTAATGAGCTTACCATTAAGAACAACTATCCCTTGCCTAGGATCGACGATCTTTTTGATCAGCTTTGCGGTGCTAAAGTCTTTTCCCAGTTAGACTTGGCGACTAGATTTCATCAACTTCACGTGGCTAAGGATAACATTCCTCTTACTTTATTCCGTACCCTTTGTGGTTCTTATGAGTGGCTCATTATGCCCTTCTAATTAACGAACGCTTCTGCTTATTTTGTCGATCTCATGAATCATGATTTCCAGGAATTTATCGATCGATTCTTTTTTATATTCACTGATGACATTCTCATTTATTCTAAATCCGAGGAAGAGCTTGTGGAACATTTTTGGATTTTTTAGGAGACATTTAAGAAGAATCAGTTGAAAGCCAAATTTTCTAAGTGCCACTTTTGGCAGAGGCAAGTGAAGTTCTTAGGGCATGTAGTTTCTGAAGAAGGTATTTCTACTGATCCTTCTAAGATTGAAGCTATTCAAAATTGGAAGAGGCATGAGAATGTTTCAAGGATTCGTAGTTTTCTTGGATTGGCGGGTTATTACCGCCGATTCATAAAGGACTTTTCCAAGATCGTCTTACCTCTTACTTCTTTGACTAGAAAAGGAATTAAGTATATTTGGTTGTACAAGTGTGAAGCTTCTTTCCAAAAGTTGAAGGAACTCCTTTCTAACGCTCCTGTTCTTGTGGTTCCAGATGGGAATCAAGACCTTGTGGTCTACATTGATGCTAGTAGGTTTGGTTTGGGTGTTGTTATTATGCAATGAGATTGTGTTGTTGCTATTGCTTCGACGCAGTTGAAGGTGAATGAGGTGAGATACGCCACTCATGATTTTGAGCTCACGACTATATCTTTGCTTTAAAGATTTTGCGTCATTATTTGTTGGGTGAGAGATTTGTGCTTTAAACCGATCATAAGTCATTGAAGTACTTATTCACTCAGAAGGAGCTTAATATGTGACAACAGAGATGGCCCAAATTCCTCATTTCCTACGATATTGATATTTAGTACACCCTTAGAAAGGGGAATCGAGTGGCGGATGCTTTTAGTCGTAAGCAGCAGGCTATTGTTTCTTCGATGTTAGCTGAGTGGAAGAATTTTTGGATTCTATCTTCTTATGAAATTAAGGATCGTATTCCGGATTCTAGTTCTTCTATCTTATTGTTTAGCTTGGAGGCTCATCCTTGTCTTTTGGATCAGATCGTGGAAATCCAGAAGCGTGATCCCAATCTATCCCATCTTTTTCAATAGTGCAGTGGTGTTTCCCAAAGTGATGAGTTGAAGGATTTTATTATTGATGCACATGGTTGTATTCGCAGAAGTGGTCGGCTTTTAGTTCCCAATGATGGTGATCTTAGGTGAGATATTCTTGAGGAGTGTCATCGCTCCAAGTATACTATTCATCCCGGTAGTAGTAAGATGTATGCCGATATGAAGCGTCTTTATTATTGGAAAGGTATGAAGCGGGACGTGGCGGAGTTGGTGAAGTGTTGCTTGACTTGTCATCTTGTTAAGGCCGAGCATCAGCATCCTAGTGGTCTTTTGCAACCATTGGACGTCCTGATGTGGAAATGGCACCAGGTATTATGAGCCTGCTTTCATAAGCTCATATTTTAAATCCTCTTTTGTGTCGATCTTGTAATGATTGTAAGCTTATTCTTCCTTTTTCCTTTTTGGTTTCTATGGACTTCATCGATTGTCTTCCGCGTTCGAGGACTGACCATGATAGCTTATGGGTGATTGTTGATCATTTGACAAAATCATCCCACTTTATTCCTGTTAAGTCCAATCAGAATCCTTCTCAGCTTGCTAAGATCTATGTTAAGGATATCGTAAGACTTCATGGCGTCCCTAGTTCCATTGTTTGTAACCGAGATCCCTTGTTTACAAGTGGATTCTGGAAGAGTCTCCAGAAAGCTTTGGGTTTAAAGCTTAATTTCAGCAGTGCCTATCATTCCAAGACAGATGGGCAGACGGAGCGAATGAATAAAATATTGAAAGACTTACTTCATGCTTCTATTCTTAACTTTGGTGGGAGTTGGGAAGATCATATATACCTTGTTGAGTTTTCTTACAGCAACAACTTTCAGTTTGGTATCGGCATGGCTCCTTTAGAGGCCCTTTATGGAGGCCATGTCGATCAACTTCTTGTTGGCTCGAGCCCGGGAAGAAGCTTATTTTAGGCCCTTACTCTATTCGTGAAGCTTTTGAGAAGGTCGATCTCATTCGAAAGAGAATGATAGAGGCACAGAACAGACAAAAATCGTATGCAGATAGTAGGAGAAAGGCCTTGGAATTCTCTATAGGAGATCGAGTCTTTATTCGTGTATCTCCATTAAAGGGTGTGATGCAGTTTAGTCGTTCTAGAAAGTTGGCTCCGAGATATATCGGACCATACACTATCACTAACCATATCGACCTTGTTGCTTATCGGGTATCTCTTCCCACCCAATTCTCCCGTATTCAGTATTCATGATGTATTCCATGTTTCTCAACTTTAGAAGTGTCTTCGCGATTCAGATTTTATTCTTGAGCTGAGAATTCTTAAGGAGCTTAATATTTCACCCAACCTTACTTATGAGCATAGACCAATTCATATTGTTGCATCAGAGGTTAAACGCTTTCGAAATAAAGACGTTCCGCTTGTTAAAGTCTAATGGTCTGGGAATCCAAACGACTTTTCATGGGAGACTAGAGAGTTCATCGTGCAAACGCATCCGGAAATCCTTTCTCATGCTCATTAGTGGTGAGACTCTTGTTTTGAATTATTTCATGCTTATCCTCTTTAGATGCATTGTTGAATTGTTCTTGACTTTTCCTTAATAAATTGCGGGGATGCAATTTTTATAAGGAGGGAATTCTTTAACAATCCTAGTTGAGGTTAACTAGAATCTAAATTTAAAATATAATTTAATTAATTTTAATTAATTAATTGAATGAATTTGAGGAATTTTTAAATTTTTGTATTTGCAAATTAAAATGGATTTAGAGTTTAATAAATTGGGAATTTAATGTATTTAATTTTTATATTTAATTATATAAGATTAACTTGGGGAAAATGAATAAATAAATTATATGGAAATAATTTCATTATTTGAAATATATTTTCTAAATTAATGGTTCATTTTATAAAAATATAAAGAATAACTTTTCATTTTAAAAGTTGCAATTAATTTTGATAAAATATTTCAATATTGATAGAAGTGAGATTTTGACAGGTTATTTATATTGTGGAAATTTTAGAAATAATTGTTAGTTAATTAGAATATTGTTTTAATTAAATTATTATTTATAAAATGTTCAAATGAAACACCACAAATTAGTAACATTTTGGTTTTGAAAGAATTAGAAACACTTGGCTAATGGATCCACGTTCTTTACCCACTTAGCCCAAAAAAGAAATAGAAATGAGAAACATACGTATATTTTTTTCTCATTCTCCTTTCATCACCGAACTAGAAACTCAAAATTTTCTAAATACAAAAAACCCTAAATCCCCAAATTTGTAGATCAAAGAGTGAAATCATAGGGCTTTCAATCTATTTTAGGGTGTTTTTATAAAAGGTAATCTCCACTATCTACCTACACATCATATAATGACTTATTTCGATTTTTAATTTTTGATTTTGATTAATTCCTATCCAACCTTCGTTCATAGCCTAGGTTGAAGTTGAATTAGAAAGACATAGGAGATTCTAAGCTCTCATCTTCGATACTGGGTATGTTTAGGTGATTTTATCACACTAATTCTAGCCTTAAATAAATGGTTGTTGTTTGTTAGATGATTTTGGTTGAATACAAAGTGTATATGATCTCAATATATTGATTGATTCATTGTCTACTTGAATTGTATTTGCTGTTTATTGAAACCCACCATATATAATCATGAATTTCATCCAATTATACATGTTTAAATGCATGCATGACTGCCTATTCAGTACCTTATATCGTTAGAGAAGCAACACATGAAGAATGAGAGAAAATGGATCAAAGGAAGGTCATCGGAATCGCTTGGACGTCAGTCTAGGCGAGGCAACTGGTGGACTGGTTGATCGAACCGGTGCACCGGTTGTAGCCTGAACCTGACATCCGGATTATGTTTCGGTATTTCCCGATCGATCCATTTGTCACTTGTTTGCCCAATTGATTTCCAGAAGTCGATTGCTAAATTTTAATACTGCATTTAATACCAATTTCATTGATATTTTCCAGATTCGTGATTTGTGAATTGTTGAATTCATTTGGATGTTTTATACCATAGAGATTGTTCTATGGTTCTTGGGAGAATTACACACTTTGATGCACGTTTTTAACCCGGATTTATAAATGGTTGATTTCTAAATCCAATCGTTTTATACAAGACTATTTATATACAAATCTAATATATATATATATATATATATATATATATTCATACAAATAATTTTATTAATACACACACACACTATCTATTTTCATATGCAATGGCTTAAGAAATGTTTGGGAATGATGGTTTGAAAAGCTTACTTATGTATATATATATTTCCATTTTAAAAAAATATTTTAAAAGTGGTTTTAAAAGAGAAATATTTTCACAAAATCGCACGTTATCAATCGAATGAAAAATTGATTTAAATGGTTAATTAAAATGAATGGTGTGGAATGCTCGCATTTGTTTTACCGATTAACACCTGGACTTGTTCGACTGAACTATTGTTACACATGAGTGGACTTTACTATTGTATAGTAAACGTTTAGGTAAACCATTATGGTATAGGACACATGGTCATTATTTATTCGATTGTTATATAAAAGTATTTAACACTTTTTGATGAGTTATGACTCGCCTTTGATGTTTATAGGACTTGTTCCTATTTGATGTTTATAGGACTTGTTCCTATTCGATGTTTATAGGTTTCGTACCTATCTTGGAGTTAATAGGTTTTATACTTATTTCAATATTTATAGGTCTCATATAACTATCTGTATGCTTATAGACTTATACATCTATCTTGGAGTTACATGCATGAGGTTGAATTTATTTCACCAATCTTAGAGTTTGGTGCCCCCTTATTTATGAGATTTCTGGATTTCAATTTGTACGATTTCTATATTTAGCATTATTGTATTATTACCAAATCATTTCAAAGGTTTTTGCTTTTAAGAAGTTATTATGAGTTTTTTATTTGGTGATTTGAAGATATCGATACATGTTTGACATTTGTCTATATATTCTTACAATTGAGATCTTGATTACTTTATCTATCATTCAGTTTTGCTAACACATTTATCTTAGCCTAGACTGATCCGTTTATTATTTTTATAATTCTCGGGTCAGCCCGAGATGTTACAGGTCATTCAGCTTGAGGCTTTAGAGTGGATATCTTACCTGTTAGATAATAGTTTGTCATCCTATGTATATATTGACATTATGTGTTATCTTGTGTTTAGATTAGACTTCTTATATGTGCATATTCCTTTTGAGATGTAGCACTCTGTATATGTGTAGTCTACATCATGTATCTATTATGTGTCGGCTCTGACTTGTATCTATTATATTCCGCTGTGACTAATCTGATATTCTATGATCCGTATATTATTATATATTGTTCTGAATTTTTATTATAGCTACTGTAGTTTCGTTTTAAGCCTGAATTTTATATGTCGATTCAACTTGATTTAAGAAAAGTATAACATATTAATTGATATGTCAATGCTCGCTTAAAGTAAAATTCACGGATGGTTGCTCCTAACCAGCCCTATTCTCTACACTGGTCGACAATATTACTTTGCAATATTCTCTATTAGTGTGGGTCTCTGGGTCGGGCGTCACATCATTCTCTATTATTGTTTTATGTATACTTTTACACTCATAGCTAGATTCTTTCTCGCTCTGGGATTATTTATTTATTAAACAACATTGGGTCAGACTGAGATTGTTTTTAACAGGATTCTATTATATATTTTTTTCCTCTTTTGAGACTCAATTTGGTGATGGTGCAGAGGACGATGATGATATTAGTTGTTTTGTAATTGGCAATTGTATATATGATGATGTAGTGTGATGTACTTGTTATAGATGATGTTGTATCAGTTTGAGCGGGCAAGATATATTATTTTATGACGTCCGTGATATTTTGACATCTGATATATATATATATATCTATGTATGTATGACTTTTACTCACTTTCGATAGTACCAATCTGGGATGTTTTTAAAATATGTGTACCATTTCTTCATTATTCCATTCTGAAAACATTAGTGTACATTACTTTGTGCGGAGACAAGATACATATTACTGAGATGTATTATTATTTTGAAATGTACCGGTGTTGGCCCAAGGGAGTATATACAATGAATCGCTCTTATTGAGTTCTTTACTTCATGCTTTCGGATAGTTAACTCCCTCTAATAGCATGTGAACTGAATCGGGTCATCACAAAAATGGTTCTGAGCATAGGTTACGATAATGCAGAAATAGAGACATACTTTTGGCCTTAGAGGAATGAGGCTTAGGATGTTTTTCCTATTCTTTTTGGACTCTCACATGTAATGTGCAAGTTATTAGATAATCGAGGGTCGATCATCAGGCTAGGTTATATAGACACACACACACATATACGTACCTGTAGTGAAGACTTATTAAGTAAAAGTAATTTTACGAATATTTCAAGAAATTTTTTGTTTGTTATTTAAAGTAAAGTGATGTTCACATGTATATGGTGAGGATTTCTATGTGTTTATAATGTGTTAAAATGTATTTAATTGGATTTGTGGATTCGTGCTTAATTTGGGTTTGGGTTACTTCGATTTTTGGTTGGTAATGTTGTATATGGTTTTATATATATCAATATTTAAATAGGTATGTGGTTATGGTTACAATAAAAGGAAGATTATATTTTCAAAAATAACAAGGATACTTGTTTATATATAATATTTTGAGGAGGAATAGACATTTAAAGATAAAGAATTTATGGAGAATGATACTTATTTTGTATAAGTATAACTATATATATAATAGTTGGAAGTAGATTTCAAATATAAATTGATGAGAAATGCTTATAAGGAAAATGATTTGTACATTTATTTTCGACTAAGATTTGAGTTTATTTTAATGAAAGATATGATTTGGAAATTCATTATGTTGGCCTTTTTGTTTAGTACTTCAAGAATGGTCAATACGAATAGCTTATGCAATAATATGAACTCCTAAATGCTAGAATGAGATACTATGACATAACAATATTCTGAGAAGTATACAAATAATGTTTTTATATGGAAAATAAGTATATCATTTAGAAGATGAAAAAAATTGTTCATTGTAGGAAGTGATTATTATATAGGGAAGTGATCCCATGTTCTATGGGGTGATTTTATAATGGTAGTATTTACTTTGAGTAAGAAGTTAAAAATAAAGATATAAGAGCTATATATTTAATTGTATGACATTAAATTTTGAATAAGTGTTAAATGATTTGCTACATAATTTAATAAAATATTCAAGTAAAGTATTTTTATTGAATAAGTTTATACGATTTTCATACGACATTTGTTGCCATTAGGTATCACGGGAATGTTAAGGTTGATGGCAAGACAGTGTTGATATATTTTCTTTAGCAGTCACTATTGTCGTCAATCAGGATAGTAGGTAACCAAGACCTGCGGCGAGGCAACATTGCTATTTCATATATGTATGTGTATATATATGTATATATGTATGTGCATATTAATTAATTGAATTTTATATGTGTAATGTTGTATGTTTTTTTGTTTATATGGGCTTACTTGTTGAATATGCTGTATAACATATTTAATAACTATGTAGTGTTACTAATTGATAGCTTCCATATATGTATGAAAATACATCGATATAATCTTATATATAATTATTTCTTTAAAATTTCAACTACATGAGTTTGAGAATGCGTTGGCCTTTTAAATATTGATGTATGGATATGTTTATGAGTTTCAACTTTAAAATGTGGATTTAAATAAATGCATTTGTCTATTAAATATCTGTTATAAAATATACGAGCATTCTTATTTTTTACGAATTTAATAAATAATGAAATAAGACGAAGTTTAATAAATATATTTTAAGTAATGAAGTGTTCTTCTAAAAAGTTAAATTTATAAATAGTTCATGTTTGAAAAATGCAGCTTTTAAAGAAAGGATGTGAAAAATACATTTACTTATACATTATGAAGATAATTTAAATGGTCTTGAAGTTTGCAGTGCTAATTATTTTTGAAATGTATATATGATTTTATGAAAGGTATATCTTATGCGGTAAAGTGAAATTATAATGACCAAAAAATTCATCACTTCGGTAAAATTACAAAATATTCAAATATAAGACCTGTAACATAAATAATGATGTTTTGAACAAACAATAATAATATGGGTAATCTTATTATTAATAAATATTTACATAATATATACTTGGGAATAAAAATTGATAAAATGACCGAAGATCGTTTTATCAATAAACAGCTCTTTGACCATCCAACATCGCGCACGGAGCTGGATACGTACACTAATTTATCTATATGAGTGAGAATATATAATAAATTAATTTATTTTATTTTGGAAAATTAAAACGTTTAAATGATATCATTAATAATGTCGCTATTTTGGAATAATTGATTTTTGAATTTAAATTGAGTTTAAATGATTTAAGAATTATTTTAATTGTTAAATGAGCCATTTTAATTATTATATAATAATAGAAATATTATTATCAAATTTTGTTTACAAATATATGTATATTAACTAAGAAGTGAAAATATAACTGGAAATCGAAATCAAAATTCGTAACGATTCAACTTGTAGAAGTTGTGCAACATGGTAGAATATATGTGACATACAAATCCACATATACATGTACATATACATGTAGACATTCACATGCACATGGATACACACATATATACATATAGATTTTTATATAAAATAACCAAAATATTAAGATATTTTCTCTTTTCCTTAACCCTTAAGCAACCACAAAGTCAACACTTACACACACAAGTACATGCACATGGCCAAGCACAAGGGAGGGGGGGTTTTTGTGACGATCCGGAATTTTGGGGGAAATTGAAACCGAAATATTTAATTAATTTTAAATATTCAAAGATTTATTTATTAACTTTAATTTCAAATATCAAGATTTATTTGATAATTAATTGTGAAATTTAATTATCGAAATTAGATAAAAATATTAAATCCAGATTTTTAAGCCGGTTAAAGATAATTTGAAGGCTTATAAAATTCATATTAATAATACTGAAGATGATAAAAATGTCAAAATTGAATTTGGAGGTGTTTTGTTAAGTTTTGAAATTTATAACGTTTAAATTGAATTTAAAAATAGCCTTCCGGGGCACAGTCTCGGAATTTGACGAAACCAGTTCCATTGAATCCGTAATATTGTATTATTATCGGATTTCAAATTTCGTAGTGATCAGAAGTGTTGTGTGAGCGTACGATATGTAAACGCGTTGGAATGTATATCGAGAATTCAAAATATAATCTATACTATATTGTTGACTGGTCCAGATTTCTTCATACTAGAGACTTCCTGATCCTTCTCCAATACGCTTCTTCGTTTAATATTTAAAAAGGGGTAGATATTTTTCTTCGTTCAGGAAACAAAACGAAGCTTCTGCGAGAATCCAAAATCTCGTTCGTTCCTTAATATGTAAGAAAATCATGGCTGCTATTCAAAATCAAAAATTTACAGTTCGATTCGAAAGAATAAAATGGCCACTCCTTGTTCAAAAACGAATCGTGCCCTTCCTCTCAAATAAAGGCAGAACGAAATTACCCAACTCCTAAAAATTCGAAAGACTCACGTTCTCCTTGAATTCAAATTGAGCCGTGCCTTAATCATCACAGCAGAATTAAAATCAAGGGCAGTTTTCCCCTTTTCGTTAAAACAGAACGAGAACGAGGCCGAGCTCGTCGTCTCTAGTACGAGTTGAAGCTTCGAATCGTCCAAACTTTCTGGGTTCAGCTAGGGTTTTGAAAAATGATTAGCGTTCAATATCGAGTTCATCTCGTTCGGAAGAAGCGACCGTGGTTGTGATGGGTTGTTGGTGAGTTGGAGGCTCGCGATTCAAGATAGGAGGCGCGTGTGTCTTCGGTGACTCGTTTTCGTGGGGCGACTGGCTCGCGTGGAGGGCAGTTCGACGATCTAGTGGAAGGATCGGGCTGTGTGGGGTTTCGCGAGAGCTAGGGCATAGCTTCGTACGACAGTCGAGGGTTGGGGTTTTCGATAAGGCAGCGAAGTCAATCAATATGGATGGTGATGTGGTAGCCTTCGGCAGTGGAAGTAGGGGTCTCGCGGGCGCAATTGGAGACTGGGCAGTTTGACGAGGAAGGCTCGAGGCCTGGTTCGCATCGTCCAGTAAGGTCTAAAATTGGGAAGGAAATAGCCAGTTGGATCGGACTGAAATTTAAATCAAAGGTGAGTTAATCTCACTCAGCTGAATTTTTAATTTAAATTTAAATGGTAAAATTTAAGTAATTGATTGGATGATTGCATTGATTGATGTGCTATATATAGTAGTATATAGCAATATACACATATTGGCATATGTGTATATTGGAGTTGTTGATATTCCCACAGTATATAGTGGATGAGACCCTATGCACCGCATAATAGCGGATGATTTTATATAAAAACCCATATACCGCGATATTCCACTTTGAAGTGAAATTGGTATTGTGCTAACATCTGTGGATGTAGGGAAACAGGTTGGAGGGATCCAACTGGATTCCTCAAAATATTTAATTTTGTTTAAATATTCTGTGATATGATTGTTGATATCCTATGATGATCTATATTGGATAATCTGGTTGGATTGAATTTCCCAGTATAATGAGTTATCAAAAGCAATTGAATTGGATTTTTGGAAAGAAATAAAAGAGTAAAAATTAAGTTAAGTAATTCTAGTGAATTCGAATAAATTAAATATGGAAAAGAGGAATTTTGAATAAATAGAGAAATATTGAATTTAAAGAGAACTTATGTGATGTTATTTAAAGGGATAAAAATTTATTTTAATTCAATGTTAAATGTAATTAAAAAGAAAGAAGGAATTTGGGAAATCTGAAACTTGTGTTTCAATTTAAAGATTTTAAATCATAATGAGTAATAAAATCTGGAAGTTAATGAATTTGTAAATAAATGGATTAAGTAAGGAAATTTATTTCAAAGTAAATTAAATTGGAGAATCAATTGTTAATTGATTTAAATACTTTGGGATTTGAAATTTAAAGAGAAATGAGATTTTGGAGAGATAAACTAGGTTTATAAAGTGAAATGGAATATCAGTGGATATTTGAAATATAAATTCAAGGTGGGAATTTATAAAAGAATATGAATTGGTTTAAAAATAAATGTTGATTTATTTTTAAAAGATGGAAATGAGAAGTGTATTTCTCTGGATAGCCAAGTACGTTTTCAAAGCAATTTTTAAAATAAGTTAAAAGTTCTAATTTGTTTAAAAATGCATGTTTTAGGAAATTGATTATTTCTAAAGGTTAATTTCCAAAGTAAGTATTTTCAAAAATCTATTATTGTAGTAATTATATAAAAGTGATTTGGTATTATGTTTTAAAAAGAGAAATTTAGTTTATATTTGAAAAGTGGTTTCATTTTAAATATTCCTTAAGTATATATTTTGTTAAGGTATTAAAGTAGTTTTTAAATTTCAATATTATAAAGTATATTTATAGTAAAGTGTTTTAAAATTATTTTAAAATCTAAAAGTATTTTGTACTTGGTGATTCAGTGGAAATAATTATTTGGGAAATGTATTCCGTAAGCGGAAACTGTTTTGAAATTGTTTCAAATGAGCTTTGAAAATTTGGAAATATATCTTGGAAAGATATTTGGGCAAATAAATAATGTGGGAAATTATTTATTGTGTGATGGTTGCTTGTGGATGTTAATTGATAGTTAAATAACCGACTATCAATATTGGCCAAATGCGCTGATCGTTTCGAAGAGACCGGGATCGAGTTTCCGTATACCGGGATTCTAGGTCTGGAGACTCGAATACCACTTCGATTCGGTTTGTACGTTTCGTGTAACGTGTTCGGAGTCGAAGATGGAGCAGTGAAGTGCAAGGGCTAGTCGCTACTAATCCTGAGGATATTTCCAAAATGGATGTAATAGGAATAGTGCCTTCGGTTCCGTTCGGACCCGGGACGGACTTGTATGGACGAATGCTTTCGTGACATCGTCAGGTGGACGATGGGCATTCTAAGGGATATGTGCTATAAAGGTATCGTTTAGCCTCAAGCCTCATCAACCGGGAATGACTGAAAATCAGGGGTTATGCAGCAAGGCTTCGTGGGTAGCCCCCACTTGAGAGTAAGGTCATCCCTTTCTAGATGTCCCTTTATTTCGGCTTAGTGTTGCGGTTGCTGATCCCAACCGTGGGGTGATTTTATTCGGAATTATCCAGTAAGGGATGATTCCGGCCTTGTGTTGCAGGGGAGCGGGCGTACTCCTCGGTACTGTGATCTAGGCCACGTACTATGACAGGTGGTACCCTAGTGCCTAGTCATTCGTTGGAAATCCATTCTCCCTACGTGCCTGTACGGTTTTGATTGTGCCCAACTATTGTTGAAATGTGAGATGCAAGCATTTCAGCTAGATTCTATTTTACTTTCTGTAGACACTATTATAATATCAGAGGATTTTGATATAAAGTGTTTTAGCTATCGTAAGGTAAAAACCCGACATGTTTATTTGTGGCGTGGTCTTACGAGATGCTTTTGTTTTCAAAGGATTTTGAAACTTTAATAATCAATTGAGTGTGATTTTCTCACGCTGGTATTCCAGACTGACTCGGGTATTGTTTTATATGATGCTCGGGTCAGACCGAGATAAACAGGTTTAGGATATGATGCTGTGGAGCTCAGGAGACGAGCTGGATGACGATACGTACTCCCGTACTTGTTATTATTTTCCGCTGTGTATTCAGTTGTATGTTATGGATGTTGATGTACTCTAATGATGTATTCTAATGATGAATTGTATAAACAGATATAGTTTTTGATTTGTGTAAAGATCTGTTATATATATTATATTTTATTCCGCTGCGATGGTTAGATTCTGATGTTGTTTCTATTTTTCTACTTCTACCTCTTCTTCTTAACTAAAATGGTTCGATTTTCCGGGTCTGGAAAGTCGGGTCGTTACAGTTGGTATCAGAGCGAAGGTTAGCGATAACCTTGGCTCTGGTGGGAATTTTGAGAGTACTAATAGATATGAGCGCGTATTTGTTGGTGAATATAAAATGGTTTTATATTGTGTTGGTTGATTTATTGAATGGCATATGAACCTTCGTCGGCACAGTCTGGACAACTGTATCGAAGGGGTTTCTAAACACTTGAATAGAACAGTTCGACACAATATTGTTTTAAATAGGGTGAATGAAATAATTTTGCCCAAATTATTTTTATATATAAAAGGATAACTTTTGTAAATTATATATTTGGCTGCTTGGTTGTTAGAAAGCGATGATATTAGATTATTATCATCATTGTGTAAAAATTGAATCAGAAATTGAAAACTTATAACCTAAGTTGAAGAATAAATTTATATAACAAAATGGAATTTGAAATGTAGATTATAAATGAAATTTATAAATTGAGATAAACTTTATATACAAATGTGATAGAATTCCAGAGTAATGTTTGGATATTAAGTTGAATGGATTTTGAATTTGAAGTTTTGGGAAAGGTTTAAATTCCTTTGGATTTAAAATAGTTTCAAAGGTTTTGGGGAAATAATGGTGATATTATTTCATGAATATTTTGAAATTGAATTGAAATCTGGTGGTATTTGGGATTTAAAACTGTTTGAAATGTTTCAAAGTGATAAAAGCATTAAATTCTCTTACGGTCGCTGGAAAATAATTTCGGTGATGACTGCAGCATCATCGATGTCTATTTTCGAGTTTCCAAAGAGAAATTGCTACCAAACTGTTTTAAATTGGAAATGATTGTGAACTGGGTTGGTTTTGAAATTCAAAGGGAAAATTGTTTGGTAAAGGCAGATTGTTTTGGAAATTGGGATTTAAGGTGATATACCAGATATGTATGAGTTATTTATGGATTCAAAATGGCTTTGAAATAAAACCGAGCAATTGAATTCTGGGAATTCTATTTAAAATATAAATGTGGAAATTTAAATGAATCAACAATATAAAGTATAGAATGAGGTTGATTGAAATAAGAAGGGAATGCAAGTTTAACTCTGGGATTATAATTATGAGATGAAAATAACTCAATGAGTAATATAAGTTGGTCGATTAAAGAGTTAGAGAACTTGAAGGTGAATGAATTGTAAAACTCGTATAAAATTGTATCCTAGAATTAAAATTTAATTCGAGTATATGAAGGTGAATAAAATATATTTGAATTTAACTTAAGATAAGTTAAATAAGAATTGAGAATTGGAATTGAATTAAATGTAAATAAGTTGAAGTCGAATTGAATTGGATATAAAGGTAATGTAAAATGCTTATAATTGTGTAAAGAAATTCATATTCTTAAGTTCTTAAGTGTAATAATTTGAAATTTGATTATAAAGATGGAAATGGACTTAAATGAATAGTCCTAGATCTTAAGCAAGTAAGTTAAAACTTATGAATAGAAATGAAATTGTAAGTCATAAATGGGAATTCATTTCTTTGAACCATTAAGAGTTATAATTTGAAATTGTAATTATCAAATGGAAACGACTAAGATGAGCAATCTTAATTTTTAAATAAATCCAAACTTGAATTATAAAATAAATTAAACTTAAGATGATTAAGTGAAGTGATATTTGGAATTAAAAAGCAAGTATTTAATTTTAACCAGCGGAGGAACTAATTTGATAATAAATTAGTTAATGAAATTGAATTGTGAGTTAATGAAATTGGATTAACATAGTGATGGTTTGAATTGCGAATGAAATCCAAATAAGTGAAAATAAATTGGAAATGGCCTGGTTATTAATAAAATAATTCCAGATGAATTGAGTATGGAAAATAAAATTCATAATGATTGAGTGAATGAACCGCTTATATTAAATAAATAAATGGATGGAATTTGATTAAATAAGAATCAAATGAAAGATGGAAATAAAACTTTAAAAGGTTGGTTAAATGGAAAATAAACTTAAGTTATTGACTTAAGTAAATGTTGAATGGAAACTGAACTCAAACAGAAGAGTGGTTTAAATAAGTTGAGAAATAGTTATTGAATGAATTAACTTGGATTGTTTTCGAGCTAAATAAAATTCAATTTTTGGAAGTTGGAGACGAATTGAATTTAAGGAAAAAATTTGGAAATGAAGTAGTAAATTTAAGTAAGTTGGAATTCATATGAAATGGGAGTTCAATTTGAATATATACACTTCAGTGGTGAAGTAGTAAATAAATATAAGAAAATTTATATTGAACTTAAGAATTGAAGAATGAAATTCTTAAGAAAATTGGTATTGGAAATATACTTAGTAATTTTGGAATGGAAAAATAAAATAAATATACTAAGTGAATAGTTGAATGAGGACTAAAACTGAAGTTGTGAAATGGGATAGTTGTGAATAAGGGGATAACAATAAAAAAGGAATGTGAATAAAAGAGAATTGATATAACTGATAATCAACTGGAATTTATACGTAAGATGTACGTATATTATTTTATTCGCATAGCTATTTGGTCCAGATGTCGAACACAGAATTTCGAGATAGATATATCGATCCGAGTTGGAATTTTTCACTCGATTTTCGACGGCGAACCTGGATATGGATTGTTGATTGATTCTGGAAATTCTCTATCATAGTTTGTGGCTATGCAAGGAGAATAACGGTTTTTGATCAAGAAACCAGATCTGAGTCCGCACTAGGAAGTCGGGTGGACGATACTAGTTCGGAAGTGAAATTGTGTGATCGATTGAGCGATCGAATGTGATATTGCGTACGGATGATATACGTGCATCGTACGGGCTTAAGTAAAGCAAATATTGAAAATTTGTAAAGAAAAGTATAAAATGACTTTGGAATTGTGATTGAATATTATTGCTTAGAAGGATATACAGGTGTATAAAAGCAATGGATAAATTGGGATTTTTGATTTTAGAAGATAAAATTTAATGGCCCGACAAAAAGGTATGTATTTGAATTTCTATATGAAATTTGATTGGGTTTTTGATCCAGCCACTTGGCTTTTTGTTTTCTTTTTGAGATTGGGAGGCCGTAGAGCCATTTTGTAGTAGTACCGAGCTAGCCGCGCAAAGGAGACGTTGGCGAAATTTTTCGGATATTTAGGGAGTTAGAAAAATTTTGGAAAATTTTGATAAGTTAAAATTTGAAATTAAATTTGAATTGATAAGTAGGTGATATGGGTTGAACTTATGAATAAGTTTGGGAAGTTAAAAGATGATTAGTGTATCATTAATAAAAGATTGTTTGGGTGTTGTTAAAACTATTTGGGTTAAGGAAATAGTTAACGGGGATTGAATCATTCTTCCTAACTAGTAATTTCGGGGACGAAATTCTTTTAAGTGGGGAGGAATGTGACGATCCGGAATTTTGGGGGAAATTGAAACCGGAATATTTAATTAATTTTAAATATTCAAAGATTTATTTATTAACTTTAATTTCAAATATCAAGATTTATTTGATAATTAATTGTGAAATTTAATTATCGAAATTAGATAAAAATATTAAATCCAGATTTTTAAGCCGGTTAAAGATAATTTGAAGGCTTATAAAATTCATATTAATAATACTGAAGATGATAAAAATGTCAAAATTGAATTTGGAGGTGTTTTGTTAAGTTTTGAAATTTATAACGTTTAAATTGAATTTAAAAATAGCCTTCCGGGGCACAGTCTCGGAATTTGACGAAACCAGTTCCATTGAATCCGTAATATTGTATTATTATCGGATTTCAAATTTCGTAGTGATCAGAAGTGTTGTGTGAGCGTACGATATGTAAACGCGTTGGAATGTATATCGAGAATTCAAAATATAATCTATACTATATTGTTGACTGGTCCAGATTTCTTCATACTAGAGACTTCCTGATCCTTCTCCAATACGCTTCTTCGTTTAATATTTAAAAAGGGGTAGATATTTTTCTTCGTTCAGGAAACAAAACGAAGCTTCTGCGAGAATCCAAAATCTCGTTCGTTCCTTAATATGTAAGAAAATCATGGCTGCTATTCAAAATCAAAAATTTACAGTTCGATTCGAAAGAATAAAATGGCCACTCCTTGTTCAAAAACGAATCGTGCCCTTCCTCTCAAATAAAGGCAGAACGAAATTACCCAACTCCTAAAAATTCGAAAGACTCACGTTCTCCTTGAATTCAAATTGAGCCGTGCCTTAATCATCACAGCAGAATTCAAATCAAGGGCAGTTTTCCCCTTTTCGTTAAAACAGAACGAGAACGAGGCCGAGCTCGTCGTCTCTAGTACGAGTTGAAGCTTCGAATCGTCCAAACTTTCTGGGTTCAGCTAGGGTTTCGAAAAATGATTAGCGTTCAATATCGAGTTCATCTCGTTCGGAAGAAGCGACCGTGGTTGTGATGGGTTGTTGGTGAGTTGGAGGCTCGCGATTCAAGATAGGAGGCGCGTGTGTCTTCGGTGACTCGTTTTCGTGGGGCGACTGGCTCGCGTGGAGGGCAGTTCGACGATCTAGTGGAAGGATCGGGCTGTGTGGGGTTTCGCGAGAGCTAGGGCATAGCTTCGTACGACAGTCGAGGGTTGGGGTTTTCGATAAGGCAGCGAAGTCAATCAATATGGATGGTGATGTGGTAGCCTTCGGCAGTGGAAGTAGGGGTCTCGCGGGCGCAATTGGAGACTGGGCAGTTTGACGAGGAAGGCTCGAGGCCTGGTTCGCATCGTCCAGTAAGGTCTAAAATTGGGAAGGAAATAGCCAGTTGGATCGGACTGAAATTTAAATCAAAGGTGAGTTAATCTCACTCAGCTGAATTTTTAATTTAAATTTAAATGGTAAAATTTAAGTAATTGATTGGATGATTGCATTGATTGATGTGCTATATATAGTAGTATATAGCAATATACACATATTGGCATATGTGTATATTGGAGTTGTTGATATTCCCACAGTATATAGTGGATGAGACCCTATGCGCCGCATAATAGCAGATGATTTTATATAAAAACCCATATACCGCGATATTCCACTTTGAAGTGAAATTGGTATTGTGCTAACATCTGTGGATGCAGGGAAACAGGTTGGAGGGATCCAACTGGATTCCTCAAAATATTTAATTTTGTTTAAATATTCTGTGATATGATTGTTGATATCCTGTGATGATCTATATTGGATAATCTGGTTGGATTGAATTTCCCAGTATAATGAGTTATCAAAAGCAATTGAATTGGATTTTTGGAAAGAAATAAAAGAGTAAAAATTAAGTTAAGTAATTCTAGTGAATTCGAATAAATTAAATATGGAAAAGAGGAATTTTGAATAAATAGAGAAATATTGAATTTAAAGAGAACTTATGTGATGTTATTTAAAGGGATAAAAATTTATTTTAATTCAATGTTAAATGTAATTAAAAAGAAAGAAGGAATTTGGGAAATCTGAAACTTGTGTTTCAATTTAAAGATTTTAAATCATAATGAGTAATAAAATCTGGAAGTTAATGAATTTGTAAATAAATGGATTAAGTAAGGAAATTTATTTCAAAGTAAATTAAATTGGAGAATCAATTGTTAATTGATTTAAATACTTTGGGATTTGAAATTTAAAGAGAAATGAGATTTTGGAGAGATAAACTAGGTTTATAAAGTGAAATGGAATATCAGTAGATATTTGAAATATAAATTCAAGGTGGGAATTTATAAAAGAATATGAATTGGTTTAAAAATAAATGTTGATTTATTTTTAAAAGATGGAAATGAGAAGTGTATTTCTCTGGATAGCCAAGTACGTTTTCAAAGCAATTTTTAAAATAAGTTAAAAGTTCTAATTTGTTTAAAAATGCATGTTTTAGGAAATTGATTATTTCTAAAGGTTAATTTCCAAAGTAAGTATTTTCAAAAATCTATTATTGTAGTAATTATATAAAAGTGATTTGGTATTATGTTTTAAAAAGAGAAATTTAGTTTATATTTGAAAAGTGGTTTCATTTTAAATATTCCTTAAGTATATATTTTGTTAAGGTATTAAAGTAGTTTTTAAATTTCAATATT
This sequence comes from Allium fistulosum, assembly GCA_030737815.1. Classification (NCBI taxonomy): domain Eukaryota; kingdom Viridiplantae; phylum Streptophyta; class Magnoliopsida; order Asparagales; family Amaryllidaceae; genus Allium; species Allium fistulosum. The sequence goes on from CM060904.1 coordinate 1,228,442,832, forward strand.
ATAAAGTATATTTATAGTAAAGTGTTTTAAAATTATTTTAAAATCTAAAAGTATTTTGTACTTGGTGATTCAGTGGAAATAATTATTTGGGAAATGTATTCCGTAAGCGGAAACTGTTTTGAAATTGTTTCAAATGAGCTTTGAAAATTTGGAAATATATTTTGGAAAGATATTTGGGCAAATAAATAATGTGGGAAATTATTTATTGTGTGATGGTTGCTTGTGGATGTTAATTGATAGTTAAATAACCGACTATCAATATTGGCCAAATGCGCTGATCGTTTCGAAGAGACCGGGATCGAGTTTCCGTATACCGGGATTCTAGGTCTGGAGACTCGAATACCACTTCGATTCGGTTTGTACGTTTCGTGTAACGTGTTCGGAGTCGAAGATGGAGCAGTGAAGTGCAAGGGCTAGTCGCTACTAATCCTGAGGATATTTCCAAAATGGATGTAATAGGAATAGTGCCTTCGGTTCCGTTCGGACCCGGGACGGACTTGTATGGACGAATGCTTTCGTGACATCGTCAGGTGGACGATGGGCATTCTAAGGGATATGTGCTATAAAGGTATCGTTTAGCCTCAAGCCTCATCAACCGGGAATGACTGAAAATCAGGGGTTATGCAGCAAGGCTTCGTGGGTAGCCCCCACTTAAGAGTAAGGTCATCCCTGTCTAGATGTCCCTTTATTTCGGCTTAGTGTTGCGGTTGCTGATCCCAACCGTGGGGTGATTTTATTCGGAATTATCCAGTAAGGGATGATTCCGGCCTTGTGTTGCAAGGGAGCGGGCGTACTCCTCGGTACTGTGATCTAGGCCACGTACTGTGACAGGTGGTACCCCAGTGCCAAGTCATTCGTTGGAAATCCATTCTCCCTACGTGCCTGTACGGTTTTGATTGTGCCCAACTATTGTTGAAATGTGAGATGCAAGCATTTCAGCTAGATTCTATTTTACTTTCTGTAGACACTATTATAATATCAGAGGATTTTGATATAAAGTGTTTTAGCTATCGTAAGGTAAAAACCCGACATGTTTATTTGTGGCGTGGTCTTACGAGATGCTTTTGTTTTCAAAGGATTTTGAAACTTTAATAATCAATTGAGTGTGATTTTCTCACGCTGGTATTCCAGACTGACTCGGGTATTGTTTTATATGATGCTCGGGTCAGACCGAGATAAACAGGTTTAGGATATGATGCTGTGGAGCTCAGGAGACGAGCTGGATGACGATACGTACTCCCGTACTTGTTATTATTTTCCGCTGTGTATTCAGTTGTATGTTATGGATGTTGATGTACTCTGATGATGTATTCTAATGATGAATTGTATAAACAGATATAGTTTTTGATTTGTGTAAAATCTGTTATATATATTATATTTTATTCCGCTGCGATGGTTAGATTCTGATGTTGTTTCTATTTTTCTACTTCTACCTCTTCTTCTTAACTAAAATGGTTCGATTTTCCGGGTCTGGAAAGTCGGGTCGTTACAGTTTTGGCCGAACATGGTGATGGGAGATGAGCATGTGGAGGTGATAAAGGTGGTGATGTATTACACATAATATCTTAGATATTTTCTCCTCTTCTTTCCCTATAAATACCACCCCTTCTCCTATTCATTTTGATATGCTTTCTTCTTCATTTTCTAAGCTTTTATCCTCTTATTTAATGGCATCAAGTCTAAAAGAAACTATGGTAAAATATTTTGCAAAGAAAATTAAATTATATAAGTCTAATTTGAAACACCTCAAAACTGAACCAAAACACCTCCTTTTCCTTCTCAATACCCACGACCACCACCATTTCCCATCAAAGCCTAACCTTTCTCCCTCCAAAGCCTAGACCGTGAGCTCATTCACCCATTCCAAGGCAAGGTCGAGCCACCTAGGATCTAGAGTGCAAGTGATCGGGAGCTAAAAATCCAAGTTAGCAAAGCTATAGTCATTTATAAAATTAACCGTTTAATCCGAGGTGAGAAAACTCCACTTATACACACACACACACACACACACACACACACACACTTTGGACGATGATATGATATGTTGTTTGGTTGATATGATTTGATCATCACATTTGGTTGTGAAATATTGTTGTTTGGATGTGTAAAACAAGTCACGTTTAAAAACACATCGAAATATCACAAAGGAAATCACTTTTCTTTTTATAAAAGAAATGGTGTATATGGAATGTTTAAACCTCTTGAATATGGTTTAAAATAATTTAATAATGTTTTATAAACATTTAAAAGTGTCTTGGCAAATTTTGAATAGAATATGAAATTTAAGTTGAAATAGGCGTGTCGCGTAACGGTAGTTCGCGATTTTGCGCCGTCGAAAGTTAAATCCGTTTGTACGATGGATTCAGAGTCAGAATTCTTTGTAATAAGAATTTTCCAAACTCCTGTAACCATATTTTTCAAACTAAGAAAGAAAATTGTGATTTTGTTTAGTAGATTTTGAAATACGAGCAAATCAAGTTTTCAAATTAGTCGCGGTTTGGCAGTTCGGAAACCAAACGACAAATTCTTTATAAATGATATTTTTTAATACTTTAAAAATATGGAATAAATTCTATAAATCTTCTAAAATCTTTTAAAAAAGATTTGAGTTATAAAAATGGATTTCTAAATGATTGAAAAGGTCTTTTGACCAAATAAGCCGTAAATGCACTATTCACAGCACTTTTTGCAGCACTTTTAATAACTATTGAAATATGTATTTAAACTTAACAATTCTTTTTCAAATATTTTATAAACATTTTCAAATGAATAATTATGTATTTTAATAATGATTTGGAGGTTTTATAGTTTATTTAAAAGGGTTTAAATAAATTATTTGAAGAAAAGCAGTTAAACTCAAGTGATTTAATCTTGGCTCTAAAAGCCGATAAGTTGACTGGATTTTTCTATTTGTGAGATCTGGAAGTGGGATTTTTAAACTAAGGAGATGTTCAGGAGCAACCAGTGCCTTGGCTCACCTGGCCTCTTCGCTGGGCGAGGGATAAATAAGGTTGAAATGTCGGAAATGAGATAAGTATAAAAGATTCAAATTTACAAATTTAATTTAATACAACTTGGATTGTATAGAGATAACCTTCTTATACTTAGTTAAATTCCAAAGAGGGAACCCGTACTATCTGTGTGAATTTAAAGGGTGATTTTACCGTTATTCGACGGATAGTAAAGTTGAATACGGAAATTGATGTTGAGTAGAATTAGTATAATTTCTATCAACCCTTTTACTTAATTAACTTTTGCAATATGATTTATGAGAAATGATTTTGATTTGGTATTCCAATGTTAAAGAGAGGTTTAATGATTCTGTATATACCGAAAAGAAATGTTTTGAAGATATATATCCCTAAAAGACATTTTTGTTAAAAAGAAAGTAATTAATCAAATGATAAGAACCTATTTACTTAATATATTTTTTCAATGTTTGGTTCAAAGGAACCGGGGTCGAATTTGAGCGATTCTTATTTGAAAACCACTTTGAACCGATTTACGTATTCGAAGTGAAGACATGGAATGATAATAAATAGAGTAAAGGGCTGCTTGTCACTGACCCTTGGGGGAAATTTCCCATATCATATAAATGTGAGTATCTTCATTTGATATTCGATGCAAGGGCTGCTTGCTACTAACCTTAGGGATGATTATCGATATGATGAGGTAGGAGAGTTCCTTCGGTTTGTCCTATCCTTGGACAACTTGTATGGACGAATGTCTGATGTTGCATTTCGAGATCACATTGATTGATCTCTATAAACGTATCTTCTATTTGGTAGCAGAGAAGGCAATCTTTCTTAGCTTAACACCCTTTCCTATGACATACAAGCTCAAGAGTTATACATTTGTACAAATTAGTTGTGTGACTGTGGAATGGCAGTGTGACATCCAAAGTGAAATGTGTGCTATGAAAGGTAAACATTGCCTTAAGCCTCGCACCTTGAAAATGACAAAAAATGAGTAGAAGCAGCAGGGCTATGTGGGTTGCACCCATTAGGAGATGTTGTTACGTTTCTAGATTACTCTATATATGTCGAGTATGTTGTGTATGCTATGGGATCTTGATAGGTCGGTTATGACCAGGTTGATGACATATTCGGTACTATCAAGGAAGTGGTAGGTCGGTCCTATGTTGGTTTAGGCGCCTAGTATCTGGACCATAGGTACATCCCTCTACAGGTAGACTGTATGGAAGGTAGTCCCTTACCTTATCATTGTATGGAATCCATTCTCCAATAAGTGCCTTCGAACTTGATTGTAGAACCTAGTATGCTGGAATTTAATAATATAACAATTTCAGCTAAGATTATGTATATTTACTTGAAAAGCATTTTCAAAGGAAAGTCATTAAAAATAATATCCCTAGATTTTGCGTAGTAAAGATTTTGGTTATCATAAGGTAAAAACTCATTCCGCGTTCATGTGCGGCGTGGTCTTATGAGATACCCTTTGTTTCCAAACATCCGTAATTTTAGTTTCTCACGCCAGTTCAATGACTAACCCGGAGTTTATTTTCTATTCCCCTTATACTCTGGGAGCCCTATTATTCCGGGCAGCCAAGTAGTTAGGTGATCTTGGAGCATTTTGGATGGAGCATGGAGCCTGGAGCCTGGAGCTTGGAGCCTGGAGCCTGGAGCCTAGAGCTGGAGTATCTTCTGTAGATAGTTATCCGTTTTCAAATTTCCGTTGTATTAAGTATCTACCAACACCTGTAGGGATCAGCCATTATAACTATTCTGGCTGGATTAGTACTTACCATAACTTTGATACATCATCTTGGAAGTGATTGTATATACTATCTTCATGTATAAATTATTGTTGAATACGATGTGAGATTTTGTTGTTGTGCTATCTTCTATCTTTATTTTTAGTTTACCATTAACGATCGAGTTTCCGGCACTTGAATTTGTGGCACGTAAATAACAAGGATGTATTAGTGTCGATTTTCGAGAGTCAAAAATCTCATTCGTCAAAGGTTAGAAAATACCTAAGACTTGATGGGGTCGACTCATTAGAGATATGGTTAGTTAATACCCTAGAATGATTTTAGTCAATGAGAGTGCGTAATCATAATCTTTATCCATCCAAATTATTCTATGCTTAATACCCATTCCCCAAGATGATCTCGTCTATATATTCTAAAGGTGTTCTCTTACTATATTCAGGTAGTGGGAAATGAGTAACTGTTGTGGATGAGGAAAGGGAGGACCTCAAGTCGATCTGCTACTTTCTGCAAGAATTATACCAACTTGAGAGGAAAACCATTTAGGGGCACATAATCTGTTATTGAGGTTCAAGCTTGGCTATGCTCATACAAGGGAATCTTTAAGGGATTAGGCATCAATGATGAAAAGAAGCACTTTCTAGCTTCTTGGCAATTACAGGAAGGAGCCCTAGCTTGGTGGGAGTCAATTGCCATCAGCGAGTCAGAAGATAATTTTTCATTGAAAGATTTAAAGAAGTTTTTGAAGAGCAGTATATACCCGCTGTAGGAAAATCATGTTTCTATAAAAAAAATTATGGTTTTAGAATAGGGAGAAGTGTCCGTGAAAGAATATTCAAGAAAGTTTAACAAATTATCTCTATTTGGGCCTGGACCAATAGATACTCCACTTAAGAAGAATGAAATGTTTGTGGCTGGGATGAGAAAAGAGTTTCATGATATAATGACTACTCACCTAAAGGGACCATTCGTGAACCTGGTAGATATGGGTTTGCGATATGAAATTCTTGATGGGGAGAAGCCGACATCAACACTAAATTTTAGTAACAGTAGCAACAACCCTAGCAAAAAGGAGCTAAATCCAGAGGCAAAGAAGCAACAGGGAAGGAAGAAGAGAAAGAATTCAAAAGGTGTCACTTGTGGGTATTGTGAGAATAAAGGAAATATAATTGAGAATTGTAGAAAGAGGCAGCAAACAAGTGCTATTTCTTCCATGACACTCTGCTCTAATTGCCACCAACAGGGGCATATGATGATGGGCTATCCATTTATGGAGATAGTCCAAACAACTGAGGCCTATACCATAGAAGAAGAACCATTAACTTTGGAAGAGACCAAGGAAAGAGGAGTTTTGGAAGGTACTGTTTGTGTTGAGGGTAGTATGGTTAAAGCATTATTCCTGTAGTTTTATTTCCAAAGAATTGGTTGAAAATTTGAAGCTTACCTCGAAAATAGTAGATAACCCTATTTGTGTGTTAAATCCCATGGGTTGTACGGGAAACCTTTGATTTGTGAAAATGTCCAAGTTACCAACATTTCCCATTATTTTTCATGTGACATGTTTGTCCTTAATTTTATTGGATTTGGAGTTTTGCTCGATTTGGATTGGCTATCTATGTATGAAGCTATTCTTGATTGTGTTAACATGACGGTATCTGTAAAAACAAAGTTGGGAAATATGATTGAAATATGTTGTAAAGAGCCTGGTCTAGTAAGGGATATTTTCCAGTATACATTTGACTCATCCCAAAAATATTTGGGAACAATACCAATTGTAAAGAAATTTCAAGACGCTTTTGAAGAAGTTAAGAGTTTGCCCCTACACCGAGAAATTGAGTTTCGTATCGACTTAATTCCTAGTGCAAGGTCTGTTATTCACCCTATTCGAAGGATGGCCCCAAAGGAGGAGGAGGAATTAAGAAATCAAACAAATGAGTTGTTAAAGAAAGGATTGATAAGACCAAGTCGCTCAAGTTGGGAAGCAGTAGTGTTTTTCATCGCAAAGTTTGATAGCTCCCTTAGGCTGTATGTAGATTATCGGGACTTAAATAAACAAACAATTGAAAACAAGTATCCTCTACCCTGTATAGACGAATTGTTTGATCAGCTTCATGGTGCTCGGGTATTCTCAAAAATGGATCTGGCCATAAGATTCCATCTGTTAAGAATAGCAGAAGATTGCATCCCCTTAACTGAATTCAAAGGGCCAGAAAGCTTCTATGAATGGTCCGTTATGCCATTTGGGCTACCCAATGCACCTGCCTACTTTGTGGACATTATGAATAGAGTATTTAGAGACGTACTCAACAAATTCGTATTGATCTTCATTGAAGACATTCTTATATATTCAAAGACTGAGGAAGAGCATGAAAAGCATCTAGAGTGTGTGTTGGAGATATTGAGGAGGAACGTGCTAAAATCAAAAATTTCAAAATGCCCATTTTGGGAAAAAGAGGTAATATTCCTTGGGCATATTGTGTCAGGGGACCGAGGTTCGGTAGATACATCAAAGGTTTCAGCTATCCAAGATTGGAGGCAATCATTGACTCCAAAGGACATACATAATTTCTTGGGATTAGCAGTATATTACTAGAGGTTTATTCAGGATTTCTCCAAAATTACCACTCACTTAACAAAGCTGACTATGAATGATGTAAAATTTGAGTGGACATAGAAATGTGAAGAAGCATTTCAGGAGCTCAATAAAAGATTAACTACACACCCGTGTTAGCAATTGCTGATGAAAGCGGCGGATTAACCGTATATACTGATGCTTGGGGGGAAGGAGTAGGTGTTGTTCTGATGCAGCATGGAAAGGTCATCGCTTATGCAAGCAGATTATTGAAGATTCATGAAAGGATTATGAAACACACTACTTGGAGCTATTAGCCGTTGTATTTTCATTAAAAATATGGAGACATTATCTACTGGGTGAAAGTTTGAGCTCTTCACAAACCATAAATCTTTGTAATATCTTTTCGCTCTAAAGGACTTGAATATGAGGCAACAACGTTAGTTAGAATTCCATGCATCATATGATTTTTATATTCTATATACACCCAGAAAATCCAATGTAGTAGCGGCTGCATTAAGCAGAAGGCATGTCGTTATGGCTTATTTGATAGTACATCCAACTTTGATTCATCGTATAAAAGAGAACCAGCTCAGAGATCCGTTTATTCCAGAGATGGTCAAGGCAGTGGAGAAAAATACAGTACTAGGAAGTTGGATAGGATTCAAGGTGGATGATCAAAGAATATTAAGGATGAATAAAAGAGTATGCATTCCAATTGTCGATGGGATAAGGCAAGAAGTTTTAACAGAATGTCACAATTCTTGACTTTCTGTACATCCCAGAGTTGCCAAAATGTATCGAGATATGAAGAAGACTTTTTGGTGGGATGGTATGAAGAGGGACATTTCTCTATACATATTAGCAGATGTGCAAATTGTCAATAGATCAAAAGTGATCAGCAAAAGACTGCTGGGTTACTCCAACCTCTTGAAATTCCAATTTGGAAATGGCACCAAATATCGATGGATTTCATCGATGGCTTACCACGATCAAGAAAAGGAAATAAAGGCATTTGGGTTATCATAGATCGACTAACCAAGAGCGCACACTTTATCCTAGTAAAACCCACTAGAACTGCTGCAAGTCTGGTAGAGATATACATGAGGGAAATCATTCGATTGCATGGTGTCCTTAGCAGTATAGTCAATGATCGAGACCCAATCTTTACCAGTAAGTTTTGGGAGGCATTACAAACATCTTTGGGAACAAAGCTTAGTATTAGTTTGCATATCATCCCTAGACTGATGGACAGACTAAAAGGGTAAATCGAGTGTTTGAAGATCTTATGAGAGATTGCATCTTAGATTTTGGAGGTTCTTGGGAAAATTATCTTCATCTTGTTGAGTTCACCTATAACAAAAACTATCAGGCTATTATTGGCATGACACCGTACGAAGCTTTATATGGTCGTCCTTGTAGATCCCCAGCATGTTGGATCGAGACTGGAGATCGGTTGGCACTATGTCCTGATATGATTCGAGAAGCTTCGAAAAAGGTTGACATGATCAAAAAGAAGATGAAAAATGCCCAAAGTAGGAAGAAAAGTTACGCAGATAGACGGTGTAGAAATTTGGAATTCTCGATTGGAGATTTCGTATTCTTGAAAGTCTCTCCGATGAGAGGAGTGGTCAGATTTGGATGGGAAGGAAAATTAGCACCTTGATTTATTGGACCTTTCCCCATCCTTAAGCGAATTGGATCATTAGCCTACCATGTGGAATTGCCCGAAAGGTTGTCTAAGGTGCATAATGTCTTTCATGTATCCTATCTACGAAAGTATGTGCATGATCCAAAGTAGATTCTAGAAACGGCTGCCCAAGAAGATTTAGAAGTTGAACCAAATTTGGCGGTTATTAGACGACCAATTCGAATCGTGGATCATGATGAGAAACAATTGAGAAGGAAAGTTGTGAGATTGGTGAAAGTCTAATGGAGTGGTGATGTAGAAGACTGTACCTGGGAAACTAAAGACAGAATGAGTAATGCATATCCTGAGTTTAGGATTGATGTGGTATCAAGGTAGTGTACTCACCACTTGTGGTGTAGTCACTTATCATATCTTGTATATATATTTCATTTTGTTAAATATATATATTCATTTCGAGTTAATTTCTTCTTATCCTTAATTTCGAGGACAAATTTTTTTAAGGAGGGAAGTATGTAATGACCTAAAAATTCATCACTTTAGTAAAATTTCAAAATATTCAAATATAAGAGTTTTAACATAAATAATGATGTTTTGAACAAAAAGTAATAATATGGGTAACCTTATTTTGGATAAATATTTACAAAATATATACTTGGAATTAAAAATCGATAAAATAACCGAAAATCATTTTATCGATAAATAGCTTTTTGACCATCCAACATTATACATGGAGCTGGATACATACACTCATTTATCTATATGACTAAGAATATGTGATAAATTAATATATTTTATTTTGGAAAATTAAAAAGTATATATGACATCATTAATAATGTTGCTATTTTGGAATAATTGATTTTTGAATTTAAATTGAGTTTAAATGATTAAATAATTATTTTAATTATTAAATGAGCCCTTTTAATTATTATATAATAATAGAAATATTATTATCAAATTTTTTTTACAAATATATGTATATTAACTAAGAAGTGAAAATATGACTGGAAATCGAAATCGGAATTCGTAACAATTCAACATGTAGAAGTTATGCAACGTTGTGGATTATATATGATATACATATGCACATATACATGTACACAAACAGGAAGACATTCACATGCACATTGATACACACATATATACATATACATGTTTATATAAAATAACCAAAAATGTTAAGATATTTTCTTTTTTCCTTAACCCGTAAGCAACTACAATGTCAACACTTACACATACAAGTACATGCACATGGCCTAGCACATGGGGGGGTGGGGGGGTTTTGGCCAAACATGGTGATGGGAGATAAGCATGTGGAGGTGATGAAGGTGGTGATGTATTACACATAAAATCTTAGACATTTTCTCCTCTTCTTTCCCTATAAATACCACCCATTCTCCTCTTCATTTTCATATGCTTTCTTCTTCATTTTCTAAGCTTTTATCCTCCTTTTTAATGGCCTCAAGTCTAAAAGAAACTATGGAAAAATATTTTGCAAAATTAAATTAAATTATATAAGTCTAGTGTGAAACACCTTAAAACTCAACCAAAACTCCTCCTTTTCCTTCTCAATACCCACGTCCACCACCATTTCCCATCAAATCCGAGCCTTTCTCCCTCCAATCTAGGCCGTAAGCTCCTTCACCCATTCCAAGGCAAGGCTGTGCTACCTAGGAGCTAGAGTGCAAGTGATCGGGAGCTAAAATCCGAGTTAGCGAAGCTATAGTCTTTTATAAAATTAACTATTAAATCCATGGTAAGAAAACTCCACTTATATTTACACACACACACACACATACTTTGCACTATGATATGTTGTTTGGTTGCTATGATTTGACCATCATGTTTGGTTGTGAAATAATGTTGTTTGGATGTGTAAAACAAGTCACATTTAAATATACGTCAAAATATCACAAAGGAAATCACTTTCCTTTTTATAAATGAAATGGTGTATATTTAATGTTTAAACCTCTTGAAAATAGTTTAAAATGATTTAATAATGTTTTATATACATTTAAAAGTGTTTTGGCAAAGTTTTAAAAAATATGAAATTTAAGTTGAAATAGGCGTGTTGCGTAACAGTAGTTTGCGATTTCACGCCGTCGGAAGTTAATTCCATTTGTACTATGTATTCGAGTCGAAATTATTTATAATAAGAATTTTTCGAACTCTTATAATCATAGATTTCAAATGAAAAAAAATTGAAATTTCATTTAGTAGATTTTGAGATACTAGCAAATCAAGTTTTCAAAATAGTCGTTGTTTGGCAGTTTGAAAACCAAAGCGACAAATTCTTTATAAATAATATTTTTTAATTCTTCGAAAATATGAAATAAAATCTATAAATATTTTATAATATTTTAAAAGAGATTTGATTTATAAAAATGGGTTTCTAAATAACCGAAAAGTTGTTTTGACCAAATAAGCCGTAAAAGCAATATTCGCAGCACTTTTAATAACATTTGAAATATGGATTTAAACTTAACAATTCTCTTCTAAATCTTTTATAAATGTATTCAAATGAATAATTAAGTGTTTTAATAATGATTTAGAGGTTTTATAGTTTATTTAAAAGAGTTTAAATAAATGATTTGGAGCTGTTAAACTCAAGTGATTTAATCTTGGCTCTAAAGCCGACGAGTAGACTGGATTTTTCTATTCATGATATCCAGATGTGGAGTGCTTAAACTAAGGAGATGTTTAGGAGCAGCCAGTGCCCTGGCTCACCTGGCCTTTTTCCTGGGCGAGGGACAGATAATGTCGAAATGTCAAAAATGAGACAAGTATAAAAGATTCAGATTTAAAATTTTAATTTAATACATCTTGGATTCTATAGAGATAATATTCTTATACTTGGTATTAAAATTCCAAAGAGGGAACCCGTACTATCCGTGTGAATATAAAAGGTGATTTCACAGTTATTTGATGGAAAGATCGAATACAGAAATTGATGTTTAGTAGAATTAGTTTAATTTCTATTAGTCATTTTTACTCAATGAAGTTATGCAATATGATTTATGAGAAATGATTAAAGTTAAAGAGTGGTTTAATGATTATGTATATACCGAAAGGAATGTATTAAAGATATATGTCTCTAGAAGATTTCTTTGACAAAAAGAAAGTAATTAATCAAATGATAAGCAACTATTTACTTGATATCTTTTTATCGATGATTGGTTCAAAGGAACTGGGGTCAGATTTGAGTGATTCTTATTCGAAAACCACTTTGAACCAATTTACATATTCGAAGTCTAGACATGGAACGGTAATAAATAGAATGAAGGTTGCTTGTCATTGACCCTCAGGGGAAATTTCCCATATCATATAAATGAGGCAGTAGTATCTTCATTTCATCTTTGATGCAAGGGATGCTCGCTACTGATCCTAGGGATGATTCCTGACAGGATGTGGTAGGAGAATTCCTTCCATTTGTCCTGTCCCTGGACAACTTGTACGGATGAATGTCTGATGTGGCATTTCGAGATCATATTGATTGATCTCTGTACACGTATCATCAGTTTGGTGGCGGAGAAGGAAACTTCTTTTAGCTTAACTCCCTTTTCTAAGACATACCAGCTCGGAGTTATATGTTTGTTGAAATCAGTTGTGTGATTGTGGATTGGCAATGTGGCATCCAAAGTGAAATGTGTGTTATGAAAGGTAAACTTTGCCTTAAGCCTCGCATCCCGAAAATGACAAAAACAGGGTAGAAGCAGCAGGGCTATGTGGCTCGCGCCCATTAGGAGATGTTATTACCTTTCTAGATTACTCTATATATGTCGAGTATGTTGTGTATGCTATGGGATCTCGAATAGGTCGGTTATGACCGAGGTGATGACATATTCGTTACTATAAAGGCAGTGGTAGGCCGGTCCTGTGTTGGTTTAAGCGCCTAGTATCTGCACCCTAGGTACATACCTCTAGAGGTGTATTGTATGGAAGGTAGTCCCTTAGCTTGTTATTGTATGGAATCTATTTTCCAATAAGTGCCTTCAGACTTGATTGTAGAACCTAGTATGCTGGAATTTAATAATGTAACAATTTTGGCTAAGATTATGTACATTTACTTGAAAAGTGTTTCAAAAGAAAGTCATTAAAAATAATATCCCCAAATTTTTCATAGTAAAGATTTTGGTTATCATAAGGTAAAAACCTGTTCAATGTTTATGTGCGGCGTGGTCTTATGATATACCTATTTTTCAAATATATGGATTTTGAGTTTCTCACACTAGTTCCATGACTGACCTGGAGTTTATTTTATGTTCCCCTTAAACTTCAGGTGCCTTATCTTTTTGGGAAGCCAAGTACTTAGGTAATCTTAGAGCATTTTGGATGGAGCATGGAGCCTGGAGATGGAGTGTCTTCTGTAGATAGTTATCTGTTTTCAAATTTCTGTTGTACTAAATATCTACCAACACCTGTAGGGATAGGCAGTTATAACTATCCTCGTTGGATTAGTACTTACCACAACTTTGATACATCATCTTGAGAGCGATTGTACATACTATCTTCATATATAATTTGGTGTTGAATACGATGTGAGATTCTGTTGTTGTTCTATCTTCTATCTTTATTTTCATTTTACCCCTAACGATCGGGTTTTCGACACTTCAATTTGTGGCACATAAATACCAAGGATGTATTAGTTTTGATTTTCGAGGGTCGAAAATCCCATTTGTCATAGAAAATAAATGTTTAAAGGTTTTTTGAATGATAAATGAAATAATGATGTTAGCGAGCTTTGAAAGAAGATAGTTTTGAAACTTGACTCGAATTTTGGAAGAAAAATTATTTAAGAAATGTGAAAGTGAATTGTAACGACCCATAAATTTATCACTTGATAAATGATATTTATTTTTGAAATATTCAAATACAAGGTTTTATAACACCAACTATAAAGATTTAAACCCTAAAATTATGATAAGAAACTTGTTTTAAAATATAATTGTTTAATATAGTTTCATAAAGAACGCATGTGCTTCGTACACAAATTTTCATCGATAAATTGATTTTCAATAGATAGGGGATTTTCTCAGTATTTGAGTGCACGAGTCTAGATACATACTGTGACGACCCCACCATTATACCGATATTATTAAAGAACATTACATGTAATGTCATCTAATAATACGGCTATGTAGAGACGATCAAATGTGAATATATTTTTATACTAACATTGACACGACTTTATAACCTTTTTGAGGATCTAAACTGAATTTTTTTAACATATACAATATTAATACAAAATAATAAACACATTGATTTTAAAATATTCATAACAGTATATAATATCGAAATTAACATTGGAGTTATATAGATCACAGTGGAATAATAATATACATCATATACATCATAAAGTATGAGTCTACAAAATATAAGTACTAGAGTCACAATATATACATCATCCAAAATATAGCGTCAACACACTGACTACAAAACAATATATCTGACATGTCACCCTAGATGTCACTATATACATGAAAGAGTAAACTCAAATATCAAAATGTCTACTCCAAATCTAGCAAAATGTCCACAGTCAGTGAGTCCCAGGACCTGTAGAGGCTCGGCCTGACCCGAGTATTAAAATAATAAACAAGTCAGACTATATCTAAATAAAAGGATGAGATACGGATGATATAAGTATATGTCTAACAACAATAAGATAAGTCATAGTATTAAAATGCCTTAAAAATAATCATCAGAAAAAGGCATATCAACAAAATCACCATTTCATAAATACATATCAAGTCTCAATAGACTATCATCTCAAAATATGGTGATAACCAATTCAAATTCCCTAAAGCCATAAAGGATACAAATATCCATATTAAAAATCTTTGAAGAATTAATCGTAATAAAATAATGATGGTAGTCATCTATCAATTTAATACAGTGACATGCAATCTACCGAAAGAGACCGCTACATAGAAAGGAAGCTTAACGAAAGAGACTAAAGATTAGGAACATTGCTCAAAGAAAAGAGCAGCCGTGTACCTAATCTTTCCTATGCAAATTTACCTACTGAAAGAGGTAAACATAGTCTAAGTGTATAAAGCAAAATAAACTGATATGTTGTAGTATCTATAGACTACGATGAATGTAAAAATCTACCTTCCGAAAGAGGCAGCCGTATCTACACTATAAAAGATCTTTCGAAAGAGATCTGCCTACCCAAATCTAAAAATGTATCGATTCTCAAATTGATGAAAAATGTGTTAGCTTCTTTTGGGGATCTATTGATCTGAAATCCGAACATGCTAAGATAATACAACTATAATTGTTAATTACTGTCACTCCAGTAATCACAAGAATTTAACTAACTGTCCCATACCAGATAGTAAATTCAAGTATGTACTAAAAGATAATAAACTCCACTTAAACTCTATTTAACAAATTATAGTAATAAATGAAAGAATTGTACGAAGAGTCCCATACCAATCCGACAGTTCAATTGTTTATTAAAATTCTTTGTTTCATAGAAAATCACAAAATTCAATAGAAATTAGAACCAAAATTTATCCATTTATATTTAAAAAGGAAAAAGAGTTAAAAAAAGATATATATATATATATATATATATATAATTTCATTATTAAAATTTTGGATCAAACAAATTATTATTATTATTATTATTTTCAATTGCTGGTCATAATTAGGAAGTAATATAGTATATAGCAACTTAAAATTTCATTAAACAAAGAAAATTAACAAAATAATAATTATTGATAGAACCAGTTAAACAATGAAGCAGAGAAGGCATCAAATATTACCAAAGCTACCAACACCTCAAACAAGGACATACATACGAATTAAATAAAAATATAATGAAGTTGAAGCTTGGTTTTGTGTGTGACAGCATGATAACAAGGCACAATTGTGAAGGCTAATATATTTGTAAGTGGTGTCACCTCAATGTTAATAAAAATGAAAAGGAATAAATACCACTGCAAAATTTTTTAATGTCACAAACATTAGGGGAGTATGAAAATTCAACAAGGCAAGGTAAATGTTAGGGACGAAAATACATAGGCAAGTAGAAAGCGTATCTATATACAAAGTGAACTAATATATGTAACTATATTCAAAGTGATGTCAAATTACTTAGTTCCATTAAATGCATGAACATGCATTTTGAATTCAACACTAAAAGATGGATAGATTACTAACATTTCAAGGCAATATATATATATATATATAGCAAATAAAGAGGGGGGGTTATGAAGGTAATGAAGATTAGACAGCGTTTAAGTTTTTATGCTGTTGGAAGATGTTTTTTTTGTTTTTTTTATGCTATAAAAATGACAGTGTAGTTTATTATTTTGGCTAGTATGTAAAAATTTTGTAAGCGAAGATTCATTTTTTAACTACCTTGCTGGCAACTTCTAATCGTAATACCGAAGGGTGCAGCAAGTAGAATGTTGAACTAGGAATTAGGAACCTTTTCCTCTTTAGTTCAGAGTCTTCTAATTTTTTGTTCAAATTCTTGTAGTCTCCCTCTTTAGTAATGATCATTATATATGTATACTTCTTCATCAAACACTTCAAATCTGGTCAACCAATTATGGTTATCTTCATGTATTTGTTTCTACAGTATTCTGTAGTATTCATCAGATACTAAATTTATTACCTTAAACGCTGTCTAATCTTCCAACAGCATAAAAACTTAAACGCCGTCTAATCTTCATTACCTTCATAACCCCCCCTCTTTATTTGGTATCAGAGCAATAAAAGATTTCTAGGCCCAATGAATTTGACTTACAAAAAATTCAATTACTTAAATTTAGAAATTAATAATCCAATAAAAAGGATTATTACATTAGACAAACAAAAACACATATGTTATATCAGAGAAACTGATTACAAACATAAATTACATTAAAAAATAGAACATATGAATTCACTCACAGACCTAGTTATAGAATTAAGTGAAAACTTAAACCTCTATAATGAAAAACACTATAACCTAATGCAACTAGTACTAGAAGGCATAATTGAGAAAATAAGCTACTAAAAAAATCTCAAACAACTAGGATTATTTGAAATTAAACTTAAGAAAAATAGATAACATGGAAAAAACTATGAAAAAGCTAACCGATAAGTTCAAAGTTATAAAATTAAAAGAATTCCCAAATAAGAATGATATAATAAACTTAAAAAATTTAATAGAAGAAAATAAACCCAAAGACATAGAAACCCATTCAAAAGAATTAATAATGAAATTAAAGGAACAAACAGAAAAGGATAAAAGCCAATTTGAAAAACAAATAGGACAAATTGAGAAAATGTTAGATGAAATTAAGCATCTAATACTAAGCTAATGAGTTTTGAAAACAAATACTACCAATAAACAACTAAATATGTGGAATCAAACTACAGATTCAGTGATCCTAACATAAATGTTGGATACAACAAAGATGAATTTCCAGGAAAAAGTGATAGAATACAAATATTGCAAAATAACATAATCATAGCCATGCTAACCCAAATCCAGAACAAAATAGATAGTATCCAAAATCAAATGTTTGACATAGATAAGAATAGTAAAGGACAGGAATTTGAAATAAACAAACTAACAGAAAGCCTACAAAAAATGAATTTAGGACCCAATGATCCTACTACACATATAACAAGTAAAAAGACTAAAATCAATTTTCTAATGTACAAGAAACTTGATCAAATATGAATAATAGAAGATTGTCTTTTACAGGTCCATCTAGAACCTTGACAGATAGATCTACAGAAACAAACACCTTATCATCCATGGAATGGTTAGATAGCATAACAAGAAGGGCTAATAATTCACAGGCCCAATTAGATGAGATAATAAACCTAGAAGAAGATTTAGAAATATTTTCTAACAGCCAACTAAATACATTAAATCCTAGAGAACTATATAGAACTGGAATATTTACAATGACTACAAGACTATACAGACATCATAGGGAAGAAATTCTTTCTATCCCAGATGGAAGTCAACAGACGCTAAATTTAATGTCACAAGAAGCTATTAACCAATTAAAAATACAAAAATATAAATTGATCCATCTTGGATTAATAGTCATAGGTATAAGAGGATTAACGAGACAAAAGATTGGAACAAAATTATTATTGATATTGATAGATGACAGACACCAATATATGGATAAAGCCATATTTGGAACCATGGAAGTCGATATGAACAATAACATAGGAATTGTTTATATAGCTCCAAATTTTACCATGACCTTAAATGATTTTTATAAGCACATAAAAATCATCATACAAACTAAAGGTTTTGAAAATTTTATGGGAAAAAATATACTACTAGACATCACATTTTTAGGAAAATGCATATCTAAGTATACTCCGAAAATAAAAATTAAACTTGATAAGGTCATAGAAACGCTAAATTCTACAGGAATAAATTTTATAAAGTGAAAATTAGCCACACATCCTTAAAACGGAACTTAAATTCAAAGCGGGTCCTTGTCATAAAATATATACTTTCTACATCCCTGTTTATGTTTTCCGCCATTTTTTTTCCCAAATTACCCTTGCGTTTCGCTGTGGAGCTGAATCTTCTTCTTATTTTTCGATTTAATGGTAAACTGCAATTAAATTAAAGATGAATCAATTTTTTTTATGAAATATGATATTCTTAATATTTGCAGTTATGAATAATCGCAACAAATTTCTGCAAATATATGCGCAATAGTTGCAGAAATTTCTGCAACTATACGCAATAGTTGCAGACATTTCTACAACTATAAGCAATAGTTGTAGAAATGTCTGCAACTATAAGCAATAATTGCAGTAATTTCTGCAACTATACCCAATAGTTGCAGATATTTCTACAACTATACGCAATAGTTGTAGATATTTCTGCAACTATACGCAATAGTTGCAGGCATTTCTGCAACTATTTGCAATAGTTGCATTTCTGCAACTATATGCAATAGTTGCAGAAATGTCTGCAACTATATGCAATAGTTGCAGATATTTCTGCAACTATACCGTATAGTTGCATAAATTTCTGCAACTATACCCAATAGTTGCAGACATTTATGCAACTATACCATATAACTGCAGAAATATCTACAATTATTTGTAAATTTTGTAAATTTGAAAAAAAATCAAAAAGGTTTAAAAGTTGCTGAATTGTCTGCAAATATTTAAAATAATTGCACATTTACTACAAATATGAATTTTTGGTATCAACAATGGATCTCATTTCAAAGATCATAAAATTTGTGATTTTTTGGTGAAAACGGTTTGTTGATCCGGTTTTTGTACATAAAGTTATACGCGTTTGAAATGTAAAAAACGTAAAGGGTATTTGTGTATTTTTGCCTGCGCGAATTTGAAAATAGGGGGCGGAAATGTAAGTTTTGTATGTGAAGGATGTTTTGTTTATTTTGAAACTTATTAGGGATGTGAGCCAAACTTTATTTTTTATAAAACCTATGGAAATAGATTCCTCTGTTCTTGCTGGACATGAATGGAATATAACGAATCCTAACAATGCAACAGCAACATTAAAACCAAATAATGTTGTAACATATAATAACTTAAACAAATCCATGTCCATAAGATTCAAAGATTATGGATCCTCAAACCAACAAGAAATAGAAACTGATGATGAAACTGAAGAACTAAACAGAAGAATCAATGGATAAAATAATATATCCAAAAGAACTTGGGATGGCCCTTGGACCATCTGAAATATATGAATTAGAACAAACTCTAAGGTCAACAAACCAAATAAACGAAAATACTTTCGTTTACATTGATGACGAAAACAATGTAAGAATAAGGGAAGTATATAATCTAGACGACTTCTTGGAAGATTCCCAAGAGACAGATAATGAAATACAACAACAAAGTATATTAAATGATATAATATCAGAATTCACAGAACACATAGACTTAGCTGACCATGAGGAAAGTGGGAGCTCAGGGATTTCATATCCTAATAAAAACCAAGAGACAATGCCTTATACTTTAGGACTACCCCCTAGACTACTAGTTGAACCATATACAAATGAAAATAAAAACCTAAGGACAATAGGTAAAAGATTACCTAATGAAACAACTTTCTTTAAAGACAATTCAGTAATACTAAATGTCACAGAATGTCATCCCCAGTTACTAGATACATATCTTGAACAATGGACTGCTGCTATAGCAAGAGATTATGCAGCAAGGCATACAAACATAAATTCTGGTGAAGAAATGATCAGAATTGCTGAAAACTATTTAGGAGATATAGCTAAAGCCATATGGGAAGCCTATAAACAAAGCTTCCCTGAAGAAATAAACAATTTAATAATACAAGGAAGTAATATTTACAACTTCACTTACACCATGCACATAATAATAACAGGAAGAGACGTAAACGCAGGAGTAACCATAAGGCAACAAGAAGCCATGAGAGATTTAGAACAAATCCAATTGCTAGATTGGAAATGTATAATAAAATTCTTAAAAGAATTTTTACATTACGCAACTATTTCAGGAAATTATTACAGTGCTGAAATAGAAAATAGACTCTTTTCCAAACTACCAGGTGATTTAGGAAAAGAGATACATAAATCTTGGATGGAACATTACCAAAATAATACTGCAAATATCCCTAAAGGATATGATAACATTGGAATAAGAATAACACATATTATTTCTGAACTAAAAAAGAAATGTACCTATATACAGATCCAAAGAGAATTAAAACAAAAAAATTACGGATTTTGTGGACAAATATATACTCCACAGCAATATGGATCAAGGAATTACAACATAGATAGAAAACTTAAATTTAAAAAGAGGTATACTAAAAAATATTATTTAAGAAAATCAAATGCAAAAAAACCATATCTTAACAAAGAGAAACATGTTAGAAAATATAATCCAAGAAAAACATACACAAATACAATCACATGTTTTGCTTGTAATGAAAAAGGACATTTATCTTCCTCATGTCCAAAAAGACATAATTTATTTACTAGAGAATCTAACCTTATAGATTCAGTCAAAGAAGATTTGATAGAAATTGCTTCTGATATTTCAGAAACTTCTACAATATATTCTATAATATCCTTAGAAGGATTACAAGAACAAGAACAAATACAAACATCAAATTATACCTTAATTGATGAATTAACATATTTTCAAGAAAACATGCCACATGAGTACTTACTAAATATTGTAAACAAAGAATTATGCGGACATAATTTCAAACATAAAATGGGAACAGATACCACAAAATGTGAGTTCTGTCCTTGGTATCCTGGTTTTAATAAAAGATTTAAATGTATATAATGTACAATGGAAATATGCCATATATGTGCAAAAAACAAATTCAATATAGATTTACCCAGAGAAAATAAGCCTGTTTACACAGATAAGAATAAAATAAATGAAGATAGAATTAAAATACTTGAAGAACAAACAAATAATATTGAAATAGAAATAGAAGAAATAAAAGAAAAAATTATAACCTTAGATAAAAAGAAAGATGCTATTCAAGACGAATCAACATCATATGAAAATAATAACAATTTAAATAACATTGATAAGCCAATACAAATTCCACTAATATGTAATTCAGGAAACTTAAAAGAATTACGTATCCCAACAAAGTTGAATATAAAAGGATTAGAAATCCAGATATTAGCATTTATAGATACTGGAGCCACTAGTTCAACTATTTGTTCTAGTCTCATACCTTACAAATATGTAACAAAAGCAGATAGGCTAAAACAAAGTATCCAATTTGATGGAACTACTAATATTATTACAAATGTTGTAAAAAATATAAACATAAGTTTTACCAATACGTGTGGAGAATGGTCTCCTTATTACAACATAAAACAATTATGGGTTTTAGAAT
Organism: Allium fistulosum; assembly: GCA_030737815.1. NCBI lineage: Eukaryota > Viridiplantae > Streptophyta > Magnoliopsida > Asparagales > Amaryllidaceae > Allium > Allium fistulosum. Next base: position 1,228,464,649 of record CM060904.1, read on the forward strand.
TAAATCTTGAAGGGATAAAACTAATCCTTGGATTAGATTTCTTGTTAAATGACAAGGGGAGTTTTGCATTTAATAAAGATTATATACAAATTTCAAAAAAGACTACACTAACCCCAATACTATCAGAGTATGCGCTTGAGAAGCGTGGTGGGAATACAGAACATAAAAGAGACAGTAAAAAAGACAAATGTAATTGCCTCATACCAGGACAGTGCAAAAACAACGAAAATATACTAACAGAAAAGGAAAATGAAGAAATTTTATATGAAACTTCTAAACATTATGAATATAAAAGAAAGGGATTTATTAAAGATGTCCAACTTATAAATCCAAGAGACATAAGTAGACTGTTATTAACAATAGACGACATAGATCAATTAATCTCTAAACTAGAAAAGATAGAAATTATAGGAGAAAAACCATTGAAATACTAGAGCAAAGATTCTATACAATGCAAACTAGATATAATCAATCCAGATTTAACTATAAAAACAGGATCTCCAAAATATGATACTTGGATCATGGAAGAATTCAAGATGCATATAAAAATTCTGACAAACTTAAACATTATTAGGAAAACAGATTCAAGGCATAGGACAGCAGCATTTATTGTCCAAAAAGAATCTGAAAGAAAACGGGGTCAATCTAGAATGGTTATGAACTACACTAGACTAAATGACAATACCCATGAAGATGGATATTGTATTCCTAATAAAGATGTATTAATAAACAAAATACAAGGAGCAAACTGGTTCTCCAAATTTGATTTAAAATCAGGATTTTGGCAAGTAAAAATGCATCCTGAATCTATACCTTGGACTGCATTTACATGCAGTGAAGGACATTATGAATGGTTGGTAATGTCATTCGGCTTAAAAAATGCACCACAAATATCCCAAAGAAAAATGGATAATGTTTTCCAAAATTGCAATAAGTACACTTGTGTATACATAGATGATATTCTCGTATTTTCTAAAACTAAGCAAGATCACATATCACACTTGTATACTGTGTTAAAACTTATAGAAGCTCACGGATTAATTATATCCAAGAAAAAGATAGAGTTAATAAAAAACAATATAGAATTTCTGGGAGCTAAAATCGGTAAGGGAGTCATAGAATTACAACCCCATATAACCAGAAAGATTCTAGAATTTCCTGATAAATTGGATAATCTAAAACAATTACAAGCCTTTTTAGGACTTGTAAATTATGCAAAGCCCTATATAAAAGACCTTTCAAAATATACTTCCCTTTATATAACAAGGCAAGCCCAAAGGGAAATAGGGATTTCAACACAGAAGGTATAAGGCAAGTCCAAAAAATAAAAGAACTAGCCCAAAACTTGAAGCCCTTAAGTCTACCATTACAGACAAATTATATAATAATTGAAACAGATGGATCCTCTTTAGAATGGGGAGGAATTTTACTAAGTAAAAATAATAAATACGAAAACAAATCTACAGAAAAAATATGTAGATACACTTCAAGTGTATACAAAGAAAAAGGATATATGACATCCTTAGATTATGAAATATTAGCTATAATTTATGTTCTAGAATCATTTAAATTATTTATAATATCTCAAAGGGAAATAACATTAAGAACAGACTGTGAATCCATAGTAAAGTACACAGACAATAAAAAAGAAAAAGGAACTATAAATAATAGATGGTTAAAATTTAAACATGCTGTTTCAAATTGTGGAACCAATATCTGTTGGGAACATATAAAATGGAAAAACAATATTTTTACCAGACCAATTGTCCAGATTATTGAGATAATTAAATTCATATATCTTACTAACATCTAGCTTGCAGATATGGATATGGAAGATTTAAATCCAGCTAAACATTTGAAGACATACAAAACAAATCATTTTGTTACAAAGACGAAAGTCACAGAAGAACAACAACTTGTTCTAGATAACATATGGAATATGAAGACTCCTCAAGAGTCCAACAAACAAAAGCTAAGCGTGTTATACACCTTAGTTCATATATTTACAAAGGAGAAAAAAACAAAATATCTCTACTATGGTCTTTTTACAGGACCTGATGCTGGTATTTATACCACATGGGAACAAATGATCGTTAAGATCAAATTTCTAGAACAAAATCCTAGATATGAGAAACCATTGTACAAAGGATTTAATTCTTTTGAAGCCGCTACAAATGAGTTACAAAAAATGTTCGGAAAAGACTATGTCATTTCTGAAGATATACAAAGTCTCCAACAAATAACCCTAGGGAAACAAATTAAAAATGAACCACCAGAAACCTCTTCGGCAATAAATCTCAGGCCATAAACCTCCTCATTTGCCAACATAGTCAAAACAGCTGAACCCAACAAACTCGTAAGCCTTGGAACACCTAAACAAGTCTATACAGGCCAAAATAATCCAAGCCCAATACAACAAAGACCCATAATCCTACCTAATTTCCTAGAACAGTTAACAAAGGAATTATACTTCTTACAACACCCAATAGATCTCTCCCCTGGAATCTTTAACAAAACCTGCAAATTTCTTTCTGCTATTTCAGGAGTAAAAACAGAAGGATTACAGATTGAATGGGAAATCCTAAGGAATACCAATATCCCATGTATAAAACAGTATGAAGGATGCCTCAACACATCCACAAATTGCCCTTGCATAATTATTTGTGCAGTACCACAAGTAAATCTTAACCTTACAAACTACAAATACCTAGTCCATGAAGGTGTCACATACGACCCAAGTACTCTCATAAATTATGGCCTAGTCAAAAGAGTTTATTTTGATGAATGGGCCCAAGACGACTTACCAGAGCCCATTGGAAGCATAACAGATCATTTAACAAATATATTGGCGACAGATATATATATGGATTTTAAATCCGTGCCCCCTCACTTTGGAAAAACAGTTTTTGAGCCAGCAAAACACAAAGTCCAAATAAAGGCAAAATTAATAGACCCAGATTTTGAACTGGAATGAAAATTTTATCCCAACTAAGACAGAGAGTGTCAAAATAAATGAGCAAACATATGAAAGATATAGAGCGACTAGAATTGCTGATGATAAAGATTGGGACTACAACAAATTATATTTATATGCAGAAACCCCTGTGACCAAAATATACATCACAGACTCATTAGAAGAACACAGGACTGTCTACAAAAGCTTTGATATTTATCACCCAAAGCCTTCCATGATAAAAAGCTACAGAAAGGGAAGGTCCAGAAAAATCAACACTGGAAACAAAAATGACAGAGACGAAGTGGATTCCACTACAATGTCTACAGATGAATAAAGGACACCACTCCAACAAAAAGATATGACAGAAAGGAACCTATTTTTCCTTAGTGGGAATCCCCAGACATAAAGCAAAGAGGCAAGATGTGACATTTTGGCTTTACTTTTGACAAATGTATTTATTCTATTTTTAGTGCGCATTTTCTTTTCTGAGTGGAGGTCTGCTTTTTTACCTTTACGTGTTTATAACAAAGGATAGCTGTATGTCCATCTACTGTATGGCTCAGGCTATATAATGAGCCCTTATGTGTTGATAGAAGTATCGAATTATCAAGTATTGTAACATATTGTGAAAATAATATAAGCTTTCCTTTTTAATGGCTACCTGCTCCAACTTTTCTTCTTCTTCTTCAAAGATAATGAGTAACTAAACATTAAGTCAGAGCTAAGGAAAGAAAGGATACAGAACTGCTTCAGCTATGTAAGTTTTCTTGTTTTACCATAGATTTTTCGTTAATATTATGATCACTATGTTTGAATGACCAAGTTCTTTATAAACATTTGACACCAGTTGCTATAAGCTTACTAAGTAATTCCAACAGACGTAAATCCGTTAGTCGAAAGAAGTACCATGTGAGGGAAATAGTAGACGCTTAGGATGACAAGGTGAGGAAAAATGATTTAAGATATAGGGTTCTGGTAAAAATCTTTAAAAGATTCTCGGTTATTTTAAACAAACCTGAAAGTAATATTAATGATAAATCAGAATGATAACATAAGAAATATCTAATGCCTATAAGCAGAAATGTATCTTAGTATTTCCAAAAGCTTTGACTACTTTCTCAAACATACAAACCAATCTTTTATAAAAAAGAAGAGACAAGTAAAATGGAAAAATTATAGCAATATTTGGAAAATAAATTTATGATAAACATAATAAACATTATGAGGAATAATACAAACCTTACAGAAAACCAAAAACACCAAATAATAAGTATCTTTAAACAAAAATATTCACATGAATTAATCAGTATTTATGACTGTGAAACAAGTTTAACTGAAATATATAATAACTTTAATATTTGGAGAGAACCTGGTAACATAGTACTAACACCCAGATTTGTTAAAGAATTTTATAGAGAATGGCAAAATTACTTAGAAACCAAAAATAAAACAGATTATAACATAACGGAAAATAATGATTGGGAAAATTAACAATGAATAGATTTCCAAAAATTGAGAATATATAATCACTACAGAATTATTTAGAACAAAAATTCATGACTAAACTTATGATAGTTCTAAAACAAACAGAACTAAACGAAAACCAACAGTACAATATAGCAAAGATTTTTAGAGAAAATTATACAAAAAAATATTTAGAACTAACAGATGATCCAAAACTGAATAAAAAAAAATCATAAAAAACCTACAAAATACCTTTTATCTAGTTGAAAGTAAGACAGAAGTACAAATCACATCTAGAATGATAAATTTAGTATCTGATGAATACTACAGAATACTATAGAAACAAATACATGAAGATAACCATAATTGGTTGACCAGATTTGAAGTGTTTGATGAAGAAGTATACATATATAATGATCATTACTAAAGAGGGAGACTACAAGAATTCGAACAAAAAATTAGAAGACTCTGAACTAAAGAGGAAAAAGTTCCTGATTCCTAGTTCAACATTCTACTTGCTGCACCCTTCGGTATTACGCTTAGAAGTTGCCAGCAAGGTAGTTAAAAAATGAATCTTCGCTTACAAATTTTTTACATACTAGCCGAAATAATAAACTACACTGTCATTTTTATAGCATAAAAAAAACAAAAAAAACATCTTCCAACGGCATAAAAACTTAAACGCTGTCTAATCTTGCATGTATATATGTATGTCAATATAGTACTTTGTTTTGAAGTAAGACTACTGAAGCATATAAAGGTAGGAACGAAATTTTCATTTGCAAGGTGAGCATGTATAGGATTTTGAATGGAAGCTAATATCTGATCTAAAATTTTCGAAACTTGTAGAATTGCCAATGTTTATTGATAGCTTGCAAGCACTTAAATTTATATATACATATACATATATATACATATACATATATATATATATATTGAAAAGTATGCTATTCTTATATAAATTAAACATTTTAGTAAGGAGGTACTTATAATTCAATGCACATGAACAAGCTAATTAAACTTGCCAGGGAAGAAAAAAAAGGACAAAAGCAAGTAGGCTTTCTTTTTGACTATTCTCCAAAACCAAGTATAATAAAGGACGTGACATTGCAACATTCTCAAAAAAAGAAATGCAAAACATAGTACAAGCTGAAGTGACAGGGACAAAGTAATGAAAATTTGCATACCCAAATTAACACAGCAGCAAGGACGAAATGAATTGAACAAAGCAAGAAAATGAATTTCAACCACAATAACTTATCAGTTCAAACCAAAAGGACAGTTCAAAGCAACAGTATAATTTCATTCTCACTTAACAATGTATGCTTCTATTTAACAGGACAGGGGTGAAAAGCCTTGGTAAATAATTCAAGGCAACTATTCAGGCCATAGTATAACTGACAGAGACGAAATTAATTCTAGGCCTTTATATAAGTTACAGATGAACACTTCAGAGGGCAGAAACGAAAATATTAAATAAGAATATATTCCCTGAACTAAGTTTATACTGATTTATTTGCTGATCATTTCATCCCATTAGTAAATAATCCAAACAGTAAATCATCTCAACACCGTTATTAAATATAGTTGTGTGAGAAGAAATTCTCACCTTGAAATCAATATGAAGAAGTGTGGGCTGAATTTAATGAAGCTAACACTAATCTTCTTCTAAACTCTTAATTCAAGATTTCTTCTTCTTCACTTGTTCCCCAAAATCCAAACAACCCTTGACTCTTTCTAATTTATAGAATTTCTCTTTAATTGATATGGATTAATTTAGGGCTGAAGTTGAATTTTGTTTCTTTCATTTACTTGGTTGTAGATAAGAATGTAGCGATAGTTTTTGGAAGAAGATTTTTGATTAGAGAATAACCTAAGGAGTTAAGGTATTAAATATTGGGTTAGTGGGATTGAGAAAAGATTAAGGCCCAAAGAAAGGATTTAAAAGAAATAAATAAATCCTTCTTCAATTTTCTTTACTTAACAATTTAAACAAACTTAAATTTCAACAAGAATTCAAATTCTAATTATCCTAATATCCAAAGAACATTTTATTACATATTTTTAAATTTGACATCTATTGATAGTAATTAATAATTTCAAATTTTTGAATAAACCTCCTTTGTTAAAATTAACGATTTCAAAGCGATTATTCAAAAATCATATTTAATTTCTCAGTTAAATCTTAATTTCATAAAAGTAAAATTTATTAAACAATTATTAATCAGATGATTAATAACAGGGTTGTTACAGACTCTCCCCCTTTAGCAAATTGCATCCTCGCAATTCCTATTTAGAAGAATCTATAACAATGTTTAATATTCATAATTATCTAATTAAATTCAAACAAGAAATAAAAGAATTTACCTGAATCACGACTCAGGAAATATGGCAGGATGAATCTGCTGCATATACTCACGAGTCTTCCAAGTACAATCCTTGGGATTCCCAGACCACTGCACTTTAACAAGTAGAACATCCTTGTTTCTGAGTGGTCTAATCTCTGTAGCCACTATCTGGACGGGCATTTGAGAATAGGTCGAGTCAGGAGAAATCTCGAGTTCCTCGATCTGCCGAGGCTCTAAAACTGACTCAGAATCTGTAAGGCATTTATGGAGCTGAGATACGTGAAACACATCATGTATTCTAGATAAATGATCAACCAAAGCAACACGATATGCTACAGTAACAATGCGCTCAGTAATAGAACATGGACCAATGAATCTCGGGGCTAACTTCCCAGATCTACTGAATCGCATCACTCCCTTTAGTGGAGATACTCGTATTAAGACACGATCTCCAACATCAAACTCCAAGTCCTTTCTCTTCTGATCTGCATAAGACTTCTGTCGAATTTGAGCTTCTCTCATCCTCTGCCTAATAATCTCTATCTTCTCGGAAGCTTCACGGATAGAATCTGGTCCAAGAACATATCTATCTCCTTCCTCCAACCAACAAGACAGAGATCGGCACGGTCTTCCGTATAATGCCTTGAAAGGAGCCATATCGATACTCAATTGAAAGCTGTTGTTATAGGAAAACTCCACCAAGTAGATATGATCAACCCAACTACCACCAAGTCCAAAATACAGGCATGGAGAAGATCCTGTACTACCCAGTTTACCCACTCCGTCTGACCGTCTGTTTGAGGATGATATGTTGTACTAAGGTTCAACTTCGTATCCAATGCTGTCTGGAGACTCTTTCAGAATCCGCTAGTGAATAATGGATCTCGGTCACTCACAACGGCACTAGGAACGCCATGCAATCTGACAATCTCCTTAATATACAGCTTTGCCGAATAAGGGGCCGTCTTGATTTCACTGGAATGAAATGGGCGGATTTAGTCAACCTGTCCACAATAACCCAAAAGCCGTCGCATCCATTCCTCGAACGAGGTAATCCATCTATAAAATCCATGGATACTCGCGATTACAAATTTATTTGATCATTACTAGATCAATTGCTTATAAATTAAATAGGAACTCAATTTACTATTAAACCCACAATTATCTAATCCCACTTCCATAATGGAATCTCTAACGGTTGTAGAAGTCCACTGGGTCACTGGTGCTTAGCTTTTACAAGCTGACAAGTCATACACTTCTTCATAAAATTCCCCATATCTCATTTCATCCCTTCCCAGAAATATAGTCTTTTCATATCCGCATGCATCTTGCTGCTCCCTGGGTGGATAGTGTATCTGGATCGATGACAATTTCCATAATATCCTTCCAAAGTGTATCAGAATCAGGCACTACTAGTCTACCATGCCTCTGAATACATCCTCTACTATCAACTGCATACTCAGTCACTTTTTGACTGCCACTATAACATGTTTGGAAAATATCAGTCAGGGAAGAATCTTGCTTCTGAGCATCTGCTATGCGGTCTAATATGGAAGGACATGCTTCTAAACTAGTGAGTACCAAATCTGATCTCAAATCCAGACTTCTATCTCGAATATCACAAATAGATAAAGCCTCTAGATCATTCCACTCCAATATCATCATAGCGACAACTGCTATATGCTTACTACTAAGAGCATCAGCTAGGCAATTTCCCTTACTGGGAGTATACTGAATTTCAACATCATATGCAACTCAAAATTCTAACCACCTCTGTTGTCTCATATTTAGATCTTTCTATGAGAATAAATACTTTAGCAACTTGTGATCTGTATATAAGATAAACATCGCTCCCAAAAGATAGTGACGCCAGATCTTAAGTGCAAAAACTATAGCTGCCAGCTCCAGATCATGGGTAGCATACTGAATCTCATTTGGTCTAAGCTGTCTAGAAGCATAAGCAACTACTCTGTCTCTCTGCATAAGAACTGCTCTGAGTCCTGATCCAGAAGCATTAGTATAAACCACCAAATCCTGATTCCCATCAGGCACAATAAGAACAGGTGCGTGAGTGGGAAGATCTTTCAACTTCTAAAAAGCTGATTCACACCTATCTGACCATATAAACTTCACATTCTTTGTAACAACCCAATATTTTGGAAATTATTTTTAATTTGCATTTATTTCATTTTAAAATATTTTTATAGTGAAGTAGAAATTTTTCTAGAAATAATGGTATTTTGTTGTAATTTTCATGTTCTGTTTCCTATTTTTAAACAATTTCTTCAATTCTTTTGCTATTTTCTCTGAATTTAATTATTTATTTCACGTTGAAAATGTTTTAAAAATCATTTTATTTCAAATTTTGTTTTAGAATATTTTTAAAATGAAGTAAATAATTTTCCAAAGTCAATAGTGATTTATTTGTAATTTCTGGGCACTGTTTTCAATTTTTAAGTAATTTCTGTAATTCTTTTTCCATTTTCTTTAAAATAAATTATTTATTTTTATTTTATAATATTTTGTTTCAGTTGTTAGAGCTTATTTATGAGTTTATTTTTGTTTTATTGGAATTAAAAAAAGGAAGTATGAAGAGTTTAAAATTGCTTAGAAACTGATGACCTTTCACCTCCTTAAGTCTTTTCAATTGCCATAACCCCTCCTTTATGCTTTGGCCGTGACTTTTACTTTTGTTTTCACATGAAAAACCTCATTTTTCATTTCATCATTCGACCACTTCAGATCCGAAGCAAAAGCTTTGGTAATGGCTCCTTTGTTTCTATACTTTTCTTCTTATTTTCATGTCATTTTGCCTTGTTCTCTCCATAGTTTTGCTTGGCCTCCTCCTTGTTTGCCACGGCCATGACCACCACCACTCCCTTCATCTCCTCCCTGCCATCACCACCACCTACACCCCAGGCTTTGACCATGGCCGAGCCCACCATGGTGACTAAACCCCTCAAAAATGCAACCTAAGCCTTAAAAACAATGTGTTGACCACTATTTGCTTCACCACTCCATTTTCCACCACCACCACCACCTTAGGCCGCCACCACCACCTCTGACTAGACCACCACACACCCCTCCACCACCTGACCAAACCCATACTCCTATGACCTGACCACACAAGCCCATGGCCGAACAACTTTAATGACAAAAACCCCACTACATTACCTAAAACTATTCATATTCCTTTGTATAAACTTCCTCCCCATATTCCACTACCTAGGCCGTGCATACACATGACCAAACCTGAGCCAAACTTGTTCAAATCAGAGCCAAAACCATCCCTAGGCCATGACAAAAAAATATAGAAAGCAAGGCAAAAGATTTGGCATTTGTATCTCTTTTTATTTAAAAGTTACTCAATTTCAAGTGTGTTGAAATTTATGGTTTGTTTTGATTTTTTGTTTGGGTTGTAACACAAGATCTATAGCATTGGATTTGCTCTCCACTCAAGTCTGTAATCTTGTCATCGTGCTTTGATTTCCGTTGTGTCATTGGTTTTGTTATCTCCAGCATTTTTAGAGGTGAGTTAATCTCACACGACTATTCATACTTATGCAATTGTGAAACGACAAAAACTGAATGTGTAGAATTAAAAATGATGTTATAATTGCCTGTGATTTATTTATATGATGTTAAACTTGTTTAATTACCTGTCATATCATCTGTTACTGTTATATATTGTATACTGTTCATTTTTATCAGTTTATCACACTACAAGTTCCCTGTAGATTAGGTTCACTATGGGTTGAAATGATACATACCCGAACGGACTTTAGAATAGGGAAAGATCGTTATGGGCTGAAATGATAAGCCTGAGCGACTTTTAATTAATTTTATTTACTTGGGATTGCGGGTTTGAAATGATAAAATCCGGATTTTCTTTGTAAACTACGGATTGAAATGATATATTATCCGTATCACTTGACTTAGGCTAGAAAATATTATACAGACCCGTGGTTATTTTATATTATTTTTTTCTGAAGATTTTTAAGTATTTTTAAAAATACTTAAAATTATGACAAATTGACTTAAATTGAATTTTTAAAAGATTTATTAAATTGGAAATGTTTTTTTTCTGTGTTTTAAATGTAAAATAAATGGATAGAAAATGGTGATTTTAAAGTGTAACTTAAATTGGAAATTTGACTGATTTTTAAAAATGGAAATTTAAGTTAATTAAATTAAAATAGAAAATTTAGTTTTAAATGGAGAAAAATGGAGATTTAAATTTAAGGGTTGAAATAAATTGTTAAAAATGAAAAATGGGAATTGACACACTTGAATTTAATAAGTGAACTTTGGAAAATTTTGATTTTTATTTGTAAAATTTTTCTTTATAAAACCATAAGATAAAGATATATAAATGAACATTTTAATGTGGAAAAATATGATTTTTATAAGTTTAAATGATTTAAATTTAAGTTTATTTGTGGCTGGAATTGTATTTAAAACCTAGAAATTCAATTTATAGCACTTCAGAAATGCTATCATTTCTGGAAATGAACTAATTCTGAACTAAGTAGAATCTGCAGCACTTGGTATGTGTTGTGGTTGCATAAATGAACTAAAAGACTAAAATGAACTAAGGCTATGACAGCACTTGATAAGTGTTGTAGTGGCAGGAACTAAATTTAAAACTGAAACTTGATAAGTGCTGTAGTGGCAAAATGGATGCCTGAAGCCGGGAAATCACAGCTTTATCGTGAATTCATGGATCTTAAGCAGGGTACCATGTCTTTTTCTAAGTATGAGCGGAAGTTCAACGAACTTTCCAAGTTTGGTCCTAGTCTTATCGACACTCAGCTTAAGAAAAATGAGAAGTTCATAGCTGGAGCTCGCCCAGAGTTCTACGATCGTCTTATTTCACATGTTCATGGCACTTTTACTGAGCTTATGGATATGGCTATTCGTTATGAGAACCCTACTTCCAAGGGTCCTGCTGCTTCTGGTGCTCATGTATCTCAGTCTTCCTATGCAAATTCTAAGAAGAGAAAGCCCAATTTCCACCAACAGAAGAAGAATTGGCTCAAGAATCCGGGCTTGGGATCTTCATCATCTTCTCCTTCTCGGAGGCACCATATTGATTTATCTACCATTACCTGCTTCAAATGTGACCAGAAGGGACACTATGCTAATAGTTGCCCTACTTCGGGTAGTACTGCTGTTCCTCCACCTCAGGCTACCAGGAACAATCTTTGTCATGTTTATCTTCAGCCAGGTCATTTTAAGAATGACTGTCCTTTGTCTCAGAGGGGAAAGCCATCTGGTGTTTTTGCTATCACATCTGCTTCTTCACCTGCTGCACCTGCTCCTGCTCCTAGTGATGATCAAGGTACTCTTCAGGGCACCTTTACTTTATTTCATCTTCTTGTTCATGTTTTATTTGATACTGGAGCTTCACATAGTTTTATTTCTGATGATTTGTGTGATAAGTTTGAGCATCTCCTTTCTCCTAAGTATGCTTCTGTTCCTTTATGTGTTTCAAATCCTATTGGTGGTCCCGCAAATCTTAATAAGATTTGTAGGCAAGTGAGACTCTTCTATTCTAGCCATAAATTTTCTGGTGATTTCTATGTTCTTGGTTTTGATGCTTTTGATTTGTTGCTTGGAGGTGATTGGCTTGATGGGCATGATGCTCGTATCTCTTGTAAATCCCGAATTGTTTCTCTTAAGGATGATCGGGGAAATTCTTTGGTTATTCAGGGTCGTATGCCTCATGATTATGCTGATAGCTTTATCTTTTCTCTGGATGCTTCTCCTGTTGATCTTCAGTCGACTCGTGTAGTCAAACTCTATCCCGATGTATTTGGTGAAGTTACTGCTCTACCTCCTAAGCGGGAAATTGATTTCCGTATTGATCTTATTCCTGGAGCTCGACCTGTAGTTCTTCCCCCTAGAAGAATGGCACCCCGCGAGAAGGTTGAGTTAGGGAAGCAAATTGAGGATCCGTCTTCCAAGGGTCTGATCAGACCTAGCTATTCTGAATGGGGAGCATCGGTGGTTTTTGTCACCAAGTCCGATGGTTCTCTCCGGATATGTGTTGATTATATGGAGCTGAACAAGCTCACTATGAAAAACAGATATCCAATGCCTCGCATCAATGATATGTTTGATCAGCTTTACGGTGCTACTGTTTTCTCTCAGCTTGATCTTGCCACAGGTTTTCACCAGCTCAGAGTTGCTGGGGAAAGTATTCCCAAGACTGCTTTCCGTACTGAGAATGGATTCTTTGAATGGTTAGTCATGCCTTTCGGTTTGACTAATGCTCCTGCCTTCTTTGTTGATTTGATGAATCGTGTTTTTCGTGATGTGCTTAATAAATTTGTTCTAGTCTTTGTTGATGATATCCTTGTTTTCTCTAAGTCCAAGGAAGAGCATGATTCACATTTGAAATCTGTTCTTGAAACCCTTAGAAATCATCAGTTGAAGGCTAAATTTTCTAAATGCCATTTCTGGAAGGATGAAGTCCGATTCCTCGGGCATATTGTTTCTGGTAATGGAGTTTCTGTTGATCCAGTCAAGATCGCTGCGATCAATGTAAGTCTTTCTTTCCTTCTCTTTCCTTGTTCATTCAATTTATTCTATCTTTCTTGTTGTCCTTATTTATCCCTATTCTGTACAGGATTGGGAAACTCCTAAGACTCCAACTGATATCCGTAGTTTTCTAGGCCTTGCCGGGTATTACCGGAGATTCATTGAGAATTTTGCTCGGATTGCTGCACCTCTCACTACTTTGACTCGGAAGAATGCTTAGTTTATTTGGAGTGATGAGTGTAAGGCTACATTCAGTGAGTTGAAGCATAAACTTACTTCCGCACCAGTTACCGTTCCAAATGGAAATGAGGGATTAACGGTATACACTGATGCTTGTCGAGAAGGTTTGGGAGCTGTTCTGATGCAGGATGCTAAGGTGATTGCTTATGCTAGTCATCAGTTGAAGACCCATGAATAAATTATGCTGCCCATGATTTAGAGTTGCTTGCTGTTGTTTTTTCTTTGAAGCTTTGGAGACATCATCTTTTGGGTACTAAGTTTGAGCTTATCACAGATCATCAGTCTTTGAGGTATATTTTCTCTCAGAAGGATTTGAACCAGAGACAAGTTAGGTTGTTAGAGTTCCTTGCTTCTTATGACCTCGACATCAACTATAGCCCTGGGAAAGCTAATGTTGTGGCGGATGCTTTGAGTCGGAAGAAGGCTATGTTATGTCAGCTTGTTGTTTCTTCTCCTCTTGTGGATCGTATCATGGCTAAGCAGGATGAGGATCGGATGCTTAGATTGATTAAGGAGAATGGTCGAGGTAGAGTTGGAGGTAATAGTCTTGAAGGCAGTGGTGCTCAGATAGATGATAAAGGTGTGTTGAGGAATAATAATAGGATTTGTGTCCCGAATGTTGATGGTTTGAGACAGGAGTTACTTCGGGAGAATCATTGGTCCAGACTTTCTATTCATCCAGGTGTGACCAAGATGTATCAGGATATGAAGAAGTTGTATTGGTGGAGAGGTATGAGGCGAGATATTTCCATTTTTGTTAATAGGTGTGCGACTTGTCAACAAGTCAAGGCAGATCATCAGAAGACCCCTGGTTTGTTGCATCCTCTTGAGATTCCCAATTGGAAGTGGGAACAGGTTTCTATGGATTTCATTGATGGATTACCGAGGACTAGGAAGGGTAATGAGAGTATCTGGGTTATTGTGGATAGATTGACCAAATCAGCTCATTTCATTCCGGTCAAGTCTACCCGTTCTGCTTCTAGTTTTTCTGAGATTTACATGAGGGAGATTGTTCGTCTCCATGGTGTTCCTCTCAGTATTGTTTGTGATCGTGATCCTATCTTTACTAGTAGGTTTTGGAAAGCCTTTCAGGATTCTTTGGGTACTCGTCTGAATCTGAGCACTGCTTACCATCCACAGACCGACGGTCAAACGGAAAGGGTGAATCAGATTCTAGAAGATCTTCTTCGTGCTTGTGTGCTTGATTATGGAGGATCTTGGGAAGATCATCTCCATCTTGTCGAATTCACCTATAACAATAGTTATCGGGTATAATTTCTATCTTCTGTTTTAATCTTATCTTAATCTTTTATCTATCTCATTTCTATCTTTGAATTCAGGCCAGTATTAAGACGTCTCCGTTTTCTGCTCTTTACGGACGACCTTGTAGATCTCCTTCTTGCTGGATTGAATCCGGTAATCGTCTGGTTCTTGGTCCTGAGATGATTTTGGAGGCTTCTGAGAGAGTTGAGGAGATTAGGAGGAAAATGAGGATTGCTCAGGATAGGCGGAAGAAGTATGCTAATCGGCATAGGCAGAGTTTAGAGGCATAGGCAGAGTTTAGAGTTAGTTGTTGGTGATTTGGTTTTCCTTAAGGTCTCTCCCTTAAGGAATGTTATTCGCTTTGGTCGTAGAGGGAATCTTTCTCCTAGATTTGTTGGTCCTTTCCGCATTATGGAAAGAATTGGTTCTTTGGCTTATCGTTTGGATTTACCCGAGAAGTTCTCTGGAGTGCATAATGTATTCCACGTTTCTCATCTTCGTCGCTATCTGCATGATCCATCCCTTATTGTTCAGCCTTCTGCTCTTGATAGTTTGGATATTGAGCCTAATCTGACTGTTGAGAGGAAGCCACTTCGTATTGTCGATAGAGGTACGAAGCAGCTAAGAAGGAAATCTGTTAGTCTGGTCAAAGTACAGTGGAGTACTGATGATCGTGATTGTACTTGGGAGACGGAGGAGAGCATTCGTGCTTTGAATACGGAATTGTTTATTCCAGGTACTATTTTGTTTTTCTATCTTGTTTTCCTTATTTTCTTTGTTTCCGTTCTTTTCGAGGACGAAAAGGTTTGAGTGGGGGAGAGTGTAACAACTCAATATTTTGGAAATTATTTTTAATTTTCATTTATTTCATTTTAAAATATTTTTATAGTGAAGTAGAAATTTTTCTAGAATTAATGGTATTTTGTTGTAATTTTCATGTTCTGTTTCCTATTTTTAAACAATTTCTTCAATTCTTTTGCTATTTTCTCTGAATTTAATTATTCATTTCACTTTGAAAATGTTTTAAAAATCATTTTATTTCAAATTTTGTTTTAGAATATTTTTATAATGAAGTAAATAATTTTCCAAAGTCAATGGTGATTTATTTGTAATTTCTGGGCACTGTTTTCAATTTTTAAGTAATTTCTGTAATTCTTTTTCCATTTTCTTTAAAAAAAATTATTTATTTTTATTTTATAATATTTTGTTTCAGTTGTTAGAGCTTATTTCTGAGTTTATTTTTGTTTTATTGGAATTAAAAAGAAAAGGAAATATGAAGAGTTTGAAATTGCTTAGAAACTGATGTCCTTTCACCTCCTTAAGTCTTTTCAATTGCCATAACCCCTCCTTTATGCTTTGGCCATGACTTTTACTTTTGTTTTCAGGTGAAAAACCTCATTTTTCATTTCATCATTCGAACACTTCAGATCTGAAGCAAAAGCTTTGGTAATGGCTCCTTTGTTTTTATACTTTTCTTCTTATTTTCATGTCATTTTGCCTTGTTCTCTCTATAGTTTTGCTTGGCCTCCTCCTTGTTTGCCACGGGCATGACCACCACCACTCCCTACATCTCCTCCCTGCCATCACCACCACCTACAACCCAGGCCTTGACCATGGCCGAGCCCACCATGGTGACTAAACCCCTCAAAAATGCAACCTAAGCCTTAAAAACAATGTGTTGACCACTATTTGCTTCACCGCTTCATTTTCCACCACCACCACCACCTTAGGCTGCCACCACCACCTCTGACCAGACCACCACACACCCCTCCACCACCTGACTAGACCCATACTCCTCTGACCTGACCACACAAGCCCATGGCCGAACCACTTTAATGACAAAAACCCCACTACATTGCCTAAAGCTCTTCATATTCCTTTGTATAAACTTCCTCCCCATATTCCACTACCTAGGCCGTGCATACACATGACCAAACCTGAGCCAAACTTGTTCAAACCAGAGCCAAAACCATCCCTAGGCCATGACAAAAAAATATAGAAAGCAAGGCAAAAGATTTGGCATTCGTATCTCTTTTTATTTAAAAGTTATTCAATTTCAAGTGTATTGAAATTTATGGTTTGTTTTGATTTTTTGTTTGGGTTGTAACATAAGATCTATAGCATTGGATTTGCTCTCCACTCATGTCCGTAATCTTGTCATCGTGCTTTGATTTCCGTTATGTCATTGGTTTTGTTATCTCCAGCATTTTTAGAGGTGAGTTAATCTCACACGACTATTCATACTCATGCAATTGTGAAACAAAAACAACTGAATGTGTAGAATTAAAAATGATGTTATAATTGCCTGTGATTTATTTATATGATGTTAAACTTGTTTAATTACCTGTCATATCATCTGTTACTGTTATATATTGTATACTGTTCATTTTTATCAATTTATCACACTACAAGTTCCTTGTAGATTAGGTTCACTATGGGTTGAAATGATACATACCCGAACGGACTTTAGAATAGGGAAAGATCGTTATGGGCTGAAATGATAAGCCTGAGCGACTTTTAATTAATTTTATTTACTTGGGATTGCGGGTTTGAAATGATAAAACCCGGATTTTCTTTGTAAACTACGGATTGAAATGATATATTATCCGTATCACTTGACTTAGGCTAGAAAATATTATACAGACCCGTGGTTATTTTATATTATTTTTTTCTGAAGATTTTTAAGTATTTTTAAAAATACTTAAAATTATGACAAATTGACTTAAATTGAATTTTTAAAAGATTTATTAAGTTGGAAATGTTTTTTTCTGTGTTTTAAATGTAAAATAAATGGATAGAAAATGGTGATTTTAAAGTGTAACTTAAATTGGAAATTTGACCGATTTTTAAAAATGGAAATTTAAGTTAATTAAATTAAAAATGAAAATTTAGTTTTAAATGGAGATTTAAATTTAAGGGTTGAAATAAATTGTTAAAAATGAAACATGGGAATTGACACACTTGAATTTAATAAGTGAACTTTGGAAAAATTTGATTTTTATTTGTAAAATTTTTCTTTATAAAACCATAAGTTAAAGATATATAAATGAACATTTTAATGTAGAAAAATATGATTTTTATAAGTTTAAATGATTTAAATTTAAGTTTATTTGTGGCTGGAATTGTATTTAAAACTTGGAAATTCAATTTATAGCACTTCAGAAATGCTATCATTTCTGGAAATGAACTAATTCTGAACTAAGTAGAATCTGCAGCACTTGGTAAGTGCTGTGGTTGCATAAATGAACTAAAAGACTAAAATGAACTAAGGCTATGACAGCACTTGGTAAGTGCTATAATGACCGGACCAAAATTTAAAACTGAAACTAGTGAAAAGGATATTGTAGCACTTGTTAAGTGCTGCAGTAGGCTGAAATATGATTTTTGTATATAACTGAACTTTTACAGCAGTTTTAAAACGCTGTCTTTGCTGAATTGAAATAAAACCTTTAATTTGAACCCTGAACCATTACAGCAGTTCTGTGAATGCTGTCTTTTCTGAATTGAACTATTTTTCCTTTAAAACTGAACTGTTACAGCAGTTTATAAATGCTATCTTTGCTGAATTGAATTGTTTTCAGATATAACTTACCACAACACTTTTTAAATGCTGTAAATGCTGGAATTTTAATGTTTTAATGTTTCTAAGTGAATAAATGAACTCGGAAAAGGGTAAAATTTTGGGAATTGAATATTTGATTTAAAAGAATAATGACTATGTTTTTAAATGGTTTAATTGAAGTATTTGGACTTGGAATATAATCTGTTTTTAAATTTATAACCACGGGTTATAATAACGATTGGTTGTTAAAGAGACCGGGATCGGATATGGACATACTCTTTGTCGATACCGAAAACCACTTTGACAACTGTGTACGTGGTGGAGTTTCCAGAATGAAGTAGGATGGTGGCGACGATCCTAAGGTATATACGTGGACCCAACTCCCGTGAGTTGGCATAAGGTGGCTAAAACAGGAGCGATTGACGGACCAAGGAGGTAGCACCTCTGATCGGACACACTTCTTCGATACCATTTTATTACTTGTGATTGATTTGGTGCGCACCCTTGATTTGGGAGTGTTGTTCGAGGTGGGCGGTAGTGGCTACTATGCGTCACCACCAGTTCGGATGCGTAATTGGTATATCTACCCTGGCATTGCCTAGTTGTGCCGTGTCACCTACCATATCGAGCTTTACTACGAGTTGTGATTTCTCCCGTAGCCTGTGGAGTATCGAGGGTAGCCCCCATTTTTGGAGTACGCTAATACTGGATAGACTACTGGGACTATTACGTGTTAAGGTGGAAAATGTAAAGCCTTAATGCTATTTAAAAGTATGTTTATTTTATATTTAGACATTATTATAATAGCGAATATTACTATATAGTAGATAGTTTAACGGATCCTTAAAGAATGGGCGATCCCAAGCATTCTTTAAGTTACTTGCACTTTTATTACAGTTCACTTGAGTTGGTTTACATTGTATAAGTATGTATGTCCTGACTCGAGTGTTTGTGTTTTATTTACGCTCGAGTCAGGCTGAGTATTCACAGCTTTGGATTCACTTTTCTGGAGCTAGGAATCGCTGGAGATTCTGCTTATCTAGTTATCTACCTATTTCAGTTTCAGTTGTTCTATTTCAGCATTTGTATTAGAGACTTATGTATTTGGATTTCTATTGTACTTGTTTCAGAACTGTATTGGTTTTCAGGCTATGTATTTTGTATCTGTTTTGAGACTCTGTATTTTAGTGGCTTCATGTACCACTATTTATTTTATTTCCGCTGCGAGTTATTCTGATATTTCTGTGTCTGTGATTCTGTGAACGGTTTTATTTGCTCCAAATTTTATTACAATCTGTTATTTTATATTATTCAAGTCCGACATGTGGATTATTGTCGATTTGAATGGTCCAAAATAGTGGGTCGTTACATTTGGTATCAGAGCTTTGGTTTTAGGCAAACCTTAGCCTATGGAGCAAAAACTCATTAGAGATAGGGTAGAAATACCCTAGAATGAGTGAAATCAAACTCAGAATCATTTCTTTGTGAGTGAACGTATTTTCAAAGTATAAAATGATTTTAAAATGATTTTAAATGATTTTTCAAATGATTTTCAAAGATTATTTTGATATAAAATTTTCTTGTTTTAAAAGTAATTTTTTTTCTAAACTTCCTTCTTTTCGTATCTACCTTGTTAGAAATTTCTGTTATTAAGATATTCATCCAAGTAATTTTATCTTGTCTTATCTTATCTTAACTTTGTCTTCTCTATACCTTTGTTCTTAATATTTTCATGATGAATCGTGGAAATGCTAGAGGTAGGGGTCGTGGTACTGCTCCAGCTCCTCAACCTGTTGCACCTGTTAGATTTATTGTTCTCTGTAAGGAATTCTCTCAGCTCGGTGGTACTAAGTTTACCGGTTCAGAGAGCATTATCGAAGCCCAGCAATGGTTACGGAGTTTAGAGAGGATATTTATTGGTCTTGAGATTACTGATGCCCAGAAGCGTTAGTTAGCAGCTTGGCAGCTGCAGGAGTCAGCCTTAGATTGGTGGAAGTCTGTTACAGCTCACACTAACGAAGGTGATCTTTCGTGGGAGCAGTTTAGGTATCCTTTGTGTTATCTTGAATTTTTCCCCATTTTCTTTTCTTTTGAATCTATCTTAAGTTTTGTTTCAGTATCTTTATCCAGGGAGGCTTTTGTGGCAAAATGGATGCCCAAAGCCGGGAAATCTCAACATTATCGTGAATTCATGGATCTTAAGAAGGGTAGCATGTCTTTTTCTGAGTATGAGCGGAAGTTCAACGAACTTTCCAAGTTTGGTCCTGGTCTTATCGACACTCAGCTTAAGAAAAATGAGAAGTTCATAGCTGGAGCTCGCTCAGAGTTCTACGATCGTCTTATTTCACATGTTCATGGCACTTTTACTGAGCTTATGGATATGGCTATTCGTTATGAGAACCCTACTTCCAAGGGTCCTGCTGCTTCTGGTGCTCATGTATCTCAGTCTTCCTATGCAAATTCTAAGAAGAGAAAGCCCAATTTCCACCAGCAGAAGAAGAATTGGCTCAAGAATCCGGGCTTGGGATCTTCATCATCTTCTCCTTCTCAGAGGCACCCTATTGATTTATCTACCATTACCTGCTTCAAATGTGACCAGAAGGACACTATGCTAATAGTTTCCCTACTTCGGTTAGTACTGCTGTTCCTCCACCTCAGGCTACCAGGAACAATCTTTGTCATGTTTATCTTCAGCCAGGTCATTATAAGAATGACTGTCCTTTGTCTCAAAGGGGAAAGCCATCTGGTGTTTTTTCTATCACATCTGCTTCTTCACCTGCTACACCTGTTCCTGCTCCTAGTGATGATCAAGGTACTCTTTAGGGCACCTTTACTTTATTTCATCTTCTTGTTTGTGTTTTATTTTATACTGGAGCTTCGCATAGTTTTTTTTCTGATGATTTGTGTGATAAGTTTGAGCATCTCCTTTCTACTAAGTATGCTTATGTTCCTTTATGTGTTTCAAACCCTATTGGTGGTCCCACAAATCTTAATAAGATTTGTAGGCAAGTGAGACTCTTCTATTCTGGCCATAAATTTTCTGGTGATTTCTATGTTCTTGGTTTTGATGCTTTTGATTTGTTGCTTGGAGGTGATTGGCTTGATGGGCATGATGCTCGTATCTCTTGTAAATCCCGAATTGTTTCTCTTAAGGATGATCGGGGAAATTCTTTGGTTATTCAGGGTCGTATGCCTCATGATTATGCTGATGGCTTTATCTTTTCTCTGGATGCTTCTCCTGTTGATCTTCAGTCGACTCGTGTAGTCAAACTCTATCCCGATGTATTTGGTGAAGTTATTGCTCTACCTCCTAAGCGGGAAATTGATTTCCATATTGATCTTATTCCTGGAGCTCGACCTGTAGTTCTTCCCCCTAGAAGAATGGCACCACGCGAGAAGGTTGAGTTAGGGAAGCAAATTGAGGATCCGTCTTCCAAGGGTCTGATCAGACCTAGCTATTCTGAATGGGGAGCAGCGGTGGTTTTTGTCACCAAGTCCGATGGTTCTCTCCGGATATGTGTTGTTTATAGGGAGCTGAACAAGCTCACTATGAAGAATAGATATCCAATGCCTCGCATCAATGATATGTTTGATCAGCTTTACGGTGCTACTGTTTTCTCTCAGCTTGATCTTGCCACAGGTTTTCACCAGCTCAGAGTTGCTGAGGAAAGTATTCCCAAGACTGCTTTCCGTACTGAGAATGGAATCTTTGAATGGTTAGTCGTGCCTTTCAGTTTGACTAATGCTCCTGCTTTCTTTGTTGATTTGATGAATCGTGTTTTTCGTGATGTGCTTAATAAATTTGTTCTAGTCTTTGTTGATGATATCCTTGTTTTCTCTAAGTCCAAGGAAGAGCATGATTCACATTTGAAATCTATTCTTGAAACTCTTAGAAATCATCAGTTGAAGGCTAAATTTTCTAAATGCCATTTCTGGAAGGATGAAGTCCGATTACTCGAGCATATTGTTTCTGGTAATGTAGTTTCTGTTGATCCAGTCAAGATCGCTGCGATCAATGTAAGTCTTTCTTTCCTTCTCTTTCCTTGTTCATTCAATTTATTCTATTTTTCTTGTTGTCCTTATTTATCCCTATTCTGTACAGGATTGGGAAACTCCTAAGACTCCAACTGATATCCGTAGTTTTCTGGGCATTGCCGGTTATTACCGGAGATTCATTGAGAATTTTGCTCGGATTGCTGCACCTCTCACTGCTTTGACTCGGAAGAATGCTAAGTTTATTTAGAGTGATGAGTGTAAGGCTACATTCAGTGAGTTGAAGCATAAGCTTACTTCCGCACCAGTTCTTACCGTTCCAAATGGAAATGAGGGATTAACGGTATACACTGATGCTTGTCGAGAAGGTTTGGGAGCTGTTCTAATGCGGGATGGTAAGGTGATTGCTTATGCTAGTCATCAGTTGAAGACCCATGAAGTAAATTATGCTGCCCATGATTTAGAGTTGCTTGCTGTTGTTTTTGCTTTGAAGCTTTGGAGACATCATCTTTTGGGTACTAAGTTTGAGCTTTTCACAGATCAACAATCTTTGAGGTATATTTTCTCTCAGAAGGATTTGAACCAGAGACAAGTTAGGTTGTTAGAGTTCCTTGCTTCTTATGACCTCGACATCAACTATACCCCTGGGAAAGCTAATGTTGTGGCGGATGCTTTGAGTCGGAAGAAGGCTATGTTATGTCAGCTTGTTGTTTCTTCTCCTCTTGTGGATCGTATCATGGCTAAGCAGGATGAGGATCAGATGCTTAAATTGATTAAGGAGAATGTTCGAGGTAGAGTTGGAGGTAATAGTCTTGAAGGCAGTGGTGCTCAGATAGATGATAAAGGTGTGTTGAGGAATAATAATAGGATTTGTGTCCCGAATGTTGATGGTTTGAGACAGGAGTTACTTCGGGAGAATCATCGGTTCAGACTTTCTATTCATCCAGGTGTGACCAAGATGTATCAGGGTATGAAGAAGTTGTATTGGTGGAGAGGTATGAGGCGAGATATTTCCATTTTTGTTAATAGGTGTGCGACTTGTCAACAAGTCAAGGCTGATCATCAGAAGACCCCTGGTTTGTTGCAGCCTCTTGAGATTCCCAATTGGAAGTGGGAACAGGTTTCTATGGATTTCATTGATGGATTACCGAGGACTAGGAAGGGTAATGAGAGTATCTGGGTTATTGTGGATAGATTGACCAAATCAGCTCATTTCATTCCGGTCAAGTCTACCCGTTCTCCTTCTAGTTTGTCTGGGATTTACATGAGGGAGATTTTTCGTCTCCATGGTGTTCCTCTCAGTATTGTTTGTGATCGTGATCCTATCTTTACTAGTAGGTTTTGGAAAGCCTTTCAGGATTCTTTGGGTACTCGTCTGAATCTGAGCACTACTTACCATCCACAGACCGACGGTCAAACGGAAAGGGTGAATCAGATTCTAGAAGATCTTCTTCGTGCTTGTGTGCTTGATTATGGAGGATCTTGGGAAGATCATCTCCATCTTGTCGAATTCACCTATAACAATAGTTATCAGGTATAATTTCTATCTTCTATTTTTATCTTATCTTAATCTTTTATCTATCTCATTTCTATCTTTGAATTCAGGCCAGTATTAAGACGTCTCCGTTTTCTGCTCTTTACGGATGACCTTGTAGATCTCCTTCTTGCTGGATTGAATCCGGTAATCGTTTGGTTCTTGGTCCTGAGATGATTTTGGAGGCTTCTGAGAGAGTTGAGGAGATTAGGAGGAAGATGAGGATTGCTCAGGATAGGCAGAAGAAGTATGCTGATAGGCGTAGGCGGAGTTTAGAGTTTGTTGTTGGTGATTTGGTTTTCCTTAAGGTCTCCCCCTTAAGGAATGTTATTCGCTTTGGTCATAGAGGGAAGCTTTCTCCTAGATTTGTTGGTCCTTTCCGCATTGTGGAAAGAATTGGTTCTTTGGCTTATCGTTTGGATTTGCCCGAGAAGTTCTCTGGAGTGCATAATGTATTCCACGTTTCTCATCTTCGTCGCTATCTGCATGATCCATCCCTTATTGTTCAGCCTTCTGCTCTTGATAGTTTGGATATTGAGCCTAATCTGACTGTTGAGAGGAAGCCACTTCGTATTGTCGACAGAGGTACGAAGCAGCTAAGAAGGAAATCTGTTAGTCTGGTCAAAGTACAGTGGAGTACTAGTGATCGTGATTGTACTTGGGAGACGGAGGAGAGCATTCGTGCTTTGAATCCGGAATTGTTTATTCCAGGTACTATTTTGTTTTTCTATCTTGTTTTCCTTATTTTCTTTGTTTCCGTTCTTTTCGAGGACGAAAAGGTTTGAGTGGGGGAGAGTGTAACAACCCAATATTTTGGAAATTATTTTTAATTTGCATTTATTTCATTTTAAAATATTTTTATAGTGAAGTAGAAATTTTTCTATAATTAATGGTATTTTGTTGTAATTTTCATGTTCTGTTTCCTATTTTTAAACAATTTCTTCAATTCTTTTGCTGTTTTCTCTGAATTTAATTATTTATTTCACTTTGAAAATGTTTTAAAAATCATTTTATTTCAAATTTTGTTTTAGAATATTTTTAAAATGAAGTAAATAATTTTCCAAAGTCAATGGTGATTTATTTGTAATTTCTGGGCACTGTTTTCAATTTTTAAGTAATTTCTGTAATTCTTTTTCCATTTTCTTTAAAACAAATTATTTATTTTTATTTTATAATATTTTGTTTCAGTTGTTAGAGCTTATTTCTGAGTTTATTTTTGTTTTATTGGAATTAAAAAGAAAAAGAAATATGAAGAGTTTAAAATTGCTTAGAAACTGATGTCCTTTCACCTCCTTAAGTCTTTTCAATTGCCATAACCCCTCCTTTATACTTTGGCCATGACTTTTACTTTTGTTTTCACGTGAAAAACCTCATTTTTCATTTCATCATTCGACCACTTCAGATCTGAAGCAAAAGCTTTGGTAATGGCTCCTTTGTTTCTATACTTTTCTTCTTATTTTCATGTCATTTTGCCTTGTTCTCTCCATAGTTTTGTTTGGCCTCCTCCTTGTTTGCCACGGCCATGACCACCACCACTCCCTACATCTCCTCCCTGCCATCACCACCACCTACACCCCAGGCCTTGACCATGGCCGAGCCCACCATGGTGACTAAACCCCTCAAAAATGCAACCTAAGCCTTAAAAACAATGTGTTGACCACTATTTGCTTCACCACTCCATTTTCCACCACCACCACCATCTTAGGCCGCCACCACCACCTCTGACCATACCACCACACACCCCTCCACCACCTGACCAGACCCATACTCCTCTGACCTGACCACACAAGCCCATGGCCGAACCACTTTAATGACAAACACCCCACTACATTGCCTAAAACTCTTCATATTCCTTTGTATAAACTTCCTCCCCATATTCCACTACCTAGGCCGTGCATACACATGACCAAACCTGAGCCAAACTTGTTCAAACCAGAGCCAAAACCATCCCTAGGCCATGACAAAAAAATATAGAAAGCAAGGCAAAAGATTTGGCATTCGTATCTCTTTTTATTTAAAAGTTATTCAATTTCAAGTGTATTGAAATTTATGGTTTGTTTTGATTTTTTGTTTGGGTTATAACATAAGATCTATAGCATTGGATTTGCTCTCCACTCAAGTCCGTAATCTTTTCATCGTGCTTTGATTTCCGTTGTGTCATTGGTTTTGTTATCTCCAGCATTTTTAGAGGTGAGTTAATCTCACACGACTATTCATACTCATGCAATTGTGAAACGAAAACAACTGAATGTGTAGAATTAAAAATGATGTTATAATTGCCTGTGATTTATTTATATGATGTTAAACTTGTTTACTTACCTGTCATATCATCTGTTACTGTTATATATTGTATACTATTCATTTTTATTAGTTTATCACACTACAAGTTCCCTGTAGATTAGGTTCACTATGGGTTGAAATGATACATACCCGAACGGACTTTAGAATAGGGAAAGATCGTTATGGGCTGAAATGATAAGCCTGAGCGACTTTTAATTAATTTTATTTACTTGGGATTGCGGGTTTGAAATGATAAAACCCGGATTTTCTTTGTAAACTACGGATTGAAATGATATATTATCCGTATCACTTGACTTAGGCTAGAAAATATTATACAGACCCGTGGTTATTTTATATTATTTTTTTCTGAAGATTTTTAAGTATTTTTAAAAATACTTAAAATTATGACAAATTGACTTAAAATGAATTTTTAAAAGATTTATTAAAGTGGAAATGTTTTTTTTACTCTGTTTTAAATGTAAAATAAATGGATAGAAAATGGTGATTTTAAAGTGTAACTTAAATTGGAAATTTGACTGATTTTTAAAAATGGAAATTTAAGTTAATTAAATTAAAAATGAAAATTTAGTTTTAAATGGAGATTTAAATTTAAGGGTTGAAATAAATTGTTAAAAATGAAACATGGGAATTGACACACTTGAATTTAATAAGTGAACTTTGGAAAAATTTGATTTTTATTTGTAAAATTTTTCTTTATAAAACCATAAGTTAAAGATATATAAATGAACATTTTAATGTGGAAAAATATGATTTTTATAAGTTTAAATGATTTAAATTTAAGTTTATTTGTGGCTGGAATTGTATTTAAAACCTGGAAATTCAATTTATAGCACTTCAGAAATGCTATCATTTCTGGAAATGAACTAATTCTGAACAAAGTAGAATCTACAGCACTTGGTAAGTGCTGTGGTTGCATAAATGAACTAAAAGACTAAAATGAACTAAGGCTATGACAGCAATTGGTAAGTGCTATAGTGGGAGGAACTAAATTTAAAACTGAAACTAATGAAAAGGATATTGTAGCACTTGTTAAGTGCTGTAGTAGGCTGAAATATCATTTTTGTATATAACTAAACTTTTACAGCAGTTTTAAAATGCTGTCTTTGCTGAATTGAAATAAAACCTTTAATTTGAACCCTGAACCATTACAGCAGTTCTGTGAATGCGGTCTTTTCTGAATTGAACTATTTTTCCTTTAAAACTGAACTATTATAGCAGTTTATAAATGCTGTCTTTGCTGAATTGAACTGTTTTCAAATATAACTTACCGTAGCACTTTTTAAATGCTGTAAAAGCTGGAATTTTAATGTTTTAATGTTTTTAAGTGAATAAATGAACTCGGAAAAGGGTAAAATTTTGGGAATTGAATATTTGATTTAAAAGAATAATGACTATGTTTTTAAATGGTTTAATTGAAGTATTTGGACTTGGAATATAAACTGTTTTTAAATTTATAACCACGGGTTATAATAACGATTGGTTGTTAAAGAGACCGGGATCGGATATGGACATACTCTTTGTCGATACAGAAAACCACTTTGACAACTGTGTACGTGGTGGAGTTTCCAGAATGAAGTAGGATGGTGGCGACGATCCTAAGGTATATACGTGGACCCAACTCCCGTGAGTTGGCATAAGGTGGCTAAAACAGGAGCGATTGACGGACCAAGGAGGTAGCACCTCTGATCGGACACACTTCTTCGATACCATTTTATTACTTGTGATTGATTTGGTGCGCACCCTTGATTTGGGAGTGTTGTTCGAGGTGGGCGGTAGTGGCTACTATGCGTCACCACCAGTCCGGATGCGTAATTGGTATATCTACCCTGGCATTGCCTAGTTGTGCCGTGTCACCTACCATATCGAGCTTTACTACGAGTTGTGATTTCTCCCGTAGCCTGTGGAGTATCGAGGGTAGCCCCCATTTTTGGAGTACGCTAATACTGGATAGACTACTGGGACTATTACGTGTTAAGGTGGAAAATGTAAAGCCTTAATGCTATTTAAAAGTATGTTTATTTTATATTTAGACATTATTATAATAGCGAATATTACTATATAGTAGATAGTTTAACGGATCCTTAAAGAATGGGCGATCCCAAGCATTCTTTAAGTTACTTGCACTTTTATTACAGTTCACTTGAGTTGGTTTACATTGTATAAGTATGTATGTCCTGACTCGAGTGTTTGTGTTTTATTTACGCTCGGGTCAGGCTGAGTATTCACAGCTTTGGATTCACTTTTCTGGAGCTAGGAATCGCTGGAGATTCTGCTTATCTAGTTATCTACCTATTTCAGTTTCAGTTGTTCTATTTCAGCATTTGTATTAGAGACTTATGTATTTGGATTTCTATTGTACTTGTTTCAGAACTGTATTGGTTTTCAGGCTATGTATTTTGTATCTGTTTTGAGACTCTGTATTTTAGTGGCTTCATGTACCACTATTTATTTTATTTCCGCTGCGAGTTATTCTGATATTTCTGTGTCTGTGATTCTGTGAACGATTTTATTTGCTCCAAATTTTATTACAATCTGTTATTTTATATTATTCAAGTCCGACATGTGGATTATTGTCGATTTGAATGGTCCAAAATAGTGGGTCGTTACATTTGGTATCAGAGCTTTGGTTTTAGGCAAACCTTAGCCTATGGAGCAAAAACTCATTAGAGATAGGGTAGAAATACCCTAGAATGAGTGAAATCAAACTCAGAATCATTTCTTTGTGAGTGAACGTATTTTCAAAGTATAAAATGATTTTAAATGATTTTTCAAATGATTTTCAAAGATTATTTTGATATAAAATTTTCTTGTTTTAAAAGTAATTTTTTTTCTAAACTTCCTTCTTTTCGTATCTACCTTGTTAGAAATTTCTGTTATTAAGATATTCATCCAAGTAATTTTATCTTGTCTTATCTTATCTTAACTTTGTCTTCTCTATACCTTTGTCCTAAAATTCATTCTTGATATTTTCAGGATGAATCGTGGAAATGCTAGAGGTAGGGGTCGTGGTACTGCCCCAGCTCCTCAACCTATTGCACCTGTTAGATTTACTGTTCTCTGTAAGGAATTCTCTCATCTCGGTGGTACTAAGTTCACCGGTTCAGAGAGCATTATCAAAGCCCAGCAATGGTTACGGAGTTTAGAGAGGATATTTACTGGTCTTGAGATTACTGATGCCCAGAAGCGTCAGTTAGCAGCTTGGCAGCTGCAAGAGTCAGCCTTAGATTGGTGGAAGTCTGTTACAGCTCACACTAACGAAGGTGATCTTTCGTGGGAGCAGTTCATGTATCCTTTGTGTTATCTTGAATTTTTCCCCATTTTCTTTTCTTTTGAATCTATCTTAAGTTTTGATTCAGTATCTTTTTCCAAGGAGGCTTTTGTGGCAAAATGGATGCCCGAAGCTAGGAAATCTCAGCTTTATCGTGAATTCGTGGATCTTAAGCAGGGTACCATGTCTTTTTCTGAGTATGAGCGGAAGTTCAACGAACTTTCCAAGTTTGGTCCTGGTCTTATCGACACTCATCTCAAGAAAAATGAGAAGTTCATAGCTGGAGCTCGCCCAGAGTTCTACGATCGTCTTATTTCACATGTTCATGGCACTTTTACTGAGCTTATGGATATGGCTATTCGTTATGAGAACCCAACTTCCAAGGGTCCTGCTGCTTCTGGTGCTCATGTATCTCAGTCTTCCTATCCAAATTCTAAGAAGAGAAAGCCCAATTTCCACAAGCAGAAGAAGAATTGGCTCAAGAATCCGGGCTTGGGATCTTCATCATCTTCTCCTTCTCAGAGGCACACTATTGATTTATCTACCATTACCTGCTTCAAATGTGACCAGAAGGGACACTATGCTAATAGTTGCCCTACTTCGGTTAGTACTGCTGTTCCTCCACCCCAGGCTACCAGGAACAATCTTTGTCATGTTTGTCTTCAGCCAGATCATTTTAAGAATGACTGTCCTTTGTCTCAGAGGGGAAAGCCATCTCGTGTTTTTGCTATCACATCTGCTTCTTCACCTGTTGTACCTGCTCTTGCTCCTAGTGATGATCAAGGTACTCTTCAGGGCACCTTTACTTTATTTCATCTTCTTGTTTGTGTTTTATTTGATACTGGAGCGTCGCATAGTTTTATTTCTGATGATTTGTGTGATAAGTTTGAGCATCTCCTTTCTCCTAAGTATGCTTCTGTTCTTTTATGTGTTTCAAATCCTATTGGTGGTCCCGCAAATCTTAATAAGATTTGTAGGCAAGTGAGCCTCTTCTATTCTGGCCATAAATTTTCTGGTGATTTCTATGTTCTTGGTTTCGATGCTTTTGATTTGTTGCTTGGAGGTGATTGGCTTGATGGGCATGATGCCCGTATCTCTTGTAAATCCCGAATTGTTTCTCTTAAGGATGATCGGGGAAATTCTTTGGTTATTCAGTGTCTTATGCCTCATGATTATGCTGGTAGCTTTATCTTTTCTCTGGATGCTTCTCCTGTTGATCTTCAGTCGACTCGTGTAGTCAAACTCTATCCCGATGTATTTGGTGAAGTTACTGCTCTACCTCCTAAGCGGGAAATTGATTTCCGTATTGATCTTATTCCTGGAGCTCGACTTGTAGTTCTTCTCCCTAGAAGAATGGCACCCCGCGAGAAGGTTGAGTTAGGGAAGCAAATTGAGGATCTGTCTTCCAAGGGTCTGATCAGACCTAGCTATTCTGAATGGGGATCAGCGGTGGTTTTTGTCACCAAGTCCGATGGTTCTCTCCGGATATGTGTTGATTATAGGGAGCTGAACAAGCTCACTAGGAAAAACAGATATCCAATGCCTCGCATCAATGATATGTTTGATCAGCTTTACGGTGCTACTGTTTTCTCTCAGCTTGATCTTGCCATAGGTTTTCACCAGCTCAGAGTTGCTGAGGAAAGTATTCCCAAGACTGCTTTCCGTACTGAGAGTGGATTCTTTGAATGGTTAGTCATGCCTTTCGGTTTGACTAATGCTCCTACTTTCTTTGTTGATTTGATGAATCATGTTTTTCGTGATGTGCTTAATAAATTTGTTCTAGTCTTTGTTGATGATATCCTTGTTTTCTCTAAGTCCAAGGAAGAGCATGATTCACATTTGAAATTTGTTCTTGAAACTCTTAGAAATCATCAGTTGAAGGCTAAATTTTCTAAATGCCATTTCAGGAAAGATGAAGTCCGATTCCTCGGGCATATTGTTTCTGGTAATGGAGTTTATGTTGATCCAGTCAAGATTGCTGCGATCAATGTAAGTCTTTCTTTCCTTCTCTTTCCTTGTTCATTCAATTTATTCTATATTTCTTGTTGTCCTTATTTATCCCTATTCTGTACAGGATTGGGAAACTCCTAAGACTCCAACTAATATCCGTAGTTTTCTGGGCCTTGCCGGTTATTACCGGAGATTCATTGAGAATTTTGCTCGGATTGTTGCACCTCTCACTGCTTTGACTCGGAAGAATGCTAAGTTTATTTGGAGTGATGAGTGTAAGGCTACATTCAGTGAGTTGAAGCATAAGCTTACTTCCGCACCAGTTCTTACCGTTCCAAATGGAAATGAGGGATTAACGGTATACACTGATGCTTGTCGAGAAGGTTTGGGAGCTGTTCTGATGCAGGATGGTAAGGTGATTGCTTATGTTAGTCGTCAGTTGAAGACCCATGAAGTAAATTATGCTGCCCATGATTTAGAGTTGCTTGAGGTTGTTTTTGCTTTGAAGCTTTGGAGACATCATCTTTTGGGTACTAAGTTTGAGCTTTTCACAGATCATCAGTCTTTGAGGTATATTTTCTCTCAGAAGGATTTGAACCAGAGACAAGTTAGGTTGTTAGAGTTCCTTGCTTCTTATGACCTCGACATCAACTATAGCCCTGGGAAAGCTAATGTTGTGGCGGATGCTTTGAGTCGGAAGAAGGCTATGTTATGTCAGCTTGTTGTTTCTTCTCCTCTTGTGGATCGTATCATGGCTAAGCAGGATGAGGATCGGATGCTTAGATTGATTAAGGAGAATGTTCGAGGTAGAGTTGGAGGTAATAGTCTTGAAGGCAGTGGTGCTCAGATAGATGATAAAGGTGTGTTGAGGAATAATAATAGGATTTGTGTCCCGAATGTTGATGGTTTGAGACAGGAGTTACTTCGGGAGAATCATCGGTCCAGACTTTCTATTCATCCAGGTGTGACCAAGATGTATCAGGATATGAAGAAGTTGTATTGGTGGAGAGGTATGAGGCGAGATATTTCCATTTTTGTTAATAGGTGTGCGACTTGTCAGCAAGTCAAGGTAGATCATCAGAAGACCCCTGGTTTGTTGCAGCCTCTTGAGATTCCCAATTGGAAGTGGGAACAAGTTTCTATGGATTTCATTGATGGATTACCGAGGACTAGGAAGGGTAATGAGAGTATCTGGGTTATTGTGGATAGATTGACCAAATCAGCTTATTTCATTCCGGTCAAGTCTACTAGTTCTGCTTCTAGTTTGTTTGAGATTTACATGAGGGAGATTGTTCGTCTCCGTGGTGTTCCTCTCAGTATTGTTTGTGATCGTGATCCTATCTTTACTAGTAGGTTTTGAAAAGCTATTCAGGATTCTTTGGGTACTCGTCCGAATCTGAGCACTGCTTACCATCCACAGACCGACGGTCAAACGGAAAGGGTGAATCAGATTCTAGAAGATCTTCTTCGTGCTTGTGTGCTTGATTATGGAGGATCATGGGAAGATCATCTCCATCTTGTCGAATTCACCTATAACAATAGTTATCAGGTATAATTTCTATCTTCTGTTTTAATCTTATCTTAATCTTTTATCTATCTCATTTCTATCTTTGAATTCAGGCTAGTATTAAGACGTCTCCGTTTTCTGCTCTTTACGGACGACCTTGTAGATCTCCTTCTTGCTGGATTGAATCCGGTAATCGTTTGGTTCTTGGTCCTGAGATGATTTTGGAGGCTTCTGAGAGAGTTGAGGAGATCAGGAGGAAGATGAGGATTGCTCAGGATAGGCAGAAGAAGTATGCTGATAGGCGTAGGCGGAGTTTAGAGTTTGTTGTTGGTGATTTGGTTTTCCTTAAGGCCTCTCCCTTAAGGAATGTTATTCGCTTTGGTCGTAGAGGGAAGCTTTCTCCTAGATTTGTTGGTCCTTTCCGCATTGTGGAAAGAATTGGTTCTTTGGCTTATCGTTTGGATTTGCCCGAGAAGTTCTCTGGAGTGCATAATGTATTCCACGTTTCTCATCTTCGTCGCTATCTGCATGATCCATCCCTTATTGTTCAGCCTTCTACTCTTGATAGTTTGGATATTGAGCCTAATCTGACTGTTGAGAGGAAGCCACTTCGTATTGTCGAAAGAGGTACGAAGCAGCTAAGAAGGAAATCTGTTAGTCTGGTCAAAGTACAGTGGAGTACTGATGATCATGATTTTACTTGGGAGACGGAGGAGAGCATTCGTGCTTCGAATTCGGAATTGTTTATTCCAAGTACTATTTTGTTTTTCTATCTTGTTTTCCTTATTTTCTTTGTTTCCGTTCTTTTCGAGGATGAAAACGTTTGAGTGGAGGAGAGTGTAACAACCCAATATTTTGGAAATTATTTTTAATTTGAATTTATATCATTTTAAAATATTTTTATAGTTAAGTAGAAATTTTTCTAGAATTAATGGTATTTTGTTGTAATTTTCATGTTCTGTTTCCTATTTTTAAACAATTTCTTCAATTCTTTTGCTATTTTCTCTGAATTTAATTATTTATTTCACTTTGAAAATGTTTGAAAAATCATTTTATTTCAAATTTTGTTTTAGAATACTTTTAAAATGAAGTAAATAATTTTCCAAAGTCAATGGTGATTTATTTGTAATTTATGGGCACTGTTTTTAATTTTTAAGTAATTTCTGTAATTCTTTTTCCATTTTCTTTAAAACAAATTATTTATTTTTATTTTATAATATTTTGTTTCAGTTGTTAGCGCTTATTTATGAGTTTATTTTTGTTTTATTGGAATTAAAAAGAAAAAGAAATATGAAGAGTTTAAAATTGCTTAGAAACTGATGTCCTTTCACCTCCTTAAGTCTTTTCAATTGCCATAACCCCTCCTTTATGCTTTGGCCATGACTTTTACTTTTGTTTTCACGTGAAAAACCTCATTTTTCATTTCATCATTCGACCACTTCAGATCTGAAGCAAAAGCTTTGGTAATGGCTCCTTTGTTTCTATACTTTTCTTCTTATTTTCATGTCATTTTGCCTTGTTCTCTCCATAGTTTTGCTTGGCCTCCTCCTTGTTTGCCATGGCCATGACCACCACCACTCCCTACATCTCCTCCCTTCCATCACCACCACCTACACCCCAGGCCTTGACCATGGCCGAGCCCATCATGGTGACTAAACCCCTCAAAAATGCAACCTAAGCTTTAAAAACAATGTGTTGACCACTATTTACTTCACCACTCCATTTTCCACCACCACCACCACCTTAGGCCGCCACCACCACCTCTGACCAGACCACCACACACCCCTCCACAACCTAACCAGACCCATACTCCTCTGACCTAACCACACAAGCCCATGGCTAAACCACTTTAATGACAGAAACCCCACTACATTGCCTAAAACTCTTCATATTCCTTTGTATAAACTTCCTCCCCATATTCCACTACCTAGGCCGTGCATACACATGACCAAACCTGAGCCAAACTTGTTCAACCCAAAGCCAAAACCATCCCTAGGCCATGACAAAAAAATATAGAAAGCAAGGCAAAAGATTTGGCATTCGTATCTCTTTTTATTTAAAAGTTATTCAATTTCAAGTGTATTGAAATTTATGGTTTGTTTTGATTTTTTGTTTGGGTTGTAACACAAGATCTATAACATTGGATTTGCTCTCCACTCAAGTCCGTAATCTTGTCATCGTGCTTTGATTTCCGTTGTGTCATTGGTTTTGTTATCTCCAGCATTTTTAGAGGTGAGTTAATCTCACACGACTATTCATACTCATGCAATTGTGAAACGACAACAACTGAATGTGTAGAATTAAAAATGATGTTATAATTGCCTGTGATTTATTTATATGATGTTAAACTTGTTTAATTACCTGTCATATCATCTGTTATTGTTATATATTGTACACTATTCATTTTTATCAGTTTATCACAGTACAAGTTCCATGTAGATTAGGTTCACTATGGGTTGAAATGATACATACCTGAACGGACTTTAGAATAGGGAAAGATCGTTATGGGCTGAAATGATAAGCTTGAGCGACTTTTAATTAATTTTATTTACTTGAGATTGCGGGTTTGAAATGATAAAACCCGGATTTTCTTTGTAAACTACGGATTGAAATGATATATTATCTGTATCATTTGACTTAGGCTAGAAAATATTATACAGACCCGTGGTTATTTTATATTATTTTTTTCTGAAGATTTTTAAGTATTTTTTAAAATGTAAAAATATGACAAATTGATTTAAATTGAATTTTTAAAAGATTTATTAAAGTGGAAATGCTTTTTTTTCTGTGTTTTAAATGTAAAATAAATGGATAGAAAATGGTAATTTTAAAGTGTAACTTAAATTGGAAATTTGACTGATTTTTAAAAATGAAAATTTAAGTTAATTAAATTAAAAATGAAAATTTAGTTTTAAATGGAGATTTAAATTTAAGGGTTGAAATAAATTGTTAAAAATGAAAAATGGGAATTGACACACTTGAATTTAATAAGTGAACTTTGGAAAAATTTGATTTTTATTTGTAAAATTTTTCTTTATAAAACCATAAGTTAAAGATATATAAATGAACATTTTAATGTGGAAAAATATGATTTTCATAAGTTTAAATGATTTAAATTTAAGTTTATTTGTGGCTGGAATTCTATTTAAAACCTGGAAATTCAATTTATAGCACTTCAGAAATGCTATCATTTCTGG
This sequence comes from Allium fistulosum, assembly GCA_030737815.1. Lineage (NCBI taxonomy): Eukaryota > Viridiplantae > Streptophyta > Magnoliopsida > Asparagales > Amaryllidaceae > Allium > Allium fistulosum. Next base: position 1,228,500,775 of record CM060904.1, read on the forward strand.
AAATGAACTAATTCTGAACTAAGTAGAATCTGCAGCACTTGGTAAGTGCTGTGGTTGCATAAATGAACTAAAAGACTAAAATGAACTAAGGCTATGACAGCACTTGGTAAGTGCTATAGTGGCAGGAACAAAATTTAAAACTGAAACTAATGAATAGGATATTGTAGCACTTGTTAAGTGCTGCAGTAGGCTGAAATATGATTTTTGTATATAACTGAACTTTTACAGCAGTTTTAAAACGCTGTCTTTGCTGAATTGAAATAAAACCTTTAATTTGAACCCTGAACCATTACAGCAGTTCTGTGAATGCTGTCTTTTCTGAATTGAACTATTTTTCCTTTAAAACTGAACTGTTATAGCAGTTTATAAATGCTATCTTTGCTGAATTGAATTGTTTTCAAATATAACTTACCGCAGCACTTTTTAAATGCTGTAAAAGCTGGAATTTTAATGTTTTAATGTTTTTAAGTGAATAAATGAACTCAAAAAAGGGTAAAATTTTGGGAATTGAATATTTGATTTAAAAGAATAATGACTATGTTTTTAAATGGTTTAATTGAATTATTTGGACTTGGAATATAAACTGTTTTTAAATTTATAACCATGGGTTATAATAACGATTGGTTGTTAAAGAGACCGGGATCGAATATGGACATACTCTCTGTCGATACCGAAAACCACTTTGACAACTGTGTACGCGGTGGAGTTTCCAGAATGAAGTAGGATGGTGGCGACGATCCTAAGGTATATACGTGGACCCAACTCCCGTGAGTTGGCATAAGGTGGCTAAAACATGAGCGATTGACGGACCAAGGAGGTAGCACCTCTGATCGGACACACTTCTTCGCTACCATTCTATTACTTGTGATTGATTTGGTGCTTACCCTTGATTTGGGAGTATTGTTCGAGGTGGGCGGTAGTGGCTGCTATGCGTCACCACCAGTCCGGATGCGTAATTGGTATATCTACCCTGGCATTGCCTAGTTGTGCCGTGTCACCTACCATATCGAGCTTTACTACGAGTTGTGATTTCTCCCGTAGCCTGTGGAGTATCGAGGGTAGCCCCCATTTTGGGAGTACGCTAATACTGGATAGACTACTGGGACTATTACGTGTTAAGGTGGAAAATGTAAAGCCTTAATGCTATTTAAAATTATGTTTATTTTATATTTAGACATTATTATAATAGTGAATATTACCACATAGTAGATAGTTTAACGGATCCTTAAAGAATGGGCGATCCCAAGCATTCTTTAAGTTACTTGCACTTTTATTACAGTTCACTTGAGTTTGTTTACACTGTATAAGTATGTATGTCCTGACTCGAGTGTTTGTGTTTTATTTACGCTCGGGTCAGCGTGAGTATTCACAGCTTTGGATTCACTTTTCTGGAGCTAGGAATCGCTGGAGATTCTGCTTATCTAGTTATCTACCTATTTCAGTTTCAGTTGTTCTATTTCAGCATTTGTATTAGAGACTTATGAAATTAATTGGATTTCTATTGTACTTGTTTTAGAACTGTATTGGTTTTTAGACTATGTATTTTGTATCTGTTTTGAGACTCTGTATTTTAGTGGCTTCATGAACCACTATTTATTTTATTTCCACTGCGAGTTATTCTGATATTTCTGTGTCTGTGATTCTGTGAATGATTTTATTTGCTCCAAATTTTATTTCAATATGTTATTTTGTATTATTCAAGTCCGACATGTGTGGATTATTGTCGATTTGAATGGTCCAAAATAGTGGGTCGTTACATTTTTCCGAGTCAAGGTAGTGAGTGGGAGAACCACCTTCGAAAAATCTCTAATAAAACGGCAGTAATAATCATCCAATCGGAGAAAACTCCTAATCTCGGCAACACTCTTCAGTTTCTTCCAATTATGGATTGCTTCAATCTTTGAGGGATCAACTGAAATACCATCACCAGAAACCACATGCCTTAAAAATTTCACTTGCTGCTGTAAAAAATGACATTTTGAAAATTTCGCTTCAATTCATTCTTTCCCAGTGTCTCTGAAACAATTCTGAGGTGTTCAACATGCTCCTCCTCAGATTTGGAATATACAAGAATATCATTGATAAATACTAGCACGAACTTATCGAGATACTCTCGAAAGACTCGATTCATCAGGTCAACGAAATATGCGGGCGCATTCGTTAACCCAAAAGGCATCATGAGCCATTCTTAAGAACCATAACAAGTACAAAACGCTGTAAGAGAAATGATATCCTCTGCCACTCTAAGCTGATGAAAACCGGTAGCTAGGTCAAGCTGAGAAAAGACCTTAGCACTGCATAATTGATCTAACATATCGTCAATCCTTGGTAGTGGATGATGATTTTTAATGGTAAGCTCATTCAGTTTCTGATAATCAATGCAAAGACGAAGAGTACCATCTGCCTTTTCCACAAATACCATGGCGGTACCCCATGGAGAACTACTAGACTGAATTAACTGCTTTGATTCTAGCTCAGTCAACTGCTTAATAAACTCTTCATCTCCTTAGCTGACATTCTAGTAGGAGGACGACTAAAAGGTCAAGCTCCTAGAAAAAGGTCAATCCTGAACTCGATAGCCCTCTTGGGTGGCAATCCCAAGATAGGCTCAAAGATATCAGGAAAAGCAGAAATGACCAGAATCTGATAAATCTCTTCTCTTTACAGAAGAGTCTAAGGCATATAAAGAAACAGATGAATCTAGAATAGCTTCATTGAGAGCTACAGTGACTCGCTCTCTAGATAGAGGATGTTGCAAAATAATAGTCCGCTCAAGGCATGAAATATGAGCCTCATAAAAAGATAACCAATCCATCCCCAATATCATACCAAAACCCAAGAACTGAATAACATGAAGATCAGCAAAGAAAGATATACCATTCAAAACAATCTCCACATGCTCGCAAAGTAAACTGAGAGTTGTGGATCCCCCGATAGGATTCGCAATCCTCAAAGAAGTAATAAGACAAACAGAATCCAATGAAGTAGAATCTACGAGATCTTTCGATACAAACGAATGTGAAGCGCCAGTATAAAAATGAACCCATATTTGTAAACCTCTAAATAAAATAATACTCTCAAGAACAGAATAAGATATACTTCGCTGCTGCTTCTGCTGTTGATGCGCTGAACCACCTGCTAAACCAACTGCATTAACCTGACCTTGGTTCTTCTAAGCTGCTAGCTTAAAACAAGATGAAAAAGTGTGCCTTGGCTTTCTACAATAACGACAAACCATACCAGAAGGTGTAGAAGGTGCAAAAGGTGTCCGACGAGGTTTGGTACAATCTTTGGAAAAATGACCCTGCTCTCCACAGTTATAGCATGCACCGGGAGGGAAACGAGAACCAGTACCACCGCTCTTACCTTTCTTACCTAAAACCTCTTCTTGTCCTTATTCCAAGGCTGCTTCCTTTTCTGAGAAGAACTTGTCTGAGTCTGAGTAGTCTTTTCTCCATCATTATCCTTCTTTTCCTCCTCGAAACAAAGAGCTGAATCAACAACAGACTTGAAAGATACATCCAATTGAAGCAATAAAGCCTTCCTCAATGGCTTCTTCAATCCATAAATAAACTTCCGATTTTTCTTCCTCGGAGTACTGATGAATTCAAGGCCATACTTGGATAATTGCTCAAAAGATGCAACATACTCCGATACAGACATCTGCCCCTGGCTGAGCTCGATGAATCTCCTAGCCATAGCTTCTTGCTCAACCGGTGGAAGAAACTTCAGCTCAAATCGCTGTTTGAATAGAGCCCATGAAAGCTGTTCCTCTGGAATATTTGCTTCTAATAAATCATACCAGTCCAAGGCTCTCTCATGCAACTGACTGGCTACTACCCAAACCTTTTGAGCATCTAAAAGGTCCATGTGAGTAAAAGTACGCTCGCATGTCTTCAACTAAGCCTGAACCTCTCCAATCTGTACCCAGAAAAATTTACCACCCAAGCGTCTGAAATCACTACAAAGACGAGCAAAGTCGGAACGAGATGGATGAGCAACTATAGCCTGAGCCTGAGCAGTCCGAACCATCTCTACTATCTGCTCAGGAGTCAAAACCACTCCTCTTATACTAGGACCACTAGCTGATCTTGTAGCAGCTCTAGGAGGTCTACCACTAGCCATAGCTCAAACTGTGCATTTAAATTTCGGATTAGTAACTTATTCCAATATTATATACAGTATTCATATTTAAACAAAATTTGAAAATATGACCCAATATTACCTAGCAATCATTTTTATATTCCAATCCTTAATAGTTAATTAATTTACAAACTACAACACTTAAAGGACGAGACTTCTAGATCGTCTAGGTCTAAGATCTGAACTCTATATTAATTTATATTCTATAATGTTCTGAATGCTACTTTTATATCAAGCTGTGATGACCCCATCGTTATACCCATAATTAAAGAATATTACATGTAACATCATCTAATAATATGCAGAATACGGCTATGTAGGGTCGATCAAATGTGAATTTATCTTTATAATAACACTGACATGTCTTTATTACCTTTTTGAGGATCTGAACTGAAATTTTTGACGTATACAGTATTAATACAAAGTAATAAACACATTGATTTTAAAATATTCAGAACAGTATATAATATCAAAATTAACAATAGAGTTATATAGATCACAACAGAATAATAATATACATCATAAAGTATGAGTTTACAAATTATCAGTACTAGGCTGATAATATATACATCATCCAAAATATAGTGTTAACACACTGACTACAAAACAATATATCTGACATGTCACCATAAATGTCACTATATAAATGAAAGAGTAAACTTAAATATCAAAATGTCTACTCTAAAGCTAGCAATAGGTCCACATTTAGTGACTCCCGGTACCTATAGAGGCTCGGCCTGACCCGAGTATTAAAATAATAAACGGGTCACTATATCTATATAAAAGGATGAGATACCGATGATATAAGTATATGACTAACAACAATAAGATAAGTCATAGTATAAAAATGCCTTAAATTAATCATCAGAAAAAGGCATATCAACAAAATCACCATAGCATAAATACATATCAAGTCTCAATAGACTATCATCTCAAAATATGGTGATAACCAATTCAAAAGTCCTCAGAGCCATAAAGGATACAAATATCCATACTAAAAATCACCGAAGAATAAATCATCAATAATAAAGTAATAATGGTAGTCATCTATTAGTTTAATACAGTGACACACAATCTACCGAAAGATACCCGCTACATAGAAATGAAGCCTATCGAAAGAGACTATAGATTAGGAACACCGCTCAAAGAAAAGAGTAGCCGTGTACCTAATCTGTCCTATGAATATTTACCTACCGAAAGAGGTAAACATAGTCTAACTGTATAAAGCAAAAATAAACTGATAGGTTGTAGTATTTACAGACTACGATGCATGTGAAAATCTGCCTTCCGAAAGAGACAACCGTATTTAAACTAATAGAAATTCAAATTAAATTCAAATGATAATTTAAATTACCAAACAACAATCAATAAAATTCTTATCACATCATAAATTTAATACAACTAACATAAGAAGGTTTAGAATGGCGTGAGTGGGTTAAATCACTCACCTTTGATTTATACCCGTTTTAAAATCCAATAAAAGCCCAAAAACCTAATAGTCTCCAAAACCAACAAATCAGCCCCATGTTGTCTGGAATTTCGATACGATCCCAAAGGAAGAAACCGCGTCCAAATCTGAGCTCGTATGAAAAAGTTATCGACGTTAGAACATTTGAATTTAAATTTTAAATTAAAATAATCAAAGGGTAAAATTGTAACGATCCAAAAAATTAAATGGTTTTATAACGTAATAAATTGAATTTTTGTGAAATTTAAAACAATAAAATTTGATAATGAAAATTTGATATTTGAAATACGTCTATTTTAACATAGCAACTAGGAAAATTTGATTGGAAAATATGAAGGTTTATTCTATTGTGTAATTTTCAAATTCAATTTAAATCAGTTAAAATTGATGTAAATAAAATATTATTGAAATCTGAATAATTTTATATAATAAAAATGTAAATTATTTTCTAAGTGAGACGTCATAATTCGTTTCATCAATTTTAAATTTCTCTAGCCCTGTTTATCATATTTTTGACGAATTTGCAGTAGTTTGGCACTGAAATTCGACTTTTGATAGGATGGTCGTATCGCTGATATCTGTGTACCATTTTGTTCGTTTAGTCATGCTGATCGCTGCAGTATATTCATTTTTGTAATTCGGCGTTCGGTACGCGGTGAAATCCAACAGGTAGTTGTATCGGTACCCATTTTGGGTTATAGAACGTTCTGTGACCTTTCAATTTTCAGCTGTTTGAAAACCAACGGTCATTTGCTGTTATCATTTCATAAATTATCGTGCTACTTTCACTGTTCCCATCAATTCACTTTTTGACTTTCTCTATTCCTAGTTTCAAAATATAACTGCTATATTCATTGATATCGGTGCGTTTCTTTTCTCTGCCTTCTCTTCTCTTGAAATAATTATATATTTTTACTCATATTTCTTTTAATTGCCTGAGAAGCTATCCATCTTCGTTTACATTAATTGGAACCTGCTCCTCATATATTATTTTGTTTTGAGCAAGAAAACTATTCACTATTCGTTTGGTTTGCTCGATCGAAACCGTGCCAAACCCTCGCCAACTCGCGCCCTTCCAAACCGAGCGCCCTCCATCACTGCCAACCACCGCCAGAGACCCGCGCCCACCATCTCTATGACCACCAGCTCCAGATCAGATGAACCAACCCCACGTGGCCACCTACCCTGAACCACCACTTTCCACATCATCACACATAGCTTCCTTCGGCCTTCGCCACTCCGGTGACCCAAGCGCCAAACTCCACCACAACCGAACGCAAACTGCTCTGATCACCTCTCCTATTGCAGCCCGCCTCACCTTCTTCTCTCCACTTCCGACCCCGTAGTCGCTCACCAACTCCGCCTGCTCCCACACAGAGCCTCCGCCTCACCTGGCCTTGAGCACATGCCTCCTTCGGCCTTCAACCCACCCAGCCGTGCCTCTTCCCACCTTCGGCCAGCGTTCGCCTCAGCCTTCAACCATTTTTTTATGTAAGTATGATTCCTTTGTCATATATATATTGCTATTCTATATTGCTATTATATATATTCATGTTCTATATATTCATGCCACGTCCCTTCCAGCCTTCGCCTCTTCCTTTTTTATATATATATCGTTGTTCTATATATATGTATAATATATATATGAAGAGTATATTTTTAATATGTTCAATATAGCAGCTATATATATATTATACTCTGTCTAATATTTTTTACATCAAGTGATATTTATACTCTGTCCACGTATTTATATATATACAAGTAAGTTTATGTATATATATTTCTTCCAAACTTTGTTGTTGTTTCCTGTTTGTATACAATATTAATATAAGTTTATATATATGTTATACTAATATTGAAAAAATTATATATATTAGTCTATATAAAATCTGTTTGGTTTTAGCGTATATTTTATAATAGTTATATATAGAGTCTACTATGTTTATGTAGGCTGTTATAACCTGTCATTTTTATATACGTAAGTATTATACAGTTATATATTAGATGTATTACATTTTATAAGTTATCTATTTGATCTGGGTTATATATATACGTTATATGAGTTATTTAATCTATTTATAAGTCTATATATGATTGTAGGTATATATATAAGCCCGCATGTTATATATATTGGGTTTTAGTATTTGATTCCTTTTATAAAATTTACAAATATATTGATCTCAATACATATGTTTTAATGAATATTGATTATAATGTATAGAGATTTTGATTTTAAAAGAAATGTGTTTTAAATTAAATACTGATTTTAATTTATATGTATATGTATAAGGATTTAATTTAATATGTGTTTTAAGTTAAACAATGATTTTGAAATATATATATATATATTTAATCGAATATGTGTTTAAATTTAAATTATGATTTTATATATATAGTTTTTATATATAAGTTGGCCTATATAATTGATCTTCTTCAAATCCAGTGCATTGTGCTTTTCTTTAGTTTCACCACTGTCCAGAATTGGTCGTAGCAACCTCTAGCTCATCTTTACTTATCCGTGTCCGTAAATCTCATTCTCGTATTTCTCTAGCCTCGGAAGGTGAGCAATCACTCACGATTAACATTCTTATAGTTAGTAAATTTGATTTCACTTGAAACGACAATTGAAATATGCTGTTAAATTTAAACTGTTAGTTATTTAATTTTTAAATATGATATGCCATTATCTGCAATTGTTCACCTGTGATATATGACACCATATCCTATTGTATATTTTATTTATTACTGATGATATATGCCTGTTGTTGATATGTTATATTATTATCATATTTGTTCTCACTCTACAAGTTCCCTGTTAATTCAGAAATCCTTATGGGTAGAAATGATACATACCCGAACGATATTATAGAATAGGGGAAAATCATTATGGGTTGAAATGATAAACCCAAGCGATTTTCATTGATTTTGAATTTATGGGATTGCGGGTTGAAATGATATATACCCGTAGATATTTAAATTACGGATTGAAATGATAAATATCCGTATCACTTGACCGTAGGATAGAAAATTATATACGGACACCGTTGGTCTATATTTTGAAAATGATTTCCAAAGTTTTGAAAGGAAGTATATGGGTTTAATAAATATTGATTTTTAAAACATAATATGTATAAAGGTTATTTTATATATGTTTAAATTTTAGATTTTTTAAAATTATATGTTTTGAAAATTTTAAATTTATAAGTTAGTTTTGAAATAATTTTTTTTGATTTTACTTATAATTTTATTATTTTAAAATATATAAAAATAGATTTAATATAAAATAAATTTAATAATAAGATTTAATTTAATAAAATATGTTTAAGTAATTATTTAAATTTATATTAATATTTTAAAACTAGAAATTTTTATAACTTTAATAATAAAGGTTGGGAAGATAATTAATGTTGACTGGGAATTTAAATTAGTGAAAAATTGAATTTAAATAAGAATTTATTTGAACTTATTGATCTTGAGATTTTGGAAGATATGATTTATAATGTGATTTGATAAAAAGGTGACTAAACGAATATTCTCAATTTTATATAAATTATGATTGACTATTTAATATTGATTTAAATATATAAATTAGGATTTAAATAAATTGTAATTAAAATGGTTAAGTGAATACTTTCCAATTTGAATAAAATTAAAGTTAAATGTTGAAATATAAATGAAATTTATATTGTAGATGTTTGAATATTTAAACTTGAATCTTATTGGAATTGAAATGATAGTTCAAACTTGGAATTGAAATCGATATAAATTGAAATGGTTTATTGAGAATTTGAATTTAATCTTTGACCTTTAAATTTAAATGGTTAAACTAGACTTGATTAAAATTGAATTTTTGAATTTAAGTTGATTTGAATCGATTTGCGAAATTGGAGGAGACTATTTTTATTATATAAAGTATTTTTAATATATAAACTATTTTAATTTATAACTATTTTAATATATATACTATTTTCAATATTTAAACTGTTTAAGTCGAAAGTGTTATGATTTCCAAAGTGTTATGATTTCAAAGGTGTTATGATTTCCAAAGGGTTATGATTTCAAAAGTGTTATGATTTCCAAAATGTTATGATTTCAAAAGTGTTATGATTTCAAAAGTGTTATGATTTTGAAAGTGTTACGATTTTGGAAATGAATATTATTTAAAGGGAATAATGATATCGAATTGATATGGTTTTGAAATGAATATGATATTTTGATATGAAGTATGAACTATTTGAAATGAAATGACCACGGTGTGAAATAAGCGTTTGGTTGTTAAAGAGACCGAGATCGGATATTGTCATACTCTCTGCCAATATCGAAAACCACTTTAACAACTATGTACGTGGTGGAGATTCCAGAATGAAGTAGGATGGTTTGGTGATGATTCTATATGGTATTTACATAGCCCTGACTCCCGTGAGTCAGCTTGATGTGGCTAAAACAGGAGCCATGTCGGGCCAAGTGAGGTCATTCCTCCTATCATACACATTTCTTCGATACCATTCTATTACTTTGTGATTTGATTGGGTGCACCTTTGATTTGGGAGTGTGTCACGAGGTGGGCGGTAGTAGCTGCTATGCATTACCACCAGTCCGGATACGCAAATGGTATATCTACCCTGGCATTGCCTCGAGTGCCTTGTCGCATGCCCTATCGCGCCTTCTACGAGTTTGTTTTGTACCGTACCTATGTGGTTTCCTCTGTGTAAACGACCGGTTTGGTGAAGCGTACGGCATTGTATAGACTACGGGAATATATAAAATGTGTTAAGGGGTATATGGGTAACACCTTAATGCTATTTTAATACTTTTACTTTACTATAGACATATTATAATAGGGTATATTACTACATAGTAGACGGTTCCACGGATCCTTAGAGGATGAAAATCTCAAACATCCTTTAAGTTACTTGTATTTCAATTGACATTTCCCTTGAGTTGAATTTATTAATATAAGAATGTTAATCCTGACTCGAGTGTTTTGTGTTTCGCTTTACGCTTGGGTCAGACCGAGTGTCACAGCTTTTGAGGCTTACCTTTGGAGTTTGGAGCTTTGTTTGAAGATCTATCTATCCAACTTTCAGTTATTTCAGTTTATCCTAGTCATTTATGTTCAGACTCGTCAGTTGCTTATGTATTAGAGATTCATTTGTATTTGAGATTATGTTGTATTTTGTTTCATACTCTGATGTTTTATAGTAGCTTCATGAACTACTATTTATCTATTCCGCTGCTTATTTTGTAATACTCTGTGTCTATGATTCTGTGATTGATTTATTTACTGTATATCCTGAGTTTTGCCAAATATAAAATTAACAATCTGACATTTTGAGCAATTCAAATCCAACATGTGTGGATGCGAATGGTTTGAAATACCAGGTCGTTACAGTTGGTCTCTGCTTATGCACTTGGTGGATGCAACGTGATAGGGGGTTCTCGCATTTGGGTTTGGTAGTGAGCGGATGACTCTTACTCCTGCATGTCCCACGGGGTTGGTGCAGTCGAGAGGATGGCCGTAAAAGCAGAACACAGGTACCATTGTATGCTACGGTGGGCGTTACCCCACTAGCGTTGTCCCGTTACAGTTGGTATCAGAGCTCTGGTTTAGGAAAAACTTAGCATATGAAGTAAAATTTAATTACAGGATTACCTTCATTTGAGCTTGAACTTCTCCTCTTTGGTTAGGACTTCTTTTGGATTTTTGAAACTTTCCCTTTTGTTCTAAAACCCATTCTTGTCTCTCCCTATTCGTGTTCTTCTTGATACTGGAGCATCCCATAACTCCATTTCTGTTCCATCTAACCTTAGTATAATTTTTAAAGGGGTGAACTCTTTTACAACAAGCATCGATTCACCGATGATTTTTTATCCTCGGTTTTGATGTTGTTATCTCTTGTAAAGCCCGAACAGTCTCTAGTAGACGATCAGGGTAATTCCCTTGTAATCTTGGCTCCACCCGACAATCAAGGATTATCCTGATGTTTGGTGAAGTCACTTTTTTCCCTCTCAAGCGGGAAATTGAATTTCCGAGTCGATATTATCCCTGGAATCTCGGTTGACCCGGTTAAGGTCGCCCACGATTAATGTAAATCTATCCATCTTTTCTCTGTTGTAATTTAATTATTTTATTTTCCTTTCGAGACTATCTCCTTAGTTAAACTTCTTTGGTTAGGGTCTCTCTAAATTTGAATCTATATCCTTGTTTTAAAATCTATTCTTGAATTATCTTATGAGGGAGTGTATTTGTAATTAATATAAAAATATTTATATTGTGTTGTTTGAGTTATTAAATTTGAATTTTGGGTTTCGACCGATTCGTCTGGCCAACGCTATCGATAGGAATTCCAAAACACTTGAACAGAGCAAACTGACAAAATATTGTTTTCGAAATTTGTAAATAAAATAATTTTGTGTATGATTATATTATATATATAAAGGTATAATTTTCTGATATTTAATAGTTAAACGAATTTGTTGTTAGAAATGATAATATTAGATCATCATTTATTGTTGTCAACATTTCTAAACCATTAACTATTGTTATATATTATAAGGGGTTGAGTTTGTTCAAACATGGTTTATAAATCTGAATTGCAAATGAAATAAATTTAAATTAAGGATTTAAGAATTTAATTTCCGGTGCTTTTCAAAATTTGATTTTCATAATTTGAAAGAGTATATTATTTGAAAGTATTTTCGAATGGAAATTGTTTCAAAAGAATAATTTTAAAAGAATTAAGTATATACTCTCTTTGTTTGTCGCTGGAAAATAATTTCGGTGATGACTACAGCATCATCGACATTCATTTTGAGTCTCAAAGTGGAGAGACCACGTAGCAACTTTGCTACACTTTTGTTTTGGAAAAGGAATTTGATTTAAATTTCTTGAATATGATTTGATTCACAAAATATACATACATATATATATATATATATATATATATATATATATATATTTCAAAATGGTGTGAAGTGAAACCGAAAATTTAATTCATAAATTCTGTTTTAAGTTAGGATTTTCAATTATTGAAATAAATCAAAAAATTTGAAATATTTGAAGTGTTTAAAATTTAAATTGGAATTTAAAATAGCTTGAAACAGTTGAAATAGGATAAAATTCAATTGTATAATACTCATTTGCATTCTAAAATATATATAGTTTACCTAAAATATTCAAAAGTTAAAATGAATGTGAATTTGTGATTAAAAGTTATACAAGAAAAACCTTAAGTGATAAATTATTTAAATTAAAATGTTTAAACTAAATTATGCTTAATATAAATGTTGTAAATAAAAGGAAAATTTGTATATTATTTAATTACACTTAGAACCTTAATACAACTTACCTAGAAATAGTTAAATGTTAATGAGAATAGGTAATTGGATAATATAAAATATAAATGTGAGCAATAAGATGTCCAAAAATGATATTTTGTTAAAGGAATTTATAAATAATAAATTGAATAATGAATTGAATAATAAAAGGAGAATTAATTGGTTGAATAATAAATGGTTATAATAAATGTTTATACACTTAATATATGTTGCAAAATATATTAAGTGAAATAAATTAAATAATAAAGGAAAAAAAAATACTATTTAAATAAATAAATATGGACTTAAGAATAATTGAAATTTGAGTTTTAGTGGAATCAACTCAATGAAGATAAATAGATTTAATAAATGAGTAAAATCGAGTAAACTTTGTTTTGGAAGAAATTTTTGTAACAAATATTTATAAATTGAAACAAGTCAAATTGAATAAAAATAGCTTGAATTGAAAATCAATAAAATATGAATAAATGAATATTATTGATCTAAATAAAATGGATTGAAACCAAATTTGCTGAAAATTAATCAATTTTAAAATAAATAAAATTTATATGGCTTTAAAATTAACTGTTGTATCTAATACTATGTATTTCAAATCTATCTTTTCTTCTGGTTGTTTTTATTCTCCTATCTCGTTCCTTTTCGGGGACGAAAAGTTTTGAGTGGGGGAGAGTGTAACGACTCGAAAATTTTAATGGTTTTATAATGTAATTAATTGAATTTTTGTGAAATTTAGAACAATAAAATTTGATAATGAAGATTTAATATTTCAAATAGGTCTATTTTAACATAGCAACTAGGAAAATTTGATTGGAAAATATGAAGGTTTATTCTATTGTGTAATGTTCAATTTCAATTTAAATCAGTTAAAATTGATGTAAATAAAATATTATTGAAATATGAATAATTTTTTATAATAAAAATGTAAATTATTTTCTAAGTGAGACGTCATAATTCGTTTCATCAATTTTGGATTTCTCAAGCCCCGTTTATCATATTTTCGACGAATTTGCAGCAGTTTGGCACTGAAATTCAATTTTTGATAGGATGGTCGTATCGCTGATATTTGTGTACCATTCTGTTCGTCTAGTCGTGCTGATCGCCACAGTATATTCATTTCTGTAATTCGGCGTCCGGTACGCGGTGAAATCCACGAAACAGGTAGTTGTATCGGTACCCATTTTGGGTTATAGAACGTTATGTGACCTTTCAATTTTCAGCCGTTTGAAAACCAACGGTCATTTGCTGTTATCATTTCATAAATTCTCGGGCTACATTCACTGTTCCCATCAATTCACTTTTTGACTTTCTCTATTCCTAGTTTCAAAATATAACTGCTATATTCATTGATATCGGTGCGTTTCTTTTCTCTGCCTTCTCTTCTCTTGAAATAATTATATATTGTTACTCATATTTCTTTTAATTGCCTGAGAAGCTACCCATCTTTGTTTAATTGGAACCTGCTCCTCCTATATTATTTTGTTTTGAGCAAGAAAACTGTTCACTATTCGTTTGGTTTGCTCGATCGAAACCGTGCCAAACCTTCGCCACCTCACGCCCTTCCAAACCGAGCGCCCTCCATCACTGCCAAACACCGCCAGAGACCCGCACCCACCATCTCCATGACCACCAGCTCCAGATCTGATCAAACAACCCCACGCGGCCACCTACCCTGAACCACCCCTTGCCACGTCATCCCACACAGCTTCCTACGGCCTTCGCCACTCCGGCGACCCAAGCGCTAAACTCCACCACAACCGAACGCAAACTGCTCCGATCACCCCTCCTATTGCAGCCGGCCTCACCTTCTTCTCTCCACTTCCGACCCCACAGCCGCTCACTAACTCCGCCTGCTCCCACATAAAGCCTCCGCCTCCCCTGGCCTTGAGCACGTGCCTCCTCCAGCCTTCAACCGACCCAACCGTGCCTCTTCCCACCTTCGGCCAGCGTTCGCCTCGGCCTTCACCCTTTTTTTATGTAAGTATGATTCCTTTGTCATATATATATTGTTGTTCTATATTGCTGTTATATATATTCATGTTCTATATATTCATGCCACGTCCCTTCTAGTCTTCACCTCTTCCTTTTATATATATATATATATTGTTGTTCTATATATATGTATAATATATGAAGAGTATATTTATAATATGTTCAAGATAGCAGCTATATATATATTATACCATGTCTAATATTTTTTTACATCAAGTGATATTTATACTCAGTCCACGTATTTATATATATACAAGTAAGTTTATGTATATATATTTCTTCCAAACTTTGTTGTTGTTTCCTGTTTGTATACAATATTAATATAAGTTTGTATATACGTTATACTAATGTTGAAAAAATATATATATTAGTCTATATAAAATCTGTTGGGTTTTAATGTATATTTTATAATAGTTATATATATAGAGTCTGCTATGTTTATGTAGGCTGTTATAACCTGTCATTTATATATATGTAAGTAGTATACAGTTATGTATTAGCTGTATTACATTTTATAAGTTATCTATTTGATCTGGGGTTATATATATACGTTATATGAGTTATTTAATATGTTTATAAGTCTATATATGATTGTAGGTATATATATAAGCCCGCATGTTATACATATTGGATTTTAGTATTTGATTCCTTTTTATATAATTTACAAATATATTGATCTCAATACATATGTTTTAATGAATATTGATTATAATGTATAGAGATTTTGATTTTTTTTAAATGCGTTTTAAATTAAATACTGATTTTAATTTATATGTCTATATATATGGATTTCATTTTAATATGTGTTTTAAGTTAAACAATGATTTTGAAATATATATATATATATATATATATTTAATCGAATATGTATTTAAATTTAAATTATGATTTTATATATATAGTTTATATATATATGTTCGCCTATATAATTGATCTTCTTCAAATCCAGTGCATCGTGCTTTGCTTTTGTTTCACCACTTTCCAGAATTGGTCGTAGCAACCTCTAGCTCGTCTGTACTTATCCATGTCCGTGCATCTCATTCTCGTATTTCTCTAGCCTCGGAAGGTGAGCAATCACTCACGATTAACATTCTTATAGTTAGTAAATTTGATTTCACTTGAAATGAGAATTGAAATATGCTGTTAAATTTAAACTGTAGTTATTTAATTTTTAAATATGATATGCCATTATCTGCAATGTTCACCTATGATATATGACACCATATCCTACTGTATATTTTATTTATTACTGATGATATATGCCTGTTGTTGATATGTTATATTATTGTCATATTTGTTCTCACTCTACAAGTTCCCTGTTAATTCAGAAATCCTAATGGGTTGAAATGATACATACCCGAACGATATTATAGAATAGGAGAAAATCGTTATGGGTTGAAATGATAAACCCAAGCGATTTTCATTGATTTTGAATTTTTGGGATTGCGGGTTGAAATGATATATACCCGTAGATATTTAAATTGCAGATTGAATGATAAATATCCGTATCACTTGACCATATGATAGAAAATTATATATGGACACCGTTGGTCTATATTTTGAAAATGATTTCCAAAGTTTTGAAAGGAAGTATATGGGGTTTAATAAATATTGATTTTTAAAATATAATATGTATAAAGGTTATTTTATATATGTCTAAATTTTAGATTTTTTAAAATTATATGTTTTGAAAATTTTAAATTTATAAGTTAGTTTTGAAATAATTTTTTTTGATTTTACTTATAATTTTACTATTTTAAAATATATAAAAATAAATTTAATAATAAGATTTAATTTAATAAAATATGTTTAAGTAATTATTTAAATTTATATTAATATTTTAAAAATAAAGGTTGGGAGGATAATTAATGTTGACTGGGAATTTAAATTGGTAAAAATTGAATTTAAATAAGAATTTATTTGAACTTATTGATCTTGAGATTTTGGAAGATATGATTTATAACGTGATTTGATAAAAAGGTGACTAAACGAATATTCTCAATTTTATATAAATTAGGATTGAATATTTAATTTTGATTTAAATATATAAATTGGGATTTAAATAAATTGTAATTAAAATGGTTAAGTGAATACTTTCCATTTTGAACAAAATTAAAGTTAATTGTTAAAATATAAATGAAATTTATATTGTAGATGTTTGAATATTTAAACTTGAATCTTATTGGAATTGAAATGATAGTTCAAACTTGGAATTGAAATCGATATAAATTGAAATGGTTTATTGAGAATTTGAATTTAATCTTTGACCTTTAAATTTAAATGGTTAAACTAGACTTGATTTAAATTGAATTTTTGAATTTAAGTTGATTTGAATCGATTTGCGAAATTGGAGGAGACTATTTTTATTATATAAAGTATTTTTAATATATAAACTATTTTAATTTATAACTATTTTAATATATATACTATTTTCAATATTTAAACTGTTTAAGTCGAAAGTGTTATGATTTCCAAAGTGTTATGATTTCAAAGGTGTTATGATTTCCAAAGGGTTATGATTTCAAAAGTGTTATGATTTCCAAAATGTTATGATTTCAAAAGTGTTATGATTTCAAAAGTGTTATAATTTTGAAAGTGTTACGATTCTGGAAATGAATATTATTTAAAGGGAATAATGATATCGAATTGATATGGTTTTGAAATGAATATGATATTTTGATATGAAGTATGAACTATTTGAAATGAATCGACCACAATGTGAAATAAGCGTTTGGTTGTTAAAGAGACCTTGATCGGATATTGTCATACTCTCTACCAATACAGAAAACCACTTTAACAACTGTGTACGTGGTGGAGATTCCAGAATGAAGTAGGATGGTTTGGTGATGATTCTATATTGTATTTACGTAGCCCTGACTCCCGTGAGTCGGCTTGATATGGCTAAAACAGGAGCCATGCCGGGCCAAGTGAGGTCATTCCTCCTATCAGACACATTTCTTCGATACCATTCTATTACTTTGTGATTTGATTGGGTGCACCTTTGATTTGGGAGTGTGTCACGAGGTGGGCGGTAGTAGCTGCTATGCGTTACCACCAGTCCGGATACACAAATGGTATATCTACCCTGGCATTGCCTCGAGTGCCTTGTCGCATGCCCTATCGCGCCTTCTACGAGTTTGTTTTGTACCGTTCCTATGTGGTGTCCTCTGTGTAAACCCCCAGCTTGGTGGAGCGTACGTCATTGTATAGACTACGGGAATATATAAAATGTGTTGAGGGGGATATGGGTAACGCCTTAACGCTATTATAATACGTTTACTTTACTATAGACATATTATAATAGCGTATATTACTACATAGTAAATGGTTTCACGGATCCTTAGAGGATGGAAATCCCATACATCCTTTGTAACGACCCGACTTTTTTTCTCCACAGAAAGTCGTATCATCATGAAGAAAGAAAGGGATAGAAGAAGAAAGGATAGAAAAGAAGAAACAACAACACAAAAGAATCTCACAGCGGAAACGAATGAAATATAATATATCATATAGAATATTACATAGTATCATATACATCAGAGTATACAATTTATACAACACAGAATAGACAGTTATAAACTTCTGTCTATTATACATCACAAGTACATCAGTACAATACAACATACACAGCGGAAACTCTATATATCTACACGCTGAAGCCTCCTGCTCCTCAGCTCCTCCAGTATTCGTCAAGACTAACCTGAATCCCTCGACTACTCAATACAATATTGAGTACCCAAGAGTTTAATAAAACAGAAAATAAACACTTGGGTCAGACATGGGTCTGGTGTGAGTAAACGGTTTAAATTGCTTAACTTTGAAAACCTTTGAAAACAAAAGTATCACGTAAGACTCCCCACACATAAACATGGGTAAGTTTTTACCTTACGCTAACTAAAACATTTGATAGGAAATCCAGTTATATTATAATAGGGTCTAGGGTTTCCAAGTAAAATACAGAAATAGCTGAAATGCTTACATCTCACATTCCAACATAGTTGGGCACAACTAATACGTACGGCACTTATTGGAGTTTGGATTCCATACAATGGCAGGGCTACTGGGGTACCGCCCGTCACAGTACGTGGCCTAGATCACCGTACCGAGGAGTACGCCCGCTCCCCTGCAACACAAAGCCGGAACCATCCCTTACTGGATAATTCCGAACAAGACAATCCCGTAGTTGGCGCGACCAACCACACACTAAGCCGAATAAAAGAAAAGGGACCTCTAGACAGGGATCTATCTTGCTCTCAGTGGGTGCTACCCACGAAGCCTTGCTGCACCTCCCCTGTTTTAGCCATTCCCGGTTGATGAGGCTTGAGGTTACGATTACCTTTAATCAGAACATATCACTTAGAATGCTCATCGTCCGCCTGACGATGTGCTGAAAGCATTCAATCCATACAAGTTCGTTCCGGGTTCGAACGAAACCGAAGGCATTATCTCGTTACACTCGTTTTGGAATCACCCTCAGAGTTAATGTAACAACCCGACTTTTTCTCCACAGAAAGTCGCATCGTTAATTAAGAAAGAAAGGGATAGAAAAAGAAAAGATAGAAAAGAAAAAAGAACAACACATCAGAATCTCACAGCGGAACGAATAAAATATAATATATCACATAAAATATTGCATAGTATCATATTACATCAGAGTACACAACTTATACAACACATATTAGACAGTTATAATCATCTGTCTAATTCATACAACTCAAGTATCATAGATACAGACACAACATATACATAGCGGAATCATAATATATCTACACGGTGAAGCCTCCTGCTCCAAATCTCCTCCAGAATTCGTCAAGCTAACCTGAATTACTTGACTACTCATATATAATATGAGTACCCAAGAGTTTAATAAAACAGAAAATAAACACTTGGGTCAGACATGGGTCTGGTGTGAGTAAACGGTTTAAAATTGCTTAACTTTGAAAAACCTTTGAAAAGAAAAGGTATCTCGTAAGACTTCCCGCACATAAACACGGAAAAGTTTTTACCTTACGATAACCAAAACATTTGATAGGAAATCCGATTATATTATAATAGGGTCTAGGGTTTTCAAATAAATATGAAATAGCTGAAATTGTTACATTATTAAATTCCAGCATACTAGCCAACAAAGTGGGTTATACAATCAAGACCGTTGGCACTTATTGGAAATTGGATTCCATACAATGGCAGGGCTACTGGGGTACCGCCCGTCACAGTACGTGGCCTAGATCAACGTACCGAGGAGTACGCCCGCTCCCCTGCAACACAAGGCCGGAACATCCCTTACTGGATAATTCCTGCATAAGAAACCCCGCGGTTGTAGCTAGCAACCGCCCACACAGCCGAAATAAAAAGAAGGGACCTCTAGACAGGGGAATCTTATACTACTTGGGTGCTACCCACTAACCTTGCTGCACCTCCCCTGTTTTAGCCATTCCCGGTTGATGAGGCTTGAGGCTACGATTACCTTTAGTCAGAACACATCACTTAGAATGCTCATCGTCCACCTGACGATGTGCTGAAAGCATTCAATCCATACAAGTTCGTTCCGGGTTCGAACGAAACCGAAGGCATTATCTCGTTACACTCATTTTGGAATCACCCTCAGAGTTAACGACAATAATCCTTGCACTCTGAATCTTCATCTCGAATCTGAAAGTACTATCTCCGTCAAACTCATTACGGAATCACCCACAGAGTTATACTGACAAAGAATAGTTCTTACACCTCGAGTCTTCACTTGCTCCACTTGGATTAACGACTAACGTTAATTTGGATCGATGTGGTTTTCGGATCCCAAATCTGGAAACCCGATCCCGGTCTCATCGAAATCCAAAACGTATCTTTTAAGGCCAAGTTGTTTAAAGGTTTAAACATTTAAACTTATATTCAGGATGATATAAACAGATAGATAAATCACATTATCACAATAGAAAATTCATATCAACATTCATCTCACTAAGCAGCATATCATATATATATCAGAGATATCCAAATCATCCAATATCAACCAATTACCAATATCAACCATCCAATATCAATCAATCATCCATAAGCAGGTTTGATTATCTCCAAATCAATTTAATTAATCTTTAATTAAATTAATTACTATCCTTTAATCACTTGGATTATCTTAATCCTGCTTCCTATTAATTAATTTCAAATTAATTAATTAATCATCTCTTAATGATCTTCCTTAATTAATCTCCTTTGATTAATTATACTTTAATTACATTCAAGTAATTATCCTTAACCATATTCAGTAATTAACTTTTAATTACTATTATTAATTACAATAATTAATGAACCTTTATCAATTAATTAACTATAATTAATTATATTAATCCTTAATTAATTACAATTAATTAATCATACTTAAATTAATTACTTTTATTAATCAACCTTGATTAATTCATTAATTAAATAATCCTTATTAATTAATTTACCTTTTAATTAATTAAATAATTAATTTTAATCAACCACTTCATTAATTAGTCTTAATAAATCATAATTAGTAATTAACAATTTGTAATCACTTATCTTAATTAATTACTTCTTAATTAATTATATTAACCATGATTAATTAATCTAATTAATTAATCTTTAATTACTTCATTAAGTAATTATTAATTAATTACATTAACAAATAATCCTTAATTAATTACTTTATTAATTAATTACTTTTTAATTAATTACCCTTAGTAATTAATCTTAAATTAAACACATTTAATTAATCACATTAATTAATTATCTAAAATAATTAAGTAATTAACTCTTAATTACTTACATAAGTAATTATCTTCTAATTATTAAATGATCTCTCTAAACTAATTACCTTAACATGTAATTAATTCCATCATTAATAATTCTTAATTCTTAATTAATTAATCCATAATTAATTTTAAACAATTAACTTAATTAATTCCTTAATTAATTACAACAAGTGATTACCCATTAATCACTTCAACTAATTACTTCCATGAGTAATTTACTCCTCCTAATTACTTTAAGTAATTATTCATTAATTACTTCATTAAGAAATTTACTCACTTAATTATAAATTGATTATCTTAAATTAATTAGGCTAATTAATTAATCTAAAATTAATTACATAAATAAATTAACTAATTAATTAATCCCTCAATCTCTAATTCATTTATTTATTAATTACATTCATTTCCACTAATTACTTCATTAAGTAATTATTCTTAATTTCAAATAGTAATTAACCTTTAATTCAATTTATTTATTAATTTCCTTCATAAAATTTCCATCTTTAAAGATAAACTTTTCATTTAAATCACGTATTAAATTCTACCATTAAACTCCATTTAAACATTTAGAAATAATTTTATATTTGAATAAAATTTTACCTTTAAACAAAACAATTTAAACCCATAATTTTTTATACACTTAAAATCTTGAATATCCATTCAAACATGCTTAAATAAATTAAATAAAACAATAATTTAACTTTGGAAATTCCAAATTTCATATCTTTAAACTTATTTATTTAAATATAATTTAAATCTAATTTAACATTCCTTTATAATTACTTTGAATATCACATTAACTTGAAACTTGTTTTTACTTTGCCTTTAGACTTTGAAACTTTTTGAAAAGCTTATTTCCTTTCTTTAATAACCTGGTAATGTCTTTCTTTAGATTTTAAAACCTGGAATACTTTAAATTTTAAAACCAGATTTTTAAACAAAAACAACTCGAGCCAGCCTAAAATATTTTCCCGAGCAAAACCCATAAAATCCCGAGTAAACTACACTAAAACCCCGAGCACACTCACCTACTCACTTGCTTCGAGACGAACTGCAAACTACACGAGACCAACTTTGAGTCGCCTTCATCTTCCCCAATCACCCAACCTACCAACACAGACGTGCACACGACCAACTCTTCGTGCACATGCACCCATCAACGCCAGCACTCCGACCTCTGACGAACCTTCATGCATATCGACCAACGTTGCTGCAACCCATTCCGACCTTCGAATCATTCGCACAAACTTCATATCGAAATCGAACAGTTCAACCCATTCCTGGAACCCAATCGATCAACCAAGACCACCTCGTATCGCGATCCACTACCACCTGAGACCTAGGCCTTCTGCCTGAACCTTCGCCAGAACCCCTAGTTTCGTTCCCCATAGGTCCGGTCAACCCCGATCATCCATTGACATAGCACGAACTCGAGATTCATCGTTGACAAAACCGGGTCCCTAAACCCTACTTCGACCAATTCTCATCATCACGGCCAATAGAAAAATAAATCAGTATTTTTCCAGTGATCCTCGCCTCCACGACCCCCTTCAAGCCAAATCTAAAACGTCCAGTCGCCGCCGATCATCGGCAAATGGACAAAACCCAAAAACGATCAAAAACCAAAAATCTCATTTAATCCCAAACTAAAAATCACAACTCTTATTCCTAAATTCATGATTTTACCCTACGGTTCAGATTATATCATTAGCAACTGGAATTAATTTGATTGAATTTTCCCTATATCAATTTCATCACTGACATATATAAATTTTAAGCAAATTGCTAAATAAAATTTCCAGTTATTATTTTTAAAATTCATATCACATGGTAATTGTCATTTCATTTATATTCTAACTTGAAATTGATTAGAGAGGGAGATTCAAATTTTGAAAGTAAATTGAGTCTGTAGACAAAACAGAGGCAGTCTATATAAATATATGCAGATATACACCCATGTAAACAATTTCATACATTGTCCAAATGAAATAAATCATGCAGGCCATACATTATTATCACACAAAATCATCACATGCAACATCTAAAACTGTTTTTAAATAGAAGTTTACTCACCTTAATAAGAACAAAGAACAAAGCAGAGCACTGTTTTGTTACTTCCAGGCTTTGATCTGGAAACTGCTAATTTAAATTGCTATGTTGTTGAAATCTGAATTCTTGCATGCTTGTTAATTTTGATGATTTAAACTGCTGCTGATCTTCCTTTGAAATGCAGGTTTGAAATTGTAGATTTGATTTAGTTGCTTCCATGATCTCAGGTTGAAACAGTTTGATTTACTTGTTGAGTTTGATTTTTTGTTATAGTTTTTGATTTTTCTTTTGAATTTAGAAAAGATGGAAAGAAAAGAAGATGGAGGAAGAAGATTTCGAACTGAGAAAATAAGTTTTGAACTGAAATCAAATGTTCAGTTTTCTCTATACATATGTTATTTAAGATAATTTAGTTTTCTAAATTTTTAAATGAATTAAATGAAGGCCACTTGTTTATTTTATAAATTGGACAAATGTCCATGTACATCCATTTAGCTTACAAGTGTCTTTAATCATGTTAATATGTTTACACATATTACTTAAGTGTTTTTAAATAAATTTTATTTAATTTAAATGTAAATATAAACTTACTTTTTAAGTTACTAAATTAATAAATGTTAGTTTACCTTTAAAAGAATATATGTTAAAACTAATTATAAATATAAATAAATTCCTTATACATGTATTTTAAAATCTAGAACATTTATATAACCATTTAAAATTTAACACTTTAAAGAAAACTAGAATAAAACTTTGATTAAACCCTTCTTTTTTTTTTAAACTATCATATTTAAAATAAACAATTATCTTATATTTTGAAAACAATTGAATTAAACTTAAATTATCTTTTGAAAAATATTAATTTTAAAACAAAGCTTTAAATCACAATTCATACATATATATTACAAATTTGAAAATTCATCTTTAAAACAAAACAAAAGATATTTCCATTCACAATATATATCAAATATATATATTATAAATAGAATAAGATTTTATTAGCTTTAACAAACAAATCTTATTAATATTGCCAAATTAAGTATTTATTATTTACCTTTAAAAGATTAAATTAACCAATTTAAATTTAAATTACATAGGATAATTATCAATCCAATTAAATTATCAATACAGATTATTAAATTTATACTGCTCAAAAACCCGGGATATCACATTCCTCCCCCCTTAAAATAATTTCGTCCCCGAAATTAAAAACAAAGATAATTTAATAATCCAGCAAAGATTTCAATCTCTAACAGCAAAGCATACCTATCATCCAATTACTAACAACCAAAGCAACCAATCAAACAATTAAACCTAACTAATTATCCTGATACAAATCAAAATAAATCTTACTAACACTATCTAGAGTTTCCCCGGATATAAATCACCGGGAGACTCGCTCTTACAAAAGCTCAACAAACTACACCACTATGATCCAGAGCTCCTCTCTTCTCAAGATTCACTAATCTGAACAAAATATCAGATCACACTCAAGTCTAGCTCAACTTCCAGTCCATCTGAACTGCAGATTCCACACTAGCAATGCATTATACACGTACTCCCTCAGAGATACGTGAAATACAATGAATTCCAGATATCCAACTGGCCATTCAATCCTGTAGACAAAAGAACTACTCCTCTCGAGAACACAGGGAAAATCCAAAATACTTCAGTGCTAGCTTCCAGACTTACCAATCTTATAGCTTTATAATCGGAGAAAAACTTAAACAATTTCCAATCTCCAACTCCGAATTCCAAACTCCTTGTCTCATATCTGCATAACTCACTAGACGATTCCTGGGCTACCTCATCTCTTCCTGATCAGCTTAACCTTCGCTGATGCTTCTTGAAACAATTCTGGACCAAGAACAAAATGATCTCTAGATCCTATCAACAAGATGATCCTTCCAAAATTTGCTGAAATCCAAACTTGAAAACTAGATCCGACCAATCCATTTCCAAAAATTCCTGAGCTGCTACACCAACTCTTCTTTCTCTAAGAACCATCCTACTACCAGACTAACCACCGGTATCGCTTCTGGAACCAAGTCGATACGGAACTCAAACTCTAGATGCAGACAAACTTCTACTACCTCGAAAACATCCAGAAAAATCTCTAACTACTTCAGTAGCTCCTACTTCCACATGAGAAATCTAAATCTCAAACAAAAGATTACCCAAGATAAATTCCTAAATTAATCGCAAGTCACTTTTGCGATCCTACCTAGTTCAGATTCCAAAGAAACTGTTCTCTCTTTACTAATTAAAAAGAGTCTTAAGCTTTTCCAAACAAGGTTAACCCTTCAAGAAAGCCTTCACCATCTTCCCGGACTGCTGATAGAAGAACCACAAAGATTCTTGAACCATCGGAGAAACGAGCCACACTACTGCTTCCAAACTCTATCTCAGGGACACTGCTAAGCCAAAGACCTCCTCGTCAGCACACCGAAACCTTCGAGTTGCACTGCTACCACAGCTAACCAAAAACTTCTAATCCAAAGGCTTCTCAAAACTAAAACCATCAACAAACCTCACAACGGACCTCCGAGATGGCAGACATCCCAAAGAAACTCGGACTCCAAACCAAACGTCAACAACTTACTCTTCTTAATCTTACTCTAAAAAGAACATCTCCTTCGGGAACATCCATAGATACCGTGTCTCATCATACAGCTGCCAAGATACCATCACTTGCTTCTGCACAACCGACAGATCCAAATTCTCGAAATTCTGCTCACCCGAGCTCAACCAAGCTTACACTTCAAAAATGGACTCCGAATCTTGAAAAAGATTTCCTTCAGAGATCCGAGAAATTCTTACTCCATACTGCCAAACTTACTCGAGAAGGTATTAGGTCTACAGTCTCGATAGATCACTTCCAACCTCAACATTCAAACTCCAACCATTGGTAGTCGTGTTACACACACCACCACCCTATCTACCTTTATAACTAATATTGGAAAACCCGAACAGATAATCCAACACATTAGGTAGAAATATATATATATATAGTTTTAAAAATTACAAATACGCTCTCTCAAGATAGACACCACTCCAGAGCTAAGGTATTCACTCAACCTAATGCTCTGATACCACTGTAACAACCCGACTTTTTCTCCACAGAAAGTCGCATCGTTAATTAAGAAAGAAAGGGATAGAAAAAGAAAAGATAGAAAAGAAAAAAGAACAACACATCAGAATCTCACAGCGGAACGAATAAAATATAATATATCACATAAAATATTGCATAGTATCATATTACATCAGAGTACACAACTTATACAACACATATTAGACAGTTATAACCATCTGTCTAATTCATACAACTCAAGTATCATAGATACAGACACAACATATACACAGCGGAATCATAATATATCTACACGGTGAAGCCTCCTGCTCCAAATCTCCTCCAGAATTCGTCAAGCTAACCTGAATTACTTGACTACTCATATATAATATGAGTACCCAAGAGTTTAATAAAACAGAAAATAAACACTTGGGTCAGACATGGGTCTGGTGTGAGTAAACGGTTTAAAATTGCTTAACTTTGAAAAACCTTTGAAAAGAAAAGGTATCTCGTAAGACTTCCCGCACATAAACATGGAAAAGTTTTTACCTTACGATAACCAAAACATTTGATAGGAAATCCGATTATATTATAATAGGGTCTAGGGTTTTCAAATAAATATGAAATAGCTGAAATTGTTACATTATTAAATTCCAGCATACTAGCCAACAAAGTGGGTTATACAATCAAGACCGATGGCACTTATTGGAAATTGGATTCCATACAATGGCAGGGCTACTGGGGTACCGCCCGTCACAGTACGTGGCCTAGATCAACGTACCGAGGAGTACGCCCGCTCCCCTGCAACACAAGGCCGGAACATCCCTTACTGGATAATTCCCGCATAAGAAACCCCGCGGTTGTAGCTAGCAACCGCCCACACAGCCGAAATAAAAAGAAGGGACCTCTAGACAGGGGAATCTTATACTACTTGGGTGCTACCCACTAACCTTGCTACACCTCCCCTGTTTTAGCCATTCCCGGTTGATGAGGCTTGAGGCTACGATTACCTTTAGTCAGAACACATCACTTAGAATGCTCATCGTCCACCTGACGATGTGCTGAAAGCATTCAATCCATACAAGTTCGTTCCGGGTTCGAACGAAACCGAAGGCATTATCTCGTTACACTCATTTTGGAATCACCCTCAGAGTTAACGACAATAATCCTTGCACTCTGAATCTTCATCTCGAATCTGAAAGTACTATCTCCGTCAAACTCATTACGGAATCACCCACAGAGTTATACTGACAAAGAATAGTTCTTACACCTCGAGTCTTCACTTGCTCCACTTGGATTAACGACTAACGTTAATTTGGATCGATGTGGTTTTCGGATCCCAAATCTGGAAACCCGATCCCGATCTCATCGAAATCCAAAACGTATCTTTTAAGGCCAAGTTGTTTAAAGGTTTAAACATTTAAACTTATATTCAGGATGATATAAACAGATAGATAAATCACATTATCACAATAGAAAATTCATATCAACAATCATCTCACTAAGCAGCATATCATATATATATAAGAGATATCCAAATCATCCAATATCAACCAATTACCAATATCAACCATCCAATATCAATCAATCATCCATAAGCAGGTTTGATTATCTCCAAATCAATTTAATTAATCTTTAATTAAATTAATTACTATCCTTTAATCACTTGGATTATCTTAATCCTGCTTCCTATTAATTAATTTCAAATTAATTAATTAATCATCTCTTAATGATCTTCCTTAATTAATCTCCTTTGATTAATTATACTTTAATTACATTCAAGTAATTATCCTTAACCATATTCAGTAATTAACTTTTAATTACTATCATTAATTACAATAATTAATGAACCTTTATCAATTAATTAACTATAATTAATTATATTAATCCTTAATTAATTACAATTAATTAATCATACTTAAATTAATTACTTTTATTAATCAACCTTGATTAATTCATTAATTAAATAATCCTTATTAATTAATTTACCTTTTAATTAATTAAATAATTAATTTTAATCAACCACTTCATTAATTAGTCTTAATAAATCATAATTAGTAATTAACAATTTGTAATCACTTATCTTAATTAATTACTTCTTAATTAATTATATTAACCTTGATTAATTAATCTAATTAATTAATCTTTAATTACTTCATTAAGTAATTATTAATTAATTACATTAACAAATAATCCTTAATTAATTACTTTATTAATTAATTACTTTTTAATTAATTACCCTTAGTAATTAATCTTAAATTAAACACATTTAATTAATCACATTAATTAATTATCTAAAATAATTAAGTAATTAACTCTTAATTACTTACATAAGTAATTATCTTCTAATTATTAAATGATCTCTCTAAACTAATTACCTTAACATGTAATTAATTCCATCATTAATAATTCTTAATTCTTAATTAATTAATCCATAATTAATTTTAAACAATTAACTTAATTAATTCCTTAATTAATTACAACAAGTGATTACCCATTAATCACTTCAACTAATTACTTCCATGAGTAATTTACTCCTCCTAATTACTTTAAGTAATTATTCATTAATTACTTCATTAAGAAATTTACTCACTTAATTATAAATTGATTATCTTAAATTAATTTGGCTAATTAATTAATCTAAAATTAATTACATAAATAAATTAACTAATTAATTAATCCCTCAATCTCTAATTCATTTATTTATTAATTACATTCATTTCCACTAATTACTTCATTAAGTAATTATTCTTAATTTCAAATAGTAATTAACCTTTAATTCAATTTATTTATTAATTTCCTTCATAAAATTTCCATCTTTAAAGATAAACTTTTCATTTAAATCACGTATTAAATTCTACCATTAAACTCCATTTAAACATTTAGAAATAATTTTATATTTGAATAAAATTTTACCTTTAAACAAAACAATTTAAACCCATAATTTTTTATACACTTAAAATCTTGAATATCCATTCAAACATGCTTAAATAAATTAAATAAAACAATAATTTAACTTTGGAAATTCCAAATTTCATATCTTTAAACTTATTTATTTAAATATAATTTAAATCTAATTTAACATTCCTTTATAATTACTTTGAATATCACATTAACTTGAAACTTGTTTTTACTTTGCCTTTAGACTTTGAAACTTTTTGAAAAGCTTATTTCCTTTCTTTAATAACCTGGTAATGTCTTTCTTTAGATTTTAAAACCCGGAATACTTTAAATTTTAAAACCAGATTTTTAAACAAAAACAACTCGAGCCAGCCTAAAATATTTTCCCGAGCAAAACCCATAAAATCCCGAGTAAACTACACTAAAACCCCGAGCACACTCACCTACTCACTTGCGTCGAGACGAACTGCAAACTACACGAGACCAACTTTGAGTCGCCTTCATCTTCCCCAATCACCCAACCTACCAACACAGACGTGCACACGACCAACTCTTCGTGCACATGCACCCATCAACGCCAGCACTCCGACCTCTGACGAACCTTCATGCATATCGACCAACGTTGCTGCAACCCATTCCGACCTTCGAATCATTCGCACAAACTTCATATCGAAATCGAACAGTTCGACCCATTCCTGGAACCCAATCGATCAACCAAGACCACCTCGTATCGCGATCCACTACCACCTGAGACCTAGGCCTTCTGCCTGAACCTTCGCCAGAACCCCTAGTTTCGTTCCCCATAGGTCCGGTCAACCCCGATCATCCATTGACATAGCACGAACTCGAGATTCATCGTTGACAAAACCGGGCCCCTAAACCCTACTTCGACCAATTCTCATCATCACGGCCAATAGAAAAATAAATCAGTATTTTTCCAGTGATCCTCGCCTCCACGACCCCCTTCAAGCCAAATCTAAAACGTCCAGTCGCCGCCGATCATCGGCAAATGGCCAAAACCCAAAAACGATCAAAAACCAAAAATCTCATTTAATCCCAAACTAAAAATCACAACTCTTATTCCTAAATTCATGATTTTACCCTACGGTTCAGATTATATCATTAGCAACTGGAATTAATTTGATTGAATTTTCCCTATATCAAGTTCATCACTGACATATATAAATTTTAAGCAAATTGCTAAATAAAATTTCCAGTTATTATTTTTAAAATTCATATCACATGGTAATTGTCATTTCATTTATATTCTAACCTGAAATTGATTAGAGAGGGAGATTCAAATTTTGAAAGTAAATTGAGTCTGTAGACAAAACAGAGGCAGTCTATATAAATATATGCAGATATACACCCATGTAAACAATTTCATACATTGTCCAAATGAAATAAATCATGCAGGCCATACATTATTATCACACAAAATCATCACATGCAACATCTAAAACTTTTTTTAAATAGAAGTTTACTCACCTTAATAAGAACAAAGAACAAAGCAGAGCACTGTTTTGTTACTTCCAGGCTTTGATCTGGAAACTGCTAATTTAAATTGCTATGTTGTTGAAATCTGAATTCTTGCATGCTTGTTAATTTTGATGATTTAAACTGCTGCTGATCTTCCTTTGAAATACAGGTTTGAAATTGCAGATTTGATTTAGTTGCTTCCATGATCTCAGGTTGAAACAGTTTGATTTACTTGTTGAGTTTGATTTTTTGTTATAGTTTTTGATTTTTCTTTTGAATTTAGAAAAGATGGAAAGAAAAGAAGATGGAGGAGGAAGATTTCAAACTGAGAAAATAAGTTTTGAACTGAAATCAAATGTTCAGTTTTCTCTATACATATGTTATTTAAGATAATTTAGTTTTCTAAATTTTTAAATGAATTAAATGAAGGCCACTTGTTTATTTTATAAATTGGACAAATGTCCATGTACATCCATTTAGCTTACAAGTGTCTTTAATCATGTTAATATGTTTACACATATTACTTAAGTGTTTTTAAATAAATTTTATTTAATTTAAATGTAAATATAAACTTACTTTTTAAGTTACTAAATTAATAAATGTTAGTTTACCTTTAAAAGAATATATGTTAAAACTAATTATAAATATAAATAAATTCCTTATACATGTATTTTAAAATCTAGAACATTTATATAACCATTTAAAATTTAACACTTTAAAGAAAACTAGAATAAAACTTTGATTAAACCATTTTTTTTTAAACTATCATATTTAAAATAAACAATTATCTTATATTTTGAAAACAATTGAATTAAACTTAAATTATCTTTTGAAAAATATTAATTTTAAAACAAAGCTTTAAATCACAATTCATACATATATATTACAAATTTGAAAATTCATCTTTAAAACAAAACAAAAGATATTTCCATTCACAATATATATCAAATATATATATTATAAATAGAATAAGATTTTATTAGCTTTAACAAACAAATCTTATTAATATTGCCAAATTAAGTATTTATTATTTACCTTTAAAAGATTAAATTAACCAATTTAAATTTAAATTACATAGGATAATTATCAATCCAATTAAATTATCAATACAGATTATTAAATTTATACTGCTCAAAAACCCGGGATATCACAGTTAACGACAATAACCCTTGCACTCTGAATCTTCATCTTCACTTGAGATTCACGACCTATCGTTAATTTGGATCGATGTGGTATTCGGGTCTCCAGACCTGGAATACCGGTATACGGAAACCCGATCCCGGTCTCATCGAAATCCAAAACGTATCTTTTAAGGCCAAGTTGTTTTAAGGTTAAAACAATTCAATTCTTATCTATACTACACACAGATAGATAATTTACAATAGATAATCCATATTATCATCCAAACAGATAATTCATATTATCAATTAAACAGATGATCTATAACCAAATAGGTAATTTATATCAATATCACAATAGTTAATCTATATTACCATCATAATGCTACCAAGCATTCATACCACACAACATCACTTATCTCATTTCTGAGATTACATTCATTCTAGACAAATCAATGTTATCCATTCTTATATAAACAATGATTTACTTAATCATAACATAATTAATTTAAAATGAATTAAATTAACTATCTCTATCTTTAATTAATTTAAAGTGAATTAAATTAATTACTTCATCTCTTAATTAATTTAAAATTAATTAAATTAATTACTTCATTATAAATCTTACTTATATAATCATTAATTAATTACAAATAAATTAATTAATCTTTCTCTAATTATCCACTTAATTAATCACCTTGATTAATTATACTTTAATTACATTTAAGTAATTATCCTTAATTAATTTCACAAATTAATTATTCTTAATCAAATACAGTAATTAACCTTTAATTACTTCATTAATCAATTAATTATAATCAATTACTTTAATCCTTAATTAATTACAATTAACCACTTATCATTTGATTAATTAATCAACTCTTAATTATATCATTAATTAATTATAAACTAATGATCCCTAATTTCATCTTTAATTATTTATTCTATTTAAATTAATTTCATTAAGTAATTAATCTTAACTAAACCACAATTATTAATCACCTTTGATTAATCTTAACCAGTAATTAACTTCCCTTAATTACTTCCATTAAGTAATTACTTTTTAATTAATTACCTTAACAAATAATTAATTACCTTATTAATTATTCTTAATCCTTTAATTAACTTTATTAAATAAATTATTTAATTAATAACACTAAGTAATTAACTCTTAATCACCTTTATTTAATTATTTATAATTATCCTCTAATTACTTAATTAAATAATTTCTCTTTACTTAATTACATCTAGTAATTATTCCTTAATTACTCAATTCAGTAATTATACTTAATTAATTTATAAGTGATTATCTCAATTTAATCACCAATTAATTACTTAGTTAATTATTAAATTAATTATTTAAATTTAATTAAATAATTTGTTAATTATTTATACTTAAAGATCTTAATTAAGAAAAATCATTTATCTTAATTAAATTAATTAAATTGACCAACAATTTAATTATCTCCCCATATTAATTATCTTTAAATTAATTAATCTCTTAATTACTTAAGATAAATTCTTTATTATAATTGATTTATTTAAATCCTTATCATTTAAACTTTATTTAAAATAAAACATTTTAGAAATCAATTATAATTAAAACATTTTAAACTCCTTCTCGACTTTCAAAATCTTTAAACTTCCATAGTTATTAAATTAACTTTAATACAAATAAACATTTTGAAAATCTATTTATTTACCCTTTTAAAAACTTATCTATTTAAATATTTAAAACTTGTTAAAACAAATTTCTAGAAAACAAATTAGTTTAATTAGGTAAAATCTTGTTTTATCTTTTGTTTTACAACTCAAAAACATTACAAAACAATTTTCTTTTGCTTTAAAACTTAAAACCATTTCTGAACCAAACTCCTACAACCTGCTCATCACTAACCCGAGTAAAACACTCAGAAACCCGAAGTAACCCTCGAGTCCAACCCACATTCGACTTGCTTCGAGTAAAACTCGATTCTTCCCGATATAAACCCGAACTCTAGCTTCTTCCCCAAACCCATATTCCCAGATGCACGCGATCGTGCTCGTACACGTGCACACCACCACCAAACGTCGACGAACTCCGTTCTGGTCTCCGGCAAGTAGACTCCAACCACGACATCACGTTCGACCACCCCATCCTCCTCGATTCGTACGAGATTCGAATTCGACTCGAATAACCCATCAGCTTAAAAACGAACATCACCAGAACCACTCGCCTCCGATGATCCCTGACCGAAATACCACGCCATCTTCACCATAGCTCTGTCACGTCTCCCAGCACCCACCAATCACCTCGCGATCGCCTCCGGTATTGTTACGACGTCGCGAAACTCGTATGAACATCAACGTAAAAAGCAGGGTGTTAAACCCTACTTCGTCCAAAAGCCACCACCTCGGCCAACAAGAAAATTCATCACTATTTTTCCTTCGATCTGTGTCACATCCTCCTCCTCTGACATCAAGCCCGAGGTTCACCATTCGCTTGATCGCCTAAATTTGCTCAGAATAACATTTCCGTTCATCTCAGAAATACTCGACAAACTCTAAAGTAAAAATCGTGATATCACCATTAAAATTCATGGTTTGCTATATTGAGTTCAATTATATAATCAAAACTTAAAATTGAATCAATAAATTTTTGACCAAATTTACATTTCTACTGCTGTTTATAAAATTTCCAGACAAATAATGTATATAAATTCCAGATCTTATTTTTATTAGTGATATTACATGATTTTCATCATTTCTCATTTACAAATCAAAGGCTAAAAATGATTAGATGATGAGATATAGGTTTATTTAGAAATCAAATCTGCTATCATTATACAGAGGCTATATTTATAACTGTACAGGCATTCAAATTTACTATACAGGCATTTCAAACACTCATATACAAACATGCATACATTACAAACATTTCAGATAATAAATCATCCCATATCAAAAGCTTAAATCTGTTTTTAAAATAATATTTACTCACCAGAAATCAGAGAACAGAGAACATTTTCTGTTTCCAGGCTTTTTAAATTATCATCTGCATGTTGAAGACAATCTGTTGCTGTTGGTTTTCAGTTTGCATGTTGATTTACTCCTATTTGCCTTGACTGATTTGTATTTGAGAATTCCAGATTTCATTTCCAGATTTACATCTTCTTTGAATTTGGTTTCCAGGTTTCTATTTTGATTTCAGGTTTCATTCTTCTTTGAATTTTTAGACTCGAATTATTTTAGTTGAGAAAGAAGAAGATAGTTTTAGAGCTGAAGAAAATAAATGCCAGATCTCTTTCTATGTTATTTATTTATTTTAATTATTAAAAAGAATGTTGACATTTGTCCTTAAGTTAATTATTTAGCTTACACCTATGCAATTCAAGCCTCCATATGTTTACAAGTGTTTTATCTTGTCTTTTATTAATTAATTTAAGCTATATACATGTATTTAAGAAATATTTTACATGTATATAATGTATTTATCTTTTTATAAATAAGCTTTTAGATTTTTAATAAATATACAAATATGAAAAACAATTATTTAAAATAACTTATGCTTTGATCAAATATTTATAACATATTTTTATATGCTTGAGAAACTTATTTTAGCTTTATATATATTTTTACAAACCCATTTTGACTTATATTTGAATTTTAAAAGAGAAAAGATTATTAAAACAAATGAAGTTCTTAATTTAAACCTTAACCAAAATAAAACTTAAAATATATGTTTATAATAAATAAGAAATTATTCTTGTTATTTAAATCTCAAATATCATTTCTAAAGTATTAAGTCAAATTACAAATTTCCAAATTACAAATTATATATATATTAAAGTTTGAAAATACTTTATTAAATTCAAATCCAATATTCTTTCTATTCCAATATATACAAATATATATATTCTAAATGGAAAATACTTTTAACATTAGTTTTTATAAATACTATATAGCATAACTCCAAATCACACTATATATATACATATATATTATAATTTGAAAACATATTCTTTTATTAAATTAAAGACTCCCTATATATTATAATATATATACCAATATATATATACATTATAAATATAAACATTTATATAAGTTTTAGAAAGATAAATCTTCCCAATTTAAAATTGTTAGAAAAGAATATTCCCAAATTAAAATGTTATTAGTTTTCAAAAGAAATAAACTTGCCAATTTAAAATATTATTAACCTTTAAAATGAATAAACTTGTCAATTTATAAAATAAAATCAACAAATCAATTTAATTATTAATAGATTATTAAATTGATATTGCCAAATTTTCGGGATATCACATTCCTCCCCCTTAAAATAATTTCGTCCTTGAAATTTAAAAGCAAAGGTAATTTAATAACCCAGTAAAATTTTTTATTTTAAACAGCAACCATACATATCAATCATAGCAACCATTTATTTCTAACAACCAAATTTAACTTATTCTGATACAAATTCAGAATAGGTCTTCCTAACATTATCTAGAGTTCCCGGTATATATATACTGGAATACTCACTCTACAGAAGCTTAACTAACTATACTACAATAATCTAGAACTCCTTCCCATCTAGATTACAAATCTGAACAAGATATCAGACTAAACTCAAAACCATCCCAACTACCAATTCCTTCTGAACTGCTGATTCCACAACCAATGATGGATCATACACGTATTCCTCAGAGATACGTGAAATAAAATGAATTCCAGTTATCCGAACTGGCAACTCAATCCTATAGATCAAAGAACTAATCCTATTGAGAACACAGAAAAATCTCATAATACTTCCGGAGCTAGCTTTCTAATCTTACCAAATCTTATATCTCCTTTTATTGGATACAACTTAAACAATATCCAAATTTCAACTTCAAATTCCAAATTCCATCAATTCTTAACTGTTTAACTCTCCTGACGATCCTAAGCTGCTACACCAATTTCTTCTCTAGGAGACATCCTTCTACCTAACTGAACTACCGGTAACTCCACGAATCAAGTCGATACGGAATCTCAATCTCCAATAACCCAAAAGAACACTCAAACTATCGCAAGTCACTTTTGCGATCAGCCCAACCTAATTTCCAAAAGATATTGTTCTCTCTTAACAAATCAGAACAGCTTATGCCTAACTAACCAATCCATCGAAGAAATGGATCCACTCTGCTGCTTCTGGACTTCACCACTAGAAAACTGCTCAGCCGGAAAACTTCCTGCTGACACACCCACAACACTTCGAGCTGCAATGCTGCCACTGATGCCAAAGACTTCTTATCCAAAACTCCTTGATCATCAAAACTATATCAACTAATCCCACCCATAGCCTTGAGATGGAAAGACACTCCTCAAGAAACTCGGGCCTCAAACCAAACACAAACATCCTACTGAAACTTAGCCACAACACCGAAGCAGATCTACTTCCTTAAACTTGCTTCAGAAGAAACATCTTCAGAAACGTCCATAGTCACCGCGTCTCACCACACAGCTACTACTTCCTGAAGTTGCCAAGATACCATCACTTGCTTCAGCTCATCCAATAGATCTAACTCTATTCATCCAACTTCAAAGACAAACTACGAACCTTAACAGGTTTCCTTCAGAGATTATGAAATCCTTACACAACTGTAAAGTTCACTCGAGACGGTATTAGGTTTACAGTCTCGACAAATACACTTCCAACCTCAACACTCAGACTCCTAATCCTAGATGATAAATTATTATCATCTCAACCAATCATCACAAATACCATATACATTTAAAATGATACTTTTTTATATAGAAATTATATCTGGGTAAAATTATTTCATCTACTTTTTTTAAAACAATATTGTGTCCGTTGGCCTGGTCTAAGTGTTTAGAGATCCCTATCAATAACGTTAGCTACTCGTATTGACCAGAATCCATATACCACTCAACCGATCAATTAACACAATATAAAACCATTTTATATAACTAACAAATACGCGCTCTCATATATATATATATACACTCGGACTCAAACAGGTTGCTACAGATCCTATTTCTAATGAACAATCCTTCCGAACCTAGGTATTCACTCAACCTAGTGTTCTGATATTCACTTAACCAAAAGCTTAGGCATTCGCTCAACCTATGCTCTGATACCAACTGTAACGACCCGACTTTTTTTCTCCATAGAAAGTCGTATCATCATGAAGAAAGAAAGGGATAGAAGAAGAAAGGATAGAAAAGAAGAAACAACAACACAAAAGAATCTCACAGCGGAAACGAATGAAATATAATATATCATATAGAATATTACATAGTATCATATACATCAGAGTATACAATTTATACAACACAGAATAGACAGTTATAAACTTCTGTCTATTATACATCACAAGTACATTAGTACAATACAACATACACAGCGGAAACTCTATATATCTACACGCTGAAGCCTCCTGCTCCTCAGCTCCTCCAGTATTCATCAAGACTAACCTGAATCCCTCGACTACTCAATACAATATTGAGTACCCAAGAGTTTAATAAAACAGAAAATAAACACTTGGGTCAGACATGGGTCTGGTGTGAGTAAACGGTTTAAATTGCTTAACTTTGAAAACCTTTGAAAACAAAAGTATCACGTAAGACTCCCCACACATAAACATGGGTAAGTTTTTACCTTACGCTAACTAAAACATTTGATAGGAAATCCAGTTATATTATAATAGGGTCTAGGGTTTCCAAGTAAAATACAGAAATAGCTGAAATGCTTACATCTCACATTCCAACATAGTTGGGCACAACTAATACGTACGGCACTTATTGGAGTTTGGATTCCATACAATGGCAGGGCTACTGGGGTACCGCCCGTCACAGTACGTGGCCTAGATCACCGTACCGAGGAGTACGCCCGCTCCCCTGCAACACAAAGCCGGAACCATCCCTTACTGGATAATTCCGAACAAGACAATCCCGTAGTTGGCGCGACCAACCACACACTAAGCCGAATAAAAGAAAAGGGACCTCTAGACAGGGATCTATCTTGCTCTCAGTGGGTGCTACCCACGAAGCCTTGCTGCACCTCCCCTGTTTTAGACATTCCCGGTTGATGAGGCTTGAGGTTACGATTACCTTTAATCAGATCATATCACTTAGAATGCTCATCGTCCGCCTGACGATGTGCTGAAAGCATTCAATCCATACAAGTTCGTTCCG
Organism: Allium fistulosum; assembly: GCA_030737815.1. Classification (NCBI taxonomy): domain Eukaryota; kingdom Viridiplantae; phylum Streptophyta; class Magnoliopsida; order Asparagales; family Amaryllidaceae; genus Allium; species Allium fistulosum. The sequence continues at coordinate 1,228,540,273 of CM060904.1, forward strand.
GGTTCGAACGAAACCGAAGGCATTATCTCGTTACACTCGTTTTGGAATCACCCTCAGAGTTAACGACAATAACCCTTGCACTCTGAATCTTCATCTTCACTTGAGATTCACGACCTATCGTTAATTTGGATCGATGTGGTATTCGGGTCTCCAGACCTGGAATACCGGTATACGGAAACCCGATCCCGGTCTCATCGAAATCCAAAACGTATCTTTTAAGGCCAAGTTGTTTTAAGGTTAAAACAATTCAATTCTTATCTATACTACACACAGATAGATAATTTACAATAGATAATCCATATTATCATCCAAACAGATAATTCATATTATCAATTAAACAGATGATCTATAACCAAATAGGTAATTTATATCAATATCACAATAGTTAATCTATATTACCATCATAATGCTACCAAGCATTCATACCACACAACATCACTTATCTCATTTCTGAGATTACATTCATTCTAGACAAATCAATGTTATCCATTCTTATATAAACAATGATTTACTTAATCATAACATAATTAATTTAAAATGAATTAAATTAACTATCTCTATCTTTAATTAATTTAAAGTGAATTAAATTAATTACTTCATCTCTTAATTAATTTAAAATTAATTAAATTAATTACTTCATTATAAATCTTACTTATATAATCATTAATTAATTACAAATAAATTAATTAATCTTTCTCTAATTATCCACTTAATTAATCACCTTGATTAATTATACTTTAATTACATTTAAGTAATTATCCTTAATTAATTTCACAAATTAATTATTCTTAATCAAATACAGTAATTAACCTTTAATTACTTCATTAATCAATTAATTATAATCAATTACTTTAATCCTTAATTAATTACAATTAACCACTTATCATTTGATTAATTAATCTTAATTAATCAACTCTTAATTATATCATTAATTAATTATAAACTAATGATCCCTAATTTCATCTTTAATTATTTATTCTATTTAAATTAATTTCATTAAGTAATTAATCTTAACTAAACCACAATTATTAATCACCTTTGATTAATCTTAACCAGTAATTAACTTCCCTTAATTACTTCCATTAAGTAATTACTTTTTAATTAATTACCTTAACAAATAATTAATTACCTTATTAATTATTCTTAATCCTTTAATTAACTTTATTAAATAAATTATTTAATTAATAACACTAAGTAATTAACTCTTAATCACCTTTATTTAATTATTTATAATTATCCTCTAATTACTTAATTAAATAATTTCTCTTTACTTAATTACATCTAGTAATTATTCCTTAATTACTCAATTCAGTAATTATACTTAATTAATTTATAAGTGATTATCTCAATTTAATCACCAATTAATTACTTAGTTAATTATTAAATTAATTATTTAAATTTAATTAAATAATTTCTTAATTATTTATACTTAAAGATCTTAATTAAGAAAAATCATTTATCTTAATTAAATTAATTAAATTGACCAACAATTTAATTATCTCCCCATATTAATTATCTTTAAATTAATTAATCTCTTAATTACTTAAGATAAATTCTTTATTATAATTGATTTATTTAAATCCTTATCATTTAAACTTTATTTAAAATAAAACATTTTAGAAATCAATTATAATTAAAACATTTTAAACTCCTTCTCGACTTTCAAAATCTTTAAACTTCCATAGTTATTAAATTAACTTTAATACAAATAAACATTTTGAAAATCTATTTATTTACCCTTTTAAAAACTTATCTATTTAAATATTTAAAACTTGTTAAAACAAATTTCTAGAAAACAAATTAGTTTAATTAGGTAAAATCTTGTTTTATCTTTTGTTTTACAACTCAAAAACATTACAAAACAATTTTCTTTTGCTTTAAAACTTAAAACCATTTCTGAACCAAACTCCTACAACCTGCTCATCACTAACCCGAGTAAAACACTCAGAAACCCGAAGTAACCCTCGAGTCCAACCCACATTCGACTTGCTTCGAGTAAAACTCGATTCTTCCCGATATAAACCCGAACTCTAGCTTCTTCCCCAAACCCATATTCCCAGATGCACGCGATCGTGCTCGTACACGTGCACACCACCACCAAACGTCGACGAACTCCGTTCTGGTCTCCGGCAAGTAGACTCCAACCACGACATCACGTTCGACCACCCCATCCTCCTCGATTCGTACGAGATTCGAATTCGACTCGAATAACCCATCAGCTTAAAAACGAACATCACCAGAACCACTCGCCTCCGATGATCCCTGACCGAAATACCACGCCATCTTCACCATAGCTCTGTCACGTCTCCCAGCACCCACCAATCACCTCGCGATCGCCTCCGGTATTGTTACGACGTCGCGAAACTCGTATGAACATCAACGTAAAAAGCAGGGTGTTAAACCCTACTTCGTCCAAAAGCCACCACCTCGGCCAACAAGAAAATTCATCACTATTTTTCCTTCGATCTGTGTCACATCCTCCTCCTCTGACATCAAGCCCGAGGTTCACCATTCGCTTGATCGCCTAAATTTGCTCAGAATAACATTTCCGTTCATCTCAGAAATACTCGACAAACTCTAAAGTAAAAATCGTGATATCACCATTAAAATTCATGGTTTGCTATATTGAGTTCAATTATATAATCAAAACTTAAAATTGAATCAATAAATTTTTGACCAAATTTACATTTCTACTGCTGTTTATAAAATTTCCAGACAAATAATGTATATAAATTCCAGATCTTATTTTTATTAGTGATATTACATGATTTTCATCATTTCTCATTTACAAATCAAAGGCTAAAAATGATTAGATGATGAGATATAGGTTTATTTAGAAATCAAATCTGCTATCATTATACAGAGGCTATATTTATAACTGTACAGGCATTCAAATTTACTATACAGGCATTTCAAACACTCATATACAAACATGCATACATTACAAACATTTCAGATAATAAATCATCCCATATCAAAAGCTTAAATCTGTTTTTAAAATAATATTTACTCACCAGAAATCAGAGAACAGAGAACATTTTCTGTTTCCAGGCTTTTTAAATTATCATCTGCATGTTGAAGACAATCTGTTGCTGTTGGTTTTCAGTTTGCATGTTGATTTACTCCTATTTGCCTTGACTGATTTGTATTTGAGAATTCCAGATTTCATTTCCAGATTTACATCTTCTTTGAATTTGGTTTCCAGGTTTCTATTTTGATTTCAGGTTTCATTCTTCTTTGAATTTTTAGACTCGAATTATTTTAGTTGAGAAAGAAGAAGATAGTTTTAGAGCTGAAGAAAATAAATGCCAGATCTCTTTCTATGTTATTTATTTATTTTAATTATTAAAAAGAATGTTGACATTTGTCCTTAAGTTAATTATTTAGCTTACACCTATGCAATTCAAGCCTCCATATGTTTACAAGTGTTTTATCTTGTCTTTTATTAATTTATTTAAGCTATATACATGTATTTAAGAAATATTTTACATGTATATAATGTATTTATCTTTTTATAAATAAGCTTTTAGATTTTTAATAAATATACAAATATGAAAAACAATTATTTAAAATAACTTATGCTTTGATCAAATATTTATAACATATTTTTATATGCTTGAGAAACTTATTTTAGCTTTATATATATTTTTACAAACCCATTTTGACTTATATTTGAATTTTAAAAGAGAAAAGATTATTAAAACAAATGAAGTTCTTAATTTAAACCTTAACCAAAATAAAACTTAAAATATATGTTTATAATAAATAAGAAATTATTCTTGTTATTTAAATCTCAAATATCATTTCTAAAGTATTAAGTCAAATTACAAATTTCCAAATTACAAATTATATATATATTAAAGTTTGAAAATACTTTATTAAATTCAAATCCAATATTCTTTCCATTCCAATATATACAAATATATATATTCTAAATGGAAAATACTTTTAACATTAGTTTTTATAAATACTATATAGCATAACTCCAGATCACACTATATATATACATATATATTATAATTTGAAAACATATTCTTTTATTAAATTAAAGACTCCCTATATATTATAATATATATACCAATATATATATACATTATAAATATAAACATTTATATAAGTTTTAGAAAGATAAATCTTCCCAATTTAAAATTGTTAGAAAAGAATATTCCCAAATTAAAATGTTATTAGTTTTCAAAAGAAATAAACTTGCCAATTTAAAATATTATTAACCTTTAAAATGAATAAACTTGTCAATTTATAAAATAAAATCAACAAATCAATTTAATTATTAATAGATTATTAAATTGATATTGCCAAATTTCCGGGATATCACATCCTTTAAGTTACTTGTATTTCAGTTGACATTTCACTTGAGTTGAATTTATTAATATAAGAATGTTAATCCTGACTCGAGTGTTTTGTGTTTCGCTTTACACTCGGGTCAGACTGAGTGTCATAGCTTTTGAGGCTCACCTTTGGAGTTTGGAGCTTTGTTTGAAGATCTATCTATCCAGATTTCGGTTATTTCAGTTTATCCCAGTCATTTATGTTCAGACTCGTCAGTTATTTATGTATTAGAGATTCATTTGTATTTGAGATTCTGTCGTATTTTGTTTCAGACTCTGATGTTTTATAGTAGCTTCATGAACTACTATTTATCTATTCCGTTGCTTATTGTTGTAATACTCTGTGTTTGTGATTCTGTGATTGATTTATTTACTGTATATGCTAAGTTTTGCCAAATATAAAATTAACAATCTGACATTTTGAGCAATTCAAATCCAACATGTGTGGATGCGAATGGTTCAAAATACCAGGTCGTTACAAAAATTGTAATTAGTATTAGCCTCTCAAACCGTACAGTAATGGAACGAGGCCGAACCCACTTCAGCTGCCCACGTTCACATGCCTACTGTGCCTCACTCCGACCATGATTCGACCATCAGACCACGCAATCGCCATGCCCAGGCCGAGCCGCCTCCCCTGGACCTACGCCGCCACCTCCAGCTCGCTCCAGCGAGCTCCGCCACTACCGCGATTATTGCCAATTTCTGGCGAATTCCGACACCTTTGACACACAAGAACCCCATGTATCGACTCACCTCAGCCTCCTCTACGCACCAGTATCCTCCGATCGTCGTATAGTTGACGATCCACCGTTGATCACGAAACCCTAGGATTGACGGCCGAAACTGTTTCACTGATTTTTAGCCAAACCGAACCTCCAATCGAAAAACGAATTGCAGCTGTAGATTACATTCATTGAGAGCTTCGCGATGATATATAATTCGATAGGGTTTGAGGAGTTTGAATTTTTCGATTGATTTGGAATTGGAAATTAGGGTTTGGGATGACAGCCATTTGAGAAGGAATGGATGAGAATAAAAGTACGTACAGAAAATGAAATAAGAAATCAGCTAGGGTTTATAACAGCCTATATATAGACAGAGATGGATGAGAATGGATGGAACAAATCGAATTGGGTCGAAACGATAACAACGACCCGAAAAGCCCGTTTCGTTCCCGAAACGAAAATAGGTCATCCCATATATCGAAATATAGGTTTTCAATATTTTTAAACTCATTGGAACTAATTTCAAATCCTAACTCCATTATATACAGAAGTTAGCTTTTAAAATCAAATTATAATAATTTAAATTCCATTAATTGATTACTACGCGTTTCGAACTCGCACGATCAAACGATAAGTCCGATCACTATGAAACTTGAAATCCTATAATAATTCACTATTACAGATCCGATGAAATTGGTTTCATCGAAATCCAAGACAGTGGCCAAAATGGCTATTTTTCACATTAATTATAATATAAATTACCAATTTCTAATTATTCACTTTTAAATCCAAATTCAAATGTTAACAATCTTCATTCATATTTAAATAATATTTAAATCAATTTCCGATACCATTTTCATTCACATTAATTCAAGATTCAATTATTTAAATAATTGCAATATTAAATTAAACAATTTTAATTATCCAACAAATTACATAAATAACCATTAATTTTAAATGAATGTTAGTTATCAACAAATATTTCATTTTTATCTAAATAATCTAATATTTATCATTCAATTCCCATTATTGATAAAAAACACATTCAATACATAGAATTCATTTCAATATTTGATATCGCCAAAATCTTCGAAATTGCTATTTCAAAATTTCATTAAAATTCACATTCAATAACTACGCTAATAATTCATTAAATTTTTATTTCTAACATTTTTTATTAAATAATCATATTAAATTTAACAATTTAAAATAGTTAAAAATAAGGGTCGTTACATTTACTATGCTTTGATCATCAAGTTTGGTTGTTTTAATATAGTTGTTTAAATTGTGTAAATAAGTCACGTTAATACATGTCGAATATCACTATAACGACCTCCCTTTTTGGACGCTTTAAGCAGACACACGCGTCAACTCAAACCATACAAAGAGGCAGATTGTTATTGGGGTAAATAAGAAAAAGAGAAGAAATAAAAGCAAATACAGAATCTCGCAGCGGAATGACAAAATATAATAATCAAAATAACAGTTTATGAAGCTGTTTACAAAAACATTGTTTATACTTATACAACACAGAATCAGAGTTACACATATCAGAGATAAAGAAATGACAATGCAGTGTAACAGTATGATGCAGTGGAATAATATAATAAATAATAATACAATACCATATATACCCCCCATAACACATTTTATATACTCCCATAGTCTATACAGTACCGTAATCTCCCCCGTACTGGGTGTCGTCAGAGGGCACTCCATAGGTATGGTACAAAACAAACTCATAGGAGGCGCGCTAGGGCATGTGAACACGGCACAACTAGGCAATGCCAGGGTAGATATACCAATTACACTTCCGGGCTGGTGGTAACGCATAGCAGCCACTACCGCCAACCTCGGAACACACTCCCAAATAAAAATCAAGGGTGGCCACCAAAATCACAAAGTCAGAATATAGTATCGAAGGAATGTGGCCGATCGGAGGAATGACCTCACTTGGCCCGTCGATTGCTCCTATTTTAGTCACATCAAGCTGACTCACGGGAGTCAGGGTCACGTCATACCTTATACAGACTCGTCGCCACCATCCTACTTCATTCTGGCATCTCCACCACGTACACAGTTGTCAAAGTGGTTTTCGATATTGGTAGAGAGTGTGACAATATCTGATCCCGGTCTCTTTAACAACCAATCGCTTATTTCACACCGAATGGTTCTTTTACATTTCAAAAGTAAATTCACAATTTATATCAAAATATCGTATTTTCAAAAAAAACATATCACTTTCAAAAAATCATATTCACTTTGAAATCATATTCACTTTGAAATCATATTCACTTTCAAATCATATCGTCTTCGAAATCATAATTCTTTCAAAATCATATTTTCCAAATTTGGTTAAATCCTTATTTCAAAATCATCATATTCAATCAATTATGTCATTTAAGTCTCAACTTAAATTATAACATCATTTAGCCGTATTCGCTTTTAACCTAGCGAATTAAATATAACACTTCCCTTTTCTCCTTAGTCTGAAAATTTAGAAAATAGTTTAAATAGTTATAATAGTTAAAATACTCTAAAATAGTTTAATATAGATTAAAAATGTTTTCTTGCTTTAAGATAGTTAAATAGATTTAAAAATAGATTAAATATAATTAAAATAGATTAAATAGCTTTAAAATAGATTAATCAGATTTAAAATAAGTTAAATGGGTTAATTAGTATAAAGGTTTGAAAATCATAATAATTAAAGTCTTTTAAAATAATATAATTTTAAAACAGTTTATATTAAAAATATGAATTTGAAATTTATATCAATTTAAACTACTTATTTCTTTCCAACACATTTGGACCATTTCAATATCCCAAAACCCAATTTCAAATTTTCCAATTCAAATTCTCAATAAAATATTTAATTCAATATCGCTTCCAATGCATGTTCGAAATATCAATTTAAATCACTCGAATTTCAATATATTACAAAGTTATATTTCAAACAATTTTAATAACTCAATTTCTATAAATTTCATTTATACATAAAATTCAATTTTTTGGAATTCCAAATAATTTTTTTAAACAATTCCTTTAAACCAATTCCAATTTCAACATAAACTTGAATCCCGATGATAATTCAATTTATATAAATCAATTTTTTTATTTCCAATATCATTTAACCAAATTCAAAAATTTATGGATTTAAAATCATTTAATTTAACCAATCTGGTGTCCGTATATAATTTTCTATCCTAGGGTCAAGTGATACGGATATTTATCATTTCAATCCGTAATTTAAAATTTTATGGTTATATATCATTTCAAACTGCAATCCCGAATTTAAATAAAGTCCATAAAATCGCTCGAGTCTATCATTTCAACCCATAATGATTTTCCCTAATCTATAGAACATTCGGGTATGTATCATTTCAACCCATAGTGAACTTGCAGTTTATACGGTATAAAATACAACATCCATTAATCAATATCAATAATCAAACATCCATCACAATCATCTTCCAAATCAGTCAATAAATATCAATATAGAACTGATAATCAATAAAAGGTATTTAACTGGAAATTTATATTCAATAATAAATTAAATAATGAATTAATTCAAATAAATCTAAATTAACCGAGATGATGATTTAAAATATACTAAACAGCCATAAATAAATTTCCAATCATATCATCAATTTAATTTAACAAACATAAGAAATTTTAGAAGTTGTGAGTGGGTTAAAACACTCACCTTTGAATTTAAATTGAATTTAAATCCAATTTAAACCCAAAATTCAAACAGTCTCAGAATTCATCCAAACTAGCGTCATAATGTCTGGAATTTCAATACGATCCCAACTCAAGAAACCGCGCGTGAAACAGATCTCGGATGCAAAAGTTATTCGAGTTAGAAGATTATACGATTAAAATTAAAAATAATAAAAATAGATTAAATAAATAAACACGTACACCTTACCTTCACACGTCAGCACCATCGTGCAACCCTAATTCGCGTATGAAGATGACAGAGCTGCCACTGACTTCGACCTGCTGCCGCCTAACCATGCGCCTTCGACCCAAACAGGCATCGCCATCGACCATGTCTCCCTCCGCCGCGCCTGCCACGGTCAAAGCCGTCACCTCCGATCGCCCAAAGGAGCCGCCGCCACCACCGAGTTAACCCAAATCGAAAAATTTGCCGACGATTTAGCCACTGATATGACCTATGACCCATTCTGATGGCCTGCCCTCGACCCACTCCACGCTGCAGTACCATTGAATCGAGGCGTTATCGCCGATGATCAACTACCAAATGAACAGCCGCGGTTTGTTCGTCGATTTTCGGGCACATAGAAACCCAGATCGAAAAATGAACCGCAGTTTAGACTTGCGCTCGACGAGAGCTTCAAAACGATATATAATTCGATATAGTTTAAGGAGATATGATTTTGAAGTTGAAATTTGTTTTGAAGTTGAATTGGGAATTTGGTTTTGGTTTGTCTGCCATTGGAATGAGGAGGTGAGAAGGAAATGTACGTATAGAAAAATGAAAATAAGGTGGAGCTAGGGTTTATAACAGGCTATTTATAGACAAAGCTGAAAATAGAATGGATGGACAAGATTTGATTTACACGTTTGAACGATAAATGACCTTAAAAGCCCGTTCTGACTCCGGAACGAAAATGGGTCATCCTATATATCAAAATAGATGTTATTGATAATTTTAAACTCAATGGAATAGGTTTCAAGTCCTAATTCAATCGTATGAAGAAGTTATGTTAAAATCAGCTTATTTCAAATTGATTTCAATTAAATTAATTTCTACGCGTTTCGAGTTCGTACGATCAAACGACAAGTCCGATCGCTACGAAACTTGAAATCTTACAATAACTCACCGTTACGGATCCGATGAAAATGGTTTCGTCAAAATCCGAGACAATGGCTAAAATGGCTATTTTCACACAAATAAATAAAATTAATATAAAATTAATTAATCACTTTTTAATTCAAAATTTATAAACTAACCAAATTCATCATTTTCAGTCTCTTATACATTTACAATGACTTAATACAAGTTTATATGACAATTCAATGTTGGTTATTACACTAATTACAATGTTCAATTTCACTGTAATTACATCCAATTTATTAAATTTTAATTTCAATAAATTGCTTTAATTTGATTTCAACCTTTATATTCAGCCAATTATAAATCTAATGACATAGTTAACATTTGTTTTACATTTCATTACATTAATATACTCCAATTTCCATATTTATTTGTATTAACTATTATATTTCCATTTTATTGGATTTTGGTCAAATTCATATATAAATTATAATTCAAAATCCCAATTAATTAATTTATCTTGATTTCATTCTTTTATTAAATCAATTATTACCTTCTGAATAAAATTAACTTTTTTATTCATTTTATTACCTTCACCATTTCCACTTATTGTATTAACTCACATTAATGTAACATTTAATTTTATTTAATCTCAATTGATTCCCAATTAAATTTAATAGATTAATTAAATAGGTAACATATAATAATTATTACCATTAACTTTTAATTCACATTATAAGTTTATTATGTTCAACCAATTATTATAATTACTTACATAATATTGATTTTATTCAATTACCCTTTATTATATATTATTTCATTGGTTAACTCAATATTTACATTTGTTTTCTTATATTCATTTTATAACCAAGTATAACATTTACATTATTTCCATTGATTGGAATTTCATTAAAGTTGTTAATAATTAACATGAATTAATATGGTTACAATTCCATTCTAGTTATTATTTTCATTAATAGATCGCAATTTTTTTTTATTTCTTCCAACTTTAAATTACAAAAATATTATTAAATGAATAATTTTAATTATCGAAAATTTATGGGTCGTTACACTCTCCCCCACTTAAAGCTTTTCATCCCCGAAAAAGAAAAAGGAGGGAAAGAAGGGATTAAGTAATCGATATATCTTATTCAAAATTATTAAATTTATAAACAATAAATTTACAAAATTAAATAATTTAAATGGAATATTTCAATTTATAACATTAAATCCTTTTATACTCAAATTAACAAAAGTTTGGAAAACATTTCATAAAATTTTCTAAGTCCAAAATTTTCGGAAAATTTCGGCAGAGTCTCTTTTGTACGGAGAGGCTCGGGAGAAATGATAATATCAAAATAATCAATATATATATCATATATTTCAAAATAATATGTCCCAACAACGGGAAAATTAACATAATATCGCTATAAAACCGTAATCGGAGAACGTACCTATTTGTCGGGCAAACAACGCTTAATTTATGAAACAAAAAGCAGTAGCAATTGCTTCCATAAACCTGTATTTCACTTATATAATCCAAAGTAGTTAATAATTATATAAAATGAAATATTTAAGTTGTCTCACTTTATAACAAACAAATCAACTCACATAACAATATTCACTTCAAACAACATACAACAAGCACTTGCAATAGAATCATACAACCATCGCATGCAATCAAAATAATCAACCATCCATTCATATCAAGCAAAACAAACGGTTTATTTGGGGTCTAGACACCTTTAACCGTATAGAACGACAAATAAACTACTAAGTATACCATACACTCAACAGTCTTAGATAAAACTCAATAGATTATTCATACATCCAAACAATTAGAAGTATCCTTTCCCAAACAATCCATAAGCCAAAATAAACAATAATTTCCAATGTTATTTAAGTTACTCTTATAAATTTGCTTTCACAACATTTATTGTTCCTAATTTCTCATCCATACCATGATTGTCTTCTTTAATTTTACATTGATTTCTTACAAAATTTCAATCTTCGTTCATTCATATAATACTTAATTCCATTTATTTACATATGTTATTTACATTTTCTTACATATGTTACTCACACACAAATTTTTAAACATATTTAAATCAATCCTTAAAGTACAATATAGGTTTCTTTTGTAAATAAATTCACATTCATTCATTTAGTACTTATTTCATTTACTTTCATTCATTGTTTACAAAATTCAATTTCATCTATTCATTTTCATTTATCCATACAATGTCATTTCATTTCATTACTTTATATTCATTTCTTTCTTAAGTTATTTCCATTACGTTGTTTATAACAACCAATGCATTCATTATTTAAGCTTTACATACATTTTATTTTAGTTTAGTTCACATTAATTTTATATACTTGATTTCCATTAGATATTAATATTCATTTGTGCATAAGTTCATACTTAAGTTTCTTACTTTTTAATTTGGATCCATTTCTTATATAGTGTCATTGAATATTAAATCTATTTTCTAAATCATTTTAGTCTTTCTGAAGTCATAGTCATTTACGAAATATAATACTCATTTTATTATTTATTTTAATTATAAATAGCCTCAACATTAACTTTTAGTTTATAGTTATTTACTTATATTATTCCTCTTTACCATAAATTTTAATTATAAATGACTTCAAACTTTTACTTAAGTTTTATAATCATTCATTTATAATACTCACCTTTCTATTACATTTAATTAGTAGTATTTCAATTATAACTTAAGTTTATAACAACTATAATATCAAAGTTTTTATTTATAGAAGTAATTCCATTAAACACTTTCATTACATATGTTTACTTGTATAATATTCCATTACATATTCTTTTTTTTTACATTACAACTTTTAATATTTTGGTAAGTCATATATTTATGTATCCAAGAATGCAATTGAAAGTTACACAAGTTTATCTTATTTATTTTAATTAACAAAAATGTTCAATAATCGTATCTTTCAGATTTTCATTCTTTTACTTACAGGTTACAAATTTCAAATTCCTTGCATATTTCATTTATAACTGAGCATTTACTTTCTTATTTTCATTTTAGAAGTTCCAATTATTAAATGGTTAAAATTCCATCTCACTACAATAACTGAAATCCCTAATTTTTAGAAATTTAAGAACTAAATGTCGGGTTCCATTTCAAATCATTTAAAACAATATACATATCATATCTTTTATATATATCAAATCATATTTAGAAATAAAATTTAATATTTATTTATCAAAACAAATGTGTAGATACTACTACAACACCCTTCCCACTTTGAAACTCGAAAATGAACGTCGATGATGCGTGCACTCATCACCGAAATTATTTTCCAACGACAGAGAGGGGAGTACAAAACTTATTTCTTTCCAAAATTTACTTTAAAACATTTCCTTCAAGTTGTATCGAAATATTTATATCAGAAAATACTTCTAAATAATATTAATATTATATTCCAAATCCTTTGAAAGAAATTTTCAAAAATCCCGAAAAATAAGTTCTCAAATTTCAATTTATATTCATTTTATTTACAAGCTTATTTTTCAATCAATACCTACAAAGTTCACTACCTAACAAACAAATATGTTACAATCAAATATATCATTTATAAAATTTATTATTTTATATACAAAAATATAATAGGCAAAATTATTTCATTTACCTATATTCCAATACAAATATTATGTCGGTCTGCCCTATTAAGTGTTTAGAAATCTCTATTGATGTCATAGCGCCCTATGCACCAACCAAGATTTATAAATACAAAACGGAGCAAATTAACACAATATAAAAACCTTCTATAACACTAACAAATACGCTCTCACATATATATACACTCTGCGACTCATTCTAGGGTATTACTACCCTCTTTAGTGAGTCAGACCCCACAAAGCTAAGGTTATCGCTAAACCAAAGCTTTGATACCAACTGTAACGACCTCCCTTTTTGGACGCCTTAAGCAGACACACACGTCAACTCAAACCATACAAAGAGGCAGATTGTTATTGGGGTAAATAAGAAAAAGAGAAGAAATAAAAGCAAATACAAAATCTCACAGCGGAATGATAAAATATAATAATCAAAATAACAGTTCATGAAGCTGTTTACAAAAACATTGATTATACTTATACAACACGGAATCAGATTTACACATATCAGAGATAAATAAATGACAATGCAGCGGAATAGTATGATGCAGTGGAATAATATAATAAATAATAATACAATCTTCATCTTCATCCTCCAGAAACAAGTCTTCAAATCCTGAAATGCTCAGACTGACCCGAGCGAATTGAAAAGACAAAACACTCGAGTCAGAACTAAAAGATCTTATGTAAGTTAAATCAACGGTAAATAAATATGGGTGTAAACGGTGTCGGAGATGTTTACGGGGTTTGACATCTCCTATCCAGTGTATAACGTGAGTGTAGTAACTTAAGAGATGGCCGGGATTCACATCTCTTAAGGATCTGTTAAACTATCTACTATGTAGTACAATATGTTATTATAATAGTGTCTACAATAAAGTAAAAGTATTAAAATAGCGTTAAGGCGTTACCATATCCCCCTTAACACAATTTATATATTCCCATAGTCTATACAGTACCGTAATCTCCCCCGTACTGGGCGTCGTCAGAGGGCACTCCATAGGTATGGTACAAAACAAACTCGTAGAAGGCACGCTAGGGCATGTGAACATGGCACAACTAGGCAATGCCAGGGTAGATATACAAATTACACTTCCGGGCTTGTGGTAACGCATAGCAGCCACTACCGCCCACCTCGGAACACACTCCCAAATAAAAATCAAGGGTGGCCACCAAAATCACAAAGTCAGACTATAGTATCGAAGGAATGTGCCGATCGGAGGAATGACCTCACTTGGCCCGTCGATTGCTCATGTTTTAGTCACATCAAGCTGACTCACGGGAGTCAAGGTCATGTCATACCTTATACAGAATCGTCGCCACCACCGTACTTCATTCTGGAATCTCCACCGCGTACACAGTTGTCAAAGTGGTTTTTGGTATTTGGCAAAGAGTATGACAATATCTGATCCCGGTCTCTTTAACAACCAATTGCTTATTTCACACCGGATGGTTCTTTTACATTTCAAAAGTAAATTCACAATTTATATCAAAATATCGTATTTTCAAAAAAAGCATATCACTTTCAAAAAATCATATTCACTTTGAAATCATATTCACTTTGAAATCATATCGTCTTCGAAATCATAATTCTTTCAAAATCATATTTTCCAAATTTGGTTAAATCCTTATTTCAAAATCATCATATTCAATCAATTATGTCATTTAAGTCTCAACTTAAATTATAACATCATTTAGCCGTATTCGCTTTTAACCCAGTGAATTAAATATAACACTTCCCTTTTCTCCTTAGTCTGAAAATTTAGAAAATAGTTTAAATAGTTATAATAGTTAAAATACTCTAAAATAGTTTAATATAGATTAAAAATGTTTTCTTGCTTTAAGATAGTCAAATAGATTTAAAAATAGATTAAATATAATTAAAATAGATTAAATAGCTTTAAAATAGATTAATCAGATTTAAAATAAGTTAAATGGGTTAATTAGTTTAAAGGTTTGAAAATCTTAATAATTAAAGTATTTTAAAATAATATATTTTTAAAACAGTTTATATTAAAAATATGAATTTGAAATTTATATCAATTTAAACTATTTATTTCATTCCAACACATTTGGCCCATTTCAATATCCCAAAACCCAATTTCAAATTTTCCAATTAAAATTCTCAATAAAATATTTAATTCAATATCGCTTCCAACCATGTTCGAAATATCAGTTTAAATCACTCCAATTTCAATATATTTCAAAGTTATATTTCAAACAATTTTAATAACTCGATTTCTATAAATTTCATTTATACTTAAAATTCGATTTTTTGCAATTCCAAATAAATTTCTTTAAACAATTCCTTTAAACCAATTCCAATTTCAACATAAACTTGAATCCCGATGATAATTCAATTTATATAAATCAATTTTTTTATTTCCAATATCATTTAACCAAATTCAAAAATTTATGGATTTAAACTCATTTAATTTAACCAATCCGGTGTCCGTATATAATTTTCTACCCTAGGATCAAGTGATACATATATTTATCATTTCAATCCGTAATTTAAAATTTTGCGGTTATATATCATTTCAAACCGCAATCCTGAATTTAAATTAAGTCCATAAAATCGCTCGAGTCTATCATTTCAACCCACAACAATTTTCCCTAATCTATAGATCATTCGGGTATGTATCATTTCAACCCATAGTGAACTTGTAGTTTATACGATATAAAATACAACATCCATTCATCATTATCAATAATCAAACATCCATCACAATCATAATCCAAATCAGCCAATAAATATCAATATAGAACTGGTAATCAATAATAGGTATTTAACTGGTAATTTATATTCAATAATAAATTAAATAACGTTTTAATTCAAATAAATCCAAATTAACTGAGATGATGATTTAAAATATACCAAACAGCCATAAATAAATTTCCAATCATATCATCAATTTAATTTAACAAACATAAGAAATTTTAGAAGTTGTGAGTGGGTTAAAACACTCACCTTTGAATTTAAATTGAATTTAAATCCAATTTAAACCCAAAATTCAAACAGTCTCAGAATTCATCCAAACTAGCGTCATAATGTCTGGAATTTCAATACGATCCCAACTCAAGAAACCGCGCGTGAAACGAATCTCGGATGCAAAAGTTATTCGAGTTAGAAGATTATACGATTAAAATTAAAAATAATAACAATAGATTAAATAAATAAACACGTACACCTTACCTTCACACGTCAGCACCATCGTGCAACCCTAATTCGCATACGAAAATGACAGAGCCACCACTGACTTCGACCTGTCGTCGCCTAACCATGCGCCTTCGACCCAAACAGGCATCGCCATCGACCATGTCTCCCTCCGCCGCACCTGCCACAGTCAAAGCCGTCACCTCCGATCACCCAAAGGAGCCACCGCCGCCAGCGAGTTAACCCAAATTGAAAATTTTGCCCGAAGAACTAGCCGCTGATATGACCTGCGACCCATTCTGATGGCCTGCCCTCGACCCACTCCACGCTGTAGTACCATTGAATCGAGGCGTTATCGCCGATGATCAACTACCAAATGAACGGCCATGGTTTGTTCGTCTATTTCCGGGCACACAGAAACCCAAATCAAAAAACGAACCGTAGTTTAGACCTGCGCTCGACGAGAGCTTCTAAACGATATATAATTCGATATAGTTTGAGGAGATTTGATTTTGAAGTTGAAATTTGATTTTGATGTTGAATTGGGAATTTGGTTTTGGTTTGTCTGCCATTGGAATGAGGAGGTGAGAAGGAAATGTACGTACAAACAAATGAAAATAAGGATGAGCTAAGGTTTATAATGGGCTATTTATAGACAAAGCTAAAAATAGAATGGAAGGACAAGATTTGATTTACACGTTTGAACGATAAATGACCCGAAAAGCCCGTTCTGACTCCGGAACGAAAATGGATCATCGCATATATCAAAATAAATTTTATTGATGATTTTAAACTCAATGGAACAAGTTTCAAGTCCTAACTCAATCGTATGAAGAAGTTATTTTAAAATCATCTTATTTCAATTGATTTCAATTAAATTAATTTCTACGCGTTTAGAGTCCGTACGATCAAACGACAAGTCTGATCGCTACGAAACTTGAAATCCTATAATAACTCACCGTTACGGATCCGATGAAAATGGTTTCGTCGAAATCCGAGACAATGGCTAAAATGGCTTTTTTCACACTAATAAATAAAATTAATATAAAATTAATTAATCACTTTTTACTTCAAAATTTATAAACTAACCAAATTCATCATTTTCAGTCTCTTATACATTTACAATGACTTAATACAAGTTTATATGACAATTCAATGTTGGTTATTACACTAATTACAATGTTCAATTTCATTGTAATTAAATCCAATTTATTAAATTTAATTTCAATAAATTGCTTTAATTTGATTTCAACCTTTATATTCAGCCATTTATAAATCTAATGACATAGTTAACATTTGTTTTACATTTCATTACATTAATATACTCCAATTTCCATCTTTATTTGTATTAACTATTATATTTCCATTTTATTGGATTTTGGTCAAATTCACATATAAATTATAATTCAAAATCCCAATTAATTAATTTATCTTGATTTCATTCTTTTATTAAATCAATTATTACCTTCTGAATAAAATTAACTTTTCTATTCATTTTATTACCTTCACCATTTCCACTTATTGTATTAACTCACATTAATGTAACATTTAATTTTATTTAATCTCAATTGATTCCCAATTAAATTTAATAGACTAATTAAATAGGTAATATATAATAATTGTTACCATTAACTTTTAATTCACATTATAAGTTTATTATGTTCAACCAATTATTATAATTACTTACATAATATTGATTTTATTCAATTACCCTTTATTATATATTATTTCATTTGTTAATTCAATATTTACATTTGTTTTCTTATATTCATTTTATAACTAAGTATAACATTTACATTATTTCCATTGATTGGAATTTCATTAAAGTTATTAATAATTAACTTGAATTAATATGGTTACAATTCCATTATAGTTATTATTTTCATTAATAGATCGCAATTTTTTTTTATTTCTTCCAACTTTAAATTACAAAAATCTTATTAAATGAATAATTTTAATTATCAAAAATTTACGGGTCCTTACAATCACAAAAGAAATCACTTTCCTTTACTAAATGAAATGGTGTATATGAGCTTGTTAAAGCTCTTTAAAATGGTTTAAAATGTTTTATAACATTTAAAAGTATTTAGACAAAGTTTGAAAAAAGAAAATTAAATTTGCGTTAAAATAGGCGCGTCGCGTAACGATAGTTCGCGATTTCGCGCCACAAAAAGTTAAATCCATTTGTACGATGGATTCAGTGTCAGAATTCATTAGAATAAGAATATTCCAAACTTTAATAATCATAATTTTCAAACATAGAAAGGAAATCAAGATTTCATCTTGTAGATTTTCAAATAAGTCCAAAACAAGTTTTCAAAAATATCACGGTTTAGCAGTTTAAAACAAAATTTTGAAATTGATTTAAAATGGATATTTTAAATGTTTTAAAATATGAAATAAATTCCATAAATATATGAAAATGTTTTAAAAGAGATTGAAGTTATAAAAATGGATAGTTATGAAATAAAATTGGAACTTTGTTCAATATTGCCTTAAAACACTATTCACAGCATTTCCTGTAGCAGTTTTCTATGACTTCTACAAATCATGTTTTAACTCAACTATTCTTCCCCAACCTTTTTAAATAAACAATTATGTGTTTTAAATATGATTTTGAAGTATTAATAAAAAGTTTAAAAGAAATTGTGTCTATAAAACTGATTTTCAACGAATGATTTAACCTTGGCTCTAAAAACCGACGAGTAGCCTGATTTTTTTATTCATGAGATCCGGATGTGAGATGCTTAAACTAAGGAGATGTTCAGAAGCAACCAATGCCCTAGCTCACCTGCCCTCTTTCTTGGGTGAGGGATAAATAAGGTCGAAATGTCAGAAATGAGACTAGTATAAAAGATTTAATTTTTATAATTAATTAATTGCAACTTGGATTGAATAGAGATAATCTTCTTATACTTAGTATTAAATTCCAAAGAGGGAACTTGTACTAATCATATGAATTTAAAAGGTAATTCCACCGTTATTCAATGAATAGTACAACTTGAATACGGAAATTAGTATCGAGTAAAATTAGTATAATTTCTATGGATTCGTTTTACTCGAATACTAACTAATTAAATTTACCATCTTAGATAACTTAGTTTCAACCTATTAAAAAATTATGATTTGGAAATAAGAAATCTTTTGTCAAGATTTAAATAAGTGATTTGGAATTATTTTAATTCATATGGATCCTTTTACTTAAAACTAATTGTTTTGGGTTTACAGTAAACGATGTTTTAAATAACATTGTTTTTGACCCATTTAAAAGTTATGATTTGAAAATAAGAAATCTTTGTTAAGATTTAAATAAATGATTTGGAGATATTTCTCTAAGTAATGGACGAAATGATTTGGAATTACTCCAAGATTTAAAAAGGTTTTAATTAAACAAAGATTTGATAAATGAGGTTTAATGATCCCCTATATACTGAAGATAAATGGTTTAAAAAAATATATCTCTAAGAAGATATTTTGGATAAAAAGATACTAATTAATGGAATATTAATCACCCACCAACTTAACATCTTTCTATCGATGATTGGTTTGGAGGAACCAGGATTGGATTTGGGCAAATTCCTATCCGAAAACCACTTCGAACCAATTTATGAGTTCAAAAGTGAAGACATGTTAAAAAAATGAAGTTGAAGACGAAGATTGTAAAGACCCAAAAACTCGGCCTTCGAAAATCGGCATCCGTACTTCACTTGTACTTAAAATGTCGTAGATTCAAACGCCGAAACTGGTTCTCCGGAGCTTATAACACCATTAAGTATAACAACACAGCGGAAGAAAAAGAATATATCAAAATATATAACATTGATACGATGACAGATACAAAATCTGATACAATATGATACAACAGAATGATACAACAGATATCAATATACATCAGAGATATGATACAAGAAATAGCAGCGGAAAGAAAATAGATAACACCAGCAGTGGATAGAATATCTCCAACAGAATGCTCCAATCCATAGCTAGCGAAAAACAAGGTCAGTCGTCCAAGGACTGACTAGCTCCAGATAATCTACTCAACCTGAATATCTGAAAACCCCAACTCTAGACTGCTCGTGTAGAAAATTATGAGCACCCAGAGTTTAGGAAAGGAACAATAAACTCCGAGTCAGTCATGGGACTGGTGTGAGTAACAAAAATAGTTTATCTTTAAAACAACACGAAAGAACTTTAAACATTTAAACCCGCAATGCTTTTGGAAAATGAAACTACCATAAGACCTCCCGCCACACACACAATGCAAACGCAGACTTGGAGGAGATTTCTTCTTATGATAGCCAAAAACGCTTACTACGCAAGAAAACTCTTTTGATATTATTACTAGTGCATAGTGTACAAAATCATTTAGAAAATACAATATTAATCTTAGCCAGCATAGGTACCATTATATTATGCCTACTATAGCTGCTATGTTAAATAGCAGGTTCTACAACTAATACCGTACAAGGTTCATATTGGAAATTGGATTTCCAACAAATGGTCAGGCTAAGGAACTTCCTTTCCTACTGCCGAATGGGATCGCCTCTGGCTGGACGTCTCGAGAGACAAACTGCTCTCTGCCAACACAAGGCCGGGTTACCCCTGTAACTAGGTAACTCACGACTATGCCATCCCCCGGTCCTTTGGGACCTTTATCCGAGGCGCCTCGATAAACACACAATCACACAATAAATGAGATCGGAGTATCCACATAGGTTAAATACCAGGGCTCCATACCTGATACCACCCTTTTCTAGAAGGAAATGACATACCCTAAAGGGCATGACCCTCATAACCTTGCCGCATATTCCTGTTTCGACCATTTCCGAGGAGTGAGGTCTGACGAAGTCTCGTCCACAAAGCTACGCTTTGGCATAAAGCCATGCTTTGGATCAACAGATGATCAAAGTAATGATCACAAAGATAAATGATCAAACAAATGATCATATCACAAATGATCAAACAATGATCATCACACAGCAACACTCAACATGCCACATTACCAAATTAGGAGTATATCGTTGATAAATTTCAACTACATAACCTTTGAGCTCGTACGTCTCAAAGAAGGGTGTTAAGCTAAGAGAATAAATTCTCCGCCACCAACAGAAATGTATTTGAAAGAAATCAGCTTTATATCTCAAAGTGTAATGTCATACATGTAACCATACAAGTCTGTTCCGGGTTCGAACAGAACCGAAGGCACTTCCGAAGAAGCCCTTGCAAATCCGGGTATTCACAATCCCGATCGGACTTCCCATCACTTAGGAGATCCCTATACCGGCGCGACTCGGTGCAGAGACAATCGATAGGTTATCCTATCATTCTTCAAATACCCGATCTTCAACACCGGTCTTCAATTGTTATCCATATACGATGTATCACTTATTCGGAATGGGTTATGTGACACAAAGGTCCTCTCCCGGCTAAACCGAATAGTGAGCGCAATATTTAAAAACATATGGATATGGATTTCAATTAAGTCACAATTTATTACTCAAAACTTTGCTTTCAAATGGTTTAAACAAATTACCATTTACAATCTTTTAAAACAAAAAGATCCATTTAAACAACCTTCAATGGTTTAAACAATTTCCTCACTTTAATCTTTTAAACAAAAGATTCATTCACAGATTTTCCAAATTAATTCCCATTTCAATTGGATTAACTCATTAAATCTTTAAAACAAAGATTTAACTTATAGCTTTCAAAACAATTCCATTTCAAATGGTTTAAACAAATCATCATTTTAAATCTGTTAAAAATAAACAGATTTAATTCATAGCTTTCAAAAAGAATTCATTCATAACTTGAAAAACCATTTTTCAATTCAATCTTGAAATTCCTTTAATTAAACTGGAATTTCATTTCTTATCTGAAAGCTTTTATTCTTTTAAAACAAACAGTTTTCATTTTGGAAATCTGATTCATTTATACGAGTTAAGTTTCTTGGGTTAAATTCAAATTCCCAAAATTATACTTTTAAAATGGTTTAAATTCATATAAACACATTTATAATCTCTTTAACCATAATTTCCAATCATGGGATTCAATTCCAAATTTTGAATTCAAAATTCAAATTAAATTATTTAAATTAGAAAACTTACCAAGTTATTCAAAATAACTTTATTCTTAAACTCCTTTTCAAAAGCTTATCATTTAACCCAAATTCATTTCTAAAATCAATTGAAATAAAATTTTCAATTTCAAAAATATTAATTTAAATTATCTGTGACTTAACCGATTTCCTTGTGAAATCCATATTTGTGTGTGTAAAAGTGTGGTCCAAGGGTTTCACACACAATAGTGCAACATCATTCAATCATCACATATCAGAATACAGAAATATAGTTGATAAGTGGTATAACTATAACGCTTATCGTTCATTCACGGATCACAGATATATATATCACAGATAATCAATTACATTCATCCCAAATAAATAAATTACAGATCACAACACAAATCAGGATGTATCACAAAGCATCATATATCAGGGATATCAAACAATTTAATCATCTAGTCAGGTCCAACATTCATAGGAAAGGTCAATTTATTTATCTGATTAAATTAAATCAGATTAGTCACTAATCCTGGTTAATTAACATTAATTTATTACAAACCATTTCAATTAATTATCCATTAATTAATTAATTAACCTTTAATCATTAATTAATCATCCTTTAAATCAATTATTAATTAACTTTTAATAATACATTAATTACCCTTAATTAACCTTAAGATGAACCATTTTTACTTGAGTTATCTACTTAATTACATTTAAAATCAAGTTTAAAATAACTTAAGAATTTTTAACTTAATAAATTCAAGTTAAACGAATCATATAACTTTCTTAAATCAATTATTTAAAACATTTATTATATAAAGGAATAGGTTTAAGAAATAGTTCAAACTAGATTCATTTAAAATTCTAAAACTTTCTCTCATTTCAATCTTAAACTACTAAAATATTTGCTTCGGGTCCAACCCGAGTTACACCCGAGAAAATCACCCTTCCTTCTTTTTTTTTACTTAGTTTTAGTTTTAAGTTTAAACTTATTATACCAGGAAACCACTCACGAGCTACACGAGATCAAACCCGGGCCACAACTTCCCTTCCTCGAGTATTCCTTCGAGTCACACACTACCAAAAACACTGACATGCGTACACGTGTACGCCTGAACGATGACGTTCTGACCATCACCGCGACCACCTTCAGATCACCTACGACTTCGTCAATGATCCCTGTAATCTAGATCGACGAGATCATCAGGGAATCGAAAACGAGCTTATCGACCCCTGCTTGGAAATAACACAGTTCACCAAAATCTCCTCGCTACACCAACTCCGATCACCAGCAACCACGAACCTCTGCCCAAAGCCACGCCAGACATTCCTCTTCCAATCCCCCCATCACCGATAGTCTCTATTTCACCCACTTCGGCGAACAGCTTCGTAAAACCTAATCGACCAAGAGTTGCTTCTAAACCCTAAACCAACGTCGATCGATCACCACGGCATTCTAGAACCCCTCCGAGTATTTTTCCCGAGTGATACTTTCCCCAAGCTTGCTTCAGCCAAAAAGGTCGGCCCTCCTCCCATCGTCGATCGCCAGCAATTGAGCCATTTCTCGATTCTGTTCAACCCAAAAGCTCACTCGATTCCCAAACTTAAAATTCAAGATTTTTGTTTTAAAAATCGAGATTCTCGATGGTGATTTAGGTTACATAGGTAATTCAGAGAATTACAATGTTTGAATTTAACATGTTTTAGATTTTCTACTGCCTCTTTCATTTTCCAGAAAGTATTCAAATTTATCTTACATAAATATGTTTTTGAAATCAAGATCTTGTTAAGCTTAAAGCTTTCTTCTTCTTTTTTCTGTTTAAATCAACATCAGAAACAAGAGTTAGAGGAAGAGAGATTGAATTTATACTTTGGTTAACCTGTTAACTTGAAAATAGAGAGATATTTATATATATCCAGACTTACTCACATATTTATTATCTACAGGCTGTCATATTTACACTACCATACAAGCCTATTTCATATCATAGCATTCAGTGATTTACACATGCATCAAGTTACCATCAACTTTAGCCTAAAAAAATGTTTACTCCGGGAAGATATTAATTTATTTGCATTGTCCTTTGCCTGTGAATGTTTAAACAGAGATATAAATGCCTGTAAACTGACATGCATTCAACAATATGTATATATATCTATACATACACACAAACATGCATGCATATTAACCTATATACAAACATCTTTCTAACAACAACTTCAAGTATATAGCATCAAGGTATCATAGCAGATTCGAATTTTTAAAATGGTAGTTTACTCACCATTGTTTCCAGAGATAAACAGAGTTTTCTGATGAACAGGCTTTTGAAAATACAAGTTGACGTTCTTTTCTTTTGATCCAAGCTTTTAACTTCCAGTTGAAATCTTCTTGTTTGTATTGATTTTGTTTTGTTTGTTTTAATTGAATTTTTGTCTAAGATCAAGATGTTTGCTTGCTTCAGATTTCTCAGCTTTGAAGATGGACGATATAAAATGAGATGAGGAAGCTGATATACAATAGAGTTTACAAGTGAAAAATATTGTACAGGTGATAATTTACTTTGTACAAGTAATGTTATATATTTTTTCTTTTTACCATCATTCAGAGATTTTTTTCATTTTGGAGGCTGAACATTAATTGACTTGTACAAAGTATATATATTTATCTATACGCATATCTTCTTTTGCAGCCAAAGATATCTTATTTTTCTTTTTTTTATGTCCTCACCACTTGCCTTGCATTGATGATCTTGTACCATATTACCTTATTTTATACATTGCATTTCGGCTGTACAAGTTGAAGAAAATTGTGTGGCTTCATTTATTAGCTTGTACAATATAAATTTTTATTTCCTTCGGCTGTACCAACATATGAGATAGTGGTGGCTAAAGATATTTGCATTGATTATCATTTATCTTCAAGTCTGGTTTCATACTTGCATATATATATATATATATAATGTTGTCTTTATTTTCATGAGTACATACTTAACTATGTATAGATGTTTGTTAGAATTTAATTTATATGTTTATTTCTATTTTACAAATCTATATAATTTATCTTATATATATTTATATCTATATTTTAAATATTTATTATTATTATTTTACTTCAATATTTTATTGTCTTATATTTCTATTTATTTATTTATTTTATAAATCCAAATTATTATTAACCATCAATTCTAAATTTTATATGATTTAATATATATTCTACAAAGGATCGGGGAAACTCGCTTCCATTTATAATAATTTTTACAAATTTTTATTCAAAAATTCATTTAATTATCAATTTAAATTAAATTAAAATCTAGGGTCGTTACAAACATCTTCATAATGAAAGGACTACTTGTTGATAATTTCGCAGTAGCTCCCGAGATAAATAAATAGCAGTGGTCCCTTCGTTCGGGGATCTTCGTATGCAAGGACTACTCCTACTAATCCTAGGGGTGATGCCCAACAAGATGTGGGAGGAGAGTGCCTTCGGTTTGTCCTGTTCCTAGACAACTTGTATGGATGGATTTCTGACATTGCATTTCTAAGATCATAGTGCACTGATCTCTACAAACATACATTTGTTTGCTGGTGTAGGAGGTAACCCCTCTTATGCTTAATACCCTTCTCTGAGATGTATGAGCTCAGAGGTTGTACTTTTGTTGAAATCAATAGTCTGTTCTTGCAAATGGCAATATGGTATTTTAAGTGAAAATGTTCTAAGAAAGGTAAATGTTACCTCAAGCCTCACACCTGGGGAATTATGAAACATGGGTTGCTTTAAGGCTTAGTGGTTTGTAACCATTAGGGTATGATATCACCTTTCTAGATTTATTTATTTCTACCTGCTATAATGTCGGGTTTAAATTTTGTCGTGTATGCTATGAGACGTCTCGGAGAGGTCGGGAACGGCCGGGGTGATATCACATTCGGTGTTATCCATACCATCTGCTGGTCTCGAGTAGGCTGATCTTAATTCGCAGAGGACCATTTGTTAGTGGCCTTGGTACATTCCTTTAGAAATGTACTGTATGGGAGGCAGTCCCTTACCTTGCTATTCATTGGAAATCTATTCTCCAATAAGTGCCTTCGGGCTTAGTTGTAAACCTATTATGCCGTCAAATCTAACCAATGTAACAATTTTGGCTATTTGAATATGTATATTTGAAAGGTTTTCAAAGAATGTCATTAAAAATAATATCACTGGATTTTATGTAGAAATGATTTGGCTATCAAAAGGCAAAAACCCATTTTGTGTTTATATGCAGCGTGGTCTTATGAGATACCATTTGTTTTCAAATACTCGTATTTTGAGTTTCTCGCACCAGTCCCATGACAGACCCGGAGTTTATTTTCTTTCCCTTAAACTCTGGGTGCCCTATTTTTCCATGCAGCCTAGTAGTCGGGTTTAGTTTGGAGCATTTTGAAAGAGCTCGGAGCATGGAGCCAGAAGATTCTTCTGAAGATTTTTATCCATTTCCACCACATTTATGTACTACTGTATTCTGCGTTTTTAAGGACAAAGATTTATTACTGTCAATGTTGATGTTAAGTTAAACTCTGATAAATGTATTTAAAATTTTCCACTATAAAGATTATATGTTGAAATAATATATATTATTCTATTCGTGTAAGATTATGTTCTGTATTTATTTTCTTTTTACCATAACTATCCACCTTTTCATTCAAATTGAGTTGGACATGTGTGGTTTATTGTCGACTTAGAATGTATGGAATTGTATGTCGTTACAAGAATTTCAAATAATAAAATGTATAAAATATACTTTAAATATTATAAAGTTCAAAATAGAATGCATTTAACAAATAAGAATAGTAATATTTTTGCTAATAACAATGGAAGAGTATATTTAGTGATTTGTGGTGCTTTGAGATTTCTAAAAGATAATACGCAGAAATGTACTGTTTTAAAATATGCATATGTGTTAATTAGAATTGGTTATTTTGTTAATATGTAAATTTGATAAGTGGTCAAATAATTTAATTTTGAATTTAAATGATTTAATTTAGAATTTTTTTTAAAGGATTTTAATTTTATGAATATTTTTTATTTCAAGCTATACGTAAGTAGGTTGGCAAAACTCTTTCAATTTTAGAAGCATAACTTCTAATGTAAATATCAAATTTTGGTGACTTTTAATTTTCTAAAAAGTAGATTTAAAGATGAATAACTTTGTTATAGGATTCTTTTTCAAATCTTAAGGTTTTCAAAATGAAATTTTTAAGTGGGAAAATATAGACAGAATTTAGACCTTTAACATTTTAAAGTGTTGTAGAAAAATAGCCACAACTTTTGATTTTGTGAATGAATTTTAGTGATTCTTTTTGTAGTATATTTCTAAAGTGTATAACTTTTTTTGTTTAATACTTCTCAATATTTCAATTTTTGTGGTGATAAATTTTATTTTCAATAGAAGCAACAGTTCTATCATTTAAAAAAAAATCTAAGTAGAAGTAACGAATTGATTTGTTTACAACTTTTAAACCCCTAATCAGATTTTTATGAAATTATGCTTATTGGAAAGACATGTTTGTAAGGAAAAGGTTTTGTCTTAAGTGTTTTGAATTTTTTTGAAATATATTATGTGAAAACTCTAGTTTTAAGAAGAGGTTCTATGATTCAAAAATTTAATTTGAAAATT
Source organism: Allium fistulosum (assembly GCA_030737815.1). Classification (NCBI taxonomy): domain Eukaryota; kingdom Viridiplantae; phylum Streptophyta; class Magnoliopsida; order Asparagales; family Amaryllidaceae; genus Allium; species Allium fistulosum. The sequence continues at coordinate 1,228,568,684 of CM060904.1, forward strand.
GTTTTGTTAAATAAAAATGTGATTTAACCAATGACGTATTCTGCGTTTTGAAGTTTCGGTGCTTGAGAAGCTTATTGATAACCTTATGAATTTACTTTTTGAGGCATCAACTTATAATGTTTTTTAATTATTTAAACACTTTTAGTAAGTTAATTAAATATGAATTTTAGGTAGTGGCTTTAAATATGAGTATAGTGCTTTCTAATAATATATATTCGATGCTAAACAGTTTGTTTGTGTTGAGCAAAAGAATTTAGGGGATGTTTAGTGTGGACGGTCGACACATTCTAGAACATGCTTGCTTAAGGTATGAAGTTGCTTGGAAAAAAAGGCTAAAAGAGGTATGTTATTCTTATGGTTATATATATTATGAATTATATGCCATATGATATATATATGATGTTTCTAATTATGTTTTGATTGATGTATATATGTTATCATGATATATTTTATTAGAGGGATCCCCTTATAGAGAAGATTATGTCAAAACTTTTTGAAATTTTGATACATGGTGAAATTTTCAATAAGTATATTTTTGAAAATTGAAGAAAAGCTTTAGGCGAAGTTTTGAAAGATACATACATATATAAGACCACTATATTTTTGATTTTATGCAATATGTTTGAATGGAAAGGAGAATGAGATGTTTACTTTTTTGTAATGACCTACCATTTCGAACCATTCAAATCGACAATAATCCACACATGTCAGACTTGAATTGCTCAAAATGACAAATTGTTAATTTATATTTGGCAAAACTTAGCATATACAATAAATAAATTAATCACAGAATCACATACGCAAAGTAATACAACAATAAGCAGTGGAATAGATAAATAGCAGTTCATGATGCTACTATATAAACATCAGAGTTTGAAATAAAATACAATAGAAATTCCAAATACAAAGAAATCTCAATACAAAAGCAAATGACAAGCCTGAACATAAATAACTAGAAATAACTGAATAACTGAAAGCTGATAGATAAAAGATAGATCTACAAGCAAAGCTCCAAGCTCCAAAGTTGAGTCTCAATGCTGTGACACTCTGGCTGACCCGAGCATAAAGCAAAACACAAAACACTCGAGTCGGTATTAACATTCTTATGCAAGTAAATCAACTCAAGTGAAATATCCAAGTGAAATGCAATATAACTTAAAGGATGTTTGGGATTCCATCCCTTAAGGATTCGTGAAACTATCTACAAACATAGTACAATACGCTACATAGATAATGTCTACAGTAAAATAAAATATTAAAATAGCGTTAAGGCGTTACCCATATCCCCCCTAACACATTTTATATAAATGTCATAGTCTATACAGTACCGTAATTCCTCCGTAAACTGGAGGAATATCAAAGGGCACTCCATAGTGTACGACACAAACCAAACTCGTAATGGGCTCGATAAGGCATATGACAAGGCACGCAAGGCAATGCCAGGGTAGGATTCTATCGTTTGCACTCTCGGACTGGTGGTAACAGATAGCAGCTACTACCGCCCACCTCGGAACACACTCCCATAATCAAATCGAGGGGTGGCTGCCAAATCAATCACAAAGTAATAAATATGGTATCGAAGAAATGTGCCCGATCGGAGGAGCGACCTCACTTGGCCCGATATAGCTCTTGTTTTAGTCATATCAAGCCGACCCTAGGGGGGTCAGGGCTGCGTTAATACCTCATACAGAATCGTTCGCCAAACCATCCTACTTCGTTCTAGATTCTCCACCACGTGCACAGTTGTAAAAGTGGTTTTTCGGTATTGGTAGAGAGAATGACAATATCCGATCCCGCTCTCTTTAACAACCAAACGCTTATTTCACACTGTGGTCATTTTTCATTTCAAACAGTTCATACTTCATATCAAAATATCATATTCATTTCAAAATCATATCACTTTCGAAATCATAATCACTTTCGAAATCATATCACTTTCGAAATCATATTCACTTTCGAAATCATAACCACAAAATAGGTTAAACCACCATATCAAGGTATTCGCATTTAAATCCATTAAATCTAAATCATAACAGTTCCAACTTAAACAGTTTGAATATTGAAAGTAGTTTATATATTGGAATAGTTATACATTAGTTTATATTTAAAAATAGGTTATAGATTAAAATAGTTTATATATTAAAAACATTTTATATATTTAAAAGAGTTTATATCGGAAATAGTTTCAAATTAGAATTGTTTCTTCCAATTTCACAAATCAAATCAAATCAACTTTAGTTCCAAAATTCAATTTAAATCAACCTCAGTTCAACAATTTCAATTAAAAGGGTTAAAGGTTCATTTCAATTTCTCATTAAAACCATTTTTAATTTATATCGATTTCAAATCCAGGTTTGAACTACAAATTTAAAACCACTTCTAATTCAATAGATTTCAAAGTTTAAATATTCAAACAATTTACAATAACTCAATTTGATAAATTTCATTTATATTTCAAAATTCAACTTTAATTTTATTTATATTTGAAAATATTCACTTAATCATTTTTAATAACATTTAAATAAAACTCAAATTACAAATTTAAATCAATATTAAATATTCAATTTCAATTCTATTTAAATTTGAAATTATCCATTTAAACACCTTTAATCAAAATGAAGTTATCAGGTTATAAAATCATATCTTTAAAATCTCAAAATCAATAAGTTCAAATAAATTCTTATTTAAATACAATTCTTAAACAGATAAAATTTCAAATAAATTTCAATTCATCATTCCAACCTTAATTTATTAAAGTTATTACAAAATCTATTTTTAAAATATTAATATAATTTTAAATAAATACTTAAACATATTATATATATATGTATATTAATTAAATTAAATATTTATTAAATTAAATTAAATTAAACCTTATTATTAAATCTATTTTAAATCTTATTTTATATATTTTACCTTTTCAAAACTTAACTTATAAATTTTAAAATTTTCGAACATATAATTTAAAAATCTAAATTTTACACATATATTAAAATAAAATCTCTATATTTTATTTTAATATCCAAACACATATATTTTTCTTTTTTCAAAAATTTTGGAAATCATTTAAAAATAGTCCAATGGTGTCCGTATATAATTTTCTATCCTATGGTCAAGTGATACAGATATTTATCATTTCAATCTGCAATAATTTAATATTACGGGTATATATCATTTCAACCCTCAATCCCAAAATTTCAAAAACCAATAAAATCGCTTGGGTTTATCATTTCAACCCATAACGATTTTCCCCTAATCTATAAGATCGTTCGGGTATGTATCATTTCAACCCATAGGGATTTCCTAAACTAATAGGGAACTTGCAGTGTGAAAACAATAAAATAATAATATAAAATGGCATAACATATCAATTACAAGCATGGATCATAACTAACAATTTAATATAATATATATATATATACACACAACGTGCTATGGTGTCATATGTCAATTAATATAGGTTAACAAATGCAGATAATACCATATCATACTTAACAATTAAATTACTAACAAATTCAAATTTAATAACATATTTAAATCGTCATTTCATGTGAATTAAACTTACTAAATATAAGAATGTTAATCGTGAGTGACCGCTCACCTTTCGAGGCTAGAGAAACAACTAGAACGAAGAAAGAGGCATAGACACGCACACGGATACGAACATGACAACTCGGATTCGGATCCGGACAGTGGCAAGATAGAAGCTACTGCGACAAATTCGACAGCGGGAAAGCAAAGAGTGATGATGGATCTACACTAATGGATGAATTATTAAGCAACATTTGTTCTTAATCCAAATCAGACCCTCCTACTATTGGATATATAGCAAAAGAAGCATCAGAAGGGAAGCTTTTAGAAACCTGGTCTACCAAGCTGCATACATCAAATCTAAATATGGTTGATGCAACAAATGGGTTCTCTGAATTATTTGTTGTGAAGGACTCTACTGAAATCATATGTGTGAACAAAATCTGCCATGCGAAGTGTTTGAGATGGAGAGACCGAGGCTGAAGCTATGGACAAGCGGGGTTGACTGTGTGTGGTGTTAGGTCTGCTTGAGTTTGGGTGGTGCACGGCAGAGGGTTGTGATCGTGTGTGGGTTGGCAGAGGTCGAAGTTGCGTCGATGGCTGCACTCGGTTTTGCAGTGGGAAGGGGGTGTGGCGATAGGTCATAGTGGCGAGGGGATGAGGTCGGGTTGTGTAACAACCCGGGATTTGCATTACTAATTAATAAATAAAAGATAGGATTTTTATTTATTTTAATGAAGCATAAAAGGATTTGGAATAACAAAATTTATTTGAAAAAGGCTATTTTAATTAAATGGAAATATGGAATTTTAAAATGAGGATAAAATGTTATTTTTGGAAAGTTAAATATTTTAGGAGAGATTTTAAAACGGGTTTGGATAAGAAAAAAATGAGTTTTATAAAGATATATGAACACTTAGACTAATTTTTGGAAACATGTAAATAACTCTCTTCTTATTGGGTTACTAAACCTAGCCCAATAACCCACCCTAAACCTCCTCTATAAATTATCTCAAACTCTCCTAACCTCATTCATTCATCCCTAATCAAAACCCTAATCATTTCCTAAAGCTTTCATAACAAAAATGGCCTCTATCTTCATCTCCTTCTAGTTTTAGCTTATGCAAGTCATTCTATGCAAAGGTAATGCAAATACCCACCTCAAATCTATTTTTATATCTTTTTAATTTCTGAAATTTAATTGGTAACACATGTTTTATGTGTTTTTTTGATCTTATAGCCTCCTAATCATCTTTTGCTAACTTGGGTTGATGCTATAGTAGTCTTTGTTGCTTTTGTGAGAGGTATATTGCTAAAAACCTCTTCTAATATGTGTTTAATCATCTTTTGATTTCATTAATCATTTAGTAACACATGTTTTATTATGTAACATGTGAATCATAGCTCTTTGATCATCTTTGCTTTCATTTTGGGTGTGCACATAAGGTGCTTGTGATATTGCTTCCTAAGGTAATGCTAAGCTTTGGCCCTTTGATTCCTTTAATATAGTGTAGTAATCATTATAGGGTAGTTAGTGATTGATATTGGTGAAATTTGATGCCAAAAACTTGAAAAAAAACACCCCAAAATCACCAAAAACAGCATTGATTGCTGGCTGGAATGTTTCAGCCTGAAAACAGGCTGAAAACAGTGGTCTGAGAGCCCAGAGCAGGCTTGGGTTGCAACCAGGCTGCTGCCCGGGCGCAGTAGCCCAGCCCAAGCGGCTGGGGCTTGTGATTCACCCCAGCCCGCTTGGGCTGGGGGCTTGTGATTCACCCCAGCCCGCTTGGGCTGGGGACTTGTGTTTCACCCCAGCCCGCTTGGGCTGGGGGCTTGTAATTCGCCCCAGCCCAAGTGGGCTGGGGGGCTTGTAATTCACCCCAGCCCTCTTGGGCTGGGGGTATGTTAATTCCCCCCAGCCCAAGCGGGCTGGGGCATGTATCTCATCCCCAGCCCAAGCGGGCTGGGGGCTGGTTAATTCGCCCCAGCCCGCTTGGGCTGGGGCATGTATCTCATCCCCAGCCCAAGCGGGCTGGGGGCTGGTTAATTCGCCACAGCCCGCTTGGGCTGGGGGTTTGTATCTCATCCCCAGCCCAAGCGGGCTATGGGCTTACACCAAATCCCCAGCCCAAGCGGGCTGGGGCTGGACCAAACCAGTTGCACCGCATGGTGCAACATGGTTCACAGAAACGGGCTGCACCATGCGGTGCAGCCGGCCTTTATAAAATGGGCTGCACCCATTTGGTGCAGCCGGGTTCAGACCCACCGGTTGCACCATTTTGGTGCAACCGAGTCCAGGTTGCACCATTTTGGTGCAACCGCTTCAAATTGATTGTTTCTGCAATGAACCTTTGGGTTTCAATTGCGAATCAGAAATTGTCGAACTTTGGTTCACAACCATTCGGAATATTTTCCAACACGAATATTGGTTTTCTTTGATTCTCTGATTTATCGATTTCTTTGAGATTTGTCTCTAGATTTCGTACACGTGTTTTATGAATTATTTTCAAAGGATTTTTCACTCCTAAATGGCTTTCGAAATTATTATTATATAATGTTATTTTTAATTATTAAACTATTTACTCCATAATAGGAGAGTATTCAAAAGCCGTTTTAAAGTGATTTCAAAATCAATTATAAAACCGTTTCGCACCATTATTTTCTATAATAAAAATCTCACACTCACTTTTTAGCACGTCGAGCGAAGTGGAAAGGTGCTTAAACGGTTAGGAAATCTCCGGCCTATGGAACCGTGTGTATTTTCTTTCCGGTTAATCCCCGACCTATTCGATTGATCATTTTGACCTTTGGGTCTAGTTTACCGATGATACGAGGTGGACTTTTTATTGTTTGGAGTGTGAGCTTGTTATTGGTTAGTAAACCGTTTAGTGCGAACGTGGGGTATGGGACACATCGTTAACACTTTAAGGGTTCCTCTCCAAGAAGTTTGTGACACATTAGCCTCTGGGCAACCAGTACTGGACCTCTGGGTCACCACGCCTCTGGGCAACCGTCTCTGGACACCTGTTCTATGGAGCAGTTTCTTTTTTCGGCATGTGCCTCTGGGCCTTTATCCTTCTGGGAAGGATCTCGCCGTCTCGCGCGTTCCGCATCTGTGCAAGTGATCGATCACAAGTCTACAGTACTTGGCAATAACGACTCCGGTCGGTGCACGTGCTATACTTGTATTATCTGATAATTTTTATATCCATTCGAGTACCGCCATTCAGTGTTGGTTCTATGGAACCATACGATGTAAGTGCGATTACCTTGTGGATTCACAGTGTCTCTGGGCACTGCTTTTCAGTGTTTGATTTCATTGACTTTTCAGTATATCCTCATTGCTCTTTGGAGCATCGATCTTTGCTTGGGCATTGATTACAGACTCAGGTCACTCTTGGGATTATTGCCTATGGGAAACTTTATATATCTTTGGCTACGCCGATGATATGAGGCGATTTTATTTATTCAACACTTTGGTGCTGATATTCTCTTTGGAGATTTTCACTGTTGATTGATGATTAGGGACCGTAATTATATTCATGTGGTCCAAAATACTCTTCTCTTAGGAAAAGTACTGTTTCATTTATGTACCGCATTATTATATATCTCAGTTATTACTGATTGTTTAGCTAGCCTGACCCGAGTGTTTTTCGCTCGGGTCAGACCGAGTTGTTTCAGGTTAGGTCTCTGGACTTAGCTTCTGTGCTACCGCTTGGACATTATCTGCTATGCTGATAGATAGCGCTTTTATTTGTCCACTATTCTGCTACTCTGTTATTATTCAGACTTTGATATGTACATATTTTTGACTCACATGTGTGGGCAGTGGCTTTGTACCCACTTATAGTATTTGGATCTGTATTGACGATGTATTGTTCTGAGACTCTGTGCTGTTATGTGATACTGTTCTGTGATGCTATTTCATTATGTTATTATGCTTTGTCCTGATAGGTCTTTAGCTATTGTAATTTCGTTATAAATATTTATTGAATATGTCGAACCATTTGAAAAAATTTATATAGATACCATCCTTTCGACGTATTCAGTAGATAGTTATAGCTTGATTACAAATGGTCGCTTCCACTATACTCTATTCTCCGCTTTAACAGACAGTATTACTCTCGTAATACTCTTTGTTACAGTGGGTCTCAGAGTGGGGCGTTACAGTTTGGTATCAGAGCCTGGTTTCAGGAGTAAGCATAATAAAAACACAGAACAAATACACTTAGTACAATACATTTTAATTAGATCCGAATTAAATCAAATCCCTTCCTTATGTTTATTGATAGATAAGTTAGGAATATGTATAGGAATCCGTTATATTCCGTAGTATTCCTTAATTAATTATCTATCATTGAATCATGTCTAACTCTAATTCCCGTTTGACTTTCAGTATGTCTGGAAGGGGAAGAGTGAGAACCACACGTCAGACCAGTGCTGCTGGGCAGTCCAGCAATACTCATCCAGAGGGCGTGTTCATGACTACCGACCAGATCATGGAGCTGGTTCGGAACTCCCAGTCTCATTCTCAGTCTCCAGCCCCAGTTGCTGATGCTTCGCGCAAGTCTGCTTTTGCGCGTCTCTGCAGTGATTTTACCCATCTCGGAGGGAAGCCGTTCAGTGGCTCCGAGAATGTCTTAGAGGTCCAGGCTTGGATTCGGATATGCGAGATCATTTTCACTCGTATGGATATCCCGGATCATGACCGTGTTCTTATTGCTTCCAGTCAGCTTCAGAGTCGTGCCCTGGATTGGTACGAACTCCTTATTGTCGAGATCGATGAGACTGCACTTACTTGGGCTCAGTTTCGTGAGAGATTTGAGCTCAAATTCATCCCAGAGTCAGAGAAGAACTCCCTTGCTCGCCGCTTTCTTGATCTCAAGCAGAGGAAGTCCTCTGTATCCGACTATGTCTCTTCCTTCGAGGCCCTATCCAAGTACAGCCTTGAGTTTATTGCTACTCCTTATAAGAGGAACCTCAAATTTGTTGAGGGCTTGAAGAAATATCTGAAGAGGCAGCTTATACTACAGCTTGAGCTCTCATTCGAGAAGCTAGTCGATGCAGCTCTACATCTTGAGTCAGTCAAGATGGAGCATAGTGATGATGGTGGTGTAGGTTCCACAAACCCCACCAAGAAGAGGTTTCCTCCTGGCAAGTCTGGCTCTTCTTTTCAGCACAAGAAGAAGAAGACAGGCAGTTCCACTGTTCAGACTCAGCCTCAGACTCGCCCTCAGTCCCAGACTTCTGCTCAGCCTAGTGGGACACGTCCTCCGAAGAAATGCTTCAACTGCGGTTCTCCAGATCACTTTATTCGAGAGTGTCCCAAACCTCTCTATTGCACCTTCTGCAAGAAGGAGGGACATAGGATCTCCGCTTGTCCTATTGCTCCAGCTAGTGCCAAGCCTAGCACGCTTAATGCTGCCAAGGCTCCTACCACTTCTGCTCAGCCTAAAGGTACACATCCTTCCATTCTTTAAGGCTCTATTTTATTTCATGGTAGATCTTGTAGATTTCTCTTTGATACGGGTGCCTCTCACTCATTCGTATCAAAGGAACTAGTTGATACTTTATCTTTGGATGTTACTTGTTTGGTTTCTTCACTAAGGATTGTGAATCCCATTGGCGGATCCACGACCCTTAGCTTGCTTTGTGAGGATATAGATATTGATCTTTGTGGATTTTCTTTCCATGCGAATCTGCACGTTATGGAGTATTTGGGCTTTGATATGATTCTTGGCATGGATTGGCTCATTCACAACGACGCCAAAATTATTTGTTCGGAGCGGATATTATTCATTCATCACCCTGACTCGTCCTCTCCGTTAGCTATTGTTCTTCAAGATGTTGGGCTTTCTGATGTTACTTTATTCTCTCTCGATTCACGAGATGAGGATTTGAACTTATCTCGTATTCCTGTTGTTCGGGATTTCCCCGACGTATTCGAGCCGGTATCCGGACTGCCGCCAAAGCGAGCTATTGAGTTCCGCATCGACCTCATTCCAGGCTCTCATCCAGTTGGGCGTCCTCCTACGAGAATGTCTACTAAGGAGAATGAGGAACTCAGGAAGCAGTTAGTTGAGCTTGAAGCAAAGCAGTTCATCCGATCCAGTTCTTCGCCATGGGGTTCTGCTGTGGTCTTCGTTAAGAAGGCTGATGGCTCTCTTAGGCTTTGCATTGACTATCGCAAGCTCAATGAGCCGACCATCAGAAATTGCTACCCACTTCCTCAGATAGACGACATGTTTGACCAATTGAGCGGTGCGAAGGTCTTCTCTCAGCTTGACCTTGCCACCAGATTCCATCAGCTACGAGTCGCGGAAGATAGCATTCCTCTTACAGCATTTCGCACTCGTTATGGTTCTTTTGAGTGGTTGGTCATGCCGTTCGGCTTGACGAACGCTCCGGCTTTCTTCGTCGATCTCATGAATCGAGTATTCCAGGAATACATCGATAGATTCGTTCTGGTTTTCATCGACGATATTCTTATTTATTCTAGATCCGAGGCGGAGCATGCTCATCATTTGCGGATCGTCTTGGATACTCTTCGTCAGCATCAGCTTAAGGCCAAGCTCTCCAAGTGCCATTTTTGGGAGAGCAAGGTCAAGTTCTTGGTCCATATTGTATCATCTGAGGGTATTTCTGTCGATCCTGCAAAGATCGAAGCTATTCAGAATTGGAAGCAGCCTGAGAACGTTCATGATATTCGCAGCTTCCTTGGTCTGGCGGGTTATTACCATCGATTTATCAAGGATTTCTCTCGTGTTGCACTTCCCCTCACGACTCTGACTCGTAAGGGGGTTCGCTTTATTTGGTATGATAAGTGTGAAGTTTCTTTCCAGCGATTGAAGGAACTTCTCACTCATGCTCCTATCCTTGTGGTTCCTGAGAGTAACCAGGATCTTGTTGTTTACACCGACGCTTGTGGTAGCGGCCTCGGTGCTGTGCTTATGCAGAAGGATCGGGTAGTTGCTTATGCTTCTAGGCAGCTACGTCCGAATGAGGTTCGCTATCCGACTCATGATCTTGAGTTGGCAGCTATCGTCTTTGCTTTGAAGACGTGGCGTCACTTTCTATTAGGCGAATGCTTCACTCTTTACACCGATCACAAGTCGCTGAAGTATTTATTCAGTCAGAAGGATCTCAATATGAGGCAGCAGCGATGGATTGAGTTTCTCGCCTCATATGACTTAGACATTCAGTATACCCCTAGCAAGGGTAATCGTGTGGCTGATGCACTCAGTCGCAAACACTCGGCAGTAGTTTCTATGATGATAGCCGAGTGGGATATTCTTGAGACTCTTTCTATGTGTGATATTCGAAATCGAGCTCCGTCTTCTGATCCTCAGATCTTGCTATTCAGCTTGGAAGCTCGACCTATTCTATTGGATCGCATTGCCCATGCTCAGCGGCAGGATCCAGACTTGTTGCGATATATTTATCTCCTTGAGTCGGGATCCAGTGATGAGACATTGTTGGATTATTCTATTGATTCTCATCGGTGTCTTCGCAGGAAGAACCGTATTTTGGTACCATCTGATTTATCACTTAGGCGCGACATTCTTGACGAGTGTCATCGCACTAAGTACACTATACATCCCGGTTCGAGTAAGATGTATGCCGATATGTGCCGGCTATATTATTGGGAGGGTTTGAAGAGAGATGTTGCAAGTTATGTGAGCGGTTACATGACTTGTCAACAGATCAAGGCCGAGCATCAGCGTCCATCTGGTCTTCTTCAGCCTCTAGAGATTCCATTGTGGAAATGGGATTAGATATCCATGGATTTTATTGATGGTCTTCCTCGATCGAGGTCAGGCCATACTTCTATTTGAGTCATCGTCGATCGCTTGACCAAATCAGCTCATTTCATTCCTATTAAGTCCACTCGGACTGCTCCTCAGCTTGCCAAGCTATATGTGAAGGAAGTCGTTCGACTTCATGGCATTCCTAGCTCTATCGTCTGTGATAGAGACACTATCTTTACTAGTCACTTCTGGAAGTGCCTACAGTCAGCTTTGGGCTCAAAGCTGAATCTCTCGACTGCTTATCATCCTCAGACCGACGGTCAGACGGAGAGGGTGAATCGTGTTTTAGAGGATCTTTTGCGCTGTTGTATTCTGGATTTCGGAGGTAGTTGGGAGGATCACTTACCGCTTGTAGAGTTCTCCTACAACAACAGCTTTCAGTCTAGTATCGGCATGGCACCTTTCGAGGCTCTCTACGGAAGGCCATGTTGCTCTCCTGCTTGTTGGTTAGAGTCTTGCGAGAAGCTTATTCTAGGTCCAGATTCAGTTCGGGAATCTTCTGAGAAGATTATTCTTATTCGTCAGAGAATGAAAGAGGCGCAGAACCGTCAGAAATCCTACGCGGACAACCGTAGGAAGCCTCTTGAGTTCTCCATTGGTGATTCTGTCTTTATTCGGATATCTCCCATGAAGGGGGTTGTGCGTTTCAGCTCTACAGGGAAGTTCGCTCCCCGCTACGTTGGACCATTTCCTATTACGGAACGCATCGGCCCCGTTGCTTATCGTGTGGCTCTACTTGCTCACTTCTCTGGAATACACGACGTGTTCCATGTTTCCCAGCTTCGCATGTGTGTCCGCGATCCTGATTCTATCATTGAGCCGCATGCTGTGCATGATTTAGAGATCTTACCTGATTTATCTTTGGAGCAGCAACCTCTTCGTGTGCTTGATTCGGAGGTTAGACGCCTTTGCAACAAAGAGGTTCCACTCGTGAAGATTCAATGGTCACCGAATCCTAAGGACTGCACTTGGGAGACCAGAGAATCTATCGAACGCTCTTATCCTGGCTTTCTCCCATCTTCTTCTGCAGGTGAGAATTCTCTATTTTATCTCTATCACTTCTTTTGTGGATTTGACGTTATAGACGACATCTATCTTAAGGAATTGCGGGGACGCAATTTTCTTAAGGGGGGAGTCTGTAACAACCCAGGATTTGCATTACAAATTAATAAATAAAAGTTAGGATTTTTATTTATTTTAATGAAGCATAAAAGGATTTGGAATAAAAAAAATTATTTGAAAAAGGCTATTTTAATTAAGTGAATATGGGATTTTAAAATGAGGATAAAATGTTGTTTTTGGAAAGTTAAATATTTTAGGAGAGATTTTAAAACAGGTTTGGATAAGAAAAAAAAAAGAGTTTTATAAACATATATGAACACTTAGACTAATTTTTGTTAACATGTAAATAACTCTCTTCTTATTGGGTTACTAAACCTAGCCCAATAACCCACCCTAAACCTCCTCTATAAATTATCTCAAACTCTCCTAACCTCATTCATTCATCCCAAATCAAAACCCTAATCATTTCCTAAAGCTTTCATAACAAAAATGGCCTCTATCTTCATCTCCTTCTAGTTTTAGCTTATGCAAGTCATTCTATGCAAAGGTAATGCAAATACCCACCTCAAATCCATTTTTATATCTTTTTTGTTATCCCGCCTTTTGGCAAGGCCGTGACACCAAAAGGTTGACTGGAAAACTAAAGACAGTTCGTCGTAAAGTTCGTTATACACCATTTCACCATGGATATCGATGAAATTTGTACGAGCCTGGATCAGGCCACAATTGATAGGACACGACAAGCAAAGCCATGAAAGTCAGCAGTCCAAATTTCAGGATAATCGGAGTTCGTATGGAGGAGATATGATCGATACAATGTAAGGGAATATACTATTCTTACCCATCAAAGAGTTGAGGCGATGTACAGTTCGAGTCCATAGAGTTCGTATCCATCGGAATGGCACCGCCTCAGCATGTTCGAATCCATACAGTATTGTATAGTTCGAATCCATCAGGTTCGAATCGATCAGATTCACGCATGTCTGGTTGTTCGCATCCATTGATGCATCTTGCTTCGAGACGGTCGGTCTTGTATCCACCCCCAAGCGCTACTTCGCATCGGTCCACTTCGCACCATCAACAGTGATAAGTCACCATTTCGTATCCATGAACCATCTGCCTTGTTCGCATCCATCCACCAAAGAACCTCAGTTAGTCTCGATTCAGTACGTATCGATCAGTTCGTATCCATCGATGCAAACTGGGTAAAGGCATTTGATGCAAACAAGGCGAGATTCATGGATACGACGCGGTCAACCTGGAGCAAAATGCAGATCGATGTGAGATGTGCGCGCCACGTCGTCTCGAAGGCACGTGCATCCATCGATTCGAAGACGTGGGTTCGAAGCAGTCGACTCGAAGCAAACAGCCAACCAAGGAACATCAGCTCGTATCGATCATATCTCCCCAACCATAAATCCAAATGCCACGAAATTTTCCCAGCATCTTCCACGCAAGGTAAAGAATGTTCCTGCCAAGTTTCAGCTCGATTGGACTAATTCTTGATGGATACGAAATCAGTTCGTATCGATCACAGATCGAGCCGAAACTTGGTGGGACCGGTCGCGTGGGCCCACTCACATGCCTGAAGAAGTCTCCCGAAGTTTGAGCATGATCTCAGCCTCCTACGCCTATAAATAGCCCCCTGAAGCCTATAGAAAAGGAAGCTTTTTGCCATTCAGCATCCAGACTCTGCCGGATTCAGTCCTACACTTCATCACCACTGTTGTATTCGAATTTCAAAGCATTAATCCACTGCAACCTACTGTAATCAGTTGTAATCATCAAGTGAATATCAATAAAGTTATCAGCTTCAGAGTGGACGTAGGCAAGATCGCCGAACCACTATAAATCCTGTGTCATTTACCGTTTTTATTGAGTTTCCTGAGTGATTTGTATACTTATTTTTCTACATATTTGATATCTGTGATCTGTGATTGCGAACTGGTGCTTTCAACGACTATCGGGTGTTTGTGACCAATTTTGGTGCAAACATTATGGTGCTTTCATTGAGAGGGCTAGCTCAGGGATTCTACCGCTTGGAAGTTGAATTCGAAGGTTTAAAAGTTCAGATTTGAAAAGCTATGACGAGACAATCGAGCAGAAGGCCAAGGCCAGAGCAAAGTCAGCACGAAGGGAGTCAAGAGGCTTCCTCAGGAGCAAACCAAGCTTCAGTCTTCATCACCAGGGATGAGATGGAGACAATGATGAAGAGACAGGAGGAAATGATCCAGAATTTGCTTCAACGGATTGGACAACTTGGAGCGCAAAATCAAGGAGCAACCAGAGTCCAGAACGTAGCGGGACCATCTGGCGCAGCGCCGGAGCTGGGGGGAACACACTTAGAGCATGTTGATCCAATCCCGGGAAGAGATTCAGGGACGTCCGAGCAACCTGGTGGAAATAGAGGGATGAACGCTCAGCCAGGGGGGCAGAACGAAGGTGACACTCAAAGATCACAGCCTGACGACAATGACAGGTTGGCAGAGATGGTCAGACGGGTCATGAGAGGCGGACTAGTCAATAAAGATCTGGAGGATGTACATAGGAGTCCCTTTACTCCTACGATCAGATAGGCCAGGAATCCACCAGACTTCAAGCTACCATCGGTGGAAATGTATGATGGGTGGACAGATCCAGCGGTCCATCTAACGAAGTATATGAGGCACATGGAAGTATTGGGGACATCACAGGAAGTCATGGCCCGGTGCTTTCCATTGTATTTGTCGGACATTGCAGCGTTATGGTTTAGACAACTGGAGAGTGGCTCCATTGGGACTTGGAAAGATTTGACAGAAAGGTTTATGAGACAATTCAGGGTTCATATTTCGAGACCCAAGAACGTGATGAGTTTGGCGACTCTAAATCAGAAAGCTGGGGAGTCTTTGAGGAATTTTCTGACGCGATTCAATGCGGCAGCAGCGTCAGTGGATCGACCAGATCCATCTATGGTCGTGATGGCAGCTGTATCTGGAATATTTGATGGCACGGAGTTCAAGAATTCACTAACTAAGGATCCACCTATGGACCTGGGAGAGTTTTATCATGAAGCCGAAAAGTTTTTGCGATTAGAGGGTGCTCGTATGGAGAGAGAAGAAGAAATCGATGTTTATGCAGTTAGAGGCGGTAATTCACCTGGAAAAGGTGCAGAGATTGGTAAAGGGAAGCGAAAGGCTGAGGAAAATGATGACAGGTCAAAGCGGCAACGGAGAGAGCCGCGATTTACCACCTATTCAGAGCTCAACGAGGGTTTGGAGCGAATTTACCAAGACACCCGAGAACAAGTTGCCTATCGTAGACCAATACGACGGGATCCAACTACCGACGAGAGAAAATCAGACAAATATTGCTTATTCCACGAGCTGAATGGACATAGCACAAATGACTGTAGACACCTGAAGGATGAGGTAGAAGGCCATATCAGGAACGGTAGGCTACTTCAGTATGTGACGAGGCAAGCTCCAGCAGTTGAACCAGAGTGACCACCGTCTACATTAGCTAGGGGTGACCCCGAGCTGGGGCACCGTATGGTTATCAATTGATTTAAATAACGATGAACAAGTTGTAAACTTCTCACTAACATGGTTAAATCATTTACACATGTGGGAGATCGCGAACAATCCACAGACATGCTCTGAATGACCATTGACCATATCGAAATGAGAATTTACACTTTGACATCCTTGCTTTGTTTTTTTTTTGTTTTGATTCGAACATTTAGACTTTGCTTGTTTGGACATTTCTATCATGGAATTCATGTGAGCGTTAATTTGATATTTGCAATTCTGTAGAAGAAGTTACTCGCGTATGCTTTGGATCGCGAACGGTCCACAAGCACACCTTGTATGGCGACGAACCGCCACGATCGCTGATTCAGAAATTCACCCGAACATGAATCTGACATCGATAATACTAAGTCCCCCCCCCCGGGCGCACTCATTCGCCTTGAAAGGCACCCGACCTTGAACGGTCACCATTAGCCTCGAACGGCACCCGACCTCGAACGGTCACATTCTGCCTCGTACGACACCCGACCTCGAACGGTCACCATTAGCCTCGAACGGCATCCGACCTCAAACGGTCACAATCTGCCTTGTATGGCACCCGACCGCGAACGGTCACAATTCACCCAGTATGACATTCGATCATGAACGATCACATTTTATCCCGTGCACCATACGACCACGAACGGTCACAATCCATCACAATTCATCTAGAACGACACTCGATCGTGAACGATCACATTTTTCTTTCCACGCCACCCGATCGCGAACGGTCACAGCTCGTCTAGAACGGCATCCGACCGCGAACGGTCCCATTTCTTTATTTGCCGCGAACGGCACCCGACCGCGAACGGTCCCCTTCCTTTATTTGCCGCAAACGGCATCCGACCACGAACGGTCCCATTTCGTTGTTTGTCGTGAACGGCATCCGACCTCGAAAGGTCACATATCACCTCAAATGACATACGGTCGCGAACGATCATCATTCATGGTCAGGAGAGACTATCAAGTTCTTTATAGGACGATGACAGGATATGAACATCCAGCTTATGGAACTACAAAACACACCTTCCTATCGCAAGGCATGTTTTGGGGGGCAAATGTTATCCCGCCTTTTGGCAAGGCCGTGACACCAAAAGGTTGACTGGAAAACTAAAGACAGTTCGTCGTAAAGTTCGTTATACACCATTTCACCATGGATATCAATGAAATTTGTCCGAGCCCGGATCAGGTCACAATTGATAGGACACGACAAGCAAAGCCATGAAAGTCAACAGTCCAAATTTCAGGATAATCGGAGTTCGTATGGAGGAGATATGATCGATACAATGTAAGGGAATATATTGTTCGTACCCATCAAAGAGTTGAGGCGATGTACAATTCGAGTCCATAGAGTTCGTATCCATCGGAATGGCACCGCCTCAGCATGTTCGAATCCATACAGTATTGTACAGTTCGAATCCATCAGGTTCGAATCAATCAGATTCACGCATGTCTGGTTATTCGCATCAATTGATGCATCTTGCTTCGAGACGGTCGGTCTTGTATCCACCCCCAAGCACTGCTTCGCATCGGTCCACTTCGCACCATCAACAGTGACAAGTCACCATTTCGTATCCATGAACCATCTGCCCTGTTCGCATCCATCCACCAAAGAACCTCAGTTCGTCTCGATTCAGTACGTATCGATCAGTTCGTATCCATCGATGCAAACTGGGTAAAGGCATTTGATGCAAACAAGGCGAGATTCATGGATACGACGCAGTCAACCTGGAGCAAAATGCGGATCGATGCGAGATGTGCGCGCCACGTCGTCTCGAAGGCACGTGCATCCATCGATTCGAAGACGTGGGTTCGAAGCAGTCGACTCGAAGCAAACAGCCAACCAAGGAACGTCAGCTCGTATCGATCATATCTCCCCAACCATAAATCCAAATGCCATGAAATTTTCACAGCATCTTCCACGCAAGGTAAAAATGTTCCTGCCAAGTTTCAGCTCGATTGGACTAATTCTTGATGGATACGAAATCAGTTCGTCTCGATCACAGATCGAACCGAAACTTGGTGGGACCAGTCGCGTGGGCCCACTCACATGCCTGCAGAAGTCTCCCGAAGTTTGAGCGCGATCTCAGCCTCCTACGCCTATAAATAGCCCCCTGAAGCCTACAGAAAAGGGAGCTTTTTGCCATTCAGCATCCAGACTCTGCCGGATTCAATCCTACACTTCATCACCACTGTTGTATTCGAATTTCAAAGCATTAATCCAATGCAACCTGCTGTAATCAGTTGTAATCATCAAGTGAATATCAATAAAGTTATCAGCTTCAGAGTGGACGTAGGCAAGATCGCCGAACCACTATAAATCCTGTGTCATTTACCGTTTTTATTGAGTTTCCTGAGTGATTTGTATACTTATTTTTCTACATATTTGATATCTGTGATCTGTGATTGCGAACTGGTGCTTTCAACGACTATCGGGTGTTTGTGACCAATTTTGGTGCAAACATTTTGGTGCTTTCATTGAGAGGGCTAGCTCAGGGATTCTACCGCTTGGAAGTTGAATTCGAAGGTTTAAAAGTTCAGATTTGAAAAGCTATGACGAGACAATCGAGCAGAAGGCCAAGGGCCAGAGCAAAGTCAGCACGAAGGGAGTCAAGAGGCTTCCTCAGGAGCAAACCAAGCTTCAGTCTTCATCACCAGGGATGAGATGGAGACAATGATGAAGAGACAGGAGGAAATGATCCAGAATTTGCTTCAACAGATTGGACAACTTGGAGCGCAAAATTAAGGAGCAACCAGAGTCCAGAACGGAGCAGGACCATCTGGCGCAGCGCCGGAGTTGGGGGGAACACACTTAGAGCATGTTGATCCAATCCCGGGAAGAGATTCAGGGACATCCGAGCAACCTAGTGGCAATAGAGGGATGAACGCTCAGCCAGAGGGGCAGAATGAAGGTGACACTCAAAGATCACAGCCTGACGACAACGACAGGTTGGCAGAGATGGTTAGACGGGCCATGAGAGGCAGACTAGTCAATAAAGATCCGGAGGATGTACATAGGAGTCCCTTTACTCCTACGATCAGACAAGCCAGGAATCCACCAAACTTCAAGCTACCATCGGTGGAAATGTATGATGGGCGGACAGATCCAGCGGTCCATCTAACGAAATATATGAGGCACATGGAAGTGCTGGGGGCATCACAGGAAGTCATGGCCCGGTGCTTTCCATTGTATTTGTCGGACATTGCAGCGCTATGGTTTAGACAACTGGAAAGTGGCTCCATTGGTACTTGGACAGATTTGACAGAAAGGTTTATGAGACAATTCAGGGTTCATATTTCGAGACCCAAGAACGTGATGAGTTTGGCGACTCTAAAGCAGAAAGCTGGGGAGTCTTTGAGGAATTTTCTAAAGCGATTCAATGCGGAAGCAGCGTCAGTGGATCGACCAAATCCATCTATGGTCATGATGGCAGCTGTATCTAGAATATTTGATGGCACGGAGTTCAAGAATTCACTAACTAAGGATCCACCTACGGACCTGGGAGAGTTTTATCATGAAGCCGAAATTTTTTTGCAATTAGAGGATGCTCGTATGGAGAGAGAAGAAGAAATCGATGTTTATGCAGTTAGAGGCGGTAATTCACCTGGAAAAGGTGCAGAGACTGGTAAAGGGAAGCGAAAGGCTGAGGAAAATGATGATAGGTCAAAGCGGCAACGGAGAGAGCCGCGATTTACCACCTATTCAGAGCTCAACGAGGGTTTGGAGCGAAATTACCAAGACACCCGAGAACAAGTTGCCTATCGTAGACCAATACGACGGGATCCAACTACCGACGAGAGAAAATCAGACAAATATTGCTTATTCCACGAGCTGAATGGACATAGCACGTATGACTGTAGACACCTGAAGGATGAGGTAGAAGGGCATATCAGGAATGGTAGGCTACTTCAGTATGTGAGGAGGCGAGCTCCAGCAGTTGAACCAGAGCGACCACCGTCTACATCAGCTAGGGGTGACCCCGAGCCGGGGCACCGTATGGTTATCAATTGATTTAAATAACGATGAACAAGTCATAAACTTCTCACTAACATAGTTAAATCATTTACACATGTGGGAGATCGCGAACGATCCACAGACATGCTCTGAATGACCATTGACCATATCGAAATGAGAATTTACACTTTGACATCCTTGCTTTGTTTTTGTTTTGTTTTGATTCGAACATTTAGACTTTGCTTGTTTGGACATTTCTATCATGGAATTCATGTGAGCGTTAATTTGATATTTGCAATTCTGTAGAAGAAGTTACTCGCGTATGCTTTGGATCGCGAACGGTCCACAAGCACACCTTGTATGGCGACGAACCGCCACAATCGCTGATTCAGAAATTCACCCGAACATGAACCTGACATCGATAATAATAAGTCCCCCCCTCGGGCACACTCATTCTCCTTGAACGGCACCTGACCTCGAACGGTCACCATTAGCCTCGAACGGCACCCGACCTCGAACGGTCACAATCTGCCTCGTACGGCACCCGACCTCGAACGGTCACCATTAGCCTCGAACGGCATCCGACCTCGAACGGTCACAATCTGCCTTATACGGCACCCGACCGCGAACGGTCACAATTCACCCAGTATGAAATTCGATCACGAACGATCACATTTTATCCCGTGCACCATACGACCACGAACGGTCACAATCCATCACAATTCGTCTAGAACGACACTCGATCGCGAACGATCACATTTTTCTTTCCATGAAACCCGATCGCGAACGGTCACAGCTCGTCTAGAACGGCATCCGACCGCGAACGGTCCCATTTCTTTATTTGCCGCGAACGGCACTCGACCGCGAACGGTCCCCTTCCTTTATTTGCCGTGAACGGCATCCGACCACGAACGGTCCCATTTCGTTGTTTGTCGTGAACGGCATCCGACCTCGAAAGGTCACATATCACCTCAAATGACATACGATCGCGAACGATCGTCATTCATGGTCAGGAGAGACTATCAAGTTCTTTACAGGACGATGACAGGATATGAACATCCAGCTTATGGAACTACAAAACACACCTTCCTATCGCAAGGCATGTTTTGGGGGGCAAATGTTATCCCGCCTTTTGGCAAGGCCGTGACACCAAAAGGTTGACTGGAAAACTAAAGACAGTTCATCGTAAAGTTCATTATACACCATTTCACCATGGATATCGATGAAATTTGTCCGAGCCCGGATCAGGCCACAATTGATAGGACACGACAAGAAAAGCCATGAAAGTCAGCAGTCCAAATTTCAGGATAATCGGAGTTCGTATGGAGGAGATATGATCGATACAATGTAAGGGAATATACTGTTTGTGCCCATCAAAGAGTTGAGGCGATGTACAGTTCGAGTCCATAGAGTTCGTATCCATCGGAATGGCACCACCTCAGCATGTTCGAATCCATACAGTATTGTATAGTTCGAATCCATCAGGTTCGAATCGATCAGATTCACGCATGTCTGGTTGTTCACATCCATTGATGCATCTTGCTTCGAGACGGTCGGTCTTGTATCCACCCACAAGCGCTGCTTCGCATCGGTCCACTTCACACCATCAATAGTGACAAGTCACCATTTCGTATCCATGAACCATCTGCCCTGTTCGCATCCATCCACCAAAGAACCTCAGTTTGTCTCGATTCAGTACGTATCGATCAGTTCGTATCCATCGATGCAAACTGGGTAAAGGCATTTGATGCAAACAAGGCGAGATTCATGGATATGACGCAGTCAACCTGGAGCAAAATGCGGATCGATGCGAGATGTGCGCGCCACGTCGTCTCGTAGGCACGTGCATCCATCGATTCGAAGACGTGGGTTCGAAGCAGTCGACTCGAAGCAAACGGCTAACCAAGGAACGTCAGCTCGTATCGATCATATCCCCCCAACCATAAATCCAAATGCCACGAAATTTTCACAGCATCTTCCACGCAAGGTAAAGAATGTTCCTGCCAAGTTTTGGCTCGATTGGACTAATTCTTGATGGATACGAAATCAGTTCGTATCGATCATAGATCAAGCCGAAACTTGGTGGGACCGGTCACGTGGGCCCACTCACATGCCTGAAGAAGTCTCCCGAAGTTTGAGCGCGATCTCAGCCTCCTACGCCTATAAATAGCCCCCTGAAGCCTACAGAAAAGGGAGCTTTTTGCCATTCAGCATCCAGACTCTGCCGGATTCAATCCTACACTTCATCACCACTGTTGTATTCGAATTTTAAAGCATTAATCCACTGCAACCTGTTGTAATCAGTTGTAATCATCAAGTGAATATCAATAAAGTTATCAGATTCAGAGTGGACGTAGGCAAGATCGCCGAACCACTATAAATCCTGTGTCATTTACCATTTTTATTGAGTTTCCTGAGTGATTTGTATACTTATTTTTCTACATATTTGATATTTGTGATCTGTGATTGCGAACTGGTGCTTTCAACGACTATGGGGTGTTTGTGACCAATTTTGGTGCAAACATTTTTAATTTCTGAAATTTAATTGGTAACACATGTTTTATGTGTTTTTTTGATCTTATAGCCTCCTAATCATCTTTTGCTAACTTGGGTTGATGCTATAGTAGTCTTTGTTGCTTTTGTGAGAGGTATATTGCTAAAAACCTCTTCTAATATGTGTTTAATCATCTTTTGATTTCAGTAATCATTTAGTAACACATGTTTTATTATGTAACATGTGAATCATAGCTCTTTGATCATCTTTGCTTTCATTTTGGGTGTGCACATAAGGTGCTTGTGATATTGCTTCCTAAGGTAATGCTAAGCTTTGGCCCTTTGATTCCTTTAATATAGTGTAGTAATCATTATAGGGTAGTTAGTGATTGATATTGGTGAAATTTGATGCCAAAAACTTGAAAAAAAACACCCCAAAATCACCAAAAACAGCATTGATTGCTGGCTGGAATGTTTCAGCCTGAAAACAGGCTGAAAACAGTGGTCTGAGAGCCCAGAGCAGGCCTGGGTTGCACCCAGGCTGCTGCCCGGGCGCAGTAGCCTAGCCCGCTTGGGCTGGGGGCTTGTGATTCACCCCAGCCCGCTTGGGCTGGGGGCTTGTGTTTCACCCCAGCCCGCTTGGGCTGGGGGCTTGTAATTCGCCCTAGCCCAAGTGGGCTGGGGGGCTTGTAATTCACCCCAGCCCGCTTGGGCTGCGGGTATGTTAATTCGCCCCAGCCCAAGTGGGCTGGGGCATGTATCTCATCCCCAGCCCAAGCAGGCTGGGGGCTGGTTAATTCGCCCCAGCCCGCTTGGGCTGGGGCATGTATCTCATCCCCAGCCCAAGCGGGCTGGGGCCTGGTTAATTCGCCCCAGCCCGCTTGGGCTGGGGCATGTATCTCATCCCCAGCCCAAGCGGGCTGGGGGCTGGTTAATTCGCCCCAGCCAGCTTGGGCTGGGGGTTTGTATCTCATCCCCAGCCCAAGCGGGCTGGGGGATTGCACCAAATCCCCAGCCCAAGCGGGCTGGGGCTGGACCAAACCAGCTGCACCGCATGGTGCAGCATGGTTCACAGAAACGGGCTGCACCATGTGGTGCAGCCGGCCTTTATAAAATGGGCTGCACCCATTTGGTGCAGCCGGGTTCCGACCCACCGGTTGCACCATTTTGGTGCAACCGAGTCCGGGTTGCACCATTTTGGTGCAACCGCTTCAAATTGATTGTTTCTGCAATGAACCTTTGGGTTTCAATTGCGAATCAGAAATTGTCGAACTTTGGTTCACAACCATTCGGAATATTTTCCAACACGAATATTGGTTTTCTGTGATTCTCTGATTTATCGATTTCTTTGAGATTTGTCTCTAGATTTCGTACATGTGTTTTATGAATTATTTTCAAAGGATTTTCACTCCTAAATGGCTTTCGAAATTATTATTATATAATGTTATTTTTAATTATTAAACTATTTACTCCATAATAGGAGAGTATTCAAAAGTCGTTTTAAAGTGATTTCAAAATCAATTATAAAACCGTTTCGCACCATTATTTTCTATAATAAAAATCTCACACTCACTTTTTAGCACGTCGAGCGAAGTGGAAAGGTGCTTAAACGGTTAGGAAATCTCCAGCCTATGGAACCGTGTGTATTTTCTTTCCGGTTAATCCCCGACCTATTCGATTGATCGTTTTGACCTTTGGGTCTAGTTTACCGATGATACGAGGTGGACTTTTTATTGTTTGGAGTGTGAGCTTGCTATTGGTTAGTAAACCGTTTAGTGCGAACGTGGGGTATGGGACTCATCGTTAACACTTTAAGGGTTCCTCTCTTAGAAGTTTGTGACACATTAGCCTCTGGGCAGCCAGTACTGGACCTCTGGGTCACCACGCCTCTGGGAAACCGTCTCTGGACACCTGTTCTATGGAGCAGTTTCTTTTTTCGGCATGTGCCTCTGGGCCTTTATCCTTCTGGGAAGGATCTCGCCGCCTAGCGCGTTCCGCATTTGTGCAAGTGATCGATCATAAGTCTACAGTACTTGGCAATAACGACTCCGGTCGGTGCACGTGCTATACTTGTATTATCTGATGATTTTTATATCCATTCGAGTACCGCCATTCAGTGTTGGTTCTATGGAACCATACGATGTAAGTGCGATTACCTTGTGGATTCACAGTGTCTCTGGGCACTGCTTTTCAGTGTTTGATTTCATTGACTTTTCAGTATATCCCCATTGCTCTTTGGAGCATCGATCTTTGCTTGGGCATTGATTACAGACTCTGGTCACTCTTGGGATTATTGCCTATGGGAAACTTTATATATCTTTGGCTACGCCGATGATATGAGGCGATTTTATTTATTCAACACTTTGGTGCTGATATTGTCTTTGGAGATTTTCACTGTTGATTGATGATTAGGGACCGTAATTATATTCATGTGGTCCAAAATACTCTTCTCTTAGGAAAAGTACTGTTTCATTTATGTACCACATTATTATATATCTCAGTTATTACTGATTGTTTAGCTAGCCTGACCCGAGTGTTTTTCGCTCGGGTCAGACCGAGTTGTTTCAGGTTAGGTCTCTGGACTTAGCTTCTGTGCTACCGCTTGGACATTATCTGCTATGCTGATAGATAGCGCTTTTATTTGTCCACTATTCCGCTACTCTGTTATTATTCAGACTTTGATATGTACATATTTTTGACTCACATGTGTGAGCAGTGGCTTTGTACCCACTTATAGTATTTGGATCTGTATTGACGATGTATTGTTCTAAGACTCTGTGCTGTTATGTGATACTGTTCTGTGATGCTATTTCATTATGTTATTATGCTTTGTCCTGATAGGTCTTTAGCCATTGTAATTTCGTTATAAATATTTATTGAATATGTCGAACCACTTGAAAAAAATTATATAGATACCATCCTTTCGACGTATTCAGTAGATAGTTATAGCTTGATTACAAATGGTCGCTTCCACTATACTCTATTCTCCACTTTAACAGACAGTATTACTCCCGTAATACTCTTTGTTACAGTGGGTCTCAGAGTGGGGCGTTACAGGTTGGCTGTGGAAAGGGGAAAGGAGCGGAGAGGAGGAAGAGAGAGTTGGCTGTGGTGTTCGGGAGGGATGGCTTAGGGTCACGCGCTCGGAGGCGGAGGACTGTGTGTAGCGGCAGGGGTGTTGTGGGGTTCGGTGAGCTGCTAGGTTAGGGAAGGGAAGTCAGAGGAGGACGCACGGTGTTAGCTGGAGTAAGAGGCCTGGTCGGGGTGAAGTGATGTGGTTGATCCCGTATGGAGCTGCTTGGAGGTATGGAAGGCTACACGTGTGCATGAGTGGGAAGAGACATGGAAGGCGGTAGGGTTGGCAGGTCTGGGTCGTTCGGGTTTGGGGTGGTTATCGGGTCGAGGCTGGCATAGGCGGGTAGTGGGGTGTGTGTTGTCTGGAGATGGCGGATCCGGTGTGGGCTGTGGTGAGGAAGAGGTGCAAGATGGATCGACACGAAGAAGAAAGGAGCATAGTTTCTCAAAAAAAACGAATGCAAACCATATTATATATATATTATATGAAAGCATAGAAACGAAAAAAATGGGAAGAGAATGAAATGGAGGAAGGAAATGAACTGGAGATATAAAATGAAATAGAAAATATGAATTGAAAAGGTGGAATAACAAAAGTCAGGACCAGAATTTCAGGAAATAATAAAAACTACTGGCCAATGGTTTCTCACGATGGGTAAATGAATGGCCATATGGAAACCAAAAAGGCTCAAAACGGGTACCGATACGTCTAATCGTTTCGCAGATTTCGCCGTGCACCAGACGTCGAAATACACAAATGAATATACTGCATAGATCAACATGACAAGACGAACAGAATGGTACACAGATATGAGTGACACAACCCTCCTATCAAAACTCGATATTTGCTGCCAAAACTGCTGCTAAAACGTCGAAAATAATATAAACGGAGCTAGAGCAGTCCAAATTTGGCAAAACGAAATATGACATCTCACTCAGAAAATGGTTTACATTTTTCTTATATAAAAATATTCAAATTTCAAAAATAATCAATTTAACTGATTTTAAATTTAAATTGAAAATTTCACAACTAAACAACCTTTCATAATTTCTGATGAAAATCTGACGCTTGCTACATTTAAATAGACACATACCAAATATTAAATTTTTATTGCAAAAATTTAATTGTTTATTTTCATGAAAAATTTAGTTAATTACGTTGTTTAAAATCGTTTAAATTTCTGGGTCGATACATTTTTTGTGTACGTTGCATCAATAAGGTGAATTTGAATGAGTTATGTGGATTGTATACGGGGTTCATATAGTTTAGTTGGTGAATCTAGTTGGTGAATTGTGATGTATAGGTTTATTGGATGAATGAGTTACTTCTGTTTATATGGATTGTTCATCTAAGTAAATAGGTAATTATGTTGTATTCAATTGTCATGAATGAATGAATTTTGATGGAATGCCTTAGCGTGTGCATGGGTATATGAGCATGATGTAGTGTATAAGGAAACAATCTTGTTTTTGATGATACTGATTATATTTGTCATAGTACTCTCTTTATGAATTGGGAGGATGTAATTTCTTTAAGAAGAGTTGTCTGTAACATCCTTATTAAGAGCATAAGGAAATAATCATAATAAAACATACTTTTAAGATTAAATTGGGATTTTTTTTATAAAGAAATGGAATTTTGGTTTTAGAAAGAGATTTTGATTGCTAAAAATGGTTTTGAATATTAGAAATGTTTTAAAAATAAGTAAAAGAATGAAGAAATTGGTATATAAGGTTAAAAATCTTACTTTGAGATATTAATTGAAATAAATTTGAAAAATATGAATTTGGCTTTTTTTGAAAGAATTTATAAAATGTTGGAATGGATTTTTTAGAGATATTAATGTAAGTCTCAAATTTATTGTTAAAAATGTGTTTCATGAATTCAAAATCTATTTAAATTATATTTGGAAAATAAAATGGAATTGTTAAATTATAAATTGTTTTGATAGAGAAATGAATGTTAGAAATTATTTTTAAGTATTAACAAAATGAATTTTTAACCATTGAAAAATTATTCTGAGTAACAATAAATTTTAGAAAAATATTTCTATAGCCTGAATTTTTTTTAACTGTATAAAAATGCTTTAAGTGATGACAAACAAGTTAGTAGCATGATACAAATAAGTGAAAGTGCTCTGATACCAAATGAAAGTGACTATGCTATAGGATCGTATAATATGGATAAACTACTTGTGCGGAATAATAATTAAACAAGTAAATAATTAAAGCAGTAAAATAAATGACACCAGAGATTTTTATACTGGTTCGAACTCCCATTCTACGTCCAGTCCCAGACTCCTTCTGGAATTAAACTAGCAACCCTCACTTAACCCGGAGGAATAGGTTTACACCACCTGAGCAACTGAACAGGACTTCTACCGCCTAAGCAACCGAATAGGACTTCTATCGCCTGAGCAACCGAACATGACTTCTTTACAAATAACAAAAGTGTAACGACCCACTATTTTGGACCATTCAAATCGACAATAAATCCACACATGTCTGACTTGAATAATTCAAAATATCATATTGTTAATTTAAATTTGGCAAAACTCAGAATATACAGTAAATAAATCAATCACAGAATCACAGACACAGAGTAATACAATAATACGCAGCGGAATAGATAAAATAGTAGTTCATGAAGCTACTATATAAACATCAGAGTTAGAAATAAAATACAACAGAATATCTCAATTGCAGTGAAGTCCCCAGTACAACAGATGACTTCTCTGAACAAATCAACTAGAAGAGCTGAAAGCTGAGGCGATAGTTGGATCTCCAAGGGAAGCTCCAAACTCCAAGGATGAGTCTCAAATGCTGTATCACTCGGTCTGACCCGAGCGTAAAGCAAAACACAAAAAACTCGAGTCAGGATTAACATTCTTATATCAATAAATCCAACTCAAGTGAAATATCAACTGAAATACAAGTAACTTAAAGGATGTTTGGGATAACCATCCTCTAAGGATCTGTAGAACTATCTACAAGGTGGGAATATACATTATGACACCGTGGCCATCTTAAATTTATTTACTTCAAAACCCAAATATCATTTCATTTCAAATATATCTATTTTCCAAAATAGTATATATATATATATTAAATGATTTAAAAAGTAAAGTATTTAATTTCCTCAAGTCTAGCAAATCGATTTAAATCAACTTCAAGTTCCAAATTCAAATTTATTCAAAGCTCAATTCATCAATTCAATTCAGTTCTAAAAATATACCATTTAGATTTTCAATATATTTCAAAGCTTTAATATTCAACATTTTCAATAAGCTTTATATTGGTTTAATTAAATAAATTTCTTTACTAAATTCAAATTATCTTCTCACCCTTAACTTATTCAAATTTTTACCAAAATCTATTTTGAAATATAAATTTTATACTTAACCTATTATATGTATTAAATCCATCTTAATTAAATTAAATATCATTATTAAATCTATATATATCCTTACCATTTATATATAAAATTTTAAAAATCAACATTTGTTAAAACCATATATTTCTTTCCAAAACCATGGGATTCAATTTCAAAATATTTATATATATGGACCAACGGTGTCTGTATATATATTTATCATATGGTTAAGTGATACGGATATTTATCATTTCAATCCGAAATTTAAATATATACGGGTAGGTATCATTTCGACCCGTAATCCCAATTTCAATTCAAATGAAAATCGTTTGGGTTTATCATTTCAACCCATAACGATTTTCTCCTATTCTAAAGTCCGTTCGGGTATGTATCATTTCAACCCATAGTGAATTCTATACTAACAGGGAACTTGCAGAGTGATAACAGATAATATAAAATACAACAACAGGCATATATCATCAATAATAATATAACAGATACTGGTGTCAGATGTCACAGGTGAACATATAAAGATAATAGTAATAACAGGCATATAAATACTATATACTGGTGTCAGATGTCACAGGTGAACATATACAGATGATAGTAATAACAGGCATATAAATACTAGATACTGGTGTCAGATGTCACAGGTGAACATATACATATGTTAGCATATATAACAATTTAAATAACTACAGCATCATATTTCAATTGTCGTTTCAATTGAAATCAAATTTAATAAATACAAGAACGTTAATCGTGAGTGATTGCTCACCTTTCGAGGCTAGAGGATAGACAACGAAATGAGTTACGAATTCCAAAGCAACTCTAGATGGACACGATTCGATGAAGAATACGCACGACGGACAAAGCTGATAAATAGGAATTTACGAAGTCAAATCGGAACGGAATTGATGAAGATAATGGTATAAGTGAGCTTATATATATAACTATATATATATAATCAAATTCTAAATTCATACATATATTAAATTAAATATATATAGGAATTTAAAAATCCATTGTTAAATTTAAACCCATATATTAGAAAATATTCCTAATATTTTTAAACCAATATCCCTTATAAAACCAAAATAACTCACTGTATGTTAATATACTTAAAAACCCAAAATCTATATACATAACAGTTTATACATACTTATAATCTAACAACATATAATATATACAGACCATATATTAAAATATACAAATGCAGACACCACAAAATGTATGTAGGCAAAATGTATATGCGAACAACTAATGGTGTAAAAAAAACATGCAGACTGGAATTAATATAACATACACTAACTAAAGCAAATCAGATGTGAAATAAATTAACATATAAAATATACTTAAAAAAATCTAACATGTATACAGTCAAAATATATATGAACCGTTATACAAATCTAGACTACTAAAATATGTTTACAAATTTATATAAATAAAATAACACAACAAAACCAATATACTCATATAAACAAACAGACCAAAACAACAATAAAATAAACTGTATAAACTTATATAAACGTTTGATATATACAAACAAATATATGTATATACCCGTACAGATTTTAAAACAGGCCTATATAACTTATATAAAATTTTGTACTTTATACCACTTCAACATATAATATATATAATGCCTTCTGTTCTTTAAACAGTCAAAGGAAGTTTGTATAAAACATATATATTCATAAATGTCTCTTCAACACACACGCCACCTCATTACAAAGATATGGGAATGTTTTATCATAGTTTACGTATTATATATATTATA
Organism: Allium fistulosum; assembly: GCA_030737815.1. Lineage (NCBI taxonomy): Eukaryota > Viridiplantae > Streptophyta > Magnoliopsida > Asparagales > Amaryllidaceae > Allium > Allium fistulosum. The sequence goes on from CM060904.1 coordinate 1,228,599,306, forward strand.
GTAAATAATGAACATCAACTTTAATTTTATTTATACTATACCATTAACATATTATAAAATATTATAAACATTTATAACTGAGCAAGTTTGTGACGCCCCACCTCTATACCCACGCTAGCCAAGAGCACTACGGTGTAGTGCCGTCAACTAGCACGGAGAATAAGGCTGTTGAGGAGCGACCATCTATGTAATTGCTTTGTGCGAGCACCGATATGTCAGATAATAAAACATTGCATTTCATCTTTAGAGGAAATCCGACATACCGATACAAACTCAAAGCTACTACACAGTGGCTATAATAGTTTAGGACAATAGATATAAAAATAACACAGATAACATAAATGCGGAATAAAGATGGAACGAAAAGTCTCATATATACAATAACTGATATCAGTTACAATACATTTGACACAATACAAATGATACAACTACAATGTCGACTCAAGAAGTTATATATACAAGTACATTATCGACTAATATACATGAATACATTATCATCTTAAAACAGACACACTGACTACTTCAACAGGACGAAGACCACTTCAAATGATATAAAATGTCTTCATAGCTCTAGCAGCAACCCAAAGCTAAAAATCTACAACCTGTAAATACTCGGTCTGACCCGAGTATTACATTCAAAAGAAAATAATACTCGGATCAGTCTAATTCAAAATCAGTTATTAGAGCATAGAAGCAATAATAATCAATCTCAATATAGATGACAGTCACAGAAATCTCGTATATCCAACTCTCGATACGAGAATTGGATAACGGCAGATATAACACTAAACAGTGTTAATTCACAAAACAGAAATCCAAAGCAGTTTAAGCAATTGAAATGTCAATTTAAAAATATCAATGCTAATTGGCTGCAGTACACGCTAACGTGTACTGCCTCGCCAATACAGCCTACGAATTACGCAACAGGTCGATGAATTAAGAATAAAAGAGATATCGATTAAAATCTGTCAATTCGGTGTGGCTGCAGTGCACGCATGCATGCACTGCCTCGCCACAACAGAGTATAAAGTCACCACAAGGGACAAGGGTAAAACTGCTACAAAAATGCAGCAGGTCAGCAAGTGCTCAGGGATGAACAGATGCAAGTGAAAATGACACATGGATAAGCAGTGTATACCCTAGTACAACCAAAATTGAAATAAGTCAAGCATATATAGATATGCAGTGCCAAAGTGAACCAAGTCACAATGTCACAGCGAGATCAAGTGACAGTGGCAATCACAGGACAGACAAGTCAAAGCAGCGAAACCAGGGTGGGCAATAATGAATGCAGAGGAATGCATGCAACTGATGACAACTAAAACCAGATCACAAGCAACTACAAAAGCTCACCACCACAACATCGATGAAGAACATGGATGCAGATTCAAGGCTGTCACAAACGAGTATGGACAGTGACACAGTGAAGTGCAAACATCATAAACAAGTGCTACCGTACTAGTATGCATATGCACTGCGGTTCGTATGTACAACATATACAATGAAGAAGATTCAAAGACTCAAACAAGTGAATAGCTAAATGCAACTCAAGTGAAGATACCAACTACATAAAAGTTCAAGTGAATCAAGTTCAGGTCAAACATTTCAAGCAGACCAGAGAACTGCAGCAGTGAACTACAAAAGTGTTTCATAGTACCACAACCTTATCGGACCAGAATGCTCAAATACAATATGGACTAATGAACACTACAGGGCAGTAGTGAACCCAGACAAAGGACAGCGAGTGCAGACAACTGAAGTGCTAAACAACATCACCAAAATCAAGTCAATAGCTTCAAGAGCAAAAAGAATGCAACTGTATGAAATCAGCCTCAAAAACATAAATGTACAGGTCAGAAGTGAAGACAGAGCTCGAGGCTGAGATTAAAAGGCATCAGGACTTCGATCAACACGAAATAGTTTACGTAAGTTACATCAAGTGATACAAAACCAGAGTGTCACTAATATATGAACAATGAAGTGCAACATGCAACAGGACAAGTGCTTAATGATCGAACATGGAAATGCAACTCAGTGATGTTCAAATGACCAAGTAAAGTTCAAAGACAGCAAGCTACACCAACTACAAGCCCAATGTGACAGCAATACGAAGAAAATGCAACCACAAGGCATGGAACCATAGTGGAACAGGTCAAGCAACAGCATGAAGCAGTGCAGACTACCCTAAATGAAGCATGAATGCTACTGGCAACAAGATGAAGACTACACAAATAAGTCAAAATGATCAAAGCCGAAGCTATAAATTGAAACCAGTTCAGGTATCACAAAGATGGTAATAGAGTACAAGTACACAGTCGAGTATCATATCATAATACACATGATAAAGCAACCCAAAAATGGAAACAGCAGCAGCCTCGACATCGAGTTGTCAAGACAACCAAAGTTTACTCGAAGTAATTAAAAACAATCGAAAGACTAGGAATCAAAACAGTGAGACAGTAGCACTACAACAATTTTACAAGAGAGACGTAATCTCAAGTGTGGATTCCACACTATATGCATACACCCACAATGGTATATATGCACATATGTGGAGTCATCACTATCAAGCAATTCTTCCAATTTACAGTTTTGTCAAAGCCAAAGTCACGGCAGTTCAAAGAGATAGTCAAAACAATGTCGAAGTCATGGAAATTTCAGAGTAAAGAATCGAGCAATTAAAACATCAAAACCATGGCAACTACGAAATCATTTAAAGCCGAAGGAACAACAAAAACAACTCGATACTTCGGCAATTCCATTTAAATTGGTCAGCGTCGAAACCACCAAACATCAGATAAAGTCGAACGAAAACTAACAAATCGAAGCTATCTAGAAACGAACGAAAACCAACAGGGTTGAGTGAATTAGATGTGAGCAATAAATCGCTCACCTTGCTTCGAAGCGGCGACGAGAACGACTCAATGGAAGCGGCCAAGCATCACAGAGACGAGCGAATTCGAAATCGAAGCCCTAGTTTGGAGGAGACGAGACCGCCATTATTTCGCTTTCTTCGATTTTGGGCTTAGGGATTTCGAATGGATGAAGGGGATGGGTTATCACTTATCACGGCAACAGATCAAGCATGGGCCAAGATTTTAAAAATTTATAAAGCCCGAATACTTTTAACCATGTTTATTAAACACTTTGGTGATATTTAAAACACGATTTGAATCCATTAGAACAACGAATTCGAACACGATAAAAATTCATATTTAGGATTTTAAATACGAATAGACGATGTCATATTTATATAAAATATTTAAATATATTATCGTATAAATGCGGGTTGTTACAGACTTCCCTCCTTAAAGAAATTGCATCCTCGCAATCATAAGGAATAAATGGATAAAAGGTAACAACCATAAGAGCATGGCAATGTCGAATGCATAAGCAAAGCAAATGTCAGCAGGGAAGTATAGGAATTATGGAAGTATCAGATAAAAATCAAAAGGTTCGATTGCTTAAAATCAAAAGAATCAACATCGAGGGGATCAAGGAATCAAAATCAGACGACTATTAGAAGCAAGAATCAATCGAGTTCTAGCAATTGAAAGAAAAGGAATCAGAGCAGAAATCACGTACTACACGAATTGAATGTGAGTAAATCAAATTACTCACCTGAATCGTCAGAGAAAAAGACGAAGCTCGAATCTCAAAATCGCAAATATTCAATCATCTAAAACGATAATCGAATTTTCACAAATATCTGATTATCAAAAACGATAAGCAGAAATCACAAAGATTCGATTATCAAATCGAAAAATATTTAATTATCTCAAACGATAATCAAATTTCACAAATATCTGATTATCAAAAACGATAATCAGAAACACAAATATTCGATTAATCAAATCGAAAAATATTTAATTATCTCAAACGATAATCAAATTTCACAAATATCTGATTATCAAAAACGATAATCAGAAACACAAATATTCGATTAATCAAATCGAAAAAATATTTAATTATCTCAAATGATAATCAAATTTCACAAATATCTGATTATCAAAAACGATAATCAGAAACACAAATATTCGATTAATCAAATCGAAAAATATTTAATTATCTCAAACGATAATCAAATTTCACAAATATCTGATTATCAAAAACGATAATCAGAAATCACAAATGTTCGATTAATCAAATCGAAAAATATTTAATTATCTCAAACGATAATCAAATTTCACAAATATCTGATTATCAAAAACGATAATCAGAAATCACAAAGATTCGATTATCAAATCGAAAATTTTTTAATTATCTCAAACGATAATCAAATTTCACAAATATCTGATTATCAAAAACGATAATCAGAAATCACAAACATCTAATTATCAAAAACGATAATCAGAAGTCATAAATATTCAATTAACGAGTCCGGAATTAACCGAAGTAGTAAAAGTATGGTTTCATAGTCCGTACTTTTGCTAAATCGTTTAAATCTCTTTATCGTTTCCTTGAAAGTGCAGGATTGTGTGTTTTGAAAATAACATTTCACATTCTCAAACGGACAAGTCTGGAATTAAGCGAATCAGTAAAAGAAAGGGGTCATAGTCCTCGATTTTTCTGAAATGTTTAAATCGCTTCCTCGTTCTTTTGAAAATGTAAGCTGTAAAAATTTTGAAAACAATTTTAATTTATATTTTTGAAACAACTTTTAAAAATAAAGAATTTTGAAAACACGTGATTAAATTAGCAATATCAGTATTGCGGGAGAACCGCTTGTAAATCCATTTCAAAATTGACGAGTACTGAAGTTAACACGTCAAAATCTCATCAAAATAACTGGCATCAAAATATAATGCCAAATGAATTTTCATTCATCAAAAATGTCACAAGAATCTTCTCAAAGATAGAAAGGGATATCATACCCTAAACTTGTATTCATAACAAGTCAATAACACATGAATTCACCAATACACAAAAATTGACAAAACTTGTCAATAGAAATCACGAAAATTGGTGAAGCACAAATTCTAGAAATCATCACAAGAAATCCAGAAATCACAAAAAGAGGGGGAAAAGAGCCTATCAGAAAACGGGAGTATGAAAACTCCAAAACACCGGTTTCACAAGACGAGACGCTATCTCATGGTGGCTAACCATTAAGGTTTCACACAGGAATGGTCCGAAGACCGTGGGTCGCTATCCCACGCGTGTGAGTCGGAATCACACAGATTGAGGTCTAGGCTAACCTCGCAGAGAAAGAGACATCGCACATTTGCTAGTTTAAACCATAAAAAGGAAAAGGGAAATGCCTATCACAAAATGGGAGCATGAAAACTCCAAAATACCGGTATCACAAGATGAGACGCTATCTCATGGAAGCCATCCATTAAAGTTTCACACAGGAATGGTCCGAAGACCGTGGGTCGCTATCCCACGCGTGTGAGTCGGAATCACACAGATTGAGGTCTAGGCTAACCTCACAGAGAAAAAGACATGGGTGAGTGGAATCACACAAATTAAGGTCCAGACTAACCAAAAAGTAAAAAGGTATGTGTGAATGGAATCACACAAGTGGTGTCTAGTCTAACCTTGCAAACGAAAAGATATGTGTGAGTCGGAATCACACTAATTAAGGTCCAGACTAACCAAAAAGCAAAAAGGTATGTGTGAATAGAATCACACAAGTGGTGTCTAGTCTAACCTCGCAAACAAAAAGATATGTGTGAGTGGAATCACACAAATTAAGGTCCAGACTAACCAAAAAGCAAAAAGGTATGTGTGAATGGAATCACACAAGTGGTGTCTAGTCTAACCTCGCAAACAAAAAGATATGTGTGAGTCGGAATCACACTAATTAAGGTCCAGACTAACCAAAAAGCAAAAAGGTATGTGTGAATGGAATCACACAAGTGGTGTCTAGTCTAACCTCGCAAACAAAAAGATATGTGTGAGTGGAATCACACAAATTAAGGTCCAGACTAACCAAAAAGCAAAAAGGTATGTGTGAATGGAACCACACAAGTGGTGTCTAGTCTAACCTCGCAAACAAAAAGATATGTGTGAGTCGGAATCACACTACTGCGGTCTAGACTAACCTTGCGAACAAAGAGATACGTGTGAGTCGGAATCACACCACTACGGTCTAGTCTAACCTTGCAAACAAAAAGACATCGCACAATTGCTAGTCTAAATTATAAAATGATCATCATGATCAACGAGAAGTGTCAATTACACTAAGCTAGTAAATATAAAAGTTTAGCTTCATGTCCCATAACCACTTGCTTAACTTAAATATTTACGAACAAACTGTAAATCTTCACTAGAAAATTGTCACAAAAGGTTCAATCGAACAAGTCCAGGAGTTAACCGACGAAGTAAACGCAAGCGTTTCATACCACTTGTTTTACTAAGTCGTTTAATTCAATTTCTCATACGAGTGAAATAAAGGCTTGTATATACTAATAGATTGGAAAACGGTTTAGGAAAAAGAGCTTTGTAGTAAAATAGTTTTGAAATCGTTTGGAAAAAGGATTTTAATATTTACTACTAGTATAGAAAACCTTTATATTTTTAAAGTGACAAATCACAAAAATGATTGTAGAAACAATCAATCACAAGAATTCACATACGAAGATGTGAATGGAATCCAAAGAAATTGATACTGAATCCATCAGAAAGTATGTTCACAAAAATCCCGAAGAAAATGTCATCAAAGTTGCTAATAAATGATAGCAACAAATCGGGGAAATGATCAAGAATCGATTAAATTAGGAAACCAAGTCAGTTCACTAAAATTTCACGTTCGAAGACGTGAATAAAATCCAAAGAATCCGATTCCAAATTCATCAAGGTAGGAATAACCAAAAATTCCAGAAATAGAAGTTATCAAAATCGACAAAGGTGATAACAACTAATTAGAAAAGAAGAATCGATTATCAACTGGAAAAACAAAGCAAATCGAGCAGAAATGCATAAATGACTTCAACAAAAGTAAGAATCAAGTCAATGTCGAAGTCAACAATTAATAGCCGCAGTCGAGTACAAAATGATTCAATATCATCAAAGAATCCAACGGCAAACAAAATCAGAGTCTTAAAAATCAAGAAATTAGCAATTTCTCAAAAACAAAGTGACCGAAGTCGAAGGGAAATCCAGAGGAGGAAAACACAAAAGAACAAGTTCAAAATTGCTGAGATTCGAACAAAATCAACATCGGCTAAATCAATTCAGAGCCGAAAACACAAGAATAAGCGTTAGGAATTCATACCTAACAGTCAAAAATAATCATATGTAAAGATGAGAGATAAAACATCGACAAATAGTTGTAACACATGCTCCATCTAAGTTATGTTTTATAATTGTCCTAAACCCCAGGCTCTGATACCAAGCTGTGACGCCCCACCTCTATACCCACGCTAGCCAAGAGCACTACGGTGTAGTGCCGTCAACTAGCACGGAGAATAAGGCTGTTGAGGAGCGACCATCTATGTAATTGCTTTGTGCGAGCACCGATATGTCAGATAATAAAACATTGCATTTCATCTTTAGAGGAAATCCGACATACCGATACAAACTCAAAGCTACTACACGGTGGCTATAATAGTTTAGGACAATAGATATAAAAATAACACAGATAACATAAATGCGGAATAAAGATGGAACGAAAAGTCTCATATATACAATAACTGATATCAGTTACAATACATTTGACACAATACAAATGATACAACTACAATGTCGACTCAAGAAGTTATATATACAAGTACATTATCGACTAATATACATGAATACATTATCATCTTAAAACAGACACACTGACTACTTCAACAGGACGAAGACCACTTCAAATGATATAAAATGTCTTCATAGCTCTAGCAGCAACCCAAAGCTAAAAATCTACAACCTGTAAATACTCGGTCTGACCCGAGTATTACATTCAAAAGAAAATAATACTCGGATCAGTCTAATTCAAAATCAGTTATTAGAGCATAGAAGCAATAATAATCAATCTCAATATAGATGACAGTCACAGAAATCTCGTATATCCAACTCTCGATACGAGAATTGGATAACGGCAGATATAACACTAAACAGTGTTAATTCACAAAACAGAAATCCAAAGCAGTTTAAGCAATTGAAATGTCAATTTAAAAATATCAATGCTAATTGGCTGCAGTACACGCTAACGTGTACTGCCTCGCCAATACAGCCTACGAATTACGCAACAGGTCGATGAATTAAGAATAAAAGAGATATCGATTAAAATCTGTCAATTCGGTGTGGCTGCAGTGCACGCACGCGTGCACTGCCTCGCCACAACAGAGTATAAAGTCACCACAAGGGACAAGGGTAAAACTGCTACGAAAATGCAGCAGGTCAGCAAGTGCTCAGGGATGAACAGATGCAAGTGAAAATGACACATGGATAAGCAGTGTATACCCTAGTACAACCAAAATTGAAATAAGTCAAGCATATATAGATATGCAGTGCCAAAGTGAACCAAGTCACAATGTCACAGCGAGATCAAGTGACAGTGGCAATCACAGGACAGACAAGTCAAAGCAGCGAAACCAGGGTGGGCAATAATGAATGCAGAGGAATGCATGCAACTGATGACAACTAAAACCAGATCACAAGCAACTACAAAAGCTCACCACCACAACATCGATGAAGAACATGGATGCAGATTCAAGGCTGTCACAAACGAGTATGGACAGTGACACAGTGAAGTGCAAACATCATAAACAAGTGCTACCGTACTAGTATGCATATGCACTGCGGTTCGTATGTACAACATATACAATGAAGAAGATTCAAAGACTCAAACAAGTGAATAGCTAAATGCAACTCAAGTGAAGATACCAACTACATAAAAGTTCAAGTGAATCAAGTTCAGGTCAAACATTTCAAGCAGACCAGAGAACTGCAGCAGTGAACTACAAAAGTGTTTCATAGTACCACAACCTTATCGGACCAGAATGCTCAAATACAATATGGACTAATGAACACTACAGGGCAGTAGTGAACCCAGACAAAGGACAGCGAGTGCAGACAACTGAAGTGCTAAACAACATCACCAAAATCAAGTCAATAGCTTCAAGAGCAAAAAGAATGCAACTGTATGAAATCAGCCTCAAAAACATAAATGTACAGGTCAGAAGTGAAGACAGAGCTCGAGGCTGAGATTAAAAGGCATCAGGACTTCGATCAATACGAAATAGTTTACGTAAGTTACATCAAGTGATACAAAACCAGAGTGTCACTAATATATGAACAATGAAGTGCAACATGCAACAGGACAAGTGCTTAATGATCGAACATGGAAATGCAACTCAGTGATGTTCAAATGACCAAGTAAAGTTCAAAGACAGCGAGCTACACCAACTACAAGCCCAATGTGACAGCAATACGAAGAAAATGCAACCACAAGGCATGGAACCATAGTGGAACAGGTCAAGCAACAGCATGAAGCAGTGCAGACTACCCTAAATGAAGCATGAATGCTACTGGCAACAAGATGAAGACTACACAAATAAGTCAAAATGATCAAAGTCGAAGCTATAAATTGAAACCAGTTCAGGTATCACAAAGATGGTAATAGAGTACAAGTACACAGTCGAGTATCATATCACAATACACATGATAAAGCAACCCAAAAATGGAAACAGCAGCAGCCTCGACATCGAGTTGTCAAGACAACCAAAGTTTACTCGAAGTAATTAAAAACAATCGAAAGACTAGGAATCAAAACAGTGAGACAGTAGCACTACAACAATTTTACAAGAGAGACGTAATCTCAAGTGTGGATTCCACACTATATGCATACACCCACAATGGTATATATGCACATATGTGGAGTCATCACTATCAAGCAATTCTTCCAATTTACAGTTTTGTCAAAGCCAAAGTCACGGCAGTTCAAAGAGATAGTCAAAACAATGTCGAAGTCATGGCAATTTCAGAGTAAAGAATCGAGCAATTAAAACATCAAAACCATGGCAACTACGAAATCATTTAAAGCCGAAGGAACAACAAAAACAACTCGATACTTCGGCAATTCCATTTAAATTGGTCAGCGTCGAAACCACCAAACATCAGATAAAGTCGAACGAAAACTAACAAATCGAAGCTATCTAGAAACGAACGAAAACCAACAGGGTTGAGTGAATTAGATGTGAGCAATAAATCGCTCACCTTGCTTCGAAGCGGCGACGAGAACGACTCAATGGAAGCGGCCAAGCATCACAGAGACGAGCGAATTCGAAATCGAAGCCCTAGTTTGGAGGAGACGAGACCGCCATTATTTCGCTTTCTTCGATTTTGGGCTTAGGGATTTCGAATGGATGAAGGGGATGGGTTATCACTTATCACGGCAACAGATCAAGCATGGGCCAAGATTTTAAAAATTTATAAAGCCCGAATACTTTTAACCATGTTTATTAAACACTTTGGTGATATTTAAAACACGATTTGAATCCATTAGAACAACGAATTCGAACACGATAAAAATTCATATTTAGGATTTTAAATACGAATAGACGATGTCATATTTATACAAAATATTTAAATATATTATCGTATAAATGCGGGTTGTTACAAAGTTTGTCATGCCAGTTGCTAACATACAGCGAAGATAAGCATATATACTATACTGTATATATGAACCTTTACAATATATCATTTGCTTTAAAACACATATAACTTATATATTGCAGTATGTTAATATAATTTATAAAAGCTTATACCACAATATGTGTATAATTAAAATGCAAACACCACTGTATATTTACCCGCATGCTACTGGGTGTAATAAGCCTTTACATATACTTAGTAAAAAAAATATAAAAGTAAAGAAGCATCATGTTTCCTTCATTTTTTTTCCAGAAAAATATATATGCATATTAAAGTAAACGCAAACATATATAGTACACCTACCCAATACAAGAACAGCACGGCTAAAGGCTGAGAGGGGTGACGAAGCAAGTAGTTTGGTCGGGGAGGCTAGCGACAGAGGCCGGAAGGCGCTGTTGGTGCTCTCGGCAGTGTTAGGAGGTGGTAGGGAAGGCGGTGGGGAAGGAAGTGAATGGGTAGACGTGGAAAGTTTGGTGTTTGGATGGAGGGGAAGACTAAGGCACGGTGACGAGGATGACAAGGTCGTGGCGTAAGGCGGTTTCAGAGTGGAGACTCAGTTGTAGAGGCGTGGGCGAGCAGGGCCTCACGGAGGAGAGAGGTGATGGACTCGGCACTGAGGGGAAAGCGGAACAACTTTTAACGAAGAAAAAAAATACAAGAAAAAAGAAGAAGCAGGAGAACACGGGAAGATGAGCCAATGAAATAGTTACAGGGAGATGAAGCTATAAAGGCAAAAGCGAACTGGGTAGAGAAAGAGAGCCATAGATAACGTAACGTACCACCCTAAAATCAAGCAACGAGAAAATTGAACGCCAAATCTGGGATTAAATAAATGTTTGTGGCCATTTATAACAACCGTTTGAATTTCGAATGGGCACAAGAATATCAACAGTTCAAAACGGATTACGATAGAGTTAACCGTTTTCACGGATTTACCTCGTACCGGACTCCAAAATACAGAGATAAATATACCATTGAGATCAGTATGACGAGAGGATCAAAACGGTATACAGATATTAGTGGTACGATCATCCGATCAAAAGTCGATAATCGGTACCGAAAATGCTGCAATTCAATCGAAAATAAGATAAACGGAGCTAGATAAGTCCAAATTTGACGAAACGAAGACTGATGTTTCAGTCAGAAGATGATTTAGAAATTTATTGTATAAAAATATTCAAGTTTGGAAAACATTTTATTTTCATCAATAATTAACTGACTTAAATTGAAATAGAATTTCACAAGAAAATAAACTTTAATATTATCAGATGAAAATTTACCAGTTGCTATATTAAAATAGACGTATTCCAAATAATAAATTTTTAATTTCAAATTTTATTGTTTAAAATTTCACAATTTCCAATTAAATATACTTTTAAAACCATTAAATTTTACGGGTCGTTACACTCTCCCCCACTCAAAACTTTTCGTCCCCGAAAAGGAAGGTGGTAGGAGAATAGAACAACCAGAAATAAAAGCAGATTGAAAGTCAAGATTAAACAATTAATTTGGACTATATAAATTTTACTTAAATTTGAAAACTTCATTTGCAATTCAATTGTCTTATATACTTTAAAACTTTTTCAAGACCCATTTGCAAAATTTCTTGCTTCCTTACAATTACCATTTATATGCTTAAATAACAACTTTATACATATATGAAAACTATTTGAAAACCATTATTTACATTATTACTTATATTTACAAAGAAGCTATTTGAAAACATTAAATCCATAATTCATAATTTATTAATTTTTTTATCTCAAGATACTTTTCAAATATTATTAATAATCAATAATCATTTACTTTAAATATGTATTATTAAATAAATAACTTCAAAAGTATTCATAATTTACTATTAAACCATGTAGTATATAAATAAACCATATTTAAGAAGGATATAGTCAACAAGAAAAAGAAGGAGGACTTGGAAAACAGAATATAGGTGAATAAATAAAGCTGAGCAGATAAGGTAGATTCAAGGAATAGTATCGGGCACGAATAATTAATTCAAACTATAAGAATTTCAATTTCAAATATTAATACAGAATTTCTTTGTTGGAAATACTTTTATAATAAGTTATTTTTATAACGAAACAAATTTTATTTCGAAAATACTTTTATAACTCGATGTCTTAACAAGTTTATCCTTGTTCTTGTAGACTCTGGTAGTGCGTTGATCAGGCGCAAAACTAGAATTCTCCAAGTACTTAGTAGACCTGTTTCAACACCCAGTGAAAATACTGGAAAAACTTTTAAAAACAGATATGGAAAGTACAATCCAATCAAAAACACAAACAAAACATTTGTCTAACCATGGTTCGCAGATACACAATGGTTACGCCTAGGTCCCCCAGGAAATAATCCATATCCGTAAGCTTTCTCAGCCCTGCGAGTTACGCCATGATGACTAGTAGAATGCAGGATACACAATGGTTACGCCTGGATCCCCCAGGAAACAATCCGTACCCCCAGGCAAGACTCAGCCAAGCATTTGCGCTACTATTCGCGACCTACACAGATTGCAGGATACACAATGGTTACGCCTGGATCCCCCAGGAAACAATCCGTACCCCTAGGCAAGACTCAGCCAGGCAGTTGCGCTATGCAGTCACGAGAGAAAAAATAAGACCATGGGTAACGCCATGGAATTCGAAGGACACTCGAGTATCATATCCGGAAAACCAAAATCAGAGAGAACAATATCGATAGAATGAATCCAAGATGTGGCCACAAATCGGATATCAAGCAGAAGGCACTTTCCATATCTTTACTTCGAAAATATGTATCATATAGTACCTTTTCAAATCACTTTCAAATATCGTACTTATATAAAATCCATTATATATAAGATTTAATTTTCAAATCAAATACTTTTCCAAAATCAATAGTATATCAAATCATACTTATATAGACTTCAATTATATAAGATTTCACTTTCAAATTGAGTACCTTTTCAAATCTATAGTTTTCGAATCAATTTCATATTCATACAAATCAATTTTATATAAGTTCAACAACTCCCAAATCAAGTGTTTAGTAACATAAGGTTCTCAAATTTCAATTTGTTTCAATATCAGTTCAATTTCAAAATCATATACAATTTCACCAAATTATTTCTTCTCAAATTAATTATCTTTAGTTTCTATGTTTCAAGAATAATAGATTTTGAAAATAAATCCAAATTTCCAAATCAATAATTTAAGTCAACCAATTCATTTCCAAAATCAAATGTTTTCAAAATCATCTTATACTTACGTAAGGTCTATCTTATATAAGGATCAAAATTTTCAAAATAAATTTCGCTGTATGAAGAGCCATATGGGATTGAATATCTTTGCTTTTATGGGTTATATATCTTTGTAATTTAAATTTAAAGTTTTCTTTTAGTTAGCATAGATATTCTAACCCGACAGCTTTCCAATTTCAGCGTCAAAATATATCAATGATATTAGAATATAAGATGTACATGCGTCATCATTTCGCAAAATCACATTTGATCGCTCGCTCGATCACACAAGTTCGCTTTCGAACTAGTATTGTCCATTCGACTTCCCTAATGCGGATTTCGATATGGTTTCTCGACTAGAAGCCATCAGTCTCCTTGCATAGCCATATACTATGATAGAGAATTCTAGAATCAAGCCCAAAATCCATATCAAATATTCGCCATCAAGAATCGAATGAAAAATCCTAACACGAAATGGTGTAATTCACCTCGAACTTGTGTATTCAACCCTGGATCAAATTAATTATGCGAATAAAACAGCATACGCACAACTTATATATTTATTCCAACTTGTTAAATATATAGTTTCATAAAGATGTTACTAAGTTAAAACATTTAAACTAAATTTTATTCAAAATATTTTGAAGACCAAATTCTTCTCAAGACATTTCGAATCTAAATTTCATATTAGAAAATTTAAAATTTCCTTATTCATTTACTTAACCAAACAGTTTCAACTTATTTAAATCATATTACTTCATACTTAAACATTCAAAACAAACTTATATACTTTATCAAAATGCTTTTCAAAATTTCTTAGCTTTGAAAAGTTAACCTTGATTTGGAAGTGCTCGAACCTTCAAAATAGTTGAAGAAATCATTTTAAAATTCAAGAGTTGGAAATCAGCAACAAATCAGTAAATCAATTTTAATAGATAGGGTTATATCAAATCCAAAACTCGAGGACTGAACACCGGCTCATTTCAAATCGTTTCAAATATACATATATATACATATATCTTTCGAATATCAAATCTTACTTCGGAATTTGAAATCAAAATTGGTTTCGCAAAATCACTCGCATAGCAAAGCTATTGAAGTGGCCTATCCCCACTTTGAAACTCGAAAATCAATGTCGATGATGCGTGCACTCATCACCGAAATTATTTTCCAGCGACATAAGTGAGTTCTGGACTTCTATTTTCTCAAACTTCTTTTGAAATTTCTTCGAAACTCATTAAAATCATTTGAAACATTTCTTATTCGGAAAATATTTTTAAATCATATTATTATTATTATATATTTCGAAATCTTAAAACCAATTTCTAAATACCGGAGTTCAATTCTCGAATTTCAAATTTAAAATCCTTCAAGTTTAAATCATTTTTAGATAAATCAAATTTCTTATATAGTTTTTTTTTTCAAAATTACAAATCCTTTCGAAACATCAATTTCTCATTTTAAAAAAAATTTATAATCTTTATCGAAAACATTTCACTTTTATATATAGAATATAATAATTTCGATATATAAAACAATTTTTAAGATATAAACAAGCCTGATTTTTCAAAGGATGGTTCAAGAATGGATTTCAAAACAAAGATAGAAATTCAAATTAGAGGGACTCTAATCAAATAGGATTCTGATTCGAAAATAAGTTCCAACGAAAATGAGATAATTAATTACAAAACAGTAGATGGACACACTTATATAAAACGCGGGCGACCTTAACCGGGTCAACCGTGACTTCAAGAATATAATCGATGCGGAAATCTAAGGCAAATTGACATTCGATCGCCAGAGATAGAATTCGGCATAACAAGAGATGGCAACATCAAAACCGAGGGATATATAAATCTCCGGTGAATCAATGCCTATTGTAAAGTAGTTCCACCCCTTTGCAATCATTCAAAGATTGGTGGGATCGCCTATTCTTATAGAGATCATTCGAAGTGGAGTTATGGGATACTCCAGAATCAAGAGAATATCAATAGAGAGAGACAAGAATGAATTTTTGGAACCGTAAGGAACGTTCCAAAGTTCAAAGGAAATCGAGTCAAAAGGAAGAGATTTAAACTCGAACGAAAGTGATTCTGTAAATAAATTTACTATATATGCTAAGTTTTGCCTAGAGCCAAAGCTCTGATACCAACTGTAACGGACCGCGTCAGTGGGGTAACGCCCACCGTAGCATACAGTTGTACCTGTGTTCTGCCTTTACAGCCAGCCTCTCGACTGCACCAACCCTACAGGGACATGTAGGAGTAAGAGTCATCCGCTTGCTACCAAACCAAATGCGAGAACCCCCTATCATGCTGCACCCTCTAAGTGCATAGGCAGACACACATGTCTGACTTGAATAATTCAAAATATCAGATTGTTAATTTAAATTTGGCAAAACTCAGAATATACAGTAAATAAATCAATCACAGAATCACAGACACAGAGTAATACAATAATACGCAGCGGAATAGATAAAATAGTAGTTCATGAAGCTACTATATAAACATCAGAGTTAGAAATAAAATACAACATAATATCTCAATTGCAGTGAAGTCCCCAGTACAACAGATGACTTCTCTGAACAAATCAACTAGAAGAGCTGAAAGCTGAGGCGATAGTTGGATCTCCAAGGGAAGCTCCAAACTCCAAGGATGAGTCTCAAATGCTGTATCACTCGGTCTGACCCGTGCGTAAAGCAAAACACAAAACACTCGAGTCAGGATTAACATTCTTATATCAATAAATCCAACTCAAGTGAAATATCAACTGAAATACAAGTAACTTAAAGGATGTTTGGGATAACCATCCTCTAAGGATCTGTAGAACTATCTACAAGGTGGGAATATACATTATGACACCGTGGCCATCTTAAATTTATTTACTTCAAAACCCAAATATCATTTCATTTCAAATATATCTATTTTCCAAAATAGTATATATATATATATATTAAATGATTTAAAAAGTAAAGTATTTAATTTCCTCAAGTCTAGCAAATCGATTTAAATCAACTTCAAGTTCCAAATTCAAATTTATTCAAAGCTCAATTCATCAATTCAATTCAGTTCTAAAAATATACCATTTAGATTTTCAATATATTTCAAAGCTTTAATATTCAACATTTTCAATAAGCTTTATATTGGTTTAATTAAATAAATTTCTTTACTAAATTCAAATTATCTTCTCACCCTTAACTTATTCAAATTTTTACCAAAATCTATTTTGAAATATAAATTTTATACTTAACCTATTATATGTATTAAATCCATCTTAATTAAATTAAATATCATTATTAAATCTATATATATCCTTACCATTTATATATAAAATTTTAAAAATCAACATTTGTTAAAACCATATATTTCTTTCCAAAACCATGGGATTCAATTTCAAAATATTTATATATATGGACCAACGGTGTCTGTATATATATTTATCATATGGTTAAGTGATATGGATATTTATCATTTCAATCCGAAATTTAAATATATACGGGTAGGTATCATTTCGACCCGTAATCCCAATTTCAATTCAAATGAAAATCGTTTGGGTTTATCATTTCAACCCATAACGATTTTCTCCTATTCTAAAGTCCGTTCGGGTATGTATCATTTCAACCCATAGTGAATTCTATACTAACAGGGAACTTGCAGAGTGATAACAGATAATATAAAATACAACAACAGGCATATATCATCAATAATAATATAACAGATACTGGTGTCAGATGTCACAGGTGAACATATATAGATAATAGTAATAACAGGCATATAAATACTATATACTGGTGTCAGATGTCACAGGTGAACATATACAGATGATAGTAATAACAGGCATATAAATACTAGATACTGGTGTCAGATGTCACAGGTGAACATATACATATGATAGCATATATAACAATTTAAATAACTACAGCATCATATTTCAATTGTCGTTTCAATTGAAATCAAATTTAATAAATACAAGAACGTTAATCGTGAGTGATTGCTCACCTTTCGAGGCTAGAGGATAGACAATGAAATGAGTTATGAATTCCAAAGCAACTCTAGATGGACACGATTCGATGAAGAATACGCACGACGGACAAAGCTGATAAATAGGAATTTACGAAGTCAAATCAGAACGGAATTGATGAAGATAATGGTATAAGTGAGCTTATATATATAACTATATATATATAATCAAATTCTAAATTCATACATATATTAAATTAAATATATATAGGAATTTAAAAATCCATTATTAAATTTAAACCCATATATTAGAAAATATTCCTAATATTTTTAAACCAATATCCCTTATAAAACCAAAATAACTCACTGTATGTTAATATACTTAAAAACCCAAAATCTATATACATAACAGTTTATACATACTTATAATCTAACAACATATAATATATACAGACCATATATTAAAATATACAAATGCAGACACCACAAAATGTATGTAGGCAAAATGTATATGCGAACAACTAATGGTGTAAAAAAAACATGCAGACTGGAATTAATATAACATACACTAACTAAAGCAAATCAGATGTGAAATAAATTAACATATAAAATATACTTAAAAAAATATAACATGATACAGTCAAAATATGTAACGACCCGTATTTTTACGGATCGACATGTTCGTCAAAATCTGGGATTTTAGCACTTTCATATCATTTCAGATTTTTAGGCAGATTTGTCTAAGTCCTAGGTCGTACGCGACCTAAATGTTGTTGGCGACTTAGAGAAGATCTGCGACCTAAGGGGATAGGTAAGTTAAAGGATAGGTCTGGGTCGAGTTGCCGACTTAAGGTAGTGACCGACCTAAGTGATGATTCGTGACCGACTTAGGAGGTTTAGGCGACCTAAGGAAGAGCAGTAGGCGACCTAAGTATTCTGGGGTAGAGTTAGGTCGGCAACGACCCAAGGGAATGTTGTGTTAGCGACCTAGTGGTGCCGTGTTAGCGACCTAGTGGTTCTGTGTTAGCGACCTAGTGGTTCTGTGTTAGCGACCTAGTGGTGCCGTGTTAGCGACCTAGTGGTTCTGTGTTAGCGACCTAGTGGTTCTGTGTTAGCGACCTAGTGGTGCCGTGTTAGCGACCTAGTGGTTCTGTGTTAGCGACCTAGTGGTGCCGTGTTAGCGACCTAGTGGTTCTGTGTTAGCGACCTAGTGGTTCTGTGTTAGCGACCTAGTGGTGCCGTGTTAGCGACCTAGTGGTTCTGAGTTGGCGACCTAAGGAGTTAACAAGTTGGCGACCTAAGGAGTTAACAAGTTGGCGACCTAAGGAGTTAACAGTTGGCGACCTTAAGAGTTAGGCTATGTGTTAGGTCGTAACACTGTTAGGTCGCGTAGGTTGTTAAGTTGTTAGGTCGCTAGGATTTAGGTCGCGTAGATCTATCTGTTAGGTCAGAGAGTCTTAGGTCGGAGAGGCTTAGGTCGGAAACGACCTAGGGAGATAGCCGAGTTAAGCGACTTAAGGAAATTTCTGCTATAAATAGGAGGGGTTGTTCTCACTTTTTGGGATCCGGATTTTGAAGCGACGAAGTGCTGCCATTTTGAGAGCTCGACTTCTACACTTCTTCACTTCTTTTCTCCACTCTAATATAGTACTTCCATCCATCCAAATCGAAGATCAAGATTGAAGATTCAAGAGCTTAGATTGAAGATCTTCATCTTTTCAAGAGAGATTTCTTCATTTGAAGCGGATTTGTGATAGATCTAGCTTCATCCTTCGCTGTCCAGATCTGAAGTGTGTTGATTTGGGTTTGTTTTGGTGATTTGGTGAGTGGTGATTATCTCTCACACGGATCCAAAGGAGTAGATCGGATTGTTGGCTCGATTTGGTGTTAAATTAGTGATTTCCATGCATTTTCTTCATCCTATGTGTAGATCCATGTAGATCCATTGTTCATGATGATGTTGCATCCATTTTATCATATGTTAACCTATGCAAGTTCATTCATCAAGTTTGTAGAGATATAATCCATGTTTTCATGCTTATTGGACTTTCAACTCTTTAATTACGAAAATGCCATTATTGTATAATTGTATACTTAGATCATATTTGAATGCTTGATTGCTGGGATTGATGTTTGATTTGATTGATTGTTATGAACTAGATGATTGATGATTAGATTAGATCGAAGATGATTCAAAAGCTAAGGGAAAGGCTCTTGAATTGGAAAAGCTGCTCGTGGCATATGTAGCGGGATGATGAAGCTCTTATGCATAGATTCGAGGATGTGATGATGAGATGAGGATTTGCGAGGATGTAATGAAGCGAGGCAATCATGTGACGAAGACTTGGTCTAATCCAGATGGGATCATTCCAAGCATGTTGATAACTCGGTGATATGATTCGAGTTGAGGATAATGAATGGATATGAGAATAGTCGTCAAGGAGGATGACTAGAAGGCTTGGATAGCATCGTTGTTGAAGGTTCTAGCATGCTCTAAGCAAGAGTACGTTTGGGCAGATTCAATAGTCCCAACGGCCAACTGTTGATGGTCGAGTACTCTGGGCAGATTCGATAGTCCTAGGCACGGGCTGCGACGACGTGCGGGAGTTATGTCTAGAACCGGGGTTTCCATTAGCCCTTGACGGACGGCTGAAAGAATGTGCCGGTCATTCAATTAACGGTGATATCGAAGCAATGATAACAGTGATAGCCAGAGTCATGGATGTTTGGTTGTATCGTCATTCGGACTCAAGAGCGGTATTTTCTGGGTGCTTATCTGATTTAGGCCTTGGTACTTGGAAAACATCGCCCTTGACTCGAGTGATAGTAGCTTTACTTTAAATTGTATGCTCTGCTATGTTTGCTTCTGCTTAGTGTGTGTCTGGGGGCTATCACTGTAGAATGAGGTTGGAGTGGGAGGGTTGTATTCCTATTCCTTTTCCTTTATGCTCTTTTGGTATGTTGTTAGTTAATTTACTGCTCACTAAGACTGTTGTCTGACTCAAGGCTTTATGTTTTAATTCTTATTGCCTTGGGCTGTTCGTCCATTTTTGGGACGGGCAGACTAGGTAGCAGGTGACAGGTGCTGTTCTCTTCTCACGATGCTGATATCGAAGACGAGCTAGAGGGTTGCATATTATCTTCTTATATGTACTGGATATTCCGCTGTTTTGTATTCTCTGAGAGATATGTAGTGAGGCTGGATGTATTGACTATGTGGATGCCTGTATTCAACTATTATGAAGTTTTATATGATGTCATTTTGTTCTGTAAAGCTTCACTATACTTATGTTCTATTGTATTTTGTCCATGCACTGTGAGTAATACGATAGATTCTGTTGTTTTTAAATCTTACCTTGACAATCGTCCATGGTCGCCTGGCACACTTTACAGCGCTTTATCTTTAGATTCGGTGCAGGGGTCATGGGCGGTCGTCACAAAATATATATGAACCGTTATACAAATCTAGACTACTAAAATGTGTTTACAAATTTATATAAATAAAATAACACAACAAAACCAATATACTCATATAAACAAACAGACCAAAACAACAATAAAATAAACTGTATAAACTTATATAAACGTTTGATATATACAAACAAATATATGTATATACCCGTACAGATTTTAAAACAGGCCTATATAACTTATATAAAATTTTGTACTTTATACCACTTCAACATATAATATATATAATGCCTTCTGTTCTTTAAACAGTCAAAGGAAGTTTGTATAAAACATATATATTCATAAATGTCTCTTCAACACACACGCTACCTCATTACAAAGATATGAGAATGTTTTATCATAGTTTACGTATTATATATATTAAAGTAAATAATGAACATCAACTTTAATTTTATTTATACTATACCATTAACATATTATAAAATATTATAAACATTTATAACTGAGCAAGTTTGTCACGCCAGTTGCTAACATACAGCGAAGATAAGCATATATACTATACTGTATATATGAACCTTTACAATATATCATTTGCTTTAAAACACATATAACTTATATATTGCAGTATGTTAATATAATTTATAAAAGCTTATACCACAATATGTGTATAATTAAAATGCAAACACCACTGTATATTTACCTGCATGCTACTGGGTGTAATAAGCCTTTACATATACTTAGTAAAAAAATATAAAAGTAAAGAAGCATCATGTTTCCTTCATTTTTTTTCCAGAAAAATATATATGCATATTAAAGTAAACGCAAACATATATAGTACACCTACCCAATACAAGAACAGCACGGCTAAAGGCTGAGAGGGGTGACGAAGCAAGTAGTTTGGTCGGGGAGGCTAGCGACAGAGGCCGGAAGGCGCTGTTGGTGCTCTCGGCAGTGTTAGGAGGTGGTAGGGAAGGCGGTGGGGAAGGAAGTGAATGGGTAGACGTGGAAAGTTTGGTGTTTGGATGGAGGGGAAGACTAAGGCACGGTGACGAGGATGACAAGGTCGTGGCGTAAGGCGGTTTCAGAGTGGAGACTCAGTTGTAGAGGCGTGGGCGAGCAGGGCCTCACGGAGGAGAGAGGTGATGGACTCGGCACTGAGGGGAAAGCGGAACAACTTTTAACGAAGAAAAAAAATACAAGAAAAAAGAAGAAGCAGGAGAACACGGGAAGATGAGCCAATGAAATAGTTATAGGGAGATGAAGCTATAAAGGCAAAAGCGAACTGGGTAGAGAAAGAGAGCCATAGATAACGTAACGTACCACCCTAAAATCAAGCAACGAGAAAATTGAATGCCAAATCTGGGATTAAATAAATGTTTGTGGCCGTTTATAACAACCGTTTGAATTTCGAATGGGCACAAGAATATCAACAGTTCAAAACGGATTCTGATAGAGTTAACCGTTTTCACGGATTTACCTCGTACAGGACTCCAAAATACAGAGATAAATATACCATTGAGATCAGTATGACGAGAGGATCAAAACGGTATACAGATATTAGTGGTACGATCATCCGATCAAAAGTCGATAATCGGTACCGAAAATGCTGCAATTCAATCGAAAATAAGATAAACGGAGCTAGATAAGTCCAAATTTGACGAAACGAAGACTGATGTTTCAGTCAGAAGATGATTTAGAAATTTATTGTATAAAAATATTCAAGTTTGGAAAACATTTTATTTTCATCAATAATTAACTGACTTAAATTGAAATAGAATTTCACAAGAAAATAAACTTTAATATTATCAGATGAAAATTTACCAGTTGCTATATTAAAATAGACGTATTCCAAATAATAAATTTTTAATTTCAAATTTTATTGTTTAAAATTTCACAATTTCCAATTAAATATACTTTTAAAACCATTAAATTTTACGGGTCGTTACAAAAAGTATCTGACTGTAGTATGCTCTTTAAATAGCACTAATAAGTCAATTAAGTACAATCTTCCTATAATCTTCTCCTTTATTATATATAGTGTAATGTGCTTGAGAAATGTGGAAGATGGAGTGATCAACGATCAAAGTTTGTATGCAGTTAGAGTGAAAATTGAAAATAGATCGAGAGATAAGAATTCAAGAATATTAAAATCAGTTAATTTAATTGTTTGTTGAATTCTGAAATCTATTTATAGAGATTAAAAAGTTGCAACCATCGATGAAAGATAACGTTGAAAAGAAACAGGTGCAACTGTTGATTTGAAGATGTTTCTCTTCGATGAAAAGAAGTGTCTTTTCATAAAAATAGCTGTTGAAAATATTCAGCAGGTTGAAAATATTTATTCAGCCTTCTGAATTTGGTGAAATCGAAAACAGCAAAGAAATAGACAATTTTCAGCCTAATTCAGCCGGCTGAATGAAACCATTCAACCGGCTGAAACTGCATTAAAAGTAATGCTTTGTTCCAGCATTCAGCCGTCTGAATGATATTATTCAGCCGGCTGAATTCTGTTGATGAGAAAAAGTTACAATAGCTCATTTGGTTAGAGCACTTGCCTTCTAAACTAGTGACCTGGGTTCGAGCCCGTGTAACGACCCGTAAATTTTGATGGTTTTAATAATATATTTAACTGAATTTTTTGTGAAATTTTAAATATTTGAATTTTGAAATATAAATTTGATATTTGAATTATGTCTATTTAAATATAGCTAATGGTAAATTTTCATCTAATAATATTGAAGATTATTTTCTTGTGTAATTTTATTTCTATTTAAATCAGTTAAAAATTGATGATAATAAAATGTTTTCCAAACCTGAATATTTTTACACAATAAATTTGTAAATCATCTTCTGAGTGAGGCGTCAAATTTCGTTTCGTCAAATTTGAACTGCTATTGCTCCATTTATCTTAATTCTGGCGTTTTAGCAGCATTTTCGGTACCGTTATCGACTTTTGATAGGATGGTCATACCACCGATATCTGTATACCGTTTTGATCATCTCATCATGTTGATCTCCGCGGTATATTCGTTTGTATATTTTGATGTTCGGTACGCGGTGAAGCCGTGAAACGATTCACCATATCGGTATCAATTCTGGACCGTTTGTCTTCTCTGTGCCTTTTGAATTTCCAACGTGTGTTAACTCAATAGCCATTAGCATTATATTTCTTGAAAATCTTGACTTTTGCAATTCCTTTTATATTCAACATATATATTTTACTTCATTCACATTCTAAGTTTCCTCTTCGTTTTGTTATAAATATATATATATATATATATAAGCTACAAATTTCATTATCCTGCTTCCTGCCTTGAACGATGCAACGTCGTCCTTCCATTTACACCAAGCCTCCTCCACGCCTCAATCCAACAGCCGAAGCACATCAGCAGATCTTGCTCGACCACCCTCCCCTCATTCCCACTGCCGCATGCAACTACACCTCCACTTCCTTCTCCGAAGCCTACCAACCCGAGGCCAGCTACCCTCCCAAACACGTCCGCCACCTTCCACTCAGCAATCCGACCTCTTCGACCCTCTACCGCTCGCGAGCCGCAGCCACCCCCTCCTTTTCCATTGCCGAGCAACCACCGCACCTCCTCCCTCTCCACTCCGACTTCACTCGCCAGCCTAATAACCAAAGCATCACCCTCATATAATTAAAAACAAATTAAGTACTTGATTTTATAATAGATTTGAATCTGAATCCTTAGCCTTCTCTCTGTTTAAAGTCGTATATGTTATATATAGATAGGCATGCGTGCAGATTCTAGCTGTGCTCCTAAAATTTTTAGTATATGTGTACAATATTTTATGTAAAGAAGAAATAGTATATATTTAAGCTATATTAGTTTGTATTATGTATAGGTATGGGTCTAAGTAAGTTTATATATAAGTTTGCAGTAGCTTTGATGTATACGTATGTTTTTCCTTATATGGTTTTAGATACATAATATATAGATATTGTTTCTTATGCAACTTGCTGCTTTTATATACATATGTTTATAAACTTTTGGATTTGCTGGTTTTATTTTATAAGTATGTTTATATAATAAAATTTTGTTATAGTATTCAATCTGTTGGATATATTGATCTGCTAGATGTGTTATATAATAAGTATGTTTAAATTCATATCAGTGAATACATGTTTCAGCTTATACATTAGTTTCTATATATTTAACCTGTTACATATATTAAGTTAATACATATATATATGCTTGATTTCAAATAACTGTAGTTTATAAAAGTTTATATTTGTTTGTTTATGTTTTGTGTATATAGATGTAACAGTTTCGACCGTAAATGTACATATATGTATAACAGTATAAGAGGTATATGTTTATATATTTAAAGTGTTATCTTATATATTACTAATTTATATAAATCTTTTGGGTTTGGTTATATATTGATTTGCATAGGATAGTTTATATAGGCCGTGTTAGATATATATAGGCGAGTCTGCATATATAATATGTATATTAGTATATATTATTGCCTTTATAAGTATTTTATAATATGTTATATAAGTTGTGATGGATAATCTGTAGTTTACAGTAAGTTTACATGCATCCGCTTTTATATTTGTTTATATACAGATACCTTGATTCATTATATGATATGTTTGTGTGTAAATATTTGATATAAGTTACAGTATTGTATTTTAAGTCTACTATGTATAAGTCTAATATATATTAGAGTATATATATATATATGAGTTTATAAGATTTTGTTTACTGTTAGTATATATATGTAAGGATAGTATTTTAGATATGGGTTGGTTTAAAGGGATATAGATATAAAGTATTTATGTTGCAGTATGTATTATTATAATAGAAGTTTATATATACGTGTGCTTAATTAAAACAATGATTTTTAATTATATATATGTTATTTTATTTTAATATTTGTTTTAAATTAAATATTGATTTTTTTCTAAAATAATAATAATAATAACATATATATAATTGATGTTTTATCAAACTGATTTTGGTTCTTGATTTCCCGTTTATCAGCTTTGTCCGTCGTGCCGATTTTCTTCATCGAATCGTGTCCATCTAACGTTGCTTTGGAATTCATAGCTCATTTCTTTGTCAAATTCTATCTAGCCTCGAAAGGTGAGCAATCACTCACGATTAACGTTCTTATATTTATTAAATTTGATTTCAATTGGAACGACAATTGAAATATGCTGTTGTTAGTTATTTTAAATTGCTATATATATGCCATTATCTATAACCGTTCACATGTGACATCTGACACCATTATTTGTTATTTATATTGAAGATATATGCATGTTACTGATTATTATACTGTTATCATAACTGTTCTCATTCTGCGAGTTCCCTGTTAGTGTAGAATTCCCTATGGGTTGAAATGATATATACCCGAACGATTTTATAGAATATGAGAAAATCGTTATGGGTTGGAATGATAAACCCAAGCAATTTTCATTGAATTGAATTTGGGATTGCGGGTTGAAAAGATATATACCCGTAGATATTTAAATTACGGATTGAAATGATAAATATCCGTATCACTTGACCATAGGATAGAAAATTATATACAGACACCGTTGGTATATATATATATATATATTGAAAATGATTTCCAAGGTTTTGAAAAGAAATATATGTGGTTTTCATAAATATTGATTTCAAGATATTATATTTTTAGTATAGATTTTTTTTATAATTTTAATAAATTAAGTTGGAAGAGAAATAAAAATTTATTTGAAATTTATTTAAATTTTTCTTAAATAAAACCGATTTGAAACTTATTAAATTTGAGATTTTAAAGATATGATTTATAACTTGATTTTTGATTTTAAAGTGATTAAATGAATATTTCAAGTAAATAAATTTGAAGGGAATATTTAGTTTATATAAATTGCAATTTAAGGTTTTATTTAAATAATATTGGATTGACTAAGTGAATTTTTCAATATAAAATAATGGTAAAGTTGAATTTGAAATATAAATGAAATTAAGCTTTGAAATCTATTGAAATTGAAATTGTTTAATTTATGGTTTATATATGTATTTGAAATCGATATAAATTTTAAATGGTTTTGAACTGAATTGAAATTGGTGAATTGAGATTAAATTAAATTGAATTTTGGGAATTCAAGTTGATCTGAATCGATTTGTGAAATTTGAGGAAACTATTTTATTTTATATAAAGTATTTTAATATATAAAAATATTTTACTTTATGAATATATTTTATTATAAACTATTTTAATATAAAACTATTTTAATATACTAATTATTTTAATACAAACTATTTTTAATTTATAACTATTTTATTTTATAAACTATTTTATTATATAAACTATTTTATTATATAAATTATTTTATTTTATAATCTGTTTTATTACATATACTAATTCCTATATCTAAACTGTTGAGTGGAAACTGTTATGATTTCAAAGTGTTATAATTTCCAAAGTGTTATGATTTCTAAAGTGCTATGATTTCAAAAGTGTTATGATTTCGAAATGGTTATAATTTTTGAAAGTGTTACGATTCTAGAAATGAATATTTTTTAAAGTGAATAATGGTATCGAATTTTAAATGGTTTTGAAATGAATATGATATTTTGAAATGACCGCGTTGTTATAATAACGGTTGGTTGTTAAAGAGATCGGGATCGGATATTGTCATACTCTCTGCCAATACCGAAAACCACTTTAACAACTGTGTACATGGTGGAGATTCCAGGATGAAGTAGGATGGTTTGGTGATGATTCTATATGGTATTTACGTAGCCCTGACTTCCGTGAGTCAACTTGATGCGGCTAAAACAGGAGCCATACCGGGCCAAGTGAGGTCATTCCTCCTATCAGAAACATTTCTTCGATACCATTCTATTACTTTTGTGATTTGATTGGGTGCACCCTTTAATTTGGGAGTGTGTCACGAGGTGGGCGATAGTAGCTGCTATGCATTACCACCAGTCCGGATCCGCAAACGATATATCTACCCTGGCATTGCCTCGAGTGCCTTGTCGCATGCCCTATCGTGCCTTCTACGAGTTTGTTTTGTACCGTACCTATGTGATGTCCTCTGGGTAAACCTTCAGTTTATGGAGGAGCGTACGACATTGTATAGACTACGGGAATATATAAAATGTGTTAAGGGGGATGTGGGTAACGCCTTAAAGCTATTTTAATACTTTTACTTTACTATAGACATATTATTATAGCGTATTGTACTCCATAGTAGATAGTTCCACGAATCCTTAGAGGATGGTTATCCCAAACATCCTTTGAGTTACTTGTATTTTAGTTGATATTTCACTTGAGTTGGATTTATTGATATAAGAATGTTAATCCTGACTCGAGTGTTTTATGTTTTTCTTTATGCTCGGGTCAGACTGAGTGTCACAGCATTTGAGACTCACCTTTGGAGTTGGAGCTTCGCTTGGAGATCCATCCATCTATCGATTCAGCTTTCAGTTATTCAGTTGATTCCAGTGATGTATTCAGATTTTGTTATTAACTATTTTATTGAGACTTCTATGTATTCGAAACTTCTGTTGTATCTTATTTTAATATAGCAGCTTCATGAACTACATTCTTTTGTTTCCGCTGCTTATTGTTATTTTACTCTGTGTCTTTGATTCTGTGATTTATTTATTTACTGTATATGCTGAGTTTTGCCAAATATAAATTAACAATATGATATTTTGAGCAATTCAAGTCCGACATGTGCGGATGCGAATGGTTGAAAATATCGGGTCGTTACAGTTGGTATCAGAGCTCTGGTTTTTGGCAAAACTCAGCATATATAGTAAATTTAATTACAGAATCACTTTCGTTCGAGCTTAAATCTCTTCCTCTTTGATTCGAATTTCCTTTGAATTTTGAAACTCTCTCATCCGTTCCGAAATCCATTCTTATTTCTTCTAGTCCGTGTTTCTTGATTCTAGATTATCCCATAACTCCACTTTAGTTGATCTTTATAATGAATTGGCGGTCCCGCCAACCCTAGAATGATTTGTAAAGGGGTGAAACTTTTTTACAACTGGCATTGATTCACCAGAGATTTCTATATCCTCGGTTTACAATGCTGCTATCTCTTGTTATGCCCGAATTCTATTCTCTTGTGATCTGATGTCGATTTGCCTCAGAAATCTGCATCGATCTTATTCTTGAAGTCTCGGGTGACCCGGTTAAGGTTGTCCGCGATTTATATAAGTCTATCCATCTTTCTATTTCATTATCTAATCATCTTATCTTCATCCCGAGCCCATCCTCTAGTTAGAATTCTCTTTGATTAGGACCCCTCTAAATTTGAATCTCCATCATTACTCTATAATCTATTTTGTATCATCGAGTGAGGGAGTGTATTTGCTATTAAAATAAAATGTTTATATATTGTGTTGTTCGAGTTGTTAATGTTGATTTGGATTTTCGATCGATTCGTCTGATCAACGCTATCGATAGAAATTCCAAAACACTTGAACAGAGCAAACTGACACAATATTGTTTTCAAATTCGTAAATAAAATAAATTTTGTATTATTATATTATATATAAGTATAAATTTTCTGAAATTTAATAGTTAAATGAATTGGTTGTTAGAAAGGATAATATTTGATTATCATTTATTGTTTTATGAAACATTGACTATTACCACAAGATATAAATAAATTAATTTATAAAACATGGTTTATAAATTGATTTGGAATTTAAATGAATTTAATTTAAGAATTTGAGAATTCAAATTCTGGTATTTTAGAGATTTGGTAAAAAAATTGAGGTATATTATTTAAAAGTATTTTCGAATATAAATCGTTTCCAAAGAATTTTAAAAGTCTTAAATCAGTACTCTTCTCTGTTGTCGCTGGAAAATAATTTCGGTGATGACGGTAGCATCATCGACATTCATTTTCGAGTTTCGGAGTGGAGAGACCACTTAGTAGCTTTGCTACACTTTTGTTTTGGAAAATGGATTTGATTTGATTTATATTATATATATATATATATGTATATAATTGTTTCAAAATAGTTTGAAGTGAAACCGAAAATTGAATCCTAAGTTTATTATTAAGAAATGGTTTCAATTATCGAAATAAAGTAAATTTTTTGAATAATTGGAATATCTGAAACGATAAATGGAATTAAACCAACTTGAAATAATGGATTTGAACAAACTTATTTGTTTAACACTAAATTGCATTCTAATATATATAAATTGCCTAAAATATTCAAAAAGCTAAAATGTTAGGGTATAATTAAAGGTTATACAAAAAGAAAACTTATGTAATAAATTGTTCAAACTAAAATCTGGCTAATATAAATGTTGTAAATAAAAGGAAAATGTGTATAATGTTTAATTACACTCTGAAACATTAATATAACTTACCTAGAAAAGTTTAAATGTAATTAGAATGTAATTGGATAATATACACTATGGTATAACTAATAGGATATCAAGAATGATATTTTTGGTAAGGGAATTTACTGATAATAAATTTAATAATAATTTGGATAATAAAAAGGAAATTTAATTTGGTTGATTTATATATGGTTATAAAATGTATACTCCTAATAAATGTTGCAAAATATGTTAAGTGTGATAAATTAAACAAATAAAAAGAAGGCCATTTAAGCAAATAAATATGAACTTAAGAATAGTGAACTTGAATTTTAGTAGAATCAACTTAGCTGAAGATAAATGGATAAAATAAATGAGTTAATTTAAAATGAATTTGTTTGAAAGAAATGTTGATAAAATGGAAGAAAATCAATTTTAAATTGAATGACTATTTATTTAATAAAATGGATTAAACCAAATTGTTGAATATTAATTTATTTAAAATTGAAATCTATATGGTTTTGAGTAGTTGAAGTTGGATGTTGAGTTGGAATTAACTATGGTTGATCAATAGATTTAATAAATGAGTAAAATAAAACAAATTTTGTTGTGAAAATTTTTGTAATAAATTTGAAACAAAATCAATTGAATGAAGGCACATGAAAATGAAATCAATCAAATGTGAACACCATAAATTTGATTGATTAAATAAAATGAACTGAAATCAATTAATTCAATATAAACCAATTTGAAAATAAATGAAATTTATATGGTTTGGAATTAATGGTTGTATCTAATATTTTATATTTTAGATCTATTTTCTCCCTGGTTGTTTCTATTCTCCTACCTCGTTCCTTTTTGGGGACGAAAAGTTTTGAGTAGGGGAGAGTGTAACGACCCGTAAATTTTGATGGTTTTAATAATATATTTAACTGAATTTTTTGTGAAATTTTAAATATTTGAATTTTGAAATATAAATTTGATATTTCGATTACGTCTATTTAAATATAGCTAATGGTAAATTTTCATCTGATAATATTGAAGTTTATTTTCTTGTGTAATTTTATTTCCATTTAAATCAGTTAAAAATTGATGATAATAAAATGTTTTCCAAACCTGAATAATTTTACACAATAAATTTGTAAATCATCTTCTGAGTGAGGCGTCATATTTCGTTTCGTCAAATTTGAATTGTTATTGCTCCGATTATCTTAATTCTGGCGTTTTAGCAGCATTTTCGGTACCGTTATCTACTTTTGATAGGATGGTCGTACCACTAATATATGTATACCATTTTGATCGTCTCGTCATGTTGATCTCTGCAGTATATTCATTTGTATATTTTGATGTTCGGTACGCGGCGAAGCTGTGAAAACGATTCACCATATCGGTATCAATTCTGGACCTTTTGTCTTCTCTGTGCCTTTTGAATTTCCAACGTGTGTTAACTCAATAGCCATTAGCATTATATTTCCTGAAACTCTTGACTTTTGCAATTCCTTTTATATTCAACATATATATATATTACTTCTTTCACATTCTAAGTTTCCTCTTCGTTCTGTTATAAATATATATATAAAAGCTACATATTTTAATATCCTACTTCCTGCCTTGAACGATGCAACGCCGTCCTTCCATTTACACCAAGCCTCCTCCACGCCTCAATCCAATAGCTGAATCACAGTAGCAGATCTTGCTCAACCACCCTCCCCTCATTCCCACTGCCGTACGCAACTACACCTCCACTTCCTTCTCCGAAGCCTACCAACCTGAGGCCAGCTACCCTCCCAAACACGTCCGCCACCTTCCACTCAGCAACCCGACCTCTCCGACCCTCTACCGCTCGCGATCCACGACCACCCCCTCCTTTTCCGTTGCCGAGCAACCACCGCACCTCCTCCCTCTCCCCTCTGACTTCACTCACCAGCCTAATAACCGAAGCATCACCCTCATATGATTAAAAACAAAGTAAGTACTTGATTTTATAATATATTTGGATCTGAATCCTTAGCCTTCTCTCTATTTAAAGTTGTATATGTTATATATAGATAGGCATGCGTGTAGATTCTAGTTGTGCTCCTAAATTTTTCAGTATATGTGTATGATATTTTATGTAAAGAAGAAATAGTATATATTTAAGCTATATTAGTTTGTATTATGTATAGGTATGGGTCTAAGTAAGTTTATATATAAGTTTGCAGTAGCTTTGATGTATACGTATGTTTTTCCTTATATGGTTTTAGATACATAATATATAGATATTGTTTCTTATGCAACTTGCTGCTTTTATATACATATGTTTATAAACTTTTGGATTTGCTGGTTTTATTTTATAAGTATGTTTATATAATAAGATTTTGTTATAGTACTCAATCTGTTGGATATATTAATCTGCTAGCTGTGTTATATAATAAGTATGTTTAAATTCATATCAGTGAATACATGTTTCAGCTTATACATTAGTTTCTATATATTTAACCCGTTACATATATAAAGTTAATACATATATATATATATGCTTGATTTTAAATAACTGTAGTTTATAAAAGTTTATATTTGTTTTTTTATGTTTTGTGTATATAGATGTAACAGTTTCGACCGTAAATGTACATATATGTATAACAATATAAGAGGTATATGTTTATATATTTAAAGTGTTATCTTATATATTACTAATTTATATAAATCTTTTGGGTTTGGTTATATATTGATTTGCATAGTTATATATAGGCGAGTCTGCATATATAATGTATCAACCTGCATATTTCACGATTATATATTTAAATGTTTTGTTTAAATATAGCATCGTTAATCGGATTAAAGTCTGAAATGTTACTTTTTGTAAACAGTCGAATTGGGACTCGAGACCACTTCCATTGAGTCCAAAATGGCGTTTATAACTTTTTTGAGTATAAACATCAATATGTTTGAAGTTGAGTAGAATTTTGATATTTTCCATTGGGGCATTGGGTTTGGGTTTCAGCCCACTAAGAGAACCCAACTCCTCTACATAACAACTCCCACTCCACCCCTCTACTCTTAATTCATTTCATTTCCAATTTCCTAACACTTTCAAGCCCTAGAAAGAATGGTGGGAAGAGGAAATTAAAATTCCTAAACCCTAGATTACTAGGAAATTCAAGATTCTAGCTCCAAAATCAAAGAGAAGCTTAGGTAAGTATCCTCTTCTTCTTCTCCATCTCAATCTCTCTCCAATTTCAGAAATTTCCTATAACCTAACTTAGGAAATATTTGCTTATGATCTTAGATTGGAGCTTCTAGAGTTGAAGTTGAAGAGTAGATGAACTTTCCTTTGTTTTTTAGCTTCTCGTTCGTTGTTTTTGGGTTTAAAGGTGAGTTTTTGAACTCACATCTACGTCTATAACTTTCATTGTTGTTAGGTATGAATTCCTAACATTTATTCATGTTCATTTGCTTTTGATTTGAATTAATTTGGTGAATTTTCCAATATTTGGGTTTTGAAGTCCATGGCAGTTCCAGACGTCTGGTTATGGTCCCTGGAGAAAAAAATATAAGAACGTAGAAAATAAAATGGCAAAGACAGATTCGAGACGTCTGATTTATAGGTTCAGACGTCTGGTTAGGGCTCAAACGTCTGCTTTGAAATTTCAGATGTCTGGGGGTTTTCTGAATTAATTCCAGAACCTAAATCCAGACGTCTGGAACTGCCAATTTAGCCTGTTTTGGCTGTTTTTGATTGGGTTTCCAATTTTAATCGATTTTTTTGATCCGGTTAGTTGTTATCACTTATTATCGACTTTGATGACTTCTTTCTTTGGAATTTTGGGAATATCCATTTGATGGATTTGATATCGATTTCTATGGTTTTGATTCACATTGTCATATGTGAATTTTTGGTGATTGATTGTTTTTACAATCATTTTTGTGATTTGTCACTTTAAAATACAAAGGTTTCTATACTAGTAGTAAATACTATAACTCTTTCATTAAAACGATTTCGACATTATTTTAAATATAAAGCTCGCTTTTAAAACCGTTTTCCAATCTATTAGTACATACAAACCTTTACCTCATTCGTATGAGAAATCTAATTAAACGGCTTAGCAAAACAAGTGGTATGAAACGCTTGCGTTTACTTCGTCGGTTAATTCTTGGACTTGTTCGATCGAACTCTTGTGACAATTTTCGAGTGGAAATCTACAATTTGTTCGTGAATATTTAAGTTAAGCCAATGGTTATGGGACATGAAGCTAAACTCATTTATTTACTAGCTTAGTGTAATTTACACTTATCGATCAATGATGATCCTTTGGTGATTTAGACTAGCGATGTGCGATGTCTCTTTGTCCGCGTGGGGGACTGTACCCTGTTCAATAGAGCTTCGTCTCATTTTTATGGGCTAGCGACCCATGGTCTTTGGACCGTTCGTGGAGCAATTAGCTTGATAAGTCGGTGCATGGGGCGTATCTTTTGAGGTACGTCGATGTTCGACTAGGCATGGGGCGTATCTTTTGAGGTGCATCGATGTTCGGCTAGACATGGGGCATATCATTTTAGGTGCGTCGATGTTCGACTGTGCATGGGGCGTATCTTTTTAGGTGCGTCGATGTTCGGTTCATGGGCTAGCGACCCATTTGTGATACACGTGTTGGTGAGTTTTCATGCTCCCGTTTGTGATAGGCCTCCCCTTTTTGTGATTTCTAGATTTCTAGTTGATGATTTCTAGAATTTGTGTTTCACCAATTTTCGTGGTTTGCATTGATAAGCTTTATCAATATTTTTGGTTTGGTGAATAAGTTAAAGAATATGACATTCTTTTTAGTGCTTGAGAATATTTGAGATATTGTATGATTTTTGTTGTTACCTGATGTATACTTGTCACAGTATGGAATTATTGTTATCATACGTTTTTGTCATATCTCTTATCCTATCTCATTTTATATGATATTTATAGCTAGACTGATCCGTTTATTATTTTTCTTCTTAAATAATACTCGGGTCAGACCGAGGTATTTCAGGTGCTTCTACTTGACTTCTTATCAGGGACCATCATCTAATTTTTGGTTAACTACTTTAGATTGGTAGTTTTTGCTTTTATATATTCTAGATAGAGACTCCTTAATGTATACTTATTCTTTTGTCTAACACTTGTACCTATTCTTTTGTGATGTAGTGGATCTTGTATGACCACTACTTTGATGTACACTTTTATGTGATATATTCATATCTATTTCCGCCTTAGTGATATGAATATCTGAGACTGATTTGTGTTATTCTTATTTCTATATTTGTTTCCGAAGGCCACTTAGCTACTATGTAGTAGCTTTGAGTTTGTATTTGATATGTCGGATTTCCTCTTGAAACGAAATGCATGTCATACTATCTGACATATCGGTACTCGCACAAAGCAATTACACAAATGGTCGCTCCTCAACAGCCTTATTCTTCGTGCTAGTTGATGGCATTACCCCGTAGTGTCCTTGGCTGGCGTGAGTATGGAGGTGGGACGTCACATATAATATGTATATTAATATATATTATTGCCTTTATAAGTATTTTATAATATGTTATATAAGTTGTTGTGGATAATCTATAGTTTACAGTAAGTTTATATGCATCAGCTTTTATATTTGTTTATATACAGATACCTTGATTCATTATATGATATGTGTGTGTGTAAATATTTTATATAAGTTACAGTATTGTATTTTAAGTCTACTATGTATAAGTCTAATATATATTAGAGTATATATATATGAGTTTATAAGATTTTGTTTACTGTTAGTATATATATGTAAGGATAGTATTTTAGATATGGGTTGGTTTTAAGGGAAAAGTATTTATGTTGCAGTATGTATTATTATAATAGAAGTTTAAATATACGTGTGCTTAATTAAAACAATGATTTTTAATTATATATATGTTATTTTATTTTAATATTTGTTATAAATTAAATATTGATTTTTTTGAAATAATAATAATAATAATAACAACATATATATAATTGCTGTTTTATCAAACTGATTTTGGTTCTTGATTTCCCGTTTATCAGCTTTGTCCATCGTGCCTGTTTTCTTCATCGAATCGTGTCCATCTAGCGTTGCTTTGGAATCATAGCTAATTTCTTTGTCAAATTTTATCTAGCCTCGAAAGGTGAGAAATCACTCACAATTAACGTTCTTATATTTATTAAATTTGATTTCAATTGGAACGACAATTGTAATATGCTGTTGTTAGTTATTTTAAATTGCTATATATATGCTATTATCTCTAACTATTCACTTGTGACATCTGACACCATTATCTGTTATTTATATTGAAGATATATGCCTGTTACTGATTATTATACTATTATCATAACTGTTCTCACTCTGCAAGTTCCCTATTAGTGTAGAATTCCCTATGGGTTGAAATGATACATACCCGAACGATTTTGTAGAATGGGAGAAAATCGTTATGGGTTGAAATGATAAACCCAAGCGATTTTCATTGAATTGAATTTGGGATTGCGGGTTGAAAAGATATATACCCGTAGATATTTAAATTGCGGATTGAAATGATAAATATCTGTATCACTTGACCATAGGATAGAAAATTATATACAGACACCGTTGGTCTATATATATATATATATATTGAAAATGATTTCCAAGGTTTTGAAAAGAAATATATGTGGTTTTAATAAATATTGATTTCAAGATATTATATTTTTAGTATAGATTTTTTTAATAATTTTAATAAATTAAGTTGGAAGAGAAATAGAAATTTATTTGAATTATATTTGAATTTTTCTTAAATAAAACCGATTTGAAACTTATTAAATTTGAGATTTTAAAGATATGATTTATAACTTGATTTTTGATTTTAAAGTGATTAAATGAATATTTCAAGTAAATAAATTTGAACGGAATATTTAGTTTATATAAATTGTAATTTAAGGTTTTATTTAAATAATATTGGATTGACTAAGTGAATTTTTCAATATAAAATAATGGTAAAGTTGAAAATATAAATGAAATTAAGCTTTGAAATCTATTGAAATTGAAATTGTTTAAATTATGGTTTATATATGTATTTGAAATCGATATAAATTTTAAATGGTTTTGAACTGAATCGAAATTGGTGAATTGAGATTAAATTAAATTGAATTTTTTGAAATTCAAGTTGATCTGAATCGATTTGTGAAATTTGAGAAAACTATTTTATTTTATATAAAGTATTTTAATATATAAAAATATTTTACTTTATGAATATATTTTATTATAAACTATTTTAACATAAAACTATTTTAATATACTAATTATTTTAATATAAACTATTTTTAATTTATAACTATTTTATTATATAAACTATTTTATTATATAAACTATTTTATTTTATAATCTGTTTTATTACATATACTATTTCCTATATCTAAATTGTTGAGTGGAAAGTGTTATGATCTCAAAGTGTTATAATTTCCAAAGTTTTATGATTTCTAAAGTGCTATGATTTCAAAAGTGTTATGATTTCGAAATGGTTATAATTTTTGAAAGTGTTACGATTCTGGAAATGAATATTTTTAAAAGTGAATAATGACATTGAATTTTAAATGGTTTTGAAATGAATATTATATTTTGAAATGACCGCGGTGTTATAATAACTGTTGGTTGTTAAAGAGACCGGGATCAGATATTGTCATACTCTCTACCAATACTGAAAACCACTTTAACAATTGTGTACGTGGTGGAGATTCCAGAATGAAGTAGGATGGTTTGGTGACGATTCTATATGGTATTTACGTAGCCCTGACTCCCGTGAGTCAGCTTGATGCGGCTAAAACAGGAACCACGCCGAGCCAAGTGAGGTCATTCCTCCTATCGGACACATTTCTTCGTTACCATTCTATTGCTTTTGTGATTTGATTGGGTGCACCCTTTGATTTGGGAGTGTGTCATGTAATACCCCAAAATTTTGTGAAAAATCATTTTTGTAAAATGATTTAATTTTTGAAATATTTAGATTTAAATATGGTGAAATTTTTGGAATAAATAGTGTGCAAGTATATGTGTGCACATGTACATTGAAAATAGCACAAGAAAGAGATTTAAAAATCTCTGAAATATATATATATATATATATATAGGAAAGTAAATTCCTTATTTAAAGCATTGGATTGTAATTTAAGCATAAAGTTAAAAATGAAGTATATGCTTAAATGTATTTTCTGTGAAACAAGGGGAGAATAAATAAATAAATATTTTTAGTTTTCTTTTCACATGTATATTCTGTGAGCAGAAAAAATGTCAAGCTAAGCAAAAGAGAAACATTAAAATGACATGAAATGTAATACAAGTCAATATGCTTGTATAGGCAAAAATAGCAAAGGGGATTCTCAGAAATAATTAAAATATGAAATATGGTAGTCACACTTTTAACATGACTAGGTGAGTGGCCATTTTTCTGAAAAGTAAAGGGAAGAAAATACTGCCTTCAACTAATTATTATGGCCGGGGTATTAAGGAGGAAAATGAATGAAAAATGCATGAAGATGGTTAGGTCAGAAATGGAATTTTGTTTTAACAAAACCCTAGTGGAAAAATGCATATAAATAGGCAGTTTCAGCCAGTAAAATTATCTTTACCCCGAGCTGCACAAAAATAAGAAAGGAAGAAAAATATTGGAAGGAAGGAGAAAACACTCATACAAGGATTTTTCTGGATTAATAAGGAGAAATATTTAGGTGAGTAACCTCACTGAGTTCATGGCATTAAGACCTGAGATGAGGCAGCCACTTTTTATATTGCCATTTATATATTGCTGGTTTTGATGTATATGATTTCATCAATGCTTTTTGGATGTCTTATTTTAAATCTGATATGATTTAATATGGATGATTTTGGTGATCTTTGATTTGCTGAGACATTTGTCTTTGGATGTGTATCATACTGTTTTATTTATACTCAAAAATGTTAAAGTCTAGGATCTTAAAATTATATAGAGAACACTCTCAACTGTTATAGATCTATGGCATGGAAACTTTACAAAAAATGTTGGGAGCTGCATTATACTTGGTATAAGTGCTGAGGCTTGAAAAGAAAAATGTTAAGGGTGCAATAGAAATTTTCTAAGTGCTGAGCCCTTAATCAATCAAAAAAAAAAGAAGAAACTCACAAGCTAAAATTATGATTGAACCAGATCCTGAATCTGAATCAATCATAAAGGCTTGCAGATCAATATAATAAGAACATGCCATGCCTCTTTTATAGTTGAAAATATTATTATATCTTACTGAGATCAAGAC
Source organism: Allium fistulosum (assembly GCA_030737815.1). NCBI lineage: Eukaryota > Viridiplantae > Streptophyta > Magnoliopsida > Asparagales > Amaryllidaceae > Allium > Allium fistulosum. The sequence goes on from CM060904.1 coordinate 1,228,639,072, forward strand.
ATATTGACCCCATTTAGGAAATAACTGTCTGCTTATTTCTGAGGAGAATTATGCTAGGAAAGATTATGGATGTTTCCATGTTTGCAGTGACATGTTCACTTAGCATATTTGATGATAGGATTTAAGTCAATACACTAGTAAATAAACTAGGGAAGGGAAGGCCAAGAAGGCTGCTGGAATGCTTGTCATATTTGAAGTATGCAAGTTGGCACATGGTTTGTTTAAGCCCTGAGATCTTTGTGCAATGATGTGAATTAGTTCATTGCAATGTGTCCCTGTGATTCCTTAATAGCAGATGAGGCAGGAATTTAAATTGAATTATACAACCTGTAAATGAAGAAATAGGAATATGGATATTTCTTAGGTTGAATGGTATGGAACCAAGATGCTTCCAGTGAATGCAAATGTTGCAAATAGATAATTATGTTTGCATGATTATGTATGCAAGTGTAAGAATGATAAATGAATATATCATACCTGAATCAACTTAATTATACTATGTTAAAGTAATTGATTGCAGGAATTTGCTTGAATAACTAGTTGGTGCTCTTATATTCTCTATTGCTTAATATCATGAATGTATTGATGTTACTCATACCAGATCTTAGATCTGACCCTTGTTTGCTCATGGCATATGGGGTGTCTCATTTTAAAATGAGGCAGCCACTCATGCTCTTTCAGGGAACGCAGGCACTAAGTAAAAATGAAGTTATGGCTATTATGGAGGAGTGAATGAACATGCTAGCTAGTTTCAATAAGAGCTTAAATTGATTATATCTGCATGTATTCAGGAAAAATTTTATGTTTCTAAGATTTCCAGTCATGTAATGAATATTTTATGGTTAGTGATCAAGTTGCTCTTATGTTCTGTAAAGTGTCAGATTAAATTAGTTGTTCTGTCGAAATTGTTGTGTGTTAAGGTTTGATTTGTTTTTGAAGTAGTGTCTGAAACATAAACAAGAAAAATATGCTCAAGTATCAGCTATAAAAATCTGGTAAGAAATATACAATTATGTGAGCAATTTCCTTGCAATTATATTATGTATTGGACAATCTTAAGTATTTTAAAAACACTGAGTTTTGGAGTAAATTTAGAATTTACCTTGAAAAATACCTTTAAGTATCTAATTGTTTTTCCTTTGAATTATGTCTACAAATGGTTCAAGTCTACTTTTTAAATTGTTTTGAGAGAGGTAATTGTATGGGAAGGCTTCAGGTATGATGCAAATGACTGGCACTTCAATTGCCATGATTAGATACCTGGCATGACACTAGGCACATGAGTTAACCAGCTTCAAATAAGTGAAGTTTAGGTAGATTCTGGTTTGTAAAATGCAAATAAAAGAATGGTCAGATTAACCACATGGTTAGACCATAGGTCAGGCAAATTGTTCACTTCAAATCAATGAAGCAAGGAACCATTTGAACCCAGTTTTCTGGAAAATGAGCAAAGATATTGACATGTACATGTATATCTGTGTACATGTTGATATTTGGGCAAAAATATAAACATAAATTCCTAGAACAGTTGTAGGAATGGGTTTCAAAAATAATAAAGCAAGAAATATTGTTTTGTGTGTTAGATTATAGGCAAAAATTAAGTATATATGTGCAGATATAGGTAGATATCAGATTTCAAACCATACAGGAGAAAAATAAAAAGAAAAAAAAAACAAAAATTGGGTTTGAACCGACCAGCATAGCACTCGAACTCGTGACCTCTCATGTGTAAGTTAGGCGCGTTTCCATTACGCCTAGATGTTGCTTGTGTTCACTTATGATCCACTTTCTTTTAGCCTGAGTTTGATACTATACAGACTTTAACACAATCATCCATATTAAAAGCTTGCTTTCCACTGATTATTACTTGATCATTTCTTAATTAGAATAACAGACTAAAGTACATGTTTCCAGTGGATTCTATGGTCAAAAATCAGGATACAATAATTAATCTTTTATCAGGGAATTATCACATTTTAATAGATTTAAAAGGATTTCTACTTACATATTATCATGCTCTGATTCTAGTAGAATATAACATAGATATCTTCATATATGTATGTTAGGAATGATTTAGATTTAAAACAATATTTTTATATTGTGAAAGATCCTGGATATATTTTGTTTATTGGAGAAAGAAAATGACCCTGGGAAATATATTTGTAATGAATGATATATCTATATATCATCTCTTAACAAAAAAAAAATCCTTATGAAATTAGGGTGGAAATAGGAGGGTCATTTCATGTCATGAGGTGGGCGGTAGTAGCTGCTAAGCGTTACCACCAGTCCGGATTCGCAAACGATATATCTACCCTGGCATTGCCTCGAGTGCCTTGTCACATGCCCTATCGCGCCTTTTACGAGTTTGTTTTGTACCGTACCTATGTGATGTCCTCTGTGTAAACCTCTAGTTTACGGAGGAGCGTACAGCATTGTATAGACTACGGGAATATATAAAATGTGTTAAGGGGGATATGGGTAACGCCTTAACGCTATTTTAATACTTTTACTTTACTATAGACATATTATAATAGCGTATTGTACTACATAGTAGATAGTTCCACGGATCCTTAGAGGATGGTTATTGTTATCCCGCCTTTTGGCAAGGCCGTGATACCAAGGATTTGACTAGAAACCAATGACAGTTCGTATTGGAGATCGGTTATACGCAGGCTCACTATGGATATCGACGAATTTTGTTCGAGTCCGGATCGAGTTAAAATTCATATGACATGACAAGCGAAGCTATGAGAGCCAACGTCTCAAATTTCAAGTCAATCGGAGTTCGTATGCTCAAGATATTGATCGATCACGGTTGAGAAATCCAAACTTGCATCGATCATAACTCGAGATCTACAGGTTCAAATGCAACCAAATTTTCACAAAAGCTTACGTATGACCTTAGGAATGTTCCTACCAAATTTCGACTCGATTGGAGCAAGTCTTGATCGATATGAAATTCGTTCGTATCGATCACGGATGGAAAAACTCCAACTTGCATCAATCATAACTCGTGATGTACAAGTCCAAATGTTATGAAATTTTCACAGGAGCTTACGTACAACATAAAGAATGTTCCTGCCAAATTTTGACTCGATTGGAGCAAGTCTTGATCGATACGAGATTCGTTCGTATCGATCACGGATGGAAAAACTCCAACTTGCATCGATCATATCTCATGATCTACAAATTGAAATTTCCACAGGAGCTTACGTACAACATAAAGAATGTTCCTGCCAAATTTCGACTCGATTGGAGCAAGTCTTGATCGATACGAAATTCGTTCGTATCGATCACGGATCGAGTCGAAATCGCCTGGGATCGATCGCGTGGGCCCACCCACGTGCTAGAAGAAGTCTCCCGAGATCTGAGCGAGATATTTGCCTCCTACACCTATAAATAGAGCCCCAGGGCCTACAGAAGAAGGACTTTTGGCTTCTCTACGTCGATATTATGCCGAAATGATCATCAAACTTCAGTTGTACTGTTGTAATCTTTTGTAAACAGCGAGTGAATTTCAATAAACATCAATCATTTCATAGTGGACGTAGGCAATTCGCCGAACCACTCTAAATCCGTGTGTTTCTATGCATTTTCTTATCTGTTTATTGGTGTGTTTGTTAGATCTGCTTCATTCTATATATGTTTTCTTCATTTTATCTCTTCAAACACATCCGAAGAGTGTTGTGCCCAATTTTGATACAAACACTTTGGTGCTTTCGCTGAGAAAAAACCCAACTTTTCTCCTGCTCTTTGGATCTCCTATCGATACCGGATTGCAAAAATCCAAGAAGAAGATCCGGATCTAAAACCTTAAAGCCCGTCCATTCTATTCAGATTTGCATCAGATCTAGGAAAGGACTTCGTCAATTCATCATGGTGAGTACACGAACTGCGTCTATAGTTGCTGATCAAGAAGGACGGGACAAACAGAATCCCACGCAATTGCCTCCATCCAACCAAGACGCCGCCGAACCCTCAGATCCATCAGGCCCGGTCACCAGACAAGAATTCCAGATGCTGCTTCAAGAGTTGACCCAGAGTCGGCAACAACTTAATGAACAACTGCGCACCAACACAGAGTTGACCAACCATCTGAATCGCTAAAGGCGCAGAAGATCCAGAAGAGATCAAGCTTCTTACTCTTCTACCGAAAGTTCAGCCTCATCTGATGATCATCACCGATCCACACGCCCACGGCTGGATGTAATCTACAACCAGGCCACAGGACACCAACCTGCCTTAAGTCTTGGACAACCCAGAATTGGACCATCCATCAGTCATCAGATCGGACCCTCATCCCAAGGGGGTACCGCTCCTTACCATGTCACAGGCAACCTTGATGCCACCACCACTACCGAACAAGGAGTTGATGCTAGGAATCAAGCTGATCCGCATCGTACCCAACGAGATCATACTCCAGAACCTTATGTCCCTGAAAGCATTGAACCAAGGAGGCGAAGCATGGACCGTCGACTGCGTCCGGTCCAAACTCGTGTTGTGGAACCCGACCACACCTTGGCACAACATCCTCCAAATATCCAGATGCCATATATACCAACGATGATTCGTCAGATGATCCGTGAAAGTCAGGGTCTCACTAACGACGACTGGGGAATCTCCCGGAGTCATACCCCTTTCATTGATGACATATTATATGCTGAACAACCTCGGCGCTTCAGGATGCCAACTTTGCCAGTCTATGAAGGGAATTCCGATCCAAATCAACACATCCTGAAGTATGAATGGCTAATGAATGCTGCGAGAGCTGATGATGCAAATGCCGTAGTTTCCCCATTTCCCTAAGGGGCATTGCTACTATGTGGTTTACTCATTTACCACCACGATCCATTTCTAATTTTGACCAGATGGCCACCAAGTTTGTTGAACAATTCCGTATGCACGTAGCAAGGCCTAAGGATGTTAATACCCTATCTAGTGTCACCCAAGCTCTCGGAGAAACACTCAGACGTTACTTTGAGCGATTCCATGCTGCGTGTGCAGAAATAAGCAATCCCAATAACAACTCTATCCTGATGGCGTTGACTAAAGGGATTGACCCTGATTTCGAGTTCGGAAATTGGCTAGCTAGGAAGCCACCTACGTCATTGGACCGTTTCTATTCCAAGGCAGCCCAATTCTTGAGAAGGGAGGATGCGAAACAGTCTAGGAAGCAGGATGACGCAGGGCCTAGCATTGAAGGAATTCAAAGTAACATCGCCGTTAAACAATCCGGGGAGAGTTCCGGAAAAGTTCAGTTGAATATACATAACAAACAGAACCAACAGAGGGACAGTGGAAATCAAGGTAAAAAACGAGATCAAAATCGTGGTCCACGGCGTAGAGCTCCCATGTTCGACAATTATACTCCATTGAATACGTCGCTGGAGAATGTGTATTTGCAGACCTGTAATACCATGCAATACAAGAAACCTGCCCCGAAGCCGTCAACAGAATGACAGGTCCAAACAGGGAAGTTTTGTAGATTCCATGAGAGTTATGGCCATAATACGAATAAGTGTTAACATTTACAAGATCTCATTGAAAAGCTGATACGTGAACGGAAGCTGGATCAATATGTTCGGGCGCCACAGTCGGGAGGTGCATGCCCATCGAATCAGAATCGTACACCAAAGTCAAAAAAGGATTGATACACGACAATCCTTTACTTAACTCCAGATTCCCAGAGCGCGAACTGGAGTATAAAGATATGCCTACGAAGAGGGTGGATCCGTCCGCCTAACGACTTCGTCCGTATCTAAACCAAGTTTGAGGAGGGTGGACCCATCCATCTAACGACCTCACTTGTTAACTCAGGGTGGATGTGATCCGACCATCCACGATCCTGATTCACTTTTTGTTCCCAGAGTGCGAGCGAAATCCAAAAACATGCAGCAGATGTGACTGACCATCTGTTTACCAACTCCGGACTTCCAGAGTGTGAGTCGGAGTATAAACACTAACTCCGAATTCGCAGAGTGTGAGTTGGAGTATAAACGCCAACTCCGGATTCGCAGAGTGCGAAACGGAGTATAAACATCAACTCCAGTTTCCCAGAGTGCGAAACGGAGTATAAACATCAACTCCAAATTCCCAGAGCGCGAATTGGAGTATAAACACCAACTCCGAACTCCCAGAGTGCGAGTCGGAGTATAAATGTCGACTCCAAATCCCCAAAGTGCGGACATACAATTAAACGAGTGGGGTTGAACCACTCAATCTCCAATTGTTCTAAACATCCGTTCAGCGGCACTAGACTCAACGTGTTGTAAGTGAAATGCAATCGCTGGCTGATTTTCAACAACTCATCCCCAAGACTGGGGGCAGGATTTAAGCATCGACCATTGACTGAAGCGGTGCGACATCAAAATTCAACTCATTTCTCGGTCGTAAACCATGTCCACAGTTTCCAGACCTGGCAAACAAAAACAAACTTGACTCGGGAGCTGAAGCTTCACAAGTGCACTTCAGATATTGAAATACTTAAGTAAATACACAATAACTGAGAAGAAGACGAAAAAAGAAGAGTTTCTTTCTACTTTCTGTGAAAGAATTTCATATACAAGTTTACTCCAAAAAAGCCTACTAGCAGAGGCTGAACCCGCATCTATACACGGCCAACAAAATGAAAAAAAAACCGAGGAAGCATGTCTACTCTTTCTTCTTCCTCGGCTTCCTTTTCGGTGTAGACCTGCTGGAGCCGCCACTACCTTTCCTCTTTGAGCCTTTACTTTTCGGTGGTCGGTCTCCAGGCGGGGGCATGATCTCAACATTCTCCTCCGAGCTCGAATGAATAGGGATGCTTCCTACGGGTGGAGTCGGAGGAACAGGATCAAGTGTAGAAGGTGGAATGGGCACACTAGTGTCGAAAACTGTACCACCAGGAGATATCATTCTGAGCGGAGCTGGACCAGGTGCCGCCATCCCACCTCCAAAACTGCCACCGTGAGCCGCTGCTTCCATCTCAGCGTCGATTTCGGCCAATATCTCCTCTTCAGTAATCGCTCGGGCCTCGCTGGGAGCATCAGTAGTTGGCATCGAAGATCCTGAAGCAGGAGCGCCTCCACCGATAACAAATGGCAGGTCAGCAAAAGGATCGCTATGACGGCGAAAGAGTTCCTCCATCATCTGCTCATCAAAAACAAGCGTGCTTCCCTGCGTTTAATCGAGTGGGGCAGTCGTAGTTACGGTGGTCGCTTCGGTAACGATAGCCTCCTGCATGTGATGTGATTCTTGAGTAACAGGAGGCATGACCGGTGCAACATCAATCACTGGACAAAAAATAAGAGAACTGTTAGAACTTAATTCGAGTGACGATTCCGACTTAAGACAAATATGTGGAATGTTCAGAATACCTTCCTCAGTTTGGCTTGTAGAAGGCTGAACAGCTTCAGCAACTTGCTCTGTAGCCGGAGTCATCTACGGCTGATCCGGATTGTAGGCAAGAACGGCTTGGGGATCAACCGCAGGCACGGGTTCAGGCTGGGTTAACACGGGAATTTCAAGACTTGCGTCGTGGTGTTCAACCCCAGAGCTTTCTCCTATTTCCAGGTGCTGGGTGCCGAGTCTCTCCTTCTCATAAGAAATCATTGACTCGTGGAGAATCTTCCTTTCATCTTCATTTAGCAGGCGATTCTCGAGCACAAACTCATCAATAGACTCACTCAGATGCACCGCTTTCTCCTCCTCAACCAATCGGCCCCAGGCATTATATAAGTGTGCCGGGTAATCATCGAGCCAGGCTAGACCCCTGTGCCTCAACACATTGGCGTTGTAAACAACAAGAAGATCTTCAATATTGGCTTCTAGCCTGGACTCAGCCGATTTTACCTTCTCCTCGACCTCAGTCTCCACCTTGCGAACCTTAGCCACGGCCGCATCTCGTTCACCCCAGAGCAAGACAGCCTGTTTGCACGCCTCCTAGGCTGCGTTGTTCGCATCATCTATTTCCTTGGCCATGTTGGAGAATTTGGCCTTAAGCTCGTTAAGTTCCTTAATCGCCGCATCCCGTTTGGCGGTGACTGTAGTATTTCGGTGGCCCATCTCCTCCACCAAGGCAACGTGTGTCTGCCTCAACCTATCCATCGCCATAGTCACTTCATTAGCTTTTTTGGTGGCCTCAATTTCATATTTCCAAGAAGACTCGGCCTCGGTATCGAGCACCTGGATGATTCTATCCTTTTGAGCGAGTTCAGACTCCATCTTCTCAATCGCTTGGCTCGCTCAAAGGCCACCTTGGAAGCTTTCTCAGCAGCCTTCACCCACTCTCTATACTGGGTGTAGATGTCATGAATGTAATCATGCATTGTGTTTTCCACCCCTGACGGAATCTCTTTAAATGAGGTGGGAAGACGTGGCCATCGAAGCATATGTTTGGGAACTCCTTCCTTGGCCGAGCAATTTTAATAGCCCCTTCCCCCATGGGCTCAGTTATGGTCTGCTCTGCAATTATGGAGGGCACGGTTTCAACTCGCTGGTGATGAGTCTCGGACCTAGAAGTGTGAGAAGATGGTCTGTGTCGCGGAGACTCAGGTGGATGTGAAGTCTGAACAGGAGGTGGAGATGGGATTCTAGGAGGTGGAGAGCGAGACCTACATCGGTGTCTATATTCTCTGTCCCTGTCCTGCTCGTACCTCTCTTGATTAGAGTACCCGCGATCGCGGTCTCTATCCGAGTCTCTCCTGCGGGAATCATAATAAGAAGAAGAAGACTTCCAAGCGGAGCGAAGGCTCCCTAACATTGATCCTCTTCCGGACATCGTACCTGAAAGGGAGAAACGAAAGAAAAGTTAGTGATCTCTTGAATTGGATGATTTACGATTATGAATCATGTAGTGTAGTGAAGTGTATGTATGTGCAACCCCCTGACCAACCGGAAATGTCGGCCACGCTCATAGCAAGCGACTCGCTCAGATCAAGAGCACTGTCAAGCTCCTCCGTCCCGGTGTCGTGTTGAAACGACACATAATCCGGAATCGGAATATCAGCAAGCCCTTCAAAAGGATTCTCTACTTGCACGAGAGGAGCCTCCGAAATTCTAATTCCAGGCACAGGAAAAGATACAACCATGGATTTCAATCTCGTGGATTTAGAACGCTTATGAGCAACTGCCTTGCCTTTTCTCCTTCCTCCTGAGTCTTGGAAACTGCCAGAAGGCCCAGCTATAAGTTCATCGTCGGTGGGTGTTCTCTCCGGATCCACCTCTTCGGTAATCACAACACCAGGTGCTTTTCATTTCACCCGCTTCTTCGAGACCGTTCTGAGTGTCCCTTCCAGCCTTATGCTTTGCTTCCGTTCAATCAGCCCGACAATTCTCAAGTTTCTGTCGGTTAGAACCGAGTCGATGTTCCTCTCTTCACCCGGAACTGCTTGGAGGATCCGAACTAACTCTCTGAAATATCCACCATCGGGTCGTGAGATTGCGGCTGTAAAAGAAGAGAAATATGTTAGTTTTGAGGTCGATTATCGTCTCGATAATTCATGAGAAGGACTACAACGCTTACGTCTATCCAACCATCGCCTAGCAAATCCAGGGGGCATCGAATGTAGAACCATTCTGTTTTAAAGTAACTCAGCCTTCCCCAGGACCCCGTTACTATTTGACAGTTCCTAACCGCTTCCAAGAATGTGAAAAAAGGGCTGTCTCCGCGGCTCTTAATGTTGAAGAGATATCTAATCTCGATCGGCTTTGGTGGTCGAAAGAGAATTTCCATAAAAACGATGAAAGTACTATTAACAAGGCGTATCCGTTGGGGTGTAGCTAGGATGGAGCGATTCCGAGGAATGACAGCATTTCCCTTATATACTGATTGAATGGAGGAAGTGTCCCCACTGTGCAAGCATGACAGTTGAAAGCAGTAAACCCCTCCGGGGGAGCATGTGGCCTATCATTTGTCCCTGGAAGTAACACGTCGTCAAGCGACAAGCCATGCCTTAAACAAATTCGTCCCAACATTTCTTCGGAGATGCCGAATGGCACGGAGTCTTGTAGATTGCAAATGAACCGAGCGCTTGGAAACTCATCCGGAGCTGGATCTATGACTTCGGCCTCGATGGCCGGTATCTCGATTATTGGAGGGATTGAACCTTGAACTTCCTGCTATTGTGAACTTGAAGGTTCCATGACTAACTAGCTTATGAAAAATCATCATTAAACAGTGCATCCCGCGGTGTGAAGTGTGTGAATATGTTGTGCAGTGCAGTGCTGTATATCACTTGAAAAATTCTACAGAGTTAAGGAAAGCATGTAAACGATAAGACTTCGAAATTTAGTCGGAATGACCGTCATCGCTGACCGTCACAACCGTGCCATCCAGATAATAGGGACCGATCTGAGTTAAAGTTTGTTAAATTTTTGTTAAGTTTAGTTCCATCGACAAGCTTCGATAGGCAGTCAAATATGCAGGGTAACAGTTAAGTCCAGATATGCGAGAATGAAGCTCATCGGAAATCATGCTATCAGTTATTCAAAGTTTCGTATCCATCAAGGTTCGGGCTCGTATCGGTCATCAGGAATTTGCTCCGAATCGATCAGCAGTGTCCGGTTTCGTATCGATCAAGGTCAGAGGCTTCAAATCGATCGTCGACGATTGGGTTCGTATCAGTCAGGGGAGCCACGGCTTCATATCGATCACATTCGAGTCGATGCATTTCGTATCGATCGTAAGAGTATCTTTCGAATCAATCGGAAGCTAGGGACTTCGCATCGATCGCTGGCCTAGTCTTTGCATCGATCGTAGAAGTGAGAATTCCGTATCGATCGAACAGGACAAGTCCACGCAACGATCATTATAGATCGACATAATTTCCCACCATCCTCAAGCATCAATACGAACTACATCATTCCACTTAACGTTTCTGGGATCGATGCGAACTCCGAGATAGAACCTTACCATCTGAATCGATTCAAACGCAGATGCCCCAGATCGACACGAAATGAGGATCAAGCCATCTTCCTCCACACTCCTTCTTCCTCAGATCGATTCGAACTCCATCTTCTCCTTCCTCGACCTCGCATAATATCTACTTCCCCGAACAACGTTCGGACATGAATTCGAATGGAATGGCATGAGAATTTGAATCTCATCGTTTTAGGACTGAATTTGTTCAATTAATTACCTAATTTTGATAACTGGTTAAAGGGATTAAAGGTTTTGATTCGATTCGAAGGGAAGCAGTTTTCCTTTTCCAAGTCTCTGGAGCGATACGAAGACAAAGCGCAAGAGTAAAAAGTAAAAAGTGAAAAATGGCTAAGTCTACAATATTTATATGGACTCGAGTGTGAAGGTAAAAAACGATTCGCATCCCAGTGAACTCGACCGGTCACTACAGGTCAACCATCGGATCGACTCGAAATGTCTGTTCGAATCCATCAGCCCAAGCTCCCATCGATTCGAAATAGTCGATAGGGTTTATCGATGCAAAATACTCGATGAAGACAATTCTGAAGATTTTGAGTTCCATCGATATGAAACCTCTATTCGTATCGACGATTTTGCGGCTCCACACACGGTTCGTCGATGCGAACTACACTGTTCGAATCCATCGAGTCACGACTTCCAAACACTTGTACCCATCGGTACGAACTAGCTAGTCGAATCCAATGGCTCAATGCTTCATCAATGCGAAGGGCATTACAAAGACCTACTGGAGCTACGGGAAACTATCGATACGAAAGTTAATTTCGTATCCATCGAATCTTATATCCATCGATGCGAAATGTTCATTTCGTATCCATCAATACGATGTGTACTGATGCAAAGACAATGTTTCAACCTTTTACATCGATTCAGGAGAGGATCGATACGAAGGAACATTCAAAAACAACCATCGAGCGTTGTTACAATTCGAATTTCACATCGGTTCAGGAGAGTATCAATGCGGAATTCGATACGAGATAAACTGGCAATGACTCGTGAACGTGCAAACGTCAACGAGAGTTAGATTAACATATATGCATATATGTCAGACTAATATTCAATTTTCAACATTCACAGGAATTGGATACTTATCTGATAACGATTACAACAACAAATAGATAAACACTAGCATACAACAATCAGTTACAACAATATAGAGTACAACAGTTAACAATCAACGGTTCACATTACCAAGGAAACCGGTCAAAGATTACAACTTTCAAAGGACGGTGACTGATCAAAGTAAAGGTTGCAGCTTTTCAAAGCATGCCATGTTTCCACAAGGCGTACTTTGGGGGGCAAATGTTATCCCACCTTTTGGCAAGGCCGTGACACCAAGAACTTGATTAGAAACCAATGACGTTTTATCTTAGAGATCGGTTATACGCAGACTCACTATGGATATCGACGAATTTTGTCCGAGTCCAGATCAAGCTACAATCGACAAGACAAGCCGAGCGAAGCAATGAAAGTCAACATTCCAAATTTCAAGTCAATCCGAGTTCGTATGCTCAAGTTACGATCGATGCAAGTTGGAGGAAATAACCCCAATTTCGTATCCATCAGTAGGCCGCGCTTCGTATCGATCAACTTCGTACCCATCACCAGAGCCTAATTCATATTGATAGACTTCGTACCCATCACCAGAGTCTAATTTGTATCGATCGACTTTGTATCCATCACCAGAGTCCACTTCGTATCGATCGACTTTGTATCCATCACCAGAGTCCACTTCGTATCGATCGTCCAATGTCCACTTCGTATCCATCAAAGAGCCTTTGTTCGAATCCATCAGGACGCGCTGTTCGTACCCATCAGAGGATCACTGTTCGTATCCATTCAGGTGGAGCGCTATTATCGATATGAACAACGCATAACAATCGATACGAACAGAGCATAACAAGCGATACGAACTAAGAAACTTCCATCGATGCGAACTGGACCATCCCCATCGATTCGAACTACACTACTTTCATCGATACGAACAAGGCAAAGTTCAAGGAACGACTCGGTCAACTCGGCGAAGAAGGTGGATCGATCCGAAGAGTGCTCGCCATGTCACCACCTGATCACATGCAATCATCGATTCGAAATGATCGGGTCGAAATGATCGTTCGAACTGTGTGGTCTGCCGAAAGTCTCCATTTCGTATGGATCATAACTTGAGAACCACAAGTTCAAATGCCACCAAATTTTCACAGGAGCTTACGCACGTGCTAAAGAATGTACACACCAAGTTTCGACTCCATTGGACGAAATCTTGATCGATACGAAATTCGTTCGTATCGATCACGGATCGAGCCGAAACTTCACGGACTTGGTCGCGTGGGCCCACTCACGTGCCAGAAGAAGTCTCCCGAGATCTGAGCAAAATATCAGTCTCATGCACCTATAAATAGACCCCCAAGGCTACAGAGAAAGGATCTTTGAATTCTCGAACGCCCAGACTCTGCCGGATTCAATTCTAAAGTCCATTGCTGCTGCTGCTAACGAATTTTACTACTGTAATTCATTGTTATCTGTCGTAACCTGCTGCAATCAATTGTAATCATCAAAGAAACATCAATAAAGTGATCAATTTCATAGTGGACGTAGGCAATACGCCGAACCACCCTAAATTCCTGTGTTTCCGTGCATCTTTTATCATTTACATATCTGTTTTTGGAGTTTTTGTTAGATAATCCTCCTTTTCCATTTAATTTCTTCATTTTATCTCTTCAAAAACTTCTGAAGAGTGTTGTGCCCATTTTTGGTACAAACACTTATCCTAAACATCCTTTGAGTTACTTGTATTTCAGTTGATATTTCACTTGAGTTGGATTTATTGATATAAGAATGTTAATCCTGACTTGAGTGTTTTGTGTTTTGCTTTATGCTCGGGTCAGACTGAGTGTCACAACATTTGAGACTCACCTTTGGAGTTGGAGCTTCGCTTGGAGATCCATCCATCTATCAATTCAACTTTCAGTTATTCAGTTGATTCCAGTGATGTATTCAGATTTTGTTATTGACTATTGTATTGAGACTTCTATGTATTCGAAACTTCTGTTGTATCTTATTTTAATATAGTAGCTTCATGAACTACTATTCTTTTGTTTCCGCTGCTTATTGTTATTTTACTCTGTGTCTGTGATTCTATGATTTATTTATTTACTGTATATGCTGAGTTTTGCCAAATATAAATTAACAATTTGATATTTTGAGCAACTCAAGTTCGACATGTGCGGATGCGAATGGTTGAAAATATCGGGTCGTTACAGCCCCGCTCCTTGCAATTTTTGAAAACTGGATTTTTCATTTAAAATATAAATGTATATGTGTGTATACCATTTTGAGAAGATTTTAACATTTGTAAACTCTAGACATGACACTCTATGACTAATTGTCACCTTTGTCGTGTCTCTATCGTGTATATCTCTTCTTGTATCTCCATATACATACTTTCATCCTTTTTGTACTGTGTATCTTCATTTTGAACGTATTTGTTTGTCTCTTTTTTATGCTCATGTACTTGCAAATTAGCTTAGCGATTCTTTGGCATAATTGTATAGTTGTTGTGTTGTCATTAAAATCCAACAATAGAGGTTTTAACAATAAGGAAAAATATTTTCTTTTATCAAAATGGGTATAATGGGTTGTTAAGTGGCCCAAAATCCATTTCTAATGCTTTAGCCAGCCCAAATTATTCTCTAGCTTCATTCTCATTTTCAAAACAAAGATCCAAACCTTCTAAAACTTTATATTATTTTCTAACCCTAGTTTGGATATGTTCTCAACTCATATATGCAAGTCCCTTGAAAATTTTATTGAAAAATATTGTGTTTTCATGGGTTAAATCGTTCGTTTACAGAAGCACATATTGTAGATTTTTATGTTTTTGATGATTAAATTGTTTCAAAATGTTCTTTTTACTTAAATGGGTTTATACACTTTCCTAACTACTTGAATGAGTGACTATAATCTGATATTACTTCACTAACAATTACAATAAGGTTATTAATATGTGTACGTGTATAAATATATGAGTTAAAAAAGTTTAAATAAAGAGGGATTTTGAAGATTTTGAGTTTTGGAAACATTTATTTAAATAATTCCTTTATGGATAAAAATTTATTTCCTTTGGAATTTATTATTTTCCATTATACTTAAATGAAAATCATGCTATTGTGTAGATGAGGTATGCATGGATGAGCAATGTTTGTTATGATTGAGTTATGGCTAAACGATTCATTTTATATAATTCACCATTATAAGATCATATCTTATGCATATTTATATGCTATGACTAAGCCATGTAGAAAGAGATACTAAATATATCATATAAAGATGTCATGTTTATTATCTTTGTGATAATGTTGTGTATATCCCATCTATGATTTTTATGCTAAGTACAATATATGATGTTTTGGGAATGTTGAGTTATGTAAATAACCATTAGTGACATTAGGTAAGTAGCAGTCGGGTGAGGCTACTGTCGTAACAAGAATAAATAAAATAAAATAAATTGATTAAACATGAAGAGGCAATAGACATGCTAGCTACATCCTAGCTTAGACTGAGTGACATTCTTACCCATTTGTCATAGGTCCAGCAAACTGCTGTACGGGCACAACAACGATTATGGGCACACAGTATATTTAATGGCAACGATGGTACCCATGTAGTAGGGAATAGTATAACAAATAGGTCATGTGGGGACATCCACAATTCTGGTTGAGGAATATACAGACGAAAAAGGCCGTGTCTTGGCTTGATCAACGTCTTGAAGAGTGTATTCTACACTTAACGACTTGTATAAATAAACTATGATCAATTCATAAAGACCGAATGTTAATAAATGTGACACTTAATAACTATGATTAGGAGTGAACCACAATTAAGTAAAATTGCGATTGTGGTCACATTAAATGGAGATATTAATCACATATTATAATATTATGTATGTTATATGACGGGAATTGGGGTTAATATTAAGTATGTGTGACATTCATGCTTTATATTACGAGATTCATTATGTACATCATTCTCTATTATTGTTGTATGTACACTGGTACACTCGTAGCTGAATTCTAGCCTAACCTGGGTTTTGTCATTTGTTTAACAACCTTGGGTCAGACTAAGGTTGTTTTTTGATAGGATGCCTTTATATGGTTTTTTTAACCTCTTTCGAGAATCAGTTTAATGATGGTGCAAATGACAATGATGATATTAGTTGTTTTGTACTTAGTGATAGTATATATGACGATGTAATGTATTTAATGTGATGTGCTTGTTATAGATGATGCTGTATATCACTTTGAGCGGTCATGATATATTATTTTGTGATGTCCACGATATTTTGACATAATTACATACATACATACATATTTGGAAATTGGGTAAATTTTATTATAGGCTTTTCAACCCAAATGTGATCGGGCCGAATCCACAAATACATACACGTGCCAGTCTGAAGTTAAAAAAGTAAGTAGCACATTACAACTGAATATTCCCTATACTTCATATCTAAACATCATTCTCTCTCCTCTTTGAAAGATACTGATCATGGCGGCCAATAGTCATAGCTCGTACCTTGGTTTTTGCTCGATGCCAGCCTCAAGCCCACTTCTCCTATCGTGACTGGTGTTGATTCCCAGCCAGTGGTAAGCCTGTTGCCTTTAATTCTCTTTGAAGTTAGTTTAATGTCCATCAACGCTAAGCCACTGACTTGTTCTATGCTTCTTTTCACTTGTTGGAACAGTCGGTGGTTTCCCTCTCCTCAAATATTCCACATAGCAACTATAATAGCAATTGTACTCACCTTGACTTTCACGTCTACAGCTTTCCCTCTGCTGCTCAGGTAACTAATTATTTCTTGTAATTTGGAGTTGCAATAGTTGAAATTGAACAAAGATTTACACTTGTCCCAAACATTTCATGAAAAATTGCACTAAAAAAATAGATGAGAATGACTTTCATCTTCAACGTTGCACAAAACACATTTTTTTGGCTATAATGCATCACTTAGACAATCGATCTCTAGTAGGGAGATGGCTGAGCATAGCTTTGTATGTGGTTGAGCCATCTTGGGGCAGTTGACTCTATCCCAAACAACTTTAGACCATTCCATTTAGGATCTTTCCTCCTCAAGGCTTCCCGTGCAGACTTAGTTGAAAAGTCATCGCCATGATCCCATACCCATATGTCACTTTCCCTGTGAAAAATAGAGGCAAGTATTCGATTTGCCTTTTTAGTTCAAGAGAGCAAGGGATGAACTCGCAGTGCCAGGAATTGTCTCGAATGATTGACTCTACGGGCAAATCTAGACAACCAAAAGTAAAAAATATATCCCTACCCAAAGTGTTAATAGTGCTTTGCCATTGACACAAAGGTCCTTCCAAAGATTAGTTTCCTTCCCACAAGCAAACTCTCTAGAACAGTTTTCAGCCAACTCGTCTCTAATATGCAATATAGCTTTCCACGTAGGAGAAGCATTATTATCAGCAGCCATAAGCCAAAAGTTATCTTTGATGTAGCGTTGCCTTATCCATCTAGCCCATAAACAATTTGAATTGATGATTTTCCAGCCTTACTTTAAGGTAAATACATTTCTCATGTCCTTCAAATTTCGAAGACCCACCCTTCCTTTAAATTTAGGCCTACATAGATCCTTATATTTGATTTTATGAAGCCCTTCCTTCCATATAAAATCAGCACAAACCTGCTCAATTTATCAGTAGATGCATCTGGGAGCTGAAAGGTTTGGAGCCAAAAATGCACTTTCGCTTGAATAATAGTGTGAACTAATTCTATTCTTTCGGCGAAGGATAGGAGTTTGGAACTCCATCCTTGAAGTTTGTCCTTGATTTTTGTAATTAAATTCTCTGTTTGTAATCTTATTCGAGGAGAGAGGAACTCCGAGATGTTTAACTGGTAACTCGCCTTTTTTAATCCCTAAAATATCCAGAAATTCAGCTTTGCCTTTGCAAAACTTGTTAAAATAACATTTTTCCTTGAGTTTATTGAGTTTCAAACCCACTTTTACTTCTAGGTTATGAAAAATACCTTTAATGGTAATAGCCGCTTCTTTACTTGATTTAATAGAAATAATCAGATCATCATCATATAACAGGTGGCTTACTCTAGGCTTGAAATTGTTTTTAGTCTGGAACAGCGTGTTGTGACTAGCTAGCTCCATTTGGAGAGAAGAATATTCCATAGCAATCACGTATAGATAAGGAGATGGGGGGTATCCTTGTCTAATGCCACGAGAACTGCTAATGCGACCCTTAGGAATTTTATTCACCAGAATGGAAAAGGTAGGAATAGTAATATAATCACTTATCAACTCTACTTATGTGCTTGGGAACCTTATACAACAAACCATGTGTAGGATTAACTGTCTATTTATCTTACCATATGCTTTGTGGAGGTTTACTTTTAAAAAAAGTTAATCCGCTCCTTTTTTGTTGAAATTTCTAATAAGATCATGTGTCATTAATGGGTTTTCAAAAATATTTTGGCGTATCATAAATGAACTTTGACATTCAGCAATGAAGTATGGTAAGACTTTCTTCATCCTATTGCGTATAGTTTACTAAGGATTTTGTAAATTACATTGCACAGGCTATCGGTCTATATTCTTTTTTTTTTCAGGCTTGTCATTCTTTAGGATTAAACATACGAAAGTGTGGTTGATTTCCTTTAAAATTTTACTAAAGTGAAATGATTCTTTTATTGCTGAGACAATATGATTTTTCAGGTCCCTCCGTTGATGTCTGTAGAAGTTGGACGTCATACCATCTGGTTTGGGGCTAGAGTCCCAATGTATGGAGTCCAAAGCAATCCAGACCTCCTATTCAGTGATCTTTCTGCATAGCATGCGCCTCCCACTAGAGTCAACAGTCCACGATAGCTGATTTATGTTAAGTTATCATCTGAATGCTCATTGTAGAGATTACTATAATATTTAATGGCCTCCTTCACTATCACCTGATAGTTATTACATTGCATGCCATCCCGTTTAAGACAATGATAGTTGATATTAGAGTTTCTCCTAATTGATATTTTAGTATAAAAATTTTTAGTGCACTCATCCCCTTTGGTTAGCCATTTTTCTTTGGCCTTTTGCTTTACTTCAATCGATTTG
This sequence comes from Allium fistulosum, assembly GCA_030737815.1. Classification (NCBI taxonomy): domain Eukaryota; kingdom Viridiplantae; phylum Streptophyta; class Magnoliopsida; order Asparagales; family Amaryllidaceae; genus Allium; species Allium fistulosum. The sequence continues at coordinate 1,228,658,121 of CM060904.1, forward strand.
ATCTTTAGAGCCTCTTTGAGTTTGTCCTGGGCTTAGTAGTAAAGTCTCCATGTGTCTGCATCATTTAAGCACGCATCAATCTTGTTAAGATAATCCCCACACTCCTTTTGTAGCTTTGTTGAGTTCTCATTGTACTTCGGTCTGCATTTGTTCCATTCCTTTAATCTTTGCTTGATGGTTTTGAGAATGTGGAGAAGTTTGAAAGACTAGCAGCCTTCTACATTGTCACACGCACTAAAGTCAACTACTTCATTATATCCATCACATAAATGACACTCATTTGCATATCTGAAAGGCCTAACTTTCACTAATGGAGGTCAACAGTTAGTGGGATGTGTAGAGGACTGTGGTTGCTAGTAGAGCTTGGAAGATTATCAATACTCTATCTAGTTTGCTGGATATTTTTTTACATTCACCACTTCTCCATCTAAATTGCAGGCCATCATGGACCGGTTCTACCAGCCCAATGGAAATCACACACACACATGTATGTATGAATGTATCTATGTATGATTTTTGATCAGTTTCGATCGTATTAGTCTGGGATTTTTTTAATGCGTACTATTTATGCACTATTCCATCTTGAAACTATTCGTGGACATTGCTTTATGCCAAGACGAGGTACATATTAATGAGCTGTATTATTATTTCGAAACGTATCTGTGTTGGCCGAAGGGGGTATATATGATCAATCGCTCCTATTGAGTTCTTTACTTCAGGCTTTCGGATAGTTAACTCCCTCTTATAGTGTGGGAATTGAACTGGTGTGTCACAAAAATGGTATCTGAACATAGGTTAGGATAATGCAGAGACAGAGATGTACTTTTGGCCTTAGAGGAGTAAGGCTTAGGATGTTTTTTCCATTTTCGTTCAACTCTCACATGTGATGTGCGAGTTGTAGATAATCGAGGGTTGATCATCGGGCTAGGTTATACACATACATATACGTACTTGTAGTGAAGATTTATTAAGTAAAATTTATTTCACTAATGTTTTGAGAATTTTTTTTTGTTATTAAAAAAAAAGTGATGTACACAAGTATGGGGTAAATATTTCTATGTGTTTATAATGTGTTAAAATGAATTTAATATGGATCTAGTGAATTCTTGCTTAATTTATGTTTGGTTTATTTAGATTTTTGGTTGGTAATGTTGTAAATGGTTTTAAATACGTCATTATTTAAATAAGTATATGATTATGGTTACAATAAAAACAAGATTATATTTTCAAAATTAGTAAGGAAAATTGTTTATATATATTAGTTTGAGAAGAAATAGATATTTTGAAGATAAAGAATTTACGAAGAATGATATTTATTTTGTACAAGTATACACACACACACACATACAGATATATATATATATATATAAGAATTGGAAGCATATATCAAGTATAAATTGATGAGATATGTTTATGAAGATAAATGCTATGTTATATATTTTCGACTAAGATTTGAGTTTATTTTAATGAAAGATGATTTGGAAATTCATTGTGTTGATCTATTTGTTTAGTACTTTAAGTATTTTGGTCAATACGAGTAGCAAATGTAATAATATAAACTTGTAAATGCTAGAATGAGATACTTCGACTAAAAATAATCTAAAAAGCATACAAATAATGTTTTGATATGGAAAACGAGTATATTATTTAAAAAAATTATTTTATTTTAGGGAGTAATTATTATATAAGGAAGTGATCCATTGTTTTATGAAGTAATTTTATAACGATAGTATTCACTTTGAGCAAGATGTTAAAAATAAAGAAATAAGAGCCATACATTTGATTATCTTACATGAAATTTCGAATAAGTATTAAATGATTTATTACACAATTTAAGAAAATACTCGAGCTAAGTAATTTTATTTACTAAGTTTATATATTTTCATATGGCATTTGTAGCCATCAGTTATTATGTGAATGTTAAGGTTGATGGCAAGGCAGTGTTGATATATTTTATTTTGCAATCTACTTCGTCGCCAATCATGAAACCAGTAACCAAGACCTATAGTTAGGCAACATTGCTATTTCATATATGTATAAATATATGTGTGTATATATATATTATGTGTGTATTAATTAGTTGAATTTTATACGTGTAATGTTAAATGTTTTTATTATTATTATTGGTTTACTTGTTGAATATGGTGTATAACATATTTATAACTATATAGTGTTACTGATTGATGGCTTGCATATGATTGTAGAAATATATGGATATAATCTTATGTATAATTATTACTTCAAAATTTCAAATAAATTAGTTTGAGAATGCATAGGCCTCTCAAATATTGATGTATGGATATGTGTATGAGTTTTAACTTTAAAATGTGGTTTTAAATAAATGCATTTGTCTATTAAATATTTATTATAAAATATATGACCATTCTTATTTTTGAAGTATTTAATAAATAATGAAATAAGATGAAGTTTATTAAATATATTTTGAGTAATGAAGTGTTCTTTTGAAAAGTTATATTTGTGAATAACGTGTGTATGAAAAATGTAGCTTTAAAAGAAAGGATGTGAAAAATACATTTACTTATATATTATAAAGATAATTTAAATGGTTTTGAAGTTTGAAGTACTAACTATTTTTGAAAATGTATATATGATTTTAAGGAAGGTATATTTTATATAGTAGAGTGATAATAAAGGTTTAATGCTTTTTTGAATGATAAATGAAATAATGATGTTAGTGAGCTTTGAAAGAAGATTATTTTGAAAGCTAGGTCGAACTTAGGAAGAAAAATTATTTAAGAAATTTGAAAATAGAATTTCAAATAATAAAATGTATAAAATATACTTTAAATATTAGAAAGTTCAAAATAGAATGCATTTCACAAATAAGATTAGTAATATTTTTTCTAATAACAATGGAAGAGTATATATTATGATTTGTGGTGCTATGAGATTTCCAGAAGATGATAACTAGAAATGAAGTATTTTAAAATATGCATATGCATGAATTAAAGTTGGTTATTTTATATAAAAATAATATGTAACTATTATATAAAATTATGTATGCAAGGAATATATTCATTTCGAGTTGGGTTAGGAACCTTGTTGTGGAGATAATAATTTGTTTGAAATTAAGAATAATTTTTTTAGAAAGAGGTATTATATTTAATATATATCTCAATAAGGACTTCCAAATTTTGTCAATATGTAAATTTGATAAGTGGTAGGATAATATGATTTTGAATTTAAATGAGTTATTTTAGAAATTTTACTTAAAAGAGGAGTTAAAGTTTATGAATATTATTTATTTCAAGCTATACGTAAGAGGGTTGACAAACCTCTTTCAATTTTAAAAGAATAACTTCTAATGTAAATGTCGAATTTTTGGACTTTTAATTTTCTAAAAAGTAGATTTGAAGATGAATAACTTTGGTATAGGGTGTCCTTTTCAAATTTTAAGGTTTTCAAAATGAACTTTTGATTGAAATAAGAGGGAAAATATAGATAGAATTTAGAAATTTTATTAGTTTGAAGTGTTGTAGAATAACAGCCGTAACTTTTGATTTTTAGATGGATTTTAGTGATTCTTTTGTAGTAGATAGATATTTTTATAGTGAAAAACTTTTATGTTTAACGCCTCTCGTTGTTTTCCATTTTTCTGGTGTTAAATTTTATTTTTTATAGAGGCAACAATTCTATCCTCTTCTTTTAAAATTCTAAGCAGATGTAACAAATTGATTTGTTTACTACTTTTAAACCCCAAATCCAATTTCGATATACTTTTGCTTATTGGAAACATGAGTTTGTAAGGAAAAACTTTTGTTGTAAGTGTTTTTCAATTTCTTTGAAGTATGCTATGTGAAAACTCTAGTTTTAAAAAGAGATTCTATGATTTAAAAATGTATTTTGGAAATTGTTTTGTTAAATAAAAATGTGATTTAACCAATGATGTATTATGTGTTTTGAAGTTTTGGAAAATTGTTTGAGCAACTTATTGATACCCTTATGAATTTACTTTTTGAGGCATCAAATTATAGTGTATTTTAATGCTTTAAACACTTTTAGTAAGTTAATTGTTATCTCGCCTTTTGGCCATGCCGTGATATCATCAACTAGGCTAGGAATAGACGGTTATTAGCTATAAGAATCAATTATATACAACATTATGGACGATGGTCGGGCAAATCCGGACTGGGTCCCAGTAAAGGTACAATCAGTATGGATTGACAAGCATGGTTCCATGTAGTTACAATTAAAATTTCAAGGAGATCGGAGGTCATACGCTCGAATTACGGACAAAGCAAAGATCTATATGGATCGATCGCGAACGATCCATAAAACAACTCAAACTAGCGAAGATCAATCGATATCTCAAAATCCACAAGGCCAATCCACTTGAAACTTTCAGAACGTCAATGTATTGAAGAATTTAGCCCATAAAAACGATCGCAGGTCAAAACCTTGATATATGAAGATAGCCGATTGTTTTAGGCCGATCGTTTTTGCCGATCCTTCATAACGATCGGTGTAGCCCAGTGAACATCTCAAATATGATAAGGATTGATCCATATCTCATGATCTACAACTCAGAACGATTACATATTTTAGGGACAAGTTCAGGAGGCACATGGGACCCCCCAGAAACAATCGCACGTCATTTGGAGGCAAACATAACGATCGGCATTGTAACGACCCGGGATTTTGACGTCTTGAGTTTTGAATATTAATTTTTAATATTCAATAATACGATATTTTACTTAATAAAATCCCCGTTAAATAACAGTTGATAATAATATACAGTTTTTCAAAACCAAGATAATATTTGAATTTCCATATTTTTATTTATAAAATAGGGAATTGATTTAAAATGGAATTTCTTATATATAGATATATATATATTCAGAACAATAGAATTTATATATATATATATATATATATAAATTGAAAACAAATTCAATTCAGATAAATACAGATGAAATAAGAAGTATACACTATAAATAGAAATGATATGACTTATGGAAAATACAATGTATTAAAAATAAGGAGAATTTAAAATTGGATTTTCTTATATATATGAATATATACATATCAGTTAACAAGAGTGTAATATTTATAAACTAAATAAGCTAGTGGGTTAAAAACAATATATGTAATATACATATTTATGGACTAATAAATATAGCTATTAAGAATTGTATACACTTATATATATGTATATATCGAAAATAAAAGAAGGATGTATAAATATATAAGTTCAAAAAGGAAAATTATAGTAATTATAAACATATAAATATTGTATGCTAAAAACTAAATAAAAATTGTATGTTGAAAACAATATATGAAAGGGTAGGTAAAATATATATATTTATGAACTAAATAAATATAGTTATAGAAAGGAATATATATATATATATAATAATAATAATAAAAGAAGTAAATATATATATAAGAAGAGATTTATATATATACGGAAAATAGATGATGATAGAAATGAGAAAATCTATAAAATCATTTCAATAAGAAAATCATTTAACAAAGCAATGCTTTGTTAAAAATGCTATTTTATACCTTTAAAATAAAATAACAAAATTTCCATTTTACCTTGAGTTATATAAAGGTATGTATATATAAATGTGAAGACTTAAAATTGTCTTAAACCATTTTATAGTTCTTGTTTCTAAGATATATATATAAATATGAAAGCATGTTAAAAATCAAGTAAATAAAGTAAATAAACAAAAAGGCAAATCATGTGAAAGTTAAAACAAAATTTACCAATCAACTATTTAAGCATATAATAGAGAAAGAAATAAAAATAAAATAAGCATTTCCTGGAAAGGTATAGATGTACAACAAATATAAACACATATATATTTACATAAGTATTGTCTGATAAAAAACAACAAAGACCAAAGCATTGGTTTTAATTTCTTTTCAAACCAAAGCAACATATCACTCCAAAATCTTTTCAATCTGTCAAAACCTTGTATAGGCCTGCAAACTTTTCTTGAGCCCAAACCATGTTTAAGTGCACATCATTTCATTTGGTGGACATATATATATGAGCTTGTGTGTGTTTATGCTCAGTTTTGCAAAAGCCTGTAAACAAAATATTAAAGCACTGTAAAACAAAAGTTCTGTAAAAACAAAACATCCTCTGTTCAAATCAAAATCCAAGGCAAGCAAGATGATTCAAGATTTCAGATTAAAACTCAAGATCAAAAGAGAGGATTCAAAAGATTTCAAGCAATGTTTAAGGTGAGAAACTTTAAATTTAAAACCTAGAAGTATTTAACCTTTGCTCTGTTCTATTTAATAGTGAAAAATATATACATGTCCAACCTTTTAAATTTTTTATCTCAAATTCTAGTTCGAGTTTGTGGATGATGTTAACTAGAGAAATGATTGTTGTCAAGTGTAGTTTTTATTAAAATTAGTTCGGAGCCAGTTCGTTTTGTATATTGTGAGAATTGGTAAAAATACAGTAAGTAAACCTAATTTAGTCGATTTTCGACATGCTCGAATTTTTGTTTCCCGCATATACATGTGATCACCGTACGAAGATAGGATTTTTAGTGGAAATATCATGATTTTTAGTGCCCAAAATCGTGTGGAATCTTAAGTTGATTGTTGCCCATTCAAAAATTTAATTACGGCTATGGCATCGCCGAGGAAGGGTACGACTTGGCCGAGGAGGAGCAGGGAAGCATGGGTGAGGCGTTCAACGTGGCGGAATGTTGATTTTGGGTTTGATTTGGTGTAGCGAGGTGATTTTAGGGTTAGGACATTGTTTTTTCTTGGATTTGGATTTTTGGTCGCTAGCGAAAGGAGGAGGTGTCAGACTTGACCGCGATTGGCGTGGAGGTTATGGTGGTTGTTGGGATCACGGTGGTAGTGGCGGCTTGAGTTATGGTGATGGGAGCAGGCGAGGGGAGGTGAGTTTTGAGGTGATGGTCAAAACTGGAAGCCTCCGTTTTTAGGGTGGAAGGGTCAGACTCCGTTTCAGTGGGTCGGAGAAGGGGAAGGCAGGTCCATCGTGATGAGGGGGAAAAAGGTGAGTTGGTTGGTGGGTTTTGTGGGTTGGGCGGTGGCGAGTTTGGTGGTGTACGTGCACACGCACACGTGTGCACGTTGATGGGTTTCTGGATTTGGGAAGGAGATCGAATTGGGTATTGAGGTTCCTGGAGTTTGAGCGTGGGTGCGTCGCGTGCGTAGGTGGGGACGGGTTCATCGGAGAAGGTTGATAATCGACCGGAAACGAGACGTTTGGGTGGGTTGTTGGTCAAAGTAGAAACTGGAAAAAAAAGATGGAGAGAAGAGGAGGAGAAGAGAAGGGGATAATGGAAGTAGTTTTCTTTTTTTCTTTGGGTAATTTTAGTTTGGGCTTCGGCTCAAACAAAAATTTGCAAAATTGATTTAAAAATTAAATGTTTAATTATATATATACACTTTGTGAATTTTAAAATGAGATAGTAAATGGATACGAAACCCGTTCGACGCAAAACTGATTGCGATGGGTTCGTATCGACGAACGCTACATCGTCGTACGACTCGCCGCAGAATTTGAACCAGTGAAATTTTACGGTATTTTGAAACAGATAGATTTTTAATACCGTTTTAAAACCAAATATCAACATTAAATTTATACGATCGTATATTGAAGATATTTTCCTGATAAAAATAACGGCAATTTAATTTAATTTAATTTCGATGTTTTGACATCTGTTTGGCGGAACAAAACGCCGTTCCGTTAATTGTTTTAATTGGACCCCTGTTGGCAGAATAAATCACCGTTCTGCTATATATCTGTTGGTGGACATTTATTAGCAGAAATAATACCCTGTTTTGCTATTATATTATACGGACATCTATTATTATTCTGATAATTATACTGGGCAAAAATGATGTTAAATGAATGGTTATAAATAGATTGTGTGGATATCTGTATTTGTTATTCTGAACTGTATGAAATTGAATGGTAACTTAACTAAGTACCATTAGGATTATTAAGCCTTCTTTTCCGATTTGGGGTTGACTTTGAACTAGGATTTGTTTAAAAATGATTATTATTTATTAATGAAATTTTTAAAGTTAATTGGTAAATATTTCGAGAATGATTTAAAAGGATTATTTTATTACTCTTAAAAAGGTATTAATCATTATTTCAAAGCTATTTAATTATTTGGATTGTTTAAAGTATATTAATTATTAATTAAAGTTATTTTATAGGGATTTTTTAAAGTTAATTATTACTTAAGGGATAATTAGTATTAAAGTACATTTATTTCAAGGAAATTTTTATTAAATATTAATAATGTTTTATAAAAGAGTATTTTACTAAATTAGAACTTGGAAAATTTATATTGAAATTTTATAAGTATTATTTCGGAAAATTATTAATATTTAATATTTCGGGAAGTAATGGTATACTGCATGGCGTAACCAGAGGCAGTGAGTGCCTGTAGTTAAGTTTTGGATTTCTCTGGGATAAAGACGTAATCATTGAGCAGTGAATCCATGGTTGATACCGCAGTGGTGCTCTCCCAGATTTATTTTAAAGGGTTTCAAATATTTTAAAAATGAATGGTTTAGTGAATATACTTATCCGGTGAGATAAGCATATGATGTTTGAACTAAGTAATTTGAATTTATTGAAAAATAAAATTTATAAGGCTTAATGTTTTCAACGGGAAATGAAACCTTTGTTTGAATGATTGTATATTGGATAGTTAAATAACCGACTATCAAATCTGGACCCAAAATATAACTTTGGGAATATCTAGAAGAAACACGGGAATTATGTGGTATAGTTACCGTTCGAGGTGCTATACTGTACGTATAAACTCGTTTCGTTTTTCTGGGACGATGATAAGGGATCCATCCACTAACGGTTAGGAATTGATGTCCGATCTTATTTTCGTCGGTGTATTTCCTGAACAACCGGGGTTGAGTTTACCGGAAATATCGAATGTTGTTTCGAAGAAACCAGGATCAGATAAGTTATCCGGAAACCACTTAGATCCAACGAATACGTTTTCGAATAAAGACAAGAGCATGGAGTCGAAGATGGAGCATTGAAGTGCATGGGATAATCGCTACTAATCCTGAGGATGATTCCAAATGGATGTAGTAGGAATAGTGCCTTCGGTTCCATTCGGACCCAGAACGGACTTGTATGGATGAATGCTATCAGTACATTGTCATTGGAGGACAATGAGCATTCTAAGTGAAATTTTTCCTTAAAAAGGTAATCGTAGCCTCTAGCCTCATCAACCGGGAATGACTGAAAATCAGGGGAGATGCAACAAGGCTAAGTGGGTCACACCCAATTAGGGTATGTTTATCACCCTTCTAGATAACCTCAGATATCATTGCTACGATGTATGGAAGGAGCTCGAGAGAGGGTGGGAACACCCGGGGTTATAGCATATTCGATCTATCCAGGTTAGGGATAGTCCGGTCTTGAGTTGTAGGGGATCCCGACGTGGTCCTCGGTACGCTGTTTCTAGACGTGTACTGTAACAGGTGGTACCCCAGTGCCTAGTCATTCTTATGGAATCCATTCTCCAATACGTACCTTTACGGTTTTGGTTGTAGATCCTAGTATGCTGGAATTTAATAAATGTAACAATTTCAACTATTGAATAAGTATTTGTACTTAGACATTATTATAATATCATCGGATTTTCTGTGAAAGTGTTTTGGTTACCGTAAGGGAAAAACCCAACGTGTTTATGTGTGGCGTGGTGTTATGGGATACCTTTGATTTTAAAGGATTTTAAAAGTTATAAAGAATAAATTCCTTGTGATTTAAATTCTCACGTTGGTTTTACCAAACTGACCCGGACATGGTTTTTTCCTATATGCTCGGGTCAGACCGAGCATATTTCCAGGTTTAGCTGGAAGGAGTGGAGCTTCTGGAGAGGAGCTGGAGGCCCAGAGTCGTATTCACGTAGATGATTATATTCTGTTGCATTTAGTTATGTATATCAGCAATTGTAAGGACATATTGTTATAACAGTCCATGTTGAATAGGTTGTATGCTCTGATTGATGTCTGTATATGTTTAAGTTACAGTTTTTGTTTTATGTAAAGACTTGTTCTATATTATAGATTATTCGTTTCCGCTGTGAGATTCTGTGTTGTTCTATTTTCTTTCTATCTTCTTTCCACCTTCTTTTCTTACTATCCGCTTTTCTGTTCAATTTGGACTGGACCAGTGTGGTAAAATGTCAGTTCGAACTGTACGGAAAAAGTGGGTCGTGACATCGTGGTATCAAAGGTTAGGTTAAGCGAATACCTAGGCTTTGGTGGGGTTACTCATTTGAGATAGGGTCAGTAGTACCCTAGAATGAGTCTAAGTATATATATATGCGAGAGCGCATATTTGTTAGTGATATACAAATGTTTTTACATTGTGTTAATTGACCTGTTGAGCGGCATATGGATTTTGGTCAATACGAATAACTAACATTGTTGATAGGGATCTCTAAACACTTGAACAAGGCTGATGCAGCCCAGAATGGAGAAGTCATAGGTCGTGTACGACCTAACATGTGGATAAGTCGAGACCGACCTAGCAAGGAAGCTAACGAGTTAAGATTTGGTGAGAAATGGTGGAAATTTGAAGTTGTAGGTCGCAACCGACCTATCGAAGGTTTTAAGTCGTTCCAACGACTTAGTGAAGATCGCAGCCGTCCTAACAAGGTAGAAGTAATGAACGAGTCACGACCTAACGAGCTCCGATCTAATGAAATACGACCTAGGGATGAAGAACGAGCTAACTGTGTCAAGTTACGACCTAAGGAGGCATGTGAGCAGGAGCTACGACTTAACTGGAAATCAGGGGAAGGAGTTAACTCGAGTTTACGACCTAAAGGGAAAATTCTGGGTCGTTTGCGACCTAACGGGTTAGGAAGAAAGGGGCTACGACTTATCAAAGGCTTAAGTCGCTTGGAGCTTATAAGTCGTCCACGACTTACACAGAAGGAGTGGTTCGAATTGAAAATGAAGTGATAAGTCGGCTACGACTTAAGGAAGGTGTTAAGTCGGAAACGAGTTACGACTTAGTTATGTCGCACAGTTTAAAAGCGAACTCTCTTAAGTCGCAGAAGCTTGTAGCCGAAGATCTTGATGCCGCATCAATCTGAGCCGTTGATGTCTTAAGTCGTGTACTTGGTTGTAATTTGTTAAGTCGTATGTCGTCTGTCTTTTTAAGTGTGTACTTTAGGTCGTGTACGACCTAGGTAAGACGTTGTAATGTGTTGTATATTTTCTTAAGTCGTGAGTCGTTTGTCTTTGAGTCATTTGTATTTTGTAAGGTCGTAGCCTGTTTGTTTTAAGTCGTTGTGTTGTACTTGTAATGTGGATAAGTCGCTGTGTTGTACATAGGTCGTCGCCGACCTTAGATAGGTCGTAAGTCGTCATCTATAGGTCGTTTCCGACCTAAATACTTGACTGATTGTACGTGTGGGCTGTAATACTATAAATAGCGGGTGTGTTGTAACATTTAGGTTGTTGATTTTTGAATAAAATTCTCTTTTGTTAGCTTTGTGCTTTCATTCAAATTGGTAGTTGAGTGTAATCTCCTATCTCCTCTTTCGGATAATCGAGTGCGCTCGATTCAACGATTGCAGAAGCCGATTCGCGGAATCAAGTGCGCTTGATCAACGCTTGAAGAATTGAAGATCTTTGAACCCGGTATCGTGCGCGATCAACGAGTTCGGGATAGCTAGAATTCGGTATCTTCGGATCAACGAATTTGGGCATTTCAGTATCTTCCAATCCATCGACTACTACATTCATCGAACAACATTGTTTTTGAGTAATCCGCTGCGTCAGTTTTTGGTATCAGAGCTTGTTCTAGCCAATCATAGCTAGATCGAGACTTGGAGCCTAATCATTTTGGAGTTTTGAAGAGATCAAGTGATAGCCGAGCTTGAAGTGAGAAGCCGAGCTAAGTAGAAGAGTGGGAGATCAAATTTACCTCATTTGGAGAAGTTGTGTTCATCGTGTTCATCGCGAAGTAGCAACAAAGTGGGAGTTTTCGATCCATTTCATTTTGGATCAAATTTCGAATTGTGTTTGAATTTGAAGTGTTTGTGAAGTTTCAAGTATGCCGCCGAGAAGAGCTAATCGTCACCAAAACGTAGAAGCTTTGTATCGAAGAGAAGAAGCTGATGAGATGGAGCAAAGAATCAATGAAAACTTTAGTGAAAAGCTTAACGAAGGAATTGGACGATTAGAGAAGATGATGTTAGAAATGAATCAAAATCGGAGAAGGGTTTCACCTGAATCTAACCATGGAGGAAGTAGAGTCTCACCACAATCCAATCGAGAAAGAAGTGTTGACAATGAACAAAGGCGTGGGAGGAACGTGGATGATCGTGAACGGAGGAATGTAGATAGAAGGGATGATGGTGGTAGACGTGAAGGTAGTAGAGATGTGGGTGGACGAGATAGACAACGATATACTTCTGATTTTGAAGAGGAGTATGATGGTGGTAGTGTTCGAGGACAAGGACGAGGACAAGGAAGAAATTACTCTGAGTATGATCACAAGTGGGAGTCGGGGATGAAGACTGAAATTCCTGAATTCAAAGGTGGTATGCAAGCGGAGGAGTTTCTAGATTGGGTAGCTAATGTTGAAGAGATTTTTGACTTCAAGGAAGTTCCAGAACATCGTAGAGTGAAGTTGGTTGCTACGAGGTTGAGGGGTAGAGCTTTGGCGTGGTGGCAGCAGACCAAACTTACACGTGATCGGATGGGAAAGTTAAAAGTTGAATCTTGGGAGAAGATGAGGAAAATGATGAAGGCCACATTCTTACCTTATAACTATCAGTCGCTTATGTATCAGAGATTGCAAAACTTGAGACAAGGGACGAAATCGGTGAATGATTATGCGGATGAATTCTATCAGCTTATTGCAAGGAATGATATTATGGAAACGGAAGAGCAGCTGACATCTAGATTCATTGGGGGGTTGCGAATGCAGATTCAGGATATGGTTAATATGTTCGATCCAAGATCTGTAGCGGAAGCACATCAGAAAGCGTTGGCTTGGGAAAAGCAAGGAAGATGAGGAGGTGGTGTGTTTACTAATTCCAACAATCAAGTGAAGGGCGTTAGTGGGAGTTCTAAGGTTTCCAAACCTATCAGTAGACCAGTGGTGAAGGAGGCTGAGAAGGCGAAGGTTAACAATGGTTTCAAATGTTACAATTGTCAGGAATTGGGTCATAAAAGCAATGAGTGTCCAAAGCCGAAGAAACGAACTATGATTGCTGAACTTGAAGATGAGGATGGTGATGGAGAATATTCTAGTCCAGTTGAGGATGAACAGGATATTGCGTCAGGAGATGAAGGTTGTAATCTAATGCTGAGGAGGTCGTGTTTGACACCGAAGCAGGAAGAAGCTAGTTGGTTGAGGAGTAATATTTTTTAGTCGACATGTACTATACTAGGGAAGGTGTGTAAATTTGTGATTGACGCGGGAAGCTGTGACAATATCATTTCAACCGAGGCTGTAACAAAGTTGAAGTTGAAGACAGAGAAGCATCCGAATCCATACAAGTTAGCATGGTTGAGAAAAGGAGGAGAGGTGAAAGTGGATAGACGAGTTCGTGTTCCATTCTCTATTGGGAAGAAATACAAAGATGAGATCTGGTGTGATGTAGTAGAGATGGATGTTTGCCACTTGCTTTTGGGAAGACCATGGCAGTATGATCGAGCAGTACAACATGACGGTCGGACCAACAGCTACAGTTTTATGTTTGAAGGCACGAAGATTATCTTAGTTCCAAAGAAGAGACAACAGGGAGAGAGTAAGTCAGAAGAGATTGAAGAGCTGAAAACTTTATTATCTCTGAAGGAGTTTGTTAAGGAGGTTGAGGAAGAACCGGAAGTATTCTTGTTAATTGAGCGAGAGAGCAGTGAAGAGGTTGAAATTCCGGAAGAAGTGAAGCCAGTTTTGAAAGAATTTGACGATGTATTTCCAGAGGAGTTACCAACGGAATTGCCACCATTAAGGGATATACAACATCAGATAGATCTTGTTCCAGGTGCTGTGTTGCCACACAGACCACATTATCGAATGAGTCTGAAGGAACATGAAGAGTTGCGGAGGCAGGTAGAGGAATTGCTGGAACAGGGGCATGTGCAGGAGAGTTTAAGTCCTTGTGCTGTACCAGCTTTATTGGTACCCAAAAAGGATGGAACGTGGAGGATGTGCACAGACAGTCGAGCATTGAATAAGATCACAGTCAGATACAGATTTCCGATGCCGTGGCTTGATGATCTATTGGATCAAATCAGTGGGTCCGTAATCTTTTCTAAGATTGACTTGAAGAGCGGTTATCATTAGATTCGCATTAGACCAGGGGATGAATGGAAGACAGCATTCAAGACGAGGGAAGGATTGTATGAATGGCTGGTAATGCCGTTTGGTCTATCGAATGCACCAAGTACATTTATGAGGGTGATGAATTAAATTTTCCGACCGTACATTGGGAAATTCATGGTGGTTTACTTTGATGATATTCTGATCTACAGTGCTAGTACGGAGGAGCATGTTCAACATTTGAAGAAAGTGTTAATTATTCTTCGTGAAGAACAATTCTATGCTGCTACAAAGAAATGTGTTTTCATGGCAAGGAGTGTTTTATTTCTGGGGTATGTTGTGTCGAAAGAAGGGATACAGGTTGACCAAAGCAAAATCGAAGCTATCAGAGATTGGCCGCAACCCAAGACGATAACGGGGGTTCGTAGTTTTCATGGGTTGACTTCATTTTATCGGAGGTTTATTCCACACTTTAGTAGTGTGATGGCGCCGGTTACAGATTGTATGAAGGGTAAACAGTTTTCATGGTCGGAGGAAGCAGGGGATGCTTTTGGGAAGATCAAGGAGTTGCTGACGTCTGCACCAATTCTTGCATTACCAGATTTTCAGTTGTTGTTTGAGCTACACACTGATGCATCCAAGGTTGGGATTGGAGGAGTATTGAGTCAGAGGGGACGTCCAATTGCATACTTTAGCGAGAAGTTATCAGGAGCAAAGATGAGATATAGTACATATGATGTGGAATTTTATGCTGTTATGCAATCTATTAAACACTGGAGACACTATCTATTTCAGAAAGAGTTTGTTCTTTACACTGATCATGAGGCATTGAAGCATTTACAAGGGCAAGACAAGATTTCAGCGAGACATGCATCGTGGATTGCATATCTGCAACAGTTTACTTTTGTTGTTAAACACAAGTCAGGGGTGACGAATCGAGTAGCTGATGCTTTGAGTAGGAGGAGTCATTTATTGACTACACTGAAAGTTGAGGTGACAGGGTTTGATGTATTACCGGAACTATTTGTCGAAGATCCTTACTTTGCGAAGCTTGTGGATAAAGTCAAGGAGGGAAAGACGGATGATTTTATGATGGTGGACGGTTTTCTGTTCAAAGGAAATCGATTGTGCATACCTGATTGTAGTTTGAGAATGAAGATTGTAAAAGAGCTACATGAAGAAGGACATGTTGGGAGAGACCGTACATTACAGTTGATTTCACAGTCTTACTTTTGGCCATCAATGAGGAAAGAAGTGGAAAGATTCGTGGAGCGATGTCATATCTGTCAGGTTTCGAAAGGAACTGCAACTAATGCTGGGTTATATATACCGTTACCGGTACCAACGAAACCATGGGTTGATGTGAGTATGGACTTTGTGTTGGGGTTGCCGAGAACGCAGCGTGGTAATGATTCCATTTATGTGGTAGTTGACCGATTTTCGAAAATGGCACATTTTATTGCTTGTAAGAGGACGGCGAATGCTGTTCATGTTGCTCAATTGTTTTTCAAGGAGATCTATCGACTTCATGGATTGCCAGAATCTATTGTGTCGGATAGAGATACTCGATTTCTGAGTCACTTTTGGTTGAGTTTGTGGAAAATGGTGGGAACGAAGCTGAAGTTTAGTAGTGCTTATCATCCGCAAACGGATGGACAGACCGAGCTTGTGAATAGATCATTGGGAAATTTGCTGAGGTGTCTTGTGCAAGATAATCTGAAGAGTTGGGATGTGAAGTTATGTCAGGCAGAATTTGCTCATAATCATGCGGTAAATCGTAGCACAGGGTTCAGTCCATTTCAGATAGTTTATTCGAGCTTACCAAAAGGACCGTTGGATTTAACGGTAAGACCACACTCAAAGGGGACAGTTAAGAAAGCTGCTGATTTTGTTGAAGGGTTGACAGAATGTCATAAAATCGTTCAGGAATGATTGGAGAAAGCAAATGAGAAATATAAACGATCTGCAGATTTGAAGCGAAGGAGTGTTGAATTTCATGAAGGTGATTTGGTTTATGCAGTGTTGACAAAAGATTGTTTTCTGGTGGGAACGTACAATAAATTGAAAGCACGCAAGATTGGTCCAGTGGAAATTTTAAAGAGAATCAATGAAAATGCTTATAAATTGAAGTTGCCAGATGATGTGTATACGTTTGACGTATTCAATGTAAAACATCACGTACCATATCATGGAGATGAGTTTGTTGTGGATGTAGAAAGTACAAATTCGAGGACGAATTTTTCTCAACCTGGGGAGGATGATGCAGCCCAGAATGGAGAAGTCATAGGTCGTGTACGACCTAACATGTGGATAAGTCGAGACCGACCTAGCAAGGAAGCTAACGAGTTAAGATTTGGTGAGAAATGGTGGAAAGTTGAAGTTGTAGGTCGCAACCGACCTATCGAAGGTTTTAAGTCGTTCCAACGACTTAGTGAAGATCGTAGCCGACCTAACAAGGTAGAAATAATGAACGAGTCACGACCTATCAAGCTCCGATCTAATGAAATACGACCTAGGGATGAAGAACGAGCTAACTGTGTCAAGTTACGACCTAAGGAAGCATGTGAGCAGGAGCTACGACTTAACTGAAATCAGGGGAAGGAGTTAACTCGAGTTTACGACCTAAAGGGAAAATTCTGGGTCGTCTGCGACCTAACGGGTTAGGAAGAAAGGGGCTACGACTTATCAAAGGCTTAAGTCGCTTGGAGCTTATAAGTCGTCCACGACTTACACAGAAGGAGTGGTTCGAATTGAAAATGAAGTGATAAGTCGGCTACGACTTAAGGAAGGTGTTAAGTCGGAAACGAGTTATGACTTGGTTAAGTCGCACAGTTTAAAAGCGAACTCTCTTAAGTCGCAGAAGCTTGTAGCCGAAGATCTTGATGCCGCGTCAATCTGAGCCGTTGATGTCTTAAGTCGTGTACTTGGTTGTAATTTGTTAAGTCGTATGTCGTCATTCTTTTTAAGTGTGTACTTTAGGTCGTGTACGACCTATGTAAGACGTTGTAATGTGTTGTATATTTTCTTAAGTCGTGAGTCGTTTGTCTTTGAGTCGTTTGTATTTTGTAAGGTCGTAGCCTGTTTGTTTTAGGTCGTTGTGTTGTACTTGTAATGTGGATAAGTCGCTGTGTTGTACATAGGTCGTCGTCGACCTTAGATAGGTCGTAAGTCGTCATCTATAGGTCGTTTCCGACCTAAATACTTGACTGATTGTACGTGTGGGCTGTAATACTATAAATAGCGGGTGTGTTGTAACATTTAGGTTGTTGATTTTTGAATAAAATTCTCTTTTGTTAGCTTTGTGCTTTCATTCAAATTGGTAGTTGAGTGTAATCTCCTATCTCCTCTTTCGGATAATCGAGTGCGCTCGATTCAACGATTGCAGAAGCCGATTCGCGGAATCAAGTGCGCTTGATCAACGCTTGAAGAATTAAAGATCTTTGAACCCGGTATCGTGCGCTATCAACGAGTTCGGGATAGCTAGAATTCGGTATCTTCGGATCAACGAATTTGGGCATTTCAGTATCTTCCAATCCATCGACTACTACATTCATCGAACAACATTGTTTTTGAGTAATCCGCTGCGTCAAAGGCCAACGGTCACAATATTGTTTTAAGTGGGTAAATGAAATAATTTTACCCAAGATATATTTTATATATTAAAGGTAATGATTTTAAAAAATATATGGTATTTTGAGGTGTTGTTTGATAAGATATGATAGTATTTTATCATCTAGGATTTGAGTGGTCATGGCCGTTAGCTTTGAGTATCCTCTATTGCCGATCCCTTTGGCTTGAGTATTTCCTTAGTGATCTAAGTCCTTTAAGGTAGGGACTTTGGAAATTTGGATTTTTTGCAAATTTTATTTACTAAAGGAATTTGGAATATTTTTAAATAAATATTTTAGGAAGAATTTTCATAGATAAAAGCTAAATTTTGTAAAAATTGATTTATAAAAGAGAAATTTGAGAATTAAAAACTCCGGTGATTTCGGAAACTTGTTTAAAACAAATTTTTGAGGAAAATGATTTTGGTATTGCCTTAGTGAAGTTTTTGAATAGTAGCAATTTAAAAATGAAAAGTTATTCGAAGTGTGAACCTATATATGTAATCTTTAGCATATATAAATTCCTGAAACCTTAGGATCTCATCCTTGGTTTTGCTAATTGATTGTAGAGAACCCGTAGTATCATCCGAGGAGGAGCACTTTCGAAGGATAGGAGAGATGGTGATCATGACTTAGCTAGAAGGATTTTGAAGGATCTTAACGAGCCATCATTTATGAGGAAGAGTTAGAGGAAGAAATAGAGCCTGTCGGGCAGCCATCGCATCAAGAAGAGGAGCCTAAGGAAGAAGCAAAAGAGGAGCCTGAGGAAGAATTCGAGGATGAGGAAGAATTTGAAGAAGAGGAAGAATTCGAAGATGAAGAAGAATTCGAGGATGAGGATGAAGAGGAACTTGAAGCAGAGGAAGAACCCGAATCGGAAAATGACGACGCTGCCATCTGGGAAATGGGTGAAGTTGAAAATGAGCCAGTTGCAGATGGAGATTACCATCAGAGGGAACCAAGCCCAGTGTTTGCACGGGTTCCGGATAACGATGTTGAGTCCATGGAATTAAAAGGACCCGAAGTGGAGGACTCGGATGGAGAGAGTCCACAGTGAGTATTTGTTTGGGTTTAGTGGTCTCTTAGTAGTGTATACCCTATTAGTATGTATTAGTAACCTGTAGACGTCATGTTTGTTGGATTGTAGTTCAGTTAGGTATCTCAGTAGATGTTTGGTATGACTATATATATGTGTATGTGTATATGATGGCGGTACTTGTGGCAGTTTTGTAGTTGATCCTAGATGTAACTGATATTTGGGAATATATATATTGACTTGTGTGATATGGGTGATTATTAATCCGTTAATAAATTAAAATCCGGTTAGTTTGTTTACTAGCCTGGTTATGGAAATTTCGGGGATGAAATTCTTTTAAGGGGGAAGGAATGTAAGGAACCAGGATTTTGACATCTCGAGTTTTGAATATTAATTTTTAGTATTCAATAATACGATATTTTAATCAATAAAATCCCCGTTAAATAACCATTGATAATAATATACAGTTTTTCAAAACCAAGATAGTATTTGAATTTCCATATTTTTATTTATAAAATAGGTAATTGATTTAAAATGGAATTTCTTATATATATATATATTCAGTACAATAGAATTTATATATATATAAATTGAAAACACATTCAATTCAGATAAATACAGATGAAATAAGAAGAATACACTATAAATAGAAATGATATGACTTATGGAAAATACAATCTATTATAAATAGAGAGAATTTAAAATTGGATTTTCTTATATATATGAATATATACATATTAGTTAAGAAGAGTGTAATATTTATAAACTAAATAAGCTAGTGGGTTAAAAACAATATATGTAATATACATATTTGTGGACTAATAAATATAGGTATTAAGAATTGTATACACTTATATATATATGTATGTATGTATCGAAAATAAAAGAAGGATGTATACATATATAAGTTCAAAAAGGAAAATTATAGTAATTATAAACAAATAAATATTGTATGCTAAAAACTAAATAAAAATTGTATGTTGACAACAATATATGAAAGGGTAGGCAAAATATATATATATTTATGAACTAAATAAATATAGTTATAGAAAGGAATATATATATATTAAATAATAATAAAAGAAGTAAATATATATATATAAGAAGAGATTTATATATATACGGAAAATAGATGATGATAGAAATGAGAAAATCTATAAATTCATTTCAATAAGAAAATCATTTAACAAAGCAATGCTTTGTTAAAAATGCTATTTTATACCTTTAAAATAAAATAAAAAAATTTCCATTTTACCTTGAGTTATATAAAGGTACGTATATTAAAATGTGATGACTTAAAATTGTCTTAAACCATTTTATAGTTCTTGTTTCCAAGATATATATATATACACACACACACACACACACATGAAAGCATGTTAAAAATCAAGTAAAGAAGTAAATAAACAAAAAGGTAAATCATGTGAAAGTTAATTCAAAATTTACCAATCAACTATTTAAGCATATAATAGAGAAAGAAATAAAAATAAAATAAGGATTGCTTGGAAAGGTATAGATGTACAACAAATATAAACATATATATATTTACATAAGTATTGTCTGATCAAAAACAGCAAAGACCAAAGCATTGGTTTTAGTTTCTTTTCAAACCAAAGCAACATATCACTCCAAAATCTTTTCAATTTGTCAAAACCTTGTACAGGCCTGCAAACTTTTCTTGAGCCCAAACCATGTTTAAGTGCACATCATTTCATTCGGTGGACAAATATATATATACATATACATATACATATATATATATACATATACATATACATACATATATATATACATATACATATATATATATATACACATATACATATATATCTATATATATATATATATGAGCTTGTGTGTGTTTATGCTCAGTTTTGCAGAAGCCTGTAAACAAAATATTAAAGCATTGTAAAACAAAAGTTCTGTAAAAACGAAACATCCTATATATATATATATGAGCTTGTGTGTGTTTATGCTTAGTTTTGCAGAAGCCTGTAAACAAAATATTAAAGCACTGTAAAACAAAAGTTCTGTAAAAACGAAACATCCTCTGTTCAAATCAAAATCCAAGGCAAGCAAGGTGATTCAAGATTTCAGATCAAAACTCAAGATCAAAACAGAGGATTCAAAAGATTTCAAGCAATGTTTAAGGTGAGAAACTTTAAATTTAAAACCTGGAAGTATTTAACCTTTGCTCTGTTCTATTTAACAGTGAAAAATATATACATGTCCAACCTTTTAAAAATCTTTATCTCAAATTTTAGTTCGAGTTTGCAGATGATGTTAACTAGAGAAATGATTGTTGTCAAGTGTAATTTTTATTAAAAATAGTTCGGAGCCATTTCGTTTTGTATATTGTGAGAATTGGTAAAAATACATTAAGTAAACCTAATTTAGTCGATTTTCGACATGCCCGGATTTTTGTTTCCTGCATATACATGTGATCGCTATATGAAGATTGGATTTTTAGTGGAAATATCATGATTTTTAGTGCCCAAAATCGTGTGGAATCTTAAGTTGATCGTTTCCCATTCAAAAATTTAATTACGGCTATGGCATCGCCGAGGAAGGGTATGACTTGGCCGAGGAGTAGCAGGGAAGAATGGGTGAGGTGTTCACTGTGGCAGAATGTTGATTTTGGGTTTGATTTGGTGTAGCGAGGTGATTTTAGGGTTAGTACATTGTTTTTTCTTGGATTTGGATTTTTGGTCGCTGGCGAAAGGAGGAGGCGTCGGACTTGACCGCGATCGGCCTGGAGGTTATTGTGGTTGTTGGGGTCACGGTGGTGGCGACGGCTTGAGTTCTGGTGATGGGAGCAGGCGAGGCAAGGTGAGTTTTGAGGTGATGGTCAAAACTGGAAGCCTCGGTTTTTAGGGTGGAAGGGTCGGACTCCGTTTCAGTGGGTCGGATTAGGGGAAGGCAGGTCCATCGTGATGAGGGGGAAAAGGTGAGTTGGTTGGTGGGTTTCGTGGGTTGGGCGGCGACGAGTTTGGTGGTGTATGTGCACACGTACACGCGTGCACGCTGATGGGTTTATGGATTTGGGAAGGAGATCGAATTGAGTGATGAGGTTCCTAGAGTTTGAACGTGGGTGAGTCGCGTGCGTAGGGGGGGACGGTTCATCGAAGGAGGTTGATAATCGACCGAAAACGAGACGTTTGGGTGGGTTGTTGGTCACAGCAGAAACTAGAAATAAAAAGAAAGAGAGAAGGGGAGGAGAAGAGAAGGGGATAGTAGAAGCAGTTTTCTTTTTTTTCTTTGGGTAATTTTAGTTTGGGCTTCGGCCCAGACAAAAATTTGCAAAATTGATTTAAAAATTAAATGTTTAATTAGATATATATTTATATACTTTGTGAATTTTAAAATGAGATAGTAAATGCATACAAAACCCGTTCGACGCAAAACTGATTGCGATGGGTTCGTATCGACGAACACTACGTCGTCGTATGACTCGTTGTAGAATTTGAACCAGTGAAATTTTACGGTATTTTGGTACGGACAAATTTTTAATACCGTTTTAAAACCAAATATCGATGTTAGATTTATACGACCATATATTGAAGATATTTTCCTGATAAAAATAACGGCAAGTTAATTTAATTTAATTACGATGTTTTGACATCTGTATAGCGGAACAAAACACCATTCCGCTAATTGTTTTAATTGGACCCCTGTTGGCAGAATAAATCACTGTTCTGCTATATATCTGTTGGTTGGCATTTATTAGCAGAAATAATACCCTATTCTGCTATTATATTGTACAGACATCTATTATTATTCTGATAATTATACTGGGCAAAAATGATGTTTAATGAATGGTTATAAATAGACTGTGTGGATATCTGTATCTGTTATTCTGAACTGTCTGAAACTGAATGGTAACTTGACTAAGTACCATTGGGATTATTAAGCCTTCTTTTCCAATTTGGGGTTGACTTTGAACTAGGATTTGTTTAAAAATGATTATTATTTATTAATGATATTTTTAAAGTTAATTGGTAAATATTTGAGAATGAGTTAAAAGAATTATTTTATTACTCTTAAAAAGTTATTACAAAGGTATTAATCATTGTTTCAAAGCTATTTAATTATTTGGATTGTTTAAAGTATATTAATTATTAATTAAAGTTATTTTATAGGGATTGTTTAAAGTTAATTATTACTTAAGGGATAATTAGTATTACAGTATATTTATCTTAAGGAAAAATTTATTAAATATTAATAATGTTTTATAAAAGAATATTTTACTAAGTTAGAACTTGGAAAATTTATATTGAAAATTTATAAGTATTATTTTGGAAAATTATTAATATTTAATATTTCAGGAAGTAATGGTATATACCGCATGGCGTAATCAGAGGCAGTGAGTGCCTGCAGTTAGGTTTTGGATTTCTCTGGGATAGAGACATAACCATTGAGCTATGAATCCATGGTTGATACCACAGTGGTGCTCTCCAAGATTTATTTTAAAGGGTTTCAAATATTTTAAAAATGAATGGTTTCGTGAATATACTTATCCGGTGAGATAAGCATATGCTGTTTGAACTAAGTAGTTTGAATTTAGCAAAAATTAAAATTTATAAGGCTTAATGTTTTCAATTGGAAATGAAACCTTTGTTTGGATGATTGTATATTGAATAGTTAAATAATCGACTATCAAATCTGGATCCAAAATATAACTTTGGGAATATCTTGAAGAAACACGGGAATTATGTAGTATAGTTACCGTTCAAGGTGCTATACTGTACGTATAAACTCGTTTCGTTCTTCTAGGACGATGATAAGGGATCCATCCACTAACGGTTTGGAGGTGATCTCCGATCTTATTTTCGTCGGTGTATTTCCTAAAGTATCGGGGTTGAGTTTACCGGAAATATCGAACGTTGTTTCGAAGAAACCGGGATCAGATAAGTTATCCGAAAACCACTTTGATCCAACGAATACGCTTTCGAATAAAGACAAGAGCATGGAGTCGACGATGGAGCATTGAAGTGCAAGGGCTAATCGCTACTAATCCTGAGGATGATTCCAAACGGATGTAGTAGGAATAGTGCATTCGGTTCCGTTCGGACCTAGAACAGACTTGTATGGATGAATGCTATCAGTACATTGTCACTAGAAGACAATGAGCATTCTAGGTGAAAATTTTCTTTAAAAAGGTAATCGTAGCCTCTAGCCTCATCAACCGGGAATGACTAAAAATCAGGGAAGATGCAGCAAGGCTAAGTGGGTCGCACCCAATTAGGGTATGTTTATCACCCTTCTAGATAACCTCGGATATTATTGCTACGGTATATGGAAGGAGCTCGAGAGAGGGTGGGAACACCCGGGGTGATAACATATCGGTCTATCCAGGTTAGGGATAGTCTGGTCTTGAGTTGCAGGGGATCCCGTCGTGGTCCTCGGTACGCTGTTTCTACGTGTACTATGACAGGTGGTACCCCAGTGCCTAGTCATTCGTATGGAATCCACTCTCCAATACGTACCTTTACAGTTTTGGTTGTAGAGCCTAGTATGATGGAATTTAATTAATGTTACAATTTCAGCTATTTGAATAAGTATTTGTACTTAGACATTATTATAATATCATCGGATTTTCTATGAAAGTGTTTTGGTTACCATAAGGGAAAAACTCGACGTGTTAATGTGTGGTGTGGTCTTACGGGTTACCATTGATTTTAAAGGATTTTAAAAGTTTTAACGAATAAAATTCCTTGTGATTTAAATTCTTACGCTGGTTTTACCAGACTGACCCGGGCGTGGTTTTTTCCTATATGCTCGGGTCAGACCAAGCATATTTCCAGGTTTAGCTGGAAGGAGTGGAGCTTCAGGAGAGGAGCTGGAGGCCCAGAGTCGTATTCACGTAGATGATTATATTCTGTTGCATTTAGTTATGTATATCAGCAATTGTAAGGATAGGTTGTTATAACTTTCCATGCTCAATAGGTTGTATACTTTGATTGATGTATGTATATGTTTAAGTTACAGTATTTGTTTTATGTAAAGACTTGTTCTATATTATTGATTATTCGTTTCTGCTGTGAGATTCTGTGTTGTTCTATTTTCTTTCTGTCTTCTTTCTACCTTCTTTTCTTACTATCCGCTTTTCTGTTCAATTTGGACTAGACCAGTGTGGTAAAACGTCAGTTCGAAATGTATGGAAAAAGTGGGACGTGACAGGCATAACTATAGCCGATCGTTCTTAAACATTGAGTTAGGGCCATCGATCGTTATGGTGGGCCCCTATGGACCTAGAGAGCCTTCTGCCTAAATCTTAATGAAATATCGCATCATCTCTCCCTATGAATACAGGCCTTTTGGTTCATTTTCAAAATCTTTACGCCGTTGGTTACTCTAGACTCCATTGTAATCAAGTGCTTGCTATTTTATAATGCTGTAATCGGATTCATAAGTCATTAATAAAGGATAATCTTCAAAGTGGAAGTAGGCATACAATACCGAACCACTATAAATTTATGTGTCTTTGATTATAGTTGATTCTCTATTACTTGTTAATTCATTTTCTCAGTTTAATTATCTTCTTTTCACTTACTTCTCTTCAAAATCTATTCTTGAGTGTTTGTGAACAATTTAGTTGCAAACAATAATTAAATATGAATTTTTAGGTAGTGGCCTTAAATATGAGTATACTACTTTCTAATAATATATATTAGATGCTAAAAAATTTGTTTGTATTGAGGAAAAGATTTTAGGGCTGTTTAATATGGATGGTCGGCATAACGACACAATCTAGTTTTTGCTTGTTTAAGGTATGTAGTTGCTTCGGGAAAAAAAGGCTAAAAGAGGATGTTATTCTTATGGTTGATATATAAATTATATGCCGTGTGATATATATGATATTTTCGATCTTGTTTTGATCAACGTATATATGTTATCATGATATATTGTATTAGAGGGCTCCTTATACAAAGGAGACTCTCGAAATTTTTCAAAAATTTTGATACTTGGTAAAATTTTCAATAAGTATATTTTTGAAAATTGAAGAAAAGATTTAAGAGAACTTATGAAAGATACATATGTACATACATATAGACCTCTATGTTTACGATGTTTTGAGATATGTTTGAATGAAACGGTGCATGGGTTATATACTTTTCTTGTGTATATTGCATCGATGAGGTGAATTCGAACGAGTTATGTGGATTGTATATGGGGTTCATATAATTTAGTTGGTGAGTCTTGATGTACATGTTTATGGGTGAATGAGTTACTTATGTTTACATGGATTGTTCATTTTTCTAAGTACATAGGTAATTATGTTGTATTCATTAGGATAAATGAATGAATTTTGATTGACTACCTTAGCGTGTGCATGGGTATACGAGCGTGTTGAAGTGTATAAGGAAATAGTGGTGTTATGTGCTTGTTTTTAATGGTACTGATTATTTGTTATAGTACTCCCTTATTAAGTTACAAGGACGTAATTTCTTTAAGGAGGGTTGTCTGTAACTGTAACAACCTGTATTTTTTGGGCTGCTCCGAATATTTAAATTTTGGATATATAAATATTTAGTTGATTTATTTTATCGATAAGCTGAATATTCGATTTTTGTAGACGGACTTTTTAGGACTTGAGATTATTTCCATTTGGTTTGGATGGTCCGAGCATGCCAGAATGAGTATTGGCATCGGTATATTGCAACAGTTTAGGTTCGAGTTAGAAGGTCAGGTTTGGTTCGTAAAGTCGGACAACTCAAAAAGATAACTTCTGTATATGATGAAATTATATCTCAATACTATTTCCATTGTATTCGGAATAGGAGTAATTGGTTAGGAACGCTAGTGAGCACGCTTCGATTGGAGTTCGGGATTTTGGCAGGTGAATAGTGTTGAAGAAATTTTCTATATAAGGACCCCACTTTTCTTTTATTTCACCAGCTCAAAACCCATGGCTGAAATCAAACCCTTAATCTAACGGTCGAAGTTGATAGGTGGTTCTAGGGGCCGTTTTAGGTGATGGTCCCATATAGGAAAATGTTCGTGAGGATGTGTGGAGTATGTTGACTGGTTGGATCTTTGCGAGGAGGTGTGTGGCGGTCGGAATTTGCTTGTGAACGGAATAGCTAGGGTTGGCGATTTCTCCATTGACGTTGATCTATAGGCGGCATCCATGAAAAGGAAAAGTCAGAGTTGGCGTGGACTTCATGCTAGTGGAGTTTTGGGTGCTATCGACGATACTGACGGCGCCAAACACAAGATGAATGGTGCTCGACTTTCTGGGTTCATTCGTGGGGGCGGTAGCATTTCAAGATGTGGGACCTATGGCGATAGGCATGGGGGATGCTGGGCCAGCTTAGGTGAGCTCGCTGCGATGGATGATGGCCCACGATGGAGGAAGGAGGCATAAAATCTGACGGCGTCAAGTTGAATAAATTCGCGGCCTCGTTTGTTGACTAGGGTAATTAGTATATTAATTATGTAATTAAGTGATTTATTATATTATTTAATTTCAAAACATAAAAAATGAATATCTCCCTCATACAAGGTCCATGTAAAATGTGGCCAGTCACGTTCGATTCGTAATGACGTTAACTACATCTTAGAATTGGATTGGTTGAGACTGAAGCTTGTAGAATTTCAAGCTAAAATTGAACGCTCTTCGATTTTAGATGAAACGAGAAGCGAAAGCGATAAATGGAATTTTAGTGAGTTCAACTCACCTCTTTGGATAAATCAGTATATTATATAATAGATAAATTTTTACTGTTTATGTTTGGTTAAAATTATCGACTGATTGGCTAAAATATCCGCTTTGAACATCAATTAGTATTTAAAATTGAAATACTAGAAAATTTGTAGAGATATTCGGATTTCTCAAAATAATGATTTTTAATTTCCAGTTATATTCATGTTGTTTTATTTTAGTTATATTCCTGCCAAATAAATTTTTAAATGCTGAAATTTGACTGTGTAGCCATATTGGACGTGACACTAAAACTTGTGAAAAGTTAAACCTTTTTAGTGAAAAAGGAAGTAATAGCATTTGTTAAGTGCTATAGTATCTATTGGCCTCGATGCGGTATTTTGAAAATACTGTTAAGTGATATTTGATTTGGAAATGGTTTTAGATTTGGAAAATGATTTAAAATGGATGTTGGGGTTTTCTATGATATTTTATTTGAAATGGACTTTGAACTCCTCTATTTTACTCCAACTATTTTGCTAGTGTTTCATTATTATTTAAAAATGTTTAAAAGTTGTTTAACTATTGTTTAAAAATGTTTTAGAAGTTGTTTATTTATATTTAATACTATTTAAAGGTGATTTTACTTATATTTAATATTGTGAAAAGTTATTTATTTAAATAATTAATATTTGATGAGAATTAATAATAATTATTTATTAATAATGTTTTGGAATTAATAATTAGTATTATAATAATGTGTTGGAACTAAATTATTATTTATTATAATAATGTTTAAAGATTAATTATTACTATTTTATGAATAATGTTTGAAATTATTAATTATTATATTTATAATGTTTTGATGTTATTAATTATTATATTAATATAGTGTTTTGGAGTAAAATATCTATTTTATTAATGATGTTCTAAAGATAAATTGATTTTGTTACTGGTGTTGTTTAAAAAATGATTTATAATTTATTTATGAAGTTTATAGTTGATTAATTTATCTGATTGATTTTATTTATGAATAATGAATTGATTTATGAAAGGAATCTCATTTAATAAAAGAGTTTACAAATGAAAATGGAGTTTTGGATTTATAAAGCATTTTAAAAAGGCTTTACAAAGGAATTTTATAAAGGATTTTTATAATGGAGTTTTATAGAGGGAAAGAGTTTTATAAATTATTTTAGAGATTTATAAAAGAGTTTTATAAATGATTTTGGATATTTATAAAAGAAGTTTTATAAATGATTTTTGATATTTATAAAAGAGTGCTATAAATAAACTTGGATATTTATAAGAGTTTTATAAATGGATTTTGGAATTTTAGTAAAGGAGATGTTCATAAATGAAAGAGATTTATTAAAAAGAATTTATTGAAGAAATTTATGAAAGGAATTGAGATTGGATTTCCCTAAATTGACCTTCTTAATTTTGGGGGTGTGGGCATTCGTTCCATGCTTAACACCGAAGGAATAGTGTTTGGATTTATCCTTATCTCTGTTTCTTTTAAAACAATATTTATTTAAATCTGTTTGATATGATTTTAAATAAGAAAGCTTTCATAATGCTTTGCGAATATATCTATACCGTTGAGATAAGTATATGAATACATTTTCTAAGTAAGGAAAGTATATGAGATAAGTATAACACATCATGAGATATGTATGGCTAATGGATTCTGCACGAGCGGATGATGCAACCAAGTGTAGATGTTTTCCCATAACTCTCTTTGGAATAGCGACAATGTGGTTCGCAAGGCTAACTCCGCGATCAATATCTTGATTTGATGATTTGGCAACAAAGTTTGTGGAGCAGTTCTGAATGCACGCAACTCGTCCTAAGGATGTAATGTCCCTATCCAACATGATCCAGGCTCCAGGAGAATTGTTGAAAGAATATTTGGAGAAATTTCATATGGCTATTACGAAGATCAGTAATCCAAATTGCCATGCGATATTGATGGCCGTAACAAGAGGGATAAATCAAGAATCTAACTTCAGCGATTGGTTAACTAGCAAGCCGCTCGCAACATTGGAACGCTTCGACGCAAAGGCAGCTCAGTACTTGAGAAAGGAGGAAGCCAGATCCTCCTGGAAGAAGAATGTTGCAGGAGCAAGTGGAGAGGGAGTGTACAGTAATATTGCAGTAAACCAGTCTGATGAAAGCTCTGGAAAAGTTCAAGTGAACGTCAAAACAAACCAAATCAGGAAAAGAAAGGCGGAGACAGGAGCTGAGAATGGAAGAGGGATTCTGGAAGAGGAAAGCCTAGGATTCCGATGTACAACACTTACATGCCATTGAATACAATCATAGAAAATGTCTATTTGTCTACCTGCAATACTATACAGTATATGAAGCCGCCTCCGAAAGAATCAACAGAGAAGCAGAAACAAACTGAGAAATATTGCTGGTTTCACGAATGTTATGGGCATAACACCAATGAATGCAGGCACCTCCAGGATGTTATTAAAATCTAATTCGAGAAAGGAACAGTTCGTAAAAAACCCGCAGGATGGTACGCAAGGGACATCTGATCCTAACCGAGAACAAATACCGCAGGCTGAGGAACCTGTGCGGAACGGAGGAAGATTAGTAATCAATACAATAGTCGGAGGACCACATCTGACTGATAAATAATGGCATGAGCTGGAGCGCTATGCTAGTGTGGTTAAGCATATGGACTTTGAATGTTGTTCAAACACAGAGGATGGAGCTCCAGCGAAATAGCAACGTACAATGATATATTATATGTATTTAGAATAGGGATGCTGACAAGGTGGAGGCTCCAACAATCGACCCAATGGTCATTTCGGCCATGATCGGCCCCGCTTTCGTGAAAAGGATATTGGTTAACTGTGGAGGTCCTGTAAATATAATTTTCAATAAATCTTATGATCAAATAAAGATATAAGCAAAGGATTTAAGCCATCTAAAGCCCGCATACACGGTTTTAACGGTTTTGCAACTAAAGTTGTTAGTTATGTGGAATTACCTGTAGAGTTGGGAGAAGGAGACTGAAGAAGAGTGTGAATCCTGCCATTTGTTGTTTTGGATTTTGGATGTTCAGTCTCCTTACAACGTTTTTTCTAGGTCGACCGGCCCTAGCCGAATTCTGGATAGCCCTTGCCGCATGGTGTTTAACTTTGAAGATTTCGATATACAATGGTGTTGGAGTTGTTCATGGTGATTAGGCAACAAAGACGTGCTTATTATGTAGCTGAGTTGAGGGATGCTCAACGTGGAGGGAAAGCTAAGGGTGTGGACAAGACCGTCCACATCCAAGCTACCAACGATTGACAACCAGCGCCTGAGCCTTGGCTCGGGCGCTACAGGCAGTTCTATAGTGACATAGATCCGAGAGATGATGAGGAGGAGCCCAAAGAGACCAAGACTACACCGGTTGAGCTGAAAATTGATATCGCTGTCAGCCATGATGACCCATCACGGGTATTGAAGATCTGATCACAGCTCAGCCCTCCGATGATGAAAGACTTACTATTTCACCAAGCGAATCTTAACGTGTTTGCTTGGACTCACTCTGACATTGCGAGCCATGCATTGAGTATCGACCCCGGGCATGTCCCGGTGAAACAAAAAAAGATGCGGCATGGATCCAGAGTGATCTCTCGCTCTCAAAGAGGAGTTGGATAGACTCAAAGACAATGGGTATATCCACGACGCGCTCTACCCTAAATGGGTATCTAATCATGTACTTGTGAAAAATTCGAATGGGAAATGGAGAACATGCATTGATTATTAGACTTGAAAAAGGCGTGTCCAAAAGATAGTTTCCCTTTCCAAGGATTGACCAGCTTGTAGACTCAACTACAGGACACTAATTGCTATCTTTCATGGATACGTACTCAAGATATAACCAAATCCCAATGCACATTCCTAATCAAGAGCACACAAATTTTATTACCGATGTTGGATTATATTGCTATGTGGTGATGCCGTTTGGACTAAAGAATGCAGGAGCGACTTACCAGTGCTTAGTCAATCGAATGTTTAAGGATCAGATTAGAAAAACGATGGAAGTATATATGGATGATATGCTCGTGAATACGCAACAATCAAGCGACCACATTGGAGATTTGGCAGAAATGTTCGGCATCCTCCAACATTACAAGATGAAAATTAATCCTCTAAAGTTCTCTTTTGGCGTAGCGTCCGAGAAGTTTTTGGGTTTTATTGTTAATGCTAGCAGAATAGAAGCTAATCCCAAGAATATTCAGGCTATCTACGATATCCAAGAGTAGAAATCTATTAAACAAGTACAAAGTCTGAATGGGAAAGTTGCCGCCTTAAGTCGATTTATTTCTAGAGCTACTGACAAATGCATTCCTTTCTTTGACTTGATTAGGAAAGGTAAAAGAAACTTCGAATTGACATAAGATTGTAAAGACACATTTCAGGCTTTGGTGAATCATTTAGAGAGACCCCCTCATCTTGTCAAAGCGGGTGGATCATGAAGATTTGTACATTTACTTGGTCATGTCAGAACATGTTATAAGTGTTGTGCTACTTCGTGAGGAGAATCGATTTCAGAGACCGGTTTACTACGTCAGCAAGCGATTGATGGGAGCCGAAAGGAACTATCTGAAAATAGAAAAGCTAGCATACTGCTTGCAGATCGCATCATGGATGCTCTGCCCGTACTTCCACGCATACCCGACCAATGTTTACACCGATCGGCCACTACGATAGGTCCTACAGTGACCTAAGATGTCTGGAAGATTACTCAAGTGGAATATCGAGCTTAGTCAATTCGGTATCACTTATCTCCCTTAGAGGGCTATCCAAGGTCAGGCACTGGCAGATTTTATAGCAGAATTCACTGCATAAGATTATTCCCCAGAAAATAGCGAAATCCCTACCATACGGTGGAAATTGTATACTGATGGAGCATCCAATGATCGTTGTTCTGGAGCTGGAATTGTGTTTGTTACTCTTGAATATCGGTCGTTCTGTTATGCTTTAGAGCTTGATTTTCCAGCGATAAACAACGAAGATGAGTTTGAAGCTCTGATTGCTGGACTTAAACTTGCTAGAGAACTGAGAATAAAGTCTCTCGAAATCTTTTGCGATTCATAGTTGGTAGTATACCAAATTAGGGGAGATTATCAAGCTAAAGGACAACGATTTGCTCCATATCTAGCCCAAGTCGAAGACCTATTGACTAAATTTGAGTATTATAACATTTTACATATTCCATTGGATAGAAAAGAGAGGCTGATTCATTAGCAAAGTTTGCTAGCACTGGTGATGCACAACATATGGGCCTAGTTATAGTCGAGGTACTAAATGCCCCGAGTATAAATCTGATGGAAATTGACCAAGTACTAGAGGCAGAACCTAAGAAGGAATCATGGATGACTCCATTTAAAGATTTTTAGCTATAGGGAGTTCTTCACGAGCGAAGGAACAAAAAGCGACAAATCCTTCGCAAAGCTTCGCGTTATATCTTGCAAGAAGGAATTATGTATAGAAAGGGTTTTTCTGTTCCTCTACTCCGATGTATCACTCATGACGAGGTAAAACGGGTCCTAAAAGAAGTTCACAAAGGGGAATGCGGCGGTCATACTAGGGGGCAAACCTTGGCAAAGAAAATACTCCGTTATGAGTATTATTGGCCGACTGTTAATCGAAATGCTGCGATTACGTAAGGCGGTGCGACAAGTGCCAGATATATGCGAAAGTTCCAAGAGCTCCTCCAACCGAAATTACACAAATGGTCAGCCCATGGCCGTTTTCCATCTGGGGCATAGATATTATCAGTTTACCAACCTCTAAAGATGGTGCAAAGTACGCTATTGTAGTGATTGATTACTTCACTAAATGGGCCAAAGCGGAACCTTCAGCCGTGATCACAACTAAGAAAGTAACCAATTTCATTGTCCAAAACATCATCTGTCGCTTTGGTCTTCCACGAACTATTGTAACAGACAATGGGACTTAATCCGACAGTGCCGAATTCAAAGACTTCTGTCAGAGATATCACATTGAAAATAGGTTTGCAGCGGTCGCTCACCCTCAAGCGAATAGACAGGTTAAAGGTATAAACAAAATCATAAAGTCCATTCTTAAGAAGCATTTGGAAAAGGCTAGAGGAAAGTGGGTGGATGAACTCCCGATAGCACTGTGGGCTCACAGGACCACCCACAACTCTACAACTGGCCATACTCCATTCGCCCTTGCTTATGGTTCTGAAGCCGTCATTCTTGTTGAGCTCGAGTTCCTTCTCATCGAGTGACTTACTACGATCCCAAAATGAATAAAGATCCCCTCTTGGAATCTCTCGATTTTATAGATGAGAAGCGCGAGGAAACCGATCTGAGGGCAGCTGTGCATCAACATCGAGTCACCTGATATTACAACATTAAAGTCCTACCTAGAACCTTTGAAATCGGCGATCTCGTCCTGAAACGGTTTTTTCCTACCCCATCGCACATCAATCCAATCTAGGAAGGACCATATGTCATTGAACAGAGGCTTGGAGAGGGAACTTTCAAGCTAGTGACTTTGATGGCATCACACTCCCAAGGGCATGGAATAGCGAGCATTTACGATGCTATTTCACTTAGTTGATTTCTTTTTCATTCAGTTGTATTTGCTTTCAGAATTTGCTTTAGCATTTGATTTTCCAAATATGTAATAAGACAGATTATGTCATTCTTTTCCATTTAGCAAATAAAGTCTTGTACTTCCTTTGTATTTAGGTTTGCTGTCATTGTGTATTAGTTACATGACGAAATTGATTGATGTTGATATGGCCGAACAGGTTCCCAGAGCTTGGAATTAATCAATTACACTAGCTCCTAATAGGACTAAACAAGATGAGCTTGGTCCACTTGTTCATTTGATAACTCCCGTTCATAATCCAAAGGATAGGATACAATGAGGAATATATATGACTCGACCATTTGATGATCGAATAGATCCTACCAAACGACGAAACTAAAATAAAATAAGAACGATCGTGACATGACCGATTGCTTGCTAAGTTAAACCCCTAACCCTTAGGGGAAAATTAATCAATTATGGAGAATACGATCTGACTGCTCTCCGAAATAACTCTATGTCCCTAGAGTGCGGACTGGAGTATAAACATAAATAGGGTGTGATTCGGCCACCCGCAAAATAACTCTAAGTCCCTAGAGTGCAGACTGGAGTATAAACATAATCGGGTGTGGATCGACCATCTGTGAAATAAATCTAAGTCTCCGGAGTGCAAACTAGAGTCTAAACATAAATTAGGTGTGATTCGATCACCCATCAACTAACTCTTATCCGCAATGTGTAGATATGAGTATAAATAGATAGACGAGTGAGGTTCGACCATTCACTATTCCATGAACTCCAGCCTAAAATCAACATGAAGAGTATAAACTCGCTAAGGATGGAGTTCGACCATCCACCATCTAACTCCACTAACCCGAGACTGAGGCAGGAGTACTATTTCTCAAACCAGTAAAATCGATAAGCATAACACTAAGGCTTGAGCCCAGTGTTTGATGCGACTCGAGGTCACTCAAGGAGGCTTTGGGATGGATAAATCAGATCGATGTCCGATCCGATGAGCAATGGATCACAAATACATTAAATGGAAAATGTGATAGCTCGATTATTTAAACTAATGTATACAAGAATTATACACAAAAATAAAAGAATTCTTATTCACACTAAAACTTGATGTACACAATACAAGTTTATCCAAAATGAGAAATAAAAGTGGGGCTGTACCCAAACAAACACGACCAACGAAAAAAAAGTAGCTATCCAAGCTATTTACATATCACTCTAGCCCGAAGAATATTTCTTGGATTTCCTATCTTTCCTCTGCATCTTTGGAGTGGCTCCTTCCAAACTGCCACTCGATCCTCTCTTCGATCATTTTCTGCCTCGGCTTCTCTTCG
Organism: Allium fistulosum; assembly: GCA_030737815.1. Taxonomy (NCBI): domain Eukaryota; kingdom Viridiplantae; phylum Streptophyta; class Magnoliopsida; order Asparagales; family Amaryllidaceae; genus Allium; species Allium fistulosum. The sequence goes on from CM060904.1 coordinate 1,228,693,630, forward strand.
AAGAAACATCTACAACTATATGGATCGAGGCGGTATCATCTTTAGAAGCAGGAGAGATCGAGGCACTCTCAGCACCAGAAGGGGGGACTACATCCCAGGGAATTGTCGCGCCAGGAGGGATCATCATTGAGCGGGAGAGGAATCAGTTCATTGAAATCCAAGTCAACATGCTTAGTTTTTGCCTTCTTTTTCAACAATTCTTCCCTCTTAACGTGCTCTTTCATGCTAAGCTCGTCAGTGGGTTTGGAGAACCCGTGATCAAAACGTCCTCATCAAAGGGAATTTCATGGTATGGGTCACTTCCTTCCTTAAATAATGCCTCCATGAATTGATTGTCAATAACAAAGGCTTCTTCTTGAGCACCCTGAGCAGCGGCCGAAGTTGTAACTTTAATAGATTCTGTCGCGACCGCTTGTGATTCCAAATGAAGCACTTGTGAGGGAAGAGGAACGACACATGATAGATTCAAAGCTAAGAAAAAATAGGCGAAAAATTAGAAATATCAACTGATAACATCCCAACTTTTTGACAGATGGGAAATGTCGACGAAATACCTTCCTCGGTGTGGCTCCAAAGTTGAGCTAAAATATCCTCAAAAATGCGTTCGGGAATTGGAGAAAGCTAAGGCTTGTCTGGATCATACCCGAGAATTGTTAAAGAGCTTGCCATGGAGCTAGGGATGACCTGGGGTGCCGGGGGTAATTCAGTTGTAATATCGGGTGGTGCCGACCCGGATCCTTCACCCACTTCATGTGAAGAAGCAGCAGCATACTCTTTTTGAAGTGTAAGCTGGATACTGTGCAATGTTTTGGGTTCATCGCCCAATAGCATTTCACTTTCAAGCCTAGACAGGTCGATGTCCTCCGAATTAAGAAGTTTCTTTTCTTTTGCAACAAGAAATTCCTACGTGCGCCAGAGCTGGTAGCGATAATCATCACCAACCCATGTTAAATTTCATTGCTTGAGAACATTGGCATTGTAAAGAACAAGAAGTCGGTCGAGCTCGTTCATAATATCCTCCCTAACCTTATCCTTGTTAGCCTCTGCCTCATGCTGAATAAGTGCGTCAACATTTTTGGCCCGTTCAACGGCCGTGTCTCTTTCAAGTCTAACATTTACCAACTCGTCACAAGCATCCTGAGCGATTTTTTGAGCATCATCTTTCTCCTTATTTGCATACTTGAGCTTAGCCTTGAGTTCTGCTATCTCCTTCAAGGCCGTAGATTCATTACATTGAGCTGTATCCCGCTCGAGTGCTATTTCTTGGTATCGATGATGCAATACCTGAACCATATCAAGGTGACTGATTTCATCTCCTCCATGGATTTGAGAGCAGCATTAGCTTTTCCTTCGGCCTCTGCTAAGGATGTCCTAGAAGCCTCTTGCTTGTTTGCCAAAGTATCAATAATCCTTTTATTTTGAGCTTTCTGGCATTTTAACTTTTCAATTTCTGCCACGCGCTCGAAAGATACTTTCGACATTTTCTCTGCTGCCTTCATCCACTCACGGTACCGCATGTGGATGTCAGTGACATAGTCAATAGTCATTTTCTAAACATGGTCTTGGACACTCTTCAGGTTGGGAGGGAAAAGAACTCTTCAAAACATAAGTTTGGAAACTCTTCAAGAAGTTGTGCCATACGAGCAGCTGGATTGACCGTAGGATCTTCAGTAGTAGTTTCAACTTTAGTACTTTCCTTGCTGAGTCTTTGAGCAGCAACATGTTTGCTATGGCAACGACGATCACTGGACCACTGAGAATGAGAAGGAACCAAAGATTGTGGAGGAACTGAAGCGGGAGGAGGACCACAAGAGGGATCGATAGGTTGGTCTCGGTGATCAGTTGGCTTCTCGAGACCCTTTGGAGGGGGAGATCTCGATCTTGATCGATGTTTGTCTTGGGTAGCTTATCCCTATCACCTCTCTCTTAATGACCTCGGTCCCGACCGAAGCGATAACTGGAATCATAATACTCTCGACTACCACATTGACGGTAAGATCTATAGCGTAAACCAGAGGACTGGCGGTGTATATCCCGGAGGGAATCATACATGTTCCTTTTTTTCACCATCGTTTCTGCAAAGGAAAATATAAACCAATTAACTTTAAGCATTAAAAAGCACAAGTCGAGCACAATGCAATATTGAGGAGTGCAAGCGTATGCAAGTGTCCTTGTGTCACCCCCCGATAAACCAGGTGCAGGAGCTTTGCTCGTTGGAGTAACTTCTCCTCTAGAAGTAGGAATCTCAGTGCCAATTCTGGTGGGAGATTTCGACCCCTCGATGCTCACATTAGTAAAATGAAAAGCGTCAAGGTCATGCGGGATTGGTAGACCAGATAAAGAGTGAAGTGGCAGATTTGAATGCTATGATGGTTGAGAAGAAGATTCATCTTGAACAAGCTTAGGAGCCATCTACGACTTGAATTGATCAGAAAGGCGACTCTTTGGAAGTTTATGAATAAATGTTTTCATTTTTCTCCTATCGGGAACCGAGGGGTGGGTGGTCTACGAGGATCTGACCTCAACTTCAAGACCAGACTCGTCATCATTGTGACTGGGCGCATCGCTTTTATCTCCTTCGGCATCGATACCAGTGAATTCCTGGGTACCCATGGCTGGGGGCACAACAGGATCGATACGGTTATCCCTTTAACTTACTATAGCCCATGGTCTTATCCCTGCAGTTTGAGAAACTTTAGTTAGCCTTATGCTGAGGCCCTCTTCTATCAAGCAAAAAGTAACGAGGCGTTCGTTCATAAGCAAATACTCGATGTTCCTGTCTTCAGGCGGTGCATTTTTCAAAGTCGTGACTGCCTCCTCGTAAAGATTGCCGCTTGGCCGAGTGACGATACTTGTAAAGGAGTAACGTTGTCAGGAATACGACCTGAATATCATTTTTCTGTGCTAATATAAAGATAGTGGGTAACACTTGCGTCTTTCCAGCCATTGTCGAGTGAAACTGGGCGGACATCGAACAAAGAATAACTCGCTTTTAAAGGCGCTTAATTTGTTCCATGCGCCAATTAGAATTTGGCACCTCTTCACTGACTCAAGAAATGTAAATTAAAGACTCCTTGTGAGTTGTTTGAAAGAGAATATGAATCGAATCTCATCTATGGTTGGAGGACGATGTAGGAACTCCATAAATACCATATAAGTACAGTTGAGAAGAGCGTAGCCATTTGGACGAAGCTGCACTGAAGCTATCCTTAAATAATGAAGAATTTCCCGAATGTATGAATTAAATGGTGGGATGCATCCGGCCCAGCACATGAACTTGTTGCATGCCTTATATCCTTCTGGGGGTCTATGAGCCTTGTCATCCCGTGATGGAACCAACACATCGTCAAAAGGAATTCCATTCCTTACGCAGATTCGACATAGAGCATCTTCCTTAATTTTAGAGGCTATCGAGTCAGCAAGGTTCTCCAGAATAACTACATCCTCTAGAGTGTCGAGAGCTGGATCGACAGCTTCCGGTGGATGAATGGGAACTGCATTAGAAAGATCAAATTGGGGGCATGGCTTTTCCGGTTGTTGTGAATAATGACTAGAGGACGGACTATCAGATTCAGTTGTAGAACATGATTCCATGTTAGGGTTATCCATTGAGAAGATGATCCAGTTGGCATAACTACAAGACGCCCATAACGTCTAGAACCCATTGCTACTAAACTCGGTAAAAATCATGATTAGATAAAGTAACCGTACCCCCCATTGCATAGTGAGTGATAGTGTGAAGCGGTGAAGTGCTATACAATACAGTAATAAGTTGTATGAAACTAAAGATGAAAAAGACGATGAGACTTCGAGGTTCGACCGGAGAGACCGTCATTCCTGACCATCTCAATCATTTCTCTTTGTCCTCGAGGAATGATGCATTTTGAGTTTCTCGAACGATCGTCAGCAAGAAAAGGTTAGATTTTTATGTTCAAATCATTGATGAGCTTCAATGGAACAGTCAAAGATGTTGATTCTTGTCAAAGTTTAAATGTCACGCGTTACCAAATATGCAGTTCAAGTCATGTACAAGTCATATGTGTTCATTCGAATATGCAAGGCCGAAGCTCATCATTGGGTTCAAGTTCGTTTATTTAAGTTCCATTTTTAGAGCCTATGTGCTAAACACCGATCGTTCTCCTTAATTCCTCATTACCGATTGTTCCCCTAGACAACATCTACCGATTGTTTACAGTTGGCCATGTTCACCGACCGTTCTCCTTAACATTCAAAGCCGATCGTTGTCTCCATGTCACCAACCGATCGTCTCACTTTGCCCTATCCATCCCAAAAGCCTCCAACTCCAAAACATTGCCGATCATTTGTAGACGATCGTTAAACACTCAAGCTTCAACATCATTCCATAACGATCGGTACATCGTCATAATCATCAACCTCAGATTTATCCAAGCCTAAAGTTTTGCTGATCGTCCAAGAATGATCATAGTGGATCGATCAAACAACTTCCCCAACTCTACTGCTTCGTCTACCTCAATAAACGATCGGTTAAAGCCGCTCCCTCCAATCTCCATGTTCATTAACCTTTCTCAATCGTTTTATTGATCGATTCCATTATAGAAGCTGAAGGCCACGACATTGATGAAACTCAAAGTCTAGTCCTCGAATCATAATGCAAGTTTAAATCGTCCTACCTAAATTTAAGATCTAAGGAAAGGAGGTAGATTCGAGTTCGAATCGAAGTGGGATTTAGAGAAGTACAATGGCTCATGAATAAAGAAAATTAATTTTTAGAGATTGGATCATTGTTTGGATCGGTAAGAAAAAAAGGAAGGGAGACTTGCTTTCTCTATTTCTTCTTTGAGTTGGAACGATACGAAGTGAACTGAAGGATGAAGGAAAAATGGCTAAGTATAGATGCTTATATAGGTAGGACGTATGCCGATCGTTCGCGGTCCCAAAATTATGTCGATCGTTTCATGGTAACGATATTATATCGATCGTCCCACAACTTTGAGCAATTCAAGCTATATGTTCTAACGATCGACTATGATAAAAAAAAAGAGGGGAGAGAAGTAATAACGATCGGTGATGATCGCTTTTATAAAAAAGGGAAATAACGATGGTTAGGGATTGTTTATAAAATTTCAAAACTTGACAACGACCCGTGAACGTGGAACTGTGATCGGCAGTCATGTAGAAACACGTATACGTGCTGGTATATGCTTCAAAATTCAATTCTTAGGAATCAACAAAAATTAAATGTTCACATGAAATCGACTGAAGAAAGATTAAAACCAAGTTGTTAAAGCTTAGAAATTGCCAGAAACAAAGCAGGATGATCACCAACAAGTTATGATGCCGTATTTATACTATTGGAAATCAACTAATCGCCATGACAAAAAATGGAATTACGACCCTCGACAAGAAAACAATTCGATGGAAGGATAATGACTATTTGATAAATCGAATGGATTTCTTTCCGACGTTTCTGGCTCGCATCGGTTCAAAGCGCGTCATGTTCGCAACAAGACGTACTTTGGGGGCAAATATTATCCCGCCTTTTGGCCAAGCCGTGATATCATCGACTTGAATAGGAATGGATGGTTATCAGCTTTAAGAATCGATTATATATGACACCGACGATGGTCGGGCAAATTCGGACCAGGTCCCAATTAAGGTGCAATCAGTATGGAGTGACTGGCATGGTTCCATGAAGTTATAATTCAAATTTCAAGGCGATCGAAGTTCATACGCTCGAATTACGGACAAAACAAAGATCTATAAGGACCAATCGGGAACGATACATAAACAACTCAAATTAGCGAAGATCAACCAATATCTCAAATCCACAAGGCCAATCCACTTAAAACTTTCAAAGCATCAATGTATTGAAGAATGTAGCCCAAAAAACAATTGCAGGTCAAAACCTTGAGATATGAAGATAGCCGATCGTTTTTAACGATCCTTTATAACGATCGGTGTAGCCCAGTGTACATCTCAAATATGACAAGGGTTGATCCATATCTCATGATCTACAACTCAGAACAACTTCATATTTTAAGGGCAAGTTCAGGAGGCACATGGGACCCCCTAGAAACGATCGCACATCATTTGGAGGCAAAAATAACGAATGACATAACATAGTCGATCATTATTAAACATCAAGTTAGGGCCACTGATCATTATGGTGGGCCCCTATGGACCTAGAGAGCCTTCTCCCGATATCTTAGCGATATCTCATCGTCTCTCCCTATAAATGCAGGCCTTTTGTTTCATTTTTGGGATCTTTACGATGCTGGTTACTATAGACTCCAGTGTAATCAAGCGCTTGCTATTTTCTACTGCTGTAATCGGATTCATAAGTCATTAATAAAGGATAATCTTCAAAGTGGACTTAGGCATACAAAGCCGAAACACTATAAATTTCTGTGTTTCTAATAATAGTTGATTCTATATTACTTTTTAATTCATTTTCTCAGTTTAATTTTGTTCTTCTTCACTCACTTATCTACAAAAACTGTTCTTGGGTGTTTGTGAACAATTTAGTTGCAAACATTAATTAAATATGAATTTTTAGGCGGTGGCCTTAAATATGAGTATATTGCTTTCTAATAATATATATTTGATGCTAAAAAATTTGTTTGTATTGAGGAAAAGTTTCTAGGGCCGTTTAATGTGGATGGTCGGCATAACGACACAATCTAGTTTTTGCTTGCTTAAGGTCATAGTTGCTTTGGAAAAAGAGGCTAAAAGAGGTACGCTATTCTTATGGTTGATATATATTGTAAATTATATGTCGTGTGATGCATATGATATTTTCGATCTTGTTTTGATCAACGTATATATGTTATCATGATATATTTTATTAGAGGACTCCCCATACAAAGGAGAGTCTGTCGAAATATTTCAAAAAATTTGATACTTGGTAAAATTTTCAATAAGTATATTTTTGAAAATTGACAAAAAGCTTTAAGCGAACTCATGAAAGATACATATGTACATACATATAAACCTATATGTATATGATATTGTGCGATACATTTGAATGAAAAGCTGCATGGGATATATACTTTTCTTGTGTATGTTGCATTTATGAGGTGAATTCGAACGAGTTATGTGGATTGTATATGGGGTTCATATAATTTAGTCGGTGAGTCGTGATGTACATGGTTATTGGATGAATGAGTTACTTATGTTTATATGGATTGTTCATTTTTCTAAGTACATAGGTAATTATGTTGTATTTATTAGGATGAATGAATGAATTTTGATGGAATGCCTTAACGTGTGCATGGGTATACGAGCGTGTTGAAGTGTATAAGGAAATAGTGGTGTTATGTGCTTGTTTTTGATGGTACTGATTATTTATTATAGTACTCCCTTTTTAAATTACAAGGACGCAATTTCTTTAAGGAGGGTTGTTTGTAATGGTAACCACCCGTATTTTTTAGGCTACTATGAATATTTAAATTTTTGATATTTAAATATTTAATTAATTTATTTTAATAGTAAGCCGAATATCCGATTTTTGTAGATGGACTTTTTAGGACTTGAGATTATTCCATTGGGTTCGGATGGTCCGAGCGTGCCAGAATGAGTATAAGCATCGGTATATTTCAACAGTTTAGGTTCGAGTTAGAAGGTCAGGTTAGGTTCGTAAAATCAAGCGACTCAAAAAGCTAACTTCTGTATATGATGAAATTAGGTCTCGATACTAGTTCTATTGTATTCGGAATAGGGATAATTAGTTAGGAACGCCAGTGAGCACAACTCGAATCGAGTTTGTGATTTTGGCGGGTGAATAGTGTTAAAGAAAATTTCTATATAAGGACCCCAGTTTTTTTTATTTCACCAACTCAAAACCCATGGCTGAAATCAAACCCTTCATATAACGGTCAAAGTTGATCGGTGCCTCTAGGGGCTGTTTTAGGTGATGGTCCAATCTAGGAAAATGTTTGTGAGGTTGTGTGGGGTATGTTGATTGGTTTGATCTTTGCGAGGTGGTGTGTGGAGGTTGGAATTTGTCAGTGAATGGCATTGCTAGGGTTAGCGATTTCATCGTAAATGTTGATCTATAGGCGGCCGCCCTGAAGGGGAAAGGTCAGAATTGGTGTGGACTTCACGCTAGTGGAGTTTGGGGTGCTATCGACGACAATTATGGTGGAAAACACAAGATGAACGATGCTCGACTTTGGGGGTTCGTTCATGGAGGAAGTAGCATTTCAGGAGGCGGGATCCATGGCAATAGGCGTAGGGGATGCTGGGCCAACTTTGGTGAGCTCGCGGCGATGGATGATGGCCCATGACGGAGGAGGGAAGTAGAAAATCTAACGGCATCGAGTTGAATAAATTCGCGGCTAAGGTTGTTAACTAGTGTAATTAGTATATTAATTATGTATTTAAGTGGTTTATTATATTATTTAATTCCAAAACTTAAAAAATGAATATCTCCCTCATACAAGGTCCAAATCAATTGCGGTCAGTCACGTTCGATTCGTAATAATGTTAACTACATCTTAGATTTGGATTGGTTGAGACTGAAGCTTGTAGAATTTCAAGCTAAAATCGAACACTCTTCGATTTTAGATGAAACCAGAAGCGGAAGCGCTAAATGCAATTTAAGTGAGTTAAACTTACCTCTCTTGATAAATCAATATATTATATAATAGATAAAATTTTACTGTTTGTGTTTGGTTGAAATTATTGGCTGATTGGCTAAAATATCCGCTTTGTAAAGCAATTAGTATTTAAATTTGAAATACAGCAAAATTTGTAGAGAAATCCGGATTTCTCGAAATTGTGATTTTTAATTTCCAACTATATTCCTGTTGTTTTATTTTAGCTATATTCTTGTTAAATAAATTGTTAAATGCTAAAATTTTACCGTGTGGCCATATTGGATGTGACACTAACACTTGTGAAAAGTTAAACCTTTTTAGTGAAAAAGGAAGTAATAACATTTGTTTAGTGCTATAGTAACTATTAGCCTCGATATGGTATTTTGAAAATACTGTTAAGTGATATTTGATTTGGAAATAGTTTTCGATTTGGAAAATGATTTAAAATTGATTTTGGGGTTTTCTATGATATTTTATTTGAAATGGATTTTGAACTCCTTTATTTTACTCCAACTATTTTGCTAGTATTTCATTATTATTTAAAAATGTTTAAAGTTGTTTGACTATTGTTTAAAAATGTTTTTGAAGTTGTTTATTTATATTTAATACTATTTAAATGTGATTTTACTTATATTTAATATTGTGAAAAGTTATTTATTTAAGTAGTTAATATTGTTTAATGTGAATTAATAATAATTATTTATTAATAATGTTTTGGAATTAATAATTATTATTTATTAATAATGTGTTGGAACTAAATTATTATTTATTACAATAATGTTTAAAGATTAATTATTATTGTTTTATGAATAATGTTTGAAATTATTGATTATTATCTTTATAATGTTTTGATGTTATTACTTATTATATTAATACTGTGTTTTGGAGTAAAATATTTATTTTATTAACGATGTTCTAAAGGTAAATTGATTTCGTTACCGGTGTTGTTGAAAAACTAATTTATTATTTATTTATGAAATTTAAAGTTAACTAATTTATCTGATTGATTTTATTTATAAATAATGAATTGATTTATGAAAGGAATCTCATTTAATACAAGATTTTACAAATGAAAATGGGGTTTTGGATTTATAAAGCATTTTAAAAAGGATTTACAAAGGATTTTTATAAAGGGAAAGAGTTTTATAAATTGTTTTAGAGATTCATAAAAGAGTTTTATAAATATACTTGGAGTTTATTATGAGTTTTATAAATGGATTTTGGAATTTTAGTAAAGAAGATGTTCACAAATGAAAGAGATTTAGAATTTATTGAAGAAATTTATAAAAGGAATTGAGATTGGATTTCCACAAATCGACTTTCTTAATTTTGGTGGTGTGGACATTTGTTCCATGCTTAACAGCGAAGGAATAGTGTTTGGATTTATCCTTATCTCCATTTCTTTTAAAACAATATTTATTTAAATCCGTTTGATATGATTTTGAAATAAGAAAGATTTCATAATGTTTTATGAATATACTTATACCGTTGAGATAAGTATATGAATACATTTTCTAAGTGGGGAAAGTGTAGTGTTTATGTTAGTATACTTATACTTTTAAGATAAGTATATGTAAAAGTTTTTCAAAGTTTTTAAAATGAAATGGTTTATGAATACACTTATGTAGTTGAGATAAGTATGTGAATATTTTCAAAGTATGGATAAATGTAAAGAAGGGTTTGTGAAATATACCTTTGTAAAAGTATTTTAATTCAAGTATCTACAAAGTAATTTTAAATTAATAAAAAGATTAATTTAAGAGGCTTAGGATTTCTTTGTGCTTAACTAGTGTTATTTTCCTTAAGGAATATAATCTATGGTTGAATTGTTTGATCATTTGATAGTTAAATAACAGACTATCAAATCTTGGCCAGTTTTTAAAACCACTATTATCTGCTCGGAGAGACCGAGATCGAATATATTATCTAAAAACCACTTCAAACTGGAATAAGCGTTCGAATTGGAGATATATTAAAGATGACCAAAGACAAAGTTCTTTGAAATGCAAGGGCTACTTGCTACTGATCCTGAGGGTGGTTCCAAAATGGATGTAGTAGAAGTAGTGCCTTCGGTTTCGTTCAGAGCTAGAACGGACTTGTATTGATGAATGCTGGCATTACATTTGTGTTGGGAGGGCAATGTTAGCATTCCAAGTGGGAACTGCTAAGAGGAGTAAGGTAATCGTTACCTCACGAGCCTCACACATGGTAAATGACTAAAACGGGGACATGCGGCAGGGCTATGTGGGTCACTCCTATTAGGGTATGATAATCGCCTAATCTAGAGCGAAATCTATAATTTTATGTATGCTTCGGGTTCGGTATAGTTATTTGGTCGCAACCAAGGGGTGATCATATTTGGCGCTATCCAGTAAGGGGTAGAGCCGGTCCTGAGTAGTTGAGGTGCAACGTGTTGTGTCCTCCTGTACATTTTGTCTAGTGGTGTACCGATTCAGTAGGTAGACCCATACCCTTTCATTATCGGAATCCATTTTCCAATAAAAGCCTTCGGACGTGGTTGTATACTTATTATATTGGAATTTAATTAATGTAACAATTTCGGCTATATTCAATATTTATTTTAACCCTAGACATTATTGTAATATCATAGGATTTCCTATAAAAATGTTTCGGTTATCGTAAGGTAAAAATTCGTCCGTGTTTATATGCGGCGTGGTCTTACGAGATACCTTTATTTTTCAAAGGATTTTATAAATATAGAATTCTATATAATTTGATAGAGTTTTCCCATGCTGGTTTACCAGACTAATCAGGGTGTTATTTTAGTGCAAGGCTTGGGTCAGACCGTGCATATTTACAAATCTAGTTTGGATGCTCAGGAGCTTCAAGAGATGAGCTGGATGCCTCCAGGTCGTATTCACGTGTATTTTATTTCCACTACATTATTGTTTTATTTAATAGCATTTGTGAGGACATGTTGTTATAACAGTCGAGGCTGAAGATTTGTTTAATGTACTCTGATTGATGTATGTATATTACAGTTTCCTTTGTGTAAAGATCTATTGTGTATTATATATTACTCGTCATGATGTGATATTCTGTTATGTCTTTTCCTTTCTTTTTCTCTAACAATATGTCTTTCCAGGACTTGGACGCTCAGCACGTGAATACCATGGAAGTATTAGTGTCGACTTCCGAAGGTCAAAAAAGGGGGTCATTACAGTAGGTATATCAGAGCTTAGGTTGAGCAAACGCCTAGGCCTTGGTGGGGTAATTATAGATAAGGTTAGTGATGCTCTAAAATGAGTAACTCATTAGACATAGGGTTAGTAACACCCTAGAATGAGTTGACTGTATTATATATAAGAGCACGTATTTGTTAGTGATTATAAAATGATTTATATTGTGTTGATTTATTTGTTGAGTGGTTTATGATATCTGGTCGAGAAGTGGGATGCCACGGTATTGATAGGGGTTTCTAAATACTTTAACTAGGCAAATCGACACAGTTTTTTTTTGAAAATTAGTAAATGAAATAATTTTACAAAGATTTTATATTTTGTATATAAAGGAACAATTTTTATGAAATATATATAGATATTTATGTGTGCTTGTTATTAGGAAACGATAATATTCAACTATTATCATTTATTATTTAATTAGTCATCTCGCCCAGTTAGGAGCATTGACTATTGTTTGTTGATTGAGTAGTGGTGCCCGACTTGTTTATGGGCATTAACTATTGTGGTTGATTAGGAGCAGTTTTATCTTTTTAACTACATGGATTGGGTAGATAATAATATATGGGAACATTAAAAATGAACACCATGTGAATTCAATTTCACAATTTTATTATAAGGCATTCGGTGATAATAGTTGATTAAAATTTAATTTTAATAAAACTTGTTTGTTATAACTTAAACAAAGGTACATTTGTGAAATGATTTTATATAAGAAGTGAAATTATATAAGTATAATTTATAAATATGGTTTATAAATAAAAAGGATTTAAGTTGTAAACTTGAGAACTGAAATCCCAGTGTTTTGGAAAAAAAATTTCCGAAGTTTTGGAGGAAAATAATAATAATATTATTTGAAAGTACTTTTGAATAGAAATATTTTTGAAAAATATTTTGAAGGAGATAAAAAGCACTGAACTCACTTCGGCCACTGGAAAATAATTCCTATGATGACTGCAACATCATCGGTGTTCATTATCGAGTTTCTAAGTAGGGGATTACTACCATGGTAATTTGTTTAGGGTTGTTTTTGTAAAACAAGTTTTGATTTAAATTCAGAAGTGATATTTGGTATACAAATGGAGGTATGTATTATATTTTAATTTCAAAATGATTTGAAATAAAGCTGGGTGTTTAGTTCTTAAGTTTTCTATCAAATTAGTTCATGGATGCATGTATCCTATGCATAAGGGTAGTTCGGTTATGCATCTCATTTTGATATGTTGTTTGGGAATTTTTCATTCAGTGAAATGAAATGGAATTTCTGACAATTTTGGGCAGTTGGGACTTCTAAATTTGATATAGAAACTGAAGCTAGGTCTTTTTGGTGGAATTATAAGGAAATAAGTTTTTGTAACTAATAAATTTGAAGAGATAGTAAATTAAAACAAGTTTTAAATTTGTTGAACATTCTGGTTAAGTAAAACAAAATATGATATTGTATATATACTCTTAGAATGTAGAAGAGTGTTGTATGGATATATGAACTTTAGTTTTAATGTGTTGATAAACCTAAGTTGTGTTTTATAAGGTGTTTATAAACTTAAGTTATGAAATATTTGTACACTTAAGCAATGTTTTATGAAATGGTTCATAGATGAATTTAGTGTGAAATGAAATCCTGTTTAATGAAATTGAAGTTGATTTAAATAAGAAAGAAAATGGGTGTGGTTAAGAAACCAATTAGATCAAATATGTAGGATATAGGTATATCATTTTATTAGTGTGAGGATCTTAGATCCAGATTCATGTACATAAATTTGAGGTGATTTACATCAATCCGAATAAGATTTTTCACTCAATTTTTGACTGCGGACACTTGATATTGATACTTGAGATGATCCTAAAGTTCTCTATCATAGTATGTGGCTATGCAAATAGAACGACAGTTTCTAGTCAAGGAACTGGATACGTGTCTGGACTGGAGAATTCGAGTGAGCGATACTAGTTCAGAAGTGAAATTTATGTTATCAAGCAAGCGATCAGATTGGATATTACATATGGATGACATAAGTACGTTGTATGGACTTTGATATATATTTTTTTGTTTACATTAGAAATGTAAGTTATGTGATTTGATATGGCATGTTGGTTTGAGATGGTTCTATGTATGATTTAGCATGCATAGGATCATCGTATAGGGATTGACTTATAGTATTGTTTCAATTGTCATGTTTAACTCTCTTTTGGATTATATAAGTGAGTTTCAGGTACACGGAAGCAAAGGCTAGCTTGCTGCTTTTTGTTTCATGAGTAGAGTTTGTCACCCGACAGATAGTTGTAGTAGAATTAGAGTTTGGATTTGATTAGTGATTTTATGCACCAGATATGGGAGGCTTCTTTTGGTCTTTGTTTTCTTTTATTAGTATGGGCCCTTTATGGCAAGTTGTTGTTTTTCGGATCTAGCCGAGCAAAGGAGGTGGTGCCGAATTCTTTTGAAAACTTAGGTCACAAATGATAAGAAGTTAGAGTAAGGATTTTTAGATATGACCGATAGTCTTAAGAATTGGTGGCAGAGATTTTTTTTGAATAGCCTTCAATGACTAGGAATTTTAGTGATAACATGGAAAGTTGTCACTATTGATGCAGTTGTCGTTACTTATTCGTTTCGAGTGTTTATACCTCGATTCAAGTGAGAATGCCATGTTGGCTGACATATGCACGGTAGGTAGGATAGTGTCCACGATAAATTAGTGTGGAGTTTGCTAGTTTTGGCATAAGTTGAAGATGATTTTTATATCATCATACATGCTTGGGTGTTTGGGTTTGTCGCTTAGTCTTTAGGATTTCGAGGTCGAAATCTTTATAAGGGGAAAGTGCAACAACATGTATTTTTTTAGGCTGCTCTGAATATTTAAATTTTGGATATTTAAATATTTAATTGATTTATTTATCGATGAGATGAAAACTCAATTTTCATAGACAGACTTTTTAGGAAACATGATTATTTCCATTAGGTCCCGATGGTCCGAGCTAGCCAAAAAGAGTATAAGCATCAGTATATTTCAACTATTTGGGTTCGAGTTAGAAGGTCAAGTTCAATTCGTAAAATCGAGCGACTCAAAAAGCTAACTTTTGTATATAATGGAATTAGGTCCCGATACTAGTTCCATTGTGTTTGAAATATGGGTAATTAGCCAGAAACGCTAGTGAGCACGCCTGGACTGAAGTTTGTATTTTGGCAGATGAATAGTGTTGAAGAAATTGTCTATATAAGGACCCCACTTTTCTTTTATTTCACCAACTCAAAATCCATCGCCAATATCAAACCCTTCATCTAATGGACGAAGTTGAACGACGCCTCTAGGAGTTGTCTCAGGTGATGGTCCCAACTAGGAAAATGTTCGTGAGGGTGAGTGGAGTATGTTGACTAGTTGGATTGTCGTGTGGAGGAGTGTGGCGATCAGAATTCTCCAGTGAAATGCGTGGCTAGGGTTGGCGATTTCGTCGTCGAAATTGATCTATAGGCGGTGACCCTGACGGTAAAAGGTCGGGGTCGGCGAGGGCTTCATGCTGGTGGAGTTTTGGATGCTATCGATGGTGGCGGCGGCGACAAATGCAAGATGAACGATGCTCGACTTTGGGGGTTCGTTTATGGCAGAAGCAGCATTTTAGGAGGTGGGACCTGTAGCGATGGGCGTGAGGGAGGCTGGGCCAGCTTAGGTGAGCTTGCGGTTGTGGATGGTGGCCCAGGACGACGGAGGAAGGCAGAAAATCGAACGACATCAAGTTGAATAAAGTTGTGGCATGGGATGTTTACTAGGGTAATTAGTATAATAATTGTGGAATCAAGTGATTTATTATATTATTTAATTCCAAAACTTTTAAAATGAATACCTCACTCATACAAGGTCCAAATCAAATGCGGCCAACCACGTTGGATTCATAATAACGTTAACTACATCTGGGAATTGAATTGGTTGAGATGGATCATGCAAAATTTCAAGCTAAAATTGAACGCTGACGGAACCAAAATGCGAAAGCGATAACTGGAATTTTAATGAGTTAAACTCGCCCCTTTGGATAAATCTATATATTATATAATAGATAAAATTTTACTGTTTGTGTTTGGTTGAATTATTAGCTGATTGGTTAAAGTATCCGCTTTGAAAAGCAATTAGTATTTAAAATAGAAATGCAGGAAAATTTGTAGAGAAATCCGAATTTCTCGAAATTGTGATTTTTAATTTCCAGTTATATTCCTGTTAAATAGATTGTTAAATGCTGAAATTTGACTATGTGGCCATATTGGATGTGACACTGACACTTGTGAAAAGTTAAACCATTTTAGTGAAAAGAAAGTAATAGCATTTGTTAAATGCTATAGTAACTATTGACCTCGATATGTTATTTTGCAAATACTGTTACGTGATGTTTGATTTGGAAATGGTTTTCAATTTGGAAATTGATTCAAAATTGATGTTGGGGTTTTCTATGATATTTTGTTCGAAATGTATTTTGAAATCCTCTGCCTTATTCTAACCATTTTGTTAATTTTTCATTATTATTTAAAAATGTTTAAAGTTGTTTAACTATTATTTAAAAATGTTTTAGAAGTTGTTTATTTATATTTAATATCGTTTAAAGGTTATTTTATCTATATTTAATATTGTGAAAATTTATTTATTTAAATAATCAATACTATTTGATGAGAACTAATAATCATTATTTATTAATAATATTTTGGAATTAATAATATTTATTTATTAATAATGTGTTCGAAGTAAATTTTTATTTATTATAATAATGTTTAAAGATTTAATATTATTTTTTTATTAATAATGTTTGAAATTATAAATTTTTGTATTTATAATGTTTTGAAGTTATTAATTATTATATTAATAAAGTGTTTTGGAGGAAAATATTTATTTTATTAACGATGTTCTAAAGGAAAATTGATTTTGTTACCAGTGTTGTCGAATAACTAATTTATTATTTATTTATGATGTTTAAAGTTAATTAATTTATCCGATTGATTGTATTTATAAATAATTAATTGATTTATAAAAGGAATCTCATTTAATAAAAGTGTTTAAAAATGAAAATGAGGTTTTGGATTTATAAAGTATTTTAAAAAGGCTTTATAAAGGATTTTTATAATGGAATTTTATAAAGGGAAAGAGTTTTATAAATTGTTTTAGAGATTTATAAAAGAGTTTTATAAATGATTCTGGATATTTGTATAAGATGTTTTATAAATGATTTTAGATATTTATAAAAGAGTTTAATAAAATAAAATTGGAGATTTATTAAGATTTTTATAAATGGGTTTTGGAATTTTAGTAAAGGAGATGTTCATGAATGAAAGAGATTTATAAAAAAGGATTTATTGAAGAAATTTATAAAAGGAATTGAGATTGGATTTCCCTAAATTGACCTTCTTAATTTTGGTGGTGTGGACATTCGTTCCATGCTTAACACCGAAGGAATAGTGTTTGGATTTATCCTTATCTCTGTTTCTTTTAAAACAATATTTGTTAAAATCCGTTTGATATGATTTTGAAATAAGAAAACCTTTCATAATGTTTTATGAATGTACTTATACCGTTGAGATAAGTATATGAATACATTTCCTAAGTAGGGAAAGTGTAGTGTTTTTGAGAATATACTTATACTGTTAAGGTAAGTATATGGGAAAGTTTTCCTAAGTTTCTAAAATGAAATCATTTGTGAATATACTCTTGTAGTTGAGATAAGTATATGAATATTTTCAAAGTAGGATAAGAGTAGAGAACAGTTTGTGAAATATATCTTTGTAAAAGTATTTAAATCAAGTATTTACAAAGTTGTTTTAATTGATAAAAAGACTAATTTAAGAGGATTAGGATTGCTTTGTGCTTAACCTATTTTGTTTTCCTTACAAAATAACATCTCTAGTTGAATTGTTTGATCATTTGATAGTAAAATAACTGACCATCAAATCTTGGCCAGTTTTTAAAACCATTGTTATCGGTTCAGAGAGATCGAGATCAGATATGTATCCGAAAACCACTTCAAACTGGCATAAGCGTTCAAATTGGAGATACCATAAAGACGACCGAAGATGAAGTTCTTTAAAGTGCAAGGGGTACTTGCTACTAATCCTGAGGATGATTCCAAAATGGATGTAGTAGAAGTAGCGCCTTCAGTTTCGTTCAAACCTAGAATGCATTTGTATGGATGTATGCTATCATTGCATTTTTTGCTTGAAGGGCAGTGTTAGCATTCCAAGTGAGAACTGCTAGGAGGAATAATACAATCGTTACCTCTCGAGCCTCACATATGGTAAATGACTAAAGCAGGGACATGCGGCAGGGCTATGTGGGTCGCTCTTATTATGGTTTGATCATCGCCTAATCTAGAGCGATGTCTCTGATTTTATGTATGCTTCGGTCCAGGTATGGTTGTTTTGTCGCAACTAAGGGGTGATCATATTCGGCGCTATCCAGTAAGGGGTAGGGCCAGTCCTGAGTAGCTAAGGTGCAACGTGTTGTAGCCTCTAGTACATTTTTTATCTAGAGATGTACTGATTCGATGGGTTGACCCTTACCCTTTTATAGTTGGAATCCATTTTCTAATGCCAGCCTTCAGACTTTATTATATACCTATTATGCTGGAATTTAATTAATGTAACAATTTCAGCTATATTCAATATTTATTTTAACCCTAGACATTATCATAATATCAAAGGATTTCTCATAGAAATGTTTTGGTTATCGTAAGTTAAAAACCCGTCCGTGTTTATGTGCGGCGTTGTCTTATGAGATACCTTTTTTTCAAAGGCTTTTATAAATATAGAAATCAATATGATTTGATAGACTTTTTCTCACGATTGTTTACCAGACTAATCCAGGCGTTATTGTATTATAAGGCTCGGCTCAAACCGAGCATATTTAGAAATCTAGTTTGGATGCTTGGGAGTTTCAGGAGACGAGCTAGATGCCTCCAAGTCATATTCACGTATATTTTATTTCCACTGCATTATTGTTTTATTAACATCATTTGTAAGGATAGGTTGTTATAATTTTCCAGGCCGATGATTTGTTTAGTGTACTCTGATTGATGTATGTATATTACAGTTTTCTTTGTGTAAAGATCTGTTGTATATTATATATTACTCATCACGATGTGAGATCCTGTTTTGTCTTTTTCCTTCATTTTCCCTAACAATCTGTCATTTCGGCACTTGGATGACCAATACGTGAATACCGTGGATGTATTAGTGTCGACTTCCAAATCGAAAAGAGGGTCATTACAGTAACATCCCTGTTAGAAGCATAAAAAAATAAACATAATAAAATATACTTTTAAGGTTAAATTGTATATAGAGAAAATGGAATATTCTTTTTAGAAAGAGATTTTGGTGCTCAAAGATAGTTTTGAATATTAGAAATGTTTTTAAAATAAGTAAATGGATGAAGCAACTGGTATATACGGTTAAAAATCTAACTTTAAGATATTAACTGAAATAAATTTGATAAATCTAAATTTGACATTGTTTTGGAAAGAATTTATAAAATGTTAGAATGAATTTCTTTTGAGATATTAATGTAAGTCTCAAATTTTTAGTTAGAAAATGTGTTTTATGAATTTAAAATCTATTTAAATTTTATATTCGGAAAATAAAATGCAATGGTTAAATTACAAAAAAAATTGATGGACAAATAAATGTTTTTAAATATTTCCAAGTATTTAAAAAAAGAATTGGTAACCATTGAAAAGTTATTCCCGGTAAGAATAAATTTGAGAAAAATATTTCTATAGCTTGGTAAACATTTATATGTATAAAAATGCTTTAAGTGATGAAAAACAAGTTAGTAACATGATACAAATAAGGAAAAACATTTTCTTTTATTAAAATGGCCATAATAGGTTGTTAAGTGGCCCAAAATTCATTTCTAATGATTTCGCCAGCTAAAAGTATTCTTTAACTTCATTCTCATTTTCAAAACAAAGATATGAATCTTTTAAAACTTTCAATTATGGCAGCCAGACTAGGTGTTAGTGAGATTTTCCATCTCTCAACACCCTAGATGATTGTAGTGTAATTGACGCTTAAATTACTTCCACAATTTTAGGATCAACAAATTTAAGTGATATTAGATTTACCTTTGAGTAGTGATTGTATCGCTAGAAGCTTGCACAACCAGGCAGTTGTTCTCTAACTGTTTGTTAGAATGTCAAATTAGGTCTATATTCTGCTTATAATTCAAAGTTGATAGGGATTTGAAGTTAAATAATTAAGTAATGATGCATCAAAATAAAAGACACATGAATTTTTCGTGGTTCGGATTCTTTTGAGATCCTACGTCCATGGGACAAATCTTTGTTTATATATTTCTCCTCGATACAACTTTACATGGATGAGAGAAAGAATAAAAGATACAATTCTTTTAATTTTCCAAAAAGGATCCCCCAATCTCATTGTAGTGTCTCTCCTATTTATAGTGTTAAGATGCGCGCGTACTATCACAATCTCTTTTCCTTTAATATTTTAATTCTTCACCTTTAGATCCTGCCATGTTTCGCCAATACACATTGTTAGTTTGATATATATGGGTTGTCGATCCGTCTTTGGTAGGAAACTACAATTTGAGCGGAAAAATTCTACGTAATGGCGGGAGGTTTAAAATTGACGCGGGAACCTCTGAATTTGAGCAGGAATATCTTAAATAGGAACGGGAAACTTGAATTTAAATAGGCTATCTACTTCTGACCTGAGGAGTGCACGGCATCTGAACCGCCCTTGTTTAGGAATAAGAGTAATGAGGCATTCCTCGCTTGTTCAGCCCTAGGTACCATTGATATCCTTGGGGTTGACCTGTGTAGTTCGCTTGTGCATTGTTGGTATGACACTGTTTTGAGAATAGAGGCGAAGTTTGAGCTGTAAGTGTGGAACATCACTGGAGCTCTGTTTAAGTAGCCTCAACTTGCCGTGTTTGTCTGACATTGCACTAAGGGTATTTGGAATTGAGTTGCTTTGCTCCTTCCATTAGTGTTAGCTCAATATCTATATGCATGTGTTCCGAGCTTCCCTTAATATGGGTATGTGCAAGTTGCTTGATAAGGGATGCTTGCGTCTTTGCTGTTTCCTAACAAGCGAAGAACTGTGATAGAGCGCTGTTTGGGTAACCCCATGTGCAGCCCTTGGAATGCTTTGGATTCCACATGGTACTGCTTAAAGGTTCCTGGATAAGCGCAACGCGGCTCTACGCTTGAAAGTTCTAGCATCACATTAGATTTTGTGTAACGACCCAAAATTTCACTACTTTTATTTATGAACATTTAATTAATTTTAAATATTCAAATAATGGTTTGTATGATTAAAATAAAACTCTTTTAAGTACTAAATAATGATGGTGGAATAGTTTTCAAATTTAGTTTACAAAAAAAATTTAGTTCGATGAAAAATAGAAAATGTGACCGGAAACCGTTTTTTGAATTTTCGACGTTCCATTGTATAAAAGTTGTTTGACATACTATAAACACCTTAGTAGACATATTCATACACACACACATATTTATATGTTACAAACATAAGATGGTAAGGATATAATGAGATTTATTAGTTTACTTAAGTTAATTAAGTTGGTTTAAAATAAAATAAAATAAAATATAAAGGCGCCTTAAGAGACAAGATGAGACATTTTGGCAACTCTTAGGGTATTTAATGGCATGTTGGCTTAGAAATATATGAGGATTACAATTAGAAAATATGTGGAAAGATGGAGGGAACAAGGGTGGTGAGGTGGCGTGAAGCTAATGGAGGGGATGATACAAGGGTGTATCAGTAATTCCACTTATTCCATTCATATAAAAAACTAATTTTCCTAATTTCTTTTCCATTTTCTCTCATTCTCCTTCTCATGTTGAAACTTCCTAAGCTTTTGAAATATCTTTCATGGCTACTAAAATATTTCCTAAGTTATAAAAACCATAGTTTTCCACTTAAATCTCTTCTATAATTTGCTAAAACACTTCTACACTCAATACTCCACTTCCTCCATTTTTACTCACACTTCATATGACCATAACTTCCTCTAGAATACACCAAATCAAGTTTTTTTGTTTTTCAAAACACGTTGAGTTCCACTAGCTACAACTTTCCTTTGAACCACTTTTTCGTATTTCGAATATTTTTGTGTCAAAATACAATTTTTTTTCTGACTCATTATCGGAGCCATATTTTCAAGTTTGAAAATACCTCATTTTATTTTGAGCATTTATCTCTCAAAACAAATCAAAATTTAGTGATTCTTTCTTTGACATTATAGAGAAAATAATTTCCAGGAACTTTTTTGACCACTTTTCCAATTATGATAGTAGCATGGCCAAAAATCGAGGAGAAAATGACCCAATTTTGAAATGAAATTTGTGGTTTTCCAAGCTTTGCAAGTTCTAAAGTATTTCAAGTTTTCAAAAGAGTTTTGCAAAATTTTGGTGAGTAAACTTCTAAAATTTTGTGGAAAGATTCAACCTTTATTATGTTGCTTATTTGGTTGTAGAATATATTGTTTGGATGGTTGAGTTATCATATGGTTTGGATATACATATGTTGTTGGTTTATGGTTTGGCGTAGCTCTGTAAATCGAATGTAAAAGTGATGTTTTTGGTTATAAAGTTATGATCTTTGTCTTGTGATTGGAAGTGATATGGAAAGTTAGTAAATGGAAAAGTTAGTGAACTTGCACTTGAAAGGTGCTTGTGTTCGATATAGTGATCCTTTGTGTTTTTAAACTTGATTACTTACTTTGTTTTAAATAAAAAGTTTCCTAAAGTATCTAACTTTTTGTTTTGCTTACGAAACTTAATATTAAGTTCATAAAGTAAGTTAAAGTTAAAAATTGATGTTTTAAATGATTATTTGAAATGTTAATTAAGTTTGGAAGTTATTGTATCCATAGCGGTAGTCGCTATGGATGAAGTTTCGATAAAGTCCTTTTTTTTTGAAAATTCAGTTCCAAACTTTAAATTTATTTTGGAAAGGTTTTATAAACTTAATAGAAATGTTTTAGAAAGTTAATAAGTTTTAATGATTAATCATTAATTAATTAAGCTTAGTAATTATTAATTAATTAAGTATTAAACAAGGTTTATTAATCTTAATTAAATAAAGATTGGTACTAGTTAATTATCCTTTAAAATAAAGATTAATTTTTAAGTAATTATGAGTTAAATATATGATTTTTAAATTGATTATTAATCAAATATAAGGTCAATTAATTAATTAATTAAGTGTTTAATTATTTTTAGTTATCACTACTAGAAAACACTGCAGTTTCCTACACAAAATTTCCGACGTCTTTCCTACGCCAAAAGGCGGGGCGTAGGGTAGGCGTAGGAAACTGGTAGAAAAAGGTAAAGGCGTAGGGAAGACGTAAGGAAATTTCCTACGCTTCTCCTACGCCAAATTCAACACGTAGAAAAAAAATCGAGGCGTAAGTAAGGTGTAGGAAATCGTCTACACTAAAATGATACTGCAGAAAAAACATAGATAATCCCCTACGCCATTTCCACGCCTCTGTTAATTTTATACAATTCCACATTGACATAGGAAAGACGTAGGAAATTTCCCACGCCGTCCCTACACATGCAAAGAAAGGTTTTTAATTTTTACGTTAATCACCGTAAACTTCCCTTCTCCTAACCTCAGTTTTTACCGAATAAAAAAAAACCTAATTCTCCATGTCGGCGATGCTTGAACCCAAAAAAACTAGGGTTTCAAAAATCAACGCCTTCTAAATAATCATCGCTGCATACTCGGCTATTCCATCAGCCATCGTCGGCTCATCCTTGCCTCCTACGCGATTCTACTGCTGATTTGAAGTCCGCTACAGTTCCTTGCCTCCTATGGAGATCTCAAAAGGTTTCAACAATTTTAACAATATTAGTGATTGTATGTGATGGGAGTTGTGAGTTTGCTTTGGTTACGCCAGAAAGAGAAATTAAACGGGTAGAAATAAACGAGTTTTAACTTTAGACTAGGTCAGTACAATGTTACTTCGTACTGTTGCTGCGCATACTTCATTTGGATCTCTCAGTCACTCCTTTTCCAATCTTAATTTTCTGCCACCAATTATCTCGTTTCCGTTTGCCTAGGTTTTCTTGGATGTTGTTGAAAGTGTAAATATTCTTGTCAACAGCAATGGTCAAATAATTCGTTCTGACGTCGTTAGGGCATTAAAAATGAGGACATATCTAAGGTATCCTTGATTTTGTATACAGTTCAATTTACAGTCGTGCAGATTGCAGAGTGTATTAAAAAAGGATATATAGAATCAGAACTTCTATAATGTTTGCAATAGCTGAGGTAAAATGACTTGTGACTGTTGTCTAATTGTGAATTACTTCTTCAATGGGATGCCAGAATGCAAGCTTGGGCTTAATGACCGAGTGCTCTTGGAGGCACAAGGGCGAACAACTAAGGGAAAAGCCATAGACTTGGATGACATCAAGTTTCATCAGTAAGCTTGTTTGTCTTTTATCTCAATATTCACCTGTCACTTTGATGTGAATTTGGGTATTAATTATTTCGCTCAATAAACTATGTCAAGGTGTGTGCGGTTGGCACGATTTGAAAATGATAGAACTATATCTTTCATGCCACCTGATGGAGCTTTTGACTTGATGACATACCGGCTTAGTACCCAGGTATATAGTTTTCCATATTTATTATTGTTGTTACATAAACTAATGAGCTTAATTATGAAGGCTTTCTTTTCACGAGCAATCAATCTATAAAAATAACATTGGATGCTAGCAGTACCAACAACTTCTTAATCGTTCTCTCATTTGTGTTTCAGGTATATGGTTTTACGCTAACTAGCAGTGACTTGGAAACACTACTATATTACTTATATTACTTCAAAATCTGTAAAGTTCATTCTCTTCAATATGCCAAACTAGCATTTTCAAATGGATTTAATTTTGTTACCGAATTCTCAACTCAAACTGAAGATGATAGTATCATGGTGTAATATTTGTACTGTTTGCACTTACACTTACACGTACACAGCACTGGCTAATGACACAGCTATATCCTTTGTAATTAAACAACCACGATTTAGATGCATATATGGTCTCTTTTCATTCGAGTGGCTGGCTACGTAAAATCACCGGGCATGTGAGAAAATCGTTGCCTTAAAAAGTCAGCACATAATTAATTACGAACCACCTTTAGTTATTGTTCTGTAGTCCAACACCCATGACCCATCTATATTGACTAAAGTCTAAATTCATGCAGTTGTTAGTTTCAGTATATCAAATTTCATAGTCAGTGGTAATTACACAAACTGTTTTCAGTCTAAAAATCCGTGGTTGTAAAAATGTATCAAATTGCTGTAGTGCATTCGTTTGTTGCAGTAAACAACTTTGCAAAAGTCTGCATTTTTTTAATGTGATGTATCCTCAGTCATTGTGGGGCAAAAAAATGAAATCAGTATTATTAAATTTGGATTGCAGAGCACCATATTGGCAGCGGAAGGGTGATGCGAGAACGTCGTTGTGAACACCTAGCAATGAGTGAATCCAGCTGGTCAAAGCGAATCTGTTCTGAAATAAAGTTTGGGGAAATAAAATGGTGGTTTGTTGGAGAGCTGTTACAGAATCCAATGTGGGCTCAGAGCACAGCAGCCTGTTATCCATCCACCGTCGCAAGTGTAAGACATGCATGTTTGTTGATGAAGGTGAGATTGTATGCATGTTAGTTATTAGATTCTAATCTTCTAATGTTTTACTTTTACCAATCTCACCTTTCTTAATTATTTTGACAAGAATGTCAAGATTTGGTTTGTGTTTGGTAAGGTTTAGTTGAGTCTACAAGCGATATAAGGAAGGAATTTTGCTGTCTTGATTCAACATTTTAGTACAGATATGATTATAACCATCCAATAAGGTAATCAAATGAAATGGAATGAGGTGCAAATGGGATGTTTAATTTTGAGTCCTTACTCAACCTTGTTATAGAACAAATGTATGTGCCTGACCGAATATGCATGCAACTTTACAAGTTATATATTATTCGAGTTGTTGATTTCATTTATTAACATTAGTTTATATATGATGATCACAGTTGGAGCTGCAGTTGCTGTTGTAGGACTGGCTGCGTATAGAGTCTATGCATCAAGGAAGAATACTTCAAATTGAGCTTTTCTTCTTGTTCCCTGGAGTAAGTATTTAAACTTTCAACAAAACATTATTTTAATTAGTTTAAAATGCAAAAATTGATGCAATATTTGATAAAATGCAGAAATACAAAGACGCTACTTATAGCATCAATAAGGGAGAAGCACAGACTAGAGCCAAACTAGAGGAAAAGGTGGAGCATCAAGAAGGGGAGATTCAAATGCTGAAGATGCAGTATGAACAACTCACCGAGATGCTTCGACAGCGATTTGATGAAGAGCCGAACGATCGTCATGAGGAATGAGGGTATTGAAAACTTTTTAATGGTATCTGTATGATGTCATGTATCATGAACATATTATCATATTATTTTAACATATAGGAACTTGATTAATATTGTTTGACTTTGTAATATGAATGAGATATTTGTTTTTTGAATTAAAGATGAATGGTTGACGTTAATCTTTTTGTTGGAATGTGTATATATATATAATAAGTTGATTTTAGTTTCTATTTAATGTTGTGAAATGAAATAGAGTAGTAATATATCAAAATTGCTTCAGAAAAGACGTAGGGAAGGTGTAGGGAAGGCGTAGGTAAATGAAATATTAATGCAGCAAAAAGTCGTATGCATGGCGTAGGAAAAACATTAAAACACAGGCGTAGGGAAGGCGTAAGAAAATTATGGCGTAGGAAAGGCGTAGGAAACAACCCAACGGATGGCGTAGGTAAAGCGTAGGTATTTTATTAGCTACGCAAGTTTTACCCACGCCAAAATTGGCGTAGGTGTTACGTAGTTAATGCATTTACCTACGCCCCGCCTACGCCAATTTGGCGTAGGTAAACCGCAGTTTTCTTGTAGTGTATAAATTAATTAAGGTGAAACCCTCTCAGTGACGCACCATATCGAGGCTCGGGTATGGTGAAAATTGAGTAAGGTTTGGGTCGCCACTCAATTAGTGGCGCGCCATATCGAGGCTCGGGTATGGTGATAAATATGCAATGGTTGGGCCATCACTCCCTTAGTGGCGTGCTGCATCGACGCCCCAATGTAGTGATAAATGAGCAAGGGTCTTCGCACTTTACTCGGTGGGTGCGAGGGTCAAGGAAGCTAGTTGATGGAAGTATGATTCGGTTAGGTAGTTGGAATGTAGGATCATTAACAGGAAAGCTAAGAGAGATGGTTGATACTATGACTAGGTGACGTGTAAATATCTCATGTGTTCAGGAGACCAAATGGACGGGCCAGAAGGCGAAGAAGGTGGAGAACACAGGCTTTAAGTTATGGTACACGGGAAAAGAAAGTAACAAGAATGGGGTAGGTATCTTAATTGACAAGAACCTTAGAAACGGAGTGGTCGACGTTAGGAGACAAGGGGACAGAATCATCCTAGTCAAGCTGGTAGTGGGCGATATGATTCTGAATGTCATTAGTGCATATGCCCTACAAATAGGCCTAAGTGAAGTCGTCAAGAGGAATTTCTAGGAAGAGCTAGATGTCATGGTTAGAGATGTGCCTAGTAGTGAAAAAGAATTCAATAGGAGGAGATTTCAATAGGCATGATGGTACAACTAGTGTGGGGTTTGAGAGAGTGCATGGTGGTTTTGGATATGGTGATAGGAACCAAGAAGGAGAAGAAATATTGAATTTCTCTATTGCTTATGACCTCATGATAGCTAATACCTTCTTTAGAAAGAGACAATCACACTTATTTACTTTTAGTAGTGGTCAATACTTTAGCCAGATTGACTTTGTCCTTACTAGAAGAGATGACAAACGAGCTTGTGTAAATAGCAAAGTCATACCTGGAGAATGTGTCGTCTCACAACATCAGCTTTTGATATTCGAGTTTCGTCTTCGAATACGTGTTCGACAGGATAAAGGAGCCAAGATTAGTTGGATGAAATGGTGTAAGCTTAAAGGAGATGCCTCACGGATGTTTAAGGATAGAGTGATAGGAGAAGGGGCATGGAATATGGAAGGAGAAGCAAATTGCATGTGGGATGAGATGGCTATGCGCATTAGGAAAGTGGGTACCGAGGTGTTTAGGATAAAGGAAGGAAATAAACGTGAACCTAAAGATTCATGGTGATGGAACAGTGATGTGCAAAAGGCTATCAAAGAGAAGAAGGAATGCTATAAGTGTATACATCATCATAGGAGCGAGGACAACATGCGAAAGTACAAAGTGGTAAAGAAGAACGCAAAGAGAGCGGTGAGTGAAGCAAGGGGTCAGGCGTATGAAGATCTATATCAAAAGCTAAGTACGAGGGAGGGTAAAAAAACATCTATTGGATAGCTAAGTTCCGCGAGAGGAAGACAAGAGACTTCAACCAAGTTAAATGCATCAAAGATGACAATAATAGACTTTTGGTGAAGGACGATGAGAAAAAAAATAGATGGAGAGATTACTTTGACAAGCTATTTAATAAAGAAAGTGATAGCACAACGATCGAGATAGACGACTCTTTTGATGACACCATGGTTTTAAATCTCCTATATATCGCCCGAGATCTCCTCCAAGATCTCATTTTCACACTTAAACGAGACAAGACATCAAATCTCCTCCATATCTCCCTCGACACTCATCTCGTCTGAGATATTCAAATCTCACCTGAAATATGAATCAAAATCTCAATCCGAGATCTCTTCCGAAATTATACATTTTTCTTATTTTGCATAATATTTTTTATTTTCATATTGATTCAAAAGAAATAATCCAATTATAATTTACCAACTTCTTGAACATATTCTTTACTCTTTATCTTAATGAGTCATAGCGAAAGGTTTCACTTCTTTATTATGTTCAAATAAAAGAATATTATTCAATCATTACCAAATTAATTAAGCTGATCAAGCTACTCTTCTAAAAATATTCCTTTTTCCATGTAAATCAAGTATGTTACCATTTTTATTTTTACTAAGAAAGTTATAACCGTTAAATAAATTTTTGATACATCAATTTTAGACACATAAGTACATCCGAGATATTCTCGAGATGCATTATAAGACCCGAGATGTTAATCCGAGATGTACACCCGATATGTACTCCTCTCGTCCGAGATCTCCCCCGATACAAGATAACTTGTGTAAAAATTCCGAGACGAAACGTGACCGAAATTCGATATTTAAAACCTTGGATGACACCAGTAGACATTTTGTTTGGAGAATTCAAGAATCTGAGGTAAAGGAGGCGCTAAAACGGATGCAAGCAGGCAAGGCATTGGGGCCTAATGACATCCCCATTGAGGTGTGGAGATGCCCTGGAGATACAGGGATAGCCTGGCCAACTAAGTTGTTCGATAATATTTTCAAATCAAACAAGATGCCAGATGAGTGGAGGAGAAGCAAATTAGTTCCAATTTTTAAGAATAAAGGAGATATTCAAAGTTTCACAAACTACAGAGGAATTAAGCTTATGAATCATGCAATGAAGCTTTGGGAGAGAGTCATTGAACATCGATTAAGAAGAATGACAACTGTTTCAAATAACCAATTTGGTTTCATGCCTTGGAGGTCGACCATAGAGGCGATTTTCTTGATAAGACAACTTATAGAGAGGTTTAGGGAGTAAAAGGAGGATCTACACATGGTATTTATCGATTTGGAGAAAATTTATGACAAAGTACCGCGAAAGGTTATGTGGTGGGTTTTCGAAAAGAAGAGAGTCCCAACAAAGTACATTACCCTTATCAAGGATACGTACAATGATGTTGTGACTAGTGTCAGAGCATGCGATGGTGAAACCAGTGACTTTTCCATTAACATAGGATTACATCAAGGATCATCTTTGAGCCTTACATTTTTGCCCTAATGATGGATGAGGTTACGAAGGGTATACAAGGTGAGATTCCTTGGTGTATGCTCTTTGTTGATGATGTTATGCTAATTAATGAAAGTAGGATTGGGGTTGATAGACAACTGGAGCAGTGGAGACAGACTTTAGAATCAAAGGGATTTAGGCTTAGCGGAACTAAAATAGAGTATATAAAGTGCGAGTTCAATAGTGTAAGGTCAGAAGATGGAGATGTCACTCTGGCCGGACAAATAGTTCCAAAGAAGGAATCCTTTCAATATTTAGGATCAATGTTGCAGTATGATGGTGAGATTGATGAAGATGTTAGTTTTAGAATTTAAGCGGGATGGGTGACATGGAGACAAGCGTCTGGCATTCTCTGTGACAGGAAAGTCCCAAAGAAGCTTAAAGGAAAGTTCTACAGAGCGGTAATCAAGCCTGCGGTGTTATATGGTGTAGAATGTTGGCCTACTAAAAGCCAACACGTCCAGAAGATAAGTGTAGCAAAGATGCATATGCTACAATGGAGCTGCGGTCATACAAGAAGAGACTGAATTAGAAATGATGATATACGTGATAAACTTGGAGCAGCACCAATTGAGGAGAAGCTAATCCAACATCGCTTAAGACGGTTTGGACATCTCCAATGGAGGCCGCCCGATGCACCTGTACGCATTGGAATTATAGGCCGCATCGAATGCTCAAAGAGAGGTAGAGGTAGACCAAGGATGACATGAGAGGAAGTAGTAAAAACGGGACTTGAAGGATCGGAATATATCCGAAGAGCTGGTAACGGATAGGAGCGCGTGGAAGTTAACAATCCACGTACCGGAACCATGAGCTATGAGTTTTATAAGATTTAGATTATAGGACTAGGGAAGAGGAGCCTAAGACATAGGGTTTGGTCTTCGACCAATAGTACTATTAGTACCATTATTACTATTAGTATTATCATTATCATTTTTTTCTTTATATATTTTTATTTTTATTTTACTTAGTTATTATTATTATTAATTTACTTATTTGACTTTATTTTATTATTGTTGTTTTTATTGTTATTATTATGACTTTTAAATTGACTTTGTCATTTAGTTTTGGGTTCCATCTCTAGCCAACCCCAACTTGTTTGAGAATATGACTTAGTTGTTGTTGTTGTATAAATTAATTAAGGTTTTAATTTAAAATGATTATTTATTTAAGGTTTAATTTATTATTTAAGTTTTAACTAAAAGATTATTTAATTAATTAATTGAGATTAATTAATAGTTAATTATTAATAAAGGTTTTAAATTATTATTTAATAATTAATAAAGGATTAATTAAGGGTTTAATTTATAAATAAATTATTTATTGAAGGTTTAATTATTTATTAATTTATAATTAAATTAAGTTCAATTTAATGAAGATTAATAATGATTTAATAAGAGTTTAACTTGTAATTATTCATTTTATGGAGTTTTAATTTTTTAATCCTTGTTTTCCAAGAATCAAATTGTTTTAAAGGTACTTCTTTTTTTAAAGATGGTTTTGAACACAAGGGATCCAAATGTCTATACCATTAAGTAGACAAATAAATGTGAAAGAGTTATGTGAATGGTTTAATTGTGTGGACATGTGCTAGCAGAATAAATCCTCGTTCTACTATAATGTAATTGTTTATTGTGTGGACATGTGTTTGTAGAATAAATCCCTGTTCTTCTATAAGTTGGTTGTTTGATTGTTTGGACATCTAATAGTAGAATAAATCCCAGTTTTGCTATAATGTAATTGTTGTTAGTGGGGACATGTGTTTTAACAGAATAAACCCATTTTGCTATAAACTGATTGAATTGTTTGGACATCTATTTAGTAGGACAAATTACCATCCTGCTATTATGTTATTTGGACATGTATATGCCGGTGTTTATATTGACATGTTATTCCCTTTTTTGGACATAAATTGAATTAACATACCTGTTGACCTATGCAAACAAATGTTAAGTGAATTGAAATTGAAATTGAAATTGAATGGTAACTTAAGTTAGTACCATTGGGATAGCTAAGCCTCTTTTGAATTTATAAAGTGGGTTTTTGAGTTAACTTAAGTTCTTTAACCAAATCGGGTTTTAAAGTTTATAAATGATTTTCAAGTTATACTATTGTTTAATAAAGGTATTTATAAGTAATAACTTGTTTATGAAAGAAGTTTTTACTAAATAAAAGGGTTTTCCTAATGTGTTTCACAAATGATATTTTATAAATGATATTTTATAAAAGGATTTGTTAAAGGAGTTATATTTTTGGAAGAAGTTTGAACTTGGAAAATAAGTTGGGTTGTGAATGATTTTAGGAAAGAGGTTTATAAATTGTTTAGTGATTTGAAAATGGGAGTTCTATAAATGGTTTGAGATTTATAAAAGAGTATATTTTTAAAATTAAAATTGGGAATTTATAAAGAAGCTTTATAAATAGGTTTGGAAATATTTATGAAATAAAGAGATTTTGGAAGAAATGGTTGATTTTCATAGCGTAATTCGAGGTGTAGAGATTGGCTATAATTTCCTATGTTTTCTTTGGGATAGCGACGTAACCATTGCGGAAACTACGATCCATGATTGATATTGAATGCTACTTTCCATATCATTTTTAAAAAATTTCTAGTATTTTTAAAAGGAATGGTTTGTGAATATACTTATTCCGTTGAGATAAGTATATGAATAATTTAATATATATTCCGGAAAGAGATTCTAATTAATGGAAATTTAATTAAATAAGGCTTAGTGGTTTCCATGGGAAATGTGATCTCTATTTTATAGTTAAATAACTGACTATCAAATCTTGGACTAAATATGCAATCCTTCTTAATTTTGGTGGTATCCCTACTTAACACCGAAGGATTTTAACTTTGGAAATATCTAGGAGAAACACTAGAATTATATGGTACAGTTACCGCCGGTGGTGCTATACTGTACGTATAAACTCGTTTGTTCTTCTAGGAAAAATGATAAGGAGATCCATCCACTTAAACTGTTAGGGAGTGATTCCCACTCTTATGTATTGTCTGATTATTTCCTAAAGAACCGGTATTGAGCATTCCGGAAATCGACGATTGGTTTTTGGGGCACCCGATAAGCAGGGGATTGTACTCGTAAGAGATGACTCTTACCGTAATAACTCCAAAAACCATATACGGTTCTATTAAGGAGTTTCGTGATATATTGAGATGTTGGAATCCATGTGTGATTCCAAGATCTATTTGAGATATGGGAACCCATGTGTGATTCCAAGACCCGTTGGGGTATTGGAATCCATGTGGGATTCTATGACCTATTTTGATGGCGGTGCGTGAGATGGAATGTCGGACATAGCCTCACCAGCGGTAATGACTAAAACCAGAGGTAGGAGGCATGGCCAGTAGGGTTGGCAAACCCATAGGGTGTAGTCGACTCCACCTAGACAATATCTACAGTTGTTATGCATGCATGGGGCGATGCACTCGGTCTTAGCAGGACCAGCTGTGTTTTTCCTATGGTACATCAATAGGAATGTTTGCTTCTTCTGAAGGATATCTCTAATCCTTGTGTAGAAGGACCATTTCTCAAAGTACCGAGAGCACCTCCATGGAATCCTACACAATTAGCGAACGCACTTCATCGATTTTTGATTATATACCTATTATTGTTGTGATGTACACTCATGAGCATCACAACTACTTGATTATTATTATTTTGCACCTTAGACATTATTATAATATCACTGTATTTTCTGATATAAATGTTTTGGTTATCGTAAGGTAAAAACTCGTCCGTTTTTATGTGCGGAGTGACCTTACTAGATACCTTCGATTTTAAAATGGTTTTAAGCATAATAATTCGGTTGATTGAGTTTACTCACACCAGACCCATGTCTGACCCGGAGTTTTATTTTCTTTTCTTAAAACTCTTAGAGACTCAAATTTTTATGGGCAGTCAATTAGTTCAGGTTTTCCCCCGGATGCATCTTCGAGGAGCTTGGAGCAGGATGCTTCATCGATAGCAAGTTATTATCTTGTTTCAATTGTATTATATGTACTTGTAGCAGTTAGGTAGCGACATGTTGTTATAACTGTCCAAGGGTATAATTGTATTAGTATGACTCTAATGTATCTTTTTGAAATGACTTTGTAAAGTATTATGTTGATTAATATATGTTATTTAGTTGCATTGTAAGATTCTGTGATTGTTTTTGTTTCTTCTATCTTCTATCTTGTTCTTTCACCTCTAACGATCGGTTTTTCCAGCACTTGAATGCTTGACACATAATACAGTGGACGTATTAGTGTCGATTTTCGAGGGTCGAAAACCCTGTTTGTTGCATTTTAGGAACAATAATTGGGCTTACTGGATTTCTTGTCACGAAGAGTGTTGATTTATGGCTTGCTCGGAAAGGATCAAGGTCAGATTTTGGTGAAAAGACCCTATCATAGACTTTGTCTTTCTGCTTCTATTCTTGCCATATTTCGATGGCGGCTTGTTCCTTTATTGAATTATTCTGATGGCGACACGTTGTTCCGTTCTTTCCTATTTTAGTATCAAGAAAGGGGTGGCACATTCCTATAACGGTCCGTCATTTCAACCCTCGAATGTCGACAATAATACATCCACGATATTCACGTGTCAAGCACCCAATGCCGGAAATACGGAACGTCAGGGTAAAAGAAAAGGAAAAGGAAACAGAACAAGAAAAAAGAACACAATATCAGAAGCTCACATGTGAAGTGATAATATATAATATCTCAAAAGGCCTTTACCAAAAAGGAAACTTTGATATACACATACACACACATCAATCTGAGTAAACTAACCTATTAACAGCCTGGACAGTTATAACAATATGTCCTCAAAACTATTGATAAGTACCAAACAAGTAATGCGGTGGGAATAAATATGGTAAGAAATCATCCAGCTCCTCTCCAAGAGCTCCAATGAACCACAGCTAAATCAGGAAATATACTCGTGCTGACCTGAGCATTATAAGAAAATAACACCCGGATCAGTCTGGTAAACCAGCATAAGAAACTCAAATCATATGGATTGCTATATTTATAAAACCCTTCAAACATAAATGTATCTCACAAGACCATACTACTAATAAACATGGACGGGCTTTACCTTATGATAACCAAACCATTTCTTTTATAAAATCAAGAGATATTATAACAATGTCTAAAGTGTAAAATATAAATTGTAACGGCCTGGAAATTAATCGTTATTTAAATGAATATTTAATTATATTTTAAATAATTAATAAATCGATTTTTATTAAAAAATAAAAATATTTTAAATAATAATTGATAATAACAAAATCGTTTTCAAAATTTGTTTACCAAAATATATAGTTCATAGAAAAATAGAAAATATGACCGGAAGTTATTTTTCGAAATATCAAATTTTCATTGGTTAAAAGTTATTCAAAAAGTTCTAGCACTATGTTAAACATACATGCACACATTACAAACTACTTTAACATGTTGTGTACATGTACATATGCATGTACATATTTACACATTCAAACATATTAACATATAAGATCTTATTTAATAAAAGTAAGTATATATAGATATATATACATATAAAATACAATTTTTCAACACAAGTACACTAGATACATGGCATGAATAGTGAAAGCAAGGGGAGGGGGTAGTATGAGCGGTTTTGAAGGAGAGGAGGAGGTATGGCTATGCATGCATACATATATTTTAATATAAGCACTTACATATATTTTAATTAATATCTTAAACCTATAAATTCCACTACTTCTTCATATTCGCATTTTTACAAACCCCCACTTCACTACAAAATTTCCTAAGAGCTTGAGCTAAAGCATCCATGGCTTCTTCTTCATAAATTTGTAAATAGAAAAAATCACTTCCTCATGCAAAAATCCCTCCTTTAATTCACAAAACCACTTCTACATCTCCTAAAACACTTTCTCCTCCAAAATACAACATTCCATCCACCAAAAAAACCATGGCCGAGCCAAATCTCCACATGGCCATGCCCTACAAGGCCTAGGCCGAGCCGAAACCCACTTGGTCAAGCCCATTTCAAGTGTTCAAGGGTCCAAAAGTTCTATTTTTGCAAGTTTCGAATGTGTTTTCAAGTTCCCACAAAAGTTCGCTTTGATTTAGAAAAAAATTCGGTGGGTAAAACTTTTGTTTTTGGAAAAGAAATTAACTTGATTGATGGACTATATGTTGTGAAAATATGGTGATTGTTATGTTGAATTATCATGTCGTATTGATGACATATGATGATATGTTTATGTTTGGACTTGGATTTAGTGATTGGTTGATATGTTGATATGTTTTGATATGTATATGGATATGTGATATTAGGTATGATATTATGGTAGTATGTTTATGAAAACAAAACCATGTGTATATGATGTAAATGTTGTGAAGTTTGCACCTTGAAAAGTCGCAAAGGACT
Source organism: Allium fistulosum (assembly GCA_030737815.1). NCBI lineage: Eukaryota > Viridiplantae > Streptophyta > Magnoliopsida > Asparagales > Amaryllidaceae > Allium > Allium fistulosum. The sequence goes on from CM060904.1 coordinate 1,228,729,758, forward strand.
TGAGATCCGATTTGAAAATGAAAGCTATTTTCTAGATTTGGATTTTTGAAAATGTTTTTTCAAGTTTTTACCTTTGTTTTAAGTTTTCAAAACTTTTCCATTTGTGTTTTCAAATATGTAGTAGCTAGAGTTAAAGTGAAGATTTCACCTAGATATCAATTCTAGCGAATTGCGTTTATAGCAATAGTCGCTATGGATGCAGTTCGGAAAATTTCACGATTTCAAGTTTTAAGTGTTTTCTTTTTGATTGTTTTTGAAAACTCATTTGAATTAATTAAGCAAGTCAAAAGTTCAAGTTTTAATTATTTAATAATTTAATAATTTAATTTAAATTAAATTGGGTAATTATTAATTAATTAATTAAGTTAAATAATTATAGTTTAAGAAATTATTAACTAAGTTAATTATTTTTAATTAAGTTAATTTTAAATAATGATTAATTAAGATAAATGAAAATTAATTATTACATAATCAAGTTTATTTTCTTTAATTAATTATTTAATTAGAGTTAATTATTTAATTAATTATTATTTAATTAAAGGTTAATTATCCACTTAATTAGGGTTTAATTTTTTAAATAACTATTATTTAATTAAAGTATAATTAAGGTTTAATTATAAATAAAATTAGGATTTTTAACGATTTAATTTTGATTTAATTAAGATTAATTAAGGTTTAATTGAGTTTTAAACTTATGATTTAATTAAAGTTTGTTTATTTTAAAGTTTCTTAAAAAACCCTGTCGGTTATTTATTTTTAACCAAGTTTCTTGTTAAATGAATTGTTTTAACCCAAGGATCTACTGTCCATGCTATTAAGTAGCCAAATGAATTAAAGTAGTTGTAATAAAACGTTGACTCGTTTTATTGAAGTAAGTCAACTTGTACATCACAAATACCGCGCATCGGGAATGTGGTGAATACAAGTGGGTTAATTTCGATAAGCGGGTCATGATAATATAAGCATATAGAGTGTATATCCATATGTAAATATTACACCTTGATAGTGGAATGGTCCACTGTAAACAACTTGACCCTTTAAAATTATCGAATGGTGGTTTAGAGAGACCGAGATCGGACATTAGTTGTTATCCGAAAACTTCTTCGAACCAACCTAAACGTTCGAATTGGAAACAGTGAAGGCAAGGTCCAAGATGAAGACTTAGAAGTGCAAGGACTATTTGCAACTAAACCCGTGGGTGATTCCAAAATGGGTGTAGTGGAGATAGTGCCTTTGGTTCGTTCATCCCCCGAACGACTTGTATGGATGAGTGCTGACATTATCTCAACATATGGAAGGCAATATTGGCATTTCAAGTGGCAATGCTATAATAAAGGTAAACGTAGCCTCAAGCCTCATCAACCAGGAATGACTAAAACATGGAAGGTGCAGCAAGGCTAAGTAGATCACTCCCATTAGGGTAAGGTTATCCCTATCTAGGGTCCCTACTATCAACTTATGTATGCTTTGGTACGGTTGCTGTCCTAAACAAGGGGTGATCTTATTCGGTACTATCCAACAAGGGGTAGGCTGGTCTTGTGTTGGCAGGGGATCCAAGCGAGGTTCTCGGTGTTATTTTATCTAAAGATGCACTCTGACGGACGGGGCCCCGGTAGCCCAGTCATTGTATGGAACCCATTCTTCAATAAATGTCGTACATTTTTAGTTGTACCCAAATATGGTGAAATGTGAGATGCAAGCATTTCAACTATGTTTTATTTTATTTGAAAACCCTAGACATTATCATAATATCACTAGATTTATATATAAAGTGTTTTGGTTATCATAAGGTAAAGACCCGTCTGTGTTTATGTGCGGCATGGTCTTATGAGATACCTTTGATTTCAAAGTGTTTTTATAAAGTAAGAATTAAGTTGTTTGATTTTACTCACACCAGACCCATGTCTGACCTGAAGTTTTATTTTCTTTTCCTAAAACTCTTGGGTACTCAAATTTGTATGAGTAGCCAAGTGATCAAGGTTTCTTACGGAAGCATTTTGAAGGAGCTGGAGCAGGTGGCTTCAATGTAGCTTGTTACATTTACTTCCTCTGTATTTATGTATGATCTATGTATTTTGTGATGGGCATGCAGTATACCTATCCAGTTGAAATTGTATTGTAATGACACTGAAGTATTATTATTATGGGAATGACTATGTAATATTCTATGTTATCTATTATATGTTGTTCTGATTCGTGGTGTGATTATGTGATTGTTTAGTTTCTTCTTACTTTCTTTTTCTTCTACCCTTAATGGCTCGTCTTTCGGTTCAAGAAAGGTGGTCGTTACATTGTTGTATCAGAGCCTAGGTTGAGCAAATACTTAGGCTTTTGGTTAGGGTCAACTTCTAGAGTGCGTATTTGTAATTTTCAATCATATATATATATATCCTTGATAGATAGATCAGCTTGATAGGTTTGATTAGTATCCTTCCATCAAGATTTATCTCATCTAAGTATTCTAAGAATTATCTAACTATGTCAGGTAGTAAGACATGAGTAACAGAGGCAGACGAGTTAAGGGAGCAGGTAGCACTATAACTACAAATGGTCGAACCCCAAATCCTAGAGGAGTTCGGATTACCGAAGAGGCAATGCCAGAGCAGACGAGAGTGAATTTTGCAACCTTATGCAAGGATTACACCACCTTGAAGGAAAACCATTTAAAGGAACTGAGTCTATCATAGAAGTGCAAGCTTGGTTGCGATCTTGCAAGAAGATTTTTAAAGGTCTTGGTTTGTCCGACGAACAAAAAAGTTTTTTAGCAGCATGGCAACTGCAAGAGGGAGCGGCTGCATGGTGGGACTCCCTTACCGCAAATGTTCCGGAGGAAGAATTCCCATAGGGCCAATTTAAAGAAGTTTTTGAGGACCAATTCTTACCAGCAGCAGGAAGGACCCGGATGTACCGCAACTTTATGGATTTGAAGTAGGGGGAACTATCGGTGGCAGAGTATGAGACGAAGTTCAATGAGCTATCTCGTTTTGGACCAGAATTGATCGATACTCCATTAAAGAAGAATGAGATGTTTGTCTTAGGCATGAGGGAAGAATACCATAAGAAGCTGACTGCTCATGTTAAAGGTACTTTTGCGGATTTAGTTGATATGGCTCCGAGGTACGAGACCTTGGAAAAGAAGAAGCCTACTCCCGTAGCGCCTAGTGGAAATACAAGTGGAAACGGTTCTAATAAGAGGAAGTTCAATCTGAATTGGAAGAATCTAGGAAAAGGGAAGCAGGGAGAAGGTCAAGGAGGCAAGCCTAAGGATAGTGGTTGTTATATTTGTAAGCAGAAAGGATATATTGCCAGGTATTGTCCGAATCATGAAGTTCCAAAGTAGCAACAGCAAGGTGGACCTATCTCTCCGATGGTCCGGAAGACTCTTTGTTTTAATTGCCATCGCCCCGAGCATATGGTAAAGGACTGCCTACTCATGAAAGAGGTGCACCAGCCTAAGGTGTACGCCATCAAAAATGAACCGTCTACTTCTACGGATGTGAATGGAAAAGGCATCCTTGAAGGTACCTTACTGATTAATGGTATTTTTATTCGAGCATTATTTGATACTGGTGCCTCCCATAGTTTTATCTCTTGTGAATCGATAGGTAAATTTCATCTTATTCCTAGTATTGTAGAAAACCCTATGTGTGTGTTTAACTCCATAGGTGGTGTAACCCATTTGAATATGATTTGTGAAGATATGCCAATTTCCCACCTTTCTCATCACTTTGCTTGTGACCCGTATGTCTTAGACTTTAAGGGATTTGACATTATTCTTGGTATGGATTAGTTATCGAAATATGGAGCTATTTTAGATTGTAATAAAAGAATTGTATCATTAGTAACCAATTTGGGAAGTATTGCTAAAGTACCTTGTAAGGAACCTGGTATTAATATGTGTAGTTTCTTGTATGCCCTTGAAGCAGCCCAGGAGAGTTTAGGTTCTACTGAAATTGTTAAGAATTTTACCGATGTTTTCGAAGAAGTCAAAAGTTTAACCCCGCACCGAAAGATTGAGTTTCGCATTGATTTGGTCCCTAGTGCAAGGCCAGTGGTTCAACCTAAGTGAAGGATGGCTCCAAGGGAGAGAGAGGAGTTGGTAAGTCAAACCTAGGACCTATTGAGGAGAGGATTGATTAGACCTAGCCGTTCGAGTTGGGGATCTACTATGACGTTAGCGGCGAAGTCTGATGGATTTTTAAGGTTATGCATGGCCTATAGGGAGTTGAATAAGCTAACCATTAGGAATATGTATCCCTTACCCCGCATCGATGATCTTTTTGATCAACTTCATGGAGCTATGGTATTTTCCCAGATGGATCTAGCTATTGGATTTCATCAATTGAGGGTTGCTGAAGATAGTATACCCTTAACTGATTTTTGAGGCCCTAATTGTTTCTTTGATTGGTTTGCTATGCCTTTCGGGCCGACCAATGCGCCTGCATATTTTGTAGATCTCATGAACCATGTTTTCCAAGATATTCTTAATAAGTCTGTGTTAGTTTTCATCGATGACATCCTTATCTACTCAAAATCCGAGGAGCAGCATAAACATTATTTGAAGGCGGTGCTGGAGACATTGAGGAGACATGTCCTGAAGGCGAAATTTTCTAAGTGTCGTTTTTGGAAATCAGAGGTAATATTCTTTGACATATCGTGATAGGAGATGGTATTTCAATGGATCCAATGAAAGTGGAAGCTGTTCAGGAATGGAAGCAACCGCGGACTCCTACCGTGGTTTGCAGTTTCTTAGGTTTGGCTAGGTACTATAGAAGGTTTATTCAGGATTACTCTAAGATTTCCTCCCATTTGACTAAGCTGACTAAGAAGGAGGAGAAATTTGTATGGACCCCTAAGTGTAAAGAGGCATTTCCGGAACTGAAGAAGAGATTGATCAGTGCACCAGTTTTGGCTGTTCCTGATGGAAATAGTGGGTTCATTGTTTACACAGATGCATATGAAGTGGGACTTGGTGCTATTCTGATGCAGCGTGGTAGGGTGATTGTGTATGCAAGCAGGCAATTGATGCCTCATGAGAAGAATTATGTTATGCATGACCTGGAGTTGCTGGCTGTTGTCTTTGCATTGAAGATGTAGAGACACTACTTGCTGGGTAAGGATCCTTCTATTCCTCTTAGTTTCTTTCTAATCTTTAGAGATTTTAGGAGTAAGTTTTATTTCTTAAATTAGGTGAAAAATTCGAGCTTTTCATGGATCATAAATCCTTGAAGTATTTTTTTACTCAGAAGGATCTAAACCTGAGGCAACAGAGATGGTTAGAGTTTCTTACGGCGTATGACTTGGATATTCTCTATACGCCAGGAAAGGCTAATGTGGTGGCGGATGCCTTAAGTAGGAATGCCATTTTGATTCTTTTTGAAGTTACCCCGACATTCAGGAAAGGATTATGAAGAACCAGCGGAAGGATGAGAAACTGGAAGGATTAATTCAAGGAGTCCAAGGAGGTAGATGTTCGAATTTGGAGATGGATGGTCGAGGTACATTAAGAATGAACGGATGATTGTGCATTCCAGATATGGATGGGCTGAGGCAAGAGGTTTTAGCAAAATGCCACAAGTCTAAGTTAAGTATTCATCTAGGAGTTCATAAGATGTACAAGGACATGAAAAAAGTATTTTGGTGGCTGGGAATGAAGAAAGACATTTTCGTCTTTGTTAGCAGGTGTTCGTGCTGTCAACAAATCAAAGGTGATCATCGGAAGACAACTGGATTATTGCAACCTTTGGAGATTCCCAATTGGAAATGGGAAATGATATCAATGGATTTTATCGATGGTTTTCCCAGAACCAGAAAAGGAAATGGAGTATGGGTTATCGTGGATCAGCTAATGAAGAGCGCGCATCTTATTCCTGTGAAACCAATAGGGACCGCTACTCCTTAGCTGAAATTTTTATGAGGGAGATAGTTAGATTGCATGGAGTTCCTGTGAGTATTGTAAGTGATCGAGACCCCATATTTACTAGTCATTTTTGGGAAGCGTTTAAGCTTAACCACAGCATATCACCCCCAAATAGACGGACAGATGGAGCGGATGAATCAAATTCTAGAAGATCTCTTGAGGGCATGTATTCTAGTGGATCGTGGGAGGATTATTTTCATTTGGTTGAGTTCTCCTATAACAATAGCTTCCAAGTAAGCATTGGGATGGCACCTTATGAAGCCTTATATGGAAGACCTTGCAAGTCACCAGCATGTTGGGTTGAGATGGGAGACAGATTAATTCTTGGACTGGACATGATCCGAGAGGCTATATAGAAAGTTGGAGTGATTAAGAAAAGAATGAAAGAGGCCCAAGATCTCTAAAAGAGTTATGCTGATAGGAGGTGAAGGGATTTGGAATTTGTTGTTGGAGACTTGGTGTTTGTAAAGATTTCACCAATAAGAGGAGCTGCTAGATTTGGGAAAGCTGAGAAGTTAGCTCCAAGATATGTTGGACCTTTCCATATTCTCAAATTGATTGGATCGCTTGCTTATAAGGTTGAGGTGCCAGAGAGATTGGCGGCAGTTCATAATGTATTCCACGTATCTCATTTAAGGAAATATGTTCATGACCCCTCTTTGATTGTGTAACAACCGGTTCAAGGGGAACTGGAAATAGAACCGAAATTGACAATTGTTAGACATCCAGTTTATGTTGTGAATCAGGATGAAAAGATGTTGTGCAACAAGTTGGTGCAACTAGTTAAGGTTCAGTGGAACGAGGATCCTAGAGACTGCACTTGGGAGACGGTGGATCGTATGAAGGAAGCCAATCCCGAGTTGATGTTAGGATAGCTAGTCGTAGGTGTATGAATTGTGTATGTTGTTTGCTATGGATGCTTAGTGTATGTATTTGTACGTGTTTTATGATATGAATATATGGTTTTTTGCGTAGTTTGGATTATCTCCTTATTTACAAATTTTGGGACGAAATTCTTTTAAGGGGGGGAGAGTGTAACGACCTGGACATTTATCTCTATTTAACAGAATACTTAATTACATTTTAAATAATTAATAAACGATTTTTTTTTAAACTCAACCCAGAGCCCTGATGAAATCGAAGGGATGAGAAGAGCCCCCTCGAGCCTGGTCCGACCACAGACAGGAGTGTTTTAGACCAGCCCAGCACAGAGATTTGATGCCCCCAACTCATTTATAAGATTAACGGGGACCCACCTCCGCGCCTTTGGAATGGGAGTAGGGCAGACGGGGATCGAACCTGCGACCCTATTACCGGGAAGCAAGTAACTTACCACTGCGCCACTACTTGCGGACTATTAATAAACGAATTTTTATTAACAAATAAAATTATTTTAAATAATAATTAAAGATAATAAAATCGTTTTCAAAATTTGCTTACGAAAATATATAGTTCATAGAAAAATAGAAAATGTGACCGGAAGTTATTTTTCGAAATATCGATCTTTCATTGGTTAAAAGTTATTCAAAAGGTTATAACACTATGTTAAACACACATGCGCACATTACAAACTACTTTAACATGTTGTGTACATGTACATATGCATGTACACATTCACACACTTAAACATATTAACATATAAGATCTTATTTAATAAAAGTAAGTATATATAGATATATATACATATAAAAATGCACTTTTTCAACACAAGTACACTAGAGACATGGCATGAATAGTGAAAGCAAGGGGAGGGGGTAGTATGAGCGGTTTTGAAGGAGAGGAGGAGGTATGGCTATGCATGTATACATATATTTTAATATAAGCACTTACATATATTTTAATTAATATCCTAAGCCTATAAATTCCACTACTTCTTCATATTCTCATTTTTACAAACCTCCTCTTCACTCCAAAATTTCCTAAGAGCTTGAGCTAAAGCATCCATGGCTTCCTCTTCATAAATTTGAAAATAGAAAAAAAAATCAATTCCTTATGCAAATATCCCTCCTTTAATTCACAAAACCACTTCTATATCTCCTAAAACACTTTCTCCTCCAAAATACAACATTCCATCCTCCAAAACAAACCAAGGCCGAGCCAAATATCCACTTGGCCGTGCCCTACAAGTCCTACGCCAAGCCCAAACCCACTTGGTCGAGCCCATTTCAAGTGTTCAAGGGTCCAAAAGTTCTATTTTTGCAAGTTTCGAAAGTGTTTTCAAGTTCCGGCAAAAGTTCACTTTGATTTAGAAAAAATTTCGGTGAGTAAAACTTTAATTTTTGGAAAAGAAATTAACTTGATTTTGATGGACTATATGTTGTGAAAATATGGTGATTGTTATGCTGAATTATCATGTCCTATTGATGACATATGATGATATGTTTATGTTTGAACTTGGATTTGGTGATTGGTTGATATGTTTGGATATGTATATGGATATGGATATGTGATATTAGGTATGATATTATGGTAGTATGTTTATAAAAACAAAACCATGTCTATATGATGTAAACGTTGTGAAGTTTTGCACCTTGAAAAGTCGTAAAGAACTTGAGATCCAATTTGAAAATGAAAGTTATTTTCTAGCTTTGGATTTTTGAAAATGTTTTTCCAAGTTTTTACCTTTGTTTTAAGTTTTCAAAACATTCCCATTTGTGTTATGAAAGATGTAGTAGCTAGAGTTAAAGTGAAGATTTCACCTAGAAATCAATTCTAGCGAACTGCGTTTATAGCGATAGTCGCTATGGATGCAGTTCGGAAAATTTCACGATTTCAAGTTTTAAGTGTTTTCTTTTGGATTGTTTTTGAAAACTCATTTTGAATTAATTAAGTAAGTCAAAAGTTTAATTTTTTAATAATTTAATAATTTATTTATTTAATCTAAATTAAATTGGGTAATTACTAATTAAGTAATTAAGTTAAATAATTAGAGTTTAAGAAATTATTAACTAAGTTAATTATTTTTAATTAAGTAAGTTTTAAATAATGATCAATTAAGACAAAAGAAAATAAATTTTTACATAATCAAGTTTATTTCCTTTAATTAATTATTTAATTAAAGTTAATTATTTAATTAGTTATTATTTAATTAAAGTTAATTATCCCCTTAATTTGGGTTTAATTTCTTAAATAAATGTTATTTAATTAAAGTATAATTAAGGTTTAATTATAATAAAATTAAGATTTTAACGATTTAATTTTGATTTAATTAAGATTAATTAAGGTTTAATTGAGTTTTAAACTAATGATTTAATTAATGTTTGTTTATTTTAAAGTTTCTTTAAAAGCCCTATCGGTTATTTATTTTTAACCAAGTTTCTTGTTAAGTGAATTGTTTTAACCTAAGGATCTCTTGTCAATATTATTAAGTAGCCAAATGAATTAAAGTAGTTGTAATAAAACTTTGATACGTTTTATTGAAAGTAAGTCGACTTGTACTTATCACAAATACCGTGCATTGGGATTGTGGTGAATACAAGGGGGTTAATTTCGATAAGCGGGTCATGATAATCTAATCATACAGAGTGTATATCCATATGTAAATATATCACCCTGATAGTGAAATGGTTCGCTATAAACAACTTGACCCTTTAAAATTATCGAATGTTGGTTTGGAGAGACCGGGATCGGACATTAGTTGTTATCCGAAAACCACTTCGAACCAACGTAAATGTTCGAATTGGAAACAGTGAAGGCAAGGTCCAAGATGAAGACTTAGAAGTGCAATGGCTATTTGCTACTAACCCTGAGGGTGATTCCAAAACGGGGGTAGTGGAGATGGTGCCTTCGGTTCGTTCATCTCCTGAACGACTTGTATGGATGAGCGCTGACATTATGTCAACATATGGAAGGCAATGTTAGCATTCCAAGTGGCAATGCTATAATAAAGGTAAACGTAGCCTTAGGCCTCATCAACCGAGAATGACTAAAACATGGGAGATGCAGCAAGGCCAAGTGGGCCGCTTCCATTACTTTAAGGTCATCCCTATCTAGAGTCCCTACTATAAAATTATGTATGCTTCGGTATGGTTGCTGATCCCAACCGAGGGGTGATCTTATTCGGTACTATCCAACAAGGGGTAGGCCGGTCTTGTTTTGGCAGAGGATCCAGGTGAGGTCCTCAATGTTATGTTATCTAGAGATGCACTATGACGGAAAATACCCCAGTGGCCCAGTCATTGTATGTAATCCATTCTCCAATAAGTGTCGTACGTTTTTAGTTATACCCAATTATGTTGAAATGTGAAATGCAAGTATTTCCGCTATGTTCTATTTTACTTGAAAACCCCAGAAATTATCATAATATCACTAGATTTCTATATAAAGTGTTTTGGTTATCATAAGGTAAAAACCCATCTGTGTTTATGTGCGGCGTGGTCTTACGAGATACCTTTGATTTCAAAATGTTTCTATAAAGTAAGAATTATGTTGTTTGAGTTTACTCACACCAGACCCATGTCTGAACTGGAGTTTTATTTTCTTTTCCTAAAACTCTTGGGTACTCAAATTTGTATGAGTAGCCAAGTGATCCAGGTTTCTTACGGAAGCATTTTGAAGGAGCTGGAGCAGGTGACTTCACCATAGCTTATTATATTTATTTCCGCCGTGTTTATGTATGATATATGTATTTTATGTTGGGCAAGCAGTATAGATGTCCAGTTGAAATTGTATTGTAATGACTCTAATATATTACTATTATTATGGGAATGACTATGTAATATCCTATGTTATCTATTATATGTTGTTCTGATTCGTGGTGAGATTCTGTGATTGTTTAGTTTCTTCTTATCTTTCCTTTTCTTCTACCCTTAATGGCCCGTCTTCCGGTTCAAGAAAGGCGGTCGTTACATAAATAATTACCTAGCTGTAAAGCATGTGAGCGTACATCACAATAATAATAGGTACACAATCACAACCGCTAAGGCGTGTTCGCTAATTTTGTAGGATTTCACGTAGATCTCCTCGGATCAAAGCCGACTCTGATCTACTACACAAGGATCAGAGATATCCTTCTAAAGCAACAAACATTCCTGGTGAATGCACCATAGGAAATACATAGCTGGCCAAACTAGCCGAGTGCATCGCTCCCACATGCATATCTATAAGTAACTCTAGGATGGAGTCACATGCGCCCTCATGGGTTGCTAAGACTTTGGCTATGCATCCTCTCTTTGGTTTTAAGCAATATCGCAGGTAAGGCTATGTTTGACATTCCAGCACACAAGCCACCACTCGAATAGATCATCCACATGAGCTCTAACTCGAACAGATATCAGAATCATACATGTATTCACATACCTCAATAGGTCTCAGAATCACACATTGATCCCCACATCTCAAAATAGATCATGAACAACTACACATGTTCAAGCGTCTCAAACAGATCTCAAATCTGCACATATATTCTAGCATCTCGAACCAATCATGAACCTCTTCTAAAGCCAAGAACACTTATATGGTTCTGGGGTGGTTACGGTTTCAAGTCATCACATATAAGTACACTTTCTTGCTTACCAAGTGATCCTAAACCAATTGACGGATGTTCAATAAACTCAACTCAGGTTCTGAGGAAAATAATAGACTATACATAAAGAGAAGATATCTCCTCCTAATCGTTTAAGTGGATAGATTTTCTTACCATTTGTTCTAGAAGAGAAAACGAGTTTATACGCATAGTATAGCATCACTGATGATAACTGTACCATATAATTCCCATGTTTCTTCTATATATTTTCAAAGTTATATTTTTTGTCAATTCAACAAAAGTGAGAATTATCACCTAAGGGAAACTAAGTCAAGTCATATAAACAACTTCTAATCCTTTTTTAATTAATCTTACTTTATTAATTAAAAAACTTCTTTTATAAGTAAAACCCATTTATACTCAATAAACTTCTTTATTAACGAAACTTCACTTATTAATTAAACTTCACTATTTATTTAAAACTTTCATGTTCATTTCAACACATTCCAATACTTCCCAAAAGTATCCATATACTTATCTCAACCGTTTAAGTATATTCATAAACTAGTTTCAAAGGGCTTAAGACGAATGTTGCTCAAACATTGTCATTACAAAGCCAAAACCATTTCATACTTGTTATTCTCTTTAAAATTCAATTATTAAAGATCTATGTATTTTCCAAAAGCATTTGACAATATTTTACCACTTCAAACTATTATTCAAGGGTTTAAAAACAAATGTTACTAAAACGTTGTTTTCAACAAACCCAAAATACTTCACTTAATCGTTATCTTTAAAACTCCTTTACAAAGATCTAATTACTTTTCAAAAGTATAGTTAAATGGATTAAAACAAAAGTTGCCAAAATATCGTTACTATAAACCCAAAATCACTTTTATACTTGTCATTAGCTTTGAAACATTCAGTTAAAGTTCTAAGTATATATTTACTTATTAAACAAGGTAGTAAACCTTTTTAAACAATCTGACAAATCCATCCATTATAACATAAGTGTTATAATTTATAAACTTCATTATATTCTTTTACAAAATACTAAACTTCTTTTCCAAACTTCTAAATATACTAAAATACCTTTAAAAAGATACATACACGCACGTATACCAATTTATTTATAAGACTAAGATATTTAATAGAATACTATATATACTAAAAATATACTTTTAAAATACTTATACTATATTTTCAAACATTTATTTAAAATGCCACTTAAAGAAACTTGTCTTATAATTTATTTAAAAGCCATAACCTGCTTTATAATTTAAAACAATTACTTTAAAAATCGATAAATGATTATCAATAATGTATTTAAATCGCGACATTTTCTGATAATAAGTAAGCTTATAATACCTATTAAAAATTTGAAGAATCCATAGGATGTCTTCCAAAGTTGACTTTAAAATAACCGATCACAGCGATTTTAAAGTGCATCCATAGCAACCCTTTCGCTCCTAACTATCACAGTTTCCATTCCAATTTCCACAAATGTCTAAACCAATTCCTTTATGTCAAACACACCAAAACATGTGTAGCCATATATATATATATATATCCATAATATATCACAATTTATCCAATTTAACATGTGTCAAATATCGATGATTTCAAAGCACGTTCATAACGACTATATCACTTCAAACATTTATAACGCACTGTCAAACATGAAAATAGTAAGTTTGGGACACTGATATATGTTTTACAGAATTAAAGGGAGATTATACTACACATATTGTTGTCACTTCTTTACAAAACAAGGAGAGGCCCAAAAGTAATAACTTGCATTGTTCTTTATATTATTTATATTCTAATACAACAACAATATACAATCAACTGATGAGTAAATTCATCCAAGCCTAAACCAATCCCAAACGTAGAGGGTATTAACACGAGTGCAATGGTGAAAACGTCGTCTGCATTGGACCTCATATGCAAAAGTTCTAAGTTAAATAAGATATAGGATTAATTAAATATTAATTAATTTAGTAATTATTTACTTAATCTACCTCAGTAAGCAATCATCTTCTCTAAAATTTTGTGCACCTGATACACTTTCAGGACCCAACTTTGTTGTGCATAAATCACTACGATATAGGGCTCTGATGGACGGGTCGATGAATAGAATTCGCTGAAACCGTTCTCTTCGAATGCTCGGCGTACCGGATGCCCTCACTTCACATTTATCCCCACCTACACATTCTGACCTGAAGCTCCCATTGCGACCAACCATGTTGTAAATCATCTCGTCCAACAATCGCCCCTTCGACCATCGCCTTTGACATCTCCTTCGCACCCCGAGTTCATCCACGCCATCGAAACAAGCTCTGGCGTCCCCTATCAAATCGCGAAACCTATAGCCCTCCACTGTAGCAAAATGATGCATTATTCCTGAGATGGTCGTAACCTATCTCGTTGGTGCTAGAAGGTGCTCCTCAAAAAATGCAGTGCAACCATGGCCTTCGATTTGCCTAATCCTCCTCCCTCACCTTCCTGTCATAACCCTAGCTTGCGACTATATAAGTCGAGCATAGGCAACTATCAACACACTTATTGTCAAACACACCAAAATGAAGCTCACTCCTGTACGAACTTAACAAATCAAAAATCACTCGATTCCATTAACTATTGCTCATGAAATAATTAATGAAAGAAAATAAAATGGTGGTGGCTATAAAAATGATGATCAAAAATTAAAGTGGGAGAGGGAAGAGGAGTTAAGGATTATTTATAGGAAAATGTATATTATATTATATTCTCTTAAATTAGACGGTACGCATTTCGAGCACACGCGACACAGCATGTTCGATCATCACGAAACTCGTCGGCGTACAACAACTCAATATTCTGATCCCAATGGCGCTAATTTCGTCAAAGTCCGAGACAGTGCCCCGGGATGATAATTTAACACATTGATTAAAAAGAATTATTATTAAAATACGTTTAATCATGTTAATTTTAAATTAAAAGTTTTCCATCATCACTTATTATTTAAAAAAATTAAACAAGTTTTCAAAATCATATTTTTATTCACATTAAATCCACGATTTAATTATTTAAATAATTTCTATTTTTAATTATAAAACGTTCAAAATCCCGAGTCATTACGCTCTTCTCCACTTAGAATATTTCGTCCTCGAAATACTTACAGAAGCAACAAAAGCAACAATCACACATCAATACCTAACAGGTATTGCAATCACTAGTAACCAGAGAATAATCACATAAAAGTATTACATAGTATTGCGATCACTAGCAACCATAGCTCACGGTTTGCCCAAGTTCAGAAACCTCTCATCGCAGAAGGATAACAATCAATCCACTAAGCGTTACCTTACGCTCAACAGCTTCAGGTATTACTCAGTCGACCAAATCATGCTACCTCAAACAATTCGAAGAGTCATTTCCAAAACTCTCCATAAGCCAACTCACATAGCATACAAATATTATTACAGCCCGTACGATGCATATATACCATCAGCATACAATACCAAATTCAATCACTAGCTCGATCACATAAATTTCACTTCCGAACGAGTATATCTCGCCTGACATCTCTAGTACGGACTCTGATCAGGTTCTTTGATTAAAAACTTTTGTTCTCCTTACATAGCCATATACTATGATAGAAAACTTCAGGATCATATCAAAAATCCCTATCAAGTGTTCGCCCTCAAGAATCAAGTGAAAAATCCTAACTCGGATCGGTGTAAATCACCTCGAAATCATGTAGTGGAATCTTGATTAAGAATTGGAATGCAAGTAAAATGATCTACGTATAATACCATTCTATCCTTGAGCCCTTTCTGAGGAAGATGGTACTTTATCCTTGATACCTATGTCACCCAATCTCATCTTTGGATAGTACTTCATTAAATGCCTCCCCTCGAAGCACTAAATGCAAGTCTGTTTGGGACAATCTTTGGCTTCATGTCTTAGGTTCTTGCATCGATAGCACCCCATTCTCTTCTTTGTTTTAATTCTTGGTTTCTTCTTTGTTCTAGGGCATTTATGTAGAAAATGTCCTTGCCTTTTACACTTGAAACAGAATATATCAACCTTAAAAGATTTTTCTTTCTTCTTTTTCTTTGCTTCCCTTTTATCCCTTTCCTTTATTTTCCTATCCTTAAAAAGAAGTGCATAATGCTCTTCTTTACTACATCTGTAATAGAAGATGTCGGCATAAGATCCTAGTTTTAATTTCTCTTTTGCCTCTTTTTGTGCACGTACTCTTCGTGCTTGCTTTGGATTAGCCCAATACTCTTCCTCCGGCATAAAATAAGACATCCTGACCTAAATGATATACTAAGTTATTATCAGAAGTTTTATACCACTACTTTCTTGACTTATCCAAATTACTTGATTCATACTTGTTCGAATTTGAACTTGCCTTGATTGTACAATGATAAGAAGAAGAATTTACCAATGTTCGATACCATTCGCCTAAGCCAACATATGATCGATACTTAGAAGAATATTTCCACCATCACCAAACAGATCAAGACCTTATTCGTGGAACTTTCCAATGGGATAACATCTTATAAATTTTACATATCACACGAATATTTATACTTCTGTATATATGAAAAATACTCCTGTTAAAATGGTGTGTCAACTCGCCTTATTTAAGTATTAGGAATCCCTATCGATTATATTGAGCACTTCATGCACCGACCATAATTCATAAACCACTTAACAGATTAATCACCACAAAACAATTTTATATTAAATAACAAAAACGTGCTCATATACATAATACTCTCAAACTCATTTTAGGGTGTTACTAACCTATCTCTAATAAGTCACTCATTCTATGATATTACTAACCCTATCTATAATGAGTTTTACCCCACCAAAAGCCTATATGTTCACTCAACCTAAGCTCTGATACCAAATGTACCGACCGTAATTTTCGACCCTCGAAGATTGATACAATACATTCTCGTGCCGCAAATCCAAGTGCTGGAAAGCCGATTGTTAAGGGAAAGAAAAAATAAAGATAGAACAGAATTTCACACGAATGGAATAACATATATTATTTCAACAATAATCTTTACAGTAGAAAATTTTGAATACAATATCAAAATCTAACAGAGATTCAGCCTGGAAATTTATAAACCCTTTGTCCTTACAAATGTTGAAAAATAAAAAAAATTTGCAATATATGCAAGGGATAATAGAGTACATCCATATATTGATGAAGATCTCCAGCTCTCATCTTGAAACTCCAAGCGTCTTCAACTAAACTTGAAACTACTCGGATCTGACTCGAGTATTAAAAATACCCGGATCAAGCTTAATAAACTAGCATGAGAAACTCAAACTATAAACATATGACGGAGTCATAGATGGGTACTAAACAAAACCTTTGAAAAGAATAGTATCTCGTAAGACCAATCCACTCATAACTATGGTCGGGTTTTTACCTTCCGATAACAAAAATACTTTATATTGAAAATCACTTTGATATTATCAGTTTGAAAACACTTTCAAATAAATATATATACAAAGAAAGTATCAATAACCGTACTATGGTAATATATCAGGACAAGGTCAACGGACCGGATGGAATATATGATACCAAAAGTGGTAGTTGAAATGTTTGCAAAGCATTACTACTATTTTAGGACTACAATCAAAACCATAAAGCTCGTATTTGGAATTGGATTTCTAACTTGATAGGGAACTACTGGCCTTTTCCTTCGATCCACGCATAACAACCATAGTTACCATGCTGACCTTATCACTTGTCTCAAGCTAGCCACTTGGAACTGCACTTGCTACACTACTATGGTACAACGTATTTTCTCAGTTGCTTTACACGGTCTCCGTCAGCCTCTAATACCTGTCCATTTCATCATCTTATAGCAACAGATGCATTGCGGCAACAAATGCCTTTCATTTCTCTTAACTGATAGCTCGATTTATGTCCTTCAGACCACACAGTATCCCATATCATTCCTGGGATGTGAGGCTTGAGAGGCTATGATTTTTTTCATAAATTCATACTTCGTTTTTCACAAAGCCATGCTTTATTTCTCTAAAAAGCACATTCCACTTAAAATTCAACATACAACTGATTTCTACAGACGTATAACTCCTGAGCTCGTACGTCTCAAGAAAGGGTGTTAAGCTAAGAGGAGTTTCCTCCTCCAACCCAAGTAGATAATACGTTAATAGAGATCAATTAATATGATCAGAAATGCACTGTCAAACACACATCCATACAAGTTCGTTTTGGGACTGAACGAAACCGAAGGCACTCCTCCTACCACATCTTTTTTTTGCGAATCAACCTTAGGATTAGTAGCGAGTAGTCCTTGCATTACGGAGATTTCAAAACATGACCGGACCACTGCTATAATAAATATCTTTATATTGGGAACGAACCAGAGAATGTCAACAAATAGTCCTTCCACTGTAAAGATCTTCGGTCTTTGATACAACGAAGATTTCAGACTGCAAACACCACTGCCAGATAAATATAATATGGGGTAAACCCCTAGGACTCATAACAGCAATCCCTATATTCAGAAGATCTCTGATCTTCAATAATCATCGTCTTCAACATGTCTTCACTTCCAAACGAATACATTGGTTTGAAGTGGTTTTCAGATAGGAATCACCCAAATCCGACCCCAGTTTCTCCGAACCAACCATCGATAAAAAGGCATTTAGGTATATAAGTGATTATCACACAACATTCAATTAATTAACCTTTCATTTAATTCAAATTTATCTTAGAGATATATTCATTAAATCATTTATTTATCTTTTTCAAAGTATATGGAATCATTAAGCCTCATTTATCAGATCCTTTGGTTAATTAAGACCCTTTTTAAATCTTTGAATAATTCTAAATTGTTTCACTTTTTTACTTAGGAAAAATATTTCCAAATCATTTATTTAAATCTCACATTGGAAAACATTATTGAGTAAAAATGATCATGGAAATTATACTAATTCTATTCAAATCAATTTTCGTATTCAACCTTTACTATCCGTCGAATAATGGTGAAATCACCTTTTAAATTCATACTTATAGTACGGATTCCCTCCTCGCAATTTAATACCAAGTATAAGAAGATCATTTCTATGCCATCCAAGTTGTGTGAATTTGAAAAATTACATCTTTTATACTTTGGTAAATTTTAATCTGAGTAAATCAAATTTACTATTCCCTCCATCGGGCCAATACGGGTAGCTAGGGATGGCATGCAACCGGTTTCCCAAACCTAAGCCTAGAGACTGCCTCTCTGTCACCCATAAGGTGGTCAAGTTATTTGATCAACTCTAAATCTTTTAACATACTTAATTTACTTTTAATTATTTTTTAGCATCCGGGCTTCCCTTCGATCTGTTCCATTCTTTGGTCGGATTTTTTATGACACTTACAAATGGAACAAATGTACTAGTCGTTTCCGCATACTATTTATAAACCTCTTAGTTAACTTTAAATTACTTAATTATTTATTTGAAAAGGTTCACAAAAGATTCAGGAAAGAATAATTAAGTTAAAACCATTGATTGCAAAAGTTATAAAAAAAAGTGCTGCGTAAAAGTGTTGCAAATAGTGTTTTAAAAGCTTATTTGGTTAAAACAACTTTTCTATCATTTTGGAAACTCATTTATATAACTCAAATCTCTTTTAAACCATTTCAAAACATTTATAAAGTTTATTCCATATTTTTAAACATTAAAAATGTTCATTTTAAATTACTTTCGAATTCGGGTTTGAAACTGCAAAACCACGATTTTTCTTAAAACTTGTTTTGGACTTATTTAAAAATTTACAAGATGAAATCTTGATTTTCTTTCTTCATTTAAAAACTATGGATATAATAGTCTGGAAAATTCTTATTTCGAAGAATTTCGAGCTATATTTCATTCTCTACACTTGTTTGAATTCTATAGTGCGAAATCGCGAACTACCGTTACATGAAGCACTTAGTTTAGATTTTTTTAAATTACTTTTCAAACTTCATTAAAACACTTTTAAATGTTTATAAAACATTTCTAAATCATTTAAACTCGTTTAAATGAATACTTTTCATATTTCAAACACATTTTCCATTTCATTTCATATTATAATACTATATTATTAGAATATTCATTTTTACTCTTTTTATATATTTAACACCTAAAAGAGGTTAAACAATTCCATACACATATTATTTATGTAATAGATTTCCATTTAATTAATTATTGTTAATTACTAACCATTTCTCTTACCATTAACCAAGTTATCAACCATATCACAACCATATAACAAATCACAATATCAACCAAGTTATCATCCAATATCAAACATTTAATCATCTAATATATTTAAACTTTAAAATCATTATACTTGAAATAATTTAGAGATTAATTAGTAAAGTGTGAGTACTCACCATTAACCAAATCGTTTCATGTCCTACCAACATTCGTTCAATCTAACACTTCACTTAAACTTTTGTTAACTTTAACTAATCATCATCTACTCCATTCCTCCTTGCTTTATGCTCTCGACCACACCTTACACCATGCTTTGCTCTTGGCCTCTTCTTCCAAACTCTAAGTGCTCATGGTCATAAGCCTTTCCATCAGCCAAAAGTCATGCCATCTCCTCCAATCACCTCCAAAAGCTCTCGGACATTCTCCCCTTACCTCCTCATGCTCACGGGCTTGTGCCTTCTTCCCCATAGTGCTCGGCCAGGTGGTGTAGCTAGGTGGGTTAAATGAGAAGAAAGGAGGGGTTTGGGATTGTTTTGAGGTTTGGTGATGAGGTGTGTGTGTGTGTGTCTATATATATAATAATTTATTTAATTTCTCTTCATAATTTTCTTTAGGTGGAGAGGCCATTAAAGAGGAGAGGAAAAAGATGAAGAAGCTTGGAAAAGAGAGAAGAGAAGGTGTGAAGAAATGAGAAACTGGAAGGTGGTATTTATAGGGTAGGATTCCTTAACTCTAAAGCTTTGTAAAATGACAAGAAAACCCTCGGATATTTTCTCCTAAACTTCACATCACCAATTTCAACACTTACCATCATCCCATCACATCTTCTTTACTTAATAATAAAGTAAAACATGCATTTATGGTGATTTGATGTTTTCTTTTCATTACTTATCCTTTAAGCATTCTTAATTTATTATATATATATATATATTTATTTATTTATGTTTTGATTTGACTAAAGTTATGCATGGTTTTAAAATGTGTATTAATATGTGTTAAAATCATGCTAACAACGTTGCAACGATTCGAAACAACTTCCGATCGATGAACGGTCGAAAATCCCAAAAACGATCGTCGGTCACGTTTTCAATTTTAAATCAAACTATTTATTTATGTAAACAAAAATTGAAATAAGTTTCTTATCATATTTAAAAAATCAAAATAAGTTTATTTTAGTTATAAAATCATATGTAATAATAATAAAATCCAATTGTAAAATACGACATCGATTGGTCGTAGTACGACGAAGTTCGTATATCTTTATAAAAAGTATATATATATTAATAAAACTTTTATCAATCAATTATTATCATTTTTAAATAATTTAACAGGAGTTATTTATCATTTAAAATAAAAATTGAACGTATATCAGACTTTATCGAGAACTGGCTTTTGTCAAAATATGATGAAACTCCAAAATCTCTTATTCTTGTAAACTAATTCTAAAAATAAGTTCACTATTCTTATTTATCGCATAAAACATGATTATTTAAGTTTGAAAATTCTATATTTGAATAATTGAATATTCCATTTAAAAGTAATAAACTTAGGGATCATTATAGTAGCACTCTGTTATGAAAATCTTCGATGAAAGGACTACTCGCTACTAATCCTAGGGGTGATTCTCGATAGGATTAAATAGGAGAGTACCTTCGGTTTGTCCTGTTTCTGGAAAAATTGTGTGGATGAGTGTCTGACATTGCATTTCTAAAACCACAAATATTGATCTCTACAAACGTACATCTATTTGGTGGTGTGGGAGTTAACTCTCTTGTACATAACACCCTTCTCTAAGACGTATGAGCTCAGAGGTTGTACATTCGTTGAAATCAATAGTGTGTTGATAGAAATAGCAATGTGGCATTCAAAGTGGAACTTGTTATAAGATGACTTTGTAGAAATTGGGCGTAGCCTCACGAGCCTCACATCCTGGTAATGGTACGGGTAATTATGTAGTCTGTAGGACATATATTTGGGCTATCGGTTTTATAAGTATGAAGGAGTCCTGTGGAATCTGGATCCTCAAGGAATTCATTGCCTTATGGACTGATACAATGGCGTCTGAGTCCTTGGATGAGTAGCCATTAGGTATGCTGATCCATCGGAGTGGGCAACAAAGTATAGCGGCGTCTGAGTCCTTGGATGAGTGGCCATTGAATACTATAGGTATTGCGCTAAGAGTTTCACATTGGAAGAGAAGGCCACTAGTTCCCTATCATATTGGAAACTGATTTTCCAATACGAACTTTATGGTTTTGATGGTATTCCCAAAATAGCTGTAATACCTTGCAAACAATCCAGCCACCCCTTGCTATCAAATGTAGTTAATGTAACCATTTCTGTTGTTCAATATTTTTTGAAAGGTGTTTTCAAAAGAATGTCATTAATGATAATAACAAATTGTTTAAGTATAAAGTATGTTGGTTATCATAAGATAAAAACCCATCCGTGTTTATGTGCGGCGTGGTCTTATGAGTACCCTTTCTTTTCCAAAATGATTTGTTTAGCACCAATCTATGACTCCATCGTATGATTATGGTTCAAGTTTTCTCACGCTGGTTTATCAAGCCTAATCCGGGTGTTTTTAATACTCGAGTCAGATTCGAGAAGTTTCAGGTTTAGCTGAAGATGCTTGGAGTTTCCAGAGAAAAGCTGTAGATCTTCATCAACCTATGAATGTATTCTACTTTTCCACTACATTTGTTTTTTTGTTTTCAGCATTTGTAAGGACAGAGATTTATAACTTTCCAGGCCGAGCTTAGGTTAGACTCTAATATATGTATTTCAAAAAAATTCATTATAAAAGATGTTGTGATTAATAATATATGTTATTTTATTCATCTGAGATTCTATTCTGCCTTTATTTCTTTCTTACCTTTAAAGAACTACCTCTCCGGCACTTGGATTTGCGGCATATGAATACCGAGGATGTATTAGTATCGATTTTCGAGGATCGAAGAAATGGGTCTTTACAATCAATAACATGTGCAAACATATTATTCTGTTAGAAACAGAAGGGTAACTGATAGTATGAAGCTAGCTGTAGAGTTACATAGACTCTACCGTCTTCGGTAACCTCCAAGGTATCATGACACATATCCACCGATGTTCTCGTCAACATGAGGACTTAATGTCACTACCTGGCTCATGCCCCTATAGGTAATAGACTAATGGCCTATGTGACATAGGGGCGAATGCATGAAGTGGAAGCACACAGCTATATAAACATAGGGTGTCATAGATTTGGGGCATGACCCCATAATAAGGTCTCTAGGGTGGATTCTAGCCATCTAGTTCTCTCCAATGCCAATAAAATGAGTACAACATGATAGTAGCACACAGTACCAATAAAAATAGACATGAAGCCTAACTTATCATTAGGCATAGAGCCTTACTCGCTGAATATAGGAATAAAGCCTCACTCATCACTATGTGCATCACCTCACACCCATATCACTATTCCCATTGCGTGAGTGTCATTTACTTACAATGAATAACTAAATAAATATCACAATTGCATCCGTACCTCCATGGAATACTTAATCATTCATTCACTATGCATAAACTACACTCTATCTTCACATAATATTCTATAACGATTTCAAAGAATAACCAAAGAAATATTATCCAAAAGTCTCATACCAGATGGTATTATAACTCCTTTTATTCAGATTCCTCGTTGCGTAGAATTTAATATTACGATATTATATAGAAGGTTATCATCACTATAACGATCCGAAATTTAATCACTTTAAATATGGATATTTAATATATTATTAAATAATTAATTTATTTATTTTATTACCAAACTATACCCTTTTAATTTATAACTAGTGATGGTGAAATGATTTTTAAAATGTGTTTATAAAAATAATTAGTTCAAAGGAAAATAGAAAATGTGACCAGAAAGCTTTTTCGAAATGTTCAACTCTTCATCACCTAAAAGTTATTTAAGATGTAATGAACACCTTAGTATACATGTACACTTACATATTCAAATAATATATACATGGTTAAGGATGGTAAATAGTGAATATTTGTTTACTTAAGTAAGTATAAGGGAGATGTGACTCTTTTTCTAAAAATTTAAATTTAAAATAAGAAGTAAAGAAAAGTCACATTAAACTTGACATCATGGTACATGGAAGTGAATGGCATGTTGGATAAAGGGGGAGCCATGTTGATTTGTGTGTGCAACAAAGGAAGTGAGGGTGGAGATGATGTGGTACTATATGAATGAAGGGTAATGTACTTAAGGGCTTTTTGGTAATTTAATTATATCACTTTGTATAAAAGATTTTCTATTTCTTATTTCTCTCATTTTCCATTCACTCTTACTTTTTCAAAAATTCATTTTTTGTTTTCGGAGCTCCTAAAAAATTCTAATGGCTTCCATTTTTTCTTCCAAAGTAATGTTGGATTAGACTTGAAATTGAAGTCTAACTGTTGTGAATGGTTGAAAATGTGATATTGCTTATGGTTTTTTATTATGGCATGTAAATAGATATTGTAATCATGTATGTGTTGCATATGCTAAGAAAGTTAGCATCTTGACTTGTTAAAGTGACTTGAGATCCCTTGAAACTAAAGTATGTTTCTATTTTAATGTACTAGAAAGTTTTGAAGTTTCAACTTTATTTCTAGTTTTCAAAAATTTCCTACAATGTTTTAAAAATTAAGTCAAAAGAAGAGTTTTGAAGGGTACTAGACTAGTAAAACTAGTTTGAAAGTTATGGTATCCATAGCGATAGTCGCTATGGATGTAGTTCGGAAAATCGAACTGTTTTTCCTAAACTAAAATGTTTTATCTTAAATATTTAGAAAGCCTTTTTCAATCATAATTTAAGTATAAAAGGTAGTATTATTGAATTAAGTGCGAGTTTAATAATTATTCAAAATTATTCTTTATTAAGGATAATTAATTATTAATTATTAATTAAGTAAAGGTGATTAGTACTTAGTATTAATTAAGTTAATTATAATTAGTTAATTAATAGAGTTTTAATTAAATATTAATTAAGTAAAAGAGTTAATTAAGTATTAATTATTTTTAATTAATTATTTATTTATAAATTAACTAGGGTTTAATTATTTATAAATAACTAATCGGGTAGGGTTTAATTATTAATTAATTAACAAAAAATTAATTAAGGTTTAATTAGGAAATAAATTTAGTTTTAATTAAGATTTAATTAGTAAATTAAGATTTAATTATTATTAAATAAAGGTTTAAACTTAATTAATTAATTAAATAAATAAAGGTTTTATTTTTAATTACTTTATTTCGAAGGATGGTTTATTTTAAAAGCCGCTTTCTTTTATAAGTGAATAAGATTTAAGCAATGGATTCTCTTTGGCTGTGCTATTAAGTAGCCAAACTAATATTAATAAGTTATAACTAAAGCATTGACATCTTTTATTGGAAGTAAGTCATCTTGTATCTAACTCTAAAAGCCGATGAGTAGGTTTTCCTTTTCTATGAGATCTAGAACTTGATTTTCTAGTCAAGGGATAGAAAAGTCAAAATGTTGGAAAAGTGATAAATACAAGGGAGTTAATTTCGATAAATGGGTCATGATAAATTAAGTATAAGGAAAACATTTCCATATGCAAAATCTTTACACCCCAAATAGTGGAGTTGTCCACTATTGATAACTTGACCCTTTTAAAATTATCGAATGTTGGTTCGAAGAGAACGGGATCGAATAGCGTGCTTTATCTGAAAACTACTTCGAACCAATATAAGCGTTCGAATTGAAAACAACTAGAATCAAAGATGAAGTTCTTTGAAGTGCAATGGCTACTTGCTCTAATCCTGAGGGTGATTCCAAAATAGATGTAGTAGAAGTAGTGCTTTCG
Organism: Allium fistulosum; assembly: GCA_030737815.1. Taxonomy (NCBI): domain Eukaryota; kingdom Viridiplantae; phylum Streptophyta; class Magnoliopsida; order Asparagales; family Amaryllidaceae; genus Allium; species Allium fistulosum. The sequence goes on from CM060904.1 coordinate 1,228,755,230, forward strand.
GTCCATTCATATCCTAAACGACTTGTATGGATGAATTCTAACATCACATTATCGCCTGGAAGGTAGGGTTAGCATTCCAAGTGGGAATTGCTAAAGAAAATGTAAAAACATAGCCTTAAGCCTCATCAACCAGGGATGACAAAAACAGGGGAGATGCAGCGGGGTTAAGTGGGTCGCTCCCATTAGGGTATGGTCATCCCTGATCTAGATCGATAACTAAATTCTATATACGCTTCAGGGCCCACTACGGTTGTTGATCACAACCGAGGGATGATCATATTTAGTGCTATCCGGTAAGGGTTAGGCCGGTCCTGTGTTGGCAGAAGTGCAAGATGTTCCTGTTGATCTCGGTACATTTTATCTAGAGGTGTACTATGACAGGCGGTACCCCAGTAGCTCTGTCATTGATGGAACCCAACTTCCAATAAGTGCCTTCGAACTTAGTTGTAAACTTATTACGCTAGAATTTAATTAATGTAACAATTTCGACTATGATTCGATATCTACTTTAAAACCCTTGGTCATTGTTATAATACCACTATATTTCCAATAAAAGTGTTTTGGTTATCATAAGGTAAAAACCCATCTAGGTTTATGTGCAGTGTAATCTTACGAGATACTTTTGACTTTAAAGAGTTTTTTTTAAAGTAATAATTCAGTTGTTTGGAGTTTACTCACACCAAAACCATGTTTAACCCGAAGTTTCATTTTCTTTCCCTAAAACTCTTAAGTACTCAAATGTATATGAGTAGCCAAGTAGTCCAAGTGTCTAACGAATGCATTTTGGAGGAGCTTGGAGCGGGTGGCTTCATTGATATCTAGTTATTTATTTTAGTTGCGCTTTGTTTGTATGTATTTTGTATCCATAACGTGAGGATAGGAAGTCATAACTGTCCCTATCTGAAATTTGTACTACTGTGATTCTGATGTGTTACCATTATGGATGTAACTATGTATGATCTTATTTTGACTATCATGTATTATTCCACTGTGTTGTGAGATTCTGTGTTTTTATTTCTTCTAATCTTTCTTCTATAACGACCTAGAATTTTAGTAATTCGAATTTGGAATATTTAATTGATTTTAAATATTGAAAAGTTAATTTTATAAGTTAAATTACTTATATTTCAAATATAGTGATTTATTTGATATTTAAATTTTTAAATTTAAAATTTGGAATTGTTTAAATAATTGAAACTTGAATTCAATGTAAATAAAAATTATTTCGAAAGTTAATTTAAATCCTATTTGAATAAGAAGGAAGATACTAAAGTTTTAAATTTGATTTAAGAGTGATAAAATTGATTTATGAAATATCTCGTTTTAATTAACATGTAAAAATAGCCTTCTGGGGCACTGTCTTGGATTTCGACGAAACTAGTTTCATTAGAACCAAAATAGTGAATTATTATATGCTATCGAATTTCGTGGCGAACAGATGTATCGTTTGGTCGTGCGAGTTTGAAACGCGTAGAAAATTATTTAAAGAAATTTAAGTTAATATAATTCGATTTGAAAAGTTATCCTTTTTATACGATGAAAATGGCTTCCGATATATATTCCATTATGTTCGGAATAAGGGTATAACATATAGAACGCTAGGTGGCACGCTTCATTTGGAGTTTGAAATTTTAGACAGTGAATAGTGCTTTGGAAAATTTGCTATAAAGGACATTAGCTATCTTCATTTACAAACCCTAACCCTAAAACTATTTCCAGCCGCCAATAAAAAACCTAACATCCTACGGCCATGATTCATCAGAGCCACTCCTTCCACTTTCAAGCTTCGACCCTAACTGGTAAAACGTAGAGCTCAACCCCACAAACTTGCTCAACGGTGGGATCGTCAATCGAAGAACTGGGGTAGCGGCTATGAAGCTGCATTCGCGAGCAGCAATTTTGGATTTCGACGATCGCGAGTGGTGCGCGCGTACGTAGTGGTGGTGCAGGCGGAGCATAGTGCGGTGGCACAGACGGCGCGAGGGCGAGGCAGCGGCGGCAGCATGTGGTGATCGCGATCTTCCATTGAAAATTAAAGAAAAATAAATAAAAGAGGCCTGGTGCACGCTCGTGAGAGTGAGGAAGAAGAAGGTTTTATTTTAAAATTTTAAACGTTAATTATTAAGTTAATGTTAATTTAAGTATCTCGAATGTAAATTAATTCATAACTTGTTCATACGAGGTTGGTTTCGAGCGCGATAAGTTGCATTGCGTTCATATTAGCGAGCTAAGCAATGGAATTGGGTGGATGGATTCGGAGCTATTAGGAATTTTTGGGTTAAATTGAACGACCGTTCAATTTTAATTCAAACCGGATCTCTTTGGCGATTTCTGGAATTTTTGTGAGTAAACTCACCTCTTTGGCCCACTTATATTTTTATATAAGTGTGGATAATTTTATTTATGCTGATCATTGCTTGTTTGGATGATTTACTATATTTATTAGTTAGTTTGCATATATTCCCGTCTATTGGAGTGGATGTGACACTATTACGCTCCCATGTATGAGCGAATGACCCTTTGTGAATCCCACCTCGAAGCGGTTGATTTATATTTTTATGACTATATAGTATATGTAATGCAAAGGGATAGGTTGGAAGGATCCAACAAGATTCCTCACACTGTTGATTTTACTTTTCATATATTTTGATATATGATGTGTTGGATGCCATATTTGATGACATGGATTTGTTTTTCTTATTTAGTGCTATGGCAACACTGGGCCATATTTTTAGTATTTTGAAATACTATAAAATAGTGATTTTGAATTAAAATGATTTTCAAAGTGATTTTTAAAGTAGTATATGTTTTAATAATTTTTAAATTATTAAAAAGGAATGAATTTATTTTCAAACAAATAAAAAGTATGATTTTTGATGTTATAAAAGTATAGTTTTGAGAAATATTTTTAAATAAAGATTTTTGAATAGTTTATAAAAAGGATTTATAAAAGTGATATTTTATAAATAAAGAAATAGATTTATAATTGGAATTTATAAATATTTTATAAGTGGATTTGAAATTTATTTGTTAAATGGACTTGTGAATGGATTTTATAAATATATTAGATTTATAAAAAATGGATTTATAAGTGGATTGATAGTAAATGAGTTATATAAAAGAATGATTTATAAATAAAGAGATTTTATCAAATAAAAGTTTTATAAAATAGAAAGGAGATTTATAAACATAGTTTTATAAATATGGAAATGATTTATCTTGAGAGTTAAATATGGATTTTTATATAAAGGAAATACATTCAAGTTTTTAGGAGTTAAATAATATTTTAAAAGGAATGTTTTCACGGTAATAGTTTTGATGAAGTTAACGGTTTTTAAAGTGATAATCTTTAAAAGCGAAGTTTTGAAAGTAATAATTCCAAAAGGGATTTAATAGTTTTGAAAAATGATTTAAAATGTGATAAGTATTGAAAACATAGATTTCAACATTTATTGTTGTAATAGACGTTTTCGGAGAAGTATGGAAGGCATGGACTATAACGTGGTTGTTATAGTAAATGATTTCCGAAAGGAAATGTTTTATTTCATATGCTGGATTTATATATATATATATAATCAAATCCCTATACTAGTGTTTTGGGTTGTCGTAACGATGTTTTACGCAACTTTCGTTTTGACCCAATAAATGATGTTTTGGCCTTCCATTGTGAAATACACGAATTGGTTCTTATGATCATACTAAAGGCTTGATGATATAGGAGCATTGCTTCTCATACTTAACACCCATTCTGAGGCGTATGAACTCAAGATTTGTACGGTTATAGAAATCTATTTGGTGTGTCTCCAATATGGTAGTGTTATTAAATATACTTATACTGTTGATATAAGAATATGGAAATGTTTTCCAATATTGAAGGAATGAAATGGTTTTGATAATATATATGAAGTAAATATTTGGAAATTGATTTACTTAAGATTAATTAAATGGGCCTAGTGACTGCTTGTGTGCTAGATATTGTTTGTTGCTTTGATAGTTAAATAACCGACTATCAAATTCAGCCATTTGTGTTCCTTGACTTGATGTGGGAATTGATTAGTCGTGCACTTAGCACGAAGCCGACTGAGTAGGCTTGATTATCATTTGGATTAAGAATGTTGATTCGAGTAGTGCAGAGTGTCTATGGTACTCTAATCTACCAGGCTTCCTTCTTGGCCGATGGATATCAAGTTGAAAGTTGGAAACGTTATAAGTCTATGAGACTTGGTTTCCGTATAAGGTTAAGGGTCTCTTTATCGTTGTTGGTCTGGAGAGACCGGGGTCGGATTTATCTGAGAACCACTTTGGACTAATGTATGCGTTCGAAAGTGCAAGTTTATGATGATGATTTTGAAAATGGAGATCTTCATGATGCATGGCTAGTTGCCACTAGCCCCTCGGGGTGAAATTTACCATGTCATGTATTTATTGTGGCAGCAGTGGTTCGTTATGAAAATCTATGTATGCAAGGACTCTCCCTACTAATCCTAGGGGTAATTCCCGACAGGATGTGGTAGGAGAGTGCCTTCAGTTTTTCATGTTCCTAGACAACTTGTATGAACGAATGTCTGACATTGCATTTCTGAGATCACAACATTGACTTTTACAAATGTACATTTGTTTGGTGGCGGAGAAGGTAACTTCTCTTTGCTTAACACCCTTCTTTGAGACATACGATCTCAGAGGTTGTATGTTCATGAAAGTCAATAGTGATCGAAGGAATGGCAGTGTGGCATTCAAAGTGGAATGTGCTATGTGAAAGGTAAACGTTACCTTAAGCCTCATCACCCGGTAATGGCTTAAACAGAGTAAACCGCAGGGCTATGCTCGCTACCATAAGGGTATGTTCATCACCTTTCTAAATAACCCTTTATATGTCAGGTATGTGGTGTATGCTATGAGACATCTCAGATAGGTCGGTAAAGACCAGGTTGATGACATAATCGGTTTCTATCCTGGCCATGTATGAGTGCCAAATAGGGATAGACCGGTCTTGCCAGATGCGGAGGATTATTTGTGTATCCTTGGTATATTCCTATAGAAATGTACTGTACGGAAGGCAATCCTCTACCTGCCATTGTATGGAAATCCATTCTCCAATACGTGCCTGCCATTTTGTTTGTAACCTATTACGCCGTCATATTTAACCAATGTAACAATTTTGGCTATTTTAATATTATTTGTATACTAAACACTAGTATAATATAATAGGATTTGATATGAAATGTTTTGGTTATCGTAAGGTAAAGAGCCGTCCGTGTTTATTTGCAACGTGGTCTTACGAGATACTTTTGTTTGGTAAAGAAATTTTTTTATAACGTTAAAATTCAGCTGAGATGTGTTTTCTCACGCTAGTTTACCAGACTGATCCGGATGTTCTTCCCTCTCAATGCTCGGATCAGACCAAGCATATTTACATTCAGATTTGGATGCTTTGAAGCTTCAGCGGACGAGCTGCAGGTCTTCAGGTCGTATTCAAGTATATGTTTATTTTCCGCTGCATTGTTGTTTAAATTATCAGCATTTGTGAGGACAGGTTATTATAACTGTCAAGGCTGATGATTGTGATTTGATTGTTGTACTCTGATTGATGTATATATATTAAAGATTACAGTTTCTCTTTTGTAATGCTCGTTGATATTATATTATATGTTGTTCCGCTACGATTATGAGATTCTGTATTTGTTTTAGTTTCTCTTTCTCTTCTTCTCTCTTCTTTCTTTCCCATAACTATTCACGTCTTCGTTTGATTTGGATTGGACATGCGTGGTTTATTATCAGCTCGAATCAAATGTGGTTGCGGGTCGTTTCATCTTTTCTTTACCCTAACAATTCGTCTTTCATAGTAAGAAAGGCGGATCGTCACAAACACCCTATCATATTAAAACCACTAATCAAATCAATACCAATGGTGAATCATTCATATCAACCAAAATCAATATGGAAATGATGAGAAATGGAAAAGGCAGAATAAAATCTCATCAATACCAATTTATTATTTCAAAATATCTATCATTAATTATTATTTGATCTTTAAAATCCATTGTAATGAATTAAATCATTTAATTAATTACCGCTTAATACCGGGTTGTTGTAGACTTCCCCTTTAAGAAAATTGCGTCCTTGCAATTTACCTTAAGGAAAAATCTTCTGAGCTAATAAATCCTACCTTAATTATACTATTTACAATTTATATTTAAATGTAAAAAAACAATCGTCAATGCAAATCACAATACTCTATATTTACTATTTCAAGTATGCACGTGTAGTGATCTACATCGACCCATCAAGCATTAAATAAAGTAAAACAAAAATCAATGATTAGACCTTTCATCGGTGGCTTATCAAAAGACTCAATCTGTCTTCAAAATACTGAATGCTAACTCAGAAATCTCTTGTTAAAGACTATTAATAAATAAAAATCTACAAATTCATTTGTACTTCAAAATATTTTTAGCAAAAATGGAAACCACCTTACATAATTACAAAATAATTTACTGCAATAAATTCATTTCTCACTATTTTTTTCTAAGCTTTCATTTTATAAATAGTTTATACTCTATCCAAAATTCGAATTTCATTCAACTAAACCTCAAAACACCTTAGCGCTATTTTTTTTTTTCATTATCAAAATCCATTCCTTATTCAATTCCAAAATTAATATCGAACAAATTCTATCCTTTAATAATTTGTGATGTATGTAACCAAAAAGGAATCTTCATCTTCTCCAAAATATCAAATTCATAGAATTGTACTTTTCTTAAGCATCTCAAATTCTTATAAAATAAAGTATCCAAAACTTTACTGATTTACCTAACATCTTATGAAACCAATTCAAGTCATACACAAATATCCAAAACCTTACAAAATTCATTTCAACATACACTATATAATAATTCATAATTTCTCATCTCGAACAAGTTATAAAACTACATTTTACTTTTACACCATGATAAACACTTTTATATTAAATTGTACTTCCAAAAAAAATACTAGTTCAAAATCACTACACAATTTCTGTAATATATCAGTACTTAAGAAATATGATTTACTGAAATATAACTCATAATATTGCGTTTTAAAATCTTACTCCATCTTCAAAATATCTTTTCAAAATTATCTTATTACTTTTCTTTACAATGAGTATTTCCTTCTAAAGTAGATAAGACACTTTTCAAAACCACACTATAGTTTTTCAAAAAAATTAATCCTTCAAAAAATTTAATCTTTTCTAACCATTGAAATTCTTAACAAAACATTTTGATACTCTCAAAAATGTTGTGTCTGAATGTCTCTTTCCAGTGTTTAAGAATCTCTATTAATAATGTTGGTCAAACACATCGATCAGAATTCTTAAGCCAAACATCGAACAAATTAACACAACTTTATTTCAAAAATATCCCCAAAAACCATCTTAAAAATTCCTTTAAAATACTTGATTCTATAAAAGTTTTATTAATTTATTTTCAAACTTATTCTTATTCCATACTTATAATGTACACTTTTCAAGGGATTTCTAATCAAAAGATTTGCTCGGTTTACAAAATCATTTAATTATAAAATATATTTATATATATTTCAACAGTCTTTATTTCTAAAAAAATACATAGTAATATCAAAACATTTTCAAACACCATTTACATATGTATTAAAACAATAAACCATTTAAATAAATATTATATAATATCAACAAACACCATACACAACTATTCATAACAAGTAAATATCAAAAATTGAATTCATTCCACTACTTCGACAAATACATGGGAAGATTCAACTAAACAATAATCAAAATTAAATTAAGTACAAATAATTATCTGTGACGACCGCCCATGACCCCTGCACTGAACATAGAAATAGTGCGCTGAAAAGTGTGCCAGGCAGCCATGGACGACCGTCAAGGTTAATGTTAAAATAGCAGAATCTATCGTATAACTCACAGCGCATGGATAAAATACAATAGAAAGTATATATAGTGAAGCTTTACAGAACAGAATCTCTATTAAACCTCATAATAGTTTGGTACAACATCTGAATAGTCAATACATCAAGCCTCACTACATATCACTCAGAGAATATACAAGCAGCGGAACATCCAATACATATAGTAAGAAACTAATACGCAAGCCTCCAGCTCGTCTTCGTCATCAGCATCGTCGGAAACTAAGAACGGCACCTGTCACCTGCTACCTAGTCTGCCCATCCCAAAATGGATGAACAACCCAAGGTAATAAGAGTTGAACATAAAACCTTGAGTCAGACAACAGTCTTAGTGAGCGGTAAATTAACTAACAACATACCAAAAGAGCATAAAGGTAAAAGGAATAGGAATCCAACCCTCCCACTCCACCTCTTTCTACAGTGATAGCCCCCAGACACACTAAGCAGAAGTAAACATAGCAAAGCAGACATTTAAAGTAAATCAATTATCACTCGAGTCAAGGTCAACATTTTCTAAGTACAAACCCCCAAGGCCTAAACCAAGATCAGATAAGCACCCAGAAAACATTGCTCTTGAGACCGAATGACGATACAACCAAACATCCATGACTCTGGCTATCAGTGTTATCTTTGCTTCGATACCACCGTTAATTGAATGACCGGCACATTCTTTCAGCCGTCCGTCAAGGGTTAATGGCAACCCCAGTTCTAGACAGAACTTTGCACGTCGTCGTAGCCCGTGCTGCCCAGCGTACTCTTGCTTTGAGTCTGCTAGAACCTTCAATAACGATGAAACCTCAGCCTTCTAGTCATCCTCCTCGACGACTATTTCCATACTAGCTCGAGCGCCTCTCGAGCAAACCATTATCCTCAAACCCGAACCATTTCACCGAGTTATCAACATGCTTGGAATGATCCCGTCTGGATTAAACCAAGGCTATCTCACATCATGCCTCGCTTCATCTCATCATAGCAAAGCCTCATCTCAACATCAACATCATCAAATCTATCCATATGAGCTTCATCATCCGCCACATATGCCACGAGCAGCTTTTCCAATTCAAGAGCCTTTCCCTTAGCTTTTGAATCATCTTCGACCATCTTGTCCAAATCAAATCATCAATCAACTAATTTATAACAATCAATCAAGTCAATCATTAATCCAAGTAATCAAGCATTCAAACATGATCTAATAAACAATTATAACAATAATGGCAATTTTGTAAATAAAGAGTCCATACAAGCATGAATCATGAGCAATATCTCTACAACTTGATGAATGAACTTGCATAGATTAATATGTAGTAAAATGGATGTCAAATCATCATGAACAATAGATCTACACTTAAGTTTACGAAAATGCATGGAAATCACTATTTTAACTCATAATCAAGCCACCAATCCGATATACTCCTTTGGATCCGTGTGAGAGATAATCACCACTCACCAAATCACCTAAACACCTCAAAAGCAACACACTTCAGATCTGGACAGCGAAGGATCTAACTCGATTCTCCAAAATTCCGCTTCAAACGATGAAATCTCTCTTCGAAGAATGTAGATCTTCAATCTAAGATCTTGGATCTTCGATTTGATCTTCAATTTGGATGGAAGGAATCACAAGATTAAAGTGGAGAAGATAAGTGAAGAAGTGTAGAACTCGAGCTCTCAAAATAGCAGCACGCGCCATAGCAAGCTCAACGACCTAACACCTTAACTCGTCCACGACTTAACTTCCTTAAGTCGTTAACTCACTCAATCCCTAGGTCGCTAACTCTTGAGTCGTCTACCCTCCTAAGTCGCCAATTCCTTAAGTCGTCTACGACCTAGCCTTCTTCACGACCTAAGTCCCAACACTACCAAATTCCTTAGGTCGCCAACTCCCTTAAGTCGCTCCACCGACCTAACTACTATACGACCTAAGCTCCGAACGACTTAACTCTGGACGACTTAACCACACTACAACCTAATAACAACAGTTTTTATGATATTTTGATCCGTAAAAATACGGGTCGTTACATTCTCTCCCCCTTAGGAATTTCGCCCTCGAAATTCCAAACAAACAAGAGCAATCAAAAATTATTCCGCATGCCTACCATCCATAGCAATCAACAAACCATGCATCCAATTACTAGCCTAGCATGTAGAATTCTAAGACTAGAACAAGTTACAATGTCATGAGATGACACGACACCTTATGGCCATACCTCGAAGAGTTCAGGATGAGCTGCCTACATCCTCTCTTCCACCTCCCACGTACAGTCGTTATCATCATCACTCCATTGTATCTTGAGCAACCTAACTACCTTCCTCCTAAGCTGTTTCGTGTCAGTTTCCACAACACGAAGCGGCTTACGAGGTCTCTTCTCGACTGGATACTTCACAGTTATCTGCAGAACTCACTGTATTCGAGTCGTGCACATACTTCCGTAGATACGATACATGAAAAACATTGTGCACACCCGCCATCTTTTCTGGTAACTCCAATTTGTAGGCGAGCTTTCCAATTCGCTCGATGACCGGGAATGGTCCAACAAATCTCGGAGTCAATTTTCCTTTCTTCCCGAATCGAATAACATTCTTCAGTGGAGAAATCTTTACAAAAACCATATCACCTACGTCGAATTCCAAATCCTTACGACGCTTATCGGCATAACTTTTCTGACGGTCTTGGGCTGCCTTCATTCATTGCCGAATGATTTCTATGCAATCTGAAGTCAGTCGAATCATTTCTGGCCCAAGTATCAGCTTTTCTCCTGTTTCTAACCAACATGTCGAAGAGTTACACGGTCTTCCATACAATGCTTCATACGGTGCCATACCAATGCTTGACTGGTAACTGTTATTATACGAAAATTCCACCAAATGAAGATGATCTTCCCATGATCCTCCGAATTCCAAAACACATGCTCTAAGGAGATCTTCCAAAACTCGGTTGACTCTCTCGGTCTGACCATCTGTTTGAGGGTGATAAGCTGTACTCAAACACAACTCGGTTCCCAAAACTTCCTGGAAGCTCTTCCAAAATCTACTAGTGAACAATGGGTCTCGATCACTCACTATACTCTTCGGAATACCATGGAATCGAACTATCCACTTAACATACAGCTCAGCCAACTTTGATGCAGTCCTGGTTGATCGAACATGAATGAATCTTGCACTCTTAGTCAAATGATCTACGATGACCCAAATCCCTTCATTTCCCGCTCTGGTTCTAGGTAACCCATCGATAAAATCCATCGATATTTGCTCCCACTTCCATGTAGGAACTTCTAATGGCTGAAGCAATCCACTTGGCTTCTTCTGTTCGGCTTTTACCAACTGGAAGTTCATGCACTTGGAAATAAAATTTCCAACATCCTTCTTCATACCTTCCCAGTAATAGGTTCTCTTCATATCCCAATACATCTTATTTCCACCTGGATGAATTATCAGCTTTGAGTGATGACTTTCCTTCAGAACTTCATTTCTCAATTCATCTATATTGGGAACAACTAGTTGTCCTTGCTTCCGAAGCCAACCCTCTCGATCGACCTCGAATCCTTTATCCTTTTCTGGGTCCAACCCAGATTCCAAATCATGGATAATCTTGACAGGCTTACCGTCTCGCTTTTGGCTCTCGCCAATTCTTTCCACAAGAGTCGGTTTTATCGATAAGTTTGCCAACATCTCAGGTTCCAATTCACATCTAGGCCTAAAGTCAAATCAAGCCAAATACTCGAGACTCTTCCATTCTGAAAACATGGCTCCCAATCCTGCATGTCTTCGACTTAACGCATCTGCCACTGCGTTACCCTTTCCCGGAGTATAGGCTATACCAAAATCATATGATGCCAAAAACTCTAGCCATCGTTGCTGCCTAAGATTCAAATCCTTTTGGGAGAAAAGATACTTCAACGACTTATGATCTGTAAACAACTCGAATCGAACTCCCAATAGATAATGTCTCCACATCTTTAGAGCAAAAACAATCACCGCTAACTCCAAATCATGAGTCGGATAATTCCTTTCATGTGGCTTCAGTTGTCGACTTGCATACGCAACAACTTTACCCTTCTGCATCAGCACTGCTCCAAGTCCAGTACCACATGCGTCGGTGTAAACCATCATCTCATCATTTCCACTTGGAATAGTCAAAACAGGAGCACTTGTCAGTCGCTCTTTCAGGATTCTGAAAGCTTGCTCACACTTAGCATCCCATCTGAATACTTGATTCTTTTTCGTCAATCCTATTAATGGTGCAGCTACCTTGGAAAAGTCTTTGATAAATCGATGATAATATCCTGCTAATCCAAGAAAACTTCTCACATCAGATGCATTCTTAGGTCTAACCCAATCCTGGATTGCTGCTATCTTGGCGGGATCAACCGCTATTCCATTTCCAGAGATAATATGACCTAAGAACCTCACTTCACTCTTCCAGAAGTGACACTTCGAAAACTTAGCCTTCAGCTGATGTTTCCATAAGATTTCCAAAACAATATGCAAGTGCGTCTTGTGCTCTTCTTCAGTTCTGGAATAAATCAAAATATCATCCACGAACACTAGTACGAACTTGTTCAACTGACCTCTGAACACTCTATTCATAAGATCCACAAAATATGCTGGCGCATTGGTCAATCCAAACGACATTACCAGCCACTCAAAGAAACCGGATGGTCTCCTGAAAGCAGTTTTCGGCACATTATCCTTTGCCACTCTTAACTGGTGAAATCCCGTAGCTAAATCCATTTGAGAAAACACCTTGGCTTCGTGAAGCTGATCAAACAAGTCATCTATTCTCGGCAATGGATACTTGTTCTTCTTAGTCACTTTATTCAGCTCACGATAATCCACACACAACCTCAACGATCCATCCGCTTTGGTTACAAACACAACTGGTGCACCCCATTCGGACGCACTACGCCGAATGAATCCTTTCTGTAAAAGATCATCAACTTGCACCCTCAACTCTTGCTGTTCCCTAGGCGCCATCCGCCTAAGAGGCATCACAATAGATCTGGCTCCTTCAACTAAATCGATACGAAACTCGATCTCTCTATGCGGCGGTAACCCTTTGACCTCATCAAAGACATCCTCAAATCCATTAGCGATTGGCACCGATAACAGTCCATCCCGTGGAACAACCAGCGAATACATGAAGCTCATGAAGACGCCTTCCTCATGCTTACATCGTATCACAACCTTTCGCCCTTCCACATTCTCGACTGTCACCTCCAACCTTTCACAATCAACCTTTGCCGCATACTTCCTAAGCCAGTCCATACCCAAAATAATTCCGAACCCCGCAAAGTTCAGAACAAAACAATCACAAACAAAAGAGCAATCATGACTCGATACAATCAGACCACGGCATAGCATACACAGACAAGACGAACCACCAACTGGATTAGTCACAACCAATGGCCTATCAACGATATCCGGTTCTAAACCCAACCGGCCTACAAGTTCATTACAAACAAAAGAATGCGACGCCCCAGTATCGAATAACACTCTAACTAGAACACCACATATGGAAAGTGTACCTTGAACCACCACACTCTTTCCTTTCTCTTCAGCGGTAGAGGCTTTCGAAGATGATGGAACAGCCCCTAAAGTATAAGCTTGCACAATCTGCTTGTCCTTCCGCGGTTCTGGACAATTCTTCTTAATATGCCCCGGCTTGTCACAGTTGTGGCACTTCACCGGTACCTTCGGATTCTTGCAATCTCTGGAGAAATGGCCCTTCTGCTGACAATTGTAGCAGGTCACTTCACCCTTCGGCTTCTTCTGACCATCCTTACCCTTTTGCTACTGCTGCTTCCTCTTCTTGTTTCCACCCTGCTGTGGTTTAGACTCCTCCTTGGTCATAGCAACAACAGATCCTTCTTTAGGAAACAGATTCTCGTGCCTGATAGCTTTCTCCATAAGCTTCTCAAATGGATCGTCCAAATGATCCACCAACTGCCTCCCAAGATAACTGTCCAAGCCTGTCACAAACTTCTCGTTCTTCTGGTACGAAGATTCAATATACGACCGGGCATACTTGGACAAAGCTTCAAACTCAGAAACATACTCAAGAACTGGTCTTCCATCTTGCTTGAGCTCCACAAACTTCTTGAACAGAACAGATTTCTGGGTTGTAGAAATGAACTTAGCTTCAAATCTGGCTTGGAATTGCTCCCAAGTAATTTCTTCCTCCGGAGTATCAATGGTGATAGAGTTCCACCAGTCAGAAGCTCTTCCTTGAAGCTGTCTTGATGCAAGCTTCCTTTTAGTTGCATCCTCGATTCCCAAATCACCAAAGATCCTTCTACAAGCATCTATCCACCTCTAGACTTCAATGGTTGACTCTGTTCCCAAGAAAACCTTTCCTCCAAGAGCAGTATAGTCTTTACACATCTTAGCAAAATCCACCGGTCTTGGAGCTTGAACTTGAACTCCAACATCTACTCCTGACCCCGGAGCTGGCATCCTCCTCATGATCGAAGTCATCATAGCTTCGAACATAGCTGCATAATCAGCAGCCCCCTCAGCAGCACGGCCTTCCCTAGCAGCTGGTCTCCCTCTTCGACTCATCCTTAATATCTATAAAAAGGAATGATTAATACACCTTGAGAAACAACTGCATAAAGGACTCAAATACTTCTAAGCTACTATATTATATATAGTAATCATCCATCAAAATGCAATTACGTCTCTCATACGTAGTTACGTCAACGAGCGTTGGGTAAAATCGATTAACCAAAGCTCTGATACCAAATGTGACGACCGCCCATGACCCCTGCACTGAACATAGAGATAGTGCACTGAAAAGTGTGCCAGGCAGCCATGGACGACCGTCAAGGTTAATGTTAAAACAGCAGAATCTATCGTATAACTCACAGCGCATGGATAAAATACAATAGAAAGTATATATAGTGAAGCTTTACAGAACAGAATCTCTATTAAACCTCATAATAGTTTGGTACAACATCTGAATAGTCAATATATCAAGCCTCACTACATATCACTCAGAGAATATACAAGCAGCGGAACATCCAGTACATATAGTAAGAAACTAATACGCAAGCCTCCAGCTCGTCTTCGTCATCAGCATCGTCGGAAACTAAGAACGGCACCTGTCACCTGCTACCTAGTCTGCCCATCCCAAAATGGATGAACAGCCCAAGGTAATAAGAGTTGAACATAAAACCTTGAGTCAGACAACAGTCTTAGTGAGCGGTAAATTAACTAACAACATACCAAAAGAGCATAAAGGTAAAAGGAATAGGAATCCAACCCTCCCACTCCACCTCTTTCTATAGTGATAGCCCCCAGACACACTAAGCAGAAGTAAACATAGCAAAGCAGACATTTAAAGTAAAGCAATTATCACTCGAGTCAAGGTCAACATTTTCCAAGTACAAACCCCCAAGGCCTAAACCAAGATCAGATAAGCACCCAGAAAACATTGCTCTTGAGATCGAATGACGATACAACCAAACATCCATGACTCTGGCTATCACTGTTATCTTTGCTTCGATACCACCGTTAATTGAATGACCGGCACATTCTTTCAGCCGTCCGTCAAGGGTTAATGGCAACCCCGGTTCTAGACAGAACTTCGCACGTCGTCGCAGCCCGTGCCTAGGACTATCGAATCTGCCCAGAGTACTCGACTACAATCATAGTCTTTAGGGACTATCGAATCTGCCCAGCGTACTCTTGCTTTGAGTCTGCTAGAACCTTCAATAACGATGAAACCACAGCCTTCTAGTCATCCTCCTCGACGACTATTTCCATACTAGCTCGAGCGCCTCTCGAGCAAACCATTATCCTCAAACCCGAACCATTTCACCGAGTTATCAACATGCTTGGAATGATCCCGTCTGGATTAAACCAAGGCTATCTCACATCATGCCTCGCTTCATCGCATCATAGCAAAGCCTCATCTCAACATCAACATCATCAAATCTATCCATATGAGCTTCATCATCCGCCACATATGCCACGAGCAGCTTTTCCAATTCAAGAGCCTTTCCCTTAGCTTTTGAATCATCTTCGACCATCTTGTCCAAATCAAATCGTCAATCAACTAATTTATAACAATCAATCAAGTCAATCATTAATCCAAGTAATCAAGCATTCAAACATGATCTAATAAACAATTATAACAATAATGGCAATTTTGTAAATAAAGAGTCCAAATCTAACAAGCATGAATCATGAGCAATATCTCTACAACTTGATGAATGAACTTGCATAGATTAACATGTAGTAAAATGGATGTCAAATCATCATGAACAATAGATCTACACTTAAGTTTACGAAAATGCATGGAAATCACTATTTTAACACATAATCAAGCCACCAATCCGATATACTCCTTTGGATCCGTGTGAGAGATAATCACCACTCACCAAATCACCTAAACACCTCAAAAGCAACACACTTCAGATCTGGACAGCGAAGGATCTAACTCGATTCTCCAAAATTCCGCTTCAAACGATGAAATATCTCTTCGAAGAATGTAGATCTTCAATCTAAGATCTTGGATCTTCGATTTGATCTTCAATTTGGATGGAAGGAATCACAAGATTAGAGTGGAGAAGAGAAGTGAAGAAGTGTAGAACTCGAGCTCTCAAAATAGCAGCACACGCCATAGCAAGCTCAATGACCTAACACCTTAACTCGTCCACGACTTAACTTCCTTAAGTCGTTAACTCACTCAATCCCTAGGTCGCTAACTCTTAAGTCGTCTACCCTCCTAAGTCGCCAATTCCTTAAGTCGTCTACGACCTAGCCTTCTTCACGACCTAAGTCCCAACACTACCAAACTCCTTAGGTCGCCAACTCCCTTAAGTCGCTCCACCGACCTAACTACTATACGACCTAAGCTCCGAACGACTTAACTCTGTACGACTTAACCACACTACAACCTAATAACAACAGTTTTTACGATATTTTGATCCGTAAAAATACGGGTCGTTACATTATCAATAACCAAAAAAACATAAGAAACAATTATCAATGCACTCAGTGGAAAATCTATTTATTAGTTTCAGCTGCGCACTTTGATCAATATCAAATCAAAACACAACCATTCACTATTAAACCACCAAAGGTCTAATATCTAACAGTATTACCGACTCTACTAGTTGGCTAACTCTTCGATCTTCACTACAACAACTCTTAACTACTACTGAAAAGTTGAAGTAAAAATATCATATATATATACATATAAAATATCTTATATATACATACTATCCCTTTATTATAGGTAACTACCCAACACACACAAGGAGACAGGGACTAAAAGTCTTATTTGAGGTCTTGACTCATGTCACTTAAATACGATGTATTGATCTAAACTTGCTCTAATACCAATATATGACATCCCAACTCTAGACTCCTACAATCTAAGAGTATTACTAAGTAACACTACAACAAAACTATCTTTTACAATGCTTGTTTTACAACGGGCCATAAACAACCGTTGTGATAAAAACCTTTTACAACGGTTTTCCTAAGCCCGTTGTAATAGGTGCAACTTTTCATCCTCCAATACACATATTACAACGTTGTCAGCTTGCCCGTTGGAGTATGGTCCTATTACAACGATTTTTAGCCCGTTGTAATAGATACCAGTTTTCAGCTCTATTACAATGGATTTGGCCTCTTGTAATATAGTTCTATTACAACGGTTTTCGACACTTTGCAATATAGTCCTATTTCAACAATTTTCGGCCCGTTGTACTAGATATCAGTTTAATTATTATTATTCAATAATCAGTAATTAATATAATAATTAATAATCAATAATTAATATAATAATAAATAAATAATAAAATAATTATTAAATAATTATTAAATAATTAATAATAATAAACAAGAATTAATGTTTAACAATTAATAATTAACATTAAAAATTAATAACTAAGAAGTAATAATTAATATTAATAATAAGAAGTAATAATTAATGTTAGTAATTAATATTTTATAATTAATAATATGATAATTTATAATTAATAATATCAATATTTAATAATAATTAATAATTAGTTATATTTAATATTTAATAATATTAATTTTTAATAATTAATTATTAATCATATTAATATTTAATATTAATTAAGATTTAATCATTTATAATATTAATAATTTATAATTAGTAATAATCTTACAGATTAATCATAATTAATAGTTAATATTTAATGTTAATGTTAATAATTAATAATAATCCTATAAATTAATAATAATTAATAATTAATATTTAATAATAATCCTACAAATTAATAATTAATGAATATTTAATAATTAATAATTACTATTAAATAATGTCTATTAAATAATTAATAATTAATAACTAATATTAAATAATTACCATTAAATAATTAATGTTTAACAATTAATAATTCATATATAGTAATTAGTTTTTAATAATTAATATTAAATATTTTATAACTAATAACTACTATTAAATATTAATAATTAATTGATAATATATACATAATAATTAAATTTCAGATATTAATATTCAATTATAATTAAGAAGTAATGATTAATATTTAATAACTAATAATTAATTTTAAATAATTAATAATTAATTTTTAATAATTCAGAAGTAATATTTAATATTTAAAAAAAATTCAAGAAATTCAGGTTATAGTTAACATAAATTTTCACTTGTAAATTCTAATTTCTAATGCTTATCTTTTAAAAAAATTGATGAACATTTGGCTATGACACACGAAAATTTATGGACAATCTACGAAAAATTGGCGGCAAAGACTTGAAATTTAGGCGGGAAGTATCGAAAAATTGGCTCCAAATTTGATCAAACAAAAACAGATATAGTCTGCCCTTCCTAAACTCAAAACTCACGCTGCAAATCCCAAATCTTAAACTCAAAAACTAAGGCACCAAATTGGATGCGATAACTCCAAATCGATGGAACTTCAAAATCGAAAAAAAATGCGGAACTCTGAATCAGCGGCGGGGCGAAAAATCAGACGCGACAACTCCAGACTCGATGACACCGACGACTTTACCACGGTGACAACCAATTGGACGCGGCAGGTGACAGGTACTCCATGCTCCAATCTGACTTCGACGAGGGCAGGCTGGGTCATGGGCAGTAAGTCAACGGTGATATGTGAGTAGATTAAATTATTAAAATTGTTATTTTTGACTAATTGATGTTTGATTATTACCTATGGCTATTGTTGATTTAATTAAGAATTTTTAGAGAGAATATTTTATTATTCTTAATTCATTACAATTAGTTTCCAGATGGTATTATTATTTTGTAGAATGATTCGATTTCTTAAAGCCATTAATTATGCAAAATTGGGATCTCTGGCGTAAAAATAGAATGGAGGCTTCCATTTGATTCTTTCAAGAATACAAAAGCTGAAACTTGCTTTGTGGATTGATATCAAGATTTGTGAAAATGGATCATTTTTTCATTTGGCAACTAGCTAGTTCTTCTTTTGCTAAACCTATATATCTTCAATTAAAAATACATATTTAATCACATTGCATTATGTTTAGAAGCTTTGCAACAGTTTTATTTAAGAAGTTAATGTTTATGAGTTGCATTTGCTTTTCAAAATGAGTATGCTTCAACTACTTCCAATATATATTAAAGAAGATTGTACTATGTTTGCTCATTAGCACTTTAGCCAAACCTTAAGATGGGTCTAAATCTGCCTCCTTCATCCGACTTATATAGAATTATGTTGGTTTGACGATTCTCTGATATATATATTTTCATATGACTTGTACCACTGAATTTCCGCTTGATTGATATCAAATACTTGTTGTTTTGAAATCTAACCATCTTTATATATGAATCATAACCTGGTTGAAATGAGTTATGCAAATTTTCTTATATTTTTACCTTTCGATTTTGTAGCTGAAGTATAAGAAATTTGTTTGTTGTTTTGGTCAGACTTTAATTATTTTATTGTTTGCAGTTGTTTGTTAAGTAAGTCAATGATCCTATATTCTTCGAATCAAATAGTAAATACTATTAAACATTCCAATGTGAATACATGAAAAATGTAAAGGATGAAGAGATGAAAAATTTAGAAGGATAATGAAAGAACGAGGTATTTAACTACTTCAACATTAATATTATATTTTTACTAACAGTCAATTTCATAGTTAATTCAAACAGAATATGATAAATCATAATATGTTGTAATGAGTTGTACAAATGTTTGTATATTTCTATATTTCAGTTTTGAAGATATAGTAATATATTTTTTGTTCAATGTTCTTGCCAGAGTTGAATTGTTTTTATTTTTGATGGTTAGATGTTATGTCAACGCTCTTATATTCTTCCGATATTGTAAAATAACGTAAAGTCTTGCAATGTGAGTACGTAGAAAACTCAAATGATGAAGAGATAGAAACATGGGGGAACTAAGATCAAAGTCTGAAGCATTTATTACTCTGTGTATCACATACACTTACAGGGTATGTTTGTAAGGTAACATAAGAGGATTATTAAATGACTCATTGATAGAGTTCCATGTACCCGAGGTATATATATTTATTTTTTAAAAGCCAGTGGAATTTTGAACTTTATTGGCCTGACAACAGAATACTTCCTGATATGATGCAGTAATAATGAATCAGAATTACCTACTCCTTTCTGATTTGGTTTGTGGAGCAAGCTGAACGAGCGTTAGAGTATGATTGAGACAATTGTAGATCTTAGTCAGTTAGAATATGATTGAGGCTTACATAATGAATATGCAACTGCCGAATCACGAAGTAAGTTCTGAAATGCGGATTCTAACTATGTATACTTAAAGATTTGACTATGTTTATTTTTGTTTTCTGTTTCCCATGTCTTGTTTTTGTGGAAGTTGCTTATGTTTAAGTTGCTCCCACTGATTCTTTAAGGGAAATCAAAAGTTGGCAGTAGCGAGAAAACACGTTCATCATCAATTTGATGATATGTTTAAAGAGCAAGAAGTTTACAACATCACACAGTTGAACATGCAAGTTTCAGATGTAAATTTCATGGCGAAAAGCTCTTTCTAATTCCAAATAATCTGAAGACATCCATGGAATGATCAGAAATAAATTGCGGAACAAGGTAGCACATCATGGTGAAACATCAAACAAGTTAGGAGATCTTTTGGAAGCTCTTTAGAGCGCCAAATTATCACTGAGTCGAGAATTCAATAAACTGCCTTCTTCATATGAGAATAAAAGGACAACGTCAACAGCCGATACATGTTGGTCTATGAGCCAGTTGTAGCTGACAAACAATAAGGTAAATAAAAGAGAAATCTATTTTGCTTTTTAATTCCTCACTTTTTATTATTTTTCCCACGTCCACTTTATTCTAATATGATCTCAATTTATATAAGTTTTGGTGTTAACGAAATAAGAATATTTATGCACAATTCTAATGTAATAATATTCTTCTTCTTACTCAGATCACTTCTCCCTCCTTTTACCATACATTATTTATTTATTTTATTAGTCTAGTTTGCTTGTTGATCATGTCAAAATCTACAAGGTATGCCTATTAATTGATGCTCATTTAGATGTGAAATTGATGTATTCAATACTGATACAGGCACCAATGCTCTATTTTTTTTTTAAATTTTGCATATTTTTAACAACGGGCAAAAACAGTTGTAAAAGACATCTATTACAACGGTTAACGTCTGTTGTGGTTGGGGCATATTGCAACGGTCCATGCCCATTGTAAAAGACTATATTGCAACAGTTCTGGACCGTTGTAAAAATATTTGCCACAACGGGCTTTTATAGCGGTTTTCAACCGTTGTAAAATATTTTGGGTCTATTACAACATTGTATAATAAGACAGGTGCTGGCCCATTGCGAAATCCCTATTACAATGGGTGTTGCTCGTTGTAAAAAGGGTATTTTGTTGTAGTATAATACTATCAGATAATACAAGGAATGAGGCTATATGCAATACACATGCAAATATTCCATTGGCCTAAAACTAGTACATATCTAAAACATCAAGTAAGTCACTCACCTATATGTACACAATATCGGCACAAAGCAATAAACACATGTGCCTCCAAGATAGAACAATACATGATATAAAGTAATTAATAGAGAAAAAAGAGTCAGTACTACAGTGGTAAGATATAATATGAAATATACATATAAGGGTAAATGATGTATATGTAATTTATAATCAACACTATGTCAATTATATAGTATGTTTATATCATGCTAATCATATAAAACAATCCTATATATCAAGTCTCCTCTGCCTACAATACACAAGCTGGTCTCATCGTCCCTGAATATGTCATGTCTCTGAACCGAATATTATATAAATAACACATGGGTCAGACCATGTCTCGATCAAAGGGTGTACTCATATGTGTATGTGTTTGTGTGCATAATACTCATAGATAAGTAAGATAACATATTTAACTATGGTATATCAAAGGCAACCACGTGAAAACTATTGTCAGTATATTGTGTACATAGCAGTAAATGCATGGTATGTACTTATAATATCATAAACAATCCCCAACATATCACTAAACATCAAATATCATAAAACCATGCATGGATATGTTATCACTTATAAATAAGCACACGAATTTAAAAATCATGAAATTTACAACAAATAAGTGAATCATCCATATCCAGAAATCATCATCATCCAAAAATCATTTATAAATGAGATATCACCAAGTATAGTCAGGCTTGCACGTAGCATTGCCCAAATGTATCTTTTAATCTCATTAATAAGAACATCATCATCAATATATAGGATAGGCTACCTATCACTATAATCAAAGATATGAGAATCCACTATATTTTGGATACCTATCTAGATATAACCTAATCTCCTCATATATGAATAAATCAGAATATATTGACTATACAACAAACATAAAGTCCTAAGTAAAGCCATGTATATACATCAATATATGGGTCGCTTAACCCATATCTTTATTTAAGTGAGGTGTATCGATAACATATGCTAATCTATCATTCTGTTAGAACCAGAAGGAAGATTGATAACACCAAAGCAACATCAGAGTCACAAAAACTCTACCATCTTCTATTACCCCTACGGTACCGTGACATGTATCAATCAGTGTGTTCACCAACGCGAGGACTAAAAGTCACAACCCGGCTTCTACCCCTATAAGTAAAAAAAATGCTAGCCTAAGTGACATAGGAGCAAACACACGAAGCGAAAGCACGAAGCTATACAAACAAGGTGTCATAGATCTGGGGCGCAACCCTACGTTAGGCCTTTATGGTGGATTTTAGCCATCTAGTTCTCTCCAACACCAATAAAAGAAGTACATCGTGACAATAGCTCATGGTACCAATAAATATAGACACAATGCCTAGCCATCGTTAGGCATGGAGACTTAGTCATTGAATATAAGCACAAAGACTTACTCATCACTATGTGCATCACCTCACACCCATATCATTATTTCCATCACGCAAGTGTCATCTACTTACAGTGAATAACAGAATAAATATCACAACAGTGTTCCATACTACCATGTGATACTCAATCGTTTATTCATTATGCATAAACTACACTCTATCTCCACATAATATTTTATATAACGAGTTCAAAGAATAACTGGAGAAATGCTACTAAATGTCCCATACCAGATGGTATTATTACTCTATTTATTCAGATTACTCGTTACATAGAATTAAATATTATGAAATCATATAAGAGGATGTTATCACCATATCATATTAAAACCACTAATCAAATCATTATCAGTCGTGAATCATTCATATCATCCAAAATAAATATGGAAATCATAGGAAATTAGAAAAGTAGAATAAAATCTCATCAATTAAATTTATAAGAATATTTTTATTTAAGTTTATTAATTATACATATTACTTTAAAATACTTGAAACATTAATTAGAAATTACTTCTTATTTACCTGAATTTATATATATAACCTTTGAATAATCACTTAAAACTAAAATAGTTTTACTTTCGATAAATTAGTAGCTTTTAAATATAATGAAATACTAAATTTTGAATAAAACTTTACTTCATAAACTTTCATATTTATTTTATACAAATTATCAAACAATGAATCATCCCAAACATCCAAATTCATAATAACAAAGATGAGAACACAAAAAATGCATAATAACCATTCTAGAAACAAATTGGATATTTAAATAAACTTTAAATTATTAAATAAACATTTTCTTTTATCTTATATATATATATATGTCTTACTTCCATATAAAGTTATCAAGCACAAAATTCACTATGAAATACTACGAATATTAGTTAGATTATATTTCCATATTTTTCATAGTTTTATAAACTTTTAAATAAGTAATTAAAACTAAAACTAAATATAAATATAAATTTTCTTTTAATAAATTAATAACTTGAAACGCATTAAATACTAGATTTTAAATTAAAACTCTTTTTCGTAAATTCACCTTATCTTCATTCTCGATTTTATTTATTATAAATATTTATTATCTATTTTATTAATTATATTTTTATTTTTATTTAAAGTACTATAGAATAGGCCATATTTTATTATAAATACTCCGTATTTTATTAGTTACATTTTTATTTTTATTAATTATAAATATTAATCTATTTTATTAATTATAAACAAATTTCCATCTGATTCTAATTCCAATCACTACAATACTCCAGATTTAAGGAGCATACCCAAGTATAATCATTCTTTCATCAATCTAAACACATGATATATAGAGAATTTGATGATTCAAACATATGTATGTGAGTAAAAATACTCACCAATATGCCTGCTTCTTCTTCTTCTTCTTCATTTTCAACTTTCAGAACACTAGAGCATGATCAAATCTTGATTTTGCATGGTCTTATAACTGTAACCTTATATAAATATTCTTATATCTTGATTTGGAGATTTAGTTGATTGTTTTTTTATTTTTTTTTGAACTTTGGAAAGGAATTAGGCTTTGAGCTTTTTACTGATAAAAGATAAGAATGAGCTACTGTAACATCAAATCATGTTACAAGATAATTTTCTTCAAGTTGAAAAGGAAAAGTCTAGATATAGAAAAGTCTAAACATATACAAAAATAAGGGTTTATGATATTATTAATTGCCAACACATTTCTACTCCTTATTTTATCTTTCCCACAAAACAATTATATTTTATCAAAAAAATTCAATTTAAATTCCCAAATAAAATAACATTTACTTTATATTTATGATTACCCAACATGGTATGGTTCTATATATAATATTTTCATAATTTATTAATTAAAAATTAATTATTTATGAAAATGGAATGTTAATCATGTTATATTTGAAACCAATTGTTAATTCCAATTAAAATAAATTACAAAACCCTTTATGTTCTATATTTATCTTTATAGAAAATAAATCAATGATTCACTTTTTAATTTATTTCAAAGTATTTTGGAATTTTAAATATCAGTATCAACCTTAAAATACTCCAACCCATTATTATTACCAATTTATTATTTCAAAAAATCTATTATTAATTGTTATTTGATCTTTAAAATCCATTTTAATCAATTAAATCTTTTAATTAATTGCTGCTTAATACCAGGTTATTATAGATTTTTCCTCTTAAGAAAATTGTGTCCTCATAATTTTCATAAGGGGGGAAGTCTATAGCCGAACTAATAAATCCTAGCTTAACTATACTATTTACAATTTATATTTAAATGTAAAACAAACTATCATCAATATAAATTCACAATACTCTATCTTTAGTATCCCGAGTATGCACGTGTAGTAATCTGCATCGACTCATAAAGCATCAAAGAATAACACGAAAACCAATGATTGGACTTTTCATCGATGGCTAATCAAAAGACTCAATCTGTATTCAAAGTACTAAATACTAAATTAGAAGTCTCTCCATAAACACTATTAGTAAATAAAAATCTACAATTTCCTTTCTACTTCAAAATATTTTTACCAAAATTGGAAATTACCTTCCATAATTAAAAAAAGTACTTTATCGCAATAGATTTATTTCTCAATATGCTTTCCAAGCTTTCTTTTTTTAAAATAGTTTTAACACTATCCAAAATTCGAAATTCATTCAACTAAAACTCAAAATACCTTAGCACTAAAAATTTATTTTCCATTATCAAAATCCATTTCTTATTCAAATCCAAAATTAATATCGAACAAATTATATCCTTTAACAATTTGTGATGTATATAAAAAAATCTTCCTTTTCTCTAAAATATCAAATTCAAATAATTGTACTTTTCTAAAGCATCTCACATTCTTATAAATTGAAGTATCCAAAACTTTACCGATTTACCCAACATCTTAAGAAACCAATTCAAGTCATACACAAATATCCAAAACCTTACAAAATTCATTTCAACATACACTATATAATAATTAATAATTTCTCATATCAAACTAGTCATAAAACAAGATTTTACTTTTCAACATGATAAACACTTTTATATTAAACTATACTTCTAAAAAAATATACTGCCTTATTCAAAAACACTATTCAATTTATGTAGTATATTAGTATTTAACTATATTATTTATCAAAATATAACTCATAATATTACTTTTTAAAATCTCACTCCATCTTCAAAATATATTTTCAAAATTATCTTATTACTTTTCTTTACAATGATTATTTCCTTCTAAAGTAGATAAGGAAATTTTCAAAACCATGCTATAATTATTCAAAAAATTTAATCCTTTAAAGCTTTTAATCTTTTCTAATCATTAAAATTCTTAACAAAATATTTTAATCCTCTCAAAATGTAATGTCTAAATGTCTCTTCCTAGTATTTAAGAATCTTTATCGATAATGTTGTCCAAGCGCATCGACTAGAATTCCTAAGCCACACAACGGACAAATTAACACAACTTTATTTCAAAAATGTCTATAAATACTATCTTCAAAAATCCTTTAATATACTTGATTCTATAAAACTTTTATTAATTTATTATAAAACTTAATCTAATTCCATACTTATAATGTACACTTTTCAAGAGATTTCTTATCAAAACATTTGCTTGGTTTCCAAAAACATTTAATAATAAACTATATTTATATATATACGTCAAAAGTCTTTATTTCTGACAAATACTTAGTAACATCAAAATATTTTTAAACACCATTCAAATATATATTAAAAAATAAACAATTTCAATAAATATTATATAATATCAAATAAACACCATACACATTTATTCATAACAAGTAAAGATTAAAATGTGAATTCAAGCTGCAGCTTTGATAAATACATACAAAGATTCAACCAAACATTAATCAATATTACATTCAACATAAATAATTATCAATAACCAAACAAACATAAGAAACAATTATCAATGCACTTAGTGGAAAATCTATTTATCAGTTTCCACTGTGCACTTTGATCAAATCAAAACACAACTATTCTATATTAAAACACCAAAGATCTAATATCTAACATCAACATTGACTCTACTGGTCGGCCAACTCTTCCGCCTTTGCTATAGCAACTCTTAATTTTTTCTGAAAAATTAAAGTAAAAATGTCATATATACATATATAATAACAAATACGTTCCCAAATGATTACTCCAGTAATCAACATATATATACCTACCATCCCATTATTATAGGGTAATTACTCAACACACCCAATGGTACAAGGACTCTAAGTCTCATCTAAGGTCTTGACTTGTGTCTTTTATATACGGTGTATTTATAACGATTCGCCTTTTCGACTCTCTGAAATTGATACTAATACATCTGCGGTATTCACGTGCCGAACAACCAAGTGCCCAAAAGACATATGGTTAGGGGAAAGAAGAAGAAACTAAACAACACAAAATCTTACACCGCAATGGATAATCTATAATATAACAATGATCTTTAAAAAAGAAAACCGTTAGATACATACATCTATCAAAGTTCTAGCCTATTATGTACCTAAACAGTTATAACACCCGTCTTTACAATTTCTGATAAATGAACAAAGCCATGCAGAGGAACATAAAGAAATATGTAGATACGTCTTGGCTTCCAGCTCGTCTCCTGAGCTCCAATGCATCCAAAGCTAATCTGGAAAATATGCTTGGTCTGAACCGAGCATTATAAGAAAACAACGCCTGAGTCAGTCTGGTAAACCAACATGAGAAAAACTCAAAACAAATCAAATATGTAGATTTCTATATTTGAAAACCTTTTCAAAATAAAGGTATCTCGTAAGACTATGCCGCACATAAACACCGATGGGTTTTTTACCTTACGATAATCAAAACTTTTTATTATAAAATCCAGTGATATTATAATAATGTTTAAGGGTGTAAAGTAAATATATCAAGTAGCTATGATGTGTGTATATGGCATCAATAATAGGTATACAATCAAAAACCGAAGGCGCTTATTGGAGAATGGATTTCCAACAAATAGCAAGGTAAGGGACAACCTTCCGAAAATCTATACACCTCTAAATAAAATGTACAGTGAGATCATGTAACGACCTGGATTTTTTAATGGTTTATAATTAAATATTGGAATTATTTAATAATTGAATCTTAGATTTAATTCGAATAAATATGATTTCCAAAGCTTATTTAAATTATGTTTAAATAAGAATGGTGATAGAAGGCTTTTAATTTTGAATTAAAAGTGATTAAATTGGTTTAATAATAATTTTTTAATCAACATGTGAAATATCATTCGGGAGCACTGTCTCGTATTTTGACGAAACTAGTGCCATTGGATCTGGAATAATGAATTGTTGTACACGGTCGAGTTTCGTGACAATCGGACGTACTGTGTGGTCTTGTGAGCTCAAAACACATTGTAGTTAATTTCAGGAATTAAAAATAATATGATTTGACTGAAAATCTAACTTCTGTAGATGATGGAATTGGGTCCGATACTAGTTCCATTGTATTCGGAATGAGGGTACAAAGCAAGGAATGCAAGTGAGTACGCCTCATTTGGAGTTCGAGATTTTGGAGGGTGAATAGTATTTGAAAATCTTCTATATAAGGAACTCACTTTCTTTGTTTTTCTAAAATATAACCCTAAACCTAGCCAAATTCAACGGCCAAGGACCATCGGTGCTGCTAGAGGCCGATCTAGGCTTGGGTGTAAATTAGGGAAATGTTCAGCATGGTACGTTGAGTGTTGTGAATGATTGGATTGTGGTGGAATGAGGCGAGGCAACCAGAAATGGACGTCGATGTGGCAGCTAGGTCTAGCATTTGCGACGTCGACGGTGAACGATAGGTGGCGGCGCTGAAGCAGAAAGGTGGAGGGGACAAGGGCTACTAACAGATGGAGTTGGTGGTGATCGGTCGCCTGCAGTGGCACCAATGGGGAGATGAACGGCGATGGCTTGATGGGTTTGAGTTCGACGACGAGGACCCTATCTGAGGCTAGGTTTGAGGCAAGAGTCATGGTTGGTCAAAGTCTTCGATTGGAGGCAGACGGCGGTGGTCGATGGCCAGGAGTGGTGGCGATAAGCGAACAATGATCGCATTAGGGTTAGTGACGATCGCGCGACCTGGAGTTGTAATAGGGATGGAGAGAGGTCTGATCAAAGCATCATTTTCATAGTTTCATTCGTATCTAGAATATCTACGCGATGGAGTTGGATTCATCGAGTTTGGAGCTAGTTGGAATTTTAGTCAAAATCGAATGACGAACTATTCAGAAACGCAAAAGCGTTGACTGGAGCTTGGGTGAGTTTTACTCACTAGTTGATTATATATTGTTGTATATATAATTTTTGTTGTATTAAAAATATAATATATATAACGAACAATGCAAGTTATTACTTTTGGACCTCACCTTGTTATGTAAAACAAGTGAGAACATTACTATTGAAAATAATAATCTCTATTTAATCATTTATAACATTATCATGGCCCAGACTACTTGTTTACATGTTTGATATTTCTTTATGAATAGCGATAAAATGTTATGAATGTTAGAAACAATTTAGTCGTTATAAACATGCTTTGAAATCTCTGATAACTGATTTTTGTTAAATTGGATAAATTGTGGGAAATTGTTGACTTATATAAGTACTTATATATTGGTTTGTTCTATACATAGTTTGGTGTGTTAGGCATAAATGGAATTGGTTTGGACATTTGTGGGATTTGGAAATGGAAGTTATATAGAAGCGAAACGGTCACGATGGATGCAATTTGAAATCGCTATGATATGTGATTTTAAAGTTAACTTTGGAAAACATCTAAGGGCTTATTCGTATTTATAATAGTACTATTATCGAGAAATAACAAGGTTTAAATATATTTTTGAAAACAAATTATGGACTTATAAAGTGATGATTTTGAATTATAAAACAGGTTTTTAAATGGGTTTTAAATAAAAGGTTTTAAAATAAGTATAAGTACTTTAATAGTATGTTTTTATTATATATATGGTTTTAAAAGTTATTAAAGATTTTATTTGAGAAATAAAAGGATTTTATATTATAATATTTTATAAATGGTTTATAGTATTTTATAAATATCTTAGTTTTATAAATAAATTATTATAAGTATAAATATATATCATTTTAAAGGTGCTTAGTATATTTAGAAGTTTTTACAGAGGAATTTGGTAATAAAGGATATTGATAAAGGATTGCAATTGAATATTTTGTAAAGGGATTTAGAAAGAGTTTTGGATTATAACACTTGTGTTATAATGGATTGTTTTATAAATTGATTAAAAAGGTATATTACCTTTTTAATAAGTGAAGCTATACTTAGAACTTTAAATGGATATTTTAAAGGAAATGATAAGTATAAGAGTGATTTTGGGTTTATAGTATCGATGTTTGTGCAACATCTGTTTTAACTCATTTAACTATGCTTTTGGAAAGTAATTAGATCTTTAAAATGGGGTTTTAAAGATAACAGGATGGTAAAGTGTTTTGGGGTTTGTCGTAAACAATGTTTTAGTAACATTCATTTTTAAACCCTTGGATAATATTTTAAAGTGTTAAAATTTCGTAAATGAGTTTGGAAAATACTTTGATCTTTAATAATGTAATTTTAAAGATAAATGACAAGTATGATTTGGTTTGGGTTTGTTGTGACAATGTTTTAGTAACTTTCGCCTTTAACCCTTTTTGGTTATACTATGAACATAAATAGATCTTTAAAAAGAATGTTTAAAAGATAATCATATGTTAAATGGTTTTGGATTTGTAGTGACAGTGTTTAAGTAACTTTTGTCTTATGCCCTTTTGAAATTGATTTGTGTATATACTTATACAGTTAAGATACGTATATGATTAAGATAAGTATATGAATACTTTTAGGAAGTATTGGAGCGTATTGAAATGAATAGTGATGTTTAATTAAATAGTGGAGTTTGATTAAAAATGGAGTTTCATTTACATTGGAGTTTATTGGAAAAATGGGTTTTACTAATAAATGAGGTTTTTAATTAATAAATGAATATTAATTAAAAAGGGGATTAGAAGTCGTTTATATGACTTGATCGTGTTAGTTTGTTTCGATCGTGCTTTGTGTGTTACTTCCTTATGGATGGTATAGAGGGACTTGGTTTCTCGTATGTGATTATTCTCATTGTATTATATTGTATGTTTACTTGATAGTTAAAAAACCGACTATCAAATCTTGGCCGGAATATACTCTAGAAATATCTAGAAGAAACACGGGAATTATATGGTATAGTTATCTTCGGTTGTACCATATTGTGCGTATAAACTTGTTTTGCTCTTCTAGTAAAATGATATGGAAATCCATCCGCTTAAACGGTTAGGAGGTAATCTCCGATCTTATGTATGTCTATTTATTTCCTATGGAACTGGAGTTGAGATTCGTTTTTGGAGCACTCGGTAAGTGGGGTTCTATGTTTGGGGTTGAACGGTTAGGAGGTAATCTCCGATCTTATGTACTTATATGAGATGGCTTGAAATCATTACCACTCCAAAAGCATATGCATGTTCTATGTTTTGGAAGAGGTTCGTGGTTGTTTCGTGATTGGTTCATAATTGCTTTGTGATTGGCTTCGTGATTGGTTCACGATTGCTTCATGATGCTAGAATCTATGTGGAGATTCGAGATCTGTTTGAGATGCTTGAACATATGTAGTTGTTCGTGATCTATTCAGGATGTGGGAATCCATATGTTCCGAGGCCTGTTGAGGTATGGGAATCCATGTGTGATTCAGGGACCTGTTGAGGAATCCATGTGTGGTTCCAAGATTTGTTTGAGATAGGGGAATCCATGTATGGTTCCGTGATCTGTACGATTTGGAGCTCGTGTGGATGATCTGTTTGGGTGGTGACTCGTGGTTTGGAATGCCAGACGTAGCCACATCATCAGTATGGAAAAAACCAGAGATAGGAGACATAGCCGGTAGGGTCGCCAAATCCATAGGGTGGACGCGACTCCATTTTTAGAGATACTTATTGGGATATGCATGCAGGAGCGATGCATCAGGTCTTAGCAAGACCAACTATGGTTTTCCTATGGTACATTCACTGGAGATGTACGACACTTCGAAAGGATATCTCTGATCCGTGTGTAGTAGTTCGGATTTGGCTTCCTCAAAGAGAACTACGTGGAAATCATATACAATTAGTGAATGCACCTTAGCGGTTTTGATTGTATACCTATTACTGTTGTGATGTACACTCACTTGCATCACAGCTATGTGATTATTCGTATTCCATACCTTAGCTATTATTATATTATCACTAGATTTATAATAGAATGGTTTGGTTATCATAAGGGAAAAAACCCGTTTGTATTTATTGACGGCATGTTCTTACGATATACCATTATCTTGAATGTTTTAAGATATAATAAATTCTATGTGATTTGAGTTTCTTAGACTGGTTTACTAGACTGATTCGGGTGTTATTCTCTTATAGTGCTCTGGCCAGCTCGAGTATGTTTCCAAATTTAGTTGCTGATCAGTGGAGCTCTAGGAGAGGAGCTAGATGGTTTCCTATCGTACTTATTTCTGCTGCATTACTTAATTGTATTTATCAGCATTTGTGAGGACAGGATGTTGTAACTGTCTAGGCTGATGATAGATTAGTTTTCTCATATTGATGTATGTATAAAGGTTTTTTTGGTAAAGTCCTTTTGAGATATTATATATTATCATTCCGCGCATGAGATTCTGATATTGTGTTCTCTTCTTTCTTGTTCTATTTCTTTTTCTTTTTATTTTACCCTAACTATTCATCTTTCTGGCACTTAGGTGCTCAACACGTGGATACCATGGATGTATTAGTGTCAACATCCGAGGGTCGAAAAGTCAGGTTGTTACAGTTGCTATCAGAGCAGAAGATTAATCGAGAACCTTGGCTTTGTGGGGTATAACTCATTGAGAGATAGGGTAATGGAATGCCTTATTATGAGTTGAGTGTATCTATATGAGAGTGCGTATATGTTATGTTATAAAAAAAATTATATTGTGTTGATTGGTTTATAGAGTGGCTTATGGGTTCCGATCAATATGAGTTGTTATAGTTATTGACAAAGGTCTCTAAACACTTGGACAGGGAAAACTGACATAGTATTATTTTTGAAATTGGTAACTAAACTAATTTTACTTGGATTATATTTTATACACAAAAAAATAAAAAATAAAAAATAAAAAATTTCATAAATTGATATAGTTATTTTTGATGTGTTTGTTTGTTAGGAAATGATAATATTCTATTATTATCATTTGTTGTTTGATTTGTGTGCTCGACCAGTTTATAAGCAGTTTTACATTTTTAATGCATGGGTTAGGTAGATAATAACTTGTAGGAACATTGGAATGAGCACCTTATGAATTAAGTTTAACAGTTTGACGATAAGGCGTTCGATGACAATATTGGGCTCAAATTTGATTTTAACAAAAGTTATTTATTATAATTTAAACAAGGTAAACACTTCCATTATAGTTTTATATACGGAAATGACTTATATAAATATGGTTTATAAGAATAGTTATAAATGTGAAAAGGATTTAAACTGAAAATTTAAGAACTTAAATCCCGGTGTTTTATAAATTGGTTTTCTAAAGTTTTGGAAAATAATACTAGTATTATTCGGAAGTAAATATTAGGGAATTGGTTTATGAATAGACATCATGGTACTTAGTAATATTTATGAAGTATTTGATACCATTTTTGGAAATGATTTTGGTTAATTCCGAAGGGCATGGTTTGGGTGTATTGAACTCTCTTCTATTGCTGGAAAATGATTCTGGTGATGACTGCAGCATCATTGGTATCTAATTTTCAAGTTTCAAAGTGGGAGAAGTTATAGTAGCGATATGCTACAGAGTTATTTTGGTAAAATAGATTTTGATTTAAATATTGGAAGTATGATTTGGTATTCAAAAGTTATAAGTATATATATTTCAAAATGATTTGAAATAAGATCGGGTGTTTAGTTTTTGAGTTCTCTATTAAGATATTTTATGGACTTATGTATCCTATGCATTAGGGTAAGTATGGTTGTGCATTTTTTTGATTTGTTGATTAGTAATTTTCATTTGTTAAAATGAAAAGGAATTTTCGATGATTTTGGATAGTCGAAACTTTGAAATTTGCTTAAGTAATTGAAGATAAGTGTTGGTGAAAATATAAAGATGAGTTTATATAACACTTGAACTTAGAGATAGTAGAATTTAAACAATTTTCCAATTCACTGAATATTCATGTTAAGTAAAATGAATTGGATATTTTTGTATATACTCCGAGGATACAATGGATTATTATAAAGATATGAACTTATGTTATAAAATGTTTAATAACTTGAAGTAAATTTTATGAAATAATTCATAAATGATTTTGTTATTAATTGAGAAATACTAAGTGAAACTAAATGTAAATTGAAATGAAATGCAATTGGTGTCGTTAAGAAACTAATTGGAATAGAGTACGTAAGTTGTACGTAGATCATTTTATTTGCCTGGTAGTTCTTGATCTAGGATTCAAGCACATGGATTTCGAGGTGATTCACTCCAGTCCGAGTTATGATTTTTCACTCGATTATTGACGACAAACACTTGATACGGATTTTTGGTATGATCTTAGAGTTTTCTATCATAGTATATGGCTATGTAAGGAGAACAGAGGTTTCTAATCAAGGAACCGAATAAGTGTCTGCACTAGAGAGGTCGGCAAGATATACTAGTT
Organism: Allium fistulosum; assembly: GCA_030737815.1. NCBI lineage: Eukaryota > Viridiplantae > Streptophyta > Magnoliopsida > Asparagales > Amaryllidaceae > Allium > Allium fistulosum. Next base: position 1,228,790,297 of record CM060904.1, read on the forward strand.
CTGTAACAACCCGTATATTTGGACCATTTAAATTGACAATAATCCACACATGTCAACTTAAATAGTGCAAAACACGAATCATTAATGGAGTATATGTATATAAATGAGAATCATCACAGAATCACAGAAAATACATCATAACAGAATAGTGCAACGGAAATACAACATAGTCATAAGAGTAGTTCATGAAGCTACCCATAAATACAACAATGTCTCAAATAAAAGAAATAGAACAACATAGATGTCCAATAGTCCAAATAGAAAGACAATACTGATAAGATAAGATAGTGATAGTCTTCGGTCTTCAGCTCCAAGTAGAACAGCAACAGTAATCCTCAGTCTGATCCAAGCATAAGCATAAACAAACACTCGAATTAGGACATATATTCTTATACAAATAATATGGTTCAAAATTTGAAATAACAATAACTCAAAGATAAATGGAATAAACATCTTTCAGGATCCGATAAACTATTATACATAGTAGTGTACGATAAGTAGATAATGTCTAACAGTAAAGTAAAATATCAAGATAGTGTTAAGGCGTCACCATTATTCCCCTTAACACATTTTATATAAGCATCATAGTCTATACAGCACTGTAACCTCCAACGTAAACTAGTGAGCTATCAGGGAGTACTCCATAGGTATAATACAAAACAAATTCGTAGTGGTCGCGTATATGGGAATACAAGTATGACAAGGCACATGAGGCAATACCCAAGGTAGTGAAACTACCGTTCACCTGATCCGGACTGGTGAGAACGCATCGCCGCAGCGATCGCAACACCGCGAAACAACACTCCCAAATCAAGGGTGCGCACCAATCAATCACAAAGTAATGAGTAGTTTTCGAAGAAGTGTGTTTGCTCGAGGTAGCTAACCCCATTTGGCCCGGCACGGCTCCTGTTTTAGTCATTTCCAATTTGACACAAGTGTCAAGGCTATCCATTATCGTTCTCTTTCTTCAATCATCAACGTACGTACATCATTCCAACCACTTCATTCTGGATCACACTCCGCGCATAGTTATTAAAGTGGTTTTCGGTTTAAACAGTGAGTATGTCCCTAACCGATTCCGGTTCCTTTAATAACCTTCGTAATTATAACACCGATTGGTCGTTAATATATTTCAAAACCAAATCAATTTCAATTTCAATTAGAATTCGTAAATCAACATTTCGTTAGTCTTTCTAAATCAATTTCCAAAATTACATCTCATAACTTCTCAATTTCATTTTAAAATTTCTATAATTCAATTTCAAAGTTTCAATTTTAAAACCATTCAAATATTCATTGAATTTCGGATATAAGTTCATTCCAAAATCATTTAACTTAATTTAACGTTCAAATTGATTTAAACTCAATTATCGATTTCATTCGATATTCATTCAATTAATTTATCATTAAAACAATTTCAATTAAATTTACAATCCATTACATTACTTCTTAAGTTCAACTTATTATATCAAGCTTACAAATTTATTTTAGATTAAATTTGTCGAATCCAATTCTTTAAATTACAAGTTTTCCATTTGTTTCAATAAAACGCATTTTATTTCTTATCAAAGAATATTTACTTAGTTACAAATTTCGAAACTCAATTAAAGAAACTTAGTTTCACTTATTCAAAAATTCACTTTCTCTTAAGAAGAAAATTTTTCAATTTAATTTAATCATTAAATAATTCAATCTTATTCAATTATCAAATAATTTCAAATCTTAATTATTACTTAATTATTAACAATTTCAAAACTTAATTATTTCTAATTTCAACTTAATAATTAATAATTTCCAAAACTTAATTATTACAAATTTCAAAACTTAATTTTTTTTACAATTCCAAAACTTCATTATTAATCAATTTAAATTTAAACAATGTTCTTCGTCAATTACTATGTTGATATTTGTTTCAAATTAAAAATATTCACATTTTTCATTCATTCGAATTTAAATTTCAAATTTTATTCAAAACCATATTATTAGTCAAATAAAACTTTATTTTATTTTAAATCAAAACATTTACCAATCGGGTTTACTTTAATTTTCTATCCTAAGTCAAGGTTTATTTGGGTATTTATCATTTCAACCCGATTCCATTTCAATTCAAAAATCAAAGCATACAAAGGGAACTTGCAGTGTGATAACTGGGATGGTGTCAAAGTAAATAAACAAGCAATAACATCCATACATAATAATTCAACCGTTATTCAAATAATCCCGAAATAATCATATTAATTTACATTTGTTATTTATGCAAATTAATATAATTATTTCTATAATCTACACTATCATTTCATGTAGATTAAAGATTATTACATTACGGTTTTTCACTTGTCGTTCAATTTCAAATTTTTATACTACAACAATTAATCCAATATACGATCAATGGTTCAAAGTGTAATTATCACTTTCCTACGTGTCAATTAACTTAGCAATTTAAAAGGGGTCATATTTAACTAATCAAATTTAACATGTGAAGGGGTCAAGTTTAACTAATCAATATTCACATATATAATCCATTTTAATTTGTTGACTATCCTATATCAACTTCAACTTGCATATTATTTATCACCTAACCATAACAATTAACATCCAATTTAACATCACATAACAATCATTCATCAACCAAACTTGTATAAGAATATAGTCGTGAAAATTAATTCACCTTTCGTGGATAAAGAAATTGTCAGCGAAGCAAAAGAAGCACGAATAAAGTCGGTATGGCACGAACAACGGACACTGCAATATCAACAAAAAGAACGATATTAATTCAATGAACGTTCATATATAATTTATAAAATTATATAAATGCGCTTACCGATAACGAAGGAAAGAACGAAGGGCTGAGAGATCGATGCTGCTGCGGAAGACACTTAGTCGGTTGCTGCAACAATAACAGTGAAACGAAAATTGATTACAACTCTAACACATACATCAACTCATATACACCCCGTATATAAATATGTGTCAGTAAATAGTAAACACATTTTCCCCCACGCACGCATGAAATAAACATGCAGGCACAATATAATTTCCCATTTTAAACTACTTCCACTTTTAACGCACGCATTTTTTTTTCGTGTACAAACGGCACCCATGCACACGGTTTCACCTTCATTCCCATACCCAGTCTTCTCTGTGTACAAACTTAATCATGCGCCGCCCAGATTCACCTTTATTCCCACTTCAATGCACACGGCACATCCATACACTTCATGACACACGTACGCAAACCTTTTTCTTTTGTTTTCAAACAATCCGAGACTTTAAAAATACATGATTGTATTTTATTTTATACGCATGAACCCATCATGCGTACACCGCATATACACGGCACACTCGCCAAACATACACGCACACGACCACACATGCACTCACTTGCGAGGCCAGGAAGGGTGGTGGCTGAGACGTGGAGGCGAAAAGAGGGAGGTTCGGTGAGGCGCGGTTTCAGGTGGAGTCTTCGGTGGAGGGAGTGATGATTGACTATTGAGGGCTTGGCCGAAAGGCATCGGAGGTGAGCGAAATGGAGAAGTGGAGTTTTTTTCGGGCATTGGTGAATGGAGAGGGGAGATAAGTGAGGGGTGCGTGTTCATTTGTTTCGGTCTGGGAAGGAGAAAGGAAATGGGTGTGTGCGTGCTTTTGTTCGGCTATGCTTTTTCTCATCATTCATTTTAAAAATTTCAGAAAGAATAGAAGAAAGGAAGAAGAAAGGAAGGGAAAGTGTGTTACCTGGTGGTTTCGAAATGCAGAGAGGAGGAGGTGAAATGTTTGAACAGTGGAATGGTACTAGAGAAATATAATTTTTACTTTGTTGCTTCGTATCTCACATTTTCAATATCGAATACCGAAAAGTCATACCCCATTCCAATGCCAACCCTCAGCTTCCAACTACTTTCTTAAATGCATCAGCTGACTTTAATTTCAAAATTTTGAATGTATACGGGCTAATTTTTTTTTGGGCTGAAATTTGTTTAACCGGTCCAATCCGGAACGGTTAAATCAATGCGACTATTTTACGTTGGACTCCGATTATCACAAATAAACATACCGTTTTGATCGGTGCGACGAGGCGCTTCCAACGGTACACAGATTATTGCGATACGACGGTTTTACAAAAACTCGAATTTACGCCGCTTAAATTATTCGATTTGCAAAACAAATTAAACGGAGCAGGCGATGACAACTTTTGACGAAACGAATTACATCATCTCGATTAGAATAATTCTTACAACATAACTGTGTAAAAATATTTGGATTAGAAAGATAAATTTTACGCAGCTTTATATGAACTGATATATAGTAAAACGCGAACGAAATTTACTGTAATATTTTATGACGAAACTTTTTATATATTCATATCTAACTAGACGCGTCTTATAAATAAAGTTTGTACGTTAATTGAGATTGTTTAGAAATTTCAAAATTTTATATTAGACGATGGATTTTAAAATTTTAAATTGGGTCGGAAATTCAGGGTCGTTACAAGTTCGAAAGTGAAATTTATGCGATCGAGTTACTTATTAGAGTTGATATTGCGTACTGATGATATATGTATATCGTACGGGCTTTAAAAATACTTGTATGCTATATATGTTGGCTTGTGGAGGGTTAGGGGATGACTCTTCAAACTACTTGGGGCAGCATGATTGATCGACTGAGTCATATCTGAAGTTGTTGAGCATAAGGTACACTTAGTAGATCATTTATCATCCTTGTGCGATGAGGGGTTTCTGAACCTGGACGAACCATGAGTTTTGGTTGCTAGTGATTGCAGTACTATATAGTATTGTTATATGATTGTTTTGTGGATGCTAGTGATTGCAATACCATTAGGTATTAAGATGTGATGGTTGCTTTGTTGCTTGTGTTGGAATTTTGGGAGCGAAATTCCTTTAAGGGAGGAAGAATGTAACGACCCAGATTTTTGAACAGTTTATAATTAAATATTGGAATTATTTAATAATTGAATCTTGGATTTAATTCGAATAAATATGATTTCCAAAGCTTATTTAAATTATTTTTAAATAAGAATGGTGATAGTAGGCTATTAATTTTGAATTAAAAGTGCTTAAATTGTTTTAATAATAATTTGTTTTAATTAAAGTGTGAAATATCATTCCAGGGCACTGCTCGGATTTTGATGAAACTAATGCCATCGAATTCGAAATAATGAATTTTTGTAAGCCGTCGAAATTTGTGACGATCGGACGTACTGTGTGGCCGTGCGAGCTCGAAGCGCATAAAATTGATTTCAGGAATTAAATATAATATGATTTGATTTGAAAATCAAACTTCTGTAAAAGATGGAATTGGGCCCGATACTAGTTCCATTGTATTTGGATTGGGGGTAATTAGCAAGGAATGCTAGTGAGCATACCTTGTTTGGAGTTCGTGATTTTGGAGGGTGAATAATGTTTGAAAATCTTCTATATGAGGACCTCACTTTCTTTGAAATATAACCCTGAACCTAACCAAATCCAACGTCTATTGATCATTAGCTCCGCTAGAGGCTGATCTAGGCTTAGGTGTCAACTAGGGAAATGTTCGGCATGGTGCGTTGAGTGTTATGAACGGTTGGATTGTCTTGGATCGAGGCGAGGCTGCCAGAAATGGGCGTTGGTGGTGGCAGCTAGGTTTGGCATTTGCGTCGTCGACGGTGAATGATAGGTGACGGAGCTGAAGGAGAAAGGTAGAGGGGGATGAGGGTTACTCGCTGATGGAGTTTGGTCGTGATCGATTGCCTATGGCGGCGCCAATGGGGAGATAAACGACAATGGCTTTATGGGGTCAAGTTCGACGACGATGACCCAATCTAAGGCGAGGTTTGAGGCACGAGTCATTGTTGGTCAGAGACTTTGATTGGAGGTAGGCGGCGGTGGCCGATTGCCAAAAGTGGTAGCAACAAGCGAACGATGATCGCATATCACGACACAGACTACTTATTTAAACGTTTGATATTGCTTTGTGAATAGTGATAATATGTTATGACTGTTAGAAACGATTTAGTCATTATAAACATGCTTTGAGATCCCTGATAACTAACATTTGTTAAATGGGATAATTATGGGAAATTGTGGAAATATATATGTACATATATCTTGGGTTGTTCTATACAGGTTTGATGTGTTAGGCATAAATGGAATTTGTTTAGACATTAGTGGGATTTGGAAACGGAAGTTATAAATGGTACAAGCAGGATGTACTTTGAAATCGTTGTGATTTGCGATTTTAAAGTTAACTTTGAAAAACATCCTAGGGCTTATTCGTATTTATAATACTATTAGCGTACTTATTATCGGGAAATAACAAGATTTAAATATATTCTTGAAAATCATTTATGGATTAATAAAGTGATGGTTTTGAATTATAAAATAGATTTTTAAATGGGCTTTAAATAAAAGGTTTTAAAATACGTATAAGTACTTTAAAAGTATGTTTTTATTATATATATGGTTTTAAAATTATTAAAGATTTTATTTGAATAAAAGGATTTTATATTATAATATTTTACAAATGGTTTATGCCATTTTATTAAATATCTTAGATTTACAAATAAATTAGTATAAGTATAAATATATATCTTTTTAAAGGTACTTAGTATATTTAGAGGTTTTTTAAGAGGAATTTGGGAATAAAGGATATTTATAAAGGATTGTAATGGAATATTTTGTAAAGGGATTTAAAAGGAGTTTTGGATTATAACACTTATGTTATAGTAGATTATTTTATAAATTGATTAAAAAGGTATATTACCTTGTTTAATAAGTGAAGCTATACTTAGAACTTTAAATGATGTTTTAAAGTAACTGTTAAGTATAAATGCGATTTTTGGTTTATAGTATCAATATTTGTGCAACATCTATTTTAACCCATTTAACTATGCTTTTGAAAAGTAATTAGATCTTTAAAATAGGGTTTTAAAGATATTAGGATAGTAAAGTGTTTTTGGGGTTTATTATACACAATGTTTTAGTAACATACGTTTTTAAACCCTTGGATAATATTTAAACGTGTTAAAATATTGTAAATGAGTTTGGAATTACTTAGATCGGTAATAATGGAATTTTAAAGATAAATAACTAGTATGATTTGTTTTGTGCTTATTGTGGCAATATGTTAGTAACATTCGCCTTTAACCCGTTTTGGTTATATTTATAAACGTAAATTTATCATTAAAAGGAATGTTTAAAAGATGATCATAAGTGAAATGGTTTTGTGTTTGTCGTAACAGTGTTTGAGTAACATTTGTCTTAAGCCCTTTTGAAATTGATTTGTGAATATACTCTTACGGTTGAGATAAGTATATGAATACTTTTGGGAAGTATTGGAAAATGTTGAAATGAATAGTAATGTTTAATTAAATAGTGGAGTTTGATTAACAAATGGAGTTTCATTTAAATTGGAGTTTACTGAGTAAAAATGGGTTTTACTAATAAAAGAGGTTTTTAATTAATAAATGAAGGTTAATTAAAAAGGGGATTAGATGTCGTTTATATGACTTGATCGTGCAAGTTTGTTTCGATCGTGCTTTATGTGTTACTTTCTTATGGACGGTATACTGGGACTTGGTTTCCCATATGCGATTATTCTGATTTTATTGGATTGTTTGTTTATTCGATAGTTAAAGAGCCGAAACCAAATCTTGGCTAGAATATACTCTGGAAATATCTAGAATAAACGCTGGAATTATATGGTACATTTATCTTCGGTGATACCATATTGTACGTATAAACTCGTTTTACTCTTCTAGGACAGTGATAAGAAAATCCGTCCGCTTAAATGGTTAGGAGGTGATCTCCGATCTTATGTATGTCTGTTTATTTCCTACAGAACTAGGGTTGAGATTCCCGAAAAATCGATCGATTGTTTTTTGGAGCACCCGGTAAGTGGGGAAGTGTACTTATATGAGATGACTTGAAACCATAACCACTTCAAAACCATATACGTGTTCTATGCTTTGGAAGAGGTTCATGGTTGCTTCGTGATTGGTTCATGATTGCTTTGTGATTGGCTTTGTGATTGGTTCGTGATTGCTTCATGATGCTAGAATCTATGTGGAGATCCAAGATCTGTTTGAGATGCTCGAACACATGTAGTTGCTCGTGATCTATTCAGGATGTGGGAATCCATGTGTTATTTCAAGGCATTTTGAGGTATGGTAATCCATGTATGATTCCGAGATATGTTGAGGAATCCATGTGTGGTTCCAAGATCTATTTGAGATAGGGGAATCCGTGTGTGGTTCCGTGATCTGTTCGAGATGTAGCTTGCGTGGAATATCTGTTTGGGTGGTGACTCATTGGCTAGAATGCCGGACGTACCCTCATCATTTGTATTGCAAAAACCAAAGATAGGAGACATAGCCAGTAGGGTTGGAAAACCCACAGGGTGCATACGACTCCATTTCTAGAGATACTAATTGGGATATGCATGCGGGAGTGATGCATCAGGTCTTAGCAAGACCAGCTATGGTTTTCCTATGGTACATTCACTAATGATGTACGATGCTTCGAAGTGATACCTCTGATCCTTGTGCAGCATTTCAGATTCAGCTTCCCCAAAAAGATCTGCGTGGAAATCTTGCGCAATTAGCGAACGCGCCTTAGTGGTTATGATTGTATACCTATTATTGTTGTGATGTGCACTCACTTGCATGGCAGCTAAGTGATTATTTCTATTCCACACCTTAGACATTATTATATTATCACTAGATTTTATAATAGAATGGTTTGGTTATCGTAAGGGAAAAATCCATCTGTTTTTATTGACGGTGTGGTCTTATGATATACCCTTATTTTTAAAGGTTTTAAGGTATAATAAACTGTATGTGATTTGAGTTTCTCAAGCTGGTTTACCAGACTGATCTGGATGTTATTCTTTTACAATGGTCGGGTCAGCTTGATTATATTTCCAGATATAGTTGCTGTTCATTGGAGCTCTAGGAGAGGAGCTGGATGGTTTCGTACCGTACTTATTTTCCGCTGCATTACTTGATTGTATCTATCAGCATTTGTGAGGACAGGATGTTGTAACTGTCCAAGCTAATGATAGGTTAGTTTTCTCTGATTAATGTATGTATATAAAGGTTTTCCTTTTGGTAAAGACCTTTTGAGATATTATATATTATCGTTCCGCATGTGAGATTATGATATTGTGTTCTCTTCTTTCTTGTTCTATTTCATTTTCTTTTTATTTTACCCTAATTATTCATCTTTCCGACACTTGGGTACTCGGCACATGGATACCGCGGATGTATTAGTGTCAACATCCGAGGGTCAAAAAATCAGGTCGTTACAAATCGTAAACCTTTCGACCTCTGCCAACACAGGATCAGCTACCCCTGGGTAGTATCGAATATGATCATCGTTTGGTTGTGATCCACAACTAAAAATCGGCCCCGAAGCATACATAGAGATATCAACACTAGATCTTGGGATGATCATACCCTAATGTGTGCGACCCACATAGCCCTACCGCATCTACCCTATTTTAACTATTACCGAGGTGTGAGGCTTTGAGAGGATATGATTACCTTTTGCTCATAGCAGACCATTTTGGAATGCTAACATTGCCTACTAGGCAGAAATGTAATGCCAGCATTCATCCATACTAGTTGTTCCGGGACCAAAAAAATATTCACCATTTACTATCTTCCATTTTGGAATCACCCTCGGGTAGAATAGTAAAGCTCTATTGCATACTTCATAATGATCCGCCACAGACGTTATTAGTTTGGAGTGGTTCGGATAAATCACACTAATCTGAAACTGGTGTCTCCCAACTAAGTGGTAATTCTCGGCTAACTCAATTCCGGTTCTTTGGAAGTATGCAACAAATATTCGAGTCCTCACTAGGGAACTCGAATATACACAGCATACTTCCTGAGTTAAGATAGGTCAAGATTTGACAGTCGGTTATTTAACTATCAAATACACATCAAACAATAATCCAGAGATCTAATTTGCCTATAGCAACCACTAAGCCTCAAAATAAGTTTCCATTTATTTCAATCTCTTTTCAAAACATTTATCAAAACACTCATATACTTATTTCACTGACATAAGTATATTAACAAAAAATATGTGAAAGATTTCTTATTTCAAAATCATATTTAAAGGATAAAACAAGTGTTATTTAAATTAGAGGTAAGATTGACTACAAACACTATTCCTTCAAGGTTAAGCATGGAATAACATCCACACCACCATAATTAAGAAGGCCAATTAAGGGAAATTCCATCTCCAATTATTTTATAAATTTCTTCAATAAATGCTTTTTATAACTCATTTCCATTTATGAAATCTCCTTTGCTTAAATTATAAATCCATTTATAAAACTCTTTTATAAATATCAAAAAATCATTTATAAAACTTCTTCTATAAATACTAAAGTCATTTATAAAACTTTTTTTTATAGATATCTAAAATCATTTATAAAACTCTTTTATAAATCTCTAAAATCATTTATAAAACTCTTAACCTCAAACAGATATAGGATTAAAGTCAATTTAAAAACCATAACTTTTACAAATTTGAAAGGAGGCTTAATGACCACATTAGTACTAAATCAAGTTACCATTTTAATTAAATTTTGACCCCCAAATCATATAACAGTTATTTACATAAGCCGACATATATTTAATGAAATCCATAACCAAATCAGGGAATAACATGTCAATATAAAGCAACTGGCAGATACCTATCCAAACAACATAATAGCAGGATGGTGGTTTGTCCTGCTAAATAGATGTCCACACAATCAATTGAGTTCAATTATAGCGGAACAGGGATTTATTATGCTAAAAGATGTCAAAACAACTAATTAAATTAAGTTATAGTAGAACGGGGATTTATTCTGCTAAACAGATATTAAAGTTTAGTATAACCATTCATACTTGTATGGTTACTTAATGGTATCGATAATAGAATCCCTTATGTTCAAAACTATTCTTTGTAAAATAAAGTTCCCTTTAATCAAATTGATCCGTGGAAAAATAAGTAATTAAGAACTTAAACCACATTTTAGACATTTAATTACTAGTTAAATCCTTTTAAAAAACATGATTAAATCATAATTATTTCTTAACATAATTTAGTTATTAATTAAGAAATAATTAACCTTTAATAAATAATTTATTTATAAATTAAACCCTTGATTAATTTATAACTAAAATAATTAAACTTGCTTAATAATTAATTAATAATTAACCCTATACTTAATTAATAATTAATAAAAAATAATTCATATACATAATTCATAATTAATTAAAAATAAATCTTACTTGATCAAAGATTAATTAAAATCAATCTCACTTTTAAAAGATAATTAGTAATTAATCTCCGCTTAATTATAATTAATACCTTGTTTAATACTTAATTAATTATTAATTACCCAACTTAATTAATAAAATAGTTAATTAATAATTAATTAATCTTTAATTAGCTTCTTAATCATTATTAATTAAGTATTATAAAACATTTCCAAAGTGTTTTAAGTATATAAACTTAATTTGTAACAAGTGGACTTTATAGCAAAACTGCATACAAAGTGACTATCGCTATGGATACCATAACTAGAAAATGTTTTTCTTAGCTTTCTTTAAAATCTTATCCTTTGGAAACTTACTTACTTTTACAAACATTAAGCAAGTATTTTGAAAACTAAAACAAGGTTTAAACTTGAAAATGATTTTGATTTTAAAACCAATAATCCTAGTTTTTACACAAAGGATTTCATGTCGCTTAAACTAGTATAGATGCTTACTTTCTTAGCATATCATCACATATTCATGTCTATAACATACATAAACATATCACAACCTCAAATATAAGCAAAGATCTAAACTCTGCAACCATAACAACACTTTTAGATTTTATTTCAAGTTTAAGGCAAATTCATGTACAAACACATATTCAATCACAACTAAACCATACAACTAGCCAAAAATCAAGCATTGCACATATAAATGCTAACATAAAGTAAATATATAATTTTTACCAAAAAGATGTGAGTTTTACTATAACGACCCGTAATTTTGAATCTTCAAATTTGAATATTTAATTTATTTAAATATAAGAATTTGAATTTAATTATAAAAAAATCTATGTTTTAAATTTTGACTTCATTTTTTGACATATTATTAATTTAATTTTTAGGATTTTTCTATAATTTTTAGTTTGGAAAATAATAATATTTTCATTTGACATTTTTGGCAGCAAACGTATGTACTTTTTGTAACTAATGCGATTTTTGACCCTCGAAAATTGACACAAATATGTCCACTGTATTGCGTGCCGAGCATTCAAGTGCCGGGGATACCGATCGTTAAGGGTAAAAAAAGAAGAAAGAACAGATGAGAATAAGAGGAGAATTAAACAATCACAGAATCTCACAACGCAACGGAATAAAATATAATATACCAATGATCTTTACAAAAGGAAAAACTGTAATATACATACGTCCATTAAAGTACAATAAAAATCAATAATCATCAGCCTGGACAGTTATAACAACCTGTCCTCACAAATGATGATAACTTTAAAATAATCAATGCAGTGGAAATAAGATAATAACTAGATATCAATGAAGCCTCCTACTCCAAGCTCCTCCAAAATGCATCCAAATCTAATCTTTAAACATACTCGGTCTGACCCGAGCATTAAAAGGGAAGAACGCCTTGATCAGTTTGGAAACCAGCGTGAGAAAACACATCTCAATTGGATTATAATGCTATAAAAAAACCTTTTGAAATAAAGGTATCTCTTAAGACCACGCCACACATAAACATGGACAGGTTTTTACCTTACAATAACCAAAACATTTTTATCAAATCATTTGATATTATTTCTAATGATATTGCTTTGAAAATCCTTTCCAAATAACATATTAATATAGCCGAAATTGTTACATTAATTATATTCCAATATACTAAGCTCTACAATCAAAACCGTAAAGGCATGTATTGGAGAATGAATTCCATAAAATGACAAGGTAAGGGACTACCTTCCGTATAATACATCTCTAGAGAAACGTACTGAGGCACAGCCCCGCTGCCCACTACCAACACAGAACCGGCATGTCTTTACCATAGATAGTACCGAATATGTCATTAACCCAGTCGTTCCCGACCTATCCATGGCCACAGAGTACACAACAACCCGAAATATAGAGGGTAATCTAGAAAGGTGATGAACGTCTCCTAATAGGAGTGACCCACTTACCCCTGCCGCATCTACACTATTTTTGTCATTCCCAATGCGTGAGGTATAATGTAACGTTTTACCTTTCACATGAAAAATCCAAATTTGAATGCCACATTTCCATTTCCAACAACACACTAATTGATTTCCATAAAAGTACAACTCTCGAGTTCATATGCCTCGGGGAAGAGTGTTAAGTGTAAGAGGGGTTATGTCTTACACCACCAAATAGATGTACGTTTGTAAAAGCAGATGGACATAGTCTTAGAAATGCAATGTCAGACATTCGTCCGTACAAGTTTTCCAGTAATGGACAAACCAAAGGTACCGTTCTACTATATCCTATTTGGGAATTATCCCTAGGATTGGTAGCGAGCAGTCCTTGCAAACCGAAGATTTTCAGAATGAAGGCATTGGCGCCACCATATATATATATATAATATAGGAATCATTTTAGAGGTTAGTGGTAAGCATCCTACTTCACGAAGATCTCCATCTTCAAAATCATTGTCTTCAAGTAAATTTCACTTTCTAATGCATACGTTAGTCCAAAGTGGTTTTTGGATAAATCCGATCCCGATCTTTCCGGATCAACAATCAATAAGAGGCTCTCAAACTCATATGGAAACCAAGTCTCGTAGACTTATCACGTGTCTAACTATCAAGTTGTTATCCTTCGGCCAAAAAGGAAGCCCGGTAGATTGTAGTGCCATAGTCACTCTGCTCTACTCGAATCATCATTCTTAACATCAAACGATAATCAAGCTAACTCGGTTGGCTTCGTGCTAAGTACATGACTAATCAGTTACACATCCACTCAAAGAACCAAAATTAAAATCTAGCACACAAGCAGTCATTAGGCCTATTTAATTAATCTTTTATTAATTAAATCACTTTTTAGATATTTATGTCAAAATATCTTTACGAAGATGTATTCTCAAAACCACTTTTAAATCTTCTATATTTGGAAAACATTTCCATATACTTGTCTCAACGGTATAAGTATATTCACAAACTATTTCATTTTCAACACTTAGAAAATATCTCTATATACTTAAATCTATAATAAGTGTATTTACTAATATTTGAGGAAAACTTCATAATTTTCCAAAACACACCGTATTGTGTCAAAAAGAATGTTGCAAAAAACATCGTTATTGCAATCCAAAACACTAGTATAGGGATCTGATTAATTATACTTAATATGAATCTTCAACGTTGAACTTAAACTATTTATTAGTTAACAATGAAGCCGATCAAGTTGGGGGATCATTACCTCTCAGACCTTGAATGGACAACATTCTTAACCTCGAGATAGATATAAGTTACCCAACTTGAATATTAACATCAAATATAGGATATGAATAAATCCCATATACTATATAAAATATCTTCTTTCGAAAATCACTTACTATAACAACAATGTTACAGTCCATGTCTTCCTCAAATTCTCGAAAGCATTTATTACAACAAAAATGTTGAAAGCCATGTCTTCTTATCACTTAACATATTTTAAATCACTTTTCAAACCATTAAACTCCATTTGCAAATAACACTTTCAAAATATTCCTTTAAGAGATTATTTTAACTTTTAAACGAAATGTATCTTCCTTTATAAAAACCATCCTCTACTTATCAAGATAAATCCTTTTATATTTATAAAACCATGTTTTATAATCTCATACCTATTTTAAAAAACTTATTTTTATAAAATCTCCTTATTTATAAATCCATTTATAAATCAATTCCTTTATAAATCTTATTTATTTATAAAATCCCATTTATAAATCCATTTATAAAATATCAATTACAAATCCATTTTTAATGTTTATAAAACACCGCTTATAAATCTATTACTTTATTTATAAAATAATACTTTTATAAATCTTTTATATAAACCATTTTAGAAATATTTGTTTCAAACTATTTCTATATTCTTTAAAACTGTATTTCATGTACAATAAAAGATGACTTATTTATTAAGTTTTAAAACTATATAATACAGTTCGAAAATCTCCATTTAGAAATACTTCACAAAACATTTAAATTAATATTCCAAAATCATGTTTTTATTTCATTTCAGTAAACTCCTTTTAATAATTTATAAATAATTATTAAAACATGTATTATTTCAAGTATCGCCTTAAAAACCATTTCAATTCATAATCATTATTTTATATTATTTCAAAATACCAAAAATAAGGCCCAGTGCTACTATAGCACTAAATAAGTAAAATAATGTTCATGTCATCAAATATGGCATCCAAAAAATCATATGTCACAGTATATGAAAAGTAAAATCAATAGTGTGAGGAATCCCGTTAGATCCCTCCAACCTGTCCTCCTATATCATAGCTCATACGTATGTGTGTGTGTGTGCATCAACACACATATATAAATGTAATAAAATCAATAGTGGTGAGAAATCATGTTAGATCCCTCCAACTTGTTCCCCTGCTTCACATACAGTATATAATCATATAATATGTGTCATCCGCTACTAGATGGATACGTATAAAAGGTCATCCACTCAAAAGCGAGGATAAACCCATACTAAGTAATAAAACAGTAAATCATCCAAACAAGCAACACACGAGCATAAATAAAAATATCTGTACTTATATAAAATATAACTGGGCTCAAAGAGTTGAGTTAGCTCACCAAAATTCTAGTTGTCACCGAAGCGTTCTGGTTCCGAACAATATAGAGCAGCGTTTGATTTTAGCTTGAAATTCTACAAGCTTCGAATTTGGCGAATCCAACTTGACGATGTAGATAAACTTGATACGAACACAACAGCGAAAACGACACCTCGATCGGACCTCGTATGAACAAGATACGATCGTTAGAACATATTAAGATTAATTAATTAATAATTAACTTAATTAAAAAGGTAATTAACTTAATTATCTCTTCCAAAATGCAGGCCACACGTTCAAACTTCGATTTCATCATTCATTTGCAAATCGCCGCCGCCTTACGGCTCCAACCACCACTGCTCCATCACCAAAGGTATCCCCGACCCTAACGTCCCCTATGCCACTGACCTCACCTCCAACCTTGCCTTCGTTCATGAGAACAAACCCCTTAATCACGTCGTCATTCAACTCAAGATCTATGCCACCGTGCTTGACCATTCAACGATCAGCCATCATAAATGAACTCCCATTGGCTCGCTGTACCACTTCCATGCTGGACACTTGGCCTGAAACGGCTTCGATCGCTGTGGATGATGGCGGCCATTAGATGAAGATGGCTAGGGTTTTAGTTTCTAAAAAAATAGAGAAAAGTGAGGTCCTTATATAAAAATATTCAAACACTATTCACCTTCCAAAATCTCGAACTCCAAACGAGGCGTGCCACCTAGCGTTCTATTCTAAATACCCATATTCCAAACACAATGGAACTAGTATTGAGGCCTAATTCCATCATTATAGAAGTTGGCTTTCAAAATCAAATTATATTATATTAAATTCCTGTAATTAATTTCTACACGTTTCGAGCTTGCACGACCACACAATACGTTCAATTTTCACGAAACTTGCCGGCATATAACAATTCATTATTTCAGATCCAATTGCGCTAGTTTCGTCAAAATCCAAGACAGTGCCCCGGAATGATAATTTCACGCGTTAATTAAAACAAATTATTATTAAACTAGTTTTAATCACCTTAAAGTCTAAGTTAAAAGTTTACATTAACCATTTATTATTTAAATTGAATTTAAATAGCCATTTATTCAAATTAAATTCAAGATTCAATCTTTTAAATAATTTTGATGTTCTAAATCACTATTCCAATATTCAATTAATCCTTATACTTGAATTTAAGTTGTTTTGCTTATAAAACTCATATTTCAATTTTTAAAATTAATTAAATATCTCAGATTCAAATGTCTAAAATTCTGAGTCGTTACATGCTTCCTTCTTAAAAGAATTTCATCCCCGAAATTACTAAGGTAAGAAAAATGTCTCTAACCTTATTAGTTTTCTAAAATCAATTAGTTGAATTGGATTGTAAATTTTCTAATTCGTTAAAATCACGAAAAAGTCTGATGGGGTCTCCTCTGCGCAGCTCGACCGGAACAGCAACAAATTACCGCCATTGGCCTAAATCAACCAAAAGAAAACAAAAGCCAAGTGGCTGGTCAGAAAATCAACAAATCCAAACAACAACGTAAATATGTACCTATTTTTCGGGCAACCAAACTCTGCTCATGAAATCACAGGCGGCAACTAGCCTTTGCTTCCATAAACCTGCTTCTTACTTACAAACAATATCCATCCCAACTTGCATTTTCTAACATCAATGAACATATAATTTAATAAAGCCTATACGATGTAAATATAACATTCATACGTAATATCAAATCTAATCGCTCGCTCAATCACACAATTTCACTTCCGAACTAGCATCGTTTACTCAACCACTCTAGTGAGGACTTTGATCTGATTCCTTGATTAGAAACCATTCTTCTCCTTGCATAGCCATATACTATGATAGAGAAACTTCAGAAACAAATCAATAATCCATATCCAGTGTTCAACGTCAAGAATTGAGTGAAAAATCCTTGTTCAACTCGATGTAAATATCTTGAAATCCTGTACTCGAAACTGGATTAAACAGTTATGCGAATAAAATGATCTACGTATAACTTACATATTCATTCAATTGGTTTCTTATTATTGTAAGTCTACGGGGTGGATCGTGTAGTGTATATGCAAGTATATGTGACAAAATATATGATGCAACTAAAATAATATTAATCTAAGTAAATATAGAATAAGCACACCAGGATTTTATACTGGTTCGGACCTCCCGTCCTACGTCCAGTCCCGAAGCTCCCCTTTGGAATTCGACTATCAAAAACCCTCGCTTCGCCCGAAGGAATAGGCTTGGTTACAATGAGTTGTTCTTGCCAAATGTGTGTTCTAGTATAACATGGATGTTGACTAATTAGTACAATTGCTTCCAATGTATCTCTCAAGAATATTATCTAAGAAGAACTGAGTATATGGAAGAGTGAATACAAGTAAAGATTGCTAGAGTGCAGAGACCAAGAATATAGTATAGAATTAGAAAGCGTAAGTATGTAAGTTAAGTACTTTCTCTTGATTCTTGATGCTATATATAGTTGTAGATAGGTATCTTAAGTAGTTATGTCCATTAACAAGTGATCTACAGTTGCTTCTGTTGATGATGAAGAGTTGCAGCAAAGAGAAGCGAAGGTGTCCATTCGAATGTGGCAGTTGAAGTTCTTATTTGAAATCCGAGTTTGAATTCAGACGTCTGATACCATATATTTTTTGAATATGGTAGATTTTCATACTCTGAGTGCTAATACCAGACGTCTGGTTTTGACTGTCTGTTGTTCCAGAGAACTGATTCAGACGTCTGGCGTGTGCACCCACTACAAGAAAACGTTCTATTAATAGCAATTAGGGATAGCATGTAATCATTACTTGCTATGGTTAGGTACTTAGTGGCCATGCAGATTAAAACATAGCCCATGTTCACGCTATTATTAATAAAAAGGAAAAAATTGGCGGTATGATTTAGTTTCCCTCCGTCGTATTTCCGTGCCCCCAAATCTCTCTTTTCACCTTCACTTCCAAAATCCAAAATCTCAAAACCTGCTACCTTACGAACATCACTGCCATGAATCCCCTTCACTCTCTAATTCCTCTTCACTCACGAATCCCTCCTCACTTAAGCTAAAGCTCGACTCCTCAACCCGTTGAAGCTCGATTCCTCAACTCGCTGCAGCTCTATTCCTCCACTTAAGCGCGATTCGTCAACGAAATCGACTTTTCGCCTTATGCGCGATTCCTAAAGCACAAATCGTCAACTTCGCTTAAGCGAGATTCTGCGCAATGAAGGTCGATTCCTCCACTTGGCTTAAGCGATTCCTCAATGAAGCTAATGCTTGATTCCTCAACAACGCTGAAGCACAATTCATCAACTTCGGGAACTTGACACTTTAGGTATATTTTTCAATTTCTGTTTTTCTAATGGTGCGTTGAGTGGTTCCTTTTAGTGCGTTAGTTATTACTAGACAAAAGTTCTTGAAACTGAGCTCGTGGATTATGAAGAAATTTGATAGTGTTTAACTTGTGAAGTGGATCATAGGCAGAGTCTGAATTATTTTAGTAGGAAAGTTGTTTTCCAGCAATACTTTCCTAACTAACAAAATGTTTTTCAGTTATTGATAATTGTGGATTTAGTAAAATTAGTGCACTCTAAACTATAAAGTTATGCACTGCTTGTAGATTTTAATTTTCTTTATTTTTTATAATAAAACTGTGAAATTAGTGAAATTAGTATCAAATATTGTTCCTATATACATAAATAAAGAGTAATAACTGCATTTGCAGTTTGTTGAAACCGATCTTGGTAATAAGGTGAACCGAAGGCATGTTGAAATGCTTGGCGGCTTTTTGACAATGGAATCAGTGATGAAAGGTGCATTCTCTAATCCTCTTCTCTTTCCTTTTCCTTTCAGCGATTAAATAGTTGAGTCATTTTTATATCAATTGTATTGTGTATATCAAATTGTTGCAACACATGCACATGCTGCATCTTAGGTGTATATGAGCTTATTAAAGACGAGAGCAAAGCTGGTGCATGCTTATGGATTACTAATCGAAGAGGCATGGAGTATTGGCCTACACCTAGTGAGGTGAAAAAATATACTGTCAAAACATTGAAGTCAAGAAAAGGTCCAGAATACACTGCATCTAGATTTGAACTACCTCAAACTTACAATAAAGTGTGTGCCATTTATTTATTGTATTAATTATTTTTGTTGAGACATATCCATTATCAACTGATTATCATTCAGTCTTGATATATATATATATATATATTCTCATAAAAATGACATTTTCATGTTATTTTCATGCAGTATTTACTTATAATCCATTGCTACCACTAGTGACGTAACCAGCTTATGGCTCGGGTGGGCAACTGCCTATTAAACCACAACATGCACTTGTCAAAGTTATTTATGCTGGTGTTAATGCTAGTGATGTATGTTATCTTCTTTTTAGTCTTCTTGTTATTGCTGTTTGTTGTATGTACTTATTTGAATTCATGTTTCACTACCTAATATGATGTTGAGGTTTGTAGGTAAACTTTAGCTCTGGGCGTTACTTCAGCAATGATAAAAATGCAAATGCTACTCGTCGTCCTTTTGATGCGGGCTTTGAGGTGTGAACAAGTTTATATGTTGTTTTATGTAGCTTTAGTGCATTTTTTTTTTAGTAAATTCGTTGCTTATTTTGTACTTTCAAAGAAATAAAATGGACATTACATGCTTTTCATTTAGTTAAATTTAAAAGATATATTTTAGAACATTTGTGGTTAAGATTTTATTAAAGTTTAGAATGAAGTTCTGAAGGGGATTATCCCTGCCTCCACTAAGCTTGTATATAATGAGGTTATGAACAAAAATGATGAAATACAAGCTTAGTATTGTTCTGTTTTTCCAATACAATAAGTAATGGATAACATCAACACAATTTTGGTGTAGGCGGTTGGGTTAATTGCTTCAATATCCTTAGAAACCTCATGCGGTCGGGTATCCATTGAAAGCCCTAGACATTGGTACATTTTTTTCCACCGCATGCACAAGCTTTTTTTTGCCCCAAATTATTTCTTACTAGTTTATGATTGTATTTCTGGTAGGTTCCAGCTAAGCATCTCCTTCCTGTACCTAGGCCAGATCCTGTATTTGAATCCCGTTTCAGTTTAAAGTTTAAACTTTAGGATTTACGATTTAAATTCTATTTTGAAAGCCTTGCACGTCGCTATTTTTTCAAAAATTATTTTCCATGTGCCAATCATTTTGCTGCTAATTTTCAGATCCCTATCTTTTTACGGTAAACTTTTGCAGTACTATACGAGTATTTGTTAACCATTCAATATCCACTGTAACCAATATTTCTGAAACTACCCTTTATGTTATTTTTGGTTTTAAACTAGAAAAGAGCTAATATTTACAGTTCAAATATTTTGCACTGCAAATATTTTTAGTGGAAGCATTTATTTATTTATTTTTGAAATGAAGGTAGCAATTTTAAGTACATCAGATTCAACATACGATATTCAATTCAACATACGATATTCATAAAATATAAGATTTGATAAGGGTTGCAAAAATATTTTTATGATATCAATTTTAATACCATTTTCAACAATGATTTTACACATAAAAATAGGGATGTGGGTCTTTTTGTTTAGGCGTGTTCTATATTTATGCATTCGATGGGGGCATGTTGGCTTGAATTCAATTTAAATAGCTTGAAAAAGTTTCATATGATAACATTTTAGTATGTATCTAGAAAAGTTTTAACTTGAAATTTTAACTCGCACATTTTAAATATTTTAATTTGTAAAGGTGACCCATAGCTCAAAATTCTATAACGAATAATGTGCACATTATTGTAAGTAGGTCAGATGAGTTACTTGAAAAGGTGCATGCACTTTCTTTTTCTTTTGATTTATTATCGTTAATCTCATTTCAGTAATAATTTTTGTATTATGTAATAACTATTAATATTTTGTACAGTCCAGAGTTGTCCAATGCGCGGCTGGTGAACGGTCATATCATATATTTTGTATTCGATGGAGTGTTTTGTACCCACTTAGCATTTAGGCCATTTTTGAAAGCTTATTACTCATTTAAAGTTTAAACCCTTTTGAAAACTAAATACAAAATCATATCACTTGTTTTTGCTTGTGTGGTAGAAACTTAATTATTTTATTACTGGTGCATTGAAGCTGCACTAATGTAATTTTATTTTTCCTTTTTTTAAGAAAATAAAATAAAAATGTACTGGTGTACTTACAAAATGACACTTTCTCCAGGCAACAGAAAGTTGACTATTTATGTGTTGGTCTTCACAGAGTTTGAATGTGCAATAAGTTTTGAAAAGCGTCCTAAATGGGTTAAAACTTAAATGAGAATCAAGATTTCAAATTAGGTGCTTTACGATGCTTTTACAAACTATAGAAGAATTAAAATGTCATCTCCTTACATTACAATTTAAAATGCAGTTGAGCAAACTGCCTGTAAAGAAATTCTTCTATAAGAAATTCACCAACACCCAGACCTGCAAAGGTGTTTCAGTGGAAAAGTTCACTTCAAATCCAAATAAAACACTAACCGTTGCAACTAAAGTATTCTCAGCTCATATACTAGTTCATTTAGTAGGCTGAGTTCATGAGCTCAATCTGCTCATATACAGTCTTTATCTTTTTTTGTTATGAAAAATTATATAACTTGCGGATGATGTTTAGGTTGAAAAATAACCTATGTGCTTCGTTTTGACAGGTGCTGTATGATGATACCGGGGTTACTACAAGTTGCAAGGGAGGAAAAATTATTTTGCTGCATTCATTCTCTTTCAAATCGGTCTAAAGCTTGGATTAATGTATTTTGTATTGACGTATATCTTTGCTTTTAGTATGTATCGTTTTGGTTAGCTACGGTTGTTATTGTTTTTTTTGAGATCACAAATATTTAATGTTTGAAACTTTGTTTATGAAATATTATGGATATATATATATTGTGGTTTGGCTTATGTCTCCATTTGATTACGGACATCACAATGTGATAATTGTGTTTTTTTGAAATTTTATAATATATTCGTAGAATTGTAAATTGTAAGCCGGAATGTATGTAGCAGCAATGATAAAAACTTATAGCGTTTTAACTGTGCTATGGAAAGATGGTTTTTCCCAGTTTTAATATACTACAGCATTATGATAGTGCTATAAACAGTTCTCATAGCAAATAAACAATGCTATAAAAGACAACTAAACGCTATAAAAAGTAGTTGTATTTATGCATACAATTTACGATTGCAGCCCAAAACGCTGTTGAATTTTGTTTTGTATAGCGTTTTTGGACGCTATTGTATATTTCGTATGTATGGCAACTTATTGTTATATAGCATTCATAAAAACGCTATAGTTTTACTTCATAGCGATTTTTCAAGGCTATTACAAATTATGTTTATAGCAATTTTAAACCGCTATGAAAAGTCCTTGTCCATAGCGTCTCTTATAGCATTTTTTATGTTGCTATTATAGGTCACTGACCTATAACAACATGTTAATATACAGCGTACCAAAACACGCTATAGTAGCCTATAATAGCGTTTTTTCAACGCTATTAAAGGGTGTTTTTGTTGTAGTGACCCAAACGTCTGATATTGTGCATATCAGTTTTAGTGCTCTTGTTCTTGTGCTTCTTTATTCCTATCGACTTGTAGTCTCTTGTAGTGTCCTTTGGGCCTCTTTCTTATCTTTCTAGTGATGTTGTTCTAGCAAGTACCTATATATAAATATACATATATATATATATATGATTTCCGTTGTATAGTTATTGTCATCGAAACCGTAGATTGGATTTCCTAACACTCCCCCTTTTTGATGATGACAACTATACAATGTACTTAGATATAATTTTATAAATCTCCCCTTGAATATGTGCTTTCCATTATTTCTCCCCCTTTGGCATTATCAAAAAGTGTTAATATCCTTTTTTTTAATTTAGAGAACATGTTCGTAACATGAAATATGTACCAATTGTATGAAGTTATATCAATATAAACAGAAATAACAAACCAAAAAGCACTTTTCATTAAACAAATTGATTGATTACATGCATAGATTTTTTATTATTATTATAATACAAAAGATGGAATCCTAAAAACTAAGGATTTTTTGGGGAATTTTTAACTTGATCATCTCCTTCATCTTCTTTCTTGGAAGAGCTATCTTGTTTTTTTGGAGATGTCGGAGTTTGTTGGAGAGGTTCTTCTTCCTCTTCAAAAAGTTTAGAGTGTTTTGACGGAGGAGGAGAAGGCGTTGGAGTTGGCCAATCTTCCGAAGGTGGTGTAGGACCACGAACTCATTGAAGAACCTCTTTTAGAACTGATAGTGTAGTTGAAAGCGATTCTTTAACTGTGGCTAGGCGTGAAGAAAAGGTTGTTTCAAAGCTATCGATATGCTTAGCCAAAAATTTTTGATTCCTTGACAGAATGAGTTGATTTTGGAGAGTTAAGTCTCGAATACTCTCATTTGGATTCGTCTCAGTGCGGGTCTCCAAAATCTCATCTTGGCACGAATAATCAAAAGGTGCTGGAGGAGGAGGAGTATGCTCGCGATGTTGCTCTTCCTCTTGTGATTGTTCAGGTTGTTGTTGGGGTGAAGGCGTAGCTTGACTCGCTTGACGTCGTTGCGTCCATTCTTCAAATGATATAAAATCCGGAGGATTTTCTGGTAAATGAATTAGAGAGAAAAATTTTGTGGACGCATATTTCAGAGAAATCTCTTCAAAATTTGATAAATATGAAGGGATGTTGTGAGCCCACAGAAGACGCATGATGTATGCAGGGTAGATGATGGATGGGCGTGATCGAGTCCAATAGTGTTTGAGCTCATCAAATATGAATTTCGCCCAACTAACCCTTGTTCCATTGAAGATAGCATATAAAGCCTTGTGTTCTAGCTCTGTGATTTGCTCATGACTACCAAGGCAAGGAATGACAGTGTTGATTATCATTCTAGTGAGAAGTCTCGCCTTAGGTCCTAAGTATTTTAATGCAAATCTAGGCATTTCATCTTCCCATATTTGATGTGTGATATTATCTCTCAGTTTGAAATGCATATCCAGAATATTATATAAATATTCTCCGGTGTCGGAACATCCGAGAGTTTGGCCTATGATCCCCGGAGTTAGTCTAATAGTGTTGCCGTAAACACTTGACCATAGCCAATTATCGTCGTTATCGGTATTCCAAACTGCCATGCCATCTAAATTAGCATAGAATAGGAATATCGCAAGTTGGTCTATTTGGATATCATTCGAGTTGAAGGAGATCAACTGATGTAATCCTGCATTTTCGCATATTTCATCCAAGCCATACAAAGGAAATTTGAGAAAATTATAGAAAAGACCTGTATGAAGCTTCTTCTTTTGAATGTCTTCATATCTTTTGATTGAATGTGGTACGTGATTCATCCATCTCTCAATTTGATCGTAAGAGCAAATTTATGGGTTGGATGAAATAGCTTGGTCTTGCTTGCGCTTACAGATTTTAGGGTTTTTCATTTTGGGTGTCATGAGATTCGATCGTGTTTGGTGGAAAAAACGACTTTGAGTATTTAGGATATTGAAATTGCAGAAGAAACGAAACGAAATGAAAGTGAGAAAAAAAATATAGACGTTAGCAGGTTACTTAAGAGTGTCGATTGAATTTCAGACGTCTGGAAGGTGAATAAGACATCTGATTTAACCTAGTTTGAAGATAGTAAATAAGAGGACGTCTGGTTGTTAGTGGTAGACGTCTGGAAGAGATCGAGTTATAAATTTTAGAAGGCAGAGAGTTTTGTCAGATGTTTGGAAGTAAAAACTGACGTCTGAAATTGGCCTTGTTTTTATGTTGAGAACGCAGAAACATTTGTCAGACGTCTGGGAACCATTTTTAGACGTCTGAAATAGGCTCTTGCCTTTTTTTATGAGGCAGAAAGTATTTTCAGATGTCTGGAAGATTATATCAGATGTCTGATATATGCACGATGTTAAAAAATTGTGTGAGACAAGAGTGTCAGACATCTGAAATGGCCAGTTTGTCTAAAAATAGCCTAGTTTTGAAGGGTGTTGCTTATTTTTCGAGAGATTGATTTTAATAAAATATAATATTATTATTTTTGAAGAAGAATACAAATATACTTAGATAAAAATACAATGAGAATAAGTATATTTATTTAGGTGACGATGAAGCATTGTGATCTTTAGACTTGCTATCCCTCCATGGCTTGAGTGGAGACCAAATGTTTCCATGTTCGTTGGTCTTTGGGGAACCAGAGAATTGTCTAGGTGAAGGATCTGAAGGTGTTCGATAAGAGGAAGAGGGATCCAAAGAATTGCAAGGAATCAGAAGAGGTTCATGTACATCCTTCTTCCGTGAATTGCAAAATTTGATCGCAACTTGCTCCAGAAAACTTAATCGTCTTGCAGTAACTTTTTGTTCGAAGTATAGTTCTCGTTGTAACTCCATTTGTTGCTTTTGATAATGATGTATATCATCGATTTTTTTCCTTAGTGTTAGGAGATCCAAATAGTGATCGTTTGGATTGTTTTTTGTCGGGAGTGAATCCCGTGTGGTAGGAGGACCACTTATAGGTCGGTTCTTGACCTGGTGTAGGAGTAGGATGTCGATGAGGGGTATCCGCTGAACTATCCGAGGTTGGTGTTGAAAAGGAGAGGTGAGAGTTGTGGGAAGACATGTTTTTGTTTTGCTTTTGTTTATTTTAAAAGGAACGAATAAAATTTGTATTTTATTTGTAAAAGTAGGAGCTTTTTATTCATGATGTAAAAAGTTATAAATAAACATTCTAAAATATTGTTGGTTAGTGTTACAAGATTTTGTTTGTGGATTAAAACTTTTTTTTTAACCAAAAATAAACAAATGAAACTCAGAATTAGCTGATTATATCATTAAGAGAACATATTCCTAAATCGCGTCGTAGTTTAACAGACGTTTGTTCATTTAGTGGTTTTGTGAAAATATCTGCTATTTGATGTATTATCGCAATATATTTGTGATTTATCGATAACTTTTCCGAAATCCTTAAGCGTTTGTTGCATGTATATCACTTGTGCACATGCTAAGGCCGCTGAAATATATTCGGCTTCACAAGTGGATAAAGAGACACAATTTTGCTTTTTGCTAAACCATGAAACCAACGATTTTCCAATAAAATGACACATTCCGCTAGTACTCTTACGATCTGTTTTACATCCACCGAAATCCGCGTCACTATATGAAACAAGTTCAAATGATGATCCTTTTGAGTAAAACAAACCATAATCTCTAGTACTAGATAGATATCGTAAGATACATTTAACAGCTCTTTGGTGAAACTCTTTTGGTTTTGCTTGAAATCGGGCACAAAGACATGCGCTCATCATAATGTCGGGTCGACTAGCCGTCAAATATAATAAGGAGCTAATCATACTACGATATAATTTTTCATCAAAATCTTTTCCATTATCATCTTTTTCTAAGTGAACACTAGTACTCATTGGTGTTGGTTTGCTTGAAGTTTTATCCATTCCAAAGCGACGTAATAAATCGTTACAATATTTTTCTTGATGTATAAAAATACCATTTTCAAGTTGTCTTATTTGTAATCCTAAAAAGAAATTTAATTCACCTATGTGAGACATTTCAAATTCACTTTTCATAATATTTGAAAATTGAGAACAAAGATTTTCGTTAGTTGAACCAAAAATAATATCGTCTACGTAAATTTATACGACTAAGATGTCGTTATTTTCTCGTTTAATAAATAAAGTCGTATCTATTTTAGCTATTTTACACCCAGAAGTAATTAAATGATTTTTAAGACGTTCGTACCAGGCACGGGGGGCTTGCTTTAACCCATATAGGGCTTTGTGCAATTTAAAAACATGATCGGGATATTTTTCGTGAACAAATAATGGAGGTTGTTCAACATATACGTTTTCTTTAATAAAACCATTTAAAAAAGCACTTTTGACGTCCATTTGAAATAATTTAAAATTGTGATGACTTGCAAAAGCAAGTAATGTACGTATGGCTTAAAGTCTTGCTACTGGAGC
Source organism: Allium fistulosum (assembly GCA_030737815.1). Lineage (NCBI taxonomy): Eukaryota > Viridiplantae > Streptophyta > Magnoliopsida > Asparagales > Amaryllidaceae > Allium > Allium fistulosum. The sequence goes on from CM060904.1 coordinate 1,228,818,155, forward strand.
AAAAGTTTCGTCATAGTCGATACCTTCTTCTTGATTATAACCCTGAGCGACTAAACTTTCTTTATTCCTAACTATATCTCCATTTTCATCTGCTTTGTTTTTAAATACCCATTTTGTTCCAATAACTGATTGATTTTCTAGTCTTGGTACTAATTCCCAAACATTATTACGTTCAAATTGATTTAATTCTTCTTGCATGGCTATTATCCAAAAATCATCGTTTGAAGCTTCTTTATAATTCTTTGGTTCAAAAGTTGATACAAATGCAATATGACTTATTTAGTTGAGTTGATTTCTAGTTACTCTGGAATTAAGGTCCCCAATAATATTATCTTTTGGATGGTCTTTTAGAATTCTAGGGGGTGACACTAGAGTATTATTTTGTGCATTTGTCTCATTATTAGATGAGTTTGTTGTATTTGTTATAGGAATAATTTCTTCATCGTCATTAGTATGTTTGTTAAGGAAATTTTCATCAAATGAAACATGTAAACTTTCTTCAATTATGTTAGTACGTTTACTAAAAATTCTATATGCCTTGCTACGATCCGAATACCCAACAAAGATTCCTTCATCGGCCTTGGGGTCGAATTTTCCTAATTTATCTTTTGTATTTAATATAAAACATTTTGATCCAAAAGTTTTAAAGTATGATACTTTAGGTTTTCTTCCAAAAAATATTTCGAAGCAAGTATGTTTAGTCATAGGTCGTATGGTTACTCGATTCAAAACATAACACGCCGTAGCAATAGCTTCAGCCCAAAAATGTTTTGGTAAACCACTACTATTTAATTGTGTTCGTGCACATTCTTGTAACGTACGATTTTTTCTTTCTACTACACCATTTTGTTGTGGTGTGCGGGGAAAAGAGAAATTATGACTTATACCCTTTTTATTACAAAAATTAGTAAAAAGATCATTTTCGAATTCTCTACCGTGATCACTTCAAATATTCTTAATTTTCAAATCCATTTGAGTTTTAATTCTTTGAGCGAAAATTTTAAACATACCAAAAGTGTCATTTTTATGTTTTAAAAATAAAGTCCATGTATATCTTGAAAATTCATCAACTATTACGAAAACATATTTGTTTTGATTTATATATCGTACTTGAGTTGGACCAAATAAATCTAAATGTAATAATTCTAACGGTTGTTTTGTAGAAATATTATTTTTAGATTTAAAAGTACTTTTCTTTAATTTACCGATTTGAAAAGCGTCACATAAATTTTCTACTTTATAATTTATTTTAGGTAAACCTCTAACTAGCTCATATTTTGCTAACTTATTAATATATTTAAAATTAATATGACAGAATCGTTTATACCATAACCATGGATCGTCATGTTTGGCGGTTAATCATAAGTTTGAATTTCGATTTATATTCATATTTAAGACATAAATATTTTTGTTTCTAAAACCCTCAAAGACAAGTTGTTTGTTATTATCGAAAATATTGCATCTATCTTTTTCGAAATTGATTTGAAAATCTTTATCGCATAATTGACTAATGCTAAGTAGGTTGTGTTTTAAATTTTCTACTAACAAAACATTTGTAATAATAGGAGAGTTATACCAGAGTTGATGACTTCTCCGATGCCAACGACATATCCTTTTGAGTTATCTCCAAAAGTTATTGTTCCACCATCGATATATGTTATATTTGATAACATTTTTGCATTTCTAGTCATATGCTTGGAGCATCCACTATCAAGTATCCATTTCTCCTAATTTTTTGGTACCTGCAAGATAAAAATGATTTAATTGGTACCCATACACTTTGCTAGGGTCCTAGATGTTAAGATGAGTAGGTAGCCACACACAAGAAGGTTTGGTACCTTTATGAATATAATTTTTATTATAGACTACGTTATCTTGGAAATTATTAATCTGTTTTTGTCTAATCAATTATTATTTGTCTAATCAATTATTATTTGTCTTAGGAATCCAAATTTTTATATTTTTGGTATTTGTATTAGACTTAGGTGATCCTTTAGTCTTTTGATAAATAAAACTATATTTCTTAATATTATTCCCTTTTTGTTTAGGAATTCTTTTAAATCCTATTCCATTTCTATTTCCTGAAGGTTTTGAAGTTTTGATAAGATTTTCCAAATCTTGTTTTCCTTTATTAAATTTTGAAACATTATTTGTAATTTTATCTAATTTTTCTTTTAATTCAAAATTTTCAATGTTTCTATATTACTTTTCAAGTTGATATTTTCTTTTAACAAGATATCCTTTTCTAGTTTAACTTTTCCAAAATCGATAGATATAGTCTCATATTTAGCCAAACTACTTTTAACTTTTTCTTGAGATAATTCTAGTTCCTCCTCTAAAATAATTTTTTCTTCTTTTAACATTCCTATTTCTAGTTCTAATCGATTTATTTTGGCTATGTGTTCTTTATTCAGTTTTTTAATTTGTCTAAATTTATCATCTAATTCCATGCTAAGCTCTAATAATTCATCATAGCTAAGTTCAAGACATACCTCATTAGTTTGTGCCATAAAACATACATTAGCTTGTTCTCCATCACTATCGCTATCACTATCTGATGATGATGAAGAATCTGAGTCATCCCATGTTACTTTGAAAGATTTCTTCTTTTCGAATTTTTCAAATTTGTTCTTCTTTTTATCATTGTTGAGCTTGGGACAATCTTTCTTCATATATCCAAATTGATCACATTAATAGCATTTGATTGACGTTTGATTTGTTGAACTTGATTTTCCTCCTTTCTGAAATCTGGTCATTTTCCTAAACTTCTTGAATTTGTTGTAGTTTTTGGCTATAAATACGATTTATTCTTTGTCTAAATCGGAGTCTTCATTTGTTGCTGGAAATGCTATGTTTTTCTTCTTCGAATTTTGTTCTTTTCTTGCCTGCAGATTAGCTTCATAGGACATTAAATTTCCTACCAATTCTTCAACTAAGAGTGTTGAGAGGTCATTAGCTTCTTCGATAGCTAATACTTTTCTTTCCCACTCTAGAGTTAAAGAATTGAGTATTCTAGATACTAAGTCAAAATTTGTGAATTTAACTCCTAGTGCCATTAAATCATGTTGAATAGTTTGGAATCTAGAGTACATGTCCACTATAGATTCATTTTGTTTCATTTTAAATGAAGAGAATTGATTTTGTAAAATTGAGATCTTAGTTTGTTTAACTTTGTTAGTGCTTTCGTCTGTAACTTGTAAGGTACGCCAAATATCATATGCAGTGTTACATAACATGACACGTGAAAATTCATTCTTATCTAATGAACAAAAAAAACATTCATAGCTTTGGCATTATTAGAAGCTGCGGTTTTTTGTGTATCATTCCATGTATTCATAGCAGTAGTAGGTGCTTCATATTTATTTTGAGTGGCTGACCAAATTTCTAATCTATTAGCTTCCATAAAAATTCTCATACGTGTTGACCAATATGCATAATTAGAACCATTAAACAGTGTGGGACGTGCTGTGGATTGTCCTTCTTGAAAAATACTTGCCATATTAAAGTGATCCAAATATGTGTTACTGTACTTTGATCAAACCTTGCTCCGATACCAAATGTAAGTCTACGGGGTGGATCGTGTAGTGTATATGCAAGTATATGTGACAAAATATATGATGCAACTAAAATAATATTAATCTAAGTAAATATAGAATAAGCACACCAGGATTTTATACTGGTTCAGACCTCCCGTCCTACGTCCAGTCCCGAAGCTCCCCTTCGGAATTCGACTATCAAAAACCCTCGCTTCGCCCGGAGGAATAGGCTTGGTTACAATGAGTTGTTCTTGCCAAATGTTTGTTCTAGTATAACACAAATGTTGACTAATTAGTAAAATTGCTTCCAATGTATCTCTCAAGAATATTATCTATGAAGAACTGAGTATATGGAAGAGTGAATACAAGTAAAGATTGAGTGCGGAGATCAAGAATATAGTATAGAATTAGAAAGCGTAAGTATGTAAGGTAAGTACTTTCTCTTGATTCTTGATGTTATATATAGTTGTAGATAGGTATCTTAAGTAGTTATGTCCATTAACATGTTCTCTACAGTTGCTTCTGTTGATGATGAAGAGTTGCAGCGAAGAGAAGCGAAGATGTCCATTCGAATGTGGCAGTTGAAGTTCTTATTTGAAATCCGAGTTTGAATTCAGACGTCTGGTATATGTCTCAGACATCTGATACCATATATTTTTTGAATATGGTAGATTTTCAGACGTCCGAGTGCTAATACCAGACGTCTAGTTTTGATTGTCTATTGTTCCAAAGAACTGATTCAGACGTCTGGCGTGTGCACCCAGACGTCTAATATTATGCATATCAGTTTTAGTGCTCTTGTTCCTGTGCTTCTTTGTTCCTATCGACTTGTAGTCTCTTATAGTGTCCTTTGGGCCTCTTTCTTATCTTTCTAGTTATGCAGTTCTAGCAAGTACCTGTATATATATATATATATAAGTAAATATATATATATATTTGGTTTCCGTTGTATAGTTGTTGTCATCGAAACCGTAGATTGGATTTCCTAACAATTATACCAAATTCTTTTTATTCACATTCATTTTTACTTAGCACATTTCCTTTCATACTAATAACACTCAGGAACCATTCTTTAAAACCATTAGTTAAGTTTATTATAAACATTTTATACAACATAACTTATGTTTATTATCACTTAAAAACTTAAGCTCGTATTCAGTTTAAATCACAATCAATTTCATTTAACTTTACTGAAGTTATATTTCATTTCATAGTTCAATTTCAAAATTTTATTTTGTTAACATGCATGTCCAACAAATTTAAAATTCTATTTTAAGCGATAAATTCTCAAATTTATAAGTCATAAAACTTATCTCTTATGTTTTCACAAAACACTTAGCTTAATTTTCCAATTTAACTTGGAAGTTTTTGACTATCCAAAATCGTCGAAAATTCCATTTTATTTCAATAAATAAAAATTTCCAAATAACATCTCAAAATGAGATGCACAAACCCAACTTATCCTATGGGATAGGATGCATGGTCTATACAATATCACTTGACTGAAAATTCAAGAATTAGACACTCGGTTTTATTTCACTTCATTTTGAAATAATAATAATATACATAACTCCTTTGTATATTAAATCTTTCTTTCGGAATCTTAAACAAATTTGTTTTACCAAAACAAAACTTCTATGGTAGCAATCTGTCACTTAAAAACTCGAAAATGAATGCCAATGATGCTGCAGCCATTACCATAATTATTTTCCAGAGAGTGAAGTGAGTTTGGTGCTTTTATCTCCTTCAAATCCTTTTAAAATATATCTACTCAAAAAATACATCCAAAATCATTCTATTATTAATTTCCATAACACTTCGAAAAACATTTCCAAATTCTCCGGGATTTAAGTTCTCATATTTCCAGTTTAAATCTTTTTAATTCATAAACCACATAGATAAATCATATTCATAAAATTCACATTTCTTATATAAAATCATTTCACAATTATTTATCTTTGCTTAGATTTTAATAATAAACAATCTTTATTAAAGCATTAAAAATAAACAATAAATGATAATAATCGAATATTATCATCCTCTATCAACAAACAAACCATATATAGCTTTAATAATTTCTAAAAAATTATTCCTTTATATATATAAAATATAATCAAGGTAAAATTATTTCATTTACCTAATTTCAAAACAATACTATTGTAACGACTGCCCTTCATACTCCAAAAGACGAGTCATTAAGGATAGAAGAAAAAGAAAGATAAGAGGAAACTACACAATTACAGAATCTCATGACGAATCAGAACAACATATAATAGATAACATAGGGTATTATATAATCATTTCCATAATATTAATACATCAGAGTCATTAAATTACAACTTCAACTAGATAGTTATAACTACCTGCCCATACAAACATACATAGATCATACATAAACAATGTGGAATAAGATAGTAAATAGCTAACGGTGAAGCCACCTGCTCCACCTCCTTCAAAATGCTTTCTTAAGAAACTTGGATCACTTGGCTACTCATTCAAATTTGAGTACCCAAGAGTTTTAGGAGAAGTAAATAAAACTCCGAGTCATACATGGGTCTATTGTGAGTAAATCCAAACAACTTAATTTTTACTTTTATAAAACACTTTGAAAATCAAAGGTATCTTGTAAGACCACGCCACACATAAACACTGGCGGGTTTTTACCTTACGATAGCCAAAAAACTTTATATAGAAATCTAGTGGTATTATCATAATGTCTAGGGTTTTCATGTAAATAATTCACATAGCGAAATTGTTATATTAATTAAATTCCAACATAATAGGTATTCAACTAAGACGGAAGGCATTTATTGCAAAATGGATTCCATACAATGACTGGGCTACTGGGTTACTGCCCATCATAGTGCATCTTTAGATAAAATAACACCGAGGACCTCACTCGGATCCCCTGCCAACACAAGACTGGCTTACCACTTGCTGGATAGTACCGAAAGATCACCCCTCGGTTGGAATCTGCAACCGTACCGAAGCATACATGAGTTGATAGTAGGAACTCTAGATAGGGATGACCTTACCATAATGGGAGCGACCCACTTAGCCTTGATGCATCTCCCATGTTTTAGTCATTCTCGATTGATGAGGCTCGAGGCTACATCTTTATGTTGTTTATAGAATTGCCACTTGGAATGCGAACATTGCCTTCTAGATGTTGACACAATATCAGCATTTATCCATACAAGTTATTCAGGAGATGGATGAACCGAAGGCACCATCTCCACTACACCCATTTGGGAATCACCCTCAAGATTAATAGAAAATAATCCTTGCACTTCAAAGTCTTCATCTTGGATTGTCTTTACTATTTCCAATATGAACTTTTGCATTGGATCGAAGTGGTTTTCGGATAATAACTCCTATCCGATTTCGGTCTCTCCAAACCAACGTTCTATAATTTTAAAGGGTCAAATTGTTTTATAGTGGACCACTTCCACTACCAGTGTGTAAGATTTTACAAATGAACATATGTTCCATATGCTTAAATTATCATGACCCGCTTATCGAAATTAACTCCCTTGTATTCATCACGTTCCCAAAATGCAGTATTTGTGATAAGTACAAGTCGACTTTCTTTTAATAAAACGTGTCAACCTTTTACTACAACTACTTTAATTCATTTGGCTTCTTAATAGCGTGGAAAGTAGATCCTTAGTTTTAAAACAATTTACTTAAACAAGAAAGTTGGTTAAAATAAATAACCAATAGAGTTTAAAACGGAACTTTAAAATAAATAAACCTTAATTAAATCATAAGTTTAAAACTTAATTAAACTTAAATAAATCTTAATTAAATAAAAATTCATACTATAAACCTTAATTAATTAAAAATTCATATAAAATTAAACTTAAATTAAATAACATTCATTTAAGAATTTAAACCCTAATTAAGTGAATAATTAACCCTTAATTAAATAATAATTAATTAAATAACTAACTAACTCTAATTAAATTAATAGTTAAAGTAAATAGACTTGATTAAATTTAATTAATTTGCTTTTATCTTAATTAATCATTATTTAAAATTTCCTTAATTAAAAATAATTAACTTGGTTAATAATTTCTTAAACTCTAATTACTTAACCTAATTACTTAATTATTTAAATAAATATAATTACCCTAATTAGTCGATTAAATAAATAAATTATTAAATAATTTAAACTTAAACATTTGACTTACTTATTTGAAATGAGTTTTCAAAAAAAAAACAATCCAAAAGAAATCACTTAAAACTTGAAATCATGAAATTTCCCGAACTGCATCCATAGCGACTATCGCTATGAGCGCAATTCGCTAGAATTGATTTCTAGGTGAAAACCTCACTTTAACTCTAGCTACTACATGTTTGAAAACACAATTGGAAGAGTTTTTGAAAACTTAAACAAAAGATGAAAACTTGGAAAAGCATTTCAAAAATCTGAAGCAAGAAATAGAGCTTTTATTTTCAAATCGGATCTCAAGTCCTTTGCGACTTTTCAAGGTGCTAACATCACAACATTTACATTACATACACTTTGTTTTGTTTCATAAACACAATACCATCATATCATAACCAACCATTCACATATCCATATCCAAAATATCATTTAACATCCAAATCACAAACCCCAAGTTCAAACACAACTTATGATCACATGCCATCATAATAAGATGATATTTTAACACAATCAACATTATAATATCACAACACATAGTTCTTCAAAATCAAGTTATTTCTTTTCCAAAAACAAAAGTTTTGCTCATCGAAACTTCATTAAATCAAGACGAACTTTTGCCAAAACTTGAAAACAACTTAGGATATTTCAAAATTTGAAACTTTTGGTTGCTCAAACACTCAAAATGGGCTTGGCCAAGGCTAGTTGGGATCGGTTATGAGAAATTTGGGCTCAGCCATCATGAGTTTTGGGAATTGTGGGCTTGCAACTTGGAAGAGGAGGTGTTGTAGTAGATGTAAAAAGTATTTTTGTGAACTAAAGAAGAGATTTTTGCAAAAAGAAGTGAATTTTATTATATTAGAGTATATGAAGAGAAGCCATGGATGTGTTTATTTAAACTCTTAGGAAATTTAAAGTGGAAGAAGAGATTGTAAAATGGGAAACATGAAAGTTATGTGGTATATATAGGCTTAGGAAATTATTTAAAAATTAAATAAGTGCTTATATTTAATATATTTGTATGCATGCCTCTCCATACCCCCTTCCACCATTTCCATCCACCACTTATACCCTCCCCCCCTAAATGTACTATTCAAGCCATGCACCAAAATCAATATTTCAGAAAATAATCTTCGGTCACATTTTCTATTTCTCTATGAACTATATATATTGGTAAAAAAATTTTGAAAACAATTTTATCATCATTAGTTATTATTTAAAATAGTTTTATTTTAAAAAAAATTCATTTATTAATTATTTAAAAATTAAATTAAATATTCATTTAAATAGCGATTAAATTCTGGGTTGTTACACTCTCCCTCCTTAAAAGAATTTCGTCCCAAAATTAGCAAACAAGGAGATACTTCAAACTACGCGAAAAGCTATATATTCATGTCATAAAACACTACAAAGGCATGCACTAAACATCCATAGCAAACAAACACACACTTTACATATAACCTACGACTAGCTATCCTAACATCAACTCGGGATAGGCTTCTTTCATACAATCCACAGTCTCCTAAGGGCAACATCTAGGATACTCACTCCATTGAATCTTAACTAGTCGCACCACCTTGTTATGCAACCTCTTTTCATCCTGATCCATAACGTAAACTGGATGTCTAACTACTGTCAAGTTTGGTTCTATCTCCAATTCCTCTTGAATCGCTGGCTCCACACTCAAATATGAGTCCTGAACATATTTTCTCAAATGAGACACGTTGAACAAATTATGAACTACCGCCAATTTCTTTGGCAACTCAACCTTATAATCCAGCAATCCGATCCTCTCAAGAATACGGAAGGATCCAACAACCTTGGAGCTAACTTTCCAGCTTTTCCAAATCTAACAGATCCTCTTAATTGTGAAATCTTTACAAACACCAAGTCTCCAACCCCAAATTCTAAATCTCTTCGCATCTTTTCCGCATAACTCTTTTGACGATCTTGGGCTTCCTTCATTCTTCTCTAAATCACTGCAACTTTTCTATAGCCTTTTCGATCATGTACGGCCCAAGTACTAGTCTATCTCTGGTCTCAACCCAACATGCTGGTGACTTGCACGGTCTTCTATATAGAGCTTCATAAGGTGCCATTTCAATGCTTGCTTGGAAGCTATTTTTATAGGAGAACTCAACCAAATGTAAATAATCCTCTGGTGATCCACCAAAATCCAGAATACATGCTCTCAAGAGATTATCTAGAATCTGATTCACTCGCTCCGTCTATCCATCTGTTTAGGGGTGGTATGCTGTACTTAGGCTCAATTTTCTTACTAGAGTTATTGGCAATGCTTCCCAAAATTGACTAGTAAATATGGGGTCTCGATCACATACAATACTCATAGGAACTCCATGCAATCTGAATATCTCTCTCATAAAAATTTCAGCTAAAGAAGTAACGGTCCTTATTTGTTTCACCAAAATAAAATATGCGCTCTTAGTTAGTCGATCCTCGATAACCCACACTCCTTCATTTCCTTTTCTGGTTTTGGGTAAACCATCGATAAAATCCATTGATATCCATTCCCATTTCCAAGGGTCATAATAGTCTGGTTGTCTTTTGATGATCACCATTGATTTGTTGATAGCATGAACACCTAACAAAGATAGAGATATCTCTCTTCATTCCCTTACACTAAAACATCCGCTTCATATCCTTATGCATCTTTGAGACACCTAGATGGATACTCAACTTAGAACGATGGCATTCTAACAAAACTTCCTGTCTAAGACCGTTGACATTCGGTACACAGGTCTGCCCGTTTATCCTCAAAACTCCTCGGTTATCCATCCTAAAACTTGTACACTGTCCCTCCTCAACCTTTCTAATCATTGCCACTAAGCTCCTGTCCTCTCTTTGCTTGCTCGCTATTCTTTATAGGAGAGTCGGGGTAACCTCCAAAAGAGTCAAAATAGCATTTCTACTTAAGGCATCCACCAACACATTAGCCTTTCTTGTCGTATAAAGAATATCCAAGTCATAAGTCGCCAGAAACTCCAACCACCTTTTTTTCCTCAGGTTCAAATCCTTTTGAGTAAAAAGATACTTCAGGGATTGAGTAAAAAGATACTTCAGGGATTTATGATCCATGAAGAGCTCAAATTTTTCACCTAATTAAAGAAATAAAACTTACTACTAAAATCTCTAAAGATTAGAAATAAATTAAGAGGAATAGAAGGATCCTTACCCAATAAGTAGTGTTTCCACATTTTCAATGCAAAGATAACAGCCAGCAATCCCAGGTCATGCGTAGCATATTTCTTCTTGTGAGGCTTCAACTACATCAAAACAACACCTAGTCCCACTCCACAAGCATCCGTGTAAACCGTGAATCCGCTATTTCCATCTGGAACAACCAAAACTGGTGCACTGGTCAATATCTTCTTCAATTCTAAAAATGCCTCTTCACACTTTTTAGTCCATACAAACTTCTCCCCCTTCTTAGTCAGCTTAGTCAAATGGGAGGAAACCTTAGAATAATCTTGAATAAACCTCTTATAATATCCAGCCAAACCTAAGAAACTACGAACCTCGGTAGGAGTCCGTGGTCGCTTCTATTCCTGAATAGCTTCCACCTTCATTGGGTCTACTGAAATACCATCTCCTATCACAATATGTCCTAAGAATCTTACTTTCGACTTCCAGAAATGGCACTTAGAAAATTTCGCCTTCAGGACATGTCTTCTCAATGTCTCCAACACCACTTCCAAATGATGTTCGTGCTCCTCCTCATATTTGGAGTGAATAAGGATGTCATCGATGAAAACTAACATAAACTTGTTAAGAACATCTTGGAAAACACGGTTCATGAGATCTACAGAATATGCAGGCGCATTGGTTGGCCCGGAAGGCATAACCGACCACTCAAAGAGACAGTTAGGGCCTCTAAACACAGCTAAGGGTATACTATCTTCAGCAACCCTCAATTGATGAAATCTAGTAGCTAGATCTATCTGAGAAAATACCGTAGCTCCATGAAGTTGATCAAAAAGATCATCGAGTGTGGTAAGGGATACTTGTTCCTTATGGTCAGTTTATTTAACTCCATATAATCCATGCACAACCTTAAAGATCCATCAGACTTAGCCGCAAACACCACAGCAGACCCCCAACTCGAACGACTAGGTCTAATCAATCCTCTCCTTAACAGGTCATGGGTTTGACTTACCAACTCCTCTATCTCCCTCGGAGCCATCTTTCACCTAGGTTGAACTACATGACTTGCACCAGAGACCTAACAAATGCAAAACTCTATCTTTCGGTGCAGGGGTAAACTTTTAACCTCTTCGAATACATTAGAAAAATTCTTATCAACTTCAATAGAACCTAGATTTTCTTGGGATGCTTCCAGGGCATACAAGAAACTACACATATGAATAACAAGTTCCTTGCATGATACTTTAGCAACTCTTCCCAAATTGGTAACTAATGATACAGTTCTTTCATTACAATCTAAACCAGCTCCATATTTCGATAACCAATCCATACCAAGAATAATGTCAAATCCTCTAAAGTCTAAGACATGCGAGTCGCAAGAAAAGTGATGAGAAAGGTAGGAAATTGGAAAATTCTCACAAATCATATTCAAATGGGTTACACCACCTATGGGATTAGGCACACACATAGGGTTTTCTACAATACTAGGAATAAGATGAAATTTATCAACTAATTCTATAAAGATAAATCTATGTGAGGCACCAGTATCAAAAAAGGCTCAAACAAAAACACCATTAAGTAGTAAGGTACCTTCAAGGATGCCTTTCCCCTTCACATCTGTTGATGTAGACGGTTCATTCTTAATGGCGTACACCTTGGCTGTTGCACCTTCTTCATAAGTGGGCAGTCCTTTACCATATGCCCGGGTTGATGGTAATTAAAACAAAGAGTCTTCTAGACCATTGAAGAGATGGGTCCACCTTGCTGCTTTGGAGCTTCACGATTTGGACAGTACTTGGCAATATGTCCTTTTTGCTTGCAAATATAACAACCACTATCCTTAAGCTTGCTCCCTTGACCTTCTCCCTATTTCCCTTTTCCTTGCTTCTTCCAATTAGGATTAAACATTCTCTTGTTAGAACCGTTCCCACTGATATTTCCACTAGGTGCTATTGGAGTAGGCTTCTTATTTTCCATGGCCTCGTACCTCAGAGCCATATCAACTAAATCCACAAAAGTACCTTTAACGTAAGCAGTCATTCTCCTATGGTACTCTTCTCTCATACCCAAAAAAACATCTCATTTTTCTTTAACGGGATATTGATCAATTCAGGTCAAAAATAAGATAGCTCGTTGAATTTCGTCTCATATTCTACTACAGTTAGATCCCCCTACTTCAAGTCCATGAAGTTTCGGTACATCCTCATCCTAATGATGCTGGCAAGAATTGATCCTCAAAAACTTCTTTAAATCGGGCCCATGAAAACTCTTCTTTAGGAATATTTGCAGTAAGGTAGTCCCACCAAGATGATGCTCCCTCTTGTAGTTGCCATGTTGCTAAGAACCTTTTCTGTTCGTCGGGTATACCAAGACGTTTGAAAATCTTTTCGCAAGACCGTAACCAAGCTTGCACTTCCATGAGAAACTCAGTTCCTTTAAATGGTTTCCCTCCGAGATTGGTGTAATCCTTGCATAAGGTTGCGAAGTTCACTCTTGGCTATTCTGGCGCTACCCCTTCAGCAATCCGAACTCCTCCAGGATTTGGGGTTCGACCATTTGTAGTCGTAGTGCTACCTGCTCCCTTACCTCATCTACCTCGGTTACTCATGTCTTACTACCAGGACATAGTAAGATAACTCTTAGAATACTTGGATGAGATAAATCTTGAAACAAGTGTACTAATAAAACCTATCAAGTTGATATATATATACATGCAAATAAAAATTACAAATACACACTCTCGAAGTAGACCTCAACCCAAAGCCTAGGTGGTCGCTTAACCTAGGCTTTGATACCAAAATTGTAACTACTTCCCTTCATACTCCAAAAGATGAGCCATTAAAGATAAAAAAAAAGGAAGGTAAAATGAAACTACACAATCACAAAATCTCACCACGAATCAGAACAACATATAATAGATAACATAAGGTATTACATAATGATTTCCATAATATTAATACACCGGAGTCATTACATTACAACTTCAACTGGACAGTTATAACTACCTGCCCATAAAAACATACATAGATCATACATAAACACAGTGGAATAAGATAGCAACTAGCTAACGGTAAAGCCACCTGCTCCAGCTCCTTCAAAATGCTTCCGTAAGAAACATGGATCACTTGGCTACTCATACAAATTTGAGTACCCAAGAGTTTTAGGAAAAGAAAATAAAAATCCGGGTCAAACATGGGTCTGGTGTGAGTAAACTCAAACAACTTAATTTTTACTTTTATAAAACACTTTGAAAATCAAAGGTATCTCATAAGACCATGCCACACATAAACACTGACGGGGTTTTACCTTACGATAGCCAAAAAACTTTATATAGAAATCTAGTGGTATTATCATAATGTCTAGGGTTTTCAAGTAAATAATTCACATAGCCGAAATTGTTCACTAATTAAATTCCAGCATGATAGGTATACAATTAAGACCGAAGGCACTTATTGGGAAATGGATTCCATATAATGACTGGGCTACTGGGGTACCGCCCATCATAGTGCATCTCTAGATAAAATAACATCGAGGACCTCATCGGGATCCCCTGCCAACACAAGACCAGCCTATCCCTTGCTGGATAGTACTAAATAATATCACCTTTCGGTTGGGATCAGCAACCGTACTGAAGCATACATGAGTTGATAGTAGGGACTCTAGATAGGGATAACCTTACCCTAATGAGAGCGACCCACTTAACCTTGCTGCATCTCCCCTATTTTGGCCATTCTCGGTTGATGAGGCTTGAGGCTATGTCTTTACCTTTTGCATAGCATTGCCACTTGGAATGCTAACATTTCCCTCCAAAAGTTGACACAATATTAGCATTCATCCATACAAGTCATTCAGGAGATGAACGAACCGAAGACACCATCTCCACTGCATCCGTTTTGGAATCACCCTCGGGGTTAGTAGCAAATAGCCCTTGCACTTCATGGTCTTCAACTTGGACCTTGCCTTTACTATTTCCAGTTCGAACATTTACGTTGGTTCGAAATGGTTTTCGAATAATAACTCCTATCTGACCTTGGTCTCTCCAAACCAATGTTCGATAATTTAAAAGGGTCAAATTGTTTATAGTGGGCCATTCCACTATCAGGGTGTAAGATTTTACATATGACCATATATTCCATATTCTTAAGTTATCATGGCCCACTTATCGAAATTAACTCCCTTGTATTCATCACGTTCTCGAAACACGGTATTTGTGATAAGTACAAGTCGACTTACTTTCAATAAAACATGTCAACGTTTTATTGCAACTACTTTAATTCTTTTAGCTACTTAATAGCATGGAAAAGAGATCCTTAGTTTAAAAACAATTTACTTAAATAAGAAAGTTGGTTAAAATAAATAACCGATAGAGTTTAAAAAGGAACTTTAAAATAAATAAACCTTAATTAAATCATAAGTTAAAAACTTTAATAAATCTTAATTAAATCAAAAATCATATTTTAAACCTTAATTAATTAAAAAATCATTTAAAATTAAACTTTAATTAAACTTAAATTAAATAACATTTATTTAAGAATTTAATCCCTAATTAAGTGGATAATTAACCCTTAATTAAATAACTAACTCTAATTAAATAATTAATTAAAGTAAATAAACTTGATTAAATAAGATTAATTTTATTTTATCTTAATTAATCATTATTTAAAGCTTCTTTAATTAAAAATAATTAATTTGGTTAATAATTTCTTAAACTCTAATTACTTAATTAATTAATAATTACCCTAATTAGTATTAAATAAATAAATTATTAAAAAAATTAAACTTAAAATTTTTTCTTACTTAATTAATTTGAAATGAGTTTTCAAAAAAAACAATCTAAAAGAAATCACATAAAACTTGAAATCGTGAAATTTCCCGAACTGCATCCATAGCGACTATCGTTATGAGCGCAATTCGCTAGAATTGATTTCTAGGTGAAAACCTCACTTTAACTCTAGCTACAACATGTTTGAAAACACAATTGAAAGAGTTTTTGAAAACTTAAACAAAAGGTGAAAACTTGGAAAAGAATTTAAATAATCCAAAGCTAGAAAAAGAGCTTTTGTTTTCAAATCGGATCTCAAGTCCTTTGTGGCTTGTCAGGTGCTAACTTCACAACATTTACATCACATACACCTTGTTTTGTTTCATAAACACACAACCATCATATCATAACCAATCATTCACATATCCATATCAAACATATCATTTAACATCCAAATTACAAAACCCAAATTCAAACACAACTTATGATCACATACCATCATAACAACATGATATTTTAACACAATCAATGCTATAATTTCACAACACAGAGTTCATCAAAATCAAATTATTTCTTTTCCAAGAACAAGAGTTTTACTCACCGAAACTTTATTAAATCAAGACGAACGTTTGCCAAAACTTGAAAACAACTTATATTTCAAAATTTGAAACTTTTGGTTGCTCGAACACTCAAAATGGACTTGGCCATGGAAATTTTGCGCTTGACCATCATGGGTTTTAGGAATTGTGGGCTTGCAACTTGGAAGAGTAGGTGTTGTAGTAGATGTAGAAGTAATTTTTTGAATTGAAGAAGAGATTTTTGTAAAAGGAAGTGAATTTTCTAATATTAAAGTTTATGAAGAGAAGCCATGGATGTGTTTATTTAAGCTCTTAGGAAATTTAAAGTGGAGAAAGCGATTGTAAAATGGGAAGCATGAAAGTTAAAGGGTATATATAGGCTTAGGAAATTATTTCAAAATTATGTAAGTGCTTATATTTAATACCTATGTATGCATGCCTCTCCATACCCCTTTCACCATTTGTACCCCCCTCTCTCATGTTTTATTCAAGCCATGCACCATGTATATATTTTTACTGCATAAAATCTTCTTTTAACTTACTTGTTTATATATTTAAGTGAGCTAATATGTACATGTACACACCATGTTAAAATGATTTATTAAGTGTGCATGTGTGTTTACAATGGTGTTATGACATTTTGCATAACTATCAACCAATGTAAAATCAATATTTCAGAAAATAATTTTCGGTCACATTTTCTCTTTCTCTATGAACTATATATTGAAAAAAAATGATTTTATCATCATTAGTTATTATTTAAAATAGTTTTATTTGTTAATAAGAATTCATTTATTAATTATTTAAAAATAAAATTAAATATTCATTTAAATAGCGATTAAATTCCAAGTCGTTACAACTATGTCGTATTGCTATGTTCAAATGTTTAGAGATCCCTACCAATAACGTTGATTACTCGTATTGACCAGAATCCATAAGCCACTCAATAGATCGATCAACACAATATAAAACATTTTCATATCACCAACAAATATGTGCCATATATATATATACACTCAAACTCATTCTACGGTGCAACTAACCCTATCTCTAAGGAGTCACTCATTCTAGGGTATTACTAACCCTATCTATAATGAATCTAACCCACAAAAGCCTAGGTGTTCGTTAAACCTAAGCTTTGATACCACGTGTAATGAATGGAATTTTCGACCCTCAAAAATCAACACTAATACATCCACATTATTTCGTGCCGAGCATTCAAGTGCTGGAAAAACCGATCGTTAAGGGTAAAAGAAAGAAGAAAGAACTAAAGAGAAGAAGAAGAGATTTAAATAATTACAAAATCCCACAATGGAATGGAAAAATATATAATATAATAATGATCTGTGCAAAAGGAAAAACTGTAATATACATACATCCATCAAAGTACAACAACAAATTATCAGCCATCAGCCTGGACAGTTATAACAACATGTCCTCACAAATGCTGATAATTTTAAAACAACCAATGCAGCGAAAATAAGATAATAACTAGCTATCGATGAAGCCTCCTGCTCCAAGCTCCTCCAAAATGCATCTGAGTCTAATCTATAAATATGCTCGGTCTGACCCAAGCATTAAAAAGGAATAACGTCCGGATCAGTTTGGTAATCCAACATGAGAAAACACATCTCAATTAGATTTTAATGCTATAAAAAAATCTTTTGAAATAAAGGTATCTCGTAAGACCTTGCCGCACATAAACACGGACGGGTTTTTACCTTACGATAACCAAAACTTTTTTATCAAATCATTTAATATTATTTCTAATGACTTTGCTTTGAAAATCCTTTTCGAATAACATATTAAAATAGCCGAAATTGTTACAATAATTAAATTCCAGCATACTAGGCTCTATAATCAAAACTGTAAAGGCATGTATCGGAGAATGGATTCCATTCAATAATGAGGTAAGAGACTACCTTCCGTATAGTACATCTCTAGGGGAATGTACCGAGGCACAGCCCTAGTGCCCTCTACCAACACTGAACCGGCTTATAACTACCATAGATAGTACCAAATATGTCATCACCTTGGTCGTTCCTGATCTATCTATGGCCACATCATACACAACAACCCAAAATATTAAGGGTAGTCTAGAAAGGTGATGAACATGTCCTAATGGGAGTGACCCACTTAGTGTTGTCGCATCTAGCATGTTATTGCCATTCCTGATGTATGAAGCCTGAGGTAACAATTTACCTTTCACATGACAAATCCCACTTTGAATGCCACATTTCTATTTTCGACAACACACTAATTGATTTCCACAAAATTACAACCCTCCGAGTTTATATGTATTAAGGAAGGGTGTTAAGTGTAAAAGGGGTGACCACTTACACTACCAAACAGATGGTTGTTTGTAAAAACCAATGTATGTGGTCTTAGAAGTGCAAAGCCAAGCATTAGTCCATAAAGTTCTCTAAGAACAGAACAAATCGAAGGTACCCTCCTACTACATTCTCTTTGGGAATCATCCTCAGGATTAGTAGCGAGAAGTCCTTGCAAACTGAAGATTTTCAGAACGAAGGCACAATTGCCACCATATATATAATATGGGAATCACCCAAGAGGTTAGTGACAAACAACCCTACATCATGAAGATCTCCATCTTTAAAATCATTGTCTTCAAGTAAATTTCACTTTCGAGTACATATGTTGGTCCGAAGTGGTTTTCGGATAAATCTGGTCCCGATCTCTCCGGACCAACAATCGATAAGAGGCCCTCAACCTCATACGGAAACCAAGTCTCGCGGACTTATCACGTTTCCAACTCTCAACTTTCCATCCTTCGGCCAAGAAGGAAGCCCGGTAGATTGGAGTGCCATAGTCACTCCGCTCTACTCGAATCATCATTCTTAACAAATGATAATCAAGCCTACTCTGTTGGCTTCATGCTAAGTACATGACTAATCAGTTTACACATCCACTATGGAACCAAAAATAAAATCTAGCACACAAGTAGCCACTAGGCCTGTTTAATTAATCTTGTATTAATTAAATCATTTTCCATATATTTATGTCAAAATGTCTTTGCAAAGATATATTCTCCAGACCACTTTTAAATTTTCGATATTTGGAAAACATTTCATACTTATCTCAACGGTATAAGTATATTTACAAACTATTTCATTTTTAATACTTAGAAAATATCTCTATATACTTAAATATGTAATATGTATTTTACTAATCTTTGAGGAAAGCTTCATATTTTCCAAAACACACTTTATCTGGTCAAAACGAATGTTGCGTAAAACATCGTTACTACAACCCAAAACACTAGTATTGGGATCAGATTAATTATACATAATATTAATCTTCGATGTTGAACTTAAACTATTTATTAGTTAACAATGAAGCCAATCAAGTTGGGGATCATCACCTCTTAGGCCTTGAATGGACGACATTCTTAACTTCGAAATAGATATAAGTTACCCAACTCGAATATTAACATCAAATATAGGATATGAATAAATCTCGTATACTATATAAAACATGTCCGTTTGGAAATCACTTACTATAACAACAATGTTATAGTCTATGTCTCCCTCACTTTCTCGAAATCGTTTATTACAACAAAAATGTTGAAATCCGTGTCTTCCTTTCACTTAACATATTTTAAATCGCTTTTCAAACCATTAAACTCCATTTACAAATATCACTTTCAAAACATTCCTTTAATAGATTATTTTAACTTTTAAAACAAAATGTATCTCCCTTTATAAAAATCATCCTCTACTTATTAAGATAAACCCTTTTATATTCACTAAACATTGTTTTAAAATCTCCTTCCTATTTTATAAAACATCTTTTTATAAAATCTCCTTATTTATAAAATTCCATTTATAAATCTATTCCTTTATAAATCTTATTTATTTATAAACCCATTTATAAATCCATTTACAAAATATCAATTACAAATCCATTTTTAATATTTAGAAAACACCATTTATAAATCTATTACTTTATTTATAAAATATTACTTTTATAAATCTATTATATAAACCATTTCAGAAATATTTGTTTCAAACTATTTTTATCTTCTATAAAATTGTATTTCCTTTACAATAACAGATGGACTTATCTATTAAGTTTTAAAACCTTTATAATACAGTTCAAAAATCTCTATTTAGAAATACTTTACTGAATTGTTAAATTAATATTCCAAAATCATGTTTTTATGTCATTTCAGTAAACTCCTTCTTTTAATAATTTATAAATAATTATTAAAACATGTACTATTTCAAGTATCACCTTAAAAACCATTTCAATTCAAAATCATTATTTTATAGTATTTCAAAATACTAAAAATAAGGCCCAGTGCTACTATAGCACTAAATAAGTAAAATCATATCCATGTCATCAAATATAGCATCCAACAAATCATATATCACAATATTTGAAAAGTAAAATCAATAGTATGAGGAATCCCATTGGATCCCTCTAATATGTACCCTTACACCACAGCTCATATATATATATATATATATCATAGACACACACAAATATATATATAATCAATAGTGGTGAGGAATCATGTTAGATCCCTCCAACCTGTCCCCTGCCTCACATATGTATATTATCATATAATATGGGTCATCCGCTACTAGGCAAGTACATATAAAAGATCATTCGCTCCAAGGGCAGGAATAAATCAAACCAATTGATAAAGCATTAAATCATCTAATTAAGCAACAAACTGGAATTAATAAAAATATCTGCACTTATATAAAATATAAGTGGGCTCGGAGAGGTGAGTTAACTCACCGAAATTCCAGTTGTCGCCGAAGCATTCTGGTTCCGACTAATATAAAGCATTGTTCGATTTTAGCTTGAAATTATGCAAGCTCCAAATTTGACAAACTAACTTGACGATGAAGATAATCTTGGTACGAACATAGTGGCGAAAACGGTGCCTCGATCTGACCTCGTATGAACAAGATATGATTCTTATAACATATTGAGATTAACTAATTAATAGTTAGCTTAATTAAAAAGGCAATTAACTTACTTATCTCTTCCAAAACTAAGGCCACACGTTCAAACTTCGACATCGCCATTTATTTGCAAACCGCCATCGCCTTACGCCTCCAACCACCGCTGCTCCATCACCGAAGGTAGCCCCAACCTTGATGTCCCCTACGCCACTTACCTTACCTCCAACCTCCCCTCCGTTCTTGAAAACGAACCCCTTAACCACGTCGCCATTCAGATAAAGATCTACGTCGTCGCGCTTGACCGTTCAACGATTGGCCACCATAGATTAACTCCCCTTGGCTTGTCGCACCACTTCCATGTTGGACACTTCGCCTGAAACGGCTTCGATCACCGTGGATGATGGCGGCCATTGGATGAAGATGGCTAGGATTTTAGTTTTTAGAAAAATAGAGAAAACCGAGGTCCTTATATAGAAAATTTTCTAACATTATTCACCCTCCAAAATCTCAAACTTCAAACGAGGCGTGCCGCCTGACGTTCTATACTAAATACCCATATTCTGAACATAATGGAACTAGTATCGAGGCCTAATTCCATCATATACAAAAGTTAGATTTCAAAATCAAATTATATTAAATTCCTGTAATTAATTTCTACATTTTTCGAGCTCGCGACCGCACAATACGTCTGATTTTCATGAAACTCGCCGGCATATAACAATTCATTATTCCAGATTTGATGGCACTATTTTTGTCAAAATCCGAGACAATGCCTCCGAATGATAATTTCATGTGTTAATTAAAATTAATTATTATTAAACTAGTTTTAATCACCTTTAATTCTAAATTAAAATTTTACACCAACCATTTATTATTTGAATTGAATTTAAATAAGCTTATGAAATCCATTTATTCAAATTAAATTCAAGATTTAATCATTTAAAAATTTTCGATGTTTCAAATAACTAATCCAATACTCAAATAACCCTTATAATTGAAATTTAGGTTGTTTGACTTATAAAACTAATATTTAAATATTTAAAGTTAATTAAATATTTCAAATTCAAATGTCCAAAATTCTGGATCATTACACTTTTGAAACTTTGCAGAATAAGTTAACTTGTTTATTTTATTGTTGTTGTATGATCATCTCACATTGTTGTGAGTGATCGTATTGTTGTAACGACAGCCTTTCTTGCACCAAAAGACAAGCCATTAAGGGTTGAAGAAAAAGAAAGAGAAGTAGAAACTATACAATCATAGAATCTCACCACGAATCAAAACAACATATAATATATAACATAGGGTATTACATAGTCATTCCCATAATAATAATACATTAGTTTCTTTACATTGCAACTTCAATTGGACAGTCATAACTACCCGTCCATACAAAATATATAGATCATACATAAACACAACGGAAATAAATATAATTAGCTATGGTGAATTCACCTGCTCCAGCTCCTTAAAAATGCTTCCTTAAGAAACCTGGATCACTTGGCTACTTATAAAAATTTGAGTACCAAAGAGGTTTAGGAAAAGAAAATAAAACTCCAGGTTAGACATGGGTTGGGTGTAAGTAAACTTAAAACAACTTAAAATTTTACTTTTATAAAACACTTTGAAAATCAAAGGTATCTCGTAAGACCATGCCGCACATAAACAGGGACGGGTTTTTACCTTACGATAACCAAAACACTTTATATAGAAATCAAGTGGTATTATGATAATGTCTAGGTTTTTCAAGTAAATAGAACATAGTTGAAATGCTTACTTCTCACATTTCAACACTCATCCATACAAGAATAAGATCACCCCTCGGTTGGGATCAGCAACCGACTGTAGCATACATGGTTTGATAGTAGGGACTCTAGATAGGGATAACTTTACACTGATGGGAGCAACCCACTTAGCCTTGCTGCATCTCCCCTGTTTTTGCCATTCCCGGTTGATGAGGCCTGAGGCTAGGTTTACCTTTATTATAGCATTGCCACTTGGAATGCTAACATTGCCTTCCATATGTTGACACAATGTCAGCACTCATCCATACAAGTCGTTCGGGGATGTTTGGGCTTGGCCCTTATGTTCTTGGGGGGATGGAGTGTTGTAGCTTGGAAGAGGAGGTGTTGAATGGTCCGTAGAAGTGGTTTTGTGAAACAAAGATGTGATTTTTAGTGAAAGAAGTGATATTTCTTATTTTAGAATTTATGAAGAGGAGGTCGTGGCTAAGTTTACTTAATCTCTTAGGTTTTTCAAGTGGAAGAAGAGATTGTAAAATAAAAAGAATGAAAGTTAGGGGGTATTTATAGGCTTAGGATATAAATTAAAATAATATAAAGAGCTTTATATTTTAATATGTATATGCATGCACATCCATACCCTTCCCTCCCCTTAAATCTGTCCATTGTAAACCCCCCCCCCCTCCTACTTTGCACTATTCAAGCCATATCATGTGTACTTGTGTTGAAAATGTGTATTTTATGCGTGTGTGTATTTTCCTTTATAAAATTATTTTCATTTATCCTTATATATATACACTTAAAAGAGAGCATATACATGCACATGTACATATGTATTTATCATGTATGTAGTGTGTGCATATGTGTTTTAAAATAGTGTTATGACATTTTGAATAATTTTTAACCAATGAAAAATCGATATTTCAAAAAATAATTTCCGATCCCATTTTCTACTTCTATATAAACTATATATTTTGGTAAACAAATTTTGAAAACGATTTTATCATCATTAGTTATTATTTAAAATAGTTTTATTTGTTAATAAAAATCCATTTATTAATTATTTAAAAACATAATTAAATATTCATTTAAATAGCGATTAAATTTCGGGTCGTTACACTCTCCCTCCTTAAAAGAATTTTGTCCCGAAATTAGCAAACAAGGAGATAATCCACCTACGCAAAAAGTTATATATTCATAACATAAACACACACAAGTACATACACTAGCATCCATAGCAAACAAGCATACACTATACGTACAACCTACGACTAGTTATCCTAACATCAACTCGGGATAGGCTTCATTCATACGATCCGCCATCTCCCAAGTGTAGTCTCTAGGATCCTCACTCGACTGAATCATGACTAGTCACACCACCTTGTTACACAACCTCTTTTCATCCTGATCCACAACATAAAATGGATGTCTAACAACCGTTAGGTTCTGTTCTATTTCTAATTCCTCTTGAACTGATGGCTCCACAATCAAAGATGGGTCATGAACATATTTTTTCAAATGAGACATGTGGAACACATTATGAACACTTTTCAATCTCTCTGGCAACTTGACCTTATAAGCAAGTGATCTGATCCTCTCAAGAATACGAAAGGGTCCAACATACCTTGGAGCTAACTTCCCAGCTTTTCCAAATCTAACAGCTCCTTTTATTGATGAAATCTTTACGAACCCAAGTCTCCAACCATAAATTCCAAATCCCTTTGCCTCCTATCAGCATAACTCTTTTGGTGATCTTGGGCCTCCTTCATTATTTTCTTAATCACTGCAACTTTATCAGTAGCCTCCTAGATCATGTCTGGTCCAAGAACTAATCTATCTCCCATCTCGACCCAACATGGTGGTGACTTGCATAGTCTTCCATACAGGGCTTCATACGGTGCCATCTCGATGCTTCCTTAGAAACTATTGTTATAGGAGAACTCAACTAAATGCAAATGATCTTTCCATGATCCACCAAAATCTAGAATACACACCCTTAAGAGTTCCTCTAGAATCTGATTTACTCACTCCGTCTGTCCATCTATTTGGGGGTGATATGTTGTACTTAAGCTCATCTTTCACTACAACAAACAGGACCTTTAATAGCGTTTTAAAAACGCTATAAAAGCTTTTAACAGCGTTTTTACGTACGCTGTATATCGACATGCAGTTACATGTCAGGGATATACGATGACAGAAATAAACGCTGTTAAATGTCCTTTTTAACATCATTTCCCTGGTGTCATGAAATCTTTTAACAGCGTTTGGTTGGGTGCAGTTAGAGATCTTTCTTAGCGTTTGTTTCGTGCTAAGATAAGATTTTATAGCGTATTTTCAATGTTGTGATATTTATTTACAGCATTTCGTTGTTGCAATAGATCGTGCTTTATGTTTTTAGATACAATTTAACGGCATTTTTAAAACGCTGTTAAAACTTTCACCGGCATTTTAAAAACGCTGTGGAATATTTCAACTGCTTTTAAAAAAGCTGTGGAATGTTTTAACTGTGTTTAGAAAACGCTGTGGAATGTTTTAACAGCGTTTTAAAAACGCTGTGGAATGTTTTAACAGCGTTTAAAAACGCTATGGAATGTTTTAACAGCGTTTTAAAAACGCTATGGAATGTTTTAATTCCATTTCAGCAAACATCCGCCACAATGTGCATATATACCACATTTCAAAATTAGCATATTATATCAATATCACATTTCAAAATCAACATATTATATCAATACCACATTTTGGACACATATTTGATAACCAACGTATGAAATTTCATAATCAAAATACACAATATTCTTACACCAGACATAAATAGTTTGTCATCAATAGTTCAAAAACAAAATATAGAACATGTAGCAATAGCAAAACAAAAGCAAGTAGTACATACGTTAAATCCAAAAAGTAGTTCTAGCAGCAAAAATAACTTCGATCCATAACTCGTTGCAACCTTTTTTTGCATCACAGTCATCTATCTACCTGTAAAGTAAAAGTAATATTGCTTGAGAATCAATTCATCAAAAAAGTGTACACAAAGTTAAATTGGATTCATAACGCAAACACTAAATATTCATCACAAAATTTCAGTAGGCGATTGACTGATACAAGTATATAAACTCTGGTAATTACGCAAAGACTGTATTGTACTGTCACCTAGTATTTGGTACAAGTATATAAATGAAAAATGTTCTAAAAATTTTCCTATGATTAGTGCAAACTTGACAACCAGAAAAGCCCAGTTTACCATAAACTATCTTCCTGGAGAGTCCAAACGAGTGGCTATGTTTGACACACAAATATTATCCCATTACCAAACCTTCATCTCCCACCTTCATTTTATTTCTGTTCCTAGCAATATGGTTATTCTTAATAGAATGAGCAGGTTTTAATGATGATGTATTTAAGAGTTGATGTGATCTTTCTTATAATTCTTTGTTTCGTATTGTTTGTGTTGTTAAATGACTGTAATCATAATTGTGTGCAATTTGTTAGTAAACAATATGCTCATGAACTGACACATTATATTGTCTTTTTTTATATCACGGATTTGAGAAGAAAATACAGAATCCAATCCTGTTAAAACAAGTGAGCGGAAAGTCCTGTTAGAATAAGTATATGGAATGCAGCTTTGAGGATGAAACCAGTGGTGTATTATTCCAGTCTTCAAAAAACCATCTACTGCTAATATACTGTAAGTTTGTAACAATGATAGTGGATTTTAAGTTGGCAATTATTAAATTTACTAATTATAAACTTAGAAAGTTAGAAGCGTTAAGCATGAAGCTTTACACGTGGTTGTGTGTAAACTATAAAGTGAGAATTTGAATTGTAGAGATTCAAATGTGGATAATTTGCAGGGCTTTGAGTGGAATTAGAATAATCCATACTGATTAATGTTAGTTTGTGCTTTATGGTTTTATTATTTTATATATATTTCTATGAAAGGATAAGGATGACTATGCACGTTCCGGTATTTCCCTCAACCAACTTAATGATTCTGTGAAGTGAAAATTTTGAGAATGATGTATAATATTGTGTGTTTTTGTTATTCTTTTAATGGAAGCATTGTCTTTCTATTATTGAAATGAATTTTCTTATGAGGGCAGTCAAACTAAAGGCAGGATGCATTTGTCTATGTTAATTTGTACGTGGCTCCCCTCAACACTATAGCATTTTTAAATGTCCGCATGTTGTTGAGTTAATGGATACACATTGTGATTAGATGCGTTCAATTATGTATATACTCGTTTAAAAAGTGAAAATTGGTTTTGATTAAAACTGGCCGAGCAATAGCAAAACTGAGTTTTACAAAAGCTGCCGGTTTGAAAAGTTAGTTTGTAGCTCAGTTTTAAAACTGAGTTGAAGCTCAGTTAAGCAAAACTGAGTTGCAAGCTCAGTTTCAAAACTGAGTTCCGAAACTCAAAATTGAGTTTTGCAGCTCAGTTTTAAACTGAACAGGCAACTCAGTTTCTAAACTGAGTTTCAAAACTCAAACCGAGTTTCAAAACTCGGTTTTGAAATTGAGAGAACTGAGTTTTGCAACTCAGTTTCAGAACCACGTAATGAATACCAGAAAGTAAAAACTAATGAAAATGAACGATTATTATGGTTGACAATAAATGAAAATAAATACCTGAAAGTTTGCTATTTTCCATAGCTATGATATGTGCATGAACCACATCATCAATCTGCACAACCCTATAGTTGTGTTTGGAACTTGGATACACTGGAGATATACCTGTAGAATTCAGAACATATACCTTTTCATAATTTTGAAATATATATAAAACTTTTCAAAAAAGAAAATAGTATATACCTTTGATAATGCACAGTATCATCCGTAGAGTGCTTGTAGGCTGCGACGTGATCATTGGTCCAACAACAGAGGAAGGGTTCATCACCACAAGCTCGATGTTATGCTCTTTGGATATGCGCCATGCTTCTTTCTCTGGTACTGTTTTTGCATATGCGTACCACAGCTGTTGTTTCACTCCGATGTAATGTAAACATTCATAAGTATGTAACTTATATGGTCAGATTTTATAACTGTATAATTAGATTAAACAAGGTAATTAAGTAGTAAACATACATTGACTGTATAACTAGAATGTATTCCAGTAGTAAATATACATTGTAATTTTTGCAGTACTCTGGATCACTCCAATGTGATTTGTTTAGTGGAGATACGAGAGTAACGTCCTCTCGGTATCTTATACTGCACATGAAGAGGTAACAACTACTCTTTCCGCAGAGCTTGATTTTGTGCATGGGTTGAGCACATTATATGTGCCCTTTATTGCTGGATCAACCAAAGTGTTTTGCGTTACCATTTATTTTCTGAAAGGCAAACTAATTAATGGTAAGTTCTAGGTGCGCGCACACACACAAAAACACACACATATATATACATATATATATAGACAGACAGACATGTATGTGTGTATGCATGTGTGTAGTCCTAATATTTCACCTGAACATTTGCTGAAGCAACAAATACAGGAGAAGCGGCATGAAACACTCCATTTGCACCTTCAAAAGCTTCATCAAAGCTATTTTCAACCATGAGATCAGCTTTAACAAGATCTAATTTTTCCATTACACCATCAAAGCTACATAAAAACCCTTTTTTTCTCATCCATACTAATTTATAGTTAGAATCATAAGAAAAAGCAAAATATAGTTAGAAAAATAAAATGAAATTGAATGAAAATAGTACCTAGGTCTCTGACAGTTGCAACTACATAGTGGCCATTGTTTAAAAGCTGTTTGATGAGGTGGGATGCATGCAATCAATCCTGTTCCTCCAATCACTTAACTAATATGTTGGCATTTCAATTTTATCCCTTGTGTGGTTATCTTCTTCTTAATGTACACCGTCTTCCTATTTATGACTGGTTATTGGTCTTGTGATACCTTTGGATAGAGTAGTTTTATTGTAGGTAGGGACTCACATTGTGTGAATTCTTTTTTTTTGGAATAGAAGCAGGTTGTACACAGTTTTCATGCATTTAAGAACCAGTTTCTCTTTACACTAAGTATTCGCAAAAATTTATCAAAAAGTGCACCAAAGTATAACTGCTAATTTTTTCAAGATGGAAGCTTAACTTATCCTTTACACTAAGTATTCGCAAAAGCAAGCTAAGAACCAAGCAAACCAAATAAGCTTATCAAAAAGAAAGGAATTTTACCGTTTATATTCGTACACAATATATGCAAATTTTTGGACAAGGTAACCAAGAATACTTCCCAAGCATTTCCCTGCCAATTACACTTACATACCTATAAATACATAAGCTATGAAACAACCTGCACGTTTCATAAACCATTCCAAGTTCCTATCCAACAAATCAAGTATATATAATTCAAGAAAGAGCACCAAGCATGAAAATTTCAAGCCACAAGTCGACTGGATAGAAAACCAATATAGCCACGTGCTTGTCATTCAGTTGCCAGGTATAACTTATATATAATTAGTTAATTACAAACTAAATGTTGAAATGTATGAAGAATGGAATCTTTACCATATCTGTAACTTGAAAGCAGTTAAACTTTTTTGCTTACTACAATTGTCGACTGTGAAAAAAGGTTTCAAGAGAGAGGAGATTAAAGTTGAACTTGACAATGCTGGAAAGTTATTTATCAGAGGCAGCAGATTAGCAGCAGGCAATAAATACATAGATGTCGATCAGTCCTTTGATGTGCCAGAAGATGTAATTGGTGTAATTAATGCACAGATCGAGGATGGAATTCTTGTTTTTATTATGTATAAAAACGTGATCGCTGAAGGCTGCCACAAAAGACAAGACCAAATCTAAGGAAGCAGTGAAGGAGGAATCAAAGCAAGAAGCAAAGAAAGAGGCTGGAGTAAAGCGAGAAGAAGAAAAACACGAACAAGGTAAAATTGATAGTGGGAAAAAAGATGAGAATACAATGGTGGATAAAACTAAGAGTAACGAAGCAATGTAGAATGAAACAAAGCAAAAGGAGAAATCTATGATAACTGAAGCAATGGCATCATATATAAAAAGTGCTAAATTTCATAGAACTGATGCAATGCACAATGAACCAACTCAAGAGAAGGAAAAACAATCTGCAGGTGCAGACAGTGCAAAGAATGAGCTTAATTCAAAAGCAAAAACCAAAGAAATGTAAGACAAAGATGTGGAAAATGGAATCGTGAAAACGGATGAAGGCATCCTACATCAAGAGAAGAAAAAATTTGAATAACCAATGAGGAGATGAAAGAAAATGACAGTGATAAGGTTAAGGTGGTTTCTAGTGAAGTGAAAAGGGACAAGGAAATAAAAAGAGAGAGAATGCAAAAGATGAAGTTAAAGATGAATGGAATATACAGAGATACACCAGAAATGATAAGAAAGAAAATTAATAAAATGGGAAGATCAGGAGAAGATGGATGGTCAAACAATAGGTATATAAACGGTGCGGTGAAGAAGGTAAACAGAAATAGAAATATTATTGCAGTAGTAGTAACGTCATTCTCGGTTGGGTTATATGTAGCATATAAGCTGAAAGCCAGAAGTGGCTAATGTGAACATTGATTTATAAAATCATTAAACTATTGATATTTACCTGTAAGTAATAATAAAAAGAATAGTAAAAAAGACAAAGGAAATTTTTTGATTAAAAGTGCAAATAGGAATTTCAGTAAACGTAGATTTTATAAGAATTTGACCTATCTACTCTAGATCTAATCGAAACATAAATATAGTAATTTAAACAGTAAGGTATACATACTATAGTAAATTTCATTCATCTAGGCACATGCCATGTATAAAAAAAACTAAAGCTTGTGCGCGAGGCAAAAGCTCATAGCATAAAATCTTACATCAAACCACTTTGTTGTTATAACTACAGCATGGAAAAACGAATGGCAATACAGCTGCAGTGAAACTTTCTCACATTGCCAAACTCCTCTTTCAATATGGAACAATGAACTAACAACTAAATCAAAACCACTGCTAATATTAATTGATCCACTTTCATTCAGTTCTATTTTCTCCTTATTAGCAACACTCTAGTCTACATCTATAGGAAAATATACAGTCATAAAATCAACTTACAGCAAAATCAAAAGAAAATCATATGACTAATTGAATACCAATATGTCGAGAAAGTGAAGATAATGTTAAATCTATAGAAGATATATATATATATATATATATATATATATATAAGTATGTATGTATGTATGTATGTATGTATGTATGTATGTATGTATGTATATATATATATATGTTATCCCATCCTTTGACAAATTAGTTGAAAAGTGATGGATATCAGGATTAGAAATCGATTGGAAACAAGGCTGTGATTGATGTCGTCAAAATTTGGCCGAGCTCCAATCATGGCGGGATCGATGTATGTACATATATATATATATATATATATATATATATATATATATATATGTGTGTGTGTGTGTGTGTGTGTGTGTGTGTTATCCCACCCTTTGACAAATTAGCTGGAAAGTGATGGATATCAGGATTAGAAATCGATTGGAAATAAGGCTGTGATCGATGTCGTCAAAATTTAGCTGAGCTCCAATCATGGCGGGATCGATAGGAAATGATGATCAAGGCTAGGAGAGGCTATGTTTCAAATTTCAGGTCAATCGGAGTTCGTATGCTCGAGATATGGATGGGTTAAGATACGTGAATAACGGTTCGTATCGATACATTTCGTATCGATCCACTAGGATACGAACAGTGCGTTCGTATCGATCAGGTAGGAGGGCCAAATGGATTTCGACTTGATGGCGATGGACCCGGATTGGATAGGTAAGTGTGCGATGGTTTGTTCGACTCGATGCAGTTCGAATCGATCAAAATGGAGCATAACAGTATACTTCAAATCGATACTGTTTGTATAGATCAGCATGGACTACTTCGAATCGACACTGTTCGTATCGATCGACATTGGATACTTCGAATCGACACTGTTCGTATCGATCGATATTGGATACTTCGAATCGATACTATTCGTATCGATCGACATTGGATACTTCGAGTCGATACGAAGGAAGGTTGGTCGATGGATACTAACAGAGGAGTGGTCGAAGGATACGAAGGAGACCGAAAACGTTAACAGATGGATGGTAGCACGTCGATACGAACTGCAGGTGAAGGTGGATGCGAATAAGTAGAGCCTTAATCGATACGTAGGCTATGGACTCGGATCGATGGACACGAAGTAACGGACACGAAGTAGAAATATGCATGATTTGAAGGAAGAAACATTCAATGCGGCGTGGAAAATGGATCACACCCTGAGGATAAGGACACGTCAGCAGCGCGCACGTGAAGGGTATCGATATGAACAGGTATCGATACGAATTGATCGATGCAGACCAGACGACATTGAGGAAGCTACATTTCGTATCGATCATATCTGGAGATCTACAAGTTCAAATGCTAAAAAAAATTCACAGAAGCTTACGCACAAGCTAAGGAATGTTCACACCAAGTTTCGACTCCATTGGACAAAATCTTGATCGATACAAATTACGTTCGTATCGATCAAGAATCGAGTCGAAACTCCATGGGATCGATCGCGTGGGCCCACTCACGTGCCGGAAGAAGTCTCCCGAAGTTTGAGCGAGATACTTGCATGGAACGCCTATAAATAGCACCCCAGAACCTACAGAAAAGGATCTTTGGCTTCTTAACGTTCAGACTCTGCCCGATTCAACTTTGCACTCCATAGCTGCTGTTGTACTTAAATTCTATCATTATAATCTGCTGTAATCAGTTGTAACCAGCAAGGAAAGTGAATAAAAGATTAACTTTTGGAGTGGACGTAGGCCGGAGATAGCCGAACCACTATAAATCCTATGTCTCTGTCTGCTTCTTTCCGTTTTAAGTTCATTATTCTTCATTTTTTATCCTCTACATTACTTAGATCTGTGATTTGTGAGTATATACTGCTGATTTGTGTTCATACACTGGTGCTTTCACGGTATTTGGGGTTTGTGACCAATTTTGGCGCAAACGCTTTGGTGCTTTCACCGAGAAGGGCTAGCACCCGCTATACCAGATCTGAAGTTCAGATTTGAACGCTTAAGGATTCAGATTAAGAGCTATGACAAGGCAATCAAGTAGAAGACAAAGAGCCGAGAGAAGTCAGCATGAAAGGAGCCAGGAGGCATCATCAGGGGCTAATCAGACTTCAGCTTTCATCACCAAAGACGAGATGGAGGTGATGGTGGGAGCTATGCATGGAGAGTTTCTGAAAAGGCAGGAGGAGATGATGCAGAACCTCCTTAGGCAGTTTGGGAAAGTAGGAACAGGTGGAGCTTTAGGAGTTCAGATCCATGGAGCTGGAGTAGAAGGACCAAACAGGCAATCTAACGGAGCAGCTCAGCAAGGCACAACCCCTGATCAGCATACAACTTCTAACATGGATGGATCCTGGCTCGGGGGCACACCACCCGGCAACGGTGGACCAGTTCGTGGAGGAATTGCAGTTGACACCACACAACAAGATGCTGGCGGGAATGCAAGAGCACATGATGAGGAATACGTACCGGAATTCCCTCAGGGACACGGGGGCATCCCTTGACGGACAACGCTGGATTGGCAGAGATTATCAGGCGAACTATGCGCGGAGGATTGACAAACAGAGATCTGGAAGGAGTAAACAGGAGTCCGTTTACTCGTGAAATCAGAATGGCTTGGAACCCACCAGAGTTCAAGCTACCCACGCTAGAGGTATATAATGGCAAGGCCGATCCTATTGATCACTTGATGAGGTACACGCGACATATGGAAGTGCTGGGGGCATCGGAGGAAGTGATGGCCCAATGTTTCCCTCTGTACCTGACGGATATAGCTGCTATGTGGTTCAGACAGCTAGAAGAGGGATCTATTAGGACATGGACAGAATTGGTGGACAGGTTTCTGAAGCAGTTTCGGGTTCATATTAAAAGACCAAAGAACGTGATAACGCTAACGTCAGTAAGGCAAAGGACAAATGAATCGCTCAGAGCTTTCCTAACTCGGTTTAATGCAGCGATTGCTTCGGTGGATCGGCCGGATCCATCGATGGTTTTAATGGCAGCAGTATTAGGAGTCAGAGAGGATTCAGATTTCAAAGTATCTCTAATACGGGACCCACCACTGGATCTTGGGGAATTCTTTCATGAAGCTGAGAGATTCCTTCGGTAGGAAGATGCATGTTCAGATATGAAGTTAAAGGAGGTGAACGCAGCTGAGGATGGTGGGCCATCCAGCGGAGGCTCGGATAAAGATAAAGCAAAAATGAAGCTGGATGACGAATCAGGAAAAGCTAGGAAGCGGTGGAGGGAACCAAAGTTTTCCACCTACACAGGATTAAACGAGACGTTGGAACGGATATTCATGGAGACTCGGAATCGCCTTCCCTACCGAAGGCCAGCCAGGAGAGAACCCTTGGAACATGAAAGGGCATCAGGGAGGCACTGTCCTTTTCACGATTTAGACGGACATGATACCAACAGTTGCAGGCATCTGAAGGACATAATTGAGGAGCATGTAAGGACTGGACAGTTGCGACAATATGTTGGGGCCTGGAATGCGGTAGTGGAGCAGGAGCAACCACCGTCTACCTCAAACAACGATGGCGCGAGGCCCAGGAATGATGGTCGATTGGTTATCAATTGACAGGAATGATATGAAATAAGTAGCGAACTGCTGAAAAACGGCCAAATCATTTACTCATGTACGGGGACGGAGATGGCCCCTAGGCATGCTTTGAATGATGATAAACCACGACGCTATGGTTTGCAAAATCTGCCTTTTCTTTTGGTTTGGATATTTGTTTTTTCTGGCTTGGTTCTGGAGTTTGGTTTGATCTCCCGATGTTGTTTGTTTTCTGGTTTGGACCTTCATTTGGATGATTGTTTTCATGTTTGGATATTGGTTTTAATTTCGGATGTGGATTTTTGGTTTTCCGATTTGATTTGGATTGGATTTGGATTGGATTTTTATCTGGTTTTTGGTAAATGGTCGTCGGGTATGGATTATGCCTGGCAAGGGGTAAGTCTCTTCATCCGAACGTGGCGAATTGGCTTATTCAGGTCGTCGAGTATGGACTATGCTCGGCAAGGGTCCGGAGCGACCAGGATTCAGCCTAGGACTTAGGCCCTATATCATCAGTTGCTATTTCAGGTCGTCGAGTATGGACTATGCTCGACAAGGGTCCGGAGTGACCAGAATTCGGCTTAGGACTTAAGTCATGGCATTACTCAGCGTCTAGGGACACTGGACCACGGCCGTCGGGTGTGGATTGCGCTTGGCAAGAACCCGGAGAGGTTATGGATTTGGATATCGACCCGGAGAGGTCCTGGATTCAGTTATTGGTTATTGGATAAGGATGGATTAGAACTCGGTTGTCAAGTTCGAATGGATATGGAATTAGCTAAAGCTTTGGTTATTGGATTTGGAATCAGACATCGACTCGGAGCAGTCAAGAACGATGCACTTGGATGATATGGCTATGGACTTTAGATATCGGATTCTGAACTATTCAAAAAACCCCTTCTTGTCACAAGGCATGTTTTGGGGGGCAAATGTTATCCCACCCTTTGGTCAAGCTGGAATATCAACAAATTAGCTGGAAAGTGATGGATATCAGGATTAGAAATCGATTGTAAACAAGGCTGTGATCGATGTCGTCAAAATTTGGCCGAGCTCCAATCATGGCGGGATCGATAGGAAATGATGATCAAGGCTAGGAGAGGCTATGTTTCAAATTTCAGGTCAATCGGAGTTCGTATGCTCGAGATATGGATGGGTTAAGATACGTGAATAACGGTTCGTATCGATACATTTTGTATCGATCCACTAGGATACGAACAGTGCGTTCGTATCGATCAGGTAGGAGGGCCAAATGGATTTCGACTCGATGGCGATGGACCCGGATTGGATAGGTAAGTGTGCGATGGTTTGTTCAACTCGATGCAGTTCGAATCGATCAAAATGGAGCATAACAGTATACTTCGAATCAATACTGTTCGTATCGATCAGCATGGACTACTTCGAATCGACACTGTTTGTATCGATCGACATTGGATACTTCGAATCGACACTGTTCATATCGATCGACATTGGATACTTTGAGTCAATACGAAGGAAGGTTGGTCGATGGATACGAACAGAGGAGTGGCCGAAGGATACGAAGGAGACCGGAAACGTTAACAGATGGATGGTAGCACATCGATACGAACTGCAGGTGAAGGTGGATGCGAATAAGTAGAGCCTTAATCGATACGTAGGCTATGGACTCGGATCGATGGACATGAAGTAACGGACACGAACTAGAAATATGCATGATTTGAAGGAAGAAACATTCAATGCGGCGTGGAAAATGGATCACACCCTAAGGATAAGGCCACGTAACCAGCGCACACTTGAAGGGTATCGATACGAACAGGTATCGATACGAATTGATCGATGCAGACCAGACGACGTTGAGGAAGCTACATTTCGTATCGATCATATCTAGAGATCTACAAGTTCAAATGCTATAAAATTTTCGCAGAAGCTTAAGCACAAGCTAAGGAATGTTCACACCAAGTTTCGACTCCATTGGACAAAATCTTGATCGATACGAATTACGTTCGTATCGATCAAGAATCGAGTCGAAACTCCATGGGATCGATCGCGTGGGCCCACTCACGTGCCAGAAGAAGTCTCCCGAAGTTTGAGCGAGATACTTGCATGGAACGCCTATAAATAGCACCTCAGAACCTACAGAAAAAGGATCTTTGGCTTCTCAACGTCCAGACTCTGCCCGATTCAACTTTGCACTCCATAGCTGCTGTTGTACTTAAATTCTATCATTATAATCTATGGTAATCAGTTGTAACCAGCAAGGAAAGTAAATAAAAGATTAACTTTTGGAGTGGACGTAGGCCGGAGATAGCCGAACCACTGTAAATCCTGTGTCTCTGTCTGCTTCTTTCCGTTTTAAGTTCATTATTCTTCATTTTTTGTCCTCTACATTACTTAGATCTGTGATTTGTGAGTATATACTGCTGATTTGTGTTCATACACTGGTGCTTTCACGGTATTTGGGGTTTGTGACCAATTTTGGCGCAAACAATATATATTATAAACTACCGCATTCAATATGTACTAACAACTACCTTGGGCCAAAGAACATGCAAGGTGCCTAATAAATAATAGCAATAAGTGAAGTTAGGCCGTAATAATCAATTCATTCCTTACCATCTGTGTATATATTATCTACTTCAGTTTACGTA
The DNA here is from genome assembly GCA_030737815.1 of Allium fistulosum. Taxonomy (NCBI): domain Eukaryota; kingdom Viridiplantae; phylum Streptophyta; class Magnoliopsida; order Asparagales; family Amaryllidaceae; genus Allium; species Allium fistulosum. The sequence goes on from CM060904.1 coordinate 1,228,855,300, forward strand.
CCTATAATATATTGTATGTTAATTATGCTTTAAGAAGACACTATATAAGTAACCAATAACGCTAAATTAACAAACCAAGAAGGCATAAATAATTCACGCTTTAATTATTTTGAAACAAAAAAGCTCATTTTACTTGCTTGTTATGTCATCAATGATCATATCTCTAGAAATAACCTGGTTTAATTTTTAAAATAATGAGAATTTATAAATTGAAATATAATTGTTAATTCTGATTCAAGATGCATGATAAAGCAATGGGACAAATAATTTTATGACTTAAGTTAAGCATATTTTTATTGGAGATGGAACCAAAGATAAACCCCTATATGAAAGTATAAGAACATAAGAAATAAATTAGAAAGTTAATTGTGATTCCAGACGCACAACAAAGTATTGAGGTAAACTATTTTATAACACATGTCATGCATTGGTTTTTGTAGATGGATGACTTGAAAATAGAATTTCTTAAACAACATGGTTTTAAAAATAAAGTCTGTAACTTCATAGTCAAAAGCATGACTACAGCATACTCACAAAGAGGGGTGCTTCACATTTAATGAAGATGAGTTTCAGAGTTAGAGTTATGTACCATCAAGCCAAAACTAAAATTTCCTAGAAACAATTGACATCAAATTCCACAAATTAAGTTTTAAAATCACCTAAATTGATGGATATGGTTGCCATAATGGAGATGAAGGAAGGGTTCAAACCAACGCATCCGCAATTCAGTATACCCAAGAATCCATGCCGATCCTAAAAATTTGAAATAAAATCAAGAATCGCAACATGTGATCGAGTCTAGAAAGCAACAAAGTAGGGTTAAACATATACCATGCTAAGAAAAGCAGATTAGAAGTTGCGACTTGATTTGGGATTTTAGGTATAGATCTTCACCGTTTTTGGATTCACTTGATTTGGGATTTAGGTATAGATCTTCACCATTTTTGGATTCGCTTGCTAATAATTAGAATTTGATTAGGAGTGGAAGAGTGGAAGGGAGGGTTTCCCGGCATCTTTAGAGATGAATGAAAAGACACAAAATAGCGGCTGCTAAAATAAATTTACAGACTGCCTTTGAAATTTGGTTAAAAAGTCATCAGACAGCGTTTACAATTGTTTTTTTACTTTGTTGACGATAGTAAATATAGCAAGCAGCCTTGAAACGCCATTTAATCATATTTTGTATTGTTATTAATATAAACTTTTGTTGTAGTGTTTGTTCCAAGAGTTGTTTACAATGCTTCTCAAAATTGACTAGTAAATATGGGGTCTCAATCACTTATTATACCCACAGGAACTCCATGCAACTTGACTATCTCTCTCATAAAAATTTCAGCTAAAGAAGTGTAGTCCTTGTTGGTTTAACTGGAATAAAATGTGCGCTCTTCGTTAGCCGATCTACGATAACCCACATCCTTCATTTCCTTTTTTGGTTCTGGGCAAACCATCGATAAAATCCATTGATATCATTTTCCACTTCTAGTTAGGTATTTCCAAGGGTTGTAATAATCCGGTTGTTTTCTGATGATCGCCTTTGATTTGTTGACATCACAAACACCTACTAACATAGACTGAAATGTCCTTCTTCATCCCCGGCCACCAAAATAATATTTCATGTCCTTTTACATTTTATAAATTTCGGGATGAATATTTAACCTAGATTTGTGGCATTCTGACAAAACCGCATGCCTCATCCCATCCGTATCTGGGACACACAATCTTCCTTTCATCCTTAAAGCACCTCGACTATCCATCCTAAAATCCAAACATCTACCCTCCTTAACACCTTGCATTAATCCTTCCAGTATCTCATCCTCTCTTTGATTTCTCATAATCCTTCCCCTAAGTGTCGGGTAACCTCCAAAAGAGTCAAAATAGCATTCTTGCTTAAGGCATCTGCCACCACATTAGCCTTTCCTGGCGTATAAAGAATACCATGTCATAAGCCGCCAGAAACTCTAACCACCTCTATTGCCTCAGGTTCATATCCTTCTGAGTAAAAAGATACTTCAGGGATTTATGATCCGTAAAGAGCTCGAATTTTTCACCTACTTAAAGAAAGAAAACTTACTCTTAAAATCGCTAAAGATTAGAAAGAAACTAAGAGGAATAGAAGGATCCTCGCCTAGCAAGTAGTGTCTCCACATTTTCAGTGCAAAGACAATAGCTAGCAACTCCAGGTTATGCGTAGCATAGTTCTTCTCGTGAGGCTTCAACTACCTGCTTGCATACGTAATCACCCTACCATGCTGCATCAAAAAAACACCTAGTCCCACTCCACAAGCATCCGTGTAAACCGTGAATCCGCTATTTCCATCTGGAACAACCAAAACTGGTGCACTGGTCAATATATTCTTCAATTCCAGAAATGCCTCTTCACACTTTTTAGTCCATACAAACTTATCCCCCTTCTTAGTCAGCTTAGTCAAATGAGAGGAAATCTTAGAATAATCTTGAATAAACCTCCTATAGTATCCAGCCAACCTTAAGAAACTACGAACCTCGATAGGAGTCCGCAGTCGCTTCCATTCTTGAACAGCTTCCACCTTCATTGGGTCTACTAAAATACCATCTCCTGTCACAATATGTCCTAAGAATCTTACTTTCGACTTCCAAAAATGGCACTTAGAAAATTCGCCTTCGGGACATGTCTCCTCAATGTCTCCAACACCACTTCCAAAGGATGTTCATGCTCCTCCTCATATTTGGAGCGAATAAGGATGTCATCGATGAAAACTAACACAAACTTGTTAAGAACATCTCGGAAAACACGGTTCATGAGATCTACAAAATATGCAGGCGCATTGGTTAGCCCGAAAGGCATAACCAACCTGAAATTGGCAAACAAGGAAATAATTCAAACTACGCAAAAAGCTATATATTCATATCATAAAAAACATTCAAAGACATACATTAAACATCCATAGCAAAGAACATACACTATACATACGATCCACAGTCTCCCAAGTACAGTCTCTTGGATCCTCACTCCACTGAATTTTGACTAGTCACTCCACCTTGTTACGCAACCTCTTTTTCATCTCGATCCACAACATAAACTGGATGTCTAACCACTGTCAAGTTCGGTTCTATCTCCAATTCCTCTTGAACCGATGGCTCCACAATCAAAGATGGGTCATGAACATATTTTATCAAATGATACACGTGGAACACATTAGAACTGCCGCACATCTCTTTGGAAACTCAACCCTATAAATAAGCGATCTGATTCTCTCAAGAATACGGAAAGGTCCAACATACCTTGGAGCTAACTTTCCTGCTTTCCTAAATCTAACAGCTCCTTTTATTGGCGAAATCTTTTCGAACACAAAGTCTACAACCACAAATTCTAAATCCCTTCGCCTCTTATCAGCATAACTCTTTTGGCGATCTTGGGCTTCCTTCATTCTTTTCTTAATCACTACAACATTTTCGGTAGCTTCTCGGATCATGTCCAGCCCAAGTACTAGTCTATCTTCATCTCAACCCAACACACTGGTGAGTTGCACGGTCTTCTATATAGAGCTCCATAAGGTGCCATACCGATGCTTTCTTGGAAGCTATTGTTATAGGAGAACTCAACTAAATGCAAATGATCCTCCCATGTTCCACCAAAATATAGAATACATGCACTCAAGAGATCCTCTAGAATCTAGTTCGCTCGCTCCGTTTGTCCGTCTATTTGGGGTGGTATGTTTTGCTTAAGCTCAACTTTGTTCCTAGAGTTGTTTGTAATGCTTCCCAAAATGACTAGTAAATATGGGGTCTCGATCACTTACTATACTCACAGGAACTCCATGCAACCTGGCTATCCCTTTTATAAATATTTCAAATAAAGAAGCAGCGGTCCTTATTGGTCTCATCGGAATAAAATGTGCGCTCTTCGTTAGCTGATCCACAATAAACCATACTCCTTTCCTTTTCTAGTTCTGGGTAAACCATGTATAAAATCCATTGATATCATTTCCATTTTCTAATTAGGTATTTCCAAGGGTTGTAATAGTCCGACTATCTTCTAATGATCACCTTTAATTTGTTGACAGTACGAACACTTGTTAACAAAGATAGAGATATCTCTCTTCATTCCCTTCCATCAAAACATTCGGTTCATGTCCCTATGCATCCTCGAGACACCTGGATGAATACTCAACTTAGAACGATGGCATTCTAGCAAAACTTCTTGCCTAAGACCGTTGACATTCGGTACACAGATTTGTCCATTCATCTTGAAAACTCCTCGGTTATCCATCCTAAAACTTGTGCACTATCCCTCCTCAACCTTTCTGATGATTGCCACTAAGCTCATGACCTCTCTTTGCTTGCTCGCTATTCTTTCTAGGAGAGTCGGGGTTACCTCCAACATAGTTAAAACAACATTCCTGCTTAAGGCATCCACCAAAACATTAGCCTTTCTTGTCGTATAAAGAATATCCAAGTCATAAGCCACCAGAAACTCCAACCACCACTGTTGCCTCAGGTTTAGATCCTTTTGAGTATAAAGATACTTCAGAGATTTATGATCCGTGAAGAGCTCAAATTTTTCACCTAATTAAAGAAAGAAGTTTACTCCTAGAATCTCTAAAGATTAGAAAGAAACTAAGAGGAATAGAAGGATCCTTACCCAACAAGTAGGTGCCTCCACATTTTTAATGCAGAGACAACGACCATCAAATCCAGGTCATGCGTAACATAGTTTTTCTCATGGGGCTCTAACTCTCTCCTTGCATACGCAATCATTCTTCCATGCTGCATCAAAACAGCGCCTAGTCCCACTCCACAAGCATTTGTGTAAACCGTGAATCCACTATTTCCATCTAAAACAGCCAAAACCGGTGCACTGGTTAATCTCTCCTTTAATTCCAGAAATGCTTCTTCACACTTTGGGGTCCATACAAACTTCTTGCCCTTCTTAGTCAGCTTAGTCAAAAGGGAGGAAATCTTAAAATAATCTTGAATAAACTTCCTATAGTATCCAACCAAACCTAATAAACTAGGAACCTCGGTTGGAGTCTGCGGTTGCTTCCATTTCTGAACATTTTCCACCTTCATTGGATCCACTGAAATACCTTCTCCTGTCATAATATGTCCTAAAAATCTTACTTCCAATTTCCAGAAATGGCACTTAGAAAATTTTGCCTTTAGGACATGACTCCTTAATGTCTCCAACACCACTTCCAAATGATGTTTATGCTCCTCCTCAGATTTGGAGTGGATAAGATGTCATCGGTGAAATCTAACACAAATTTATTAAGAACATCTCAAAAAACACGGTTCATGAGCTCTACAAATTATGCAGGCGCATTGGTTAGCCCAAAAGACATAACCAACCACTCAAAGAAACAGGTAGGGTCTCTAAACGCAGTTAAGGGTATACTGTATTTAGTAACCCTCAATTGATGGAATCCAGCAGCTAGATCCATCTGGGAAAATACCATAGCTCCATGAATTTGGTCAAAAATATCATCGATGCAGGGTAAGGGATACTTGTTCCTAATTGTCAGCTTATTCAACTCCCTATAATCCACGCATAACCTTAAAGATCCATCAAATTTAGCCGCAAAAACAACAGCGGATCCCAAACTCGAACGACTGAGTCTAATCGGTCTTCTTCTTAACAGGTCATTGGTTTGAATTACCAACTCCTCTCTTTCCCTTGAAGCCATACTTGGCTTAGGTTGAGCTACAGGCCTTGCAGTAGGTACTAAATTAGTGCAGAACTCTATCTCTCGGTGCAGGGGTAAACTTATAACCTCTTTGAATACATCGAGAAAGTTCTTAACAACTTCAATAGACCCTAAATTTTCTAGGGATGCTTCCAGGGCTTACAAGAAACTACACATATGAATACTGGGTTCCTTACATGATACTATAGCTTTTCTTCTTATATCAGTCACTAAAGATACAGTTCACTTATTAATTCTAAAACAGATCCATATTTCGATAACCAATCCATACCAAGAATAATGTCAAATCCTTTAAAGTCTAAGACATACGGGTCGCAAGAAAAGTTATGAGAAAGGTAGGAAATTGGCATTTTCTTACAAATCATATTCAAATGGGTTACCCCGCCTATGAGGTTAGTCACACACATAGGTTTTATTACAATACTCAGAATAAGATAAAATTTATCTACTTATTCAAAAGAGATAAAACTATGAGAAGCAGCAGTATCGAATAATGCTCGAACAAAAATACCATTGATCAATAAGGTACCTTCAAGGACGCTTTTTCCCTTCACATCCGTTAAAGTAGACGGTTCATTCTTAATGGCGTACACCTTGGGCTGTTACACCTTCTTCATGAGTGGGCAGTCCTTAACCATATGCCCAGGCTGATTGCAATTAGAAAAAGAGTCTTCTGAACCATTGGAGAGATGGGTCCACCTTGCTGCTTTGGAACTTCACGATTCAAACAATACCTGGCAATATATCCTTTCTTCTTGCAAATATAACAACCACTATCCTTCGGCTTGCCTCCTTGACTTTCGATCTATCTCTCTTTTCCTTGATTCTTCCAATTTGGATTAAACTTCCTTTTGTTGGAACCACTTCCATTAGTATTTGCACTAGGTGCTACTAGAGTAGGCTTCTTCCTTTCCAAGGCCTCGTACCTCAAAGCCATGTCAACTAAATCCACAAAAGTGCCTTTAATATGACCAGTCATTTTCTCATGGTACTCTTCCCTCATACCTAAAACAAACATCTCATTTTTGTTCAACAGGGTGTTGATCAATTCCGGCCAAAACAAGATAGCTCATTGAACTTCCTCTCATACTCTGCTAAAGACAAATCCCCTTGTTTCAAATCCATGATGTTCCTATACATCCTGGTCCTTTGTGACGCCCCACCTCTATGCTCACACTAGCCAAGGACACTACGGTGTAATGCCATCGACTAGCATGAAGAATAAGGCTGTTGAGGAGCGACCATCCATGTAATTGCTTTGTGCGGGTACCGATATGCCAGATAAAAATATAGCTTTTCATCTCAAGAGGAAATCCGACATACCGATACAAACTCAAAGCTACTTTACGGTGGCTATGTATATATACTTCGAAAACAAATATAGAAATAAACATAACACAAATCAGTCACAGACAATTCATATCATAAAGGCGGAATCAGATATGAATATATCACATGAAAGTGTACAATAAAATAGTGGTCATAGAAGATCCACTACATAACAAAAGAATAGGTACAAGTGCTAAACAAAAGAATAAATATACATCAAGGAGTCTCTATCTCAAATGTATACTAACAAAAACTACTATGCTAAAGTAGTTGGTCGAAAGTCAAGTGACGAACCCTGAGAAGAAGTCAAGCAGAAGCACCTGAAATACCTCGGTCTGACCCGAGTATTATTTATTAAGAAAATAATAAACGGATTAGTCTAGCTATAAATATCAGATAAAATGATATAGGATAAGAGATATGACCAAAAACGTATGATAACCAAAATGGCCATACTGTGTCAAGTATACATCAAATAACAATAAAAAATCATACAATATCTCAATCATCTAAAAATACCAAAAAGAACATCATATTCTTTATTTTATTCACCAAACTACAAATATTGACAAACATATAAATGCCAAACGCAAAAGTTGGTGAAACATAAATTTCTAGAAATCACAACGAGAAATCCAGAAATCACATAAAGGGGGAGGCCTATCAAAAATGGGAGCATGAAAACTCCCAAACATGTGTAACATAAACAGAACGCTATTCCATGGGTCGCTAACCCATCAAATGAACCGAACATCGACGCATCCTAAAAGATACGACTCATGCACAGATTCGGTCGTGGTACATTCCCCACGTGGATAAATGAGCCGAACATCGACGCACCCTAAAAGATACGACTCATGCACAGACTCATTGAGCCGATTGCTCCACGAACGGTCCGAAGACCACGGGTCGCTACCCCGCCAAATTTAAGCCGAAGCTCCCCAAATGGGTTTTAATCCCCATACCAACAAAGAGACATCGCTTAATCGCTAGTCTAAATCACAAAATGATCATCAATGATCGATAAGTGTAAATTACACTAAGCTAGTAAATATAAGAGTTTAGCTTCATGTCCCATAACCACTAGCTTAACTCAAATATTTACGAACAAATTGTAGACTTCCACTCGAAGTTAAGTGTAAATTACACTAAGCTAGTAAATATAAGAGTTTAGCTTCATGTCCCATAACCACTAGCTTAACTCAAATATTTACGAACAAGTTGTAGACTTCCACTCAAAAATTGTCACAAGAGTTTCAATCGAACAAGTCAAAGAATTAACCGGCGAAGTAAACGCAAGCGTTTCATACCACTTGTTTTGCTAAGCCGTTTAATTAGATTTTCTCATACGAATGAGGTAAAGGTTTGTATATACTAATAGATTGGAAAACGGTTTTATAAACAAGCTTTGTATTAAAAATAGGGTTGAAATCATTTTAGTAAAAGAGTTTGAATATTTACTACTAGTATAAAAAACCTTTGTATTTTAAAGTGACAAAGCACAGAAATGATTGTAGAAACAATCAACCATCCAAAAATTCACATACGAAGACGTGAATCAAATCCAAAGAAATCGATATCAAATCGATTAAATAGAAACACCAAAAATCCAGAAAAGAAATCATCAGAGTTGATATTAATTGACAATAACTATATGGATAATCAAAAATCGATAAATTTGGAAATCCACATAAAAATAGGCTAATTTCCAGAAATCAACAGCCACAGACGTCTGTGGATAATCCATAGACGTCTGTCACCTGTTTCGGGAAATAATTTTTCTGAAGCCACAGACGTCTGTGGGTAATCCACTGACGTCTGTCACCTGTTTCAGGAAACATTTTCCCTGAAGCCACAGACGTCTGTCACCTGTAGAGGGACAGAATTTTCAAAGCCCTTAAAAGGGCAAACCTACACAACTTCTCGGATTCGGAGCGATTGAATGAGCAACGACGACAAAGTATTTATGCCAAGCGACAACCCAGCCCTATAAGCTCTCCGAAACACCACCAAAAGCATGTTCATAAATCAAAGCTAGGATTTTCAAAGTTTTAACTTCCAAAACACCAAAAATTGAAATGTCCACCGAATCAATCCAAACAAAAATCAAATGAACATGAAAGGGTGTTAGGAATCCATACCAAGCAATCAAGGATAGTTATAGACATAGATGTGAGATAAAAATCTCACCTTTAATCCCAAAAACAATGAATGAGAAGCTTGAAAGCAAAGCAAGATCAACCAAACAACCACTTCAACTTTAGGAGCTTGAATCTAAGCTCAAAGAAGAACATTTCCTAAGTTAGGTTTAGGAAATTTCTGAAATCAAAGAGAGAATGAGTTGGAGAAGAAGAAGGAGATACTTACCAAAGCTTTGCCTTGATTTTGGAGCAAGAATTGAGTTTGCAAATGGAATCTAGGGCTTGGAGTTTTAATTTCCCATTCCACTCTCCATTTTTGATGTAGCTTAAGTGTTAGGAAATGAAAGTGAAGTAATGAAGAGGAGAGGGAGTGGTGCTTGAGTTAATGGTTTAGGCAAATGGGCTGAACCAAACCCAAAGTCCAAAGTGAAAAAGTATCAAAATTTCACTAACTCCAAATATATCGATGTTTATACTTAAAAAAGTCGCAAACGTCATTTTGGACTCAATGGAAGTGGTCTTGAGTCCCAATTCGACTGTTTGCAAAAACTAGCTTTTCAGACTTTAATCCGACTAACGACGCTATATTTAAATAAAATATTTAAATATACAATCGTAAAATAAGCGGGTTGTTACAACTCCCCTCCTTAAAGAAATTGCGTCCTCGCAATAATTAAGAGGAAAAATAAAAAGTAACAACCATAAAAGCATATGAACACAAAAGAAAATTTTTGAAATAAGAAGTTCACCATAAAGAGCACGAAAGAGTAAGTCCGGATGTGTTTGCTCGATGAATTCTCAAGATTCCCAAGAGAAATTCTTAGGATTTGAGGACTATTGAACTTTCACAAGAAAAATATCTTCATTTCGAAGGTGTTTAATCTCCGAAGTAATGATACGAATAGAATGTTGCTCATAAGTCAAATTTGGCGAAACTTGAATTTCTTCAACAACACCGGGCTCAAGAATAAAAATCGGAATTCCAAGGTATTTCCACAGTAACGAGACGTGGAAAATGTCATAAATAGCAAAAGATTGAGCCGGTAATAAAAAGGCGATAAGCCATGGAACAAATACGTTCGGTGATGGGAAATCGACCATCGTATCGAGGTGCTAACTTTCCCGATCGAATGAAATGCACAACACCCATCATAGGTGAAACAAGAATGAACACCAATAAGATCTGGACCTGAAAGCAGCTTCTCACCGGCTTCAAGCCAACACAAAGAGAATTGGCATGGCCTTCTTTAGAGTGGCTCGAAAGGTACCATACCAATACAAGATTGGAAGCTATTATAGGAAGAAAACTCAACAAGAGAAATATGATCTTCCCAACTTCCACAAAAATCGAGAACACATGAACGAAAGAGATCTTCAAGAGTTGATTCACACGCTCGGATTGTCCATTGGACAAAGATGATAAGCGATGCTAAAATTTTAAGCTTTGTTCCCAAAGCTTTTGAAGACCTTACCAAAAATCCACTAGTAAGATAATCGATCACGATTGCTAATCAACAAAAGTAAGAACTCCATGCAATTTAACTAGACATAGAGTTTAGTAAAAAGAGGTACGGTCCGATTGGACCGAACGGGAAGAAAATGGGCGGATTTTGTAAGTCTATCTACAATCTCCCATAAATTGTCATGACCTGAACGAGAACGGGAAAGACCGTCAATAAAGTCCATGGAAATATGATCCAACTTCCAAATTGGAATGTCCAAAGGTTGCAATATTAGATTTCATTCCATCCCAATAATAAAGTCGCCACTATTACCGGGATGAATGGTAAATTTAGAACGATGAGAACCATCTAAACTATCTTTACGAAGATCATAAATGTTTGGCACAATAAGTCTACCAAACACTCTAACGCCACCACGAGCATCGATTTCAAAATCTTTCAAACCATCAACCTTATTTTGGTCCCTACAACTTTGACTAACAAAAGCCAATTCGGGATTTTACTTTAGAGCTTCAAGGATGCGGTTCAAAAGAGAAGGATGAGCCTCAAGGCTACAAAAACAAGAGATGAACATGAATTGGATTCATGATCTCGAATCTCACAAGTGGTTAAAGTCTCGAGATCATTCCATTCAAATATCATCATAGAAACAACTGCTTGTTGCTTTCGGCTAAGGGCATCGACAATCTTGATTACCCTTTTCCGAGGTACAAAGAAGATCAAGATCATAAGATGCAAGGAACTCGAGCCAACATTAAGTTCCTTATAAGAAAATAAACATTTCAAAGATTTATGATCGGAGTGGAGAACGAATTTTTTCCCCAAAATAATGATGCCGAACTCCAAAAGCGAAAACAATAGCCGCGAGCACTAGATCATGAGTGGCATATCTAGTCTCGATAGGCTTTAATGATTTAGAAGCAAAAGTGATAGCACGTTCTCTTTTGCAAGAGAACAGCACCCAAACCAATACGACTAGCATCGGTATAAACAATAAAGTCTTGGTTCCCTTCGGGAATCACAAGGATAAGAGTATCGGAAAAGAATTCTTTTAAATAATCTTCCTTCCCGAAAAGCTACAACTTTCAAAATTACAATTATCTTTATGTAATAATCTTTTCATAATAATTTACATTTTACAAGTCAATTTACTGTGTCTGATCGTCTCATCATAGTGTTTAGGAGATTCCTATCGATAACGTTGATCAAGCGCATCGACCAGAATTCTTAAAGCACTCAATGGGCAATACAATCACAAAATCATCTTTTATATGATAAATATGTCTCTTAAAGTTTTGAAGAATATTCCTTGCTTGTTTTAAGAACAAAATTTAATCATACTCATAAATAAATCTTACGAAAAAGATTTGCAAAATTTTAAATTGCTGTTTTCATCCAAAATCAATAAATACAAGAATGGAGTCATCGAGATATTCGTAGAATACTCGATTCATAAAATGGATGAAATAAGCTGGACAGACTGGATGACATAATAAGTCATTCATAAGAATCATAACGAGTGCGGAATGCGGTAAGTGGAATGCTAACTTCCGCAACTCGTAGCAAATGAAAACTGGTGGCAAGGTCGAGCTGAAAAGACCTTAACACCACTCAAAAGACTGCTTAGGTGATAATCCTAAGACAAGCTCAAATATATTCTGGAAAATTCACAAATTACTTGAATGAGAGAAATAACACTTTCCTCATCAAGTGAGTTTAAAGAATTAAAATTATATCACTGAATTTGGAAATCAAAATCATTAAGAACAAAAGAAATCTGCTTAACAGATTGAGGATGTCGAAGATGAATAGTCCACATTGGACATAGGATATAGGCTTCACAATGATTAAGCCAATCCTTTCTCAAAAAATCTATTTCAAAGCCTAAGTAATGCATAACACGCAAATCGGCTCGAAAAGAATAATCACATAAAATAATTTGGACATCAATAAAAGAAACAAACTGAGTGTTGCGGATCCACCAACCGGATTCGCAATTCTCAAAGAAATCATCAAGTCCATGATATTTAAAGAAAAAGAATCAACAAGTTCTTTTAATATAAAGGAGTGGGATGCACCTGTATCAAAAGAAATCAAAATAGGATAATCACAAAACAAATTAATGTCATCAAGGATAGAACGAGAATTACCTTGACCAAGAGAAGTGCTAGTAGAGACTTGCACAACTTTCAACTCTCCCTTTCTCCTACTTTGAAGTTTGGGACATGAAGATAAAAGATGACCCAAACCTTTGCAATAGCGACAAGAAAAGGGTTTTGGACACTTATTTGCATAGTGGTCCTTAGAATTACAATTGTAGCATCCTCCATAATTAGGGGTTGGAGTCTTTGCTACCGAACTTGTCAGCTTCCCTTTCTTGTTGGGATTTGGGCTTTTGAACTCAATGTGCCTCTTCTTGTTGATGTTGAAGTTTTGTTTGGCATCCACAACTTCAACATCATTTTCTTTATCGGTCTCTTCAAGTCGAAGAGTGATATCTATAAGCTGGTCGAAAGGCACTTCTAATTTCAAAGGTAAAACCTTTTCAGGGTTCTTACTCAAAGCACAGATAAACCTTTGATTCTTTACAAGATCCAAAAGTTGTTGAGCGGTCATAAATACGCCATCCAGAGAAGGACTACTGGATTGACCAGCGCTAGGACTGCCAGATCTAATCATCTCTTCTTCTTTAAGAAAGAAAGAAAAAGAAAGAAGAGGAAAAAGGTTATTCTCAGAATGAATTTCAAACAAACTTGATTGATAAAACAAGGCATCACAAAAGAAATTAGGATAGAACGGTACGAAGACTCGAATTAAATCCTATGGCACGATTCCTAAGAAAGACTTAGGACAATGATCCTTGCTAGATTATTCTACATTGTTCCGAAGTTTGGCTCTGATACCATGCTGTGACGCCCTACCTCTATGCTCACACTAGCCAAGGACACTACGGTGTAATGCCGTCGACTAGCACGAAGAATAAGGCTGTTGAGGAGCGACCATCCATGTAATTGCTTTGTGCGAGTACCGATATGCCAGATAAAAATATAACTTTTCATCTCAAGAGGAAATCCGACATACCGATACAAACTCAAAGCTACTTCACGGTGGCTATGTATATATACTTCGGAAACAAATATAGAAATAAACATAACACAAATCAGTCACTGACAATTCATATCACAAAGACGGAATCAGATATGAATATATCACATGAAAGTGTACAACAAAATAGTGGTCATAGAAGATCCACGACATAACAAAAGAATAAATATACATCAAGGAGTCTCTATCTCAAATGTATACTAACAAAAACTACTATGCTAAAGTAGTTGGCCGAAAGTCAGGTGACGAACCCTGAGAAGAAGTCAAGCAGAAGCACCTGAAATACCTCGGTCTGACCCGAGTATTATTTATTAAGAAAATAATAAACGGAATAGTCTAGCTATAAATATCAGATAAAATGATATAGGATAAGAGATATGACCAAAAACGTATGATAACCAAAAAGGCCATACTGTGTCAAGTATACATCAAATAACAATCAAAAATCATACAATATCTCAATCATCTAAAAATACCAAAAAGAACATCATATTCTTTATTTTATTCACCAAACTACAAATATTGACAAACATATAAATGCCAAACGCAAAAGTTGGTGAAACATAAATTTCCAGAAATCACAACGAGAAATCCAGAAATCACATAAAGGGGGAGGCCTATCAAAAACGGGAGCATGAAAACTCCCAAACACGTGTAACATAAACGGAACGCTATTCCATGGGTTGCTAGCCCATCAAATGAACCGAACATCGACGCATCCTAAAAGATACGACTCATGCACAGATTCGGTCGTGGTACATTCCCCACGCGGATAAATGAGCCGAACATCGACGCACCCTAAAAGATACGACTCATGCACAAACTCATTGAGCCGATTGCTCCACGAACGGTCCGAAGACCACGGGTCGCTACCCCGCCAAATTTGAGCCAAAGCTCCCCAAATGGGTTTTAATCCCTATACCAACAAAGAGACATCACTTAATCGCTACTCTAAATCACAAAATGATCATCAATGATCGATAAGTGTAAATTACACTAAGCTAGTAAATATAAGAGTTTAGCTTCATGTCCCATAACCACTAGCTTAACTCAAATATTTACGAACAAATTGTAGACTTCCACTCGAAGTTAAGTGTAAATTACACTAAGCTAGTAAATATAAGAGTTTAGCTTCATGTCCCATAACCACTAGCTTAACTCAAATATTTACGAACAAGTTGTAGACTTCCACTCAAAAATTGTCACAAGAGTTTCAATCGAACAAGTCAAAGAATTAACCGGCGAAGTAAACGCAAGCGTTTCATACCACTTGCTTTGCTAAGCCGTTTAATTAGATTTTCTCATACGAATGAGGTAAAGGTTTGTATATACTAATAGATTGGAAAACGGTTTTATAAACGAGCTTTGTATTAAAAATAGGGTTGAAACCATTTTAGTAAAAGAGTTTGAATATTTACTACTAGTATAAAAAAACCTTTGTATTTTAAAGGGACAAAGCACAGAAATGATTGTAGAAACAATCAACCATCCAAAAATTCACATACGAAGACGTGAATCAAATCCAGAGAAATCGATATCAAATCGATCAAATAGAAACACCAAAAATCCAGAAAAGAAATCATCAGAGTTGATATTAATTGACAATAACTATATGGATAATCAAAAATCGATAAATTTGGAAATCCACATAAAAATAGGCTAATTTCCAGAAATCAACAGCCACATACGTCTGTGGATAATCCACAGACGTCTGTCACCTGTTTCGGGAAATAATTTTCCTGAAGCCACAGACGTCTGTGGGTAATCCACTGACGTCTGTCACCTGTTTCAGGAAACATTTTCCCTGAAGCCATAGACGTCTGTCACCTGTAGAGTGACAGAATTTTCAAAGCCCTTAAAGGGGCAAACCTACACAACTTCTCGGATTCGGAGCGATTGAATGAGCAACGACGACAAAGGATTTATGCCAAGCGACAACCCAGCCCTATAAGCTCTCCGAAACACCACCAAAAGTAGGGCTGCACACAACCCATATCCAACCCGACCCAACCCACCAACCCGACCCAACCCACATAAACCCAACTCAACCCATCCTAGTTCGGGTCGGATATGGGTTACAATTTGTAACCCATACTATATATGGGTCGGGTGTGTTATTTTGTTCAACCCAACCCTACTTTAACCCAACCCAATCCTATATTAAAAACCTAATTTAATATCAATACACTTAAAATTAGAATAGTCTAATCCTAGAATAATGTTTATGTATTCTACAGTAAATATACGAAAAAGCATATTATATGTCAACCCAAACAAGATAGAATTTGGCAAAGATATTCCAAAGGGCATTTTAATGTATTTTAAAATGAAACACTTGTTCTACTATGTAGTGAACTAATTTCATATGATGTGTTTTACAATGAAATTTTAATAAAATATATGTTATAATGAATTAGTTAGTTTAAGTGCGTTATGCTAGCTAAAATCTAATATATTATGTTGAACATTTTAATGTTATTTTTTGAAAATATTCCCTTATATTCTCATTTTTTATTAGATTCATGCAACCCAACCTAACCCTACTAAACCCGACCTAACCCATACTTTGACCCAACCCATATCCAACCTCATATAGGGTCGGATATGGGTTGAGCTACCTTAAAACCATACCTATGCGGGTCGGATGAAATATTTGGTCTGACCCGACCCAACCCATACTTTGTGCAGCCCTAACCAAAAGCATGTTCATAAATCAAAGCTAGGATTTTCAAAGTTTTAACTTCCAAAACACCAAAAATTGAAATGTTCACCGAATCAATCCAAACCAAAATCAAATGAACATGAAAGGGTGTTAGGAATCCATACCAAGCAATCAAGGATAGTTATAGACATAGATGTGAGATAAAAATCTCACCTTTAATCCCAAAAACAATGAATGAGAAGTTTGAAAGCAAAGGAAGATCAACCAAACAACCACTTCAACTTTAGAAGCTTGAATCTAAGCTCAAAGAAGAACATTTCCTAAGTTAGGTTTAGGAAATTTCTGAAATCAAAGAGAGAATGAGTTGGAGAAGAAGAAGGAGATACTTACCAAAGCTTTGCCTTGATTTTGGAGCAAGAATTGAGTTTGCAAATGGAATCTAGGGCTTGGAGTTTTAATTTCACATTCCACTCTCCATTTTTGATGTAGCTTAAGTGTTAGGAAATGAAAGTGAAGTAATGAAGAGGAGAGGGAGTGGAGCTTGAGTTAATGGTTTAGGCAAATGGGCTGAACCAAACCCAAAGTCCAAGTGAAAAAGTATCAAAATTTCACTAACTCCAAATATATCGATGTTTATACTTAAAAAAGTCGCAAACGCCATTTTGGATCAATGGAAGTTGTCTCGAGTCCCAATTCGACTGTTTGCAAAAAGTAGCTTTTCGGACTTTAATCCGACTAACGACGCTATATTTAAATAAAATATTTAAATATATACAATCGTAAAATATGCGGGTTGTCACATCCTTCTTGCAGTTGGCAAGAATTGGTCTTCAAAAACTTACTTAAATCGAGCCTAATCTTCGAGAATATTTGTAGTGAGGGAGTTCCACCAAGTTGTTGCTCCCTCTTGCAGTTGCCATGCTGCTAAAAATCTTTTCTGTTCATCGAATAAACCAAGACCTTTAAAAATCTTATTGCAAGATCACAACCAACCTTGCACTTCCATGATAGACTCATTTCTTTTAAATGGTTTCCCTCTGAGGTTAGTGTAATCCTTGCATAAGATTGCAAAATCCACTCTCGGCTTCTCTAGTGCTGCCTCTTCCATAATCCGAGCTCCTCTAGGATTTGGAGTTCGACCATTTGTAGCTGTAGTGCTACCTGCTCCCCTACCTCGCCTTTATTACTCATGTCTTACTACCTGGCATGACAAGATAATTCTTAGAATACTTAGATGAGATAAATCTTGACAGAAGGGTATTAATCAAATCTATCAAGCTGATCTATCTACCAAATATATATATATATATATATCGAATAAAAATTACTAATACGCACTCTCGAAGTTGAACATAACCCAAAGCCTAAGTGTTCTCTCAACCTAGGCTCTGATACCAAAATATAACGACCGCCTTTCTAGCACCGAAAGATGAGCCATTAAGGGTAGAAGAAAAAAAAGACAAGTAGAAACTACACGATCACAGAATCTAACCACGAATCAGAACATCATATAATATGTAATAGGGTATTACATAGTCATTCCCGTAATAATATTTTATCAGAGTCTTTACATTACAACTTCAACTGGACAGTTATAACTACATGTCCATACAAAATACATAGATCATACATAAACACAGCGGAATAAATATAATTAACTAAGATAAAGCCACCTGCTCCAGCTTCTTAAAATGCTTTTGTAAGAAACCTGGATCACTTGGCTACTCATACAAATTTGAGTACCCAAGAGTTTTAGGAAAAGAAAAGAAAACTTCGGGTCAAACATGGGTTTGGTGAGAGTAAACTTAAAACAACTTAAAATTTTACTTTTATAAAACACTTTGAAAATCAAAGGTATCTCGTATGACCACACCGCATATAAACACAGACGGGATTTTACCTTATGATTACCAAAACGCTTTATATAGAAATGAAATGGTATTATGATAATGTCTAGGATTTTCAAGTAAATAGAACATAGCTGAAATGCTTGCATCTCAAATTTCAACATATTTGGGCACAACTAAAAAACATACGGCACTTATTGGAGAATGGATTTCATACAATGACTGGGCTACCGGGGTACCACCCATCACGGAGCATCTCTAAATAAAATAACACTGAGGACCTCACCTGGATCCCTTGCTAAAACAAGACCAGCCTACCTCTTACTGGATAGTACCAAATAAGATCACTCCTTAGTTGGGATCAGTAACCGTACCGAAGCATATATGAGTTGATAGTAGGGACTCTAGATAGGGATAACCTTACCTTGATGGAAGCGACCACTTAGCCTTGTTGCATCTCCTCTGTTTTAGTCATTCCCGGTTGTTGAGGCCTGAGACTACGTTTACCTTTATTATAGCATTGCCACTTGGAATGCTAACATTACCTTCCATATGTTGACACAATGTCAGCACTCATCCATGCAAGTCGTTCAGGAGATGAAAGAAACAAAGGCACTACTTCCACTACACCCATTTTGGAACCACCCTCAGGGTTAGTATAAAATAGCCTTTGCACTTCAAAGTCGTCATCTTGGACCTTGCCTTTACTATTTCCAATTTGAAAATTTATGTTGGTTCGAAGTGGTTTTCGGATAACAACTAATATTCGATCCTGGTCTCCCCAAAGCAACGTTCGATAATTTTAGAAGGTCAAGTTGTTTATAGTGGACTATCCCACTATCAGGGTGTAAAGATTTACATATGAACATAAGTTCCATATGCTTAGATTATCATGACCCGCTTAACGAAATTAACCCTCGTATTCATCATATTCCTAAAGTGCGGTATTTGTGAACAAGTCGACTTACTTTCAATAAAACGTGTCACCATTTTATTACAACTACTTTAATTCATTTGGCTACTTAAAAGTATGAATAAGATATCCTTGGTTTTAAAACAATTTAAACAAGAAAGTTGGCTAAAAATAAATAACCGATAGAGTTTTGAAAGAAACTTTAAAACAAATGAGCCTTAACCAAATCATAAGTTTAAAACTTAATTAAACTTTAATTAACCTTAAATTAAATCAAAAATCATACTTTGAACTTTACTTAATTCAAAATCTTTTTTAACTAAACTTTAATTTAAATAACGTTCATTTAGGAAATTAAACCCTAATTAAGTGGGTAATTAACCCTTAATTAAATAATAATTAACTCTAATTAATTAATTAATTAAAATAAATAAACTTGATTAAATAACAATTAATTTTATTTTATCTTAATTCATGATTATTTATAACTTAATTAAAAAATAATAATTAACTTAATAAATAATTCCATCAACTCAATTTACTTAACCTAATTACTTAATTAATTAACTAAATAATAACCCTAATTAATTAATTAATTAAATTATTAAATAATTAAAACATAAACTTTTGACTTGCTTAATTTTGTTTGAAATAAGTTTTCAAAAACAATCCAAAGAAAACACTTAAAAACTTGAAATCGCGAAATTTCCCGAACTACATCCATAACGACTATCATTATAAGCGCAGTTCGCTAGAATTGATTTCTAGGTGGAAATCTCACTTAACTCTAGCTATCACGTGGTTGAAAACACAATTGTAAGAGTTTTGAAAACTTTAAAAAGAAAAAGAAAAAAAACTTGGAAAACATTTTCAAAAAAATCTAAAGCTAGAAAATAGCTTTCGTTTTCAAATCGGATCTCAACTCCTTTGTGACTTTTTAAGGCACTAGTTACCACAGCCATTTCACAACATACTTGGTTTTGTTTCACAAAAAATACCACCATCATATCATAAACCAATTTCACATATCCATATCCATATCCATATATATCCAAACATATCAACATATTATCCAAATCACAAATCTATACCAAACAACCAACTTGCAATCATATATCATCCAAACAACATGATAATTCAACACAACAAACACTATATCTTTCACAACATATAGCTCATTAAAAATGTTTTTTTCCTTTCCAAAAATAATAGTTTTACTCACCGAAACTTTTTTAAATCAAAGCGAATTTTTGCCAAAACTTGAAAACGCTTTGGAAAATGTGCAAATATGAAACTTTTTGGTGCTTCAAACTCCAAGATGGGCTCGACCTAGGCTAATTTGGCTCAGCCTTGGGATGTTTGGGCTCGGCCCTTATGTTCTTGAGTGGATGGAGTGTTGTCGCTTGAAAGTGGAGGTGTTGAATGGTTTGTAGAAGTGGTTTTGTAAAACAAAGAGGTGATTTTTAGTGAAAGAAGTGATATTTCTTATTTTAGACTTTATGAAGAGGAGGCTAAGGCTAAGTTTACTTAAGGTCTTAGGATTTTCAAGTGGAAGAAGAGATTGTAAAATGAAAAGAATGAAAGTTAGCGGGTATTTATAGGCTTAGGATATAAATTAGAATAATATAAAGAGGTTTATATTTAAATATATATGCATGCACATCCATATCCATACCTCCTCTCAAATCCGTCCATTGTAACCCCCTACTTTGCACTATTCAAGCCATATCATGTGTACTTGTGTTGAAAATGTGTATTTTATATATGTATGTATATATATATATTTTCCTTTATAAAATTAGTTTCTTTTACCCTTATATATATACACTTAAAAAAAGTACATATACATGCACATGTACATATGTATTTATCATGTATAAATAGTTTGTAGTGTGTGCATATGTGTTTTAAAATAGTGTTATGACATTTCGAATAACTTTTAACCAATGAAAAATCCGTATTTCGGAAAATAATTTCCGGTCACATTTTCTATTTCTTTATCAACTATATATATTGGTAAACAAATTTTGAAAATGATATTATCATAATTAGTTGTTATTTAAAATTGTTTTATTTGGTAATAAAAATCCATTTATTAATTTTTTAAAAATTTAATTAAATATTCATTTAAACAATGATTAAATTTAGGGTCGCTACAAAATTGTTTTTGAAGATAGGAATGAGCTACGGTTCATTTCAAAGTGTTTTGTAATTTAGTCCCTGAAATTGTGTTCAATTGCATGCATCCATAAGGATGGAGGTGCTGTAGGGTATTGGAGACAGTGATGCATGTTGTAATGGGCCTTGTTGGGCTTCGAAGTGGAACTAGGTGAGGTTATTAATAAATTTAGTTAACTAAATTGCTTAATTAAATATGGTAGCTTCAAATATTGTTAACTTCCCCATACGTAGTCCATTTAACCCGCGGTCTTCGACGCTAGATTCGTATAAATGAGCAGAACACATAAATATAAGTTATTGACACATTTGGTCAAGTATAAAATATTAGTTATTGAATTTAATTATGATTAATGTAGTTAAATAATTATATTCCATTAGTGACATTCAATTAGCAGAATAAATCCTCGTTCTGCTATTATATAAATTTGGACATTTATTTATATATACCAGTTAATTCTGATTTATGTGTTATTATTCAACTAATTGAATTATTGATAATACTGTGTTGTTATTATTGTTTGTTTGGTTGTTTGAATTATGCTCGGCTAGTTTATGAGCAATTAATTTCTATATGCATGAGATGGGTAGATATGAACACCTTGTGATTAAAATTTCATAGTTTAACTGTAAGGTGTTCGATGAAAATAATTGAATAAGTAATTGTTATAATAAAAGATATTTATTGTAATTTTAAAGATGTTTATCTTTTAAATGAAATGGTTTCTTTGAAAAGACATAGAAATATTTGGAAATAAATATGTTAGAAGTGATTTTTATATAAAAGAGATTTATATAACAATGATTTATAAATGTTTTATAAATAAAGTGAATTTCGAGAACTTAAATCCGATGGTTTTGAAATTAATTTCGAAAAGATTATATTTTGAAAATAATAAAGTTAATTAGATTTCAAAAAACTAAATATGGAGGTTTAGGAATTCCATTTATGTTTGTGCATCATAGGCTCCTTGAGTCCTATTTGTGAATAGGAGAACTATGTTGGCTTGATCCTGTATCTAATTTGATATCCAATTAGATAGTGGTACGTAGGTAGTCACAAGTGGTAGTGATGCAGCCCCAATAATAATACATCTTTTTCCTATTTGTTGTTTGTTATTTATCATGTGATAATGTATCTTTCCTGCTTGACATTTTATTTTGCATTGACATGTTTATTAAGTTCATGGGTAAGGATATTGTTGTTTCTCTCACCAGAGTTGTGCAGTGGTAGATTTATAGTATTTGAGTTTTCTTTGTATTAAAGCACACCTGTAGAATAAATAATTAAAACTCTAATTAGTTGTATTATTGAAATTTTACCCTATACATTTAGTTGTGTTGTATATTTATCAGATTATGTTATGTTAAATTGGCAGTTTTCATTCATAGTTTAAGAACGGGTGGAATTTTGGCGATTTTGACTGGTTCGAAAATCCGGGTCGTCACATCTGGTATCGGAGCTTAGCTTAGGTTCCGAAGTAAAATTTCATATAGGGTTAGTAAATCAATCAAGGATTTTAAAATGAAACTACCTTAATTTGATAAATAAAAAAGGATAATACAAGGCAACGTACCTTCGACGGGGTTGTGGGTGATATTATTTTTGATGTGCTTAGCTTTTGTTAATTGTTTAGTTTTCGTTATATTTTTCCGTCCTTGGAATTTTTGGAATGAAATTCTTTTGAGGGGGGAAAATGTAATGACTCGTAATTTTGAGTCTTGGAATTTGAATATTGAATTTATATAAATATTCGAATTTGAATTTAATTATAATAAAATCTATGTTTCAAATCTTGACTTGTTTTTTTTGACGTATATTAATTTAATTTACAGGATTTTTCCATAATTTTTAAATCAGAAAATAATTAAATTTTCGTTTGATGCTTTTTGCGGCAAACATCGGTGCTTTTGGAACTTTACAGAATAAGTTAACTTATCTATTTTATTGTTGTTATATGATCATCTCACATTGTTGTGCGCGGTCATCTTTTTATTTTTGTCGTTCGCGGCTTGTATGCGAACGTGTTATTGTGTGGCTGGGACCAAAAAGTCTAACTTTTTAAAATAACTTTTCTAATACACGTTCACCATACTCACTCACCTCACACATTGTGACGCCCCACCTTTATGCCCTCGTTAACAAAGAACATTACAATGAAATATCGTTTGTTAATATGGAGAATAAGGCTTGTTAAAAGCGACCATCTGTATTATTACTCTGGGCGAGTACCGGTAAGTCAAATTGACCAAAAATAATTTTCTTTTATAAGAGTATTCAACGTATTCGAGCTAGGCACAAAACAACAACACGGTGGCTTAATATAATTCAGAACAATATAAAATATAACAGAACATAGAATCACAGAATACGAGAAAGAAATATAAACATTTCTCATAAAGTGGATGTGAACATGTATATGATACATGATGTGAACTACAAAAGGTGGTCATAAAAGATCCACAATATACATATAAAATATCTAAGACAACATAAATGAATATATATCAAAAATGAATCTCTATTTCGACATACAAGAAGGACTACAACATAACTAGACTATAGGTCTACTAAAACATACAAAGAAGCCTCAAACTAATCCAACTCTAAGGTCATCATGAGGAAGAACCTTAACTATCTCGGTCTGACCCGAGTATTACATAAAGATAATAAACGTATCAGTCTAGTCTAATTCAAATCAATGTGAGATAAAAGTGATGATAGATTACAAGCCATAATAGGAACATAAAAACTCACATAGAGTTAACATGAAACTCATATAGATTTAAACAAAGAGGAATATTATCCTTCTTAAAATTATTCACAAAATCACAAAACCATAATTAGCTTAGAAAAGCAAATCTCACAAAATATTTGGTGAAACACAAATTTCTTAAAATCTAGAAAATGAGATTTTTAAATGTTTATAAATAGTATCAAAGTGTTTTAATAAAAATAGGAGTTAGAAACCTTTATACAATATAATTGAATTACTCCAAAATCAATTAATAAATCACTTAAAATCTAGTTATTTATTTTTCAATCAAAATTGCTATCTATTAGAAAACCAACTATAAAAAAATTCACAAATATTCATATCATCAAAATACGAATTAAACCACTGAAATTCAGCAATAATTAAATACATCAAAAATGGAATTTCTCCATAGAACACAAAGGCATCAAAATGCAATTATTTTCAATTGAATCGGAACTCAAAATTTATATTAGAAAATCACTGGAAAACAACATTAAAAATTTAAGCAAAATCTAATTTCAATATTTAGAAAGCAATAAACTGACAGTGAGCAAACAAGGAGTAGATTTAGAAAACACCGATAGTAATCACCAAATGAAGATCGATAAAACTAGTACTTTCACCATTCAATCATATGCAAATGAATCTAGACTAGAAGTTTGAGGATTACTCACCTTAACATCCCAAAATTCCCAAAATTGCAAGCAATCAACACAAGGCCAAAACTCATAATTTTCTACATTTTCGTCCTCAGTGCAGCAAGGATTTGGCATAACATAACTAAGTAGTTTCCTATGAAATTATTAACAAAGGTGTGTTTATGAGTTGAGAATAACATATCCAAATTTTAGATTTTTATGATTTCTCTATAATTAGTTATGAATTTTCTACTGACCTTCGTTTTCTGTCTAGATTTAATCCGAAAACCACTTGAGAAAAGAAGAACTTTGACCCATCAAAACTAAACCAAATGCCACGAAATTTGGAGCAGAGGTGCTGGAACCTGTTATCAACAATATATCCAAAATTGAGAATTTTCTGGAATTTATTTTATTTTTTATGATTTTTGGAGCAGCTTGGGTTTTGTGAAAATTTACAGAAAATGGAGTTTAAGTGCTAATGGGCTTTAGGATAATGGGTAGATATTTAATAAGAAGTGTTGCTAAATTCTCTTATTACAAGGTGTTGCTAATTACAACTTTGAATTATAAAACACTTTACTTTATATTTAAACAAACTTGTATATGTATATATTTTTTATAAATTCAACCACTCTACTTTTAATAAGCTCTATAAGATAAAATCTTCATTTTATAAATTACAACATGTTTAAATTTAATTAAACTATATTTCCATAATAAAATATATTTTTATTATTAGGGTTGCAAAAATGCACCGTTTGTGTCCAAAATTTAATACAACTTTTAGAATAAAAATTATTGTCCATATTTTTACCAAAATAATCTATTTATGGAAAAATCATATTTCAAATGTTGAAATTATTTATGTTATTACTAAAATTTCTCAAATACCCATTTCTAGTACAAAATTCATTTACATGAACTACGTACAAATAGATTCTCCAAACTCCAATTTAATTAGCATTAAAAATTACCAAATCTCTTAACTATTTAATTATCACTAAATTAAATTATTCTCCTAATTTAATTTCAGGTAATCTAAAACAGGGTTGTTACAGACTCCCCTCCTTACGAAAATTACGTCCCCATAATTCTCTATAAAGAAAAGTCAATAACAATTCTCAAATGAATACATCTTTCAAATTATAAATGAGCAATCGACAAAGGATCTTACACAAAGGAAACATAAGCAGTAGAGGATAATACGAAATGCGTTCAACCTATGAAGCAACAACACGACTAGGATTATACTCCTAAGTCAAATCGAATGAGATCTAGAAATCTCGAAGAGCTCTAGGCTCAAGAGCACAAATCGGAATCTCTTAGCCATTTCTTAAAATGAGATACAACGATGACATCAAGAATAGCGGCAAACTGAGCTTGGAAAAAAAGACTCGATAAGAAATTGGGACAATGCATTCAACAATTTGAAATGTATAACTCCCATCAAATAAAAACACAAATAAGAGCTAAGTTTCTTTCCAAAAATGTAATAATTTTTTTTAAGTGTTTTATCTTATGCCTTTAAACTTTTTAGTTTACAACCACTAATATTATTTTTCCCTTTTTCCAAGCTTCTTTTAATGATAACATTTCAAAATAGTTCATTTCAAAATTTAGTTTTTCCGAAGTCCTCTTTTATTAAGATTTAAACCAATTAAGAATTTACTTTTATTTTAAGATTCTACAATTTAAGGCTTCGAAAATCAATTCTTTTAATTAGATCACCAAATTCAAAACACTTTTCAAAATTTCAAAACGTATAAAATTTTATACAATATTCTAAGTGTTGAAAATTTGAGAAATTTCGGCAGAGTCTCCTTTGTACGGAGAGCCTTCCGAACAATTTCAATATAATAATTTAGATATACATCGACCAAAACATGGTCGAAAATAATTTACCTATCATAATTTTAGAATTCCATTATTTTAAACCGTAGGCGTACCTTGTTTTCGCATTTTAAGCAAGCTATTTAGCTTATTGCAAGCAAAAGCAAACCAAATTTGCTAATAATCCCAAACATACTCTAGTGGTACCTATTCTTATATCTCATATAGGTTTACACATAATTTATACCACAATTTTAAAACTAAAATTGTTTAAACTCAAGTTTATAAAGATTTTCCTTTTCTAATTTCTGGGCTGCTGTAAAAAAATCAAACTTTTCACCAAGAAAAATTCAAAATTTGTGAAAACTCTTAAAATGAAAGTTGTTCTACTCAGTATATACTTTCCAGCAAGATATAGTTGATCAAAATCGGATTTACGGTTTAAAAGTTATGTCCAAAATACTTTCAGTCTTTTGCCTTATAAATTACTGATAGAATAGAGTTACCCATTAATTTTCAAGCTCATTTTAGACCAAACAAATTTTATAATTTTAAAAATAGTAAAAAGAAAATTTTTAGCTTATTGTAAGTACTTTCTTTACAAAAAAATTGGCTCCATTTGGAGCTATAATTCTTAAGATATCGTTGTTTTAGTACAGCGCATTCTTAATCAAAATTTCAATACTAAGACCATTTTAAAATTATTTCTTTCAAACCATTTCAAAATGCAAAGCCACATATTCTCCAAAGAAATCTTTACACTATATCATTCATTACATGATCTATCTTTTGGAAAGTTTAAGACTTCAAAATTTTGGAATTTATCTTATTCAACCAACTTTCAAAACCAAATCACCTAATAAATGCACTTTCACTAACTTTTCACACTTTATACTCTATTCGAATAATAATTTTTTTATTTTCATTTCAAATATACTAAAATTTACATTATTTTGAAAATACTACGTTAAATTTGTTTAATATGCACTAAATCCAATGGATATGTAAACCTTTCAAACTATTAACAATGCATAATTACTCAAAATTTTACAAACAACAAATATAACTTCTTATCAAACTATCTTTTAAACAAATAGGTGCTTAACAAATAATAGAAAGCACAATTTGACAAAACTAGTAAAGCAAAAGTATTTCCTTACTATCGTAGCTTTTCAAAAAGCATAAATTTACTTAAATCGGATCAATGGTTCAAAAGTTATGATTAAAGCGAATGCAAGTTCAAAATTTAATATCATTGTCGATCAATCTCAAGACAGCGACAAAGATGTGCAACTTAGACCAGTTAAACCTCAGAATGTTACAAAACTCAAAACATGAAACTTATATAATGTAGTAATCAACCTCATTAACCATAGTAATAACTCATAGTGAATGGTTCCAAAATCTAGAAATAATTATAAGAAAGTAAATGGCAACTCATGTCATATTTCAATAAATCATGAGATTCACAAATATAACCTTCCATAAGCAAAACTGAATTGTGGTGAAATTCCAACTAAATCTCAAATCACAATGTTTAAATCAATAAACACATAATTATAAACATATGACTTAACATACAAATAAGCTATTATAAAATATGCCCGAAACACATAGTCATAATAAGGCATATTAATCAAATCACCATTTCATACATCCATATCAAGCCTCAATTTGACTATCATTAAAAATATGGTGATAACAATTTAAAAATCTCCAAATTCACAAAAGTAATGGATCTCAAATGCAATGATAAGGTCGCTAACACCTCCCCAAGCAGTTTCGTCCATGACAAGGCCGCTAATACCTCGCTAAGCAGTTTTGTCCATGAGAAGGTCGCTGACACCCCACTAAGCAATTTCGTCCATGTCAAGGTCGCTAACACCTCGCTAAAATTATTCCAACAATTTCTTTAGTAAATGAAATTACTTAAACTTTTTAGAGTATGAAAAGTAACCATGAAATAACTGAGATCATGTGATTTTATAGCATTATGTCGATGACGTTTGGCTTACGTAATAAGTCATTGCCATGACGTATAATTATCACAACCAAAGTGGATGCCTCCACATGACCATCTACCGCATAAAAAAAATGATCTTACGGTATCGCCACCCGTTATGACAAATACACGTCCAAACCCGCAAAATCTGATACTGTGCTTTCGGAAGGCGTACTAACACAGCCTCAAAAAATGATAAAAGAAAATATCAGTGATAGATTTAACTATCGTTTGTGTTAATATTAATTAACACTAGCCATGCGGCTGGTCGTTGACTGTTACGGCAAGGGCTGGTTGCCGTGATTCCGATAAATCAGTCACCTAGTGGAATGGATACTAGCTCATCTAGTTAAAGTTATTTATTCGTTCCCAAAATCTTTTTAAAAAAAAATCTAACATATGATTTAAATGCAGAAACCATGTAAGAAAATAAGCAAAAGAAAGTTCAAGCAAAAACAATAAAGAAACAAATATTAGAGCTTTAACTTAGTTCAAATTCGGGACAGCGAATGACTCTGTCTTAGGATAGATTTTTGAAATAGCTACGTTAAAAATTTATAGAAGTGTTCAACATAAAAGTTGTCACACATGAAGTTAGCTTTTTGAAACATAAAAAATTATTGTAATCCAACTAGAAATGAAAATGATATTGTCAATTTACTAACAGTGTTTAACTCAGAGAATATAAATATCAGTGTGACAGAGCTGAGAGTTTCAACAGGTTTTTGCCAAACCAATGCTCATAATTTGTAAAAGTGTGCAACATGAAAGTTGTCACACATGAAGTTATCTTTCCGAAACATCATAAATTATCAAAATCCGACTAGAAATGAAAAGGATATGGTCAATATACTAACAGTGTTTAGCTTAGATAATATAAATTCAATGCGATAGAGCTGAGAGTTTGCAATAGGTTTTTGCTCAACTTATGCTACAAATTTGTAAAAGTGTTCAACATGAAAGTTGTCGCACATGGAGTTATCTTTCCGAAACATTTAAAATTATAAAATTCCGAAATGAAATGAAAAGGATATGGTAAATTTACTAACAGTATTTAGCTCAGAGAATATAAATTTCAATGTGACAGAGCTGAGATTTTGCAATAGGTTTTTGTTCAACCTATGCTCAAAATTTTAAACATGTTTAACATGAAAGTTGTCACACATGAAGTTATTTTTCTGAAACATCAAAAATTATCAAAATCCGACATGAAATTAAAAAGATATGATCAATTTACTAACAGTGTTTAGCTCAGAGAATATAAATTTCAATGTGATAGAGCTGAGAGTTTGCAACAGATGTTTGCTCAACCTATGCTCAAAATTTGTAAAACTGTTCAAGATGAAAGTTGTCACACATGAAGTTAGCTTTCCGAAACATTGAAAATTATCAAAATCTGACATGAAATGAAAAGGATAGGGTCAATTTACTAACAGTGTTTAGCTCAGAGAATATAAATTTCAATGGGACAGAGCTGAGAGTTTGCAACAGGTTTTTGCTCAACCTATGCCCAAAATTTGTAAAATTGTTCAACATGAAAGTTGTCACACACGAAGTTAGCTTTCCGAAACATCAAAAATTATCAAAATACAATATGAGATGAAAATGATATGATCAATTTACTAACACATACAAACAATGATATAGTGATTAAAGTGTGTTTGTGACAAGAACTACACTTTTATTCTAGGTTTTCAATTCAACTTTGCAAACATTTATTATTTACTGTAAATCCATATTAAAAACTGAATTATAATCAAATTTAAACAAGAATTGTAAGAGAATTTTCTCATGGCAATCTTGCAACTAAAGATATCATTGGATTTGAATCACCCAAACTCGTATGAGACACGAACTTGAGTGATATTTTCTAACGAAAATCACATTTAAGACGAACCTCTCAAAAAAATCTTCATATGAGATTTAATTATAGCAAATGGTTTACAATTGAAAAAAATTTCATTTTCAAAACATTACAATTGTATATATACATCTTTTCTCAAAAGATCATTCAATTCCAAATAATGTTTCAACTTCCAAAAAGTTTTATTTCCTCATCTAAATATTATTTAAAATCTTTTAAACATTTAAGATTTTAAAACATTTAAACTCAAATTTCGGTGTCTCATTGACTCGATCAAATTTTTAGGAACCCCTATCGAAAAACGTTGGCCAAACGCTTCATCTAGAATTCTTAAAGCATCTAACGGACAACTTGCCACACAAAATAGATTTTCCAAAGATTTCTTTTTATTAAATTTCTTTCAAAGCCTTTACATACATTATAAATGATACTCCATTAAAATCAATTTAATGATATTTCCTTTCATCCATGCATGCTTTAATCAATTATCCATTTTAAAATTCATTTTAGTTTTTAATTTAATTATCCATATGATAAATTAAATATTAAACCAAATTCAATTATGCCTTGCAGTAGCGACGTCAAATCTATACATCACAAGGTCCAATTAATATCGAGTAGGTCTTTTAAATTCTCAAATGGTAAATTCTACTCAATGTTAATCTTTAATGGTTACCAAGTTTAATTATTAAACAAGCAAGCATTTATTATTGACAACAAATTATAAAGGCACTTAAATTTGAAGTGCTCAGTGGAAAGCAGTTCATCCGCCTTCACTGCACAACTCAGATTGCTAAGGACAAAGACGCACAATTCAATTTGAAGTCTGCTAAAGTTGAAGTGAAACATTTGTTCAAAGGAAGAATTACTTCAAGATACGAAATAGTGTGTACAGAAAATAGGCACGATGTATCCTAAGATTTTCTAAGATATGACTCATCTCTACTGGAAGAATTCCTAGTAGCGACCGAAGAACTCTCAGGGACGGTCCTAAAGACACATATAGAAAAAGATTCTCATCTTTAATATCATATATTATTCCAAACTCAGCTCTGATACCAAGCTGTGACACCCCATCTTTATGCTTTCATTAACAAAGAACATTACAATGAAATATCGTCTGTTAATAAGGAGAATAAGACTTATTAGGAGCGATCATCTGTATTATTACTATGGGCGAGTACTGATACGTCGAATTGACCGAAAATATTTTTCTTTTATAAGAGGATTCAACGTATCCAATCCAGGCACAAAACAACAACACAATGGCTTAATATAATTCAGAACAATATAAAATATAACAGAACATAGAATCACAGAATACGATAAAGAAATATAAACATTTCTAATAAAGCGGATGTGAAAATGTATATGATACATGATGTGAACTACAAAAGGTGGTCACAAAAGATCCATAATATACATATAAAATATCTAAGAAAACATAAATGAATATACATAAAAAATGAATCTCTATTTCGACATACAAGAAGGACTACAACATAACTAGACTACAAGTCTACTAAAGCATACGAAGAAGCCTCAAACTAATCCAACTCTAAGATCATCATGCTGAAGAACTTGAAATATCTTGGTCTGACCCGAGTATTACATAAAGATAATAAACGGATCAGTATAGTCTAATTCGAATCAATTTGAGATAAAAGTGACGTTAGATTACAAGCCATGATAGGAGCATAAAAATTCACATAGAGTTAACATGAAACTCATATAGAGTTAAACAAAGAGGAATATTATCCTTCTTAAAATTATTCACCAAATCAAAAAACCATTATTAGCTTATAAAAGCAAATCACACAAAATATTCGGTGAAACATAAATTTCTTAAAATCCAGAAAATGAGATTTTTAAATGTTTATAAATAGTATCAAAGTGTTTTAATAAAAATAGGACTTAGAAACCTTTATGCGATATAATTGAATTATTCCCAAATCAATTTATAAATCACTTAAAATCTATTTATTTATTTTTCAATCAAAATTGTTGTTTATTAGAAAACCAACTATCAAAAAATTCATTAATATTCATATCATTAAAATACGAATTAAACCACTGAAATTCCGCAGTAATTGAATACATCAAAAATGAAATTTCTTCCATAGAACACAATGGCATCAAAATGCAATTATTTTCTATTGAATCAAAACTCAAAATTCATATTAGAAAATCATCGGAAAACAACATTAAAAATTTAAGCAAAATCTAATTTCAACATTTAGAAAGCAGTAAACTGACAGTGAGCAAATAAGGAATAGATTAGAAAACACTGACAGTTATCACTCAACAAAGATCAATAAAACTAGTAATTTCTCCAATCAACCACATGCAAATAAATCTAGATTAGAAGTGTGAGGGTTACTCACCTTAACATCCCAAAATTCCCAAAATTGCAAGCAATCAAAAAAGGGCCAAAACTCAGAATTTTCTGCATTTTCGTCCTTAGTGCAGCAAGGATTTGGCATAACATAACTAAGTAATTTCCTTCGAAATTTTGACAAAAGGTGTGGTTATGAGTTGAGAATAACATATCCAAACTTAACATTTTTATGATTTTTCTATAATTAGTTATGAATTTTCTACTGACCTTCATTTTCTTTCCAGATTTAACCCGAAAACCACTTGAGAAAAGAAGAACTTTGACCCATCAAAACTAAACAAAATGCCACGAAACTTGGAGCAGAGGTGATGGAACATGTTAGAAACAATATATCCAAAATTGAGAATTTTTGAGAATTTATTTGATTTGTTATGACTTTTGGAGCAGTTAGGGTTTTGTGAAAATTTGCAGAAAATGGAATTTTCTTTTTGATTTGGTTTGAGAAGAAGGCGGAGATGATTTGTTTTTTCTGATTTGAGAGAGATGGAAATGAGATGTACATATTTTCATTTATTTAAGTGCCAATGGGATTTTGGATAATGGGTAGATATTCAATAAGA
This sequence comes from Allium fistulosum, assembly GCA_030737815.1. Classification (NCBI taxonomy): domain Eukaryota; kingdom Viridiplantae; phylum Streptophyta; class Magnoliopsida; order Asparagales; family Amaryllidaceae; genus Allium; species Allium fistulosum. Next base: position 1,228,888,676 of record CM060904.1, read on the forward strand.
AGTGTTGCTAAACTCTCTTATCACAAAGTGTTGCTAATTACAACTTTGAATTATAAAACACTTTACTTTATATTTAAACAAACTTGTATATAATTTTTTTTTATAAATTCAACCACTCAAATTTTAACAAGCTCTATAAGATAAAATCTTCATTTTATAAGTTACAACATGCTTAAATTTAATTAAACCATATTTTCCATAATAAAATATATTGTTATTATTAACGTTGCAAAAATACACCGTTTGTGTCCAAAATTTAATACAACTTTTAGTCTTCATAGTTTTACCAAAATTATCTATTTATGTAAAAATCATATTTCAAATGTTAAAATTATTTCCATTATTACTAAAATTTGTCAAATACCCATTTTTAGTACAAAATTCATTTACATGGACTCCGTACAAATAGATTCTCCAAACTCCAATTTAATTAACACTAAAAATTACCAAATCTCTTAATTATTTAATTATCACTAAATTAAATTATTCTCCTAATTTAATCTTAGGTAATCTAAACCAGGGTTGTTGCACACATGTTCTCCATTCTTTCCTTATCCTTGCATATGCTTTTGTTTACTTAGCTAAAAGAATATTTTGTCTATATATATTCATGCATATATCACGTAAAGGGGGGACACATAAAATATGACCACTTCAATATCTTCTCTATAAATGAAAAATTCACATTCTCCTCATATATATATATATATATATATATATATATATATATATATATTCATCCACGCACATATGAGAGAGGAGAGAGCACACAAATAAACATTGATATACATATTTAAATACGAAGGACGAGGGGATGAGACGTATTGAGGCGCACGTTCTGCCTCGTTTGCATGCGAGCAAGTGGTGTGTAGGTATGGGGGGAGGAGATGGCATTGGAGCGGCGGTCGAGGGCCTTGAGTAGGGGTTGCGTGCATATAAAAAAGAAGATGAAGGGTAGCAGGCGAATTTGTTTTTAAAGATAGGAATGAGCTATTGTTCATTTCAAAGTGTTTTGCAATTTAGCCCCTGAAATTATGTTCAATTGCATGCATGCGTAAGGGGGGAGGTGCTGTAGGGTATTGGTGATAGTGGTGTGTATTGCATTGGGCCTTTCTGGGCTTTGAAGTGGAATTGGGTAAGGTTATTAATAGATTTAGTTAATTAAATTGCTTAATTAAATATGGTAGCTTTAAAAATTGATAACTTCCCCATACGGAGTCCGTTTAACCCACAGTCATTGACACTAGATTCATATAAACGAGTAGAACACATTAATATAAGTTATTGACACATTTGGTAAAGTTCAAAATATTGATAAAATAATAGTTATTGAATTTGATTACGATTAACGTAGTTAAAAATTATATCTCATTAGTGACATTCAATTAGCAGAATAAACCCTCGTTCTACTATTATATAAATATGGACATTTATTTATATATACTAGTTAATTCTGATTTATGTGTTTTTATTCAATTTGCTAAATTATTGATAATAATGTGTTGTTATTATTGTTTGTTTGGTTGTCTGAATCGTGCTTGGCTAGTTATGAGCAATTAATTTATATATGCATGGGATGGGTAGATATGCACACCTTGTGATTAAAATTTCATAATTTGACTGTAAGGTGTTTGATGAAAATAATTGATTAACTAATTTTTGTAATAAAAGATATTTATTATAATTTTAATGATGTTTATCTTTTAAATGAAATGGTTTCTTTGAAAAGATATAGAAATATTTGAAAATAAATATTTTAAAAGTGATTTTTATATAAGAGAGATTTATATAACAATGGTTTATAAAATGTGTTTTATAAATAAAAAGGATTTTGAGAACTTAAATCCGGTGGTTTTCAAATTGATTTCGAAAAGATTTTTGGAAGAATAATAATAGTATGATTGAAATTATTTATGAGATATTATTATTATGAAATATGAATTTGTTAGTGATAGTATATTCATAGTCATTGATTTTAATTTTTGGGTATTGTCCATTCAATGGGAACTGTCGTTAGTTGGTATCTGTGATTTTTCTGCTTTCATGAACGATTGGCAATTGCCATGATTATATACCCGAGAAGGGTATTATCCTAAGGGACATTTATTATTTTAGAGAGCATCTGTCTTTGGCAGCATTTACCTTGAGTGGTATTTTCCAATATACTTTAATACACTTTATGTACGTATTTTTTGAAAAGATTATATTTTGAAAATAATAAAGTTAATTAGATTTCAAAAATCTAAATATGGAGATTAAGTCTAAATGGGTAGTTTGGGAATTGCATTTATGTTTGTTGTAATGAACCACCTTTCTCACTTTGAAAGACGAGTCATTAAGGGTAAAAGAAAAAAAAGATAAGAAGAAACTACACAATCACATAATCTCACCACGAATCAGAACAACATTGAGGTGCATGTAAAAGTGTATATTTATATTCTCATATTTAATCTTCTTTTATTAAAATAAGTAAGCATATTAGGATATTTACATGTTTAAACCAAAATCTAAATTGATTTCAAATCAGCATTCATTCATGTTCATTTGGAAGCAAAATGGTATCTTTGTGTATGAATTAATTTTGAGAAAATTTATTTTCACATTTTTATTTTTTATTTCTAGTAAACTGAGTACAAATTGGATGGAGCTTCAAGGATATATGCATGCACAAGTGTTCAAGGCCAAAAGAATGTAGAAAAGAAAAGAAATAATGCAACATGGAGAAGCCCACATGCCCACTACTTAATGGACCATAATCAAAAGCATAACACATGTTAATGGGGATTAATTAATTCCCTAATGCTTACTTGGAGGCTACACAATCTCATAGACATTTTCGGTAGTCCCCTAAAAATGGAATTAGGGTTTTAGGCATGCGTAAATACTCCTTATGTTTCATGTAATGATCTCTTCTCTTTTATACATGTTGTAGCCACAAAATCAATGATAAATAAAAAGTCTTTTTAACGGCTTCTTAGCCTTCTTCTTATTTGGTTTTGTTTACATGCTCTTTTCTCTTATGCTATGTTATTTCATGCTCTTTTATGTTAGTTTATGTTTCTTTTATTTCATGTTAATAGTATAGATTTAATTCATGCAATTAGTTTAGATTTATTTTATGCAAGTAGTTAGTTCTCTTTTCTTTTGATTAGCTTTTGTTTTCCTTATTTTTCAGGTTAAAACCATTTTGTGTTGAGATAAATTCAATTATGAGAAGCTAAACCCCATCAATTTAGGGGTAATAAAGCTCTCATGAATCATACTAAATCAACATAATATGGTTTTATTATAATCTCTTATTTTGTGCTTAATGGAAGTTTAGATGTTGATGTAAGTTTATTAGTGAATTTGATAGATTATGTTGTTCATAACAAATAGGCTATGCTTAATCAAATATTAACACAAGTTGCATTGTCATCTAACAAATATGATTTTGATAATGAAAGTCAAAATAGAATCAAAATTTGATGATCTATGTTACCAGTTCATAGTAAATAGATCGTGCTTAAAATAGATTTCATTTTTAATTTCATGTCGAGAGTTGACAAGTGGGTTTGAATGGTGTGTTAGAATTTGATGGTTTAAGTTATGCTAATTAAGAGCACAAATAAACCAACTTATAAAAAACACATCAATCATTTCTACTTAAAATTAAAATGAGAGATTATGGATAAATTTTCTGTTGATTTATATGAATGATTGGAAGTGGATTTGCATCTAAATTGTTCCTTAATCTCATAGTTTTATTCTCATTTTCATTCTAGTTTAAGTTCATTTTTCTACAATTTTAGCAAAATCTCCGCTAAATTTTTGGGCTAATTAGATTGAGTAATTTTAGAATTTAATTCTTTCTCTGTCGATCGACCTATACTCACATACGTACTACGAGTGCACCGTGTGCTTGCGGTTTTATAACGATATATTTTCGACGGTATTCTAAGCGATAGAATACTCCATCATTAACCAGGTTTTTGGCGCTGTTGCCGGGGAGTAGCAATTTCATTTTAATTTTACTCTTCGAATTGATTTTCTTTCCTTTTTTTTTAAATCTTTTTTAATTTATTTTGTGTTGTCAAAAAAAGTTTGCATTTCATTTGTGCATTACTGTTCATTTTCAGTTCAGTTTTCAATTGAATTTTGGCATTAGATTACTGTTCATTTAACTTTGTGCGTTCTATATGCATTGCGTTTTTCCTTGTGTGTTCCTGTGTGTGCTCCTCTATTAATTCCCTCTTCCATCCTACTGTAACTCCAACAAACCCATTCCAATACAACCCACCACAACATTGAATTCTCTTTTTAGTTTTGACTATGTTTTCTATTTTCACTTTCTCACAGTTTTCTGTTTTCTTCTGCAATTGCATTTGCAATTAAAATTTTTTGCATTTCATCCACTGTTTGCACTTGCAACATTGAAAATCACATCCATTTCTATTTTCTGTTTCTCTATTTGTACTGTTACAATTGCATGTCCATTTCCGTTTTCTACGTTCCCATTTTCTGTTAATTTACATTAAAAAAATTGCTTCCATAATACAAGTTTTCACTGTTTTTGTTACATTTGTTTGTTTTGTGCAACATGCATCTCTGTTCACAACATTCCTCTTCCCTGCTACACCATCAGTTCAAACTCCCCACCACCATCATCTACCTCACTTACCAACTCGCCTACAACACCTCCTCTGCCAAATCATACAACCTGCATTTCGCATAAACCCAACCTACAACCTCCACTTCACTTGCTACATTCACCTCTGCCACACTCACAAACAAACCTTCCTCAACCACCTCCTCCTCCAAAAACGACAACCACTCTGTTTTCCTTTACTCAAACTTTTGCCTTCATCTTCCCTCACTATCAGTCCATTCACCTGCATACATTTCAACCATCCCAAACTCCCTTCATCAATACCCAAATCTAAACTCCCCACTACCTGAACTCGATAACCAAAAAAAACACCAACTCCGCCATTCACCTCATCTCAACTCAAACCTCTATCAACTGCAACCATAATCTTGACCAAAAATACAATCACTACCTCCTTCACTGCCTACATCCCCACACAACCTGCAACTATCTGTAACCGCCTCTGCTCCTAGACAAACCAAACACAACCAAAACCCAACCACCAAGCAAATTACCACCAACCGCATCCCTCGTCGAGAACAAAACAACATGCACCATTCCATTCAATGCATCCGTCACCTTTTACAAACACTTTCCCCTCCAACAATCTCCCCACCTACATTCCACTTCCTCCTACACCTGAAACCCGAAAACCAAATTCAATCAACCCCCCACAGCTTGCATCGACACACTTTCTCTCTATACAACACCAATAAGCAACCCGAGCAAACAACAACCTCATCACTGCTTCAACAGTTCGACTTCCTCAACCTACCGCACACACCCAATTCGACCAAATCAAACCTCCATCCAAAAACCCAAAACTTCCTCCTCCAAATACCGTTGAATCCAACTCAAACCCAAAACTTCCTCCTCCAATCACCGTCGAATCCAACTCAAACCCAACGTCCAAACTGAACGCCAACCACCGAATCACAAAACACAGCAATCGATCACCTCAACTGTGGTGAAAAATTGAGGATTGATAACAATTCAACACCACGGTGCGCTGCGGAAGCAATTTCAATTCAAGACCTAGTATTGCCTATTTAGATACCAATGACAGTTAAAAGGAATTATGAAATCTCACAAAAAAAAATAACAGAAATAAGAGACAGAAGATTTAACGTGGTTCGGATATGAATATCCTACGTCCACGGAGACCCAACAACTTTTTATTTCACTAAAGAAAAGAGTACAAGAGAGGAAAGAATAATGGTGGATACTACACTTTGCTTGTTGCTTATGAAGATGTAATTCCTTCATTTATATAGACTCATGAAGGAGTTACTTAGGGATTAAGAGAATAATTTACAGATTATGTTTTTGAAACCTTTCCAAATATCCATGATTTAATTTCTACGTAAATGGATAATGGTGATTGGTTTCCATAATTTTCCTTGATTGAATCTCCATCAGCAATTTCTTTCTTCATATAACAAATTGACTAATTAATTGATTTTCTTCAAAATATCCTTCCATTAATTGATTTGATTGAATCAATTAATCAATTTCTTTCCTCTTTAACAGATATTTGAATCATCCAAATTCAACACTCCACCTTGATTCAAATATAACAATCTCTCTTCATCATCTTATCATCAGGCAATCGACATATAAGTTGTTGGGTCTAGCGCCCCATGGCGCTCAAGTAACGGGTATCAAACTGATCAAGTTTGAGCAATGCTCAAACTTGTCCTTAGGAAGTGACTTTGTCATCATATCTGAGGGGTTGTCTGAATTATTCACTTTCAACAACTTGATCTTACTCCGTTCTTCCTCCAGCATAAGAAAGAAACCTCTAACATCGATGTGCTTCGTTCGTGAACTATAAGCCTGATTATGAACAAGATGAATTGCACTTTGAATGTCTGAAAATAGCTCCACGGTCTTCTGCACCATAAAAAGATCATCCAACAACTGAAGTAAATACAAACCCTCCTTAGTTGCTTCAACAATCGATATCAATTCTGCTTCGGTAGTTGACAAAGCTACAATAGATTGCAACTTTGATCTCCATGAAATCGAGCCTATGCCAAGTGTAAAAACATAGCCCGACACTGACTTCCGTGCATCTCTATCCCCAGCATAATCTGAATCACAGTATCCTCTAAGTGAGATGTCGCCATCCACTCCACCATATAACAAGCCAACAGATGAAGTGCCTCTAAGATACCTAAGTATCCACTTTACTGCTTGCCAATGTTCCTTTCCTGGGTTAGACATCTATCGACTTACAACACCCACTGCGTGGGCCAAATCTGGTCTAGTGCATACCATGGCATACATAAGACTACCAATAGCACTGGAATAAGGTATATCAGCCATATACCTTTTATCTTCTTCTGATGTGGGAGATTGGTCTTTTGACAATTTAAAATGAGAGCCTAATGGAGTACCAACCGGTTTGGCTTTCTCCATTCCAAATCGAGTGAGGACCTTCTCGATGTATTGCGCCTGAGTGAGTCTCAACTCTCTCCGCTTTCTATCTCTACAAATCTCCATACCCAATATTCTTTATGCTTTTCCCAAATCCTTCATATCAAACTCCTTGCTAAGTTCAGTTTTCAGCTCCATAATTCTTACCATACTCCGAGATGCAATTAACATATCATCTATATATAACAACAGATATATTAAATCATTATCACATCTCTTGAAATAAACACACTGGTCTTTGAAGCTTCTAGAATATCCTTGTGAAAGCATAAACTTATCAAATCTCTTATACCATAGTCTAGGTGACTGTTTTAGTCCATATACAGATTTGTTAAGTTTACAAACATAGTCAGGCCTGCTACTATCAATGAACCCCTCCGGCTGCCGTAAATAAATTTCTTCATCCAGATCACCATGCAAGAATGCAGTTTTGACATCTAGTTGCTCCAACTCCATATCATAATGAGCCACTAATGCCAATAGAATGCGAATGGAGGTATGCCTAACAACTGGAGCAAAAATGTCATGATACTCAACTCCCTTTTTCTGAACATACCCCTTTGCTACTAACCTTGCTTTATATCTGAAATTTCCATCGCCGCCGTCTTTTACTCTATAGATCCACTTACAACCAATAGCTCTCTTGTTGGTGGGAAGAGGCACCAAATCCCAAGTATGATTTTTCTGCAAAGATTCAATCTCCTCTTCCATACCAACTAACCAACTGGAACTGTCAACTGAAGCAATAGCGTCTCTATAATCTCTGGGTTCATCATGGACAACATTCAAAGCATATGTTGCCATGTCATCGAAGTCAATGTCTTCGATGCTCAATCCAACAAAATCATTAAGCCAATTAGGCTTCTTCTTCTGTCTAACAGGTCTGATCTCTGAACTAGCTCCACCTTGAGTTTGATCCTCTGTACTAATCTCTGTACTTTCCTCATCAACCACGGTGTCATCGGAAACACCTTCAGAATTTCTATGAAAAGAAACAGTAGATGACTTACTTTGTGTTTGGTATTCTTCATTTGTCCTCTCATTGTCATCTGATGAGGAAGGCTCCACCTTCAACATAGCCTTCTCATTAAAAGTCACATGCCTGCTGGTAACAATCTTCCTGCTAATAGGACACCACAATCTATATCCCTTCACTCCTCTTCTATAACCTAGAAAGATACACTTGCGAGCTCTAGGTTCCAGCTTTCCTCTGCTCTCATGTACGTAAGCTGGACAACCAAACACTTTGAGGAATGAATAGCTAACAGGCTCTCCTTTCCATACTTCTTCTGGGATCTTCATGTCTATGGCGGTAGAAGGTGTGCGGTTGATGAGGAAAGCCGCCATAGATAAAGCTTCTGCCCAAAATCCCTTTTTCAACTTTGCAGTCAATCTGAGGCAACGAGTTCTCTCCAATAATGTCCGATTCATTCTTTCAGCAACTCCATTAGACTGAGGGTCGTCAGGTGTGGTGTAATGCCTCTTAATACCTTCAGACTCACAATAATCGATGAATTCCTGTGATACAAATTCACCGCCGTTATCTGAACGGAGAACTTTCAATTTCTTTCCTGACTGCTTCTCAACTGTAGATTTCCACTTTCGAAACCTGTCAAAAGTTTCACTCTTTGACTATAGAAAATATACCCAAACTTTACGAGAGAAATCATCTATAAATGAAACGAAATACCTGGCTCCACCTAAGGAGGGGCAAGGGGAAGGTCCCCAAACATCTGTGTGAACATACTCTAAGACAGCCTTTGCCTTATGCTCTCCAGTACCAAAAGAAATCTTCGTCTGCTTTCCAAGAACACACTCTTCACAAAAGCCAAGCTTTGAATGATGAACACCATCAATCAAACCTCGCTTTCTCAACTCATCCATGCTACGCTCACCAATGTGACCCATCCGTAAATGCCATAATCTGGAAGAGTCCGAATCAACAGAAGTGACAGAAGCTGATTCGCCAACTACAGTAGTGCCCTTCAAAAGATAAAGATTTCCTGCCCTTACTCCTTTCATAACTATCATAGAACCTTTTGATATTTTCATCTTCTCTCCTTCAACTACAATCTTCAAACCAAGCCTACTCAGAGCCCCAATAGATATCAAACTTCTTCTCAAATCAGGTACATGTCTAACATCTGTAATAGTACGAATAACACCGTCAAACATTCTAACCTTCACACTACCAACACCAATCATACGGCAAGAAGCATCATTGCCCATCAGAACTTCTCCTCCATCAATCTCACGGTAAGTGGAGAAACAGTTCCTATCAGGTGTCATATGATAGGATGCGCCAGAATCGTTCAGCCATAGGTTGCTCTTCCCAAAAGAGCCAGAAGCTGTAAACACATCGGTATCACTCTCTGTATCTGACTTCTCAGCGGTAGATGCTGAAGCTTGCTTTGGGTCTCTTCTTCTACCTTCAAGCTTGGGACAAGTTGCTACAAAGTGCCCTGGCCTTTTACAATAATTGCAAGTCAATTTATTAGGCCCCCTAGACTGAGACCTTGATTTATTTCGACCTCCACCATATTTTGACTTGCTTTGGCTTCTTCCTCTCTGAACAGATAAGCCCTCCGTATCACTGTCTAAACTAGTGCTTGCTAATCTATCCCTCAACACTTCATTATGAAGTCCAGCTTTAACATCAGATGGGCTAATTTTACTACGACCATAAATCATAGAATTAACAAAAGCAGTGTACTCCTTAGGCAAGGAACATAAAAGGATTACCGCTTGAGCCTCATCTGTAATTTCAACTTCCGCTGCCTTCAAATTCATTACTAAGGTGGTTAGGGCATCCACATGCCCCATGAGATCAGCTCCAGGCTTCATTTTGTACGAATAGAGTTGTTGTTGCAGAATTATTCTGTTAGTGAGAGACTTGTCCTGATATGCATCAGATAATGCATCCCATAATTCCTTTGCTGTTTTCTTTTGAGAAAATTCTCTAAGAACCTCATCTGAAAGACTTAGCTGGATGGTAGTTAGGGCTTCATCTTCCATCTCTTCTAAAGTTTCACTATCTAACTCCTTCAGCTTCTCAGGCGCAGAAATTATCTTAAAAGTCTTCTCCTTCTTCAATACAGCCTCCATCTTCATCTTCCAAGTTCCAAAGTCTCCTTTTCCATCAAAACGAGTAAGTCCATAATTGACCCCAGATCTACCAATAGATTTACTTGAGGTAGCCATTAATATCCAAACGGAACAATAACACCAGCTCTGATACCAAACTGTGGTGAAAAATTGAGGATTGATAACAATTCAACACCACGGTGCGCTGCGGAAGCGATTTCAATTCAAGACCTAGTATTGCCTATTTAGATACCAATGACAGTTAAAAGGAATTATGAAATCTCACAAAAAAAAATAACAGAAATAAGAGACAGAAGATTTAACGTGGTTCGGATATGAATATCCTACGTCCACGGAGACCCAACAACTTTTTATTTCACTAAAGAAAAGAGTACAAGAGAGGAAAGAATAATGGAGGATACTACACTTTGCTTGTTGCTTATGAAGATGTAATTCCTTCATTTATATAGACTCATGAAGGAGTTACTTAGGGATTAAGAGAATAATTTACAGATTATGTTTTTGAAACCTTTCCAAATATCCATGATTTAATTTCTACGTAAATTGATAATGGTGATTGGTTTCCATAATTTTCCTTGATTGAATCTCCATCAGCAATTTCTTTCTTCATATAACAAATTGACTAATTAATTGATTTTCTTCAAAATATCCTTCCATTAATTGATTTGATTGAATCAATTAATCAATTTCTTTCCTCTTTAACAGATATTTGAATCATCCAAATTCAACACACCCACTCATGACCAGTCAACTCCAATCGCCTGAAACAATGGCTTGAAATACCACCGATTAGAGCTGCAAACCCAAACCACGACCACTGTTCCCTACTTTCGACTTCCAATCACCCTTCGACTTCCCAACCCGAACCACAATCATCAACCCAGACCCGAAGCCTAAATCCCAACCTTCAATCGCGATTTTTATTTTTATTTTTTATTTTTCCTTCGCCTTTCATTTTACATAGAAACACCACGTTTTCTTTTACAGAGAAGGAGTGGTATTATTAAGTGTGCATATTTGGACTTTGGCCTTGGATAATTGGGTTGAGTTTAATTTTTTTTTTGAGTGTAAATTCTAATTTTTTAAGAATAAATTGCTTAGTTCAAAAAATATTTTGCCTTGGGTAGTTAGGGGTTAGTATAATTTATTTTCCTTTTGTTAAATTTTAAATTTTACTTCACAAAAAAATTATTTGCTTCCATTTGGCTTTGAAAAAAAATTAAAAAAGGGTTTGCTTTTGTTTTCGTTATATTCCTTATGAAAAAAATTATTTTCAACACTTTTTCAGGTTGCAAAAGTAGAGAAGGATTGCTTGCTAAATAATTGATTTTCTTTGCTTGCTAATTGCACTAGAAAATCACTGCTTTTAAAAAAATGCTAATAATTCTGCACGCTCTGGTATCGTATTGTTATCTTCTGTTTTTATTTTAGTTGCATTGTTGATTGCTTGCATTTACAAAAAACATTAAAAAAAAATTCATCTGTAGTTGCATTGTTAATTGTTATCCCGCCTTTTGGCAAGGCCGTGATACTAGGAACTTGATTGGAAACCGAAGACAGTCCATCCCGAAGATCGATTATATGCGGGTTCACTATGGATATCGATGAATTTTGTCTAAGTCCGGTTCGAGCTACAATTGACAAGACATGACAAGCGAAGCTATGATAGCCAACGTTCCAAATTTCAAGTCAATCGGAGTTCGTATACTCGAGATATGATCGATGCAAGCCAAAGAAATCATCTCTATCACATCCATCATTTCGTATCGATCAGGCCGTCTCCATCAATTCGCGTCCATCTATATGTATCCATCAAAACGCATCTGTTCGTATCCATCAGAGGAATATGCTTTATTCGTATCGATTTATTCGACTCCATCGGCAAACAAATTCCACTTCGTATCGATCGACAGTTGTCTTGTTCGTATCCATTGAGGATAGTCTTTTTCGTATCCATTGGGAGGAAGGCCCACTTCGAATCGATCGGCTATTGCCCATTTCGTATCCATCGACTCCAATACAAGTGTCTAGTTCGTGTCGATCAAACATCATACATACTTCGTATCGATCAACCACAGATCGATACGAAGTAGACACTTCCCATCGATACGAACAGACCCAAACACTCGATTGGTACGAAAATAACAGAGCAATCGATTGATACAAACGGGACCAAATACGATCGATACGAACAGAATAATTAGTATCGATACGAACAAGACCGAAATCAATCGATATGAACAAGGCATCGATATTGGATGCAAACAAGGCGCAAATAACGGAACGACTCGATCAACGCGACGCGAAAAGTGGATCGATCTGAAGTGTGCGCGCCACGTCAACCTGCAAGCACGTGCCAGGATTGATTCGAATAGATCGATACGAAGGCATCGATTCGAACGCAACAGTCCACCGAAGAACTCCAATTTGAATCGATCATAACTTGCAATCCACAAGTCTAAATGCTATAAAATTTTCACAAGAGGTTATGTACGAGCTAAGCAATGCTCATGCCGAGTTTAGACTCGATTGGATCAAATCCTTATCGATACGAAATCCATTCGTATCGATCACAGATCGGGCTGAAATTTCATGGGATCGATCGCATGGGCCCACCCACGTGCCAGAAGAAGTCTCCCGAGATTTGAGCGAGATATTTGCATCCTACACCTATAAATAGAGCCCCAGGGCCTACAGAAAAAGGATCTTTTGGCTCTTTGACGTCCAGACTCTGCCAGAAACACTTTTGCGCTTCAAGGCTGCTGCTGTACTCGAATTTTACTATGATAATCCGTTGTAATCTGCTGTTATCCGCTAAAATCAGTTGTAATTATCAAAGAAATATCAATAAAGTCATCAATTTCATAGTGGACGTAGGCAATACGCCGAACCACTCTAAATTCCTGTGTTTCTGCGTATTTTTATCGTTTGTTTTTGAAGTGTTTGTTAGATAATCCTCGTTTTCCGTTTAATTTCTTCATTTTTATCTCTTCAAACTCTTCCGAAGAGTGTTGTGCCCAATTTTGGTACAAACACTTTGGGGCTTTCACTGAGAAAACCAATTTTTCTCCTGCTCTTTGGATCTGCTATCGATACTGGATTGCATAAATCCAAGAAGAAGATCTAGATCTCAAGCCTTAAAGCCCTTCCATCCTATTCAGATTTGCATCAGATCTAGGAAAGGACTTCATCAATTCATCATGGTTAGCACGTGTAACGACCCGTAAATTTTAATAAATTTTATTTGTTTATTTAATTAAAATTTTGTGAAATTTTAAACGATAAAATTTTGAAATAAAAATTTGATATTTGGAATACGTCTATTTAAACATAGCAACTGGTAAATTTTCATCTGATAATATTGAAGTTTATTTTCTAGTGTAATTTTATTTCAATTTAAATCAGTTAAAATTGATGATAATAAAATGTTTTCCAAACCTGTATATTTCTATACAATAAATTTGTAAATCATCTTCTGAGTGAGACGTCATCTTTCGTTTCTCCGAATTTGAACTGCTATTGCACGTTTATCTTATTTTCGACAGATTTGCAGCATTTTTGGTACCGGTTATCGAATTTTGATAGGATGGTCCTATCACTGATATCTGTATACCGTTTTGATCGTCTCGTCGTGGTGATCTACGTGGTATATTCATATTTTTGTTTTGGTGTCGAAACTGTGATACAGTTAGTCGTATCGGTCCGTATTCGTGCCTTTTTGTTTTCCTCACCCTTCATTTACCAACGTAAATCAATAGCCGTCAACCATTGACATTTCCAATAATTCAACATTTGGACTTTCACTATTCCAACGTATTATACCTGGTCCATTTCTTTGCACATTCATTTGCTTTCGTTCTCTGATATTCTGAAAGAAAAAAAATGTAAGTTGTTGTCCCCTTCAATTTACCCGTGAACTTACATGATTATCTCGAATTTTCCCCAAGCTAAATACTTTAACCTTTCAACTCCCATCACCCTCCAGCTCCCATCCAAAAACAACTCGGCCTTCCTGTGCCTCATCTCCACCCCTCACGCCACTCGACCCAGCCACGTCCAGCATACCGAAGCATCCCTCCCCTTCATCCGTGCACAGACCACCATCAATAGCCGATTTCCATCTCATTCCTCCCAGCTTCTCTTTTAGAACAAGGTATTATATATTTTATTTAGTAAGGATATATATATATATATACATATGTTTATAAGATTTTGTTTTCAGCAAATATATTTACCGCCTATGAACCTTGTTGTTTTGATTTCGTTTATATATATATATATAATATTGTGTTGGTTTTATAAAATTTTAGTTATGAAATGTGTTGTTTATAAGTATTGTTTGCTAGTATACATTTCATATAAAGTTGTATAAGATTTGGTTATAGTATATTCTGTTATTGATATTTAAAAGTGTATAAAGGTATAAAAGTTTGTATTTACTTTACTGTTAGATGTATATAAGTACGTATAGTTTGGTCAGTATGTATATATGTAAAGCTCTAGTCTTCCTACATTTTTCACTTCTCCTTTTTAAGCATATATATTTGTTATTATATATATTGATCTTTGGAGTTTTATAAAGATAGTTTATATGTTTTCATGTATAATACAGTAATATAGGTGTTAGTATGTATGTCTGGTTTACATATTTTTATTGAATGCATATATATTTTTTTGCAAATGTATACAATAATGTATATATATTGTTTTATTAGTTTATTTATAATATGTTAATGATAGTATGTTTGGTCCATTGGGTTTTATCTATCAGTTTATACATATTTTTTTTTCGAATAGATTGTATGCATATCTATTAGCCTGTGCACATATTAACTTATATATATATATGTCTGGTTTTAAAAATTAATGTGTTTAAAACTTATATATATATATATATATATACTACATACTAGTCTGCATCTCTCTTGTTGTATTCTGGGATATATATGTCTATATATAAGTATATATATATTTGTATGAACATAGATTGTATATAACTGTTATAGTGTGATTTGTATACATTTGTTTATAAATATATAGTCTACACATATTTTTTTTTGAAAAGCTACAGACTCTTTCTATTTGTATATCAAATTATATAAATATATATTATAAGGATGATAAGGGAATATTTGTTGATATATAAATTACACTTAACTAGTTACTTTGTTTCTTTTATATGTTCCTGTTATTAGTCCATCTGATTTGTATAGATAGATAATGTTATATAAGTATATATATGATTTGTTTGAGTTTATAGAGATATTCTAATAAAGTAAGTTAATTTGACTTTTATATGGAGTATTGATTTTAAATATATATTATGTGCTCTAAATATATGGGTTTAAATTTAATAACGATCTTTAAAGGATATATATATTTTTTGATCTGGATATATGTATATATGTTTAAATCTAACACTGATTTTTCCATATTATAAAGATTTTAATATGTGTTCGAATTTGGAATATGATTTCATATAATTTATATATATATATATAGTTACATATATGAGTTCACTTATGCCATTGATCTTCATCAATCCAGTTTGATTGGATTTCGTCAGTTACAAGCTATCAGCTTTGATCGTCGAATTTGTGCCCATCTTGTTTCACTTTGGAATTCGTGTTTGGATCCACAATTCGTTTCCTTTCCCGTTCATCTCTCTAGCCTCGAAAGGTGAGCAATCACTCACGATTAACGTCCTTATATTTATTAAATTTGATTTCAATTGAAACGTCAATTGAAATATGTTACTGCTAGTTATTTACATTGTTATATATATGCCAGTATCTGTTCTATGACATCTAACACCATTATCTATTATTTATACTGATGATATATGCCTGATACTGTTGTTATATTATTATCATATCTGTTATCACTCTGCAAGTTCCCTGTTAGTATAGAATTCACTATGGGTTGAAATGATACATACCCGAATGATCTGTAGAATAGGAGAAAATCGTTATGGGTCGAAATGATAAACCCAAGCGATTTTCATTGAATTGAATTTGGGATTGCGGGGTGAAATGATATATACCCGTATATATTTAAATTACGGATTGAAATGATAAATATCCGTATCACTTGACCTTAGGATAGAAAATTATATACAGACACTATTGGTATATATAAATATTTTGGAAATGATTTCTATGGTTTTGAAAAGAAATATATGGTTTCAATCAATATTGATTTTAAAGATTTATTAAGGTTGATTTAATAAAGTTGATAAATAATATGTTTAAGTATTTATTTAATATCTATATAGAGTTTTTAATGATTTGAATTAGGTTTGAAATTTTATTTATTTAAGAATTTTACTTAAATAAGTTTGATTTGAAATTTATAAAATTTGAAATTTTGAAGCTTTGATTTTATAACTTGTATTTGATTAAAAGTTATTTAAATGAATATTTCAAGTTTAAATAAATTGAAGGAAATATTTAGTTTATTGTAATTTGGGGTTTGTTTTAAATGATATTGGATCTATTGAGTGAATATTTCAAAACTAAATAATAGTAAAGTGAATTTGATATATATATGAAATTATCGAATTTAGTTTTGAAATGTTGAATATTTAAAGCTTTGAAATATATTGAAATTGAAATGGCTTGTTTTATGGTTCTAATATGTATTTGAAATTGATAATTTGAAATGGTTTATTTAGAAACTAAATCGAATTGAAATTGATGATTTGAAATTTGATTAAAATTGAAATTTGGAATTTGAGTTGATTTTGAATCAATTTGTGGAATTTGAGGAAGCTATTTTTATATAAAGTATTTTAAACTATATCTAAAACTATTTATATTTTACTTTATAAATTATTTTATTATAAACTATTTTAATATAAATCATTTTCAATATAGATTATTTTATTATAAACTATTTTAACTTGTAACTATTTTATATAAACTATTTTTATTTTATAAACTATTTTATTTTATATATAATTTTAATATCTAAACTATTTAAGAGGAAAGTGTTATGGATTCCAAAATGTTATGATTTCAAAGGGGTATGATTTTCAAAGTTATGAATTTCAAAGTATTATGATTTCCAAAGTATTATTATTTCAAATTGTTTTGGTTCCGAAAGTATTATATCTTTGAAAGTACTATGATTTTGGAAGTGAATATATTTGAAATGGAAATGATATCGTATTGATTTGTTTTTGAAATGAAAATGATATTTTGGTTTTGAAGTATAAACTATTTTGAAATGACCGCGGTGTTATAATAACGATTTGTTGTTAAAGAGACCGGGATCAGATATGGGCATACTCTCTGTCGATACCGAAAACCACTTTAACAACCGTGTACGCGATGGAGATTCCAGAATGAAGTAGGATGGTGGCGACGATCCTATATGAGGTATATACATGGACCCGACTCCCGTGAGTTGGCATAATGTGGCTAAAACATGAGCGATCTCGGGCCAATGAGGTAGCACCTCTGATCGAACACATTTCTTCGATACTATTCTATTACTTTGTGATTGATTTGGTGGCTACCCTTTGATTTTTGATTTGGGAGTGTGTTCCGAGGTGGGTGGTAGTGGCTGCTACGCGTTTCCTCCATCCCGTGTGCGTAATTGGTATATCTACCTTGGCATTGCCTCGTTGTGCCGTGTCACCTACCATAGCAAGCTTTACCACGAGTTTGATTTATGTCGTACCTATGGAGTATCTTCTCGTAGCCTCCCGATCTAGAGGTACGCAGGTACTGTATAGACTACTGGCACTATTTATGTTTTAAGGTGGAAAATGTAAAGCCTTAACGCTATTTTAAAGTAAGTTTATTTTACTATTAGACACTATTATAATAGCGTATATTACTACATAGTAGATAGTTGATCTTTAGAGGATGGTTATCCCAAACATCCTTTGAGTTACTTGTATTTCACTTGAGTTGGATTTATTGATATAAGAATGTTAATCCTGACTCGAGTGTTTTGTGTTTTGCTTTACGCTCGGGTCAGACTGAGTGATACAACATTTGAGACTCACCTTTGGAGTTGGAGCTTCGCTTAGAGATCCAGCTATCTATCGATTCCGCTTTCAGTTATTTAGTTGATTCCAGTGATGTATTCAGATCTTGTATTTGACTATTGTATTGAGATATCTATGTATTCGAGACTTTTGTTGTATCTTGTTTAACTCTGTTATATATATAGTAGCTTCATGAACTACTATTCTTTGTTTCCGCTGCATTATTTTATATTACTCTGTGTCTGTGATTCTATGATTATTTATTTATTTACTATATATGCTGAGTTTTTCCAAATTTTAAATTAAAAACCTGATATTTTGAGCAATTCAAATCCGACATATATGGATGCGAATGGTTGAAAATTTCAGGATGTTACAGCACGCGAACTGCTTCTACATTGCTGATCAGGAAGGACGGGATAGACAGAATCTCGTACAACTGCCTCCATCCAACTAGAATGCTGCCGGACCATCAAATCCGTCGGGCCCTGTTACCAGGGAAGAATTCCAAATGCTTATGCAAGAGTTAACTCTGAGTCGTTAGCAACTTACTCAGCAACTCCATGCTAACGCGGAATTGACCAACCAACTGCAGCGCCAGTAGCGAAGGAGATCCAGGAGAGATCAAGCTTCTTATTCTTTCACGGAGAGTTCAGCCTCTTCCGATGATCATCACCGATCTACACGCCCACGGCTGGACATAAGCTACACCCAGGCCACCGGACACCAACCTGCCCTAAATCTTGGACAACCCAGGGTTGGACCCTCCTCACGAGGGGGTACCGTTCCTTACCATGTCACAAGCAACCTCGCTACCACCACCACTACCGAACAAGGAGTTGATGCTAGAAATCAAGCTGATCTGCATCGTCGCCGACGAGAACACACTCCAGAACCTTATGTCCTTGAAAATCTTGAACCAAGGAGGCGAGACATGGACTGTCGACCGCGTCCCGTGCAGCCCCACATTGTGGAACCAGACCACACCTTGGCACAGCATGCTCCAAATATCCAGATGCCGGATATACCGACGATGATTCGTCAGATGATCCGTGAAAGTCAGGGTCTCACTAATGACGACTGGGGGATTTCCCGGAGTCATACCCCTTTCACTGATGACATATTATATGCTGAACCACCTCGGCGCTTTAGGATGCCAACTTTTCCAATCTATGAAGGAAGTTCTGATCCCAATCAACACATCCTGAAGTATGAATGGCTAATGAATGTTGTGAGAGATGATGATGCAGTTAAATGCCGTAGTTTCCCATCTCCTTAGGGGGCCTTGCTACTATGTGGTTTACTCGTTTTCCGTCACGATCTATTTCTAGTTTTGACCAGATGGCCACCAAGTTTGTTGAACAATTCCGTATGCACATAGCGAGACCTAAAGATGTCAATACTCTGTCTAGTGTCACTCAAGCTCCCGGAGAGACACTCAGACGTTACATGGTGCGATTTCACGCTGCGTGTGCAGAAATAAGCAATCCCAATGACAACTCTATCTTGATGGCATTAACTAAGGGGATTGATCCTGATTCCGATTTCGGAAATTGGTTAGCTGGGAAGCCACCTGCGTCTGTTTCTATTCCAAGGCAGCCCAATTCTTAAGGAGGGAGGATGCAAAATAGTCTAGGAAGCAGGATGACGTAGGGCCCAGCATGGCAGGAATTCAAAGTAACATTGTAGTTAAACAATCTGGGGAGAGTTCCGAAAAAGTTCAGTTGAATATACAAAACAAACCGAACCAGCAGAGGGACAGTGGAAATCAAGGTAAAAAACGAGATCAAAATCGTGGTCCACAACGTAGAGCTCCCATGTTCGACAATTATACTCCATTGAATACGTTGCTGGAAAATGTGTAGTTGCAGACCTGCAATACCATGCAGTACAAGAAACCTGCTCTGAAGCCGTCGTTGAAAAGACAAATCCAAATAGGGAAGTTTTGCAGATTTCATGAAAGTTATGGCCATAATACAAATGAGTGTCGTCATTTACAAGATCTCATTGAAAAGCTGATACGTGAACGAAAGTTGGATCAGTTTGTGAGGGCGTTGCAGTTAGGGGGTGCGGGCCCATCGAATCAAAACCGTGCACCAAACCAAGAAAGGCAGGAAGAACCCGCTCGTACCGGCGGGAGGTTAGTGATAAACACTATTTGTGGTGGTCCTCATCCAGCAGACCGAACCTGGAAGGAAATGGAGTCATATGTCAGCTCCATTAGGCATGCAGACTTCGAACGTTGTAGTAGTTTCGATGAAGGGGCTCCGGAAAACAACAGAAGATGATGACTGACGACATCATGTTTCGTAATAGAGATGCTGATAAGGTCGAAGCCCCCACTATCAACCCACTGATCATCTCGGCTCAAGTAGGTCCTGCTTGGAAGAAGAGGATTTTGGTTGATAGTGGAAGCTCAATGAATATTCTATTTAAACGAGCTTATGATCAGATGAAGATGGAAACCAAATCCATGGCTTCAATGGAAGCGCTACTATACCCACTGGAATAGTGGAACTACCAGTGGAGTTGGGGGTTGGAGAACGCTGGAGAGTCCAGATATTGCAATTTGTTGTGTTGGATATAGACTCCCCGTATAATGCTTTTTTGGGCCGACCAGCCCTTGCGGAGTTCAGGGCGGCTATCGCCCCTTGGTGTTTGACATTGAAATTCCCCACTGACAACGGCATTGGAATTGTTCAGGGGGATCAGGCTGCTGGACGAGCCTGTTACGTTGCTGCACTGCGGGAAGCGCAACGAAAGGAGAAAGGAAAGGGCGTAGAGGAATCTCTCTGCGTCCATTTTGCCGATAATTGACAATTAATGCTTGGGCCTAGACCCGGGCACCCCAGTTAATTCCAAAGGGATCTTGACCCAAGAGAAACTAAAGGTGAAGGAGAATCTAAAGAAAGTCAAGCTTCCCCGTCGAACTGACAATCGATGTCCCGATTGACGATGATGATGATTCAAAGATGATAAAGATTGGATCTCAGCTAAGCCAGCAGACTCAAGAGGAATTGGTTGAGTTTCTATGGGCGAATCTTGACGTATTTGCCTGGACGCATTCTGATATGTGTGGGATCTCGCCGGACATCGCGAGCCACGCTTTGAATATTGACCCACGGCATGTCCTAGTCAAACAGAAAAGGCGTGGTATGGATCCAGAGAGATCTGCCGCCCTTAAAGAAGAGGTATAAAAGCTTAAAACGAATGGGTTTATTCGAGATGCGCTATATCCCGAATGGGTGTCAAATCCCGTGGTTGTCCGAAAATCAAACGGAAAATGGAGAACATGCATCGATTACTCCGATCTGAATAAAGCTTGTCCTAAAGATAGTTTCCCGCTTCCTAGAATTGATCAGCTCGTAGATTCAACAGCTGGACATGAACTCTTATCCTTTATGCATGCGTATTCTGGCTACAATCAGATACCTATGCATTTACCTGATCAGGAACATACCAGCTTCGTAACCAGTCTGGGACTTTACTGTTACAAAATTATGACATTCGGGCTCAAGAATGTCGGGGCTACTTATCAGCGGTTGGTCAATCGAATGTTTGCCAATCAAATCGGGAAAACCATGGAAGTGTATGTAGAAGACTTGCTTATGAAGTCACGATTTTCCACTGACCATATCAAAGACCTGGAATCAATGTTCAACATACTTCGAGAATATAGAATGAAGCTCAACCCACTGAAATGTCACTTTGGAGTTGCATCCGAAAAATTCCTTGGGTTTATCGTCAATGCTCGAGGAATCGAAGCTAATCCTGAAAAGATCTGGGCGATCAGAAATCTTGAAACCCCGAAAACTATAAAGCAAGTCCAGAGTCTCAATGGGAAAGTAGCAGCATTGAGCAGGTTCATTTCAAAGTCCATTGACAAATGCATTCCCTTCTTCGATCTGATCCGAAAAGGAAAGAGAAACTTTGAATGGACCACGGAGTGTGAGGGCGCATTCCGAGCATTAATTCAACATCTATCCACACCGCCTATTCTGTCAAAACCTATTGATCATGAGAAGTTGTATGTTTACTTGGCGGTATCAGAAAACGCTATCAGCGCTACCTTAATTCGGGAAGAAGAAAGGATACAGAAGCAAATATATTACATCAGCAAACGATTGACTGGAGCTGAAATGAATTGTCCGAAACTAGAGAAGCTGGCTTATTGTCTTGTTATTGCATCAAGGAAGATCTGTCCATATTTCCAGGCCCATCCTATTATTGTTTACACCGACCAGCCGTTACGACAGGTCCTTACGCGGCGTGAGACGTCTGGTAGGTTACTCAAGTGGAATATCGAACTGAGCCAGTTTGATATTACTTATACTCCAAGTCGAGCCATTCAAGGACAAGTCCTAGCCGATTTCATAGCTGAATTTACCATCCTAGAGGACTTGCCCGAAACCAATAAATCTCCTGAATACGTCTGGAAGCTGTACACCGATGGTGCATCAAACGACCGGTGCTCGAGCGCTGGGGTTGTACTTGAAACCCCCGAAGGCCGATCTATATGTTATGCTTTAAAGTTTGATTTTCGTGCGACCAATAATGAAGCTGAATATGAAGCCCTCTTAGTTGGATTGAAACTTGCTAGAGATTTGAGAATTATCGCTGTGGAAATTTATTGTGATTCACAATTAGTTGTGTGTCAAGTTCGGGGAGAATATCAAGCGAGAGATCGAAGACTGGCTGCTTACTTAGCTCGGGTTTAGGAAATACTGAATCAGTTTGATTATTATGCCATTTATTGTATACCTCGAGAACGCAATCAGAAAGCCGATTCATTGGCAAAGTTAGCCAGCATTGGTGATGCGTAGCAAATGGGACTCGTTCCTGTAGAGACATTATCTTCCCCAAGTATTGACCGGGCAGAAATAGATTAGGTATGTGAAGTCGCTCCCGGTAAGGAGTCGTGGATGACTCCATTCAGAAATTACCTTGAGCATGGAATCTTGCCGGAGCGCAGGAGTGAAAGAAGACAAGTCCTTCGGAAGGCTTCACGATTCACCATCCGGAATGGAGTCATGTACAGAAGAGGGTACTCTATTACTTTACTCCGGTGTATCGCTCACAATGAAATTAAACGAGTATTACACGATGTACACGAGGGGGAATCTGGCGATCACACCGGGGGGCAAGCACTTGCTAAGAAAATACTTCGATACAGATATCTTTGGCTGACTGTAAATCGCGATGCGTCGGACTATGCCAAGAAATGTGATAAATGTCAAAATCATGCTCGAATTCCTAGAGCCCCACCTACCGAGATAACTCAAATGGTCAGCCCATGGCCGTTTGCAGTATAGGGCATCGACATCATTGGTTCTCTACCTCTGGCAAAAGGTGGTGCGAAGTAAGCCATCGTCGCAGTTGATTAATTTACAAAGTGGGCTGAAGCTGAACCTCTTGCTACCACATCGACGAAAATATTGATCAACTTTGTAGTCCGCAACATTATCTGTCGATTCGGTCTCCCACACACCATTATCACTAATAACGGAACCCAATTCAACAGTGTTGAATTTAAAGATTTCTACCAACGGTTTCGCATTCAAAAGAAATTCTCTGCAGTTGTGCACCCTCAAGCGAACGGACAGGTCGTAGCAGTCAATAAAGTTATAAAGTCCATTCTGAAAAAACGACTGGAAAAGGTCAGGGGCAAATGGGTCGATGAACTTCCTATGGCCTTATGGGCATACCGTACAACCCACAAGTCTGCAACCGGTCATACTCCATGCTCTCTTTCTTATGGTTCAGAAGCTGTTATTCCAGTCGAGTTAGAAGTACCTTCTCATCGTGTGACGTATTATGATCCGAAGACAAATGCTATATTACTCGCTGAATCTCTCGATTTATTGGATGAGAAGCGTGAAGAGGCTGATCCGAGGGCAGCCGCATATCAGAGTCGAGTCGCCTGATTATACAATGCCAAGGTCCGACCCCGAACCTTTGAAATTGGTGATCTCGTACTCAAAAGAATTTATCCAGTCTCTTCGCATATGAAACCAACTTGGAAAGGACCATATGTTATTGAACGAAAGCTCGGAGATTGCACATTCAAATTATCGACCGTTGACGGTCTCACTCTTCCGAGAGCTTGGAACAGCGAGAGTCTTCGTCGCTACTACACATAACAGCTCTGTTTATCCATTCAGTTTATTTTTCATTTGCAATTTGTTTCTACATTTCGAGATTAGAATTTGTAATAAGGCAACTGACTTTGCCATATTTTCTTATTTTAGCAATAAAATGCAATCTCTTCGAGCCAGAGCTGTGATTTACTTGAAATACTTCATATGATCATCACTATGCATGGAGAGCTAAGTTCCATCATACGGTGGGATTTATTCAAATAGGGAGTGACTGTGATGCAACCGGTCACTCGCTAAGTGAAACCCGAACTCGAGGACAAGCCATCACACCAAAGTCAAAAAAGGATTGATACACGACAATCCTTCACCTAACTCCAGATTCCCAAAGTGCGAACTAGAGTGTAAACTTACAAATACGTTTTCGAAGAGGGTGGATCCGTCCACCTAACGACTTCGCCCGTATCTGAAACAAGTTTGAGGAGGGTGGACCCGTCCATCTAACGACATCACTTGTTAACTCAGGGTGGATGTGATCCGACCATCCACGATCCCGATACACCTTTCGCTCCCAGAGTGCGAGCGAAATCCAAAAACATACAACAGATGTGACTGACCGTCTGTTAACCAAATCCGAATTCCAAAAGCGTGAATCGGAGTATAAACACCAACTCAAAATTCCCAGAGTGCGAATTGGAGTATAAACATCAACTCCAAATTCCCATAATGCGAATTGGAGTATAAACACCAACTCCGAACTCCCAAAGTGCGAGTCGGAGTATAAATGTTGACTCCAAGTCCCCAGAGCGCGGACATATGATTAAAACTTAAACCGGCATAACCAACTGCCAGTAAACAAATGTAAATCCCCGAAGTGCGGATGTGATCATCGATAATCAAACGAGTGTGGTTGAACCACTCAATCTCTGATTCTCTCAAACACCCATTCAGTGGCACTAAACTCAACATATTATAAGTGAGATGCAATCGCTGGCTGATGTTCTACAACTCATCCCCAAGACTAGGGGGCAGAACTTAAGTGTCGACCATTGACTGAAGTAGTGCGACATCAAATTTCGACTCACTTCCCGATCATGAATCGTGTCCGCAATTTCCGGACCTGACAAATAAAGACAAACTTGACTCGGAAGCTAGAACTTCACAAGTGCACTTCAAATATTGAAACACTTAAGTAAATGCACAATAACTGAGAAGAAGCCAAAAAAGAAGAGTTTCATTTCTATTGTCTGTGAAAGAAATTCATGTACAAGTTTATTCCAAAAAATTCCTACTAGCAGGGGCCGAACCCGCATTTATACATGGCCTACGAAAGAAAGAAAAAAGTAGATTCCTATCTATCTACTAAAAATAAACCGAAGAAGCATGTCTACTCTTTTTTCTTTTTCGGTTTCCTTCTCGGTGTTGACCCACTGGAGCTGCCACTTGTTTTTCTTTTTGAGCCTTTGCTTTTTGGGGGCTGGTCTCCAGGAGGGGGCATGATATAAACTTCCTCATCCGAGCTCAAGTGCACGGAAATGTTCCCTGATGGCGGAGTCGGAGGAACTGGATTGACTATAGGAGGCGGGATAGGCTCGTTGGTGTCAATAACTGTACCACCGGGTGATATCATCCAAAGTGGAGTCGGACCAGGTGCCGCCATCCCACCTCCAAAACTACCGTCATGAGCTGCTGCCTCCATTTCAGCGTCAATTTCGGCCAATATTTCTGCTTCGCGGGTTGCCTGAGCCTCGCTAGGAGCATCAGTGGTAGGCATTGAAGAGCCGGAAGTAGGTGCGCTTCCACCCATAACGAATGGTAGGTCCGCAAAAGGATCGCTATGATGACCAAGGAGTTCCTCCAACATTTTCTCATCAAAAATGAGTGTGCTTCCTTGCATTCCATCAAGTGGCGCAGTTTTAGTTATGGTGGTCGCTTCGGTGACAATAGCCTCCTGCGTTTGTTGTGATTCTTGAGTTGTAGGAGGCACGATCGGTGTGACTTCGGTTACTGGACCTAAGAAAAGGAAGACTATCAGTAAACAAACCGAATAAAGCTCTCGTTCTTGAACAAGTATGAAGAATGTTCAGAGTACCTTCCTCAGTTTGGTTGAAGATGGCTGAACGACTTCAGCAACTTGCTCTATAGCCGGAGATATCTGCGGCTGATCCAGATTGTAGGCAGGAACAGCTTGGGGATTAACTGCAGGTGAAGGTTCAGGCTGGGTTGACACAGGAATTTCAATACTTGCATCATGGTGTTCAACCCCTGAGCCTTCTCCCACTTCTAAGTGTTGGGTGCCAAGCCTCTCCTTCGCATGCAGAATCATCGACTCGTGAAGAATCTTTCGTTCATCTTCACTCAGCAAACGATTCTCGAGCTCAAACTCGTCGACTGACTCACCCAAATGCACCGCCTTCTCCTCCTTAACCAATCGACCCCAGGCGTTGTGTAAATGTGTCGGGTAGTCGTCGAGCCAGGCTAGGCCTTTGTGCCTCAGCACGTTAGCATTGTAAACAAATAGGAGATCTTTAATATCGGCTTCTAGCATGGACTCAACCGATTTCACCTCCTCCTCAACCTTAGTCTCCACCTCGCGGACCTTAGCCATGGCCGCATCCCGTTCACCCCGAAGCAAAACAGCCTGTTCGCATGCCTCCTGGGCTGCGTTGTTTGCGTCGTCCCTTTCCTTGGCGATTTCGGGAAATTTAGCTTTAAGTTCGCCAAGTTCTCTCAAGGCAGCGTATTTCGATGGCCCATCTCTTCCACCAAGGCAACATGTGTTTGCCTCAATCTCTCTATCGCCACATTCACCTCATCAGCTTTTTTGGTGGTTTCAATTTCAGATTTTCGAGAAGACTCGGCCTCGATATTGAGCACTTGGATGATTCGGTCCTTTTGAGCGAGTTCAGACTCCATCTTTTCAATCGCTTTAGCTCGCTCAAAGGCCACCTTTGAAGCCTTTTCCGCAGCCTTCATCCACTCTATATATTGGGCGTATATGTCATGAATGTAATCATGCATTGTATTTTCAGCTTCCGAAGGGATTCTCTTTAGGTGAGGGGGTAAGATGTAGCCATCGAAGCAAATGTTTGGGAAATCTTTCTTAAGTTGGGCAATCTTAATTGCACCTTCCACCGTGGGCTCGGCTATGGCCTGCTCTTCAATTATGGGGGCCATAGTTTTAGCTCTCTGGTGATGAGTTTCGGGCCTAGAAATTTGAGAAGACGGTCTGTGTCGCGGAGGCTCTAATGGATGTTTAGCGTGAACAGGAGGTGGTGAGGGGATTCTAGGAGGTGGAGAACGGGACATAGATCGGTATCTATAGTCTCTATCCCTATCCCGGTCATATCTTTCTTGATTGGAGTACCCGCGATCGCGGTCTCTATCCGAATCTCTCCTGCGGGAATCGTGGTAAGTGGAGGACTTTCGAGCCGAATGGAGGCTCCCTAACATCGATCCTCTCCCTACATCGTACCTGTAAGTGAGAAACGAAAGAAAAGTTAGTGATCTCTTGAATTGAACAATTTATGATTGGAAATCGTGTAGTGCCGTGAAGTGTATGTATGTGCAACCCCCCGACCAACCGGAAATGTCGGCTGCACTTATAGCAAGCGACTCGCTCAGATCAAGAGCACTATCAAGCTCCTCCAACCCGGTGTCATGTTGAAACGACACAAAATCAGGAATCAGAATATCGGCAAGCCCTTCGAAAGGATTCTCTACTTGCGGGGGAGGAGCCTCCAAAATTCTAATACCAGGGACAGGAAGAGACTTAGGGCTTTTATAAGCAGCGGCCTTGCCTTTTCTTCTTCCTCTGATCGCCTGAAATCCGACCGAAGACCCGGCAACAAGCTCATCATCCGTGGGCGTTCTCTCTTTGTCGTCTCGTTCGGTTATTACGACCCCGGGTGTTTTGCGTTTTAACTTTTTCTTCGAGGTTTCCCTTAGTGTCCCTTCGAGCCTTATGCTTTGTCTCCGCTCGATTAGACCGACAATTCTCAGATTTCTGTCTGATAGAACCGAATCAATGTTCCTCATTTCACTTGGAACTTCTTGAAGGAACCATACTATTTCTTTGAAGTATCCGCCTTCAGGCCATGAAATTGCAGCTGTAAAGAAAAGAGGATGTTAGTTTTACACCAACCGCAATTATATTGATAACTCTTGAAGAAAACTATAACACTTACGTCTGACTAACCATCGACCGGCAAATCCTGGAGGGCACCGGACGTAGAACCATTCTGTTTTAAAGTAACTCAGCTTTGTCCAAGATCCGGTAACTACTTGGTAGTTCCTGACCGATTCCAAGAATGTGAAGGACAGACTATCTCCCCTACTCTTGAAGTTAAAAAGATATCTGATTTCTGTTGGAGCCGGTGGCCGAAAGAGATACTCCATGAATACAATGAATAAGCTGTTCAACAAAGCATATCCATTGGGATGTAGTTGCGATGGGGCAAATTCCGAGAAAAGACAATACTTCTCTAATATATTGGTTGAAAGGAGGAAGTGTTCCTGCTGTGCATGAATAACGGTTGAAGGCAGTAAACCCCTCTGGGGGAGCGTGCAGTCTATCGTTTGGTCCTAGTAATAGTACATCGTCCAATGACAAACCATGCGTTAGGCATATTCGTCCCAACATGTCTTCAGAGACATTGGACGGTACAAAATCTTGGGGATTACAGATGAGCGTAGCGTTAGGTAAGTCGTCTAGAGCTGGGTCTATAACTTCGGCCGCGATAGACGGAATCTCTAGGACGAAAGAAGATGTATCCTGAAGCTCTTGCTGTTGTGTACTTGTGGATTCCATAGCTAATCAACTTATTAAAAACCATCATTAGATGGTAATAAGCCCATGTGTTCCCCAGTGTGAAGTGAATAAATGTGTCGTGTAGTGAAGTGCTACATATTACTTGAGAAATTCTACAGAGTTTGAAGATATATTCAAATAACAAGACTTCGAAATTCATTTGGAGTGACCGTCATCACTGACCGTCACGACCGTGCCATCCAGACTTTGGTGATCAATCCAAGTCAGAGTTCATCAAAATTTTGTTAAGTTACAGTTCCATCGACGAGCTTCGAAGGATAGTCAAATATGTAGTTCAACGGCCAAGTCCAATTATGCCAGATTGAAGCTCGCCGGAGTTAGGTGTCCAATTATTCAAGAGTATTCATATCCATCACGGTCAAGACATGAATCGATCACCAAAGGTCTAATTCGTATCGATCACCCTAGTTCCAGTTCGTATCGACCGCAACGTCCGAATTTCGTATCGATTGCCAGGATGGAAATTCGTATCGATTAGATCGAATCAATACATTTCGTATTGATCACCACTAGCTACTTCGCATCGATCACTAGTTAAGATTTCGTATCGATCAGGTCAATACGAAATCTTACCACTCCAGATCGATATGAAGCCGCTCCTCTTCATTCATCGTTTTCAGGTCGACACGAATCTCTATTGTTCCCAGATCGATACCAATTTCTACGTTTTCAGATCGATGTGAACCACTGCAACGTGCCATAATGTTCATTTCGTATCCATCAGTGAGGTTTCTTCCCTAAACATTTTAGATTCCATTTCCTCCTTCCTCAACCTTACCCCGACCCAACTCCGGCAATGCTAACGCCGGAATCCGCTACGGCTGTGGATGATTTGGCGTTAAAGCTCGAGTCTTGTCATTTTAGAGCAGGTTTAATTGGTCATTTACCTAGTGTAAGGGTTCGAGTCGAAAAGTTAATGGGTTGTTCAAACAGAAGGCAAGCGCAGTTTCCTTTTCCTAAGTCTCTCAATCGATACGAAGGTGAAGCGGAAAGTGAATAAGTAAAAAATGCTAAGTACGAAGCGTATTTATATGGATGTGTAGCCACAGAGAAACGTTTCGCCTCCTAGTCAAGACGACTGGTTACAACAGGTCTATCATCGGATCGATGTGAATTGATTATCCGTGTCCATCGACTTAAACTTCATCGATACGAAAAGAACAGCCATACTGCCCAAGAATCATGTGACTTCATCGATACGAACTGCTCTGTTCGTATCCATCAGCACATGACCCATGAAGGCTCGTATCCATCGATACGAATAACACCCGAATAACTGACTGGACTATTCGTATCCATCTTAAGTCCCTTGATACGAAGAGAGACCGACAAGTGACAAATGCAAAGCTCGCACGATATGTTCGAATCCATAAACATGCATCGATGCAAAAGGAACGTCAAGACTGCACTAGTGCAGCATGGTTCCATCGATGCGAAACACTTGTTCGTATCTACTGTTTTCGACTCCATCCAAGACTGATCGGTACGAACTGCACTGTTCGTATCCATCGCTTTGAAAGTTGCAGGAGTTCACATCCATCAATGCGAATTACGACAATACAAGAATAATTTTACGACCTTTCACATCGATCCAGGAGAGGATCGATACGAAGGAACATTCCAAAACAACCATCAAGTGTTGTTACAACTTGAATTTCACATCGATTCAGGAGAGGAACGATACGAAATTTGATACAAGAGAACTTACAATGACTCGTGAACGTGCGACGTTAACGAGAGTCAGGTTAACCTATATGCATGTATGACGGACTAATATTCAATTTTCAAAATTCACAGGGATTGGATATTCGCTTGATGATGGTTACAACAACAAAACAAATAATCGCTATCATACAACAATCAGATACAACAGTACACGATACAACAATTAGCATTCAACAATTCATATTATTGAAAAGTCAGTCAAGGATTACAACTTTCGACGAGAGAACGACAACCGTTTGACAAGTCAGATGGAACTATTCAGAAAGAAGGTTGCAGCTTTTCAAAGCACGTCGTGTTTTCACAAGACGTACTTGGGGGGGAAATGTTATCCCGCCTTTTGGGAAGGCCGTGATACTAGGAACTTGACTGGAAACCGAAGACAGTCCATCCTGAAGATCGGTTATATGCGGGTTCACTATGGATATCGATGAATTTTGTCCAAGTCCGGATCGAGCTACAATTGAAAGACATGACAAGCGAAGCTATGATAGCTAACGTTCCAAATTTCAAGTCAATCGGAGTTCGTATACTCGAGATATGATCGATGCAAGCCAAAGAAATCATCTCTATCACATCCATCATTTCGTATCAATCAGGCCGTCTCCATCAATTCGCGTCCATCTATTCGTATCCATCAAAACGCATCTGTTCGTATCCATCAGAGGAATATGCTTTATTCGTATCGATCTATTCGACTCCATCGGCAAACAAATTCCACTTCGTATCGATCGACGGTTGTCTTATTCGTATCCATTGAGGATAGTCTTTTTCGTATCCATCGAGAGGCAGGCCCACTTCGAATCGATCGGCTATTGCCCATTTCGTATCCATCGACTACAATACAAATGTCTAGTTCGTGTCGATCAAACATCATACATACTTCGTATCGATCAACCACAGATCGATACGAAGTAGACACTTCCCATCGATACGAACAAACCCAAGCACTCGGTTGGTACGAAAATAACAGAGCAATCGATCGATACGAACAGGACAAATACGATCGATACGAACAGAATAATTAGTATCGATACGAACAAGACCGAATTCGATCGATACGAACAAGGCATCGATATTGGATGCAAACAAGGCGCAAATAACAGAACGACTCGATCAACGTGACGTGAAAAGTGGATCGATCCGGAGTGTGCGTGCCACATCAATCTGCAAGCACGTGCCAGGATCGATTCGAATAGATCGATACGAAGTCATCGATTCGAACGCAACAGTCCACCAAAGAACTCCAATTCGAATCGATCATAACTTGCAATCCACAAGTCTAAATGCTATGAAATTTTCACAGGAGCTTACGTACGAGCTAAGCAATGCTCATGCCGAGTTTCGACTCGATTGGGTCAAATCCTGATTGATATGAAATCCATTCATATCGATCACGGATCGGGCTGAAACTTCATGGGATCGATCGCGTGGACCCACGTACGTGCCAGAAGAAGTCTCCCGAGATCTGAGCGAGATATTTGCATCCTACGCCTATAAATAGAGCGCCATGGCCTACAGAAAAAGGATCCTTTGGCTCTTTGATGTCCAGACTCTGCCAGAAACACTTTTGCACTTCAAGGCTACTGCTGTAATCGAATTTTACCTTGATAATCCATTGTAATCTGCTGTTATCCGCTGAAATCAGTTGTAATCATCAGAAATATCAATAAAGTCATCAATTTCATAGTGGATGTAGGCAATACGCCGAACCACTCTATATTCCTGTGTTTCTGCGTATTTCTATCATTTGTTTTTGAAGTGTTTGTTAGATAATCCTCTTTTTCCATTTAATTTCTTTATTTTTATCTCTTCAAACTCTTCCGAAGAGTGTTGTGCCAAATTTTGGTACAAACATTAATACATGTTTAATTTATGTTTTACATTCATTTCATCTTATTTTCTTTTCTAAGGGCAATACCCAACTTCACATAAGATGGGGGATTTCATTACCCCTTCCTTGGCCCATAAATTCCATATCATTTTAGAATTTGACTAATAATAACGGTTAGACGTTGGACTTAAGGGTGTCACGGGCTCATCTAGGGCTTAATTGTATTTTGACAAGTTGCCTTCTTTTAAAAATTTAGTTTTTGGTGTCTAGGCTACGGCAGAGCAATAATCATTTATGAATATTATGGTGATTCGTAAGTATTATAGTGGTTGTTTCTCTGAAGGTACTTAAACCTTCGGCTGCATTGCTACGGTGATTCATGGTTCACCGATAACTCCTGTCTGTTACCTAGCTAAAAATTATTTTGTTGAATTAAGTCAAAGTATGATTATACAATTTTGGGTTAAGAGCTACTAAGGACAGAAAATTTAAAGTTAAGTCCTTGCATTCATTTAGTTGCATTAGTTCATGCATATATCAAAAAACAAAAAAAAAATCCAAAAGTTAAAAAAATCACATTTTATTTAACTTAGTTTTTAAACAAAAGTCTAAAAACAAAATAAAAAATCCAAATAAAAAAAATCAAAAAGAGAGAAAAAAATTAAACAAAATAAAAAATACAAAAAAAGTATTTTCCTTAATTTAGTTTTAGAAACAAAAAAATCCAAAAAAAATCTTTTCGAAAAAAAACTAAGAAAAACAAAATATCAACCCAAAAACAAAAACAAAAAAAACTCCCTACTGAAAAATAAATTCTTTTTGTTAAATATCTTTCCTTTAAAAAAACAAAAGAAAAGATTTTTTCACTTCATTTCATTCTCTTAACCTTGATTCTCACATCCTTCCCTCCTTGATCTTTTCACTTGTGCATGAGTACCTAGACTCATATGACACAAAGACGAATCATTTAACTCGAACAAATGATCCTCCAATGATGGCTAATGAAAACCCTTCCCGAACTCTCGTGGATTGAATCTTTCTTGACAGAGTTTATATTCCTTCTTGTATTACATTACCCGCCCCAATGAGTAATCACTTCGAAATTCATTCAAACCATATTGCCATGCTCCTAAAATTTGGCAATTTTGAACATGATGACCCATACATTTTCTTAACGAAATTCCAACAAGTTTATGCAACCATTAAACTCCAACAATTATGTGACGATGGAATAAAACTTAGGTCAATTCCATTTTCCCTTACTGATTACGTTGAAAAATGGTTATATAGCTTACCATCGAACTCGATCAAAACTTGGGACGAATTCGTTAAAGTTTTAAAAAAAAAGTTCTGCCCCTTGGAAAAAATGACCAAAATACGAAATGAAATTGTAAACTTTCACCAATTCAAGGGTGAACATTTTGGAAAATACTTTGAAAGATTTAAAGAGCTTTTGATAAAATGTCCAGACCATAATTTTGAAAAATGGACTCTTTGCCAAATCTTATACGACGAACTTGAAAATAGTTCACAAACCATGCTTGAATCGATGTGCCAAGGCAATTTTCTCGCCCAACATCATGACGATGCTTGGCAATTCCTTGAGAACTTAGATGAAAAATCGTCCTAATGGGAACGTTTTAACAAGAAACTGATTTATTCATGATCGAGCTTACACTCTACAGGATCATCGGTGGCTTTGGAAGCTAAAATCGATGCAATGATCAATAAATTCGACAAATTTTTCTCATCCAATCCAATGAACCAAGCTTCCCAACCATTGTGTTATAAATGTAACGATCTGAATCACATAACCGATCAGTGTGTGACATCCCGGAATTTTGGGCAATATCAATTTAATAATCTGCATTAAAAATTAAATTGATTTGATAATATTTGTTAATAAGATTTAAATTGATTTAATAATATTCTTTTAAATAAATATTTAAACTAATAATTTATCTTTTAAAAGCTAATAAATTGTTTTCTATTTATAATGTATATATATTTGTATATATTGTAAATAGATCAGCTTTGTTTTAAATTTAATAAATAAAGGCATGTTTTCTAATTTTAATATTTTTGGTAATTTGGAAATTTAATTTAATATTAAATAAATAACCATATGATTTTAAAATACTCAAGATAAAAGTTTATTTGTTTAAAATGATTTTAGCTAAGTTTAACTTTAAACAAGAAAGTTTGTTCCGTTCTTATTAAATATAGTTTGATTTAATAAGGAATTTATTAATAAAAAGATAACTTCTTTTATAAATTATTTTAAAATTTAATAATGAGCAATATTAGTAATGTAATGTCTTTACAAGGGGTTTTGATATAAATAGAAATTGTTATTTTAAATTTATATATATATATATATATATATATGTGTGTGTATTTTGGAAAACTATGATTCGTAAGTTTAAAATAAAATAAACTCTATTAATATTAAACATAAGTATAAAAATAAATAATAGTAGGCTAAGTATTTAATAGTTTAAGTTTAAAAATAAAAGAAAAATAAAAATAAACACATATGTTAGAAATAAATATGAAAGGGAATATATATGTTATGTAAACACTTAAGTAACACATCACCTAAATTCTAACCATATGTTAATAAACTATAGATATTTTTTTTATATCACAAAAACAAGACTAAAGCAAGGCTGCAAGTAATTATGAGTAGGCAAGAATAAACTATAGATACACATATTTGCAAGGCTGTAGACATAAGGCAAAGAGGGAAAATGTATTCATGTTGTATAAGAAGAATTAAATGAGCATGTACACTTGAAAAGGTATAAAAATACATATACAAAGATATTCAGGTACATACGAAATTTAAACAAAAGGTAAAGTATAAGTTTGTAGATTTGAAGGAGACAAGCATTTAATGATATTATCTCTAGTACACATTACAAAATCTCATTTCAGCCTCCAAGAGTAGAAATCTCTGACCAATATTAATGAAAGCTTGTACCAGGCAAATAAACTATCATGTAAATATTGATCTATATATCAACTTCTTCTTCTTTTTGTTCAAAAGACTTAGCATTCCAGAAATTATATTTCAACTAAAGCTTTATTTCAACCCAACTATAACAACAATTCAACTCAACAAACATGAAGATCAAAGAGGTTCCAGTTTGCAACTTTCTAAAGCCTATTTCAAAATAAAGGCTGCTCTGTTCTTCATTTTCAAAAAAAAAA
The DNA here is from genome assembly GCA_030737815.1 of Allium fistulosum. NCBI lineage: Eukaryota > Viridiplantae > Streptophyta > Magnoliopsida > Asparagales > Amaryllidaceae > Allium > Allium fistulosum. Next base: position 1,228,924,538 of record CM060904.1, read on the forward strand.
CAGGGTGAGTAACATTATTTTTAAAAAATTTAAGTATATAATTGTGTTGCCTGATCACCTCTGGAAACAAGTATGTTGTGAATATATTTTTGAACCTCTGTATATATATGTGTGAATATTTTGTTGTGTGTATTACTATATGTCTGGATGTTGTCTCTGGTTTTAGTTCCAGGTTTTAAAGTAATTCATAAATCAAGTGCTCTTGATCCAATCTTTATTTGTACCTAAGTCTGGGACAAAAATAGTTTGTTTATCATAAACTAAAGTTTTAAAATTTAATTAAGTTAAAAGAAACTTGGAAAGTCTCTGGAAATCAAAACAACAGTGCATGTTTATAATATGTTAAAAAATCAAACTTCCCAATTCATCAATTCAGGAATCTAATCTAAATTCTTAAACCAAAATATGATTTTTAGGAATGAAATTACTATTTTTAGTTTGGGCATGAGAGTGCATTTCTAGTTTGAACAGAAAATGGAAATGTGGTGATTCCTGGTGGTCTACGTGATTTTGGAGGTCGGGGTTCTTCCTGGAGGTGGAGGAATGATCGGAGATTTGGGGAAAAATGCCAGCAAGTTGATCTGAGTGCCGTGGCGATGGTGGTTGATTGGGGAAGTCTGGAACCCTAGTTTTAGTGGTGTCAGATGTTTTAGATTGTTCGCCTGCTATGGTTGATCGAGTTCAACCGAACTCAGGGGGAAGAAAGCGGGTGAGTTGACGAAGTCGAGGCCGGAGTGGTGAACCTTCAGATGGTCGGAGCTGCGAGCACGTCGCGTTGACAGGCTTTTGATGGTGGTTCCAGTTTTTGGTTCCAGGTTGGGTTAGTATGCTCGTTTTTGAATTTCGAGTGGTTGTCGAAGTTTGGTGATCGAGTTTTGGTTGGAGGATGATCGGCGACTGGTCTGGATCTGGAAGGATGGTCGGCGATGGGTGGAAGTGACGTGCACGTGTACGCTTGTACGTTTGTACACTGGGTAGTGTTGCGCTTCGGGGAAGAGGAGGGAACTCGAGTTTGGGCTCGAGTCTTTTACAGTTCGACTCGAAGTAAATAGGAACGAGTAATTCTCGTGTTTTGCTCGGGTTTGGGTTTTTTTTTCTGGGATTGCCAGGTTTGGGTTTTAGAGATTTTAACCTGATTGTTTTAAATCTAAAATAAATCAAAACAGTTTCCAAGAGAAATTGTTAAGCAAGTTTTAAAGTTTTAAATTTTGTTTTGTTTTTCAAAATGAAATTTATATAAACATGTTTTTTTAAAGTTATTAAAGAAATTAAGTTTTCAAAGGGAAGTTTTCAACTAGTTCCCAAGTAAAAGTTTTCAAGGATTTAAAATGTTTATGTGAAATGTTTTTAAAAATTGTTTTGTTTTAAAAAGTAATTTTGTTAGATTAATTATGTGATGTTTTTCAAAATGAAATTAATTAAAAATGTAATTAAGTAATTAGTTGAAATGAGAATTTATCTTTAATTACTTAAGGTGTGATTAATTAGGGAAGATAAATTAGGAAATTACTTAAAGGATTAATTAATTAATTAAAAGGGGTTAGTTAATCAATGAAATTAATTAAACAATAATTACTTAATATGAAGTAATCAATGGATAATTACTTAATGAAGTAATTAAGGGATAATTAAAATGTAATTAATTAAGGGGCTAATATCTAAATGAAATTTAATTAAGTATAAGTACTTAATGGAAGTAATTTGGATTAAATCACTTCGTAAAATTTATCAAGGGATTAATTGAGATAGTTAATTAAGGAGTAATTAATTTATTAAATGAAGTAATTAAGGGTAGTTTATTACTGAATGGGATTAATCAAGATTGATTAATAATTGTGGTTAAATTTAGATTTATTACTTGGTGTAATTAATTTAAATAGAATAATTAATTAAAAATGTGATTATAGATCATTAATTAATATAATTAATGATAAAATTAAAGGTTGATTAATTTAGATTAATTAATCAATAATAAGTGATTTGAGTAATTAATTAATGTAATTAATTAAGGATTAATATAATTAATTATAGTTAATTAATAAATAGAGTAATTAAAGATTTATTACTGTATTTGGTTATGGATAATTAATTTATGAAATTAATTAAAGGATAATTACTTGAATGTAATTAAAGGATAATAAATCAAGGATGATTAATTAAGATGGAAATTAGAGAATGATTAATTAATTGATTTGTAATTAATCAATGGATTTGTAAGCAAGATTTAAAATGGTAAAGTAATTAATTTAATTTACTTTAAATTAATTAGAGATGAAATAATTAATTTAATTCATTTTAAATTAATTATAGTATGACTAATAAATCCTTGTTTATGTATGGATGGTTGTTACTGATTTCCTTGAATGGTTTGAAATCTCAGATATGAGATAAATAATGCTGTGTGATATGGATGCTTTGGATGAAGTGAGTTATCTGATGTAATGATAATGTAGATTATCTATCTGTGATATTGTGAATTATCTATCTGTGTGTATATGGATAATGAAATGAATTGTTTTAACTTTAAAACAACTTGGCCTTAAAAGATACGGTTTGGATTTCGATGAGACTGGGATCGGGTTTCCAGATTTGGATATCCGAAAACCACATCGATCCAAATTAACGATAGGTCGTGAATCTCAAGTGAAGAGGAAGATTCAGAGTGCAAGGGTTATTGTCGTTAACTCTGAGGATGATTCCAAAATGAGTGTAACGAGATAATGCCTTCGGTTTCGTTCGAACCCGGAACGAACTTGTATGGATTGAATGCTTTCAGAACATCGTCAGGTGGACGATGAGCATTCTAAGTGATGTGTTCTGATGAGGTAATCGTAACCTCAAGCCTCATCAACCGGGAATGGCTAAAATAGGGGAGGTGCAGCAAGGTTAGTGGGTAGCACCCAAGTAGGATGAGATTTCCCCTGTCTAGAGTCCCTTTTTATTCGGCTTAGTGTGTGGTTGGTCGCGCCAACCGCGGGGTTTCTTGTCTGGGAATTATCCAGTAAGGGATGGTTCCGGCCTTGTGTTGTAGGGGATTGGGAGTAATCCTCGGTACGCTGATCTAGGCTAGGTACCATGACGGGCGGTACCCCAGTAGCCCTGCCATTGTATGGAATCCAATCTCCAATAAGTGCCATCGGATTTGATTGTATTACCCACTTGTTGGGTAGTATGCTGGAATTTAATCATGTAACAATTTCAGCTATTTCTTATTTACTTGGAAACCCTAGACCTATTATAATATCACTGAATTTCCTAACAATTGTTTGGTTAGCGTAAGGTAAAAACTTTTCCATGTTTATGTGTGGGAAGTCTTACGTGATACCTTTTGTTTTCAAAGGCTTTTCAAAGTTAAGCAACTTTAACCTGTTACTCATACCAGACCCATTTCTGACCCGGAGTTTATTTCTATTTTTCTTAAACTCTCGGGTACTCAAATTTTTACGAGTAGCCAAGGGATTCAGGTTAGCTTTGACGAATTGTGGAGGAGCAATGGAGCAGGAGGCTTCAGCGTTATAGATATATAGTTTTTCGCTGTGTTGGTATCTCTGTGTTATTTTTGAGTTATATCGAGTTGTATTAACTACACAGGTGTTTATAACTGTCTAGTCTGTGATGTATTATCTGTGTAACTCTGATTGATGTTGTATATTATGAAACATTTATGTGATTAATATAATTTATTCGTTCCGCTGTTGAGATTCTGATGTTGTTTCTTCTTTCTTCTTTATCTTTTCTATTTCTCACCCCTTTCTTTCTTAAAGATGATGCAATTTTCTGGTAGTAGAAAGTTGGGTCGTCTCACTTGGTATTAGAGCTTTAGGTTGAGTGAATACTTAGGCTCTAGAGTGGTGTCTATCTTGAGAGAGCGTATTTGTAATTTGTTATATATTTATTTATTTATTTCTACCTATCTGTTGGGTTACCAATTCGGGTTTTCCAATATAAGTTATAAAGGTAGATGGGGTAGTGGTGTGTGTAACACGACTACCAATGGTTGGAATTTGTTGAGGTTGGAAGTGTATCTGCCGAGACCGTAGACCCAATACCGTCTCGAGTGAATTTTTGTTATGGTGTAAGGATTTCACCAATTTCTGAAGGATATCTGTTAGGGTTCGGAGTCCATTTTTGAAGTGCAAGTTTGGATGAAGAGAATTTGGATTCTATCAGTTGAGCAGAAGCTAGTGATGGTATCTTGATATCTCAGGAATTAGTAGCTGTGTGATGAGACACAGTAACTATGGATATCTCCGAAGATGTTTCTTTGGAACAAGTTTAAGGAAGTGTGTCTGCATCGGTGTTGAGGCTGAATTTAGCTGGGTGTTTGTGTTTGGCTTTGAGGCTTGAGTTTCTCAAGGAGTTTTGGATTAAGAAGTTTTTGGCATCAGTAGCAGTGTCGCAGTTCAGATTGTTCTGTATGCAGGCAAGGAGGTCGTCTGTCAGCAATTTTCTAGAGGTGAAGTTCAGAAGCAGCAGAGTGGATCCATTTCTTCGATGGATTGGCTAAATAGGATTTAGTTGTTCTGATTGGTAAAGAGAGGACAGTTTTCTTTGGATATTAGATTGGGTTGATCGCAAAAGTGACTTGCGATAGTTGAGTGTTCTCTTGGTTTGCCAGAGTTCTTTTGGGATTTCTGAGTTTTCTCTTTATGGATCTGGTGAACTATTTATGGGATGTGTTATCCAGTTTGTGCTTGTGTGTATCATCAGCATTTTCATCTACTCAGATCAGAGTTGTGCAGCGGAAGCAGTTGGGAGTGCGTTTGTTTTATCCTTTTTGGATAGGAGAAGTAAGTTCAATTTTCTGATGTTTGAGGAGTAGAGTTTGTGTTCTTGGATTGATTGTGAGTGGATCATTTTGATGAGTTGTTTTGAGGCATCAGCGAAGGTTGAGCTGATCAGTAGAGATGTAGGCAGCCCAGGATCGTCAGATGAGTTTTGTGGATAAGAGACGGAGGAATTTGGATTTTGAAATCGGGGATTTGATTTTGAGTAAGTTTTCTCTGATTCAGGGAGCTATAAGATTGGGTAAGATTGGGAAGCTAGCTCCGAGGTATCTTGGATTTTCTCTTGTTCTGGTGAGGATAAGTGTTGGTCTTCAGGATTGAATGTCAGTTTGGATAACTGGGATTCGAGGTGTTTCACGTATCTCTGAGGGAGTACGTGTATGATCCATCTCTGGTTTTGGAACTAGCAGTTCTAGAGGTTGGGTTGTTGAGTCAGACTTGTCTATAGTCCTATATCATGTCTAGTTTTGTATATCTAGATGAGTAGGAGCTCTGTAGCTTAGTAGTATAGTTTTGTTTGGGTTCTGTAGGGCGAGTATCCCGGTATTTTTACTTGGGAAACTCTAGATAGTCCTATCCTGATTTTGTCTGGATAGTTAGATTTGTTTGATTGGATGAGTCGGTTGCTATGGTTGCTAGCATATGATTAATATATGCTTGTGTTTTAAAATTAAATCATTAATGAGATTATTAAATTACCTTTGTTTTAAATTTTGGGGACGAAATTCTTTTAAGGGGGGAGGAATGTGACATCCCGGAATTTCGGGCAATATCAATTTAATAATCTGCATTAAAAATTAAATTGATTTGATAATATTTGTTAATAAGATTTAAATTGATTTAATAATATTCTTTTAAATAAATATTTAAACTAATAATTTATCTTTTAAAAGCTAATAAATTGTTTTCTATTTATAATGTATATATATTTGTATATATTGTAAATAGATCAGCTTTGTTTTAAATTTAATAAATAAAGGCATGTTTTCTAATTTTCATATTTTTGGTAATTTGGAAATTTGATTTAATTTAATATTAAATAAATAACCATATGATTTTAAAATACTCAAGATAAAAGTTTATTTGTTTAAAATGATTTTAGCTAAGTTTAAATTTAAACAAGAAAGGTTGTTCCGTTCTTTTTAAATATAGTTTGATTTAATAAGGAATTTATTAATAAAAAGATAACTTCTTTTATAAATTATTTTAAAATTTAATAATGAGCAATATTAGTAGTGTAATGTCTTTACAAGGGATTTTGATATAAATAGAAATTGTTATTTTAAATTTATATATATATATGTGTGTGTGTGTGTGTATTTTGGAAAACTATGATTCGTAAGTTTAAAATAAAATAAACCCTATTAGTATTAAACATAAGTATAAAAATAAATAATAGTAGGCTAAGTATTTAATAGTTTAAGTTTAAAAATAAAAGAAAAATAAAAAAAACATATATGTTAGAAATAAATATGAAAGGGAATATATATGTTATGTGAACACTTAAGGGCAACTCCAGTAGATTACAGGCTGAATATTCAGCCCGTAATCTGGGCTGGGTCCTCAGTGGCCAGGCGCCCATTTAATGGGTGCCTGAGCAAAGGCGCCCATAAAATGGGCGCTGCCTCCCCACCCCCTCCCTACCCTTCCATTATTTCTATTTTACATTTTTTTTAAAATTTGAAAATTTAAACAAAATGCCGCTGCGTCCAACCAAAATCGCACGTAGAACGGTTCAGAGACATCCAGCGGAGCAAGTTGGACCATTACACGTTCCGCCACCACCAGGAGTTTCTCCAGACGATCTACGTGTTTTACATGAGCTGCCAGATGGTTATCGGCATAGAGTCGAAACCGCTTTGACGACCATACAGGTATAAACTGCAAACGAATATAACTTGTTATTTTAATATGTACAGTACATACTCATATTAAATAACCCTTACTGTCTCAAAAAGTGTTAATTCATAAATTATCTATAGGATCATTACATTCACTGTCGGGGTAGTTGGGCTAAGTGCATTACCCAGTTTTATGACTATCTTTCCGGTCCTATTATTGAGAGGCTACAGGCCAGCCCTTTTGGATCATTTTTGTTGATTAGGCCTGTTCAGTCCTTTGATTGACCTCTCATTTAGGCATTAGCTGAGAGGTGGTGGCCCACCATGCATACGTTTCATTTTTCATATTTTGAGCTTGGTACCACGCCAGTTGATTTCTACATGTTTACTGGGATTGAGATTGGACGACATGGTCTTCGACCTTTTCCATTTGATGATTTATACGAGTCGCCCAATCTGTTTACTATTTTTTTACCACTGATAGATGTTGCCTGCGTCAGTAGTGGTTCTGTTAAGTTGACGTACCTGCAGCAGTACATCACCAGTTATATAGGTAGAGCCGATATGATGGATGGGGTTACTAGAGCATTTCTGTTGTACCTGTTTGGTTCGACCTTTTTTTCGAACTAAAAAGGTACGGTTAGACTAGGCTATTTAGCTTCTCTAGTCAGATTAGACCAGCTACATACTATTGACTGGGGCACGGCGATATTAGGCACCCTTTATACCGCTATAGATTCATTTGCGCTTGGCGACGTCAAGCAGATGTATGCTTTTTGGTATATTTTGCCGTTATGGTACTACGAGTACACGACAAACATGCATCCCCGCATGCAGGACACGGCTAGTCAGGCTGCTAAGCATTACTTCCCTAGGATGAGACGATGGGAGACTATGCAGTACGTACATCATGTCCCCTTAGGTGTACGGCATGACTTGATGGAGGCTAGGTCACAACTTGATATGCGTACTGTAGGTAACATCATTCAGACACCTTGGGCCTCACATTGGACTCATCTAGCAGATGCAGGTATTTTGGTGGACGACCATCCCTTGATGGTTGCGTATTCACTATCTACACGGAGGGTTGCTTTGCATACACCTGCATTTATGCCTATGTGGTATTTGGGAGAGAGATGTGCTTATCAGATTACGGGTGATCGCCGTATACCATATGATCCTTTATCTTGTGAGGACATGTTTGGTAGACATAGAGTGATCGGCGATCAGTACATAGCTACTCTATGACTGGCCGGATGGGTGGATAGTAGTACTTTCTTCATCGATGGGGATTACGATGCTTATTGGGCTAGAGTGGCACCCCGTAGATACATCGTACCAGATTATGTTCGTGGGGTCAACTCTGATCATATTGGCCCTCATCTGGCAGCCGGTAGAGTTCAGGTACCGAGGGTTTCATTTGACCCGATTTCGTCACAGTTCTCCCAGACTCCCATGCAGTTGGAGCCTGATACTACTTTTAGAGCATATGACGTGACAGGTACTTTGATTGAGCAGCCTTTAGTCCTTCCAGATCACCCCAACTATCCTGGTGTGCCTTCAGTCGGGTTATATCCTCCGTATGAGGTACGTTTGTTGTTTATTGTCATTTTTCCTTTATTTTATGTTTGGTTTCTTACTATGTCAAATGTCATCTTTATGTAGTATGCCGTTAGATTGGACCAGACCAGAGTTTCATTTGGTGTGTTTCGCGATATGACTCTTACGCATACACACACCATGCATGATATGTACATGCATCATACACATATGCTAGAGGCGCAGATTGATCAGCTATCAGCTAGACTTCCTGTATATGAGCCTTTCGGATCACAGGGCGGAGGTGATGCTGGTCCCAGTGGGCATGATGCTGGTGGTTTAGACGAGGACGGTGGGGAAGACGAGGATGGTGATGATGATGCTGACAGTGGGGAAGACGAGGACGGTGGGGAAGACGATGACGGAGATGATGATGAGGACGATGACGACAGAGATGATGATGACGATGACGGAGATGATGATGATGATGGTGATGATGCTGACGACGACGACGTTGCATCCCTTTAGTTTTATACCTTTTAGTTTATATGCAGTAGACGTTTTATTTTATGTTGCAGTTCCTATAGCTTATGTACTTATGTCATTGTTTGAGTGTACGGTGTGTTCTTTATGTTTATATACTTTCACTTTCTTGGATTTATATTGTGCATTCTATATGTCTGTGTATACTGTGAATTATACCGCACCATCAGAAATGACAGCAACAAACATTGCACATAGGCAGTAGCTTTGACAGCAACAACAGAAATTATCATTTGAGAAGACAATTAAGATAGCTCTTGACACATTAACGAATGTTACATAACCAACTAGCAATAATGTTATCTTAAGGCCATCCAAATCTTTCTAGCTAGTTCTGACGTATGAAGTACGCATCATGGGCAATGAAGGTCGTGCCATATTTTAAATTGTATCGACCGTCATAAGTCGAACGTGTAGTCTCAAACACATTTTCCAATATTACCTCATTAATTATCTTTGTGTAACGCGTGCATGCCCTAGTAAAGTTTCTGTATGCAGTCCTGACCTCTTGAGCAGTACGTCTGACTTGAGAGCCAACGTCGTTGTTGTAGAGTTCAGCCAGAGTGTCCCAAAAATTAATTACCATTGACTCCTGATTATCGCACATCTCATCGGTTTGAATGTAGTACTGCATAAGCAACTTCAATTCATGAGGCGTAAATGTCATGTTCGCCAATGTAGTTTGAATAATGTTAGGTTTGTAAATGATTTAAACAAATAACGATTTGTGAATTTATATAGTGGATATTACTGACCTCTTGAGCAGTACGTGATTTGACCGCACCCTGACACACCTTCTCTCCACTCAACAAAGCAGAGAATCTTGACCGGCAAATGAAAGTGGCTATAGTACGTGATTAGACCGCACACTGACACACCTTCTCTCCACTCAACAAAGCAGAGAATCTTGACCGGCAAATGAACGTGGCTACAGTACGTGATTTGACCACACACTGACATACCTTCTCTCCACTCAACAAAGCAGAGAATCTTGACCGGCAAATGAACGTGGCTACAGTACGTGATTAGACCGCACACTGATATACCTTCTCCACACTCAACCATTAGTCATATATATATAACCATATGGATGTCATACTTGTTCACCACAATTTTCTCTAACAAAACATTCAAATATCAAACAACTAACCTCAAATATCAAACAATGTCTGCAAATTTACTAAAAGCTGTATTGCTATGCGACAGTGACTCTGAAGAAGAAGCGTACGCGTTAGCGCATCAACAAGAGGAGGAGGAGCTGATGGAGATATACCGTGAAGCATACGGATCAACTTCTGGAAAACATGGTGGTTCCGTTGTGGGTCGGAAATATATCAACCGTAACCAGCAAGCATTTCACAAAACACTTATGCAAGATTACTTTGCCCGTGATCCAACTTACGGTCCAGAGATGTTTAGACGACGATTCAGGATGAGTCGTCCATTATTTATAAGAATTCTCGAAAGTATTCAGCATAATAACAAATATTTTGTTTTTAAGCAGGACGCTGCAAAAAAACAAGGTTTGAGTGGGCATCAAAAGATGACCGCAGCTTTGAGGATGTTAGCTTACGGTACACCCGCTGATGCCCTTGACGATGCATATCGTATTGCAGAGAGTACAGCATTGGAAAACCTAGATCACTTCTGTCAATCAGTTGTGGATATTTATGGGACGGAATATCTTCGTTCTCCAAACGAGGCAGATATAACGCGCTTGCGTGAAATGCATGAAAGCAAGGGTTGGCCTGGAATGCTTGGAAGTCTAGATTGTATGCATTGGGAGTGGAAGAACTGTCCAAAAGCTTTTCACGGAGCATATAACGGCAAAGAAAAAAAACCAACTATCATCTTAGAAGCAGTTGCCTCTCATGATTTGTGGATTTGGCATGCTTTCTTGGGAATGCCAGGTTCTCTTAATGATTTAAACGTTGTCGAACGATCTCATTTGTTTAATGATTTGGCGCAAGGTAAGTCAACTCCCGTATCATTTACTCTTGGTCAGAACACATATGAGCATGGATACTATTTAGGAGATGGAATTTATCCCAAATGGAGTACGATTGTAAAGACATTTGCGAACCCAATGACGGCAAAACAGAAACACTTTGCTGCGATGCAGGAAGGACAAAGGAAGGACGTAGAAAGGGCGTTTGGGGTCCTTCAAGCAAGGTTTGCAATGGTTAGCAATCCATGTAGATTATGGAAGAGATCAAAAATGCTACAATTATGTTCTGTTGTATAATTCTGCATAACATGATCATTGAAGCTGAACGCGATATGGATTATCCCGATTTCGAGTATGAGGGGGTAAGACAACCCCCCGAATTGTTTCGCACAACCACGTTACGAAATGAAGGACAATACGCAATTCATAACGATCATCATGAATTATATCGTAATGCAGCTATTCATAATAGACTCCAAAGGGATTTAATGGAGCATATTTGGAATTCTCATGGAAATCAGTAGTTGAAGATGGTGGACTTTTGTTTGATTACATATGTTTGCCTTTTATTTCCTATAACGAAGTGTATAATGCTTCAATTTTAACGTTTGTAATATCATTTATGTTTGATGAATTAAATCGATATTGATATCTACATAATGCATCGAAAAAATGATATGCCGTTGAATAATGTAAAACTGATCATGGGCAGTTGATTGCATATATGAACTGAAGGTACATGGATATTGAAACTACATTAACTAGAAATATCACATTATTACGTCAACTACATATGTTTTGTTCCAGATCGACTCTCAACAATGCGTTGTTTGTACTCCATCCAATATTGCATTGTAATTGGGTCCATTCCGGTGACATCCTTTTCCATTACTAAGGTCTCTTGGCGTTGTCGCTCTAGCTCAAACCGGCCCTTCTCAATCTGAGTCAATTCTTTTAACACGGCAAGCTTTTCTGCACTTCCTTTTTGACGTTCTGCATTTTCTCTCGCATGTTTTTCATGCATTAAGGCTAAACGAGAATCGATTTGAGATTGAACAGCAATTTTCTTCTTAGCTGCTCGTTGCCCCATCGGTCTAGCGTCTTCATCAAATGCGGGAACTGCTTCTTCGTCTTCGTTATCTGGGCATTCATTTGAGTCCATATGAGAAGAATTGCCTGGGCTAGAATTGTAATTAGATCTACTTGTTTTTTTCTTCCCCTTCGACTTCGTCTGGACATCTCTTAAGCTTTTTGCGGTGTTTGAATTCCATTTTTGCTGACTAACAAGCAAGTCATAGCAGTTTGCAAACTGATAGTAGTGTGGTTTCTTTGTTCCATTTTCTCTTGGAAATAATTTCAAGAATTGATCGTTTGCCATTCTCTTCTACAAAAACAGAAACAAAAAATCATATATTCACAAAGTGATCAGAGATAAATGTAAATTAAAAATCAAATTTTACAAAATGCTACCAAGTCAGCTTCGCCACCAATTCCACTTGGATTTGCTGTTCTTATTTTGTGGATCTGCGACTCGTAGAATTGTGTTTGTCGATTAATCTTCCCAAAACGACCAGTGATTGCAGACATTGACCTCGTCTTTTCAACATGTTTTTTTATTGTACGCACTCATGACTTTTTCCCAAAACGCCTCTCCACTTTGATCGTTCCCCTTTACCGAGTCGTTAGAAAAATGACAATAAATATAACACAAATCCTTATCTTCATCGCCAGACCATGGAGCCGAAGAATGGAATGATAGAGGGGGGGCGGTAAGGGGATGAACATTTTGAAAGGGTTGAGAATCTAAATCCCAGCTATCCATATTCATCGCTTCGGTATATGATTGAAATGGATGAGACATGTATTGAATATTAACGAATTGAGAATATAATTGTAATAGAAGAAGAGATGTGTGTATTACAATCTGAATAATCTCCCGGTATATGTAGTGAAATCATAAATATGACCGTTTATAGCCGTTGTAATTTGAAATATGACCGTTTATAGCCGTTGTAATTTGAAATACGACCGTTTATAGCCGTTGGAGTCAAAATTTGGCTGTTCGGAGCCGTTGGAGTTCGAATGTAGAGGGGGATGTAGCCGAAAGGGCTGGGGAAGGGGAGGGTGGGCTTGGGCGCCCAAGCCCTGGCGCCCATTTTATGGGCGCCAGAGCTCTGGCGCCCATAAAATGGGCGCCAGGGCTTGGGCGCCCATTAAATGGGCGCCCAAGCCCAGTTCAGGATTCTGAATCGAATCCTGAACTTTCAGCTGAATTGTTCCCCTTAGGGCATCTCCAATGGTGCGATTGCATCCTGAATTTGAGAAAAAAAACCCCCAGTGGTCAAATTCAACCTTAACATTGAGCTGAATGTTCAGGATCCAGTTCAGGATCCTGAACTGGGCTTGGGCGCCCATTTAATGGGCGCCCAAGCCCTGGCGCCCATTAAATGGGCACCCAAGCCCCCCAATTATGGGGGGTGCCAGGCTCCCATTTAATGGGAGCCTGGCATCAGGCACCCATTTAATGGGTGCCTGGCATCAGGCGCTCATTAAATGGGCGCCTGATGCCAGGCGCCCATTAATGGGCGCCTGATGCCAGGCGCCCATTAATGGGCGCCTGAGGCCAGGCGCCCATTAAATGGGCGCCTGGCCATTGGGTGCCCAACCCAACTTCAGGGCTGAATATTCAGCGGGCTGAATATTCAGCCCTGAATCCACTGGAGATGCCCTTAATTTGACGATTGGAGACTTTTTTTTATCAAATTCAGTAAGTAATTTGACGACTGGAGATGCCCTAAGTAAACACATCACCTAAATTCTAACCATATGTTAATAAACTATAGATATAAATATTTTTTTATATCACAAAGGCAAGACTAAAGCAAGGCTGCAAGTAATTATGAGTAGGCAAGAATAAACTATAGATACACATATTTGCAAGGCGTAGACATAAGGAAAAGAGGGAAACTGTATTCATCTTGTACAGGAAGAATTAAATGAGCATGTACACTTGAAAAGGTATAAAAATATATATACAAAGATATTCAGGTACATACGAAATTTAAACAAAAGGTAAAGTATAAGTTTGTCGATTTGAAGGAGACAAGCATTTAATGATATTATCTCTAGTACACATTACAAAATCTCATTTCAGCCTCCAAGAGTAGAAATCTCTGACCAATATTAATGAAAGCTTGTACCAGGCAAATAAACTATCATGTAAATATTGATCTATATATCAACCTCTTCTTCTTTTCGTTCAAAAGACTTAGCATTCCAGAAATTATATTTCAACTAAAGCTTTATTTCAACCCAACTATAACAACAATTCAACTCAACAAACATGAAGATCAAAGAGGTTCCAGTTTGCAACTTTCTAAAGCCTGTTTCAAAATAAAGGCTGCTCTGTTCTTCATTTTCAAAAAAAAAACAGGTGAGTAACATTATTTTTAAAAAATTTAAGTATATAACTGTGTTGCCTGATCACCTCTGGAAACAAGTATGTTGTGAATATATTTTTGAACCTCTGTATATATGTGTGTGAATATTTTGTTGTGTGTATTACTATATGTCTGGATGTTGTCTCTGGTTTTAGTTCCAGGTTTTAAAGTAATTCATAAATCAAGTGCTCTTGATCCAATCTTTATTTGTACCTAAGTCTGGGACAAAAATAGTTTGTTTATCATAAACTAAAGTTTTAAAATTTAATTAAGTTAAAAGAAACTTGGAAAGTCTCTGGAAATCAAAACAACAGTGCATGTTTATAATATGTTAAAAAATCAAACTTCCCAATTCATCAATTCAGGAATCTAATCTAAATTCTTAAACCAAAATATGATTTTTAGGAATGAAATTACTATTTTTAGTTTGGGCATGAGAGTGCAGTTCTAGTTTGAACAGAAAATGGAAATGTGGTGATTCCTGGTGGTCTACGTGATTTTGGAGGTCAGGGTTCTTCCTGGAGGTGGAGGAATGATCGGAGATTTGGGGGAAAATGCCAGCAAGTTGATCTGAGTGCCGTGGCGATGGTGCTTGATTGGGGAAGTCTGGAACCCTAGTTTTAGTGGTGTCAGATGTTTTAGATTGTTCGCCTGCTATGGTTGATCGAGTTCAACCGAACTCAGGTGGAAGAAAGCAGGTGAGTTGACGAAGTCGAGGCCGGAGTGGTGGACCTTCAGATGGTCGGAGCTGCGAGCACGTCGCGTTGACAGGCTTTTGATGGTGGTTCCAGTTTTTGGTTCCAGGTTGGGTTAGTATGCTCGTTTTTGAATTTCGAGTGGTTGTCGAAGTTTGGTGATCGGGTTTTGGTTGGAGGATGATCAGCGACTGGTCTGGGTCTGGAAGGATGGTCGGCGATGGGTGGAAGTGACGTGCACGTGTACGCGTGTACGTTTGTACACTTGGTAGTGTTGCGCTTCGGGGAAGAGGAGGGAACTCGAGTTTGGGCTCGAGACTTTTACAGTTCGACTCGAAGTAAATAGGAACGAGTAATTCTCGTGTTTTGCTCGGGTTTGGGATTTTTTTGTGGGATTGCCAGGTTTGGGTTTTAGAGATTTTAACCTGATTGTTTTAAATCTAAAGTAAATCAAAACAGTTTCCAAAAGAAATTGTTAAGCAAGTTTTAAGTTTTAAAGTTTTAAATTTTGTTTTGTTTTTCAAAATGAAATTTATATAAACATGTTTTTTTTAAAAGTTATTAAAGAAATTAAGTTTTCAAAGGGAAGTTTTCAACTAGTTCCCAAGTAAAAGTTTTCAAGGATTTAAAATGTTTAAGTGAAATGTTTTTAAAAATTGTTTTGTTTTAAAAAGTAATTTTGTTAGATTAATTATGTGATGTTTTTCAAAATGAAATTAATTAAAAATGTAATTAAGTAATTAGTTGAAGTAAGAATTTATCTTTAATTACTTAAGGTGTGATTAATTAGGAAAGATAAATTAGGAAATTACTTAAAGGATTAATTAATTAATTAAAAGGGGTTAGTTAATCAATGAAATTAATTAAACAATAATTACTTAATATGAAGTAATCAATGGAAAATTACTTAATGAAGTAATTAAGGGATAATTAAAATGTAATTAATTAAGGGGCTAGTATCTAAATGAAATTTAATTAAGTATAAGTACTTAATGGAAGTAATTTGGATTAAATCACTTTGTAAAATTTATCAAGGGATTAATTGAGATAATTAATTAAGGAGTAATTAATTTATTAAATGAAGTAATTAAGGGTAGTTAATTACTGAATGGGATTAATCAAGAT
This sequence comes from Allium fistulosum, assembly GCA_030737815.1. Taxonomy (NCBI): domain Eukaryota; kingdom Viridiplantae; phylum Streptophyta; class Magnoliopsida; order Asparagales; family Amaryllidaceae; genus Allium; species Allium fistulosum. The sequence continues at coordinate 1,228,940,456 of CM060904.1, forward strand.
TGATTAATAATTGTGGTTAAATTTAGATTTATTACTTGGTGTAATTAATTTAAATAGAATAATTAATTAAAAATGTGATTATAGATCATTAATTAATATAATTAATGATAAAATTAAAGGTTGATTAATTTAGATTAATTAATCAATAATAAGTGATTTGAGTAATTAGTTAATGTAATTAATTAAGGATTAATATAATTAATTATAGTTAATTAATAAATAGAGTAATTAAAGATTTATTACTGTATTTGGTTATGGATAATTAATTTGTGAAATTAATTAAAGGATAATTACTTGAATGTAATTAAAGGATAATAAATCAAGGATGATTAATTAAGATGGAAATTAGAGAATTATTAATTAATTGATTTGTAATTAATCAATGGATTTGTAAGCAAGTTTAAAATGGTAAAGTAATTAATTTAATTTACTTTAAATTAATTAGAGATGAAATAATTAATTTAATTCATTTTAAATTAATTATAGTATGACTAATAAATCCTTGTTTATGTATGGATGGATGTTACTGATTTCCTTGAATGGTTTGAAATATCAGATATGAGATAAATAATGCTGTGTGATATGGATGCTTTAGATGAAGTGAATTATCTGCTGTAATGATAATGTAGATTATCTATCTGTGGTATTGTGAATTATCTATCTATGTGTATATGGATAATGAAATGAATTGTTTTAACTTTAAAACAACTTGGCCTTAAAAGATACGGTTTGGATTTCGATGAGACCGGGATCGGGTTTCCAGATTTGGATATCCGAAAACCACATCGATCCAAATTAACGATAGGTCGTGAATCTCAAGTGAAGATGAAGATTCAGAGTGCAAGGGTTATTGTCGTTAACTCTGAGGATGATTCCAAAATGAGTATAACGAGATAATGCATTCGGTTTCGTTCGAACCCGGAATGAACTTGTATGGATTGAATGCTTTCAGAACATCGTCAGGTGGACGATGAGCATTCTAAGTGATGTGTTCTGATGAGGTAATCGTAACCTCAAGCCTCATCAACCGGGAATGGCTAAAACAGGGGAGGTGCAGCAAGGTTAGTGGGTAGCACCCAAGTAGGATGAGATTTCCCCTATCTAGAGTCCCTTTTTATTCGGCTTAGTGTGTGGTTGGTCGCGCCAACCGCAGGGTTTCTTGTTCGAGAATTATCCAGTAAGGGATGGTTCCGGCCTTGTGTTGTAGGGGATTAGGAGTAATCCTCGGTACGCTGATCTAGGCCAGGTACTGTGACGGGCGGTACCCCAGTAGCCCTGCCATTGTATGGAATCCAATCTCCAATAAGTGCCATCGGATTTGATTGTATTACCCACTTGTTGGCTAGTATGATGGAATTTAATCATGTAACAATTTCAGCTATTTCTTATTTACTTAGAAACCCTAGACCTATTATAATATCACTGAATTTCCTAACAAATGTTTGGTTAGCGTAAGGTAAAAACTTTTCCATGTTTATGTGTGGGAAGTCTTACATGATACCTTTTGTTTTCAAAGGCTTTTCAGAGTTAAGCAACTTTAACCTGTTACTCATACCAGACCCATGTCTGACCCAAAGTTTATTTCTGTTTTTCTTAAACTCTCGGGTACTCAAATTTTTACGAGTAGCCAAGGGATTCAGGTTAGCTTTGACGAATTGTGGAGGAGCAATGGAGCAGGAGGCTTCAGCGTTATAGATATATAGTTTTCTGCTGTGTTGGTATCTCTGTGTTGTTTTTGAGTTGTATCGAGTTGTATTAACTACACAGGTGTTTATAACTGTCTAGTCTGTGATGTATTATCTGTGTAACTCTGATTGATGTTGTATATTATGAAACATTGATGTGATTAATATAATTTATTCGTTCCGCTGTTGAGATTCTGATGTTGTTTCTTCTTTCTTCTTTATCTTTTCTATTTCTCACCCCTTTCTTTCTTAAAGATAACACAATTTTCTGGTAGTAGAAAGTTAGGTCATCACACTTGGTATCAGAGCGCTAGGTTGAGTGAATACCTAGGCTCTAGAGTGGTGTCTATCTTGAGAGAGCGTATTTGTAATTTGTTATATATATTTATTTACTTCTACCTATTTGTTGGGTTACCTGTTCGGGTTTTCCAATATAAGTCATAAAGGTAGATGGGGTAGTGGTGTGTGTAACACGACTACCAATGGTTGGAATTTGTTGAGGTTGGAAGTGTATCTGCCGAGACCGTAGACCCAATACCGTCTCGAGTGAATTTTTGTTATGGTGTAAGGATTTCACCAATTTCTGAAGGATATCTGTTAGGGTTCGGAGTCCATTTTTGAAGTGCAAGTTTGCATGAACAGAATTTGGATTCTGTCGGTTGAGCAGAAGCTAGTGATGGTATCTTGATATCTCAGGAATTAGTAGCTGTGTGATGAGACATAGTGACTATGGATATCTCCAAAGATGTTTCTTTGGAACAAGTTTAAGGAAGTGTGTCTGCATCGGTGTTAAGGCTGAGTTTAGCTGGGTGTTTGTGTTTGGCTTTGAGGCCTGAGTTTCTCAAGGAGTTTTGGATTAAGAAGTTTTTGGAATCAGTAGCAGTGTCGCAGTTCAGATTGTTCTGTGTGCAGGCAAGGAGGTCGTCTGTCAGCAGTTTTCTAGAGGTGAAGTTCAGAAGCAGCAGAGTGGATCCATTTCTTCGATGGATTGGCTAAATAGGCTTTAGCTGTTCTGATTGGTAAAGAGAGGACAGTTTTCTTTGGATATTAGATTGGGTTGATCGCAAAAGTGACTTGCGATAGTTGAGTGTTCTCTTGGTTTGTCAGAGTTCTTTTGGGATTTCTAAGTTTTATCTTTATGGATCCGGTGAACTATTTATGGGATGTGTTATCCAGTTTGTGCTTGTGTGTATCATCAGCATTTTCATCTACTCAGATCAGAGTTGTGCAGTGGAAGCAGTTGGGAGTGCATTTGTTTTATCTTTTTGGATAGGAGAAGTAAGTTCAGTTTTCTGATGTTTGAGGAGTAGAGTTTGTGTTCTTGGATTGATTGTGAGTGGATCATTTTGATGAGTTGTTTTGAGGCATCAGCGAAGGTTGAGCTGATCAGTAGAGATGTAGGCAGCCCAGGATCGTCAGATGAGTTTTGTGGATAAGAGACGGAGGAATTTGGATTTCGAAATCGGGGATTTGATTTTGAGTAAGTTTTCTCTGATTCAGGGAGCTATAAGATTGGGTAAGATTGGGAAGCTAGCTCCGAGGTATCTTGGATTTTCTCTTGTTCTGGTGAGGATAAGTGTTGGTCTTCAGGATTGAATGTCAGTTTGGATAATTGGGATTCGATGTGTTTCACGTATCTCTGAGGGAGTACGTGTATGATCCATCTCTGGTTTTGGAACCAGCAGTTCTAGAGGTTGGGTTGTTGAGTCAGACTTGTCTATAGTCTGATATCTTGTCTAGTTTTGTAAATCTAGATGAGTAAGAGCTCTATAGCTTAGTAGTATAGTTTTGTTTGGGTTCTGTAGGGCGAGTATCCCGGTATTTTTACTTGGGAAACTCTAGATAGTCCTATCCTGATTTTGTCTGGATAGTTAGATTTGTTTGATTGGATGAGTTGGTTGCTATGGTTGCTAACATATGATTAATATATGCTTGTGTTTTAAAATTAAATCATTAATGAGATTATTAAATTACCTTTGTTTTAAATTTCGGGGACGAAATTCTTTTAAGGGGGGAGGAATGTGACATCTCGGAATTTTGGGCAATATCAATTTAATAATCTGCATTAAAAATTAAATTGATTTAATAATATTTGTTAATAAGATTTAAATTGATTTAATAATCTTCTTTTAAATAAATATTTAAACTAATAATTTATCTTTTAAAAGCTAATAAATTGTTTTCTATTTATAATGTATATATATTTGTATATATTGTAAATAGATCATCTTTGTTTTAAATTTAATAAATAAAGGCATGTTTTCTAATTTTAATATTTTTGGTAATTTGGAAATTTGATTTAATTTAATATTAAATAAATAACCATATGATTTTAAAATACTCAAGATAAAAGTTTATTTGTTTAAAATGATTTTAGCTAAGTTTAAATTTAAACAAGAAAAGTTGTTCCGTTCTTTTTAAATATAGTTTGATTTAATAAGAAATTTATTAATAAAAAGATAACTTCTTTTATAAATTATTTTAAAATTTAATAATGAGCAATATTAGTAATGTAATGTCTTTACAAGGGATTTTAATATAAATAGAAATTGTTATTTTAAATTTATTTATATATATATATATATGTGTGTGTGTATTTTGGAAAACTATGATTTGTAAGTTTAAAATAAAATAAACCCTATTAATATTAAACATAAGTATAAAAATAAATAATAGTAGGCTAAGTATTTAATAGTTTAAGTTTAAAAATAAAAGAAAAATAAAAATAAACACATATGTTAGAAATAAATATGAAAGGGAATATATATGTTATGTAAACACTTATGTAAACACATCACCTAAATTCTAACCATATGTTAATAAACTATAGATATTTTTTTTTATATCACAAAGACAAGACTAAAGCAAGGCTGCAAGTAAATATGAGTAGGCAAGAATAAACTATAGATACACATATTTGCAAGGCTGTAGACATAAGGTAAAGAGGGAAAATGTATTCATGTTGTACAGGAAGAATTAAATGAGCATGGACACTTGAAAAGGTATAAAAATATATATACAAAGATATTCAGGTACATACGAAATTTAAACAAAAGGTAAAGTATAAGTTTGTAGATTTGAAGGAGACAAGCATTTAATGATATTATCTCTAGTACACATTACAAAATCTCATTTCAGCCTCCAAGAGTAGAAATCTCTGACCAATATTAATGAAACCTTGTACCAGGCAAATAAACTATCATGTAAATATTGATCTATATATCAACCTCTTCTTCTTTTCGTCCAAAAGACTTAGCATTCCAGAAATTATATTTAAACTAAAGCTTTATTTCAACCCAACTATAACAACAATTCAACTCAACAAACATGAAGATCAAAGAGGTTCCAGTTTGCAACTTTCTACAGCCTGTTTCAAAATAAAGGCTGCTCTGTTCTTCATTTTAAAAAAAAAAACAGGTGAGTAACATTATTTTTAAAAAATTTAAGTATATAATTGTGTTGCCTGATCACCTCTGGAAATAAGTATGTTGCGAATATATTTTTGAACCTCTGTATATATGTGTGAATATTTTGTTGTGTGTATTACTATATGTCTGGATGTTGTCTCTGGTTTTAGTTCCAAGTTTTAAAGTAATTCATAAATCAAGTGCTCTTGATCCAATCTTTATTTGTACCTAAGTCTGGGACAAAAATAGTTTGTTTATCATAAACTAAAGTTTTAAAATTTAATCAAGTTAAAAGAAACTTGGAAAGTCTCTGGAAATCAAAACAACAGTGCATGTTTATAATATGTTAAAAAATCAAACTTCCCAATTCATCAATTCAGGAATCTAATCTAAATTCTTAAACCAAAATATGATTTTTAAGAATGAAATTACTATTTTTAGTTTGGGCATGAGAGTGCAGTTCTAGTTTGAATAGAAAATGGAAATATGGTGATTCCTGGTGGTCTACATGATTTTGGAGGTCGGGGTTCTTCCTGGAGGTGGAGGAATGATCGGAGATTTGGGGAAAAATGCCAGCAAGTTGATCTGAGTGCCATGGCGATGGTGGTTGATTGGGGAAGTCTGGAACCGTAGTTTTAGTGGTGTTAGATGTTTTAGATTGTTCGCCTGCTATGGTTGATCAAGTTCAACCGAACTCAGGGGGAAGAAAGCAGGTGAGTTGACGAAGTCGAGGCCGGAGTGGTGGACCTTCAGATGGTCGGAGCTGCGAGCACGTCGCGTTGACAGGCTTTTGATGGTGGTTCCAGTTTTTGGTTCCAGGTTGGGTTAGTATGCTCGTTTTTGAATTTCGAGTGGTTGTCGAAGTTTGGTGATCGGGTTTTGGTTGGAGGATGATCGGCGACTGGTCTGGGTCTGGAAGGATGGTCGGCGATGGGTGGAAGTGACATGCACGTGTACGCGTGTACGTTTGTACACTGGGTAGTGTTGCGCTTCGGGGAAGAGGAGGGAACTCGAGTTTGGGCTCGAGTCTTTTACAGTTCGACTCGAAGTAAATAGGAACGAGTAATTCTCGTGTTTTGCTCGGGTTTGGGTTTTTTTTGTGGGATTGCCAGGTTTGGGTTTTAGAGATTTTAACCTGATTGTTTTAAATCTAAAGTAAATCAAAACAGTTTCCAAAAGAAATTGTTAAGCAAGTTTAAAGTTTTAAAGTTTTAAGTTTTGTTTTGTTTTTCAAAATGAAATTTATATAAACATATTTTTTTTTAAAGTTATTAAAGAAATTAAGTTTTCAAATGGAAGTTTTCAACTAGTTCCCAAGTATAAGTTTTCAAGGATTTAAAATGTTTAAGTGAAATGTTTTTAAAAATTGTTTTGTTTTAAAAAGTAATTTTGTTAGATTAATTATGTGATGTTTTTCAAAATGAAATTAATTAAAAATGTAATTAAGTAATTAGTTGAAATAAGAATTTATCTATAATTACTTAAGGTGTGATTAATTAGGGAAGATAAATTAGTAAATTACTTAAAGGATTAATTAATTAATTAAAAGGGGTTAGTTAATCAATTAAATTAATTAAACAATAATTACTTAATATGAAGTAATCAATGGATAATTACTTAATGAAGTAATTAAGGAATAATTAAAATGTAATTAATTAAGGGGCTAATATCTAAATGAAATTTAATTAAGTATAAGTACTTAATGGAAGTAATTTGGATTAAATCACTTTGTAAAATTTATCAAGCGATTAATTGAGATAATTAATTAAGGAGTAATTAATTTATTAAATGAAGTAATTAAGGGTAGTTAATTACTGAATGGGGTTAATCAAGATTGATTAATAATTGTGGTTAAATTTAGATTTATTACTTGGTGTAAGTAATTTAAATAGAATAATTAATTAAAAATGTGATTATAGATCATTAATTAATATAATTAATGATAAAACTAAAGGTTGATTAATTTAGATTAATTAATCAATAATAAGTGATTTGAGTAATTAATTAATGTAATTAATTAAGGATTAATATAATTAATTATAGTTAATTAATAAATAGAGTAATTAAAGATTTATTACTGTATTTGGTTATGGATAATTAATTTGTGAAATTAATTAAAGGATAATTACTTGAATGTAATTAAAGGATAATAAATCAAGGATGATTAATTAAGATGGAAATTAGAGAATGATTAATTAATTGATTTGTAATTAATCAATGGATTTGTAAGCAAGATTTAAAATGGTAAAGTGATTAATTTAATTTACTTTAAATTAATTAGAGATGAAATAATTAATTTAATTCATTTTAAATTAATTATAGTATGACTAATAAATCCTTGTTTAGGTATGGATGGATGTTACTGATTTCCTTGAATGGTTTGAAATCTCAGATATGAGATAAATAATGCTGTGTGATATGGATGCTTTGGATGAAGTGATTTATCTGCTGTAATGATGATGTAGATTATCTATCTGTGATATTGTGAATTATCTATCTATGTGTATATGGATAATGAAATGAATTGTTTTAACTTTAAAACAACTTGGCCTTAAAAGATACGGTTTGGATTTCGATGAGACCGGGATCGGGTTTCCAGATTTGGATATCCGAAAACCACATCGATCCAAATTAACGATAGGTCGTGAATCTCAAGTGAAGATGAAGATTCAGATTGCAAGGGTTATTGTCGTTAATTCTAAGGATGATTCCAAAATGAGTGTAACGAGATAATGCCTTCGGTTTCGTTCGAACCCGGAACAAACTTGTATGGATTGAATGCTTTCAGAACATCGTCAGGTGGACGATGAGCATTCTAAGTGATGCGTTCTGATGAGGTAATCGTAACTTCAAGCCTCATCAACCGGGAATGGCTAAAACAGGGGAGGTGAAGCAAGGTTAGTGGGTAGCACCCAAGTAGGATGAGATTTCCCCTGTCTAGAGTCCCTTTTTATTCGGCTTAGTGTGTGGTTGGTCGCGCCAACCGCGGGGTTTCTTGTTCGGGAATTATCCAGTAAGGGATGGTTCCGGCCTTGTGTTGTAGGGGATTGGGAGTAATCCTCGGTAAGCTGATCTAGGCCAGGTACTGTGACGGGCGGTACCCCAGTAGCCCTGCCATTGTATGGAATCCAATCTCCAATAAGTGCCATCGGATTTGATTGTATTAACCACTTATTAGCTAGTATGCTGGAATTTAATCATGTAACAATTTCAGCTATTTCTTATTAACTTGGAAACCCTAGACCTATTATAATATCACTGAATTTCCTAAAAAATGTTTGGTTAGCGTAAGGTAAAAACTTTTCCATGTTTATGTGTGGGAAGTCTTACGTGATACCTTTTGTTTTCAAAGGATTTTCAAAGTTAAGCAACTTTAACCTGTTACTCATACCAGACCCATGTCTGACCCGGAGTTTATTTCTGTTTTTCTTAAACTCTCGGGTACTCAAATTTTTACGAGTAGCCAAGAGATTCAGGTTAGCTTTGACGAATTGTGGAGGAGCAATGGAGCAGGAGGCTTCAGCGTTATAGATATATAGTTTTCCGCTGTGTTGGTATCTCTGTGTTGTTTTTGAGTTGTATCGAGTTGTATTAACTACACAGGTGTTTATAACTGTCTAGTCTGTGATGTATTATCTGTGTAACTCTGATTGATGTTGTATATTATGAAACATTTATGTGATTAATATAATTTATTCGTTCCGCTGTTGAGATTCTGATGTTGTTTCTTCTTTCTTCTTTATCTTTTCTATTTCTCACCCCTTTCTTTCTTAAAGATGATGCAATTTTCTGGTAGTAGAAAGTTGGGTTGTCACACAGTGTCCTCAATCGTTAGAACATCTCAATACTTTTAACAAGGTTAAGAATGACCCATTTTCTCCAACGTACAATCACGGTTGGAGAAATCATCCTAATTTTTTATGGAACCAAAATTAGTCTAATACGAATTTGGTTCGAACCAATTTTCAAGCATTTTCGAACAATGCTTCAAATTCTCCTTATCAGCCTAACCACTTTCAACAAAACTTTGCGCCTCCATCTCAAAATCAACCGCAACAATCTTTCACTCCCCAAGGCGATAAACGAATTACTTCACTTGAGAAAAATCTTGAAACTTTGGCTAAAGCGACCACTCAAAAACTCGAATCAAATAGCAATTTGCAAAATTTGTTAACCTCGTAAATGCAAAATACGAGTCAACCAATTGCTAAACTTAAAATACAAATGAGTCAATTAACCACTTCTGCAAGTGAACGTGAACGAGGCACGTTCCAAAGCCAGCCAGTTTCGAACCCTAGAAATCAAAACACGAACTCGAATCAAGCTCATGTCGTTCAAGATAGCAATTTGAGCCAAATAAATGCTATCACGACTTTGTGTTCCAGTAAACTAATCGATAACAAAGTTGTCAATCCAAACGATTTACCGAAAGCTCCTCTTGATACTTCAAAAATGACAAGTAATTCTGATCAAAATGTCAAGTCGAATATCGAATCAAATCCCAATCCAAATTCTTCTTCTACTCAAGTAGACCGATTGTAACGACCTAGGCTTTTTCTCCACAGAAAGTCGTATCATTAATAAGAAAGAAAGGGGTAGAAAATAGAAAAGAAGAGAAGAAAGAAAGAAACAACAACAACGATCTCATAGCGGAACGAATAAATTATATTAATAACATATACATTTACATAGTATACAACACTTTACAGAGTTACACAACATATACATCACTTACTAGACAGTTATAACATCTGTCTAGACATTACAACTCAATACACTACAGAGATACAGACACAGCGGAACTACTATATATATCTACAACGCTGAAGCCTCCTGCTCCATTGCTCCTCCACAATTCGTCAAAGCTAAACCTGAATCCCTTGGCTACTCGTAAAAATTTGAGTACCCAAGAGTTTATAAAACAGAAATAAACAACTTGGGTCAGACATGGGTCTGGTGTGAGTAACAGGTTAAACTTTCTTAACTTCAAAACCTTTAGAAAGAAAAGGTATCACGTAAGACTCCCCACAAATAAACATGGGTAAGTTTTTACCTTACGCTAACCAAAACATTTGATAGGAAATCCAGTTATATTATAATAGGGTCTAGGGTTTTCAAATAAATATGAAATAGCTGAAATTGTTACATTATTAAATTCCAGCATACTAGCCACAAAGTGGGTTATACAATCAAAACCGTAAGGGCACGTAGGAAGAATGGGTTTCCATACAATGGCAGGGCTACTGGGGTACCGCCCGTCACAGTACGTGGCCTAGATCACCGTACCGAGGAGTACGCCCGCTCCCCTGCAACACAAAGCCGGAACCATCCCTTACTGGATAATTCCGAACAAGATAACCCCGTAGTTGGCGCGACCAACCACACACTAAGCCGAATAAAAAGAAAAGGGACCTCTAGACAGGGATCTATCTTGCTCTCAGTGGGTGCTACCCACGAAGCCTTGCTGCACCTCCCCTGTTTTAGCCATTCCCGGTTGATGAGGCTTGAGGTTACGATTACCTTTAATCAGAACATATCACTTAGAATGCTCATCGTCCGCCTGACGATGTGCTGAAAGCATTCAATCCATACAAGTTCGTTCCGGGTTCGAACGAAACCGAAGGCATTATCTCGTTACACTCGTTTTGGAATCACCCTCAGAGTTAACGACAATAACCCTTGCACTCTGAATCTTCATCTTCACTTGAGATTCACGACCTATCGTAAATTTGGATCGATGTGGTATTCGGGTCTCCAGACCTGGAATCCCGGTATACGGAAACCCGATCCCGGTCTCATCGAAATCCAAAACGTATCTTTTAAGGCCAAGTTGTTTTTAAAGTTAAAACAATTCAATTATACTATCTATTTACACACAGATAGATAATTCACAGATTCACAATAGATAATCAACATTATCATTAAAAGCAGATAATCCATATCATCAGCATTATGCAACCAAAGCATCCAAATCATACAGTATCAATTATCTCATCTCTGAGATCTCAAACCATTCAAGGTAAATCAATATCATTCAATATCCTTAAGAAATGATTTATTAATCACCTTTTATAGTTAATTTAAAATGAATTAAATTAAATACTTCATCTCTAATTAATTTAAAGTAAATTAAATTAATTACTTCCATCATTAACAATCTTGCTTAAATCACTATTAATTAATTATCAATTAATTAATCCACCCTTATCCAATTATTCATTTTAATTAATCATCCTTGATTAATTGCATTTAATTACATTCAAGTAATTATCACTTAAATTAATTTCACAAATTAATTATTCTTAACTACTTATAGTAATTAACCTTTAATTACTACATTTATTAATTAACTATAATTAATTATCTTACTCCTTAATTAATTACATTAATTAATCACTTCCTTTATTAATTATCCCTAAATTAATCAATTCTTAATTATATCATCAATTATTAACTAATGATCCTTAATTACATTTTAATTAATTACTTTATTTAAATTAATTAAACCATAATTATTAATCACTATTGATTAATCACATTCAGTAATTAACTATCCTTAATTACTTCTTAAAATAAATTAATTATTCCTTAATTAATTTCTTAATTAATCTCTTGATTAATTCCATTAAGTAATTAACTACCCTTAATTACTCTATTTATTACATCAGTAATTATCCATTAATTACTTTCCTAAGTAATTATACCTCATTAAATTACATTAAGTAATTATACAAATCATTAAATGATTATCTTAAATTAATTAAACCGAATTAATTAACTTAACTAATCAATTTAAACTCAATTAATTACAATGAGTAATTAATTTATTAATTACTTCCATTAAGTAAAACAATTCACAAATGATTAACCTTAATTAATCTATTTAATTAATAAAATTAATCACATTAATTAATTATTTAATAAACCTTAGTTAATGATATATATTAACTATTCTTTAATTATTTTTCTTAAATAATTAAACTTTAATTAACCATTATTGATTACAATTTAATTAATTCCAATTACCAATAAATTAATCTTTCATTTCTTAATTAATTAAGTACCTAACAATAACTTAATTAATCCTTAATTACTTAAATAATTTATTCCTAACTATTAATTAACAATCTTAACTTATCAATTAATGATTCTTAATTTCAAATTAATTACCCTTTAATTAATTTAATTAAGTCCTAATTAATCAATTTAAACCCTTAATTATTAAATTTATTAATCCAAATCATAATTTAATTAAATTGATTAATTAACTTTTAATTTCTCTAATAATTTATTTTATCCTAATTTATTAAATCTCAATTATCTTTAAGATAACACTTTATTCCTATTAATGATTTAAAATATCATTAATAAAGTATTTAAACCAATTTACCTTTAAATTTAATTTAAAATTTTAAAAACTGGAAACAGGTCTTTGTTAAAACATGTTATACTTAATTAACTCGAGACACTCCCTCAAAACCACGAGAGCTACTTCGAGTCTCCACCCAAAATTCACGAGTCTTCCTTCGAGTTGCCCTTCTTCCCCAAAACATACAGATACCCAGACATATACGTGCACGTGCACAGTCAAATAACGACGCTCCGACCATCAACGTTGATCTCTCCACATCGGCGATCAACCTCACATATGATTCCGACCATCAGAACATCAACTCCAACTCGAAATCGAATTCGAGATGCCTTCTTCATACCTGGAAACAGAACCCACTGCTCTCGATCAAAACCTGGCAACGCCTAGATCTCCAAACGCCGATCACCAGAAAAGTTATTACTCCGGCCACGACCTCGCCTACGACCAACCTTCCATCTCCCAAAATATCTCTGCACTCGATCAATTGTGGAAGTCGAACCCAAAGCCTTTATCCCAGACAAACTAGGGCTACAGACCAAATTTCCCCATCACCATCTCCACAGTGAACTACACCATCATCAGATAATTTTCTAGTCATCACTGACCATTCCTCTAACTCCAGAAGAAAATTCGATCCCTCCGATCATTTAGATCAACAGAAACAAACCAAAATGCACATTCCAGACAACTCTGAACTGCTCTCAAATTTTAATACTAGAATTTGTGATTTTATTTTTAAAAATCGTGATTTTGTTTAGTGATTAGATTCATAACTCTGAATACATGAATTTACTAAGTTTAAATTTTTACTTAGCATAAATATTCCAGTACTTATGGTTTCCAGAGCAAATGAATATTATTTTGACTTGATTTAAAACTCTAAACTAAAGTTGAAATGAAACAAACCACCTTTGTTTTAAATCTTAAATCTTAATAAAGATCGAATCAAGTGATGATGTATTATTTACTATATTCTTAATTATAAGAACAAGAACAGACAAGAAACAGATATACATCTAACACAGATATATGCATACATATACACACAGAAGATTCACCCATACATATACATGCAGAGCATATTCATTCCAGAAATCAACATGCAGATAGATCATCAAAACTTATGCATTTTAAAAATAATGTTACTCACCAGATTTTTGAAGAACAGAGCCTCCAGATTCAATTTGAAAACCCTTTTGAACACTTTGAACTCTTTTAAAACCGAAACTCTTTTTCTTTAAAACTTTAATGCTGAAATGCCTTATCAACCAGAAATGCTTTTGCTCTAGTTTAAATTTTATACTTGATTTGAAGATGCAAGCTACAGATATGCTTGAAACAGAGACTACTCGATTCCAGGCTTGAAGAAACACAGGCTTTGATTACTTGCTTTAGTTTTAGTTTTTGAGCTTTGCAACTTGGTTACAGATTTGCTTTCAAAACAGAGAAGATTGATCTCTGCTTTGATTCCAGGTTTGAAAAGAATTTGCAGGCTTTTGATTTGGAAAATGGATTACAGGTTTTGATTTACAGATCGAAGAATGTATTGCAGGCTTTGTTTTCTGGTTTTGAGGAGTGTTTTGATTATAAATTGTTTTTGAGAAGTTTGTTTGAGGAAGTTTGATTTGTACAGGCTGAACACCATTTTCTCAAGATTTGAAAAGAGAAAATGGGAAAAAAATGAAGATGAAGTAACATATGTATAAATGCTGAAATAATTTAAATAAAAATAAAAGAAAAATTAAATTAAAGGTGACACTTGTCATATACATTAGCTATTTAATTTACACATGTTTTATCAAGCCTTAATATGGTGACATTTGTCTTTTAAGTATTTAATACATATTTTTATTTATTTTTAAATGTAAATAATAGTTTTTATACTTTATTTAAATGTATATATTTGAATTTCTTTTAAAGAAAATGTTATAACAAAATATATATAAATGAAAACTTATCCAAATATTTTAAAATTGTTTATTCTTTTGAATTTCAACATTTAATTCAAATTCAAATTAAATTTAAAAATCCAATTTTAAAATCAAGTTATATATATGCATATATAACTACCATTTAAAATAACAATTCTATTTTATCAAAGTCTATTTATATTTATAAAAACAAAGTATTATAATTATTATTTGAAAATATCAAATTTGACAATTTTAAATAATTTATAAAAGAGATTATAAATTACTTCTATTATTCAATGAATTAATACCATATGTAAATTGTATTTAAACTTCTATTTTTAATACATACAAATCTAGTAATATTTAAAAAGAAATAAACAAACCTTTTATTTAAATTTGAACTTAAGCTAAATTCTATTTTTAAACAATTAAACATTTATATTATGTATTTTAAAACTATATAGTTATTTATTAAATATCTTTGGAAAGCTTAATATTAATTTAAATCATAATTTCCAAATTACCAAATATATATATTAGAAATTTGAAAACATAATTTCATTTGTTAAATTCAAACCAACTCATCTATTTACAATATATACAATTATACATATATATTATAAATAGAAAATATTTTATTAAACTTTTAAAAGATAAATCACTAATTAAATATTTTATTTAATTAGATTATTAAATTAATTCAAATTTTATTAACAAATTATCAAATCAATTTAATTTCCAATGCAGATTATTAAATTGATACTGTCCAAATTCCCGGGATATCACACCGATCTACTGAGTATCGAATTCCATTTCCACATTGACTTCGACCTAAGAAACATTTCGATCAAATGGAAAAGATGTTGGAAATTTCTAACAAGTCAAAGTGAATATCCCTGTCCTTGATATCGTTCAACAAGTCCCAACTTACGCTAATTTTCTAAAGGACTTGTGTACTCAAAAATGACATACTCATGTACCCAAGAAAGTTTTCTTAGCTGCCGGTCTTAGCGAAGTTTTGTCTAAATCAATTCAAATAAAATACAAATATCCTGGATGTCCGATGATCTCTTGCACGATAGGAGACAAGAAGATTAATAAGTGCTTACTAGACTTGGGTGCGAGTGTCAATTTGATTTCTTATTCAGTTTACCAGCAACTTGGTTTTAGTGAACTAAAACCGACGAAAGCAACTCTTTAATTTGTCGATCATTTGATAAAGAAACCTATGGGACAAATCGAGGATGTACTCATCAAAATTGGTCAACTCATATTCCCCGTCGATTTCATCATCCTAGAGACACAACTAGTGAACAATCTGATGAGTCAAATTCCATTGATTTTAGGACAACCTTTCTTAACCACTTCGAATGCCCTAATCAATTGTCGAAATGGTTCGATCAAAATTTCTTTTGGTAACATGACTTTGGATCTTAACATCATCCATCTCGAAAATCAATTGAATGAACCATTTGACCAAACATTGGAAGTTAGCTCCATTCAAGAAAATTTTGACAACAAACAGTTGACCTTAACCATAAACGCGAGACTGAAAATGAATAACTGTTTCAAGACGAACCTAACGAGATAGGAAACATACTTCCATTTGAACCCCTCACGGTTGAGTCAGAACTTCAACCAAATTCTTTAACTGAGCAACCCCCTAGGTTGGAACTCAAACCTCTTTCTGATCACCTTAATTATGCATACTTAGGTGACAATGTAACATTTCCTATCATAATCTCTTCAAATCTTTCTCTCGATCAAGAAGCCTCCCTTCTTTCAATTTTGTCAAAAAACAAAGAGGCGATTGGATGGTCGATTATCGATATTAAGGGAATTAGTCCTGCTCTTGTTCAACATGGCATCCATTTAGTTGACGAAGCCAAGCCTTTTCATGACACGCAATGAAGGCTTAACCCCAAAATTAAGGATGCGGTTCAAGATGAAATTTTTAAACTCCTCTATAACGGAATCATATATCCCATTTGTGATAGTTCATAGGTTAGCCCAATTCATGTCATGCTTAAAAAGTCCTAACGTACCGTTATCACAAACGATGCTAACGAACTTATTCCAACTTGTACTCAAACTGGTTGGCGTGTTTGTTTTGATTGTCAAAAATTAAATGATGCAACACGTAAAGATCACTTTCCTCTTCCTTTCATTGACCAAATGCTCGAACGTTTAGCCAGCTATGAATTCTATTGCTTTCTTGATGGTTACTCTGGTTATAAACAAATTCCAATCGCCCCTGAAGATCAAGAGAAAACGACTTTCACATGTCCCTTTGACACCTTTGCGTATTGACATATGTCATTTGGCCTTTGCAATGCTCCTACTACATTCCAAAGATGCTTGGTCAGCATCTTTTCTTACATGATCAAATACTTTGTAGAAGTTTTTATGGATGATTTTCCTTCTTTGGAAATTCCTTTTTCGAGTGCTTACACCATCTCGAGATGGTCCTGAATCGATGCAAGGATAAACACTTAGCGTTAAATTGGGAAAAGTGCCATTTCATAGTCAAACATGCCATTGTCCTAGGGCGTGTCATTTCAAACAAAGGCATAGAGGTAGATAAAGTGAAAGTTGATGTAATTGCGAATCTACCCATTCCCAAATCTATCAAGGACATTCGTTCATTTATAAGAGACATTGGTTTTTATCGACGCTTTGTGAAAGACTTTAGTAAAATTGCTCGACGTCTGACGACTCTTCTTGGAAAAGACATTCCATTTGACTTTAATTCTGAATGTGTTTCTACTTTCGAACGTCTCAAAAATGAACTCATTTCCGCTCCCATCATTTGCTCACCCAATTGGGATCTTCCTTTCGAAATAATGTGTGATGCTTCTAACTTTACGGTTGGTGTTTTCTTAGGACAATGCATCAACAAAATTGTTCATGTCATCTACTATGCTAGTATGACTCTAAATGATGCTCAACTCAATTACACAATCCCCAAAAAAGAGCTTCTAGCGGTAAAAGTTCCGAACTTATTTGATTGGCTCACATGTTACTATTTACACTAACCACTCTTCTCTTAGGTACTTTTTTGCTAAAAAGGATGCTAAGTTTCGTTTGATATGTTGGATCCTTTTACTCTAAGAATTTGACATTATGATCTGACAAAAAAGGATCCGACAATGTCATTACTGATCATTTGTCACGTCTTCCAAATGCACCATCTTCTTTACCGACCAATGAGAACTTTTTGATGTATAACTCCTTTCTGTTTCCATTGATCCATGGTATGCCGATATAGTGAATATTTTAGTCACAAAGGAAGCTCCTTCATTTTGGTCGAAACAAGATAAACATAAATTTCTTTTCCAAGTCAAGTACTTCTATTGGGATGATCCATACTTGTTTCAGTATTTTTCTGACCAAATCATTCGACATTGCATCCCAAGTTGAAAAATTAAGAGTGTCCTTTCGTTTTGTCATGAACAAGCATGTGGTGGTCATTTCGGTCCAAAGAAAACAGTGGAAAAGGTGCTCCAATGTGGTTTTTACTGGCCTACACTTTTCAAAGATGCATTTGAGTTCTGTAAAACTTGTGATCGCTGCCAAATGTTAGGAAAAATCTCTCGATGAAATATGATTCATTTGAACCCCATTCTTATGATTGAAATCTTTGACATTTGGGTATTGACTTTATAGGACTGTTTCCCAACTCTTTCAGAAATCTGTACATTCTTCTTGCTGTGGATTACGTCTCTAAATGGGTTGAAGCCTTTCCATGTAAGACAAATGACCACAAAGTTGTTGTGAAATTCATTAAAGAAAACATCTTTTCAAGGTTTGGAACACCTCGCACAATAATATGCGATAATGGAACCCATTTCAGTAATCGATCATTTGAAACTCTAGTGAAGGAATACTCGATAAACCACAAGTTATCCACTCCTTATCATCCTCAAACTTGTGGTTGAGTTGAAGTTTAAAATCGCTAAATTAAGCAAATTTTGGAGAAAACTGTAAGTAAAAATGAAAAAGATTGGTCATAAAAATTGACTGATGTGATTTGGGCTTATAGAACTACGTATAAAACTAATCTAGGGATGTCTCCTTTTAGGTTAGTATATGGTAAAGTATGTCGCTTACTTGTTGAACTTGAGCATAAAGCGTTGTGGCCGATTAAGAACATAAATTTTGATCTTGAAACAGTTGGCAAAAACAAAAAATTGCAACTCAATTAATTAAAGGAGATTAGAGATGACTCGTATGAAAATGATAAAATTTACAAAGAAAGAACAAAAGTTTTTCATGATAAGTCAATCCAAAGAAAAACATTTTCGCCAAATCAAAGAGTTCTATTGTATGACTCTCGACTTTATTATTCCCTCGGAAATTAAAATCAAGGTAGACAACATCATACGTGATACGTATTGTTTTTCCACATGGTGCCATAGAAATAGAAAGCCATAGGGATGGATCAATTTTTAAAGGCAATGGTCACCATTTAAAAACTTTTTGGAGTTGGCGAGTGATCGAGAGGAGAAGCTCATGATTCTTCATGAACCACACTACGTCTAGTAAGAAAATTTTAACCCTATCTTGTAAATATGTACATATTTTTCTCTGTTACACTCATTATATCAAGCATTGACTGTGGGGACACAGTCTAAATCAAATGTGGGGGGAGTCTCATGTTTATTTTAATTTTTCATCATTTATTTTTTTGCATTTTCTTTCCAAAAAGATCCAAAATAATTTTTTTCAAGCATATTGATTTACTTTTGAAGAAACACGATAGAATAAGTATACGTTTTTGGTTATTAAATTGAAACTTTTGAAAATTTACTTGTCTCAACAAAAAAATAAATAGATAAGTTTGATTACAAGTAACTATGCTTTAACTAGTATATAGGAAGATTCATAGGTGATACTTATGAAGTATATCCTAATTCTAATTTTTGTTTACAAGAGTGGTTGATTAAAGTAAAGGCCATAACATTTTTGATCTTCTAAGTTAAGTGGTGCTAAGATGATTTTGCATAGCTCTCTCTTTTCAAAAAAAAGTTTTATAATAATAAGAAACACCTAGAGCCATGTGTTCACACGTAAGTTTGTACACTCGTCACGCTCTTTACCCTTCTCACGTAAGCCCGGAAGGCAGTCCATGATCGGTATATCTCGCCTCAGTATATCTGAGTTAGGTGTATGAAAATAAAATAAAAATAATAATAATAAACACCTAGAGTCATGTGTTTATACGCAAGTGTGTACACTCACCACGCTCTGTACTGTTCTCACGTAAGCCCAAAGGGCAATGCACGATCAGTATATATGGCCTTAGTATATCTGAGTTAGGTGTGTGAGCAATAATAATGTTAATATTTTTCAAAATAGAGAGAGCAAGCAATTGAAACCCAAGCACTATCTTTACTTAATTGATTTCATTTATTATTCAAAAGAAATAAAAATGCCACTTTGCAAAACATTGATAATCAACTAAAGGATTCATTTCATAGTTGCACTATGTTATCAACCAAAACAACTAGCCAAACTAGAGTCCAATTGTGATGATAACTTAATTTTTGTTGGAAGTTTTGATGAGTAAAAAGACTAAAATTTATTGATAATGACCAAAACTTATATTTATCTTACTTGTGTCAATTTAGAAGTAAAGTCTTCATTTGTAAATATTTTCGAAAACTTGCATCATGTAGTCGCATTAGAATTTGCATATCGCATTTGGATTTTATGGGTAGTATCCGCTAAAAACCCTCACGAGACAACACTCGTCCTACTAGGGACACCTAGAGGTTTAACGGCTTGTTGCACGCTCAATGCAATCGTGTTTCCTATGAAAACGGATTTATCTTACTTTTATTTTATTTGAGAACAAATAAAAAGATAAGTATGGGGGTATCTGATGTGCATGTTAAAGTGTATATTTATACTCTCATATTTAAACTTCTTTTATTAAAATAAGTAAGTATATTAGGGTATTTTACATGTTTAAACCAAAATCTAAACTATTTTCAAATCATCATTCATTCATCTTCGTTTGGGGAAAAATGGTAATTTTGTGTATGAATTAATTTTGTGAAAACGTATTTGCACATTTTTTTTAGGAAATTGAGTGAATATTGGATGGAGCTTCGTGAATATATGCATACACAAGTGTTCAAGGCCAAAAGAATGTAGAAAAGAAAAGAAATAATGCAACATGGAGAAGCCCACATGCCCACTACTTAATGGACCATAATTAAAAGCACATGCACATGTTAATGGGGATCAATTAATTCTCTAATGATTACTTGGAGGCTACAAAATCTCATAGACATTTTCGGTAGTCCCTTTAAAATGGAATTACGGTTTTAGGCATGTATAAATACCCCTTATCTTTCATGTAATGATCTCTTCTCTTTTATGCATGTTGTAGCCACAAAATCAATGATAAATAAAAATGTCTTTTTAATGGCTTCTTGGCCTTCTTTTTATTTGTTTTTGTTTACATGCTCTTTTCTCTTATGCTATATTATTTCATGCTCTTTTATGTTAGTTTATGTCTCTTTTATTTCATGTTAATAGTATAGATTAAATTCAGGCAATTAGTTTAGATTTATTTTATGCAAGTAATTAGTTCTCTTTTCTTTTGATTAGCTTTTATTTTCCTTGTTTTTCATGTTAAACCCATTTTGCGTTGAGATGAATTCAATTATGAGAAGCTAAATGCCTTCAATTTAGGGTTAATGAAGCTCTCATGAATCATACTAAATCAACATAACATGGTTGTATTTATAATCTCTTATTTTGTGCTTAATGGAAATTTAGATATTGATGTAAGTTTTAGTGAATATGATCGCCTATGTTGTTCATAACAAATAGGCTATGCTTAATCGAATATTAAAACAAGTTATGTCATCATCTAACAAATATGATTTTGATAATGAAAGTCAAACTAGAATCAAAAGTTGATGATCTATGTTACTAATTCATACTAAATAGATCATGCTTAAAATAGATTTTATTTTTAATTTTATGTCATTTTCGTGAGAGTTGATAAGTGGGTATGAATGGTATGTTAGAGTTTGATGGTTTAAGTTGTGATAATTAATAGCAAAAATAAACAAATAAACCATACTTATAATAAACATATCAATCATTTCTACTTAAAATTTAAATGAGAGATTACAGATAAATTTTGTGTAGATTTATATGAATGATTGAAAGTGGATTTGCCTCTAAATCGCTCCTTAATCTCATAGTATTATTCCCATTTTCATTCTAGTTTAAGTTCTTATTTCTACAATTTTAGCGAAATCTCCTCTTAATTTTTGGGCTAATTTGATTGAGTAGTTTTAGAATTTAATTATTTCCCTCTATATCGACCCATACTTGCATACGTACTACGAGTGTACGCTGTGCGCTTGCGGTTTTATAACGATATATTGTTGATGGTACTTTAATCGATAGAATACTCCGTCGTCAACCAAACATACAATAGATAACATAGGATATTATATAGTTATTTCCATAATAATAATACATTAGAGTCATTACATGATAACCTTCAACTGGACAGTTATAGCTACATGCCCATACAAAATACATATATCATACATACATACACAACGCAAATAGAATAATTAGCTAACAGTGAAGCTACCTGCTCCATCTCCTTTAAAATGCTTCCGTAAGAAACCTGGATCACTTGGCTACTTATACAAATTTGAGTACCCAAGAGTTTTAGAAAAAGAAAATAAAACTCTGAGTCAGACATGGATTTGGTGTAAGTAAACTCAAATAACTTAATTTTTTTTAACTTTTATAAAACGCTTAGAAAATCGAAAGTATCTCGTAAAACCACGCCGCACATAAACACGGATGAGTTTTTACCGTACGATAACCAAAACACTTTATACAGAAATCAAGTGATATTATCATAATGTCAAGATTTTCAAGTAAATAATTAACATAGTCGAAATTGTTACATTAATTAAATTCCAGCGTGATAGGTATACAACTAAGATTGAATGCACTTATAAGGAAATGGATACCATACATGACCAGGTGAGGAACTACCTTCCGAAGGTGCGCCTCTAGATAAAATACACCTGGGGTCTGATAAGAACATCTTTTGTCCAAGCTACACAGAACCAGCCTAGCACTTGACTAGTAGTACCGAATACATCACCACCTAGTTGGGATCGGCAATCGTACTTATAAGGTAACCAATCAATTGTTTACATGTAGGCAAGTTAGTTACAAAGAAATCACTTTACTTGGTAAGAACAGCCTTTACCTTGAAAAAGAAGGTTTCGCCTCCTATATAGGTACCTTTTGACCCAGAACTACCACCTCCAATCAAGTCGAAACCCACCAAGTCGAGACCAATAAAGTCAAAACCAATACACATGGTGTCACTTGTTGGTACGTAGTGGATTGAAGAAAAATGCGGAAGGTAGGGTGTCGAAAGTATTGCTTCCGATGGGGTCGATACTTTTGTTTTGTTTTTAAAAGAGAAGCGCTTGCCTATTTGGTTAAACACTTTCGAAGGGATCGAAACCGAAGATTTCGAAAGGGTCTTTTAATTAGTTTTTGAAAGAGAGTTGCCGCCTTAGTTTAAAGTAGTAGCTTCCGAAGTGGCTACTTTGTTTTCAAAATTAAAGTGTGCGAAAGAGGTAGTTTCGACCAAGTCGAAACCCTTCTACTGCTTAGACCTTTTGAAGGTATTGAAGATATCAATGCTTTCGGAAGGTAACCTTTGTTTAAAAAACGTAAGCCACTTCCTATAGCTTTCGAAGGGGGTTAGGGGTTTCGAAGGCAATGGTTCCGAAAGGGGTTTCAAAGCCAAACTTCAAGTATTTTACCCAAAGGACTTATGCTTTCGAAAGGATGGTGTCGATGCCATTAGTTTTCCCCAAATGCTTTTATATGATATATCAAGGTTGCGAAAGGGGTGCTTCCTGTTAGTCCTTGAGATGATGCTTTTGATGACAACAACCTTAGAATAAGATTATAAAATATAAATACTAACATTATAGTTTAGATATATATGTATATGCAGGATTTAACCATGCAGGTATCAAGAATGAAGACTGTACAGTATAGAGATACAAGACTGATGAATTTAAAGATCAAAGATATCAAGATTAAAGACTCATGAGTATCAAGAAATCAAGTTATCAAGAGTTCAAGATTTTAATAATACAAGATAAGTATTGAGTCTAGAATTATGTTAAAACTTCATAATAGTACTGAAATCTTCACTCCATATTTCATTTGGGGTGGAACCCATTTCTACCTTTTTAGTGGCTTACAAACCCACGACAAGTAGCTTACAAACCTACAACAAGTAGCTTACAAACCCACGAACATCCTAGTTTTGTACAAGTTCTCTAGTCCTGATGTGATAAGATATTCTGCAGGAAGAAGCTTACAAAACTACTTCAAAATCATTTTCAAAACTGCTTTTCAAAATGTTTTAGCCTTAAAAATTATCTTTTCAAATGATTTTCTAAAAGATGTTTTAGCCTTAAAATATTCTTTGATTTTGTTTTAAAATAAACTCTTGCTTTAAACTTAGTTTGTTTAAAACTATCTTTAATAATAAATTTAATATTTATACTTAGATTTAAATATAAACTTATAGTAAAATTTTATATATTATTCTCTATATTTACTTATATATTTTAACTATAGTTAAGTATGTAACAGCCCGATATTTTAAAGCGAAATTTTAATTAAAAAAAAACAAAACATTTCGAAATATTGATTTGAAATTTAAAGTGTAATATCTAGCATAAAACAAAAAAATTTAAAGCGTTTCATTTCGTTACGTTTTGTCCGTTCTTAACTTTACATTAGAATCAAATTTTATTAATGATGATAATAACTATTTTAAATTTGGTTTATAAAGATACGTTATATTTTTAAGAAACCGTTAGCATTTTTAAATTTATTAAATAGAAGAAACAAGTAACGGTTGTACGTTACTTTGGGCGTTACACTATACGTGCATTGTTCCATTGTCCATTTATTTCTGTTGTATATTTCAGTTTGAAATTGTCAAATCTTGCATTGGATTGCACGTGAGAAATAGTCCACTTACCCCTTTATCTCCCTTACGTTTCGTTCAACATTTATTTTGCCTAAATTCCTCTAACTGATCAAAACCTTTCGTTGCCTTCTTTTCTACAAAAGATATTGGCAGCTGTTTATTTTTGTTTCGTTCACAAAGCTCCATTCACAAAAAGTTCTCTGCATCTTTGTTTGAAATCTCGTGAGCTTTGATAAGGTAATGGACACGTGCCTCATCTTTCTTCCACTTTTGGTTACTTTATCATTTTGTGTACTGTTTTTTTTTTCCAAATTTTGTTTCCCTGTTTGCTGTTCGAAAATCCATCCAAGGCAAAGCAAAGTTTTCCCTCCACTTCTTCGCCACCATGCCTCCAACTTCACCATCACGGCAACTCCAGCCTGCCAATCCCCACGACCCCTTTCGCCATCAGCCAGGCACGAGATCCAACCCCATGCGTACCTACCAACCACCCAGGTTCCAACCAAACTCGTCACCACCCTTCGCCTGACCGTGACACCACCACCCAGATCACCCATTCGCCATCACGCCCCAACCATTCCGTGCTCTCCCAGAAACTGTTCCACGTCTTCGCTCATCCACCAAGGCACCACGAGACCGACTCCAGGACGAGACCCACCCCATTCCGTGCTACGCCATGCGAACAAACCCAACACCAGCCACGCCTCCGTACCCCTTCGCCAGACCTACGCCTGCCATCACTTTCCAGTCCTCCACCGAGCAACAGCCCCTCCACCACGTCACGTCCCAGGCCTCCCTGCCGAGCCACACCATGAGCCACCCATTCAACACTTGCCTCGTTTTGTTTTGAGTGGTATTGGGTTTAGCCGAGAAAAAAATTTATAGTTTACTGACTTATATTGATGAAGTGAAAAAAAAAATTCGTTTTGTTAGTCATCTGGTATTGAGTAGCATGGTTTCCAGAGCTTTTGGTTTGAAGTTTAATTTGTACCGCCTCTAACTTTTGTTTTGAAAACGAATATGTCCTTTTGCTTTTGTTTAGTTGGTAACCGAGCCTATTCTTTTTCTACTAGCATTTGTTTAAATTTAAATGTACTAGTGTATGTTGTCACCTCTGTTTTGTTTGTTTTGAATCTTAGTTATACCGTGCCTTTTACCTTTGAAGAAAAAAAATTTGTTTTGTCACCTTGCAAATTTAAAGGTTATAATCGATATTTCAAAAGTGGGCGTGCTATTGTTTTTGATTTTTAACCTGTTACTTTTTCGTTTGTCGCTTCATTTGAAAATTTGTTATTCGTGCAATCTTAGACTTTGATTTCTTATTGTGCTTTTGGTTTGAATCTAGTTGGCTCATCCGCTAACAACTGATCGTGCTATTCGCGTGCTTCCGTTAGGCATCGTATTTCTCTTTTCTTCGGATCTCCAGCTCCGTAGAGGTGAGTAAATCTCACACGAATATCCATACTTATATGATTGTGAAACGACCGCAACTGAATGTGTAGAAATAAATAAACAAATAAATGATGTTATAACTACCGTGATTTATTTAGAGTTGATGTTAATTGTTGAAACTGCATATCGTATCATCTGTTATGTTCTGTTCTTATTTTACTGTTATTCTATTCTGTTAAATCACACTGCAAGTTCCCTGTAGAATAGAATCACTATGGGTTGAAATGATACATACCCGAACGGACTTTAGAATAAGGGAAGGTCGTTATGGGCTGAAATGATAGGCCTGAGCGATTTTCAATTTAATTTTATTTACTTGGGATTGCGGGTTTGAAATGATAAAACCCGGATTTTTCTTTGTAAATTACGGATTGAAATGATATAGTATCCGTATCACTTGAATTAGGCTAGAAAATATTATACAGACCCGTGGTTATTTTTCTGTATTTTCTGAATATTTTTAAATAATTTAAAATTTTTAATAATATTAAATTGATTTAAACCAAATTTTTAAGTTAATTTATTTGAAATGAAATTTAGTTTTAAATTGGTAGAAAAATGAAGTTTAAGTTTAAATGTTGAAATGAATGTAATAAGCAAATTGGTAAGTTTTGGTTTTTAACTTGTAAAATTTCTCTTGAAATAAAATTAGTTAAAGGATTGAAATGAACATTTTTAATGTATGATTTTATAAGTTTTAACTAGGTAGAATCCGTAGCACTTGTTAAGTGTTGTGGGTTGTATAAGTGAACCAAAAGACTAAAATGAACTAAGGCTATGATAGTACTTGGTAAGTGCTGTTGTAGCAGAAACAAAAATAAAACCTGAACTAATAAAGGGCTACTGTAGCACTTGTTAAGGACTGCAGTAGGCTGAAATATGATTTTTGTTTAAAATTTAATTGTTATAGCAGTTTATAAATGTTGTTTTGTTGAATAAAATTGTTTTCAAATATAACTTATCGTCGCATTTTTAAATGCCGTGAAAGCTGAAAATTTTAACGTTATTGTTTTAAGTGAATAAGTGAACTCCGAAAGGGTTAGATTTTGGAAATTTAATATTTGATTTTTAAAAGAATAATGTTTTTTGTTTTAAATGATTTAATTCGAAGTATATTTGATAAATTGTTTTAAATCTATAACCACGGGTTATAATAACGATTGGTTGGCAAAGAGACCGGGATCAGATATGGACATACTCTCTGTCGATACCGAAAACCACTTTGACAACCGTGTACGCGGTGGAGATTCCAGAATGAAGTAGGATGGTGGCGACGTCCTTAAGGTATTACGTGGACCCAACTCCCGTGAGTTGGCATAAGGTGGCTAAAACAGGAGCGATCTCGGACCAGTGAGGTAGCACCTCTTCTCGGACACATTTCTTCGATATTATACTCTTACTGATTTGACTAGATGGCCATCCTCCGATTTGGGAATGTTGTTCGAGGTGGAACGGTAGTGGCTGCTATGCGTATCCATCAGTCCGTGTGCGTAATTGGTATATCTACCCTGGCATTGCCTAGTTGTGCCGTGTCACCTACCATATCGAGCTTTACTACGATTATGATTTTAAGATCCGACCGCGTTAAGGTTCTCCATCCCCTTAACGCTATTTTCCGATATGATTATACTTTACTTATGTAGACACTATTATAATAGCGAATATTACTACATAGTAGATAGTTTAACGGATCCTTAGAGGATGGGCGGTCCCAAGCATCTTCTAAGTTACTTGTACCTTTACTACAGTTCATTTGAGTTGGTTTACATTGTATAAGTATGTATATCCTGACTCGAGTGTTATGTTTTATTTTACGCTCGGGTCAGCCTGAGTATTCACAGCTTTGGATTCACCTTTCTGGAGCTCGGAATCACTGGAGATTCTGCCTATCTAGTTATCTTCCTATTTCAGTTTCAGTTGTCTTATTTCGGCTTTTGTTTTAGAGACTTGTGTATTTGGGATTTCTATTGTACTTGTTTCAGAACTGTATTGGGTTTCAGACTATGTATTTTGTATTTGATTTGAGACTATGTATTTTAGTGGCTTCATGAACCACTATGGTATTTTTAAATTCCGCTGCGAGTTATTCTGATATTTCTGTGTCTGTGATTTTGTGAATGATTTTATTTGCTCCAAATTTTATTACAATCTGTTATTTTGCATTATTCAAGTCTGACATGTGTGGATTATTGTCGATTTGAATGGTCCAAAATAGTGGGTCGTTACATTTGGTATCAGAGCTTTGGTTTAGGCAAACCTTAGCCTATGGAGCAAAAACTCATTAGAGATAGGGTAGAAATACCCTAGAATGAGTGAAATCAAACTCAGAATCAATTCCTTGTGAGTGAACATATTTTCAAAGTATAAAATGATTTTAAAATGATTTTTCAAATGATTTTTCAAAGATTATTTTGATATAATGTTTTCTTGTTTTAAGAAGAAATTTTCTAAACTTCCTTCTTTCTGAATCTACCTTGTTAGGAATTTTGTTATTAGGATATTCACCCTAGTGACCTTATCGTATTTTATCTTAACTTATCTTTGTCTTCTCTATACCTTGTCCTAAATTATTCTTGATATTTCCAGGATGAATCGTGGAAATGCTAGAGGTAGGGGTCGTGGTATTGCCCCAGTTCCTCCACCTGTTGCACCCGTTAAGTTCACAGTTCTTTGCAAAGAATTCTCTCAGCTCGGTGGCACTAAGTTCACCGGTTCAGAAAGTATCATCGAAGCCCAGCAATGGCTAAGAAGTTTGGAAAGAATCTTTACTGGTTTAGAGATCACTGATGCCCAGAAGCGTCAGTTAGCAGCATGGCAGCTCCAAGAGTCAGCCCTAGATTGGTGGGAGTCTGTTACGACTTGCACTAACGAAGGTGATCTTTCGTGGGAGCAGTTCAGGTATCCTTTGTGTTAACTTGAATTTTCCCCATTTCCTTTCCTTTTGAATCTTCTTAAGTTTGGTTTCTGTATTTTTCCTTTCAGGGAGGCTTTTGTGGCAAAATGGATGCCCGAAGCCGGGAAATCTCAGCTTTACCGTGAATTCATGGACCTCAAGCAGGGTACCATGTCTTTTTCAGAGTATGAACGGAAGTTCAATGAACTTTCCAAATTCGGTCCTGGTCTTATCGACACTCAGCTAAAGAAGAATGAGAAGTTCATTTCTAGAGCTTGCCCAGAGTTCTACGATCGCCTTATTTCACATGTTCATGGCATATTTACTGAGCTCATGGATATGGCTATTCGCTATGAGAACCCTACCTCCAAGGGTCCTGCTACTTCTGGTACTCATGTCTCACAATCTTCCTCTGCAAATTCCAAGAAGAGAAAGCCCAACTTTCACCAGTAGAAGAAGAATTGGATCAAGCATGCGGGCTTGGGATCTTCAGCATCTGCTCCTTCTCAGAGACACCCTATTGATCTTTCCTCCATTACTTGCTTCAAATGTGACCAGAAGGGACACTATGCCAATAGTTGCCCTAATCCGTCTGTTGCTGCTGTTCCTCCACCCCAAGTTACCAGGAATGATCTTTGTCATGTTTGTCTTCAGCCGGGTCATTTTAAGAAGGACTGTCCTTTATATCAGAAGGGAAAGCCATCTGGCGTATTTGCTGTCACATCTGCTTCATCACCTGCTCCTGCACCTGCTCCTGCTCCTAGCGATGGTCAAGGTACTCTTCAGGGCACCTTTACTTTATTTCATCATCCAGTTCGTGTTTTATTTGATACTGGGGCTTCGCATAGTTTTATTTC
Source organism: Allium fistulosum (assembly GCA_030737815.1). Taxonomy (NCBI): domain Eukaryota; kingdom Viridiplantae; phylum Streptophyta; class Magnoliopsida; order Asparagales; family Amaryllidaceae; genus Allium; species Allium fistulosum. The sequence continues at coordinate 1,228,970,053 of CM060904.1, forward strand.
TGATGACCTGTGTAATAAGTTTGAACATCTCCTTTCTCCTGAGTATGCTTCTGTTCCTCTATGTGTTTCTAATCCTATTGGTGGACCCGCAAATCTTAATAAGATTTGTAAACATGTGAAACTCCTCCATTCCGATCATAGTTTTAGTGGCGATTTCTATATCCTTGGTTTCGATGCTTTTGATTTGTTGCTTGGAAGTGATTGGCTTGATGGACACGATGCCCGTATCTCGTGTAAATCCCGAATTGTTTCTCTTAAGGATGATCGAGGAAATTCTTTGGTTATTCAGGGCCGTATGCCTCATGATTATGCTGGTAGCTTTATCTTTTCTCTTGATGCTTCTATTGGTGATCTTCAGTCGACCCGTGTAGTTAATCACTACCCGGATGTATTTGGTGAAGTTACTGCTTTACCTCCCAGGCGGGAAATTGATTTCCGCATTGATCTCATTCCTGGAGCTCGACCTATAGTTCTTCCTCCTAGAAGAATGGCACCCCGCGAGAAGGTTGAGTTAAGGAAACAAATTGAAGACCTATCTTCCAAGGGTCTGATCAGACCTAGTTTTTCTGAATGGGGAGCTGCGGTGGTTTTCGTCACCAAGTCCGATGGTTCTCTTCGGATGTGTGTTGATTATAGGGAGTTGAACAAACTCACTATGAAAAATAGATATCCAATGCCTCGCATCAATGACATGTTTGATCAGCTTTATGGTGCTACTGTTTTCTCTCAGCTTGATCTTGCCACAGGTTTTCACCAACTCAGAGTTGCCGAGGAAAGTATTCCTAAGATTGCTTTCCGTACTGAGAATGGATTCTTTGAATGGTTAGTTATGCCTTTTGGTTTGACTAATGCTCCTGCTTTCTTTGTTGACTTGATGAATCGTGTATTCCGTGATGTGCTTAATAAATTTGTTCTAGTCTTTGTGGATGATATCCTCATTTTCTCTAAGTCTGAGGAAGAACATGAGTCACATTTGAAATCTGTTCTTGAGACTCTTCGAAAGCATCAGTTAAAAGGTAAATTTTCCAAATGCCATTTCTGGAAGGATGAAGTCCGATTTCTCGGGCATATTGTTTCTAGTAATGGAGTTTCAGTTGATCCAGTCAAGATCGCTGCGATCAATGTAAGTTTTTCTTTCTTTCTCTTTCATTGTTCATTTCAATTTATTCTATCTTTCCTTTTATCCTTCTTTTTCCCTATTCTGTACAGGATTGGGAAACTCCTAAGACTCCTACTGATATCCGTAGTTTTCTGGGCCTCGCCGGTTATTACCGGAGATTCATTGAGAATTTTGCTCGGATTGCTGCACCTCTCACTGCTTTAACTCAGAAGAATGCTAAGTTTATTTGGAGTAGTAAGTGTGAAGCCGCGTTCAATGAGTTAAAAGACAAGCTTACTTCCGCACCTGTTCTTACCGTTCCAAATGGAGATGAGGGATTAACGGTATACACTGATGCTTGTCGAGAAGGTTTGGGAGCTGTTCTGATGCAGGATGGTAGAGTGATTGCTTATGCTAGTAGACAGTTGAAGACTCATGAAGTAAATTATGCTGCTCATGATCTAGAGTTGCTTGCAGTTGTTTTCGCTTTGAAACTTTGGAGACATCATCTGTTGGGTACCAAGTTCGAGCTTTTCACGGATCATCAGTCTTTGAGGTATATTTTCTCTCAGAAGGATTTGAATCAGAGACAAGTTAGGTGGTTAGAGTTCCTTGCTTCTTATGACCTCGACATCAACTATACACCGGGAAAGGCTAATGTAGTGGCGGATGCTTTGAGTAGGAAGAAAGCTTTGTTGTGTCAGATTGTTGTTTCTTCACCTCTTGTGGATCGTATTATGGCTAGACAGGATGAAGATCGGATGCTTAGATTGATTAAGGAGAATGTTCGAAGTAGAGTGGGAGGTAGTAGTCTTGATGGTAATGGAGCTCAGATTGACGATAAGGGTGTATTGAGGATCAATAATAGGATTTGTGTCCCGAATGTTGATGGTTTGAGACAGGAGTTACTTCGGGAGAATCATCAGTCCAGACTCTCTATTCATCCAGGCGTGACCAAGATGTATCAGAATATGAAGAAGTTATATTGGTGGAAAGGTATGAAGCGAGATATTTCCCTTTTCGTCAATAGGTGTGCGACTTGTCAGCAAGTCAAGGCAGATCATCAGAAGACCCCTGGTTTATTGCAGCCTCTTGAGATTCCCAATTGGAAGTGGGAACAAGTCTCTATGGATTTCATTGATGGTTTACCGAGGACTAGGAAGAGTAACGAGAGTATCTGGGTTATTGTGGATAGATTGACCAAATCAGCTCATTTCATTCCGGTCAAGTCTACCCGTTCAGCTTCTAGTTTGTCTGAGATTTACATGAGGGAGATTGTTCATCTCCACGGTGTTCCTCTCAGTATCGTTTGTGATCGTGATCCTATCTTTACTAGTAGGTTTTGGAAAGCCTTTCAGGATTCTTTGGGTACTCATCTAAATCTGAGCACTGCTTACCATCCACAGACCGACGGTCAAACGGAAAGGGTGAATCAGATTTTAGAAGATCTTCTTCGTTCCTTTTCGAGGACGAAAAGCTTTGAATGGGGGAGAGTGTAACAGCCCGATATTTTAAAGCGAAATTTTAATTAAAAAAAACAAAACATTTCGAAATATTGATTTGAAATTTAAAGTGTAATATCTAGCATAAAACGAAAAAATTTAAAGCATTTCATTTCGTTACGTTTTGTCCGTTCTTAACTTTACATTAGAATCAAATTTTATTAATGATGATAATAACTATTTTAAATTTGGTTTATAAAGATACGTTATATTTTTAAGAAACCGTTAGCATTTTTAAATTTATTAAATAGAAGAAACAAGTAACGGTTGTACGTTACTTTGGGCGTTACACTGTACGTGCATTGTTCCATTGTCCATTTATTTCTGCTGTATATTTCAGTTTGAAATTGTCAAATCTTGCATTGGATTGCACGTGAGAAATAGTCCACTTACCCCTTTATCTCCCTTACGTTTCGTTCAACATTTATTTTGCCTAAATTCCTCTAACTGATCAAAACCTTTCGTTGCCTTCTTTTCTACAAAAGATATTGGCAACTGTTTATTTTTGTTTCGTTCACAAAGCTCCATTCACAAAAAGTTCTCTGCATCTTTGTTTGAAATCTCGTGAGCTTTGATAAGGTAATCGACACGTGCCTCATCTTTCTTCCACTTTTGGTTACTTTATCATTTTGTGTACTGTTTTTTTTTTCAAATTTTGTTTCCCTGTTTGCTGTTCGAAAATCCATCCAAGGCAAAGCAAAGTTTTCCCTCCACGTCTTCGCCGCCATGCCTCCAACTTCACCATCACGGCAACTCCAGCCTGCCAATCCCCACGACCCCTTTCACCATCAGCCAGGCACGAGATCCAACCCCATGCGTACCTACCAACCACCCAGGTTCCAACCAAACTCATCACCACCCTTCGCCTGACCGTGACACCACCACCCAGATCACCGATTCGCCATCACGCCCCAACCATGCCGTGCTCTCCCAGAAACTGTTCCACGTCTTCGCTCATCCACCAAGGCACCACGAGACCGACTCCAGGACGAGACCCACCCCATTCCATGCTACGCCATGTGAACAAACCCAACACCAGCCACGCCTCCGTACCCCTTCGCCAGACCTACGCCTGCCATCACTTTCCAGTCCTCCACCGAGCAACAGCCCCTCCACCACGTCACGTCCCAGGCCTCCCTGCCGAGCCACACCATGAGACCACCCATTCAACACTTGCCTCGTTTTGTTTTGAGTGGTATTGGGTTTAGCCGAGAAAAAATTTTATAGTTTACTGACTTATATTGATGAAGTGAAAAAAAAATTCGTTTTGTTAGTCATCTGGTATTGAGTAGCATGGTTTCCAGAGCTTTTGGTTTGAAGTTTAATTTGTACTGCCTCTAACTTTTGTTTTGAAAACGAATATGTCCTTTTGCTTTTGTTTAGTTGGTAACCGAGCCTATTCTTTTTCTACTAGCATTTGTTTAAATTTAAATGTACTAGTGTATGTTGTCACCTCTGTTTTGTTTGTTTTGAATCTTAGTTATACCGTGCCTTTGACCTTTGAAAAAAAAATTTGTTTTGTCACTTTGCAAATTTAAAGGTTATAATCGATATTTCAAAAGTGGGCGTGCTATTGTTTTTGATTTTTAACCTGTTACTTTTTCGTTTGTCGCTTCATTTGAAAATTTGTTATTCGTGCAATCTTAGACTTTGATTTCTTATTGTGCTTTTGGTTTGAATCTAGTTGGCTCATCCGCTAACAACTGATCGTGCTATTCGCGTGCTTTCGTTAGGCATCGTATTTCTCTTTTCTTCGGATCTCCAGCTCCGTAGAGGTGAGTAAATCTCACACGAATATCCATACTTATATGATTGTGAAACGACCGCAACTGAATGTGTAGAAATAAATAAACAAATAAATGATGTTATAACTACCTGTGATTTATTTAGAGTTGATGTTAATTGTTGAAACTGCATATCGTATCATCTGTTATGTTCTGTTCTTATTTTACTGTTATTCTATTCTGTTAAATCACACTGCAAGTTCCCTGTAGAATAGAATCACTATGGGTTGAAATGATACATACCCGAACGGACTTTAGAATAAGGGAAGGTCGTTATGGGCTGAAATGATAGGCCTGAGCGATTTTCAATTTAATTTTATTTACTTGGGATTGCGGGTTTGAAATGATAAAACCCGGATTTTTCTTTGTAAATTACGGATTGAAATGATATAGTATCCGTATCACTTGAATTAGGCTAGAAAATATTATACAGACCCGTGGTTATTTTTCTGTATTTTCTGAATATTTTTAAATAATTTAAAATTTTTAATAATATTAAATTGATTTAAACCGAATTTTTAAGTTAATTTATTTGAAATGAAATTTAGTTTTAAATTGGTAGAAAAATGAAGTTTAAGTTTAAATGTTGAAATGAATGTAATAAGCAAATTGGTAAGTTTTGGTTTTTAACTTGTAAAATTTCTCTTGAAATAAAATTAGTTAAAGGATTGAAATGAACATTTTTAATGTATGATTTTATAAGTTTTAACTAGGTAGAATCCGTAGCACTTGTTAAGTGTTGTGGGTTGTATAAGTGAACCAAAAGACTAAAATGAACTAAGGCTATGATAGTACTTGGTAAGTGCTGTTGTAGCAGAAACAAAAATAAAACCTGAACTAATAAAGGGCTACTGTAGCACTTGTTAAGGACTGCAGTAGGCTGAAGTATGATTTTTGTTTAAAATTTAATTGTTATAGCAGTTTATAAATGTTGTTTTGTTGAATAAAATTGTTTTCAAATATAACTTATCGTCGCATTTTTAAATGCCGTGAAAGCTGAAAATTTTAACGTTATTGTTTTAAGTGAATAAGTGAACTCCGAAAGGGTTAGATTTTGGAAATTTAATATTTGATTTTTAAAAGAATAATGTTTTTTGTTTTAAATGATTTAATTCGAAGTATATTTGATAAATTGTTTTAAATCTATAACCACGGGTTATAATAACGATTGGTTGGCAAAGAGACCGGGATCGGATATGGACATACTCTCTGTCGATACCGAAAACCACTTTGACAACCGTGTACGCGGTGGAGATTCCAGAATGAAGTAGGATGGTGGCGACGTCCTTAAGGTATTACGTGGACCCAACTCCCGTGAGTTGGCATAAGGTGGCTAAAACAGGAGCGATCTCGGACCAGTGAGGTAGCACCTCTTCTCGGACACATTTCTTCGATATTATACTCTTACTGATTTGACTAGATGGCCATCCTCCGATTTGGGAATGTTGTTCGAGGTGGAACGGTAGTGGCTGCTATGCGTATCCATCAGTCCGTGTGCGTAATTGGTATATCTACCCTGGCATTGCCTAGTTGTGCCGTGTCACCTACCATATCGAGCTTTACTACGATTATGATTTTAAGATCCGACCGCGTTAAGGTTCTCCATCCCCTTAACGCTATTTTCCGATATGATTATACTTTACTTATGTAGACACTATTATAATAGCGAATATTACTACATAGTAGATAGTTTAACGGATCCTTAGAGGATGGGCGGTCCCAAGCATCTTCTAAGTTACTTGTACCTTTACTACAGTTCATTTGAGTTGGTTTACATTGTATAAGTATGTATATCCTGACTCGAGTGTTATGTTTTATTTTACGCTCGGGTCAGCCTGAGTATTCACAGCTTTGGATTCACCTTTCTGGAGCTCGGAATCACTGGAGATTCTGCCTATCTAGTTATCTTCCTATTTCAGTTTCAGTTGTCTTATTTCGGCTTTTGTTTTAGAGACTTGTGTATTTGGGATTTCTATTGTACTTGTTTCAGAACTGTATTGGGTTTCAGACTATGTATTTTGTATTTGATTTGAGACTATGTATTTTAGTGGCTTCATGAACCACTATGGTATTTTTAAATTCCGCTGCGAGTTATTCTGATATTTCTGTGTCTGTGATTCTGTGAATGATTTTATTTGCTCCAAATTTTATTACAATCTGTTATTTTGCATTATTCAAGTCTGACATGTGTGGATTATTGTCGATTTGAATGGTCCAAAATAGTGGGTCGTTACAAAGTATATTTATAAAGTTTAAAATAGTTTTAATATAAGATAGAAGTAATTTTCAAAGAAAAACAAATCACCAAAATTTCCTTTGGGATGTCGACATACCCAAGATACCCATGTCGACATAGTGGCAGTTGGTTTCAAAAATTTGAATTTCAAAAGAAGTGTCTATTCGCCATAACCTTTCACGAATAGACATGGCTGTTGTTCTTCTACAAATAAGGGATGTTTTCAACGAATTTGTAACAATATTTTTCTGGTTTTCACTCCTCTTCTTCTTCCACATTTCTTTATATATATTCTTACCATTACTCTGCTGAAATCACCATTGAATTTAACTAGATCATTTCTGGTTTGATTCTCTATCACTATCTCAACAAGATCCCAGTGCTATTCAGAGTTATAGGCTTCTTTGTAATCAATCAAGTAAGAAAAGGTGTGATTGTAGCCTTGGAAATCAATCAAGTGAGAAAATGTGTGATTGTAGCATATGAAATCAATTGGGTGAATTTGTTGCCCGGGAAATCAAGTATCTCTACCCAGAGGATTGTGAATCTGGAGTGGTGTACCTCATGGCCTTGAAATTGAGGGTTGTAATTGTAAAGATTGTTTTTGAAAGGAAATCCGTACTTGTGTGCGGGACTGGATGTAGGGTAACTTCAAACCAGTATAAAATCCGGTGTGTTCTTTCCTTTACTGCTTTTACTTTATATTTGCATCTGTGTTTGAATCTGTGATCATATCTGTGTCTGAATATTGCATACATTTGTGTTCAAATTAATATAAACTCAAAAAGAATTAGTAATTCCTTAAAACGCTATTCACCCCCCCCTCTAGTGTTTATACTAGCCATAAGATCCGTAATCCGCATTTCTCACACTTCCTTATGTGTTCACTTTGACCCAAAAGATATTTTTAAATATAAACCCAATGGTTTTGAAAGGGGAACTTTCAATGGATTCGAAAGGGGTACTTTCAATTGATTTCGAAGCTATGCTTATAAAATTAAAAGCAAATGCTTTAGTACATTCTAAAGGTTTCGAAAGAATGGTTTTAAAGTGTTCAAAAGGCAGGGTCCTAATGTGTTGAAAATAGATTATATTCTTTCGAAGGAGGTTATCCAGTGAGGTCGAAAGCAAGGTTTCGAAAGGCTTTGTTTTTCAAAACAAAAATCCCAAACTCTTTTTAAATGAAAACCCATGGCTAAAATAAAGGAGTTTTGAAATGGTTAAGTTTGAATTTTATGAAGAAGCTTTCCTTGATAAAATATTAGGTTAAATGGATTAACACAGTTTTGATATGAAAATGAATTCAAGGATATTAAACCCACATGAGTTGTATTATTATGTTATTATGTTTGCTTCTTCAAATATAAAAATATTCACATTAAAATGGACCCATAACTGTATTTTGGGGATAAAGGGCTGAAGAACCAGCTAGGTTGACCTAGAGAATAAACTGATTAAACTACTGAATGAGTAGAATTGCATCCAGGAGGTCAGAGAGACCAGAATATAGGATGCCCAAATATAGAGGTTGTCATGGAGACAGGTTTATAGTGCACCCATGAAAACTATGATTAGGAAGTTATTGGAGTTACCAATGGGTTCATAGTGATCCCATGAGAACTATGTTATAAGAGTAGTTGGCAGGGACCAATTACTTTGTAGTGCACCCATGAAAACTATATCCGGACTAAGTTATTGACAGTAGTCAATAGGTTCTTAGTCAACCCATGAAAAATAGGATAAAAAGAAGTTATTGGAGTCACCAATAAGTTCGAGGGAACCCATGAATTATTTAAGTTAATTGGCAGGGGCTAATAGTTTCATAGTGCACCCATGAAAACTATGAAATAAGGTAGGGAGTCCATGAATTAAATACACATTATTAGTAAGCCCATGAAAATTGGTAGGTTAATAGTGACCATAGAAACTATAAATATGACAGGGAGTCAATTAAACAAGGGATGGAAAATCCAAAATGTTTTAACTTGTATGCATATCACTATAATATTTTGAAATGACTATGTTTTTAACCACTGTGGATGCAGGAACACAGTATATGGTTTTATAAAGATTTTGGGATACTAGTGAGGGGAAAACCCGTTCCACTAAGCGGCATGGTCTCACTAGATATCTAAATGGTTTGAGATGTTAGATTATTATTCATACCAGGCTTTATGTCTGACTCGAAGTTTTTGTTTTCCCCTTTAAACTCTTGGTTACTCAATTGATTTTGAGTAGTATGAGGTTTGGGGTTTTCAGGTACCTCATTAGACGAATAAGTTCCCGGTGACTTGCAGGAGGCAGTATAGCTATTTAGAGTTCTTGTTTGTTTTGATTCCGCTACGTTGTTTTGTAAAGGAAAAGTTGTTAATTGCCTTATTATATACTCTGATCAACCAAGGGGCATTTTCAGATGTCGCTCTTAGCGTATCTGTAATAAATAAATAAATATATATATATCTAAATGTGGTTGCGATTATGTAAAGAATGTTGAAATGGCTTTCGAAATGGAATGAGAATGTTGTTTTAATGTTTTAAATCTTTTCCATATCCATGTGTTTCTGCTATAGCAATGAACCAAACATTACCGTATTTGGTCGCCGAGGATTAATAACTATGGGTGACTGCTGCATCCGTAGCCGTTAGTTTTGGGCCTCCAAGTGGGGTATGTTACAATTTGGTATCAGATCATAGGTTTATGAAAACTTAAGCAATTTAAACCTAAAAGATTTTTCAAAACATAATACAATAAATCAGAAATATGATCAGGGTTTGGGTTAATGATATGGTAACATACTTGTATTTGATATAGATATATATATAAGTAGTGTTCCCCACTCTCTTAAACTGTTCTTCTTTATCTTACTAAGGCTCGTATGCAGATTTATGAGAAAGAAGATATGGAAGCAGGAAACGAAAGAGGAAATCTAGGTGGAAGAAGCACCACAACCAACGGAAATGCTCGACCTAACACTCGGAGCAACCAAGGTCGACAGGCTAATGCTAACAAAAATGCTGAAGCCAATGTGGGTGCGGGAAATCCGCTAGTAGATGCGGGGATGATGTATCAGTTCTTTCTTAATCTTATGCAAGCAGGAGTTGCAGCGGGTGTTGTTGGAGGAGCTAATCCTGTAGCTCCAGTGGGAAATAATTATGCTAGGCTAAGCAAAGACTACACCAGTTTGGGTGGAAAGTCGTTTGTTGGAACAAAGGATGCCACTGATGTTGAGAACTGGTTGTCACATTGTGAGAGGATCTTCACTGATCTAGGTTTGGATGATGGGCAAAAGAAAAGGCTAGCCTCTAGGAAATTTCAAGGGTAGTGCTTCACTGGTGGAATAGTGTGAGTGCTGGGGTTCTGGAGGAAGAGATGACATGGGCTGATTTCAGAAGGAGATTTGAGTAGAGGTTTTTATCTAAGGTTGCTCAGTCGGCTTTGATGAGGAAGTTCATGGATCTAGTTCAGGGAGAGATTTTAGTAATCGAGTACGCTGCTAAATTTGATGAGCTATCTCGATATGGATATGCCACTATAGACACTGACATTAGAAGGAATGTGAGGTTTTTCGGGGATTAAGGCCCGAGCTTGCTATAGTGACCATGATCCATATCCGTGATCCTTGTAATGTGGTGGTGGAGATGGCCATTCGCAATGAAGAGATGCTTGTTGGTTGTGGTAGAGAGAAGCTAGTTGACCCCTAGGGTCCTCAAGGAAAGAAGAGGAAGTTCTTTAAGAAGAAGGGAGCCTAGAAGAGAGATGCTGCCAAGAAGGCAGGGTTGATTTAGTGTGCTTCAAGTGTGACAATAAGGGTCATTATGCTCACGAGTGTTGGTCAGGCAAGGGAAATAAGCCCACAGAAAAGAAGAATGTGAAATGTTTCAACTGCGATCAAGTTGGACATTATAAGAACCGGTGTCCATAGTCAGTCAGGGCGAAGAGAGGGAAGGTTTTTGCTATTGGACCACTATCTTCTTCTAGGCCTACTGTCGCAGATAAAGGGAAAACTGTGATGGGAGGTACGCTTTTGATTCAGAGTACACCAGTTAGGGTACTATTTGATATCGGTGCATCAAATTCATTTATATCACAGTATTTGGTTGATAGGTTATGCACAGAACCTGCATACCTTGTTACTACCTTACAGGTTGTGAATCCAATAGGAGGGTTGCAACTCTAGGGATGAGATGTAACTAGTTAGAACTTGATTTGTTAGGTCATAAGTTTGCATGCAGTCTGTATGTTTATGATTTCGTAGATTTCGGGATCATTTTGGGTATGGATTGGTTAGGTAAGTATGAGGCTAGGATATTTTGCCAGGATAGGGAAATATCATTGAGACACCCTGATAATCATAACTGAATCATCTTCTCAGTGGAGAATTCCAGCGAGAGTGTTTGTTCTTTGTTAAGTTCTATGGAAGTAGGCGAAGAGTTAAGTCAGGTTCGTGTAGCAAGAGAGTTTGCAGATGTTTTTGAGCCAGTCACACGGCTACCACCGAAATGAGTTGTCGAGTTTTAGATAGATCTTTGCCCGGAGCTGAACCAGTTAGTAGACCACCTAGCAGGATGATACCGACTGAGATCAAGGAATTGAAGGTGTATCTAGTGGATTTAGAAGGAAGGAATTTTATTAGACCAAGCAGTTTGCCTTAGGGAGAAGCCGCGGTGTTCGTGAAGAAACCAGATGGGTCGTTAAGGATGTGTATCGACTATCGTAAGCTGAACGAGAGGACGATAAAGAATAAGTATCCTTTTCCAAGAATTGATGATCTATTTGATCATCTGAGTGGAGCCAGAGTGTTTTCCCAGTTGGATTTGGCGACATGTTTCCATCAGTTAAGAGTGGCAGAGGACGACATTCCATTGATAGCACTTCAGACTAGATATGGTTCATATGAGTGGTTAGTAATGCCATTCAGGTTAACAAATGCACCTGCTTTCTTTGTGGATTTGATGAACCGAGTTTTCCGAGAGTATTTGAATAGATTCATGTTGGTGTTTATAGATGACATTTTGGTATACTCTAAGGATGAAAGAGAGCATGAAGATCATCTTAGAGTTGTGCTTGAGACGCGGAGGCGGAATTAGCTAAAGGCGAAGTTTTCCAAGTGCCATTTTTGGAAAAAAGAAGTTAATTTTTTTGGTTACGTGGTTACAGAGAAAGGGTTGTCAGTCGATCTAGATAAGATCGAAACTGTTAATTATTGGAAGAGACCAGAGACGGTGACCGAGATTAGAAGTTTTCTTGGATTTGCTGGCTACTACTGGAGATTCATCAAGAATTTCTCGTGGATACAGCGCCTTTGACTAAGCTTACCAGGAAACATGTGAAGTTTGTTTGGTCTGACAAGTGTGAGAAAGCATTCCTTAAGTTAAAGCATTTATTGACCAATGCACCAGTGTTAGTAGTTCCAGATGGAAACCAAGGGTTGGTGGTGTATACTGATGCATGTGGAACTGGATTGGGAGCAGTATTGATGCAGAAGGGTAAAGTTATTGCCTACGCATCCCGACAGCTTAGACCGCATGACGTGAGATATCCTACTCATGATTTAAAGTTGGATGCGGTGATCTTCGCATTGAAAATTTAGAGGCATTATCTCTTAGGGGAGAGATTTGAGCTATACACAGATCATAAGTCTTTAAGATACTTATTCTCTCAGAAGGAGTTGAATATAAAACAGTAGAGGTGGCTGAAGTTTTTGGTTGCTTATGATTTTGGTATAGAGTAGACACCAAGGAAAGGTAATAAAGTAGCGGATGCTCATAGCAGAATACATTAGAATGTGGTGTTGGCTATGTTGGCAGAATGGAAAGATCTAAAAGCTTTGGCCAGTTGTGGTGTGCAGTTAAGATCGACTACTAGTTCTAGTCAGAGTACTGCTATGTTATCCTGTTTAGAACTTCGACCAGTGTTGATCGAGAAAATTGCTTCTAAGCAGAAGGAGGATCCATTATTAGTCGAGAAGATCAGAAAGCTTGAGGTTGGAACTAAGATCGATGATTTGAATGATTTTTGTCTTGACCGGAGAGGATGTTTGAGAAAGAAGGGACGATTATGTGTTTCAGATGTTGAGAACTTGAGGAAAGAAGTTCTTGGGGAATGTCATCGATTCAAGTTTACGATTCATCCTGGAGGGACCAAGATGTATCAAGATATGAAGAGAAGCTTTTATTGGGAAGGTATGAAGAGGGATGTTGGCTTGTGGGTTAGGCAGTATGCAAACTGTCAACAAGTGAAAGCCGAACATCAAAAGCCGAGTGGGTTTCTTCAACCTCTAAAGATTCCGGTTTGGAAATGGGATTTGATATCCATGGATTTTATAGACGGGTTGCCAAGGTCAAATAAAGGAAATGAAAGTATATGGGTTATTGTGGACAGGTTGACCAAGAGTATCCATTTCATTCCAGTAAAGTTAACTAGGACGGCACCTATTTTGGCAAAGCTGTTCATGAAGAACATAGTTAGACTACATGGAGTTCCTAGTAGCATAGTCAGTGACAGAGATGCTTTATTCACTAGAAAATTCTAGAAGAGTCTACAGTATGTGTTCGGCACTATGCTCAAGATGAGTACTGCATTTCACCCTTAGACGGATGGGCAGACGGAGAGAGTCAATAAGGTACTCGAGGATTTGTTGAGAGCTTGTGTGTTGGACTTTGGTGGATCTTGGGAGGATCACCTCCATTTGGTTGATTTTTCCTATAATAATAGTTACCAGACTAGTATAGGAATGGCGCCTTTTGAAGCTTTGTATGGAAGGCCATGCAAATTACCAGCATATTGGTTGGAGACTGAAGATAGATATATCTTAGGACCAGATTTGGTTATGGAGGCGTCAAAGAAGATTGAGTTAATTCGAGAAAGGATGATGGAAGCTCAATCCACACAGAAGAGTTATGCCGATAAGAAGCGTAAAGACCTAGAGTTCTCAGTTGGAGACAAGTTTTTTATTAAGGTATCATCGATATAATGTGTGGTACAGTTCGGAAAGTCAGGGAAACTGGCACCGAGATATGTTGGTCCATTCTAGAATATAGAGAGGATTGGAAGGCTCACATACAGAGTAGAGTTGCCGAGCAGTATGGCAGGTGTCCATAATGTATTTCATGTGTCTCATCTTTGCAAGTATGTGCATGATTCAGAGACTACTATTCCTCCGACAGGGTTGGAAGACTTGGTAGTAGAGCCTAATTTGTTAGACAGCCAGTTCGGGTTGTAGCGAGGGATGAGAAAAGATTGAGGTTCAAGACAGGCAAGTTGGTGAAAGTTCAGTGGAGCGATAACAAGAAGGACTATACTAGGGAGACTGAAGACGGGATTCGAGATACTTATCCCGATCTGCTTTGATGGTATGTCTATATTAGATTTATAGAGATAATTCCTAGTCAGGTAGACTAGTATGGTTATTAGGAGTCGTTACAGATGATTGCTTTGTTCAGTATTAGTCCTTACTGAATTTCGAGGATGAAATTCTTTAAGGAGGAGAGCCTGTAATACCCCTAATTTTTAATAACATTATTCAAGAGATTTAATTAGATAAATTAAATAGAATAATGGAGTGTGATAAGGGGATTGAGATTTGCAAAGCAATTAGTGGTCGTGCTTACTAAAATGAATGGGCTTATAAATGGATAAATGTTAATTGATTAACATAAGGGCATTAGAGTAATTGCGGCACCCATGTTTCCTTACTTTATACTCACATCCCCATACCATATACATTTATTTTTCACAAGCAAAAACGTAAGCCAAAGAAGAGGAAATAGCCGGCCATTAGGATAAAGAAGCGAAGAGAAAAAATTCAACATAAAAGCTTAGGGTTCAAGCTAGGGAAATAAATCTCAAACAAATCTCCAATTTCCTTATCAAAATTAAGATGAATAATAATCCTAATCATCTCTATTTTGTTTTCAATCATATGTTTTTGAATTTATGAACTAATCCATTTTATGATGATTTGAATGATGATATGCTTGGTTTTATAACATGTTTGATTTAATCATATTGTTTAAATATGTATATGCACGGTTTAAGGCAAAACCGATAACAAATGATTTTAGAATGCCATGGAAAAATTATATATTATGGGAAACATGATTTTGGAGTTGGGTTTCAATTTTTACAATTTTCCAAGCCGTGGAGAATTTAATATGAATTTTCAAAAGAAAATATGTATTATTGGGTTTAGAAATTAAATTTTGGTTAATATATGGTCAATTTGGGTCTAAAATTTGTATATTTTAGATAACATATTCGAAGTGAATTTCTGTGATTTTTGGGGATTTTTACTAAGAGATTTATTGTGGAAATTAAATTATTTTGAAAGGAGGACCTAAATGATTTAATTATTGTTAACTGGAAAGGGCTTATTTGTTAATATTAATCATATTTCAGATCTAAAAATATTTGGCAATTATTTGTAAAATAATTTGAAAAGTTTAAGGCAACCAATCAATTATTTACATGTAGGCAAGTTAGTTACAAAGAAATCACTTTACTTGGTAAGAACAGCCTTTACCTTGAAAAAGAAGGTTTCGCCTCCTATATAGGTACCTTTTGACCTAGAACTACCACCTCCAATCAAGTCGAAACCCACCAAGTCGAGACCAATAAAGTCAAAACCAATACACATGGTGTCACTTGTTGGTACGTAGTGGATTGAAGAAAAATGCGGAAGGTAGGGTGTCGAAAGTATTGCTTCCGATGGGGTCGATACTTTTGTTTTGTTTTTAAAAGAGAAGCGCTTGCCTATTTGGTTAAACACTTTCGAAGGGGTCGAAACCGAAGATTTCGAAAGGGTCTTTTAATTAGTTTTTGAAAGAGAGTTGCCGCCTTAGTTTAAAGTAGTAGCTTCCAAAGTGGCTACTTTGTTTTCAAAATTAAAGTGCGAAAGAGGTAGTTTCGACCAAGTCGAAACCCTTCTACTGCTTAGACCTTTTGAAGGTATTGAAGATATCAATGCTTTCGGAAGGTAACCTTTGTTTAAAAAACGTAAGACACTTCCTATAGCTTTCGAAGGGGGTTAGGGGTTTCGAAGGCAATGGTTCCGAAAGGGGTTTCAAAGCCAACCTTCAAGTATTTTACCCAAAGGACTTATGCTTTCGAAAGGATGGTGTCGATGCCATTAGTTTTCCCCAAATGCTTTTATATGATATAGCAAGGTTACGAAAGGGGTGCTTCCTGTTAGTCCTTGAGATGATGCTTTTGATGACAACAACCTTAGAATAAGATTATAAAATATAAATACTAACATTATAGTTTAGATATATATGTATATGCAGGATTTAACCATGTAGGTATCAAGAATGAAGACTGTACAGTATAGAGATACAAGATTGATGAATTTAAAGATCAAAGATATCAAGATTAAAGACTCATGAGTATCAAGAAATCAAGTTATCAAGAGTTCAAGATTTTAATAATACAAGATAAGTATTGAGTCTAGAATTATGTTAAAACTTCATAATAGCACTGAAATCTTCACTCCATATTTCATTTGGGATGGAACCCATTTCTACCTTTTTAGTGGCTTACAAACCCATGACAAGTAGCTTACAAACCTACAACAAGTAGCTTACAAACCCACGAACATCCTAGTTTTGTACAAGTTCTCGAGTCCTGATGTGATAAGATATTCTGCAGGAAGAAGCTTACAAAACTACTTCAAAATTATTTTCAAAACTGCTTTTCAAAATGTTTTAGCCTTAAAAATTATCTTTTCAAATGATTTTCTAAAAGATGTTTTAGCCTTAAAATATTCTTTGATTTTGTTTTAAAATAAACTCTTGCTTTAAACTTAGTTTGTTTAAAACTATCTTTAATAATAAATTTAATATTTATACTTAGATTTAAATATAAAATTATAGTAAAATTTTATATATTATTCTCTATATTTACTTATATATTTTAACTATAGTTAAGTATATTTATAAAGTTTAAAATAGTTTTAATATAAGATAGAAGTAATTTTCAAAGAAAAACAAATCACCAAAATTTCCTTTGGGATGTCGACATACCCAAGATACCCATGTCGACATAGTGGCAGTTGGTTTCAAAAATTTGAATTTCAAAAGAAGTGTCTATTCGCCATAACCTTTCACGAATAGACATGGCTGTTGTTCTTCTACAAATAGGTAATGTTTTCAACGAATTTGTAACAATATTTTTCTGGTTTTCACTCCTCTTCTTCTTCCACATTTCTTTATATATATTCTTACCATTACTTTGCTGAAATCACCATTGAATTTAACTAGATCATTTCTGGTTTGATTCTCTATCACTATCTCAACAAGATCCCAGTGCTATTCAGAGTTATAGGCTTCTTTGTAATCAATCAAGTAAGAAAAGGTGTGATTGTAGCCTTGGAAATCAATCAAGTGAGAAAATGTGTGATTGTAGCATATGAAATCAATTGGGTGAACTTGTTTCCCGGGAAATCAAGTATCTCTACCCAGAGGATTGTGAATCTGGAGTGGTGTACCTCATGGCCTTGAAATCGAGGGTTGTAATTGTAAAGATTGTTTTTGAAAGGAAATCCGTACTAGTGTGCGGGACTGGATGTAGGGTAACTCCGAACCAGTATAGAATCCGGTGTGTTCTTTCCTTTACTGCTTTTACTTTATATTTGAATCTGTGTTTGAATCTGTGATTATATTTGTGTCTGAATATTGCATACATTTGTGTTCAAATTAATATAAACTCAAAAAGAATTAGTAATTCCTTAAAACACTATTCACCCCCCTCTAGTGTTTATACTAGCCATAAGATCCGTAATCCGCATTTCTCACACTTCCTTATGTGTTCACTTTGACCCAAAAGATATTTTTAAATATAAACCCAATGGTTTCGAAAGGGGGACTTTCAATGGATTCAAAAGGGGTACTTTCAATTGATTTCGAAGCTATGCTTATAAAATTAAAAGCAAATGCTTTAGTACATTCTAAAGGTTTCGAAAGAATGGTTTTAAAGTATTCAAAAGGCATGGTCCTAATGTGTTGAAAATAGATTATATTCTTTCGAAGGAGGTTATCCAGTGAGGTCGAAAGCAAGGTTTCGAAAGGCTTTGTTTTTCAAAACAAAAATCCCAAACTCTTTTCAAATGAAAACCCTTGGCTAAAATAAAGGAGTTTTGAAATGGTTAAGTTTGAATTTTATGAAGAAGCTTTCCTTGATAAAATATTAGGTTAAATGGATTAACACAGTTTTGATATGAAAATGATTTCAAGGATATTAAACCCACAAGAGTTGTATTATTATGTTATTATGTTTGCTTCTTTGAATATAAAAATATTCACATTAAAATGGACCTATAACTGTATTTTGGGGATAAAGGGCTGAAGAACCAGCTAGGTTGACCTAGAGAATAAACTGATTAAACTACTGAATGAGTAGAATTGCATCCAGGAGGTCAGAGAGACCAGAATATAGGATGCCCAAATATAGAGGTTGTCAGGGAGACAGGTTCATAGTGCACCCATGAAAACTATGATTAGGAAGTTATTGGAGTTACCAATGGGTTCATAGTAATCCCATGAGAACTATGTTATAAGAGTAGTTGGCAGAGACCAATTGCTTTGTAGTGCACCCATGAAAACTATATCCAGACTAAGTTATTGACAATAGTCAATAGGTTCTTAGTCAACCCATGAAAAATAGGATAAAAAGAAGTTATTGGAGTCACCAATAGGTTCGAGGGAACCCATGAATTATTTAAGTTAATTGGCAGGGGCTAATAGGTTCATAGTGCACCCATGAAAACTATGAAATAGGGTAGGGAGTCCATAAATTAAATACTAATTATTAGTAAGCCCATGAAAATTGGTAGGTTAATAGTGACCATAGAAACTATAAATATGACAGGGAGTCAATTAAACAAGGGATGCAAAATCCAAAATGTTTTAACTTGTATGCATATCATTATAATATTTTGAAATGACTATGTTTTTAACCACTATGGATGCAGGAACACAGTATATGGTTTTATAAAGATTTTGGGATACTAGTGAGGGGAAAACCCGTTCCACTAAGCGACATGGTCTCACTAGATATCTAAATGGTTTGAGATGTTAGATTATTATTCATACCAGGCTTTATGTCTGACTCGAAGTTTGTGTTTTCCCCTTAAACTCTTGGTTACTCAATTGATTTTGAGTAGTATGAGGGTTGGGGTTTTCAGGTACCTCATTAGACGAATAAGTTCCCGGTGACTTGCAGGAGGCAGTATAGCTATTTAGAGTTCTTGTTTGTTTTGATTCCGCTACGTTGTTTTGTAAAGGAAAAGTTGTTAATTGCCTTATTATATACTCTGATCAACCAAGGGGCATTTTCAAATGTCGCTCTTAGCGTATCTGTAATATATATATATATATATATATATGTGTGTGTGTGTGGTTGCGATTATGTAAAGAATGTTGAAATGGCTTTCGAAATGGAATGAGAATGTTGTTTTAATGTTTTAAATCTTTTCCATATCCATGTGTTTCTGCTATAGCAATGAACCAAACATTACCGTATTTGGTCGCCGAGAATTAATAACTATGGGTGACTGCAGCATCTGAAGCCGTTAGTTTTGGGCCTCCAAGTGGGGGATGTTACAATTTGGTATCAGATCATAGGTTTATGAAAACTTAAGCAATTTAGACCTAAAAGATTTTTCAACACATAATACAATAAATCAGAAATATGATCGGGGTTTGGGTTAATGATATGGTAACGTACTTGTATTTGATATAGATATATATATATATATAAGTAGTGTTCCCCACTCTCTTAGACTGTTCTTCTTTATCTTACTAAGGCTCGTATGCAGATTTATGAGAAAGAAGATATGGAAGTAGGAAACGAAAGAGGAAATCTAGGTGGAAGAAGCACCACAACCAACGGAAATTCTCGACCTAACACTCGGAGAAACCAAGATCGACAGGCTAATGCTAACAAAAATGCTGAAGCCAATATGGGTGCGGGAAATCGCTAGTAGATGCGGGGATGATGTATCAGTTCTTTCTTAATCTTATGCAAGCAGGAGTTGCAGTGGGTGTTGCTGGAGGAGCTAATCCTGTAGCTCCAGTGGGGAATAATTATGCTAGGCTAAGCAAAGACTACACTAGTTTGGGTGGAAAGTCGTTTGTTGGAACGGAGGATGCCACTGATGTTGAGAACTGGTTGTCACATTGTGAGAGGATCTTCACTGATCTAGGTTTGGATGATGGGCAAAAGAGAAGGCTAGCCTCTAGGAAATTTCAAGGGCAGTGCTTCACTGGTGGAATAGTGTGACTGCCGGGGTTCTGGAGGAAGAGATGACATGGGCTGATTTCAGAAGGAGATTTGAGTAGAGGTTTTTATCTAACGTTGCTCAGTCGGCTTTGATGAGGAATTTCATGGATCTTGTTCATGGAGAGATTTTAGTAATCGAGTATGCTGCTAAATTTGATGAGCTCTCTCGATATGGATATGCCACTATAAACATTGACATTAGAAGGAATGTGAGGTTTTTCGGGGATTAAGGCCCAAGCTTGCTAGAGTGACCATGATCCATATCCGTGATCCTTGTAATGTGGTGGTGGAGATGGCCATTCGCCATGAGGAGATGCTTGTTGGTTGTGGTAGAGAGAAGCTAGTTGACCCCTAGGGTCATCAAGGAAAGAAGAGGAAGTTCTTTAAGAAGAAGGGAGCCCATAAGAGAGATGCTGCCAAGAAGGCAAGGTTGATTTAGTGTGCTTCAAGTGTGACAATAAGGGTCATTATGCTCACGAGTGTCGATCAGGCAAGGGAAATAAGCCCACAGAAAAGAAGAATGTGAAATGTTTCAACTGCGATCAAGTTGGACATTATAAGAACCGGTGTCTAGAGTCAGTCGGGGCGAAGAGAGGGAAGGTTTTTGCTATTAGACCACTATCTTCTTCTAGGCCTACTGTCGTAGATAAAGGGAAAACTATGATGGAAGGTACGCTTTTGATTCAGAGTACACCAGTTAGGGTACTATTTGATATCGGTGCATCAAATTCATTTATATCACAATATTTGGTTGATAGGTTATGCACAGAACCCGCATACCTTGTTACTACCTTACAGGTTGCGAATCCAATATGAGGGTATGCAACTCTAGGGATGAGATATAACCAGTTAGAACTTGATTTGTTAGGTCATAAGTTTGCATGCAGTCTGTATGTTTATGATTTCGTAGATTTCGGGATCATTTTGGGTATGGATTAGTTAGGTAAGTATGAGGCTAGGATAATTTGCCAGGATAGGGAAATATCATTGAGACACCCTGATAATCATAACTGAATCATCTTCTCAGTGGATAATTCCAGCGAGAGTGTTTGTGCTTTGTTAAGTTCTATGGAAGTAGGCGAAGAGTTAAGTCAGGTTCGTGTAGCAAGAGAGTTTGCAGATGTTTTTAAGCCTGTCACAGGGCTACCACCGAAACGAGTTGTCGAGTTTTAGATAGATCTTTGCCCGGAGCTGAACCAGTTAGTAGACAACCTAGCAGGATGATACCGACTGAGATCAAGGAATTGAAGGTGTATCTAGTGGATTTAGAAGGAAGGAATTTTATTAGACCAAGCAGTTTGCCTTGGGGAGAAGCCGCGGTGTTCGTGAAGAAACCAGATGGGTCGTTAAGGATGTGTATCGACTATCGTAAGCTAAACGAGAGGACGATAAAGAATAATAAGTATCCTTTGCCAAGAATTGATGATCTATTTGATCAGTTGAGTGGAGCCAGAGTGTTTTCCCAGTTGGATTTGGCGACATGTTTCCATCAGTTAAGAGTGGCAGAGGACGACATTCCTTTGATAGCATTTCAGACTAGATATGGTTCGTATGAGTGGTTAGTAATGCCATTCAGGTTAACAAATGCACCTGCTTTCTTTGTGGATTTGATGAACCGAGTCTTCCGAGAGGATTTGGATAGATTCGTGTTGGTGTTTATAGATGACATTTTGGTATACTCTAAGGATGAAAGAGAGCATGAAGATCATGTTAGAGTTGTGCTTGAGACGCTGAGGCGGAATTAGCTAAAGGCGAAGTTTTCCAAGTGCCATTTTTGGAAAAAAGAGGTGAAGTTTTTTGGTCACGTGGTTACAGAGAAAGGGTTGTCAGTCGATCTAGATAAGATCGAAACTGTTAATTATTGGAAGAGACCAGAGACGGTGACCGAGATTAGAAGTTTTCTTGGACTTGCTGGCTACTACCGGAGATTCATCAAGAATTTCACGTGGATAGCAGTGCCTTTGACTAAGCTTACCAGGAAACAGGTGAAGTTTGTTTGGTCTGACAAGTGTGAGAAAGCATTCCTTAAGTTAAAGCATTTATTGACCAATGCACCAGTGTTAGTTGTTCCAGATGGAAACCAAGGGTTGGTGGTGTATACTGATGCATGTGGAACTGGATTGGGAGCAGTATTGATGCAGAATGGTAAAGTTATTGCCTACGCATCCCGACAGCTTAGATCAGATGAGGTGAGATATCCTACTCATGATTTAGAGTTGGCTGTAGTGATCTTCGCATTGAAAATTTAGAGGCATTATCTCTTAGGGGAGAGATTTGAGCTATACACATATCATAAGTCTTTAAGATACTTATTCTCTCAGAAGGAGTTGAATATAAGACAGCAGAGGTGGCTGGAGTTTTTGGTTGCTTATGATTTTGGTATAGAGTAGACACCAAGGAAAGGTAATAAAGTAGCGGATGCTCATAACAGAATACATTAGAATGTGGTGTTGGCTATGTTGGCAGAATGGAAGGATCTATAAGCTTTGGCCAGTTGTGGTGTGCAGTTAAGATCGACTACTAGTTCTAGTCAGAGTACTGCTATGTTATCCTATTTAGAACTTCGACCAGTGTTGATCGAGAGAATTGCTTCTAAGCAGAAGGAGGATCCATTATTAGTCGAGAAGATCAGAAAGCTTGAGGTTGGAACTAAGATCGATGATTTGAATGATTTTTGTCTTGACCGGAGAGGATGGTTGAGAAAGAAGGGACGACTATGTGTTCTAGATGTTGAGAACTTGTGGAAAGAAGTTCTTGGGGAATGTCATCGATTCAAGTTTACGATTCATCCTGGAGGGACCAAGATGTATCAAGATATGAAGAGAAGCTTTTACTGGGAAGGTATGAAGAGGGATGTTGGCTTGTGGGTTAAGCAGTATGCAAACTGTCAACAAGTGAAAGCCGAACATCAAAAGCCGAGTGGGTTTCTTCAGCCTCTAAAGATTCTGGTTTGGAAATGGGATTTGATATCCATGGATTTTATAGACGGGTTGCCAAGGTCAAATAAAGGAAATGAAAGTATATGGGTTATTGTGGACAGGTTGACCAAGAGTATCCATTTCATTCCAGTAAATTTAACCAGGACGGCACCTATTTTGGAAAAGCTGTTCATGAAGAACATAGTTAGACTACCTGGAGTTCCTAGTAGCATAGTCAGTGATAGAGATGCTTTATTCACTAGAAAATTCTGGAAGAGTCTATAGGATGTGTTCGGCACTATGCTCAAGATGAGTACTGCATATCACCCTTAGACGGATGGGCAGACAGAGAGAGTCAATAAGGTACTCGAGGATTTGTTGAGAGCTTGTGTGTTGGACTTTGGTGGATCTTGGGAGGATCACCTCCATTTGGTTGATTTTTCCTATAATAATAGTTACCAGACTAGTATAGGAATGGCGCCTTTTGAAGCTTTGTATGGAAGGCCATGCAAATTACCAGCATATTGGTTGGAGACTGAAGATAGATTTATCTTAGGACAAGATTTGGTTAGGGAGGCGTCAGAGAAGATTGAGTAATTCGAGAAAGGATGATGGAAGCTCAATCCACACAAAAGAGTTATGCAGATAAGAAGCGTAAAGACCTAGAGTTCTCAGTTGAAGACAGGTTTTTCATTAAGGTATCATCGATAAAGTGTGTGGTACAGTTCGAAAAGTCAGGGAAACTGGCACCGAGATATGTTGGTCCATTCCAGAATATAGAGAGGATTGGAAGGCTCACATACAGAGTAGAGTTGCCGAGCAGTATGGCAGGTGTCCATAATGTATTTCATGTGTCTCATCTTTGCAAGTATGTGCACGATTCAGAGACTACTATTCCTCCGACAGGGTTGGAAGACTTGGTAGTAGAGCCTAATTTGTTAGATAGCCAGTTCGGGTTGTAGCGAGGGATGAGAAAAGATTGAGGTTCAAGACAGTCAAGTTGATGAAAGTTCAGTGGAGCGACAACAAGAAGGACTATACTAGGGAGACTGAAGACGAGATTCGATATACTTATCCCGATCTGCTTTGATGGTATGTCTATATTAGATTTATAGAGATAATTCCTAGTCAAGTAGACTAGTATGGTTATTAGGAGTCGTTACAGATGTTTGCTTTGTTCAGTATTAGTCCTTACTGAATTTCGAGGATGAAATTCTTTAAGGCGGGGAGCCTGTAATACCCCTAATTGTTAATAACATTATTCAAGAGATTTAATTAGATAAATTAAATAGAATAATGGAGTGTGATAAGGGGATTGAGATTTGCAAATCAATTAGTGGTCGTGCTTACTAAAATGAATGGGCTTATAAATGGATAAATGTTAATTGATTAACATAAGGGCATTAGAGTAATTGCGGCACCCATGTTTCCTTACCTTATACTCACATCCCCATACCATATACATTTATTTTTCACAAGCAAAAACGTAAGCAAAAGAAGAGGAAATAGCCGGCCATTAGGATAAAGAAGCGAAGAGAAAAAATTCAAGATAAAAGCTTAGGGTTCAAGCTAGGGAAATAAATCTCAAACAAATCTCCAATTTCCTTATCAAAATTAAGATGAATAATAATCCTAATCGTCTCTATTTTGTTTTCAATCATATGTTTTTCAATTTATGAACTAATCCATTTTATGATGATTTGAATGATGATATGCGTGGTTTTATAACATGTTTGATTTAATCGTATTGTTTAAATATGTATATGCACGGTTTAAGGCAAAACCGATAACAAATGATTTTAGAATGCCATGGAAAAATTATATATTATGGGAAACATGATTTTTGAGTTGGATTTGAATTTTTACAATTTTCCAAGCCGTGGAGAATTTAATATGAATTTTCAAAATAAAATATGTATTATTGGGTTTAGAAATTAATTTTTGGTTAATATATGGTCAATTTGGGTCTAAAATTTGTCTATTTTAGATAACATATTCGAAGTGAATTTCTATGATTTTTGGGGATTTTTACTAAGAGATTTATTATGGAAATTAAATTATTTTGAAAGGAGTACCTAAATGATTTAATTATTGTTAACTAGAAAGGGCTTATTTGTTAATATTAATCATATTTCAGATCTAAAAATATGCGGCAATTATTTGTAAAATAATTTGAAAAGTTTAAGGCAACCAATCAATTGTTTACATGTAGGCAAGTTAGTTACAAAGAAATCACTTTACTTGGTTATAACAACCATTACCTAGAAAAAGAAGGTTTTGCCTCCTATAAAGATACCTTTCAACTCAGAACTACCGCCTCCTATCAGGTCAAAACCCACCAAGTCGGGACCAATGAAGTCGAAACCAATACACATGGTGCCACTTGTTAGTACGTAGTGGATTAAAGAAAAAGGCGGGAGGTAGGGTGTCGAAAGAATTGCTTCCGATGGAGTCGATACTTTGTTTTGTTTTTAAAAGAGAAGCGCTTGCCTGTTTGGTTAAACACTTTCGAAGGGGTCAAAACCGAAGCTTTCGAATGGGTCTTTTAATTAGTTTTCGAAAGAGAGTTGCCGCCTTTGTTTAAAGTAGTAGCTTCCGAAGAGGCTACTTTGTTTTCAAAATTAAAGTGTTCGGAAGGGGTAGTTTCGACCAGGTCGAAATCCTTCTTTCGCTTAGGCCTTTTGAAGGTATTGAAGGTATCAATGCTTTTAGAAGGTAACCTTTGTTTTAAAAACGTAAGCCACTTCTTATAGCTTTCGAAGGGGGTTAGGGGTTTCGAAGGCAATGGTTTCGAAAGTGGTTTCGAAGCTAACCTTCAAGTATTTTACTCGAAGGACTTATGCTTTCGAAATGATGGTGTCGATGCCATCAAGTTTTCCTAAAATGCTTTTATATGATATAGCAAGGTTTCGAAAGAGGTGCTTTCGTATGTGTTCACTTTGACCCGAAAGATATTTTTAAATATAAACCCAATGGTTTCAAAAGAGGGACTTTCGATGGTTTCGAAAGGGGGACTTCAGTGGTTTCGAAAGGGGTACTTTCAATTAATTTCGAAGCTATGCTTCTAAAATTAAATGCTAATGCTTCAATACATTCTAAAGGTTTTGAAAGAATGGTTTTAAAGTGTTCAAAAGGCAGGGGGCTAATGTGTTGAAAATAGATTATATGCTTTCGAAGGAGGTTATCCAGTGAGGTCGAAAACAAGGTTTTGAAGGTTTCAAAAGACTTTGTTTTTCAAAACAAACAACCCAATCTCATTTTAAAAGAAAACCCATGGCTAAAATAAAGGAGTTTTGAAATGGTTAAGTATGAAGTTTATGAAGAAGCTTTCCTTGATAAAATATTAGGTTAAAGGGATTAACACAGTTTTGATATGCAAATAATTTCAAGGATATTAAACCCACAGGAGTGGTATTATTATGTTCTTATGTTTGCTTCTTCAAATACAAAAATATTCACGTTAAAATGGACCCATAACTGTATTTTGGAGATAAAGGGCAGAAGAACCAGCTAGGTTGACCCAGAAGAGAATAAACTGATTAAACTACTGAATGAGTAGAATTGCATCTAGGAGGTCAGAGAGACCATAATATAGGATGCCCAAATATAGAGGTTGTCAGGGAGACGGGTTCATAGTGCACCCATGAAAACTATGATTAGGAAGTTGTTAGAGTTACCAATAGGTTCATAGTGATCCCATGAAAACTATGTTATAAAGAGTAGTTGGCGAGGCCAATTGCTTTGTGGTGCACCCATGGAAACTATATCCGGATTAAGTTATTAACAGTTGTCAATGGGTTCCTAGTCAACCCATGAAAACTAGGATTAGAAAGAATTTATTGGAGTCACCAATAGGTTCAGGGGAACCCATGAATTAATTAAGTTAATTGGCAGGGGCCAATAGGTTCATAGTGCACCCATGAAAACTATGAAACATGACAAGGAGTCCAGAAATTAAATATAGGTTATTAGTAAGCCCATGAAAACTAATAGGTTAATAGTGACCCTAGAAACTATAAATATGACATGGAGTCAATTAAACAAGGGATGGGAAATCCAAAATGTTTTAACTTGTATGCATATCATCATAATATTTTGAAATGACTATGTTTTTAACCATTGTGGATGCAGGAGCACGGTATATGGTTTTATAAAGATTTTGGTATACTAGTGAGGGGGAAACCCATTCTGCTAAGCGGCGTGGTCTCACTCGATATCTAAATGGTTTGAGATGTTAGATTATTATTCATACCAGGCTTTATGTTTGACTCGAAGTTTATGTTTTCCCCTTAAACTCCCGGGTGCTTAATTGATTTTGAGTAGTCTGCGGGTTGAGGTTTTCAGGTACCTCATTAGAAGAATAAGCTTCTGGTGACATGCAAGAGGCAGTATAGCTATTTAGAGTTCTTTTTTGTTTTGATTCTGCTATGTTGTTTTGTAAAGGAAAAGTTGTTAAAATCATTATTATATACTCTGATCAACCAAGGGGGCATCTTCATATGCCACTCATGGCATATTTGTAATATATATATTTCTGAACGTGGTTTGCGATTATGGGATTATGTAAAGAATGTTGAAATGGCTTTTGGAATGGAATGATAATGTTGTTTTGATGTTTTAAATTGTTTCCATATCCATGTGTTTCTGCTATATCAATGAACCTAACATTACCGTATTTGGTCGTCGAGGATTATTAACAATAGGTGACTGCAGTATCTGTAGCCGTTAGTTTTGGCCCTTCAAGTGGTGGATGTTACACTAGTGGAGTTTGGGTGCTTATATTTTGGAAGAGGAAGTGTTGTAGAGCTTGTAGAAGTGTTTTAGCTAGAAATGGAAGTGTTTTGGGTGGAAAGAAGTGATTTTTTTTCAATTTAGAAAATATGAAGAGAAGATATGGATATGTTTTCTTAAGCTTTAAGGAAAATTTTAAAGTGAAGAGGAGGATTGTAAAATGAGAAACATGAAAGAGAGGTGGTATATATAGTCTTAGGAAATTTATTTAAAAATATGTAAGTGCTTATAATATAATATGTATACATGCATGCACTCCATTCCCCTCCGCCTCATTTCCATCCTCTCCATCTATCCCCCCCCCCTCAATCATGCACCATCCAAGCCATGCTCCATGTACTTTATGTTGAAAAAAAACATTTTTATATGATTATATATACACTTTTCTTTATAAAATATTTTCTCTTATCTTTATATATATGCACTTTAAAGAAAAGTATATACATGTATTCATCATGTTAAAATAGTTTGTAGTGCGTGCATATGTGTTTAAAATAGTGTTATGACATTCTATATAACTTTTAACCGATGAAAAATCAATATTTCGTTCACATTTTCTATTAAAAGTGTTATGAAAGTAAAAATAGTGTTATGACATGAAAAATCATTTAAAAATAGTGTTAATTTTCGGTCACATTTTTTATTTCCATATGAAAAATATATATTGACAAAAAAATTGAAAATGATTTTATCAGCATTTTTTATTATTTAAAATAGTTTTATTTATTAATAATAATTAATTAATTTATTATTTAAAAATATAATTAAATATCCATTTTAATAGTGATTAAATTCTGGGTCGTTACATTTGTGCATCGTAGGCTGTTTGTGTCATATTTATGAATAGGAGAACTATGTTGGCTTGATCTTGTATCTAATTGGGTACCCAATTAGATAGGGGTATATAGGTAGTCACAAGTAGTAGTGACGCAGCCCCAACAATAATACATATTTTCTCTGTTTATTGTTTGCTATTTATCATATGACTTTGTATCTTTCCTACTTAACATTTTATTCCACATTAACATGTTTATTGAGTTCGCAGGTAAGGATAATGTTGTCATTCTCACCAGAGTTGTGCAGTGGTAGATTTATAGTATTTGAGTTTTCTTTGTATTAAAAGCACACCTGTAGAATAAATAATTAGAACTTTGATAAGTTGTGTTATTGAAATTGTATCCTATACATTTATATGTGTTGTATATTTATCTGATTATGTTATGTTAAATTGGTAGTTTTCATTCGTAATTTTAGAATAGGTGGGTTTTCAGCTATTTTGATTGGTCCGAAAATCCGGTTCGACATATTTACTCACCAAAATAGGGCTTCCATATATGCGGGTTTTCAACCAAGTACTACTCTATCTTCCATCTCAACCTAACACACTGGTGACTTGCATGGTCTTCCATATAAGGCTTCATAAGGTGCCATACCGATGCTTTCTTGGAAGCTATTATTATAGGAGAACTCAACTAATTGCAAATGATCCTTCCATGTTCCACCAAAACATAGAATACATGCTCTCAAGAGATCCTCTTTAATCTGATATGCTCACTCCAATTGTCTTTCTGTTTGGGGTGGTATGTTGTGCTTAAGCTCAACTTTGTTCCTAGAGTTGCTTGCAATGCTTCCCAAAATGACTAGTAAATATGGGGTCTTGATCACTTACTATACTCACAGGAACTCCATGCAACCTGGCTATCTCTCTCATAAAAATTTCAGCTAAAGAAGCAGCGGTCCTTGTTGGTCTTGTCAGAATAAAATGTGTGCTCTTCGTTAGCAATTCCACGATAAACCATAATCCTTCATTTCCTTTTCTAGTTCTGGGTAAACCATCATTAAAATCCATTGATATCATTTCCCTTTTCCAATTAGGTATTTTCAAGGGTCGTAATAGTCCGGCTATCTTCTGATGATCGCCTTTAATTTGTTGATAGTATGAACACCTACTAACAAAGATAGAGATATCTCTCTTCATTCCCTTCCATCAAAACATTCGGTTCATGTCTCTATGCATCCTTGAGACACCGGGATGAATACTCAACTTAGAACAATGGCATTCTAGCAAAACTTCTTGCCTAAGATCATTGACATTCGGTATACAGATCTGTCCATTTATCCTGAAAACTCCTCGTTATCCATCCTAAAACTTGTACACTATCCCTCCTCAACCTTCCTGATGATTGCCACTAAGCTCCTGTCATCTCTTTGCTTGCTCGCTATTCTTTCTAAGAGAGTCGGGGTAACCTCCAAAATAGTCAAAATAGCATTCCTGCTTAAGGCATCCACCACAACATTAGCCTTTCTTGTCGTATAAAGAATATCCAAGTCATAAGCCGCCAGAAACTCCAACCACCTCCGTTGCCTCAGGTTTAGATCCTTCTGAGTATAAAGACACTCCAGGGATTTATGATCCGTGAAGAGCTCGAATTTTTCAACTAATTAAAGAAAGAAATTTACTCCTAGAATCTTTAAAGATTAGAAAGAAACTAAAAGGAATAGAAGGATCCTTACCCAGCAAGTAGTGCCTCCACATTTTTAATGCAAAGTCAACAACCATTAAGTCTAGGTCATGCGTAGCATAGTTCTTCTCATGAGACTCCAACTGTCTCCATGCATACACAATCACTCTTCCATGCTGCATCAAAACAGTGCTTAGTCCTACTCCACAAGCATTTGTGTATATCGTGAATCCACTATTTCCATCCAGAACAGCCAAAATCGGTGCACTGGTCAATCTCTCCTTCAATTCCAGAAATGCTTCTTCACACTTTGGGGTCCATACAAACATCTCACCCTTCTTAGTCAGCTTAGTCAAAATGGAGGAAATCTTAGAATAATCTTGAATAAACTTCCTATAGTATCCAGCCAAACCTAAGAAACTAGGAACTTTGGTAGGAGTCCGTGGTTGCTTCCATTTCCGAACATTTTCTACCTTCACTGAATCCACTGAAATACCTTCTCCTATCACAATATATCCTAAAAATCTTACTTCCAATTTCTAGAAATGGCGCTTAGAAAATTTTGCCTTCAGGACATGTCTCCTTAATGTCTCCACCACCACTTCCAAATAATGTTTATGCTCCTCCTCGGATTTGGATTAGATAAGGATGTCATCGGTGAAATCTAACACAAATTTATTAAGAACATCTTAGAAAACACGGTTCATGAGGTCTTCAAATTATGCAGGTGCATTGGTTAGCCCAAAAGCCATAACCAACCACTCAAAGAAACAGGTAGGTCTCTAAACGCAGTTAAGGGTATACTGTATTTAGTAACCCTCAATTGATGGAATCAAGCAGCTAGATCCATCTGGGAAAATACCATAGTTCCATGAAGTTGATCAAAAATATCATCGATGCAGGGTAAGGGATACTTGTGCCTAATTGTCAGCTTATTCAACTCCCTATAGTCCATGCATAACCTTAAAGATCCATCAAATTTAGCCGCAAAAACCACAGCGGATCCCCTACTCGAACGACTGAGTCTAATCAGTCCTCTTCTGAAAAGGTCATTGGTTTGACTTACCAACTCCTCTCTTTCCCTTGAAGCTATCCTTTGCTTAGGTTGAGCTACAAGCCTTGCAGCAGGTTCTAAATCAATGCGGAACACTTTCTCTCGGTGCGGGGGTAAACTTATAACCTCTTTGAATACATCGAGAAAGTTTTTAACAACTTCAACAGACCCTAAATTGGGATGATTCCGGGGCATACAAGAAACAACACATATGAATACTGGGTTCCTTACATGATACTATAGCTTTTCTTCTTATATCAGTTACTAAAGATACAGTTCTCTTATTATTTCTAAAATAGCTCCATATTTCGATAACCAATCCATAACAAGGATAATGTCAAATCCTTTAAAGTCTAAGACATACGGGTCGCAAGAAAAGTTATGGGAAAGGTAGAAAATTGGCACTTTCTTACAAATCATATTCAAATGGGTTACCCAGCCTATGGGGTTAGTCACACACATATGTTTTATTACAATACTCAGAATAAGATAAAATTTATCCACTTATTCTATAGAGATAAAACTGTCAGAAGCACCAGTATCGAATAATGCTCGAACAAAAATACCATTGATTAGTAAGGTGCCTTCAAGGATGCCTTTTTCTTTTACATCCGTTAAAGTGGAAGGTTCATTCTAAATTGCGTACACCTCAGGCTGATGCACCTTCTTCATGAGCGGGCAGTCCTTTACCATATGCTCGGGCTGGTGGTAAATAAAATAGAGAGTCTTTTGGACCATTGGAGAGATAGGTCCACTTTGTTGTTGTTGTTACTGCTGAATTCCAGAATTCTTGCAAAACTTTTCGATTTGGCCCTTCTGTTGATACTTATGGCAAATAAAATCCTTAAAATGACTCACTTGAGCCCCGCCGCCCAGCTTTCCCTTTC
This sequence comes from Allium fistulosum, assembly GCA_030737815.1. Classification (NCBI taxonomy): domain Eukaryota; kingdom Viridiplantae; phylum Streptophyta; class Magnoliopsida; order Asparagales; family Amaryllidaceae; genus Allium; species Allium fistulosum. The sequence goes on from CM060904.1 coordinate 1,229,002,062, forward strand.
CTTGGTTCTTCCAGTTAGGATTAAACTTTCCCTTGTTAGAACCACTTCCACTGGTATTTCCACTAGGTGCTACTAGAGTTGGCTTCTTCTTTTCTAAAGCCTGGTACCTTAGTGCCATATCAACTAAATCCACAAAAGTAATCTTAACATGAGCAGTCATTCTCTTATGGTATTCTTCCCTCATATCCGAAACAAACATCTCATTTTTCTTAAACAGGGTGTTGGTCAATTCCGGTCCAAAAAAGGATAACTCGTTGAACTTTGTCTCATATTCTTCTACAGATAGATCTCCCTGCTTCAAGCCTATGAAATTCCTATTCATCCTGGTCTTTCTTGTTGTTGGCAAGAATTGGTTCTCAAAAAATTCTTTAAATCGAGCCCACAAAAACTCTTCTTTTGGAACTTTTTTAGTAAGGGAGTCCCACCAAGCTGCTGCTCCCTCTTACAGTTTATGGTGCTAAGATTCTTTTTTGTTCATCGGATAAACCAAGGTCTTTAAAAATCTTTTCGCAAGATCGCAACCAAGCTTGCACTTCCATGATAGACTCAGTTACCTTAAACTGTTTTCCTCCTATAGTGTAATCCTTGCATAAAGTTGCAAAATTCACTCTTGGCTGCTCTAGTGCTACCTCTTCGAAAATCCGAACTCCTCCAGGATTTGGGGTTCGACGATTTATAGCCATAGTGCTACCCGCTCCCCTACCTCGTCTACCTCGATTACCCATGTCTTACTACCTGGAGATAGTAAGATAACTTTTAGAATACTTGGACAAGATAAATCTTGAAAGAAGGGTACTAATCAAACCTATCAAGCTGATCTATCTATCAGATATATATATACATGAATAAAATTTACAAATACACACACTCAAAGTTTACACTATCCCAAAGCCTATGTGTTTGCTTAACCAAGCTCTGATAGCAAAACGTAATGAACCACCTTTCTCACTCCGTAAGGCGAGTCATTAAGGGTAGAAAAAAAGAAAGATAAGAAGAAACTACACAATCACAGAATCTCGCCATGAATCAGAACAACATACAATAGATAACATATAGGATATTACATAGTCATTTCCATAATAATAATAATAATACATCAGAGTCATTTACAACCTTCAACTGGATAGTTATAGTTACCTGCCCATAAAAAAATACATAGATCATACGTACATACACAACAGAAATAGAATAATTAGCTAACGGTGAAGCCACCTGCTCCAGCTCCCTCAAAATGCTTCCGTAAGAAACCTGGAATACTTGGCTACTCATACAAATTTGGATACCCAAGTGTTTTAGGAAAAGAAAATAAAACTCCGGATCAGACATGGGTCTGGTGTAAGTAAACTCAAACAACTTATTTTTTTTACTTTATAAAATGCTTTGAAAATCAAAAGTATCTCGTAAGACCACGCCGCACATAAATATAGACGGGTTTTTACCTTATGATATCCAAAAAACTTTATACATAAATCCAATGATATTATGCTAATGTCTAGGTTTATGGAGTAAATAATTAACATAGCCAAAAAATTTACATTAATTAAATTCCAGCATAATAGGTATACAACTAAGACCGAAGGCACTTATTGGGAAATGGATTTCATATATGACCAGGTGAGGTACTACCTTCCGAAGGTGCACCTCTAGATAAAATATACCCGGGGACTGACAAAAACATCTTGTGCCCCTGCTACATAAAACTGGCCTAGCACCTGACTAGTAGTACCGAATATATTACCACCCAGTTGGGATCAGCAACCGTACCGGAGCATACAAAATGGGTCAAATATTGATTCTAGACATGGTGATGATGTACCTTGATGGGAACAACCCACATAGTTCTACTGCATACCCTGTTTTGGTCATTTTTGGTTGATGAGGCCTGAGGCTACGTTCACCTTTACTAGAGCACAGCTACTTGGAATGCTACATCACCTTTTAGATGTTGATACAATGTCAGCATTCACCCATACAAGTCGTTCAGGAGATGAACAAACCGAAAACACTACTTCCACTACACCCATTTTGGAATCAGCCTTAGGGTTAGTACCAAATAGACCTTACCGTTCAAAGTCTTCATCTTGGACCTTACCTTCACTATTTCCAATTCGAACGCTTATGTTGGTTCGTAGTGGTTTTCAGATAAAAACTACTATCCAATCCCAGTCTCTCCTAACTAACGTTCAATAATTTAAAAGGTCAAGTTATTTATAGTGGACCATTCCACTACCAGGTGTAAGATTTACATATGAACATACGTTCCATATGCTTAGATTATCATAACCCACTTATCGAAATTAACCCCCTTGCATTCATCACGTTTCCGAAATGCGGTATTTGTGATAAGTACAGGTCAACTTACTTCTAGTAAAACGTATCAACGTTTTATTACAACTACTTTAATTCATTTGGCTTCTTAATAGCATGGACAAGAGATCCTTCGGTTTAGAACAATTTATTTAAACAATGGTTAAAAATAAATAACTGATAAAGTTTGAAAGAAACTTTTAAAAAAAGAAACCTAAATTAAATCATAAGTTTAAAATTTAATTAAACTTTAGTCAACCAAAATTAAATAAAAAAATCATAATTTAAACCAAAATTAATTAAAATTTTATTTATATTTAAACTTTAATTACATAACATTCATTGAAGAATTAAACCTAATTAAGTGGATAATTAACCTTTGATTAAATAATAACTGATTAAATAATTAACTTTGAATAAATAATTGATTAAAATAAATAAGCTTGATTAAATAAAATTAATTTTCTTTTATCTTAATTGATCATTATTTAAAACTTCCTTAATTAATTAATTAATAATTACCCTAATTACTTAATTAATTAGTTAATTAATAATCACCCTAATTAATAGATTAAATAAATAAATTATTAAATAACAAAAGTATAACCTTTTTACTTACTTCATTAGTTTGAAATGAGTTTTCAAAAACAATCCAAAAGAAAATACTTTAAACTTGAAACCGTGAAATTTTCCGAACTGCATCCATAACGAATATTGCTATGAGCACAGTTCGATAGAATTGATTTCTTGGTGAAAACCTCACTTTAACTCTAGCTACTACATATTTGAAACACAAATAAAAGAGTTTTGAAAACTTAACAAAAAGTGAAAGCTTGTAAAACACTAACTAAATCCAAAAACTAGAAAACAAGCTTTTGTTTTCATATTGGATCTCAAGTCCTTTGCGACCTTTCAAGGTGCTAACTTCACAACATTTACATCACAACACTTGGTTTTTGTTTCATAAACACACTACCATCATATCATAACCAACCATTCACTTATCCATATACAAACATATCATTAAACATCTAAATCACAAATCCAAGCTGAACCACAAACTTGTAATCAAATGCCATCAAAACAACATGATATTTCAATACAACAAACATTATATTTTCACAACATATAGTTCATCAAAATCAAGTTGTTTTCTTTTCCAAAAACAAGATTTTTACTCATTGAAAACAACTTAAGCACTCGCAAAATTTGGAACTTTGGATACTTGAACACCCTAAATGGGCTCAGCCAAGGGCTAGTTAGGCTCGGCCATGTAGAGTTTGGGCTCGGCCATGTAGGCTAGTGGAGTTTGGGTGCTTATATTTTAGAGGAGGAAGTATTGTAGAGCTTGAAGAAGTGTTTTAGCAAGAAATGGAAATGATTTGAGTGGAAAGAAGTGATTTTTTATTTCAATTTAGAAAGTATGAAGAGAAGCTATAGATATGTTTTCTTAAGCTTTTAGGAAATTTTTAAAGTGAAGAGGAGGTTTGTAAAATGAGAAACATGAAAAAGAGGTGGTATATAGGCTTAGGAAATTTATTTAAAAAATATGTAAGTGCTTATAATATAATATGTATACATGCATGCACTTCATTCACCTCCCCCTCATTTCCATCCTCTCCATCTATCCCCCCCCCCCTCAATCATGCACTATTCATGCCATGCTCCATGTACTTTGTGTTAAAACATTTTTATATGATTATATATATACACACTTTTCTTTATAAAATATTTTCTCTTATCTTTATATATATGCACTTTAAAGAAATGTATATACATGTATACGTCATGTTAAAATAGTTTATAGTGTGTGCATATGTGTTTAAAATAGTGTTATGACATTTTAGATAACTTTTAACCGATGAAAAATCAATATTTCGGAAAATAATTTTTGGTGACATTTTCTATTTCTCTATGAACAATATATATTGACAAAAAAATTTGAAAATGATTTTATTAGCATTTGTTATTATTTAAAATAGTTTTATTTGTTAATAAAAATTCATTTATTTATTATTTAAAAATATAATTAGATATTCATTTTAATAGTGATTAAATTCTGGATCGTTACATTTGTGCATCGTAGGCTGCTTGTGTCTTATTTATGAATAGGAGAACTAAATTTGCTTGATTCTGTATCTAATTGGGTACCCAATTAGATAAGGGTATATAGGCAGTCACAAGTGGTAGTGGCGCAACCCCAATAATAATACATATTTTCTCTGTTTATTGTTTTCTATTTATCATATGACGTTGTATCTTTCCTACTTAACATTTTATTCTGCATTGACATGTTTATTGAGTTTGCAGGTAAGGATAATGTTGTCTCTTTCACCAGAGTTGTGTAGTGGTAGATTTATAGTATTTGAGTTTTCTTTGTATTAAAAGCACACCTGTAGAATAAATAATTAGAACTCTGATAAGTGTGTTATTGAAATTGTATCCTATACATTTAGTTGTGTTGTATATTTATCAGATTATGTTATGTTAAATTGGTAGTTTTCATTCGTAGTATTAGAATAGGCTGGTTTTCAGCTATTTTGACTGGTCCGAAAATCCGGGTCGTCACATTTACTCACCGAAATATTTTTCAAACTCTGAAAAAGCCTAGAAATTTGAAAACCCTATAGCAAAATTTGGTTTTTGGAACTAAACAAAGCAAAGTGGGATCGGCCATGGTGCTGTGGGCTCGGTCTAAGGGTGATTAGGGCACGCCATGGGTGGTGAGGTGGATGTAGGCTTGATTTTGAAGGTGGAAGATGTAAGAAGAAGAAAGGAGTGATTTTTAAATGTTTTTAAGAAATAAAATGAGAAAGAAGTGATTTTCGAAATTTTGAAAATGTTTTAGACGCCATTAAAGAGGGTTAAGAGCTTAAAAGAAAAGATAAAATTTTGAAAAAAATAGAAAATAAAATGGAGGAAGAGAGATGGATTTTTTTATATATAAATTTAGAATAACAAATTACTAAAGTACCCTTTAGTACACTACACTCAACTAAAAATTTGCCACATCATCACACACCCCTTAAACCAACATGCATTCAATGCATTTGAACTTGTGGTGTAAGATAAAAGTGATATGTCATGATTTTTCTTTTTGTATTTATTTTTAAACCTGAAAATTGTCACATCACTTTCTTTTCACTTAACTTAAACATATATTTAACTTTTACACATTTAATTAAGCACTCTTTCTTTATATAATAAGCGTGTGTTTAAATATATGAAGGTGTTTTACAAACTTTTAACAATTTTTAGATGATAAAAAAACAGGATTTTTGAAGAAAAAGCTTTCCAGTCACATTTTCTAATTTCTTTTTAACTAATTATTTTTTAGACATATCTTAAAAATAAATTTAACCATTATTAGTTTAAATTCTAAAGGGGTATTTTAATTATTAAAACTATTATTTTAATATATAAAATTAATTAAATACTCACAAACTAAAGTGATAAAATTTCGGATCGTTACATTCTTCCCCCCTTTAAAAAAATTTTGTCCACAAAATTTTACCATATGAATAGTCACTACTATTCATAAGTCTGTATGATGTTCATAAATCATCCATATACAAAATCTAATTTGTTCACTATTCAAATACATAACTTCATTTCCAAACTAGTATCATTCACCTGATTCACTAGTGCGGACTCCGATCGGGCTTCTTAACTAGAAACCTCCGTTCTTCATACATAGCCATATACTATGATAGAAAACTTTGGTTCCCTATCAAGAACCATCATCAAGTGCTCGCCGTCAAAATTCGAGTGATAAAACCTTATCCGGAATGGTGTAAAACACCTCAAGTCATGCACTCGAATCTTAGACCAAACTATATAAAAATGAGAAATGATCTACATACAACCTACGTACTCATCTAAAGAGTCTTATTTACCCATTTACCTTCTTACCCTCCCACAAATATTTATGAAATCATTTCATAACTGTGAGAAATGCGGATTACGGATCTTAAGGCTGGAATAACACTAGAGGGGGGTGAATAGTGTTTTATGTATTTTTTAAATCTTTTTGAATTTTGTTCAATTTAAACACCAGCAAATGCAATTCACAAACACAAATATAATCACAGAATCAGACATAGATGCAAATACTAAATAAAACATTAAAGGAAAGAACAGACCAGGATTTATACTGGTTCGGAGTTACTCTACATCCGGTCTCGTACAATCGTACGGATTTCTTATCAAAAATAATCTCCCAGATTACACCCTCGATTTCAAGGCCACGAGGTACACCCTCCTGTATTCGAGTCTGGGGCAAACTTTCTTGATTTTCCAGGCCACAAGATCACCTAATCGATTTCCAGGGCAACAATCACACCCAATTGATTTCAAGGCTCAACCGCACCTTTTACTCAACAGTTTGATTTACAAATAATCCTATAACTCTGAATAGCACTGAGATCTTATGGAGAGAGTGGAAGAGAATCAAACAAGAGATAATCAAGTTTGATTCACTTAGTATTTCAGCAGAGTATACTTTGGCATTCTTTAGGATAAATGTGGAAGATGAAGAGAAGAAAAAACAAGTGAAATCTGATGATGAATTCGTTTAGAACTACTGGTACTTATAGGAAATCAACAGCCATATCTATTCGTGAAAGGATACGACGAATAGACACTTCTTTTGAAAATTTGAATTTTGAATTTAACGGACACCATGTCAACATGGGGGGTTGAGGGATGTCGACATGCTCTAGGCAAAATTGATGATTTTGATTTTCTTATTAAAATTGGTTTCTATAATTTGTCAAAACGATTTCTAAACTTTGTAAATATATTTGAATATAGTTTAAACATATAAAAGAGTTTAGAAAGTAATTTTTAATACATATAATCTTAATCTATAAAGTGATTTAAAATCTGAGTAAATAAATATTTTAAAGCTAAATATTTAAAACAAGAGATAGTTTAAAATCAATGATAATTTTGAAATCAAAATATTAAAAATGATAAAGATAGTTTTGAGGCTAAAATATTTCAAATAAGAGAGACGTCTTTTTGAAAAGAAGGTTTTGAAAACATTTAAAATAAGAGTTATATTTTTGAAAAACATTTTTATAAAATTAGTGGATATTAAAATAGGACCACTATATGTTCCACTAGATATTGTCGTGGGTTCCATCCCACTAGGGTTCCATCCCTTTAACAGGCTCGAAGTGGATTCCATTCCACGAATAAATTTTGAATAAAGATGTAAGTGCTTTCAAGAAGTTTTAACATAATTCTAGACTCAATACTTATCTTGTACTATTAAAATCTTAAACTCTTGATAACTTGATTTCTTGATACTCATGAGTCTTCAATCTTGATATCTTTGATCTTTAAATTCATTGGTCTTGTATCTCTATACTGTACAGTCTTCATTCTTGGTACATGCATGTTTATATCCTGCATATACATATATATCTAAACTATAATGTTAGTATTTATATTTTATAACAAGCCATAAGGTTGTTGTCATCAAAACCATCATCTCAAGGACTAACAATAACAATTCCAACTTAGGTTCAAAGATTTCTAAATGATACAACTTATTTATGGAATCTTTCACAAAATCATCTAAATTTATTAACATGGATAATACCCTCTGTATCCTAAGAGTATATATATACAAAACATCTTATTTTTAATTCTATTAACTTTTAACTATTCAGATGGAGGCACGAAATAATTTTAGGTTTTTAAAACTGAGTCGATCAATTCAGCCTCTTTACCCATTTGGTCTGGCAAGTAGCTAAGAAGAATAGGTTCTGGTATCCAAACTTAGTCCTAGAGTCTACCTTTTCTTGAACACCACTAAGGTAAAGGTGTTTATTAGCCGTCCCAATAACATTGAATTCTATTTAACCTCCTAAGTGTTAAAATCCAATATACACTATTTAATAGAACCAAGTTTATTAAACCTTCTTATTAAATTAATTCAATTTTAAAACTTCATTTAGTAACCATTTTAAATTAAGATACCTTTACATCCATAAAAACTTAGGAGCCAAATACCCAGTTTCATTTTAAAACACTTTTTGAAATGAAACTATATGTTTTAACTATAGAATATATATATATATATCCCGAGAAACCCTAAAATGATACTAAGGAACAGGGTACTACCAACCATTATCATACATTCCATTACTTGGAAGGGTAATACTCAAGAGAAGTATTTACCATCCGAACACATCTCTTTCCTATTTTAAGTTAATTTCATGCCACTCGAACTTAAAAATACTACTTTTATTTCAACAAAATATTTATTACCAACTTGCTTTGGGTTCGTTTGGATTTGAACTAGTTTCGATCGTACAATAACAAAGAGAGTAATTTACTGAGTGCACTACAATATTCACCTAGGCAAGCATCCGATCGACATTTAGAAAATTATTCGATTATCACAAAACAAATCGAGACTCATTCCCCAAACCAATCTAAAGAAAAAACTTTTTACTGAAAATTCCCATACCTAAAAATTTCTCTTTTCTTAACAAAAATACTTTCAAATAATACTTTATTACTTTTCAAAACCTTGAAAACCATTTTTCAAAAGCACCAGGATTTAAGTACTTAAGTTTCCTACTTAAATCTTTTTATTAAAAAGACCCATTCTTATAAATCCATTTTATAAAATCATTTCTTTTATAAATCGTTTCTAATATTCTAACATTCCTTTTACTAAACATCCTTTATTAAATCAAGTCCTTAGCCCAATATTAACATTGAATACCTTATAACCAAATAATGGAACTTAATTCATAAGGTGTTCGTTTCAATATTTCCTAATTTTCTATTTACCCAACCCATTTAAAAAAAGAAAGCTACCTATAACATTCAACAACACTTAATGCCCAAACTGGATGAGGACGACTAAAGCAAATCCTAAATGAGAATCATAAAATATTATCATTTCCTATTCAACAAGCATCTCAAAGACACTATACTATTTTTGAAAATCGTTTTTGTATATATAAAATATATTCCTAGGTAAAATTATTTCATTTAACAATTTTAAATCAATACTGTGTCGGTTGGTCTTGTTCAAGTGTTTAGGAACCCCTATCGTTGGCCAGACTGTAACAACCCACTTTTCCGCATAATTCAAGTTGACAATAAACCACACATGTCCAACTCAAATTGAACGGAAAGATGGATAGTTATGGGTAAGAAAGAAGAAGAGAAAAGAAACTAAAAACAACACAAAATCTCATAATCGCAGCGGAACAATATGTAATATAATATCAGCGATCTTTACAAAATAGAACTGTTATATACATACATCCATCAGACTACAACAACAAATCACAGTCACCTGAGCCACCTTCACAGTCACCCGAGTCAACAAATCAGACTACAACAACATACATCCAGGCGCGAACAACTCGCAAATTCGACTTCAAATCGCAGGCACCTAAGCCACCTTCACGTCGCCATATGCCATCATCCCCCCACCCTCCCACGCTTCGCCCATGCGTCGGGCGCCTTAGCCGAAGCCAAGCTCGTTGGAATATAGAACCAACCTCATGCGCCATTCGAGGTGATTTGCCGATGACCTACTCCACCAACGTTAATCTCAACCGTTGATCGCCGCCATCTTGACCTCGTCGACACTTTCGCTTCTGGGTTCGAAGACCTGATCAGCCTTTGGTGTTCCAAATTGATACGAGCCGAGGGATGATGGTTTTTTTAAATAGCAAACTCTCTGATACACGCGGTTTTAAAAAGGAAAGGAAGGTATGGGCATGCATGTTTGGTTATGGGCCCTTGGATATGGGGTATGGCTAATATGATATATATATTATTAAACTTTAAAGTATTCATTTTTAAGCGTCTGAAAATCTCGAACTCCAAACGAGGCGTGCCGCCTGGCGTTCCATATGTTATACACCTGTTCCGAATGCAATGAAACCAGTAACGAGGCCTGATTCAATCATATGCAGAAGATAGCTTTTCAAACCCAATTATACTATATAAATTTCTGAGATTAATTTATATGCGTTTCGAACTCGCACGACCAAATGATATAACCAATCATCACGAAATTCGACAGCACACTATAATTCACTATTACAGATCCAATGGAACTGGTTTCGTCGAAATCCAAGGCTGTGCCCAGAAGACTATTTTTCACGCGTTAATTAAAACCAATTATTTCCAAAATCAGTTTAATCCCTTTTAATCCCAATTTAAAAGTTTACCATCTTCATTCATATTCAATAGAATTTAAATCAACTTCCAAAATCATTTTCATTCATATTGAATTCAAGCTTCAATTATTTTAATACTTCGAAATATTAAATTTAAACATTTAACTATCAATTAAATAGTTATATTTCGAAATCCAAGTTATTTAATTTATAAAATTAACTTTTCTATTTTTAATATTAATTAAATATTTCAAATTCAAATGAATGAAATTATGGATCGTCATATTCTTCCCCACTTAAAAGAATTTTGTTCCCGAAATTAGCAAGGTAAGAAAAATGTCCAAACTCATTAACTTTCCAAAATCAATTTGTTGTAATAGACTTCCACATTCCTTTAAGTCTTTAACTTCATTCACCGATACCAACTATTTTCCATCCCTTCAACCGTTCCAAGTTATAATTCAATATCAAATTTTTAGTTACCAAAAATTCTCCAAATTCTCAAAAAAATTATAACGCCTTAAATTTACGGAAAATTTTGTCAGCGTTTCCTTTGCGTGGCTAGATCGTAAAAAATTACAATATATATAATCACAAATATACATCTCATCTTCGAGGATGAGGCATCCCGTAGGGAAAATATACAATACGGTATGTAATCCGAGATGTGTGCCTTATTTTAGTATTAGCAAGCGTATACAACCAATATAATGTGAAAGCGAGCTCCAAATTCGAAGCATAAGCCTTCCTCATCCACTAATCACTCAATCAACCAATGACAATATGCATATAGAAAGTAACATCAATATATAACATAGAATAATATAATAACTATATACAATAAAAGAAACCATCTAACAACTAATATCTGTCCAATTATTTCATAACCATTTCGATTTGCATTTTCAAATGCCAACATCCAATTTATACACTTTCTTTCTTATTAACATGAAAGTTATTCGCTTCCAATTTATCTACATTCATTTTACTAACATTCAATTATTCATATTCAATTAGTTTACATTCAATTTAAAATCAAATTCAATTATTCACATTAGTTTTACTTACACTTGTTTATTCACATTCAATTCATTTACTTTCAATTGATTTGCATCCAATTAATTCATATTCATTTATTTAACATCCATTTATTTCATATTCAATTCGTTTAGTATATATCTTTTAATACTAATAACACTTAGGAACCATTCCATAAACATTTACTTAAGTTCATTATAAACATTTTATACAACACTTCTTATGTTTATTATTACTTCACAACTTAAGTACATGTTCAATTTTATCAAACAACATTCCTAACTATATTCAATTCATTACATTAATTCATTTCACTAATTCACTTAATTTATTTCAAATCCAATTCAATTTCATTTAACCTTTATTTATGTTAAATTTTTAATTCCATATCTTAGTTCCAAACTTTCTTTTCTTATCTATACCATTTTTAAAGTTCAAAAACTTATAATCTTATGTTTTCTCAAAACATTTAGATAAAAAATTCAAGGTTTTAAAATACCTGGTTTTATTTCAAATCATTTTGAAATCATATATATACATAACTCCTTTATATAACAAATTACACTCCTGGAATCTAAAAAAATTTGTTTTACCAAAACAAAACCTCAATGGTAGCAATCCCTCAATTAGAAACTCAAAAATAAAGGTCGATGATGCTGTAGTCATCACCAAAATTATTTTTCAACGACTGAAGTGAGTTTAGTGCTTTTTGTTTCTTTTAAATTCCATTTGAAATATTTCTAGTAAAACATTTTCTCAAATTAATATTATTATTCTTCCAAAACCTTTAAAACACAATTTTCCAAAATCAATGGGATTTAAATTCTCAAACTTCTTGTTTTAAATCCATTTTTATTTATAAATCATATTTATAATATACTTATACAACTCATTAACAAATATTTATCTTGTTTATTATATTATAATAATGACAACTTTTATTAGAACAACAAACAACAATGATAATAATCAATATTATCATTCAATAATAGCCAACATACCATTATAACTATAATAATTTTTGAAAAATTATCCTTTTATATATGAAATATAACTTAGGTAAAATTATTTCATTTACCAATTCTCAAAACAATATTGTGTCGGTTTACCTTGTTTAAGCATTTAGAAACCCCTATCGATATCGTGGCGTCCCACGCACCGACAAAAATTCATAAGCCACTCAACAGATAAATTAACACAATATAAAAAAATTTATATCACTAACAAATACGCGCTCATGTCTATATAATACACTCAAAACTCATACTAAGGCATTCCATTACCTTATCTCTTAATGAGTTGCCCCACCGAAGCCAAGGTTCTTGCTTAACCTGGCTCCAATACCCATTATAACAATCCACTTTTCTTCACAATTCAAGTTGAAAAAAAACCACACATGTCCAACTCAAATTGAATGGAAAGACGGATTGTTATGGGGAATAAAGAAGAAGAGAAAAGAAACTAAAAACAACACAGAATCTTACAATCGAAGCGGAACAATATATAATATAATATCAACGATCTTTACAAAATAGAACTGTTATATACATACATCCATCAGAGTACAACAACAAATCACAGTCATCAGCCTTGATAGTTATAACAATCTGTCCTCACAATTGCCGATGATTTCGACAACAAAGCAGCGAAAAGTAAACATATACGTGAATATGACTTGAAGACCTCCAACTTATGTCACGAGCTCTAGTGCATCTAAAGAAATGTGTAAAGATGCTCGGTCTAACTAGAGAATTATAATAAAATAACACCCGAGTCGGTCTGGAAAACTAGCGTGAGAAAACACACCCAACTGGATTTTTAAGTAATAAAATCCTTTGAAATCCAAAGCATCTTAAAAGACCATGCCGCACATAAACACGAACGGTTTTTTACCTTATGATAACCAAAAAAATTTCTATAGAAAATCAAATGTCCAGGGATCAAAGTAAAATGTGAATATAGCTGAAATGTTTACATCTCACGTTTAAACATAGTTGGGTACAACTAAGTCTGTACGGCGCTTATTGGAGAATGGATTCCTTACAACGACTGAGCAACTGGGGTACTACCCATCACGGTGCATCTCTAGATAAAATAACATCGAGGTAGAACCTATCAACCCCTGTAAACATAGAACCGGCCTACCCTTTACTGGATAGTACGGAATATGATCACCCCTCCGTTAATGGGCCCCGAAGCATACAATTGAGAGATAATATTGACTCTAGATAAGGATTATCATACCCTACTTGGGAGCGACCCACTTAGCCCTACTGCATCTCCTCTATTTTAGTCATTCCCGGTTGATGGGCCTTGTGGCTATGTTTTATCTTTATATATAGCACTTTCCACTTGGAATGCTATCACTGCCCTCCAGGAAACAATGTAATACCAGCATTCATCCATACAAGTTCGCTCTAGGACTGAACGAAACACTTGAGAGCTCCATCTTCAATTCCATCATCTTCGAGATGTCTTCACTTCGAAATGCTTGAGTTGGATCGAAGTGGTTTTTGGACAACATATTTGATCCCGGTCTCTTCGAAATAACTTTCGAAAATTTCCGGTAAACTCAACCCTAGTTCTTTAGAAAATAAACGGTCAAAGATAAGAGAGCAAATCACCTCCTAACCGTTAGTGGACAGATTTCCTTATCATTGTCCTAGGGGAACAAAACGAGATTTATACGCATAGTACAGCATCGTCGAAGATAATTGTGCCGTATAACTTGCATGTTTTGTCCAAGATATTTCCAAAGTTACGTTTGGGTCCAAATTCGATAGTCGGTTATTTAACTATCGAATAAAATCATTCAATCAAGGATTTAATTCCATAGGGAATACCAAAATGGTTAAGCACACAAGCAACCACTAACCTTCTTTTAATTAATCTTTCATTAATTTAAATTCACTTCGTAATACTTGAATCAAAATTCTTTTTACAAAGATATATATATATACGAGTATGGTGGCACGTCCGTTGGACGTGTGCCAAGAAGAAAGTGTGAAAATTTTGTGTGTGCTACAGTTATGGTGGTGATATATATACACACAGACATACATATGTACATATGTACACAAATATATATGTGTGTGTGTGTGTCTGTGTGTGATATTTTCCCTTCTTTTCTGTACAGTTGCAGTAGTGTATAGCTATATGTTAATTTTGGTCTAATTATATAGGAGGAAGACATATATGACGCGGCCATCATGCCCCTCATCCAATCTTAAATTTGGGCAAACTTCATGGGTTTACATTAGCCCTTTTTTGATGCACTGCTCAATCCATAACTTTGATGCATAGTAATAACATCATGAACTTTGAGGGGGAGAAAATGTACATATTCAGTTATCGCCAAATTCATATATGACCTCAATAACCGCATAGAACATATTTAAATAGCTAGGAAGTAGTATATTGTTAATAAGTACATAACTAAATATAAATCACCAAACTGGGTTAAATAAAATAAAAGTACTTGAGGAAAATTCACATTCATTCGGCCCTATGTCAAGGAAACATCTACGTACATCAATGTGATAAATTCTATGAATTAGTGTCACACAAATATTTAAATACCTACACGACCGGATATATTAATTGGCTCCAGCTATTCCTTATTATTCTTATATGCACAAATGGAACTTTGTTTTTACAAACTATAGCTTTTCAAATAAAAAAAGTTAAATGAAGTAAAGTTTGTGACAAACTGTATTCTTTCATCACATGTATAGAGTAAGAAAGCAGTAGTTACTCTCTGCTTTTATTCTTCTCAAACCATAATAGATCACATCAAACTGAATTCAAAATGTTATAGTGAGAGCAAAATATTAAAAACGTCAGTGTATGCCTTACAGGCCCGCCTCTCAACTGCCTTGTTAGATTGTATTTTATGCAACTTGCAGCAACACATTCTCTCTACTACACACTTCATTCCCAACCATGCCCAGCCTCTATACAATGCTTATGATGGATTATTTCAATACACATTAACAGCAACACCTTAGCATGCTGCATCATCACCCATTCTCAGTTCCAGTCATTGATGCATCAACTTCCCACATTCACATACTATTCTCTCAGTCTTGTCATGCATGCCGACAGAAACAAATGACCATTTTGCTTCACTTGATGCTTAACATCACAGGCTGAACTTACATGAAGCTTCATTTGCCGATCCATCTGCGCACTGAGATGCAAGGATTTTGGATTATCTAAGATTCATGTTGAACTGAGGATAACTGATGACAACAAACAAAGCTTGATACATTCCTATAAATCGGGACATCGAGCACATTCAACACCTGCTATTGCACAACTCAACTCATTTCTTGCTGCCTCAATTCAACCATGACTACACTCTCAGTGTTGATTGAAAGAAACTCACTGACTCATCGCAAATTCCAATGTCTATGTACAAACACACTCATCCAATATGGTTAGCTGAAAAAAGCTTATACTATTTGGAAGCCTAATACTATTCCATGATTCAGTTTATTTAATCATGATTTGTCTCACCTAAAATAAATATGATATGAAAATAACAACAAAGTAATTAACTTACAACACATACAATACTGGAAGATCAGCAAGAGGCTGAATATTTTTTGCTTTTCTTTTACTTAACAATTCAGCAAACAACTTCCCCGTAGAAATAACCACATCAATTTATAAATATGCTTTTCCTCATCTACAATATTAAAATATATAAAAGCAAGTTAAATATAGGTAGACATTTTATCAGCAAGGGTTAATTATAGTTGAAGAATACATGCATTCAACAGATAATACACACTTATTTGACATAATTTTTCCTAAGCTAAAAAAATAGATGTAAATCCCAAAGTGGAACCTTGTTTCTAAGTTATATGTCAGTTGAGGGATAGAAAATACTTGGTAAAATACATGCATGCTCCCATCCTTTAAAAATTATCCTCACTCCTATAATTAAGCTTGACACAACATAGACTATTTAGATTGATGAAAATGTTAATAAATGGAATTATCAATAAAACACGTATATTTTTCACTACAAAATTTCTTACTTTATACTGCATAATTTTTTATAAAAACAATGAATCACCAATATATATATATATATGTGTGTATGTGTGTGTGTGTGTGTGTGTTTTGGAATATAACTTAATGAAATATCACATATGTCAGTATACATACATGGCGTGCATATGCACTAACTTCAGTCTGTTAATGAAACTAATGATAGTATATAACACATTCTGAGTTCAATAGTAAGTACTTAGTCAACATATTAAAGATTTATAGTTCAAACTGACTGACAGCAATATGGTATGACATATTAGGAACAAAAACATTGCGAGTACACAAACATTTCATGTGTATATGATAACATTGATAGAATAATAAATTAATTATGAGAGTAACAATCAGACGTACATACCTCAAACAGAAATAGTGAAAACTGATTTATGGTCCACTCGAATATATCTTGAGCAGTCTTCTTAAAATTCTCAACTCTAAACACGTCGGCCGAGTCGAAGCACATATTATGAAGTTGAAACTGAGTAGGAAGGGTTAAGCAAGTAGTGCTATGAGTAATCTTTCAGGCTATAGAAACAAACATCATGCAGTACAATATAAAGTATGTATGCATTAACAAATCGATCAACTTTTAGCGGAACTTGGTAAAAGCATAAGCGGTATACTTGGTACTATAGGATACGAATATTACTGGCAATTATAAAAAGGAAAGAGCTGTTGTATTTTCTACTGCTATTTGATAGTCGTTCATTTAAATATCACAGTGCACCAAAATACAATGTCTAAAACCAAATACAGTTCATACTTTCCACGCTTACAAATATCAGTATGAAAGCTGAAAATAATGAGATATTTAAATGAACGACTGCCATTAATAGAATATGAATATTACTGGCAATTATCTTCACCAAATATTTTAGGTATCATTATCAAATAGTAACGCATGGAACTTTTAGCAAATAGATTGTTGTATGCTAGCACAAAAAGTAATTATACAAACCTAAATGCATGCTGATGGTAGGTTAAAAAATTGAACTTAATGGACACCAATTAATTCTCCGTCTCATAAGGCAAATTTCATTACACGGATCATGCTGGTAGTAAATAATCGATTATAATCAGAAAAAATAGCAGAGTAAATTTACCTAGGCTTCTTTAGGTGCACTGCTTAGCATAATCAGGTTTGTTAACAAAACAAATAATTTGGTGGCAAAAATAATCCAACAAAACTGAAAATATTCATATTCAATTCCACATTCATGTATGTATAATTAAATCAGTCAATTAAGGGAAGTTAAGAGCAATCAAGCACAAAAGTCAAAACAAAAAAAAACAAAAGTAAATACAATAAACAGAAGTTTCACAAATTCAGAACAAACATGTCAAAAAATAAAAAACTGTATATGAAGAGAATCAAGTACTTGATAGTGATAAAATTAGGGTTTTGGGACGTACCGAGTGTAGCAGACGGAAAGTGACTTCCAAAAGAAGTGGAGGCTGAGCTTCTTAGTTAGTGCTATCGATAATTGCTTTCTTGATGCCGTTATTAGATTTAGATTTCTCCTTTCCTTTCATAATTCGTTTCTAATTACTGAAGAACAATAATTTTGGGAATGTGGAAGCGAATCTTGATAAGTGGGCATTACAGTTATCACAAAACGTGGGCTAATGGAGTTACAAATATACCCACTGTGTACGTGCTCCATTATTAATTTCTTCTCGCTAAATGTGCTTTATTTTTGTGTTAAAAGTGGTCAATTATAGGCATCAGTAGGATCTTTCTTCTTCTTTTTCGCCCTGAAACTAAGTTTATAGCCAAATCTAGTCTAGTAAATAATATCTTTTGTTTGTAACACTCTCTACCGCTCATTTATTTCTAAAAGTTCAAAATCATAGAAGATATCAACATTACATATCAGACAGTACGTAATGAGAATTTCTGCAAGTTTTTTTGTTTTACCGGATATATTATCAAGTGGCCTATCGTTTATAAAGCTTAGTTAACCAAACAAAACACACACGATATCTACAACAACAACTGCTGCATTTAGCCATTAGCTTAAGTAAGTCATCTATATAGCACTAATCATCACAATGGAATTATGCATATGTACGCATCTTTGGATTTGGCAACAACTTGAGTGTTGATATACAGAAATATCAGGCATAAATAAAAGTAACTACTGTAGTAAAATAATGGTTGATATGGCAGTCTCAGGAAAGCTCACAGATTGTTTGGCCATATATGGTTCTTCATTGGAGCTTGAATCTTCATCGCTGATGCTGCTATCCTTCTTAATAGATTTTGTAGCAGCATGGTACTATATTAACAGATGACTAAATTATGTGAATGAACAATTGAAGACAAAGAGACCCAAGAAGTATGATTCATATTATAATTTCAGGAAGCTTACTTATTCTGTAGCCTTAGGAGATTCTTCATCAGAGCTATCTTCATCAGAACTTTCTTCATCACTGTTGTTATCGTTATCAACATCAATACACATTTAGCAGGTATGCAGAAGAAAATATGTTTATAATTGCGCGCACATTGAAAACCAAATATATCAAAACCACAAATAAATAGAAAATGCAAAATCTATCAAAGATCCATAGGTTGTACTGTAACTATGTAGTTATTAATACATAAACAAACAATATGTTAAGATTAGCAATAAATCCTGTAATGATATCCAAATCAGATTCTACTTGTTCAAATCACAATCAAAGTCTTACCAATATCCACGTCCACGATCTACTTTTTGAACTCCGCTGGCTCAAGCTGCTCCCCAACGCTTGCAACATGTACCTCAAATCTAAAACCACAATAGTACGGACTTCATGTACTCGTCAATATTCCCTCATCCGTTGGTCGAAAGATTCAAATTGCATGTGCTTGTTTATCTAATTTTATGATCAATTGAAGCTGTTACCTTTCAGATACTGTGATCTCTTTACGCAGGATCGGGTTGCTATCGAAGATCATATCAGGATGCCAAACTCGAAGGGGGTGATTGGACAATCTTTGTCAGTGTCTAAGAGGGAGTGCCTTTCTTCGTTGAGGCTACTTTTCATCATTGAGATTTTTTCCTAGTATAAAATAATTTCGATTTTATGATTTGGAGTAATTTGGGGGAAATGGCAGATCATCTGGAATGTGTAGAGAAATAGAAGGAGAGCTTAATCACGTTCACAGAAACGAACGTGCAGCAGTCATGTGTAAGAGGGAATAGCTGTTGCCTCCAATAATTTGTCGTTGAAAAGTATCCCGCCTCAAAAAATAACCCTGCGTAAATAACTTAGAGGTTATATTAGCATGGGCATTCTGGTCAGTTCAAAAAAGGCTTCACTTTGACCGGTTGACCAAAGGTTTTGCTTTATAGTATAGATATATACCCACAAATCCCTATTTCTCAATACTTGGAAAAATATCCATATACCTATCTCAACGGTATAAGTATATTCACCAACATTTGGGACGATTCCCCTTTTATTTCAGTTCTAAAATCATTTATAAACTCCATTATAAATCCATAAAAAACATTTATAAAACTCCTTTTATAAATCTGAATACCCATTTCTAAAATTCTTTTATAAATATCTAAAATCATTTATAAAACTCCTTTATCTTTTACCCAATCTTACTTTACGTTTTCCAAAACATGTTTAAGAATTCTCTTATAATCCATATTTGCTTATGAAAACTTATTTTTAAATCTCGAAAACATTTATAATATAAATTCTAATCATTTACTTAAAAACACTATTATATTATAGTAAAAATTATCAATAAATAAATATTAACTTTAAAACATTTTAAAATAATAGTTAATAAATTCCTAAAACATCCTAAATAAAAGAATAATAATTCATCTTTAACATTTTTATAAATACTAATAATTAATTTCCAAAACTTTAATGATAAATAATTAAAATTAATTTCAAACCATATTAATATTTTAAATAATTAACTTTTCAAAATATTAAAATATTGAAAAATTACTTTAAAACAATGTTAATATAAATACTAACCTTTAAAAACATAATTATGTTTCCTTGATGAAAATCCATACTTAATTTCCAACATGATCATTTCCTTATTTATAAAATTATATTTATAAATCTCCTTCTCTTTTATAAAACTTCCTTTCATGAAATCCCTTTATTTATGAACCCCATTCGTAGCTTTATTTCCTTTATAAATCTCACTTATTTATAAATCCCATTTAAAAATATCAAACACCATCTGTTTTTAACATTGCCCCCATATGGATAAATTCCTTTTATGAAATTCCTTTCTATTTATAAATATCGTTTAACGTTCCCAATTTACCCTCACCTTCAATTCTCAAAAAGAGTCAACAATTTTCTAAAATATCATTCCACAATTTATAATAAATCCATCGTTTGATTTATTTCACCAATTTATTAAATGATCGTAGTTTCCTTTGATTTATGAACACCGTTTATAAATTCATACTTTTATTAACAAAATATACAAATATTCACTTCATTTGTAAATATCACTTTTATAATTTATCACACTTATAAATCTCATATTTGTAATATATATATATATATATTACTTTATATAAAATGGTTAATAAATATTTATATCAAAATATTTCTATTTTCCTTTAAAAACATATCCCTTTATTATAAAAGATGGACTTATTTTAAGATTTAATTTTTTTTATTTATAGTTCGAAAATCTCTATTTAAATATTTTATAATACTATTAATTTATAAAGTTTAAAAATCATACTTTTAGTTCTAAAATAAATTTCTTCTTTAAATAATTCAAGAAGAATTATTAAAACATATATAATTTCTAAGATCACTTTGAAATCTCTTTTAAAATCAAATCATCAGTTTATAATATTTTAAAATACCATAAATAAGGCACGGTGCTACTAAAGCACTAAATAAGCAAATCATACCCATATCATCAAATATAGCATCCAACATATCATATATCAAATTATATGAAAATAAAATCAACAATGTGAGGAATCCTGTTGGATCTTTCCAACCTGTCCCCTGCATCACATATAGTATAAAATCAATAATATAAATCAACTGCTTCGAGGCAGGATCGTATACAAAGGGTCATCCACTCTTACACGTGAACATAATAGGGTCTCATTCGCTCCAGAGTGGGGATATATCCAAACCAACAACATAATTTATTGAATTGTCCAAACAGTCAATAATAGTCAACAATAAAATATTCACACATCTAATAATTAAATTTTATTGACTAAATAGTATTTCTGATTAACCAAAAAAGTGAGTTTAACTCATATTGATTTTAGTTGTCGCCAAAGCTTTCCGGTTTGAATTAAAATTAAATAGATGTACAATTTTAACTCAAATTACAACTAGCTCCAATTCCAAAGCGTAGCACTCGCTGATACGATCGCAACGCAACTTTTCACGTTTAATTTGGACCTCATATGAAAGAGTTATAGCATTCATAAGTTCTCGATTTTAATATAAAAATTAATTTTACTTAATTACATTGTTAACATAATTAATTACCCAAATCCCTTGTTTACATTTAAACGTGATTCCCAAGCACGAGCAACTCGCGAGTTCGACTTTGAATCGCCGGTGCCTGAGCCACCTTTACGCCGTTGTACGCCATTGTGCGGCCCCCTCACGCTTTGCCCATGCCTCGGCTGCCCTCGTCGAAGCCAAGCTCGTCGCCATTCACTGATGACCTACTCCACCAACGTTGATCTCAATCGTTGATCGCCTTCATCTTGACCTCTCCGATACTTTTTCTTCTGGAGTCGAAGCCAAATTGGCCACTGGTGGTCCAAATTGATACGAGTCGTGGGATGATGGTTTTTTTTAAATGGCGAACTCTCTGATACGTAAGACTTTAAAAAGAAAAGAAAGGTATGGGCACTCGTGTTTGGGTATGGGCCCTTGGATATGCGGTATGGCTGATATGATATATATATTATTAAATTTTCAAATATTCATTTTTAAACATCTAAACATCTCAAACTCCAAATGAGGTATGCTGCCTGGCATTTTATATGTTATACCCATACTCCTAATGCAATTATCTAGTCTCGAGGCCTAACTCGATCGTATACAGAAGATAGCTTTTCAAATCCAATTATACTATATAAATTTCCAAAATTAATTTATACGCGTTTCGAACTCGCACGACCAAACGATACGTACAATCATCACGAAATTCTACAACACACTATAATTCACTATTACGGATCCAGTGGAACTGGTTTCTTTGAAATCTGTGACTATGCCCAGAAGGATATTTTTCACGCGTTAATTAAAACGATTTATTTCCAAAATCAATTTATGCCTTTTAATTCCAATTTAAAAGTTTACTATCTTCACTCTTATTCAATAGAATTTAAATCAACTTCCAAAATCATTTTCATTTATATTGAATTCAAGCTTCAAATTGTTTTAATACTTCCAAATATTAAATTTAAACATTTAATTATCAATTAAATGGCTATATTTTGAAATCCAAGTTATTAAATTTGTAAAATTAACTTTTCAATATTTAAAATCAATCAAAAATTTCAAATTCAAATGACTGAAATCATAGATCGTTACACAGAAGCATCGACCAGAATTCATAAGCCACTCAACAGATCAATTAACATAATATAAAACGTTTTTATATCACTAACAAATACGCACACTTATGTAATACACCCGATCTCATTCTAAGGTACAACTTACCCTATCTTTAATGAGATTACCCCACCAAAGCCAAGGTTCTTACTTAACCTTTAGCTTTGATACCAAATGTAATGATTACCCGCCTCAAGGGTGGGCCTACAAATTGTAACCTCAAATCTGATTTTACAGCCGGCTTTTCGACTTTAAGCATCCAACAAACCAAACCATGAATTTTAGGGATGTTTAGGGGTAAGAGTCCAAGCTTCGGCACAGTTCACAAAGCGAGAACCTCCTATCACTTTACTTCAATTTTGCAACCAAATTTGATAGTCGGTTATTTAACTATCAAATACACAGCAAACAATAATCCAAAGATTTAATTTTCCCATGGCAACCACTAAGCCTCAAAATAAATTTTCATTTATTTCAATCTCTTTTCAAAACGTTTATCAAAACATTCATATACTTATCTCACTGACATAAGTATATTCACAAAACATTCGTGAAAGATTTCTAATTTCAAAATCATATTAAAGGATCAAACAAATGTTAATTATATTAGAGATAAGAACAACCCCAAACACTATTCCTTCGGTGTTGAGCATGAAACAATGTCCACAGTACCATAATTAAGAAGGTCAGTTAAGGATAACCCCATCTCCAATTCATTTATAAATTTCTTCACTAAATCCTTTTTATAAATCATTTCCATTTATGAAACTTCCTTTGCTTAAATTCTAAATTCATTTATAAAAATCTTTTATAAATATCCAAAAATCATCTATAAAACTTCTTCTATAAATGTCCAAAGTCATTTGTAAAACTTCTTTCATAGATCTCTAAAATCATTTATAAAACTCTTTCATAAATCCCCAAAATTATTTATAAAACTCTTTTATAAATCTCTAAAATCATTTATAAAACTCTTAACCTCAAATTGATATAGAATTAAAGTCAATTAAAAAACCATAACTTTTACAAATTTGAAAGGAGGCTTAGTGACCACAATGGTACTAAATCAAGTTACCATTTTAATTAAATTATAACCCCCAAATCATATAACAGTTATTTATATAAGCCAACATATATATAGATAAAATCCATAACCAAATCAGGGAATAACATGTCAATATAAATCAACTGGTAGAAACATATTCAAACAACATAATAGTAGGATGGTGATTTGTCCTGCTAAATAGATGTCCACACAATCTTTTGAGTTCAATTATAGCGGAACGGGGATTTATTATGCTAAAAGATGTCCGAATAATCAATTCAATTAAGTTATAGCAGAACTAGGATTTATTCTGCTAGACAGATGTCAAAGTTTAATATAACCTATTCACATTTGTATGGTTACTTAATGGTATCGACAATAGAATCCCTTGTGTTCAAAAATATTCTTTGTAAAAGAAAGTTGCCTTTAAACAAATTGATCCTTGGAAAACAAAGTAATTAAGAACTTAAACGACTTTTTAAATAATTAATTACAAGTTATATCCTTTTTAAAAACATAATTAAATCTTGATTAAGTCATAATTAAGAAATAGTAAACCTTTAATAAATAATTTTTTTATAAAGTAAACCCTTAATTAATTTATAATTAGAATAATTAAACACTTGCTTCATAATTAATTAATAATTAACCCTATACTTACTTAATAATTAATTAAAAATAAATCATATACTTAATCCATAATTAATTAAAAATAAATCTTAGTTAATCAAATATTAATTAAAATCAATCTCACTTTTAAAAGATAATTAATTAGTTATTAATCTCCACTTAATTATAATGAATAAACCTTGTTTAATACTTCATTAATTATTAATTACTCAACTTAATTAATAAAATAATTAATATTTTATTAACTTCTTAATCATTATTAATTAAGTTTTATAAAATATTTCCAAAGTGTTTTAAGTATAAAAACTTAATTTGTAAAAAGTGGACATTTTAGCGAAACTGCATCCATAGTGACTATCGCTATGGATACCATAACTAGAAAATATTTTTCTTAGATTTCTTTGAAATCTTACCCTTTGTAAACTTACTTACTTTTACAAACATAAAGTAAGTATTTTGAAAACTAAAACAACGTTTGAACTTGAAAATGATTTTAATTTTAAAACCAATGTTCCTAGTTTTTATACAAAGGATTTCATGTCGCTTAAACTGGTAAAGGTTCTAATATTCTTAGCATATCACCATATATTTATGTCTATAACTTACATAAACATATCACAACCACAAATATAAGCAAATATCTAAATTTTACAACCATAACAACACTTTTAGATTTTATTTCAAGTCTAAGGCAAATTCATGTGCAAACACATATACAATCACAACCAAACTAAACAACTAGCCAAAAATCAACCAATTACACACATAAATACAAACATAAAGTAAAAATACAATTTGTACCAAAAAGATGTGAGTTCTACCTACCAAATTTTTTTTATATCTTTTTCAAGATTTGAAATAGTCTAGAACTTTGAAAAACCTTTAGTAAAATTTTATTTTTGGACCTAAAAAAAGCAAAGCGGGCTCGCCCTTGGTGTAATGGGCTCGGTCTAAGGGTGATTAGGGCACGACCATGAGTAGTGGAGGTGGATGTAGGCTTGATTTTGAAGGAGGATGGTGTAAGAACAAGAAACGAGTGATTTTTGAGTGTTTTTAAGAAATAAAAGTAAGAAAGAAGTGATTTTTAAACTTTGAAAATGACTGGAAGCCGTTAAAAAGGGTCAAGAGCTTAAAAGAAGAAGATAAACTTTTGAAAAAAATAGAAAATGAAATGGAAGAAGAGAGAGGGATGGACTTTGTTTTTATATAAATTTAGAATAACAGATTATTAAAATACCCTTCAGTACACTACCCCCTCCACTAAAAATTTGCCACATCATCACACCCCTTAAACCAACATGCATTTAGTGCATTTGTACTTATGGTGTAAGATGAAAGTGACATTTCCTGGTTTCTCTTTTTGTTTTAATTTTTAAACCTAAAAATCATCACATCGCTTTCTTTTCACTTAAGCTAAACATATATTTTCACTTTTACACACTTAATAAAGTACTCGTTATTTATATAAGTGTGTGTTTAAATATTTTAAGGTGTTTTACAACCTTTTAAGGACTTTTAAATGATAAAAAATCAGGATTTTTGAAAAAGCTTTCCAGTCACATTTCTAATTTCTTTTTAACTAAGTATTTTTGTAAACATATATTGAAAATAAATTTCACCATTATTAGTTATAAATTCAAAAGGGGTATTTTAATTATTAAAACCATTATTTTAATACTTAAAATTAATTAAATATACAAAAACCAAAGCGATAAAATTTCACATCGTTATAGTATTGCTCTAAACTTACTCTAATACCAATATATGACATCCCATATTTATACCTCTACTATCTAAGAGTATTACTAGGTAATACTATAAGATAATACAGAGAATGAGGCTATATACGGTACACGTATGAATGTTTCATTGGCTTAAAATTAGTATATATTTAAAGCATCAAATGAGTACCTCACCTATATGTACACAATATCAAGACAACAATAAACACATGTGCCTCCAGGATAAAACAATACTTGATACAAAGTAATTAACAGAGTACACAGAGTAACCTAGTGATAAGATATAATATGAAATATACATATAAGGGTCAATGAGTACAAAACATCTCAAATAATATATATAATGTATCATCAATATACAACACTATATCAAATATACAATGTGTTTATATCATGCTAATCATATACAACAATCTTATAGATCAAGTCTCCTCCTTCCACAAAACACAAGTCGGTCTCATCGCCCCTGAACCAATCATGTTTCGGACTGAACCGATTATTATGTAAATAACACATAGGGTAGACTATGCCTCGATCAAAGGGTTTATTTGTATGTGTGCATGTGTATATAATACTCATAGAGAAGTAGGATAACATTTTAACTGTGGTATATCAAAGGCAACCACTAGAACACATATTTGTCAATATATAGTGTATATAACAGTAACTGCATGGTATATACTTATTATATCATAAACTATCCCCAACATTTCACAAAACTTCAAATACCATAAAACAATACATGAAAAGCAGAATAAAATCACATCAATCAAATTTCTAAGAAATATTCTTATTTAAGTTTATTAATTATATATATTACTTTAAAATACTTGAAAGATTAATTAGAAATTACTCCTTATTTACCAGAATTTATATATATAACCTTTGAATAATCACTTTAAAAAAATATTTACTTTCGATAAATTAATAACTTCTAACTATAATGAAATACTAAATTTTGAATAAAAATTTACTTCATAAATTTGCATATTTATTCTATACAAATTATTAAACAATGAATTATCCCCAATGTCCAAACTCATACTGTAATGACCCGGAATTTTACCGCCTTGAATTGTTAATAATTAATAAATTTTAAATATTCAAATAATAGGTTTTATAATTAAATATAAGTCTTTAAAATAATAACTAATAATGGTAAAATAGATTTTCAATTTTGTTTACAAAAACAATTAGTTCAACTGAAAATCATTTTCAAAATTTTGACTTTTCGACACCGAAAAGTTGTCGAAAAACGTTGTGCACATTTTGTATATCATGCACACACTTATAAACTTGGGTTAAATCAAATTCACAAATAATAGACATGCATATATATATATATGTATATATACATGATTACATAATAATATATACATATACATTCATGATATGACTATTTATACATATTTATATACATATATACAAGTACGTAGGCACGTCCGATGGACGTGTGTGTAGGTAATCATGACCAAAGCTGGGGTTGAGTCATAAGTTGGATTGTGGCTCCCATCAGCTTCCATTTGTTCCTGTGCCCGTTTGAAGTTGTAGGGAAGAAAAATATAATTGGTATTAGCTATTTGATAAGGCAGTGGGAAGAGACAGCAGTAGTAACATGTTATTTTGTTCTATATCAATTTAAACATGAATTGTGCAAAATTAAAGGGTTAAACCGAAGAATAATTTGAAGAGGAGTTCTTATTTCAGAGAAATGTTTCATCTAATGTCAAATCTTTATAGTACTTATTGTCTCAATGCTAGTAATCTTTTTACGTACATTGTTTTCTGATTAAGTATCTTGCCGAATTTGTTTCAGGCTTGATTTTGTACGGATGTGTTTTGTACGTACATTGTTTATTATTTTCTCTGTACCACGTAAATTGTGTACCAAAATTGAGGTGAACATATAAAGTAGAGGTTAGGAGAAAATGTACACTACATCATTTCAAATACGAATAGCAGACAAAACAAAGTACATGTGTTTAAGCATACAACATAGAAGGCTTGCATTTCAGTGCAACCATGTAATGGCAACATAGTTACTAACAAAATACAGCCGCTAGAAGTTGTTTAAACTGTAGTGAAGGTGCGATGAGCCATTCAAATAAGAACTTCGTTGACCTGGGTATTCTGATCCATAACTCCCAAACAGCAGTACGGAGGTGGTCATAATTTGTTTTAGCAGGGTTTTCTAGTCCTAAGTTTATGTTTGCGCTTGACAATGTAACTTTGCACCCTTCACAAATGCTTGTTGGCATTCATGTTAAACTGGGAAATGCAATCACATCTGATGCTGAACCCTTCAGATTGCTGGTACATGCCCGAGTAGTAGAGAACATGCCCTTTCATGGTGATAATATAATATGGACTAAACAAAGTCATGTTCATTTACATGTGTAGTTAACCTATAAGAGACGTGGGTGAAAGTGAAATATTAGTATATATAGTGTAACAAAATATAAAATTCCAAAGTAGACCAAATGAATTATCGTGTATCAAAATATAGTGTTAAAAGAAGTCATATATTGGTTGTGGAAAATAAATATTGTAGAAAAAGCATACATATTTTAGTTAACGGATGAAGAAAGCGGACATTCGTATTGTACCTGCCAGCGTCGAACTCCGCTTCATCCACCACGGTGTCTCCATCAGCAGCATGGGTCGGCATCGCCCAGCTGAGCCGACCTTTTTATGAATGAGCCATCAGATAGAGGGACCACAACAAGGGTCGGTGTTGAAATGTTGTTTTGTATGAGTAAAGGGCAACTGTCAATGTAATGAAGTAAAATAAATTATTTGTTCAATACTTGCATTTGCAATTGGATTTTGCAACCGCAATGAACGTTGGTATTAAAAGTTAGAAAGTAATATAATTTGATCAGTAACAGAGCGATCAGTAAATGTTTAAATGCAAAAATTGAGTAGATCAAGTGGATAACTCATTTTGCCTGACAATGAAATACATAACTGTGTCCATTGTTTAGAATGAAAAAGTTGATACATGCTTATTAGTTCATTTGGTGCTATAAGTAAGGATGGTGCATGTCGGTGAACTATCAATTTTATGCAATGACCACAATTTAGCATTTCAATATCTATTAATTTATGAAGGCAATGAGAAAGTAAAGCTTACCAACTGGGTGAATCAATAGCTAAATTAATAAACACTAATTTTGATGAAAAATCAGTTGTGGAATAATTTGTTTTCAATAAGTGAAGATAAATTTGCAAAAGAATAAAATTTGTGTAAAACCTCAATGGAAAAAATAAAGTCAACCGTATGAAATTTCAAAGGAGACCAAATGAATTAGTGTGTAACAAAATATAGTGTTAGGAAAAGTCTTATATTGATTGTCGAAAATAAATATCATAGACAAAGCATACGTATTTTAGTTAACAGACAAAGAAAGTGAACATTCGTATTGTACCTACCAGCGTCGAAGTACGCATCATCCACCAGACTGTGTCCATCATGAGCATGTGTCGGCATCGCCCAGATGACCCGAATTTTTTATGAATTACCCATCAGATAGAAGGGGGACAACATGGCGTGATGTCGCCCAAAATTGTAGTTTGGCTTCTATACGTGGCAGTTTCCAATGTGCAGCCAGCGTCGAGCAATTTTCAGTTTGCTGAAAAAAAATGTAAGGAAAAATTAAATATTGATGTAATAAGCAGTAGGACCATTTGAGGATGGTCGTTTGTTTATATAAGTAAGGAAGGAAAATGACCTATCAACGTCTAAATTGTCAATCATAAAATGACCTATCCTCGGTATTCACGTGTCGCAGATCTAAGTGCCGGAGAGGAGGTTCTTTAAAGGTAAGAACGAAAAATAGACAGAACAGAATCTTACATAAATGGAATAACATATATTATTTCAATATATAATCTTTACAACAGAAATTTAAATACATTTATCAGAGTCTATCCTAAGCTCGGCCTGGGCAGTTATAAACGCATGTCCTCACAAATGATGAAAACAACAAAACGCAAATGTAATGGGAATGGGTAACTATCTATAGGAAATATTAAGCTCCATTCTCCATCCGATTACTCCAAGTCAAACTTGAACTACTTGGCTGTCTGGGAAAATTAGGGCACCCAGAGTTTAAGGGAAAAGAAAAATAAACTCTGGGTCAGTCATGAGACTGGTGTGAGAAACTCAAAATACGGATGTTGAAAACAAAAGGTATCTCATAAGACCATGCAGCACATAAACACGGAACATGTTTTTACCTTATGATAACCAAAACATTTGCCACACAAAATATGGGGATATTATTTTTAATGACATTCTTTTGAAAACACTTTGCAATTAAACTTATTAATCTTAGCCGAAATTGTTACAATTATTAAATTCCGGATATGTTAGGCTCTGCAAACATGTCCGAAGGCACTTATTGAAGAATGGATTCCATACAATGGCAAGGTAGGGGACTACCTTCCGTACAGCACATCTCTTGAGGGATCACTAAGGATACACAAACAAACCTCCGCATCTGGCAAGACTGGTCTATCCCTTTTTGGCACTCTTACATGGCCTGGATAGAAACCGAATATGTCATCACCCTGGTCGTTACCGGTCTATCTGAGACGTCTCATGGCATACACCACCTACCCGAAATATGAAGGGTTATCTGGAAAGGTAATGATCATAACCTAATGGTTGCGAACCACATAGCCTTTCGATGTACCCTATTTTAGCCATTACTGGGTGATGTGGGTTGAGGTAACGATTACATTTCACCTAACACATTCCACTTTGAAAGCCACATTGCCAATTCCATCACACACTATTGATCTCCACAAATGTACAACTTCTAAGCTTGTATGTCTCAGAGAAGAGTTTTAAGCTAAGAGAAGTTGCCTTCTCTGCCACCAAACATATGTACGTTTCTAAAAAATCAATGTACGTGCATTTTAGAAATGCAATGTCAGACATTCGTCCATACAAGTTATCCAAGAACATGATAAACAGAAGGTACTATCCTAGCACATGCTGTAGGGAATTACCCCTAGGATTAGAAGTGAGATATCCTCACATCGAAGATCTCAAATGGATAATTACTGTCACTAATAAGTGATATGGGAAATTCCCCTAAGGGTCGGTGACAAGCAGCCCTATATTCCATTTTCCAAATATTATCATCCTATGTCTTTTATTTTCGAACACATAAATTGGTTCGAAGTGGTCTTCGGATAGGAATCTCCCTAATTCGACCCCAGTTCCTTCGAACCAATCATCGATAAAAATATGTTAAGTGAATAGAGGATTATTCTTTAATTGATTAATCAAAATATCTTCTAGAGATATGTATCATTAAAACATTCTTTCCGGTATATACGGACTACTCTCTTTAACTTTGCAATTTCAAAATAATTTCGAAAACATTATTGAGTAAATAGGATCATCGAAATTGTACTAATTCTACTCAATATCAATTTCTGTATTCATCCTTTACTATCCATCGAATAACGGTGTGATCGCCTTTTAAATTCTTATGGATAGTACATATTCCCTTCTCGGAATTTAATACCAAGTATAAGAAGAATATTTCTATGCAATCCAAGTTGTTTGAATTTGGAAAAAAATATCTTTTATACTTTAGGAAATTTTGATCCGAGTAAATCAAATTTACTATCCCCTCTGTCAGGCCAGTACGGGTAGCTAG
Source organism: Allium fistulosum (assembly GCA_030737815.1). Lineage (NCBI taxonomy): Eukaryota > Viridiplantae > Streptophyta > Magnoliopsida > Asparagales > Amaryllidaceae > Allium > Allium fistulosum. The sequence goes on from CM060904.1 coordinate 1,229,034,298, forward strand.
GGATGGCAGGAAACTGGTTTCCCAAATCCAAGCCTAGAGACTACCTCTCTGTCACCCATAAGGCGGTCAAGTTATTTGATCGACTCTAAATCTTTCAACATATATAATTTACTTTTAATTATTTTAGAGCATTCGGGCTTTCCCTTCAAACTGTTCCACTCCTCGGTCGGATTTTCAATGCCACTCACAAATGGAACAAAAGATTGGGGAAAGAATAATTAAGTTAAAACCATTGTATGCAAAAGTTATTAAAAAATGATGTGAAAAGTGCTGCGAATAGTGATGCAAATAGTGTTTTCAAAGCTTGTTTGGTCAAAACAACTTTTCGATTATTTAGAAAACCATTTTTATACTCAAATCTCTTTTAGAACATTTTAAAATATTTATAGGATTTATTCCATATTTTTAAAGACTAAAGTATCAATTTTAAAAGAAATCCCTTTATGGATTCCAAACTAAAAAACTGCGATTATTTTGAAAACTTGTTTTGTTCATATTTCAAAATCTACTACACCAAATCTTGATATTTTTCTTTTGTTTGAAAACTATGATTATAAGAGTTTGGAAAATTTTTATTTCAAAGAAATCTGATTCCGAATCCATCGTATAAATGGATTTAAAGTAATACGGCGTGAAATCGTTAACTACCGTTACGCGACGCGCCTATTTTAAACAATTTTCCATTTTTCTTTTCAAACTTCATTGAAACACTTTTAAATGTTTATAAAACATTTATCAATCATTTTAAAGAGGTTTAACATTCCATATTCACCATTTCATTAAATAAAAGAAAGTTATTTCCTTTGTGATTTTCGATGTGTATTTTAACTCGACTTGTTTCAACAATCAAACATCCATGTTATCATATTCAAAACATGATAAACAACCATCCTAAACAATCATATCAAAAAATACGTATCATCCAATATAGAGTATATATAAATAGAATTTAAGAGTTTTCACACCTTTATTGGTTTCTAACTTCGCTAAAGGGACTATAGCTCCGCTACGATTGCTCGAAAGCTAATGGAATTGATCTTTAGACCAATGGAAAGTCACCACCAAGGCTTGAAAGAGGTGTAGGTTTGGCCTTGAGTTTGAGAAGGAGGTTGGCCGAAAGTATAGATGAGAAGTGGTGGAGCTTCGACCTTGAATTCTCAAAACTAGACCTGAAAAATAGGTCATCTTCTCTCGGGTTTTTGACCCTCTTACTCTTAAAATTTGAAAATGTTGTCATCAAACAAGTTCTTGAAAATTCTTTTCTATTGAATTTAAAAACAAGAAACACTTGATTTCGATTAGTTTTGAGGGAGATATGATTAAAATAACAAGAGGTATTCTCGGACCAAAAATTCTGGGCCGGAAAATGCAGTAGGAAGAATGTAGATTTTATCGTAGCTAAGCTCAAATTGGGAAAAAGTGGTACGAATAAAATTTGTAGCCACTAGGATTTTACATGACTCGAAAAAAAGAATTATCCCATTTGGTACTGATTTGAGGAAGAAAGGATAGAATGAAGAAGATGAAAAAATGTGTTGAGAGGGTGGGCTATTTATAGCCAAATTCTATAAATATCTCTTACACCACCCTACCTCACCACTCCATCACCCACATGCTCCACCCCATCATCACCTTACACTGCCAAAATGACCTCCCCTCTATGTGTTGTGATGATGGTTTGTCCTTGGTTGACTTTGAGTTAGCTTAAGTGTTAAGAGTATGTAAATATCTTAGATATTTTGATCTTTTTACCATATGTTTATTGATTTGTAAATGGTAAATATATATGTATGTTTAGATATGTTCATGTGTGCATGTGACAAGTATATTTATGTACATGTATGAGCATAAGTTATTTGAACAATGTTGTACGACTTATATACGTCAAACAGTTATGATTACCGATTTCGATTCTCGGTCACATTTTCACTTATAATTTAAATTACATATATATGTAAACAAAATTTGAAAATAAATTTATGATCATTTTTAATTAATAAAAATGATCTCATTTGTATAATAAAATCGTATAAATCAATATTAACAATTATTTACAAACATTGCTATTATACCGATAAAGCGATATCAATTTTCCTTATATAACCTGATTATATTTCTTTATAAAACTATTATAAATTATTTATTATCCCTTCATAATGAACTATAATTATTTAAAACAATTATTGTAATAATTAAAATAATTATTAAATCATTAAATCTTAATTTTAGAAATCAATTATTAGACATAAGGGAATTGCTGATGATGTCATAAATACTTTTTATTTTCCCAAAATAAAATAAATAATTTTATTTCATATTCTTGTCCAAAAATAAAAACAAGTGTGTGCATATAGCTTCGTGCGTGATGTTTTAGGATTTAGAACTGTTTATCGATAAAATGTTTTCGGTCATTTTATCAGTATTTTTCCAAAGGAAATATTTTTCCAGAACATTTTCCAAGATAAGTTCATTATCATTATTCATCACTTAAAACTTGATTATTTATTAAAAATAATCTATATTTGAATATTTTAAATAACTTAAACATCTTTAATTAAAGTGATCAAATTACAGGTCGTTACATACTTCCCCCTTAAAAGAATTTTATCCCCGAAATTACACCAGAACAAAAACTCGGTAATTCTTACCCAAAACATTATTTATTATCCTCAATTCTATATGATTTACATAGATCATCCATAACATCTGATTTGGTCTTTTATTCGAATCCACAACTTTACTTCTGAATTAGTATTTATCCCCCGATCCTCTAGTGCAGACTCCGATCAGGCCTTCTGAACGGAATTTATTTAGTTTTCCTTGCATAGCTCTCAACTATGATAGAGAACTTATTATCCAACCACAAACCCTCAACAATGTTTGTCGTCAAGAATTGAGTGATAAATTCTTTTTCGAACTAGTATAAACACTTTCAAGTTCCGTACTCAAATCTTAGATCAGAATTGTGTGACGAACTACTTTACATACCTCATACGTATTTATTAACCTTTCCAAAATATTTATGAAAACTTTTCATAAAATTTTATTCACCAATAATTTCTATCTTCCTTCCAAAGAAACTGTTCAAGTTAAAAATATAACTTACCTTTTATTATAATAAACCCGTTTACTTCTTTTTAAATCAATATTAATTGCAATACTTTTGTATTTAATAAAACTTCTTTTGTTAATCAAGACTTATTTTATTAATTAATGCTCCTTTTTTAATTATCCACTTATAATAGTTTCAATACTTAAAAGTATTCATATATTTATTCAAATATTTTAAGTATATCAACAATTTACTTAACAAGTTTTACTTACTTTAATATATAATCAAAGAGTTTGAAACAATTATTACCAAAACATTGTTATAATAAAACCCCTTTATAAATTAAACATATAACATTTTCTATCTTATAAAAAATTCTAATACTTCTTATTATCTTTAAAATCCCATTATTAAAGATCTAAATATACCCATAAGATTTCTTCCAAAGTTCCATTCAAGGTTTAAAAAAATGTTGCTAAAACATCGTTTACTACAAATCCAAAACCATTCATTGATAACTTAAACCATTTCTAAAGAAATATCAAAGCATACTCATGCTTGTCAATTAAGATAATACACTTTGATAAAAATTGACAACCATCAATTAATGATTCACATTATCTTTTTTAATTTTAGAAAATTATATAGATCGAGTAACTCAAAAATGATACCAAGGAACTGGGTACCACCAATAGTACCACAATTTTCCTTAACAAGAAGGGGAATACTTAATAGAAGCCTTTATCATCCAAATACATCTCCTGCCCATTTTTAGTTACTTTCGAGCCACTCGAATTAATTATTCATAAGATTATTTTTCGTTTTCAAAATCCCATTTTAGAAATAATAATATTATTATTCCTTTTCCAAAAATCATTTGAAATTCCTTTCAAAAATACTGGAATTTAAATTCTCAAAAATTCCTTTATAAAGCACGTTTTATAAATCCAGTTTATAAAATCACTTATATAAAACATATTCATAAGATTTATTTATCATAAATAAATTCCTTCAATCTTAAACAAACATTATTATTTATCCAATACCCCATAGTCAAATTGCGAAACTAAATTCGTGAGGTGTTCGTACTTAAACTTTTGAATTAAACAACCAATCAATCAATGATAATAACTAAGTATTATCATTTCCTTAATCAAATAACTATATTATTTGAAAAATATTCTTTATATTGAAAATATAATCCTAAGTAAAACCATTTCATTTACAAATTTTCAATACCAAAATTTTGTATATATCATTAACAAATACGCGTTCATATATGATACTCTAAAACTCATTCTAGAGTGCTACTAACCCTATCTCTAATGAGTTACTCATCCTAGTACATTACTAACCCTATCTCTGATGAGACTTTACCCCGATCAAGTTCAGGTTCGCTCAACCTAAGCTCTGATACCGAATGTAAAGACCCGTGTCTTCGACCTTCGAAAATCGACACTAATACATCCTCGGTATTCACGTGCCGCAAAATCAAGTGCTGGAGAGGCGGTTCTTTAAAGGTAAGAAAGAAAAATAGACAAAACAAAATCTTACACGAATGGAATAACATATATTATTTCAATATATAATCTTTACAGCGGAAATTTAAATACATTTATCAGAGTCTATCCTAAGCTCAGCCTGGAAAGTTATAAATGCATGTCCTCACAATTGCTGAAAACAACAAAACACAAATGTAGTGGGAATGGGAATGGGTAACTATCTACAGGAAATCTTCAGCTCCAAGCTCCATCCAATTACTCCAAGTCAAACCTGAACTACTTGGCTGCCTGGGAAAATTAGGGCACGCAGAGTTTAAGGGAAAAGAAAGTTAAGTTCCAGGTTAGTCATAGGACTGGTGTGAGAAACTCAAAATATGGATACTGAAAACAAAGGTTATCTCATAAGACCACGCAGCACATAAACACGGAACAAGTTTTTACCTTGTGATAACCATAGCATTTTCCATGTAAAATATGGGGATATTAATTTTAATGACGTTCTTTTGAAAACACTTTGCAATTGAACTTATTAATCTTAGTCAAAATTGTTACCATTATTAAGTTTCGGATATGTTAGGCTCAACAAACAAGTCTAAAGGCACTTATTGAGGAATGGATTCCATACAATGGCAAGGTAAGGGACTACCTTTGGTACAGTACATCTTTAAAGGGATGTACCGAGAATACACAAACAATCCTCCGCATCTGGCAAGACTAGTCTATCCCTATTTGTCACTCAGACATGGCCTAAATAGAAATCAAATATGTCATCACCCCGGTCATTATGGACCTATCCAAAGCATCTCATAGCATACATCACATACCCAAAATATAAATGGTTATCTAGAAAGGTAATGATCATACCCTAATGGTTGCGAACCATATAGCCTTACGGCGTACCCTGTTTTAGCCATTACAGGGTGATGAGCCATGAGGTAACGATTACCTTTCACCTAGCACATTCCACTTTAAATACCACATTACCAATTCCATCACACAATATTGATTTCCACAAACTTACAACCTCTAAGCTCGTATGTCTCAGAGAAGGGTGTTAAGCTAAGAGAAGTTGCTTTCTCCACCACCAAACAAATGTACGTTTGTAAAAATCAATATAAGCGCATTTTAGAAATGCAATGTCGGACATTTGTCCATACAAGTTATTCAGGAACAGGATAAACCGAAGATACTCTCCTACCACATCCTTGTTAGTCCATGAGATGATGGTTTTGATGACAACAACCTTAGAATAGAATATAAAATATAAATACTAACATTACAAGTTTAGATATATATGTATATGCAGTATCTAACCATGCAGGTATCAAGAATGAAGACTGTACAATATAGAGATTCAAGATATAGAGATAGAAGACTCATGAGTATCAAGATTATCAAGAGTTCAAGATTTCAAGGTTAAGTTTGTTTTATTAGGAATATTGGTTAAAACTCATAGAAAAGCACTGGCATCTTAATATCCAATTTATTCGTGGAATGGAATCCACTTCGAGCCCGTTAAAGGGATGGAACCCTAAGTAGGATGAAACCTACGAAAATCTAGTGGGACTTTGTTTTGTATCCACTAAGCTTAATTCAAATGATTTTTCAAAATTATCTTGTTTTCGAAATGATTTCAAAACTTTCCTTTTAAAAAGATTCAAAACCCTCGATTCCGTTTTTAAAATAATTTTAGCCTCAAAACATCTTTATTTTAAGAGTCAAAATTTCTCCTGATTTTAAACTATCTTTTCAAATAATATATTTAACTTTTAAATTATTTATACTTTGATTTAAATTATAGTTAAATAATATATATATATATATATATTGTTCTTTATATTTACTTATGAATTTCAACTATATTCAAGTATATTTATAAAGTTTTAATATAAGATAAATATTATTTTTATAGAAATTCAAAACATCAAATTTGGCTGAGGGATGTCGACATGCCCATAGGCATCATGTCGACATGGTGATAGTTTAATTCAAAATTCAAATTTCAAAAGAAGTATCTATTCGCCATAACATTTCATGAATGGTCATGGCTGTTATTCTTCTATAAATAGGGGTCAGTTTCAAATATCAAATATAATATAATATTAAATATTAAATATTATATTACTTATTAATTAATAATAATTATAATTATAATATTAAATATTAAATATAATAATTAATTATAATTATAATTATTAAATATCAAATATAAATATTACTTATTAATTACTTAAATATTATTTAAAATTAATTAATATTTATTAATTATTAATTATTTCATATTTCAAAATAATTATTAATAATTATGAATTATTTATTTATTGTTTATTATTTAATTATTAATTATTATTATTTAATAGTAATTGTTATTTATAAATTAGTAATTAATAATTATTTATTTGTTGATTAATTAGTATTAATTTATTAATGATTTATTTATTTAATTATTAATTTTTAGAAATTATTAATAATTACTAATTGAAAACTAATTACTACTTATTAATTATTAGTAATTAATTATTAATTATTTAATAGTAATTATTTAATATTAATTATTAGTTATTTAATAGTAATTATAAATTATTAAAGAATTAGTGTTAAATACTAAATATTAATTGTTAATTTTTAATTATTATTAATTTGTAGGGTTATTATTAATTATTAATATTATTAATTACTAAATATGTAACAGCCCGATATTTTAAAGCGAAATTTTAATTTAAAAACAAAACATTTCGAAATATTAATTTAAATATTAAGTGTAGTAATTTGTATAAAACGAAAATTTAAAGCGTTACATTTCGTTACGTTTTGTCCGTTCTTAACTTTACATTAGAATCAAATTTTATTTATAATGATAATAACTATCTTTAAATTTGGTTTAAAAAGATACGTTATATTTTTAAGAAACCGTTAGCATTTTTAAATTTATTAAATAAAAGAAACAAGTAACGGTTGTACGTTACTTTGGGCGTTACACTGTACGTGCATTGTTCCATTGTTCATTTATTTCTGCTGTATATTTCAGTTTGAAATTGTCAAATCCTGCATTGAATTGCACGTGAGAAATAGTCCACTTACCCCTTTATCTCCCTTACGTTTCGTTCAACATTTACTTTTGCCTAAATTCCTCTAACTGATCAAAACCTCTCGTTGCCTTCTTTTCTACAAAAGATATTGGCAGCTGTTCATTTTTGTTTCGTTCAAAAAGCTCCATTCACAAAAGTTCTCTGCATCTTTGTTTGAAATCTCGTGAGCTTTGATAAGGTAATGGACACGTGCCTCTTTCATCTTCACATTTTTGTTGTACTTTGCCTTTATCTTTGCTGTACTTGGTTTTATCAAGTTGCTGTTTCGTGTTTTGACCCTCCATGCGCCATCATGTTCCCCAACCCATACCGTTCCTCCATGCTCCACCCTTCCCCATACGTGATCCAACCCACCACGTCTCCAGCCTACCACCCAGGCGAACCACTGCCATCGCCGACCCAAACCCTTCGCCTGACCCTACACACACCAGCAACCACCACGAAACCAACCGCCAGTCCCACGCCTTCGCTCATCCACCAAGACAAACCCAGTTCGCCTCGTCACCACCTTCATCCAGCCCACCACCACGTATGCCAAAGCCACCACCGAACCCAACCCTGTCTGCCTCCAACTCCACCACCCTACGCGAAACTCCAGACCGTGACTTGCCCAACTCCACGAACCCACTGCCTCCACGATATACCCCTGACATCCCTAGATCTGTCGCCACACCCACGTCCCAATGACAGCCACGTCTCCACCACGAAACCAACCCAGCCGAGCCCCCTGCCATTCGCCACTTTCCAGCTCCTCCACCCAGGCCGTGACCTGTCCAACCCCACCTCCCTAACCGTGTGAAACCCCTGCCGAGACCAACCCTCTCCAGACCGAGCCTGGTACTTGAATCAGAGGAACGATATTGCCTTATCCCTTTATTGTGGTATATTAGTATATCTGCCTCTGGTTTTGAAAATAAAAGAATGAGGAAGTTTGTTTGTCACGTGTTCTGGTATCTGAGATTTAGTTTACTGGCTTGTTTTGAAAAAAAAAAGAATTGAATTGGTTTTGTCAATTCTGGGTTTTGAATGCATGATTCGTGTCACCTTTACATTGTTATTCCAAAGTTATTTTGCCTGACCACACTTCGTTTTAAATTTTTAATTTTTGTTGCATCTGACCTTGTAGTCGAGCCTATTTTCTACTAGCTTTTGTTTTAGAAGAAAAAAATAATTTGTTTTGTCACTTTGCGAATTTAAAAGTTATAATCGGTATTTCAAAGTGGTAGTGCTATTGCTTTCGATTTTAACATGTTACTTTTTCGTTGTTTGCTTCATTGAAAATTCGTTATTCGTGCAATCTTAGATTTGATTATTTATTGTGCTTTTGGTTTGAATCTAGTTGGCGCATCCGCTAACGACTGATCGTGCTATCCGCGTGCTTTCGATTGACATCGTACTTCTTTCTTTCTGAATCTCCAGCTCCGTAGAGGTGAGTAAATCTCACACGAATATCCATACTTATATGATTGTGAAACGACCACAACTGAATGTGTAGAAATAAATAAACAAATAAATGATGTTATAACTACCTGTGATTTATTTATAGTTGATGTTAATTGTTGAAACTGCATATCGTATCATCTGTTATGTTCTGTTCTTATTTTACTGTTATTCTATTCTGTTAAATCACACTACAAGTTCCCTGTAGAATAGAATCACTATGGGTTGAAATGATACATACCCGAACGGACTTTAGAATAAGGGAAGGTCGTTATGGGCTGAAATGATAGGCCTGAGCGATTTTCAATTAAATTTTATTTACTTGGGATTGCGGGTTTGAAATGATAAAACCCGGATTTTTCTTTGTAAATTACGGATTGAAATGATATAGTATCTGTATCACTTGAATTAGGCTAGAAAATATTATACAGACCCGTGGTTATTTTTCTGTATTTTCTGAATATTTTTGAATAGTTTAAAAATTGTAATAATATTAAATTGATTTAAACCGAATTTTTAAGTGATTTATTTAAAAATAGAAATGATTTTTCTATGTGATAAATATAAATAAATGGAGGAATATTGATTTTTAAACGAAACTTAAATTTGAAATTTTGATAAAAAGAAAGATGGAAACTTAAGTTAATTTAATTAAAATGAAATTTAGTTTTAAATTGGTGAAAAAAATGGAGTTTAAGTTTAAATGTTGAAAATGAATGTAATAAGCAAATTTGTAAGTTTTGGTTTTACTTGTAAAATTTCTCTTTAAATAAATTAGTTAAAGGATTGAAAATGAACATTTTTAATATATGATTTTATAAGTTTTAACTAGGTAGAATCCGTAGCACTTGTTAAGTGTCGTGGATTGTATAAGTGAACCAAAAGACTAAAAATGAACTAAGGCTATGATAGTACTTGGTAAGTGCTGTTGTAGCAGAAACTAAAATTGAACCTGAACTAATAAAAGGGCTACTGTAGCACTTGTTAAGGACTGCAGTAGGCTGAAATATGATTTTGTTTAAAACTGAATTGTTATAGCAGTTATAAATGTTGTTTTGTTGAATAAAAATTGTTTTCAAATATAACTTACCGCCGCATTTTTTTTTAAATGCCGTGAAAGCTGAAAATTTTAACGTTATTGTTTTAAGTGAATAAGTGAACTCCGAAAAGGTTAGATTTTAGAAATTTAATATTTGAATATTTTTTTTTAAAAGAAAAATATCGTTGTTTTTAAAGGGTTTAATTCAAAGTATATTTGATAAATTGTTTTAAATCCATAACCACGGGTTATAATAACGATTGGTTGGCAAAGAGACCGGGATCGGATATGGACATACTCTCTGTCGATACCGAAAACCACTTTGACAACCGTGTACGCGGTGGAGATTCCAGAATGAAGTAGGATGGTGGCGACGTCCTTAAGGTATTACGTGGACCCAACTCCCGTGAGTTGGCATAAGGTGGCTAAAACAGGAGCGATCTCGGACCAGTGAGGTAGCACCTCTTCTCGGACACATTTCTTCGACATTACTCTTACTTGTGATTTGACTAGATGGCCATCCTCCGATTTGGGAATGTTGTTCGAGGTGGAACGGTAGTGGCTGCTATGCGTATCCATCAGTCCGTGTGCGTAATTGGTATATCTACCCTGGCATTGCCTAGTTGTGCCGTGTCACCTACCATACCGAGCTTTACTACGATTATGATTTTAAGATCCGACCGCGTTAAGGTTCTCCATCCCCTTAATGCTATTTTCCGATATGATTATACTTTACTTATGTAGACACTATTATAATAGCGAATATTACTACATAGTAGATAGTTTAACGGATCCTTAGAGGATGGGCGGTCCCAAGCATCTTCTAAGTTACTTGTACCTTTACTACAGTTCATTTGAGTTGGTTTACATTGTATAAGTATGTATATCCTGACTCGAGTGTTATGTTTTATTTTATGATCGGGTCAGCCTGAGTATTCACAGCTTTGGATTCACCTTTCTGGAGCTCGGAATCACTGGAGATTCTGCCTATCTAGTTATCTTCCTATTTCAGTTTCAGTTGTCTTATTTCAGAGACTTGTGTATTTGGGATGTCTATTGTACTTGTTTTAGAACTGTTTTGGGTTTTCAGACTATGTATTTTGTATTTGATTTGAGACTATGTATTTTAGTGGCTTCATGAACCACTATGGTTATTTTTAAATTCCGCTGCGAGTTATTCTGATATTTCTGTGTCTGTGATTCTATGAATGATTTTATTTGCTCCAAATTTTATTACAATCTGTTATTTTGCATTATTCAAGTCTGACATGTGTGGATTATTGTCGATTTGAATGGTCCTAAATAGCGGGTCGTTACAAAATATTAAATATTAATTATTATTAATTTGTTGGATTATTATTAATTATTAATAGTATTAATTGTTTAATATTAATTATTAATGTTATTAATTTTTAAAAATTATTTGTCAGTTATTAATTATTAAACATTAACTCTAATTTATTACTTATTAATTATTTAATATATATTATTATTTATCATTTATTATATTAATTATTGAATAATAATTATTAATATTAATTATTAACAGTAATTATTTCATATTTCAAATTAATTATTAATTACTATTATTTAATAGTAATTATTATTTATTATTAATTTTTCATTAATTATTTAATTATAATTATTAATTAATTATTACAATGGGCAGACGAAAATGGTTGTAACAAGCATCTGTTACAATTGGCAAAAAAGAAAAGTTGTTAAAATTAGGTATCTATTAAGCCTGGCACAAAGAAATGTTGTAATAGGCATCTATTACAACTGAAAAAATAAAAGACTTGTTGAAAATAAGTTTATACAACTTTCTAAAAAAACATTATAATTATTAATTATTAATTATCAGAAATTAATGGCTAAATATTAAATATTATTTCTTAATTATTAATAATTATTAATTATTATACATTAATTTTTATTATTAATTATTTAATAATTATTATTATTTAATTTAATTTAATTATTATATTAATTATTGAACGGTAATTATTAATATTTATTATTAATAATAACTATTTCATATTTCAAATTAATTATTAATTATTATTATTAATAGTAATTATTATTTATTATTAATTTTTTATTAATTATGTAATTATTAATTATTATAATTTCATTACAATTATTAATTTATTATTACAACTAGCAAACAAAAATGGTTGTAATAGACATCTATTACAATTGGCAAAATAAAATAGTTGTTGAAAATGAGTTTATTACAACTGTCCGAAGAGAAACATTGTAAAAAATCTTTATTAGAACTGAATTTTTGTGACCATTACAAAATTACAGTCGTGATTGGGTCTTTTTGTTGTAGTGTAAGGGGAAAAAAATAATTTGTAGCTAGTTTTGAACTAGACCAAAAGTTAAAATAGATTATTTTTTTGGGCTTGTAAATAAATTTTTTACTTTGTAGTGAATTATTGTCCTAGAATCCATAATCATAGGACATCATATTTGGTTTGATGACATTAAAGTATCCGATACCAAATAAAATAAGGATACGATACTAATTTGAGAGTAAACACATCTTATAAAGATACCAAATAATGTAAGGATACCATATATAGAACAGCCATGCAGAAAAAGTGACGTCTTATATGACATATGACCAAATACGACGTCAGTACAACATGAGATATGTCCGCGGGTGCGGCGCAGTGGAAAGGAGGCTTGGGTTCTGGTAAAAAGACCTAGGTTCGATTTCTACCATGCGCTTCTCTATCCTATATAAATTTACCCGGGGATATGAGGGCTTGGATCAGCGGACGGCTTTACTATACTCCCCTCAGGAGTTTACCGGTTCGCCGGATTCTCCTAGGTTTTCAAAAAAAAAAAAAACATGAGATATAAATTAGAACACAAAGGCAGTCAACTTAAAAAATAAGTAGTCGCAGAAATACATACATACATAATTTATGAGGAATTTTCACGTAATCACAAGTTTCATGCAAAAAATAATTGTCAATGTTAATTGGTCATAGCAAAAAGTTGAATGTTTCATTGTCAATCCCGTGAGTTGAAACAGCTAAAATCACAACATAATAACAAGCAACACCTATAAATAACAAGTTGTACATGCTAAATAGATTGACATCAGTTACATATATGAAGATGAAAGCCTCAAACACCAATGAAACATCAATGAAATCTACTATTGTTAGCTCAGACATCTATAAGAAGGATGAACCAATGAGTAAATGTAGCAAGTATGATCAGGCATTATTCTTTGAAGTAGAAAACAATGATGAAATGATGAAGAAGAAGTTGGCAGCTTGGGCTAAAGCAGTTGGTTCATTATTGCGGGAAGAGTTTCAAAATGATCAGTCATAGCATTGCTTTTGTTATTTGCCCTTGTGGTTGATTCCATTCATTTTTAGTTATATCCTCATTTGTTAAGTGTGTGTGTCTCTGTGTGTGTGTATCTTAATTTGTATCCTCATTTGTATGTAATGTATATCTTAATTTGATGTGTTATTAATATATTCAATCAGTGAATCTTTTTATACATATAAGAAGGAAAAAATACTGGATAAGGTACCAAGACGTGTAGGTACACAAAGACATACCAAACTAGGCTAACTTTCTAATGATTAAAGGAGCACCATTCTGTGGTAGAACCAACTGGAGAATGAGCATTACAACTTGAAAGTTCAAATTCAAAATTTTGCAGTATCATAGCTACGGCGATTTTTGCTTCCATCATTGCAAAATTTTGACCCACGCAGAATCTAGACCCCAACCATAAGGGAAATAAGAAAACATGTTATTTGTTGCTTTTGATATTCCTTCACAAAATCTCTCAGGCTTGAATTCTTCTGCATGTCTTCCCATATATTTTTGTCATGGTGAATCATAAGTGTTGGTAGTACAAGATCTACGCCAGCAGGCAGAGAAATATTTCCAATTTTAGTTTCTTTGTATGTATGTCTATGGTGTACAGCTAGTGCTGCTGGATATAATCTTAATACTTCCAGCAATATCATGTTCACTTAACTGTAAAAAATCATTATGCTCATGCCAAGGTTAAAGATTCTTTGTATAACAGTGGAAAAAATAACTTACAGTCTTAATGTTGGTTGATGCTTACATCTTTACTATTAATAAAAAGAATTCATTAAATATATTTAGTTGGTGTCTTTTTGAATTACCCAAAATACCCTCTGTTTCACGATCCTTCGAGAAACCTAAAGCAGAAGCCTATAATTTTTGAAAATGGCGTCTTGAAGCCCTAATTCATTCCTCAAATCGCCTCTATACATCTTTTTAATTGCATCCATCTTGATCGTTGCTCTTCTTCTGCGTCTTCGGCTGCTCTTTCTTCATCGCGTTCTTGCTGTTTGCTGCATCGACTTCGTTCCAAGCTATCGATCTTGGAAAACTGATTTCTAGGTCTGTCGGGTTTAGCTCATTCGATTTGTTTCCTACTACCTCCGATCTTCTCTACAGGTCTTCTTTTTGTTCTCGAGTTTCTAGCGGCTGGCTTCGAGCTGCCATGGCTGTTGTTCTTGGAGGTCGGGATCGTTCTAAATTTCCACTGTTGCCTTCCAAAGCTTCCAAGTCAGCCATATGTTCGAATGGGACTTCTGTTTTTGTTGGGTCTTGGGAAATTTATACTAGCTTCTACCTATCTACTGTTCGTTTGGATTTCTGGGTTGGAAGCAGTTCGAAATAATGACAACTGTCATATGTGTGCGGCCGCAGGTGACCGATTGCATAAATTCGGCGGTGGTGAGAACAACGATATTGTGGGCGGGTTCAGTCACGAAAGCAAGCATGATTTGGCAATAATGGTGAACAACTTTTTGGGGTATGGAAGTATCGGAAACGAGTCTCGGTATGGTAGCAATAGTGATTTCAGGGCTAATGATCTTGGTTATCTGGCTGATAGAGTTTTGGTAAGCTTAAATGTATTTGTTGGTTAGTAATGTCGATTTAATTAGTTATGCAGTTGTTGTTTCATATGTTCTTTTCTGATTTACTGCTTGATTGCATCTTATAGTTGGGTTATTTCAACAATGGAAATTTGGGTTAGTGATACGTATGGACAATGATTGAATAAATGTGAATCTTTTATAATTTATTTATGTAAAAAAGAAAACTGTAGCTTTATCGATTTTTTATACTTTGTTCTAATGTTAATTTTCCTTCTATCACCTGTAATTAGAAAGTTGGTTTCTATCATGTTCCCAACCTTCAATTCGTGCCTTGGACAATCTTGGTAGAAGCACTACAATTGGTTCTAATTAACACTTTATAATTTATTTTGAAACAGAGAATCATGGTACATTAATTCTTACATCCTGAAAGTTAAACTATTGGCTAATGCTTATTTTGTTTCTTTTTCATTGCGTTCTGCTAATCTGCTGAGTTTTAAGGTTTACTTATATCTTATGAAATTTGTGTACTCAAATTATATGCTACAATAAAATATCAAAAATATGATTGTTAAAAGCATGAAAGTGGGATCGGCATGATAATTTTACAACTTCACATTTATTCTTCGACCACCAATTATTAAATATCAAAAAATCATGATTTCAATGTAGGTTGCATTTTACTTGAATGATTTTATGCTCTAAAAGCATGTTGCTTCATATTTCATACGGTCATGATTTCTTTCAAAAATATGATTGTCAGGTTATTTGTAGGTCTGAATCTACTACATTTGGTTGTTCAATACATTAGTTGTATTTATGAAATTTAAAATCAAACTAAGTTATGTTTGTATCGTATGATATGTATGGGGTTTTATGTTTCATGCTATTTTTATCCCAAATCTACATTCTTTTGATCATGTCTATATGCCTATATATTTTTCCAAATTTACATTTGATTATTCACATATATACACATGTATATACCTATTTTACATCTACGAATATGGCCCATGACTCAAAATAAGTTGTTATACTCTTACCGCACCGAGGATCCAAATTTTTAGAAAGCATGCAATCGTCTTCTATAATATGAGGGGTTGATTTTATAAATTTGTAAAGTCATACACAATCTCCATTTGCTATATGTCATGGTTTCCCTTTTCTTTTTCTTTTTCTCTTCTACTATTTTATATTATATTCTATTTTGTAGTAAAAAATCATGAGAAGTGGTACATGTTTTCATAAAAAACTTCATGTATAGCAAAAAAATGTAAAAATACGCCTACCATACACAAACTATTAAAACATTTCATTTATGCAGCTTGAAAATGCTAAGGTGGAAGGCAAGGGCTATGGCGAAGCAACTATCAGTGTAGAGACAAGGTTGTTGTTGCAGCAAGTCTGGTATGAACAACGCATGCTCTCATAAACATTGATCGTGTGAAATTTGCATTTTTGATAGGATGTCAAGACAAGGTGATCCACTATAATGGCTCTGTTAACGATTATAAAGTCCGGAAGGATCTTTGATACCAAATTCAAGGATGCTATAATAAGCTTTAACATAACCTGATGTAGTGGTTGTTTGTACAAGCCTGACATAGCCTTTTTTCCTCCTTTTTTAGCTATTGTGGATAGCAAATATTTGTGAATGTAAATGTGTTTTTATTCTAATAATAATGATTTTATGGTTTCTTTTTTTTCTTCTTTTTTTGTATAATTTCAAACATTTTGGAGGAAAAATGAGTTAAAGAGTTTATTTTATGGGTACTTTTGGCACAGGTCCTTATTAAGATTCAAAATACACGAAAAGTCATTCACTAAATTTCAGTGTAAATTAGGTCCCTGTTTTTTATTTACGATTATTGCAGAGCATGATGCAACTTTTCATAAAAGTTGCTGACATTTCCGCAACTTTTCTATACACTGATATGAAAATTGCTGAAATATCAGCACTTGTTTATAAAAGTTGCTGACATTTCAGCAACATTTATGTACACCGTGAACACATTGTATGAAAGTTGCTGAAATATCAGCACTTATTTATAAAAGTTGCTGACATTTCAGCAATAATTTTTCTTTGTTTCTAGAAAATAAGGACCGGATTTACAATGAAACTTTCACAGAGAAAGTTGCTGAAATATCAGCACTTATTTATAAAAGTTGCTGACATTTCAGCAATAATTTTTCTTTCTTTCTAGAAAATAGGGGCCGGATTTACAATGAAACTTTGATAAGGACCCGCTTTACAATATGAAAGTATGATAGGGATGCCTCTCTAATTTCCACTTATTTTATTACAAGTATGGTATGTGTTGTCTATTGGAATGATAAAACTGAACCAACTTTTTATTAATTTATTCGCAGCTGTTTAATGATGAAGTTTCCATTTCTATGTTTGAGATTGTTTAAGCCAACCTAAGATGAACAGTACGATCTGTTAGTGCCACGCCATTTTTTTGTTTGATTTAATTAATTACTTCATATTTTATTACATGCCGAACATAACATAGAACCTAGAGTTTCAGCACATTCTATTTGACTCGGTAAGTTCCTCTTCAACTATAGATGATGGTACAGAATCTCTTTTCGATCCCACATTTGCAGTGCATGCTTTCTTGGGTAAATATTTGGATTTGTTTCAAAAATTGGGATGTGATAGCCTGTTATTTTCTAAGTACAACTGTCAGTCCGCATGGAGAACTACAATGTACGTTCACAAAATGAAGTATTCGAGTGTTTCATATTGTCTGTAATTTAGGTGGAAGTTAATTGGTCGAAGTCTCTTCGGATTTCGAGTTATTATGAAGAAAATATTGCAGTTTGAACAAAAAAAATAGCGGCTTCTGCACTAGGCGAAGTTCAAATGTGTGGATATGGTAGCCTGTTATTTTCTAAGTACAACTCTCAGTCCCCATGGAGAACTACAGTGTGCGTTCAGAAGATGAAGTATCCGAGTGTTCCATATTATCCGTAATTTAGGTGGGAGTTAATCTGTCGAAGTCTCACCGGATTCCGAGTTAGTATGAAGAAAATATAGCAGTCTAAACAAAAAAAATAGCGGCTTCTGCACTAGGCGGAGTTCAAATACGAGAATGTGGTAGCCTGTTAATTTTTAAGTATAACTGTCAGTCCCCATGGAGAACTACAGTGTGCGTTCACAGGATGAAGTATCCGAGTGTTCCATATTGTCCGTAATATAGGTGGAGTTAACCGGTCGAAGTCTCGCCGAATTCTAAATTAGTATGAATAAGTTATTGCAGTCTGAACAAAAAAAATAGCGGCTTCTGCACTAGGCAGAATTCAAATATGGAGATGTGGTAGTCTGTTATTTTCTAAGTACAACTGTCAGTCCCCATGGAGAACTACGGTGTGCGTTCATAAGATGAAGTATACGAGTGTTCCATATTGTCCGTAATTTAGGTGGGAGTTAATCGGTCGAAGTCTCGTCGGGTTCCGAATTAGTATGAAGAAGTTATTGCAGACTGAACAAAAAAATAACGGCTTCTGCACTAGGCGGAGTTCAAATATAGGAATGTGGTAGCATGTTATTTTCTAAGTAAACTATCAGTCCCCATGAAGAACTACAGTGTGCGTTCACAAGATGAAGTATTCGAGTGCACCATATTGTTCGTAATTTAGGTGGGAGTTCATCGGTCGAAGTTTTGCCTGATTCCGAGTTAGTATGAAGAAGTTATTGCAGTCTGAACAAAAAAAATAGCGGCTTTTTCCTAGGCAGAGTTCAAATATGAGGATGTAGTCTGTTATTTTCTAAGTACAACTATTAGTCACCATGGAGAACTACAGTGAGCGTTGAAGTGGGGATATAGCCTGTTATTTTCTAAGTACAACTGTCAGTCACCTTGGAGAACTATAGTGCGCGTTCACAAGATGAAGTATCCAACTATACCGTATTGTCCGTAATTTAGGTGGGAGTTCATCGGTCGAAGTATCGCCTAATTCCGAGTTAGTATGAAGAAGTTATTGCAGTCTGAATAAAATAATAGCGGCTTCTGCACTAGGCAGAGTTGAAATATGGGGATGTGGTAGCCTGTTATTTTCTAAGTACAACTGTTAGTCCTTATGGAGAACTACAGTGTGCATTCATAAGATGAAGTATCCGAGTGTTCCATATTATCCGTAATTTAGGTGGGAGTTAATCTGTCGAAGTCTTGCCGGATTCCGAGTTAGTATGAAGAAAATATAGCAGTTTGAATAAAAAAAATAGCGGCTTCTGCACTAAGCGGAGTTCAAAAAGAGGATGTTGTGCCATGTTATTTTCTAAGTAAACTGTCAGTCCTCTTGGAGAACTACAGTGTGCGTTCACAAGATGAAGTATCCGAGTATACCATATTGTCTCTAATTTAGGTAGGAGTTCATCGGTCGAAGTTTTGCCTGATTCCGAGTTAGTATGAAGAAGTTATTGCAGTCTGAACAAAAAAAAATAGGTTTCTGCCTAGGCGGCGTTCAAATATGGGGATGCTACTATTAAATCTACTTCCACGGGTACAAATAAAAATGCATGCACATTGTGGTTAAATGCAGGCCCACATGTGCGTGCATATGCACTCGTAGTTAAGAAATGGGCTCCTCCCACAAATTTCCATCGCTTCATTTCTTGCTTGAGTTTGCCAACTTGGATTCATTGATAGAATAGCTTGCATTTGTCCTTTATTTCTTGCAATGGCATGCCTTTCAATTTTGCATCATTTGTGTTATTTTCCACTTGTTCATTCTAGCGAAGCATTAAAACCAATAAATCTACATATCCTTTATTATGTGTTTCATTGCTTTTTCTTTCTTTTGAATTAGGATTGTTAGCAAGTTGTTGACTTCCTTGTTAAGTTGATGTCTTCAATTTGATTATCCTTTGTTTGTTATATGAACCTATGCACGAGCACTTAATATAGGATCTTTTAACAATTTAACAACTTTTCACAACAAATAACAAATACATACCCATTTCAAAACAAGGTACAAAAATATGTATGTTTTTGTCATATTGGTGTCGATTCAAAAAAATTTAGGGAAACAATTTGAGAATGAACCAATGTATTTTATGTTTATTGAAGAATTAGCATTGGTGCGTTCTAAAAAAGCTCTAGTGTAAAATAAAATATAAAAAAATTATGAACTTGCATTGATGCATTCTCAAAGTAAAGTAAATGAAAAAACAAAACGGTCAGTACCTAGCAAAGGTACGAATTTGTATCAAGGACTTCGACACAAGCCCTGACGATGGTGTCAAAAGCAGTAATGATAGGGAGTTGTTCTTCAGAAGCCATATATGAATTAATCCAAGATATAACACGATATTTAAGTGTTAATTTGATATCTAAATGATTGAATAGGCTAAGTATCCACTTTATTAATGACTTTATGAATTCAGAGGCTTAAGTGTTATAATTAAGTGAAATTCCCAATTTGATTTAGAAATTATGGTTTATAAATCAGAAATAGCATAAGAGCAGAAGAATGAAAAATCGGATCTTCAAAACAGCACCCCTAGAATCTTATTTATAGGCGCAGGCTGCACCCTTTCTCATCCGTCCTTATGACCGAGTCGAAAGGATGCCTATATGAACTTCCGCCACTGTTGACTCCAAAGTGTCCCTCTAATGTTGTTTGCGCATAAGATCTGGAAGCCTTCGACTCCATCGGAAGGTATAGAAGTAGTACTTATGTTGTTGTAGATGTCTTGATAAGCACGAAAGGGTGTCCCAACATGTGCGGATGGTATATAAACAATACTTGTGAAAGGTGATGATGCTTTCGAAAGCTTTTATTCCTGTGGTTGCGGAAGCATTCATTGAGAATGGAATGGTAAATGATGATGTGACCCCCGCGGAACGTCCACTACTTCAGAAGCACCTACTTGGTTAGTTGCGAAAGGCATTGTTGTTGACTCCTATGGAGGTATTAGACTCTTTCAATACTTGCAGGAGGTAGTTTTCGCCGAAGTAGTTGTCTCTTGTGGAAAGTATCGAGCTTTGACTATTGCGGAGGCTTGTGTTTTGATACTTGCAAAAGGCACATTTAACACATGTGAAACCCTTCAATGCTTGTGGAACGAACTATTGCGAAAGGGTTCAGCTGAAACAGAGGTGTAGTTTTGACCACTTTTGACCCCTTTGGAAGCCCATAATTCATTTAATACTTACGGAAGCATCCCTTCGACTCTTTCGAAAGGCCTTGCTATCACTATTGTTCTTCATGAAGCTTTTCTTCGCAATCTTTCAGGCTTCGACAAGGTTGAAGTGATTTTTGATAATAACACGAGCCTTAAGGTAACCATTGGCTATTGAATAGAAAAGGACTTCCTTTGTATCTTTTCGGGATCAAGCTTATGTAACTCAATTTTTCATATATGAATGATCTCCTCCTTGCGAAATGATAGTTTATCTTGGTAGCTTGATGATTGCAGAGGGTGATCCTTCGACCCCTTTGGAAGTCGGGCTTCAACCTTTGTGGATGGCGAAGATTCAACTTTTTCGGAAAGTAACAATGTTAGTGGAAATATTCCATTTGACCTATGCAAGGGTGCTTTCTTTGATGTTTGCGGAAGCCTCTTCAATTCCGTCGAAAGTATCTCCTATGACATCTGAAGTTATTCCTTCAGTCTCTAATGAGGGCATTGTTTTACACTTGTGGAACCCCCCCCCTCGATGCTTTCGGAAGCTCTTTAACCACTGATGCTTGTGGAAGCTATCTCAATTCTTATGGATGCTTCCAAATCCCGCATTATGGCTCCTTCTTTCATACTTTTAACCTGGAGAAGATTTTTATGGATAGCATTTTGCCCCCTTATATGAAAGAAGCTTTTGTTCTTTAGGACAAAAATCCGAGAATCGCTTTTAGACTGCTCAAACCTCAATGGAATTTCTTTCTTTATTTTTCTGTAAAACAAATAATAACTTTTGTTAAGATTATAACCTTATTATGATATTTTGATGGATAACGCTAAATTCTAAAACTGAAATTCAAAAGATTATATGATAATATCACTGGATAGAGCATCCAGAGAAATACATGGTAAACCCTTTCTAGCATTAATGATAGAAATGTGGAATAATATCAGATGATTAGTAGATGGTTGTTTATGTAAAAGGACCTTTCAAGATAGCTATCATACACTCCAAAGCCTTTTTTCTTGGGTTAAGTTTTCTTTGGCCATTGGGAATTAATTTCTTACTTTAAGTGGTTTTATCTTGTCTTTTTGCTATAATTTTATCTCCAGCCCTATGCCATATGTTAGTAATTTTCATTCATTCATTAATAAATTAGTAGATAATTTGGTATTAATTTTGAACGTTGTCTAATAATACGAAGATCAGGGGCTCTTATTCCCTTTTACCATCATCTTCTAACAAAAAGAATAGAAGTCTATTTGGTATCAAGAGACTCTTGTTCAAAATTCCTGTCTAATAATAATGTGGAAACATTGAATTTTCAGAAAAACCTCGATTTCAATACAAAATCTCAAAACATCCAGAAAACTCAGAAATCCAGAAATTCAATGTGATGTCCACAAATCATCATGAAAATTCAATAAGGAAATTAAGAAATCAAGAATTCATAAAATCAGAAATTCAATAAGAAATCATCACGAAAAGAAACCGAGAATTCATGAAATCGGGAATTCAATCGAAAATTTGCTAGGATCTCATCTTACAAACAAATTGCTCAAAATTTTATCTAATATTAGTACAAAGTTAGAAAGCTACCTAGCAATAAATAACCCAAGTAAACTCAAAGTAAAAGAAGCCTAATTCTACTATGATGACATGTCAGTGACTTTTAATGGATCAAATTTTCATTCAGCAATAAATTAGTGAATGATCAACAATAATCTGGAATGCTATCTGGTAATAAGAAGATTAGAGAACTACCATCTAATAATTAAAGGATCAGAAAGCCACAAAGAACTGGAAATTCCTATTCATAAGTCCTGCTTGATAATTGTACGAAGGCACTGCATTTTCATTAGAAAATCACAAATCCAATAGAATATTCAGAAATTATTATGAAAACCAGCAAGAACATTAGAATTCATAAAATTGGAAATTCAATAAGAAACCATCACAAAAATCCGATAGGGAAATGAGAATTCATAAAACCAAGAATATGAAATCCGCAAATCATCATAATAATCGATAAGAAAATTTAGAATTCAGAAATTCAATAAGAAATCATTATGAAAAGAAACAAGGAAATTGAAAATTCACAAAGTCAGGATTTAGTCGGAAATTTGTCAGGATCTCATCTGATAAATAGACTACTTCAAAATTTTATTATAAGTACAAGGCCAGAAAATTGTCTAGTAATGGTAACCTGAGCAGACCTAAGCAAAGGATCATTAATCCTATCTGGCCCTAATTGTAAAGTTCTCCCTAAAATGCTATGCTAGAGATTTAAATAGAACTCATGCCTTAAATAGCAACGGGGATTACCGTTATTCAAAGGAAAGTATCCTATTAATAGATAAGTAGCTCCTAAAGTGCCTATAAGTTAGTAGTATTATTGTTATATTGCAGCCGAGTAGTTTCATAAAGCTATGTAATCATTCGGAATAGTAGTTCTGTAATACCAGTTAGCCATTCAGAGTAGTAGTTCATAAGACCAGCCAACTGTTCAGTAGATAGTTCCGTTCAACTGTTCAGCTTTTCAGCCGTTCAGCAGTGCAAGCTCTGTTTGACTAGTTGGTCATTCAGTTGTGCAAGTTTCGTCCTACTGTTTGGCCATTCAGTAATGCAATGGTCCAAAAGTCATTAATATATATAATATATAGACCTTTTATCCAAAAGGGTCACCTTATTTTTAAGGATTTAGAAGTGGTTTACTTAATCTATTCTTCGAATGAAGTCACTTTTATCCTTGTAGTAAAAATTCGTTATCAATTCCATTCCTTTAGTTTTTGTATAGATTTTTATTTTCCATTCCAAATTGTGGATCTCTTTATCTATTTACTTGTCTCGTGTTTTCTTTTAGGATGTAGATTTCTTAATTCTTTGCCGAGGGAGCCACTTTTTAGGCATCAAATGTATTGAAGATTCCTAGCTGATACTTTGTCCATTTTTATTATGGTCTTGGATATATTATCCATTCCTATTCACTACACCATAACAGCCATTTCGCAACACTTATTTTTTTCAATTGCCAACACTTATTTGCGTTGTAGATTAATCACAACAATAAGCGTTGCTAAGCAAGAAATGTGTGACCAAAAATACACATTTATAATTTTTTTATTGCTAACACATATTTGCGTTGGAAAACCTGGTTAAATTGAAATTAGCTTAAATGTTATTGGGCTAAAAATGTAAATGAGCATCCGTTGTCTTCCGTAGCCCTAATCCCCAACTTCTTAACGTTATTCATTCAGCTGCCGCAAAAAAAAGAAACTTTGCCCTTTAGCCAATTCGATTTTGGCCTCTCTCCTTCAATTGAATCGGCCTCTCCTTCAGGCGAATCAGCCTCGACTTCAAGCGAATCGGCCTTGACTTCAGGCAATTTGATTTCGACCACGACTTCAGGCGATTTGATTTGGACTTCAAGCGTTTTTTCTACTTCAGGTGAATCCCTGTTAATCCATGTTGTTCTCCATCTGGGTGAGGCAGGCTGAGCTCAATAGCTAACTGCTTCAAGGTACCGTCCTCATTTAATAACTAGTATGTGGAAGTTGATTTGCTATAGTCTTTAAAATGTGTTCCACTTTCTAGTTTTTGAGTTACGTAATAATAGATAGATATCTTGCTGTGATATTGTATTATTGTCGATACTTGGGTAGCTGGCAATGTCTTTTGTTTATGTTAGAGAAAGAGTTGATTTAATTCAAAGAACCATTTGGTTTAAGTCAAAAGAACCATACTTATTATATTAAATGAATTCTTTATTTAGTTTTTGAATGAGCATCTTTCTCAATCATGTGGAAGGAACAATGTCTGCATCATACAGGTTTTTGGAAATAGTTCACGTTGTACAAGCCTATATCAAACTAAGGCATTGCTACAAATAGAGGCATTGCCTTTAAACTGTGGCATCCATTGACTCGGTTAGTACTTCGAAAACAAACTGAGGCATTTCCTCGGTTTATCTTATATTAAATTGAGGAATTCATCAGTTTGTACCTGAGGCATTGCACACACTACTGTTTACCAGTTAACATTTATTAGAGAAATATTATTTACATTCTGTTTACTGTTAACAATATTACCTGAGGAATTCATCAATTCTTTAGAGAAATAGTTCACATTCTGTGTAACGACCCGCCATTTTGAACCATTCGCATCCATTATAAGTGTATAGGTAGACACTCATGCCGGAGTTGAATTGCTCAAAATACCGCGTTGTTAATTTAAATTGGCAAAACTGAACATATACAGTAAATAAATAATCACAGATCACAGACACAGAGTAATAAGTGCAGCGGAAATAAAAGAGATAGTAGTTCATGAAGCTACTATATGAATATATAAAATACATCAGAGTTTACAACAGAAGAATAATACAATACATCAGAGTTAAACCAGATACAACGGAAGAGTAACACGATACATCAGATACAAATCAGAATGCATCACTGGAATCATCGAATACTGAAAGCCGGATAGATAGCTGGATCTTCAAGCAAAGCTCCAACTTCAAAAGTGAGTCTCGAATACTGGTACACTCAGTCTGACCCGAGCGTAAAGCAAAAACACAAGACACTCGAGTCAGGATTAACATTCTTATATTAATAAATCCAACTCAAGTGAAATAGCAATTGAAATACAAGTAACTCAAAGGATGTTTGGAATAACCATCCTTTAAGGATCCGTTAAACTATCTACTAGGTAGTAATGTACGCTAAGTAGATAATGTCTATCAGTAATATAAAGATATCAAAGTAGGGTTAAGCAGGGCCCATACACCTCTTAACCTGTTTATTCCCAAAAGCATATACAAGACCGTAGTTTCCCCAAAACCGGAAGTCACCAGAGGGCAATCCATATACTAAAGGTACAAATCAAAATCGTAGTGGTCGCGCATAGGATAATCAGTATGACAAGGTACATGAGGCGATACCAACTAGGATACTAGTAGTTGCGTGATCCGGACTGATGTTGGGCATAGCAGCTACTATCCCAACACCGCGAAACAACACTCCCAAATCGAGGGGTGCACCCAAATCGAATCACATAAGTAATAGATATGGTAACGAAGAAGTGTGTCCGCTAGAGATGGCGATCCTCAATGGCCCGGCGCGGCTCCTGTTTTAGTCATGTCAAGGGTCATCCAAAATCGTTCTCTTTCTTCAGTCAACGCGTTCATCAAAACCATCCACTTCATTCTGGATCAACACTCCGCGTATAGTTATTAAAGTGGTTTTCGGTTTAGACAGTGAGTATGTCCCTAACCGATTCCGGTCTCTTTAATAACTTTCGTGATTATTACACCGATTGGTCGTTTATTTATTTCAAAACCAAATCAATTTCAATTTCAATTTCAATTCGTAAACCAGCATTTCATTTGTCTTTCAAACCATTTCCATAAATTTACATTTCAAAACTTCCAAATTACACTTTCAAAATCTTATAATTCAATTTCAATTTCTATTTAAAACAATTCAAATATTGATCCAAATTCGTATATCAGTTTCATTTCAAAATCATTTAAATTAATTTAATTTAACATTCAAATCAATTTACATTCATTTATCGATTCCATTCAATATTCGTTAAGTAAATTTGTTATTCAAAACAATTTCCATTAAATTTCCAATTCATTAAATCCATTCTTAAGTTCAACTTCATTAAATCAAAACTTACAATTTTAAATTAAATTAAATTCATCAAATCAAATTCTTTAAATTTCAAGCCTTGCATTAATTTCAATAAATCACATTTTATTTCTTGATAAAGAAATTCAATTTTACTTATTTACTTACTTAAATAAATTTCCAAAACTTAATTAATAAAGAACTCAATTTCAATTATTTACGAAGTGAAATTCACTTATTCAAAAGTTCAATTTTTCTTATTAAAGAATTTCAATTCAATTTAATCATTAAATAATTCAATCTTATTTAATTATTAAATAATTCAAAACTTAATTATTAAATAATTTCAAAGTTTAATAATTTCAAACTTAATTATAATTTCAACTTAATTCTTAAATCATTTCAAAGTTTAATAATTTCAAACTTAATTATTAAATCATTTCAAAATTTAATTCAATCATTTCTCAAATTAAACAATATTCTTTCATCAATTACACTGTTAATATTTTGTTTCAGATTATTAAATATTAACATTTTCCCTTCATAAAAATTTAAATTTCAACTTCATTTCAAAACCAAATTCTTTATTCAAATAAAATCTTCGCTTAATTTCAAATCAAATTATTGACCAATCGGGTTTTATTTAATTTTCTATCCTAAGTCAAAGTTCAATTTGGGTATTTATCATTTCAACCCGATTCCAATTCAATTCAAAATCAAAACATATCAAAGGGAACTTGCAGTGTGATAACTGGGATGGTGTCAAAGTAAATAAACAAGCAATAACAACAATCAATAACAATCCAATAATCAATTCAAATAATCCTGAAATAACCCTATTAATTCGCATTGTTATTTGTACGAATTAATATAATTATTTCTAGAATCTACACTATCATTTCATGTAGATTAAAGATTATTACATTACAGTTTTTCACTTGTCATCTATTTACAATTCCATACATCATTAATTTAACATCATACATTCAGTGGTTCAAGATGTAATTAAACAAATCCAACGTGTCAATAAATTTAACAGTTAAAGGGGTCATATTATACAAATGTCGGTTCATCAAATTTAACATTTATTTATCCTATATCAAGTTCAATTGCATACTATTTATCATTTTAACATTAACAATTTAACGTCCAATATAAACATCAACAATCAATCAATTAACAACCAAACTGGATTATCATTGCATATATAATAGATAATGGTGTCAGATGTCACAGGTGAACTGATACAGGTAATAACAGTGTAATGTCAAACAGCAGCAATATTTCAATTGTCGTTTCAATTGAAATCAGATTTAATAAATAAAAGAACGTTAATCGTGAGTGAGTGCTCACCTTTCGAGGTTAGAGATGAATCAACGACGGAAAGAGTTACGAATCCAAGCACGAATTCCAAAGCGAAGCAAAATTGAACGCGAATTGGACGAACAAGACTGATAAATAGGAATTGACGAAATTAAATCAGACTGTATTGATGCCGATAATATTGGAATAAACTATATTATATTATTATCTTTCTTAAAAAAATACTAAATTTGGAATTCATATCTAAAATAATATATATATATATATATATATTCTAACTTACATATAACTATCAAATGCACAATAGACTCCATATATATATTAAAATCTAAATGAACCTATTACACATACAGCTAAGAATATTTACATAAATTGAAAATACTATAAACAATATATATATTAACACCTGTTAAAAATCAAAAATATTTATATATACTTCATATTCGAAACATATATTAACAATAAAACCTATACTAACTTTATGTATTAATATATCATACAACTGTGAACTATATCTATATAGCAGTAAAGCACCAACAGTGTACAACGTTATGATGTAGCTGTATCATCTAAAATATATAACTCCATCACATAGTTTATTCAAAATAATATATACATAAGGATATAAACAATGTGTAAACATGTATATGACTACATAATATAAAATCCTACAACTTTTATAACAGCAATTATACGTATAAAATATTATCAGAGAGTGAAACAAGACTAAATGCTTGGCTTGACCAAATACATATGTACATAAGTGTATATATAATATTATTCCCATATATGCAAATATATATATAACTGAACATATAACCTAACACTTAACTATACAAAACAACCAACTCTTATAACTTTTATAACTTGACATATAAAATATATATGTCTTACTGTAGAAACCTGAACATTCATAAACTAAGCATTATACACATTATACATACACGTAGCAGTAGATAGACTTTATTAAATGAACTCTATGAACATACTTTATGATATGTTAACATATTTTATACTTTAAAATTTTATCCCACTTTATAAATTTTTACAAGCTAATGCATATATATATAACTATATTATAGCAACAGACCTCAACTCTACATGAATATATATACATACAAACGTATCATATATTTACTTTTCAATTATCACCATTAAACTGTAATATAAACTATGCTATATACCTATTTAACGAAAGAGGTGGAGGCCGAGGGTGAAGCGATGGTTGGTTCCTCTTCGACACATCAAAAGACAAGCTGGAAGGCCAAGCAAGCTAGGGAAGCGATGGTTGAGGGTGTGCTTGCGTGAGCGGGCTGGAGGGGAAAGTGGTGGCTGTTGCTCAGAGGAGGGGAGGCGGAATGAAAGGGTGGTGGGTTCGAGCGCATGGAAGGTTTGGTAGAGATGCTATGTGGAGGGGTGGATCTGGAAAGACTTCGCATGGGGTTGCAACTATGGTGGATACGGCCATGCTGGAGGGTGATGTCGAGAGTTGTTGTGTGGGGCGAGTTCTGGTCGCGATGGAGTGGTGGGAGGCTTAGGTGGTCAGTAAGGCGGAGGATGAGCGGGGTTGGGTTGGACGGTGAGCAAGCATGGCGAAGGGAAGAAAAGATGAGGGGAAAGGCGGAACTGGGTGGAGGCGTGCGTTGGCAGGGAGGTGTGAGCTGAAGTGCAAGGGTAAGGGTAGATGTCAGAGAAGACGTTTAGGCTTGAGCTGGAAAATGGAAAGCTCGGGAATGGAAAGAACAAAAATGAAAGGATAGAGTTATTAAAGTAAAAGAAATTTGAACAGTGAAGAGAAAAGTAAATGTGCTTTGAACCGGTACAAATTTTAAAAGCTGGAAATAAATTTGGGGAATATAAAAAGGTTAGAGGCTATTGGTATAATACGGTGGATAAATGAATGGATACATAGAACAAAGGGGAACAACACGGATACCGATACGCAGTCGTTTCGTAGATTGTACCAAGCACCGGATGTCGAATTTAACAACTTAATATACCATAGAGATCAGCACGACGAGACGATCCAAACGGTGTACAGGTATCAGTGGTACGACCATCCGATCAAAATCGATATCGGTACCAGAATACTGCTATTTTGTAGAAAATAAGAACGACGGAGCCAAAGATGTTCGAATTTGGAAAAACGACAAACTGAAATCTTGCTAAGAAGATGGTTTAGAATTTTTCTATGTAAAAATATTTAGGTTCCGAAAACATTTTATTTTCATTGCTTTTTAACTGATTAAATTGAAGTGAATTTACGCGCGAAATAAACTTTCGTATTTTCGGACGAAAATTTACCAGTTGCTATATTTAACTAGACGTATTTCAAATATCAAATTTTTATTTCAAAATTTTATCGTTTAAAATTTCACAAAATTTCAACTAATTACGTTATTAAAACAGTTGAAATTTACGGGTCGTTACATTCTCCCCCACTCAAAACTTTTCGTCCCCGAAAAGGAACGAGGTAGGAGAATAGAAACAACCAGAAAGAAAAATAGATTTGGAATACAAAATAACAATTAATTTAAACCATATAAATTTAAATTTAAATTAATTGATATTCAATAATTGATTTAATCCAATTGATTTCACTAAAATCAATCTCACTATTTCTAAATTCATTATCTTATTATCCCATTTATCCTAAATTTTCAATTTCTAAAACCATAAAATTGAATAGTCTTTTATTATAATCATATTTTCTTCAACAATTTTAAATTCTTCTTTATTCCAAATTACTGTTAAATTTATTCTACTTAATATATCTACTCACATATATTTAACCCATATAAATTAATTTAAACCATAAAAGTTCCGATTTAAATAAATTTATATTCACTACTGCTTTTAAATTCAAGGTATTTTCATAAGTTGATCAAAATTCAATTTATTAATTCTTTCAAACAAATTTATTAATTCTTTCAATACAATTTATTTCATTATTAACCGAGTTTTACTTATTATCCTATCTAACTCTATTAACATCTTTATAATCAAAATCAGTGTATAACATTTATTATAGACACTCAAATTTTATTTATAAATTCAATTTATTTTATATATTATCAAATTACATATTCAACTTCTGAATGATTTAGGTAAGTTGTATTAGAATGCAGTTGAACAATATACAAAATTTTCCCAATTCAATTATTCAAGTTTAAATACTTATTCAAAATTTTGGTTTTATTTAAAATTAAAATCATCTTTTAACAAAATTTAAGAATTAGATTTCCGATTAACTTTAAACAATTTAGAGATATATATAATATATTTATCAAATCAAATTAAATTTTAAAATAAGCTACCTATATATATATATATATATATATATATTTATAAATCAAATTATACTGAAGAAATTCAAATCAAAATATTTTTCAAAACAAAACCGTAGCAAAACTACAGAATAGTATCTCCACTTCGAAACTCGAAAATGAATGTCGATGATGCGGCCGCCATCACCGAAATTATTTTCCAGCGACAAAGAGAAGAGCACTGATTTCAACATTTTAAAATTCTTTGAAAACGGTTTCTATTTGAAAATACCTTCAATAATATACAATTTAAAATTTTTAAAAACCAAAGCTTGAAATTACTGGAAATTAAATTCTCAAATTCTAAATGTTAAATTCATTTAAATTTCAAATCAGATTATAACCCTTGTTTAAAATTCATTTATAGAACAATAAGTGATAATTAATTATTATCATTTCAACAACCAATTTAATTAACTTATTAAATTTCAGAAAATTTTACTTATATATATCTATAATATATTCATACAAATTTATTCCATTTTCTAAATTTGAAAATAATATTGTGTCAGTTTGCTCTGTTCAAGTGTTTTGGAAATCCTATCGATAGCGTTGATCAGACGAATCGATCGGAAACCCAAATCAACATCAACAACTCAAACAACACAACATATATTAAAACATTTATATATTAGTTTACAAATACACTTCTTTGCTTGACGATACAGGAATGAATTTCCAAATAAGGATAGGGATTCAAACCTTTGCTGAATTAAATCAAAGAAAATTTTGATTCGAAAATAAGTGTGAAACAGAAGATAAGATAATTCAATTACCACAATAGGGAGATGGATGAGTTTATTTAATTCACGGGCAACCTTAACCGGGTCGTCCGTAACTTCAAGAGTAAGATCGATTGCTGAATTCCGAGGTAAATCAACACTCGATCTCAAGAGATGGAATTCCGGTATAGCAGGGAATAGATAGCGTCGTAAACCGAGGATACAGAAATCTCCGGTAAATCGATGCCTAATATAAAGGAGTTTACTCCTTTACGAATCGTTCTAAGATTGGCGAGACCGCCGATCTATTATAGATAACATTCAGAATGGAGTTATGGGGTGCTCCATGATTGAAAGAAGACGAATAGTGAAGGACACGAATGAATTTCGAAACCGAGGGGAACGTTCCAAAATTCAAAGAAATTGAGTCAAGGGAAGAGATTGAAACTCGAATGAGAGTGATTCTGTAAATACATTTACCCTATATGTTAAGTTTTGCCTAGAGCTACCAAAGCTCTGATACCAACTGTAACGACCCGCCATTTTGAACCATTCGCATCCATTATAAGTGTATAGGTAGACACTCATGCCGGAGTTGAATTGCTCAAAATACCGCGTTGTTAATTTAAATTGGCAAAACTGAACATATACAGTAAATAAATAATCACAGATCACAGACACAGAGTAATAAGTGCAGCGGAAATAAAAGAGATAGTAGTTCATGAAGCTACTATATGAATATATAAAATACATCAGAGTTTACAACAGAAGAATAATACAATACATCAGAGTTAAACCAGATACAACGGAAGAGTAACACGATACATCAGATACAAATCAGAATGCATCACTGGAATCATCGAATACTGAAAGCCGGATAGATAGCTGGATCTTCAAGCAAAGCTCCAACTTCAAAAGTGAGTCTCGAATACTGGTACACTCAGTCTGACCCGAGCGTAAAGCAAAAACACAAGACACTCGAGTCAGGATTAACATTCTTATATTAATAAATCCAACTCAAGTGAAATAGCAATTGAAATACAAGTAACTCAAAGGATGTTTGGAATAACCATCCTTTAAGGATCCGTTAAACTATCTACTAGGTAGTAATGTACGCTAAGTAGATAATGTCTATCAGTAATATAAAGATATCAAAGTAGGGTTAAGCAGGGCCCATACACCTCTTAACCTGTTTATTCCCAAAAGCATATACAAGACCGTAGTTTCCCCAAAACCGGAAGTCACCAGAGGGCAATCCATATACTAAAGGTACAAATCAAAATCGTAGTGGTCGCGCATAGGATAATCAGTATGACAAGGTACATGAGGCGATACCAACTAGGATACTAGTAGTTGCGTGATCCGGACTGATGTTGGGCATAGCAGCTACTATCCCAACACCGCGAAACAACACTCCCAAATCGAGGGGTGCACCCAAATCGAATCACATAAGTAATAGATATGGTAACGAAGAAGTGTGTCCGCTAGAGATGGCGATCCTCAATGGCCCGGCGCGGCTCCTGTTTTAGTCATGTCAAGGGTCATCCAAAATCGTTCTCTTTCTTCAGTCAACGCGTTCATCAAAACCATCCACTTCATTCTGGATCAACACTCCGCGTATAGTTATTAAAGTGGTTTTCGGTTTAGACAGTGAGTATGTCCCTAACCGATTCCGGTCTCTTTAATAACTTTCGTGATTATTACACCGATTGGTCGTTTATTTATTTCAAAACCAAATCAATTTCAATTTCAATTTCAATTCGTAAACCAGCATTTCATTTGTCTTTCAAACCATTTCCATAAATTTACATTTCAAAACTTCCAAATTACACTTTCAAAATCTTATAATTCAATTTCAATTTCTATTTAAAACAATTCAAATATTGATCCAAATTCGTATATCAGTTTCATTTCAAAATCATTTAAATTAATTTAATTTAACATTCAAATCAATTTACATTCATTTATCGATTCCATTCAATATTCGTTAAGTAAATTTGTTATTCAAAACAATTTCCATTAAATTTCCAATTCATTAAATCCATTCTTAAGTTCAACTTCATTAAATCAAAACTTACAATTTTGAATTAAATTAAATTCATCAAATCAAATTCTTTAAATTTCAAGCCTTGCATTAATTTCAATAAATCACATTTTATTTCTTGATAAAGAAATTCAATTTTACTTATTTACTTACTTAAATAAATTTCCAAAACTTAATTAATAAAGAACTCAATTTCAATTATTTACGAAGTGAAATTCACTTATTCAAAAGTTCAATTTTTCTTATTAAAGAATTTCAATTCAATTTAATCATTAAATAATTCAATCTTATTTAATTATTAAATAATTCAAAACTTAATTATTAAATAATTTCAAAGTTTAATAATTTCAAACTTAATTATAATTTCAACTTAATTCTTAAATCATTTCAAAGTTTAATAATTTCAAACTTAATTATTAAATCATTTCAA
This sequence comes from Allium fistulosum, assembly GCA_030737815.1. Lineage (NCBI taxonomy): Eukaryota > Viridiplantae > Streptophyta > Magnoliopsida > Asparagales > Amaryllidaceae > Allium > Allium fistulosum. The sequence continues at coordinate 1,229,068,921 of CM060904.1, forward strand.
AATTTAATTCAATCATTTCTCAAATTAAACAATATTCTTTCATCAATTACACTGTTAATATTTTGTTTCAGATTATTAAATATTAACATTTTCCCTTCATAAAAATTTAAATTTCAACTTCATTTCAAAACCAAATTCTTTATTCAAATAAAATCTTCGCTTAATTTCAAATCAAATTATTGACCAATCGGGTTTTATTTAATTTTCTATCCTAAGTCAAAGTTCAATTTGGGTATTTATCATTTCAACCCGATTCCAATTCAATTCAAAATCAAAACATATCAAAGGGAACTTGCAGTGTGATAACTGGGATGGTGTCAAAGTAAATAAACAAGCAATAACAACAATCAATAACAATCCAATAATCAATTCAAATAATCCCGAAATAACCCTATTAATTCGCATTGTTATTTGTACGAATTAATATAATTATTTCTAGAATCTACACTATCATTTCATGTAGATTAAAGATTATTACATTACAGTTTTTCACTTGTCATCTATTTACAATTCCATACATCATTAATTTAACATCATACATTCAGTGGTTCAAGATGTAATTAAACAAATCCAACGTGTCAATAAATTTAACAGTTAAAGGGGTCATATTATACAAATGTCGGTTCATCAAATTTAACATTTATTTATCCTATATCAAGTTCAATTGCATACTATTTATCATTTTAACATTAACAATTTAACGTCCAATATAAACATCAACAATCAATCAATTAACAACCAAACTGGATTATCATTGCATATATAATAGATAATGGTGTCAGATGTCACAGGTGAACTGATACAGGTAATAACAGTGTAATGTCAAACAGCAGCAATATTTCAATTGTCGTTTCAATTGAAATCAGATTTAATAAATAAAAGAACGTTAATCGTGAGTGAGTGCTCACCTTTCGAGGTTAGAGATGAATCAACGACGGAAAGAGTTACGAATCCAAGCACGAATTCCAAAGCGAAGCAAAATTGAACGCAAATTGGACGAACAAGACTGATAAATAGGAATTGACGAAATTAAATCAGACTGTATTGATGCCGATAATATTGGAATAAACTATATTATATTATTATCTTTCTTAAAAAAATACTAAATTTGGAATTCATATCTAAAATAATATATATATATATATATTCTAACTTACATATAACTATCAAATGCACAATAGACTCCATATATATATTAAAATCTAAATGAACCTATTACACATACAGCTAAGAATATTTACATAAATTGAAAATACTATAAACAATATATATATTAACACCTGTTAAAAATCAAAAATATTTATATATACTTCATATTCGAAACATATATTAACAATAAAACCTATACTAACTTTATGTATTAATATATCATACAACTGTGAACTATATCTATATAGCAGTAAAGCACCAACAGTGTACAACGTTATGATGTAGCTGTATCATCTAAAATATATAACTCCATCACATAGTTTATTCAAAATAATATATACATAAGGATATAAACAATGTGTAAACATGTATATGACTACATAATATAAAATCCTACAACTTTTATAACAGCAATTATACGTATAAAATATTATCAGAGAGTGAAACAAGACTAAATGCTTGGCTTGACCAAATACATATGTACATAAGTGTATATATAATATTATTCCCATATATGCAAATATATATATAACTGAACATATAACCTAACACTTAACTATACAAAACAACCAACTCTTATAACTTTTATAACTTGACATATAAAATATATATGTCTTACTGTAGAAACCTGAACATTCATAAACTAAGCATTATACACATTATACATACACGTAGCAGTAGATAGACTTTATTAAATGAACTCTATGAACATACTTTATGATATGTTAACATATTTTATACTTTAAAATTTTATCCCACTTTATAAATTTTTACAAGCTAATGCATATATATATATAACTATATTATAGCAACAGACCCCAACTCTACATGAATATATATACATACAAACGTATCATATATTTACTTTTCAATTATCACCATTAAACTGTAATATAAACTATGCTATATACCTATTTAACGAAAGAGGTGGAGGCCGAGGGTGAAGCGATGGTTGGTTCCTCTTCGACACATCAAAAGACAAGCTGGAAGGCCAAGCAAGCTAGGGAAGCGATGGTTGAGGGTGTGCTTGCGTGAGCGGGCTGGAGGGGAAAGTGGTGGCTGTTGCTCAGAGGAGGGGAGGCGGAATGGAAGGGTGGTGGGTTCGAGCGCATGGAAGGTTTGGTAGAGATGCTATGTGGAGGGGTGGATCTGGAAAGACTTCGCATGGGGTTGCAACTATTGTGGATACGGCCATGCTGGAGGGTGATGTCGAGAGTTGTTGTGTGGGGCGAGTTCTGGTCGCGATGGAGTGGTGGGAGGCTTAGGTGGTCAGTAAGGCGGAGGATGAGCGGGGTTGGGTTGGACGGTGAGCAAGCATGGCGAAGTGAAGAAAAGATGAGGGGAAAGGCGGAACTGGGTGGAGGCGTGCGTTGGCAGGGAGGTGTGAGCTGAAGTGCAAGGGTAAGGGTAGATGTCAGAGAAGACGTTTAGGCTTGAGCTGGAAAATGGAAAGCTCGGGAATGGAAAGAACAAAAATGAAAGGATAGAGTTATTAAAGTAAAAGAAATTTGAACAGTGAAGAGAAAAGTAAATGTGCTTTGAACCGGTACAAATTTTAAAAGCTGGAAATAAATTTGGGGAATATAAAAAGGTTAGAGGCTATTGGTATAATACGGTGGGTAAATGAATGGATACATAGAACAAAGGGGAACAACACGGATACCGATACGCAGTCGTTTCGTAGATTGTACCAAGCACCGGATGTCGAATTTAACAACTTAATATACCATAGAGATCGGCACGACGAGACGATCCAAACGGTGTACAGGTATCAGTGGTACGACCATCCGATCAAAATCGATATCGGTACCAGAATACTACTATTTTGCAGAAAATAAGAACGACGGAGCCAAAGATGTTCGAATTTGGAAAAACGACAAACTGAAATCTTGCTCAGAAGATGGTTTAGAATTTTTCTATGTAAAAATATTTAGGTTCCGAAAACATTTTATTTTCATTGCTTTTTAACTGATTAAATTGAAGTGAATTTACGCGCGAAATAAACTTTCGTATTTTCGGACGAAAATTTACCAGTTGCTATATTTAACTAGACGTATTTCAAATATCAAATTTTTATTTCAAAATTTTATCGTTTAAAATTTCACAAAATTTCAACTAATTACGTTATTAAAACAGTTGAAATTTACGGGTCGTTACATTCTGTTTACTGTTAACAATATTACCTGAAAAAAATTGTAAATGCTTTCTGAAGATCATATTTTTATTTTATTTTTCTGTACCTGAAAAACTAAATTAGGTTGACAAGGGCCAGTAAAGGAAACTGGACCAACTAGGAATTGGTAACCCGATGGAACCAAAACTGTTGAAGCTGCCACCTTACATGCAGATGCCCATGTAGCTTCAAATGCCTGCATGTTTTTATATATAAATGCATATATATAGACATATATGGCGAAATGTTAAATGCATTCCAAAACAGTACTCTTGCTGTAACGACCCGGTATTTTGGACCATTCAAATCGACAATAATCCACACATATCAGACTTGAATAATGCAAAATAACAGATTTTAATAAAATTTGGAGCAAATAAATCATTCACAGAATCACAGACATAGAAATATCAGAATAACTCGCAGCGGAATTTAAAAAAAAAAACTTAGTGGTTCATGAAGCCACTAAAATACATAGTCTCAAAACAAGTACAAATTACATAGTCTAAAACCAATACAGTTTGAATAACCACAGAAAATCCCAAATTCATTTGTCTCAATTACATAAGCTAAAATAAAAGACTGAATAGCAAAACAGATAGCAGCTTGATAAAGAAGATCTCCAGTAGTCCTAGCTCCGTGAAGATGAAGTCCAACTGATACTCAGGCTGACCCGAGCGTAAAATAAAACATAAACACTCGAGTCAGGATATACATACTTATACAATGTAAACCAACTCAAGTGAACTGTAGTAAAGGTACAAGTAACTTAGAAGATGCTTGGGACCGCCCATCCTCTAAGGATCCGTTAAAATATCTACTATGTAGTAATATTCACTATTATAATAGTGTCTAAATAAGTAAAGTATAATCATATAGAAAATAGCGTTAAGGGGATGGAGAACCTTAACGCGGTCGGATCTTAAAATCATAATCGTAGTAAAGCTCGATATGGTAGGTGACACGGCACAACTAGGCAATGCCAGGGTAGATATACCAATTACGCACACGGACTGATGGATACGCATAGCAGCCACTACCATTCCACCTCGAACAACATTCCCAAATCGGAGGATGGCCATCTAGTCAAATCACAAGTAAGAGTATAATATCGAAGAAATGTGTCCGAGAAGAGGTGCTACCTCACTGGTTCGAGATCGCTCCTGTTTTAGCCACCTTATGCCAACTCACGGGAGTTGGGTCCACGTAACATACCTTAAGAACGTCGCCACCATCCTACTTCATTCTGGAATCTCCACCGCGTACACGGTTGTCAAAGTGGTTTTCGATATCGACAGAGAGTATGTCCATATCTGATCCCGGTCTCTTTGCCAACCAATCGTTATTATAACCCGTGGTTATAGATTTAAACAATTAATCAAAAATACTTCAAATTAAACCATTTAAAACATAGTCATTATTCTTTTAAATCAAATAATAAAATCCCAAAATTTAACCTTTTCGGAGCTCATTTATTCACTTAAAACAATAACGTTAAAAATTTCAGCTTTCACGGCATTTAAAAAGTGCGGCGGTAAGTTATATTTGAAAACAATTTTATTCAGCAAAACAACATTTATAAACTGCTATAACAGTTCAGTTTTAAACAAAAATTCATACTTCAGCTTACTGCAGTCCTTAACAAGTGCTACAGTAGCCTTTTTATTAGTTCAGGTTCAAATTTAGTTTCTGCTACAACAACACTTACCAAGTCCTATCATAGCCTTAGTTCGTTTTAGTCTTTTGGTTCATTTATATAACCACAGCACTTAACAAGTACTGCAGATTCTACCTAGTTCAGAACTTATAAAATCATACGTTAAATGTTCATTTAAATCCTTTAACTAATTTATTCTAAAGAGAAATTTTACAAGTAAAAACCAAAATTTTACAAAGTTCACTTATTAAATTCAAGTGTGTAAATTCCACTTCATTTAACCAATTCATTTCAACATTTTAAACTTAAAATCCATTTTCCACCATTTTAAAACTAAATTTTCATTTCAATTTAATTAACTTAAGTTTCCATCTTTTCTTTTAGTCAAAATTTCAAATTTAAGTTCCATTTTAAAAATCACTATTTTTTCCATTTATTTATATTTATCACCTAGAAAAATCATTTCTATTCTAAATAAATCATTTAAAAATTCGATTTAAATCAATTTAATATTATTGCAATATTTAAAATATTTAAAGGTATCCAGAAAAATACAGAAAAATAACCACAGGTCTGTATAATATTTTCTAGCCTAAGTCAAGTGATACGGATACTATATCATTTCAATCCGTAGTTTACAAAGAAAAATCCGGGTTTTATCATTTCAAACCCGCAATCCCAAGTATATAAAATTTAATTGAAAATCGTTCAGGCCTATCATTTCAGCCCATAACGATCTTCCCTTATTCTAAAGTCCGTTCGGGTATGTATCATTTCAACCCATAGTGATTCTATTCTACAGGGAACTTGTAGTGTGATTTAACAGAATAGAATAACAGTAAAAAAAAGAATAAAATATAACAGATGATATGTTATGCAGTTTTAACAATTCTAACATCAAATATAAATAAATCACAGGTAATTATAACATCATTTATTTATTTATTTATTTATTTATTTATTTATTTTCTACACATTCAGTTGCGGTCGTTTCACAATCATATAAGTATGAATATTCATGTGAGATTTACTCACTTCTACGGAGCTGGAGATTCGGAAAAAGAAATACGATGTCTAACGAAAGCACGCGGAAAGCACGATCAGCTGTTAGCGGATTCGCCAACTGGATTCAAATCTAAAGTCAAAAGAATAAAGCAAAAATTTGAATAAGCTAACGCACGTCAACTACCTCAACATTTTTGGGTAAATCAACTGGCAATCAAATTGAAACAAAAGTAAGGCTCGAAACATTTTTGGTCGTGACTTCAAACAAAGGCTGGGTGTATACAAATCACGAATTCAAAACAAAGGTGACAAAAGCAAATTTGTTCATTCTTTTTTTTTTCAAACAGATGCTAGGTATAATATAACTTCAATTCCAAAAGTGACAAAAGCAATTCTTTTTTTTCCAAAACAAGGGACAGTCACGTGACGAAACAACTTTTCATTTCCTTTCCAAACAAGTGCCAGAGGAAATAATATAAGCTAAGGTTTAAAACAAAATGCAGAGGTGACACAAAACAAAACTTTTGTTCATCATTTTTCAAACAGAGGCTCAGAAAAAAACAAATACAAATCCAAGGTAACAAACACTTCACTGCACTAGTCCAAATACAGGCTCGGTCTGGCATTGGTTGGTCTCGGCATGGGTTTGGAGGTGGCTGGCACGGTCTGGTGGCGAATGGGCAGGGTGGTGGACTGGTCTCGGTGATGGAGTGGTGTTCTCGACTGGTGTTGTGGTGGCAGGCAGGGCGTAGGGGCTGTGGTGCCTGGTGGCTTGGAGGCGAATGGGCTGTGGTGGATCTGGCGAAGGGGTTGGGTGGTCTGGCATGGAGTAGGGTTCGGTCTGGTGGTGGTCTCGCTTGGGGTGGAGGTGACAGTCTAGTCTCGGCCTGGGCTGTGGTGGTGACGTGGGTTAGGGGTTGGGCGTGGGGATTGGCGTGGTGGTGGACTGGCACGGTCGTGGTGGTGGCTGTGGGTGGTCTCGGCCTTGGCATGGGGTAGATCTCGGTGGAGGCAGGCAGAGGAACAAAAATGAAAACAAAATGAAATAGAAAGAAGGCATGAGGTTGGCAACAACAAACAGGGGATGAGCTGTAACAAAGTGAACAATTTGAACGAAAATAGGTAGCCATACCTTGGAGATGCTCACGAGTTTTGCAAAGGAGATTTGCATAATTGAAATTTTGAATGAAAAATGGAAAATGACAGCTGCTTATTAATTTATGAGAGAAGGCAAAAGGTAAAGTTTTGAACAGTAGGATGTTAAAGCAATTTAATTATATTCAAAGCTGGAACGAAACGTAAGGAATGCAAAGAGGGAATGGAATAATTCTCACGTGAACGGTTCAATGCAAGATTTTTGAAATTTTCAAACTGAAAATATACAGCTGAAATTTGTAAAGCCAACGCATATAAAATCAAATGGACAAAGGAACAACGAACGTAAAGTGTAACGCCCAAAGTAACGTACAACCGTTATTGGTTTCTTTTATTAATTAATTTTTTTTTAAAAATGATAACGTTTCTTTAAATAAAATAACGTATCATTTAAACCAAAATTTAAGTAGCTATTATCATAATTAATAATATTTGATTTTTTTATAAAGTTAAGAACGGACGTAAACGTAACGAAATGTAAAGTTTAAATTTCCCGTTTTACACTAATTATTACACTTTTAATTCAAATCAATATTTCAAAATGTTTATTTTAAAAAAAAATTGTTAAAAATTTTGGGCTGTTACACTCTCCCCCACTCAAAACTTTTCATCCTCGAAAAGGAACGAAGAAGGAACACAAAGAAAGATAAGACAGTAGAGCAAAAGTACCTGAAATAAACAATTCCGGATTCGAAGCACGAATGCTCTTCTCCGTCTCCCAGGTGCAATCCCGTTCATCAGTGCTCCACTGCACTTTGACCAGGTTGACAGATTTTCTTCTTAGCTGCTTCGTACCTCGATCGATGATACGAAGTGGCTTCCTCTCAACATTCAGATTTGGCTCAATATCCAAACTATCAAGAGCAGAAGGCCAAATAATAAGAGATGGATCATGCAGATAGCGACGAAGATGAGATCCATGAAAGACATTGTGTATTCTAGAAAATTTCTCGGGTAAATCCAGACGATAAGCAAGAGGGCCAATTCTTTCCAAAATGCGGAAAGGACCTACGAATCTAGGAGAAAGCTTTCCTCTACGACCAAAACGAATAACATTCCTTAAGGGAGAAACCTTAAGGAGAACCAAATCACCAACAGCAAACTCTAAACTCCGTCTTCGACGATCAGCGTACTTCTTCTGTCTATCTTGAGCAATCCTCATCTTCCTCTTAATCTCTTCTACTCTCTCTGAAGCTTCCAAAACCATCTCAGGACCAAGAACCAAACGATTACCAGATTCAATCCAACAAGAAGGAGATCTACAAGGTCGTCCGTAAAGAGCAGAAAATGGAGATGTCTAAATACTGGCCTGATAACTATTGTTATAAGTGAATTCGACAAGATGGAGATGATCTTCCCAAGATCCTCCATAATCAAGCACACAAGCACGAAGAAGATCTTCTAAAATCTGATTCACCCTTTCCGTTTGACCGTCAGTCTGTGGATGGTAAGCAGTGCTCAGATTTAGACGAGTACCCAAAGAATCCTGAAAGGCTTTCCAAAACCTACTAGTAAAGATAGGATCACGATCACAAACGATACTGAGAGAAACACCATGGAGACGAACAATCTCCCTCATGTAAATCTCAGACAAACTAGAAGCTGAACGGGTAGACTTGACCGGAATGAAATGAGCTGATTTGGTCAATCTATCTACAATAACCCAGATACTCTCGTTACCCTTCCTAGTCCTCGGTAAACCATCAATGAAATCCATAGAAACTTGTTCCCACTTCCAATTGGGAATCTGTAACGACCCGTAAATTTCAACTGTTTTAATAACGTAATTAGTTAAAATTTTGTGAAATTTTAAACGATAAAATTTTGAAATATAAATTTGATATTTGGAATACGTCTAGTTAAACATAGCAACTGGTAAATTTTCGTCCGAAAATATGAAAATTTATTTCGCGCGTAATTTCACTTCAATTTAATCAGTTAAAAAGCGTTGAAAATAAAATGTTTCTGAAACCTAAATATTTTTACATAGAAAAATTCTAAACCATCTTCTGAGCAAGATTTCAGTTTGTCGTTTTTCCAAATTCGGACATCTTTGGCTCCGTCGTTCTTATTTTCTACAAAATAGCAGTATTTTGGTACCGATATCGATTTTTACCGGATGATCGTACCACTGATATCCATATACCATTTTGATCGTCTCGTCGTACTGATCTCTACGGTATGTTTATTTTCGTGTTTTGAGGCCCGGTACACGTCGGAAACGGTATAACGGTACACAGTATTGTTACTACAAATTGCAACCTCTCCAATTGCCATTACTTTCAAAATTTGAAACCGTGCAAACCCAACAGCTGTCAACAATTAATACCTTCAGCTTTTCACTATTCTCAATAGATTTGATATTGACCATTGCTATTCTTGAAATATTTTTTTTGTTACGTTTTCTGTTCCCATCAGTTCAAATAAAAGACAAGTTTGTTTGCTTTTATTCATTGCTTGAACTCAATTGCTATTTGCTCTTCTCTTCCACCTTTTGTTCTGCCATTGAAAATATATACAAACAAATGTTCTTCTTTCTTCAACCTCCTCCCAAATTTGCACTAAGCTCACGTGATCTAATCACAACCCATGCCAACAACTCGTCCCTCAGCCTGCCTTCCGACTCTCTCCAGTTCGCCCACCTGCCTCTGCCGAGCAACCCACACGTCGGTTCCCCTCCTTGCCGAACCGCCACCTCGATATTTCCCCTCACCTCGCCCAAGCCCGCATGCTTTCTCACCCAAATCACCGAGCCTACCACCACAACATCATCCACGAACAACCGCAACCCATCCGCTTCCGTGAACTCGCTGCCTGTACATGTGGCCACCTTCCCCTTCAACATACCCATGCTTCTACTTCTTCTCCTTTGTACCGCATGCAAGTCTCCGCTCCCATCACCAAGCAAACTCCTCCCCTCTTCCACTTGGCCACCGTGTGAAGCCACATGCACAACCTAGTATTCAACTCTTGGTAACCTCCCCTTCCTTGAATTTATATTTATGCTATTGTGTCATTGTGTCAGATCTAGGTAAGTTATGAATATATGTTACTTTGTATATGGTCTGTGGAGTTTATCTCAAAGTTATATATATTTGTTTAGTATTATATTCGGATAGTTTTATATACTATATTTTTGTTGTTTCGTTCTGCCTAGAGATATATAAAGATATACATTAGTTTAAATATGTATATGGAGTCTTGCATACCTCAGTTTCACAGAAATATGGTAAGAGTTTAAATAATAAAGGTATGAATAGATTATAAGTTGTATAGGTTGTGTCAGAAGCTATGTACTTATTAGTATTCATATGTGATGTTTCCAATATAATGCATATTGTAGCAGTAAATTTGGTCTTGTTTCCAGGTTCCTTTTTTTTGTTATGCGTATTGCTTTATATATAGTGTTTCAAATATAATATGGTTTAAGTATAAAATTTTCAGTAAACATAATGTATTGAGTTTACATCTATATGTGTGTGTGTGTCCCGTCATACAGTTTTAAGGTTTATAAATTGAAAGTTGTTTATATATTAGTTCGCCTGTTTAAAGATTGCATTGTACTAGTTGCTATATATATATTTTAAATTTTATTTTTCTGAACAGCAGTTTGACTTCATGTTCACGATATCATATCTCTCTCATGTTTTATCGGAATGGGTTGATTCTATTTTTAAAAAGGAGTCGAAGTTACCTAGTTTATGCCTGTCAAATTTCAGCCAAATCCGACATCGTTTGATTAGTGGTCGAGGATCTGGAAGTTAGACCCAGACAGCTATTCTTTTGTACTTAGAAATTATTTTACACTGCTGCAAACACGACCTGAGTTCATGTTTGACGCATCGTATCTCTTCTGTCTTACGTCGGAATGGGTTGATTTTATTTCTAAAAAGAAGTCAAAGTTACCTAGTTTATGCCTGTCAAATTTCAGCCAAATCCGACATCGTTTGATTAGTGGTCGAGGATCTGGAAGTTAGACCCAGACAGCTATTCTTTTGTACTTAGAAATTATTTTACACTGCTGCAAACACGACCTGAGTTCATGTTTGACGCATCGTATCTCTTCTGTCTTACGTCGGAATGGGTTGATTTTATTTTTAAAAAGAAGTCAAAGTTACCTAGTTTATGCCTGTCAAATTTCAGCCAAATCCGACATCGTTTGATTAGTGGTCGAGGATCTGGAAGTTAGACCCAGACAGTTTTTTTTTTTTTTTGTACTTAAATTATTTTACACTGCTGCGAACATGGCCTGAGTCTATGTTCGTGACATCATAACTTTTCTCGTCTCTTGTCCAAAACAAGTGAATCTTTTGCAATTTAAAATACAAGTTTTGATCTTTATTCATACCAAATTTCAGACCATTTCGATCTCGGTAGCACATAGAATTACATTGTTAAACTTTGACGCAGGTCCTGTTTTATTTGTTGCTATGTTGAATGTTTTGATTTGATTTCATCGATTTCTGTTATCAGCTTTGATCGTTGAATTCGTGCCGATTTGTTTTGCTTGGATTCGTAACTCAATCTCTATGTCCGTATCAGTGTGCGTATCCGTGTCATCTTCTCGTGCATCTCTAGCCTCGAAAGGTGAGCACTCACTCACGATTAACGTTCTTTTATTTATAAAATTTGATTTCAATTGAAACGACAATTGAAATATGCAACTGTTAGTTAATTACACTGTTATATATGCTATTACCTGTATCAGTTCACCTGTGACATCTGACACCATTATCTGTTAATTGTTTATGCGATGATAATACAGTTTGGCTGATAATTGATTGATTGTTGATGTTTATATTGGACGTTAAATTGTTGATGTTAAAATGATAAACAGTATGAAATTGAACTTGATATAGGATAATTAAATGTTAAATTTGATTAACTGACATTTGTATAGTATGACCCCTTTAACTGTTAAATTTAATTGACACGTAGAATAGTGTTAACTATACCTTGAACCATTGAATTGTATGTGTTTAAACTGATGATGTATGAAATTGTAATTGAATGACAAGTGAAAAACCATGATGTAATAATCTTTAATCTACATGAAATGATAGTGTAGATTCTAGAAATAATTATATTAATTCGTACAAATAACAATGCGAATTAATACGGTTATTTCGGGATTATTTGAATTGATTATTGGATTGTGATTGATTGTTGTTATTGCTTGTTTATTTACTTTGTCACCATCCCAGTTATCACACTGCAAGTTCCCTTTGTTATATTTTGATTTTGAATTGAATTGGAATCGGGTTGAAATGATAAATACCCAAAAATTGAACTTTGGCCTAGGATAGGAAATTAAATAAAACCCGATTGGTCAATAATTTGATTTAAAAATAAAATGAAGATTTTATTTGAATAAATAATACGGTTTTGAAATGAAGTTGAAATTTGAATTTTGATGAAAGGAAAATGTTAATATGTAATATTAAGAGACAAAATATTAAAAATGAAATTGATGAAAGAATATTGAGTAACTTTGAAATGATTTAATAATTAAGTTTGAAATTATAATTAAGTTTGAAATCATTAACTTTGAAATTATTTAATAATTAAGTTTTGAATTATTTAATGATTAAATTGAATTATTTAATAAGAAAAATTGATCTTTTGAATAAGTGAATTTACTTTGTAAATAATTGAAATTGAGTTTTATTTATTAATTAAGTTTTTGGAAAATTATTTAAGTAAGTAAATAAGTGAAATTGAATTTCTTTAACAAGAAATAAAATGTGATTTATTGAAATTAATGTAAGACTTGAAATTTAACGAATTTGATTTGATGAATTTAATTTAATTCAAATTGTAAATTTTGATTTAATAAAGTTGAACTTAAGAATTGATTTAATGAAAGGTAATAGAAGTTGTTTTGAATGATAAATTTACTTTTCGAATATTGAATGAAATCGATAAATGAATTTGGAATTGATTTGAATGTTAAATTAAATTAAATTAAATGTTTTTGAAATGAAACTTATATACGAACTTGAATCAATATATGGATTGTTTTAAATAGGAATTGAATTTGAATTATAAGATTTTGAAATGATAATTTGGAAGTTTGGAACGTAAATTATTGGAAATTGGTTTTGAAAGACAAATGAAATGTTGATTTACGAATGCTATTTGAAATTGAAATTGATTTGGTTTTGAAATAAACAAACGACCAATCGGTGTAATAATTACGAAAGTTATTAAAGAGACCGGAATTCGGTTATGGATATACTCTCTATCTAAACCGAAAACCACTTTAATAACTATACGCGGAGTGATGATCCAGAATGAAGTGGTTGGAATGATGTACGCGATGATTGAAGAAAGTGAACGATAATGGATAGCCTTGACACTTGTGTCAAATTGGAAATGACTAAAACAGGAGCTGTGCCGGGCCAATGGAGGATTGATACCTCAAGTGGACACACTTCTTCGAACTACTTATACTTGTTGTCGATTGGTGCACCCTTGATTTTGGGAGTGTTGTTTCACGGTGTTGCGGGCGCTGCGGCGTTGCGTTCTCACCAGCCCGGATCAGGCGAACGGTAGTATCACTACCTTGGGTATAGCCTCATGTGCCTTGTCATACTTGTATTCCATTTATGCGCGACCACTACGAATTTGTTTTGTACCTTGAGTATATGGATTGCCCTCTGGTGACTTCCGGTTTTGGGGAAACTACGGTCTTGTATATGCTTGTGGGAATAAAAATGTGTTAAGGGTGGAATGGGCCATGACTTAACGCTATTTTGATATCTTTATATTACTGATAGACATTATCTACTTATCGTACACTACTACATAGTAGATAGTTTAACGGATCCTTAAAGGATGGTTATTCCAAACATCCTTCGAGTTACTTGTATTTCAATTGCTATTTCACTTGAGTTGGATTTATTAATATAAGAATGTTAATCCTGACTCGAGTGTCTTGTGTTTTTGCTTTACGCTCGGGTCAGACTGAGTGGTTCAGCTTTCGAGACTCACCTTTGGAGTTGGAGCTTCGCTTGGAGATCCAGCTATCTATCCAGCTTTCAGATACTCGATTATTCCAGTGATGTATTCTGATTTGTATCTGATGTATCGTATTACTCTTCTGTTGTAAACTCTGATGTATTTTATATATTCATATAGTAGCTTCATGAACTACTATCTCTTTTATTTCCGCTGCACTTATTACTCTGTGTCTGTGTTCTGTGATTATTTATTTACTGTATATGTTCAGTTTTGCCAAATTTAAATTAACAACGCGGTATTTTGAGCAATTCAACTCCGACATGAGTGTCTACCTATACACTTATAATGGACGCGAATGGTCCAAAATTACGGGTCGTTACAGTTGGTATCAGAGCTTTGGTAGCTCTAGGAAAAACTCAACATATAGGGTAAATGTATTTACAGAATCACTCTCATTCGAGTTTCAATCTCTTCCTTTGACTCAATTCCTTTGAATTTTGGAACGTTCCCCTCGGTTCCAAAATTCATTCGTGTCCTTCACTATTCGTCTTCTTTCAATTATGGAGCACCCCATAACTCCATTCTGAATGATATCTATAATAGATCGGCGGTCTCGCTAATCTTCGCATTATTTGTAAAAGGAGTGAAAACTCCTTTACAATAGGCATCGATTTACCGGAGATTTCTGTATCCTTGGTTTACGATGCTATCTATTACCTGCTATACCTGAATTTCATCTCTTGAGATCGAGTGTTGATTTACCTCGGAATTCAGCATCGATCTTATTCTTGAAGTTACGGACGACCCGGTTAAGGTTGCCCGTGAATTTAATAAACTCATCCATCTCCCGATTGTGGTAATTGAATTATCTTATCTTCTATTTCAACTTATTTTCGAATCAAAATTCTCTTGGATTTGAGTCCATCAAATTTGAATCTCAATCCTTGCTTTGAAATCCATTCTTGTATCATCAAGCGAGGAAGTGTAATTGTAAATCTATATAAAAATGTTTTATATATTGTGTTGTTTGAGTTGCTGATGTTGATTTGGGTTTTCGATCGATTCGTCTGATCAACGCTATCGATAGAATTTCCAAAACACTTGAGCAGAGCAAACAGACACAATATTGTTTTCAAAATTTGTTTGATTATATTGTGAAATATAAGTAAAAATTTTCTGGAATTTAATAGGTTAATTAAATTGTTTGTTTGAAATGATAATATTTGATTATCATTTATTGTTCTAAATAAATTTATAAATACGGTTTATAAATTGTTTTGGAATTTGCAATGAATTTAATTCAGAAATTTGAGAATTTAGTTTCCGGTGATTTCGAACTTTGGTTTTTAAATTTTAAAGTATATATTATTGGAAGTATTTTCAAATAGAAATCGTTTCCAAAGAATTTTAAAATGTTGAAATCAGTGCTCTTCTCTTTGTCGCTGGAAAATAATTTCGGTGATGGCGGCCGCATCATCGACATTCATTTTCGAGTTTCGAAGTGGAGATACTATTCTGTAGCTTTGCTACGGTTTTGTTTTGAAAAATATTTTGATTTGAATCTCTTCAGTATATTTTGATTTATATATATATATATGTATCTTATTTTAAAATTTAATTTGATTTGATATAAATATATTATATATATCTCTAAATTGTTAAAGTTAATCAGAAATCTAATTCTTAAATTTTGTTAAAAGGATGATTTTAGTTATAAATAAACCAAAATTTAGAATAAATACTTAAACTTGAATAATTGAATTGGGAAAATTTTATTTGTATATTGTTCAACTGCATCCTAATACAACTTACCTAAATCATTCAGAAGTTGAATATGTAAATTGGATAATATATAAGATAAATTGAATTTATAAATAAAATTTGTGTGTTTATAGTAAATGTTATACACTAAATTTTGATTATAAAGATGTTAATAGAGTTAGATAGGATAATAAGTAAACTCAGTTAATAATGAAATAAATTTGTTTTGAAAGAATTAATAAATTGAAATTTGATCAATTTATGAAAATACCTTGAATTTGAAAGCAATTAGTAAATATAAATTAATTTAAAACAAAACTTTGATGGTTTAAATCAAATTTATATGGGTTAAATATATGTGATTAGATATATTAAGTAGAATAAATTTAATTATAATTTGGAATAAAAGAAGAATTTAAAATTGCTGAAATATATGATTATAATAAAAGACTATTCTAATTTGTGGTTTTAGAAATTTGTTAATTAAACATAATTGGATAAAAAGATAATGAATTTAGAAATAATTAAGATTGATTTCACTTAAGTGAAATCAAATGGATTAAATCAAACTATTGAATATTAATTAATTTAAATTTGAATTTATATGGTTTAAATTAATTGTTATTTTGTATTTCAATCTGTTTCTTTCTGGTTGTTTCTATTCTCCTACCTCGTTCCTTTTCGGGGACGAAAAGTTTTGAGTGGGGGAGAATGTAACGACCCGTAAATTTCAACTGTTTTAATAACGTAATTAGTTAAAATTTTGTGAAATTTTAAACGATAAAATTTTGAAATATAAATTTGATATTTGGAATACGTCTAGTTAAACATAGCAACTGGTAAATTTTCGTCCGAAAATATGAAAATTTATTTCGCGCGTAATTTCACTTCAATTTAATCAGTTAAAAAGCGTTGAAAATAAAATGTTTCTGAAACCTAAATATTTTTACATAGAAAAATTCTAAACCATCTTCTGAGCAAGATTTCAGTTTGTCGTTTTTCCAAATTCGGACATCTTTGGCTCCGTCGTTCTTATTTTCTACAAAATAGCAGTATTTTGGTACCGATATCGATTTTTACCGGATGATCGTACCACTGATATCCATATACCATTTTGATCGTCTCGTCGTACTGATCTCTACGGTATGTTTATTTCCGTGTTTTGAGGCCCGGTACACGTCGGAAACGGTATAACGGTACACAGTATTGTTACTACAAATTGCAACCTCTCCAATTGCCATTACTTTCAAAATTTGAAACCGTGCAAACCCAACAGCTGTCAACAATTAATACCTTCAGCTTTTCACTATTCTCAATAGATTTGATATTGACCATTGCTATTCTTGAAATATTTTTTTTGTTACGTTTTCTGTTCCCATCAGTTCAAATAAAAGACAAGTTTGTTTGCTTTTATTCATTGCTTGAACTCAATTGCTATTTGCTCTTCTCTTCCACCTTTTGTTCTGCCATTGAAAATATATACAAACAAATGTTCTTCTTTCTTCAACCTCCTCCCAAATTTGCACTAAGCTCACGTGATCTAATCACAACCCATGCCAACAACTCGTCCCTCAGCCTGCCTTCCGACTCTCTCCAGTTCGCCCACCTGCCTCTGCCGAGCAACCCACACGTCGGTTCCCCTCCTTGCCGAACCGCCACCTCGATATTTCCCCTCACCTCGCCCAAGCCCGCATGCTTTCTCACCCAAATCACCGAGCCTACCACCACAACATCATCCACGAACAACCGCAACCCATCTGCTTCCGTGAACTCGCTGCCTGTACATGTGGCCACCTTCCCCTTCAACATACCCATGCTTCTACTTCTTCTCCTTTGTACCGCATGCAAGTCTCCGCTCCCATCACCAAGCAAACTCCTCCCCTCTTCCACTTGGCCACCGTGTGAAGCCACATGCACAGCCTTGTATTCAACTCTTGGTAACCTCCCCTTCCTTGAATTTATATTTATGCTATTGTGTCATTGTGTTAGATCTAGGTAAGTTATGAATATATGTTACTTTGTATATGGTCTGTGGAGTTTATCTCAAAGTTATATATATTTGTTTAGTATTATATTCGGATAGTTTTATATACTATATTTTTGTTGTTTCGTTCTGCCTAGAGATATATAAAGATATACATTAGTTTAAATATGTATATGGAGTCTTGCATACCTCAGTTTCACAGAAATATGGTAAGAGTTTAAATAATAAAGGTATGAATAGATTATAAGTTGTATAGGTTGTGTCAGAAGCTATGTACTTATTAGTATTCATATGTGATGTTTCCAATATAATGCATATTGTAGCAGTAAATTTGGTCTTGTTTCCAGGTTCCTTTTTTTTGTTATGCGTATTGCTTTATATATAGTGTTTCAAATATAATATGGTTTAAGTATAAAATTTTCAGTAAACATAATGTATTGAGTTTACATCTATATGTGTGTGTGTGTCCCGTCATACAGTTTTAAGGTTTATAAATTGAAAGTTGTTTATATATTAGTTCGCCTGTTTAAAGATTGCATTGTACTAGTTGCTATATATATATTTTAAATTTTATTTTTCTGAACAGCAGTTTGACTTCATGTTCACGATATCATATCTCTCTCATGTTTTATCGGAATGGGTTGATTCTATTTTTAAAAAGGAGTCGAAGTTACCTAGTTTATGCCTGTCAAATTTCAGCCAAATCCGACATCGTTTGATTAGTGGTCGAGGATCTGGAAGTTAGACCCAGACAGCTATTCTTTTGTACTTAGAAATTATTTTACACTGCTGCAAACACGACCTGAGTTCATGTTTGACGCATCGTATCTCTTCTGTCTTACGTCGGAATGGGTTGATTTTATTTCTAAAAAGAAGTCAAAGTTACCTAGTTTATGCCTGTCAAATTTCAGCCAAATCCGACATCGTTTGATTAGTGGTCGAGGATCTGGAAGTTAGACCCAGACAGCTATTCTTTTGTACTTAGAAATTATTTTACACTGCTGCAAACACGACCTGAGTTCATGTTTGACGCATCGTATCTCTTCTGTCTTACGTCGGAATGGGTTGATTTTATTTTTAAAAAGAAGTCAAAGTTACCTAGTTTATGCCTGTCAAATTTCAGCCAAATCCGACATCGTTTGATTAGTGGTCGAGGATCTGGAAGTTAGACCCAAACAGTTTTTTTTTTTTTTTGTACTTAAATTATTTTACACTGCTGCGAACATGGCCTGAGTCTATGTTCGTGACATCATAACTTTTCTCGTCTCTTGTCCAAAACAAGTGAATCTTTTGCAATTTAAAATACAAGTTTTGATCTTTATTCATACCAAATTTCAGACCATTTCGATCTCGGTAGCACATAGAATTACATTGTTAAACTTTGACGCAGGTCCTGTTTTATTTGTTGCTATGTTGAATGTTTTGATTTGATTTCATCGATTTCTGTTATCAGCTTTGATCGTTGAATTCGTGCCGATTTGTTTTGCTTGGATTCGTAACTCAATCTCTATGTCCGTATCAGTGTGCGTATCCGTGTCATCTTCTCGTGCATCTCTAGCCTCGAAAGGTGAGCACTCACTCACGATTAACGTTCTTTTATTTATAAAATTTGATTTCAATTGAAACGACAATTGAAATATGCAACTGTTAGTTAATTACACTGTTATATATGCTATTACCTGTATCAGTTCACCTGTGACATCTGACACCATTATCTGTTAATTGTTTATGCGATGATAATACAGTTTGGCTGATAATTGATTGATTGTTGATGTTTATATTGGACGTTAAATTGTTGATGTTAAAATGATAAACAGTATGAAATTGAACTTGATATAGGATAATTAAATGTTAAATTTGATTAACTGACATTTGTATAGTATGACCCCTTTAACTGTTAAATTTAATTGACACGTAGAATAGTGTTAACTATACCTTGAACCATTGAATTGTATGTGTTTAAACTGATGATGTATGAAATTGTAATTGAATGACAAGTGAAAAACCATGATGTAATAATCTTTAATCTACATGAAATGATAGTGTAGATTCTAGAAATAATTATATTAATTCGTACAAATAACAATGCGAATTAATACGGTTATTTCGGGATTATTTGAATTGATTATTGGATTGTGATTGATTGTTGTTATTGCTTGTTTATTTACTTTGTCACCATCCCAGTTATCACACTGCAAGTTCCCTTTGTTATATTTTGATTTTGAATTGAATTGGAATCGGGTTGAAATGATAAATACCCAAAAATTGAACTTTGGCCTAGGATAGGAAATTAAATAAAACCCGATTGGTCAATAATTTGATTTAAAAATAAAATGAAGATTTTATTTGAATAAATAATACGGTTTTGAAATGAAGTTGAAATTTGAATTTTGATGAAAGGAAAATGTTAATATGTAATATTAAGAGACAAAATATTAAAAATGAAATTGATGAAAGAATATTGAGTAACTTTGAAATGATTTAATAATTAAGTTTGAAATTATAATTAAGTTTGAAATCATTAACTTTGAAATTATTTAATAATTAAGTTTTGAATTATTTAATGATTAAATTGAATTATTTAATAAGAAAAATTGATCTTTTGAATAAGTGAATTTACTTTGTAAATAATTGAAATTGAGTTTTATTTATTAATTAAGTTTTTGGAAAATTATTTAAGTAAGTAAATAAGTGAAATTGAATTTCTTTAACAAGAAATAAAATGTGATTTATTGAAATTAATGTAAGACTTGAAATTTAACGAATTTGATTTGATGAATTTAATTTAATTCAAATTGTAAATTTTGATTTAATAAAGTTGAACTTAAGAATTGATTTAATGAAAGGTAATAGAAGTTGTTTTGAATGATAAATTTACTTTTCGAATATTGAATGAAATCGATAAATGAATTTGGAATTGATTTGAATGTTAAATTAAATTAAATTAAATGTTTTTGAAATGAAACTTATATACGAACTTGAATCAATATTTGGATTGTTTTAAATAGGAATTGAATTTGAATTATAAGATTTTGAAACGATAATTTGGAAGTTTGGAACGTAAATTATTGGAAATTGGTTTTGAAAGACAAATGAAATGTTGATTTACGAATGCTATTTGAAATTGAAATTGATTTGGTTTTGAAATAAACAAACGACCAATCGGTGTAATAATTACGAAAGTTATTAAAGAGACCGGAATTCGGTTATGGATATACTCTCTATCTAAACCGAAAACCACTTTAATAACTATACGCGGAGTGATGATCCAGAATGAAGTGGTTGGAATGATGTACGCGATGATTGAAGAAAGTGAACGATAATGGATAGCCTTGACACTTGTGTCAAATTGGAAATGACTAAAACAGGAGCTGTGCCGGGCCAATGGAGGATTGATACCTCAAGTGGACACACTTCTTCGAACTACTTATACTTGTTGTCGATTGGTGCACCCTTGATTTTGGGAGTGTTGTTTCACGGTGTTGCGGGCGCTGCGGCGTTGCGTTCTCACCAGCCCGGATCAGGCGAACGGTAGTATCACTACCTTGGGTATAGCCTCATGTGCCTTGTCATACTTGTATTCCATTTATGCGCGACCACTACGAATTTGTTTTGTACCTTGAGTATATGGATTGCCCTCTGGTGACTTCCGGTTTTGGGGAAACTACGGTCTTGTATATGCTTGTGGGAATAAAAATGTGTTAAGGGTGGAATGGGCCATGACTTAACGCTATTTTGATATCTTTATATTACTGATAGACATTATCTACTTATCGTACACTACTACATAGTAGATAGTTTAACGGATCCTTAAAGGATGGTTATTCCAAACATCCTTCGAGTTACTTGTATTTCAATTGCTATTTCACTTGAGTTGGATTTATTAATATAAGAATGTTAATCCTGACTCGAGTGTCTTGTGTTTTTGCTTTACGCTCGGGTCAGACTGAGTGGTTCAGCTTTCGAGACTCACCTTTGGAGTTGGAGCTTCGCTTGGAGATCCAGCTATCTATCCAGCTTTCAGATACTCGATTATTCCAGTGATGTATTCTGATTTGTATCTGATGTATCGTATTACTCTTCTGTTGTAAACTCTGATGTATTTTATATATTCATATAGTAGCTTCATGAACTACTATCTCTTTTATTTCCGCTGCACTTATTACTCTGTGTCTGTGTTCTGTGATTATTTATTTACTGTATATGTTCAGTTTTGCCAAATTTAAATTAACAACGCGGTATTTTGAGCAATTCAACTCCGACATGAGTGTCTACCTATACACTTATAATGGACGCGAATGGTCCAAAATTACGGGTCGTTACAGTTGGTATCAGAGCTTTGGTAGCTCTAGGAAAAACTCAACATATAGGGTAAATGTATTTACAGAATCACTCTCATTCGAGTTTCAATCTCTTCCTTTGACTCAATTCCTTTGAATTTTGGAACGTTCCCCTCGGTTCCAAAATTCATTCGTGTCCTTCACTATTCGTCTTCTTTCAATTATGGAGCACCCCATAACTCCATTCTGAATGATATCTATAATAGATCGGCGGTCTCGCCAATCTTCGCATTATTTGTAAAAGGAGTGAAAACTCCTTTACAATAGGCATCGATTTACCGGAGATTTCTGTATCCTTGGTTTACGATGCTATCTATTACCTGCTATACCTGAATTTCATCTCTTGAGATCGAGTGTTGATTTACCTCGGAATTCAGCATCGATCTTATTCTTGAAGTTACGGACGACCCGGTTAAGGTTGCCCGTGAATTTAATAAACTCATCCATCTCCCGATTGTGGTAATTGAATTATCTTATCTTCTATTTCAACTTATTTTCGAATCAAAATTCTCTTGGATTTGAGTCCATCAAATTTGAATCTCAATCCTTGCTTTGAAATCCATTCTTGTATCATCAAGCGAGGAAGTGTAATTGTAAATCTATATAAAAATGTTTTATATATTGTGTTGTTTGAGTTGCTGATGTTGATTTGGGTTTTCGATCGATTCGTCTGATCAACGCTATCGATAGAATTTCCAAAACACTTGAGCAGAGCAAACAGACACAATATTGTTTTCAAAATTTGTTTGATTATATTGTGAAATATAAGTAAAAATTTTCTGGAATTTAATAGGTTAATTAAATTGTTTGTTTGAAATGATAATATTTGATTATCATTTATTGTTCTAAATAAATTTATAAATACGGTTTATAAATTGTTTTGGAATTTGCAATGAATTTAATTCAGAAATTTGAGAATTTAGTTTCCGGTGATTTCGAACTTTGGTTTTTAAATTTTAAAGTATATATTATTGGAAGTATTTTCAAATAGAAATCGTTTCCAAAGAATTTTAAAATGTTGAAATCAGTGCTCTTCTCTTTGTCGCTGGAAAATAATTTCGGTGATGGCGGCCGCATCATCGACATTCATTTTCGAGTTTCGAAGTGGAGATACTATTCTGTAGCTTTGCTACGGTTTTGTTTTGAAAAATATTTTGATTTGAATCTCTTCAGTATATTTTGATTTATATATATATATGTATCTTATTTTAAAATTTAATTTGATTTGATATAAATATATTATATATATCTCTAAATTGTTAAAGTTAATCAGAAATCTAATTCTTAAATTTTGTTAAAAGGATGATTTTAGTTATAAATAAACCAAAATTTAGAATAAATACTTAAACTTGAATAATTGAATTGGGAAAATTTTATTTGTATATTGTTCAACTGCATCCTAATACAACTTACCTAAATCATTCAGAAGTTGAATATGTAAATTGGATAATATATAAGATAAATTGAATTTATAAATAAAATTTGTGTGTTTATAGTAAATGTTATACACTAAATTTTGATTATAAAGATGTTAATAGAGTTAGATAGGATAATAAGTAAACTCAGTTAATAATGAAATAAATTTGTTTTGAAAGAATTAATAAATTGAAATTTGATCAATTTATGAAAATACCTTGAATTTGAAAGCAATTAGTAAATATAAATTAATTTAAAACAAAACTTTGATGGTTTAAATCAAATTTATATGGGTTAAATATATGTGATTAGATATATTAAGTAGAATAAATTTAATTATAATTTGGAATAAAAGAAGAATTTAAAATTGCTGAAATATATGATTATAATAAAAGACTATTCTAATTTGTGGTTTTAGAAATTTGTTAATTAAACATAATTGGATAAAAAGATAATGAATTTAGAAATAATTAAGATTGATTTCACTTAAGTGAAATCAAATGGATTAAATCAAACTATTGAATATTAATTAATTTAAATTTGAATTTATATGGTTTAAATTAATTGTTATTTTGTATTTCAATCTGTTTCTTTCTGGTTGTTTCTATTCTCCTACCTCGTTCCTTTTCGGGGACGAAAAGTTTTGAGTGGGGGAGAATGTAACGACCCGTAAATTTCAACTGTTTTAATAACGTAATTAGTTAAAATTTTGTGAAATTTTAAACGATAAAATTTTGAAATATAAATTTGATATTTGGAATACGTCTAGTTAAACATAGCAACTGGTAAATTTTCGTCCGAAAATATGAAAATTTATTTCGCGCGTAATTTCACTTCAATTTAATCAGTTAAAAAGCGTTGAAAATAAAATGTTTCTGAAACCTAAATATTTTTACATAGAAAAATTCTAAACCATCTTCTGAGCAAGATTTCAGTTTGTCGTTTTTCCAAATTCGGACATCTTTGGCTCCGTCGTTCTTATTTTCTACAAAATAGCAGTATTTTGGTACCGATATCGATTTTTACCGGATGATCGTACCACTGATATCCATATACCATTTTGATCGTCTCGTCGTACTGATCTCTACGGTATGTTTATTTCCGTGTTTTGAGGCCCGGTACACGTCGGAAACGGTATAACGGTACACAGTATTGTTACTACAAATTGCAACCTCTCCAATTGCCATTACTTTCAAAATTTGAAACCGTGCAAACCCAACAGCTGTCAACAATTAATACCTTCAGCTTTTCACTATTCTCAATAGATTTGATATTGACCATTGCTATTCTTGAAATATTTTTTTTGTTACGTTTTCTGTTCCCATCAGTTCAAATAAAAGACAAGTTTGTTTGCTTTTATTCATTGCTTGAACTCAATTGCTATTTGCTCTTCTCTTCCACCTTTTGTTCTGCCATTGAAAATATATACAAACAAATGTTCTTCTTTCTTCAACCTCCTCCCAAATTTGCACTAAGCTCACGTGATCTAATCACAACCCATGCCAACAACTCGTCCCTCAGCCTGCCTTCCGACTCTCTCCAGTTCGCCCACCTGCCTCTGCCGAGCAACCCACACGTCGGTTCCCCTCCTTGCCGAACCGCCACCTCGATATTTCCCCTCACCTCGCCCAAGCCCGCATGCTTTCTCACCCAAATCACCGAGCCTACCACCACAACATCATCCACGAACAACCGCAACCCATCTGCTTCCGTGAACTCGCTGCCTGTACATGTGGCCACCTTCCCCTTCAACATACCCATGCTTCTACTTCTTCTCCTTTGTACCGCATGCAAGTCTCCGCTCCCATCACCAAGCAAACTCCTCCCCTCTTCCACTTGGCCACCGTGTGAAGCCACATGCACAGCCTTGTATTCAACTCTTGGTAACCTCCCCTTCCTTGAATTTATATTTATGCTATTGTGTCATTGTGTTAGATCTAGGTAAGTTATGAATATATGTTACTTTGTATATGGTCTGTGGAGTTTATCTCAAAGTTATATATATTTGTTTAGTATTATATTCGGATAGTTTTATATACTATATTTTTGTTGTTTCGTTCTGCCTAGAGATATATAAAGATATACATTAGTTTAAATATGTATATGGAGTCTTGCATACCTCAGTTTCACAGAAATATGGTAAGAGTTTAAATAATAAAGGTATGAATAGATTATAAGTTGTATAGGTTGTGTCAGAAGCTATGTACTTATTAGTATTCATATGTGATGTTTCCAATATAATGCATATTGTAGCAGTAAATTTGGTCTTGTTTCCAGGTTCCTTTTTTTTGTTATGCGTATTGCTTTATATATAGTGTTTCAAATATAATATGGTTTAAGTATAAAATTTTCAGTAAACATAATGTATTGAGTTTACATCTATATGTGTGTGTGTGTCCCGTCATACAGTTTTAAGGTTTATAAATTGAAAGTTGTTTATATATTAGTTCGCCTGTTTAAAGATTGCATTGTACTAGTTGCTATATATATATTTTAAATTTTATTTTTCTGAACAGCAGTTTGACTTCATGTTCACGATATCATATCTCTCTCATGTTTTATCGGAATGGGTTGATTCTATTTTTAAAAAGGAGTCGAAGTTACCTAGTTTATGCCTGTCAAATTTCAGCCAAATCCGACATCGTTTGATTAGTGGTCGAGGATCTGGAAGTTAGACCCAGACAGCTATTCTTTTGTACTTAGAAATTATTTTACACTGCTGCAAACACGACCTGAGTTCATGTTTGACGCATCGTATCTCTTCTGTCTTACGTCGGAATGGGTTGATTTTATTTCTAAAAAGAAGTCAAAGTTACCTAGTTTATGCCTGTCAAATTTCAGCCAAATCCGACATCGTTTGATTAGTGGTCGAGGATCTGGAAGTTAGACCCAGACAGCTATTCTTTTGTACTTAGAAATTATTTTACACTGCTGCAAACACGACCTGAGTTCATGTTTGACGCATCGTATCTCTTCTGTCTTACGTCGGAATGGGTTGATTTTATTTTTAAAAAGAAGTCAAAGTTACCTAGTTTATGCCTGTCAAATTTCAGCCAAATCCGACATCGTTTGATTAGTGGTCGAGGATCTGGAAGTTAGACCCAGACAGTTTTTTTTTTTTTTTTGTACTTAAATTATTTTACACTGCTGCGAACATGGCCTGAGTCTATGTTCGTGACATCATAACTTTTCTCGTCTCTTGTCCAAAACAAGTGAATCTTTTGCAATTTAAAATACAAGTTTTGATCTTTATTCATACCAAATTTCAGACCATTTCGATCTCGGTAGCACATAGAATTACATTGTTAAACTTTGACGCAGGTCCTGTTTTATTTGTTGCTATGTTGAATGTTTTGATTTGATTTCATCGATTTCTGTTATCAGCTTTGATCGTTGAATTCGTGCCGATTTGTTTTGCTTGGATTCGTAACTCAATCTCTATGTCCGTATCAGTGTGCGTATCCGTGTCATCTTCTCGTGCATCTCTAGCCTCGAAAGGTGAGCACTCACTCACGATTAACGTTCTTTTATTTATAAAATTTGATTTCAATTGAAACGACAATTGAAATATGCAACTGTTAGTTAATTACACTGTTATATATGCTATTACCTGTATCAGTTCACCTGTGACATCTGACACCATTATCTGTTAATTGTTTATGCGATGATAATACAGTTTGGCTGATAATTGATTGATTGTTGATGTTTATATTGGACGTTAAATTGTTGATGTTAAAATGATAAACAGTATGAAATTGAACTTGATATAGGATAATTAAATGTTAAATTTGATTAACTGACATTTGTATAGTATGACCCCTTTAACTGTTAAATTTAATTGACACGTAGAATAGTGTTAACTATACCTTGAACCATTGAATTGTATGTGTTTAAACTGATGATGTATGAAATTGTAATTGAATGACAAGTGAAAAACCATGATGTAATAATCTTTAATCTACATGAAATGATAGTGTAGATTCTAGAAATAATTATATTAATTCGTACAAATAACAATGCGAATTAATACGGTTATTTCGGGATTATTTGAATTGATTATTGGATTGTGATTGATTGTTGTTATTGCTTGTTTATTTACTTTGTCACCATCCCAGTTATCACACTGCAAGTTCCCTTTGTTATATTTTGATTTTGAATTGAATTGGAATCGGGTTGAAATGATAAATACCCAAAAATTGAACTTTGGCCTAGGATAGGAAATTAAATAAAACCCGATTGGTCAATAATTTGATTTAAAAATAAAATGAAGATTTTATTTGAATAAATAATACGGTTTTGAAATGAAGTTGAAATTTGAATTTTGATGAAAGGAAAATGTTAATATGTAATATTAAGAGACAAAATATTAAAAATGAAATTGATGAAAGAATATTGAGTAACTTTGAAATGATTTAATAATTAAGTTTGAAATTATAATTAAGTTTGAAATCATTAACTTTGAAATTATTTAATAATTAAGTTTTGAATTATTTAATGATTAAATTGAATTATTTAATAAGAAAAATTGATCTTTTGAATAAGTGAATTTACTTTGTAAATAATTGAAATTGAGTTTTATTTATTAATTAAGTTTTTGGAAAATTATTTAAGTAAGTAAATAAGTGAAATTGAATTTCTTTAACAAGAAATAAAATGTGATTTATTGAAATTAATGTAAGACTTGAAATTTAACGAATTTGATTTGATGAATTTAATTTAATTCAAATTGTAAATTTTGATTTAATAAAGTTGAACTTAAGAATTGATTTAATGAAAGGTAATAGAAGTTGTTTTGAATGATAAATTTACTTTTCGAATATTGAATGAAATCGATAAATGAATTTGGAATTGATTTGAATGTTAAATTAAATTAAATTAAATGTTTTTGAAATGAAACTTATATACGAACTTGAATCAATATTTGGATTGTTTTAAATAGGAATTGAATTTGAATTATAAGATTTTGAAACGATAATTTGGAAGTTTGGAACGTAAATTATTGGAAATTGGTTTTGAAAGACAAATGAAATGTTGATTTACGAATGCTATTTGAAATTGAAATTGATTTGGTTTTGAAATAAACAAACGACCAATCGGTGTAATAATTACGAAAGTTATTAAAGAGACCGGAATTCGGTTATGGATATACTCTCTATCTAAACCGAAAACCACTTTAATAACTATACGCGGAGTGATGATCCAGAATGAAGTGGTTGGAATGATGTACGCGATGATTGAAGAAAGTGAACGATAATGGATAGCCTTGACACTTGTGTCAAATTGGAAATGACTAAAACAGGAGCTGTGCCGGGCCAATGGAGGATTGATACCTCAAGTGGACACACTTCTTCGAACTACTTATACTTGTTGTCGATTGGTGCACCCTTGATTTTGGGAGTGTTGTTTCACGGTGTTGCGGGCGCTGCGGCGTTGCGTTCTCACCAGCCCGGATCAGGCGAACGGTAGTATCACTACCTTGGGTATAGCCTCATGTGCCTTGTCATACTTGTATTCCATTTATGCGCGACCACTACGAATTTGTTTTGTACCTTGAGTATATGGATTGCCCTCTGGTGACTTCCGGTTTTGGGGAAACTACGGTCTTGTATATGCTTGTGGGAATAAAAATGTGTTAAGGGTGGAATGGGCCATGACTTAACGCTATTTTGATATCTTTATATTACTGATAGACATTATCTACTTATCGTACACTACTACATAGTAGATAGTTTAACGGATCCTTAAAGGATGGTTATTCCAAACATCCTTCGAGTTACTTGTATTTCAATTGCTATTTCACTTGAGTTGGATTTATTAATATAAGAATGTTAATCCTGACTCGAGTGTCTTGTGTTTTTGCTTTACGCTCGGGTCAGACTGAGTGGTTCAGCTTTCGAGACTCACCTTTGGAGTTGGAGCTTCGCTTGGAGATCCAGCTATCTATCCAGCTTTCAGATACTCGATTATTCCAGTGATGTATTCTGATTTGTATCTGATGTATCGTATTACTCTTCTGTTGTAAACTCTGATGTATTTTATATATTCATATAGTAGCTTCATGAACTACTATCTCTTTTATTTCCGCTGCACTTATTACTCTGTGTCTGTGTTCTGTGATTATTTATTTACTGTATATGTTCAGTTTTGCCAAATTTAAATTAACAACGCGGTATTTTGAGCAATTCAACTCCGACATGAGTGTCTACCTATACACTTATAATGGACGCGAATGGTCCAAAATTACGGGTCGTTACAGAATCTCAAGAGGCTGCAATAAACCAGGAGTCTTCTGATGATCTGCCTTGACTTGCTGACAAGTCGCACACCTATTAACAAAAATGGAAATATCTCGCTTCATACCTTTCCACCAATATAACTTCTTCATGTCCTGATACATCTTGGTCACGCCTGGATGAATAGAAAGTCTGGACTGATGACTCTCCCGAAGTAACTCCTGTCTCAATCCATCAACATTCGGGACACAAATCCTATTATTAATCCTCAATACACCCTTATCGTCAATCTGAGCTCCACTGCCATCAAGACTACTACCTTCCACCCTACTTCGAACATTCTCCTTAATCAATCTAAGCATCTGATCTTCATCCTGTCTAGCCATAATACGATCCACAAGGGGTGAAGAAACAACAATCTGACACAACAAAGCTTTCTTCCTACTCAAAGCATCCGCCACTACATTAGCCTTTCCCGGTGTATAGTTGATGTCGAGGTCATAAGAAGCAAGGAACTCTAACCACCTAACTTGTCTCTGATTCAAATCTTTCTGAGAGAAAATATACCTCAAAGACTGATGATCTGTGAAAAGCTCAAACTTGGTACCCAATAGATGATGTCTCCAAAGCTTCAAAGCAAAAACAACAGCAAGCAACTCTAGATCATGGGCAGCATAATTTTCTTCATGGGTCTTCAACTGTCTACTAGCATAAGCAATCACCCTACCATCCTGCATCAGAAAAGCTCCCAAACCTTCTCGACAAGCATCAGTGTATACCGTTAATCCCTCATTTCCATTTGGAACGGTAAGAACAGGTACGGAAGTAAGCTTGTCTTTTAACTCATTGAATGCTGCCTTACACCCGTTACTCCAAATAAACTTAGCATTCTTCCGAGTTAAAGCAGTGAGAGGTGCAGCAATCCGAGCGAAATTCTCAATGAATCTCCGGTAATAACTGGCAAGGCCCAGAAAACTACGGATATCAGTAGGAGTCTTAGGAGTTTCCCAATCCTGCACAGAATAGGGAAAAAGAAGGATAATACGAAAGATATAGTAAATTGAATGAAACTAGGAAAGAGAAGGAAAGAAGGACTTACATTGATCGCAGCGATCTTGACTGGATCAACTGAAACTCCATTACTAGAAACAATATGCCCGAGGAATCGGACTTCATCCTTCCAGAAATGGCATTTGGAAAATTTAGCTTTTAACTGATGATTTCGAAGAGTCTCAAGAACAGATTTCAAATGTGACTCATGTTCTTCTTCAGACTTAGAGAAAATGAGAATATCATCCACAAAGACTAGAACAAATTTATTAAGCACATCACGGAAAACACGATTCATCAAGTCAACAAAGAAAGAAGGAGCATTAGTCAAACCAAAAGGCATGACTAACCATTCAAAGAATCCATTCTCAGTACGGAAAGCAGTCTTGGGAATACTTTCCTCGGCAACTCTGAGTTGGTGAAAACCCGTGGCAAGATCAAGCTGAGAGAAAACAGTAGCACCATAAAGCTGATCAAACATGTCATTGATGCGAGGCATTAGATATCTATTTTTCATAGTGAGCTTGTTCAACTCCCTATAATCAACACACATCCGGAGAGAACCATCGGACTTGGTGACGAAAACCACCGTAGCTCCCCATTCAGAATAGCTAGGTCTGATCAGACCCTTGGAAGATAGATCCTCAATTTGCTTTCCTAACTCAACCTTCTCGCGGGGTGCCATTCTTCTAGGGGGAAGAACTACAGGTTGAGCTCCAGGAATGAGATCAATGCGGAAATCAATTTCCCGCTTAGGAGGTAAAGCAGTAACTTCACCAAATACATCCGAGTAGTGATTGACTACCCGAGTCGACTGAAGATCAACAAGAGAAGAATCCAATGAGTAGATAAAGCTACCAGCACAATCATGAGGCAAACAACACTGAATAACCAAAGAATTACCCCGATCGTCCTCAAGAGAAACAATTCGGGATTTACAAGAGATATGGGCATCGTGATTCTTTAACCAATCATCTCCAAGCAACAAATCAAAAGTATCAAAACCAAGAATATAGAAATCACCACTAAAACGATGATCGGAATGGTGGAGTTTCACCTGTTTACAAATCTTATTAAGATTTGCGGGACCACCAATAGGATTTGAAACACATAGAGGAACAGAAGCATACTCAGGAGAAAGGAGATGTTCAAACTTATTACACAGATCATCAGAAATAAAACTATGCGAAGCCCCAGTATCAAATAAAACACGAACAGGATGATGAAATAAAGTAAAGGTGCCTTGAAGGGTACCTTGATCATCACTAGGAGCAGGAGTAGGTGCAGCAGGTGATGAAGCAGATGTGACAGCAAATACACCAGATGGCTTTCCCTTCTGATATAAAGGACAGTCCTTCCTAAAATGACCCGGCTGAAGACAAACATGACAAAGATCGTTCCTAGAAACCTGAGGTGGAGGAACAGCAGCACCAGTCGGAGTAGGGAAACTATTGGCATAGTGTCCCTTCTGGTCACATTTGAAGCAGGTAATGGAGGAAAGATCAATAGGGTGTCTCTGGGAAGGAGCAGATGCTGAAGATCCCAAGCCCGCATGCTTGATCCAATTTTTCTTCTACTGGTGGAAGTTGGGCTTTCTCTTCTTGGAATTTGCAGAGGAAGACTGTGATACATGAGCACCAGAAGCAGCAGGACCCTTGGAAGTAGGGTTCTCATAGCGAATAGCCATATCCATGAGCTCAGTAAATATGCCATGAACATGTGAAATAAGGCGATCGTAGAACTCTGGGCGAGCTCCAGAAATGAACTTCTCATTCTTCTTTAACTGAGTGTCGATAAGACCAGGACCAAATTTGGAAAGTTGATTGAACTTCCGCTCATACTCCGAAAAAGACATGGTACCCTGCTTGAGGTCCATGAATTCATGGTAAAGCTGAGATTTCCCGGCTTCGGGCATCCATTTTGCCACAAAAGCCTCCCTGGAAAGAAGATACAGAAACCAAACTTAAGATAGATTCAAAAGGAAAGGAAATGGGGAAAATTCAAGTTAACACAAAGGATACCTGAACTGCTCCCACGAAAGATCACCTTCGTTAGTGTGAGCCGTAACAGACTCCCACCAATCTAAGGATGACTCTTGCAGCTGCCATGCTGCTAACTGACGCTTCTGGGCATCAGTGATCTCTAGACCAGTAAAAATTCTCTCCAAACTTCGTAGCCATTGCTGGGCTTCGATAATACTCTCTGAACCGGTGAACCTAGTGCCACCGAGCTGAGAGAATTCCTTGCAAAGAACAGTAAACCTAATGGGTGCAACAGGTAGAGGAGCAGGACCACGACCCCTACCTCTAGCATTTCCACGATTCATCCTGGAAATATCAAGAATAAATTTAGGACAAGGTACAGAGAAGACCAAGATAAGTTAAAATAAGACACGATAAGATCACTTGGATGGATATCCTAATAACAAAATTTCTAACAAGGTAGATACGGAAAGAAGTAAGTTTAGAAAAAATTTCTTCTTAAAACAAGAAAACTTTATATCAAAATAATCTTTGAAAAATCATTTGAAAATCATTTAAAAATCATTTTATACTTTGAAAATACGTTCACTCACAAAGAAATGATTCTGAGTTTGATTTCACTCATTCTAGGGTATTTCTACCCTATCTCTAATGAGTTTTTGCTCCATAGGCTAAGGTTTGTCTAAAACCAAAGCTCTGATACCAAATGTAACGACCCGGTATTTAGGACCATTAAAATCGACAATAATCCACACATGTCAGACTTGAATAATGCAAAATAACATATTGTAATAAAATTTGGAGCAAATAAATCATTCACAGAATCACAGACACAAAAATATCAGAATAACTCGCAGCGGAATTTAAAAAAAAACCCATAGTGGTTCATGAAGCCACTAAAATACATAGTCTCAAAACAAGTACAAATTACATAGTCTAAAACCAATACAGTTTGAATAACCACAGAAAATCCCAAATTCATTTGTCTCAATTACATAAGCTAAAATAAAAGACTGAATAGCAAAACAGATAGCAGCTTGATAAAGATGATCTCCAGTAGTCCTAGCTCCGTGAAGATGAAGTCCAACTGATACTCAGGCTGACCCGAGCGTAAAATAAAACATAAACACTCGAGTCAGGATATACATACTTATACAATGTAAACCAACTAAAGTGAACTGTAGTTAAGGTACAAGTAACTTAGAAGATGCTTGGGACCGCCCATCCTCTAAGGATCCGTTAAAATATCTACTATGTAGTAATATTCGTTATTATAATAGTGTCTAAATAAGTAAAGTATAATCATATAGAAAATAGCGTTAAGGGGATGGAGAACCTTAACGCGGTCGGATCTTAAAATCATAATCGTAGTAAAGCTCGATATGGTAGGTGACACGGCACAACTAGGCAATGCCAGGGTAGATATACCAATTACGCACACGGACTGATGGATACGCATAGCAGCCACTACCGTTCCACCTCGAACAACATTCCCAAATCGGAGGATGGCTATCTAGTCAAATCACAAGTAAGAGTATAATATCGAAGAAATGTGTCCGAGAAGAGGTGCTACCTCACTGGTCCGAGATCGCTCCTGTTTTAGCCACCTTATGCCAACTCACGGGAGTTGAGTCCACGTAACATACCTTAAGAACATCGCCAGCATCCTACTTCATTCTGGAATCTCCACCGCGTACACGGTTGTCAAAGTGGTTTTCGGTATCGACAGAGAGTATGTCCATATCCGATCCCGGTCTCTTTGCCAACCAATCGTTATTATAACCCGTGGTTATAGATTTAAACAATTAATCAAATATACTTCAAATTAAACCATTTAAAACAAAGTCATTATTCTTTTAAATCAAATATTAAAATCCCAAAATTTAACCTTTTCGGAGCTCATTTATTCACTTAAAACAATAACGTTAAAAATTTCAGCTTTCACGGCATTTAAAAAGTGCGGTGGTAAGTTATATTTGAAAACAATTTTATTCAGCAAAACAACATTTATAAACTGCTATAACAGTTCAGTTTTAAACAAAAATTCATACTTCAGCCTACTGCAGTCCTTAACAAGTGCTACAGTAGCCTTTTTATTAGTTCAGGTTCAAATTTAGTTTCTGCTACAACAACACTTACCAAGTGCTATCATAGCCTTAGTTCATTTTAGTCTTTTGGTTCATTTATATAACCACAGCACTTAACAAGTACTGCAGATTCTACCTAGTTCAGAACTTATAAAATCATACGTTAAATGTTCATTTAAATCCTTTAACTAATTTATTCTAAAGAGAAATTTTACAAGTAAAAACCAAAATTTTACAAAGTTCACTTATTAAATTCAAGTGTGTAAATTCCACTTCATTTAACCAATTCATTTCAACATTTTAAACTTAAAATCCATTTTCCACCATTTTAAAACTAAATTTTCATTTCAATTTAATTAACTTAAGTTTCCATCTTTTCTTTTAGTCAAAATTTCAAATTTAAGTTCCATTTTAAAAATCACTATTTTTTCCATTTATTTATATTTATCACCTAGAAAAATCATTTCTATTCTAAATAAATCATTTAAAAATTCGATTTAAATCAATTTAATATTATTGCAATATTTAAAATATTTAAAGGTATCCAAAAAAATACAGAAAAATAACCACGGGTCTGTATAATATTTTCTAGCCTAAGTCAAGTGATACGGATACTATATCATTTCAATCCGTAGTTTACAAAGAAAAATCCGGGTTTTATCATTTCAAACCCGCAATCCCAAGTAAATAAAATTTAATTGAAAATTGTTCAGGCCTATCATTTCAGCCCATAACGATCTTCCCTTATTCTAAAGTCCGTTCGGGTATGTATCATTTCAACCCATAGTGATTCTATTCTACAGGGAACTTGCAGTGTGATTTAACAGAATAGAATAACAATAAAAAAAAGAATAAAATATAACAGATGATATGTTATGCAGTTTTTTTTTTTGAAAAGCAAGAGTAAAACTCATTTTATTGACTTATATAGAATTACAAGATCAGTTACAGATCACAAAAATATCACTCAATACAACCTCACCAGACAATAGCCTCTGAATGACAAAAATCTATATTATACACATTACAAAATAATAAAACAAACAAAGCAAAAAGAAAAATTTTACATAGAACAACCTGAATGAAGAATCCTATATTGTATATTACTCCAGAAAATAGCCCTCTGCCTGAAGTAGATTTGCCTTGAGCTTCAAATATGATTAGCTCTCAAGTCTCTGAGAATCTTGCCATGAATCTGGTTATAAAGCTGTGCCACATTCTTACATCCCTTACCAAATACTCTATCATTCCTTTCAGACCATATTGCATGTATCAGTTTCTTTAGCAGTTTAAGCAACAACCTTGTCTTATGAGTCTTCCACCTTGTAGCTTTGAATACATTAAACCATTCCACCGTGCTAACAGGTGATGGTCTATAAAAACCACCATTAGAAAGTAATCTGTACCATATCTGATACACAAAGGTACAATCAAAAAACAAGTGAGTATTACTTTCAGTTTCAGATTTGCATAGTACACATAAGTCTTCAGAGATAATACCCATTTTACATAGTTTATCCTTGGTATTTAAAGCATTTGCCATCACCTTCCATAACAGTAAATTTTCCTTAGCACTACCCCCAATATTCCATATTCTTGAATGCCAAGGGAATTGATAACCATTTTGACAGAGATCATTATACACAAGTTTAATAGAATGATGTTCACCCTTGCCAGACCAAATTAAAACATTATCATTATTGATAGTAGGTTTGCCCATGATATCATTCCATAAGTTTCTAAGCTGGTAGGAACTAGAATATGGTAAAACTATACCATCATCATGCATAAACTCTTCAACCTTTGCTTGTTTAGAAATACCAGAGCTTCTTTTCAAATTATAATCCACTACAGAACTTAAAATCATCCCTTGTTTAGCCCAAGGTGAGTGCCATAATGATAAATCCTTAATCAAGACATAGTTACACTGAATAAGAGGAATGAAAATCTCCCTAAGCCTTAGAATACATCTCCAACTCCAACTGCAGCTTTGTGGAATGGGCATAATCCAAAAATTCTTTTTACCAATAAGGTTGTTATTAACCCATTGAGACCATAAATTCCTTTCAGATTCAAAATTTTTATTGAAGTATACTGATATAGCTGCCTTATTCCAAAGAAAAATATTAGTATGAATATAAATAAATCACAGGTAATTATAACATCATTTATTTATTTATTTATTTTCTACACATTCAGTTGCGGTCGTTTCACAATCATATAAGTATGAATATTCGTGTGAGATTTACTCACCTCTACGGAGCTGGAGATTCGGAAAAAGAAATACGATGTCTAACGAAAGCACGTGGAAAGCATGATCAGCTGTTAGCGGATTCGCCAACTGGATTCAAATCTAAAGTCAAAAGAATAAAGCAAAAATTTGAATAAGCTAACGCACGTCAACTACCTCAACATTTTTGGGTAAATCAACTGGCAATCAAATTGAAACAAAAGTAAGGCTCGAAACATTTTTGGCCGTTACTTAAAACAAAGGCTGGGTGGTATACAAATCACGAATTCAAAACAAAGGTGACAAAAGCAAATTTGTTCATTCTTTTTTTTTTTCAAACAGATGCTAGGTAGAATATAACTTCAATTCCAAAAGTGACAAAAGCAATTCTTTTTTTTTCCAAAACAAGGGACAGTCACGTGACGAAACAACTTTTCATTTCCTTTCCAAACAAGTGCCAGAGGAAATAATATAAGCTAAGGTTTAAAACAAAATGCAGAGGTGACACAAAACAAAACTTTTGTTCATCATTTTTCAAACAGAGGCTCAGAAAAAAACAAATACAAACCCAAGGTAACAAACACTTCACTGCACTAGTCCAAATACAGGCTCGGTCTGGCATTGGTTGGTCTCGGCATGGGTTTGGAGGTGGCTGGCACGGTCTGGTCGCGAATGGGCAGGGTGGTGGACTGGTCTTGGTGATGGAGTGGTGTTCTCGGCTGGTGTTGTGGTGGCAGGCAGGGCGTAGGGGCTGTGGTTCATGGTGGCTTGGAGGCGAATGGGCTATGGTGGATCTGGCGAAGGGGTTGGGTGGTCTAGCATAGAGTAGGGTTCGGTCTGGTGGTGGTCTCGCTTGGGGTGGAGGTGACAGTCTGGTCTCGGCCTGGGCTATGGTGGTGACGTGGGTTAAGGGTTGGGCGTGGGGATTGGCGTGGTGGTGGACTGGCACGGTCGTGGTGGTGGCTGTGGGTGGTCTCGGCCTTGGCATGGGGTAGATCTCGGTGGAGGCAGGCAGAGGAACAAAAATGAAAACAAAATGAAATAGAAAGAAGGCATGAGGTTGGCAACAGCAAACAGGGGATGAGCTGTAACAAAGTGAACAATTTGAACGGAAATAGGTGGCCATACCTTGGAGATGCTCACGAGTTTTGCAAAGGAGATTTGCAGAATTGAAATTTTGAACGAAAAATGGAAGATGACAGCTGCTTATTAATTTATGAGAGAAGGCAAAAGGTAAAGTTTTGAACGGTAGGAAGTTAAAGAAATTTAATTATATTCAAAGCTGGAACGAAACGTAAGGAATGCAAAGAGGGAATGGAATAATTCTCACGTGAACGGTTCAATGCAAGATTTTTGAAATTTTCAGACTGAAAATATACAGCTGAAATTTGTAAAGCCAACGCATATAAAATCAAATGGACAAAGGAACAACGAACGTAAAGTGTAACGCCCAAAGTAACGTACAACCGTTATTGGTTTCTTTTATTAATTAATTTTTTTAAAAAAAATGATAACGTTTCTTTAAATAAAATAACGTATCATTTAAACCAAAATTTAAGTAGCTATTATCATAATTAATAATATTTGATTTTTTTTATAAAGTTAAGAACGGACGTAAACGTAACGAAATGTAAAGTTTAAATTTCTCGTTTTACACTAATTATTACACTTTTAATTCAAATCAATATTTCAAAATGTTTATTTAAAAAAAATTGTTAAAAATTTTGGGCTGTTACACTCGCTATCCAAATAATATATCAAATAAAATAGCCAACACGTGTTACAGTTGCGAATATCACCTTGGTGTCATCATTGATTCCATTTCCCTTGGCACCATAGTCTATCACATTGAAAATTTGAGCATCAGGATTTGACCTTAAGCCTGCATTTGTTTTGCTTGACCTCAAATTATGTCTTCTTCCATTACAAACACCAAAGTCTAGACTCATAACTAGAAATACGATCAGAAGAGGAAGTAGAAACTCTTTTAAACTACACATGTTCATTCTTTTTTCTTTTCTTTTTCTATTATAGTTTGGATGTGATATTTAGTAAAAGGGAGAAACTAGGGAGTTTGTTGGGGATAAACGGAGGGAAACATGGTTTAAATAGACGAGATGTCAAGCACACAAATGACTTCTCAAATATAATAAGCTAATTCTCTTTGCTTCACTAATCTTCCATTTGTTTTCACATGTATGTTAACATTGCTTACAAGAATGTACATAATGACAAGATGAGATAATGGGAGGAGTTATTTTGTCTTTGAATAAAAACTAAGTTTGTCGAGAGTGGGATCCATAACATGCAACTAGAGCATTTTTTTGAACATTGCAAAAAGTAACACCGGAAGCTTGCCGAGATTGCCATAATTTATATTGATAAAATAAGAAGTTCTAAATTTTCTCACGTTGTAGAATAAAAACATGTAAAAGTGAGCTTATTCGTATAAATTAATAAATATTCACGTAAAAATGAGATTATTTGTGTGTGTGTGTGTGTGTTACTGAAATATATATTCAACGGTAATAGAATTTTAAAACAATCCACCCAAATATAAAGCAATGAAATCAATTTTTGGGTGTCAGTGATAGATGGTCAGACTTGCATATTACAGACTTGATTCTTCCATATAAACAGACAAGCAAAGCTACAATTTATAAACTGAAATCATGTAAAAACTCTACACAGTGCCTACATCTTAATTATTTTATATATTAGAACTAATCGTGTAGAATATGCATGAATGATCTTATACATGTTGTTTCCATGCATGACTCATCTTAAGTTAGACGTGTTGATCATTCTAGGACTGCAAAAAATAGGCGAGGCAAATAATTTCATTCATAAATCTAATTCTTGACACTATATGGTTTCATTCATTAGGCTGTTAAACTAAGAATTTAATCTTAAAGTTACAAGTCTATTTCATGCAAATCCTAAATTTCGAACATGAACAAAGTTAATATGGGTTTTAGCTTTGATAACTAGTTCTTGACACAATATTAGAGCATACCTACCCGCATTTGTCCACACTAAAATTATAAAGAATTTTGAACATGATCGAAGGTGTTGTAAAAACAAAAATTTACTACAAAAATAATGTCTATTTTCATGGATGCGATCACTACATAAATAATGGTATGAGATGAATACTATAGGTTATCTATTTTCACCTTTTTTTCAAATACTTGTAGCACAATATATAAATAATATATATATATTTATTTACCATGATATTCAATCTGTAGCGCATACCGCTTATCTTTAGAAGACGGTCTACGTGGTAAAAGGAAACCAATCACAAAAGCAGAAGTAATAGTTCAATCTGAATTTGTTGATTGGCTACACAAGAAGGTATGCTATATTTATCTGAAAGTAATGTGTTTCTTTTTATCTAATCTTATTCTATTAATTTTGTTAATTTTAACAGCTTGTGGAAAAAACTCGATCACTCATACTCTAGGAAGGAAACCTTACCATAGAATACATGATGAAATGGTATTAAAATTATCTTTTGTAAATAGTTTATAAAATGTTATATTAATTATGTGTTGTCAACTTTGATCTTTCTTGTAGGTAGTAGCAAATCCAGAAGCAGATATTTCACGAACAACGGTTTGGAAGGCTGGACATAAAAGAAAATCAGGAGAAATACTACCATGTGTCGCGGAAAAATATGCAAGTGTCAGTTTAAAACAAATTTCAACTTATTCCATTGTGTGTTTAGTTTAAATTTGAACTAAACAAATGAAAATTAGGAACAAATTAAAAAGGAACATATACACAAGTGCAATCCATTGTGTGTTTAGTTGTCTCATCTATTTATTCTGGTCAAATGATGGGTTTTCACCTTTTATATTAGTTTGGTTTTCATGTAAGAGATTGATACATTCAAATATTCACCTATACACAAGTGCACGATACCCTTTTTGTGTAAGATTGAGATGATATATTATGGAGCTTTCAACATTTCGCTTATAAGAAATACTGCGATTGCAGTGATGCCACGTATTCTTAGTCCCCTAATAGTACCATGAGTTAATTTCACTGATTTTTTAGTAAATTTCTCAACACAGATGAATAAATAATGATGTAAATATTATCACCTCTCTGATATTTAAGGCTTGTCTGGTACTATTGATGTTTGCCCAAATGTATGCCAAATCATGGAACTACAAAATTTAAAACTATATTAATAAAATGGAAATAATTTATGGTGTTACTTTGAAGCTCCTTTATTTACTTACTCTGCATTCGTAATCCAAAAACTTAGTCTCAAGTATGGTATTTGATAAGTAATTTTGATACAAAGAGCGATGACCAACTGCATGAATCTTGCTTTTATGCCATGACGTAGAGCATAGTGGTTCGATTACATTATTTATATTAATTCCGTCTATAAGCTGAAAGCATAGCATAATGAATTGATTAATTTAGTTTGAGTAAGAAGAGACTGTATGGTCTGTAATAAATTTTATTCATACCAGTTGAAATGAACTCAGTGCATAAGCACATTGTTGGTTACTAGGAAAAGGACTTATGTAATCTTCTGTTAGATGTAAATTTCAAAATTAAATTGCAATCGTCTTTTGTACTACATAACATTTATATATGACTATGCAAATTGTTTGAAAGACAAAAGTTTTATAACTCATAGATAGATTATAGACTTTGATTCAATTTTTACAGTAATCATCATGTAATTGAAAAATATCCGGTTAAGTTTAATGTTAAAGTTAAATCATGATAGACTATTTTCTACCATTCATGAATATATGAAATAACCATATAATTGTCTTTCTTTTGAAAAAATGACTGCTAGATGTAATCTTAAACTTAGTAATTAGATAAATCTTAAAATGAATCATGATCATAAATCTATATAGGTAACGGTTGCACGAGAAGTTGTTGCTGAAACAACATGAACTTGGGATTGGACTTGAAGAGCATGTGTAGTTGTAGCTTGGGTCTTTGAAGTTGTAGAAATGGCAATGGGTAATACATGAAAATTGATGAACATGTGGGTTGAAAAAATGTTGTAAAGGCGGAAATTCTACAGAGCTATTTTCGAGAGAGCATTTGGCTGCTTCAGAACATCTGCGCCTGAGCTAAAAGTGGAGAGAGAAATGCTTCAAGAAGAATGGCTCGAGATGGAAAGTGGCTTCAAGAAGAATGACTCCATAAACAGAAGGTGCTTCTAATTTAGGAGATTCTCATACAAACAATAATGTATTGAATTAACCAACTTAATTATGTATTGTACTTGTTATGAAGTAGTTGACTATGAAATATATGTTGTAATTTGATTATGAATATTGTAAATTTTGGGTTCCTATTGAATGTAGTATAATAATGCATATCATGTTAGTTATTAATTGTTTATTAATGTTAAAATAATTGACTATATTGAGAATGAAAATATTTCAGCGTTATAAGCGTTGGCAATTGAAATTTACCAACGCTTATAAGCGTCAGCATAGAAAATTAAACAATGTTGGATGGTTAATTTGCCAACGTTTATAAGCATTGCTAAATAATATACACCAACGTTTATAAGCGTTGGCGAATACAACCTTCCAACGCTTATAAGCGTTGGGAAACTAAACTCGCCAACGCTTATAAGCGTTGGCAATAAATTGCGACGCCCCTATAGCGACGCTAATAAGCGTTGCTGAAACTGTTTGCGACAGTTATACTCGTTGGGAATCACCTGTTTTGGTGTAGTGATTTATAGCGTAGGACGCCTTAA
The DNA here is from genome assembly GCA_030737815.1 of Allium fistulosum. NCBI lineage: Eukaryota > Viridiplantae > Streptophyta > Magnoliopsida > Asparagales > Amaryllidaceae > Allium > Allium fistulosum. Next base: position 1,229,111,858 of record CM060904.1, read on the forward strand.
TCTTTTTCCTTTTTTTTGTACCCTTTATTCGAGCTTCATCTTTGTTTTAGATGGTGGATAGCTTTATTCCTTTAACTCTTTGTTCCATTGGGTCTCGACTTCTATTTTGAGTTGCGGACATCTTTGTCCTTCTTTATTTGTTTGGTGCCCCCTCTGGGATTCCCCTTATTCTAAGGGCTATAGTGTATGTTAGATCGACCTTCCTCAAAAGGTTGCTAGTGGGTGCTAGACATGACCCATCCTCTAAGAGGTGAACTGGACGTTAGAGGTTTTAATCCTCCCTCTAGGAGGTGCTTCCATAGAAGGCTTGTTAGAGGTTTTGACCCTCCCTCTATGAGGTACCGTTGGCAAGGGCTTTTTTAGAAGTTTTAACCCTCTCTCTAGGAGGTGCCTTTGGTAAGGGCTTAGGAGGATTTAATCCTTCCTCTTGGAGGTCCTTTAGTAAGGGCTTTTCTAGAGGTTTTAACCCTCCCTCTAGAAGGTGCCTTTGGTAAAGGCCAAAAATAGGTTTTCTTATAGTGGAAACACGATCTCAAATAAAAAACTAGGAGATCATGATTTGTGAACCAATAGTCTTTTAACTGAGAATAGGCTCCCCGTTCAGAGTTTTTTGTCAGCAAACTTTTCACTGCTGTAAAAGCTTTTCTTGAGAAAATATGAACAGGCTTTTTCTTGTCGATAGTTTCAGAAAGCTCTGAAGATGTTTAGGTCAAAACATGAGTAGTAAAAATCCATTTTGAGCATTTACTAATGCTATATAATATGGAAGATTGCATAAATCAGTTCTTGAAATAGATAGTACTTGTCTTTCCCAAGTTGTGGGGTGATTGAAAATAGCCTTTCTTTAAAGATATGTTTGGAAAATTTCTTTCGGTAAAAAATGATTTTTCAAAAATGGAGTTGGTGTATATTGTTTTCACCTTTATATATATAATTGTATCTTTGTAGGTTATTCTCAGTAAAAGGAAGTGGTCTATTTGTAAGCCTTTCCTCAGAAGTTGGTGAAGGATTAATGGCAATCTGAGGTTTCACGATAGAAAGTCTTTATATTGCGTTGATTCAAGCATTGATGTTCAGAGTCATTTTGTTTCAGGCAATTGAGCTATCTTTTTCCAGAAACAACCGGGAGTTTATCATTCTTTCAGAGCCTTTTGGATGTAGTAAACTGGTTTTGTTTTTACCTATAATGACACTTGAATATTGTATTGACACATGATTTATTTAAGTACAAAATTATGAGGAAAGAAAATTCATAATTGGAAAAATGTTATAAGATATCATGGCTTGATAGGAGTCCGAATTTGAAGTTACTAAGCTGCTTTCTTTTTATATAGAAAGATAAGCTTCAAGTGTTTGAGCTATCCTTGCTTGAACAAGAAGTTTCTTCAAGCTTCGTTAATGAATTCCTTTAAGGTTCCTGATATGATCATATTTTAAATTATTCCTACTAAGATGCGACATTCATCGATCTTATGTCCATTTAATTTATGATAGTCATAATAAATTTCCCCTTTTCTGGACTCTGGCTGGCTTTGCATTTTATGAGTAGTTGAGAAACTTCCATCGTCTCTTACTATAACGAATATGTGAGAAAGAGGTTGATCTAAGGCTACATAGTCGGGTTTGGGAATTCTTTTCCAAATCCTTTCACCATCCTTTGACTTTTTGTTGTGGTAATCAGAACTAGATCTTCCTTCTTCTATGCCTTGTTGCAAAATCTTCTTGTCATGGTACATTACGTCTAAATGGATAAATCTGTCAGGTCGAGAATAGATGTATTGTTGATCTTTACATCCATTAATACAAAGATCTTCCCAGAAAGGGGTTTGCTCGATCAATCCTGATCGAACTACCATAAGCTTTTCTCTATCGGTTGTATTCCCTGCTTTTAATGCTTCCGTAATGAATCTGTTCAAGTATTCGTCAAATAGCTCTCCTGATGTCTACTTGATAGTAGCTAACAAACTAAAATCCATAGTTGGATCTTTCTATACATAAAATTGTGTAACGAATTCATAAGAGAATTATTTCCAATAACGGATGGTTTTCACTTGGTAATTCTTGTACCATTTGATAGCTGCTCCTTGAAAAGTTACAGGGAAAAGTTTGCAACAAATTGCCCCAGAGGCATTACAAAAATCCATTCGAATAATAAAAGCTATAAGGTGATCATTTGGATTAGTTGTTCCATCATATTTTATTGGGGGAATTTGAATGTGAGGAGGAATGTTAACTGTCATTATGTCTTCTGAAAAAGGATTTTTTTTGCGGGCTAACATATTTCTCTAGATTAGAAATTCCTTTTTCTTTAAGCATATCTGTTATTATATGGTGTAGGATATTTTCTTGGTTGGCTTCATTTTTGTAGCAACTTTTATTGTCTCTTTGGATTGAACTATTTGATTGCTCAAGGAACCTCTTAGCTTGACTTTCTTGCTTTTTCACATTGGTCCTTATTTGGAGATTGCGCTTCATCTTCTCCTTCCATAACCTTTAATAATCCTTGAGAAAGAGCCCATTCAAGAAGCTCCTGCATAGCTATCACTTGTTGTAGTAGATTCTAAACTTTAATCTCATTGTTTTTAAATCCTAATAGGGTTGAAGGTTGCTCAATTTCCATATTCTCTAAGTTAAAGTTCGAGATTATATTATCATCCAAAGTTGATTGTGATGCAGCTTCTTCATTTGGAATGTTGTTATTACTCCTCACTCTAACCATTTTCTTCTTTTGAATGAAGAACCTTATGCAATTGATCTATAGAGAAGGTTATAGGGAATCGGAGGTTCGAGCCCTTCTTCTAGCGCCAAAAATATTAACAAGAAAATCTGTCAACACCCCAAATGTGTTTGAGACTAGAAATTGACTGAATAAGAATCCCTTCGAAGGTTTTTGAAGCGGTCGAAATTACCCGGATGAATATTGGATGGCGATACCAATATCAAAGAAGTTAATAACGTTGGAGGGTATCCCTTCAAAAGGGATAAATGAAAGGGTTTCGAAATAGTCAGCACCTAGGAAACATACTAATTTGAATCAAGGACTTCGACACAAGCCCCATCGATGGTGTCGAAAGCAGTAGTGATGAGGAGAACTTCTTTAAAAGCCATATATGAATTAATCCATGATATAACACGATATTTAAGTGTTAATTTAATATCTAAATGATTGAATAGGCTAAGTACCCACTTTATTAATGACTTTATGAATACAGAGGCTTTAGTGTTAAAATGAAGTGAATCTCCAATTCGATTTAGAAATTAGGGTTTACAAATCAGAAATAGCATAAGAGCGGAAGACTGAGAAATCGAATCCTCAAAACAGCACCTCTAGGGTCTTATATATAAGCGCAGGTTGGACCCTTTTGCATCCGTCTTTTCGACTCGGTCGAAAGGATGCCTTTATGACCTTCCCCACTGTTGACTTCAAAGTGCCTCTCTAATGTTGCTTTCGCATAAGATCTGGAAGCTTTTGACTCCATCGGAAGGTATAGAAGCAGTACTTATGTTGTTGTAGATGTCTTGGATAAGCACAAAAGGGTGTCCCAACATGTGCGGAAGGTATATAAATAATACTTGTGAAAGGTGATGATGCTTTCGAAAGCTTTTATTCTGATGGTTGCGGAAGTATTCATTGAGGATGGAATGGTAAATGATGATATGACCCCCGTGGAAGGGTCAACTACTTCTGAAGCACCTACTTGGTTGGTTACGAAAGGCATTCTTGTTGAATCCTACGAAAGTATTGGATTCTTTCAATACTTACGGAAGGTAGCTTTCATAGAAGTAGTTGTCTCTTGCGGAAGGTATCATGCTTTGACTATTGCAGTGGCTTGCCTTTTGGTACTTGCGAAAGGCATATTTAACACATGCGAAACCCTTCAATGCTTGTGGAACGAACTATTACAGAATGGTTCAACTAAAGCAAAGGGGTAGTCTTAACCCCTTTTGACCCCTTTGAAAGCCCATAATTCATTTAATACTTGTGAAAGCATCCCTTTGACTTTTTGAAAGGCCTTGCTATCACTATTGTTTTTCATGAAGCTTTCCTTCGTAATCTTTCGGGCTTCGATGGGGTTGAAGTGATTTTTGATAGGAACACGAGCCTCAAGGGAACCATTGGCTATTGAATAGAAAATGACTTCCTATGTACCATTTCGGGACCAAGCTTATGTAACTTAATGTTTCTTAGTTGAATCACTCCTTTTTGCAAAACGATAGTTTATCTTGGTAGCTTGATGATTGCGGAAGGAGATCCTTTGACCCTTTCAGAAGTTGGGGCTTCAACCTTTGTAGGATGATGGAGATTCAAATTTTTCGGAAGGTAACAATGTTAGTGGAAGTATTCTAATTGACCTATGCAAGAGTATTTTCTTTGATGTTTGCGGAAGCCTCTTCAATTCTGTCGAAAGTATCTCCTATGACGTCTGAAGCTATTCCTTCGGTCTCTATTGAGGGCATTGTTTTACACTTGCAGAGCCCTCCTTTCGATGCTTTCGAAAGCTCTTTAACCACTGACGCTTGTGGAAGCCATCTCAATACTTACATATGCTTCCAAATCCTGCATTATAGCTCCTTCTTTCATACTCTTAACCTGGAGAGGATTTTTATGGATAACAAAAGAGATGCACAATAATCATTTAAGATAGAAGAAAATTAAAAAGGAAACTTAGATTTAATTCTATAGGATATGAATAGCAATATACCTGAGTAGAGGAATATATGGAAACCTTTAGGTTTTAACAAGAGAGCAATCAACTGTGCTTGAAGCTCAAATATTTTTTGGCCTTTAGCATAACTGTTTCCAAATGTAATAAAAATAGAATCAGTTGTTATAATAATAATTTTAATAATAATATAAATTTTGAGTTTAATCATAGTTTACCTGATTTGAACAGAAACTACCTCACACTTAGGACCATGTCAGATGATATGTTCCTACAACAATACAGAATTGCGCATCTTGATTTCAATAATCAGAGGATAAACGAAAATTATTACAGATGCAAGCTCAACAATAAATTATATAACTTATCTGTACGGAACTGGGTAGAAAGTAGTAAATCTCAAGAACAAGAGGAGCTACTCGCAAGCATTTATGAAGCTTCTCCCAAAATTATTCCAATTTTGAAGCTCAATAAAAAAGATTAACTACTTTCTGTAAGGAATATGGGAGAAAGCAGTCTTCAGGGCCAGGAGGAGTTACTCAAAAGCAAAGACGAAATAACTTCCAATTCTATCCTAAATTTAAAGCTCAACAGTAAAGATCAACCACTTTGTGAAAAGAATCAAGGAGAAAGCAACAATCTTAGAGATCAAGGGAGGCATATCTTAGGATTCCATGAAGACATGGACTTTGTAAGAGATACTAGCCCAAATTCGAAATCTCGAATGGAGGAAAACTACAAGGAAATGATCTGGAATCCCCTTTGAAAGCAAACACAAACTAATTTTTGGAAATTGGAATGAACCACTAACAATTCAAAGCAAATTGCTTATTTCCTCTAACCCTAGCTTTCATTTTAGGGTTACGATAGAAGAAGAGTAAATGTAAAGTGAGATGCGGTTCGCTTTGTTTATGTGTTAAGTGTGTAAAATACGGGTTAAGTTATACCCAGTTTGTATTGGGCCATGGGCCTATTTTAACCTTATTCAAAAAAAACTACTTCCAAATGCAGTTCTAGAAATTACATCAATAGTCATGGCTATTAGTTCCGTTACCATGAATAATGAAATAAGTGACTATGTATAAAGGATCAACATACTATTTTGTATAACAATAATGGTTCAGGCATGTAGCATTAAAGCCCATTAGCCCATCATTCTTTCATTACAAATACAAACCATTTGTATCAGTGTAACACAAAGTATCAACATCAATTAATATAAATACAATTCATCTCTCTTCCTTTCAATACTTACTTCAATTTACTATTCTTTCAAATCAACAAATTATCACAAATCATCATAAATTCTAACATGGTATCAGAGCATGTTTTTGCTTAACAGCAGATAATCTGGGTTAGAAAATACTCATCAGAGAATCGAATCTCATCATTTGAGTTTACTCATCAGAAAATCAATCTCATCATCTATTTTTTAGAAAATTTGCTTGCAAATCTATCAAAAGAACAAGTGCCTTACCAAGAATTCATCAAATTCCGGATGTATCAAATTCTCTATCGTAAAACAAGCAAATTGACAACAAGAAATTCATAAAACAGAATTCAGAAAGCACTAAGATCATCATTAAAGCATAAAGAAATTAAGTGTCATGCTAAGAACTCATCAAAAAAGTTTCATCACCTGAGTTCGACTGGAACAAAACTATTCCAAATCATTTCTTGCAAACTGCATGTTTCAAAATCATCAAAAGTTGTCTGATAGCATCTTTTCTTCATGACTGAAGGAGAAGGAAACTCAGCTGCATTAGAAAATATAGCAGATGGTACCGAAGTTCTCAGGAACATACTGCAACAGAGGATCTGATCAAGACAATTGTTCGTCCTTAAAGCCAACTTATCATAGTTCATCTTAATAAAGGCAATTATCTTCTTTGAAAATTTCAAATTGAAACTCCTATTCGAGGATATGGTCTTAAAGGATTTGTTCTTGGGACATTTCCAGTCCCAACAAAGTTTTTAACTGATCAAGAAAACAAGGTAGTAAGCAATAATGAATATACAAAGCATCAGAGACAAGATAGTTTGATAAGTGCATGGCTACAATCTTCAATAAGTACTAATTTGCTACCACAAATAGTAGGATGCAAGTCATCCAATGAAATCTGGATGACAATAGAATAAATCTTTAATTCTCAATCAGCTCCCAAAATAATACACTACAAAAGACTATTTAGATTATCAGAAAAGACAACCTATCAATGAAGAGTACTTATCAAATATCAAGACAACACGTGATTTACTAAAAGAACTGGACATAAAATATCAGATATTGAACAAGTTCTAACAATTCTAAGTGGTCTCAATGAAGATTATGAAGTAGTAGTGGTAGTAATCTCATCTAAAGAAACACTACCATTAATGTAATATTTTCACTCAACTCTTCTTGCACATGAAGGAAGAATTGATCAAAAGAAATTACTAGATCCTGTTAATTAACCGTGTAGTTAACTTAAAGAACAAGAATCAAAATTACAATAGGATGAATAAATATCATTAAAAGGGTGGACAATCAAACAGAGTAAGAGGCACAGGAAGATAAAATAGTAACAATAGTCCCAAATGTTAAATTTGTGAAATGATTGGGCATACAACACCAAAGTGTTATTTTAGATTCAATGCAAGTTATACACCAAATCAAAACGCAAATGGTCAGAGAAATAACAGTCTAAGTGCAAATATGGCTCAAGCACAGCACAAATCAAGTAATCAATCAGACAAATCAAGAAATAACATCACAAAGCCCGAAGATATACTGGATGAAAGCCGGTATCCTAATTCTGGAGCCACAAATCATATTACAAGCAATCTAGACAACTTAAATCTTGGCAACAAGAAATATTGAGGTAATCGGTCCATACACATTGGCAAGGGTGAGTCTATTAAGATAACACATACTGGAATTGTTTGCATCAAAGGTGAAAGGCAACTATATCTCAATAACTCGTTCAAAGTACCTCAAATAAAGAAAAATCTCATGAGTGTGTCACAATTTGCAAGTGACAACAATGTTTTTTTTTGAATTTTATCCTAAGTATTGTTTGTTTAGAGATAGTCTAACTAGAGAAATTCTTTTGTTGGGTAATGCAGTCAAAGGGCTATACAAGTTTAATTTTGTTAATTCATGGATTTAGAAATAAAGGGAAGTGTTGTAATCTTTCTTAAATTACAAAAAGAACTAGAAATACTTTTGATTTATGGCACTACAAGTTAGGCCATCCTAATGAAAATGTTGTGAAGCAGATCTTAGATGAAAATAAAATCCCTATCGAAATTATTTCTTTACCCTTTATATGTACATGTTGTCGAATGGGTAAAAGTCATAAACTGACTTTTTCTTATACACAAACCAAGTATAATAAACCTATTGAGATGGCTGCTACTAATCTATGGGGTCCAACACCCATTAGTTCAGACAATGGTTTTAAATATTATATATTATTTGTTGATGCACATGATAGATATACATGGATTTATTTTCTTAAAACAAATCCAAAAACATGTAAGACAGTAATACATTTTATTACTCAAGCAGAAAAAAAAACCAATCATCAAGTCAAAATTATTCAGACTGATGGTGATACTGAGTATAAAACACTTAGTAATTCCTTTCAAAAGAAAGGAATAATTCATAGAATTGCATGTCCTTATACATCTGAGCAAAATGGTTTAGTTGAAAGGAAACATAGACATATAGTAGAATCAGGTCTTACACTTTTAGCACAAGCATCTCTTCCTTTAAAATTTTGGCTAGACTCATTTAACATAGCAGTATATTTGATTAATAGACTGCCAACCAAGGTGTTGAAAAACAAGTGTCCAATAGAAAAGATATTCAACATAAAACAAGATTATCAAAGTTTAAGAACCCTTGGATGCTTATGTTTTCCTTGCTTAAGACCTTACAATACTCACAAATTAAATTTTAGATCAACTCCTTGTACATTTTTGGGTTATGGAACAAACCAAAAAGGATACAAATGTCTAGATAGCAATAGAAAAATATTTGTGAGTAGACATGTAATGTTTAATCAATATGTATTTCCTTTCTCTAGCACAGATATGAAGACAACACAAAAGGTCTACTATCCAAAAGTCTCAATACCATCCATACCTCTGTATTAAACTGAGTGGAATAATGAATGGGTTGAGAAGAATCAATGTCACTTTGATCCACAACTCACAGTGCTCAGTGAACTAGGTCATGAACAGGTAGAGCCACTTGATTATCTCAACCACACACCTACATGTACAACTAGTTGGACATAAAGCAATTGTCAAGAAAATGATCAAGAGCATTCAAGCACAATGGAACAACCACATAATAAACCACATGCTGAAGTTGGGCATCACATGACTACTAGAGCAAAGAGTGGGATGTATAAACCAAAAGTATACACTGTAACTGTTACATCAGAAGAGCCAGATACTTTTGATGAGGCTATAAAAGACTTAAACTGGAAAAAAACCATGGATAAAGAATACCGTGCACTTATAAAAAATAAAACATAGGATATAGTATATCTACCTAATCATAAGAATGTAATAAGGTGCAGATGGACATATAGATTAAAGAAAAATCCAGATGGAACAATTGCAAGATATAAAGCAAGACTGGTAGCTAAGGGATACAAACAACATGGTTTCTATTTTAATGAAACCTTTCCTCTAGTTGTGAAACCAACAACCACTAGAATTATTCTTACTATAACATTGCATAAAAACTAGAATATCATATAACTGGATGTGAATAATGCGTTTCTAAATGGTGATTTGTAGGAAGAAGTGCACATAGAGCAACCACCAGGCTATAAGCAAGACAGAGAATATGCGTGCATGCTAAATAAGGCCATTTATGGGCTTAAGCAAGTACCAAGAGACTGGTTTGATATACTAAAAACCACATTAGCAAGTTTGAGTTTTCAGTCTACCAAATCAGATAACTCTTTGTTCATTAAAATTAGTAAAGTCTCAAATTTATATATCTTAATATATGTGGATGACTTAATTACAGGTGACAATGAAGTAGAAATTAGCAATCTCATCCAGTGCTTAAATAAGCAATTTTCAATTAAGGATCTTGGCAAACTGAACTATTTTTTGGGAATATAAGTTAAAAGGAAATCAGATTCAGAAATTCTCTTATGTCATATAAAAAATTACAGAACTTTTGATCAAAGCAAAATTGGATGGTGTCAAGTCTCTTCCTACACCTATGATAACAAGTCAATATCTATCAGAAAACACGGGAGAACCAATACTTAATGATAAATAATATAGAAGCAGTGTTGGTGCATTGCAATATGTAACCAGAACATGGCCAAAAATTTCTTTTACTGTTAACAAAGTGTGGCAATTTGTGTAGGATCCTATGGATGAGCACTGGAAAACAGTTAAAAGATTATTAAGGTATCTAAAAGGAACTATAGGTCATGGACTAAGTCTTAAAGCATGTAAAAGTGTTAATATAATAGGATATGCAGATGCTAATTGGACTATAGATCATGTTGATAGAAGATCTACCACAGGATATTACATTTACATTGGGGACAATCCAGTTTCATGGTGCTCAAAGAAACAATCTATAGTTTCTAGATCAAGTACAGAGGCAGAATATAGAAGCATAGCAAGTGCTATAGTAGAAGTTATGTGGATTCAATCTCTACTAAATGAATTAAAACCAAGTGAAAATATCAAACCAATCATATGGTGTGATAATCTAAGTGCAGTCTTGCTTTCAACAAATTCAATTATTCACTCAAGAACAAAGCATATAGAAATTGATTGATATTTTGTTCGAGAGCAAGTTATGAAGGGAAAACTACAGATCAACCACATACCTGCCACTTACCAACGAGCAGACAAACTTACTAAACAGCTCTCTGCTAAAATCTTCATTAGATTTAAGATGGTGTTGAAGGTTGAAGAAAGAAAGAGCCAAATTTCATCAAATTATGAAGCGATTTAAGGATTAAAGGAAGCAATAGCAAAAAATTGGGAAATTGTAAACCCTAGAAAGAAAATCGGAAACCTTACATCAGTTTGAAGGGGGTATTTTGAATAATGAAATAAATGGCCATGTATAAAGGATCGGTATATTATTTTGTATAACAATATTAGTTCAGGCATGTAACACTAAAGCCCAATGGCCCATCATTCTTTCATTATAAATACAAACTGTTTGTATTAGTGTGACACAATGTATCGGTATCAAACAATATCAATATAGTTTAGTTCTCTTCCTTTCAATACTTGTATTTACTATTATTTCAAATCAACAAATTATCACAAATCATCGCAAATTCTCACATCTATCCACACATCTGATTTATTAGCTCCATCTAAACTGATCAGCTGATGTCGTCTGTTGATCATCTCAGTACAATTAGTACAAAAATATAGGTGGAAACAATAGTCTGGTCTGTTGGCTGAGTCACGTATGTCATCGCTCTCTTTAAGACATTTTGCTGCTTTATCCAAAAGTGTGCATATCAGGCTATAAGCAGCGCCGCCTCTAGGATAAAATAGTCGAATAGTATTAAACAAACCTCTTCACAAAGGCCATTGATTAGAATTTGCACCCTTTAGTTTGTGAAATATTGTTCGATTTTGTTTTCTTAAGAGTAATGGTAGACAAGAAGATGGTTGAGAGAACGCGATCATATGTAGCTCATTTTATCTCATTCACTTATTAGCTAAGTAGACAGAAAACTAAAAAGAATGTTGCATATTTAGTGGGGAGATTAAAGAGCACATGGGTCTTAAAAAACAGATCAAAAACTGAACGGCTCTTAAATGAACATTATAAAACATTCTCTAAAATAAGTGGGTCTTGACCGTTTCATTACTGCTTCAAAAAAAACCGTATCAAAAATATAAGTGCTACACCAGCCCAGCCCGGTCCAGGTCAGGTAAAGTCGACACGCACACGTGTGGTGGTCATGCATGTGCTCCCTCCTTAATAAAAAAGCGACATTGGATGCCCAAAAGGTCCAATATGGGAGCTAAGAAACTCACATAAACATAAGGTTTTCTCAATATTTCGTACAATGTATGACTCAAATTATAAATGCACTTATTCAAACTATTTTCATTTTCAAATAATTGAAAACAATATTTTTTCAACAATCCCCCACTTGAAGTTTTTAAAATATTTATCGAGCAATTTCCACAAAATATATAACTTTGCACATTAACAAGGGCATCTTTCGATTTGAACCATTGCATAGTGAGTAGCTTTCAGAATATGCTAGAGTGACTTGCAGTCTTGAAACTATCTCTGACATCAAACCAAATACAACTTTCTACAGTACAATCTAAAAGCCCATGCGTTTATGGCCATGTACGTCTATCCCAACATAGTGAACGCTCAGGGAATTTCTACCCAAAAACTCCATAGGAAACATCCTTGTTTTCATATTTACATAGGTAGGTCTATCAAGAGTACTCCTGTAGCCAGGTACTCCACTCCATATGGGGTGTAGACCTCATTAAGAGTTGCTACCAACTCATCCTTCTATCACTTTAGGAATACATGCTTTTATAGCATATTATACTCATATCACTTCACAACTGGTTATTACCCATTGAACCTAGTTCTTGGGATCTCTAGTCTTAAGATTGGGTTAAAATTATGAGTGGCTCCTCATTCTAAGAGCAATAGTCCTATTACTTTTGAATCTTTATGGACTTTCTCTATAGCCAATCCTTTCATCAAAGGATTGGCCAAATTATCTTAAATACATGTATAATCCACTTTAATAGCTCCCGAAGAGAGAAATTCTCTAATAGTACTATGCTTATGACATATTTGTCGTCTCTTATAATTGAAAAAACATTTTTGAATTATTGCAATAGCTGCGGTATTATCGCAATGGATCAATACAGTTGATATCGGATTTTTCCATAAATGAATCTCAATTAGCATATTTCTTAAATAATCTTCTTCTTCACTAGCTATAGCTAATACTATCATCTCAGACTCCATAGTGGAATGAGCTAGAATAGTTTATTTCTTAGATTTTCAAGAAACAGCTCCACCAGCTATGTTAAAAATATAACTACCTTCTGCTTTGGAGTCGTCGGATAAAGTGTTCCAATCTGCATCATTGTAACCTTTAAGAACCGCTGGAAACTTTTCATAATATAGTCCAAAATTCATGGTTCGTTTAAGGTATCTCATAACCTTTCAATAAAATTCTAATGCTCTATATTAGGTCTACCAATAAACCTACACAATAATCCCACGACATAGGCAATGTCAGGTCTAGTACAATCAATAGCATATTGAATGCTGCCAATGATGCTCGCATAATCAGTCTATCTTACACCATCAACCGTGCTCTTAAATTGCTTTACACTAGGATCATACGGTGTACATGCAGGTTTGCAGTCAAAGTAATTATATTTCTTTAAGATCTTCTGAATATAGTAAGATTGATCCAAAGAAATTCCCTTTTTATACCTAATAATCTTAATACTAAGGATTGCATTTGTTTCTCCAAGATCTTTCATATCAAAGTTAGCACGTAGTAAATTTTTGACATCGTTAATAGCATGAATATTAGATGCAAATATAAGCAAATCATCAACAAACTAGCATATAATAGTGCAAATGTTATTTTCAAATTTGTAATAAATGCATTTGTCACTTTCATTAACTTTAAATCCATTTGAAATGATTAAAGTATCAAATTTTTCATGCCATTGTTAAGGTGCTTGTTTAAGACCATCTAAAGATTTATCTAACTTACAAAATTTATGTTCATGTTTGGGGATTAAGAAATCTTTAGGTTGATCCATATAAATTTCTTCTTCTAATTTACCATTTAAAAGCGTAGTTTTAACATCCATTTGGTGTATTAATAAATCATAAATTATATCTAGAAAAATTAACACTCGTATAGATGTTATTCTAGTTACAGGTGAAAATGTATCAAAGAAATCAATGTTTTCTCTTTGCCTAAAACCCTTAGCTACCAGATGGACATTTTATTTTCTATCCTACCATCAGGTTTTAGTTTCTTTTTAAGTACCCATTTACAGCCAATTGATTTTCAACAAGGAGGTAAATTAACTAAGTGTCATTTTTATTTGATTCAAGTGAATCCATTTCATCATTAATTACTTCTTGCTAAAAGTCAACATCAAAAGAGGATAATGCTTCTTGGAGATTATCAGGATCCTCTTCTATGGTATAAGCAAAAAAATTAGGACCATAATCTCTATTTAATCTAGCTCTCTTACTTCTTCTAGGTTTAGTTTCTATATCCTGATTAGATTCATTACTCCTAATTGCAGGAATATTGCTAGCAGATGTGGCCTCCACTATTCCTTAATTTAAATGAAAATTTATGTTCATAAAAGTCAGCATTATTTGATTCTATTATAACATGTTCTTTCAGGTCATAAAATCTATATGCTTTACTGTTAGTACCATATCCAATAAAAACACATTTATAGGATCTACTTGCTAGTTTGATTCTTTTAGGATCAGGTATTCGAACATATGCCAAACATCCTCAAGTTCTAAAGTAACACAATTTAGGTTTATAGTTTTTCAAAACCTCAAAAGTGAAATTTGTCTCTTAGACTTAGGAATTCAATTTAATACAAAACAAATAGTCGATAAAGTTTCACCCCACCAATGTTTTGCTACACCCGAATTTAATAAAATAGCTACAATAATTCGGTAAAGGTTTTATTTTTTCTTTCAGCTTTACCGTTCATTTCATCTGAATAAGGTGCAATTCTCTCATGAATTATACCATGCAAGTTATAAAAATCAAGAAATAAGCTAGACTCGTATTCTATTCCTCTATCACGACGAAGTCTCTTAATTTTCTTATTAAATTGTTTTTCGATTTCAAAGACAAATAACTTAAACATATCTAGTGCATCACTTTTATTTTTCATGAGATATACATAAGTGAAATCAGAGCAGCCATTAACGAATGTGATAAAATAGCTTCTACCATCTCTAGTTAATACCCTGTTAAGTTCACATATATCAAAATCAATCAAATCTAAGGGTTTTGAAATTCTATCAGCTAACTTTTGAGGTTTCTTAGTAATTTTTGCTTGACTACAGGATTACCATTTATCAAAATCATTTTGTGACATTTTAGGAATTAGAACTAAGGTGCTCATGTTTTTAATTATACGTCTATTAACATGTCAGAGTCTATTATGCCAAACAATAAAATCAAACAACATATAAGCAGAACCAGTTACTTTATTCGATTCAACATTTAACTTAAACATTCCCACACTAACATAACCCTTTCCTACAAACATGCTCTTATAAGTCAAAGTGCACAAATCAGCCCCAATCACTTAAGTAAAATTAGCCTTATTAAGGAGAGAACCCGAAACTAGATTCTTTCTCATCTCTAGAGTTTGCATCACATCTTTTGGAACAACTGTCTTTCCAGAGGTAAACTTGATTTAACATTTCACTGTAGTGGTGTGAGAATCTCCCAACAACACTTTTTGATCCTCGGCAGGAATGTACATACTGAACATGGCATGATCATAGCAGACATGGTGTGAAACACCAATATCTACCTACCAATCCTCTGATCCTCCAACACTGTGCATTTAAGAAATCATAGCCATAAAAGGATCCTCAGCCAAGTTAGCCTGTGGTGCAGGGCCTGGCCTATTCCGACACTTGCGTGCCATATGACTTGGTTTTCCATAGTTGTAACATAGAAACAACTATCCAAAGTCACTCTTTTGAGTTGGTTTTTGCTGTCCCTTTTGGTTCCCATATGAGTGCCAATTCTGTTTGATGCGGTTGTGGTTCCGATTCTTAAAGTTTTCATATTCAGTTTCAGAACCAAAGTGATGCAGCCCAGACTGTTACAGTCTTAGGTCGCGAGCGACCTAACAAGCAGATAGGTCGCGTGGATGAGGTACGGCCTAAATTAGGTCACGTAAACGACTTGCGACCTAAAGGGGATGCAGTGAAACAGGATGTAGCGCTTGGGTTATGCCATAGGTCGCTAACGAGTTACGACCTAACGAAGCCGCGACCTAGCGAGGTAACAAAGCTACATAGTGAAAAATCGGAAGCAACGGAAGTGTTAGGTCGCGTACGACCTAACGAGGCCTTTAAGTCGCTCCAACGACTTAGTGAAGCTCGCAAACGACCTAACGAGTTAACTCACTCAACAATGCCGCATTTTCATTTAAGTCGCGAACGACTTAAATTACCTGACGAGTTACGACCTAAGATAGGTCGCTCCGATATTTCAAGAAGGCAGTCTCGAGCTACGACCTAAGTTAGGTCACGTGAACGACCTACGACCTAAGTTAGGTCGCGAGGAGAGTTAGGTCGCTGACTTTTAGATGCCGCTTGGTTTTTAGGTCGATCACTGCTGTAAGTCGCTGCCTTGATGTTAGGTCGCCAGAAGCTGTTTCTTAAGTCGCTGCCTTGCTGTTAGGTCGGACAAGTGTTAAGTCGTGATGGTTTGTAATATGTTGTGTTGTATTTTCTTATGTTGTAATCTTTTAAGTCGTTTTGTTTTTAGGTCGTCTGTTTTAAGTCGTCTGTTTTAGGTCGTGTATGTTAGGTCGTGGCCGACCTAAGTGTTGTACTGTTTTGTGTTGTTAAGCGTGTGTTGTAAGGTCGTGAACGACTTAGTGATGTGTGAGTTATACGTTTATAAATAGACATGTTGGGTCATTTGTAAAGGGTGATTGATTTTGAATAAAATTTCGTTTGTTAGCTTTGTGCTTTCATCTAAATTGGTAGTTGAGTGTAATCTCCTATCTCCACTTTCGGTTAATCGAGTGCGCTCGATTCAACGACTGCTGAAGCCGATTCACGGTATCTAGTGCGCTAGATCAACGTGCGAAGAATCGTAGATCTTTAAACATGGTATAGTGCGCTATCAACGTGTTTGGGATAGCTAGATTCCGGCATCTTTGGATCAACGGATTTGGGCATTTGGTATTCTTTAATTCACCGATCGCTACTTTCACAGAATCATCATTTTGTTATTCCGCTGCTGCGTCATTTGGTATCAGAGCTTGTTTTAGCCAATCATAGCTAAATCGAGTCTTGGAGCCGAGAATTTGAAGTTTGAAGTGTTGTTTTGTACGATCTTGAGCTAGGCCGAGAAGTCGTTGTTCATCGTGTTCATCGCAAATTGCAAACAAGTGGGAGTTTTCGATCCATTTCATTTTGCATCTATGTTCGAAAGGTGTTTGAAATTTGGAGTGGAGCCGAAAGTCAAAGTTTTTAAGAATCAACCATGCCGCCGAGAAGAGCTAATCGTCACCAAAACGTAGAAGCTTTGTATAGAAGAGAGGAAGCTGATGAGATGGAGCAAAGAATTAATGAAAACTTTAGTAAAAAGCTTAATGAAGGGATTGGACGATTAGAGAAGATGATGTTAGAGTTGAATCAAAATCGGAGAAGGGTTTCACCTGAATCTAACCATGGGGGAAGTAGAGTCTCACCACATTCCAATCGGGAGAGAAGTGTTGATAATGATCATAGAAGTGCGAGTCGAGATTGTTATAGAAATGATGATGATTGAAGACGTGATAGGAATGTGAATAATCGAGAACGGAGGAATGTAGATAGAAGGGATGTTGGTGGAAGACGTGATGGTAGTAGAGATGTTGGTGGTCAGGATCGACATCGATATACATCTGATTTTGAAGAGGAGTATGATGGTGGAAGTGTTAATGGACAAGGACATGGACAAGGAAGAAATCAGTCGGAGTATGATCACAAGTGGGAATCTGGGATGAAGACTGAAATTCCAGAGTTCAAGGGTGGTATGCAAGCTGAGGAGTTTTTGGATTGGTTGTCTAATGTGGAGGAGATTTTTGACTTCAAGGAAGTTCCAGAACATCGTAGAGTGAAGTTGGTTGCTACAAGGTTGAGGGGTAGAGCTTTGGCATGGTGGCAACAAACCAAACTTACACGTGAACGGATGGGGAAGTCAAAGGTTGAATCATGGGAAAGGTGAGGAAAATGATGAAAGCCACATTTACCTTATAACTATCAGTCGCTTATGTATCAGAGGTTGCAAAACTTGAGACAAGGGACGAAATCTGTGAATGACTATGCTGACGAATTTTATCAACTGATTGCAAGGAATGATATTATGGAGACAGAGGAACAATTGACAGCTAGATTTGTTGGGGGGTTGCTAATGCAGATTCAGGATATGGTTAACATGTTTGATCCTAGATCTGTAGCGGAAGCACACCAGAAGGCGTTGGCTTGGGAGAAACAGGGAAGACGAGGAGGTGGTGTGTTTACAAATTCCAACAATCCAGTGAAGGGTGTTAGTGGAAGTTCTAATGTTTCAAAAGCTGTTGCAAAACCAGTTGTAAATGAGGTTGGGAAGATGAAAGTCAATAATAGTTTCAAGTGTTATAATTGTCAAGAAATGGGCCACAAAAGTATTGAATGTCCAAAGCCGAAGAAGAGAGCTATGATAGCGGAGGTTGAGGATGAGGATAAAGAAGCCGAATGTTCCAATTCACCACCTAATGAGGGGGAAGAAGAAGTGTCGGGAGACGAAGGTTGTAATCTGATAATGAGGAGGTCTTGTTTGACACCAAAGCAAGAGGAGGATTGTAGTTGGTTGAGGAGCAATATTTTTCAGTCGACATGTACTATTCTGGGAAAAGTTTGCAAATTTGTTATTGATGCTGGAAGCTGTGATAATATAATTTCGTCAGAGGCTGTGAGGAAGTTGGCACTGAAGACTGAGAAACACCCGAAACCGTACAAGTTGGCTTGGCTGAGGAAAGGCGGGGAGGTGAAGGTTAGACGAAGGGCTTGTGTGAATTTTTCAATTGGAAAGAAATACAAGGATGAAATCTGGTGCGATGTGGTAGATATGGATGTCTGTCATTTGTTGCTGGGGAGACCGTGGCAGTATGATAGGGTGGTGCAACATGATGGGCGTACCAACAGTTACAGTTTCATGTTTGAAGGCACGAAGATTACTCTAATTCCAAAGAAGCGACCACAAGAAGAAAACAAACTGGAGGAGATTGAAGAGCTGAAAACTTTATTATCCTTAAAGGAGTTTGTTAAAGAAATCGAAGAGGAGCCGGAAGTATTCTTGTTAATTGGGCGTGAGAGCAGTGAAGAGGTTGAAATTCCAGAAGAAGTGAAACCAGTATTGAAAGAATTTGAGGATGTATTTCCAAAGGAGTTACCAAAGGAGTTACCGCCACTGAGAGACATTCAACATCAAATAGATCTTGTTCCAGGTGCTGTATTGCCACATAAACCACACCATCGAATGAGTCCGAAAGAACATGAAGAGTTGCGAAGGCAGGTAGAGGAATTGCTTGAACAGGGACGAATACAGGAGAGTTTGAGTCCGTGTGCTGTACCAGCATTACTCGTACCGAAGAAGGATGGCTCATGGAGAATGTGCACAGATAGTAGAGCATTGAACAAGATTACTGTCAGATAAAGATTTCCGATGCCGAGGCTTGATGTCTGTTAGATCAAATTAGTGGGTCTGTGATCTTTTCTAAGATTGACTTGAAGAGCGGTTATCATCAGATTCGCATTAGACCAGGGGACGAATGGAAGCCAGCATTCAAGACGAGGGAAGGATTGTATGAATGGCTGGTAATGTCGTTTGGTCCATCGAATGCACCGAGTACGTTCATGAGGGTGATGAACCAAATTTTCAGGCCGTACATTGGGAAATTTGTGGTGGTTTACTTTGATGATATTCTGATCTACAGTGCTAGTACAGAAGAGCATGTTCAGCATTTGAAGAAAGTGTTAATTATCCTTCGTGAAGAACAATTCTACGCTGCTACGAAGAAGTGTGTTTTTATGGCGAGGAGTGTTTATTTCTGGGGTATGTTGTATCGAAGGAAGGAATACAGGTAGACCAAAGTAAAGTTGAAGCTATCAGAGATTGGCCGCAACCCAAGACGATAACAGAGGTTCGGAGTTTTCACGGGTTGGCTTCTTTTTATCGAAGGTTTATCCCACACTTTAGTAGTGTGATGGCGCCTGTGACTGATTGTATGAAGGGTAAACAGTTTGCATGGACGGAGGAAGCAGGGGTTGCTTTTGAGCGAATCAAAGAACTCTTGACGTCAGCACCAATTCTAGTATTACCAGATTTTTAGTTAGTGTTTTAACTACATACTGATGCATCCAAGGTTGGGATTGGAGGAATGTTGAGTCAGAGGGGACGTCCTATTGCATATTTCAGTGAGAAGTTATCAGGAGCGAAGATGAGATATAGTACTTATGATGTGGAATTCTATGCTGTTGTACAAGCTATTAAACACTGGAGACACTATCTATTTCAGAAAGAGTTTGTTCTTTACACTTATCATGAGGCGTTGAAGCATTTACAAGGGCAAGATAAGATTTCAGCGAGACATGCTTCATGGAGTGCATACTTACAACAATTTACATTTGTGGTGAAGCATAAATCTGGAGTTACAAACCGTGTGGCAGATGCGTTGAGCTGAAGGAATCATTTGTTAACAACAATGAAGGTTGAAGTAACGGGGTTTGATGTGTTGCCAGAATTATTTGTCGATGATCCTTACTTTGCAAAGTTTGTTGATAAAGTCAAGGAGGGAGAGACGGATGAGTTTATGATGGTAGATGGTTTTTTGTTCAAAGGAAATCGATTGTGCATACCTGATTGTAGTTTGAGAATGAAGATTGTGAAGGATCTACATGAAGAAGGCCACGTGGGTAGAGACCGTACATTACAACTGATTTCTCAATCTTACTTTTGGCCATCAATGAGGAAAGAAGTGGAAAGGTTTGTGGAGCGATGTCATATCTGTCAGGTTTCGAAAGGAACTGTGACCAATGCTGTATTATATATGCCATTACCTGTACCAAATAAGCCTTGGGTTGATGTGAGTATGGATTTTGTTCTGGGGTTACCGCGAACTCAAAGGGGAAACGATTCCATTTATGTGGTGGTTGACCGATTTTCGAAAATGGCACATTTTATTGCTTGTAAGAAGACGGCGGATGCTGTTCATGTTGCTCAGTTATTTTTCAAAGAGATATATCGACTTCATGGATTGCCAGAATCTATTGTGTCGGATAGGGATACTCGTTTTCTGAGTCATTTTTGCTAAGTTTGTGGAAGATGGTGGGAACGAAGCTGAAATTCAGTAGTGCTTATCATCCTCAAATAGATGGGCAAACAGAAGTGGTAAATAGATCGTTGGGAAACTTATTGCGATGTCTTGTACAAGACAAATTGAAGAGTTGGGACTTAAAGTTGTGTCAGGCAGAGTTTGCTCATAATCATGCTGTTAACCGAAGCACTGGTTACAGTCCATTTCAGATCGTTTATTCAAACTTACCAAAGGGACCGTTGGATTTAACGATAATACCATAACCAAAGGGGACCGTTAAACGGGCTGTTGATTTGTCGATGGATTAGCAGAATGTCATAAAATCGTTCAGGAACGATTGGAGAAAGAAAATGAAAAGTATAAACGATTTGCGGATTTGAAGCGAAGAAGCGTTAAGTTTAATGAAGGAGATTTAGTATATGTTGTGCTAACAAAAGATCGCTTTCCAGTGGGAGCATACAATAAACTTAAAGCACGAAAGATTGGTCCTGTAATAGTTGTGAAATGGATCAATGAAAACGCCTATAGGTTGGAGCTGGCGGAGGATGTGTACACGTCTGACGTGTTTAATGTTAAACATCTTATATCGTATCATGGGAATGAGTTTGTTGTGGAAGAAGAGGGCGCAAATTCGAGGATGAATTTTTCCCAACCAGGGGAGGATGATGCAGCCCAGACTGTTACAGTCTTAGGTCGCGAGCGACCTAACAAGCAGATAGGTCGCGTGGATGAGGTACGACCTAAATTAGGTCACGTAAACGACTTGCGACCTAAAGGGGATGCAGTGAAACAGGATGTAGCGCTTGGGTTATGCCATAGGTCGCTAACGAGTTATGACCTAACGAAGCCGCGACCTAGCGAGGTAACAAAGCTACACAGTAAAAAATCAGAAGCAACAGAAGTGTTAGGTCGTGTACGACCTAACGAGGCCTTTAAGTCGCTCCAACGACTTAGTGAAGCTCGCAAACGACCTAACGAGTTAACTCACTCAGCAATGCCGCATTTTCATTTAAGTCGCGAACGACTTAACTTACCTGACGAGTTACGACCTAAGATAGGTCGCTCCGATATTTCAAGAAGGCAGTCTCGAGCTATGACCTAAGTTAGGTCGGGTGAACGACCTACGACCTAAGTTAGGTCGCGATGAGAGTTAGGTCGCTGACTTTTAGATGCCGCTTGTTTTTTAGGCCGATCACTGCTGTAAGTCTTAAGTCGCTCATGTGAAGGTCGCCAGAAGCTGTTTCTTAAGTCGCTACCTTGCTGTTAGGTCGGACAAGTGTTAAGTCGTGATGGTTTGTAATATGTTGTGTTGTATTTTCTTATGTTGTAATCTTTTAAGTCGTTTTGTTTTTAGGTCGACTGTTTTAAGTCGTCTGTTTTAGGTCATGTATGTTAGGTCGTGGCCGACCTAAGTGTTGTACAGTTTTGTGTTGTTAAGCGTGTGTTGTAAGGTCATGAACGACTTAGTGATGTGTGAGTTGTACGTCTATAAATAGACATGTTGGGTCATTTGTAAAGGGTGATTGATTTTGAATAAAATTTCGTTTGTTAGCTTTGTGCTTTCATCTAAATTGGTAGTTGAGTGTAATCTCCTATCTCCACTTTCGGTTAATCGAGTGCGCTCGATTCAACGATTGCTGAAGCCGATTCACGGTATCTAGTGCGCTAGATCAACGTGCGAAGAATCATAGATCTTTAAACATGGTATAGTGCGCTATCAACGTGTTTGGGATAGCTAGATTCCGGCATCTTTGGATCAACGGAGTTGGGCATTTGGTATTCTGCAATTCACCGATCGCTACTTTCACAGAATCATCATTTTGTTATTCCGCTGCTGCGTCATTGCTTTGTCTTTTTAGTGTTGTTTATGACATTAAGCACTTCTTCTTTCTGGTCCTATTTACGAGAATCCTCCTCAATACGAAGGCGAGTGATCAAGCTCTCTAAGGAAAACTCCTTAGTCTTATGCCTAAGCACATTCTTAAAATCTTTCCAACCTGGGTACAATTTGTCAATAATTACAGCAATTTGAAATTGTTCATCTAAAGTCATACCTTCGGAGATGATTTCACTTGCGGTTTTCTTGATTTCATGCAACTGTGCCTCAAGTGACTTATCATCTGTCATCCGGTACTTCAGGTAGCGACTGACTGCGTACTTTTTAGCTAAAGCCTCCTCTGTTTCGTATTTCTTTTATAGCTCCTCCCATATATCTCGTGCAGACTTACGTGAATTGTAATAGTCATAGAGATCATCCCTGAGCCTGTTGAGCGTGGTTTTTGCATAGATAGTCATTCTCCATCTAGATCTGAACCTGCTTATTTTGCCCGTCCGTTGGGTTTTCTAGCAGCGCTAGTTTGTTAGTTGTGAGCACTTACACCACCTTTTGAATAGTCAAATAGAATTCCATCTTCTATCCCCATCATTTTATGTGGACGCCTTCTAAATGAAATGACTTGTTTGCATCAACAACAACAATTACAGAGAAGTCATTGATCACATATATTATTGAATGTCTTAAAATTGTTGGAAACAATAGTCTAGTATGTTGGCTGAGTCGCGTACGTCGTCCCTCTCTTTAAGACGTTTTGCCACTTTACCCAAAAGTGTGCAAGGCAGGCTATAAGCAGCACCGCCTTCAAGATAAAACAACCAAATAGTGTTCAACAACCCTCTGCACAAAGGTCGTTAATCAGAATTTGCACCCTCTAGTTTGCGAAATATTGCTTGGTTTTGGTTGAGAGAGAGTGATCAGATGTAGTTCTTTTTATCTCATCCACTTACCAGTAAAGTAGACGAAAAAATTAAAAAGAACGTTGCTTATTTAGTGAAGAGATTAAGGAGCATGCTGATATTAAAAAAACGGATCAAAAAATTAAACGGTTCTTAAATGAACGGTATAAAACGTTCTCTAAAATAAACAGATCTTGACCATTTCATTACCAATCAAAAACATTATATCAAAAATATAAGTGCTACACCACACCAGCCCGGGTCAGGTCGAGTCGGTCGGTCAATGTGTGCATGTGGTGGTTATGCATGCGCTACCTCCTCAATACAAAAGAAAAACTAGGTGTCCAAAAGGCCCAATATGGGAGCTAAGAAACTCATAAAAATATGAGTTTCACTCAATATTCCCTACAATGTGGGACTCCAACAATAAATGCACTTATTCAAACTATTTTCGTTTTTAAAGAATTCAAAACAATTTTTTTTCAACAAATCATCTATATCCAGAAACCATCGTCGAAATCCAGAAATCATCGGTAAAAGAAATATCACTAGGTATAGTTAGGCTAGCACATAACATTGCCCAAATATATCTCTCAATCTTATTAATAAGAATATCATCATCAATATATAGAGCATGATAGGCTGCCTATTAGTATAATAAAAGATAGGAGAATCCAATATACTTTGGAAACCTATCCATATAAAATCTCATCTCCTCGTATATAAATAAATCAGAATATATCATGATGGGAGAAGTCCCGTACAACAAACACGAAGTCCTAAGAATAGCCATGTATATACATTAATATATGTCGCCTAACCCATATCTTTACCTAAGTGAGGTGTATCAATAATATATGACAATCTATCATTCCATTAGAACCGAAAGAGAGATTGATAGTACGAAGCTAGTTCCAGAGTCACATAGATTCAACAGTCTTTACTATAATGATTTTTCTTTTTAGCAACGTAAATAATTGTGACACAAAATAATATGTCGCCAAAAATGAATATTTACAATGCTTCCTTATGTCTTGGTAATACTGGTAATAAATGACCATAATCACAAATTCCTATCATGTACGACTGTAATATGCATCACAATTAAACATATGAACTAAAATAATATTATTCAATCATAATTATAAACATTTACTATGTATTATAGACGTCGCGAAAAAATTGATCTTTTACAACACAACTATTTGTTTCTATTGTTACTCTAAACTAGTGACACAACTTTATGTCACTATATGTCAATAGAGTGACTCTTTCTTATGTTGCAAATATTATTAAAGTAGCGGCGCCTTGTAGCTGTTATAAATATTGTTGACGTTTGTTTCAGTAAACTTTTAAATTGTTTATGCATGTTTGTCAATAAGTTTCATATTTGAACTTTCCAAATTTATACAAATTAAATTTTGCTATTGTGCACTAGTGTAGAAGTATGCAACACATATAATTGGAGATTTTTTTTCTATATCTTATAAGTATTGCTTTGGACTAAAAAATAATTTTAAAAACTAATATTAACTACTAAAGTTGAAAATGCTATACTATACATCAACATTTCTATTTTCATTTAATGTTTCTACAAAAATGGGTTTTCGAATCTGTACAAAATGAAAAATTATTAATTACTTTTTTAATACTAATTTCGCTGAAATGGATATAGAAAGTTATTTCAAATCCTATGACCTCTTTTTCTTTCCCCTTTCTCGGTATTTACTCATCATTTTCCCTCAAAATGGGCTACTAAGGTTTCCTTCTGCTCTCAAAATTGATGACTAATTTTATTCTTCCACTCAACAGCGGCGACTGATTATTTCTCCCAATCGCCCTCTTTGGGCTAGTTCTTCAATCAGCTTTTCTACTAAGGTAAAGTTTGATTTCCGTTTCTCCTTTGTTTTTATTTCCTTACCTTTTAATTCTTTTTATTATATAGAGCATAAGATGAAATCTTAAGGAATCAAACTCATACAATTGAATATTATTACTTATCGGCTTTTTGCTTAATCTTGAATCGTATACTTAGATTTTACAAATACTTTCCAATATATTTCTCCTATTAATCAGTAGCTAAAGGTGATTAGAATCATCCTTGATAATGATGGGATGGCCAAATATGTTCTTAAAATGAAAACAATTTAGACATCTTTGGAAAATAATTTTTTTAGATTAGTTGCATCTCAAAATAAATCAATTAGGACTTACAAAAATTCTAATAACAAAACAATGCTAACACGCAATTTTTTTGAGAATTGGGAATTAGGATTTTAGAATGAAAATTTTATACTACTTAATTTTTGAGAAGATTCCTTGGTTTTTTTGTTAATAAAATCACTGATGAAAATTATACTATTGTTTGTTACATGAGCATTTCAGCACTGAGTTTGTAACACCAAAACGAGTTGCGTCTATCTGTTATTTTAATTTGACTAGAAAAACTATTGAAAATTTTGTTAAATTTGGTATCATAACAAGTGTTATGTTTTGCTTGAAATTGTTCTGTAATTGGAAATTATATTTGGGTATCTTCTAGTTTATAATAATAACTTTAGATGCTCATTAGTTATTTCTATTTTTTTATAGTTATGGCTCTAGGTATTCGACAGCATTATACTTGATCTCATTCGCAATTTGTTATTATGCCCAATGAGCAATAAAAGACACAATCTGCAGCTATATCCAATTCATCACAAGGGACACAATATGTTGCTATCCCCAACTCCCAATATCATCATGGACACAAGTGGCCACATAAAAAAAACAATCTTTTGTAGGTAAGATTATAAATTATTTGTTTGGAGAGTTAGTATGTCAACTTTTTCCAACTATAGATGATCGACTACTTTAAAACCTGATATGTTAGCTTATTCCTTTTCAAAAGCTTAACACCCGAAAAGTAGAAAACCAAATGTTTGTAACAGAATTTTAGTTATTTTTTTAATTCAATAATAAAAACATGTACACAAAAATTTAAAATTGCAATTTTCATGACAGAAACCATGGATATGTTTGCTTAGATGATTTATATTTTGAATTTTGTTTTCATTTTCTTCACTTCTTATTCTTTGGTGATTTTCATTGTGGTTCTAAAGTTTTTACATTTAAATTTTAAATTTGGCTTTTTTATTTGTGAGATATAATCATTTCCTTAGAAATTTTGAGATTTTTAAAATATGTTAAAGATTTGAAATTTGTGTTCATCTCTTAGTGTTGATGCAAAAAATAAAACAACACCCAAAAACCCATTGAAATATAGAGATCTAGTAGAAAATAAATGTAAAGTAGTAAAAACACCAAGATTTTTATAGTGATTCGACAATCATCAGCATATGTCCACTTTATATTTTCTTTATCAGAGATTTGAGAGAAATTAAAATCACAAGTATAAGGAATTGATAGGTTCTTAATCCTTGAACTGCCAACAATGACTGTCGTGGTGACTATTGTGAAGAGAGATCGGGGATGGAAAAGGAGGAGTGCCAAAAGTCTAGAAAAGATCCTCCTTTAGTTGCTATAGGGTTGATATTCATAAGGGAAACTACTCTACGGATTGATAGGCTCGAGTTGTACAAGGTCCATATGCAAGCCCATGGGTGGAGGATAGAGCATGCCGACTCAATTTTCAATATGGACCTCTCGATACTGAGAGGTTCCTCTTAGTATCAAGAAGTGTGTGTTGATGAAAACCTCTCCTTTTCATTTTCTTTTCTATCCTATCTATAATTCGATGTATTCCAAACTCTTTTCCATTCGAGTTGTCCATAACGATTTTGTTGATGTTGTTTGTCCTGTCATGCTTTCTTTGCTTTCTTCTTATCAATTCTTGAAGTTGCTCATCGATTCTTCGAGAAAAACACTTCATCACTACTGCTAGAGGTTGTGCATCAAGTACGATGAGCTCGGGGGATGCTCAGTAGAAGAAATACCTCTCAGTACTAAGTGATCGACTTTTTCTCATTTTGCTTGAAGCCTGATGAATGTCCTCCTTTTGTCCTAATAGACTTGTCTCTAAGCTCATGAGTCATTGCGTCCTCATCTTGAACTCCTAATTCCAATTGAAATCTTCTTTGGGTAAATAGATGGTTAACACTTGCCACCAAAGTACGCCTAATGAATGTAAGGTGTATTTTTTCTCAAGAACAAGTTTCAGTAGTAGTCGACTTTCGGCGATCAAGCTTTCTAGTATCCATCGATCCGGGTTATGGTGAATCATTCGAGTCCTTCAGATTCTCCTGCAAACCAAGGGTATTCCTGACCCGTTATAGCTAAGGATTCTAGTTCTTGCTTTAGTGTAAACCATGAACCTTGATTGGCCTATCTTTATCCTGAGCTATTCTTTTGTATATTAGGATAATCCCGTGTTTACTCGAGATTTATTTATTTCAATCAAATTACAAGGCCATCGAGTCCTTATACCAAGTCATCATCCATTCTAGGGTTCAACCTTACCGGATCATTTTATCATCCAAACCAGGATTCGACCTCTCTGGACCATTCAATAATCCAATCTAGGGTTTGATCTCTTCGGACCATTTAATCATCCAATCTAGGGGTTTGATCTCTTTAGATTGTTTAACACAATCTAAGGTTCGATCTCTCCGGATCCTTATGGAGCCCAATTCGTTTGCTCTCCAATAAGGGGACTCGACGACAAGCAAGTCCATCTGCTCACTATCCGGTGATGGACTTACTTTTAATCTCTTTGAATCCTTGATGAGCATAATTTGCTAACTCTTTGGCGAGATGAATCAACGACTAGCAATTCCATCCATTTACTCTCGGTAAAGGGACTTACTTCTTATGATCACTGTCCCATCTCTCCGGATGGGACTACCACAATCAATATCAATCATCACGTTCAAGTGGATTTCAAAAATAAAATATTCAAATCAATGTAAGCAAGTAAACATCCTAAATATTCATCTCAGACATTTGTAGAGTATGCCTATAGACCAATCGAGGTCTCGTATATGTGCAAGCAGTCCGAGGTTACAATCATCTAACTATTTAAAATGGAAAGCAAAGCGTAGGAAATGAATTTTTCTCATGTCTACCTCGATAATGGGATTACCAGTCTCTACCTAGATCCCTGGACATGCCTTGATGAATTTGCTATAGATGGTGGCTGCTCCAGCTACACCATCGTAGTTCGATTCCTTACATACTATTGTAGTTGGTTACTTCGAACCAATTCTTCTATCAAGCGGGGAAGCTATCTACACTTGTTCGTTTCATTTCCATCTAGCTCATGGAACAAGAAAAACTTTCCAGACCTTTTCTTCTGATCTATTGGTTTCCTCTTAGCTGACCTCCGATTGGGGATCTGCCCCCTAGTATCTAGGTGTATCCTTTCCAGAGTTTCAGTTAGGTTAGTGTAAGAAGAGAATATCAATTCCCTCCTTGGTTGTTTCGGTCCTCCGAAGTTACCTTCAGCTTTCCTTTATCTTTACCATATCCTGCCCTGGACAATCCTCTGTCACACACAGCATTAACATCAGCATTATCAGCCTCAATGTCTTCTTGATGCATATAGCTCTCAGCTTCATGTTAGAACTCCACCAAATCGATCAGTGGATCCCACTCCAATACAATTTTAAATTCGTTCTTGCCTGCGACTCCAGGCATTGCCACCGCAAGGATTATCGATGGATCTGGCTTATCAACCATGGCAGTTGCCGTGTTAAATCTCGTTAGATTACTTTTCAAGGTCTCTCCAGGTCTTTTCTTTACGCTTGATAGCGTCGTCACATTCTTTGGTCGAGAAATATGAACTTTGAACTGCCTCAAGAACCTATCCACTAAGTCAGTCTACGTACTTATGGACCCATTTTCCAACTGTCTAAACCACATTACTACTAACTCTATCGGATATAATGGAAAGCACCATCCTATCACCTTCTAAGAAGCGCCCAACACCTCTATATGCCAGATATATTTCATTAGATGAAGTGTTGGATCTGTCTACCCATCGTACATTTCCAACATTGAAAGCTTGAAATTGGGAGGATTCCTTGCATTCTGGATATTAGGGGTAAATGTATTTCTATTTACATCTTCCACACTCTGGTTTGGTGGTCCACCCCTCACTATCCTTCGAACAAACTCAGCTACCAGTTGTTGCCCTCCAATGAAGGTCTTCGATCAACAGTTGTATTCTGCCCCCCGGTCCTATGAGAGAACTTCAGCACATACTCCTCTGGCTGCAAGCTTGCATTCTAATATGCACCTATGGCTTCATTATACCCCCTCATTCTTGTAAGGAAACTCTAGTACATAATCCTCCTATCACTATGCATTTATGTTCTAACTTGCATTGCTGGCTCTAACATCATCCGTTCTCTATATCCCAGCTCGCTCTAAGCCTGAACCGACAATACCCTCAAGGGAATTCCTCTCGGTACCAAAAGGATTGAGGTCGATACCTAGTGGTCTTGGTCGTAGGGGGCATGGTTCCAGTTTGTTCTGCTCTAACTTCTAGTGCTCTTGCATTAGTTCCCGGTCCTTGGTTCTAAATTCCAACAACTCCAATTGTTCCTAACCTTTGGAAGAATCTATCTAGCATCTCCCGTTGTCAAGCCATTATTTCATCTTGCATTTCTTTCAACATTTTCCCCATCTCTTCTTTGATCACGCAAATGGAATGATTAGAAATTTGATGACACCTCTCGACTACCCCCATGCTTTGGTTAACTCCCTCCAATCCTAGATAGTGTGTTAGGTCTCTTTATCTTCTCCAAACTTTAGATCCAAGCTTTAGGTTGTGAAATCTAGCTCTTTCTCAATTAAGGCACCTAAGTGTTATTGCCAAAAATGGCACAATACCTAGAAACCTATTAATATATAGAGATCTAGTAGAAAATAAATCTCAAGTAGTAAGAACACTAAGATTTTTATAGTTGTTCAACAATATCCGATCTAAGTCCATTTTATATTTTCTTTATTAGAGATTTGAGAGAGATTAAAATCACAAGTACAAGGAATTGATATGTTCTTAAGCCTAGAACTGCCAACAATGTCTGCCTTGGAGACTATTATGAAGAGAGATCAGGGATGAAGAAGGAGGAGTGCCAAAACTCTAGAAAATATCCTCCTTTAGTTGCTATAAGGTGATATTTATAGGGGAAACTGCTCTACGGATCCATAGGCTCAAGTTGTACAAGGTCCAGATGCAAGTCTGTGGGTGGAGAAGTGAGCATGTCAGCCCAATTCTCAATATGGACCTCTCGGTACTGAGAGGTTCCTCTTGGTACTGGGTGGTTTGTGTTGGTGAAATCCTCTTATTCTATTTTTCTTTGCTCTCCACTCTATAATTCGATGTATTCCAAACTCTTTTCCATTCGAGTTGTTCCCAACGATTTCCTTGATATTGCTTGTCCTATCTAGCTTTCTTTACTTTCTTCCAATCAATCCCTGAGGTTACTCATCTATTATCCGAGGAAAACACTTCATCGTGATTGCTAGAGATGGTGCATCAAGTACGAGGAGTTCGGGAGTGCTAAGTGGAAAAAATACCTCTCAATATCGAGTGGTCCACTTAGCCTCATTATGCTTGAAGCTTGATGAATGCCCTCCTTTTGTCCTTCTAGACTTGTCTCCAAGCTCGTGAGTCATTCTGTCCTCCTCTTGACCTCCTAATTCCAATTAAAATCTACATTAGGTAAAAAACTGGTTAGCATTTAGTTTTTTTGTCGAGTTTCTAAATTTTTAAATATACTTAAAATATGGAATCTATTTGGAATTTCAATTTATTTTGAGATCATATTAAAAATATTCTCAATCAAGTGATTTCTTTTGATATTTAGATGTTTTGACTTCTTTAACCTTTAAATTGTTGATCATTCCAAAATTATGGTTATTTTTTCTAATATATTTTCAAAATTTTAATAAATATAATTTTTTTACTTCTAGAACTTTCTAACAAAGCTAGGAATTGTTTAACATTTCTTTACTAGTTTTCCATCAAAATGAATAAATTTAAAATAAAAGCCTTGAAAATGCATAACTTCGTAAATCATATAGCTTTAAACTATAGTTTGAACTGCATCATGGATATGTAAAATATGTAAATAAAAATGCTAAAATAAGTAATTTGATCAACATTACCGTAAATTTGCAATGCTATTTAAGTTAACATATATAAATTAAGCAATAAAGGAACAAAACAACTCGTTTGCTATAGTATATTTCAAACATTTTTTTACTATAGCAAACAACTACATTAGTTATGTAAGGAAATTATATTAATAAGCAATCTCAAATAATATAGTTTGTATTTTGAACAATGTGTAAAAGATGTAAATAAAATGGTAAAATAAGTCATTTGATTAACGTTGCCATAAGCTTACGATGCTATTATAAGTATACAAATTAAGCAAATAAAATAATAAACTAACCTTTTTGTATATTATATTGATTTGGACAGATTTTCTACGGATTAGAAAACCGTCAAATTTAATATAGTAAAATATCACAAGCGCACGATGAACAATTGTAGTATGTATGCGAGTATAGGTTGATCCCATAAGAAAAGCAATAATTTTAAAATCACTCAATCAAACTATCCTAAATATTTTGAAAATGTGTTAAAATAAATATTGTAGAAAGGAAAAAAAAACTAGAGTAAAAGTGGAATAAAAGTAATGAGATTAGAAAGCAATTTAGAGATAAATCCACTGTCAAATTCAAATAAATCAACAAATAGTAAATTCATAATCTCTCCTTTTAACCTAAGTAGAATTACTTAATGTATTTATTTTAACTATGATCTATTTGTGTTATTTATTAATACAACTTAAACCATCAAATTTTAATACATCAACCAAACCCACTTGCTAAATTTCATGAAAATTATTATGAAGTTAGAAATAAGATTTAGTTTAAGCATGATCTATTTACTATCTTTGATTTAGTAATATAGAACATCAAATTTTAATTCTGCTTTTAATTTCATTATCAAAATCAAATGGTTAGAAGAAGATGTAATATGAGTTTACATTTGATTAAGTATAGTCTATTTGTGAGTAACAACATAGACTATCAAATTCATTTGTAAAAATCAAACTTCTATCTACTTCTAAATTCACATAAAATCCAAAAAACAAGAGATCATAATTGAAACCATTTAGTTGACTTAACATGATTTATGAGAGCTTAATTATCCCTAAATTAAAAGTTTTTAGCCTCTGAATTCATTTCAACAAAAAGTGAATTCAACATTAACAAAATAAAAGAAAGTGCTAATTGAAAGGAAAAAAGAGCTAACTAGAAAACAAATCTGCACTAATCTGCATAAAAGTAAAGCTAATCTACTTGCATTAAATAAAAGAGAACATAAAAATAGAATAGCATAAAAGAAAAGAGCACGAAATAAGAGTGCATAAAATAAAATAAAAAAAGGCTGAGAGGCCATTAAAGAGAAGAGTTCTTTTTATTTCTATTTTATTAGCTACAACTAACTTGCATAAAAGATGACCTATTACATGAAATATAAGAGGGTATTTATACAAGCCTAAAACCCAAATCTTTATTTAGGATGCTACCAAAAATACCTTTTACATCGAGTGGCTACCAAATAATCATTAAACATCAATTAATTCCCTACTAACATGTGCTTTTCTTTTTAATTGTGGTCCGTTAGTATGTGGGTAAGTGGGCTCCTCCATGTAAAATTAATTCTTCTTTTCTTCTTTCTTTTTGCTTCCAATATATGCGTATGCATACATCCATGTTGCCTCTTCCAAATTACACTCAATTTCCTACAGAATAAAATTAGAATATGCAAATAAATTTTCTCAAATTTAATGCATACACAAAATTACTATTTTGCCTAAATATAGATGAGTGAATGATGATTTGAAAAGACTTTTATGTTTTGGTAAAGACATGTAAAAATACCATAATATACCATTTATTTTAATAAAAGAAGATTGAGTAAGAGAGAAAAAAGATACATTTTTACGTGCACATCAAATAACTCTACACTTATCTTTTTATTTGTCCTCAAATAAAGTAAAACCAAGAAAAATCCACTTTTATAGAAAGCACGATTGCATTGAGCGTATGCAATAAGCCGTTAAACCTCTAAGTGTCCGAGTAGGAGAGTAGTGTCTTGTAAGGGATTTCAACAGATACTACCCACAAAATCTAAATGTGATATGCAAAGTTCTTAATGTAAGTTTTATTCAGAAAGATATGAATGAAAGTTTTTATTTACAAAATGAAGAAATTACTTTTTAAATTGACATGAAATAGCAATATACAAGTCTCAATCATCATCAAGAAATTTCAATCCTTTACTAATCAAAACATCTAACAAAAGTTAAATTTTTATTACATTTCAACTCTAGTTTGGCTAGTCGTTCCGGTTGATAACATAGTGCAACTATGAAACAAATTCTTAAATTGGTTATCAGAGTTTGCAAAGTGGTATTTTCATTTTTATTTGTATAACAAGTCAAATCTGTAAATTCAGGACATTGATTACGTTTCAATATCTTACTTTCTCTTTATTTAAGAAAATATTAACATTATTATTATTTACATACACCCAACTTAGAAAACTGAGGCCAGATATACCATTCATGAACTGCCTTTCGGGCTTTGGTGAGAAGAGCACGGAGCATGGCAAGTGTCCACACCTAGGTTTTACACTTGACTCTAGGTGTTTATTATTTTATTTTATTATATAAATACACCTAACTCAGAATACTAAGGCCAGACATACCTTTCATGCACGGCCTTGCGAGCTTACGTGAGAAGAGAACAAAGTGTGGTGAGTGTACATATTATATGTGCATACCTGACTCTAGGTGTTGTTTATTATTATTATTACTATTATTATTATTATTATTACTACTACTATTATTATTATTAGAGAGAGAGAGAGTTATGCAAAATCATCTTAGCATCACTTAACTTTAAAGATAAAAAATGTTGACACATGTACTTTAAATCAACGACTCTTTAAATGAAGACTACAATTTAGAATAGAGTTCATAACCATCACCAAAGAATGATCCTATATACTAGTTACACTATAGTTGCTTGTAATTTTAAACTTTTCTTTTTATTAATTGTTAAGACAAGTAATTTACCAAAAATTTCAATTTAATGACCAAAACTGTATGCTTACTCTATCGTGCCTATTTAAAAATAATTATGCAATTTTTTTTTAATTTTGTAAATTTTTTTCCTGAAAGGTAGGGAAAGAAAATGCAAAAATCAAACCATGTAAAATCAAAATAAACATGAGAACTCCCCCACACTTTTTTTTGACTTGATCAGCAACACTTAGCATGGTTTTTGTGAAAAGCGTAGCTTTGTGGACGAGACTTCGTCGGACCTCACAACCCGAAATGGTCGAAACAAGAAGGATGCGGCAAGGTTTTATTGGGGGTAGCGCCCTCAGGATATGTCCATTTTCTTCTAGAAAAAGGTGGTATCATGGTATGGAGCCCAGATACTTAACTTATGTGGTTGCTGCCAATTTATTACTTTGTGGTTGTTGGTGGCGGAGAATTTATTCTCTTAGCTTAACACCCTTCTCTGAGACGTACGAACTCAGAGGTTATGTAGTTGATGGTTACTAGTGATATATTTCCAATTTGATAAATCTTGTTTTGAACCGAAGTGGATCTTGAAGATGGATCTTTTGTTGAAATATTATGAATGAATGTTTGTTAAATTTTTGGGAAACTTTGTTTTCAAATTGAAGTAGATCTTAAAAGTGAATCTTTAGTTTAAAAGATTAAAAGTGGAAATAAATAACATTTGGTATTCCCTAAAGTCAAATCATGATATAATGAGTATAAAGGAAAAGATTTTATATATTTACAAGAGCTGTTTAAAATTCCTTAATAAACATAGTGTGGCTCATGAAGAATCATGAGCTCTTCCTCTCTGTCACTTGCTAATTCCAAGTAAGGCTTTAAATGATGACCATTGACCTTAAAAATCAATCCATCCCTAAGGTTTTCTATTTCTATGATGTCGTGTGGAAAATTAGTACGTACCACGTATGGTCCCTATAACATCCCCTATCTAGTGGCCCAAAGCTAAGCACTACAGATGCTACAGTCATCCATAGTATTAACTTCCAGCGTCTAAATACGGCTATGTTAATGGTATCCATAATATTAGAAACACTTGAATATGAAACAAAATCACAGATTTCAAAAACAACATTTTGCTGATTACATTTCAAAACACATGTTTCACATTCAAATTACATAGTCTCATAATCATTTCCCAGGTTCAGATAAAATATAATTATTACATAAATACGCCAAGAGCGACATATGATGATGTCCCCTTGGTTGACCAGAGTACTATATAGACATAACTTTCTTAAATACAACATGGCGGAATAAAACAAAACAAAACAGCAACTCCTAAATAGCTATCCGTCAGCCGCCTGCTCGTCCCCGGAAGCTTTATTTATCAACCTACTAAAACCTGTAAAACCTCAACCCTCAGCCTACTCAAATCAATTTTGATCACCCGAGAGTTTAAGGGAAAAGACATAAACTTCGAGTCAGACATAAAGCCTGGTGTGAATAATACTATACATCTCAGTTATTTGATATTAAGTGAGACCACGCCGCTTAGTGGAATGGGTTTCCCCTCACTAATATCCTTTTAAAACATATCTTTTGCAAACCTTTATCCTGCAACCAAAACGAGTTAAAACTGTAAAGTACTATTATGTAAACATACATATCAGGTAATAAATGGACTATCTGTCCGAGCACTATAGTTTTATTTGGCAAACTACTAACCTTTGGCTGACTCGGGCCTACCAGACAATATCATCAAAAAAATCTAACACATGTTAGACACTCCAGATGTTAGACATTCCTCTTCTGGACGGTCTATCCCTAACTATATGTTAATACTTCTCTTTTGGAAGGTCTGTTCCTAAGTTAACATCTCTCGGGGTCACCTGATCCTAATGGTTTTGCGGGCTCACCAATAACCTATATGTATACAAATATATATTCCCTTCTGTGTGTAATCATAATTTTAGTCTTACCTGTGACAAAGCCCTACACACTGGAATGTTGGACTAAATTAGTTGGGGCTAATAGCTAATATATAAGGCGCGACCCTATACCAGTCCCATCTGGTATTCTAATATCTGAGTCATTTTACTTGGGTAATCTTCCGTTAAATTTTCCTTGAAAACCTTTTCATCTCAAATTGCTTTAAAACCTTTAAACCAAACTTTATGCTTTACTCAAAATCACCTTGCCATGCTATATATACTTTACCCAAATCTTTGTTGATGAAAACATTTAAACCTTTAAATGTACCCCTTTCGATCCTATTGAAAGTATCCCTTTCGTAACTAAATAAACCCTTTCTTTCATCAAGGCCAAAAGACCGAAACCTTCCTTTCAAAACCATTTACATAAACCTTTCGAAACCATTGAAATACCTTTTCTTTCGGAAGCTAAAAACCTTAGACATCCTATCTTTAAAACCTTTAAACATAACCTTTCGAAACCATTGGAAAACCTTTCGAAACCATTGGGGAACCACCCCTTAGAAACCTACCTTAAAAACCTTTCGAAAGCATCAAGACCTTAAACCTTTCGAAAGCATTTGGGTTCAATTTTAAAATATGTGGAAACACCTTTCGAAACCATTCAAAACCATCTCTTTCGAAACCTTTGGGTTAATCTTTAAAAATCTCTAAGGGTCACAAACAACAGGGTCGAAAGCAACTCTTTCGAAAGCCAAAACCTAAGTAAAGAAGTGATGGTGTCGAAACCATCCTTTCAAAAGCATTGGAGAAGCGGCACGGTTTTTTATATAAAACAAAACCAACCCTTTCGAAGGCATTGCTTCGAAAGGTAGAAAGCGGCAGCTAAGGCTTCGACTTAGTCGAAAGCGGTTATTTAAAAACAAAGGCGCAACCTCTTTAAAACCATTTGACCCAGTCGGAAGCCATCCAAGTCAAAATCAATGTAGTCGAAAGCAAAGCAGGCGCATTTTCAATTTAAAGCAAAGTAGCACTTCGACCTCCTTCGGAACCCCTGGTTTCGACCCAATTCCTTCCGCTTTTTTTCCAATTCACTATGTACTGGGCTAATGATACTATATGCATTGGTTCGATGGCATAGAGGCGGAACTACTAAGTCCAAAGCTACCCAATAGGAAGCAGGGTGCTGAAAATGGCGAAACATACATTTGGACTGAAAAACCGACTTTTAACCTTTTTAAGTAATCTTTTTAACTAACCTACCTTGTTTATCAAAATCACATTGGTTGCTAATTTTTCTTTTCTAGAATTACTGCCATAATTTCATAATTAATTAATTTAAATCATTTATAAAATACACCTTCTCCAAAACACTTTGGAAAATAATTTTTAATATGTTTTCATATCTTAAATAATTTTATATATTCATCAAAACACTTTGGAAAATTCTACAAAATTCCAGAAAATGATTTTTAATATGTTTTCTAACATATATAAATTTTGGACCCAAATTATTTATAATTTAACCATAAATTATTTATAACCCAATAAATCATTTTCTTTACTAGAAAATTAATATAAAATCCACAATAATTCAGAAAATTATAAAAATCGAAATCCATCTCTAAAATACCATTTCTAGTCTATATCTAAAATTGCAAGGCATTTAGACGTCATTAAATAGGGTTTTCACATCAAAACATATCATAAAATCTATATGAATAAGCGTAAATCATCAACAAGCATATATAAACATTTTGTCCATCGAATCGTGGCTAAATTATGCAAGGTAAATTCATCAAAACACTTTGGAAAATTCTACAAAATTCTAGAAAATGATTTTTAATATGTTTTCTAACATATATAAATTTTAGACCCAAATTATTTATAATTTAACCGTAAATTATTTATAACCCAATAAATCATTTTCTTCACTAGAAAATTAATATAAAATCCACAATAATTCAGAAAATTATGAAAATCGAAACCCATCTCTAAAATACCATTTCTGGTCTATATCTAAAATTGCAAGGCATTTAGATGTCATTAAATAGGGTTTTCACATCAAAACATATCATAAAATCTATATGAATAAGCGTAAATCATCAACAAGCATATATAAACATTTTGTCAATCGAAATCATGGCTAAATTATGCAAGGTAAATTCAGATTCCCTTAAAATCGAAAACATTTAAGAAATAAGAGATGTGATCATTATTCACATTAGCTTTTGAGATTAAGGATTTGAGATTTGATCTTGATTAAGTTTATTTGATTCCTCCCCTTGAAATCCTAACTTTATTTTCTCTTGAGCTTGCTAATGATAGCCGGCCTTAGACTTAAAACTTTTGCTTGTGAATGTATGGAAGCAAATTCCTAAGGATTTAGGGATTAGAATGCTTTATTTCCTATTTTACCCCTCCTCAATTTGCCTTAACACTTCATTCTTTAGTTCATTTGTTTATTCATTAACATAGCATGGCTACCCTGTAATTAAATCAAAAATCTCAATCCATTAATCAACCTACATTATTTAATTTAATTTAGGTAATTAAATTTTCTAAATAATGTTACTAAAAATATGGGGTGTTACAGTCCTGTCCATCTAGATTTTAATTTATCAGGGAATAAATAAAGTCGAGAGACGTACAAAAGAACTTTTTGATTTGGCAAAAACGGTTTTTTTAGGATTGAATTGTCATAAAAAACTTTTGTTTTTTCCTTGTAAATTTTCGCATTTTCATACGAGTCACTCCTAATTTCTTCTAATTCATTAAATTGCAATTTTTTATTTCCCACTACACCAAATTAGTGATTTTGCAACATTTAAATTTCTCAATTTCTAACACTTATAAACGTGGTAAATTGCCAATAGTAAAAAAGTGTTAGGATACATAAAAAGCGTTAGTAATGATAAATATTTTTCTATTTAAACATTGGTCATAATTAACTGTAGAATATAATAGCCTATGATTTTTGTTTGATGATAATAAACATATATATATATTCCTTTAAATGTATTTGTTATTGTACTATTTCATTTTTCCACATAACTAAATAAATATTTGTTGAATAAAATAAATAACTAAGAATTCATATTTAAACAAATATTTTATTCAACCAAATATTTTATTACAAATTCAATAGTACAAATTGGAGCTCTCACTACATTTACACATTTTCACAATTTTAACTTTACAATTTCACCTCACTACTTATTCACTCAACATTCGGCAATTAGGACCCGGTATCAGGCAGATCAATGAAGCATTTCATTATTGAACCAACTCTATCATCTTCAACTTTGTTCCAGCCTGTATCCAACATCTGAACTATCTGCAAAATAAACACTGACGCAGTAAAATTAAAAAAGAAAATATTTTGTAGTGTTCAATAAAGTGTGTGTTTTGAAAATTTTATTTGCCTCAGTTATTTGGGTTGTTCGTCATTATTTTGTTCATTATACTTACACGAACAACTTGTGACATGCATAGTGTATCACTGTACATGCCACAAGGTCGTGCACATCGAAATACACTAGCTTGTTAAAATAGCAGGGACATGTGAGCACAAGGTCAAACCCAAGCCGAGACTAGATTCAATACAGATGCAATACAAAAACAAAAATAGAATGGTCAAGTACAAGTTCAATGGTCAGTCAACATGAACATGGATATGCATACAAAATGGAACCAGACTTTAATGGAGTCAAGGCATGAAGCCTCAACAAAATGTACTCACATGTAGACTCCAAGATGAATCAGTGTACATGTTTACAACATACCACATTCAGTTTCAACATGAAAGTGAACCGGACCAGACTTAGAGTGAACACAAGGATTGCACCAGACAAGCTCAAGTGGAACAAGTTTAGTTACAACATGAACCAGAGTTCATATATACAAGTTCAGTATTATCTACATGATGCAAGTGTACAAGTAATCAAGTGATTGTAGTTTTACAAAGAGATGCAACAAGCAAAGTCGATCACACACACACATACATACATACATATATATATATTTATTTATTCATGTATGTATATACATGGAGATGACACACAACAACAAAGCAGTTCATTGTGAAGACAGTATATCAGTACAACTAGACCAGAAATATGAAGATCAAGCATGAACACACTTGAACCAGACATGGTTTCAGAGGCATGCACACAAGCAAGCCAGTGGAACAAAATGAACTCAAGTTAAATACAAAGCAACCTGAAACTCAAACCAGACTTCAAATCAAAACTAAATAAAAAATGCACATGTACTCGAAGCAACCAACACAATGCGGACTCAAGTAAATCTAGACCACAATGCATCAGAGTAATGAAATGTCATGGCCACTAAACCAGACCAGAATGCAAAGCTTCAAAAATACTCATATGTACAACCAGACCACAAAAGATACAAAAGCAAGCTACATTCAGGAAATGTACACATGGTGACACACATACAAGTGCACATGACTCAATCAAAGCATAGTACCAGTAGTAGTACGAAAAAAAGTCAAGGAGCAGTTTTGGTCAAACAAAATATTGTTAATGTTCAACTAAAAATTCTGTAAATTGTTTAAAGTCGCAGAGGGTAACAAATCAAGATTATCTCTAATTCAATTGCCAGCAAAGAATAGAATAGCAAGTCACTGATGAACAAGTCTAAAGAAATTCAATAAGAGGTCACATGTTGATAACATGATGAACAAGTCATAGCAGAAAGGAATGGAACCAAGTCAAAATATGTCTCAAATACAAATGCAAGTTGAAAGCGAATTGAACAAGTCGATCTCAAATTCAAATTCCGAAGTCATAAGAACCAACCCAAAGCAATTCAATCAAATTCGAATTCATCAAAGTTATCTTTAATCAAATGAACAAGTCAAAATCATCACAGACGTTCAAGCAAAAATCAAATGGCCAAGCAGATAAATTGATGAATTAGAACCAAAAATATACGAACGGAAATATAGGGATTTTATCCCTATTTAACCCAATTTCATCATCGGCAAATACTCATTTGAGTTCAAGAAAAATCAGAGAGCAAGCCTTGAAATAAATCACGAAAATCAAATCGAAGTTGAGCAAAATCAAAATTGAAAAAGAGAAAATCACGTACCAATTCATACCATTCGAGCTCGACATATTTGAAGCAGCCGAAGCAAAACAAAGAACAAAGATTGAAGAAGCATCGAAGCAAAATTGAGGAACAAAAAGTATCACGACAATCAATTTGAACCACTAATCCAAGCGGCAGCTTCATCATAGCAAAACCCTAATTTTGAAAAGAGGAACAAAAGGAATCGGCTGAAGTGAAGTAACGAATTGGAATAAAGGATGACTTTATTTTAATTGTTTGTTGGGCCGGTCTTATCTTTTTATTTTGGGCTTAAAATTTTAAAATAGGGTTTTGTGTTTAAGTTTTATTTTTTATTTGTAATTTCCTTTTAAAATATTGTGAATTTCTAGTTGTGTAACTAGATACAAACTACGGGGCATAGTTTGAGAATTTGCAACTCAGTGGCTGAGTTGTGGCAGGGTTTTGAGCTTAGAGTTAGGTTAGTCAAGTTAGCGGATGTCGTAAGTTCACGTGTGTTTGTAAGCGTCTAACTACTTAATTTCAAGTAGAAACCTTGAGGGCAGCACGTAGGCAGGTTTTTGCCGAAGCTGGGTAAATCTATGTGTGACTTTTACTGCATTACTTTCTGTTATTATTTTTATTTCCGCATTAATTTTAGTATCACTTTATTCACCCCCCCCTCTAGGGTGAAAACGATCCTACAAGTGGTATCAGAGCAAGGTTAATAGCATAGATGTCTAACCCTTGTTGCAAATCTAGCGAGAGTCAGTCCAGTTTTATTCCCCCTATTTTTGATGGAACAGATTTTTAAGTTGGAAATTAAAAATGGAATTTTATTTAAAATCTGTTAATTCTAAATGTTGGGATATTATTGAAAATGGGTGTGATATAGTAGACAAGAAAAATACTTCGATTAATGCTCTTGCTATGCATATACTATATTCTCATATTAATCAAGATAATTTTAACCATATCTCTCATTGTGAAAGTGCATAGGAAATCTGGAATACCGTTGATGCAATATATGGTGCAAAAGTCAACAACGGTGAGAAATCCTCCACAATCGACTCAGTTAAAGAAACGTGCTTGACAGGATTTGCAAAAGACAGCGGTGATGAATATTCAATAGCCGATGAGATAAATGATTTTTCATTCAATGATTTAGTTCTCTTGTGCCAAAAATTAATCGAAAATAATGAAGCTCTTGAGATGAAAAATAATAAGTTGAAAAGGGAACAATCTAAACTGCGTCGGAAAAATAATGATTTGGAAAATGAGCATAAAAATATTAAGAAAAATAAAAATTCTAATTGCAAAAGGTGTTTGGACTATGAAAACGAATTTGCCTGTTTTCATGAAAACTTTCAAAAGTTAGAAAACGAAATTTTAATTCGGGAGAAAAACAAAACTGAGTTGATTTGTAAAAAATAATATTTTGCAAAAAGAGTTGGATAGTTTTAAGAGGTCGAAAAGTTCTAAATGTGCAATTTTTGAAAAGAAATTAAATGAGGTCAACGAAAATTTCAAAACCCTTGAAAAAGAAAACGTGATTTTGAGCAAATCTAAAATTATTCGATTAAATCATGAGTTTGAAAAAGAGATTGAAAAAATCAAGGATTTTGAAAAAATTGAATTTAAAACACTCCAACTCTTTGAAACTGAGATGCTAGAAATTGAGACAAAAATTAGAGAGCTTGAAAATGAAAATACGGGCTTGAAAATGAATAATTTTGAAAAGAGAGATAGTACCATTAGTTGTTGTTCGAAGCTAATAAATGAAAATAAACTTTTAAAATCCAAGTTAATAAACTTGAGTTGATTACTCGGAAATTTTTCACTAGAGAAAAATCATTTAATATGCTCTTAGAAAACCAACTCTTCGTGAATAAAAGGAAAGGATTTGGATTTGCGAAAGTGTCAAAATATGAACAAACGACTAATAACACTATTAAGGGGAAAAGTGTGATACCCAAATGCGTAAAGTGTGGAAATATTGGACATGGCAAGAATAATTGTCGAAATATATACAAACACAAAACCGTTAAACAAATATGGATTCCAAAAAGTATGAATATAAATGGTTTGAAATTTAAACAAATTTGGATTCCCAAGGGTACAATTGCTAATACTAACGGTTTTTATATAGACAAATTTGGGTACCAAAGATTTCAATAGATAATAATAGTGGTCCTACATCCTTAGTTAGACCACATGCCTTTTCCAAAATTTAGACACATAAGTACGCTAAGGAACAAATTTGATGGAGATAGATTTCGAGTTGTTCTAGGTTATTGATAAACTAAAATTAAAAATGTTCCTTAGCCTATAAATATTAGTTGGAGATCATCGCATTTCAGATATCACGGCGTCGAAGGGAAGTTAAGTATGATCTCTTAACTCAATTTTGTTCACATATTGTTAATTATGTTTCCATCGACATTGTTGAAGTATTTCGGCCATATCTTGAGCTTCTTAACTCCGATTTGTAAAATTCAAAATTTTTAGAAAGCTAACCGATAATGCTACAACTTTTCTGTTTTTAGTTTTTGTTGATTCACTTTGGAATGTCATGAAAAACTATAATAAATTCAATATATAACTCAAAAAGCATATTTTTTTACACAAACAAGTTATGGTATTTCAAGTATAATTTTTGATTGATTTGACAAATTGACTTGAAACTAATTTTAGCAAGTAGCATTATTGAACATCTAAAACTCTCGTGTTATGAGCCAAATCAAACTTCAAACTTTTATCAGCCAAATAAAGGTTTCAAATTGAGCGAGTCTTCGAAACAAAGATTGTCAACTACTTTGAAACAACAATCATTATTGACTCTCTTCATGTCTATCAAACTAATTTTCAAAACTGCTTTGACAAATTTTT
Organism: Allium fistulosum; assembly: GCA_030737815.1. NCBI lineage: Eukaryota > Viridiplantae > Streptophyta > Magnoliopsida > Asparagales > Amaryllidaceae > Allium > Allium fistulosum. The sequence goes on from CM060904.1 coordinate 1,229,156,342, forward strand.
TGAATATGTGTTTTTGCTCAATATAGATTACTTTACTTGTGCTTGATATAAATGGACGTGCTGAAAATTTCAAAAAAAACAATTCAAGTGTTGAGGAGTACACGTTTTTCTTATATACCACTATATATCACCATGAATACCTCAAATACAAGTGGTATCTGATATCATTTCATGTTGAAATCATTTTTGCAATCACTTAATTATTTATATTGATTTTCAACTAGAAGTCATTTTCACAAAACCCCCTTACAGAAAATTGATTTTCACTTATTTTAATTTTTGAAACTTGGGTTTTCATCATGATAAAAATACTCTGGTTTATTTCGGTTAGAGATTTACTCTAGAAAAGATAACCATTGACAAATTGAATCTTTTTGAACTTATCAAAATTATTCTAGTGCTTGAAAAGTGATGGATAGTGATTAAATTATATTTCATAACAAGAGGAAGTATAATTTTATAATTTCATGAAAATTAAACAAATTTTATAATATTTTTAGATTCGTACTTATTCCATGATCATTTCTATCACTTTCACCTTTCTGTCAATCCATACATCCTAATATAGTGTGCGTAATTTGGTATTTCAAAATAAGGAAAAAAAATTTGTAAAATAATTATATCCTAAAGTATTCACTCTCATTTAAAAGTCCTCGCGGTTATGCATGGGTGAATTACTTGAATTTCTATATATGGGCTTCCATTCTCATTTAAAAGTCCTCGCGGTTATGCATGGATGTGACGCATGTAAGAAAGGGATAAATATCAAGAATAATTCTAATCTCATTTAAAAGTCCTCACGGTTATACATGGTTAGAAAATACTTGACATATTTTTTTTAAAAAAAAGGGTAACTACTAACCTCATTTAAAAGTCCTAACGGTTATGCATGGTTAGTAAGTGCTTTAAATTTTTTTGTATAGTATTTGAAAAGGGAAAATGCATAAATTATTCCTTTATTGAAAATATCAAACTCTTGTCACTATATAAAATTTTCCATAATCCTACCATTTCTCTAAAGTGGAGTTTGTTTCTAATTAATAAAATTTTATGATTTTTGTTTGATTAATTGGAATTTGAAATTAATATTTCCCTTTTGATTTGATTTTATATTTTTAATCAAAATCATAGCTATTTCAATTACTATTATTATTTTTGATGATAATAAAAGGGGGGGAGAGGTTAAGATTTTGATTTTTGAGCGATATCCTTACTAATATTCGAGAGTGTTTTTATTCAAAGTTATTTTTAATTAATTTTTCAGTTTTAACTACACGCATCTGTGTAGGGGGAGTTTTGTTGTGGGGGAAGTAATCAAATAAGGGGAGCTAATAAAATTCATCAAGACCAAATACATTTAATAGAGTTAAAATCTTAATATATGTTTGTTATCATCAAAAGGGGGAGATTGTAGAATACAATAGTCTATGATTTTTGTTTGATGATAATAAACATATATTTATTCATTTAAATGTATTTGTTATTGTACTATTTCATTTTTCCATATAATTAAAAAATATTTGTTGAATAAAATAAATAACTCGGAATTCATATTTAAACAAATATTGTATTCAAACAAATATTTTATTACAAATTCAATAGTACAAATTTAAGCTCTCACTACATTTACACATTTTCAATTATAACACAATTTTCACTTTACAATTTCACCTCACTACATATTCACTCAACATTCGTATTTGATCTTCAACTTTGTTCCAGCCTGTATCCAACATCTGAACTATCTGCAAAATAAACACTGACGCGGTAAAATTGAAAAAAATATTTTGCAGTGTTCAATAAAGTGTGTGTTTTGAAAATTTTATTTGCCTCGGTTATTTGGTTTGTTCATCGTCATTTTGTTAATTCAACTTACACGAACAACTTGTGACATGCATAGTGTATCACTTACATGCCAAAAGGTCGTGGACACCGAAATACACTTGCTTGTTAAAATAGTAGGGACAGGTGAGCACAAGGTCAAACCCAAGCCAATACTGGATTCAACATAGGCGCAATACAAAAAAAATAGTATGGTCAAGTACAAGTTCAATGGTCAGTCAACATGAACATGGATATGCATACAAAATGGAACCAGACTTCAATGGAGTCAAGGCATGAAGCCTCAACAAAATGTACTCACATGTAGACTGAAAGACGAACTAGTGTACATGTACAACATACCACATTCAGTTTCAACATGAAAGTGAACCAGACCAGACTTAGAGTGAACACAAGGACTGCACCAGACAGGTTTAAGTGGTAAAAGTTCAGTTACAACATGAACCAGAGTTCATATATACAAGTTCAGTATTATCAACATGATGCAAGTGAACAAGTAATCAAGTGACTGTAGTTTTACAAAGAGATGCAACAAGCAAAGTCGATCACACACATATGTACATACACACACACACATAGATATATATATATATATATATATATATATGATGTATGTATATACATGGAGATGACACACAACAACAAAGCAATTCATTGTGAAGACTGCATATCAGTGCAACCAGACCAGAATCATGAAGATCAGGCATGAACACACTTGAACCAGACATGGTTTCAGAGGCATGTACACAAGCAAGCCAGTGGAACAAAATGAACTCAAGTTAAATAAAAAGCAACCTAAAACCCAAACCAGACTTCAAATCAAAACTAAACAAAAAATGCACATGTTGTAAGTCCTTGAGTTGATGGTTTTGATGACAACAACCTTAGAATAAGATTATAAAATATAAATACTAACATTATAGTTTAGCTATATATGTATATGAAGGATTTAACCATGCAGGTACCAAGAATGAAGACTGTACAATATAGAGATTCAAGATATCAAGATTGAAGACTCATGAGTATCAAGAATATCAAGATTATCAAGAGTTCAAGATTTCAAGATAAGTATTGAGTCTAGAATTATGTTAAAACTTCACAATAGCACTGAAATCTTCACTCCATTTTTCTTTTGGGATGGAACCCATTTCTACCCTTTTAGTGGCTTACAAACCCACAACAAGTAGCTTACAAACCTACGACAAGTGGCTTACAAACCCACGAACATCCTGGTTTTGTACAAGTTCTCGAGTCCTGACATGATAAGATATTTTGCAGGAAGAAGCTTGCAAAACTACTTCAAAATGATTTTCAAAACTACTTCAGAATGATTTTCAAAATTGCTTTTCAAAATGTTTTAGCCTTAAAAATTATCTTTTCAAATGATTTTCAAAAAGATGTTTTAGCCTTAAAATATTCTCTGTTTTTTGTTTTTAATAAACTCGTGTTTTTAAACTTCGTTTGTTTTAAACTATCTCTATACTTAGATTTAAATATAAAATTATAGTAAAATTATATATATATTATTCTGTATATTTATCTATGTATTTTATCTATAGTCAAGTATATTTATAAAGTTTAAAATAGTTTTAATATAAAATAAAGGTTATTTTCAAAGAAAAACAAAACATCAAAATTTCCTTTGGGATGTCGACATGCCCTAGTACCCCATGTCAACATAGTGTCAGTTAGGACCAAAAATTTGAATTTCAAAAGAAGTGTTTATTCGTCATAAACTTTCACGAATTGACATGACTGTTGTTCTTCTATAAATAAGGGTTAGTTTCAACGAATTTTATGTCAGATTTTCTGGTTTTTCACTTCTCTTCTTCTTCCACATTTTCTTATTCAAAATCCTATCATTACTCTGCCGAAATCAACATTGAATCTAACTAGATTATCTATGGTTTGATTCTCTATCACTATCTCAACAAGATCCAAGTGCTATTCAGAGTTATAGGCTTCTTTGTAATCTATCTAGCGAGAAAAGGTGTGATTGTAGCCTTGGAAATCAATCAAGCGAGAAAAGGTGTGATTGTAGCCTTGGAAATCAATTGGTTGAACTTTTTGCCCCGGAAATCAAGTATCTCTACCCAGAGGATTGTGATTCTGGAGGGTGTACCTCGTAGCCTTGAAACCGAGGGTTGTAATTGTTGAATTTCTTTTGAAAGGAAATCCGTACTTAGTTGTGCGGGACTGGATGTAGGGTAACCCCGAACCAGTATAAAATCCGGCGTGTTCTTTCCTTTACTGCATTTACTTTATTTCTACATCTATGTTTGTTTCTGTGATTATATCTGTGTCTGAATATTGTATACATTTGTGTTCAAATTAACATAAACTCAAAAAGGTTTAGTAATTTCTTAAAAACACTATTCACCCCCTAGTGTTATTCCTAGCCTTAAGATCCATTTCCCGCATTCCTCACATTTGGTATCAGAGCAAGGTTTTCAAAAGTTTCATAATCTGATTTTTGAAAAAGTTTTTTTTAATGGCTATGTTTAAGAAATTTGTTAATGCATGTTTAGAAATATTCAGATCATCATTGTCTCTTGAGTCTGCATATAATCAATATTCAAATACAAGTTGTCTACTAAGATTGTTTGATATGCAGGAATCATGCTTTATGGGAGTTGAGGAATCAATCCAGAATAAACAAACTGTGCAGATCAAAAAGAACAAATGGATACTCGATAGTGGATGTTCTAGACACATGACTGGGAATCCAGATATGCTGAATGATATGATATACAAAGACGGAGGACTGGTTAACTTTGGAGACAATTCAAAAGGTCATGTGATCGGCATCGGCAAAGTCAGTAACTCTGAATCTTCTATTATTACTAATGTTTTGCTAGTTAAGAATCTGAAACACAATCTGCTAAGTATAAGTCAACTATGCGATAAAGGATATAAAATTAAATTTGAAAAAGATAAGTGTCGCATTGAAGATAATAATTCAACCATAATATTTGAGGGAATTAGGAAAAAGAATATTTATATTCTTAGTATGAAAATTTCAAATGATAACTTGTGTCTTTTGGCAAATGCAAGTGACCCTTGGATTTGGCATAAGAGATTTGGGCATTTGAATTTCAAACTCTTATCTAGACTGTCAAAACATGATCTAGTAAGAGGCCTCCCTAAAATGAATTCTAAAGTAGATAGTCTATGTGATGCATGTCAACTAGGAAAACTTAGAAAAAGTTCCTTTAAATTAAAAGATTTGATTTCAACTTCAAAACCTCTTGAATTACTTCATCTTGATTTATTTGGTCCATCTCAAATTCAGTCATTAAATCACAGTAAATATGTTTTTGTAATTATAGATGATTATTCTAGATTTACATGGACAATGTTTTTAAAACATAAAAGTGATACCTTTGAATATTTTAAGAATTTTTCAAAAAGAATTCAAAATCAACTTTCTCAAAAAATTATAACCATCCGTAGTGATCAAGGTGGTGAATTTAAAAATGAAAAGTTTGAATAATTCTGCAATAAAAAGGGAATAACTCACAATTTTTCATTTCCAAGAACTACACAACAAAACGGAGTAGTAAAACGTAAAAATAGGACGATTCAAGAGTGTGCGAGAACTATGCTTTCTGATTGTAATTTACCAAAGTACTTTTGGGCAGAAGCAGTTGCTACCGCCTGTTATATTTTAAATAGAATTTTAATTAGACCTTTAACTGATAAGACATCTTATGAACTTATTTTCTCAAATAAACCTAAGGTATCTTATTTTAGAATTTTTGAAAGTAAATGTTTTATTTTAAATAAAAAATATAACTTAGATAAATTTGATCCTAAATCCGACAAAGGTATCTTTATCGGATACTCTAATAGAAGTAAAGCATACAGAGTATTTAATTTAAGAACTAATACCATCGAAGAAACAATGCATGTTTCATTTGATGAAAATTTCAAATTTTTTGAAGAAATAAATGATGAAGAGGATTTAATCACTCAAAACCATGAGTCAACTGAAACTAATAATGAATTAAATCATCCTAATAAAAGGATTAAACTTTTAAAAGATCACCCTATAGAAAATATACTTGGAGATATGCAATCTGTTGTTAAAACTAGAAACCAACTAAGTCAAATGAGTAATGTAGCTTTTATATCAACTATTGAACCCAAAAATCCAGAAGAAGCATCAACTGATGATTCATGGATTTGGGCTATGCAAGAAGAATTAAATCAATTCACTAGAAATGATGTTTGGGAACTTGTTCCTAGACCTGAAAATAAAACAATAATTGGAACTAAATGGGTTTATAAAAATAAAATGAATGAACAAGGAGAGGTTGTTAGAAATAAAGCCCGGTTAGTCGCTCAAGGTTATTGTCAAGAAGAAGGAATAGATTTTGATGAAACCTTTGCCCCCGTAGCAAGATTAGAAGCCATTAGGATTCTACTTGCTTTCGCAATTCATAATAATTTCAAATTATTTCAAATGGATGTTAAAAGTGCATTTTTAAATGGTTTTGTAAAAGAAGAAGTATTTGTTAAACAACCACCACTTTTTGAAAATGATAAATTTCCAAATTATATTTACAAACTTAAGAAAGCTCTATATGGTCTAAAGCAAGCTCCTAGAGCCTGGTATGATAGACTAAGATCTTACTTGTTACAATCAAATTTTGAAATAGGTAAAGTAGATAATACTCTTTTTATTAAAAGAAATAAAAATGATATTCAACTAGTACAAGTCTACGTAGATGATATCATTTTTGGATCAACTAATTTTGAAATGAATAAAGAATTTTCTGAAATAATGACAAAAGAGTTTGAGATGAGTCATATGGGTGAATTAAACTTCTTTTTAGGATTACAAATAAAACAATTAGATAATGGTATCTTTATTAGTCAAGAAAAATATCTAACGACCTAGTTAGTATATTTGGTTTGACTACTGCGAGTGGAAAACCCACTCCCATGGCAACCAATGAGTACCTTAGTAAAGAAGATCTCTTGAAAGATGTAGATCAAAAATTATATAGAGGAATGATTGGATCACTACTCTATATCACTGCGAGTAGACCTGATATCATGCATAGTGTCTGTCTCTGTGCAAGGTATCAATCCCAACCTAAAGAAACTCACTTAAAAGCTGTAAAACGTATTATAAGATATGTTAAACACACCTTTGATTATGGCTTATTTTATCCTAAAAATGATTCGTTTGACTTAATATCTTACTGTGATGCTGATTATGCTGGTTGTAAATCAGACCGAAAAAGTACAAGTGGAACTTGTCACTTTTTAGGGCATTCTCTGATTTCCTGGTTTAGTAAAAAGCAAAACACAATTTCTCTATCAACAACTGAAGCAGAGTATATTTCTGCTGCTTTGGCTTGTTCTCAAGTAATATATATGCAATAAACTTTAAAAGATTTTGGTTTAAATATCTCAAAATCACCAATTTATTGTGATAATACTAGTGCAATAAATTTATCCAAAAATACTACTCAACATGCTCGAACTAAACATATTGATATCAGATACCATTTTCTCAGAGATAATATAAGTAGAGAAGTAGTTACTCTTGACTATATCAATTCTGAAAATCAAATTGCTGATATCTTAACAAAACCCTTAAATGAATCTACATTTACTAAATTAAGAAGAGAATTAGGTATTTGTTCATTAACTGAAATATAAAATATAAATAACAAAGTATAATTAAAAATTAATTCAAAATAAATTAAATAGGCAAAAATTCAAGAACCATGTCGACATCCCCCCTAGACCCATGTCGACATATAACGTTTTTAAATTTTAAATTTTTCCCACCAAAATTCAAATAAGTGGTTATAAATTTCTCCTATTTCAAAATTTTCTTCATTCTCTTTGTTCTCTTTCTGTTCTTTCTTCTGAGATCAATTTATCAATGGCCTCCTCTTCCAAATCAAACTTAAAATCAACCTTTTTGTTCCCATCGCCTACTTCTGGTCCGTTTCAACAATCAACGCTCGCTCGTGTAACGAAAATAGAGGATTCTCTGAAAGATACCCTTCAGTTAATGATTGAAATCCAAGTGATGCAACTTCGAATGGCCAAAGAACAAGAGAGGCAAGGCAAAATCCTTAGGAATTTGCAAAAATTTCTTATGGATAATCATGCTAACCCAATCTTGATTGACGAGGATTCTTCAGGAGATCATGAACAAGAGGAAAGTGAAGAAGAAGAAGAAGAACCAATGGAAGAAGAGCATGCGGAAGACGACGACAAAGTCGTTTGCGTTGGCGAAGTGTGCTTTGACAACGATGGAAATCTTGTCGAACAACGTGGAAATTTCTGTTTCCACTATCCAAATTGTTCGATTCATAGATCTCCTATGTTCAAAGACACACATTAGTTTCTTCTCTTTCTTTTCTATTTGTTGTTTGTTTTTTTTCGATCTCTACGAAAAATGTAAATATAAACAAATATATAATTAATAAATAATGTGTGTTCTTATATATGTTCTATTAAAAGTATTATTATATAGATTCTTAGTTAGGAGAGTTTGTAATTTAGGACTAAGTTTTAGGTTTACAAGTAAGTATTGATGATAACACTATCATCATATAGGATATTAGACTAAGAGTTATATAGTTTAGAATTAGTTTGTTTTTGTTGATGACAAAGGGGGAGAAATATAAAATAGAAGAGTTAGGCATAGATTAAGGGGGAGTTATTAGATTTAGGGGGAGTCAATAGGATAGAAGTAATATTTTATAAACAAAGGTTGTCATCATCAAAAAGGGGGAGATTGTTAGTCCTTGAGTTGATGGTTTTGATGACAACAACCTTAGAATAAGATTATAAAATATAAATACTAACATTATAGTTTAGATATATATGTATATGCAGGATTTAACAATGCAGGTACCAAGAATGAAGACTGTACGGTATAGAGATTCAAGATATCAAGATTGAAGACTCATGAGTATCAAGAATATCAAGATTATTAAGAGTTCAAGATTTCAAGATAAGTATTGAGTCTAGAATTATGTTAAAACTTCACAATAGCACTGAAATCTTCACTCCATTTTTCTTTTGGGATGGAACCCATTTCTACCCTTTTAGTGGCTTACAAACCCACGACAAGTAGCTTACAAACCTACGACAAGTGGCTTACAAACCCACGACAAGTAGCTTACAAACCTACTACAAGTGGCTTACAAACCCACGAACATCCTGGTTTTGTACAAGTTCTCGAGTCCTGACATGATGAGATATTCTTCAGGAAGAAGCTTGCAAAACTACTTCAAAATGATTTTCAAAACTACTTCAGAATGATTTTCAAAATTGCTTTTCAAAATGTTTTAGCCTTAAAAATTATCTTTTCAAATGATTTTCAAAAAGATGTTTTAGCCTTAAAATATTCTCTGTTTTTTGTTTTTAATAAACTCGTGTTTTTAAACTTCGTTTGTTTTAAACTATCTTTATACTAAGATTTAAATATAAAATTATAGTAAAATTTTATATATATTATTCTCTATATTTATCTATGTATTTTATCTATAGTCAAGTATATTTATAAAGTTTAAAATAGTTTTAATATAAAATAAAGGTTAGTTTCAAAGACAAACAAAACATCAACATTTGCTTTGGGATGTCGACATGCCCTAGTACCCCATGTCGACATAGTGTCAGTTAGGACCAAAAATTTGAATTTCAAAAGAAGTGTCTATTCGTCATAAACTTTCACGAATTGACATGACTGTTGTTCTTCTATAAATAGGGGTTAGTTTCAACGAATTTTATATAAGATTTTCTGGTTTTTCACTTCTCTTCTTCTTCCACATTTTCTTATTCAAAATCCTATCATTACTCTGCCGAAATCAACATTAAATCTAACTAGATTATCTATGGTTTGATTCTCTATCACTATCTCAACAAGATCGAAGTGCTATTCAGAGTTATAGGCTTCTTTGTAATCTATCTAGCGAGAAAAGGTGTGATTGTAGCCTTGGAAATCAATCAAGCGAGAAAATGTGTGATTGTAGCCTTGGAAATCAATTGGGTGAACGTGTTGCCCCGGAAATCAAGTATCTCTACCCAGAGGATTGTGATTCTGGAGGGTGTACCTCGTAGCCTTGAAACCGAGGGTTGTAATTGTTGAATTTCTTCTGAAAGGAAATCCGTACTTAGTTGTGCGGGACTGGATGTAGGGTAACCCCGAACCAGTATAAAATCCGGTGTGTTCTTTCCTTTACTTCATTTACTTTATTTCTGCATCTGTGTTTGTTTCTGTGATTATATCTATGTCTGAATATTGCATAAATTTGTGTTCAAATTAACATAAACTCAAAAAGATTTAGTAATTTCTTAAAAACACTATTCACCCCCCCCTCTAGTGTTATTCCTAGCCTTAAGATCCATATTACGTATTCCTCACACATGTACTCGAAGCAACCAACACAATGCAGACTCAATTAAATCCAAACCATAATGCATCAGAGCAATGAAATGTCAAGACCACCAGACCAGTCTAAAATGCAAAGCTTCAAAAATACTCATATGTATAACCAAACCACAAAATATACAAAGGCAAGCTACATTCAGGAAATGTACACATGGTGACACACATACAAGTGCACATGACTCGATCAAAGCATAGTATCAGTAGCAGTTCGAAAAACAAAGTCAAGGAGCAGTTTTGGTCAAACAAAACAGTGTTATTGTTCAACTAAAAATTCTGTAAATTGTTTAAAGTCAAAGAGGGTAACAAATCAAGATTATTTCTAATTCAGTTGCCAGCAAAGAATGGAACAGCAAGTCACTGAGGAACAAGTCTAAAGAAATTCAATCAAAGGTCACATGTTGATAACACGATGAACAAGTCATAGTAGAAAGGAACGGAACCAAGTCAAAATATATCTCAAATACAAATGCAAGCTGAAAGCGAATTGAACAAGTCAATCTCAAATTCAAATTCTAAAGTCATAGGAACCGACCCAAAGCAATTCAATCAAATTCGAATTCATTAGAGTTATCTTCGATCAAATGAACAAGTCAAAATCATCACAGACGTTCAAGCAAAAATCAAATGGCCAAGCAGATAAATTGATGAATTAAAACCAAAAATATACGAACGAAAATATAGGGATTTTATCCCTATTTAACCCAATTTCATCATCGGCAAATACTCATTCGAGTTCAAGAAAAATTAGAGAGCAAGCCTTGAAATAAATCACAAAACTCGAATCGAAGTTGAGAAAAATCAAAATCGAAAAAGATAAAATCACATACCAATTCATACCATTCGAGCTTGACATATTTGAAGAAGCCGAAGAAAAACAAAGAACAAAGATTGAAGAAGCATCAAAGCAAAATTGAGGAACAAAAAGCATCACGACAATCAATTTGAACCTCTAATCCAAGCAGCAGCTTCATCACAGCAAAACCCTAATTTTGAAAAGAGGAACAAAAGGAATCGGCTGAAGTGAAGTAACAAATTGGAATAAAGGATGTCTTTATTTTAATTGTTTGTTGGGCCGGTCTTATCTTTTTATTTTGGGATTAAAATTTTAAAATAGGGTTTTGTGTTTAATTTTTATTTTTTATTTGTAATTTCCTTTTAAAATATTGTGAATTTCTAGTTGTGTAACTAGATACAAACTACGGGGCGTAGTTTGAGAATTCGCAACTCAGTGGCTGAGTTGTGGCAGTGTTTTGAGCTTAGAGTTAGGTTAGTCAAGTTAGCGGGTGTCACAAGTTTACGTGTGTTTGTAAGCGTCTGACTACTTAATTTCTAGTAGAAACCTTGGGGGCAACACGTAGGTAGGGTTTTGCCGAAGATGGGTAAATCTGTGTGTGATTTTCACTACATTACTTTATGTTATTATTTTTATTTCCTCGTTAATTTTAGTATCACCTTATTCACCCCCCTCTAGGTTGAAAACGATCCTACATTAACAACACAAATAAGCGTTACAATGCATGGTAAATATGTAAATAATTTGTTATGAAGTGGAGTGTTTTGTAATTTTACACAAGTTTTATTTTGTCATGCTTTCCCATTTCCTATTACTTTCAGACCGCATAAAAATCAATTTTATTATCTAAGGTTTGAGGCGAATCTCACTCTCATGACATCAATGACTAGGGGCAGCTATTGGAATGACACTTCTTCTCCCAGCGACATTAACGATGGCTTCTCGCGGTCCTTCTTCTCCAAGTGACATCGAAGATATTGGGTTTCACGGCATAATGGTTTCGATGACATATATGTGTACAAATCATCGCATATCGATTGTCCGGTCTGAAAAGCGTTGTTGGTAATCTCTACTCTGAGATCTTGGTCGCTAAGAACAATTCGATACGGCTAAATGTTGCTGAGTAGTTTGCCGACGCTCATGTGTTATTGGGATATATCGGTTTTCTAACATTTCTGAAGGTGGTGTACCAGCCAAAGATGATTGTAGATGACCACCTGGAATCCGCACTGCCTTGAATTTGGGTAGCGTTTGAAGGTCATGGATGTGAGACACTAAAGTCTAATGTTTGGGTGAATTTGATGCTAGAGATATATGTGATCTCAGAGGTTGCTGAGAAAGTGAATGGCTGATCATATTGACATGTTCACAACAAAAATAGTTCTAAGATGATTTATCTTGATATCTGGTCTGAGATTATAGTGGTATTGACTCAGTCTTATAAACATTGATAGTTTTGTTGTTTCATATCTAGATCGGATGATTTCTAGTATCTGAACCTATTGTTGGTTAGCAGAGATGAAGATGTTGTAGTGATGCAAATATCATTGTAATGGATATGTTAATTTTTGTATCTGATGAGTAGATATGTGCACTAAGAAGTCCTTTTATGAACTCAAAAAGAAGAAATATCTTTGCTTGATATTCTCTCTGTGGTCAAACCATACTTTGTATATTTACCTTCCTTGGTATTGTTGTATCACTGGCTGGAATGAGATTTTCTGCATAGTTCTTTGTTGAGTTGGTTGATGACTTGATGGTGATTTCATCGATAAATTTCCATACACGCGATGGTTAGTTCAGGCTTGAGTTTGTGCGACTGTAGAGATGTATGTTTTAAAATTTGTTCATGTACTGCATATGCTAGTGTGAAGACACACGATGGTGGAAGTGGGTGTATAATATGGTCAACCGAGCTTTCTGATATTCTGGCGTATACTAGTGGAAGCCTGGATCTCATTATGAACTTGACAGTAGCGGATTGAGGTATCAACCTTTTGTTTGATATATAAAATAGGTTTGCTTATGATAAAATGCTATCAGTTTGCCTATCCATTCAAATAATATGGATAGTTAGCTATAAATCATAGCCATCTAATATTACCGAGGTTATGAGGTATATTATGTTATTAGGATACTCATGAAGATACATGTTGTTATCCCGCCTTTTGGCAAGGCCGTGACACCAAGGACTTGATTGGAAACCAAAGACAGTCCGTCCCAAATATCGGTTATACACAGGTCTACTATGGATACTGGCAAATTTGGTCCAAGTTCGGATTGAGCTACAGTTGACATGACATGACAAGCAAAGTTATAAAAGTCAACGCCCCAAATTTCAAGTCAATCGGAGTTCGTATGCTCAAGATATTGATCGATCAAGGCCAAGAAAAACCAGCAATGTTCGTATCCATCATGACAACACTATTTCGTATCCATCATGCTCATTCTACTTTGTATCCATCATGATCGCTTCACTACGTATCCATCAACAAGCAACGCTTCGTATCGATCGTGTCCATACGTACTTCGTATCGGTCTCCTCATCAACTTGGTTCGTATCGATCGTTGGAGCATGTCACTAAAACAATCTATACAAAGGGTGTGTGGGGTGATCGATACGAAATGACATTTGAATTATCGATACGAAAAGGCTTTAGTTCGTATCCATCATCCACCAGCTTCCATCGTATCCATCGAAATTAGGTTGCTTCGTATCCATAAAAAATTATCATTTCGTATCGATCCACCCATGCACATTATTCGTATCGATCGATTAGTGATCGATGTTAATGATACGTGATGGATCGATATGAACGACATCCTTGTTGATCGATACGAAGTAGCACCTGGGAATATCGATATGAAGCCAGCTAATTAGATGATCGACATGAAGCAACTTCATGAGAATGATACGAAGGAAACACGTTCAAGTGGAAGACTCGGTCTCTCGGCATGAAAAGTGGATCGATCCTAGAATATAGCGCCATGTCACCTGATCGATACGAACAAGCATGGATCCGAAGCAATCGATACGAATTGCCATCAACCTGAATATGATCGATACAAATGGGAGCGACACGAAGACGCTAGCCTTTTGCAAATACAAACTAGGATCGATCATAACTCAAAATCTACTAGTCCAAATGCCACCAAATTTTCACAGGAGCTTGCATACCACCTCTACTTGGTCTCTGATCGATCTCAGCCCAAATGGAGTCATTTTTGATCGATACGAATTGTATACGTATCGATCATGGATCGATCCCAAATGCCCAGGGATCGATCATGTGGGCCCACCCACGTGTGAGAAGGAGTCTTCCGAGATCCGAGCTAGATATTTTCAGCCTACACCTATAAATAGCAGCCTAGCCCTTCAGAAAAGGGACTTTTAGTTCTTCAATGCTATTATTCTGCTGGAATTCCATTGTAACTTGGATATTATCGATTGTACTCTTGTAAATCAGTGGAAAATCATTAATAAACATAGAATCCTTCAAAGTGGACGTAGGCTACAATGCCGAACCACTATAAATCTTGTCTTTCTACTGCTTTCCTTTTAATTTTTGAAGTGTTCTTCATATTTAATCCTACTACATCTACATACAATCTATCTGTGATCTGCGACCGTGATTTGGTGATTTCATCTGCAATTGGTTGTTTGTGACCAATTTTGGCGCAAACATTTTGGTGCTATCATTGAGAAGGCTAGCATTCAGGGATTCTACAGCTTGGATTTTGCATTTGAAGGCTTAAAGACTTAGATCTGGAAAGCTATGACAAAGCAATCAACAAGGAGACAAAGAGCAGAAAGGAGTCAGCGTGGAGGAAGCCAGGAGGCATCCTCATGAGCTAATCATACTTCTGTTTTCATCACCAGAGACGAGATGTAGATGATGATGGAAGCTATGCAGAAAGGGATGCTTAATAGGCAGGAGGAGATGATGCAGAACCTACTCCAACAGATTAGACAAGCTAGAGTGCAGAATCAAGAGATTGCCACTGTAGGAGATGCTAGAGATAGGGATCAGGAGCATGGAACAACCATGATTCAGAATAGAGCAGGACAATCAGGAGCATCCCCTGAGCTAGGGGGCACTCCCCCGAAGCATGTTGATCCAATCTCAAGCAGGATACCATGTAGAATTGTTCAACATGGCGTTGATAGAGGAATGTATGCTCGTCCAGGAGAGCAGATTCCAGGATTCCCTCGTGAACTCGGGGGGCAGATCGGAGGCAACGGACAAGGACTACATCTTGGAGATGGTGACAAATTGGCGGAGATGGTCAGATGAGCCATGAGAGGAGGATTAGTGAATAAAGATCTGGAAGATGTGAACAGGAGCCCCTTCGCTCCTGCAATTAGGCAGGTCAAGAATCCATCAGAATTCAAGCTACCAACATTGAAAATGTACGATGGAAGGACAGATCCTGCAGTTCATCTGACGAGGTATATGAGGCACATGGAAGTATTGGGGGCATCTGAGGAGGTCATGGCCCGGTGCTTCCTATTGTACTTGACAGACATAGCAGCACTGTGGTTCATACAATTGGAAAGCAGCTCCATTGGAACATGGACCAAGTTGATTGAGAAGTTTATGAGGCAGTTCAGAGTTCACATTTCGAGGCCCAAGAATGTGATGAGTTTGACAGCACTAAAGCAGAGAACCGGGAGTCTTTGAGGAGTTTTCTGACACGATTCAATGCAGTGGCAACATCGATGGACCGACCAGATCCATCCATGGTTCTGATGGCAGCTGTATCTGGCATAGCTGACGACACAGAATTCAAGAATTCATTGACAAGGGATCCACCTATGGATCAAGGAGAGTTTTACCATGAGGCAGAAAGGTTTCTGCGACAAGAGAATGCAAATGTTGAGAGAGAGGAAGGAGAGGGAGTTGAAGTTTATGCAGTCAAAAGCGGAGATCCACCCGGAAAGGATTCAGGCAAGGATAAAGGGTAACGGAAAGCAGAGGATAGTTGTGATGAGCCAAAGCGGTTGCGAAAGGAACTGAGATTCACCTCTTATACGGAGTTGAACGAGACTTTGGAGCGAATATATCAAGACACTAGGGGGCAAGTTCCCTACCAAAGGCCAATGAGGAGGGATCCGACCAACAATGAGAAGAAATCAGACAAGTACTGCTTATTCCATGAGCTAAGCGGTCATAGTACAAATGATTGCACGCACTTGAAGGATGAGATTGAAGGACATATCCGGAACGGTATGCTGTTGCAGTATGTGAAAAGGCTAGCAACGACGGTGGAACAAGAGCGACCACCATCTGCGTCGAATGAGGGCGGCTCCGGATCGAGGCGTCAGCTTGTCATCAATTTATTAGAATAATGACGAATAAGTGGCAAACTCCACACTAACATGGTTAAGTCGCTTACACATGTTCAGGATTACGAATGGTCCTCAAGCATGCTCTGAGACGACTATCAACCGCATCAGTGTAGGTGTTTGCACTTTGACGTCTCTGTTTTAATTTGTTTTCTATTTTTTACATCTGGACTTGATTTGGTTGGGCATTTTGGTTATATGGCTCATTTGAATGTAAATCTGGTTTTTATAATTCCATAACGGCCAAGTCACTTACACATGCACGGGATCGCGAACTGTCCTCAGGCATGCTCTGGGATGGCGATGAACCACCATAACAAACGATTCAGAAACTCACTCGAACGTGAAATCTAACATTAATAATACTAAGTCCCCCCCCCCCCGAGCATACACAATTCACCTCGAACGGCACTCGACCGCGAACGGTCACAATTGGCCTCGAACGGCACCTGACCGCGAGCAGTCACAATTCGCCATGAACGGCACCCGATCGCGAACGGTCACAACTCGCCTCGAACGGCACACGACCTCGAAGCATTCGCCACGAACGGCACCCGACCGCGAACGGTCACAACTCGCGTCAAATAGTACATGGCCTCAAACGGTCACCATTCGCCTCGAACGACATCCAACCTCGAACGGTCACATGTTGCCCCGAACGGCATACGATCTCGAACGATCGCTATTCACAGTGAGGTAAGACTATCAATCTCTTTATAGGTCATTAACAGGATACAAACATCCAACTTATGGTACTACAAAACACACCTTCCTATCGCAAGGCATGTTTTGGGGGGCAAATGTTATCCCGCCTTTTGGCAAGGCCGTGTCACCAAGGACTTGATTGGAAACCAAAGACAGTCCATCCCAAAGATCGGTTATACACAGGTATACTATGGATACTGGAAAATATGGTCCAAGTCCGGATTGAGCTACAGTTGACATGACACGACAAGCAAAGCTATGAAATTCAACGTTCCAAATTTCAAGTCAATCGGAGTTTGTATGCTCAAGATATTGATCGATCAAGGCCAAGAAAAAACAGCACTGTTCGTATCCATCATGACAACACTATTTTGTATCCATCATGCTCATTCTACTTCGTATCCATCAGGATCGCTTCAGTTTGTATCCATCAACAAGCAATGCTTCGTATTGATCGTGTCCATATGTACTTCGTATCGGTCTCCTCATCAACTTGGTTCGTATCGATTGGCCAACGATCGATACGAAGCATGTCACTAAAACAATCGATACAAAGGGTGTGTGGGGTGATCGATAGGAAACAACATCTGAATTATCAATACGAAAAGGCTTTAGTTCGTATCCATCATCCGCCATCTTCCTTCGTATCCATCAAAATCAAGCTACTTCGTATCCATAAAACAATATCATTTCGTATCGATCCACCCATGCACATTATTCGTATCGATCGACCAGTGATCGATGTGAATGATACGTGATGGATCGATACGAACGTCATCCTTGTTGATCGATACGAAGTAGCACCTAGAAATATCGATACGAAGCCAGCTAACTAGATGATCGACATGAAGCAACTTCATGAGAACGATACGAAGGAAACACGTTCAAGTGGAAGACTCGGTCTCTCGGCATGAAAAGTGGATCGATCCTAGAATATAGCGCCACGTCACCTGATCGATACGAACAAGCATGGATCCGAAGCAATCGATACGAATTGCCATCAACCTGAATATGATCGATACGAAAGGGAGTGACACGAAGACGCCAGCCTTTTGCAAATACAAACTTGGATCGATCATAACTCATAATATACAAGTCCAAATGCCACCAAATTTTCACAGGAGCTTGCATACCACCTCTACTTGGTCTCTGATCGATCTCAGCCCAAATGGAGTCATTTTTGATCGATTCGAATTGTATACGTATCGATCATGGATCGATCCCAAATGTCCAAGGATCGATCACGTGGGCCCACCAACGTGTGAGAAGGAGTCTTCCGAGATCTGAGCTAGATATTTTTAGCCTACACCTATAAATAGCAGTCCTAGGCCTACAGAAATGGGACTTTTGGTTCTTCTATGCTATTATTTTGCTGGAATTCCATTGTAACTTGGATAATATCGATTGTACTCTTGTAAATCAGTGGAAAATTATCAATAAATAGAGAATCCTTCAAAGTGGACATAGGCTACAACGCCGAACCACTATAAATCTTGTCTTTCTACTACTTTCCTTTTAATTTTTGGAGTGTTCTTTATATTTAATCCTACTAGTACAATCTATCTGTGATCTGCGACTGTGATTTGGTGCTTTCATCTGCAATTGGGTGTTTGTGACCAATTTTGGCGCAAACACATGTTATGTTGTATTAAATTTGGTGCTTGCGACCAGTTTTTAACAGACAATTAATGGAAGTCCATGAAATTCAAAACATAAAACTACTTAAAAGAGGATTCATCTTTTTTGCTGTAGAGTTTGTATTGTTTGCTTCGGCACTCCATGTAGAACTCCATTCCTATTATAGTTATATGAATTCATAATAGGTATTCTATTTTCTGTTCTTTCATTTTTATTGTTTTCAGAATATAATAACCATTTTAATGATTATTGTTCAAAGTTTCTTCGTATATTGACCCTGTAGGTAATGATCAACCATACAGAACTATACTTTGTGCAGTATAAGTTCATATGTCACTTAAGCTATAAAGTGATTTGAATTTTAGGATCAAATACTATATACTTATGGTATGACATAATTAAAATGTAGTCTTGAAATTGCATGGAAAGGGAATCGTTTTGGTACCTGCTTTGAATTTCTATCAAATCACCTTCATAATTTGATTTTGTATCATAAATGAATGTGATTAATATACTTTGAAAATTATTTTAAGACAAGCTCTATAAGTTAATTAAAGAAACAATTTACTAAGAGATGTAGTGAACTTGCATTTATATGTTGTTCCTGCTTCATTTATTTATTTAGAATTACCGATGATACTTTATTTTACTATTAATGGGACACAAATGGAGAAACCTCACTTTTCTCATTGTCCGAAGTGGCTTCTATTTATAGTGTTTGATGCCGAGATATCAAGGTATACTAGGATTATTTATAAATTATTTGATATAACCCACCGGCTAATATGTATTAGACTCGACTTCCTTATGTTGTTATTTTATAGCAAACCCTGACAAAGATTGAAAAACAAAAAAAGTTTTGAATATTCGCTGTATAATTGTATATATGTTGTGAAGAAAGATTGTGAGAACTAGGAGTACCAGTTGTTACTTTTTACAGTGTTCTTTTTTGTAAATTATGAAAACTAGAAGTACCAATTGTGAGAACTAGGAGTACTAATTCTATGAAGAAAGATTTTGAGAACTAGTATCAATTAACACTGACTATATGTACACTATTACGTTTTTTCTTCTTTATAGTATGCGTACACATTTTTTTAATAGTGTTCTTCTTTTGTAAATTTTGTCTTTATCTAGTGTTTTTTGTTAAATCATGTGATATTACTTATATTATATTACCTATGGTTATTTTATTTTGTACAGATTTCAACTTAATGTTATATTAAACGCATGTAGGCACCAATCGAAGAATTGGATGAAAAGAATAGTCTAGTGGTAATGGTGGAGTAGAAGATCTTGAAAATGATTCAATTTTGGAAGTTTTTGGTTCCGATAGAAAGAAGTTACCACCGTGTAGTTAGTTCTACTTCTTTTATGAACAATGTTTTACCTTTTGTTATTCCACATCGATATTGTGATGGAACTGGTAATCTATGTATTGAATTTGATAATTTATGTATTGAACATGTCTTTTATTAGTTAATACTTTTTTTTGTAATTGTGAATATGGATGTTGTTTCTTGAAATTGATTTGGTTAGAATTCGCTAGCTTGAAATAATATTATTCATAGTAAGTGATATCGGCATGTGTTGACCCAAAAAATGGACCAACACCCTGGTTTAGATTTGAAAGCACCAGCCCTGTCCTGACAGAGCAATATCATAGATCATAGATATAAAGAAAGAACAGTAAAAGAAAGTAGACAGAGAATTTTAATAGTGGTTCTGCTGTTAATGAAGCCTACATCCACTTTATAGTTTTAATATAGACTGATTGCTATTACAAGAGATGTTTGTTTACAAGGCTTTGATAATTTTATAACTAGATTGATTTTACAGAATTGGAATCCACTAGAGAATCACCGTGTATTCCTTTGGAGATTGTTGTGTAGAGGTAGAGAGTGAAGAATTGAAATGACCCACTTAAAACTCTTTTTTTATATACAGTGGCCATTTAATCAAGAAAACATTGCATTCCAATTTTTCTTCTATCCAGGACCTTTTGTCAATATAAAAATATTGGTTTACTCATTTCATCTTAAACTTACATATATGAAGATATATAAGTCATTCTCTACTTAAATCAGAGTACAGAAATTTGTAAGTAGAAATCTGTTTGGGTATTACTTAAAGGTAATACCCTTTACATAGCAATAGTGTATCTAAAAACCTAATTTTCAAAGTATACTTGGTTACTGCATAACTATTGATTTCATGTCTCAAGACTTATCATTTTGCATGAATTTCCATAATTTTATTACTGTATGAACAGTGCTTTTGCTTGTGCATGTGTGTGTGCATGTTCCTGTGCATGTGTGTGTCAGAAGAAGTTTCAAGTGTTTAGTTTTCTATTTCTTCTTGTTATCCAAAGTGACTGAGTTTCTCCTATATCTGGGTTGTAAAATAACATAACTGAAAATTTAGTTTAAAAGTTCTTGAGTGCTGGCTTAACCCAGACTCAATAAAATGGCTATGTTAGCCATATTCAGTTTGCACTATTTCTCAACAAAACACATGTTATTTTGTTTTCTTTTCTAAGGCAACTCAAAACCTTTCTTTCAGATTTTTTTTTGACTTAAACATGGATTTTCTTATGTCAATTCTTTGGATATACATTCAAACCACAAATCCTTTCAATCTCAGATTCTCAACTATTTAAACTAACTGTTCTTTTTAAAAGTTTTAGAGTTTCATTTCTTAGCAAAGCATTTTGCAAAACAAAGCACATAGTTTCAGCTGATACATATAAGTTCAACACTTACAAAACAGTAAATAACAATACATTGGTTTTTCTAAGAAACTTAAACAAAATATCTTAACATAGTTCAACATGAATATCTAATTTAACTTCAGCAAAGTCTTTAAAAATAGCATCCAATTCCTTAAGCAGTTAACTCATCCAAAGCCAGATCAACAAAATTCCTATTTTCCTACACAATCACCATGAACTGCCTCATACAAATATGAGACACCCAATGGTGCATAAACACAAAAGGGTCAGACTAATGTCTGGTATGAGTAATCTACCTGAAACATGATTTTATATGACTTTTATTTATATTCAAATACTTTGAATTAATTAAGAAACTCAGTATCATCTTTGTGCATGTTTTTGTAAGGCATGTGCATTCATATCAGTACTAAACAAATTATATATAATCACAGTGATTTAGTTAAGAGAAAACAATCATAAGATTC
Source organism: Allium fistulosum (assembly GCA_030737815.1). Lineage (NCBI taxonomy): Eukaryota > Viridiplantae > Streptophyta > Magnoliopsida > Asparagales > Amaryllidaceae > Allium > Allium fistulosum. Next base: position 1,229,178,290 of record CM060904.1, read on the forward strand.
ACCAATAAAAACATCATAAACCGACCAATGTAATCATCAATTCAGTCATCATGCCCCCTTTACAATTTTACTGGCCATCAGGGATTTTACCCAAGCCTCTCCTGAACCTATTTCTATAGTTCACTATCAAATATAATAGGGTCTTTAGCTACTTTCTCTTTTTTAAACACACACTGCCTGGGACTTCTCTCTGTTAACCCAGCACACTCAGGCCCCTGGGTATAAACATACCATGTGTGAGCTTGCAATGTTCACCTTGCCAAGCTATATTTTGTAGCCCTAAGATCCAAAATCCTTAGTTAAATTACTAAGTGTTAATTTTCCCGTTTTCACAATTGTGCTAATCCCCTCTGCATATCACAGTCTAATCAGAGAAAAATAAACAATTCAACCAACATGTACTTATTCAAGGGTTGGTAAGTCCTGTTCTCATAAACATGCATTTAATCAAACAAGCAGATGTGAGTTCTCAGTATACATTTATTTTGTTCATGGGTTTCAATGGATCATGTTATAAATATATGGTCATAGATAGTTTCTTTGGTTGCCTCCTTTTTACCTCTGGTTTAATCAAATACTCATCAATTTATAAGATCTAGCTAAACCACAAGTATATGTTCTGATCTGGATTATTTGTAAAACATAGAAGCTCAGCACATGTATAACATTGCACTCCTACATTTTTACTTGTTCAATTAATATGAGACATAAGCAACAACACTATGCTGCAGTCCTATTTTTTTCATTTTTCCTTTGAACCATAGATTTACAACATAAACCCTGGGATTTAGATAAATAACTGTATGGAGAAAACACATAAAAGAAAACATTTCATCTCAAGGTTAATCCACAACACAGATGATCATTTTAAACATGAAATCTATGACTCATTTTCTGGGTAAATCACCATGAAGGGTTATACACTTGAACAGATCATTAACAAACCAAAGTCATCAAATCATAAAATGAACATAACTTGCAAAAGTGAATTATTAATTCAAATGGGCTGCCTCAATATTCAGGACTTAATGCCAAAGTTTTCAGTGAGGTTACTCACATTAATTCCTTCTTCTTCCTAAGCTTTATGAACCCTGTAACGACCCACTATTTTAGACCATTCAAATCGACAATAATCCACACATGTCTGACTTGAATAATTCAAAATAACAGATTGTAAATAAATTTGGAGCAAATGAAATCAAATACACAGAATCACAGACACAGAACATATCAGAATAACTCGCAGCGGAAAAAAAATACCATAGTAGTTCATGAAGCTACTATATACAAACTCTCAAAAACATATTACATAATATCATTCTGAAAACATATACAATAGAAATCCCAAATACATAGAAGTTTATAAATACCAGATCTGAAATAGAACAACTGAACTGGAAGGAAATAGATAACTAGACAAGCAGAATCTCCAACGATTCCTAGCTCCAGAACAAAATCCAAAGCTAAGCTGTAAATACTCAGGCTGACCCGAGCGTAAAGTAAAACACAAAACACTCGAGTCAGGACAATATATACTTATATAATGTAAACCAACTCAAGTGAACTGTAGTAGAAATGCACAATAACTCAAAGGATGCTTGGGACCGCCCATCCTTTAAGGATCAGTTAAACTATAAATTAAATACATCCCGTGGTTAAAATTTCAAAATGGTATTTTATACTTCGAAATAAAATATCATTTCAAAATTCAATATCATTCAAAAATCCATTTCAAAATATCAAAATATCATATTTCAAAATAGTTTATATTTCAAAACAAATTACTTCATTTTAAATCATAAAATGAAGTTATTATATTTAATAATTAAATTATTAAATTTCCAAAAATTTAACTTTTCAAAGTTCATTCGTTCACTTAAATTAATTAAAACAATGAAAATTCAACTTTCGCAGCATTTAGAAAATGCTACGAAAAGTCACATTTAAAACAGTTCAATTTAACAAAAGACAGCATTTAAAATGCTGTAATAGGGTTACATTAGTTTCAAATAAACTTAGTTAAATTCAACCATTATAACATTTACAAAAATGCTATAATAGCCTTTAATTAAATTTAGCCATTTGGTTCATTATTATCAACTACAGCATTTACAAATGTTGTATTATCATTTACATTAGAATTAATAACATTTCAGAAATGCAGTTAATTAACTTCAAATATTCAGTATAATTTCACATACAATTATATTTTTATATAAATCATTTTTAACTTATAAAATCATATAATTTCTCTTTTAAAACAATCATTCAAATACTCTTATATTCATGATTTTATAAAGTTAAACCTTCATTCAAAAATCAAAATTTAATAATAATTCACTTATTAAATTCCAATATTAAATTATAAATTCATTAAATTAAATTAACTTAACACTTAAGTTTAAATTTTCAAATATAACTTAATTCCATTTTTATTTACTTAACTTAAATTTCACTTTTAAGCCAAATTCACAAATTTCCAATTTTAGTTATATTTCAAAATTTCAACTTAAATATTCATTCATTTCACATTTTTACTTTATTCAAAAATCATTAATATATTATAAAATCATTTAAATTAACTTTAATCCAAATTATCATGAATTTATCATATTTCATATTTAATTTAAATTCCAATTATCACCAAATTAAAATTTCCCAAAATAACTTACATTTCAGATTTTCTAACTTTACCATTAATTTATTTCACTTATAAATTTTCAAAAAAATCAATAATGCTTTACAAAAATCATTTAAATAAAATTTAAATCAAAATATTATAACATTTACATTTCTAAAATATTTTAAAATTTTTAGAAAAACATATTTTAACTACAGGTCTGTATTTCATTTTTAGCCTAGGTAAAGTGATACGGGTAATATATCATTTCAACCCGTAATTTACAAAGAAAACCCGGGTTTGATCATTTCAAACCCGCAATCCCAAGTAAATGAAAATAATTGAAAATCATTCAGGCCTATCATTTCAGCCCATAACGATTTTCTCCTATTCTAAAGTCCGTTCGGGTATGTATCATTTCAACCCATAGTGATTCTAATCTAAAGGGAACTTGCAGTGTGATAAACTGATAAAAATAATAGAACAGCATAATATAACAGTAACATATAATATAATAGGTGTTTAAGCATGGGTGAACATCATAAAATCATAACATAGCAGGTGTAACATGATAATGCATTTTACAGATTCAAAAGGGGTCAATTCACTAGTTATATATGTACATATTGTCTGGTGAGAATAACTCACTGTTTTGAGCTGGAGATACAACGACGAATACACAAATGAGATCCACACAAGCACGATAACACGACACAGAGATGAGTGGAAGAGCCAAAGTATCAATTCCCTTGAAAACAAGTCACAGAAAACAATCTAATATACATAAGTTTTTAATTCAAAACTACTAAACTAGGCTAGAAATAACTGCATAAATCAAAGCTGAAATGCTTTGCACTTGCTTCCAACACACTCTAGGTTCAGCCATAAGGTATACTACAGGTCTAAGGTAAGATTTGGATCAGGTTTTGGTTGGGTATGGTCGGCCTAACATGGTTTGTTGATGAAGCAAAGGTTTGTGTGCATGAAACTGCACAACTATAAGGCACAAAACAACGTTTTCAAGGCAACAAAAGTGGTTTCCAAAGCAACAAAGGTCACGACCACAAGCAAGCATGGCACGGCCAGGTCTGTAGTGGACTGGAAGTGATGTGGCAGAGGGTTTCAGGTCTGGTAAGGGCTGGAGATGGTGGTGCAAGGGGCGGCCAAGGTGGTGGTTTGAGGTGATGAAGGCAAAGAAGCTAGGCTATGTACATATATGTGGGTTTTGCTCAATTTCTTGGTGGATCTTATCCACAAGGGTGCACGGATAGGCTTGGGTAGAGGGCTGGAGGTGGTGGAAACCTGATGTGGTGGTGTTGGAGGTGGCCATGGTGGTGGAGGAGGGAGTGGCCGAGCAAATAGATGAAGGCAAGTGCAAGTTACATAAGAAAAACAAGAAAAAAAATGGAAAAAAAGAATGAAAGTTTACCAAGCTTTCCAAGGAGATGATGGCCGAAATTTTTTTGTGGTTGAGGAGTTTTTGATTGTACGTGAATAATATGAGAATAGTCAGCTGAAAGAATGAGAAAAGAACGGCCAAAATTGAAGTGGTGTTGGTTGAAATGAAGAGGCAAGAATACAAAGAGACTAGGTATACAAAAGGACTCAAACTCTTCAAATTTCCCTAATTTCTTTTTTCATATTAAAACAAATGAAAATGCTGATAAATAAAGATAAAACTCAGAAGAAAAAAAAATGAATTCATAAAATAAATAAATAAATTTTAATTAAATATAATTAAATAAGGAAAATAGCTTAAAAATGTAAACTAGGCTAAAAAAATGGAAACAAATTCTATAAGCTTTGGAAAAATTTTATTTAAATTTAACTACATGTAAAATGAATATAAATAAAGTAGAAACACAGCAAATACAAGTGAATGCATAAAATAAATAAATAAATTTTAAATCATATATAATTAAATTAAGAAAATAGCAAAGAAAATGGGAACTAGGTTTTAAAATTGAAAATAAATTCAATAAACTTTAGAAAAATTCTATCAACACTTTAAAAATATTTAAAAGACAAAATATATATAATATAGCATAAATATACAAATTAGAATAAGATATATCAAATAAAAATATCATTTATATAAATTAAAATAAATAATATTGTTAAATAAAACAGTTTACACTCAATATTGTAAAAAGCATAACTTTCACAATATAACTCCGATTTCAACGAAACGAAAAGCAGTATTCTAAAAATTTAATCTATTTTCATAATAAAAGATAAAATTTCAAATTTCAAATATTTAAATTTAAAATTTAAAAGTCAAAGTTTGACCCAAATTGACCAAAAATCAATATTCAGGAAAATATTCAATTTATACCAGTTTGAAATTATAATTCACATAATAATCAACATTTATATTTAAAAATGAAATGTTTGAAATTTTTTTTTATAATTACTTAAAATAAAATAAAGTCAAATTTAAATATATGTACTAGGGTTGTTACACTCTTCCCTACTCAAATCTTTTCGTCCTCGAAAAGGAAGGAAGTGGAGGAACAACTAGAAAGAATAATAAGTTGGAAGACATCCCGAAAGAAGGTAGGGGAAAAATAGCTAGGAGGGAAAACAAGTTGAAAGACAAGAATGAACCATTATTTAAAATTGTTGGTTAAAGAGGTAAAATATTTAAAACACTTTAAAATCCTTTAAAAAAAGGAATAACTGATCAAAGTATCATTTATATAATATTTTATCAAAATACTTTTATAACTCGATGTCTTAACAAGTTTATCCTCGTTCCTGCAGACTCTGGCAGTGCGTTGATCAGGCGCAAAGCTAGAATTCTCCAGGTACTTAGTAGACTTGTTTCAACACCCAATGAAAATACTTGAAAAACCTTTAAAACAGATATGGAAAGTACAATCCAAACAAAAACAAACAAAACCTTTGTCTAACCATGGTTCGCAGATACACAATGGTTACGCCTGGATCCCCCAGGAAACAATCCATATCCGTAAGCTTTCTCAGCCCTGCGAGTTACGCCATGATGACTAGTAGAATGCAGGATACACAATGGTTACGCCTGGATCCCCCAGGAAACAATCCGTACCCCCAGGCAAGACTCAGCCAAGCATTTGCACTACTATTCGCGACCTACATAGATTGCAGGATACACAATGGTTACGCCTGGATCCCCCAGGAAACAATCCGTACCCCTAGGCAAGACTCAGCCAGGCAGTTGCGCTATGCAGTCACGAGAGGACGATAAGACCATGGGTAACGCCATGGAATTCGAAGGACACTCGAGTATCATATCCGGAAAACCAAAAATCAGAGAGAATAATATCGATAGAATGAATCCAAGATGTGGCCACAAATCGGATATCAAGCAGAAGGCACTTTCCATATCTTTACTTCGAAAATATGTATCATATAGTACCTTTTCAAATCACTTTCAAATATCGTACTTATATAAAATCCATTATATATAAGATTTAATTTTCAAATCGAATACTTTCCAAAATCAATAGTATATCAAATCATACTTATATAGACTTCAATTATATAAGATTTCACTTTCAAATTGAGTACCTTTTCAAATCTATAGGTTTCGAATCAATTTCATACTCATACAAATCAATTTTATATAAGTTCGACAACTCCCAAATCAAGTGTTTAGTAACATAAGGTTCTCAAATTTCCATTTGTTTCAATATCAGTTCAATTTCAAAATCATATACAATTTCACCAATTATTTCTTCTCAAATTAATTATCTTTAGTTTCAAAGTTTCCAAAATAATAGATTTAGAAAATAAATCCAAATTTCCAAATCAATATAATTTAAGTCAACCAATTCATTTCCAAAATCAAATGTTTTCAAAATCATCTTATACTTACGTAAGGTCTATCTTACATAAGGATCAAATTTTCAAAATAATTTCGCTGTATGAAGAGCCATATGGGATTGAATATCTTTGCTTTTATGGGTTATATATCTTTGTAATTTAAATTGGAAATTTTCTTTTAGTAAGCAAAGATATTCTAACTCGACGGCTTTCAATTTCAGCGTCAAAATATATCAAAGATATTAGAATATAAGATGTACATATGTCATCATTTTGCAAAGTCACATTCGATCGCTCGCTCGATCACACAAGTTCGCTTTCGAACTAGTATTGTCCATTCACTTCCCTAATGCAGATTTTGATATGGTTTCTCGACTAGAAGCCATCAGTCTCCTTGCATAGCCATATACTATGATAGAGAATTCTAGAATCGAGCCCAAAATCCATATCAAATATTCGTCATCAAGAATCGAATGAAAAATCCTAACACGAAATGGTGTAATTCACCTTGAACTTGTGTACTCAAACTTGGATCAAATTAATTATGCGAATAAAACAGCATACATACAACTTATATATTTATTCCAACTTGTTATCTATATAGTTTCATAAAGATGTTACTAAGTTAAAACACTTAAAATTTATTCAAAATATTTTGAAGAACAATTTCTTTTCAAAACATTTCAAATCTAAATTTCATATTAGAAAAAAATTTAAATTGCCTTATTCATTTACTTAACAAAACAGTTTCAACTTATTTAAATTAGATTACTTCATACTTAAACATTCAAAACAAACTTATATACTTTATCAAAATACTTTTCAAATTTCTCAGCTTTGAAAAGTTAACCTTGATTTGGAAGTACTCGAACTTCGAAATAGTTGAAGAAATCATTTTCAAATTCAAGAGTTGGAAATTAGCAACAAATCAGTAAATCAATTTTAATAGATAGGGTTATATCAAATCCAAAACTCGAGGACTGAACACCGGTTCATTTCAAATCGTTTCAAATATATTTACATATATCTTTCGAATATCAAATCATACTTCGGAATTTGAAATCAAAAATGGTTTCACAAAATCACTCGCATAGCAAAGCTATAAAGTGGCCTCTCCCTCACTCAGAAACTCGAAAATCAATGTCGATGATGCGTGCACTCATCACCGAAATTATTTTCCAGCGACACAAGTGAGTTCTGGACTTCCATTTACTTTGAAAACTTCTTTGAAATTCCTTCGAAATCATTAAAACCCATTAAAATCATTGAAACATTACTTATTCGGAAAAATAATTTCAAATCATATTATTTATTATTTCAAAATCCTAAAACCAGTTCCAAAATGCCGGAGTTCAATCACTTAAATTCAGATTCAAAACCTTCAGTTATAAATCATTTTATATGAAACCATTTCTTATAAAATTTTCACAATTTCAAATCCTTTCAAAACTTCAAATTCTCATTTTTTTAAAGGTATGTAATCCTTATCAAAAACATTTCATCTTTATATAAAAATATGGTCATCCTTATCAAAATAAAAACTACGATGAATACACAATTTTCAAAAGACAATCAACCACAAACTTTCCAAGGGACGATTCAAGGATGGATTTCAAAGCAAAACAGAGATTCAAATTTAGAAGGACTCTAATCAAATAGAATTCTAATTCAAAGATAGGCTCAAACGAAGATAAGATAATTAAATTACCAAATAGAAGATGGATAAGCCTATATGAATCGCGGGCGACCTTAACCGGTCAACCGTGACTTCAGGAATATAATCGATGCGAAAATCTAAGGCAAATCGACCTTCGATTGCCAGAGATAGAATCTAAATATAGCAGAAGATAGAAAACATCGTAAACCGAGGATACAGAAATCTCCGGTGAATCAATGCCAATTATAATCATTCAAAGATTAGCGGAATTGCCACCCTATAAAGGTCATACAAAGTGGAGTGATGCAATGCTCCAAAATCAAAAGAATACAATTAGGGGAGACATGAATGGATTTCAGAACAAGTGGGAGCATTCCAAAATTCAAAGGAATCTTATTCGATAAGAATCCAAACGAAGATTAGAGATATATAACCTATATCGATACAGAAAAATTCCCATTCAAAATTTGGAAAGACTCGAATTCATAACATACGAAAACAGAAGCATAAATATCTTTAGTTGGACAACTTTAGCTAAGCAAAAGATACAACAGAGTTTACTCAAAGCAACCTAACAAACTACTGATTTTGCCATACCCAAAATAGATTCCTATCAACAATGGATCTAGATCAATCAAGAGAGAAGTTCAAAATTTTAGAGGATCCTAATCAAAGAAATTACTAACAAGGTGGATACAAAAGGAATGAAGTTTAGAAAATTTTACTTTCAAAGCAAGAAAATTTTATATCAAAATAATCTTTGAAAATTCTTTAAAATCATTTGAAAATCATTTTATACTTCAAAAATACGTCCTCTCACAAAGAAATGATTCTGAGATTGATTTCACTCATTCTAGGGTATTTCTACCCTATCTCTAATGAGTTTTTGCTCCGTAGGCTAAGGTTTGCCTAAAACCAAAGCTCTGATACCAACTGTAACGACCCACTATTTTAGACCATTCAAATCGACAATAATCCACACATGTCTGACTTGAATAATTCAAAATAACAGATTGTAAATAAATTTGGAGCAAATGAAATCAAATACACAGAATCACAGACACAGAACATATCAGAATAACTCGCAGCGGAAAAAAAATACCATAGTAGTTCATGAAGCTACTATATACAAACTCTCAAAAACATATTACATAATATCATTCTGAAAACATATACAATAGAAATCCCAAATACATAGAAGTTTATAAATACCAGATCTGAAATAGAACAACTGAACTGGAAGGAAATAGATAACTAGACAAGCAGAATCTCCAACGATTCCTAGCTCCAGAACAAAATCCAAAGCTAAGCTGTAAATACTCAGGCTGACCCGAGCGTAAAGTAAAACACAAAACACTCGAGTCAGGACAATATATACTTATATAATGTAAACCAACTCAAGTGAACTGTAGTAGAAATGCACAATAACTCAAAGGATGCTTGGGACCGCCCATCCTTTAAGGATCAGTTAAACTATAAATTAAATACATCCCGTGGTTAAAATTTCAAAATGGTATTTTATACTTCGAAATAAAATATCATTTCAAAATTCAATATCATTCAAAAATCCATTTCAAAATATCAAAATATCATATTTCAAAATAGTTTATATTTCAAAACAAATTACTTCATTTTAAATCATAAAATGAAGTTATTATATTTAATAATTAAATTATTAAATTTCCAAAAATTTAACTTTTCAAAGTTCATTCGTTCACTTAAATTAATTAAAACAATGAAAATTCAACTTTCGCAGCATTTAGAAAATGCTACGAAAAGTCACATTTAAAACAGTTCAATTTAACAAAAGACAGCATTTAAAATGCTGTAATAGGGTTACATTAGTTTCAAATAAACTTAGTTAAATTCAACCATTATAACATTTACAAAAATGCTATAATAGCCTTTAATTAAATTTAGCCATTTGGTTCATTATTATCAACTACAGCATTTACAAATGTTGTATTATCATTTACATTAGAATTAATAACATTTTAGAAATGCAGTTAATTAACTTCAAATATTCAGTATAATTTCACATACAATTATATTTTTATATAAATCATTTTTAACTTATAAAATCATATAATTTCTCTTTTAAAACAATCATTCAAATACTCTTATATTCATGATTTTATAAAGTTAAACCTCCATTCAAAAATCAAAATTTAATAATAATTCACTTATTAAATTCCAATATTAAATTATAAATTCATTAAATTAAATTAACTTAACACTTAAGTTTAAATTTTCAAATATAACTTAATTCTATTTTTATTTACTTAACTTAAATTTCACTTTTAAGCCAAATTCACAAATTTCCAATTTTAGTTATATTTCAAAATTTCAACTTAAATATTCATTCATTTCACATTTTTACTTTATTCAAAAATCATTAATATATTATAAAATCATTTAAATTAACTTTAATCCAAATTATCATGAATTTATCATATTTCATATTTAATTTAAATTCCAATTATCACCAAATTAAAATTTCCCAAAATAACTTACATTTCAGATTTTCTAACTTTACCATTAATTTATTTCACTTATAAATTTTCAAAAAAATCAATAATGCTTTACAAAAATCATTTAAATAAAATTTAAATCAAAATATTATAACATTTACATTTCTAAAATATTTTAAAATTTTTAGAAAAACATATTTTAACTACAGGTCTGTATTTCATTTTTAGCCTAGGTAAAGTGATACGGGTAATATATCATTTCAACCCGTAATTTACAAAGAAAACCCGGGTTTGATCATTTCAAACCCGCAATCCCAAGTAAATGAAAATAATTGAAAATCATTCAGGCCTATCATTTCAGCCCATAACGATTTTCTCCTATTCTAAAGTCCGTTCGGGTATGTATCATTTCAACCCATAGTGATTCTAATCTAAAGGGAACTTGCAGTGTGATAAACTGATAAAAATAATAGAACAGCATAATATAACAGTAACATATAATATAATAGGTGTTTAAGCATGGGTGAACATCATAAAATCATAACATAGCAGGTGTAACATGATAATGCATTTTACAGATTCAAAAGGGGTCAATTCACTAGTTATATATGTACATATTGTCTGGTGAGAATAACTCACTGTTTTGAGCTGGAGATACAACGACGAATACACAAATGAGATCCACACAAGCACGATAACACGACACAGAGATGAGTGGAAGAGCCAAAGTATCAATTCCCTTGAAAACAAGTCACAGAAAACAATCTAATATACATAAGTTTTTAATTCAAAACTACTAAACTAGGCTAGAAATAACTGCATAAATCAAAGCTGAAATGCTTTGCACTTGCTTCCAACACACTCTAGGTTCAGCCATAAGGTATACTACAGGTCTAAGGTAAGATTTGGATCAGGTTTTGGTTGGGTATGGTCGGCCTAACATGGTTTGTTGATGAAGCAAAGGTTTGTGTGCATGAAACTGCACAACTATAAGGCACAAAACAACGTTTTCAAGGCAACAAAAGTGGTTTCCAAAGCAACAAAGGTCACGACCACAAGCAAGCATGGCACGGCCAGGTCTGTAGTGGACTGGAAGTGATGTGGCAGAGGGTTTCAGGTCTGGTAAGGGCTGGAGATGGTGGTGCAAGGGGCGGCCAAGGTGGTGGTTTGAGGTGATGAAGGCAAAGAAGCTAGGCTATGTACATATATGTGGGTTTTGCTCAATTTCTTGGTGGATCTGATCCACAAGGGTGCACGGATAGGCTTGGGTAGAGGACTGGAGGTGGTGGAAACCTGATGTGGTGGTGTTGGAGGTGGCCATGGTGGTGGAGGAGGGAGTGGCCGAGCAAATAGATGAAGGCAAGTGCAAGTTACATAAGAAAAACAAGAAAAAAATTGGAAAAAAAGAATGAAAGTTTACCAAGCTTTCCAAGGAGATGATGGCCGAAATTTTTTTGTGGTTGAGGAGTTTTTGATTGTACGTGAAAAATATGAGAATAGTCAGCTGAAAGAATGAGAAAAGAACGGCCAAAATTGAAGTGGTGTTGGTTGAAATGAAGAGGCAAGAATACAAAGAGACTAGGTATACAAAAGGACTCAAACTCTTCAAATTTCCCTAATTTCTTTTTGCATATTAAAACAAATGAAAATGCTGATAAATAAAGATAAAACTCAGAAGAAAAAAAAATGAATTCATAAAATAAATAAATAAATTTTAATTAAATATAATTAAATAAGGAAAATAGCTTAAAAATGTAAACTAGGCTAAAAAAATGGAAACAAATTCTATAAGCTTTGGAAAAATTTTATTTAAATTTGACTACATGTAAAATGAATATAAATAAAGTAGAAACACAGAAAATACAAGTGAATGCATAAAATAAATAAATAAATTTTAAATCATATATAATTAAATTAAGAAAATAGCAAAGAAAATGGGAACTAGGTTTTAAAATTGAAAATAAATTCAATAAACTTTAGAAAAATTCTATCAACACTTTAAAAATATTTAAAAGACAAAATATATATAATATAGCATAAATATACAAATTAGAATAAGATATATCAAATAAAAATATCATTTATATAAATTAAAATAAATAATATTGTTAAATAAAACAGTTTACACTCAATATTGTAAAAAGCATAACTTTCACAATATAACTCCGATTTCAACGAAACGAAAAGCAGTATTCTAAAAATTTAATCTATTTTCATAATAAAAGATAAAATTTCAAATTTCAAATATTTAAATTTAAAATTTAAAAGTCAAAGTTTGACCCAAATTGACCAAAAATCAATATTCAGGAAAATATTCAATTTATACCAGTTTGAAATTATAATTCACATAATAATCAACATTTATATTTAAAAATGAAATGTTTGAAAAAAAATTTTATAATTACTTAAAATAAAATAAAGTCAAATTTAAATATATGCAGAAATCTAGGGTTGTTACAAACCCTTTTTAGTCTGCTTCCTTCTTCTAATTCTAGAGGCCAATGCTCCTACTTTTCTCTGGTTGATATTTTCATTTTTCTTTAAATGATGAAGAGAAAAATTGTGAAAAGCCTTGCTACACTAAGCTTCCTTATACAGAACCCTGGCTGCTATTAGGGTTTAACAAAATTACCCAATGTCATTTTTACCCTATACAAAACATAGTCTGCCTCTTATTTGATTCAAGAAAATAAGAGGGTATGTGGTCCTTGTCTTTATTTTCAGAAATAAGCCTTATCCCTTTTTCCCCGGTCATGTTATATGCATGACTTCTTATTTCCTAAATTAAAGAAATTACTGGAAATGGATAAAGTGTTTGTTTAAGGATTCATGCAATTCCATGCAATTTCTGTTTTCTTCCAGCAATTGTTTGCTTGTGCACATGTATATGTATGCCTATTTTGCCTAAGTCTTTCCTTTCTTTCTTTAAATAATTTTAAGTTTATTTCTGCCTAACTTTTATTTTCTTTGTGCCAGATTTATTTAAAGATAAAATCCTATCTTCATGCATATATATTTCTAGACTGGTTATTTTAATTTATATATTGATTTCTACCTAGCTTTTATTATGCAGAAAATTGTGTGCATGTACGTGCACTAACTTGTGCACTTGTACATGTTTTAAACCATGTATCTACAAATCAGTTTCCTATTCCCATCTTTTCTAATGCAATTTTTAAACAAATATAAACTAAATTAAATCATGAAATTGCTCACAAAAATCAGGGTTATCACATATACCCCTCCTTTTAGGAATTGTGTCCCAATATTCTTTCATACTTAACTTAAGTATCATTACTTCAGAAAAATCAATTTTCTGACCTCAAACTATTGTCAAGCCAATCACTTGATTAAACACCATGCATAAAAAAAATCATAATGCATATTCAATCAAAACATTCATTAATATATATAAATTTACCTTTCCTTTAATCAAACAGTTATGGATAATCATTTCTGATTTTATCCTCCACTTCCCATGTGCAATCATTTGGGTCAAGACTCCATTGCACTTTTACTAATTTAATCTCTTTGTTTCTCAATTTCTTGGTTTCTCTAGAAACTATGCCCACTGGCTCCTTTTCATATATCATTCTGGGATCAATTTGCACATCCTTAGAGGATTTTAGGATTTCCTCTTTATCATGAACCCATCTTCTAAGTTGAGACACATGAAAAACATCATGCATTGCTCTCATTTCTTCTGGCAACTCTAGCTTATAGGCTACAGTTCCTATTCTTTCTAAAATTTTATATGGCCCTATGTATCTAGGAATCAACTTTCCTTGTTTCCCAAACCCTAGAACCTTTTTCATGGGTGATATCTTGATAAATACATAATCTCCAACATCATATTGTACTACCTTTCTTCTTTGATCTGCATATTTCTTTTGCCTATCTTAGGCAGAAGCAATTCTTTTTCTGATCAAAGCTATCTTCTCAGAAGTTTCCTTCACATTTTCTGGTCCTAAGATCACTTTCTCCCAGATTCAAGCCAACTTGAGGGTGATACACATGGTCTTCCATAGAGAGCTTCAAAGGGTGCCATGCCTATGCTACTATGATGGCTATTGTTGTATGCAAATTCAGCTAAAAAGAGATGATCCTCCCAACTTCCTCCCCATTCCAATACACAAGCTCTTAACATGTCTTCAAGCAATTTGTTCACAATTTCTTTTTGGCCATCAGATTGAGGATGGTATGCTATGCTTAAGCATAAATCAGTCCCCATTGCCTTGTGAAAACTCTGCCAAAATTTTGAAGTGAAGATGGTATCTCTATCACTTACTATAGTCTTTGGTATACCATGCAGTCTGACTACTTCTTTAATAAACAACTGGGCTAATGTACTTGCATTTCTTTCTAATTTCACTGGTATAAAGTGGGCTGACTTGGTTAACCTATCAACCACTACCCAAATACTATCATTTCCCCTCCTAGTTCTAGGCAAACCATCAATGAAATCCATTGATATGTCTTCCCATTTCCACTGTGGTATTTGCAAAGGTTGAAGCATCCCTGAGGGTTTTTGATACTCAGCCTTCACCTGTTGGCAAACCATACATTTAGATACATAAGTTGCCACTGCTCTCTTCATACCACTCCACCAATAATCCCTCTTGAGGTTGTGATACATTCTTGTGCTTCCTGGGTGTATAGTGTATTTGCTTTTGTGGTAAGCATCCAAGATTTCTTGCTTCAACTCATTGATTGCTGAAACACATATTCTTTTTCCTTTCTTCAAATGGCCTTGATCATTCAACTGAAAACCTTCCACTGCCTCACCATTTAATATTTGAGTCTTCTTTTCAAATAAAAATGGATCTTGGTCTTGTAGCATTACAACTTTATTCTTCAATTCTGACCCCAGAGTAATAAAACTTAATTTTCCCATTTCTACATTCTCACTGCATAGGCTCATGTTTTCTATATTATCACTTTCTATTTCTGAATCAATTAATAATGATAAAGTGTTAAACTCTTTTACCATCAATCTAGCCATGTTAGCATGTTGTCTACTTAGGGCATCTGCTACTTTATTAGCCTTACCAGGGGTGTATAATATTTCAAAATCATATGAGGCTAGGAGTTCAATCCATCTTTGCTGCCTCATATTTAATTCTTTTTGTGAAAACAAATATTTAAGTGATTTATGGTCTGTATACACTTCAAATTTTGCTCCTAACAAGTAGCGTCTCCATAACTTAAGAGCATACACTATAGCAGCCAATTCAAGGTCATGAGTAGCATACCTTACCTCACTTGGTTTCAACTGCCTAGAAGCATAAGCTATCACTTGATGTTGTTGCATCAATACTGCCCCAAGCCCTTGTCCACTTGCATCAGTATACACCACCAAGTTTTCATTTCCTTCAGGCACTTTAAGGATTGGAGCTTGTACTAGTGCTTCCTTTAGTTTCCCAAAAGCTTTCTCACACTCTTCTGTCCAAGTGAACACTTGATTTTTCCTAGTCAATCTGGTTAATGGGATTGAGATTTTTGCAAAATCTTTTATAAATCTCCTGTAGTAACCAGCCATTCCCATGAATGATCTGACCTCAGTGACATTAGTAGGCCTTTTCCAAGCTTGCACTGCAATGACTTTATTGGAATCCACAAATATTCCTTTTTCTGATATAATATGGCCTAGAAAATTCACTTCATTTTGCCAAAAAGTGCATTTTTAAAATTTGGCTTTTAAGTCTTCCTGCCTCAGTTTCTTGAATACCATATGCAAATGATTTTCATGCTCTTTAACTGACTTAGAATAAATTAGTATGTCATCAATAAATATCAATACAAACTTATCCAAGTATTCTCTAAAAATCCTATTCATCAAATCAAGAAGGAGCATTTGTCAAACCAAATGACATTACTAAAAATTCATAAAGTCCATATCTTGTGTTAAAGGCTGTATACTTAATGCTTTCCTCTTCTACTTTCATCTGATGAAAGCCTGAAGCTAAATCAAGCCTAGAAAATATTTTTGCACCACTCAATTGATCAAAGAGATCATCAATTCTTGGTAAGGGATATTTATTTTTAACTGTGACTTTATTTAATTCCATATAGTCAATACATAACCTAAGGGATCCATCTTGTTTCTTAACAAAGACTACTGGTGCTCCCCATGATGAGCTACTGGGTCTAATAAAACCTTTTTCTTCTAGTTCAACCAATTGCTTTTTCAGCTCCATCAACTCCTTAGGCCCCATTCTGGTTGGTCTTTTAACCACTGGGCTAGCTCCTGGAATTATTTTAATTGAGAACTCAACTGGCCTGTGGTTTGAAACTCCTCTCACTTCACCAAACACATCAACATATTGATTCAATATGGGGATTTCTTCTAATGCAGGAATGGGTTTTTCATTAGACAATGTAAAAAGGTTGGCTATACTTCTATTTTTGTTTGCCTCACAAAGAACAACTATTCTTTGTCCATCAGAAACTTTCAATGATATGGTGGATGTCTCCATATTTATGATAGCCTTATATCTACTCAACCAATCAACTCCTAAAATAATCCTTATGCCCAGATATTGCAACACATATAGGTCTGACTCAAACACATATCCTCCTATATTTAATCCTAGTTGCATACATATCATACCCAGAACACATGAACTACCTATAGGGCTTTTAATTAGCAGTGGCTTATCAACAATCATACAATTCAATTTTAATTGTTGTGCAATATCATGGGAGATCAATGAGTGTGTAGCCCCAGTATCATACACTACTGCAAAAGGTATTGAGTGAATAAGCAAAGTACCTTCAACTTGACCATGCTTTTCAACACTTGATCCCTCAGCTGCCTTGCCTTTCCCTTCCAAAGCCCCTAATTTTCCTTGCTTAAAATCTGGACAATTCCTCTTTATGTGACCTTCCTTCCCACAATGGTGACAATTGAAGGATGCAGGCCTAACATTCGTGCATCTATTCTTCATATGCCCCTCTTGGCCACAGTTATAACAAGTAATCTTCTTCTTAATTTCAGCAGCCCTGACTTCTTCTGGTTTCTTGGTGGAAGCTATGTCTGTTTTCTTCTTATCATAAGGGTGAAATTTACCCTTTCCCTTCTTATTTTGGTTATTCTTGAATGCCCTGAAATTCTCTCTAGCTTTATCATGTTGTTCAATGCTCAAAGTCAAATCCAAAACTTGATCAAAAGTCTTGTCCTTGTATGGTAGCATGGCTCTACTAAGGCTAGGGTTCAGCCCTTGAATATATCTGCCATTCTTAGCCTCCTCAGTGGTGATGAGTACTGCACCATACTTTGCCAATGATTCAAACTTCTGAGTGTACTCAGTGACACTCATAGTCCCTTGCCTTAATTTGATAAATTCCTCTAGAAAAGACTCCTTAGCTGATGTAGGGACAAATCTGACTTCCAACATTGCTTTAAATTGATCCCATGTCACTTCTCCTTTAGGTCTTCCAACTATGATAACTTCCCACCAATCCAAAGCTGCTCCTCTCAATTGCCTAGATGCAATTTGCCTCTTCTTTTGGTCTTCAACTTGCATGTCTGCAAAGATTCTTTCCAAAATTCTAAGCCAATTTTGAATTCCCATAACTCCCTCTGTGCCATCAAAAGTTTTGCCTCCAAGATTGGTAAAAGTCTTGAGTAGTTTGCAAAGCTCCTCATGTGGATTTTCCTGCCTGTTGCCTACTCCATCCCTTATGGCTCTCATGAATTCTTGCACATTCACCATGGGTGGTTCACTTGTTCCTACATTTTGATGTCTGGGTCCTACCATAGCTCTATGGATATAATACTTAGGTTAGTCTGTTTTGCCTAATATTCTATAGATTAATTCATTTCAATCTATCACTTATTCTGTCATAATAGATATTAATAATGTAAACATTAACAAACAAAACATCCAAAGCAGTCAACAGTTCCATACATCCAATGCAAACAAGTTCATACAAAATTTTGCTATGTTATTTAACAACATAGCTCTGATACCAAATGAAATGACCCACTTAAAACTCTTTTATTTATATATACAGTGGCCATTTAATCAAGAAAACATTGCATTCCAATTTTTCTTCTATCTAGGACCTTTTGTCAATATAAAAATATTGGTTTACTCATTTCATCTTAAACTTACATATATGAAGATATATAAGTCATTCTCTACTAAAATCAGAGTACAGAAATTTGTAAGTAGAAATCTGTTTGGGTATTACTTAAAGGTAATACTCTTTACATAGCAATAGTGTATCTAAAAACATGATTTTCAAAGTATACTTGGGTTACTGCATAACTATTGATTTCATGTCTCAAGACTTATCATTTTGCATGAATTTCCATAATTTTATTATTGTATGAACAGTGCTTTTGCTTGTGCATGTGTGTGCATGTTCCTGTGCATGTGTGTGTCAGAAGAAGTTTCAAGTGTTTAGTTTTCTATTTCTTCTTGTTATCCAAAGTGACTGAGTTTCTCCTATATTTGGGTTGTAAAATAACATAACTAAAAATTTAGTTTAAAAGTTCTTGAGTGCTGGCTTAACCCAGACTCAATAAAATGGCTATGTTAGCCATATTCAGTTTGCACTATTTCTCAACAAAACACATGTTATTTTGTTTTCTTTTCTAAGGCAACTCAAAACATTTCTGTCAGATTTTTTTTGACTTAAACATGGATTTTCTTATGTCAATTCTTTGGATATACATTCAAACCACAAATCCTTTCAATCTCAGATTCTCAACTATTTAAACTAACTGTTCTTTTTAAAAGTTTTAGAGTTTCATTTCTTAGCAAAGCATTTTGCAAAACAAAGCACATAGTTTCAGCTGATACATATAAGTTCAACACTTACAAAACAGTAAATAACAATACATTGGTTTTTCTAAGAAACTTAAACAAAATATCTTAACATAGTTCAACATGAATATCTAATTTAACTTCAGCAAAGTCTTTAAAAATAGCATCCAATTCCTTAAGCAGTTAACTCATCCAAAGCCAGATCAACAAAATTCCTATTTTCCTACACAATCACCATGAACTGCCTCATACAAATATGAGACACCCAATGGTGCATAAACACAAAAGGGTCAGACTAATGTCTGGTATGAGTAATCTACCTGAAACATGATTTTATATGACTTTTATTTATATTCAAATACTTTGAATTAATTAAGATACTCAGTATCATCTTTGTGCATGTTTTTGTAAGGCATGTGCATTCATATCAGTACTAAACAAATTATATATAATCACAGTGATTTAGTTAAGAGAAAACAATCATAAGATTCACCAATAAAAACATCATAAACCAACCAATGTAATCATCAATCAGTCATCATGCCCCCTTTACAATTTTACTGGCCATCAGGGATTTTACCCAAGCCTCTCCTAAACCTATTTCTATAGTTCACTATCAAATATAATAGGGTCTTTAGCTACTTTCTCTTTTTTAAACACACACTGCCTGGGACTTCTCTCTGTTAACCCAGCACACTCAGGCCCCTGGGTATAAACATACCATGTGTGAGCTTGCAATGTTCACCTTGCCAAGCTATATTTTGTAGCCCTAAGATCCAAAATCCTTAGTTAAATTACTAAGTGTTAATTTTCCCGTTTTCACAATTGTGCTAATCCCCTCTGCATATCACAGTCTAATCAGGGAAAAATAAACAATTCAACCAACATGTACTTATTCAAGGGTTGGTAAGTCCTGTTCTCATAAACATGCATTTAATCAAACAAGCAGATGTGAGTTCTCAGTATACATTTATTTTGTTCATGGGTTTCAATGGATCATGTTATAAATATATGGTCATAGATAGTTTCTTTGGTTGCCTCCTTTTTACCTCTGGTTTAATCAAATACTCATCAATTTATAAGATCTAGCTAAACCACAAGTATATGTTCTGATCTGGATTATTTGTAAAACATAGAAGCTCAGCACATGTATAACATTGCACTCCTACATTTTTACTTGTTCAATTAATATGAGACATAAGCAACAACACTATGCTGCAGTCCTATTTTTTCATTTTTCCTTTGAACCATAGATTTACAACATAAACCCTGGGATTTAGATAAATAACTGTATGGAGAAAACACATAAAAGAAAACATTTCATCTCAAGGTTAATCCACAACACAGATGATCATTTTAAACATGAAATCTATGACTCATTTTCTGGGTAAATCACCATGAAGGGTTATACACTTGAACAGATCATTAACAAACCAAAGTCATCAAATTATAAAATGAACATAACTTGCAAAAGTGAATTATTAATTCAAATGGACTGCCTCAATATTCAGGACTTAATGCCAAAGTTTTCAGTGAGGTTACTCACATTAATTCCTTCTTCTTCCTAAGCTTTATGAACCCTTTTTAGTCTGCTTCCTTCTTCTAATTCTAGAGGCCAATGCTCCTACTTTTCTCTGGTTGATATTTTCATTTTTCTTTAAATGATGAAGAGCAAAATTGTGAAAAGCCTTGCTACACTAAGCTTCCTTATACAGAACCCTGGCTGCTATTAGGGTTTAACAAAATTACCCAATGTCATTTTTACCCTATACAAAACATAGTCTGCCTCTTATTTGATTCAAGAAAATAAGAGGGTATGTGGTCCTTGTCTTTATTTTCAGAAATAAGCCTTATCCCTTTTTCCCCGGTCATGTTATATGCATGACTTCTTATTTCCTAAATTAAAGAAATTACTGGAAATGGATAAAGTGTTTGTTTAAGGATTCATGCAATTCCATGCAATTTCTGTTTTCTTCCAACAATTGTTTGCTTGTGCACATGTATATGTATGCCTATTTTGCCTAAGTCTTTCCTTTCTTTCTTTAAATAATTTTAAGTTTATTTCTGCCTAACTTTTATTTTCTTTGTGCCAGATTTATTTAAAGATAAAATCCTATCTTCATGCATATATATTTCTAGACTAGTTATTTTAATTTATATATTGATTTCTACCTAGCTTTTATTATGCAGAAAATTGTGTGCATGTACGTGCACTAACTTGTGCACTTGTACATGTTTTAAACCATGTATCTACAAATCAGTTTCCTATTCCCATCTTTTCTAATGCAATTTTTAAACAAATATAAACTAAATTAAATCATGAAATTGCTCACAAAAATCAGGGTTATCACATATACCCCTCCTTTTAGGAATTGTGTCCCAATATTCTTTCATACTTAACTTAAGTATCATTACTTCAGAAAAATCAATTTTCTGACCTCAAACTATTGTCAAGCCAATCACTTGATTAAACACCATGCATAAAAAAAATCATAATGCATATTCAATCAAAACATTCATTAATATATATAAATTTACCTTTCCTTTAATCAAACAGTTGTGGATAATCATTTCTGATTTTATCCTCCACTTCCCATGTGCAATCATTTGGGTCAAGACTCCATTGCACTTTTACTAATTTAATCTCTTTGTTTCTCAATTTCTTGGTTTCTCTAGAAACTATGCCCACTGGCTCCTTTTCATATATCATTCTGGGATCAATTTGCACATCCTTAGAGGATTTTAGGATTTCCTCTTTATCATGAACCCATCTTCTAAGTTGAGACACATGAAAAACATCATGCATTGCTCTCATTTCTTCTGGCAACTCTAGCTTATAGGCTACAGTTCCTATTCTTTCTAAAATTTTATATGGCCCTATGTATCTAGGAATCAACTTTCCTTGTTTCCCAAACCCTAGAACCTTTTTCATGGGTGATATCTTGATAAATACATAATCTCCAACATCATATTGTACTACCTTTCTTCTTTGATCTGCATATTTCTTTTGCCTATCTTGGGCAGAAGCAATTCTTTTTCTGATCAAAGCTATCTTCTCAGAAGTTTCCTTCACATTTTCTGGTCCTAAGATCACTTTCTACCCAGATTCAAGCCAACTTGAGGGTGATAAACATGGTCTTCCATAGAGAGCTTCAAAGGGTGCCATGCCTATGCTACTATGATGGCTATTGTTGTATGCAAATTCAGCTAAAAAGAGATGATACTCCCAACTTCCTCCCCATTCCAATACACAAGCTCTTAACATGTCTTCAAGCAATTTGTTCACAATTTCTTTTTGGCCATCAGATTGAGGATGGTATGCTATGCTTAAGCATAAATCAGTCCCCATTGCCTTGTGAAAACTCTGCCAAAATTTTGAAGTGAAGATGGTATCTCTATCACTTACTATAGTCTTTGGTATACCATGCAGTCTGACTACTTCTTTAATAAACAACTGGGCTAATGTACTTGCATTTCTTTCTAATTTCACTGGTATAAAGTGGGCTGACTTGGTTAACCTATCAACCACTACCCAAATACTATCATTTCCCCTCCTAGTTCTAGGCAAACCATCAATGAAATCCATTGATATGTCTTCCCATTTCCACTGTGGTATTTGCAAAGGTTGAAGCATCCCTGAGGGTTTTTGATACTCAGCCTTCACCTGTTGGCAAACCATACATTTAGATACATAAGTTGCCACTGCTCTCTTCATACCACTCCACCAATAATCCCTCTTGAGGTTGTGATACATTCTTGTGCTTCCTGGGTGTATAGTGTATTTGCTTTTGTGGTAAGCATCCAAGATTTCTTGCTTCAACTCATTGATTGCTGAAACACATATTCTTTTTCCTTTCTTCAAATGGCCTTGATCATTCAACTGAAAACCTTCCACTGCCTCACCATTTAATATTTGAGTCTTCTTTTCAAATAAAAATGGATCTTGGTCTTGTAGCATTACAACTTTATTCTTCAATTCTGACCCCAGAGTAATAAAACTTAATTTTCCCATTTCTACATTCTCACTGCATAGGCTCATGTTTTCTATATTATCACTTTCTATTTCTGAATCAATTAATAATGATAAAGTGTTAAACTCTTTTACCATCAATCTAGCCATGTTAGCATGTTGTCTACTTAGGGCATCTGCTACTTTATTAGCCTTACCAGGGGTGTATAATATTTCAAAATCATATGAGGCTAGGAGTTCAATCCATCTTTGCTGCCTCATATTTAATTCTTTTTGTGAAAACAAATATTTAAGTGATTTATGGTCTGTATACACTTCAAATTTTGCTCCTAACAAGTAGCGTCTCCATAACTTATGAGCATACACTATAGCAGCCAATTCAAGGTCATGAGTAGCATACCTTACCTCACTTGGTTTCAACTGCCTAGAAGCATAAGCTATCACTTGATGTTGTTGCATCAATACTGCCCCAAGCCCTTGTCCACTTGCATCAGTATACACCACCAAGTTTTCATTTCCTTCAAGCACTTTAAGGATTGGAGCTTGTACTAGTGCTTCCTTTAGTTTCCCAAAAGCTTTCTCACACTCTTCTGTCCAAGTGAACACTTGATTTTTCCTAGTCAATCTGGTTAATGGGATTGAGATTTTTGCAAAATCTTTTATAAATCTCCTGTAGTAACCAGCCATTCCCATGAATGATCTGACCTCAGTGACATTAGTAGGCCTTTTCCAAGCTTGCACTGCAATGACTTTATTGGAATCCACAAATATTCCTTTTTCTGATATAATATGGCCTAGAAAATTCACTTCATTTTGCCAAAAAGTGCATTTTTAAAATTTGGCTTTTAAGTCTTCCTGCCTCAGTTTCTTGAATACCATATGCAAATGATTTTCATGCTCTTTAACTGACTTAGAATAAATTAGTATGTCATCAATAAATATCAATACAAACTTATCCAAGTATTCTCTAAAAATCCTATTCATCAAATCAAGAATGAGCATTTGTCAAACCAAATGACATTACTAAAAATTCATAAAGTCCATATCTTGTGTTAAAGGCTGTATACTTAATGCTTTCCTCTTCTACTTTCATCTGATGAAAGCCTGAAGCTAAATCAAGCCTAGAAAATATTTTTGCACCACTCAATTGATCAAAGAGATCATCAATTCTTGGTAAGGGATATTTATTTTTAACTGTGACTTTATTTAATTCCATATAGTCAATACATAACCTAAGGGATCCATCTTGTTTCTTAACAAAGACTACTGGTGCTCCCCATGATGAGCTACTGGGTCTAATAAAACCTTTTTCTTCTAGTTCAACCAATTGCTTTTTCAGCTCCATCAACTCCTTAGGCCCCATTCTGGTTGGTCTTTTAACCACTGGGCTAGCTCCTGGAATTATTTTAATTGAGAACTCAACTGGCCTGTGGTTTGAAACTCCTCTCACTTCACCAAACACATCAACATATTGATTCAATATGGGGATTTCTTCTAATGCAGGAATGGGTTTTTCATTAGACAATGTAAAAAGGTTGGCTATACTTCTATTTTTGTTTGCCTCACAAAGAACAACTATTCTTTGTCCATCAGAAACTTTCAATGATATGGTGGATGTCTCCATATTTATGATAGCCTTATATCTACTCAACCAATCAACTCCTAAAATAATCCTTATGCCCAGATATTGCAACACATATAGGTCTGACTCAAACACATATCCTCCTATATTTAATCCTAGTTGCATACATATCATACCCAGAACACATGAACTACCTATAGGGCTTTTAATTAGCAGTGGCTTATCAACAATCATACAATTCAATTTTAATTGTTGTGCAATATCATGGGAGATCAATGAGTGTGTAGCCCCAGTATCATACACTACTGCAAAAGGTATTGAGTGAATAAGCAAAGTACCTTCAACTTGACCATGCTTTTCAACACTTGATCCCTCAGCTGCCTTGCCTTTCCCTTCCAAAGCCCCTAATTTTCCTTGCTTAAAATCTGGACAATTCCTCTTTATGTGACCTTCCTTCCCACAATGGTGACAATTGAAGGATGCAGGCCTAACATTCGTGCATCTATTCTTCATATGCCCCTCTTGGCCACAGTTATAACAAGTAATCTTCTTCTTAATTTCAGCAGCCCTGACTTCTTCTGGTTTCTTGGTGGAAGCTATGTCTGTTTTCTTCTTATCATAAGGGTGAAATTTACCCTTTCCCTTCTTATTTTGGTTATTCTTGAATGCCCTGAAATTCTCTCTAGCTTTATCATGTTGTTCAATGCTCAAAGTCAAATCCAAAACTTGATCAAAAGTCTTGTCCTTGTATGGTAGCATGGCTCTACTAAGGCTAGGGTTCAGCCCTTGAATATATCTGCCATTCTTAGCCTCCTCAGTGGTGATGAGTACTGCACCATACTTTGCCAATGATTCAAACTTCTGAGTGTACTCAGTGACACTCATAGTCCCTTGCCTTAATTTGATAAATTCCTCTAGCAAAGACTCCTTAGCTGATGTAGGGACAAATCTGCCTTCCAACATTGCTTTAAATTGATCCCATGTCACTTCTCCTTTAGGTCTTCCAACTATGATAACTTCCCACCAATCCAAAGCTGCTCCTCTCAATTGCCTAGATGCAATTTGCCTCTTCTTTTGGTCTTCAACTTGCATGTCTGCAAAGATTCTTTCCAAAATTCTAAGCCAATTTTGAATTCCCATAACTCCCTTTGTGCCATCAAAAGTTTTGCCTCCAAGATTGGTAAAAGTCTTGAGTAGTTTGCAAAGCTCCTCATGTGGATTTTCCTGCCTGTTGCCTACTCCATCCCTTATGGCTCTCATGAATTCTTGCACATTCACCATGGGTGGTTCACTTGTTCCTACATTTTGATGTCTGGGTCCTACCATAGCTCTATGGATATAATACTTAGGTTAGTCTGTTTTGCCTAATATTCTATAGATTAATTCATTTCAATCTATCACTTATTCTGTCATAATAGATATTAATAATGTAAACATTAACAAACAAAACATCCAAAGCAGTCAACAGTTCCATACATCCAATGCAAACAAGTTCATACAAAATTTTGCTATGTTATTTAACAACATAGCTCTGATACCAAATGAAATGACCCACTTAAAACTCTTTTATTTATATATACAGTGGCCATTTAATCAAGAAAACATTGCATTCCAATTTTTCTTCTATCTAGGACCTTTTGTCAATATAAAAATATTGGTTTACTCATTTCATCTTAAACTTACATATATGAAGATATATAAGTCATTCTCTACTTAAATCAGAGTACAGAAATTTGTAAGTAGAAATCTGTTTGGGTATTACTTAAAGGTAATACTCTTTACATAGCAATAGTGTATCTAAAAACATGATTTTCAAAGTATACTTGGGTTACTGCATAACTATTGATTTCATGTCTCAAGACTTATCATTTTGCATGAATTTCCATAATTTTATTATTGTATGAACAGTGCTTTTGCTTGTGCATGTGTGTGCATGTTCTTGTGCATGTGTGTGTCAGAAGAAGTTTCAAGTGTTTAGTTTTCTATTTCTTCTTGTTATCCAAAGTGACTGAGTTTCTCCTATATTTGGGTTGTAAAATAACATAACTAAAAATTTAGTTTAAAAGTTCTTGAGTGCTGGCTTAACCCAGACTCAATAAAATGGCTATGTTAGCCATATTCAGTTTGCACTATTTCTCAACAAAACACATGTTATTTTGTTTTCTTTTCTAAGGCAACTCAAAACATTTCCGTCAGATTTTTTTTTGACTTAAACATGGATTTTCTTATGTCAATTCTTTGGATATACATTCAAACCACAAATCCTTTCAATCTCAGATTCTCAACTATTTAAACTAACTGTTCTTTTTAAAAGTTTTAGAGTTTCATTTCTTAGCAAAGCATTTTGCAAAACAAAGCACATAGTTTCAACTGATACATATAAGTTCAACACTTACAAAACATTAAATAACAATACATTGGTTTTTCTAAGAAACTTAAACAAAATATCTTAACATAGTTCAACATGAATATCTAATTTAACTTCAGCAAAGTCTTTAAAAATAGCATCCAATTCCTTAAGCAGTTAACTCATCCAAAGCCAGATCAACAAAATTCCTATTTTCCTACACAATCACCATGAACTGCCTCATACAAATATGAGACACCCAATGGTGCATAAACACAAAAGGGTCAGACTAATGTCTGGTATGAGTAATCTACCTGAAACATGATTTTATATGACTTTTATTTATATTCAAATACTTTGAATTAATTAAGATACTCAGTATCATCTTTGTGCATGTTTTTGTAAGGCATGTGCATTCATATCAGTACTAAACAAATTATATATAATCACAGTGATTTAGTTAAGAGAAAACAATCATAAGATTCACCAATAAAAACATCATAAACCAACCAATGTAATCATCAATTCAGTCATCATGCCCCCTTTACAATTTTACTGGCCATCAGGGATTTTACCCAAGCCTCTCCTGAACCTATTTCTATAGTTCACTATCAAATATAATAGGGTCTTTAGCTACTTTCTCTTTTTTAAACACACACTGCCTGGGACTTCTCTCTGTTAACCCAGCACACTCAGGCCCCTGGGTATAAACATACCATGTGTGAGCTTGCAATGTTCACCTTGCCAAGCTATATTTTGTAGCCCTAAGATCCAAAATCCTTAGTTAAATTACTAAGTGTTAATTTTCCCGTTTTCACAATTGTGCTAATCCCCTCCGCATATCACAGTCTAATCAGAGAAAATAAACAATTCAACCAACATGTACTTATTCAAGGGTTGGTAAGTCCTGTTCTCATAAACATGCATTTAATCAAACAAGCAGATGTGAGTTCTCAGTATACATTTATTTTGTTCATGGGTTTCAATGGATCATGTTATAAATATATGGTCATAGATAGTTTCTTTGGTTGCCTCCTTTTTACCTCTGGTTTAATCAAATACTCATCAATTTATAAGATCTAGCTAAACCACAAGTATATGTTCTGATCTGGATTATTTGTAAAACATAGAAGCTCAGCACATGTATAACATTGCACTCCTACATTTTTACTTGTTCAATTAATATGAGACATAAGCAACAACACTATGCTGCAGTCCTATTTTTTTTCATTTTTCCTTTGAACCATAGATTTACAACATAAACCCTGGGATTTAGATAAATAACTGTATGGAGAAAACACATAAAAGAAAACATTTCATCTCAAGGTTAATCCACAACACAGATGATCATTTTAAACATGAAATCTATGACTCATTTTCTGGGTAAATCACCATGAAGGGTTATACACTTGAACAGATCATTAACAAACCAAAGTCATCAAATCATAAAATGAACATAACTTGCAAAAGTGAATTATTAATTCAAATGGGCTGCCTCAATATTCAGGACTTAATGCCAAAGTTTTCAGTGAGGTTACTCACATTAATTCCTTCTTCTTCCTAAGCTTTATGAACCCTTTTTAGTCTGCTTCCTTCTTCTAATTCTAGAGGCCAATGCTCCTACTTTTCTCTGGTTGATATTTTCATTTTTCTTTAAATGATGAAGAGCAAAATTGTGAAAAGCCTTGCTACACTAAGCTTCCTTATACAGAACCCTGGCTGCTATTAGGGTTTAACAAAATTACCCAATGTCATTTTTACCTATACAAAACATAGTCTGCCTCTTATTTGATTCAAGAAAATAAGAGGGTATGTGGTCCTTGTCTTTATTTTCAGAAATAAGCCTTATCCCTTTTTCCCCGGTCATGTTATATGCATGACTTCTTATTTCCAAAATTAAAGAAATTACTGGAAATGGATAAAGTGTTTGTTTAAGGATTCATGCAATTCCATGCAATTTCTGTTTTCTTCCAGCAATTGTTTGCTTGTGCACATGTATATGTATGCCTATTTTGCCTAAGTCTTTCCTTTCTTTCTTTAAATAATTTTAAGTTTATTTCTGCCTAACTTTTATTTTCTTTGTGCCAGATTTATTTAAAGATAAAATCCTATCTTCATGCATATATATTTCTAGACTAGTTATTTTAATTTATATATTGATTTCTGCCTAGCTTTTATTATGCAGAAAATTGTGTGCATGTACGTGCACTAACTTGTGCACTTGTACATGTTTTAAACCATGTATCTACAAATCAGTTTCCTATTCCCATCTTTTCTAATGCAATTTTTAAACAAATATAAACTAAATTAAATCATGAAATTGCTCACAAAAATCAGGGTTATCACAAGAATAATTCCAGCAGAGCTTCAGCAACCAGTCTGGAGAAGACCCCGTTTATGTTGCAGGTAGGATGGTATTTATAGAGATCGAAGAGCTTCTGGGCCAGGCCTGTCTTTTCCAGCTCGCAGGTAGGTAATAGGTGACCTAGGGGGACATTGGCTTGCAAAACGAGTCAGAACCATGGGTCGTTGGTGACCCATGGCCTATGGGTCGCTAGCGACCCATAAACTTGGTTCGTTTTATGGACTAACGTCTTGTCTTTTTTGGTAGTTTCCATAGCTGGTTTGTTTGAAGGCTTGAAGAGAAGCATGGGTCACTGATGATCCGACCACTTAGGATTTTTCTGGAGTCTGGAATTGAAGATGTTTCCATAGCCTTTTATCATTGTTTTTACTCGTTGATGGCAAGTCACTAGCTGCTTACATTCTACTACTTGTTGGACTAAAGGAATACTGATCTCTCAGCTTTGTTTATCCCGGTTGTTGTCCTAGTCGTATGGATTGGCCCTTGCCGATCCTTTGTCTTAGCTTTCCTGGTTGAGTCCTGAACCATCCTGTCTACACAGGGTTGTTCTGTTTTCTATCGGTTTCTGCTGGGTTAAAAACCCAAATAACATTTGCCCCCCAGAGTATGTCTTCATTGTAAACAAGGCGTGCTCTAGAAGTTATTGCTTTCAATATCCATTTGTTGATTTTTGAGTGATTGCATTAGAGCTTTACGAATACGCTATCTCAAAGTTATTGGTCGTCTTTCTGTAGTTCTGATTGCTCTTGCTTACCACAACATATCACATTTCTGCTCGTGGTTTCCTGGCATGTTTTAGAATGATGAATAGTTGTAATCGATCGATTTTTAGATGAATAGATGAAGCCCTCTCTTTTGTTCCAAATATATGTATATATATATATATGTGTGTGTGTATTTATTATTATTATTTTTATCATCATTTCATTCTTCTATTTTGGGTCGCTGGCGATCCATGTAGGATGGGTCGCTAGCGACCTATGTGCATAGGGCATTTTATACTATAGGGTTAGGTCGGGTCGCTAGCGACCTGATTACTTAGCAAAAGATTTTTGCTCCCAGCCTGCCTACTTAAACGCTCGAACCGACCCAGAGCATTTCCACTTAATTCGAACAGTTCTTGCATCTTTACACAATCCAATCCCTCAGCGATTCAACTCCGAGCGACCCAATCATTTCCATGATTTGATCCATCACTCCATTCGCCATTAGTTCCTCCGAGCACGCCCCATCTCATGAAACCCTAGTCGACCGATCACCTTACCTGAATCCGTGCCCTAGCTCGCTTTCGATTATTAGCCGATTTTACCTTATCACCGACCCAAAATTAGCTTGGCACCGATCCACTCCATAGCTCACTGAGTTTGATTCGTGATTCTTCTTGTGCCTTTAAATCAGTTTGAGGTGGGTTTGCCTAGTTGGTTTGTTGAGTTTGTGTAATGATTTGTCGACAAGTATCAATTTGCTATGTTGATTACAAGAAGCTCGAGTTGATTACGGTTTGATGGGTCGAGATAGCCAATCGGGTCTTGAGTTTCTTCCGAAAACGACATTCGGGCTATGGTCCTACACTTTACGCGATTTGCTATTTTCGTCCGTTAAACCAGAATTGACTCGCAGCTAGTTTTATAGCTGTTATCGCACGTCACACACATTCACTAGTCAATCTCGATTTCTTCTAAGGATTCGGACTTATCTTGTTCACTCATTGCACATTTGGTGTTCCAACAAGGAGAAAAGTTTTCTGTGTCGCTTCAAACAACGGATCCGTTATCGATCATTGATCGATAACGGGTAAGTGCATAAGAAGTAGACACAAAAATGAAAAACGAACTGACACGGGAAGTTCTTTTCTTCTTCCATAGTGAGCGAACTATCTACACGGGATAGAGCGTTTTTAGTGTACCGAGCACCGAGTTTATCCCATATAGATAGCACACTGCACTTGCCCCAGTTCGCACTCAAAATCCGACGTATCGATTACAAGTTAATGTCTCTTCAGAATTCAAGTGTGATAGGGGAGACTTACGAATTTATATTAGGTTTACCTGAACGTTTTCGAACGCGAGTTCTATTATATAGAATGAAGTAGCCATCAACACGCCGTAAATCGAGCGGGCGAAGCCCAGCGCTCTCCGAAGCTGAATTAGCATCCACCTCGCAAGCCCAGTACGGTCAATTAGTTCCGGTTGGGCCCATCATGGACCGCACGCCTCCTAACTTTCAAGCCCTGCTTAATTCACCTGAAAGAGCTTCATCAATGGTTTCCGCCAAAGTTCTTCATAATATATGTACACGACATGGGATTCCTGAAGAGGACGCGCATCTGTCTACGAAAGATGAAGTCGCTCATATGCCCCCCGGGGTACATTGCTTGTCCTCGATACATGTGTCTGAACGAAGTCGTGCCTCCCTTCAACGATTTTCTACGTGAGACGCTCTCGAACTTGGGAATTGCCCCCATTCCAACTTCATCCGCATGGTTACGCCATCCTTACTTGCTTGCATGTCCTTTTCATGCGGACGTTCAACCGCGCTCCAAGTTTCGATGAGTTGCAGTATTTTCTGGCATTCAAGAGGAGAGACGATTGTCCCTCTTTGATTATAATCGAGGCCCAGAGGAATTGAAAGATCATCTTACGCTTGTAAAGCAACTTATTACAGTTCAAGACACTGTACTTTTTCATTAGATGCTTCGAGGGGTTCAACCGTCGATGGATGGCAGTGGGTAAGCTTCTCTTTTCCATTTATCGAGCTCCGAAGTGTTGTAATAAAGTTTCTAATTAACTATACTTCTCTTATAGTTATCCCAAGGCCGAATAGAGATGTGACACTTGATGAAGTTTGCCAAACTTTAAAAGCTTTTGACGTCGAAGAGAGGTGTGTTAAAGTTCCACTAACCGATGAGAACTTGCATCTGTACGGACTGTTAGCTCCGGGTAGACCCACCGTTCAGATTTAAACTCCCTCTACTGGCCGATCCATGGTTCTCACAAGGTCCGCTTCTTCATCCCACAGTTCCGTGGAAGGTCAAGAGAGAAGTAGCCCGTCTAGAGGATCACCCGGTGAGGCCCGCGAGGAGGAAGACACTTCTGCGACTGGACTGAATGGTGCAGTTAGAATGCCTCTGATCCTAGAGGAAGCAGAAGATGAGTTCATGCATAGAGAAAGCAAAATCGTGATAGACTCAAAAAAAAAGAAGGAGAGTTCGAGAGTAGTAGCGAAGAGTCTACCGCTAGTGATTACTTCTCGTCAGAATCTGAAGGTGAAGACTCTGAGTCTTGCGATGAGACTCCGGGAATGAGTCCCGATCTCCCGAGCCCACCTCCTTCCGATGCAAGTGTTAAAGACAAAGCCCCCGAAACTGGAAGACATCACGATTCCTTGAGTAAGGATGCCGCAGCAGGGTTCGAGATTTCAGCGATGTTTTTATCGACTTCGACATGCTCATGAAAGGGGACTTTAATTCGGGACGATGCCTTCCTGTTCGGGTGATATCGCTCCAATAGTTAGCTCGGTCCCACCTATAACAACCGAAGTCGGTCTGGTCCCACCTACGACAGCAGTTTGTTCTGGTTTGTGACGACGTCTTAGGCCCCTATTAGGGACACACAACACGTTGCACTAGGATTACACTTATTTCCGTCTCTTCATATATTTTCTTAGTTTATATCATGCTTCTGAAGCCTCTTATGTGTGTCTCATTCCAGGTATGACGAGGGGACGAGGCTTTTACGATGACTTAGAAGACTATACTGATTCCTAGTGGTACCCCAAGCGCCCCTCCAACCGCCATCAAGTTCGAAAGACGGAGGAAGAATACAGGCGGAGGAAAGAACTTGAAGCTGAAACCCGCCATCAGGAAGAGAGAGATCGATCTCGTTCATATAAAGGCGGGTATGAGAAAAGAAAATCTCTTAAGGAAAGAGATGAACCGTCAAAGAATTCGAAATTTGATTATCGCCCCCATCCTTCAGAGCTTGCTTCGAAACACTCTTCCAGGGGCCGAGAAGCTCCTGTCACTTATGCTCCGATTTTGGCCCCAACCCACATTCGTCCTCTTCCATTGTTACTGCTGCTCCTGGTGCCTTTCACCCCCACTAAAGGCCTGCCTAAGCTCTTCCCTCGGGTCCTCCTAAATTTGAGGCTGCGCTTCCAGGTTGGTTCTTAAAGGGGGTCAAGTTCGACATAGATCTCCATCCTGTTCGTAGGGACTCCTTCATGCCACATCTCCAAGCTATCCAGAGCGACCTAGAATAGGCCGAGGAATGGGAGAAGCTCTGTAAACAGCTAGTTGACACAAATAGGAATAACTATCAGGAGATCCTCTCCTTCGAATCCGAAAAAGATGATTTTGAGAGGGCGTTGGCAGATCGGGATGCTAAAATTAAGCAGTTGGAGGAAGAGAAGGAGGTGGCGCTTCGTGAAAAAGAGATCCTTCGGTCTGGTGAAAGAGTTGAAAGAAGCACATGAAAAGGTTGAGATCATCTGGAGGGACGAGATTAAAAAGACTCATGCTGAGGAGGCTAAGCTGAAAGAAGAAGTGCTCGCCCGTAATGCCATCATTGAAGCTCAAAGGAAAACCATCGCCGACCATGATTTAATTGTTGAAGGACACAATAAGACGATCGCCGACCAAGATGAGACCATTGCTAAGCTACAGGCTCAGGTCGCGCAGCTTAGTGCTGACAAGACTGCCGTTGAAGTTGAGAAGGCTACGATGACAGCGGACTACTTGAACCTCCAACATGCCTTCGACAGGAAGATGGAGAAGCCGGATGCGACAATTCTGAATTTCTACGTCAACTCTCTGTTGCATCAAGGAAGTCTCAGCTATCTTGGCCCGAAGATTCCGCGCACTCTCGCCCTCGTTTGGGAGGAAATCTTATCTTGTTTTGCTGACAGCGACGATGTTTACTCCGATCAAGAGCTGCGAGATGCCTATCTCAATAATGAATCCAAGATATCGCTACTTGAGGGCCAGGAGATCCTCCGAGTCGAACGAGAGAGGGAGGTCGCCAATGCTGCCTTGATAACTGCCAACGATGCGCTTACCAAACCTTCTACCCCCTGTGTAGGCGGACCGTCGGAGCAGCTCCACGACCAGCCGATGAGTTCGGGAGTTGATATTATTCCTTATGTGGTGGAGCCCTCAAAAGAAGGCGACAGTGGTGAGTTCGAAGTCGCTATTAATGATCCTTCCCTTTGTGTAGGTAACGTCCATGCTTCTCCCGAATTCGGGAGTCTCCATCTTACGCTACAGGAGCAAGAGGAGTTTAATGCTTTCCTTTTTGATCTTATAGGTCCATCCACTTTTCCTATTGACGCGCGAACTACTTCGGCGCATGCGCCTGCTGCCATTTTCACATCCTCTGAGATTGTATCTGTTCTTGCTCCAGTTCCCACATCCATGTCTAGTTCACAACCGAGGCCAAAGGCCAAGAAAATAGCGGCGCTCCACTGCTTGGACGACCCTTCAGCATCTTTGGAAGGTGATATAACTACAGCAGAGGCTAAGGAGTAGGAGACGGAGACGGAGCAGCAACAGAAGACTCCACAAGATTTGATTGCCATTAAGAAGGAAAGAGTGGAGATAATCAAGGCTTCGAAGAGTTCCCGGAAATCGAGAAAACGCAAGGGGAAGGGAGGCACTTTTGAGAAAATTTCTAAGGAAGATGAGGAGATCGCTACCGATGTGTTCATTAATGTTACCGGTAGCGACACTTCTCCTGAAAAGAAGCAGAAACTACCAACCAAAGGTGGGAAGAGTAGCGGTGGCAAGAAGCGTTGAGTGGCCGGTGTGAGGATGGACTTGATTTTGGATTACAGCTTGCGGGAAGCCTGATTTGTTTTTGTTTCTTTTTGAGTCATTCTGTTCAAGTGCAGACTCTGCACTTTGTATCCTTTACTGTAGAGTCTGTATTTTCTATTCGTTAGCCATTGTTGTGTGTGTACGACCCCCACATTTTGATCCTGTGTACAGAAAATCATAAGCAATACAATGATATTTTGGCTGTATTTTTATCTGTCTATTCATATATGCTCTGTGTACTTATGCTTGTTTCATTTCATACTTTTCTAATCCTGTGATTATAGTTAAAGTCCTTCATTCGAAGTAACAGAATTTAGAGATTAACGGCACTTAGAGAATTTTTGTTTAGAAATTCACAAAACTTTGTGATAGAACTTGTGAACTTATTGTTGTTTGGAGTGACGGAACTTGTGAACTTATTGTATTCGTGTGATTCTGTCTCAGTACAGGTGTATGCCCCTTAGTTCACAGGGTTGTTTACTTCAAACAATTTTCAAGTATCCAACATCTTAGGGTTTAGATAACCTTTATTGAAAATCTAGCTAAGTCATGACCTGATTTTCCTTTCTTCGGAAGTTTGAGACCTTAGCATGTATTCTCGGTTTCTGGCAGTATTCTAGTAAGTGTGCAATTTACGCATGGGTGTGTATTGTCAATCATTGAGTGCCTTCCTTCTAGCACCAACTATTCCTAGCTATATGCATGGTGTTCCTCATGCTCCTCGGCGTTGCCCATCTTTGGATCATGTGAGGGGCTATTATTTTGGGATTTAAGGCGCCGCTTGTGTGGTACGTGGCCTTCAGTACTCCTTGATGTTGCCCATCTATGAGTGACGTAGGGGGTGCATTTTTGGATGTTTTTCGGCATTGTCTATCCCCATGGTGGGCGCCATCGGCATTGCTTAACTCTGGGCAATGCAAGATGTTTATTTTGAACTTCCTCGGCGTTGCCTATCTCCGGGCAACGCGAGGAGTTTGTTTTCGACGTTCCTCGATGTTGCCTATCTCCGGGCAAGGCATGGGGTTTTAGTTATAGTGTGCGGCTTGTGAGATGCACGGCTTTCGATGCTTCTTGCCATTGGAAGTATAAATTTGGGTGCATAGCTTACGAGATGCACGGCTTTCGATGCTCCTCGTCGTTACCTATCTCCGGGCAACGTGAGGAGTTTCAGTTTACGTTCGCAGCTTACGAGATGCATGGCTTTCGATGCTCCTCGGCGTTGCCTATCTCAGGGCAACGTGAGGAGTTTGTTTTCGATGCTCCTCGGCGTTGCCTATCTCCGGGCAACGCGAGGAGTTTGTCTTCGATGCTCCTCGGCGTTGCCTATCTCCGGGCAATGCGAGGAGTTTCTGTTTGACGTTCATCGACGTTGCCTTTTTCCGGGCAATGCGAGAAGTTTATTTTGAGGCTCATCAGCGTTGCCTATCTTAAGGCAACGCGAGGAGTTAGTTTCGATGCTCCTCGACGTTTCCTATCCCTGGGCAACATGATGAGTTTCAATTTGAATGCACGGCTTACGAGATATGCGGCTTTTGATGTTCCTCGACATTGCCTATCTCCGGGCAATGCAAGGACTTAGTTTTTTAGGTGCTCCCGGCGTTTCCTACCTCCGATCAATGCAAGGAATTAGTTTTTTAGATGCTCCAGGCGTCGCCTATCTCCGGGCAACACGAAGAGTAGGTTTTTTGACCTCCCGATGCTGCTAGGGTGGCATCAGTCTTTTGAGAGGCAGGGATCAGTTTCCGCCGATCCAACAGTTTGAGTCGATTTGCTTCTGTCGGCTCGTCGGGTAATTATTATGAACACAGTTTGGTTGGTTCAAGAAGCAAGGTTATTAAGGAAAGCATGGCAGATTCTTTGCCTATTTACAATGCCACTGGCATTTCCAGGATGGCTTATTTGCTGGAAAATAGAAAATACATAGAATAGTTTTTAAGTGAAATAACAGCAGAGCGATTCGCTATTCCAGGCTTTGGGAACCGCGACCCCGTCGACGGTTGTCAGCCTGAAAGTCTCATCTCTAAGCATTTGATTAACGACATATGGTCCTTTCTAGTTTGGTCCAAAGGCCCCCGAAACAGGGTAAACTCGCTTGAGCACAAGATCTCCAACTTCGAAGGTCTAACCATGAACTTTGGAGTTGAAGTACCATACAACCCTTTTTTGGTCGGCAGCCGTTCTCCACTCTGCTTCTTCTCTTTTCTCATCGACCATATCTAGCAATTCAAGTAGGATTTGATCATTTTGTGCTTGATTAAAATTCTGCCTTCGGCGCGAGGGGACTTCTAACTCAATAAGAATCATTGCTTCTGAACCATATGCTAATGCTAACGGAGTGTGGCCAGGTGTCACCTTATGTGTAGTTCTGTAAGCCCATGGTGCGAGTGGAAGTTCATCAACCCAATTTCCTTTTGCATTCGCTAATCGCTTTTTGATAATGGACTTGATGATCTTGTTTACTGCTTCCACCTGCTCGTTTGCTTGCGGATGAGCCACTGCGGAAAAGCTTTTTTCAATTCCAAAGCGCCTGCATAAGTCTTTAAAACTTGGTACTTTCGAATTGGGTTCCATTGTCAGTGATTACCTTTTGCGGTACACCAAACCTACAAATGATGTTTTTAGTGACAATGTTAATAACTTTCTTTGTGGTTATGGTGGCCATCAGTTCCGCTTCGGCCCATTTAGTGAAATAATCTATGGCAACTATAGCATATTTGGCTCCTCCTTTAGCTATTGGAAGGAGGCCTAATCAGATCGATCCCCCATATCGCAAATGGCCATGGGCTGACCATTTGTATCAGTTCCGTTGAAGGAGTTCTCTTAATTTTACCGAATCTTTGACAGCGATCGCATCTTCTGGCGTGATCTACGGCATCGCGATTTACTATTGGCCAGAAGTATTCATAATGAATGACTTTCTTTGCTAGTGTCTGGCCACCAATGTGGTCTCCGCACTCGCCTTCATGTACTTCCTTCAGGATTCGTCGTGCTTTGTTATGTCGACGTGTCATTTTGTCCGACGTTCATCTGTTGTGTACCAGTAGATTTTCTTTTAAGCTCCTATGCTTCCTCCAACCTCAAGTACTGGCTTGCTTTACGATTGAAGTCTTTCATATTGGTAGGTTGCTTCATTTTAATCCATTTCCTAAACTTCGTTTCTAGGTGAATAGCGCGGACTAACGCCATAAAAACCATATCCTCATTTGGGTTGCTTACTTCCATTACCGCAGTGTTAAACCTTCTCATGAATGATTTCAATGACTCGTTGCGCCATTGGACCAATCCGGATAGGGACATTACGTTATTTGATTGTGCGGTCTGAAGCCTGAACTGGTCAAGGAATTTCGTTGCAAGTTGGTCAAAAGTAGAAATAGATCTTGGGGGGAGTCTAGTGAACCACATGGGTGCGACTCTTTCTAGAAAAATAGGGAAACATCGGCAACGGATGGCATCTGGAGCATTCACAACACCAGAATTGCCATTTTGTAACGGTTATAACCATTGGTAATCAAATTCCCAATGGTTATAACCGTTGGTAGCAGGTACGTTATAATTTTTTTTACATATTTTGTAACGGTTATAACCGCATTTCCAACGGTTATAACCGTTGGAAATTACGGTTATAACCTACGGCTACTTTCATATTCCCAACGGTTATAACTGTTGGGAATTTTTTAATTCTCAACGATTATAACCTTTGGGAATTCCTCGCACACATAGGCAAATAGCAAAATTACCAACACTTATAAGTGTTACAATTTGGTATAGCTGAACCATAAATATTTAGCATCTAATAGTATTTCATTCAACTATATCTATACGAATTTATAACAATAGAAAACATGAAACTTGATTTCAAAACTAACATATCATCAAATTATTAAAAAAACATCAAACGTACGAAATAGTACATATCAAATTCTAGACAGTTCATTGTGACAACTTCAAATGTATATAGAGTGCACTGATTCATCGATCCACATGGTAGGCTTATGATGAATATCACAAAAAGTTACACTACAAATACAAGATTAGTAGGTTTAGAACGGCTTTCACATTAATGCATACTCCTATTAAGGAGCAATACTTTCCTCTGTTGGTGGACTTTATCTAATAGTCTGGAGTGTTTCACAATGTATTACTTTCCTCTATTCCTTCTTGTTAAATCTATATCCATCAAATGTAAAAGACATAAAAAAAAAATAAATAAATCCTACTCTATATAGAGAAACTTCATATATTACTGAAAGTAAAAATATATGCAGGAAAATCCTGTTCGACATATACTACAGTACCCATCAAATATAAAAGACACAAAAAATTAGAAAATAAATAAATAAAGACCTATTCTAAACAAAGAACTTCATAAATTACCCAATAAAGTCTTGATTCAATTGATGACTTTTCTGACACCAACTGAATAGCACCACCCCGTTATTGTACTTGATGGTAAATAGTCCCACCATTTACTACTATATTTTTGTATGCAATCAACATATCTTATATTAATCTACTAGAAAAGCATTTTCTATCAATCATTTATGACTCTTCATCCCTCATCATATCTAAAATTCAGAAAGAATCTGCATTTCTTTTTCAAAGGCATTAGTTTTTTAATACACCAAGTAATAGATTACGAATAAATAATAAAATGTTATTAAGATATATTCATTAAAAAATCAAAGTATATATGCCAAACAAGGTTGAGTTTAAAAAAACAGTAATGTTTGGTCAAATAACATCAACTGAAAGACCAATGACAAAAGAAGTATGTGCATTAGTGATGGCTATTACTTGATCGGTCAATTTAGCCGGACAACTGATGGTGGCAGGAATCATTTGATAAAGTGACGCTATGATGAATAAAAATTCTAACTTATAATCATACTTTTTACTCTTTTATGTGCAGTATTTGTAAATTAAATTCATGTGTTTTAAACAAAATGTACAGACATCTAAAGGTGAATTCTTTACGATGACGATGTTGGTACTTGATGATGAAAATTTAGTTACAGATTTAACATGCTACAAATTTTTTCTTAGCCAGTAATACATTGTGAAGTATTTATTCTCTTGTGCACCGCGTTCATCTATTAACAATTCTATCATGTTTCCATCGTGTAGACAATGAGAGGATAATTAACTATTTAACTTCAATCATGGAACCTATCGGTTCAACATCCATTAACCGAACAACTTGGAGAAATTAAGACTTAACTATATCATCCATAACTTGGTATTATCAGCCTTTGTACTAGTGATTTTTGAAATGTAATTTACAAGCCATTCTTTATGTGTGAACTGATAGAATTATATTTGACAAGTACAACCGTATTAAACAAGAAGCTAAGTGGGATGACAAGTATTTAATTAGATGCTCTTTGATTTTTCTATTTGTTTTTCTTTTTCAAAACAGGAAGGTGCCTTAGATGAAGTCATTCACCAACTTCCTAGATATAAATTTAGAAAAACTAGTGATATTGAGAAACGAGGTGATAAGATATCAAGATCAGTTGGTGGAATAATGAGCCAGTGTGGAACCGATCCTCCACAGGAGCACATACTATCAGCAGAGGATGCGGTATGTTTTTCCTACATTTTCAGCCCTAATTGCAATATCATTTTAGATACTATTTGATCATAGTTTGTTAAATTTAACAAATACTGTCTAGACTTCACTCAGACTGTAGTATAATCTGGGAAATTGAAAGCGAGCATTTTTCTACTTATAAATTTTTCTGCTGCGCACAGAAGCACCTCTCCGGTTCCTACTTATGTGCACTACTTTCCACGCCTTTGCTCGTGTAGGCTTGCATTCCGAATTCTCCGCTTCCTACATTCAATGTTTCACATGAATTCTAATATATAAGTGAAGTGTAACCTGTTGGCTGACTTAAATTGAATTCATTTAATTGTAATAAAATGTAACATATTCTTCAGAGCTGAGCAATATTTACAAAAGATAGAGCATGCATTGAGGTTCATGGGTATGTAGTGGAAACCAAATTAATTAATAAAGATTTATATTCATTGTCGTGAGTAATTTATCATCATTGGCTACACAACCCATATCATTTTGAAGAATAGAGGATTACAGAAATAACTTAACTATGTTCTCCTAGTCAAAATTGTTGTTTTCTTTTCCTATTGTATGCTTGATTGACATTTACAATAAACAAAATAACTCCTCTGTGATATCAAGAGCAAGTGGGAAAGATGTTTCCTTTAAAAAGAAGTGATAGAGCAGGTTAAAAGATGATAGAGCACAATATCCAACTATTTGCTTCTACTTTGTGTCATTTAGCTTTAGTCGTAATTCTTTCAACTGCTCCATATTGATAGTATTACAGTTGCCATTAAAAAAACTAAAAAGAAAAAAAAAGAAAAATTCTTGCACTACATGTCAAAAAAAAGTCTCCAGTTTACACGGAAGCTTGTAGGAATCAGACCTAGCTAGATGCATAGCAATCTAACGTACTGCTTAAAAAACATGAATTAGCATAACTAATAACTAAATTCTTTAGCGCTTCTAAATGGAAGAAGGAAGACGACAATGATGATAATAGAAATTCAATGGATTGATTATGGTATTACCGCTGAAAACTGAAATATTTGAAAGACCACCCCAAATTTTTTTTGTTTCATGAATAAAACATGTTAAAAAAAACTATTTTTAGCATGAACAATAATTTTAGGATACCTTGAAACAAAAAAAATGAAATTTCTTCCTTAGGTTATTTGAAACCGATCGTAAATTTGCATTAGCGGAAGAAAAAATAAAAGGAAAATGAAACTATGTCAGGTTATCATGAGCGAACATAAGAAATAAAAAATTAAAAGTATACATATCTTAATTCAACTCGTTAAATTTTTACTTTACTACAAAAAGTCAGTTGAGATGACTACAACTCAAAAAAAACGATTGAGTTGTTTTTGTCTACTCTATATGATTTTTTGTACGTCTACAACTGAATAAATTATATGAAAATTTATTAGACTAAAATTTGATATTAATTCATGGTAGTTTTGTGTTTAAATATTGTGCCCGAAACTAAGAAATTTTATTACTAGACATAACGAGTGCTAAGAAACAAGCATACAAATTAACAAGCATACAAATTAACAGTCTTTGAAAATTAACATCCTTAAAAAGAAGTCTGAGCTTAGCATTTCGCTTGTACGTATATGTCTGATTGAAAAAATATATGGATTGTATTTTTGGCAGACATTGCCTGATGCATAGTAGAAAAGAGGGCAAACCACATTCATAGATCTCCTTTGAAATTTAATAGTAATGCCTCGCTAACCCAATAACCATCTAATTTTTTTTTGTATCTCTCTTTCTTTTACATCTTCAGGTAGTCCAATCATAAAAATCAAATCATACGTTAAACTACAATGTACATGAATAAAAGCTACCAGCGAATATTAAGTTAACTTTTAACCAAAGCCATATTCTAATGGGTACTTACAAAGTATGAAGAAAATTTATAAACTCAACTTGAGTATATGAAAATACATAATTTTATTTGAAGAAAAAATCATTGCTTTTTGCCGTTGTACAAATTAACTCCAACCTAAATTTAACAACAACAATCTATACTAATCAAACAAAATAATAGTAGACTGGGTTATTCAACAACTATAGCTTTGTAGAGTCTTTAAACATCAACTAATGAGTCTTGTTCGTGTAGGTAAAGGCACTTGTAAACTATTGATAGAATGTAATCTAGAATATATGAAAAGATAAATTTTATATTGCTAATATTACCAATTATAAAATAAGCTCATTTTTTTATAGAACCTACGCAAAAGGTGTCTAAAAACATAAACCACACAGAATATCTTGATAATCGCCTCTTTGTTCATCTTCAATATTCCAATCTAGCTGATAAGATGGGTTTCTTAAGAGAATCAAGAGTGTTTAGTGTAGTACGGTAGAGGCAAATAAGGGTACTAAATCATTCGGGGATAATGAAGGTTCAAACCACTATGAACATGAGTAGATTAAGAGTAATTAGTGTAGTATTGTTGACAATTGCTATGAAGTCCTATAGAAGGTGTAGCTACTGGATGATAAAGTATAAATTATTGTTGTTGTACATGCCCAATGCCAATTAATGAACTAAATAACCAAGCAGTTAAAAATGATGCCCAAGTCCTGTAGAAGGTGCAACCTACTTTTATTAATGAACTAAATAACCAAGCATCCCAGGTTTATTTTGATGAAAAGGGGCTTAGATATGATGTATATGCCCAATGCCAATTAATAACTTTGTTGCAGGTGCAACTATTATGCAGTTAAAAATAGTTCAAATTCTACTAGAAGTAAGAAATAATTGATGACAACTAGTCCATATGCACTAGTTGTATCTATACTCAACTCAAACAAATTATGAAAGATCTCGTATACGAATATAAATTACTTTCAAGAACATGATTATACTTCGTTCCACAAATGAAAGTTGTGTGTCAGTTTTGAGATTAGCAAATACAATAAAGCACTTGAATAAATTATTTCATCCATTCTTTAATCATTAAATTCTATGCTTTAATTTTTTTAAACAATCCTTCCAATATGTTTTCATTACACAAAGCAAGCTAAATGAAACATACAACAAGTTCTCTATTTCTTAAATAAATTCCACTAAAATTTTGCAATGTATAATTAATAAAGCCAACTACAGCACTTATTCTACTATCACACGCATTTCATGGATTGAATCTCAGGTCGAACAAACTGATATGATTTAATAATTCAAAATAGTAATAGACTCTAGGCAATACAGATGCATCAAAAAAATGTAGTCAAAAACCAGTAGACAACTTAAAACAATATCCCATCTGATAGAGAAATTACCTAACAATTTAACTCGCAAAGGTACTCGCAAGGATGCCCAAGTTTGACACGTTTGGATGACTAAAATAAGCAACCCTTTCAAAAAAAATTTCAAAAAAAATACATGTATGCTTAGTTTAGAACATAGAAAACTAAGTTAATATGAAGCACTAAATATTGAGCATACTTTGGTATTTTTTTTACTTGCAACAGCCTACCGCTGCTGGTGGTGGCAGCAGCCTGTTGCTGCTGCTAATACTTGCAACATCATTTTTTTCCCAAATCATGTAACATATCATCAAAAGAAAATGTGGTTAATGGGGAGAGTATTTTTGTAAGATTCATAAACACAACACTCAAATATAAGCAAGAAAGAAAGAATCTGTCTATATCGTGGAATAAATACTAAACCTTATCGTCTAGTTTCT
Source organism: Allium fistulosum (assembly GCA_030737815.1). Taxonomy (NCBI): domain Eukaryota; kingdom Viridiplantae; phylum Streptophyta; class Magnoliopsida; order Asparagales; family Amaryllidaceae; genus Allium; species Allium fistulosum. The sequence goes on from CM060904.1 coordinate 1,229,222,959, forward strand.
CACTATTGACAAGTGATATCATCTCCATTTACTTCTAGGTGTCTTAGGTGTATGAGGAGTGCGTGGTGTTCCAGGCACTTGCTGTGATATTCTATTCCTCACAATCCCATAAAATGTGCACCCGGTAAGTGTTACTGCACATCCTAACACATTCATTCAAGAGATCGGGTTTTTGAATATCAGCCATGATATATCATCTTTTTTTACATATATACATAACCTTCAACATATACACATATATTAATAATATCCAAATAATACAAAATTTATAATGTTACACACACACACACACACACATATATATTAATTGATTTGAAATATTAAAAAATTAGGTTCTTTTTCTCTAGGCTTAAAAAATAAAAATAGGTCTAGATAATATGTATAAGTATAAAATTTTAATTTAATAATATTATTAAGCTTTAATGGATCAACCCCCATTCTTCCCGTTGAATCTAAAAAGGTAATATCTCCTAATTTGCCCTTCTAATTTTATACAGTAACATGTTTTTTTTTTCTTTCTAATCCCAAATTTTGATGGAATAATAATTGAATGCTTCATGTTTATGTATATTTCTTTTCAATAAAACTCATATGTAGATAATTTCAGTCTAGTACAACAAATTACAAACATCGATTAACAAATTCCAAGAGAATCAAATTTAATTTAAACTCAAAACCCAATTGAAGTATTCTTTTACAGTTGTAACTTTTGATTTTCTCTCTATTTTCATTTTGGCAAAGATTTGATTGTAAAAATTATATGTAAGTATTAACTTTAATTTTCATGAATTGAAGAAGAAAATGACCATTGAAGTGAGTGAAAGGGAAATTGGAAGAAAGAGAATGATAAATTTTGTATAAGCAGGAATGAGAAAAGGAAATTACAAATATTATCTGATAATCAAGAGACTATTTGCATTGGGAAATTGCAAAAAATATTCTTTCAAAGTGATGAAATACGCACTGGAAATTTAAATCCATCAACATAAATTTTGAGTGCAATGTAGTGCTAAAAAAATTGATGAGAACTTGGTACTTTATTCATTCCTACTTTATCCTGGTAAATAAAGAGGGTTTCTATTAGTGTGTTCCAAAATGGGGAATTAGGATAAGTAGTAGACACCCAAAAGAGTAGTCGTTGTTCAAAATTCAAAGTCTAGAACAATGTTTAGCTTTTCATCATATGTTCCCACTACTGACCACTGCGCAAAGCTGAATTATTACTTTACTCGTTATCTCGACAGCATTATAACATATGAAACATCCAGTTGCAGATTTTGTACTTTTAAATTTAAAGCTTTGATCATCACATAAATTAACTTGCAACTCCTAAAATATGTTGTTTAAAATACTAAACACGATGTCAACTGCTCACAAAATCAATATCGCTTGAGCACCTTGTTAATAAAAAAAAATTGTTATACTACGTTCCATTATAGGGCCTGATGCACTGTGCATAGTAAAATGGCAAAATCTTTTACATGCATTTCCTATTGGTACAGTAACATAGGCAGCTAAGTAAAGTCTTAAATGTCTAGAAGGTGAAATTGCAAGTTTCGTGTAGAAATACCAGTCTTTGTCAAACATCATCATTAATAGTGATTTGGTTTTAAAAGGATTATGATAAACGTTATGGAAACAAATCAGATCAATAAACAAACTGCAAACTATCCCAATATCAAACTAGTGTTTTATATCGCTTTGGCAAGAGGGGTTCAAGCCAAAGAAAAACAAACAGCAAAGTTTGTTATCATTTTCCTATATAGATATCATTATCATGTTTTAGTAGATTAGACAGCAGTCAAATAATATGAAAGGCGACAAAAAGGATATAAGTTTCAACCTAAATTCAAAGAAAGTGCCATTATATACAATCATCTATGCGGCTGTACACTAGGTGGAGCTAAAGTTGAAAAGAAAGACAAGATAACAATGATGATTCATGAAAATAACCTTTAGGTAGAGAGAACAAGCGACAACCAAAATATTTTAAGAGAGTTTCAATACATAGTTAAACAACATTATATTCCTTCAAAATGTGTTGTTTAACCGAGCATATCTTCTAAGCAAACCAACCATCAAAATTAAAGCAACCAAAAATTCATTCAATACATAAATATGATAAATTAATAATTAAACAACAATATATTCCTTTTCACACACTCCTCGTTTGCCCGTGAAAAAAATAGCCGAAGTTTTCCAAAATTCATCTTCATCGTAAAGTAAAACGAAAATTATTACCTGACTTTGAAGAAGGGCAAAGGCGGTGAAAGAGATGTGCGGATTTGGCGAAAAAATGGACGGAGGCTTTGAAATAGAGCAGTGGTATGCGAGCGACATGATAGATCGAAGGAAGGCTCGATGGCTTAAACCTAATTTGATTTAGGGAAGAATGAGCTGAGAAGCCAGAAGCGTGACAAACAACTAAAATTACAGTTGAAACGTAAATGACGAATCTATCCACTGTCTTTGAGTTATTTACGAAAAGCTCAAATTTTGTCACGGAAATAACCGTGATAATACAATGTAACAATAATAACCGTTACAAATTTCCAACAATAATAACCGTGACAAAATGAAACGAAAAAAGTGTGACAAAATGGCCTGTTTGGTGTAGTGATTGGCTCCGTCCATGTACCGGCTGTACTTGTACAAATGGGGTTTTGGGTCCTTCGTTCCATCGTAGGAGGGGATAGTTGGCATAGTGAATTTGTCTGGGTATCTTACATTCAAGATCTCGTCGGTAAAAGGGGTCCGACTCGGGGATGATCCCCATTCATCATCCTTTCAATTTTTACTCTCATCCATCAGCCATTTGACCATGTCTGCTATGTATGCCTCTGATCTCTGGTAGCCCTAGGGTGGTAATCAATCACTGTGCCGAGTGTTTGGTTCTGCAAACGGTCTTGGTGCATGGGTTGAAGCCTAGGCTCTCCTGTCTTCGGGAGAGCCACTCCCGCGGGACAACGTTGGCTTGCAGTTGGCCTAACTGGGGCAGTTTGGAAGTTTCTAACGTCATCGAACGCATTGACATTCTCTTTCATCTGATTACCTTGCTCTCCATCTTATGAATCGGAGAGCTTAACAGCTATATCTTCCTGCGGGGTTTTGGCCCCTTGATTCAATTCAAGATCGGTTGCCTTGCGCCAGGTGGAGTATTCTCATTCTCCTCCATGTTGCTTCCTGTTGTTACCCTTCTTTGTGGGTTCTTTTCGTTCCTTCTATGTAGGCCGATAACAGAGGAATTCCCTTTTTCTATAGCAGTCACTGGCTCAGGCACAGTCCTTGGAGCGGGGTTTGATTGTAGGGTCAACAGAGCGTTGAGCTTCTCCATTAGAGCCTTTTGACTATTTTACATTTTCTGGTTGATCTCCTCAGCCATCTTATTCAGCTCGTCCCTGGTGACAACTTCATGCTGACTAGAGGATGTTGGTGCCTGGTTTCTTAAGTTAGCACCGTTGACGTCAGCTTGTTGGAGACTAGCACCTTCTCCAGCTATTACTGCCTCTATGGACCTCCCAAAGGCAGTTCTTCTTCTTGCAGGAGCCATTGATCCTAAAACAGCGAGTTTTTCAAGCAAAGATTGGGGATCTAACTTCTGGACCTACGGGTTCCAAAAGATCTGGATCCTGAGTTGGACTCTCAGTGAAAGCACCATAATGTTGACCTAAAAAATGGACCAACACCCTGGTCTAGATTTGAAAGCACCAGCCTTGTCCTGACAGAGCAATATCATAGATCATAAATATAAAGAAAGAACAGTAAAAGAAAGTAGACAGAGAATTTTTATAGTGGTTCGACTGTTAATGAAGCCTACGTCCACTTTATAGTTTTATTATAGACTGATTGCTATTACAACAGATGGGTTACAAGGCTTTGATAATTTTCTAGCTAGACTGAATCTCCAGAATTGGAATCCACTGGAGAATCACAGTGTATTCCTTTAAAGATTGTTGTGTGGAGGTAGAGAGTGAAGAATAATTCCAGCAGAGCTTCAGCAACCAGTCCGGAGAAGACCCCGTTTATGTTGCAGGTAGGATGGTATTTATAGAAATCGAAGAGCTTTTGGGCCAGGCCCGTCTCCACCAGCTCGCAGGTAGGTAATAGATGACCTAGGGGGACTTTGCCTTCGCAAAACGAGTCAAAACCATGGGTCGTTGGCGACCCATGGCCTATGGGTCGCCAGAGACCCATAGACTTGGTTCGATTTGCAGGCCAACGTCTTGCCTTTTTTGGTAGTGTTCCATAGCTGGTTTGTTTGAAGGCTTGAAGAGAAGCATGGGTCACTGATGATCCAACCACTTAGGATTTTTCTACAGTCGGAATTGAAGATGTTTCCATAGCCTTTTATCGTTGTTGTTACGCGTTGATGGCAAGTCACTAGTTGCTTACATTCTACTGCTAGTTTGACTAAAGGAATGCTGATCTCTCTGTTTCGTTGATCCTGGTTATTGTTCTAGTCGTATAGCTTGGCCCTTGTTGATCCCTTGTCTTAGCTTTCCTGGTTAAGTCCTAAACTATCCTATTTACACAGGGTTGTTCTGTTTTCTATCGGTTTCTACTGGGTTAAAAACCCGGATAACAACATGTGTACCATATTAATTATTGCAATGGTTATTAATTTTATAAAATAGAAACTATCAATATCTATTTATGTTACTATTAAGTTGGTATTATGATACAAAATGGATGTTACCAACACTTTTTGTGGTTGAAAGATAAAATTCAGTAACAAATATAAGTGTTGTAGATAGAATATTATCAACGCTTATAACCGTTGGGGATGTTTTTTTCCCAATGCTTATAACCATTGGCAGATAGAATTCGATTACAGTTATAAGTGTTGCAAATGAATGCCCATGCCCATATAGCAACACATATAAGTATTATCGAAATTAATAGCAACAGTTATACTTGTTCGGAACCCCCTGTTTTGGTCTAGTGTTCGCCAGCCTTTTCAAGATCAAAGTTTATGTTCGTTATTGCCCATACCGCTTTATGTTCAAGCTTGTGGTAAGTGACAGGCTTTACCATATACTAATCTAAAAGGGTACATCCCAAGATTAGTTTCAAAAGCAGTTCTGTAAGCCAAAGCTGCATCTATCCATTTTTGAGACTAATCTTTCCGAATTTCGTTAACAGTTTTCTCCAAAATTTATTTGATTTGTCGATTTGAAACTTCATCTTTGTCCATAATGATAAGAAGTGGATAATTTGTGAGTTATCGAGTATTTTTTCATTAAAGCTCAGAAAGATTGATTATAAAATGAGTTCTGTTATCACTTATTATTGTGCGAGATATGCTAAACCTGGAAAAGATGTTTTCTTTTATGAATTTCACCACAACCTTTTGTTCATTTGTTTTACACAGAACGACTTCAACCCATTTGGAAACGTAATCAATGGTAAGAAGAATATAAAGATTTCCGAATGAGTTAGGAAATGGTCTCTTAAAGTCAATTCCCTAAACGTTAAAAATTTTGATCGTAAGGATGAGGTCAAAGGTATCAGTTTCTTTTCATGATTGTTCCTAATATTTGACAACGATCGCACACTTTACAAAACTCAAATGAGTATTTGAAAAGTGTAGGCCAACCTGTGCAGTTAATGCCCCGATATAACCCTGCTATATCTCATAGAGCATTTCTACCGCTACGATTTTTCCATATAGCCCCAAATATATCCTTTCTGCTTTAAGCCTCACTATTTCCGCTATATCCCATTATTCCCGCCATATTCCGCTATTTCTGCTATATCTTCTTTAAAAAAATGAATTGAAAAATGACATTTATACATTATAAAAATTATGAAATTAATTTATTTAATTGAATTTTTAATATATATTCAGAAATGAAAATACTCTAATATTCTACTAAATTCAATTATGTTATGTAACAGTTTTACATTTGTTTACAGTATATTCGCACATGTTTTTATTTAAAATTATTTATGTATTAATTATAATTCAATTGAATGTTAAGTTTTCATTTAATTTCCATTTATATATTTGTAAAAACATTAAGTACGAGTTTTATATGCTATTTTAGAGTCATCCGCTATATCCCGCTATATCCTTGTTGTATCCCCGCTATGACTTTTTGCACCTCCGCCGCATTGAATATGCCAAGCACTTTAACTGCACAGAGGCCAACAAAAGCCACATTAGAGCACCTTTTTCTCAGTTTTCTAAGGACCGAAATGTCTGCCACACGTTTGGTAATGACAAAATGAAAGAACGCTCTTGATTTCACTGTCTGGGTCGCATCGACGAATAATTTGGTCGGAACAATATATAAACAACTATGAATCGTCCAAATAGAAATATTTCACTTAGGATAGTAAATTGTATTAATCTTGTTTGGATCAAAACGAAGGAGTTTCTTTAGTGACTAAATAGTTCACTATCGGCAAAACACAGATCAATGGAAACTGTAAAGAGTTGTTCTTCAAGAAATTTCTCATTGATGGGTAAAGAAGATGGTGCATTTGAAAGACGAGACAAGTGATCGGCTATGACATTGTTGGATTCTTTTTTATCTTTAATTGTAAGGTCAAATTCTTGGAGTAAAAGGACCAATGAATCAGACGAGACTTAGCATCCTTTTCAACAAAAAGGTGCCTAAGAGTGAAATGGTCAGTGTATGTGTGAGCCTATCAAATAAGGTCAAAACTTTTCTAGTGCCAAAACTAAGGTTAGAAGCTCCTTTTCGGTGGTTGTGTAGTCGAGTTGAGCGTCGTTCAAAGTCATACTAGCATAGTAGATGACATGAAGGATTTTATTGATGCGTTGTCCTAGGACAACACTAACCGCAAAGTTAGAAGCATCACATATAATCTTGAAGGGAAGACCCTAATTAGACGAGCAGATGATTGGAGCATAAATTGTTAGAATTGGACTAACTCGCAACAGAAGAAATCAATGAATTTCAAAAAATTTACAATTTTGAATATTTTGGACCTATAAAGTCTAAAGGTATATTAGATCAAATCTAATAAATTTTTAAATAAAATCTTATTTTATTTAAAAATTGATCAAAAGAAGTTTTTAATTAACTTAAACTTAAATATATAGTATATTAAATACACACAATAATTTCTCGTACGAGTAAATTTAGAGATTTTCTCCAAAAGTTATATAATCAGAGAAGGAAACCTTTCATTTCATTCTCTTAACTTATTCAATTAATGAGAGGAAACTTTATTTATATGGAGAGAGAAACCTTTCATTTATCTCTTCTTAATTAAATTGATTGATTATATGAACGTAGTTAATTAGCAACATATACATGGCATAAATGTAAGTATAACCAAATATGTTATGGTGTAAATTGTGTAAATGCAACATATGATAGGGGATATAAATCGATGACAATGTTTAGACATATAAATAGAAATAAATGGATAGTTAATCACATAAGGGAAAATGGAAATAAATAAAAGGTAACAAGGTTGATTGATTCAACTTCCCATGTCGTAAACTCAATTGATGCAGCAAATAAATGACATTTAATCGGTATCAGAGAAAACAAACAGTAAATAATAATTATATATATGTACTTTGACAATATTATTATTATTATTTTGGAAAGAAATCTAATTCAGACTTTGACAATATGAAATACATGTAATAAATTTTATATATACAAACATATATATAATTAATTATGTTTATATAAGATTAAATCAAGTCTTTCTAATTAATACAAATTAGAGATTTATACTCAATTAATTTAAAAATAGATTTACTGTCAAAACATTAATTGTGTGTAAGTAAGATTCAATAAAATATCTCTAATTAATACAAATTAAAGATTTATAATAATCAAATTAAAATTTAGATTTATTGCCAAAACATCTTCCTTTTCTTATTTTTTAATACAATACAAACACAAAATACATACATGTAAACTTTCAAATCTAAGATTACACTTTGTTTTATACGATTTAAACCACGAATCTTTAATAAAACATTATATTATTCATGCACAAATTTTAGCTTAATTTGTTAAAGTGAAATCCATTCCAAATAATATGAGCATACAAAGTTTTAGATCTAAAGGATTAAACTTTGAATTGAATGTTTACAATATATATATATATATAATAAAACATTGTATTTTGTAACGACCCACAAATTTATCAATTTGATAAATTTTATTTATTTTTAAAATATTCAAATATAAGCTTTTAAAAACATAGATTATGATGTTTTGAACAATAAATAATAATGGTAATCTTATTTTGAATGGGTATTTACAAAAATATAAACTTTGAAGGAATATCGATAAAATGACCGAAAACCGTTTTATCGATAAACAGCTCTATAATCGTAAAATGTCGCACATGGAGCTGGATACATACACTTATTTTTATAATTAAATAAGAATATGAAATAAAATTAATTTATTTATTTTTGGGAAATCAAAAGTATGTATGAGTTCCTCAATGATGCCTTTATATTTAATAATTGATTTATGATTTTAAATTGAGATTTAATAATTATTATAATCATTCAAATAATTGTTTTTAAATGATAATAATTCGTTTTAAATAGTTATAAAGTGATAATACATAATTTATAATAATTTTATAACGATATATATATATATATATATATATTTGATTTGAAAATATAAGGAAAATTTATATATTGCTTTACCAGTATAATACCAATTTTTTGTAAATGATAGTAATATTGATTTATATGATTTTATAATTCAAATGAGATCGTTTTTATTAATTAATAATGATTATAAATTTATTTTCAAATTTTGTTTACATATATATGTAATTTAAATTAGAAGTGAAAATGTGATCGGGAATTGGTTTTCCGATTTTCAACGGTTTAACGAACGGAAGTTATTCGAAAGTCATTGCAACCTTGTTTATATGTCATGTGCACATATATAACATACAAATACATCTACTAACATATACATGAACACATATACACATACATATGACATACATACATGTATAAATATATATACCTTAGACATATCATGATATTTCACTACTAGAAAAGGCTTGAATTCCGACAGCGAGGACCGACGGCTTCCGACGGCTAATTTCCGACGGCTTCCGACGGGCCGTCGGCGGCCGTCAGAAGCTGTCGGAAATCTGCGATTATAGGGCTCAGCCGAGCCCTCTTCTTCTTCCTCATTTCATACGAAAATTATATCAAAAAATCCCCAAATTCGTTCTCCAAGCTTCCAATCCCTAATTTCGAGCTTCCGGATCCTCCACGGCTGCCTAATCAACCTCCATTACTCTTAATCTCAGGTATAATCTCTTATTTTTGTAAAAAATTCAGTTTTTACCATAATTTTAGATTTGCATAAATTGATAAATTAGGACAAATTAGGGATTGCAATTGTTTCCAATAGCGTAATAACGGTTTATAGCATCACATGGTATACGTATTTCATCTTTTATCGTGAAATTGTGAAAAACATGTATAATTTGTGGTGGTTCATGTGTATGTAAATTGTTATGTATGCCTTTATTGTACGATTGTATACGTTAGTTGGAATAAGATAAAATGAATGAATGAACTCGAAGTATTATATTGTGCACATATTTACTTATGAAACAAAAAAAATGTATTACTCTAAATTATAATTGTGTGTATTAAAAAATGAAAAAAATGTTAAACCAGCCTTAAGTTGATGTAATACGTCGAATAAATGTGTTAAATTAATTAATATATATTTTTGTAAATGTGAACAGTGAGTAAAACTGTATTTTTTCGTCAAATGCACGCATGTAATTGACAAATGTCTCTTAGAGAGTTTTTGGCCCCGTCTGACGAGTGTTGTACATGATCGTTATATAAATAGTTGTTTTTTTGAAAAACGACCATTTATATTCATCTGGTACAATGTTTGTCGGATTTGTCCCTATATTGGAAAATACTTTCCTCAAAAGTCTTCTATAGAGGAATCTAAAATACAATAAAATATTGCTAATAATACAAACATCTCTTTTGTTTTGATATCTTATGATTTAATAATTATTATTTTTAGGAAGTTAACTTCCTAAAAAGTGAATAGTGTACATTTCATTAATTGAAAAATCCAAAATCCACGTCTATTACTCACTGTTCATTAATTGAAAAATTGATGTTGTTTAATATGGGTATACTAAAAGAAACAACGATAGAATTTTTTTGAAAACAATAGATTTCGTGTATACAAATATTTCTTAAGCTACTTATTAGCATTCGAAAAAGGAAAATTGTTCTGTTAATTAGAATGCCAGTAATAATTAGATCCATTTCAAATTATTCTCTAAATAAAGCATTTTTATTCTCTAAACTAAGCATTTTCGTGGGCTGGCATTATAATACAAGCGAACTAAATCCAACGTACTTTCCTTTTTCTTCCACACTAGAAATGAACGGGTATAATGTATCTAATAAATGTGTGTGTGTGTATAATGACAAAAAAATAGAATTACATTTTTAAGTTACAAATATGAACTTAACTAATATTTTTCAACTCAAATTATAAAGACAAAGAGTCCGAAACATGAAATGATGGATTCCTTATTTAGGCCAAACGGCACTGAAGACAAGGGGATCATCAAGTAAGCCACTTGGCTGGATTTTATTCCAAAATTTTTGCACTGATATTTAATTGGCTTTTCTGTGTTTTGTTTTACATTCTTTCACTGTTATTGCGATGGCTTAAATGTAGTGTTTTGTTTTCTGAAAGTTATCTTAATTTGTAGGGAACTTATGCTTGATTTTTACACTAGCTCTAGCAAGAGGAAGCCTGAGAATATTATTATATTCAGGTAATATTGTATTTTGCTTCTTTTACAAGTTGCAATCTAGTTTCAGGCGCTTGCTAAATTTATTTTTACTTCTGCAAAAAGCATGAATTAATTTTTTGATATGAACATCCAATGCGTTTCCTATCAACTATTGATTTGAGTTTACAAAGTTGTATTAAGCCTGCAAATTCCTTGATGAGCAATGGAATCCCAAGTTTACTATTAGCAATATTTATTAGCAATATTTTATTGTATTTGGCGGAGATTGATTCATTGCTTGCTTGCTTGCTCGTTCAGGAATGTTTTATTTTAGTTTTGAATGATTTGGTAGACGGGTGATTTAATTGTTGATTTATGTATAAATACGTTTGATACACTTGGTTTTATGGTTGTATGATGATGTGGATGAGGATGTTGATGATTTTGTGTATTCATAACATGATAGAACACTTACTGTTATGATTATTGTCAATGTTGGGATGATTATGTATATTATGTATTTTTTTTTATTTAATTTTATTTATTTGTGTGTTTATTGAATATTGTGTAGTTTGGGTTTTGATATTTGGTTGGAACATTGTATACTGGATTGTGCAGTATTGATATAATAGTGTTTGGAAGAGAAATGTGGTTGAAAGGCTATATTTGCAGCGAAAATTAAAAAAAAAACACAGCAGATTTCCGACGGCTCCCGACGACTTACAGATCAAAATTTTCGACGGCTACCGACGGCCTGTATCTCATTATTTCCGACGGTTTCCGACGGATCCCGACACCTGTCGGCATCCGTCGGAAACCGCCGGAAACCATCGGAACCCGTCGAAAATATCTTCGACAGGCATCGTCGGAAGCCGTCGGAAATACTGCTCTCTGACGCAGTAAATTCCGACGGCTTTTTCTGACGGCGGCCGACGGCTTCCGACGGCCGTCGACGGTTTTTGGCCATCGGAAATTGGGTTTCCCCTTGTAGTGTTTTCACTTTTCTTCATCTTTAAGCAACCTTAAGTCAACTAAGGACATGAATGAATGGCTTGAAAGTGAATGATGTGATGGAGGCATACGGGGAGTGGGGATAACGTGGGGAACATGATGGTTAAAGAGGGTGTGGGCTAAGGGTAGTTTTGTCCATTCACTTTTAGATATTTTCTACCATTTTTTCCTTATAAATACCCATACATACTCTTCCATTTCATTCACCTTCTTCTTCATTTTTCCTAAGCTCCTCCTCTCCATTTTAATGGCTTCTTCCTAAAGAATTCATGAAGAAATTTTAGCGGTAAAGAAAATAAAAATATTTATACATATATATATGCTATAGTATTACACCTCCAAAACAAAGCAAAACATCTCCTCTTCCTCAATCAAGTGCATGGCCATCGCCATCGAAGTTGAGCACTACTCATCCAAGTTCAAGGCGATAGGCATCAAAAGAGAAGGAAGCAAGTCGGGGAGCTACGGAGCAAGGAAAAGATGAGGAAGTGCTGTCGTAGTGCTGTTGGAATCGATTCGAGAAGCTATGCAAAAGTTTGGTGGCGTGGAGCCATAAGTGAGTACTCAATGTTTATTAAATAATAAATAATCACTATAACTAGTTTTAAGTATGATAATATTACCATTTAATCTCTTAATGATTTGTATGAATGTTTGATGACTTGTTTGATTTTATAGTTGATTATATGGATGTTGATATGGTTGATAACTTGGTTGTGATAAATTACGACAAATCATAATAAAAATGGTTATGAAATTAACTATGAATAATTAATGAAAAATAAACCCATATGGATGTGTATATGGAGTTTATTTAGCCTCTTAATGGTTTTGAAAATATAAAAAGGTTGAAAATGAATATTATAATAATATAATATAATATTATGAAATGATATAAAAGTGAAAAAAGATTTAATATGGAAAATATCGGTTTAAATGTTTGAAAATAGTTTATAAATGTTTTATAAACATTAAAATTCAAATTGAAGAAGATTTTTCAAATAATGAATTTGGAGTTAAAAATTAGCCCGTCGTGTAACGGTAGTTCGCGATTTCGCGCCGTAAAAGTTAAATCCTTCTGTTGGATGGAATTATAGTCAGATTTCTTTGCAATAAGAAATTTTCGACCTCTTATGACTATAGTTTTCAAATAAAAGTAAAGTATCAGTATTTCGTTTAGTAAATTTTGAAATATGAGTAAATCAAGTTTTCAAGAAATCACGCTTTGGCAATTCGGTAGCCAAAGTCGCAAATGTTTTAAATAAATATTTCTTAAATGTTTAAAAATATGGAATAAATCTTTTAAAATATTTTAAAAGGGATTTTAGTTATAAAAAAACAAATTTCCAAATGGTAGAAAGTCGTTTTGATCAATATAGCTTAAAAAACACTTTTCGCAGCACTTTCCTACAGCATTTTTTTATAACATTTGAAATATAGTTTTAAACGCAACCATTCTTTTCCAAATCTTTTGAAAATGATTTTATTAATTAATAAAGTATTTTAAATGTGATTTGAAGGATTTATGAAATAGTTAAATGCTAAATGATTTAGGGTCGATCAAATAACTTGACCGCCTTATGGGTGGTAGAGAAATAGTGTTTAGGCTTGAGTTTGGAAAACCAGTTTCCTGCTCTCCCAGACTATCCGGACAGGCCCGATGGATGGGACAGTAAATTTGGTTTACTTGGATCAAAATTTTCCAAATTATATAGACATAATTTTCTATATAAACCATACGAATGTAAGTTTAAAAATAAATATTTTGGACAAATGCCTTTGGATTTTGTTTTAGTGTAATTTCGATGATGAAATTCTTTTAAGGGGGAAAGTCTGTAACGACCCATAAATTTATCAGTTTGATAAACTTTATTTATTTTTATAATATTCAAATATATGCTTTTAAAAACATAGATTATGAATTTTTTAACAATAAATAATAATGGTAATCTTATTTTGAATGGGTATTTACAAAAATATAAACTTCGAAGGAATATCGATAAAATGACTAAAAACCGTTTTATCGATAAATAGCTCGATAATCGTAAAATATCGCACACGAAGCTGAATACATACACTTATTTTTATAATTAAATAAGAATATGAAATAAAATTTATTTATTTATTTTTGGGAAATCAAAAGTATGTATGACATCCTCAATGATGCCCTTATATTTAATAATTGATTTATGATTTTAAATTGAGATTTAATGATTTAATAATTATTATAATCATTCAAATAATTGTTTTTAAATGATAATAATTCATTTTAAATAGTTATAAAGTGATAATAAATAATTTATAATAATTTTATAAAGATATATATATATATATATTGTTAGCACCAAAATTGGTCACTAACATCGTTGAGAAAGATTATGTAGAGAGATTAATAAAGAAGATAAATTATAATTGAAAAATAGTGTAATTCAATGCCAAAAGAACAACAAAAACGAGAACACCAGATTTATAGTGGTTCGGCGTAACTGCCTAAGTCCACTTTGAGTTTTGATCTTTATTGCTTTCACAAGTAGTTGAATATAGATACAATCCATATATTAATGTCTTGAATACAAGTTTGAACTGAATAGAGTGAGTCTTGAAAGCGGCAGAGTCTCCCCAGTGTTCTCGAAAAAAAGGTCCCTTTCACTGTGCCCCTACCTCTCTATTTATAGACGAAGATGGGTTGGACTTCCCTAGTGGGCCTAGTGGCAAGATACCTCGGCCCAAAACAAGTAACATCTGTGTGTCGAACCATGAATGCCGAATGGGAACTCTGTGCCGAGCCTCTCGTTATCGGGTTAAATAACCGGTTAACACTTTGCCCCCCAAAGTACGTCTTGTTGCATACATGATGTGCTTTGAATCGAAGCAAGTTAGAGTCTCTAGAAAGAAATCCATCATATTTTCTTAATAGTCATTATTCTTCAATTTTATCCTCCTAAAGTGTCATATCCTTCTTTGGTCGTCCCAACGTTTGGTCGATTTCCAATAGTATAAATTCAGGATTGTAGTTCATCAGTGGCCATCTGTGTCTGGTATTTTAGGGCTAGTAAACTTCGGCTATCTAATCCAGTCTTTTCTTAATAACCCTATGTGAAAATCCAAATTCTGTTGATTTCAAGAAGTCGAATTTTATGACTATAAACGTGCACATTCAGGTACTTGTTCTTGCCATTGGCTCCTGGATGCGTTTTATATTTTCGTGAGTTATCACCAATTCCTTCTAGTTTAATTGCAATTCAATTGCAATTCCTTGTTTTTATATATATATATATATATATATTGTAATATTGGTTGTCATCAGCCACTCGATGAGAGGGGACTTCAAGTTCTACATAGATGATGGTCTTGGAGCCATAAGTAAGGGCGAATGGAGTATGGCCAGTCGCGAACTCATGGGTAGTTCTACAAGCCCATAATGCTGTTGAGAATTCATACACCCATTTACCTCTAGCCTTTTCCAAACCTCTCTTCAGAATAGACTTTATGATGATTTTGTTCATAGTTTCAACCAATTATAATGGATCATGGAAGGTCATAAGGACAGATGACATTAAGGACAATGAAGTTGATTATTTTCTTCATCTTGGTCGTGGTTAAAAATTCTTCATCTGCCCATTTGGTAAAGTAATCAACCGCTATGATGGCGTATTCCACGCTACCTTTAGGATCGGAAAGAAGACGATGATGTCAATACCCCCAAGTGGAAAACGGCTACGGACTAGCCATTTGAGTAATTTCCATCGACGGGGTCCCCATATTTTTTGCAAACATCTTGCACTCATCGCATTGTCTAGCATGATCAACCGCATCTTGATTGATAGTTGACCAGTAATACCCGTAGCGGAGTATTTTCTTTGTTAGGGTTTGCCCCCTGATGTACTCGGCACATTCTTCTTCATATACCTTGCTCAAGACTAATTTGATATCATTATGGGTGATATAGCAAAGCATGGGAATGGATAAACTTCTTTCTACACATGACTTCTTCTTGGATGATTTGACATGAAGCTTTGAGGAGGATCTGTATTCCTCCATTCAGTAAGAATTTCTCATTGTAGGTAGTCTTTGATAGGAGTCAACCATGACCCCTTTTCTGGCTCTATCTCCAAGATCTACCCGATCTCTATCCTTCAATGCTTGGAATATTAAGTATTTCAATCGAAACAAAGTATGTCCGTTGCGTGTCCCTGAAACTGGCCAACATGGCCAATGACTTGAATCTTATCATTTCGATCGCTGAGGATGTGTGTAATGATGTAATACGTGAAGTTGGCTAGTAGCTCTTGGACCTGGTCGAGATAAGGAGCAAGACAGTGCCCCCTAGCAAGATCAACTTCCTTAACTTTGCATACTACTAATCAGGAATCACAAAAGATATATAAAATTTCCACTCCAAGTCCTCTAGCAAGTTTGAGGCTGGTGGTTGAGGCTTCATACTAAGCATCGTTGTTCGTTACAGGGAAATCGAGTTTTAGGACGTAGCAGATCGATTGTTCCTCAAGTGTCATTAACATGACTTCTGCGTCAAAACACTGATCACTGGATGCTCCATCCGCATACATTTTTCATCTGTTGGTTGGCTCTCTACTACTCGTCGAGTAGTCATCTGATGCATTGAATTCGGGTATGAGGTCTGCTAATTTCCGTCCTTGGATAGCCCTTCGAAGGAAACAAGTGATATCGAATTGGCTTAGTTCGATATTCTATTATGTAGTCTTTCAAACGTCTCAGGTTATTGTATGCCCTGTCGTAATGGCTGGTAGGCATAGACGTTGATGGTTATTCTGGTCGAACCCTAGAGTCTTGTCATGAGTTGTTAAGTCTAATAATGAAGGGCTCTGAATGCTCTAATTGATTATCTGCAAATGGCCAAAGATCAGGCTTAAAAGCACGTTGAAGGAAATGTCGAGTAGGGGTCAGCCTCGAGTAGCGTGCAACTGTATAGCTGGATCTTGCTATGAGTTTGAATTTGCTTGTACATTCGAGTAACACATTTTCTATTCAATGCATTCATGATCCTTCACTCGCCCTTCGGGTTGGAGTGACAGTCAGTTGCCCACGAGCTTTGGCATTGATTTAATGATTCTATCTCTAGGCATTCTTTTGGTCGTAGCCTTGAGTAACTGTAAGCACTATATATAAGTTTCAATATTGAGCTACAGTAGCTAGTCTTTGGATGATCACGCTTCTGCTCCCAGTCTCGGGTTGACAAATGTGCTGCGTGGACAGTTGAGTCTCGCCCTAGCTATGTTTATATTCCCACCTAAACTCCAAAAACATAGAGTTGATCGGTGAATAGTCGGTTCACACTCATCCTACTTCTCACTTGTGCCCCCAAGCCTGGGGTATATACCAATAAGTAGGAAGGCCAACCATGCCCTCTTTAGCTTTACTCTCTTTCCCGTTGAATTGTGGGATCAGGTCAGTTGATGAAAGGCTGAGTCTCGCCTATCCTGGATTGTATTGTGGTTTTTCATTCCAAGGGGAATACTCCGATGCCTCGTCAGTTTATGGGTGTAAGCTGGATATTGGACGGTCAGCCACGTCCACTTTGGTTCATGTTCTGTAATCAGATCTTGGGGTAAAGTTGCCTCAAGAGTAGTCGGGTCATGCTCATCCAGTTTCATACTCCTCCTGATGGATCGAAAAAGGGTGTTAGAGAATTAATGACCAAGTCTTCATGGTTTACTCTCCTTTCCACACTCAGGTGGTCAAAGTTTTTCAAGGGACATTCGAATCACATTCGTATGTGCTTGGTGTGGATCGATATTGATCCTCGATCTGAGGTATGATATAGTCGGTCGTTCGTAGCTTTGGATGCCACTCCGATTGGCTTCGTATTGAGGTTTCCTTGCAGTTGTTGCCTTAAGTTGTAGAGAACGCCAAACTAGAGCTACAATGAGCTGTCGTTTTCAGCTTTTAGTGATTTGTACCCTTGCTTCATACATTGATTTGGCCAGGCCACAAGTCGGATGGTCGAACTCCATCCCTAGCGAGTTTACACTCCTCCCGTCGATTTTAGGCTGAAGTTTGCAGAATAGAGAACGGTCGGAATCCACTCATCTATTTATCAAAGTTTATACGCCACTCTGCATTCTAGTGACTTAGAGTTATTCTTCCCCCAGTCATCTCGTGCCCAATTTGTGTTCATGCTTCGGTCCATGCTCCGGGGATGTAGAAATTTGTCGAATGGTATATGCTCTAGTCCACAGTTCGGGACGTAGAGATTTTTGTCAAGTCATTTATACTCTAGCTCGCTCCGGGGACTCAGAGTACTCTAGTCCGCTTCAGGAACTTAGAGATTTTTCTCAAGTCGTTTATACTCTAGTCCGCTTCAGGGAATTAGAGATTTTTCTGAAGTCATTTATGTTCTAGTCCACGCTCTGGGGGACTCAGAGTACCCTAGTCCGCTTCAGGGACATAGAGATTTTTCTGAAGTCGTTTATGCTCTAGTCCGCGCTCTGGGGACTCAGAGTACTCTAGTCCGCTTCAGGGACTTAGAGATTTTTCTGAAGTCGTTTATACTCTAGTCCGCGCTCTGGGGGCTCAGAGTACTCTAGTCCGCTTCAGGGACTTAGAAATTTTTCTGAAGTCATTTATACTCTAGTCCGCGCTCTAGGGACTCAGAGTACTCTAGTCCGCTTCAGGGACGTAGAGATTTTTCTGAAGTCGTTTATACTCTAGTCCACGCTCTAGGGACTCAGAGTACTCTAGTCCGCTTCAGGGACGTAGAGATTTTTCTGAAGTCTTTTATACTCTAGTCCGCGCTCTGGGGGCTCAGAGTACTCTAGTCCGCTTCAGGGACTTAGAGATTTTTCTGAAGTCGTTTATACTCTAGTCCGCGCTCTGGGGGCTCAGAGTAATCTAGTCCGCTTCAGGGACTTAGAGATTTTTCTGAAGTCCTTTATACTCTAGTCCGCGCTCTGGGGGCTCAGAGTACTCTAGTCCGCTTCAGGGACGTAGAGATTTTTCTGAAGTCGTTTATACTCTAGTCCGTAGTCTAGGGCTCGGAGTACTCTAGTCCGCTTCAGGGACGTAGAGATTTTTCTGAAGTCGTTTATACTCTAGTCCGCGCTCTGGGGACTCGGAGTACTCTAGTCCGCTTCAGGGACTTAGAGATTTTTATGAAGTCGTTTATACTCTAGTCCGCGCTCTGGGGACTCAGAGTACTCTAGTCCGCTTCAGGGACGTAGAGATTTTTCTCAAGTCATTTATACTCTAGTCCGTGCTCTGGGGACTCAGAGTACTCTAGTCCGCTTCAGGGACATAGATTTTTCTCAAGTCGTTTATACTCTAGTCCGCGCTCTGGGGACTCAAAGTACTCTAGTCCGCATCAGGGACGTAGAGAATTTTCTCAAGTCATTTATACTCTAGTGCGCGTTCTGGGGACTCAGAGTACTCCAGTCCGCTTCAGGGACATAGAGATTTTTCTCAAGTTGTTTATACTCTAGTCCACGCTTTGGGAACTTAGAGTACTCTAGTCCGCTTTAGGGACATAGAGATTTTTCTGAAGTCGTTTATACTCTAGTCCGCGCTCTGGGGACTCAGAGTACTCTAGTCCGCTTCAGGGACATAGAGATTTTTCTGAAGTCGTTTATACTCTAGTCCGCACTCTAGGGACTCAGAGTACTCTAGTCCGCTTCAGGGACATAGAGATTTTTCTGAAGTGCGGGTGTATTTCCACCCATTTGATTTGTATTTCATTTACCGTATCGAGGTTAATGTTGTCGAATGAACGATCAAACCACGTTCGCTCATGGAATGGGACTCTGCCCCCAGCATCAAGGATGAAACTTTGAAAATGGACGGTCGATTCTCGTCCGCTTGGTGATTATAGCTCTTCCAATCAAGTCAAGGAAGGAGGTATATGACAGAAGGTTGGATCAGATCCATGCTGGGGTTGGATAATCAAGTCTCGCATAATTTGCTTCGTATCTCTTTCCAGAAAATGAGGATAATGGATTAATGGGTAGACAAAGTAAGTTGCATATGTTTCACGGTGCAGTCGCGTCCATGTATTGAGAGCGATGGTTAACGAGTAGGCAGTCTACGATAGCTACTTCAAGTTGGGCTTTCGAACAACCTTTCATGTTCAGGGTAGGATTTGATGTGTAGATGATCAAATCACGTCCACTTTAGATGGATCCCGGCGTCACTGAGCTTCATGAGGGGTATCTGTATTTTGTCGAACTTTGTTCTATGACTCGATTGGAGTGGATGATCGGGCCATATTCATTCCAAGCCTTGTTTAGGTCTCAAGTCAAATGTGGAGGTCGATGGATGGATGGTCGGTTATGTTGGCTTTGTATTGGGCTCTGACCGTGATGAGCTTTTCAATCTCTAGTCCTTGGCCCTAAATCAAAGGCACATGGTTGATGATGAGCGAACGAATCATGCTCGTCTTGATGAAACTCCACAAATCCGATTAAGGTCTGCGTGGATTGGTTGGAAGCCAACTTTGAGTACTTGGTCACTTGCATCGTTTTGGAAGAAGTTTAGTTTAAGTCTATTGCAATTCAAAGCACATTTCAAATTGAAATAGAAAATAATCCAAAGAAGTTTGGGATAAATCTCATTGATAAGTGGAGCAGCATCGTGTGCTTGCTGTTCAACTCTGCCCTTAGCCCCTTCTAGCGGGATGCCGACTGCCAACGGTTCAATTATTAATTATAGTTCTTTATTGATGGGCATCCGCAGTTCCTGGCTTGCCCTTCTATGAGGCTTGCATGTACTACTGAAGCTTTCTTTTCCGAAAAAGCTTTTCGATCACACCTCGGAGGTGTTTGTAATCGCCAGTGTCAGGATCAGTGTGCATCTTGGAATATACAACATTCCTCCAATTTTCTCTGGACTTCGATGGGCTCTCTCGAGGTTGGTTTCCAGTACCAATTCGAGTCGTGAGCTTCCAAGTAGAGGCTATCGATTGAATCTATCAAAGAGCATATGAGTCGAATTTTGAGATCTTGTTTTGTCTACTAGAATCAATGTCCTTAGCCGACAGGCCTGCATTGTTATTTTTCCTAGTATGCTCCACTCCTCCTCACTTTAGTTCTGATTCATTTTGTAAAAGAAAACGATCCATAGTTGTAGGAGGCTCTTTAGCTAACTAGCTGCCAAAATATATCTGGAGGTCGACTTTCCTCAAACGCGATCAGTATGATACCCTTGTTAGTATTTGGAATAAATTGCTTAGAGCCAAACATTGGTTTGCTTGGAGTCACTAAATTCGAAGTGCTGGGTCAGCGAAGAATGGTGCTTAGAGCCAAACTTTGATTCTTCTACTATTTTTCAGCTTTCGGATGATGGATTTACATCCAACATTCGAAGCAAAAGTAAAATCTAATAAGACTAACAAACATATGTATGAAAGACACATTATCCTTGGGAAGCAAGAGAAAGAGGATCGATTCTAATTCCATGGAAGAAGGTAAAATCATCACAGAATTTGATTGCCGTGGAGAAGTGGAAAGGATAAAACCTATAGAAGACCTTGAAGAGACATGTATAGACCCAAATGATTCAACCAAGGTGGTCAAAGTGGGAAAGGAGTTGGAGAGCAGCTTGAAGAAGGACTTGATTCAGTTTCTTAAATCCTATAATGATGTGTTTGCATGGTCTCATTCAGATATGGTGGGGATTGATCCATTGGTTATGTGCCATGCACTAAACATCAATCCAAAAGCGACCCCCATTAGGCAGAAAAAGAGACAATTGGATAAAGTGTGGTCCAACGCCTTAAAAGAGGAAGTTAAAAGGCTCTTTGAAAATGGATTCATTCGAGAGATTTACTACCCAAAATGGCTGGCGAACCCAGTATTCGTAAAGAAATCGAACGGTAAATGGAGGACATGCATCGATTATACTGACTTAAACAAGGCCTGTCCAAAAGACTGTTATTATTGCCCCAGATAGATCATTTGGTTGATGCAACTAGTGGACACATGTTGTTACCTCTTATGGATGCTTACCCAGGATATAATCAGATACCCATATTTAAACCGGATGAGGAGCATACAAGTTTCATTACCGATTGGGGAATTTTTTGCTACAAAGCAATGCCTTCCGGATTAAAGAATGCAGGGGCAACTTATCAAAGATTAGTCAACAGAATGTTCAAAGAACAGATCGGTCGAAATATGGAAGTTTATGTTGACGATATGCTAGTAAAATCTTATCCGTCTAAGAATCACCTCGAAGACCTAAAAGAAATGTTCGAAGTATTACGGAATTATAAGATGAAACTGAATCCCCAGAAATGCTCTTTCGGGGTTCATTCTAAGAAGTTTTTAGGCTACATTGTGAGTGCTCAAGGAATTGAGGCTAGCCCAGACCAGACTCAAGCTATCAAGGACATAACTAAGCCTAAAACTAGCAAAGATGTAATGAGTTTAAATGGTAGGATAGCCGCCCTATGCAGGTTCATTTCTAAGGCGATCGATAAGTGCATTCCCTTTTTTAATGTAATCAAGAAGAAGAAAAACTTTGAATGGGGAGGAGACTGTAAGAAAGCTTTTCAAGAGTTGAAAAATCATTAGGAAAAACTGCCAATACTATCCAGTCCCGAGAATGGTGAAGTCTTGTACTTATACATGGCAGTTTTGGAACATGTGGTTAGTTTGATTTTGATCAGAGAGAAAAGCAGGACTCAACTTCCAGTTTATTATGTGAGCAGGCAGTTAAAGGATGCAGAGGTTCGGTACCCGGTAATAGAAAAACTAGCTTATTACTTAATAATTACCGCATGAAAACTTAGGGCATACTTTCAAGCACATCCTATCAGAGTACTGACTAACTTTCCACTCAAGCAAGTCTTCAGTAAACCTGAAACTTCAGGTAGGCTAGTAAAATGGGGAATTGAACTTAGCCAGTATGACATTGAGTTTCAACCACGGTCAGCTATCAAAGGACAAGCATTGTCAGACTTTATTAATGAATGTACAAACTTCATTAAAGAACAATCGGAAAAGAAAAGGGATGAAAAACCTATGAAGCAGTTA
Organism: Allium fistulosum; assembly: GCA_030737815.1. Taxonomy (NCBI): domain Eukaryota; kingdom Viridiplantae; phylum Streptophyta; class Magnoliopsida; order Asparagales; family Amaryllidaceae; genus Allium; species Allium fistulosum. The sequence goes on from CM060904.1 coordinate 1,229,245,728, forward strand.
TTTGTGGATGGTGCATCGAATGAGCAAGGAGCTGGAGCAAGATATGTCATAATAATACCAGACGGACACCGCCTACACTATGCAATGAAGTTAGGGTTTCCTGCAATAAACAATGTAGCCGAATATGAATCAATGGTGAAAGGGTTGACTTTGGCTTTAGAGCTCAAAATCCCACGAATTCAAATCTTTTGTGATTCGCAACTAATGGTAAACCAGGTGAAACAAGTATATCAAACTAAAGATGCCAAACTATCACTATATGTAAAGAAGATATTGAAGATGCTCGCTTTGTTTGAAGACTTTTCTATACATCAAGTTCCAAGGGGAGCAAACTCTCAAGCGAATTCGTTAGCAAAGTTGGCTAGTTCAAGGAAAGCCCTAAAAACTCGAATCATGCCAATAGGGTACCAAGCGAATCCAAGTATTAAGGAGGGAACATCTAAATAAGGAAAGGAATTGTTAGTCCTAACTAGATCTCAGATGAGAGGATTAATCATCCAAGGACAGATGACTATTATAGTGACACTTGGATGTCACCTATTATCAAATGTCTTTCTAAAGTGATATTGCCATCTGACAAAATGGAAGCTAGGAAAATCAGACGACATGCTCCGACTTTCACAATAGTGGATGGAATTCTTTACAAGAAAGGATATGCATTACCTTACTTAAGATGTATGGAAAATGGGATGAAATTGTTGGCGGAAGCGCATGAAGGATTTTGCGGAGACCACTCCAATATGGAAAAGTTGGCTAAGAAAATAATAAGACAAGGTTTTTATTGGCCTCGAACGGCAAGTCAAGCTATTGAATATGTGAGGAGATGTGAAAAATGCCAAAAATACTCAAAGATCCCTCGATTGCCACCAAGTCAATTAACTCCGATTTCAAGTCTATGGCCCTTCGATGTATGGGGAATCGACTTAATCGGGCAATTGCCAATTTCCAAAGGAGGAGCAAATTATGTTATAGTTGCCATAGATTACTTTACTAAGTGGGTAGAAGCAGAACCACTCCCCACAATCACTTCTGGGAAAGTGCTTAGATTTGTTATTAAAAACATTATTACCAGATTTGGAATCGTCTATAAGATTATGTCAAATAACGGAACACGATTTGAAAGTGAGGAGCTTTCTCGGTTTTGCCATAAGAATGGGATCATAAAAAGCTTCTCTTACATGGCACATCCATAGGCCAATGGGCCCATTGAAGCTGCAAATAAGACTGTTAAGACTATCTTGAAAAAGCGATTAAATAAATCCAAAGGGAATTGTGTAGAAGAATTGCTACTTGTACTTTGGGCCTGATGAACATCTACTAGCACTGCAACAGGACATACCCCCTACACTCTAACATATGGGTGTGAAGCAATGTTGCCAATTGAAATTGAGATACCCTCACATTGAAGAATCACATATGCTTTTGACCCAAATTAGGAATTTAAGAAAGAATCGTCAGATTTAATACATGAATTAAAAGATGAAGCAGCTATCCGAATTGCATAATATCAGAGAAGAATTTCAAAATACTACAATTCGAAAATAAAAACAAGATCATTTCAAGAGGGAGACTTAGTACTCCGAAGGGTGATGGAAAACACAAGATATCCTGCAGATGGACTGCTAGGACCAAATTAGGAAGGTCCCCTAATTGTATGCAAAGTAATTCCTTCTGGAGCTTACAAGTTATGTGGACTGGATAGCAATATGGTTCCTACAACATGAAATGCGAAACACTTGCGATAAAATTTTCTTACAAAAAATGAATAAAGCCTCTCTTCCTTAAAAAGAAAAAATCTACATGGTTGGGAGTGAAATTCTCCTTGTACTTGGACATTACCTTAAACAGTCAAAGCCTTTTTCCACGTTGAGTTGGCCAGGTCAAAGCGTCTCCTGGAGGGAGGTTAGAGTAAGCCCACACTATGGCTAGATTAAAGCATCGACAAGCCCTTAACCGCGCCACGCTATGGCGAGGTCAAGGCGCCTCCTGGAGGGAGGATGGAGTAAGCCCTTAGTCCCGCCATGCTATGGTCTGGCCAAGGCACCAAACAAGCCCTTGATCGCGCCATGCAATGGCTAGGTCAAGGCACCTCCTAGAGGGAGGACAGAGTAAGCCCTTGGTCCCGCCATGCTATGGCCTGGCCAAGGCACCGAACAAGCCCTTGATCACACCACGTTATGGCCAGGTTAGGGCGTCTCCTGGATGGAGGTTGGGTAAGTCCTTGGGTCCTGCTTGTGGATAAGCTAACGAAGTGCACCAAACAACAATGGACTAAGACGTCCAAGCCCGAGAAGTTGCATATTAATCAACGTACTAAGATGTCTGAGCCCAAGAAGCGGCATATCAAACAACGGACTAAGATGTCCAAGCCCAAGAAGTGGCGCATCAAACAATGGACTAAGACATCCAAGATCAAGAAGCAGAAAATTAAACAGCAACAACATACAAAGCCTAAAGGGTAACTCATGTCAAAAAAGTCAAAACCCAAGGAGCGGTATAGAATGAAAGGTTTAAATAAGAATCGACAATCCAACTAATTATCAAAGAAGGATTTCTAAACCTCACTTATTAATACCCAAATCTGGGTTTCGGGTCTTTCATTATTAAGTTCGGGACTTCACTTATTAATACCCGAATTAGGGTTTCGGGTCTTTACTAATAATTTATGGACTTCATCATACCCGAATATGGGTTTCTGGACTATTACTATTAATTTCTGGACTTCAATCATTAATGCCCGAATCTGGGCTCAAGATTTCTATCATGAAGATTATCGTATGCTTTCGATTATCATCCACTAACCCGAATCTATGTTTCAGATCACTTACTATTAACTTCTGAACTTCAGTTATTGATGCCCGAATCTGGATTTCGGATTTCTGGTCTTTCCAATGCCTAAATTTGGGTTTTGGACCTTCTATCATCAATTTTTGGATTTCATTTGTTAATTCCCTAATCTGGGTTCCAAGATAGTTAGTATTGAAATCTCAATGGACTTCTGGACTTCAATTAAAATTTTTAATTTATCTTCTTAATACCCGAATCAGGGTCATTGGTTTACTACTATTAACTCTTGAACGACATTTATCAACATCTAAATCTCGGTCCCTGGATCATTATTATTAATTCCAATAGGAGTTTATAAATACCTATTACATATCCTCAAATAAGGATTCATGGATTTTGATGACTTATTTCCAAATAATAGGTCATGGCCTTTTATTACTAAGCATTTGTTGTCACCAATGGAAAGTCCCTAGATTTCAATTATTATATGTCTGGTTTTCTATTAATATCATGGGAGTTCAATTCATGAACTTCATTTGTAACTACAATAAATGGATGGTGGGACTTCTAAAAAAATGCCAAATAAGAGTTCTCGGTTCCCAATCATTTATACCTGCAGATTTCTTATCATAAATAATAACCAACTAATTTTTATTGCTTCCAAACTTAGGATTCGAGGGCTCTATTATACTGACATCATTTTCAAATCACTAAACATACTTTTATATAAGTCATGATCTAACGATAGAAACTGTTACTTACTTTGAATTTTGCAGGAAAATGAGGTTATAAAGAACGGAGCAGTTGTTAAATTTTTGTCCTAAAGACTTCTTTCATACAAGGGGTGGCAAAATGTTAACCATAAAAATTCACTTAAGAATAAAAGTATGAAAGAAGGCTTGTAAAATTGATGGGCTTTACAAAATTGAAGATATGAGTTTCGTCAAAGATCAAAAGCAACGTTTCGAAGGTATTGAGATGGCTTTCGAAGGAGTCGCAAGCGCCAGGTGCCATTGAAAATGACAAGCAAAACAAAAGCTTTCGAAAGGGTAGAAAAGAAGGCAAGATTACCCTTCCGCTTCATCTAGACCTTTTGACGCAGACGGTTCCACATATATAAGAGAAGCTAGTATTGATTCGAAACACCTTTTGAAGATATTGAATGGTAGACTCGCAAATAAGAATCAACTCCTTCGAAATAGTAGGTTTCGTCGTTGTCAATCTATTATGTGAAGAGATAATTCCAATACACACCTTTCGAAAGTAAGAGCAAGCCTTTTGAAACGGTTAGAACCCTTCGAAGGCATGATGAAGAACTTCACATGAAGGCCCAGCATCCTTTCGCTAAGATCCAGTCGTCATTCACCATTCTTTTCGAAGCAATGAGAAAGCCCAACTAATCTCCCACCTGCAATGGCATAGCAACACAAAGTGAAAGGCGCTCCTACACCCTTTTTCGATGAGGTCGAAAGCAACCTAGTAAGAAGCAAATTAAAAAAAGGACGCTCAAGCTTAAATGGCAGCGGGGAGTTATCAAGGTAACCCTTTCGAATGGGTCAAAAGGTCTGATATAAGAAGGTGGAGGCATAAGAATGGATAAGAAAAGTAAGAGCCTTTCGACCGCATCGAAGTAAAGCGTGCACAAGGAGAAATGAAGGCCTTTCAACCATGTCGAAAGGATACACACGGAATGTTAAAGGAAATACCTTTCGACCACCTCAAAAGAAGGCATGAAGAAGGATAAAGGAAGGCCTTTCGACCATAACTAAAGGTTGCACACAGAAGGTTGAATGAAGGCCTTTCGACTGAAACGAAAGGATGGGCGCGAAAGGAGGCCAACCTTAATCTATAAATATGACCTAGGGGTTCGAGTTTGGGGACCAGATTTTGGAATCCTAAATTCTTTCTTCAATTTCTTAGCTAATCAAATCTTTGTAACCCTAAAACAATTTGAGAAAAGTTCTCTTACTTGTAACTCGATTTGGATTAGTGTTAAAAGGGGAAGCACATGGATTTAATAAAGATTTTGATCATGAGAGAGATCATTTCGATCATTAGCTTGACTAATGATCAATTGCACATGACGCTTGCTTATCTTCTTAATTCCTATTTGTCGTATGCAGCGCAATAGGAACAACTTGGATAATATGTATACGAATCACATTATCATCGTGTTTAATGATATTATATATTAAATGAAGATGATAATAGTGTTTCGATATTGATAAATACATGGAGTTTATAGTGTCTAAGATGTTATACCACTGCATATAGAACATAGAGTTTATATATTGTATATTGAGTCCACTTCGAAAAGATAAATACCCTTCCGACCTGATTGAAAGGGATGTTTCGAAGAGGATTTGATGTATAAATTCAAAACTATGCTAGAAGGACTAACTCCTTTGAAAGATGTATACACATAACAATACATATAACCCTTTCGAATGAGTTCTCCCAAAAAGAGCATAAACAATATCATTGAAAGTAAACACTCTTTCTTAAGAGAAGAATGGACCTATTGACACAATCGAAAGAGAAGAATATTCAATATAATAACCTCTTTCAACTCACTCAAAAGGAGGCTTCAAAAAGGATGCTTTCTTCTTAATCTTCATTTCAATAGGGTCGATTGGACCTATTACCTACGATTAATATTTTCATGAGACCACCCTCCGCAAGCAACTTGTCCAAACTAACTCATTGGAAAGGGGTTTCGAAGAGGGTGGCCAGCGTATCTTGTTAATCACTTAGCTTTGGGGATGTTAACAAGTTTTCTTGTTAACAACTCTAGTTTGTTGAAACTCTCTCCATCGATCATCTCTCTCTTCTGAAGAATATCCAAACTCCTCTCCGAGACATGACCTAACCTCAAATGCCATAACCTAGTCACATCCAAGCCATGAGAACTATAAACTTCCATACAAGTTTCACCTTCTATAGTCACTCCTTGAAGCAAATAAACACCATGAGTCTTAGCAGCCTTCATCACCACAAGCGCACCCTTCGAAACCCGTAAACCATCACTCTCAATAGTGATCTTACAACCTAAAGAATCCAGCTGCACCAAAGAGATAAGAGACTTCCAAAGTCCCGAAACATAGCGTACATTAGTGAGAGTACGAACCACTCCGTCAAACATACGAATTTGCAAAGAACCAATGCCTTTCGACTTACAAATAACACCATTACCTATAACAATTGAATTTCCTACTTTGTCGATATAAGAAGAAAAACAATTCATATTCGGCGTCATATGATAAGACGCCCCCGAGTCGAGCACCCATTCGCTATGTGAAACAACTGATGCTACTGTCATCAACACGTTACATCTCCCTCACAAACTCCACTCTCTGCCGCTATGGATGAAGATGTTACTTCCTTCTTTACCTTCTCCTTGTCTGGACACTCATTCTTCCAATGACCGGGTTTCTAACAAATATAGCACTTGTCCTTTTTTCCTTCAACTTTCCTCTCCAACCGGGGTTCCTTGATTTAGAACGCCCATGGTTCTCCTTCTTCGCATATCTCTCCTTCACAAATAAACCATGACCACTACTAGCACCACTACTTCCATTACCCAACTCCTTTATTTGATCCCGCAAGTTCTCGCTAAGAAGACCCGTTTTGACATTATCTAGAGTCAAAGTATCCTGGCTATAGATCAAACTATTTGAGAAACTCGTATAATGGTCCAGTAACGAACACAACAATATCATCGGCTTTTGCTCTTCCTCAATCTTCAAATCTACCATCTTCGTCTTCATTAGCAAATCATCAAAGATATTCAAGTGCGCCTTTAGCGAAGTACCTTCCTTCATCTTATAGGTGAAGAACGTTCATAACAAGATCAAACGATTAGTTAGTGACTTCTTCATATACAACCCCTCCAACTTGTCTCATATACCCTTAGCGGTAGTCTCACCACTAATTTCGGAGATAACATTCTCCCCCATAGCAAGTTGAAGTGTAGTGAATGCTCACTCTTCCATTTCCTCTCTCTCTCTCAACATCCGAGATGTCCACTGGCAACAAATGTGTGTCAAACATTACCCGATGTACTCGATTCCACCTTAGAACCGCTTTCATCTTCCATTGCCACTTTTCAAAATCACTATCGTCATTCCACTTACCTATAACCAATTGTAATCCAAAGCCACGTACGATCCACATACATACGGCGTTACACCACTTGGATTAACCATTGAGGAACTACTTGAGGTATTATCTGATTCCGACATTTCTACAGCCACCTACCAACACCAAAGCTTTAATACCACATGTTGTGGAAATTCTAACTTGAGACCACTCAAATCAAAACCCCAAAGCATAGCGGAAAAAAGAGATCGTGGTAAGAAATGTAAAAACAACCAATCAATATCTCAATCCAGAACTCAATCCAATCCAAAAACCAATCACAATCACCAAACAAGCAATAGAAAAACAAAGCAATAACGATAAAATAAATCACACACCGATTTATAGTGGTTCCACTAACGTTTTGTTAGTGTACATCCACTTTAAGAGAGAGCCTTTATTAATACCAATAGAAGGGTATAAGAGATTGATTACAATGATCAAAATTCTAATAGAATTGATTTGTGGAGAAGAGAATTGAAGAAAATTAGGTTTTGATAAACCCTAGATTAAACTCTTATAGTCTTCTTTGCAGTCGTATCTGGTCTCTGAATCCTGAAAATAGCTTATATTGAAGAATAGAAAACCTAGGCAAAATTCCATAATTTCCCCTTCGAATATCACAAATCATCACACCAAGTCCGAGTTAAAAAATAGGTTGAAAATCGTCACAAACGTCTGTCACTTTATGACAGACGTCTGTCATATTTTTTGGGAAAACATCTCCTAAAACCACAGACGTCTGTCCCAAAGTGACAGACGTCTATTCCAAGTCTCGGGTTTCAAAACCCTGAAGCAACAGACGTCTGTCACTCCACGACAGATGTCTGTGCTACTACTCCAAGCAACACTTCCCTTCTCTTCGCCATAACTTCTACCTCCGAGCACCGATTTGCGAACCATGTTCTCCGTCGCCAATCTACTTTCGACCACTTCAATTTCTCCATATAGTGTCGCCAAAACTCCACAATGTAGTAAGTGAATGCTCTTCCATTGATATTGCGGACTGATGTGTTTCTACAACATTAACATGTTTTGTTTTCATAACGAAAGTTTATATCACTCTCATTCCAACGGAAGACGTAGAATTCACTTAATCGTCATCTTCCACATCAATAGGGGATGAACCTTCATCTCTAACTCATTTCACCACTATTTGAAACCATATTCAAAAGAATTGACTTTTATCACTTCAAATGCGCGTTGTTTAAGCTCCCTAAAGCAACAATATTTTTTTATTTTCGATCCTTTTCGTTTACCACCAACATACGTATTTTTACCATCTTCATCGACCAACAATTCTCCATCATAATAAAATATAGTAGGAACAAAATTGGTCATGCAGCAAAAGTGACGTCTTATATGACATATGACCAAATATGTCATTAAACAAGAGATATAAATTAGACCACACAGGCTGTCAACTTAAAAAATAAGTAGTAACAGAAATACGAACATACATATGAGGAATTTTTACATAATCACAAGTTTCATGTAAAAAATGATCGTCAACGTTAATTGGTCATAGCAAAAAGTTGAATGTTTCATTGTGAAACCCGTGAGATGAAAAAGCTAAAACCAGAACATAATAACTAGCAACACCTATAAATAACAAGACGTACATGCTAAATAGACTGATATCAGCTACATACATGAAGATGAGCGCCTCAAACACAAATGAAACACCAAATAAATCTACAATTGTTAACTCAGACTACTGTAAGAAGGATGAACCGATGGGTAAATGTAGCAAGTATGATCAGACATTATTCTTTGAGACAGAAGACAATGATGAGATGATGAAGAAGAAGTTGGTGGCTTGGGCTAAAGCAGTTGGTTCATTGTTGCGGGAAGAGTTTCATAATGATCGGTCATAGAATTGCTTTTGTTATTCGCCCTTGTGGTTGATTCCATTCATTTTTAATTACATCCTCATTTGTGTAATACATGTGTGTGTGTATGCAATGTATCTTAATTAGATGTTTTATTAATATATTCAAGGCTTCAAGCTGTGAAACTTTTTATACAAATAAGAAGAAGGAAAAACTACTGGATAAGGTACCAACATGTATAGGTACATAAAGACATACCAAAACTAGCCTAACTTTCTAATTATCAAAAGAGCACCATTGATGCAGCACGTACCTCGACATCGCGAGTGCTTTACATTGATGGCGAAGCCTAAGAACGAGAGGAAGAATCTGGGCAGAATTCTTTAGGTCGTAGACGACCTATTCTAGCTCGCGAACGACCTAAATACACCACTACCTCGCGACCTATCTCCACTGAACGACCTTAATCTACCTCACGACCTACCTCCACTGAACGACCTAACTCCACTACCCCGAGTCACTCCAGCGACCTAACTGCCGCTTTCCGACCTAACACCTCTTCCCTTAGTCGCGAGCGACCTAAACCCTCTTCCCTAAGTCGCGAGCGACCTAAACCCTCTCCCCTAAGTCGCGATCGACCTTCGAACAAGCCACGCGATCTTCCAACCTTAAGTCGCGGCCGATCTACTGATGAGACGCTCATTCCTTTAAGTCGCAGCCGACCTATTGAAGAATCGCGAACATCACTAAGTAGCGAGCTATGTACCGCCTCCCTAAGTCGCGAATCCCTTGCAAGCATCCTTCTAAATCGCCGCTTGTTAGGTCGCGTACGACCTAATTTTAAGTCGCGGCAAAGTAGTTAGCTCGCTGATGATGTCTAAGTCGCTAACGACCTTAATTTTAGGTCGCGTGAAAATTATAAGTCGCGGCATTTGATCTGGGAAGCTGTTTCTTCGAAGTGAATGTGTTGTTAAGTCGTACGGAAATATGTAATGTTAGGTCGAGATAATTTTAGGTCGTGTACAACCTATGCTATGTTGTATCTGTTATGTGTTGTAAATATTCTAAGTGATAGGTCGTTCATGACCTATGAGTTGTGTTTTAAATGTGAAGTCGTGTGTTGAGTTGTAAGCCTATAAATAGGCAAGTGGTGTCATTTGTAAACGGTTGTTGAATATTGAATAAAATTCTCTTTTGTTAGCTTTGTGCTTTCAATTTCAACTGGTAGTCGAGTGTATCTCCTATCTCCACTTACGTCATTCGAGTGCGCTCGAATCATCGTTTGTTGAAGCCGATTCACAGTATCTTGTGCGCAAGATCAACGGCGAAGAATCGTAGATCTCTTTCCCGGTATCTTCGGATCAACGAGTCAGAGATAGCTAAGAATTCGGTATCTTCGGATCAACGAATTCGGGCATTTCAGTATCCATCAATCCATCGACTGTTACTTTCACCGATTGAAGATCGTTCTGATTAATCCGCTGCGTCATTTGGTATCAGAGCTTGTTTTAGCCAATCATAGCTAAATCGAGTCTTGGAGCCGAGAATTTGAAGTGTTGAAGTTGTGTTCATCGTGTTCATCATATTTGGCAACAAAGTTGGAGTTTTCGATCCATTTCATTTTGGATCAAAATTCGAAAGGTGTCTGAAACTTGAAGTGTGAATTTGTTGAAGTGTTTGTGAAGTATTCAATCATGCCGCCAAGACGAGTTCAACGTCATCGCAATATTAATGCTTTGTACAGAAGAGAAGAGGCCGATGAAATGGAGCAACGAATCAACGAGAATTTCAATGAGAAGCTTACTGAAGGGATTGGTCGATTAGAGAGAATGATGCTTGAAATGAGTCAAAATCAAAGAAGGGTTTCACCTGAATCGAGCCATGGGAGAAGTAGAGTTTCACCACATTCCAATCGGGAGAGAAGTGTTGATAGTGATCATAGAAGCGTGGATCGAGATTGTGATAGAAATATTGAAGATCGAAATCGTGATAGAAATGTGAATGATCGTGATCGAAGGAATGTAGATCGTAGGAATGTTGGTGGAAGAAATGGTGGTGGTAGAGATGTTGGTGGTCAGGATCGACATCGATATACATCGGATGGTGAAGAAGAGTATGAAGGTGGTAGTGTTCATGGACGAGGACGTGGACGAGGAAGGAATCAGTCGGAGTACGATCACAAGTGGGAATCTGGGATGAAAACTGAAATTCCAGAATTCAAAGGTGGTATGCAGGCTGAGGAATTTTTGGATTGGGTAGCTAATGTTGAAGAAATTTTTGATTTCAAAGAAGTTCCAGAACAGCGTAGAGTGAAGTTGGTTGCTACGAGATTAAGGGGTAGAGCTTTGGCATGGTGACAACAAACCAAACATACACGTGAACGAATGGGGAAGTCAAAAGTTGAATCTTGGGAAAAGATGAAGAAATTAATGAAAGCAACGTTCTTACCTTACAATTATCAATCTTTGATGTATCAACGTTTGCAGAACTTGAGGCAGGGCACGAAGACTGTTAATGATTACGCGGATGAGTTTTACCAGCTTATTGCGAGGAATGACATTATGGAAACGGAAGAGCAGCTGACATCTAGATTCATTGGGGGATTGAGAATGCAGATTCAGGATATGGTTAATATGTTCGATCCAAGATCTATGGCGGAAGCACATCAGAAAGCGTTGGCTTGGGAGAAGCAGGGACGACGAGAAGGTGGTGTGTTTACGAATTCCAATAATCAAGTGAAGGGTGTTAGTGGAAGTTCTAATGTTTCTAAACCTGTCAGTAAACCAGTGGTGAAGGAGGTTGAGAAGGCAAAGGTTAACAACGGTTTCAAATGTTACAATTGTCAGGAGTTGGGTCATAAAAGCAACGAATGTCCGAAGCCGAAGAAGAGAACCATGGTGACAGAAGTTGAGGAGGAAGATGAGGAAGAAGCTGAATGCTCTAATTCTTTACCAGTTGAAGAGGAAGACTTACTGTCAGGAGATGACGGGTACGCATTGATGATGAGGAGAAGTTGTTTAACACCGAAGCAAGAGGAGGAAAGTAGTTGGTTGAGGAACAATATCTTTCAATCTACATGCACTATTCTGGGAAGAGTTTGCAAATTTGTTATTGATGCTGGAAGCTGTGATAACATTATCTCTACAGAAGCTGTAAAGAAGTTATCATTGAAAACCGAGAAACATCCTAAACCGTACAAGTTAGCTTGGTTGAGGAAGGGTGGTGAAGTGAAAGTTGGACGTAGAGCTTGTGTGAAGTTTTCAATTGGGAAGAAATACAAAGATGAAATCTGGTGTGATGTCGTAGATATGGACGTTTGTCATTTGTTGCTGGGGAGACCGTGGCAGTATGATCGAGCTGTGCAGCATGACGGACGGACCAACAGTTACAGTTTCATGTTCGAAGGTACAAAGATTACCCTGGTTCCGAAGAAACGCCAACAGGAAGAAAACAGACTGGAGGAGATTGAAGAACTGAAAACGTTGTTATCTTTGAAGGAGTTTGTTAAGGAGGTCGAGGAAGAACCGGAAGTGTTCTTGTTGATTGGGCGTGAGAGCAGTGAAGAGGTTGAAATTCCAGAAGAAGCGAAGTCAGTATTGAAAGAATTTGAGGATGTATTTCCAGACGAGTTGCCTAAAGAGTTACCGCCGCTGAGAGACATTCAACATCAAATTGATCTTGTTCCAGGAGCAGTATTGCCACATAGACCGCATTACCGAATGAGTCCGAAGGAGCATGAAGAATTAAGGAGGCAGGTGGAAGAATTGCTTGAGCAGGGACGTGTACAGGAAAGTTTGAGTCCATGTGCTGTGCCAGCTTTGTTGGTACCGAAGAAAGATGGGACGTGGAGGATGTGCACGGACAGTCGAGCATTGAATAAAATCACTGTACGATACAGATTTCCAATGCCAATGTTGGATGACTTGCTGGATCAGTTGAGTGGGGCTACTATCTTTTCGAAAATTGATTTGAAAAGCGGATATCATCAAATTCGGATTAGACCTGGAGACGAATGGAAGACAGCCTTCAAGACGAGAGAGGGGTTGTATGAATGGCTGGTGATGCCGTTCGGTCTTTCGAATGCACCGAGTACGTTCATGCGAGTGATGAATCAAATTTTTAGATCTTTCATTGGGAAATTTGTGGTGGTGTACTTTGACGATATTTTGATTTATAGTAGGAGTCTGGAAGAGCATGTTCAACATCTAAAGGAAGTGTTAATTATTTTACGAGAGGAACAATTTTATGCTGCGACAAAGAAATGCGTGTTCATGACGCATATTGTTTTGTTCTTGGGGTATATTGTTTCGGAGAAGGGCATCCAAGTAGATCAGAATAAAGTTGAAGCAGTCAGGAATTGGCCGCAGCCGAAGACAATTACAGAAGTGAGAAATTTTCATGGGCTAGCGTCATTCTACCGAAGATTCATTCCACACTTCAGTAGCGTGATGGCACCGGTGACTGATTGCATGAAGGGGAAACAATTTTCTTGGACGGAGGAAGCTGGGATTGCTTTTGGGAAGATCAAGAAGTTGCTGACATCTGCACCAATTCTTGTATTACCAGATTTTCAGTTATTGTTTGAATTGCATACTGATGCGTCAAAGGTTGGAATTGGAGGGGTGTTGAGTCAGAATGGGCGTCCTATTGCATATTTCAGCGAGAAGTTGTCAGGAGCAAAGATGAGATACAGTACCTATGATGTGGAATTTTATGCTGTTGTTCAAGCGGTGAAGCACTGGCGACATTACTTATTCCAGAAAGAATTTGTTTTATACACTGATCACGAGGCGTTGAAACATTTACAAGGACAAGACAAGATTTCAGCAAGACATGCATCGTGGATTGCTTACTTGCAGCAGTTTACTTTTGTCCTTAAGCACAAGTCAGGGGTAACCAATCGTGTGGCTGATGCTTTGAGCAGGAGGAGTCATTTGTTGACGACAATGAAAGTTGAAGTGACAGGTTTTGAATTATTGCCAGAATTGATTGAAGAAGATCCTTACTTTGTGAAATTTGTTGAAAAAGTAAAGGAAGGAAGCACTGATGAATTTGTGTTGGTGGATGGTTTTCTGTTTAAAGGAAATCGTTTGTGCATCCCAGACTGTAGCTTGAGAATGAAGATTGTTAAAGAATTACATGAAGAAGGCCATGTGGGTAGAGATCGTACGTTACAGTTAATTTCTCAATCTTATTTTTGGTCGTCAATGAGGAAAGAGATAGAGAGATTTGTGGAAAGGTGTCATATCTGTCAAGTTTCGAAAGGAACAGTGACGAATGCGGGGTTATATATGCCGTTACCTGTGCCTACCAAACCATGGGTTGATATCAGCATGGATTTCGTATTGGGATTGCCGAGGACTCAGAGGGGAAATGATTCTATATTTGTTGTGGTAGACAGGTTTTCGAAGATGGCACATTTTATAGCCTGTAAGAAGACAGCGGATGCAGTTCGAGTGGCACAGTTATTCTTTAAAGAAATATATCGTTTACATGGTTTACCCGAATCTATTGTTTCTGACTGAGATACTCGATTTCTTAGTCACTTTTGATTGAGTCTATGGAAGATGGTGGGAACGAAGTTGAAATTTAGTAGTGCATATCATCCTCAGACAGATGGACAAACTGAAGTTGTGAATAGATCGTTGGGAAATTTGTTGCGATGTCTTATGCAGGACAATTTGAAGAGTTGGGACTTAAAGTTGTGTCAGGCAGAATTTGCTCATAACCATGCTGTTAATCGAAGTACTGGATACAGTCCATTTCAGATTGTATATTCATGCTTGCCAAAGGGGCCGTTGGATTTGATGGTAGTGCCACAACCGACAGGAGTGATTAAACGGGCTGCTGATTTCGTTGATGAGTTGAAAGATTGTCATCGAATCGTTCAGGAACGTTTGGAGAAGACGAATGAGAAGTATAAACAAGCGGCAGATAAGAAGAGAAGAAGTGTGGAGTTCAACGAGGGTGATTGGGTGTATGCTGTGTTAACGAAAGATCGTTTTCCAGTGGGTGCTTATAACAAATTGAAAGCCCGAAAGATTGGTCCAGTAGAAATTGTAAAACGGATCAGTGAAAATGCTTTTAAGTTGAAGCTACCAGAGGATGTTTACACTTCTGACGTGTTTAATGTTAAACATCTTATACCTTATTATGGAGATGAACAACCTAATGGGGAAGAACTTTTAAATTCGAGGACGAATTTCTCTCAACCTGGGGAGGATGATGCAGCACGTACCTCGACATCGCGAGTGCTTTACATTGATGGCGAAGCCCAAGAACGAGAGGAAGAATCTGGGCAGAATTCTTTAGGTCGTAGACGACCTATTCTAGCTCGCGAACGACCTAAATACACCACTACCTCGCGACCTATCTCCACTGAACGACCTAAATCTACCTCGCGACCTACCTCCACTGAACGACCTAACTCCACTACCCCGAGTCACTCCAGCGACCTAACTGCCGCTTTCCGACCTAACACCTCTTCCCTTAGTCGCGAGCGACCTAAACCCTCTTCCCTAAGTCGCGAGCGACCTAAACCCTCTCCCCTAAGTCGCGATCGACCTTCGAACAAGCCACGCGATCTTCCAACCTTAAGTCGCGGCCGATCTACTGATGAGACGCTCATTCCTTTAAGTCGCAGCCGACCTATTGAAGAATCGCGAACATCACTAAGTAGCGAGCTATGTACCGCCTCCCTAAGTCGCGAATCCCTTGCAAGCATCCTTCTAAATCGCCGCTTGTTAGGTCGCGTACGACCTAATTTTAAGTCGCGGCAAAGTAGTTAGCTCGCTGATGATGTCTAAGTCGCTAACGACCTTAATTTTAGGTCGCGTGAAAATTATAAGTCGCGGCATTTGATCTGGGAAGCTGTTTCTTCGAAGTGAATGTATTGTTAAGTCGTACGGAAATATGTAATGTTAGGTCGAGATAATTTTAGGTCGTGTACAACCTATGCTATGTTGTATCTGTTATGTGTTGTAAATATTCTAAGTGATAGGTCGTTCATGACCTATGAGTTGTGTTGTAAATGTGAAGTCGTGTGTTGAGTTGTAAGCCTATAAATAGGCAAGTGGTGTCATTTGTAAACGGTTGTTGAATATTGAATAAAATTCTCTTTTGTTAGCTTTGTGCTTTCAATTTCAACTGGTAGTCGAGTGTATCTCCTATCTCCACTTACATCATTCGAGTGCGCTCGAATCATCGTTTGTTGAAGCCGATTCACGGTATCTTGTGCGCAAGATCAACGGCGAAGAATCGTAGATCTCTTTCCCGGTATCTTCGGATCAACGAGTCAGAGATAGCTAAGAATTCGGTATCTTCGGATCAACGAATTCGGGCATTTCAGTATCCATCAATCCATCGACTGTTACTTTCACCGATTGAAGATCGTTCTGATTAATCCGCTGCGTCAACCATGCTGTGGCTTCACAGTAATAGAACCAACTGGAGAATGAGCATAAGAACTTGAAAGTTCAAAATCAAAATTTTGCGGTATCATAGCTAGGGCTATTTTTGCTTCCATCATTACAAAATTTTGACCCACACAGAATCTAGGCCCTCAACCAAAAGGAAAATAAGAAAACTTGTTGTTTGTTGCTTGTGATATTTCCAAGTTTAGTTTAGTTTGTATGTGTGTCTATGGTGTGCAGCTAGTGCTGGATATAATCTTAATACGTCCAACAATATCATGTTCACCTAAGTGTAAAAAATCATTATACTTAGTATGCCTAGGTTAAGAATTCTTCGTATAACAGTGGAAAAGGTCACGATTTTAAGTTGGTTAATGCTTTCATAGTTAAGAGGAGGGTTCCTTCCACAAATTTCCATCACTTCATTTCTCGCTCGAGTTTGCCAACTCGGGTTCATTGATAGAAGTATCATGGCCCAAGTTAACAAGCCAGCTGTAATCTCATGTCCTGCAAAATAGACTAGCTTGCATTCTTCCATTACTTCTTGCAATGACATGCCTTTCCGTTTTTGCATCGTTTGTGTTATTTACTGCTTGATCATTTGAGCGAAGCACTAAGCCCGACAAATAACAGATCTTCATGTCCCTTTTCATCGTGTTTCATTTCTTTTTCTTTCTTTTGAATTAGGATTGTTAGCAAGTTGTTGACTTCATTGTTAAGTTGATGTCTTCTTTGATTTTCCTTTATTGGTATGAACCTATATTTTTGAGAACATTTGGCATGCATCTTTAATGAGTTTGAAAATACACAAAACATTCTTCTGTTTTAATTATAATTTTTCTATCCTTGTTTTTTAACACGACAAAAAGATTTACCTAAATACCCTTACGTCTTCTTCGAACAAAACCTAGAACCCTTCAAATTCTTTTAATCGATTAACATCTTAAAAAAAGAAAACCCAAATCGTCTGAATTATAAATCGGAATTAGTTGCTACTTCAAAAATTGATGTCTGAATCGAGTACAGAACTGAAGAAAGTTGAGATTCAGAAGATGAAAACAATACAAATCAAAAAATCGAAGGTTATCTATTAAGTAATTTCGTCATTTCGATTTTTATTCTATTTTAATAACTAAATTTGATAAAATTTGCACATATTTGTTAGAAAAGCTCAAAAACATTCACATACAAACAATATTATGCCTAATTTAATGCATCGAAATAATTACATGAAAATTTAAACATATTTTCCCAAATTAATATACAATATTCTGAATTAATATAGAATTTTCTGCAAATTGTTTACAATAGTAGAAGTTTTATATAACTGCACCCTTCTATACAATTATATGCAATAATTGCAGCCATATATGCGACTATATTTAGTATTTGCAGACAAATTTGCAATTATTGCAAATCAGCATTGCGGTACAATTTTTGCAGTCAAATATGCAAATATTGAAAATAAATGCATAAGACACTGCAAAATATTGTTGACATTTACAGTGAAGCATCTAATTATAAAAATAAAAATGCAAAAAAATTTCAGCAAATATTTCCTCATCTATATGCAGATATGTTGATTATTTCTAGTTATATGCAATTTTATTAAAAAGTTGCAGACATATATGCAATTATTATGAATAGTTGCATACATCTTTGCAATTACTATTAACAATTACATTTTTAAATGCATTTCACTTATGATGTTATGAATTGCATCATTTTTAAATGCATGTCTGATATGCATTTTAAAATTACAGCTGTTATATGCAAATTTTAACTGCATATGAAATATGGTGTTAAAACATACAATTAAATGATGCAAATTTTAAATGCATTTCACTTACGTAGTTAAAAAGTCATAAGGTTTTATTATACTTGCAGACATATATGCAATTATTATGAATAGTCGCATACATGTTTGCAATTATTTATGAACAACTGCATTTTTAACTGCAATTTACTTATGCAGTTATAAATTGCACCATTTTTAACTGCATATCTGTTATGCAGTAAAAAATAGTACTTGTTAAATGCAATTTTTAACTGCATATAACATATGCAGTTAAAACATGCACTTGAATCCTGCAATTTTTTGAAGTGCATTTCACTTATGCAGTTAAAAATTCATAAGAATCTTATTATACTTGCATACATATCTAATATAAAGTTATGAATTGTATTATTTTAAATTGCATATATAGTATGCAGTTAAAAATTGCAGCTGTTAAATGTGTTTTTTAACGGCATATTTGATATGCAGTTAATAAATAAAGCTGTTAAATGCAAATTTTAATTGTTGAAAAATACACATTTATTTAGATAACTAAAGATTTTGATAAATACAGCCATGAACGCAATTACTTACAATAATTACAGCAGAGTCTGCAGTTATTTTACTTAACTGCATACAACTCTGCATTTACATACAAGATTAAAAATAAAATTTCTTTGAACAAAAAACATCATATTATTCGAATTACTTAATATAACTTATACTTTCTATGCATAATTATACAAAAAACATTGCTAAATTATCAAAATATTGCAAAAAACAATACTACAAAGTCGATTGAAAATTAAATCAAGCGTTTACCTGCAAGTTGATGAAGGTATAATGAATCTCAAAAAAAAAATCGAACGGTAGATCGAATTAAATCTGATTTCCCTACGAAGATTTCAAATCTTGATCGACAATACAATCACACGAGAATAGTCAACATGAAATAAACGACGGTAATTTGGGAAACAAAGTATTGTAAAAAATAAATAGGGACCGAATTTATAAATTTAAAACGGAAGGAGTTTTGGGCTAATAAATTTGATTTTAGGGACGTGGACCTAATTTTCAACTTTGTTTAGCAATTTAACTTTTCACAATTTAACTTCATTTAATATGGGATTTTTTATTTTAGCATTTAATACATTGTTAGGTTTTGCACAAGAGGTTCCTATTTCTGATGTTATTTCAAGAAAAGTCGCTATAGCAGTGAGTATGTAAATAGGTTCCTATTTTTTCTAAATAAGAAAACGCAAACTAGCTTGCAGTTTTCTGGTAGAAAGTAAAAGTTAACTTGAGCTTTTTAAAAATTTCAAAAATTTCAGAAAGAATTTCAAAATTAGAAATTGCAAATTACCTTGTATTTTCTATCAGAAAAGTGCAATACAGCTTGCATTTTCTATTTTTCAAAAATAGAAATCAAATTTACATATTTATTTCTATAGGGACTTTTGTTATAACAACATAAAAACCATGAATCTATAGCTATTTCCTTGTTTCACAATATATACAGACCCATTTCAAGACACATTACACAAATATGTGTACGTTTTTGTCATATTGGTGTAGATTGAAAAAAATTTAGGGAAACTGTTTGGGAAATAGGAATGCACCAATGTATTTTATTTTTATTGAAGAATTTGCGTTGGAGCATTCTAAAAAAGCACTAGTGTAAAATAAAAAATGATGAACTTGCACTAATGCATTCAAAGAAGAAAAAAACAGAAACGAGAAAGAAAAAATCCAGTAACAAAAAAAGACAAAATCAGTGCATTCTCAAAGTGTAATAGAAATTGCTGGATTAAACAAACTTATATTTGTAATATGTTTTGACATGGGTATAAACTGGTTATAAGTTTTGAAAAGGGGACTAAAATGATTAAAAAAGAAAATCCATTAATACATGTTGCAGTATACTTTAGAGAAAGAGTAGATTGCTTATCAATGACTTAACTTTTTATACTGGTAATGTGGTGTACATATTGGGATTGACTTGAACTAAACGGATAATATATGTTACAAAAATAAATCAATCTCTTTCCTAACCTAAGTTATATCCATGCATTTACAAAAAATATGTTTACCTAGTTTACTACAGAGAGTTTTCAGTGGGGTATGATAAAAATAACAATCTATCAGCATCCTAGAATAGTTATAATACATCACATATTCAATTTTCTCAACTACGCAAGAGATTTCACGTATGCACATTGCCATTTACCTTTTCTTAATCATACTAAAATTAAAATTATTTTCCCTTAAATTCATGTTACATAGCGATTACCAGAACAGACTGTACAGTAAGTGTGATTCCAACAAAAAAGTTTGCACCGTGAACTTTCAAAGCAAAGAGATGCACAGTAATCATTTAAAATAGAAGAAAATTGAAAAAGAAACTTAAGGTTTAATTCTGTAGAATAGTGATATGAGTAGCAATATACCTGAATGGAGGAATATATGGAAACCTTTCAGGTTTTAACAAGAGAGCAATCAACTGTTCTTGAAGCTCAAATATTATTTTGCCTTCAACATAACTGCTTCCAAATGCAGTTCTAGAAATTACATCACTAGTCATGGCTATTAGTTCTACCCACACATCCAATTTACAAGCTCCATCTATGCCAATCAGCTGATACCATCTGTTGATCATCTCAGTACAACTAGTACAAAAATCTGGTACCATTGCCTATATTTTATTGAAAATGTTCTGAGAAGTGAGGTGATATTTTCAAATTATAGTTTATCATTGTTTTAAAACGCGTACATGAGGCGCCTTCAAGTCCACGAGGCATGGCGTACACTGCGAAGCATTGAGGCATAGTTTTTCGGATAAAAATAAAACGCAAAACATGGAATAAAATTTGATATTTGAAATTAATCTGTGGAAAAAATGAAAAACAAATCATTCGGGGTTGACTCTGAACGAATTGCGTGATAAACTTCGAATTCATGAACCAGACGATCATAACGAGCAAGTGCAAGGGACCTCGATACCTGGTAAAAGAATGCTGTGAATCCCTGATCGAATTCGCGTGCCCGTTCACCGATTCAATAAATGATGCAACCAACGATTGTGCCTCGATCATGTTCAGCTACATCAACCTTTACAGTAAATATCCTCCTGGTTTATTCGCAAACAAATGCAAAGGCGATAAGAAAGGACTTGTATGTCCTCATAATTCTACAATGTTGTCTAAGAAAGATAGCGCTGAGGCTAGTTCTGGATGTGTTAGTAATGGTAGTTTCTTGGTTTTGGGTGGGGTTTTGTGTATGTTTGCTCTGAGTTTTTGTAATGAGATGATTCATTTTTGGTGTGTTTTGTATGAAGTTATTAGGGCCTCCACTTACACATGTATTTCATTAAGTGTTTAATGTTGTGCATTTGTATACCTAATGGTGTATGGTTAGAGCTGTAGTTATTGTAAGTGATTACATTGTTCTTCTTTTTAACATATGATGATTACTTCTCTGGTGGTTGGTTTCTAATGAAAAATAAAATAAAATTGCAGCATGCGTAGACAACTTGTTACCCAGTCAAACATATTTGCAGCAATTGGTGCCTACTTCTATATGGCAACACTAGTTAGTTTGTTGTCTATATTAAGGCATGGTTTTGCAACGTTTATGTTATTGGCGGATTTCAATCGAGACCACTCAAATTAAAATCCTCAAACGCAGCGGAAAAACTAGATCGTGATAAATAGTGCAAAACAACCAAACACCACTAGAATTCAATATATATATCCAAACCAAAGCACGATCACAATAACACCACAAGCAATATATGATAAGAGGCAATAACGAAAACAATAAATCACACACCGATTTATAGTGGTTCCACTAACGTCGCGTTAGTGTACATCCACTTTGAGAGATATCTTTTATTATCACCAAATAAGAAGAGTACAAGAGATTGATTACAATGATCTATTTTTTTCAGAATCAATGTTTGTGGAGATTAGAATTGAAGAAATAGAATTTTGCCTAAAACCCTAATTAATGGAGGACTAAACCCTTGATTAGATAATTGCTTGTCTCAACCCTCTTTCAAAATGAAGAGAGCATATATACTGGTGGAGAAAACCCTGGCAAAAGACGAACTTGCCCCTGAATGAAACAACACAAAACCCAGCCCAGAAAACTGCAACTCGCCGACTCAGACGTCTGGAACAGGGCTCCAGACGTCTGACCCAACATTCGGGAAACTGGACCCTGTAGGGCCAGACGTCTGGTCCATGCCTGCAGACGTCTGGCTACAGGCAGCCAGCACAGTGAGCAGCCAGCACAGTGAAAGCACTTCAGTTTGCTCCTCCGGACTCCGTTTCGCAACCCGTCTTCTCCGACACCAAACTACATCCATCCCCTTCAATTCATCTTCATATAGTGTCACAAAATTTAACACTCCACCTTGACACTATATTCATCTCCAACACCAATGGTACCATACCATCAACAATCGATAGCTCCAACTACCAACACTTCTACCTTCAACCAAACGTGAATGTTTCCCCAACGGGTTCTGGCAAAGCCGCCCCCCATTGCACTCCATCAACGAGTTCAGGCACAAAGCCCCCACCCGCCAACGAAATATTGAAAACATTCAAACACCGTCTCACCAAAGACAAGAGCACTAGGAGTGTAAACTAGCACTACTCCAAGAAGATAGAATCACAATCTCGTACCAATACTCTTCCTCATCTACAACCAAGTATCTCTCACAACCGTGCCACCCCGTGGCACCTAGGACTTCTCCAAGCGAATTAAGTCTGAGCAATGCTCGAACTTCCCAACCGGCAATGCCTTAGTGAACATATCCGCCGCGTTTACTTTTGTGTGCACCTTTCGAAGATATACTTGCTTATCCTCATCCATGGCTACCAAGAATGACTCTCTCACTTCTATATGCTTCGTCTGTGAGCTAAATGCCAAATTCTCCGCCAAGTGAATAGCACTTTGGCTATCACATTGAACATCGATGCTATCGTGTTCAATACCCAAGTCACACAACAATCGCTTCAAATAGAGTGCTTCCTTCGTCGCCTCTATCGCGGCTATCAACTCCGCCTCCGTAGTGGATAAAGCTACTACGGTCTGCAATCTAGATCTCCAACTTATGGCCGTACCACCGAGTGTGAAGACATAACCGGAAGTTGACTTTCTCCTATCTCTATCACCGGCGTAGTCCGAATCACAATAACCAACCAAGTTGCAATTCATTTTCCCACTACCGCCAAAAACAAGACCATGAGATGACGTACCCCTAAGGTATCTCAATATAAGCTTCACAGCTTCCCAATGCGATTTTTCCGAATTAGACATAAAACAACTAACCACCCCGACGGCATTTGCTATATCGGGCCTTGTACACACCATAACATACATCAAGCTTCAAACCGCATTTGCATATGGCACCTTTGCCATATAAGCCTTGTCTTTTTCCAAGATAGGTGACTCTTTACTCGAAAGCTTCACACGCAAAGGTAAAGGTGTATTTGTCGCCTTTGCATTCTCCATGCTAAACTGGCAAAGCACTTTCTTAATGTACTCTTTTTGAGTCAATTTCAACTCAAAACGCTTTCGATCCCTTTCTATTTCCATGCCCAATATCCTCTTTGCTTCTCCAAGGTCCTTCATTTCGAATTCCGACTTTAATTGCAATTTCAACTTGTTGATTTCATTCTTGTCCTTCGAAGCAATGAGCATGTCGTCCACATACAAGAGTAAATACATCCAACAATCATTTTCCAACTTCTTGAAATACACACAAGCATCCTTGACGCTTCTATTGAAACCGTTTTCAAGCATAAAATGATCAAATCTCATGTACCATTGTCTAGGTGATTGCTTCAACCCATATAGTGATTTCTTCAACTTGCATACCATATTTGACTTACCATTTACAACAAAACCTTGCGGTTGCTCCATGTAAATGTCTTCATCCAAGTCACCATGCAAGAAGGCGGTCTTCACATCAAGTTGCTCCAACTCCAAGTCGTGAATAGCAACTATGGCAAGTAATATCTGTATGGAGGTATGGCGCACGACCGGTGCGAATATCTCATCATACTCCATACCCTTTCTCTGTGCAAACCCCTTAGCCACTAGCCTAGCCTTGTATCTCCCATCGTCCTTCACCTTGTAAATCCATTTGCACCCTATAGCACGGTTTCCTTTAGGAAGCGGAACCAAATTCCAAGTTCGATTCTTCATCAATGATTGCATCTCTTCCTCCATGGCACAAATCCACTTCGAGCTATCACTCGAATTCATGACGTCATCAAGGTCCATTGGCTCATCTTGGACTACATGAAGCGCATAGTCCAACTTATCACAAAAGCTAAGATAGTTCCAATCACCATATCTTTCGGGTGGTCTTATGGGACGACGCCCAACCCGAGTAGCAATATTTTCACCCAAACTCCTTTCGGCTCCACCTTGAACCGAAACTTCTCCAGGCTCGTGTACATCACCAACACTACTAGAGGTACCACGTGGACTTTGTGATGTAACATCAACCGCATTTTCTTCACAAGCATCTTCAACTACTCTACCTCCTCTACCACTGGGACGAAATGGTGGAATAATTTCCTTCTCCTTCGATTCATCACGAACCAAGACCGGAATATCCGATGAGCTCTCATTCTCCTTGAACAATGCCGACTCATCAAAAGTAACATGACGAGAGTTTGTCACCTTCTTCGTTTCCGGATTCCAAATCCGATAGCCTTTCACTCCATCCGTATAGCCAAGCAAAACCCACTTGAAAGCTCTTGGTTCAAGCTTATCATTACCCGGATCATGCACATAAACCGGACTTCCAAAGTCACGAAGATAGCTCAAGTCAATACTCTTTCCCTTCCACACTTCCTCCGGAATTTTGTTATCAATAGCCGAGCATGGAATTCGATTAATGATATGCACCGTGGTTGACAAAGCTTCGGCCCAAAATCTCTTAGACAAACCCGATGTCAATCTCAAGCATCGAGCTTTCTCAAGTAGAGTACGATTCATCCTCTCCGCAACTCCATTTGATTGCGGATCTCCCGGTGTAGTAAAATGTCTCTGAATCCCATGATGCTTGCAAAACTCTAAGAATTCTCCAGAAACATACTCCCCGCCATTGTCGGACCTAAGAACCTTCAAAGACTTTCCACTCTCATTTTCAACAAGAGCCTTCCATGCTTTGAACTTTGCAAATGCCTCCGACTTAGCCTTCATTACATACACCCAAACTTTACGAGAAAAATCATCTATAAAGGAAATATATTACCTTGCTCCTCCCAAAGAAGCTACCGGTGCCGGTCCCCATACATCCGTGTGCACATACTCAAGAACATTACTTGAATCATGTTTTCCGTCACCGAATAATACTTTTGTTTGCTTCCCCAAGACACACTCTTCGCAAAACTCCAATTTTTTGAAACTCTCACCATTGATCATCTCCCTCTTTCGAAGAATCTCCAAACTCCTCTCCGAGCTATGACCCAACCTCAAATGCCACAACCTTGTCGCATCCAAGCCACAAGAACTATCAACACCTACACAAGTTTCACCTTCTACGGTCTCTCCAAGAAGCAAATAAACACCATGAGCCCTAGCACCTTTCATGACCACAAGTGCCCCTTTCGAAACCCGTAAACAATCACTCTCAATAGTGATCTTACATCTAAAGGAATCCAATTGCCCCAAAGAGATAAGAGACTTTCGAAGTCCCGGAACATAGCGTACATTAGTGAGAGTACGAACCACTCCGTCAAACATTCGAATTTGCACGGAACCAATGCCTTGAGACCTACACATAGCACCATTTCCCATAATAATTGAATTTCTCTCTTTAGCAACAAGAGAAGAAAAATAATTTCTATTAGGCGTCATATGATACGACGCCCCCGAGTCGAGCACCCACTCACTACCTGTGACGACCGCCCATGACCCCTTCACTGAACCTAGAGAAAGTGCGCTGTAAAGTGTGTCAGGCAGCCATGGACGATTGTCAGGGTAAATTAAAAACAGCAGAATCTATCGTATTACTCACAGCGCATGGACAAAATACAATAGAACATATACATAGTGAAGCTTCACAGAATAGAATCTCATCAATAAAACTTCATAATAGTTGAATACAAACATCTGAATAGTCAATACATCAAGCCTCACTACATAACACTTAGAGAATATACAAACAGCGGAACATCCAGTACATATAGTAAGAAGATAATATGCAACCCTCTAGCTCGTCTTCGACATCAGCATCGTGGAAAGCAAGAACAGCACCTGTCACCTGCTACCTAGTCTGCCCGTCCCAAAATGGACGAACAGCCCAAGGCAATAAGAGTTAAAACATAAAGCCTTGAGTCAGACAACAGTCTTAGTGAGCGGTAAATTAACTAAAAACATACCAAAAGAGCATAAAGGAAAAGGAATAGGAATACAACCCTCCCACTCCACCTCTTTCTACAGTGATAGCCCCGAGACACACACTAAGTAGAAGCAAACAAAACAGAGCATATAATTTAAAGTAAAGCAATTATCACTCGATTCAAGGGCGATGTTTTCCAAGCACAAACCCCCAAGGCCTAAACCAAGATCAGATAAGCACCCAGAAAACACTGCTCTTGAGACCGAATGACGATACAACCAAACATCCATGACTCTGGCTATCACTGTTATCATTGCTTCGATATCATCGTTAATTGAATGACCGGCTCATTCTTTCATCCGTCCGTCAAGGGCTAATGGAAACCCCGGTTCTAGACATAACTCTGCACATCATCGTGACCCGTGCCTAAGACTATCGAATCTGCCCAGAGTACTTGACTACCATCAGTAGCCTTCAGGGACTATCGAATCTGCCCAACGTACTCTTGCTTTGAGCATGCTAGAACCTTCAACAACGATGAGATCTCAGCCTTCTAGTCATCCTCCTCGATGACTATTTCCATACTAGCTCAAGCGCATCTCGAGCAAACCATTATCCTCAAACTCGAACCATATCACCAAGTTATCATCATGCTTGGAATGATCCCGTCTGGATTAGACCAAGACTATCTCATGTCATGCTTCACCTCATCATCATCAAAGCAAAGCTTCATCTCAACATCATCATCAAATCTATCCATATGAGCTTTCTCATCCGCCACATATGCCACAAGCAGCTTTCCCAATTCAAGAGCCTTTCCCTTAGCTTTTGAATCATCTTCGGTCTAAATCAAATCATCAATCATCTAATTCATAGCAATCAATCAAGTCAAACATTAATCCAAGTAAACAAGCATTCAATATGATCTAAATAGACAATTATAATAAAAATGGCAATTTCGTAATTAAAGAGTCAAAAGTCTAACAGGCATGAAAACATGAGCAATATCTCTATAATCTTGATGAATGAACTTGCATAGGTTAACATGTAGTAAAATGGATGCCAAATCATTATGAACAATGAATCTATATGGATCTATACTTAGGATTAGGAAAATGCATGGAAATCACTATTTTAACATCAAATCAAGCCAACGATCCGATATACTCCTTTGGATCCGTGTGAGAGATAATCACCACTCACCAAATCACCTAAACACCTCAAAAGAAACCCACTTCAGATCTGGACAGCGAAGGATCTAACTCGATCTATCACAAATCCGCTTCAAACGATGAAATTTCTCTACGATGGATGTAGATCTTCAATCTAAGCTCTTGAATCTTCAATTTGATCTTTGATTTGGATGGAAGGAATAACTAGATTAGAGTGAAGAAAAGAAGTGAAGAAGTGTAGAAGTCGAGCTCTCAAAATGGCAGCACTTCGTCGCTTCGAAATCCGGATCCCAAAAATGAAGAAAACCCCTCCTATTTATAGGCTGAAAAACCCTTAGGTCGTCCACCTTTAGGTCGTCCACGACCTATAGAGCCCTGCGACCTACGACCTATCGAAACCCCACAACCTACGACCTAACGACCTAAGCTTATGCGCACTCACGACCTACCAGTCTACGACTTACGACCTAGCGCAAGCGCGCGACCTATAGATCCAACAACCTAACAGACGAATGCACTTAGTGACCTACCAAAGATCGCGACCTAACATCCTGCGACTTAGCACACACTCGACTCAACAACTACTCCTAGGTCGCTCACGATCTAACACACCTGCGACCTAACAACTCTAACACGCTCACCACTAGGTCGCAAACTTCCTGCTGCTTCATTTCTTAGGTCGCTAACTCTTAGGTCTCTAACACTCCTTAAGTCGCTCCAACCTTAGGTCGCTTACGTCCTATAGGTCGCTCCAAACTAACACACGACCTAAACCACTACGCGACCTAACTGCTATACGACCTAAGTCCTTACCTCGTCCAGACTACTAGGTCGCTTACTGCTATAAGTCGCCAACTTCTATAAGTCGCTCCTTCGACCTAATTCTATCCCACGACCTAAGCCACCATACGACTTATCTTCCATACGACTTATCCCAATCCTTAGGTCGCCTACGACATAACTTCCTTCACGACCTAAGCTATCATACGACCTAACTCTTAAGTCGCTCATTCCACTAGGTCGTTTACTCCTTAGCTCGCATCTTTCTTAGGTCGCCAACTACGACCTAACTACTACACGACCTAAGACTTAGACTCAGTACGACTTATCAACAATGCGACTCAATGACGACTGTTTTACGATGTTTCGATCCATAAAAATACGGGTCGTTACATTCTCTCCCCCTTAGGAATTTCGCCCCCGAAATTCCAAACAAACAGAGCAATCAAAGACTATTCTGCATGCCTACCATCCATAGCAATCAGCAAACCATGCATCCAATTCTAGCTTAGCATGCAGAATTCTAAAACTTAGAACAAGTTACAATGTCGTTAGATGACACGACACCTTAGGGCCATACCTTGAAGAGTTCGGGATGAGCTGCTTTCATCCTCTCTTCCACCTCCCATGTACAGTCGTTATCATCGTCACTCCATTGTATCTTGAGCAACTTAACTATCTTCCTCCTAAGCTGTTTCGTGTCGGTTTCCACAACACGAAGCGGCTTACGAGGTCTTCTATCGACTGGATCAACTTCGAAATCTTCACAGCTATCAGCAGAAACCACTGTATTCGAGTCGTGCACATACTTCCGTAGATACGATACGTGAAAAACATTGTGCACACTCGACATCTTCTCTGGTAATTCCAATCTGTAGGCGAGCTTTCCAATTCGCTCGATGATCGGGAATGGTCCAACAAATCTCGGAGTCAACTTCCCTTTCTTCCCGAATCGAATAACATTCTTCAGTGGAGATATCTTCACAAAAACCATATCACCAACGTCGAATTCCAAATCCTTACGACGCTTATCGGCATAACTTCTCTGACGATCTTGGGCTGCCTTCATTCGTTGCCGAATGATCTCTATGCAATCCTAAGTCTGTCGAATCATCTCTGGCCCAAGCATCAGCTTTTCTCCTGTCTCTAACCAACATGTCGGAGAGTTACACGGTCTTTCATACAATGCCTCATACGGTGCCATACCAATACTTGACTGGTAACTGTTGTTGTACGAAAACTCCACCAAATGAAGGTGATCTTCCCATGATCCTCCGAAATCCAAAAGACAAGCTCTGAGGAGATCTTCCAAAACTCGGTTGACTCTCTCGGTCTGACCATCTGTTTGAGGGTGATAAGCTGTACTAAAACACAACTCGGTTCCCAAAACTTTCTGGAAGCTCTTCCAAAATCCACTAGTGAACAGTGGGTCTCGATCACTCACTATACTCTTCGGAATACCATGGAATCGAACTATCCACTTAACATACAATTCTGCCAACTTTGATGCAGTCCTAGTCGATCGAACAGGAATGAATCTTGCACTCTTAGTCAAACGATCTACGATGACCCAAATCCCTTCATTTCCCGTCCTTGTTTTAGGTAGCCCATCAATAAAATCCATCGATATTTGCTCCCACTTCCATTTAGGAACTTCTAATGGCTGAAGCAATCCACTTGGCTTCTTCTGTTCGGCTTTTACCAACTGGCAGTTCATGCATTTGGAAATAAAATTTCCAACATCCTTCTTCATGCCTTCCCAGTAATAGGTTCTCTTCATATCCCGATACATCTTATTTCCACCTGGATGAATTGTCAGCTTCGAGTGATGACCTTCCTTCAGAACTTCACTTCTCAATTCATCCATATCGGGAACAACTAGTCGTCCTTGTTTTCGAAGCCAACCTTCTCGATCGACCTCGAATCCTTTATCCTTTTCTGGATTCAATCCAGATTCCAAATCACGGATAATCTTGACAATCTTATCATCTCGCTTTTGACTCTCGCCAATTCTTTCCACAAGAGTCGGTCTTATCGATAAGTTTGCCAACATCTCAGGTTCCAATTCACATCTGGGCCTGAAGTCAAATCCAGCTAGATACTCGAGATTCTTCCATTTTGAAAACATGGCTCCCAATCCTGCATGTCTTCGACTTAACGCATCTGCCACTGCGTTACCTTTTCCCGGAGTATAAGCTATACCAAAATCATATGATGCCAAAGACTCTAGCCATCATTGCTGCCGAAGATTCAAATCCTTTTGGGAGAAAAGATACTTCAATGACTTATGATCTGTAAACAACTCGAATCGAACTCCCAATAGATAATGTCTCCACATCTTCAGAGCAAATACAATCGCCGCTAATTCCAAATCATGAGTCGGGTAATTCCTTTCATGCGGCTTCAGTTGTCGACTTGCATACGCCACAACTTTATCCTTCTGCATCAGCACTACTCCAAGTCCAGTACCACATGCATCGGTGTAAACCACCATCTCATCATTCCCACTTGGAATAGTCAGAACAGGAGCACTTGTCAATCTCTCTTTCAGGATTCTGAAAGCTTGCTCACACTTATCTTCCCATCTGAACACTTGGTTCTTCTTCGTCAATCCTGTTAACAGTGCAGCCACCTTGGAGAAGTCTTTGATAAACCGTCGATAATATCCTGCTAATGCAAGAAAACTTCTCACATCTGATGCATTCTTAGGTCTAACCCAATCCTGGATTGCTGCGACCTTAGCGGGATCAACCGCTATTCCATTTCCAGAAATCACATGGCCTAAGAACCTCACTTCACTCTTCCAGAAGTGACACTTCGAAAACTTAGCCTTCAGCTGATGTTTCCGCAAGATTTCCAAAACAATACGCAAGTGCGTCTCGTGCTCTTCCTCGGCTCTGGAATAAATCAGAATATCATCCACGAACACTAGCACGAACTTACTCAACTGATCTCTGAACACTCTATTCATAAGATCCACAAAATATGCTGGCGCGTTGGTCAATCCAAACGGCATTACCAGCCACTCAAAGAAACCGGATGGTGTCTTAAAAGCAGTCTTCGGCACACTATCATTAGCCACTCTCAACTGGTGAAATCCCGTTGCCAAATCCATTTGAGAAAACACCTTAGCTTCGTGAAGCTGATCAAACAAGTCATCTATTCTCGGCAATGGATACTTGTTCTTCTTAGTCACCTTATTCAGCTCACGATAATCCACACACAACCTTAACGATCCATCCGCTTTGGTTGCGAACACAACTGGTGCACCCCATTCGGACACACTACGCCGAATGAATCCTTTCTGCAAAAGATCATCAACCTGCACCTTCAACTCATGCTGTTCCCTAGGTGCCATTCACCTAAGAGGCATCACAACAGGTCTGGCTCCTTCAACTAGATCTATACGAAACTCGATCTCTCTATGCGGCGGTAACCCTTTGACATCATCAAAGACATCCTCAAATCCATTAGCGATCGGCACTGATGACAGTCCATCCCGTGGAACAACCAGCGAATACATGAAGCTCATGAAGACGCCTTCTTCATGCTTACATCGTATCACAATCTTTCGCCCCTCCACATTCTTGACTGTCACCTCCAACCTTTCACAATCAACCTTTGTCGCATACTTCCTAAGCCAGTCCATACCCAAAATAATTCCGAACCCCGCAAAGTTCAGAACAAAACAATCACAAACAAAAGAGCAACCATGACTCGACACAATCAGACCACGGCATAACATACACAAACAAGACGAACCCCCAACTGGATTAGTCACAACCAATGGCCTATCAATAATATCCGGTTCCAAACCCAACCGGCCTACAAGTTCACTACAAACAAACGAATGCGACGCCCCAGTATCAAATAGCACTCTAACTGGAACACCACAAATGGAGAGAGTACCTTGAACCACTACACTCTTTCCTTTCTCTTCCACGGTAGGAGCTCTCGAAGATGATGGAACAGCCCCTAAAGCATAAGCTTGCACAATCTGCTTGTCCTTCCGCGGTTCTGGACAATTCCACTTAACGTGCCCCAGCTTGTCACAGTTGTGGCACTTCACTTGCACCTTCGGGTTCTTGCAATCTCTAGAGAAATAGCCCTTCTGCTGACAATTGTAGCAGGTCACTTCGCCCTTCGGCTTCTTCTGGCCATCCCTACCCTTTGCTGTTGCTGCTTCCTCTTCTTGTTTCCACCCTGCTGTGGTCTAGACTCCTCCTTGGTTACAGCAACAACAGATCCCTCTTTAGGAAACAGATTCTCATGCCTGAGAGCTTTCTCCACAAGCTTCTCAAATGAATCGTCCAAATGATCCACCAACTGTCTTCCAAGATAACTGTCCAAGCCTGTCACAAACTTCTCGTTCTTCTGATATGAAAATTCAATATACGACCGGGCATACTTGGACAAAGCTTCAAACTCAGAAACATACTCAAGAACTGGTCTTCCTCCTTGCTTGAGCTCCACAAACTTCTTGAACAGAACAGACTTCTGAGCTGTAGAAATGAACTTAGCTTCAAATTTGGCTTGGAATTGCACCCAAGTAATCTCTTCCTCCGGAGTATCAATGGTGATAGAGTTCCACCAATCAGAAGCTCTTCCTTGAAGCTGTCTTGATGCCAACTTCCTCTTAGTTGCATCCTCGATTCCCAAATCACCAAAAATTCTTCTACAAGCATTATCCATCTCTGGACTTCAATGGTTGATTCCGTTCCCAAGAAAACCTTTCCTCCAAGAGCAGTGTAGTCCTTACACAGCTTAGTAAAATCCACCGGTTTTGGAGTTTGAACTTGAACTCCAACATCCACCGATGGCCCCGGAGCTGGCATCCTTCTCATGATCGAAGTCATCATTGCTTCGAACATAGCAGCATAATCAGCAGCCCCTTCAGTAGCACGGCCTTCCCTAGCAGCTGGTCTCCCTCTTCGACTCATCCTTAATATCTATAAAAAGGAATGATTAGCACACCTAGAGAAACAACTGAATAAAGGACTCACATACTTCTAAGCTACTATATTATATATAGTAACCATCCATCAAAATACAATTACGTCTCTCATACGTGGTTACGTCAGCGAGCGTTGGGTAAAATCGATTAACCAAGGCTCTGATACCAAATGTGACGACCGCCCATGACCCCTGCACTGAACCTAGAGAAAGTGCGCTGTAAAGTGTGCCAAGCAGCCATGGACGATTGTCAGGGTAAATTAAAAACAGCAGAATCTATCGTATTACTCACAGCGCATGGACAAAATACAATAGAACATATACATAGTGAAGCTTCACATAATAGAATCTCATCAATAAAACTTCATAATAGTTGAATACAAACATCTGAATAGTCAATACATCAAGCCTCACTACATAACACTCAGAGAATATACAAACAGCGGAACATCCAGTACATATAGTAAGAAGATAATATGCAACCCTCCAGCTCGTCTTCGACATTAGCATCGTGGAAAGCAAGAACAGCACCTGTCACCTGCTACCTAGTCTGCCCGTCCCAAAATGGACGAACAGCCCAAGGCAATAAGAGTTAAAACATAAAGCCTTGAGTCAGACAACAGTCTTAGTGAGCGGTAAATTAACTAACAACATACCAAAAGAGCATAAAGGAAAAGGAATAGGAATACAACCCTCCCACTCCACCTCTTTCTACAGTGATAGCCCCAAGACACACACTAAGTAGAAGCAAACATAGCAGAGCATACAATTTAAAGTAAAGCAATTATCACTCGAGTCAAGGGCGATGTTTTCCAAGCACAAACCCCCAAGGCCTAAACCAAGATCAGATAAGCACCCAGAAAACACTGCTCTTGAGACCGAATGACGATACAACCAAACATCCATGACTCTGACTATCACTGTTATCATTGCTTCGATATCATCGTTAATTGAATGACCGGCTCATTTTTTCATCCGTCCGTCAAGGGCTAATGGAAACCCCGGTTCTAGACATAACTCTGCACGTCATCGTGACCCGTGCTTAGGACTATCGAATCTACCCAGAGTACTTGACTACCATCAGTAGCCTTCAGGGACTATCGAATCTGCCCAACGTACTCTTGCTTTGAGCATGATAGAACCTTCAACAACGATGAGATCTCAGCCTTCTAGTCATCCTCCTCGACGACTATTTCCATACTAGCTCAAGCGCATCTCGAGCAAACCATTATCCTCAAACTCGAACCATATCACCGAGTTATCATCATGCTTGGAATGATCCCGTCTGGATTAGACCAAGACTATCTCATGTCATGCATCACCTCATCATCATCATAGCAAAGCTTCATCTCAACATCATCATCAAATCTATCCATATGAGCTTCCTCATCCGCCACATATGCCACAAGCAGCTTTCCCAATTCAAGAGCCTTTCCCTTAGCTTTTGAATCATCTTCGGTCTAAATCAAATCATCAATCATCTAATTCATAGCAATCAATCAAGTCAAACATTAATCCAAGTAAACAAGCATTCAAATATGATCTAAATAGACAATTATAACAAAAATGGCAATTTCATAATTAAAGAGTCAAAAGTCTAACAGACATGAAAACATGAGCAATATCTCTATAATCTTGATGAATGAACTTGCATAGGTTAACATGTAGTAAAATAGATGCCAAATCATTATGAACAATGAATCTATATGGATCTATACTTAGGATTAGGAAAATGCATGGAAATCACTATTTTAACATCAAATCAAGCCAACGATCCGATATACTCCTTTGGATCCGTGTGAGAGATAATCACCACTCACCAAATCACCTAAACACCTCAAAAGATACCCACTTCAGATCTGGACAGCGAAGGATCTAACTCGATCTATCACAAATCCGCTTCAAACGATGAAATTTCTCTACGATGGATGTAGATCTTCAATCTAAGCTCTTGAATCTTCAATTTGATCTTTGATTTGGATGGAAGGAATCACTA
This sequence comes from Allium fistulosum, assembly GCA_030737815.1. Taxonomy (NCBI): domain Eukaryota; kingdom Viridiplantae; phylum Streptophyta; class Magnoliopsida; order Asparagales; family Amaryllidaceae; genus Allium; species Allium fistulosum. The sequence goes on from CM060904.1 coordinate 1,229,280,939, forward strand.
GATTAGAGTGAAGAAAAGAAGTGAAGAAGTGTAGAAGTCGAGCTCTCAAAATGGCAGCACTTCGTCGCTTCGAAATCCGGATCCCAAAAATGAAGAAAACCCCTCCTATTTATATGCTGAAAAACCCTTAGGTCGTCCACCTTTAGGTCGTCCACGACCTATAGAGCCCTGCGACCTACGACCTATCGAAACCCCACAACCTACGACCTAACGACCTAAGCTTATGCGCACTCACGACCTACCAGTCTACGACTTACGACCTAGCGCAAGCGCGCGACCTATAGATCCAACGACCTAACAGACGAATGCACTTAGTGACCTACCAAAGATCGCGACCTAACATCCTGCGACTTAGCACACACTCGACTCAACAACTACTCCTAGGTCGCTCACGATCTAACACACCTGCGACCTAACAACTCTAACACGCTCACCACTAGGTCGCAAACTTCCTGCTGCTTCATTTCTTAGGTCGCTAACTCTTAGGTCTCTAACACTCCTTAAGTCGCTCCAACCTTAGGTCGCTTACGTCCTATAGGTCGCTCCAAACTAACACACGACCTAAACCACTACGCGACCTAACTGCTATACGACCTAAGTCCTTACCTCGTCCAGACTACTAGGTCGCTTACTGCTATAAGTCGCCAACTTCTATAAGTCTCTCCTTCGACCTAATTCTATCCCACGACCTAAGCCACCATACGACTTATCTTCCATACGACTTATCCCAATCCTTAGGTCGCCTACGACATAACTTCCTTCACGACCTAAGCTATCATACGACCTAACTCTTAAGTCGCTCATTCCACTAGGTCGTTTACTCCTTAGCTCGCATCTTTCTTAGGTCGCCAACTACGACCTAACTACTACACGACCTAAGACTTAGACTCAGTACGACTTATCAACAATGCGACTCAATGACGACTGTTTTATGATGTTTCGATCCGTTAAAATATGGGTCGTTACACTACCGGAAACATCTGATGCTACCGTCGTCAACACATCTACGTCTTCCTCACCAACACCTCTCTCCACCGCTACAAATGAAGATGCTACTTCCCTTTTACCATTCTCCTTTTCCGGACATTCATTTCTCCAATGACCGTGTTTCTTACAAATATAGCACTTGCCTTTCCTTTCCTTTGATTTTCCTCTCCAACCGGGATTCCTTGATTTAGAACGCCCCCGGTTGTCCTTCTTCACATATCTTTCCTTCTCCACAAACAAACCTTGACCATTACCGGCACTACCACCACCAACACTCAACTCCTTCATTTGATCTCTCAATTCCTCACTAAGAAGACCCGTCTTGACATCATTTAACGTCAATGTATCTCGGCTATAGATCAAACTATTTGAGAAACCTGTATAACGGTCCGGCAACGAACATAACAATATCATTGCCTTTTGCTCTTCCTCAATCTTCAAATCTACTGCCTTCATCTTCAAACACATTCAAATGTGCCTTTAGCGAAGTTCCTTCTTTCATCTTATAGGTGAAAAACGTTCGCAACAAGATCAAACGATTAGTTAGAGACTTCTTCATATACAATTCTTCCAACTTGTCCCAAATTCCCTTAGCGGTGGTCTCACCACTAATTTCGGAGATCACATTCTCTCCCATAGCATGTTGAAGTGTAGTAAATGCCCACTCTTCCATTTTTTCTCTCTCGACATCCGAGATGTCTACCGGCAACAAATGTGTATCAAACACCACTCGATGTACCTGATTCCTCCTTAGAACCGCTTTCAACTTCCATTGCCATTTTTCAAAATCATTATCGCCATTCCACTTGTCGATAACCAATTGCGATCCCGACGCCACATACGACCCACGTACATACGGCGCTATACCACTTGGACTAACCATTGAATTTCCAGAGTTATCCGTTTCCGGCATTTCAACAACCACCTACCAACTTCAAAGCTCTGATACCAAATGTTATTGGCGGATTTCAATCGAGACCACTCAAATTAAAATCCCCAAACGCAGCGGAAAAGCTAGATCGTGATAAATAGTGCAAAACAACCAAACATCACTAGGATTCAATATATATATCCAAACCAAAGCACGATCACAATAACACCACAAGCAATATATGATAAGAGGCAATAACGAAAACAATAAATCACACACCGATTTATAGTGGTTCCACTAACGTCGCGTTAGTGTACGTCCACTTTGAGAGATATCTTTTATTATCACCAAATAAGAAGAGTACAAGAGATTGATTACAATGATCTATTCTTTTCAGAATCAATGTTTGTGGAGATTAGAATTGAAGAATTAGAGTTTTGCCTAAAACCCTAATTAATGGAGGACTAAACCCTTGATTAGATAATTGCTTGCCTCAACCCTCTTTCAAAATGAAGAGAACATATGTACTGGTGGAGAAAACCCTGGCAAAAGACGAACTTGCCCCTGAATGAAACAACACAAAACCCAGCCCAGAAAACTGCAACTCGCCGGCTCAGACGTCTGGAACAGGGCTCCAGACGTCTGACCCAACATTCGGGAAACTGGACCCTATAGGGCCAGACGTCTGGCCCATGCCTGCAGACGTCTGGCTATAGGCAGCCAGCACAGTGAGCAGCCAGCACAGTGAAAGCACTTCAGTTTGCTCCGTCGGACTCCGTTTCGCAACCCGTCTTCTCCGACACCAAACTACATCCATCCCCTTCAATTCATCTTCATATAGTGTCACAAAATTTAACAGTTTAGAGATACTTTTTATTCAATAATTAAGTTAATAACAATGTTGAATCCCTCTCCTTTTCTCTCTGTATGAAATCCTAACATGAAATCCTTGAAATTGTAGGTTCAAATAAACTACAGAAGAAGAAAAAGAAAATTTTATTAAACTGAACATACACAAGGTATGGATTCATTTGCAAGATATTTCACCATTCCAAGTAGTGGGAACATGGATATTTGTGAATTACAAATATATCTGCCAATGACTAGCAATAAAATGAACTCAAAATTTTCAAGAAAAGCAAGCGCATGCCAAACTTTTCAGTTGTTTGGACAATAAAGGGAAGAACCCGATACACAATACTATGGTTAAGATCAATAGACGTGGCTCTTGCTCTAACAATTGACTTCCCAAACTCATGTACATCTCCATAAAACAGCTTATAAGCAGTTCAATTGATCCCCTGCTTCCTCAGGTGCTTTTCTATCGGTTTTGGCTTTATCCTTGGCCAGTAAAATACTTTGGCAATCAAATAGGATGGCAGAAGAGTGAATATAGTAATGGCAACAGATGATATGGTAAGATCATCCATTTCTTTTAAACAGAGGAAACAAAATGGAAGTCAATTCAAATGAGCAAATTCATGTGTTTCAGCACGGTATTGCCAGTTAAATTTAGTGAAGCTGCATGTGAATTCAGTTTCAAACATATCACATATGAACACATACTCAGGCTAAATCCTCGTGTTTTGACTACACAAGAAAAGGAAAGAAATCAGACAACTGATAAACTTAGCCACTAACAATTATGAACCATTTGAGCTTAAACTCATATCCGACAATAAAACCACTGCCAACAATCGATCTGTTCAGTTGCATTCTCTTTCTACATTTTGTACTGAGTGAACGAGCTACACACTCAGATAACCGTGGAGCTAGGGCTGGGTATTTTTCCATTTTTCCGCTTTTCCGTCAATTTCCTTCCGACTATTTCTGAAATTTCCGTTTTCCGCTTTCTTCCGAAAAAATAATTTCGGATGGAATTCCTCCGATAAATAACGGAAAAGGACGGAAATTTCCCACAATTTCCACGGTATTCCTTTCCTTTCGAAAGAACATTTAAATGGGCCGCACCCGTAAGCCCAATATCTTTTAGGCTCTATGCTTTCTCTAATATTTACTGTATTTGGCATGCAAATTGGTTGTTGATGGTAAATGAAGAAAATAAAATATATACCATGTTTTGGGCTCATGAATTATGTTACATATATGTATATTCTCGATCTTATATGTTCTATTTGAAAGACTGCAACACATGAGCAAACCTATGGTTGATTGCAGGCTAACAACTAAAATAGCGAGCCAACTCAATAAATATATCCTTAACTGATTGAGCTCATTAACTGTTTGAAAATAGCCTCCCTTTTGCCACTGTCCTCTTGCCTAAAACTCAGTTGCAGTATATCCATCAATCCTTCTTGTTTGGTTGCAAACTGTTTGATAGTATTGTATTTTTATTTTGCAATTCATTTGTAGTTTCATGATAAATATAAGCTTTAAATATATAGGCTGCATGGTGTTGTGGGTCTGCATATCTTAATATTCTTGCCATGCCACCATGTGCGTTTGCACTGATGTGTGCATGCATGTCTACCTTACTTTATACTTGATGGCTTATATCTTCATGCGTAAGCACTGTCCATATATATTTAAATAATACACTGAAGCTTCTCTAATTTTAGTTATAAATTTATGTACCAAACTTGTACCTGGGCACTTAAGTAATGCAGCTTATATACCTAGTTGTTACTTCGATAAATATATATCTATATATTTTTGTATAAGATATAAATATAATAGCAAGTTAAAGCTTTATTATGTTCTAAAGTGAATTTAGAAAGAGCAGTAGACAAGACAATTATGAAGTATTTAATGAGTAAATCTGTACATTGATTTGGATGTACATGAGTCTACATCTGCTTTTGCTACCCATCATGCATGGACCATTGAGATTGTTGTATGCGTATATATATGTGTTTATTCATGTGCCTTGATCTCTGTTATTTTGTTTTCTACAACCATCCTCCCACAGCCTGCATGGTATTCATTGTCACAATTCTTTACCGGAAAAAGTGGAATTTCCATCTTCCATCCCGCTTTTCCAATTCCCGTGATTACCGATTATAGGAATTCCAGAGTTCACGAAACAGAAACGGGAACAAATATCATCTTTCCATCAATGCTCGGAAGAAACGGAAAAATTCCCGGTTGGTACGGAAATTTTCCAAACCCACCCCTACGTGGAGCTATCCACGGACCGGTTTAACAAAAAAAAACACACACAGATTAAAGCCGCAAAGACTTTGCCGTTTTAAATAAAATTACAAAGATTTCACCGTTTTAATTTCTTTGAACCGCGAAAACATTTGAGCATAAACATAAACTCATATCGGACAATAAGTGATTAACACAATAATGAGTGTTGTTAGCATAAGAACTGTCAACATATATAAATGAGAAATACAAACCAGTAATAAGCTTACTTATCAGTAATTCAGGCAGAAAGAACATACATACATAAAACAAATAATTCTACAAAATACAATACAACATAATCCAAAAATCCATAAATATATCTGATAAAAGATACAAAACAAAAGCAGCACATAACGAAACAGGAAACATAAATGTCATGACACGCACCCACATAACAAAAAAGCTAATTAAATGCAAAAAAACTAATTAAAGCTCTTAAAATACTCTGCTTCCTTTGGTCAAGCTAACCATACGTGAAGTATCCATTTGCCCACTTCTTGCAGACCCACTTTGGTACCCAGCTCTCTGTTACCTACTACTCGAATACCCACCGCTACCACGGGTCCCCCCATAACTGATCCGGGTGCCATAACGGGTCCCACCTTGCCTACCCTGAGTGGCTGACGCAAGGTTATCCTGCCACTTAGCCCTGTAATCCTGACCGTCCCCTCTCCGTTTAGGTGGCAGCCCATCTAGCCCTCCACCTGTTTTCACCTCAGTCGCCCTCTCATTGCGTGCAACAAGTACATTGAGCTTCTCAGACATCTGGAATAGCAAGTCTTGAAGACGAGTATGCTCCACACTGTGAAAAACAATGCATGTAGAAGGCTGATCCCAGCTTGCATGAAGCTCTTCATTAATCATCATTTTTCCCACAATGCTGTGGACTTGAGGTTCAGGCAAGTCGAACATTGCAGTGAGTTGGGTAATGCTTAGTGTCTTGTGGCAAGATGAGTATGTGAAAAGGTACGTTCGAAATGCTTCTTCTTTGAGCTTCGCCTCAAGCATAGAGAAGATGGAGTCGGGATATCTCAGAAGCTTCCAGGTGTCAAGGCACCTGAGGATGGAGAAGGATTTTACGTAATCGCCCTTGGAAAGAGCACGGGCAGCACACATGATGAGGTCCCTGACATTTTCAGGTGGGCCCATGAATGTTTGGTGTTCGGTGATTTCTAGATGACGCCGAAAGGTTTTGCTGATGACCTTACGCTTTGAGGCGTGAGAGGTTGATGCGATGTTAGGGACCTCTAGAAGCATTGCACATATGAGGTGGGTGGCTTCTAGAAGCTCTAGGTTTATGTGCATGTGATGCGGCATTTGTCTCTGTCTCTCCAGTTTTTCCTGAAAAAGTAATCATGATTGCAGTTGCACGTGAAATAAGAAATTATGCTCCAACGCTAATACTTGTATTTTATTTATTTTCAAACTGGTTTTTTCCCACTAATATTAATGAACTCAATGATATAGCAAACGGAAAAAAGGCAAAAGCAGTGTATGTTTTTGTTTGCCTTTAGATAGTTTCAAACAGATTCACATTTCAGACACTTCCTAAATGCTCAACTTGAATGTTTAATTAAGCTATACATTTGAGTGTCTTTAAACATATTATCTTTTCTGAACTTGAATGTTCAAGCTATATATTTGAGTGTCTTTAAATATATATAATCTTTTCTGAACTTGAATGTATATTGTTTTTTCCTTCTAAAGAATATTTTCGCCTACAGACTTGCACTCTATTTTTACTCTCGCGTTGATTCCCAAACCATTCTCTTTTTGTAACTGAAAGTTGAAACATTGTTAAAACATTATTATATTATGCCTAAATTAACATGCAACAGTTATAGACTGGCATAATGACGCAGCGGCGGAATACAAAAATTGATGATACGATGAACGTAGCAGTCGATGGAATGAAGAATACTGAAATGCCGAAATTCGTTGATCTGAAGATGCCGAATTCTAGCTATCTCTGACACGTTGATCGCGCACGATACCGTGAAGAGAGATCTACAATTCTTCGAGCGTTGATCAAGCGCACTTGATGCCGTGAATTGGCTTCACGATCGTTGAATCGAGCGCACTCGATTGACCGAAGGTGGAGATAGGAGATCACACTCGACTACCAATTGGATGAAAGCACAAAGCTAACAAAGGAAATTTTATTTCAAAATCAACAACCATTTACAATGACATTACATGCCTATTTATAGGGTTTACAACACAACACAAATGACTTAAGAAAATTACAACACACAACAACACATTACAATTCACGACTTAATAGAGTATACGACTTAAGATAGGTCGTTAACGACCTAAAAATAAAGTTTGCGACCTAGTTGCTTGCGATATTGCCTCGTTCACGACTTAAGCTATCTTCGGCAGCGACTTATGGAAGGAATTTCGCGACTTACTTAGGTCGTCCACGATCAACTAGGTTTTCCTCAACGACTCAAGGCATCACGACTTAGGGTTAGAGAGGAACGACTTACTGGAATCGGCAGATTTAATTCGGGGAAGGGTTTAAGTCGCGGTGGCGACTTAGGTTTAGGTCGTGGAATTGAATCGTTGTGGATTTTAGGTCGCGGTGGAGTTGATTCGATGTGGAGTTTAGGTCGCGGTGGAGTTGGTCGCTGCTCGTTGCCTGCTAAGTCGTCTTCGCTAGGTCGTCGCTCGCCAAATCGTAGCTCGTTGAGTCGGAGCTTGCTAAGTCGGAGCTCGTTGGGTCGTAACTGGTTAAGTCGGAGGCGATTCAAGGTAAGCGTCACTACATCATCCTCCCCTTGTTGGAAAGAATTCGTCCTCGAATTCACACTCTCGTCATCTTCGACAAGTTCCTCCCCATAATACGGAATTAAGTGTTTGACATTGAAAACATTAGCCATAAGGAGCTGATCCGGCAATTTCAACTTACAATTATTCTCACCAATTTTCTTCACAATTTCCAAATGACCCATTCCACCGGCATCTAGCTTGTTGTATGTACCAACAAGAAATCGTTCAACCATCAAGTAGATAGATTCGCTGTCCCTTTGCGTCTTCATCAAATCCGATACAGAATCCATACTTTTGTCCACCCATGAACTAGTATGTATAGGTAATGACATACATAATTCTGACTTCGTCGCGGTCTCTTTTGAAATTTGACAACTCTGACTCTTCTGAACAAGCCTTTCGACCACTTTTCTGATTGACGGTCCAAAACAAAACATTGTCACCAACTGCTTGGTATGATAACTGTCCATGTGTCTTTCTACACGCACATCTTTGATAACTTTTATTCGCCAACTGTGATCAGGAGTATACAATTGCTTTCCTTCGAACAGAAACCCATCAATCAATCTTCTCAATTCTACATGCTCTGTCGGACACATATGTCTACGTGGCATACACGGTACAATAGCACTTGACATTTTATTAACATGATGTACGTTCCTTAGTGGCAGTAATTCTTTGAACATTTCTGCAGAAACTATATCTTTACATTCATTCACCATTGGCTTAACCTCTTCAATAATTTCAACACTTTTGCTGGTTTCAATTTCATTCAACAAGAATACTTCTGCACTACCCTCCACTTCTTTAACAAGCTCTTTTGTAGATTGTAGACTAGTCGAATCCACCTCCTTCATCAACAAATTACCCTCTTCATCTCCTGACTTACTTTCTTCACCTTCATCCAACTTTGCTGACTGTGAATTTTCAACCTCATGTTCATCGGATTTTGTTGGTTGAAAATCAACAACTTCATCTCCATCAAACTTTGGTGATTGAACACTATCGACTTCATCCTCCACATCAACAAATTCCTTTAAAGACAACAAAGTTTTTAGCTCCTCGATTTCCTCCAATTTGTTTTCATTCTGTTGATGTCTTTTAGGAACCAAAATGATTCGTGTATCCTCGAACATAAAACTGTAGCTGTTTATGCGTCCATCGTGTTGCACAGCTCTATCGTATTGCCATGGTCTTCCTAACAATAGATGGCATACGTCCATGTCAACCACATCACACCAAATTTCGTCTTTGTATTTCTTCCCAATGGAAAAATTAATACAAGCTCTTCGATTAACCTTCACTTCCCCTCCTTTCCTCAACCAAGCTAATTTGTAGGGTTTAGGATGCTTCTCTGTTTTCAATGACAACTTCTTTACAGCTTCTGAAGAAATGATATTATCACAGCTTCCTGCATCGATGACAAATTTACAAACTCTTCCCAAGATGGTGCACGTTGACTGGAAAATGTTACTCCTCAACCAACTTGAATCATCCTCTTGCTTTGGTGTCAAACACGATCTCCTCAGCATTAGATTACAACCTTCATCTCCTGACGCAATATCTTGTTCATCCTCCTCAATTGGACTAGAATAATTTCCATCAACACCCTCATCTTCAACTTCTGCAACCATGGTTCTCTTCTTTGGCTTTGGACACTCATTGCTTTTATGACCCAATTCCTGGCAATTGTAACATTTGAAACCGTTGTTGACCTTTGCCTTCTCAGCCTCCTTCACCACTAGTTTACTGATAGGTTTAGAAACATTAGAACTTCCACTAACAACCTTCACTTGATTGTTTGAATTAGTAAACACACCACCTCCTCGTCGTCCCTGCTTCTCCCAAGCCAACACTTTCTGATGTGCTTCCGCCACAGATCTTGGATCGAACATATTCACCATATCCTGGATCTGCATTCTCAATCCCTCAATGAATCTAGATGTCAGTTGTTCTTCCGTTTCCATAATATCATTCCTTGCAATAAGCTGATAAAACTCATCTGCGTAATCATTAACAGTCTTTGTGCCCTGCCTCAAGTTCTGCAAACGTTGATACATCAGAGATTGATAATTGTAAGGTAAGAACGTTGCCTTCATCAATTTCTTCATCTTCTCCCAAGATTCAACTTTTGACTTCCCCATTCGTTCACGTGTAAGTTTGGTTTGCTGCCACCATGCCAAAGCTCTACCCCTCAACCTTGTAGCAACCAATTTTACTCTACGATGTTCGGGAACTTCTTTGAAATCAAAAATTTCTTCAACATTAGCCACCCAATCCAAAAACTCCTCAGCTTGCATACCACCTTTGAATTCCGGAATTTCAGTCTTCATCCCAGATTCCCACTTGTGATCGTACTCCGACTGATTCCTTCCTCGTTCACGTCCTCGTCCATGAACACTACCATCATCATACTCTTCTTCACAATCCGATGTATATCGATGTCGATCCTGACCATCAACATCTCTACCACCACCATTTCTTCCACCAACATTCCTACGATCTACATTCCTCCGATCTCGATCAGTTATATTTCTATCCCGACTTCGATCATCAACATTTCTATCACAATCTCGATCCACGCTTCTATGATCACTATCAACACTTCTCTCTCGATTTGAATGTGGTGAAGCTCTACTTCTCCCATGGCTCGATTCAGGTGATACTCTTCTCTGATTTTGACTCATCTCCAACATCATCCTCTCTAATCGACCAATCCCTTCATTAATCTTCTCATTGAAATTCTCGTTGATTCTTTGCTCCATCTCATCGGCTTCTTCTCCCATACAAAGCATCAATGTTGCGATAACGGTTAGCTCTTCTCGGAGGCATGATCACTCTTCAACAAATTCCAACAAAAACTTCACTTCGATCTAAAAATCTTCAAATCAAAACTACCCACTTGTTGAAATCTTCAAAAATCTCCAAACGAACAAATCTCTTCAAAATCTCGATAACCCACTTCTCTAAATGATGTAAATCTCGCACAACTCCAAAAATCTACGCAAACTCCTTGCGTTCTAGCTCTGATACCAAATGACGCAGCGGCGGAATACAAAAATTGATGATACGATGAACGTAGCAGTCGATGGAATGAAGAATACTGAAATGCCGAAATTCGTTGATCTGAAGATGCCGAATTCTAGCTATCTCTGACACGTTGATCGCGCACGATACCGTGAAGAGAGATCTACAATTCTTCGAGCGTTGATCAAGCGCACTTGATGCCGCGAATTGGCTTCACGATCGTTGAATCGAGCGCACTCGATTGACCGAAGGTGGAGATAGGAGATCACACTCGACTACCAATTGGATGAAAGCACAAAGCTAACAAAAGAAATTTTATTTCAAAATCAACAACCATTTACAATGACATTACATGCCTATTTATAGGGTTTACAACACAACACAAATGACTTAAGAAAATTACAACACACAACAACACATTACAATTCACGACTTAATAGAGTATACGACTTAAGATAGGTCGTTAACGACCTAAAAAATAAAGTTTTCGACCTAGTTGCTTGCGATATTGCCTCGTTCACGACTTAAGCTATCTTCGGCAGCGACTTATGGAAGGAATTTCGCGACTTACTTAGGTCGTCCACGATCTACTGGGTTTTCCTCAACGACTCAAGGCATCGCGACTTAGGGTTAGAGAGGAACGACTTACTGGAATCGGCAGATTTAATTCGGCGAAGGGTTTAAGTCGCGGTGGCGACTTAGGTTTAGGTCGTGGAATTGAATCGTTGTGGATTTTAGGTCGCGGTGGAGTTGATTCGATGTGGAGTTTAGGTCGTGGTGGAGTTGGTCGCTGCTCGCTGCCTGCTAAGTCGTCTTCGCTAGGTCGTCGCTCGCCAAATCGTAGCTCGCTGAGTCGGAGCTTGCTAAGTCGGAGCTCGTTGGGTCGTAACTGGTTAAGTCGGAGGCGATTCAAGGTAAGCGTCGCTGCATCACATAACCGGCAGCAAGCTGAGTTATTAGTTGGTTCGAGTGGCATAACAGGCATAACAGGGATGATGTCTGTAACTTTTCAGGCCTTATATCCCAACCTTTATCAATAGATCGGAAAATCACAACTAGAGATTCTCTGTCTTTTTTTCTTTTAAGGGTTGTATTATTGATAGGCAATCATACATTTTTCCTTTTGGGAAATTTGCCAAATATAATTATTATCCTTCAAAACCAATAAAACACCCCTCCCTACCAATCTTATAAATGTTGAAGAATGATTCAAATATGGCGTTGGCTCAGTATTTTGTTTATGAATTAGTCATAATAAAGAGCTGGTATAGCTCTTAGTTTTCTGGGTTAATTTGTTTCCTATTTTTCAGTCTAAGTAGTTAGGGTTAACGTCTCTATGTAGCCTATATAAGGCCAGCTATTATCTGAATAAAAAATGGTTCCATTTGCATTACTTCTCCCACTTCTTTTTGCTCTTTAAAATTCTCTAACATTTTGGTATCAGAGCCAGGTTAGCTAGGTCTGGTCTCGTGTTCATTAAGCAGCAAGATGACGTCCAACACCACTGCAGTAAACATCTCTCAACCTCAGATTCCGGTATTCAAAAGTGACTCCTACGAGTTTTGGAGTATCAAGATGAAGACACTTTTCAGGTCACAAGATCTGTGGGATCTGGTGGAAAATAGCATAAGAGAGGACGGCCAAGAGGAGGCGACAAAGAAGGAAACTCAAAAGAAGGATGCAAAGGCGTTATTCTTCATACAGCAAGCGGTAGATGAAAGCATATTCTCGAGAATTGCAGCAGCAACTTCTGCACATGAAGCATGGAACACTCTGAAGATTGAGTACCAAGGCTCTACGAAGGTCATCACAGTGAAATTGCAATCACTCAGGCGAGATTTTGAAACTGCCAACATAAAAAATCAGGAGACAGTACAAGAATATCTTGCAAGGATCTCCTCCACTATCAGCCAAATGCGAGCATACGGTGAAAAAATCACTGACGAGACCATTGTGGGCAAGATTTTGAGGAGCCTGAACCCTAAATTTGATCACGTCGTTGCAGCCATCGAAGAATCTAAGGATCTTGCCACCTACACTGTTGATGAACTCATGGGGTCACTACAAACCCATGAGGTTAGAATCAACAGAAATAATGCAAAGGAGGAAGATCAAGCTTTCCATGTTTCAAGGGCTGACTACAACAGGGGCAGAGGAAGGTCGAGTTTCAAAGGGAGAGGTCGTGGCAGAACAAACACTCCCAGGTGCACATACTGCAACAAGTATGGACACACAAGCGAAGATTGTTGGAGCAGGCCGAAAGAAGCACAATATGCAGAAGAAGAAGACTTCTTGTTCATGACACTTGAAGATTCCCAAGGTATCCCCGCTGACATTTGGTATCTTGACAGCGCGTGCTCACTTCATTTGACGGGAGACAAAACAAAGTTCAAGCAGTTCGATGCAGCACATAAGTCTCGAGTTAGACTTGGAGATAACAAGCACATCGAAATTGAAGGAAAAGGAGTTGTTGCTGTCAATATAAATGGAAAAGAGAAACTGATTCAGAATGTTCATTATGCTCCAGGTTTGGCTCATAATCTCATTAGTGTGGGCCAACTAATTGATTCAGGCTATTCTGTTGAATTTAAAAATAATATGTGCTGTGTCAAACGAGCATCTGGGCAAGTACTCATCGAAGCTAAGATGACTCATAACAAGATGTTTCCTATAAAGTTCTCATGCGAAGAGCACTATGGGTTGATAAGCAGCAGGTACAATGATTTTTCTGAAGTTTGGCATCTACGATATGGACATCTCAACATCAAAGGTTTACATCTTCTTGCAAGTAAAGAGATAGTCAAAGGTCTACCCTTAATTAAAAACCTCAACCATGTGTGCAATGGTTGTGCTCTAGGGAAGCAAACTAGACGATCATTTCCTGTTGGAAAGTCCAAACGAGCAGACAAGAAGCTGGAACTCGTACACGCCGATATTTGTGGACCAATGAAAACTCCATCACATGCTGGCAGCAGGTATTTTCTGCTTTTTATTGATGATTTAACAAGGATGAGTTGGGTATACTTTCTCTCCCATAAATCTGAAGCTCTTGAACACTTCAAGAAGTTCAAAGCAGTCACAGAAAACCAAAGCAATGAAAAGATAAAAGTTCTAAGAACAGATAGGGGAGGAGAATTCTGTTCTACAGACTTCAACAGTTTTTGTGAGGAACAAGGAATTAAGAGAGATCTTACTGCTCCCTATACGCCTGAACAAAATGGTATAGCGGAACGTAATAATAGGACTGTTGTTGAAATGGCAAGATCCATGATGAAGGAGAAGGAGATGGGTGATGATTTCTGGGCTGAAGCAGTAGCCACATCAGTTTATTTGATCAACCTTTCTCCTACCAAAGCTGTATGGAATAAGACGCCTTTCGAAGCCTGGTATCATTTTAAACCTTCTGTGAATCATCTTCGAATTTTTGGTTCTTTATGCTACGCCTTAATACCATCTCAAAAGCATAAACTTGAATCAAAAGCAAAGAAATATATCTTTGTTGGCTACTGTTCCCAATCCAAAGCTTACCGATTGTATGATCCGGAAAAGAGAAAAATACTTGTAAGCAGGGATGTACAGTTTGATGAGCAACGGAAGTTTGGAGAAGCCGATGCAAGACCATCACCTTCTCTGGATGCAGTGAACGAAGATCAGCATGAGACTCAAGAAGATGAGGTGAGTAACCCGGCAACAAGTGAAGATGATAATGAGTTACAGCAGTCTCCACCAGACTCACCACACATCTCACCATGCTCACAACTGAGTCCGCAACAAAATAAGACTGAAACTACACAGCTGTGTAGAAGCCAACGAGGTCAGATTCCCAAGAAAAAATTTCCTATCGAGGTAGGAGACGGGTGCGAATTTGCCATGTTTGCTGGAGACCCATCTGATGCAGACACAACCCTGCAAAGTAAAGTTTGGAGAGAAGCTATGGCTGAAGAACTAAGGTCCATTGAAAAGAATGAAACTTGGAGTCTTACGGAGCTGCCCAAAAACAAGAAAGCGATCAGCTTGAAGTGGGTATTCAAAACAAAGTTTCATTCTGATGGGAGCATCCAAAAGTATAAAGCAAGGTTGGTGGCTCGTGGTTATGTGCAGGAATAAGGAGTTGATTTTGAAGAGTCCTTTTCCCCAGTAGCAAGATTTGAAACTGTCAGATTGATCCTTGCGCTTGCAGCTCAGTTACAATGGAGTGTTTTTCAGTTTGACGTCAAGTCTGCATTTCTTAATGGAGACTTGAGGGAAGAGGTTTATGTAAGGCAACCAACAGACTTTGTCATTCAAGGACAGGAGAGCAAGGTATATAAGTTGAATAAAGCCTTGTACGGTCTAAAGCAAGTTCCGAGAGCTTGGTACAGCAAGATTGATGCATTCTTTCATGAAAATGGGTTTCTGCGAAGTTCAAGTGAACCGACTCTCTATATAAAAAGACAAGGTATGTTTGATGTTGTGTTGGTTAGTTTGTATGTGGATGATATGATATATACAGGATCAAGTATGCAACTTGTTGAAGAATTTAAGACTTCAATGATGAGTAAATTCGAGATGACAGACATGGGCAGACTAAGTTACTTTCTTGGACTAGAAGTCAAGCAGTCCAATAAAGGCATATTTGTGTCCCAACAGAAGTATGTGGTTGATCTCTTGAAGCAGGTTGGTATGATAAATTGCAAGCCTGACTCAACACCAATGAATGCAAATGAGAAGTTAACAGCTGAGGAAGGCTCTGGAATGGCAGATGCAAAAAGATATCGAAGTGTTGTAGGTAGACTCATCTACCTAACTCACACAAGGCCAGATTTGTCGTTCGCAGTAGGGTTGCTTTCAAGGTTCATGCATCATCCAACGAAGCAGCATATTGGGGCAGCAAAAAGAGTACTTCGATATGTAGCTGGTACAAAGAATCTAGGTGTTTGGTATGTAAAGAATGAGGAGTTTTCTCTCTCAGGATACACTGATAGTGACTGGGCCGGTTCTCAAGATGACAGGAAAGGCACAAGTGGAAACTGTTTTGTGTTGGGATCAGGACCCATTGCTTGGGCATCAAAGAAGCAAGCAACTGTGGTGCTATCGTCTACGGAGGCCGAATATGTTGCAGCCACAACTGCTGCGTGTCAGGCAATATGGCTCAGACGATTGCTCAAGGATCTTAATCAACAACAAGTTCAAGCAACTCGAGTGTTTTGTGACAATGTGTTTGCTGTGGCTTTAACAAAAAATCCAGTCATGCATGGAAGAACAAAACATATCGAGATAAAGCATCACTTTATTTGAGAACTAGTTGCAGAAGGTGAAATCAAGCTTGAAGTGTGCAAGTCAAAGGATCAAGTAGCTGATATACTGACCAAGGCTCTTTCACCAACAAAATTTCAAGATCTGAGGACTAGGCTGTTCATCACCAGTTTTGAATCAAGGGGGGATGTTGAAGAATGATTCAAACATGGCGTTGGCTCAGTATTTTGTTTATGAATTAGTCATAATAAAGAGCTGGTATAGCTCATAGTTTTCTGGGTTAATTTGTTTCTTATTTTTCAGTCTAAGTAGTTAAGGTTAACGTCTCTATGTAGCCTATATAAGGCCAGCTATTATCTCAATATAAAATGGTTCCATTTGCATTACTTCTCCCACTTCTTTTTGCTCTTTAAAATTCTCTAACAATAAAGCCACCCCGTCTTTATAAATTAAAGAAACCACATTACCAGATTGCCCTTAATCAATTCTTTACGACATCATTCTCGCACGACAATTCATTTCTCTGTACTTTTCATTCTTAACTCCACGCAATTAACTACTAAATCCATATGAAAACATTTTGAGAGAAAATACCTACACAGCGAATGCAAATATTTTCCAAACGAATGTACGTATTCTGAAAAATAAATATGTTTTAGCAAATATTTGCAACATGAATGCATAGTTCTATAGAATTAATGCATAATTTTGCAGAATGAATAAATAAAAATGCTCAAATATAATTGAAAATATTGTAAACTATACGCATATTTCTCCAAAAAAATTGCAAAATCAACGCATACAAATGTTTCTGAAAAATGTATAATTGTTTAAAAAAAACAGAGATAAGAAAAGGCCATTAGAATGATAAAAAGAACTAAATCTAAAAACAAGCCTGAATGAAGTTAATAGATCTGATAAAGATCAAAATAGGATTCATGGTGAGAGAAATAGAACAGATTATGGGTTGCATAGTCGGAAAATGCTATTCCAGAACTAATTCCAAGGGTGTGTTTTAAAAGTTTGATTTGAGGAAGCGAGTGCTCTTCTTATTATCACAAAAACAAAACAAAAAAAGAAAAAGAAAAACAAAAAACAAAAAAGTTTGAATTGAGAAGGTTTTTTTTTTATTAAGTTTGACAGTAAGGATGTAAGCCAGATTTCCACTATTCTTCTATTCACCTTCAATAGAACTGGATACGGTCAAAGTTTAGAGGAGTCTCTTATATCCATGGAATGGTCGTTTTTATTATTAATTCATATAAATAGTGTGTGACTATTTGCACTCCGGTTTCTGCTACAGGCCACCGCATCAATTTTTTTTCTTCTTTTTTCTAACTACGGTCGGTGGGCAACCGCCGAACCAGGCAAAGTTCGGTCTGCGGTTGCCCACCGACCGTGGTAGCCGCTAACACAAACTGGGGTGCTTATAGCGCCACACTATAAATATATACAACAGTGTAAAATTTCTTATCAAATAAGTGCAATGCAATGTTTTACTTTCTAAAGTCAGATTCTCATTATCTAGAAGACACATTTGCAAAAGAGTTCTTATATAAAATATCGTACCTGCTCAGGAGTTTTCTCGTAGAAACGGTTTTGAGAAATGCCTTGCGCAAGTAACTCTTTCACTCTCCCACCAGAATATAGTTCGGACAAACATCCATGGGCTTCCACAATAAACCCGGACCTAAATGCACATAATCCAAGCTGTGCCATAGTGCGATGAAATAAAATCTGAGAATTGATATCCATCATCTGAATCCCATCTTGCAAATGACTCATCAACAAAAGATCACGAGCAATGGAAAACTCATCCAAAATTGCATGATGGTATATACCACATAGCATTGCTCTAGCTTTAGTTCTCTCATCCCCAAATTTATAAATAAGTGCAACTAACGTATCCATAAGGGTTCTGCTATGTGCAGGAAATGTAGGCTTTCTGGGCACAACTTCAGGAATAAATACAAACTCTGCTGGAGAGTGCTTCCCGACCCATTCTTCTCTTTCCACATCTTCCCCAGTGTCAATTTCTTCTGCTTCTGCCAGTTTTCTCATAGCATCATAAACCTCTTGAGGTTTATAATACACAAGCTCAGCTCTTCTCAATGCCACCTTTGTTGCTCCTTTATAATCTCCAATCCTTTCCAAATAGTTTTGAACATTTTGTGCAACAACGAAGAACAGTGGTTCATCTCTAAGCCTCTCAACATAATCTTTAGTGTGGGGATTGATGCATTGTAAGCTCTTAAAATATTCAATATCC
The DNA here is from genome assembly GCA_030737815.1 of Allium fistulosum. Classification (NCBI taxonomy): domain Eukaryota; kingdom Viridiplantae; phylum Streptophyta; class Magnoliopsida; order Asparagales; family Amaryllidaceae; genus Allium; species Allium fistulosum. The sequence continues at coordinate 1,229,299,256 of CM060904.1, forward strand.
AGCCTCTCAATGAAGTGAACCAAATTTCCCCAAACTTTGATCGGACCCTTATAATCAGGACCCTTTTGTGCTTTATTCTCATCATGCTCAATAGAATCATCAATAATGATATTTGGATACTGCTCGAGAATATCTAGAATAAGCAACATGTTGGAAACACATTTCTTCCAAACATTTATAGGCATGTGCCCAAGCAAGCTTGGATTCACATCAAACTGAGCAGCAATGACACAGAATAAGATTTCAAGCTTCTGAGCTGGTGTCTTGGCAACCCGGGTTAAAAATGTAAGCTGCTCTACTTGTTCAACACGGCTGGTCCCTTTTTTACCCCTAGCAGCAACAATGTCTTTGAGCTTTTTATCAACGTCACTCCAAGTTATCTCACTTGGATGTTTACTGAACTGCTTTGTTATAGTTATATCTTGTTCAGAACCCTTGTTTTGACCAATATGACTTTCATTCTTTTCGTCCTTATCAGATAAAAGCTTCTGTGGGTCCTCTTCAGCATCAGAAATCTCCTCCTCCTCATCATCATCATCATCATTTTCTTCTTCTTCTTCAGTTACTTCCTTATCGGTCTCAGGATTTTTTCTAAACTTCATGATAAACTCTTCATACTGTTTATTGCTTTTCTTCAACTTCTGTTTCATTGAATTAAGTGCCTTCGCATTACTGTTGCTCAACCTTTTCTTTGCATCTTTGTTTGCTGAAGTCCAAGCTAAAAAATCTTCAAGTAAGACCAGTGCTTTGATATGCATATCAGGAGTCTTATCAGTCTCTGTAATTCTAGCAACCTTTTCCAACTGCTTGTTTATCTTCTCAAAGCTTTTGAGCAAACTGACCCAGTCGTTAATTTTCATTGCGTTCTTCATTTGATCAACTGATCGCTGCCCCTCGTCAGAATCACTGTCACTACTAATATACTTGCTAATATCAGGTTTAGTGCCTGCATCGCTTGAATTTTCATCAGAATTACTTGCTGTTTCTTCCCCTTCGGTGTCACTTTCTCCTATCTAGATGTAAAAGGAAAATAATTGTTTTATATGATATATGCTTAGGCAGGATAATTGGATTGCAGGAAAATATTGCAAAATGTCGGATTTTATAATTAAGATAGAATATTATAATCACTTACTGAGGTTTTGACCTGTATTTCAGACTCCAAAATGTTAGCTTACCAAAGTTTGCTAATTTATGTTTCTAGCAGAAAATTATGAATTGCTAAATGCACCAACCAGCCGTATTAGACCAAGAAATTTGTAGGATTAATAATTTGGTTTTTACTTTACAGTACCAATAATCTACAAGAATATAGAGACCGGCTTCGCTCAAGTTCCTATTTTAGACCGTCATCCAATGAAAATACAAGAACAACACTAGAGTTAAATTATTTATTTCTAAAACCAAAGGACAGATGTAAGTTGTAAATGGCAAAAATTATGCGACATGGGTATATCCAATGATGAACTTAAAACAAAGTCTAGACTCTAGATTATAAACTCAGCCTGGTGTACTAATCCGTGTTTACAATGGAAACGGCAATTCAACGAGAATAATATTCTAATATGATCCAGATTTCTTAAATTAATTCCCGCGGAAAATAAATGAATGAAATTTTATGGGGGAGAAAATTAATGAATGAAATGGAAGAGAACAAATTACGGAAAACGTTGTTACAATTTACATATTCCAAAGACCATCGAGAAATCTCTAAATTCACATCGAGCAATCGATAGCATCAAAATGATCAGAATGTGGAGAAATAGATACAAAAGTAGCTACCTGAGTCCAAAATTTAGAAGCCATGATTTATTATGAGATTTGCTGCTGCTCGAACAAAATAAAAACCCCTGAAGAAATAAGAGTAGGAATAAATAACATTAACAAAAAAACGAAAACTCTTCAAAAATTAATTTTAAATTATGGTTACCTTAACCAGTTAGAATGAAAAAAGCAGCAAGTTTATCAAGAAAGAGAATTGCTATAGCAGAACGCAACGTAAGATAGGTTGCAAGAGAAGATGATGGGATGAATATTCGAGTAGAGTTCACACTGTCTTAAGTGCAGGGCTTCAGTTTTGCAGTTCGTATTTTCAAACGGTCCATCCATTTGTCTATTTATTAGAAATACACATACTTGAGCAGCAAGTAATAGTTTGCTTGGTAAGTGGATTTCCTCCAACATTTATTATACTTCGTTACTTATGGCTAACGATTTCCTCCAACATTAATGATAATACACTTATCATTACGCTACTAAATATAAAAGGAAACAGATCTGCTACAGTACCCGAAAATTAGGGTACGAAACAGCTGTGAAAACGGATCAACGGCTGTAAAACAGTAGGGCGACAAAATGGGATTTTCACTTCAAGGACTTATTTGTGCAGGTAATAAGTTGTAAGGACACTATTTCTAAAAAATTAGTTTTAAGGACATTTTATAGGAAAAAGATAAAAGAATTTATCATTTTCAGTTATACAGAAATAATGATAAAAAAATTTATCATTTTTCTGTATAACTTAAAAAGATAAATGAATTTATCATTATCTTGTAAATTGTCCTTAAAACTAATTATTTAGAAGTGTTGTCCTTAAAACTTATTACCCTGAAAATAGAAGCCCTTCAACATAATTTCCACGCGACAAAATTGTGAGGTTTAGGATTGTTTCGGGTGTTTAATCGAGTGTAGTTTTCGGGTAAAGTAGCATTAGCATAAAGGAATAGGTGAGAAAAAATTAGTGTGTATACAAATCATGTTGTTTAACTTCATCAATGCAGTTCCAAATGTAAGGATGAACAATCTCTATGCTCTATTATCCGTATAATCATACTAGATTCTCCTTGTTTTTCAACTTCATTTTTTTTGCAGCTTACAATGTTTCGACTTCTCACATTCCATTATTTAACAAGAAAAAAGTCACATGTCCATGTTTTTTATGTTGTGATAGGAAAAGTCCCTGCAGAAATCAATACGTAAATTTAGTCACTATTTTTGAAAAATAAAAAACGCAAAATGTCTTGCACTTATCTGATAGAAAATGCAAAGCAACTTCACTTTTCTGTTTTTAAAATCTTTTCGAAATTTTCAAAATTTTGAAAAGCGCAAGTTATCTTGCACTTTCTATCAGGAAAGCGCAAACTAGTTTGCGATTTCTTTTTTGATTTTTTTTTTGAAAATTTTAAAAAGCGCAAGCTAATTTGCACTTTCTAATTTAGAAAAAACAGAGATCTAATTTACATACTTATTTCTACAGGGACTTTTTTGTAACAACATCAGAAATAGGGACCTTTCGTGCAAAGCCCCATTATTTAATCTAATCTAATCTTCTTATTAAATAATATTCTCCCAAGTTATCTTCTGTTGCGTTCAAAACCATATATATATATATATATATATATATATATATATAATTAAGTGATCTTAAATTTAAACGTTTTAAATAAATTCAGTTAACTTATATTTAGTCCAATAAGTCCGAATAATGACAATTCAATGTACTTTATGCCACATTTATATCGTCAATACAATTCGGTTTCCACATTACATTGTTTAGTTTAATCTAATTAAACAATAGTAAGGTAGAAAGGCTCCTGCTCTCTTAATACTTTTTTGGATTTTCTCTTCCATCTTTAGTTCTGGTTAGATATTTTTTTTTCAATCCTCTATAATTTATCGTTATCATAATTATTTGTAATATACTATTTACAATGAGTTAGTCATATTCTCATTGCTTCTCACATTCATTCTTTCACAACTTAACATGTGGCGGCTTCTCACATTCCATTATTTAATCTAACTAGTGTGTAACCCGTGCGTTGCACAGGGTAATATTATTAAAAAATAGTATTTATGTCCGCGGGTGCGGCGCAGTGGAAAGGAGGCTTGGTTTTTGGTATAAAGACTTAGGTTTGATTCTTACCATGCGCTTCCCTATCCTATATAAATTTACCCGGGGGTATGGGCTCTTGGATCAGCGGACGGCTTTACTATACCCTCCTTAGGAGTTTACCGGCTCGCCGGGTTCTCTTGGGTTTTCAAAAAAAAAGTATTTATATTTTAATTATTACTAAAATATATTTTATTATGCAATATATGATAAATTTATCATGATATATTAATCATAAATTAACATGACATGTGATGCTCGAATATAGTTTGAGGGTTTAATTATTGCTAACTATATATTTCTGTAAAAATTAATGTCCTACTCAAGAAAAATTACAAATTAAAATTGTTAATATTGTATATGTATAAATTATGTTTTTTCTTGATGACATAAAAATTTATGTTATGTGATATATATTTTTTACGTATGAGTGGATAAGTAACTTTACCATTTTATTAGTATGATTGTTGTATATATATTGAATTGTCGTCTTTTTAAAGGATTTATAAATAGATTAATGAAAATTAAATAATTGAGTTTATTTAAATAATTTGAATTAATGATCAACGTAACTAATTAAATATAAGTTGTTGAATCTAAAAAAATTGAAGAAAATTGAGAAGGGCTTTGTAGATATTTCTAATTGAGAAGAGCATCAGTCTTATGGTTGGATTATTTACATGTGAACTTTTATTTATTATTTAGTTTTAATTTTTAAACAGTTTTGTCCTTGTAATTAACCATAGATTTCATATTACTATAGAGGTTCATGCATACATGTTTGATAATTGCAAACTAATGTTATGTAACATTTAGTTGAGTTATGACTTGGTATGGTTTGATAACATGTTGAAAGTAAGAATGTTTATATAACTTAATATCAGTGTGTAATCTGTGCGTTCACATCGTAATGTTGTAAAATATAAATTTATCTTTTAAAGCTTGTTCAAAGTGAAATTATATTATGTAATGTGCGATCATTTTTTGAGATAAATGAATTAGAAATTAAAATAGTTATTATTATTTATGTATACATTTTATATTATGTGATGTAAATATCTTTATATATCTAAATAAAGAAGAAATAATTTTATCATCTTTTTTCCATAAATATGAATATTGTACATATTGAAATTTTTTTATTTTTAGGATTTATTAGATGACTCAATGGATATCAACTAAACACAATTAGTTAAATATATGGACTGAAATGTAAAATATTAGAAGATAATTGAGAAGGGTTTCTACATAATTGTAAAAAAAAATAAAAGTTAGGTGTTTGATGTTAATAGAATTTTATAATGCATATGATAAATTCATTTATTAAATAAATTATAAAATAAATTTATTGTTATCCTTAACATAATAATTTATGTTATGTGATTTATATATATTTGCATCTAAATGATTTTTTTTAACCAATTTGTTGATGTTCTTGTATATGTTGAAACTTTCATCTTTTAGGTTTATTAATAAATATTACTAATTAAGCTTAACAATTGGTTCAAATTTTGGATAATGTAATTAATTTAAATGTGTGGACTTTAATCTAAATTTTGTGGGAGAACCATGAACGGCTTGTAAATAATTGTAGATTTTTTTTGAAAGTAGGAATTTGGATGTAAAATAGTGTGAGAAATTTAGTAGAGTAATTATAAAATGGTAAATTATAGGATTTTGAAAATAAAATATCTAGACTTGGAGAGAATTAAGGAGAGTAGAGATAAAACCTATAATTAATGAGAGAGCTTCAAGTTCTTCTGATTTACTATTATTTAATAAATTAATAGATAATCTAATCGGGGCATTTCACCAGAAGGACAAACTTTGCAATCCAATTAATTTCTAGGACACACATCTGAAATAATTACTTTCAAGGCCAAAGTCTGTAGAATAATTACTTTCAAGGACAAAGTCAGCTGGCCAATTACTTTCAAGGACATAATTTCATAGGTTTTTAGGCCATAGAAACTAATTATTTTGCGTATTGTCCTTAAAAGTAATTATTTTAGTTGTGTGTCCTAGAAATTAATTTTACTTGCTAAAGAGGCCCTTGTGGCTAATTCCCACTAATCTAATCTTATTATTAAATAATAGTAAAATGATTCATGCTCTCCTATCAATTTTATGGGTTTTATTTCTCACTTTAATTCTCTTTATATGTTTTTATTTTCGAACCCCTACAATTTATCATTGGTATAATTATTATAATGATGTACTAATTCTCTCTCTTCGTTTTACATTAATTATCAAAATTTATTGATTTCTATAATTATTTACATAATTTTCTCAAGTTATCTTCTATTATTTAATTTTAAGTCCACAATAAATATATTAAGTGATCAAAAATTTAATTTTTTTTAAATAAGAATAATTAAGTAATATTATTATGTGGTCAAATAAGTCTTACAAATGACAACTATACCTCATTTGTATTGACGGAAAATGGTAAAATAAGTTTTTCATTCCAGTATATATAATATAAAATTTCCAATGCTACATACAAAATTATCTCTAGTCCTTATACATTTTTCTACATTTAGGTGTATATAGGAGGAGTTCATTCTTCCAAGTCATCTTCTATTATTATACATTCAAGTCCATATATAGATGTAAATTAAGGGTGCTACTATTTACACCTATCTAAACGCTCAATAATGCCACTAAACTATTTAATAAAATTAAATCATAAAATTTACTTCAAACATCCACCTTAAACTTAAAAGAGAGTTTAGAAGTAAGCACAATTTGTTATGTGTAATCGAGTAACGTAAAAATAAAATGAAATGTAAACCTCTAACATAATTATTTTTCATCCTTCCAACCATTAGTTAGTTGGAAAAAAGGATGAACAACATAAGTAAAGATAGTTTATCAATTTCATACTAAGAGTTGATGAGTTAAGGTAATATTCAGAATGTACGTGTAAATTAATATATTTTTTAACTCCGTTGATGTTATAGATAATGATAATGATAATTGAATATATTTGTCTACTATATAAGAAGAATGTTATAGCAATAAAGATTCTTTATTATTTTTTACAATAGCACTAAATTTGAGCTATAAATTTCCTTTGCTATGTTAATTTTAGCTAGGTTACATAATTTATGAAAAATGAAAATCAATCTACGATTAAAATAGATAACACCACTGTCATAATCAAATTAGTTGGATTCATATCTATTGATGAATCATTAGATAAAAAGGAAGGGCCATTGAAAAACAAGAAAAGGACATTTTTATTTCAACATTTGAAGGGGGAGTGAGGAAAAGTTAAGTTATTGTCATGATAAATTATAAAAAATAAGAAAAGGTCGGTGTGGGTGGGTGAATGAAACATTTGATTAGCTGAGAGGATAAATGGATGAGTGAAGTATTTAAGTGGGTGTAAATAATATTACCCTAAATTAATTAAGCGATCTCAAATTTAATCTTTTTTAATAAATTCAATTAACTTATATTTATTATTTGATCTAATAAGTCTTAATAATGACAATTCAATGTACTACATACCACATTTATATTGTCAATACAATTCAATTTCCACATTCCATTAATTAATCTAATCTAAGCTAATTGAATAGGTGAGTTTTATATGCATCCACATTTTTAGTCTCCCACTCCACCCACAAAAATAGCATCTTTGACCTTTTACATAATTTAAAAAATGATTAGTTTATCCACCATGTATATACTTCTGTAACATCCCCTATCTCGAGGCCCAAAGCTAAGTGCTACAGATGTTGCTATCATCTATAGTATTTACCCTTAGGTGACGAAATACGGTAGTGTTAATGGCATCCACAATATCAAAAGCACATGAATATGAAACAAAATCAATACAGATTTAAAAATAGCCTTTTTGATTACATTTTAAATCAATTTTTCATATTCAATTACATAATCCCAAAACGATTTCCAAGTTTTGATCAAATATAATTATTACAAAATACGCCAAGAGCGACATATGAAGATGCCCTCTTGGATGATCAGAGTACTAGATAGATAAATGTATCTATCATAAATACATCATAGCGAAAATAATATAAATAACTCCTACATAGCTGGCTTTGCCTCATACACATCGTCGGAAGCTTATTCGTCCAACCTACTAAACCTAAAAAAATCCTTAACTCTCAATCTACTCAAATTTAATTTTGAGCACCCGAGAGTATAAGGGGAAAACATAAACTTCGAGTCAGACATAAATCTTGGTGTGAATAATTCTATTACATCTCAGTTTGCTGATATTAAGTGAGACCAGCCGCTTAGCGGAACGGGTTTCCTCTCACCAATATCTTTTTAAAATCATATCTTTTGGAAACCAAAATCCTACAATCAAACTAATTATAACAACAATAGCAATAATCTATATGAATATAAATCAGGTAATCAATGGACAATCTGTCCGAACATTATAGTTTTATGTGGCTGACTATTAACCGCTGGCTGACGTGGGCCTACCAGACATAATTGATATTCTAAATTCTGTTAGACATAGTACTGGACGGTCTGTCCTTAACTTACTTCTCCTAGGGTGTAACATCCCCCTACTTGGAGGCCCAAAATTAACGGCTATGGATGCTGCATTCATCCATAGTTATTAATCCTAGGTGACCAAATATGGTGATATTAGATACATTGATACATAGAAACACAAGAATATGGAAAATTTTAAACAGCCAATAAACTCCACAATCTATTTCAAAATATTTCAAATTGATTACATAATCCCAATTCGCAGACCACATTCAGATAACATACAATAATTACAAAATACATCAAGAGCGACATATGAAGATGCCCCCTTAGTTGATCAGAGTATACAATAATAAGGCACTAAACTGTTTTCCTTTACAACCAAATTAACACACAACGGAATTAAAAGAACTCTAATAACAAGCATGCCTCCTGCACGTCTTCGGAAGCTTTATTTGTCTAAAAGAACACCTGAAAACCTTAACTCTCAACCTACTCAAAATCAATTAAGTACCCGAGAGTTTAAGGGGAAACAAAAACTTCGAGGCAGACATAAAGCCTGGTATGAATAATAATCTACCATCTCAAATCATTTGGATGTCTAGTGAGATCACGCCGCTTAGCCGAATGGGTTTTCCCCTCACTAGTATCCTAAAACATTTATAAAAAATATACTGTGCTACTGCATCCTCAATGGTTAAAAGCATAGTATTTCAAAATATTATGATGACATGTAAAACAAGTAACTTAAATCTGGATTACCCATTCCCTTTTATTCTGACTATCTGTCTCAATTATAGTTTTAAGGGTTGCTATTAAGCTTTTTAAATATTTAAGGACTATCTGTCCAAATTCATAGTTTTCATGGGATCACTAAGAACCTATTGGTAACTCCAATATCATTTTACAAATTCTAGTTTTCATGGGCTAACTAGGAACCTATTGACTATCTGTCAATATCTTAATCCGGATAAAGTTTTCATGGGCTAACTACAAACCTACTGACCCCTACCGGTTCCAAATCACAGTTTTCATGGGCTGACTATGAACCTATTGGCCCCTGCTAATATCATACAGTTTTCATGGGCTTACTGTAAACCTATTGGCCCCTGCCAATATCTTTAATTAAAATTTTAACATCTGTTAAGTTATATTCACTGCTGGGTCAACCTAACTGGTTATTCTGCCCTTTCCCCAAGATACAATTATGGGTTAATAACATTGTGAATAATATTTCCAAAATCTTTATTTATGCCATGGTTTTTCCTTTGAAAATGGGAATGGGTTATTTGTTTTGAAACTTTAAATCATCACTTTCGAAACCACTGGATGACCTCCTACGAAAGCATAGAAAACTTCTTTTCAAAACGCTAAGTATATACCTTTCGAAACCAATGATACCTTTCGATGGTATCAAGAAAACATTCTTTAAAACATAGCTTCAAAACAAATAAAGTATCCTTTCGAAAGCATTGGGTTTACTCTTTAGAAACATCATTTGGGTCAAAATGGTTATATACGAAATTATATCTTTTGAAACTAACAAAAATTAATTTGGGAAAAAGTTGATGATGTCGAAACCATCTTAGTTGAAAGCAAAGACCTTTAAAAATTTGAAGCTTCGAAGGACAGAGTCGAAACCCCATTTCGACTTCATAACCTTCGAAACTCCCGACCCCTTTCGAAAGAAATTAGGAAGCGGCTTAACCTAGGAAAAATCAAAGTTAACCTCTCGAAGGCATTGATGACCTCAATACTTCGGAAGGAAAATGGCAGCTAGGTTTCGACTAGGTCGGAACCATCCCTTTCGAAAGCTTCTTATTTAAAGAAAAGGCACCACTTCGACCCTTTCGGAAGCATAGCTATCGATTGTGTCGAAAGATTTAAGTAAAATAAAGCAAGACTTTAACTTTTGAAAACAAAGCAGGGTTTCGACCCATCAAAAGCTTACCTTTCGACACAAAGGCTTCCGCCTACCTTCCAATCACTGCATACCATCTAAGTGATATCTTGTGTATTGGTTTCAACTATAAGGGTTTCGACTATGTTGGTTTCGACTGAGATGAGACGGAATCAAAGGAGTCGAGAGGTGCTTACTATCTGAAGCGGAACACCTTTTTCTAGGTTAAAGGCTAAATTGTTGCACTTTTAGTAATTACTTTATAACAACTTGCCTATTTGTAAAACATTGATTGGCTGCCATAAAAACTTTTCAAATACTTTACATTTAAAACTGCTGCATTTATATCAGATCTAAACCATAAAAATTGTAACGTTTAAGCCCTTCCATATACCAAAACCAATTATTTCAGAAAAGACCTTCTTTTAAAATAATTTATTTCTCCTAGTAAATCAATTGGGAAAAAGCCCCAAAAATCACAGAAATTCAATTTCATCATGTAACCAAACATATTAACATTTTAGACCCAATTTCTTCCTGAAATTCTTGAAATAAATTTTAAACCCATTTACATCATATTTTTCATTAAAAATTCATAATAAATTTCCATAGCTTGGAAATTTATGAAAATTAAAACTCATCTCCAAAATTATGTTTTACTAAACATAAAATTATTCCATAGCAATCTGAAATAATAGATTCTCGGTTTTACATCAAAACCGTACAAATTCAAATGCGTATGAATTAAAATAAACCATCATTATATAGCTCAAACATATCATCATCCATTTTATCACAAAAACGAATTTAAATCATAAATCCAAAACCATACGATCGTAGAATAAAAATAGAGATGGTATGAGATTATTATTCACCTTAAACTTGAAAAGGAATTTGAGATTTGTAGAAGATTGATTCCCCTAGCTTTGATCTTTGGCTTTGATTTAATTTTTCTTCCTCTTTTCTCTTGTTAACGGCCGGCTATATTTAGGTTTCTGATTTTTGTTTGTGAAAGTGGAAAATGAAACGTGAATGGACAATTACAAAAGGATATAGCCGTGTAAAATAAAATGGCTATTTACTAATATGCCCTTGTGCAGTTTAATTAACCAATAAACCAAATTAAAGCCCATTTATCTTATTAATAAGCACGACCCTATATAATTTATTTAAATCTCAATCTCCTTATCTTCATTATTATATTTAATTTATCTAATTAAATTTCCTGAATAATGTTATCAAAAATTAGGGATGTTACAGGCTCCCCCCTTAAAGAATTTCATCCTCGAAATTCAATAATGACCAAATACTAAACATAGCAATCATCTGTAACAACTCCTAACAACCATACTAGTCTAACTGACTAGCATCTATCTATATAAATCTAATATAGACATACCCTCAAAGCAAATCAGGATAAGTATCTCTAATCCTGTCCTCTGTCTCCCAAGTACAGTCCTTCTCGTTGTTGCTCCATTGAACTTTCACCAACTTGACTGTCTTGTTCCTTAATCTTTTCTCATCTCTAGCTGCAACCCGAATTGGTTGTCTAACAATAGTCAAATTAGGTTCTACCACCAAATCATCCAACCCTGTTGGAGGAATAGTAGTTTCTGGATCATGCACCCAATACACGAGTTTCCCGATCCTTTCTATAATAAGAAATGGTCCAACAAATCTTAGTGCCTATTTTCCTGACTTTCCAAACCTTATCATACCTTTCATTGGTGACACCTTAATGAAACACGATCTCCAACTAAGAACTCTAAGTCTTTCTGTCTTTTATCAGCATAACTCTTCTGCCTTAACTGAGCCTCCTTCATTCTAGCCCGAATTAATTCAGTCTTTTCTACAGCTTCTTTAATCAAATTCGAACCAAGAACTAATCTATCCCCGGTCTCTAACCAAAAAATGGGAGATTTGCATGGCCTTCCATACAAAGCTTCAAATGGTATCATCCCTATACTAGTCTGATAACTGTTGTTATACGAAAACTCGACTAAGTGTAGATGGTCTTCCCATGACCCTTTGAAATCTAGCACACATGCTTTTAACAAATCCTCTAAGACTTTGATAGCTCTCTCTATTTGCCCATCTATCTGCACATGGTAAGTGGTACACATACTGAGCTTGGTACCTAAAGTATACTGTAGACTCTTCCAGAACTCACTAGGAATACAGATTCTCTGTTGCTTACTATACTACTAGGAATTCTATGCAGTCTAGCTATATTCCTCATGAATAACTTAGCTAAATATGGTGTTGTTCTGGTCAATTTAATGGGAATAAAATGTGCAGTTTTAGTCAATCTGTCCATTATAAGACAGATACTCTCATTTCATCTATTCGACCTTGGCAACCCCTCTATGAAATCCATTGAGATAGAATCACATTTCCAAACTGGAACATCCAAAGGTTGAAGTAACCCACTTGGTTTATGATGTTCAACTTTTACCTATTATAAGTTCAAACACTGCGTCACCTATATGCCTATACCTCTCTTCATACCTTCCCAGAAGAAACTTCTCTTCATATCTTGATACATCTTTGTTTCTCCTGGATGAATATTGAACTTTGAACGATGGCATTCTCTAAGAACTTCCTTCCTAATGTATCCCACACTCGGAACACATAGTCGTCCTGTCTTCCTCAACCACCCATTCTGGTTAAGACTAAAATATTTCAAGCATCGCTCTCTGTTACATTCCTTAACCTTCTGATCCGCTCGGCTAATAATGGATCTTCTCCTTGTTTAGCAGCAATCCTTTCGAATATCATCCGTCGAACTTCTAAAAATGATAACATGGCGATTTCCCGACTAGAACAAGTCTCAGATATCCACTGTACTCCGCATGTAGTCAATGCTTCTAAAACTTTCCACTCAGCTATCATTGCCAATACTACATTCTGATGTTTTCTGCGAAGTGCATCTGCAAACTTATTTCCATTTCCTGGTGTGTACTCAATACCAAAGTCATATGCAGCTATGAGCTCTAACCATCTCTGTTATCTCATATTCAACTCCTTATGAGAGAATAAATATCTTAGTGGCTTGTGATTCATAAACAACTCGAATCTTTCTCCCAAAAGGTAATGTCTCCACACTTTCAATGCAAAAATTACCGCAGCTAATTCCAAATCATGAGTTGGATATCTAACTTCATGCGGTCTGAGCTGTCAAGAAGCATAGGAAATCACATTACCCCTCTACATTAGCATAGCTCCTAATCATGTTCCACATGCATCCGTATAAACAACTAAGTCTCGATTCCCCTCTAGAACAACTAACACATGTACATTACTCAATAAATGTTTCAACTTCTGGAATGTTTCCTCACATTTATGGTCCAAACATACTTCACCTCTTTCCTAGTTAGCTTAGTCATCGGCGCTGCTATCCTCTAGAAATCCTTAATGAATCTTCGATAATATCCTGCTAATCCAAGAAAAATCTTTATCTCGGTCACTGTCTCGGGTCTCTTCCAATTATTTACTACCTCGATCTTAGCCGGATATACTGACACCCCTTTCTTTGAGACTACATGACCAAGAAACTTCACTTCCCTCTTCCAAAAGTGAAACTTCGATAACTTTTCCTTCAATTGATGCTGCCTCAATGTCTCAGGTACTATCCTAAGATGAACTTCATGATCTCTTTCGTCCTTGGAATATATCAATATGTCGCCTATGATACTAATACAAATCTGTCCAGATGCTCTCGGAAGATTTTGTTCATAGTCTACGAAGAATGCTAGAGCATTAGTTAATCCGAACGACATCACTAACCATTCGTACGATCCATATCTAGTCCTAAATGACGACAAAGGAACACTATCCTCTGCTACTCTAAGTTGATGGAACCCTGTTGCAAATCCAACTGAGAAAATACTTTAGCTTCACTCAACTGGTCGAACAAATCATCAATCCTAGGTAACGAATATCGGTTCTTTATCGTCTTCTCATTCAGCTTACGATAATCAATACACAACCTCAACGATCCATCTAGTTTCTTAACAAATACTACGGCTGCTCCCCAAGGCGAACTTCTTGGTCTAATAAATTTCTTACCTTCAAAATCCACCAACTGCACCTTTAGCTCCTTCATCTCGGTAGGTGTCATTTTACTTGGTAGTTTGCTCATAGGTTCAACCCCTGGTACTAAATCAATCCGAAACTCAATGGCTCATTTCGGTGGTAGTCCTACCATGGGCTCAAAGACATCTGCGAATTCTCTAACAACGAAAACTCAATTCAAATCATCTTCTTCTTCCATAACACCCCACAAAGCATTATTCTTAAAACTAGGGTAGTTTACGGAGTATATAATCCAATCACTATAACTAGGGTGTCTAAGTGATATTTTCCTATCGTGGCAAAATATCCTAACATCGTACTTACTTAACCAATCCATACCCAAAATAATTCTGAAACTTATGAAATCAAATACATGCAAATTGCAAGCAAATATATGACCTAACAATTCAAACTCTAACTGGTCACATCTCATCCCTAGAGTCGCATACCCTCCTATTGGATTTGCAACCCTTAAGAATGTAACTAGGTACGAGGGTTCTTGGTTAAGCTTACCTACCAAACTATGAGATATAAAAGAATACGATGCACCAGTATCAAATCAAACTCTAACTGGCATACCATGAATCAAAAGCACACCTCCCAACATAGCTTTTCCTTTCTCCCTAGCTGTTGGTATTGAGGTAGCTGGTTCCAATGCAAACACTTTCCCCTTTCCATCCTTGGCTAGTTCCTTGCACCGGTTCTTATAATATCCAATCTGATTATAGTTGAAGCATTTGATATTCTTTTTCCAATCACTTTCTTTCCATTTCCTGAACGACATTCATTAGCAAAGTGCCTTTTCTTATCACACTTCTAGTAGATAACTTCTGTCTTTCCTTTCTTGGCAGCTCCACTCTTTTGAGCTCCCTTCTTATGGAAAAACTTTCTTTTCTGGTTCTACCCACCTTGATTTTCCGCTGCTTTGTTACCATTAAAGAAAGCGAACATCTCCTCATTCCTTAAAGCCATCTCAACAACTACATCGCACAAATGCCTAATATGTGGTAAAGTTTCTTTGGCAAGCTCAGGTCTCAATCCACGGATGACCTTCTCATTCCTTTTGATAACTGTATCGACCGTAGTATAACCGTATCTCGATAATTCCTCAAATCTAGTTGAATACTCAAGCATCGTCATGTCTTCCTACACCAACTCAACAAACTACCTAAGAAAAGTTGACTTAGCGATCTCCGACATGAATCTTTCCTCAAACCTCCTTCTGAATTCTACCCAAGTCATACCCTCTTCATCTGCTCCTATGGTAACACTGTTCCACCAGTACAGTGCTGCTCCTTGCAACTGCCTGGATGCCAATCTCCTTTTCTATCCATCATCAAGTCCTAAATCAGCAAAAATCTTTTCGCAATGAAGCAATCAATTCTCTACTTCAATTGCGTCCTCGGTCCTAATGAACGGCTTCCCTCCAAGCCTAGCATAGTCCCTACTCAACACTGCATAGTGGTTAGCCATTGGAGCTTCCTGATTTCCTTCTCCAACATTTCCTCCAACTAATCCTGAAGCAGCTCCAGCTTGCATTATGTTGATGAAGAACTGATACATAGCTCCTATATCAACTTGCGGTGCTCCAGCGCCCACATTAGCAGCTTGTGTCCAACCTGGATTCCTTCGATTATTCTGTCTGGCATTTCCATTAGTTATGGTGCTTCCTCCACCAAGGTTAACTCTTCCATTCCTAGCGTCCATATTTTACTTCCTTAAAATCTGCATTCGAATCTTTGTAAGATATAGAAGAATAGCCTAAGAAAGATGGGAGTATAGAGATAAAGCGTGTACTTACATATAGGAAATACAAGTACGTTACTATAACGTTATCCTATACCCTAATCTTTTTACTAATTCTTTTAGGATTATGTTTTCAAAAATCATTTTAAGTTTAAAATTTCTTTAAGTTTTCATAAACCTATGCAGTGATACCAAGTTGTAACATCCCCTATCTTGAGGCCCAAAGCTAAGTGCTACAGATGTTGTAGTCATCTATAGTACTTAACCTTCGGTGATGAAATATAGTAGTGTTAATTGTATCCACAATATCAGAAGCACATGAATATGAAACAAAATCGATACAGATTTCAAAATAGCTTTTCTGATTACATTTCAAATCAATATTTCATATTCAATTACATAATCCCAAAACGATTCCCAGGTTTTGATCAAATATAATTATTACAAAATACGCCAAGAGCGACATATGAAGATGCACTCTTGGATGATCAGAGTACTAGATAGATAGACATATCTTTCACAAATACATCACAACAGAAATAATATTAAATAACTCCTGCATAGCTAGCTCTGCCTCCTGCACGTTTTTGAAAGCTTATTCGTCCAACCTGCTAAACATAAAAAATCCTTAACTCTCAATCTACTCAAATTTAAATTTGAGCATCAGAGAGTTTAGGGGGAAAACATAAATTTCGAGTCAGACATAAAGCCTGATATGAATAATTCTATTACATCTCGGTTTACTGATATTAAGTGAGACAACGCCGCTTGCGGAACGTGTTTCCCCTCACCAATATCCATTAAAAATCATGTCTTTTGAAAATCAAAATCCTGCAATCAAATTGATTATAATAGCAATAACCTATATGAATATAAATAAGGTAATCATTGGACTATCTGTTTGAACATTATAGTTTTATCTAGCTGACTATTACTCGCTGGCTGACTCGGACCTAATAAATATTCTAACTTCTATTAGATACAATCATGGACGGTTTGTCCTTAACATACTTCTCCTAGGGTACACTAATCCTAATGGTTTTGCGGGCTCACCAATAACCTATCTCTACTCTATGTATTCCTTTCTGTGTGTAACATCATTTTAGTCTTATCGGTGACAAAGCCCTACACACTTCAATTTTGGACTTATATTAGCTAGGGGTAACTAGCTAAAGTATAGGGCGCGACCCCACACCAGTTCCATCTGGTCTTCTAATATTTGAGTCATATACTTAGCAAATATCTGAGCTGACCACCCTATTCAAATTTCATTTCCTGGAAAACAATCTTTACAAATGATTTACCCTTGAAATCATATCTTTATAAAATAAGGAATCACACCCTTTGCTTTACTCAAAATACTTATGTCGTGATATATGCTTTATAAAACAATATTGATAAAAGCCTAAATTCAATAGGGTTATCTATCCCTTTGAAATAAGTTAAAGCCATTTTTAACTTAGAAAACATTAGGCCATAAAGCCAAAACAATAGCTTCGAAACCATTACTTAAAACCCTAAACAATTCCTTTCAAAATTAATGAAAGCATCCCTTTTGAAAGCATTGGAAATAGACCCTTCAAAATCATTACTTAAGATCTTAGACATCCTCTTTTGAAATCATTAAACATGCCTTTCGAAACACTTTGAAACATACCTTTCAAAATAGTTAAAACATATATTTTGAAGCACTTGGAAACATTCCTTTGAAACCATAGTTTGAAAACAAAAGAAACTACAAGGTATAAAAGGGGACATATTCGAAAGCTATCCTTTCGAAAGTCCTAGAGTGACGGCAACATGCTTTCGCACGTATACTTATGTTCTTAAAGCAAAGCGGTCTTAACCATATCGAAAGGTATAGGTGTGGCACCTTTCCTTTCGCATTATTGGTTTAGGAATTTAAAAAAGCATTCTTTAACAAAGGAGAAAGGTATCAATGCGGCAACCAAGGTATCGAAGGGGTTCAAAGCGGCAACCTTTTCATAAGCATGCTTTAAAACAAAGGCAGGTCAGTAGGTTCAAAATCTTTAAAGACAACTTCACCCCTTTCGAATGCATGAATTCGACACCATTACAACCTTTCGAATTGGTCCAATAAACTTCATACCAATAACTTGATACCATGTATATTGGTACCGAACGGATGCGGAAGGGTTAGAGGCAGGAGTATGATGTCGGAAGCCAGCAGGGTTAAGTGGCGAAGATGTAATTTGTATAAAAACTGCATTTTTGCTTATTAAAGGATATAGTTTTCCCCTATCATCAATATATGTCAAAATCTTATTGGATGATAAAACTTTATCAACTTCTCTTTTCAAAATTTCTGCCAAAAGCAGTTTGAATCCATTTGAAGATAATTTAACATTTATGCCCTTCTCCTTAATAAAATGTTTAAATCATTTAGGTCCTATAACTTAAATAATTTATAAACCATAGTTAATCACTTAGGAAAATCTCCAAAAATCATAATAATTCACATTAAATATGTTTTCTAACATATATAAAGTTCAAACCCAAAAGCATTATTTAATTGCCTTAAATAATTTAAATATGAAATTCACTATTTTCTCTCTTGGAAAATTCATAATAAATCCATAATACTTAAAAAATTATGAAAATTATAACCCCCTTCTAAAATAATATTTTTTTACCATATCTCAAAAACGCAAATCATTTGGATGCCATTTGATTGATTTTCTAGTCTAAACATATCATAAATTCCATATAAATCATCAAATCCATTTAATATATCAAAACATTGCATGATACTTGCAAAATAATTTGGATCTAACTTAAACCCAAAATCATTATCAAAAGTGAGATGTAAACTAATTATTCATCTTGGTTTGATTAAGGATGTTGAGACTTGGATCAAGGTTGATTTCCTAAGCTCTTGATCCTGAATCTCCTAGCTTTGATCTTTGGTTTCCCTTCTCTTTAATGGCTGGCCACACCCCTTAGGTTTTACTTTAGTTTGAGATGCATATGAATCAATGAAGTGGAGAATGAAAGGGTTTTAGGATATAAAATAAGGCTCTTCCTATTTTGTCCTTCTAATTTTCGTCCTCCTTATCTTAAGTTTTAATTACTTATTTTGGTTCATTCATAAGGCACGGCTCAAGTTTAGTTATCAAATCTCAACCTCTTAACCTTCTACATTATTTAATTTAATTTATCTAATTTAAATGTCTAAATAATGTTAACTAAAATTAGGGTCATTACAACTTCTTTCTTTTCATCTTTTATAATATATATGCCACCCTTTCTTTTCTACTACAACAAGCCATGCATCCCCTATAGAAACTTCACGAATCCTAAGTGCTTCTTTCTATTCGATGGTATTCTACCTTACGTACTTCGGTTTGTGTTGCATCTCCTTACCATACTTGGTAGTATTTTGCCTCACTCCATGCACCACAAGCAAACACTATTTCACTTAATTGCCTTCTCCCCTTACCTTTCTTTATCTTTAGTATCCAACTTATGGTAAGTGAATTAAATTCCTAAAAATTAAATCAATGTTTGAAATAAATGTAACCTCGTTTGTAGGGAGTACATGCTGGTTGAATCTTCTGAAGAGGGTATCTCTTTAATATCAAGGAATCATACAGGTTCCAAATAAAATAGTGCTTTATCCACTAAAAAACTTGCAACAGTCTCTCACTAAAAAGCACAACTTATTGAATTCTTTTTATTCATTCTGTTGTTATCACTTTTATGTTATTTATTTTTTATGCTAAACCAACAGAGGGTAGACACCATATGAACATATCAATATTAATCAACTTTGTTTACTGCTTGATTAAGAGATGCAGATAGCCCTAGATCTTTTGTTTCTTTTGATACTTTATGAAAGAGTTCAAATATGAAAATGATTCAAGCTTGTAAGGGTACGTAGATGGTCTTGAATCTTTATTTTTATTGTAGTCACATCAGACAAAGTATGGATTTGAGTTTTTATATAAGCAATAAATGTGTAGTCTAATGTACATATTTTGTATTGCACAAGTACGAGAATAGAATTATACATAGCAAAGTAAATGTGCAAAATGATGAATAAAAATTAGAATAGCAGTTTCTATCAGTTAATCCACATGCATATTAACTTACAAATACTTTGTTGGTTAACTAAATAGAATTATATTGCGGATCAACTAAAAGAAATTGTGGATGGAAATAAAAGTTACCAGTTGAATGATAGTAAGGTAGAAAGTTTCCTGCTCTCTTAATAATTTTCTAGATTTTCTCTTCTCTCCTTAATTCTCTTTAATTACTTTTATTTTCAATCCTCGACAATTTCATTATTATAATTGTTTGCACTAAAAGTGGGCACAAACACCCAAGAATATAATAGTAGAGAAATAAATGAATAATAATCAAAATTAAACAGAGAGGATAATAAGCAATAAGAACTGAGTAGTAAAAAAACACAAGGATTTATAGTGGTTCGGCGTTGCGTGCCTACGTCCACTTTGAAGAATAAACCTTATTGATCACTTGTAAACTTGACTACAATGAATTGTTGAAAATTGCCATTGATTACAATGGAGTTCAGAACAATAAGCAGCGTAAAGATCCTTTAAATGAAGAAAGAAGTCTGTATTTATAGGCGAAGAAGGCGAAAATCTCGTCGGAAATTCGGTAGATGACTCTCCAGATCCATAAGGGCCCACCAGAATGATCACAAGTTCCAATTCATTGTTCAAAATGCTCGGTGCTGATCGTTCATGGTTTCTCTAATGAGGGTGCTATCGTTCCTAGTGGCTTCTCCATATCTCTAATGTATGCTTCCAAAGTTTGGTGTCATTCTAAGTTGTGGTTGGTGGGTTATCGACCAATCTTAATTGGGTTGGATCGTTCATGCTGAAATAGTACGATCGTTCATGAACAATGTATACAAACCATTCACTTTCACTCATCTTAGCATGTGATCGCTCATGGAGACTCCTCTCTCCAATATATTGATGCTCTAAAAGTTTCGAGTGTGGTGGACTTGTAGATCTTGAGATATCGATCGATCATCGTTGAATTGAGCTATGGAATAGATACGATATGATCCATAATATTGAATATGGTCGTACCTGATCCATCTTCAAGGAATGGCGAGCTTTCATGCTTTGAGTGTTTTATTGAGTTCACCCTTTGCTTATATCTTGATATTGCTTCAGGTCATTGTACTTGTCTGATCTCTGGACTTCATGATTGTTAATCTGATACATCGATCCTAACGATAATTGAGTCTATCTCGTCCGATTGGTCCAGATATAGCCTGGTAAAAAGGCCAGATAACATTTACCCTACAAAGTACATCTTGTTTGAACATGACGTGCTTTGAATCATTGCATATTTCTATAGTCGGAAAGGATTCCATCCAGTTTGTTGAACAGTCGCCATCCTTTCCTTGAGTCGCTTTTTATTAAGAGTCGCATCTCCTTCTGTTTGTCACGACTATTGGTCGATTTCCAACAGTATAAATACTAGATCATGACTTGTCGATGATAATCTTGCTTTGTTTCTAGTGATTATTAGGCTCCAGCAATTTGGCTTAGACTCTTCTCCAATTGACTTCAAGTGAGAATTCAATTTCTATTGATTTCAAAACTTGAATTTGGAACATATACTAGAATGTATACGTGTTTATACCCGACCGTTGCGGGTCGTTTTCAAGTTCGTTTTTTTGGAAACAATCGCATTTGATTGTTCACTGCTGAAGCAAATTGTTGGATCATTCTAAATTAATAAATGAACGATTATAGAACGATCGTTCTAAATCTGGTGATGATCGATACGAGATGATTGTTATCGAACGACCAGTATAGAATAGCCAAAACAATTACACTTGTATGATCGTGATAATGTCTTGGCTGAACGATACCCCATATAAATAGTCAAGACTGCATCACACCCATTTGCTTCACTCATTCCTCATCGTTTTCATTCGAGCCGAAATTTTTTTTAAGAAGAAAGAATTACTCCCCATTTATTCTTCATCATACTAATCATTATTCAAACTCCCAAAACAAAGACCTCTCCTCCACCATTAAATTTTCAATCAATTATCCTCTTCACTGTGCTCGTTATTATAACTTCC
The DNA here is from genome assembly GCA_030737815.1 of Allium fistulosum. NCBI lineage: Eukaryota > Viridiplantae > Streptophyta > Magnoliopsida > Asparagales > Amaryllidaceae > Allium > Allium fistulosum. The sequence goes on from CM060904.1 coordinate 1,229,321,441, forward strand.
ATATCCTCAGATATCGTGCAAAATCGAATTCAAACCTGCTCCATTCTTTGAATCTTAATATAGGTAGGTTGATTTTGATTTGTATGTGGATTTGATAGAAAGATTTCGGGTTTTGTCGATCTCGTGGTGTTCGATTGGGACAATGGAGTTGATAGATTTGAAAAAGGTTGGAGGAAATAAGGCGTTACAACGATCGTTTTCTTCATACCAATCATTTTGGAGATGCTGAAGGGGTTGAGTTGTTGGGAAGAAGTGTTTGGCCAATCGTTCTTAGATGGAAAAGTGGCCTTGGTATGGAACAATGCTTCATAGATTCAACCGATCGCTTTCAAATGACCGTAAAACAATGGATCTGAAGAATGTTTCAGCGATGGGAATTAAAGATAACTGTGGAATGATCAGTACTGGAACGATCGGTTATGGAAGATGCAACATGTGATCGATCATATGGCGACAATTTGGATATTAGTGGGAGGGAGTGAACGATCAGTTAGAGAAATTGTGTGGCACCTGACATGACTATGGACGATAATTATGGAACGATTATATATGAACGATCGTTTTGGAATGATCTGCTATTTTTTGATCAAACGATCAATTGTCAGCAACAAACTTTAAAATGAAATCCAATCGTTTGAACTTGGACTTTGAGATAAGCTTCGACCTTGAACACTTGAGTGAACACATACGACTTGCATATGATTCGAACTGCATATTGTGACATACACGATATTCGAACTATGACATGGACAAACGCCTTGGACAATTCTTTTGAATCTCATCTGCCTATGAACATAAAAATCAACCTTCAACCTTATGATAAGCGATCTTGAGGCTCAGGCTGAATCATTCCCTAACAATGTAGAGAACCAGTTGAGACGGTCAGCAATGAAGACCACTTCGGTCAAACTTCGAAGTCTCATCATCTTTTCTGCCTTTAGTTATGTATAACTTATCACCGTATTGCATGGCACTTCACCACACAACACTAGCGCTCACTCTGCACTTGGGGGTACTTGTTACTTTATCTAATAATGATTTTATAACTAAGTTCAATAGCAATGGATTCCAGACGTTCGGAATGTCTTGCAGCTATGTCCGCTGGACCATCTTCTCAGCACAGCAATTCCGGTGCCAAGTCGAGTTCTATCACTGAATCAGACAACCCATCTCCTAGTCATTAATCCGAGCAACCGAAAAGCTCTGGTCCACCATTTAATTTATTCTCCGTCATTCCTACTCTTCCAGTATAAATCATTGATCTTGCCTCTGACACTTTGGAGGACGCAGTCTTCTTGGAAGATCTTCTAGATTCCGTGGCCTTGAAGATTAGTGAAGCTGCTCTTTGTTGAATCTGTAGAGACACGAGATTTCATTTGACGATGTACTTGTCCTATCATGGGACGATAGAGCTCACTTGCCTCCGAAGGGGTATACAGCATGCAACAAATTTATGTGTTGGGCTGGATGCATTCCGCCGTTTAACTCATATATCCGTGAGGTTCTATATTACTTGAGGATAGGCCTGACACAACTGCATCCGAACGGCTATGCCTTGCTCAAATGTATTTACATGGTGTTTATGGATTTCTTATATCGCCCTCCAACTGCTGGCGATATCTGATTCATATTTATCTTCAAGCAACAGACATGGAGTCTCTCATTTACATTTTTGGAGTTAGTTAAGAAGCACCAAATCTTAGCAGGTACTTGGAATAAATTAAGCGCTTTCTTAAGTGAATGTTTCCTTGTGTGACGTCCGCCTGGCTTCGCTCGACGGTGGTTGGAAAGACATAAATGTCACTCTTTATTTTAATTCATATGCTTATATCCGAGTCCTATCCTAGGCTAAGCAGTTTTCTGGTTTTTTATAGGCACTATCCCGTGGCCCAAAGGTAAACATGTTGAGGAGACAGTCTCGACTCTTAAAGATGTGCGTCTAAAGGTAGAGATATTGAGTGCCTCCTTACTGATGAACGTCTCATCATCTTTTGTCTGATAGAAGAAGGCCGGAGCATATGTCTAGTGATACCACTCAAGTTGCAGTAGCAAGACCACGGGCCACAGTTGGTCAAAGGAACAACTGAGTTGATCATGTCGTGCCCCTAGTTGTGGGAGCTCAGGAGGTCATCGATATAGACGCTAAAAAAGCTAAAGGTGATGAGCCAAGTCGTTATAATGAAGGGTCTAGTCTTGGGGGTCGTGGTCGGATCCTCATAGACCTTACAGCCCTCGGCTCTCGAGAAAGGAAAGAAAAATAAACCCTTCCAACGATTTCCTAAGAGTCATCTCTCAAATCAGCCCAAGCCGTCTGCTACTCTCAAGTTATTTCGAATGAGTCCGCCTCTCAACCGTCTAAGCATTTAGGCGAACCGCTTGACTCATTATCTAACGTGCCGATTCCACACGACATTGAAACTTTTCACTTTGCTAATATGAGCATCAGTGGGTCGGACTCTCCTACCAGAACCGGTGCAAAAATTTCATCTACTACTAAAGGAAAGGTTACTCCTACGAGCAAAGCTCCAACATCAGGTCCATCGGAGGGAACATAAGGACACTAGCACACACTTGCACTTCACGACATTGCACTGTGTTAATCTTGTGCCCTTCAATATTTAAAGTTGATTCACTCCTTGTTCTCCTTTGTATGAACTAGAGTGAAGAAGAGGAATATGTTCCAGTCTCTCCAGGACTAATCCTGCCAACTTCGGGCTCACGTTCAGGCCTGCAGCGCCAAGACGGTGGTCGTGAGTAAGATCCAAGTTGTCGCTCAAGTCGGGATCGAGATCGTCGGGATAGATGTAACAGAGACAGGTCCGCCCATGACAAGCACCGATTAAAATCTAGATCCCCTCCTCCGAAGGGTTCTGAAAAGAAAATTGATCGTCGGGACTCGCCTATTGATTCTTCTCGTGGATCTTCTTCGGTTCCAGTTCCTCCACAGCCTTTAGTCCCTTCTCATTCTCAGCGACTTAGTGATCGTCGTCGTCATAGCAACCATGTTCCTCCCCGCAAGTCGGGTAAGAAAAGTGCTGACATTGCATCAACTGTCGAGGAGCATGAAATTGATCAAGCTACTTGTATGGCCCAACTCAGGGAAGAATTTCCGAACTTGTGCTATAATGGGTTTTTCTTCCCTCCTAATCTAAAAATGGTCCCCCAAAAATTTCAAAAAATGACCATGGAATGCTACTGATATCCACAGGTAGTATAATGAGTGGATGAAAGCTGTAGAGAAAATGTCAAAAGTATTCTTCAAACGAGCGGCAGAGATTGAAAAACTAAAGCACCAAGAGGCCCAAGATAAGAGGATCATTGACACTCTGACAAACAAGCTAGAAGTTTTGAGGAACTCCCAAGCAAAGGCCGAGAGAGAAAATGAGACCACCGTCAAGGCTTTAGAGGATGAGAAGACTAGACATTTGAAGGAGGTCGAGATGCCACACTATAGAAATCATCAGCTTTGACTTGAAATGGACACAGCCCAAAAGAGGATAGCCAAACTTGAAGCTAAACGTGAACGTGAAACTAAGGAGAAAGATGAGGCGCAAAAGATTGGCCAAGATGCCTGCGAGGAGCTAGTGAATATCATGCTCGAAAGGGATGCCGCCGTTGAGAAATCTAAAGATGTTGATGCCCTCGTTCAATGTGAAGTGGATGCCGCAAAGGAGAAAACTAGAGAGGAAGTGATGAATGAGGTTGACCTGCTACTTGTTCTCCAGAATGCCAATGTTCTTAAGTATAGAAACTTGGAATGGCTTTGAGATGACTATCCCTATCAGCTTTTGCATGCTTGGGAATTTCTTGTTGCTGAAGAGAAGAAGGTGCTCAATGCATAGGAGATTGATTTGATAAGGTTTGAAGGCGAGATCTTACTGGGTGATGAACCCAAAATTTTACATGATGCCCAACTTGTATTTCAGCAAGAGTCAGCTAAGGCCTCTCAACATGAAGTGGGTGAAGGTTCCGGGTCTGCACCACCCGATGTTGCAACTAATCTACCCCGAGTGTTTTAGGGTATTCTTAGCACTACCATGGGTTTTTCCATTGCTCAAGGATATAACCCAGACAAGCCTCAATATGAAATTCATAGCGAGCTGTTTTCAATTCCAGAACGAAGTTCTAAAGGTACTCCATCTCGTCTCAGGAGCCAGACCAAAGAAGGTATCTCATCGACATCTCCTATCTTTCAGAAAGTTTGGGTGTCGCCGGTTGATATTTCTAATCTTTTGGCTATGTTTCCTCGGCTTTAGGTCCTCCAACTGCAGTACCTCCTCCTCAAGAATCCCAACTAGGGCCTTAATTGTCTACAACGAAGTTTGTTACAGTTACAACCTCGGCTACGACTCAAGACGTTCCAGAAGTGGAGGCTTTCATATTTGATGAGCACATGATGGATGCATTGTTGAGGAAAAGTAGCGATTCGCACCATGAAATCCCGATTGATGATGACATCGTGATCATGGGTACCTATGATCCCACTGACGAGCTCAGTTTAAAGGAGCACATTGAGAAGGATGAATCATTGAAGAAAAAGGCTAAGGCTGAGCCAGTTGACGTGAACCCCAATGTTCAAGATTGTATCCCGCTTCAAGTCATTCCTCCAAGAGGATTGATTCTCGGGGATGAGATCCCTCCTATTTCTAAGGATGACACTGCATTAATCCTTATATCTAACAATGTCTCTCCGAAAAGAGGTAGGGGTGGTAAGGGACCGAAGAGAGAGTCAGGTGACAGTTCGGGTGGATTCACCCCTAAGAAACCGAGGAAGGACGAGAAGTCCAAGAAGTAGCCGTCAGGTCAGCTTTATTTGTAGATAGCTTATGTTGCTACTCTTTCTCTTTTTCTGGTCGTGTTTGTGCGGTATGACCTTGCTTATAATTCTCATTTTTTGGATAAACTTGTGCTGCAACTTACAAGTGTAATGTGAATAAAAGTTCTCTTGCTTTCGTAGAACTCTTATGTGTATTTGTTTAAGTGAACGAGCTATTACATTTTCCATTCAATGTACTTGTAATTCGTTGCTTATTAGCTTGGATATTGATTTGATTCATCAATCTCATGGAATCCCTAAGGTCGTGGCCCCATGTCGAACTCAGCGGTTAAGCAATTATGTTTCTGCCTCTGTCTTGGGTTGGTAGAATTAATTAATGGATGGTCGAGTTCCATCTCCACTAACTTTGTTCTCATCCTGTTGAATTTAGGTCTGAGTTGGTTAAGTAGTAAGTGGTCGAATCACATTTATTAATTCGTTTATACTAACACCCATGCTCTATATACAAGAGTTATTCCATGAGTGGTCGTTCGCACCCGTTAATGTTTGTAATCTAATTCGCACTTCGGGAGTTTGGAGTTGTTTGAAAAACTGTCGAATTCAATTTCCCTTAGTCAGTCACCTTGCCCCCAAGTATGGAGTTATATTCAACAAGTGATTGGTCGAACCATGATCAATATCAAGTCATGTTGACTTCATTTTATGATGGGATTTAGTTGGTCGTATGTCGCAGCTAATATGCAATGCAATGGACGATCATAGATATGAAGCAAAATTCAAAACTTTATCTGCCAATTGGAAAGAGATGACAGAATTTATCTTATTACATATCTGGAAATCAAATGCTAAAGAAAATCCTAAAATTAAATACCTCTAAATGAAAAAGAAATAAATTAAGTAAAATAACATCGTAAATGCTCGCTATTCCATGCCCTTAGGAGTGTGACGCCATCAACAGTCGCTAGCTAGAAATTTTCCTCTTCAAACCTCTATTCTATGACAAATGGTCCTTCCTAAGTAGGATTCATATGCGATGGGGCGGGAAAAACCTGTTTCAAGATGAGATCACCGATTTCAAAGGTTCAACGTCGGACTTTAGTGTTGTAGTATTAGGTGACTCGATGTCAGTGTGCAGCTGCCCTTAAATTAGCTTCTTTGCCCTTCTCGTAGTAGGTCACTCGATGAGAAGGAACTTCGAGTTCAACAAGAATAACATCTTCAGGGTTGTAAGCAAGGGCGAATGGAGTATGGCCAGTCACGGACTTGTGGGTGGTCCTATAAGCCCATAGCGTTGTCGGGGGTTCATCCACCCACTAGCATATAGCCTTTTCCAAATGCTTCTTCAGAATGGACTTTATGATTTTGTTCACAGCTTCAACTTGTCCATTTGATTGAGGGTGAGCAATTGCCGCAAATCTCTTTCCAATATGATGCTGATGACAGAAGTCTTTGGGTTCAAAACTGTTGAATTGAGTCCCATTATCAGTTACAATAGTTTATGGAAGGCCAAACTAAAAGATGATGTTCGGATCATGAAGTTGATTACTTTCTTTGTCGTGATCGTGGCTAAAGGTTTTGCTTCGACGTATTTGGTGAAGTAATCAACTGCGACGATGGCGTATTTCGCACCACCTTTAGAGATTGGTAAGACACCAATAATATCTATGCCCCATATGGCTAACGACCATGGGCTGACCATTTGTGTGATTTCCATTGGCGGAACTTTTGAAACTTTTGCATACATCTGGCACTTGTCGCATCGCCTTGCATAATCAGCAGCATCTCGATTGACAGTCGGCCAATAATACCCATAATGGAGTATTTTCTTTACTAGGGTTTTTCCCCAGTGTGATCGCCACATACCCATTCATGAACTTCCTTTAGAACTCGTTTTATTTCAGCATTAATGATATAATGGAGCAGGGGACAGAAAAACCCTCTCTACACATAACTCCTTCTTGAATAATATATCATGAAACTTTGCGAAGGACTTGTCATTTTTCATTCCTTCATTCGGGAAGAACTCCATATAGCAAATAGTCTTTAATTGGAGCCATCCATGACTCCTTCTCAGGCTTCGTCTCTAGTACCTGGTCGATTTCCATCAGGTTTATGCTCGGAGCATTTAGTACTTCGACTTTAGTACTTCGACTAGGACCATGCCCATTTGTTGTGCATCCCCAGTGCTAGCAAACTTTTCTAATGAGTCGGCCTCTTTGTTTTGATCTTAAGGAATGCGTGTAATATCATAGTATTCAAAGTCAGTCAACAACCCTTGGACTTGGGCAAGGGTACGGGGTGAGTCGTTGTCATTTAGCCTGGTAATCTCCCCTAACTTGGTATACTACCTATTGTGAGTCGCAAAAGATTTCACGAGATTTTATCCCTAGTTCTCTGGTGAGTTTAAGTCCAGTAATCAGAGCTTCATACTCAGCTTTGTTATTTGTTACAAGAAAATCAAGCTTTAAATCATAGCAAATTGACCGATCTTCTGGAGTTACCAGCACAATTCCAGCTCTAGAACAACGATCATTGGATCCCCTTCCGTATACAACTTCCACCGTATGGTAGGGGTTCCACCGCTCTCCGAGGAATCATTTTATGTAGCGAATTCTACTATAAAGTCTACATGTGCCTGTCCTTGGATAGCCCTCCAAGGAGGATAAATGATATCGAATTGGCTCAGTTCGATATTCCGCTTGAGTAACCTTCCAGCATCTCAGGTCATTGTAGGACCTGTCGTAATGGCTGGTCGGTGTAAACGTTGATAAGATGAGCCTGAAAATAGGGGCGAAGCTTTTGTGAAGCAATCAACAAGAAGTATGTGAATTTCTCTATCTTCAGATAGTTCCTTTAAGCTCCTGTTAATCGCTTGCTAACATAATAAACCGGTCTCTAGATTTGATTCTCTTTCCGAAGCAATGCGGCACTTATAGCTTATACCGACACGGCCAAGTAGATATATAAGTCTTCATGATCTACCGGCTTTGACAAGGTGGGAGGTCTCTCTAAGTCGTTCACCAAAGCTTGGAATGCGTCTTTACAATCCTGTGTCCATTCAAAATTCCTTTTCCCTCTTCTAATTAAGTCAATGAAAGGAATGCATTTATCGATAGCTCTGGAAATAAATCGACTTAGGGCGGCAACCTTCCCATTAAGGCTCTGTACTTGTTTGATGGTCTTTGGCGCTTGGATGTTGCGAATAGCTTGGATCTTCTTGTGATTAGCTTCGATTCCGTGGGCATTAATGATGAAACCCAAAAACTTTCCTGATGCAACGCCTAAAGAACACTTCAGAGGATTGATTTTTATTTTGTAATATCAGAGGATATTGAACATTTCTGCCGAGTCTCTAATGTGGTCGCTCGATCATCATGACTTCACAAGCATATCATCCACGTGCACGTCCATCATCTTTCCGATCTGATCTTTAAACATTCTATTGACTTGATGTTGACAGGTCACTCCAGGATTCTTTAATTCAAATGGCATCACCACATAACAATATAATCCAACGTCAGTAATGAAGCTGGTGTGCTCTTGATCGAGAATGTGCATTGGAATTTGGTTATATCCAGAGTACGCATCCATGAAAGGTAGTAATTCATGCCCTATGGTTGAGTCTACCAGTTGGTCGATCCTTGGAAGGAGAAAACTATCTTTCAGGCACGCCTTGTTCAAATCTGAGTATTCAACGTATGACCACCATTTCCCATTTACCTTTCTCACAAGTATAGGATTAGATACCCATTTAGGGTAGAGGGCATCGCGAATAAACCCATTGTCTTTGAGCTTGTCCACCTCCTCTTTAAGAGCGGTAGATCCCTCCAGATCCATGCCACATATTTCTTGTTTCACCGAGACGTGCCTCAGGTCGATATTCAATGCATGGCTCGCAATGGCAGGCGAGATCCCACACATATTAGAGTGAGTCCATGCGAACACCTCAAAATTCAATTGGAGAAAACCAGCAAGTTCTTTCATTATCAGGGGGCTGAGCTGTGATCCGATCTTTAGGACCCGTGACGAGTCGTCATGGCTGACCATGATGTCAATCGTTAGCTCAGCCGGTGTAGCCTTGGTCTCTTTGGGCTCCTCCTCCTCATCCCTCGAATCTATGTCTCTATAGAACCGACTGTGGTGCCCGAGCCAAGGCTCAAGCGCTGATTGTCAATCTTCAGTGGCTTGGATGCCAAGAGACTTGTCCACAACCTTACCTTTCTCCATTCATTGAGCATCCCTCAATTTAGTAACATAGCAAGCACATCTGGTCCCCTGATCACCATGCATGACTCCAACACCATTATCCGTCAGAAACTTCAAAGTCAAACACCATGGGGCAAGAGCTGGCCGAACTCGGCTAGGGTCGATCGGCCCAGAAAAGCATTGTATGGAGAGTCAACATCCAAAATAACAAATGGAAAAATCAGCACTCTCTTGCGGTCACCTTCTCCCAACTCCACCGATAATTTAACATAACTAATATCTTCGGTCGCAGCACCGTTAAAGCCATAAATGTGGGCTTTAGACGGTTTTAAGTTCTTGGATTCCATCCTCATCTAACCATAAGCTTTTTTGAAAATTATATTTACGGAGCTTCCACAATCAACCAAAATCCTCCTCACTAAGGCGAGACCGATCATGGCTGAAATGGCTATTAGGTCGATCATCAGTGCCTCAATCTCATCTGCATCTCTATTTCTGAACATAATGTCATCTGTTATCGTACGATGTTGTTTTGTCGAAGCTCCATTTTCTGTACTCGAACAACATTCAAATTTTATATTGTAAGTTTAGAAATTGAAAGAAATATTGGTTCTATTTTTAGTTTCATTGTATTACCAGCTACACATTTCACACACCATTATGGTGAGCATGGTAATAATTTTGTAATTTACTTAATTCGGTTTCCTTTGAATTAAGGTGCGTATTTTGATTATATATTGCAAATGTTGGTTTAAAGGTCTTATACTCATATATATAACTAATTTTCATAGCTATTGCTTCTCCTTTTTTTAAAATTTTATAAATGCATATACCTTTTTCAGTAAATGTTTTAACCTCTTTTCTAGATATAAGTGATATGATTTTATTTTGTTAATTAATTCATCGTAAATGAATGCACCTACCCGGTGCTATTTAAGAAATTACAACAAGTTCAAACTTTGATAATAAGCCCTTGGTTGCGAGCTTTGAAAATTCTTCGTCTTTATAGTATGTGATGTTTTAGAGAAGCGCTATGAAATCAATATTTTGATTTTCAAAACAATGCTAATAAGTCACATCCAGCACATCTAAAAATGCATTTGAATTGTATATATTTTCCCTCTCTTGTTTTTTTGAATATAATACAATTTATTTTTTAATATTGGTTTAAGTTATGGAAGATATGTGTGTTTCCTCAGTTGGAAAAAAGATAAAAATACATAAAACAATGAAATTTTACAGTTATCATTCTAAAAAATTGACACTCCATCAAAATATTTTACTTTCATTTCATGCATTTGTTTGTGTAAGTTGGAAACTGTTGATCTTTATATCGATGTTATGCAAAGTAGATCCAATTATACTAATTTTGAACATTATCAATGTTTTAACTAAGTAGGTATGTGTCATCTATTTAAAGTTTGTAAAACTAGCCTATGCCAAGCACATATTAATCACTGAAATTTGTAAAGAGCAAGAATCTCCACCAAAATCTCAAAAGAAAAGAAACTCCTCAAAAGTAAAAAAGAACAAGCAATGGGATGATCAAAACGATGAGAAATTGTTCTGACTATGAAAGGAAAACAAGATAAAAAGAAGAATATATTATCTTAACTAATGAAGATGAGAATATGGTTGATGATAAGAGTAAAGATGTAGAAAGTTTGAAATGAATAAAATGGTCTTACAATTAACAATTTATTTACATCTTGTAATTTATTATATTTTGAATTAGCAAATGAATGAAAGATGTAATCTTCTAATTAAAAAATTTCATATAGATCACATAAATGCATGTTTCAATGATTCACTGCAAATTTGGTTATTTTCCTCAAGTTAACCGATTTAGCTTATTATTTTATACAAATATATTTTAATTCTTATCAGTTTCTTATGTTATTTCTCCTTCTATGTTTTACCATATTCTTATTGACATATCATGTTCATCCATTTATGAACACACAATATTGCATGTTTATGTTGAACATTGGAATAGTGGTTTGGTTAATGGCGTGCATTGACAACTACATCACTATCTTTTGCAAATAATTGCAATCAAAGTGATAAGCATCTTTGTAATATTATAAACATATGGATAAATATTATGAACTATAACCTCTATGCATAGCACGGGGTTATACTAGCATATTATATAAAAGCAGAGTACAAATCTATATGTACTTTAGTCTCCACTTTTTTGAAAAAATCATATCCTGCCACATGTCCAAATGTTCATATCTATTATTTATTATCTTCTTAATCTAAGCAGTTTTTTCTTCATATTTTGGTCCCTTATTTCTTCCATTCTCAACACTACTCCATTCCAATATAAATCCACCAATTACTGTTCATACATTTCTATGCCTATAGCTTCTCACCCACGTGTTGAAATTGTTATTGGTCACATTTATTCTACTATATAAATGATTTAGCCTCTCATAATTTTTCTCTCAATAAATATAAATCCAAAAGCTCACATATAATCCTTATTTGGAAATTCAAGCTCTACTATTATTTTCTCATTCAATATATCATTCCAAATGCCTCTTCATAATTCAGGAATTATTTATATATTTTAGCCCCTTATTTTTCTCCCTCCCAACACTACCTCATTCCAATAAACATTCATTAATAAATTTTCATTAATGTTCAAAAGTTACCATCCCTAGATCTTTTTCACCTATATTTTAAAGTTACTATAGATACATTCATGCTTCTTTGTCATCCTTGTCAATTTTATTTTATATCTAATGGTCAATAGAATTAATTAATTAATTTTAATTTTTTTATTTAATCTCAAATAAAATTTGTTCTATTACATTTATCTCTCACCTCCTTTAATCTTTAAATTCTTAATTGTCATAATTTGTAACTCGTATTTTATAATAAATGTAGTTTGCCTCCTTCAAAATTTACCGAACATTTACGTTAAAATTATTCTCATTTATAATAATGACTTAACATAACTAGTACATGCATTTTCTGCTCTTACCCTTCATTGCAAAATACATACAACATGTTTCCTCCCAACACTTATATAACTTCAATGTTTTCAGTTCAAAACCATAAGTTTTATTTTTCTACTTTAAGGACACTACTAATGTGTTCTCCTAATTTTTATTCCTTTCATTAGTCCATTATATGAGCAATTCAAGTTTTCATTATTTTTTAATTATATACCAATCAAAATGCTCATTGCTCCTTAATTAAAGCATTTCTTTTTCTATTTTAACCCTTTATTTTTTCCTTCTCAACAGTAGTCATTCCAATATAAATTCATCGATTCATGTTCAGAAGTTACCATCTCTAAATCATTTTCACCTACAAATTAATACCAATTGCATTCCTGCTTCTTTACCATCCTTGTCAATTTTATTTTACATATAAAGTTCTAAAGAATTAATTTTAATTTTTTTAAATCTCATTCTATCCCGTTAAAGATAACTGAAGAAGGGTAGAATTTATTGAATATATGAATAATTCATTATAATTTGATAATAGAAATACAATGTATAACTAGCTATGTATAACTAAATTACTTGGAGCATAGGTGATTGTACAATAGGAAAATTATTGCAGTATGGAAAAACATAGATATTGAAATACCCCCATTTATTTCTTAACATATAATAATGATCTCTTAACATTCCCTCTTAAACTCACGATAAAGCGGCCATTAACATCGAGAGTTTGCTGAATAAATTTCGAAAACAAGAAATTGAGTCTGACTTAGTAAAGACGTCTTTAATCTGCATAGAAGAATGAACTAAAGTAGAGTTATAATGATTTTCTTAAGATGATGACATGTGAAGTGACAATCAATCTCAATATGCATGGTTCGTTCATGAAAAACTGAGTTGCAAGAAATCCAAATGACACATTATCGCAATAAAAATGAGTAGGATCTGAAAAAGGCACCTCCATATCTACAAGTAACCTATGTAGCTAAACAATCTCTTTGCTAGTAGATACCATAGCACAATATTCTACTTTAGTTGAAGAATGAGAAATAATAGATTACTTCTTATTCTTCTAGGATATAAGAGAGTCACCCGGAAAGATACAAAAGCTACTAATCGACATACGATCTGTAGGTCACTACCATAATCAGCATTAGAGTAGGCACACGATTCTAAGGAAGAGGTGGATGAAAATAGAAGGTTATAGAAAATAGTACCTTTAAGATACCTTAAAATACAAAGGACAACTGCCTATTGAACGGTGGTAGGGGATGCTACAAACTGACTAACAACTTGAATAGCATTGAAATAACTGGACAAGTGATGGTAATATAAACCAAGCTTCCGTAATGGTACACCATTCGATAGTGGTACACCATTTGATGGAGTGTACCATGCATTAACTTTTATAGGAGTGTCAACAACCTTATTATTAGCGATTCTAGCCTTTACAAAAATATCTAAGACATATTTTGATTGAGAAAGAAGATAACCCTTTGTTGATTTTTCTACCACAATTCCTAAAATAGTTTAGAGGACCCAAATCCTTCATTTCAAATTTTTCTAGCTAACTCCTTTGTCAAGGTAGAAATGCCATCCATATCATCTCATGTAATAAGCATATCATCAACATATAATGATCGTTTTATACGTCCTCCGATAGTGTTTCTAATAAAAAAGAGTGTTATCATGGAAGCTAGATATGAGACCAAACTATTTAACCATAAAGAAAAATTCTCAAACCAAGCACGAGGTGCTCGCTTGAGTCCGTACAATGCTTTCTTGAGCTTGCAAACATATCCAGGTTCATAGGGTACACATGGAGGAGACTCCATATAAACTTCTTCTTGAAGATCTCCATTTAAGAAGGCATTTTGAACATCAAATTATGAAATAGACCACTATCGAATGAAGGGTACAACAATGAGAGTACCAATGGTAGTCATCTTTGCAACGTGAGAAAAAGTCTCTCATAATTCATGTCATGCTGTTAAGAGTAACTTTTTGCAACTACTCTAGCCTTATATCGTTCAACTTTCCTATCAGATTAGGTTTTTTTTATTTATATGCCCACAGACATCTGACAACGCTCTTACCATATGATAGAGGATCTAAATCCCAAGTACTCGTCTTGTGCAAAGCAGAAAGCTCTTCATCCATAGCCTCTCATCAACTAGGATTAAGCAATGCTTCTTTTTAGGAAGTTGGCTTGGAAAGTTTATTAATGGAGATTAGAAATAAAGAAAAAGATGATGGGTAACAAGAATACGAAAAATCAAATAACTTTGTAAACTTACAAATGCGTGGAATGATGAAGAGGTGGATCTACATGCTCAAATGAAGATTGATGGGCCATAGAGGAGGAGGAAGCTTTAGGTGTTGCAGTCTTTGTAGGGCTATTAGTATTATTATTATGCTTAGAAATAGGATCGGTATAAAGAAGATTAGATTTAACTATGAGTACTGAAGGGAATATAGTAAATGTAACAACCCACCTTTCTAAAACCCCCAAACTGCATAACGAAGTCCCAAAATGGCAAGTCGTTGGAAGATAATACATACTGATATATAGACAGAGAGCATAAGACAAAACTATACTAACTATTAACTTTATAGTCTCATAGTGGATGATCACACAAACTACCATATTACACAAATATATATGTTTAATTACATATATAATAGCACAACACAAGTCCATACAATCCAAACTATACCAAGTCCATAGACACACTGTCACATCATGTCTTTAAAATACATATTATACACGATACTTATATATTTAATATTTAAAATATGTACAAATCTATGCCTCTATGTCCATCACGTCTCCAGAATCCGTCAACTTGAATAATATAGATAGAAAAATATAGAAGTGGGTCGGATATACGTTTGAATGAGTGAAGCTAATCTAATATGAGTATACTACTATGGCAGTGGTATAAAATTATTTAAGCCTAAAGTATAATACCTTCTGGCCCTACCGAGTATGCTACAGAATGATATTATACTTTTTAAATTTGATCCAGTCATAAACACCTACGATAAAGGATCCTCTATACAAAATTCGATCTTGCCACATGGGATGTAGGATTTCACGTTTACGTAATTCAGTCTCACCATCTAAGGTAAAGAATTACACGTATTGGATTCATGCCTAGTTCTACTACGTGCGCTATATGTCGAATTTTTTCCACATCAAAACTCCTCTGGACATTTTAGGCATGACATGAATTAGGCTAACCCATAAACTATCAGAGATAGGATAAATGATACCGTTATCAAGGAGCTTAAGAATTTGTTATCAAACCGCATCCATCGTTTTAGGGTTCAGTCTTCATTGCACATCAGGAGTAGGCTTGGCTTCGTCAATTAAATGAATGTGATATTGGACGATTGCATGTCTAATTCACTTAATATCGGTAATGGACCACCCAATTGCTTCTTTGTTTTTTGAAAGAATTGAACGAAGAGATGATTCTTGGTCAAGAGAAAGATCGAAAGAAATTATAAAAGGAAACGTTTCGTTATCACTTAAGTATGCAAACCTAAGGTGACATAGGAGAGGTTTGAGCTCTAACCTAGGAGGTTGCTCAATCAAAGAAATTGGTTGAGTTTCAGACTCAACCATGAGAAGTTCGATGGGAAGCGTGTCTTCGATCACGTTTGGCATGTCTTGAAACAATTGTTCATACTCTTCCCCACGTTCGTCATTAAGGTCAATTGTTTCATTTCGAAGTTTTCATGAATAGAGCTAACTTCCAAAGTGTGCCTGAATGGTTCTTTAGATTGATTTTCTAAATTGAAGATGTTAACATCTATGGTCATGTTAACAAATAAATTTTTCATCGAACCACTTCGACAAATGATTAAAGCATTTAAGGCAGCCAAGAAGGGTCGTCCTAAAATCAAAGGAATTTGGCTAGTGAGATTGTTTACAGGTTTTGTTTCAAGGATGATGAAATTAACAAGGAATATGAATTCCCCCATTTTAATGAGTACGTCCTCGATTTCTCCTATCGGTTTCTTTGTAGAACGATCAACCAATTGAAAGGTGGGTTCTATTGGTTTAAGCTCGCCTAAACCTAATTGCTGGTAAACTAAATATGGAAGCAAGTTTACGCTAGCACCCAGGTCTAGCAAACATTTGTTGATTTTCTTGTATGTTATCGTATATGAGATTATGAGGTAGCCAGGATCTTTGTATTTCACAGGAATGGATTGAGATAAGACTTCGCTTAGACCGGCCACCAAAAAGAATTTTTCAGCACTTGAGTCTGTCTCTTTTGAGTGCACAAGTCCTTTAAAAGTTTAGCGTTCATTAGGACTTGTTGGATGACATCTAAGAGAGGAATGTTCACTTTGACTTATTTGAAAATTTCTAAAATCATTTACATTTAACCAGAATGTTTCTTAGGTCGAAGTCGATATGCAAATGGAATTCGAAACTCAGTAGGTCGGTCTACTTGAGTTGGAAAAGAATTAGACTCGAAATTTGGTTCGAGGTTCGACTCGATGTTTTGATCAGAATTGTTTGTAGTTTTCAAAGTGTCAAGAGGAACTTCTGGTAAATTGTTTGGATTGACAACTTTGTATCAATTTGTTTACCAAATCGCAAAGTGGTGATAGCGTTCATTTTATTCGCATGGCTATCTTGAACGACATGAGTTTGGTTTGAGCTTATGTTTTGATTCCTAGGGCTTAGAATAGGTTGACTCGGGAACATACTTCTTCCTGTTCACTCACGGTAGAGGTTAAATGACTCATTTGCATTGCGAGTTTAGAAATTGATTGACTTGTATTTTGCATATACGAGGTAACAAATTTTGCAGATTGTTATTCGATTGAATATTTTGAGTGGTCGCTTTAGCCAAAGTTTCTATACTTTTTTCAAGTGATGTCATGGATTTGTCATCTTAAGGAATGAAAGATTGTGGTGCTTGATTTTGAGAATGTGGTGCAAAGTTTTTATTGAAATTGATTTGGTTGAAAAGGAGGATTTGAAGCATTGTTTGGAAATTCTTGAAAAGATGGTCAAACCAAATTCATGCTCGAATTATTTTGGTTCCAAGCAAAGTTAGGACGATTTCTCCAACCGAGATTGTATGTTGGAGAGAATGGATCGTTTCTAACTTTGTTAAAAGCGTTGATTTGCACAAACGAGTGAGGACATTGATCGACGATGTGATTTGGATCATTATATTTATAACACGAGATTTGAGAAGCTTGGTTCATTTGATTAGATGAAAAACATTTTCAAATCTATTTACTATCACATTGATTTTCGCTTCTAAGGCTTGATGATCCTACCAAATGTGTGCTCGATCTTGAATAGATTGATTCCTCGTTAGATCGTTCCCACTGAGTTGATTTTTCGGCTAAGTTTTCGAGAAATCGCCAAGCGGCACCGTGATGTTGTGTTAAAAAGTTCCCTTGACACATTGATTCAAGTTTTGTTCGAGATCTATTTTCAAGTCTGTCATACAAAATTTGGAAAAGAGACGGTTTTTCAAAGTTGTGATATAGACATTTTATTAAAAGTTCCTTAAATCTTCAAAGTATGTTCTAAAAGATTCGCCTCTAAATTGATGAAAATTTACAATTTCATTTCAAATTTTGGTTGTTTTTTCTAAGGGCAAAGTTTCTTTAAGAAAATTTTTACAAATTTATCCAAGTTTTAATTGAATTAGAAGGTAAGCTATACAACCATTTCTCGGCATAGTCGGTAAGTGCGAATGGGATTAACCTAAGTTTTACTCCATCGTCGCATTGTTGAAGTTTTATAGTTGTACAAAGTTGTTCAAATTTTGTTAAAAAGATATAAGGGTCGTCATTTTCAAAATTGCCAAATTTTGGAAGTGTGTTAACATGACTTGAATGGATTTCAAAATGATTATCCATTAGAGCGGCTAAGGTAATGCAATAAGGGACAAAAACTCGACCGGGGAAAATTCCATCGATGAGAGTTCGAGGGGGATTGTCGTTTGCATTGGTTGAAAGATTGTTTGTTCGAACTAAGCGGTTTGTTGAATTGTCACGAGTCCAAAACCTCATGCACAAATGAGAAGATTAAGGAGAGAAAGAGAAGAATAAAAGAAAGGGTGAAAATCAAAGATACGAGAAGAGAGTGAGATGAAACCGAGTCTTTTTACTTAAGAGAATAGGTAAGAAAAAAAAATTCTTTTAAAGAGAAAAAAATTGCTTTTTTATTTATTTTTGTTTTTGATTTTTTTATTATATGCATGAAACTAATGCGACTAAATGAATGCAAGGACTTAATCGGAAATTTTATGTCCTTCATAGCTTCTAACCCAAAATTGTATCGTAGCATTTTGACTTAATTCAACAAAACAATTCTTAACCGGGTAATGGACATGATTTATCAGTGCACCACGAAACACCGAGTAATGCAGCTGTAGGTTTAAATACCTTCGAAGAAACAATCAATATAATATCTTATGAATCACCGTAATAATTATTAATGATCGTGGCTCTATCATTTTATTAGACACATAAAGAGAGTTTGTTAAAAGAAATCAATTTTTCAAAATAAAATTTTGCCCTTAATGAGCCTATGACACCGTTAAATCAAACCTCTAATCTTTATTATTAACTCAATTTATATAATGAAATACAATTTATGGACCAAGAAAAGGGTGATGAAATCCCCACCTTATGTGAATTTGGATGACACCCTTAGAAAAATAAGATGAAATGATGCTAAACAGAAACTAAATGTGTGTTAACAGTGCAGTTACAAATGAATTTTTATAATAAAATGCAAGCAAACAACAATGCAAGCAAAATAAAACCAAGAGATAAGAAGACAGTACCAGAGTGCGTAAAATAATTATTTAAAAGCAGTGATATTTTTTTGACAAGCAGAACAGTTTTTCGCAAGCAATCCTTGTCCACTTTTCTTCTATTAGCAACCTGAAAAAAATGTTGAAAATGACATACATACATATATGTATGTATGCATTGTTGTTTTTTTTATAAGGCAAAAAACACACACACGCACACATATACACACACATATATAAAGGATAAAACAAAAACAAAGACGATTTTTTTTCTTTTTTTTAAGTCGAAAGAATGAAAATTAAACAAAAGAAAACTAAAAAAATTAAAACTCAACCCTAATACACAAGGCAAACGACATAAAAAAATTATTTTAATATTTTACTAATAATAATTTCTTTTAAAGAGAAGTTAAACAAAGAACTTATACTAGAAAAAATATACACAAAAAACAAAAAAATAGACCTACAAGCCAAAGGCCACACCACTTCTTTTTAAAACAAAAAATGCTGAATCCCCAGTCCCGTCTTCTCTTTTGAAAAGATCACGAAGGAAAAAAAAAAATAAGAAAACACGAAATCAAAGAAGAAGAAAAATCGGCGGCGACTTTTGGTGAGGTTGCGGTTGCGATTGGGTGAGGTCGCGCGTGTTTGTGATGGAGTCAATGGCTTTGGGTTTGGGTATTTGAATTTGTGGTGGGGGTTGTAAGAGGTTTTGCTGGTTGATTCAGGTTTGCTGAAGGGGCGGGGAGGCAGGCGCTTTGTTGAGGGTTAGGTGTCGATGTTGTTCTAGAGGCGGTTGGGGGGAATTTTGATAGCGATTGGGCGGTCGTGGATTGGGGGTCAAATTAGGAAGCAGGTGGTTGAGGTTGCGGTGATGTTTTTGGACATGGGTGTGACAGTGGGTTAAGTTACGTATTGGTAGTGATTTGTGGCTTTGTGGGTAGATTTGATTTTTGGTTTGGATTGGTGTTTCAGGTCGGATGTTCAGGTTTGGTAGAGGAAGGTGATGGTTGTGTTTTGCTGTGGAGTTGAATGGTGAAGGCAGTGCTGTGCGGTGGCAGGTTGCAGTGATGGTTGTTGATGTTTGAGTGTGGTTGTAGGATTTGAATGTGCATGAATGGTGGAGTAGCTGGTTGAAGAAAGAATTGATGGCAGAGTTAGAAATAATGCTGTAACCGTAACCGCTTTACACAGTTGTATTCGTTTGGGTATTGGGCCTGTTCAGCCCATCAGTGTATTTCTTTCTTTCTTTCCCTTTATATATCATTGTTTACAACCGATTGTAATATATCATTTATCAATAACAATTTCATCAATGAAACCCTAGCTCTTTCTTTCTAGTGTAAAATCTTTCTTGGTATCAGAGCCTCAGCCAAACGGCATCATAGGCAAATCCTCTCATTAATTCATCCTTCTTTCTTTTCGATTTCATCCCATCAGAAAAGTTTCATCATCTGGGTTCAGGAAACGTGATCACAAAAAGAAAAAAAGAAAGCAATTCAAATTCTTTCCTCCAAGACTAATCGAGTTCGGTTGCAAGAGACTATTTCGTCTTGCCATCCAAGACTTCGAATCTGGTTGCAAGGAAACCCATCATCTTGCCGTCCATAACTCGATCATCTGGCTGTAAGGATTTGACTTCCCCTCAGAAAAAAAGAAAAGTGATCAAGTCCCACGTATTGATCTCGCCCTCTGACCAATACCCATATCTTGTCTGTTCAAGAAAACCCATTCATCGGTGTTTCTTGAATATCTTGTGGCCTCAAGTGGATTGCTCATCTTATCATATCTGCTGTTCAAGCTTTGAAGCCAGTCATCATGGTGGAAGACTCAGCAACATCTGAAAATACAACTACTGTTAATCAACAAAGTTCAGAAGTCACAGAAAAACTCATTAAAACGATCATTAGTCCTCAAACTCAACTGATCACCGCTCATCTTGAAGAAGACAATTACCTGCTATGGAGGCTGCAAATCGAGACAGCCATCTATGGGTATGGTCTCGAAGGCTTTGTTCTTGGTACGTCTCCTATTCCCCCAAAGTATGTTGCTGACAAAGACAACAAGATGATTACTAATCAAGAATTCATTACATATCAACGACAAGATAAACTGATTAGTTCATGGTTGTTGTCATCTATAAGTACGAAACTATTGCCTCAAGTAATTGGATGTAATTCCTCCAATGAAATCTGGAGTACAATTGAGAGAGTGTTTAACACACAGTCTGCTGCCAAAATTATGCACCATAAGAGAGAACTGCAGAATTCAAGAAAAGGTGAAGCAAACATGAGAGATTATCTTGCTAAAATTAAAAGTATTTGTGATGCCCTGAGTGCAGCAGGACACAAGGTCACTGAAACTGAACAAGTTCTCACTATTCTTAATGGTCTGCCAGAAGAGTACGAGGCAGTAATTGCTGTTGTATCCTCTAAAGAAACTTTACCATCAGTCACAGAAGTTCACGCTATACTGTTGTCTCACGAAGCCAGAATTGATAATAGAAGAGCCCTAAACGCTGACCTATCTGCTAACATTGCTGTTAACTCAAGAAACAAAGGTCAAGACAAAAAACCAGAACAAATCAATCAAAGAGGAGGCTTCTCTAACAGATCAAGGGGGAGAGGAAGGTGGAATAACAATTCGAGGCCAAAATGCCAAATTTGTGGAAAACTTGGTCACATTGCCTCTAAATGCTACTTTAGATATAATCAAAACTCTGTACCAGGACAAAGTAGCAATCAAGGAAGCAACTACAATCAAAGAAACCAGAATGGCAACAACTACAATCAAAGAAATCAAAATGCCAATGCAAATTTAGCTCAGTCTCAGGTCAGTCAAGAAAATCAACATCCAAGTGCTTACATAAATGAAGTGGCCGGGACAGGAAGCATACAAGACGAAAGCTGGTATCCAGACTCAGGTGCAACAAATCACATCACTCACAACCTAGAGAATCTGAACCTGGGACAAAGGGAGTACTCAGGTAACCAATCTATTTGCTTAGGGGATGGTAAGTGTATTAATATCACACATATAGGTAAAACACACATCAAAGGTAAGAAACAACTGTACCTTAATAACCTATTAAGAGTACCAAACATTAAAAAAAACCTCATTAGCGTGTCTCAATTTGCCACTGACAACAAGGTCTATTTTGAATTTTTTCCACAATATTGTTTGGTGAAAGACATTCTAACCAAAGAAGTTTTATTGCAGGGAGAAGCTGAAAACGGTCTATATAAGTTTAGTATCTCAAATAATGCTGACAATAATGAGATCAATAGAAGGCACTGTAATTTGTTGAATGTATCAAATAGTATTGAGAATAAGAATGTTTTTGATTTGTGGCATAGAAAACTAGGGCATGCTAATGCAAAAGTTGTCAAACAAGTATTAGTAGAGAATAAAATTCCTTTTAGTATGTGTGTTGAACCATATGTGTGCACTTACTGTCAAATGGGCAAAAGCCATAAACTGCCCTTTGCATTATCTCAAACCACTTATAGTAAACCTCTAGATTTAATTGCCACTGATTTATGGGGACCAGCACCCATAAATTCAGATTATGGATATAAGTATTATATATCATTTGTTGATGCTAGTACAAGACACACTTGGATATACTTCTTAAAAAACAAGTCTGAAGCTTCAAACACAGTTGTTCACTTTATAACCATGATAGAAAAACAACTAGGCACTAATGTGAAAATAATTCAAACTGATGGTGGAAGTGAATTTAAAGTTCTTAGTGGGTATTTTGGTAAAAAAGGAATAGTTCACAGAGTCACATGTCCATACACTTCTGAACAAAATGGTTTGGTTGAGAGGAAACACAGGCACATTGTTGAAACTGGTCTCACATTATTAGCTCAAGCATCAATGAACTTAAAATTCTGGCCTGATTCCTTTAGTACTGCTGTACACTTAATCAACAGATTACCCTCTAAGGTAATTCAAGGGTTAAGTCCATTTGAAAAACTGAATGGAATCAGACCACAATATAATGAGCTAAAAACATTTGGGTGCTTGTGTTTCCCCCACTTAAGACCTTATAATACTAATAAACTAAACTTTAGGTCTAAACCATGCACTTTTCTTGGATACTGTGATAATAAGAAGGGATACAAATGTTTAGATGATACAGGCAAAATAATCATTAGTAGACATGTTGTATTTAACGAATTTGTGTTTCCCTTCAATCAACAAAACATAAAAGTCACTACCAAAGTATATAATCCTAAGAAGTCCATACCAGAACTGCCCATATATAAAAATATATGGGACAGAAAAGAAACAGGTAACTTAGCAGGTCACAGCAGTTCTTCAACTGTTGAAGTTGAAAACACTGAAGGCTTGGATCATACTCCAGAACCTATCTCTCATTCCCCAATGCAAACTGCAAGCCAATCACAACAATTAAGTGAGCAAGTTAGAGAAGACAGTCAACAAGAAGAATCAGAAGGAAATTCTAGTCAAATAAGAGGAGAAGTCAGTTCCCAAGTTGAACAATCAAGAAATATTGGTCACCCCATGACCACAAGGTCAAAAAGTGGAATTTTCAAACCAAAAGCATTCACTACTACAGCAAAAACAGAAGAACCAGCCAGTTATGAAGAAGCTATCAAGGATCACAATTGGAAACAAGCAATGACCGTAGAATATAATGCATTAATCAAGAATCAAACATGGGAACTTGTTCATCCTCCAAGTCATGCTAATGTTGTAGGTTGTAGGTGGACTTACAAATTGAAAAGGAATGCTGATGGGTCTATCAACAAATATAAAGCCAGACTGGTAGCTAAAGGATATACTCAGCAATATGGATTCGATTTTAATGAGACATTCTCTTCTGTAGTAAAACCAACAACTATACGAATTGTGCTTACAATTGCCTTACACAACAACTGGTGTGTACGACAATTGGATGTGAACAATGCTTTTCTTAATGGTACACTACAGGAGGAAATTTTTATGGAGCAGCCACCTGGTTATATTCAAAACAGAAACTATGTGTGCAAACTGAAAAAGGCCATTTATGGGCTCAAACAAGCTCCCAGAGTCTGGTTCAATAAATTAAAATCTACTTTAAGCAATCTAGGATATCATCCTGCCAAGTCAGACAATTCATTATTCATCAAAATAACAAATAAGCAGTGCACCTATGCTTTAATATATGTGGATGATATTCTCATTACAGGAAGTGATGAAGGAGAAGTTAACAATTTAATTCATTATCTCAACAAACAGTTCTCCTTAAAGGATTTAGGTGAATTGAATTATTTTCTGGGAATCGAAGTTGTAAGAAAATCTCACAATGAAGTAATATTGAGTCAGAAGAAGTATATATCAGAACTGCTTACCAAAACAAGGATGGACCAGGCCAAACCTATCTCAACCCCAATGATCAGCAATCAACAGTATTCTAAAAACAGGGGAGAAATCATCACTAATGCTAAACAATACAGGAGTGTTATTGGTGCATTACAATATGCAACAATAACACGACCTGAAATTTCTTTTAGTGTTAACAAACTGTCTCAATTCATGCAGGAGCCCAGAGATGATCATTGGAAAGGTGTAAAAAGAATTCTCAGATATCTCAATGGGACCAAAGACTTTGGCTTACAACTGACTAAAGGAAACAATCTCAACTTAACTTGCTATGCAGACGCTGACTGGGCATCAAATCATGACGACAGGAAATCAACAACTGGCTATTGTGTGTACATGGGTAACAACTTAATTTCATGGTGTTCGAAGAAACAAAATACTATATCCAGATCAAGTACTGAAGCTGAATACCGAAGTGTTGCTAGTGCCACAGCAGAATTACTATGGATACAATCTATATTATCAGAATTAAAGATTATAACTACTAGCAAACCAAAGTTATGGTGCGACAATCAAAGCACGGTCTACATGTCAGTTAACCCTATGTTTCACAGTCGAACCAAGCATATAGAAATTGATGTTCATTTTGTTCGAGAGCAAGTCGAAAAGGGAAAACTTGAGGTGAATCACATACCTGGAGCTTACCAGAAAGCAGATATTTTCACAAAAGCATTATCAGCATACAATTTCGAACGATTTCGAGCTGACCTGAAGATAGCAAGAATCTATGCCGAAAATGGACAAGACAACATTGCGGTTCATACTGACGGGATTTCAGCTCAAACCAAAGAAAAGAGTACTGCTGGACACTAGGTTGTGATTTTGATGAGCAAGGTTGAGGCTTTTTTGGGCTTCTTGTGAGTGTGGTTTCAGTTGAGGAGGAAGTGATTGATAGGTGAAGTAGCAAGTTTTAGTAGCAGTGGATTGTTTTGTGATGGTTGGTTGATGAAAATTTGGCTGAGGTTGCGTGTAGGAGGTGGTGGTGCTGAAGGTTACAAGTTAACAGAGGAGATTATGGAGTAGATTTGTTTGGTTCGTAGGTTGTAGCAGTTGCGTAGTGGAGTATTTGATGGTAGATCGCAGGCAGGTTGCAGGAGGATGCAAGTGTATCGACAGTTTTGGTGTAACAGCTTGTGGTGGTTTGTTTGTAGTAACAAGATGGAAGGTCATGCTGTTTGTTCGAGTATGCAGGTTGAAATAATGTTGCGAGGTTGAAGAGGTGCACTGTGGTGATGAGAAGAAGTGCAAAAGAAAACTGTGTATAGAAGTGAATGTAAACAGAAAAATGTAAACAATGAACAGAGTTGAAAATTGTAATGTAAACAGTGAAAAGAGAGTATCTGGTTGGCAAATTTGCAGTTCTTGAGTAACATTTATATGAACAGAAATGTAGCAATGAAATGCACACAAATGAAATGTAAACAGAGAACAGTTTGCAAATGTAAAACAAATTTGTGTATTAGTGCAACAATTTGTTTGTAGAAGTAAAAAAACAGTGCAATGTCTGTGTTTTTTTTAATGAAAAATTAACACAAAATCAAAACAAAAAACAAACAAAGAACAAAATGAACTAAAAAAACTGCAAAAGAAATGAACAACCAAATTTTTTTCTTTTAATAACACAAGAAAAAGCAAACAAAAGACGCACAAATGAACACAGCACAAGTGAACAATACACAAAATGTAACAAGATAGAAATAAAATTTAGTTTACGCACGATCTTTTTACTATCTTTGATTTAGTAACATGGAACATCCAATTTTAATTCTAGTTTTAACTTCATTATCAAAATCAAATGGTTAGAAGAAGATGTAACTTGAGTTTATATTTGATTAAGTATAGTCTATTTGTGATTAACAACATAGACTATCAAATTCATTTGTAAACAACAAACTTCCATTTACTTCTAAATTCACATAAAATCCAAAAAACAAAAGATTATAAATAAAACCATTTTGTTGATTTAACATGATTCATGAGAGCTTCATTACAGCTAAATTGAAGAGGTTTAGCCTCTCATACTTGAATTCATTTCAACAAAAAGTGGATTCAACATTAACAAAATAAAAGAAAGTGTTAATTGAAAAGAAAGAGAGCTTTTTTTTTCCTACAACTAACTTGCATAAAAGAAGATCTATTACATGAAATATAAAAGGGTATTTATACAAAGGTAAAACCCTAATCTCTTTTTAGGGTGCTATCAAAAATACTCTTTACATTGACTGGCCACCAAATAATCATTAAACATTAATTAATTCCCCACTAATATGTGCTTTTCTTTCTAATTGTGGTTCATTAGTATGTGGGTAAATTCTTCTCTCCTTTTGCTTTGAAGATGTTCATGCATACATCCATGTTGCCTTTTCAAAATTGCACTCAATTTCCTACAAAATAAAATTAAAATGTGCAAAAAAATTCTCAAATTTAATGCATACACAAAATTACCATTTTGTCCAAATGTAGATGAGTGGATGATGATTTGAAAACATTTTTTATGTTTTGGTAAAAACATGTAACCCTCGTATGCCATTTATTTTAATAAAAGAAGATTAAGTATGAGAGTAAATATATATATATAATTACGTGCACATCATATATCCAACCATTACTCAATTTATCGTTTTCTTTCTTCATCATCACACTCAAATTCAGCTTTGAAACCTCATTAGGGGTGGTATTTAAACTATCATTTTTCTTACTTTATCTTTTGATAAATTAATTTTTAAGCCTCAGCGTATTACTTGTTGCTCCCTAAGACCATTAAAACTCAATCATTTTTCTAAATATGTTACTAACTCTACTAGCTTTGAATTTCGTGGTGGACTATAGCCTTGCTTAGCTTACTCTTAGATCGGCCTTTGATTGTCCATGAAATACTATAACCATACTATGACTTAGCACACTTCAACTACAAACATGGCTGAATATGTTGCAACTCTAATTGAAAACCTTAGTAAAGTCCATGATGATGTTCCTGTTGAATATATAAGAAGCCGTCTCATGATTTCATGGTAATAATTTTGCGATTTTTGTTATTTGAATATCAAAGTTCTCTCTAGTAACTTATCTTTCTATCCTGAAAAAAAGGTTAGAGGCTTGCATGCACTTTTTCACTTCTTTCTTCCTAGGATCTTTGGTTTCCATCATTATAATTAGAAATTATGATCATTTAGGAATCTGGGACTTGCTTATATATATAAGTTTAATGTATAAAAATAAGAATCACTCATTCTTTACATGATAATGTCTGATTAAACAAGAAAAATTATAATGGTATGTTTGCATACATTAGAAATATGTTATACTAATAATGTGTGGAAGCTTCCAAACTATATTACCGGTATGGATATATGGCTAGGAATGTCAGAAAAGCATTGTCTTAAGTTGATCACAAAAGACAAATTGTGAAGATGCTGGGATATGTGTTGTTCAATAAAGTAGTGATAACGACAACTTGAGGCTCTTTGCTAACCTTCTCAACGCATGAACATTCTACGATCATGTTTATCATAATTTGCATTTGAGTAATTTCGATCAATTTATTTTTAGTTCTTTTTATAACAAGAGTGTTTTATAACAAGAGTGTGTTACTTTATTTAAACCAAGCACTCTTTTTGCGATTAGGGTTACTTTTATTTAGATACTTAAATATCAATATTTTTACTTTTTGTCTATGCAACTATTTACTATCAACCAAAACAAAACTCTTAAAATTGTAAAAGTATTAATTGTAAACAAAAGAAATATTTTATACCTTTAACATTTTCAAACTGGATATATAGGGGACAAATGTTTATAGATATATAGAGGGTTCACCGTCAACGTAATCACATCACTTTAAGTACCATCTTACAAAATTATATACTTGGTTCAATCTGTAGATTATCTTTTATTCCCTTATATCTAACATTAAGTAATTATACATGTATCTTTTCAAAAAACAGAATAAAATGAGGGCTCGGATTGATTGATTATTTCATACAAGTGTTACTAAAACTCATTTTGAATAAATCTGATATCACAATCATTAAGAACAAAGTTGCTTGTTACTGGAAACCCTTACACGTAGAAACGTGAAATTATCTACTAATTTTAGTATTAACCTGGTAGCTTTCAGCAATGATCTAAGCCACTTTTTACCCAAAGGAGTCAGCCAACCTTTGAAATTTTTTAGCTTTTACAAAGTGAACGATTATTACTTTGTATACTAGGTAGTTTATTCCTAGTTTTGTCACTCATTTGAAAAATACGTAAATATCATTCAGATATAAGCACATACATATGATTTTCTGTATGTATATTATTACCTAAAGATTACTTATCAAGCTTTAAAACTATGGTTTTCTATTTATGTATGTGTGTGTACAGCAAAGAAAAATGCTATTTATGATGCTACTCCTGTTATTTTTTGATAACAATTATACTCTTTGTTCTTTAGAAAAATCGATGGCATATCACATGTATGCTTATTTATTTTTGCATGTAGAATATGCGTCTGCGACTATGAAACCTAAAGTTGCACTTAGAAAAATGGTTGCACCTAAGAAGTTCAGCTCAATTCATTTTTGAATTTTATTCTTTTTGGAAATGCAATCTCATATCTCTTTTATTTACTTTATTGAACTTGTAGGTTATCGTTATTGCTAGTAAGGATGGTAATTGTTAGCGTCAAGGTTGACCACGAGCATTCAATTATGTGAAAGCACCAATATCCAATCCAGTCACAGAAATATGAAGAGAAACAAATGAAGAACAAAATTAAAACAATCAGAAAGCAAGTAAATAGAGACACAGATTTATAGTGATTCGGCTAACTCCGGCCTACGTCCACTCCAAAGATTTTTCTTTTATTAGTTTATACTGCTGATTATAGCTACAAATCAGTGAAATTCAAGAACCACTACAGCAAAACAACCATTTTACAACGGACAATGCCCATTGTAATATGGCTTTCACAATGGGCATGCATCCGTTGTATTAGGCCTCGTTGTAATAGGTCGATCGTATTTTACAACGGGCAATGAACGTTGTAATACACCTTTTTACAACGGTCATCGGCCCTTGCAATAGGCTCTATGACAACAATTAACGCCCGTTGTAAAAGACTATAATACAACTGGCATAGCCCGTTGTATGATATTGCAACGGTTTCTGACCGTTGCAAAATAAATGCAAATTTAAAAAAAAAATTACAGCAGCATCCATGTAGTACATCCATACCAATAATGAATAATTTAACGAGTAATAAATATTATCATAAAACAAGCAAAATCATTTCATTTCAAGTGTGTTTGCATTTCATTTACATTTTCACTGTGCACTGTACATTTCTTTATAAAAAATAAAAAAGAACAGTTACAATCACATAAACACTGCGCACACCACTGCATTACTTCAAAACTGTGCGCATTACTTCAAAACTGTGCACATTACTTCAACACTGCAAATACACTGTGCACACAGCAACTTCCATATCAACATCCCACTTCACCATTCATACATACTACACATCCTTCCTCCATCATCTTTGCTGCCTACCCCTATCGAAACTTGCAGCCCCACTTTATTTCTGCCATCATCACAAAATTCCCCTGCAATACCCTGAACTTCTGCCACTATCAAATACATTACAACTGCATCCACTTCCAACTTCATCATTGACCTCTGTACAAACTCTGCCTCTCCTATCATTCAACCTTCACACCAGAGCTCTGTTGTTACCACTACCCAAAACTGTCATTGCCTACCCTCTGCACTTCACAAACTCTACAACATACCCATATACACAGTCTCTTTACAAACATCCTCTGCCATAATACAAACTTCCTACAACAACATCCAAACTGCTGCTCTACATCAAAACCACTTCCTTCCGCAGCCTAAACTTCCATCTACTTCACAGAAATCCACTAAATAACCCCTTTGCTTGCTAGCAAATTGACTGCAACTTCTCCATCACTACTGAACATTTCCTCCCACTACAATCAAAGACTAAGATGATTTAAGACTACTTATTTCAATTTTCAACCTCCGAATTATCAAAACATCACATTATCAGATTTAGCTAATAAATAAGGTTACCTTCAACTGATCTAGCTAATCCATGTAGCTTGGAGATTGATGAAGCATGAAGATTTTCACCAGACCAATTCGGCAATATCAAAAGACTCAAGAAGAGGCAAATGGCACAACCAATCCCAATCATATATATTCTCATATGTGCAATTTCGATTACCTCAAACACCCGATAACTTGACACGGTAATCAGATTGAATGTTAGTAGAAAGATCACCATCCCGTAGTCATAGCTTTTCTTTATGTATGGGATAAATATTAGATATGTCGCCATAAAACCTGATTGTTCAAACAGCCCCACCGATATTAAATAAAAATAAAAATCAAAGTAACTACTACTGAAGTCTTATATGACTGACAGTTTACATGCATAACGTCTACCAGCACTTCAAACTTTGAGGGATTTTTAGACTTTAACGCACATTCAAACAAATCATCAAACGATTTATATTTATCAAGTTTTAATGTTGAATCATTCACTTATACAGTGTATGAACATTGTTAGATATTTAAAGTTAAAAGGAATACAGGGTAACAAAGTACCTACTAGAAATACAGAACTTCCCACAAAAATTGCTCGGCCAATTTCTTCAGTCTCCTCTGCCACAAACTCCACGAAGAAAGTGTTAGAGAAAATAATCTTTTGCAATTCTGTTATGCAGTTGTGTTTGTTATATCACTGTACATGTGCTGTACACGTGATACTCTTATTTTCTCTTGCATACTTACTGTGTATAAATACTCTATGATGCTGCTATGATTAACGGTGATTGGAATTATTTTTTCTCTCTCTCATACTTGTTTTACAAGTTTCTTCTTGGTATCAGAGCGTATGCCCAACGGCAATTCAGATCTGAGATCTGATTAATATTCCAATCATCAATCTCTCATTCAATCTACAATCTCTTCAATATTTCTTCAAATTCAATCATCTACAAACCAGATCCAATTCAGATCTAATTACAAATCATGGCGGGAGATGATGAAGTTCAATCAAGGTTAGATTCAACCAATGCCAGAGACAACACAATCAGTCAAACATCAAAGACTCTGGAGGAATCATTAAAATCAATAGTTAATCCCCAAACGTAGTTGATTACAGTTACCCTAGATGATGATAACTTCCTCTTATGGAAATTTCAGATCGAAATGGCCATTAAGGGATACAGATTGCAAAAATTCATAGATCAGGACACTATCTCTCCTCCTCAATTTGTTTCTAGCAATGACGACCAACTAACTCCAAATACTGAATTTCTAATACATAATAGGCAGGATAGCTTGCTGTGCTCATGGATATTGTCTTCAATCAGCCCTAATCTGCTCTCATCCGTAGTAGGATGTAAAACATCACTAGAAGTTTGGAATGCTATTCATAGAAACTTCAACTCTCAAGCTGCAGCCATAATTATGAGTTACAAAAGGCAACTGCAAAATATAAAGAAAGAAAACTCAAGTATCAGAGAATACCTTGGTAAGATAAAGAACATTTGTGATTTACTTGAATCATCAGGGCACAAAGTAAGTGAAAATGAGCAAGTTGTTCACATTCTCAATGGCTTGGGAGATGAATTTGAAGCCATAGTTGCGGTTATAACATCACAAGAATCCACTCCATCTGTACAATATACTAGCTCTTGTCTTCTAGCTCATGAAGGAAGACTAGAACAAAAGAACCACTCATCAACAGACTTCTCTATCAATTATGCCGCAAACATGAAGAACAAGAATACACAAGTTAACCCAAAATCTGAATCATCACCTAGAAGTTATCAAGAACCACCGCCAACCAGGGGATATGCTATGTATGAAGGAGGAAGGACACAAGGTCGTGGAAGAGGAAGATTCTTCAACAATCGACCTAAATGTCAGATATGTGGGAAGATAGGACACACAGCAGTAAGGTGCTACTTCAGATTTGAATCAAATTATAGCGGCAATCAACAAATTTCACCCAATCAAAGCTCATCAAGGAATGTTCCTCATAATGTTAATCTCAGTCAGATCCAGAATGATACAAGATCTAACCTGAAGAACTCAGCTAATCAAAGTGAAAATCACAACACACTAGCTTGTGATATGGATATACAGGATGAATCGTGGTTTCCTGATTCAGGAGCAACACATCATGTGACAAACAATCTTCACAATCTAAATCTTGGAGGAGCAGCTTATAAAGGTAAACACTCTATTCATATGGGAAATGGTACACCTATTGCTATCACACATATTGGTAATGCACAGTTTACATCAAACTGTAGAAATAAATCACTACTACTAAGAAATTTGCTTAGAGTTCCCCAAATTAGAAAGAACTTAATTAGTGTTTCAAAGTTTGCAAGAGATAATAAAGTATTTTTGAATTCCATCCAAATGTATGCTTGATAAAGGATAATTCGAGTGGAGATATATTGTTGCAGGGGGAACTGCATGAAGGCCTTTACAAATTCAACCTCAAACCATCTGAAGAAAAAGGATGTGATAATGTGGTTTACTATAGTACTGTTAATAATAATGTAAATGATGAATATGATATATGGCATAGAAAACTGGGACATCCAAATGTAAGTGTGATGAAAGTTGTGTTGAATAAAGAGAATCTCTTGCATTTAAATCATGTTAAACCCCATTTATGCAGTCAATGTCAAATTGGGAAAAGTCATAAGCTATCTTTTAATTTGCCTGACACAATTTATACTAACCCATTTGAACTTGTTGAATGTGATCTATGGGGTCCCGCACCCTTAAATTCTGACTATGGATTCAAGTACTATATTGCATTTGTGGATGCATACTCAAGGCACACATGGATTTACTTTCTAAAGTTAAAATCAGAAGCCACAGAAGCAGTTAAGCAATTCATCACATAAGTGGAAAGACAATTTGATAAGAAGTTGAAAGTGTTTCAAACAGACGGTGGAGCTGAGTTTAAACCATTGAAAGAATTCTTCAATCAAAAAGGAATAGTACACAGATATACTTGCCCTCATACATCACAACAAAATGGTATTGTTGAAAGGAAGCATAGGCATATAGTAGATATGGGGTTAACTCTTCTTGCACAAGGATCTTTGCCACTCAAATTCTGGCTTGAATCATTCTCAACTGCAGTATACTTAATTAATTACCTACCAACTAAAGTTCTCAAGTATATCAGTCCTTATGAAGCTTTGTATGGTGTTACACCTGACTACAAAAGATTGAAAGTATTTGGGTGTTTATGCTTCCCAATGCTAAGACCCTATAATACTCATAAACTTGATCTTAGATCTACTCCATGTACTTTCCTGGGTTATGGATCGAAACAGAAAGGGTATAAATGCTTGACAAAGGATGGAAAAATTATTATGTCCAGACATGTCATGTTTAATGAAAGTATTTTCCCATTTGCTGATGGACAAATGACACACACCAAAAAAGTTACCAATACTCAGAAATCAATGCTAGCAGTACCTATACCTACAGTTGATAAGGGTAGTCAAACAGAACCAGAAAGGATATTAGAAGAAGATTCAATGTTCAGCATGCCAGAGCTAAACTCTAATGATGATGAGAATTGTCATACTCAGAATCAAACAGAAGATGAAAGTAGCAACGTGAATTATATCCACCAGATCCCATCACCAGAAAACACAGCAACTAATTCAACCAGTAGTAATCAACAAGAAGACACAACTATTACCAAACCAACTGAGCAGTTCAAAGGACATCATATGATTACCAGGGGAAAAAGTGGCATTTTCAAACCGAAGGTATATACAATAAACTGCTCAACACTTGAACCATCAAGCTATGAACAAGCAATAAGAAATGTCAAATGGAGAAAGGCAATGGAAGAGGAGTATCAAGCTGTAGTGAACAATAAAACATGGGAACTGGTGACACTACCAAGAAATAAAACTGTCATAGGGAATAGATGGACATATAGATTGAAATACAATGCTGATGGGACAATAGCTAAGTATAAAGCTAGGCTTGTGGGAAAAGGATTTAATCAACAACCAGGATTTGACTTCAAAGAGACCTTTTCACCTGTGATAAAGCCTACAACAATAAGAGTTATGCTAACTATTGCTTTACATCACAAGTGGACAGTTAAGCAATTGGATGTGCATAATGCATTATTAAATGGAGAGCTAGAAGAGGAGGTGTATATGGAGCAACCTAAAGGATTTGAAGACAACAAAAAGCAGCATATAGTTTGTAAATTAAATAAAGCAATATATGGTTTGAAACAGGCCCCTAGAGTTTGGTTCGAGAAACTCAAGAACACATTGATGAAACTCAGCTTCAGTCCAACGAAGTCAGATAATTCCTTGTTTATAAGGAAAGATAGTGTGTGTACTATATATGTTCTAGTCTATGTGGATGATTTTATCATAACTGGTGATAACATTGAGCAGATAGATCAATTAATCAAATGCCTGAATGAGCAATTCAGGTTGAAGGAGCTAGGTGACTTAAACTTTTTCCTAGGCATACATGTAACATAAACTAAAGATGGTGGATTACATCTTAGTCAAACAAACTATATTCAAACTGTATTGAAGAGAGCTGGAATGGATAAAGCTAAAGCCTATCCCACACCAATGCCTACAAATCTACAATTATCAAAGAACTCAGGTGATCTAATAGATAACCCTCACATTTACAGAAGTATAGTTGGTGCCTTGCAGTACATCACAATTACGAGACCTGAAATATCATTCAGTGTGAATAAGGTGTGTCAATTCATGTCTAATCCTTTGAGTGAACATTGGAAAACGGTTAAAAAAATACTTAGATACTTGGCAGGTGAAAGTGTACGTGCAGTACTAAGGATCGTGTAATATGTTAAATAAATGTGGAAATTGATAATAGCAGTAAAATAAAAATTAAAGTAAGCACACCAGGAATTTTTATACTGGTTCGAACATCCCGTTCTACGTCCAGTCCCAGAATACCATCTGGATTTAAACTAAACCCCTCACTTAACCCGGAGTAATAGGTATACGACACCTGAGCAGCCGAACAGGAATTTTTCCGCCTCAACAGCCAAAGAGGACTTCAGCTTAATACAAATAGTTTGTTGACGAATGTGTTATGAATAACACTGATTGTCTTTTGATAGTACAACTTCCCTATAATCAAATCCTCAAGAGTATATGTGTGTGTGAAGATTTAGAAGGAAGATAATCATGTAGAATCGAAGTATATGAGTTAATTCAAGGATTCTAGTGATATTGAATAAGAATGAATACTTTTATTTGCAGAAATAAATGGAGAATAGATTTCAGAATTAAAACAAGAATCGGTTTCAGAATTATAAACAAGAATTGATTGTTGTAGAAGTGAATTGAACATGTTTATATAGTTGTAGAATAGTTACAATCTTTCATGAAGAGTTTCAATCAAAAGTTGTGTCCGTATCTCTTGGATTGAAGGACATTCCTCTTCATGAACGATCGCAACTCTTCAGAAAACTAGCCGTTATGTTCAGGTCGGTTGACCGAGGTTTCTGGTCGGTCAGCTGAGTTTCAAACCCGTACATAGAAAAATGTATATCTGTGCATTTGACACAGAGTCGGTCGACCAAGGTTTCTGGTCGGTCAGCCGACCTGTTGTCAATTGCACAGTACGCACTAATTTATGTATATATCAATATAAATCAATTTGTGTGTGTGTGTGTGACTACTTGAGGAATGATTTTAACAATATTCTAAGACTCAATAAAATAAAATATTCATACTAATATCTGGATTGTAGTCTTGTCTCCTTTGTAGTGCACAATATACACTTATTCTCTTTTTGTCGCTTTCGTATAGTATTCTCGTCGTATGATCTCTGAAGCTTGTGTCATGAATCAAAACTCATGAATCAACATTCTCTCCCTTTTTGATTGATGACAATACTTATATGACGAAGTAGTATTCACATATATATTATAATTCTCCCCCTGAATATATGGCGACTTTTCTGCAAAAAATTTGTTAGCTTTCATATATTTCTCCCCCTTTGTCATCGACAAAAAAGAATACTTACTAGATGTAATATATAAAAGAAATATGGAACATGTAGCACAAGTAAGAAAACATCGAGTTTTAAATATTACATACTGAAACAAGATAGGAATATTAATGATGTTTACTTACTACACAACATCTAACAATAGACATATTGTTCATAAAGAAATAAAATACTTGAAATTATGAAATAGCAAGTTGTAAAACAATATGATGCATGTATAGATATTCAAAACATAGCAATAAAAGAAACAAGCATTCATACATTGCATCATCACAAATAAGAGTTTTAAGGTAACACTTACTTTTCTCCCCCTTAATCTGTGCTTGCATTGTTTATTTCTGAAAATTGTGTTAGAGCAATATCTTTCTCCCCTTTGTCATTGACGAAAAGGAGAGTTTATATATATTATATTTCACATAAGTGTTAACAATATAGAACAAAATAATTACTACTTGTAAGGTATCAGAAAACAATGAACATTTAAAGCATGCGATACCCAAGGTTCTTATAATTTCCTAATTTTAAGGAAACCATACCCATTTGGATGTGGTTGTACCTTTATAAATATAATTTTCATTATTAACTACCATATCAAAATAATTATTAATGCATTTTTCTCTATTTCCCAATTAACAGGAACCCAAATACTTAGATAATTTTTATTCATATTTTCCGTTAATGATTTTGTACTTCTAGAGAAATTATAAACATTATTGGTCATAGCAGTTTTTGAATTTCGATGAAAATTTGATTTCGACTTTACTCGAAATTTAGTAGTAACACTAAGATTTTTATTATACATAAAAGCGTATCTAGTGCTATTTCTATGATTATATCCTAAACCATTTTTATTATGTAAAGGTCTAGAACTAGATAAAATCATGTTTAAATCATTTTGACCTTTATTAAATTTTGTGACTTCAGTGTTGAGTTTATCAAATTTAGCATTAAAGTCACACTTATTATTTTCAAAAGAAATATTACTATTATTTAAAATATCAATTTTCTCATTCAATTTAGAATTATCATTTTTTAATGTGCCGTTCTCATTTTTGAGAACGAAATTTTGAGATTCTAAATTATCTAAAGAGGACTGTAATAAATCATTTTGTCTTTTCAAATCAAAATTTTCTTTTGAAAATTTTTCTCTCTCGTTTTCAAATATGGTTTTTTGTTTATCTAGAAAATCTGTAAGAGCCTCAAAATTACTCTTTAAAACACCAAGTTGATTTTCTAAATCTAACTTCTCATTTTTCAATTTCTCATTTTCAAGTTCAACAGATTTCATCTTTTCTAAAATAATAAAATTATGCTTTGAGATTTTATCGCATAAACTAATTAATTCATTATTACCACTTACTGAAATTTGTAAATCAGAATGTACCTTTTTACAGTTCTCATTGGTCGTTGCTTTGATAGTTTCAGGCTTTTTGCTTGCTGTACTTCGACCGGATCTTTTTCTAGCCATTATTCTATGATGTTGTGACGATCGATAGAATACCAGGCTTTGATATCAAATGAAAGTGTACGTGCAGTACTAAGGATCGTGTAATATGGTAAATAAATGCGGAAATTGATAATAGCAGTAAAATAAAAATTAAAGTAAGCACACCAGGAATTTTTATACTGGTTCGAACTTTCCGTTCTACGTCCAGTCCCAGAATACCCTCTGGATTTAAACTAAACCCCTCACTTAACCCGGAGTAATAGGTATACGACACCTGAGCAGCCGAACTGGAATTTTTCCGCCTCAACAGCCGAAGAGGACTTCACCTTAATACAAATAGTTTGTTGACGAATGTGTTCTGAATAACACTGATTGTCTTTTGATAGTACAACTTCCCTATAATCAAATCCTTAAGAGTATATGTGTGTGTGAAGATTTAGAAGGAAGATAATCACGTAGAATCGAAGTATATGAGTTAATTCAAGGATTCTAGTGATATTGAATAAGAATGAATACTTTTATTTGCAGAAATAAATAGAGAATAGATTTCAGAATTAAAACAAGAATCGGTTTCAGAATTATAAACAAGAATTGATTGTTGTAGAAGTGAATTGAACATGTTTATATAGTTGTAGAATAGTTACAATCTTTCATGAAGAGTTTCAATTAAAAGTTGTGTCCGTATCTCTTGGATTGAAGGACATTCCTCTTCATGAACGATCGCAACTTTTCAGAAAACTAACCGTTATGTTCAGGTCGGTTGACCGAGGTTTCTGGTCGGTCAGCTGAGTTTCAAACCCGTACATAGAAAAATGTATATCTGTGCATTTGACACAGAGTCGGTCGACCGAGGTTTCTGGTCGGTCAGCCGACCTGTTGTCAATTGCACAGTACACACTAATTTATGTATATATCAATATAAATCAATTTGTGTGTGTGTGACTACTTGAGGAATGATTTTAACAATATTCTAAGACTCAATAAAATAAAATATTCATACTAATCTTTGGATTGTAGTATTGTCTCCTTTGTAGTGCACAATATACACTTATTCTCTTTTTGTCGCTTTCGTATAGTATTCTCGTCATATGATCTCTGAAGCTTGTGTCATGAATCAAAACTCATGAATCAACAGCAGGGACTTTGGATTATGGATTGAAGTTACATGTTAGTGAGTCACTAAAAATCAGCGCATTTGCTGATGCGGATTGGGCTGCTGACAGGGATGATAGAAAGTCAGTTAGTGGTTATTGTGTATACTTTGGTAAGAATTTAGTATCTTGGTGTTCGAAGAAGCAAACTACGGTGTCTAGATCATCCACTGAAGCTGAGTATAGAAGTGTAGCTGCGGTGGTGTCTGAAATAATGTGGATCAAATCCTTGCTGTCAGAGGTGATTGATAATACCATGGGGCCTTCAACGGTGTGGTGTGATAATTCAAGTGCTGTTCAACTAGCTGCCAATCCAGTACTTCACTCGAGAACCAAACATATAGAATTGGATCTGTATTTTGTGAGAGAACAAGTTGCTAAAGGCAGTATTTTGTATTAATCATGTCCCTGCTTTATATCAAAGAGCTGATGTCTTGACGAAATCTTTATCTACTAATCGGTTTGTTAAACTGAGACAAGAATTGAATGTAGAGAAAATATCAGAGGTGATGATTGAAGAGAAGAAGAAGACGATGGGGTAGAGAGAGAGAGCTTGAATTGAGGAAGAGTGTTAGAGAAAATAATCTTTTGCAATTCTGTTATGCAGTTGTGTTTGTTATATCACTGTACATGTGCTGTACACGTGATACTCTTATTTTCTCTTGCATACTTACTGTGTATAAATACTCTATGATGCTGCTATGATTAACGGTGATTGGAATTATTTTTTCTCTCTCTCATACTTGTTTTACAAGTTTCTTCAGAAAGCCAAAGAGCCTGCACTAACAGTTCCAAT
This sequence comes from Allium fistulosum, assembly GCA_030737815.1. Lineage (NCBI taxonomy): Eukaryota > Viridiplantae > Streptophyta > Magnoliopsida > Asparagales > Amaryllidaceae > Allium > Allium fistulosum. Next base: position 1,229,361,056 of record CM060904.1, read on the forward strand.
CCCTCTGTTCAGTCCCTTGCCTAATGTTGCGCCTACAAAACATTTGTATAAAAAATAGATAAATAAAAACCTCAACCGTATAATAACAAATATACTTATAGTCTTATATACATTTGTTGAAGAGAAATTCGATTATACAGTATTAAAAGAGCAAATAACCTGCAGTAGGCTCAAGAACAACAACAACAGTCATGACCGCCCACATTGCATTTTGCCCAATTCCTAGGAACAATGGCTCTAAAAGATAAAGAAAGGAAACAAGAGTTAAAGCTGCTCCGACCTTTAGACCATGAACAATTCTTCTGGGATCTTCCTTTCCCATTTTCCACAGCATTTTCCATGCAGAAACCGGAAGCTTTTCCACTGCGTTCATCATATTTTTCGCAGAATTAACCACCATAATAAATATTTTATTTCTCAGTTTAATATTGAATTGGTGGTCTTATTTTCGCTGAGAATCGTTTTTATTTCTCAGTTTAATATTGTTATTCCATCAGTGTCTGGGTACATAAAACATATGTAAAATTCAGGTTCAAGCTGCTCGTGATGAGATGCAATGGGCTGAGGATGGCCCTCCACCTTTGCTTGTGAAGATTGCTCCAGACTTGTCTAAACAGGATCTTGAAGATATTGCTGCGGTAACTCAATATAGATACATTTGTCTTCAAGTCTTTTCTTTTTTCCTTCATGTTCTAATATATTTTTCGCACATTTTAGGTTGCCCTTGCTCTTCGATTGGATGGATTGGTAAGCACTATTAGCTATTGGTAGTTTTTTTAGCATATCAATACTCTCCCTACTTACCAGCGTAATATCATGCATTGTATACGCATGCCTCAAGCATTACAATCGACATTAAACTATCTCAATCAAATTATTTTCAGCTGATTATCACAGCTGTTTACAATTATTCCGCTTAATGCCCCACGGTATTTTGATGAATGTTTAATTTATTGAATATCTACTGTAGATCATATCAAATACAACAATTTCAAGACCGGAACCTATCAATAAGCACCCATTGGCTGAAGAAGCTGGTGGCCTAAGCGGCAAGCCACTTTTTGAGTTGTCAACTAATGTTCTTAAGGAGATGTATCTTCTCACATGGGTAAGTTTCTAAATAATGTTAGAACAGTTAATTATATTTTGAGTATCTAATATGTTTTAATCTATCCAACTGAATTCTTTGTTTACTCTCATTTTCATTTTTTGCAGGGTAAAGTGCCTCTAGTAGGCTGTGGTGGTGTTAGCAGGTATTTGAATTATATGATAAGCATTCTTGAGGTTGCACATAGCTTATAAATTGCAAGCAAGAGCATCTGAAAAGAAAATTTGTAAATATTTGTAGCGGTGAAGATGCTTACAAAAAAATTCGTGCTGGAGCGTCATAGTGTTTTAGGAATAGTACTAGGAGCATGTCAATTGCATCGCAACATTGATATAGGAGAAAGGATTGCACACAAATATTCGAACTAGAACCAAAAAAATGCAACCAATCATGTGATTTTATCCAATATTATGCTTCATTAGAATGATGGGATGATGCTGGACGAGTAAGGAAAATGACGGTTGAGAAAGGTTTATCGAAAGATTATGGGTGCAGTTGGATTGAAATGAAGGACAAAGTTTATAAACTTGGTGCACATGATAAGTCACATTGTGAAACTAAAGATATATACGATTAGTTAGAGGAACTAAGTGAGTCGATAAGTAAAGGAGGACATGTGCCTTCAACTAAGCAAGTGTTTCTTAATGTAGAGGAGGATGATAAGAGGAAGTTGCTGTGTAGCACAGCGAGAGACTAGCAGTTGCATTTGGTTTGTTGAAAGCTCCTCCGAATGTGCCAATAAGAATTGCAAAGAATCTCAGGGTTTGTGACGATTGTCATAATGTGGTTAAATTGATATCTAAGGCTTTGGATTGTGAATTTGTCCTTAGGGATACAAGTAGGTTTCATCGTTTTTCACTAGGAACCTTGTTCTTGTGGGGATTATTGGTAAATTTGATGTGAGGTTTTAGAGATTGTCTCACAGGGGTTTTCTTGCAGAAAGGCAAAAAGTAAGTAAACTTTTTCAAATAATTCAAACATAGTTATGCGAACTTATTTTATCCTTTCTGTATGCAGAGTTCGAATCAGTTGTGCTATGTGAATCGTTGAATTTATAAGAATGGATGTTTAAAGCAAGTATACATCCTGATCTTCAAGCAATGCTTTGTTTCTTGGGTTTCAAACTCTTCAAGAGGACAAAAAGAATAACCTTCATTTTTCACAAGGATCCTATTATTGTAGGAATCGCTGGTAAGATTGTTTGATAATTAAGAAGCAACCACGTTTATTATATTTATTTTTACTGTTATTTAATTTTACTTCATGTAATACAAATTTTCTTTAAAATACTTTTGTTGTTTTATTTCACTGTCAAAGATTGCCTTAATACTATGATTTATTTATCAGTAAGTTGGGATAATTTCTTTGTACATTATAAAATAACGTGTTGTTTGTTTGTGAATATCTTTAATTCATTAACTACTTTAGAAATATCACTGATCTGTACCAGCAATACAAGCAGAAAAGATAAATATTTATATTTCATTTTGTGTTTTAAACAACAGTCAAATGCATTCAAGAAATCAGTTTGAACGCAAACAAACTAAAATTGAATTGCACTTATGATATTATTCTATACTCATTAATCATAATGTGTGTTTCTACATGTCCTCTAAACTTCACCAAAGCTAAATAAAACACCAACATGATGTTAAAATATCTGTCTCAGCTTCTCATTTCAATTTACTTGTATGCAAATTAACCACCATAATAAATATTGTTGGTTCCATCATTAAAAAATATGTAAAAATAAAACTGTTTTTTTCAGAAATAATCGTAGTATAGTCTAGTAAAGTAAGTGTCATTTGTGAGTAAAAAGCTTTGTTTTTACCAGTTCGCAACACATGCAATTAAATTACAGGTCTGTGATGTGTGTACCGACAGAGGAAGGGCAGCTACTTGCTATGATGCTGAAGTTAATGAATGCAAAGAAAACAATTGAAATTGGGGGTATTCACGGGCTATTCTCTTCTCACTACATATGAATTTCACTGGCTGATGAAGAACAACTAGGTGCAGCCCTCACCCGAAGAATTAAGTGAATGAAATGTACAAAACATCATCGGCGCAATAATTCATTCGAGTACAAGCAAAAAAGGAATAATCATTCGACTCGAATCAGGATCGAGTTCAACATATCAATCAGTAAAGCAAAAAGAATAATTCACATACCACTGTAGACGAACTCGATCCAAATTGGAGAAGCCGTGTGCTAAAAGAAGAGAGCATCGATTGACAAAGGAAGCACATAAATCATCATTCGATCGAACAATTGAAGACGACAGCTTCAATTTTTCCCAAAGCCCTAATTTCGAGCAAAGAGGAACGAGCGGCCAACATTTTTACAGAGCAAAGTACGTAGAGGAACGAAATAAAAGAAATAAAGGCCGGCTTGTTTTTTTAATTGAAAACTAGGGTTTTGATTGGCACCTATTACAACGGACGTTTTTAGCCCGTTGTAAAATTGGCACCTATTACAACGGGCCTGAATGGACCGTTGTAATAGCCTTCTATTACAACCGGCAACCAATGCCCGTTGTAAAAAGGGTGTTGTATATGGCATCTTTTACAACGGGCCTGAATGGACCGTTGTAATAGCCTTCTATTACAACGGGCAACCAATGTCCGTTGTAAAATGGGCGTTGTAATATGGTATTTTTGTTGTAGTGAAGAAAAATGTCAGAGTATGACATAGGTAGAAGATGAAGAGAAGTAGAATGAAGATCCTTTCTCTGAAGTCATGTCTGTTGTATTTATAGGGGAAGACGACCACCCATCTCTCTGAAACTTCGGCTACAGGATCTTCTTATCCATATGAGCCCACCATAGGGTTGCTAGGCTCAAATCCCAATGGAGAGGGATCGATACCGATCCTTTCATTGGATGATTTTGGGGCAGCGATCCCTATGATGGCTTCTTCATATGTTAGCCCTCCAAGTTTCATGTCATTTGGATCAAAGGAGCTCGAGTTATTAAATGTTGAATGCAAGAATACCCTTGGTTTTTGACGTGTGTCGATCCCTTGCTAACCATCAAGCCTTGACAATTCCTTTCATATGCTTCGCCGCTCCCTATCTTATGAGTCGAAACCCATGCCGATCCCTTTCTTGCTTAAGTATACTGATCCCTCCTATTCTACTAGGCCGATCCATCTTGCTTTACAAGGCCATGTCGATCTCTTTTGTTCCTCAAGGCTATGCCGACCCAACGTCTGCCGTAATGCTATGTCGATCCTTCCTTTATTGAGTATGCTGATCCAACCAAACAACACATGCCGACCCCTTCTTGATGTAGCCTGAAAGTATACCGACCCCTTCCTTTGAGACATGCCGATCCACCTAAAATGTCGATCCCTCCATCTTGTTGAGCTATTGAACTATACCGACCCCTTTAGATTGAGGATACCGATCCCTCCTATTTGTTAGGCCATTGAAGTATACCGATCCCTTGCTTTTCCAAACTAATATTCGTATTTCAGGCATCATGCGTCGTTTGTCTACCAACTCCATCCAACTCTGGCTTCGTATAACCATTTGTACTTTACCTTTGGATCCTACAACTGTCGCTCTGCACTCATTGGCCTCGATAATTGTGAAGTCTGTTGGGTTAAATCTGTCTGTGTACTGCCTTGCCAAAAGGTGGGTTAACAGTAATTGGAGCTAAAGGATCTGTTGGATGCATATAAATTAGAACCTTTGTCTGAACTAACATGTGACTGTGCTTTACTCAATTTTTTCCTAAGATTTTGATACTCTATTATGCAATAAACCATGGTTTTATTCTTTTTTTTGTAGCAATTGAAACAAAATCACAATCTTCATAAAAAAAGGTAGATTTCATTTTTTGACTATACCTTTTCATTTCATATATATTATATACACATTTATTCCTTTTCTTATAATGTTGGTATTATACATTTGGTATTTTGTTCTAGGAAATACTGCTGATTAGGCAAAGAGAAAAGAAAATAAAGAGTTTGACTAAAAGAATTCACTTGATTCAAGCAATTTCCTATTTTGAAAGAAGCCACATCAATAATGAGAAAAAGTTTCATGATAAGAAGTAAAAGATGCAAAGGAAGAGCTCAATTTGCTTATTTATCATTTGGAGTTTATCATTTTTGTTATGCAAGTGTCGATGTTTGTAACTTTTACAAAGTATATGTAACCATATGACTCAAAAAGTGTGTATAGTTCTTTTGGATAAGTAATTTTGTAATCAATGGTTTAAAAGTTTATACTAGTCATAACTAGTGGCTTATGATGATCCTTGTTAAGTACAAAAAAGTTAATAGTGACAAATTGTATTTTAAAAACTATTTTTAATTCTTCATATTGTATGTGTATATGGTTGTTTGATGTTAGACAACATGGAAATGAAGTTAATTGCTTGGAACATGAATGACGCTTACAAGATGTTGCTAATATAGAACAACTCCGAAGGAAAATGTTTTAGACAAAGAATATTTTTTGCAATGCATAATAAAGTGACATTGGCAATGAGTAGAAATGTGGAGAATGGAAGAATTTGTTTTCGCAATGTAAAACTATGTCACATTTGCAGGCCCGGCCCTTCCCCAAAGCGGGGGAAGCAACCGCTTAGAGCACCATTTAACCTAGGGACCAAATTTATTTACCGATTACCATACAGAAAAAAAACGCGGATGTCAATCGCGATTCGTCCAAGAATTCCCGTTCATCTCGATGTCTAGGCGCAGGCGCAGCAGTCTACGCTCCATCCTTCAGGCTCCGACGGGCAGCGGATCGGCTCCTCCAAGCTCCAGCAGCCGGCGGTTCAAAGTTAAAGTATTAAGGTTTCTCGATTTGACATCTCGTCGATCTCGAGTTGGGGAAGGGCCGGCTCCAGCCTCCAGCGGCACGACAGCGGCACGGCACGACAGGTCCAGCTTTCATCTCTCACATCTCGATTTGATTTTGACGCTTGAATTGAAGCCTTCTCTGTCACTCTGTCTCTGTGCTGTGTGGATTTACAATTATGAAGCTTGAATTGAAGGTTAGAAAGAAAAGGTGCCATTACAATTTTGAAATTCATAGTATTACAATAATTTACAGTATATACAAATTCAATTTAGTAATGTTAATTAACTTAACTTGATAATTGTTTTTGTTATGCAGTAATCAGTAATAGTATGATAGACTATAGTATCACAGTATAGGTTCTGATTATTTGATAATTCAATTTAATAATTTACAGTACAAATTCAATTCAATTTACAATACCATAATTCAATTTGATAATTCAATTCAATTGGATAATTGTTTGATAATTTGATAATTCAATTTAATAATTTACAATACAAATTCAATTTAATTTATAGTACCATAATTCAATTTGATAATTCAATTTAATTTGATAATTGTTTGATAATCCGATAATTCAATTTAATAATTTATAGTATAAATTCAATTCAATTTAATTTATTAATTGAATTTACAGTATGGTCTTGAAGGCTGAAATGATGAGAAATAAAATAGGTGTTGGATATCATAATATTTCCATGATTCTAAGGCTTAAATCGGTCATTTGTATTGTCATATTCAATTGCTTTATATTGTCATGTTCAATTACAATGAAATGTAAAATCAAAATTCAAGTACTGAAATCAATTGTATAACAACTATTTATTTGGACATTTATAGTGTTTAGAAATGCGTAAACAAGAATCTGGACACACTAAAAGGGCTAGAAAAAGAAGGCTAGAGGAACTCACTAATTCGCAGAAAGGCGCTCTTAATAAATTTTTCATTAAAAGTAGTCCAGTAGAACGTTCGAGATTGAATGTGAATAATGCTCCCCTTATTGATGAGAATGATGATAATGTTGATGATGATATTCTAATGAACGAACATGACAATGAAAATATGAGCGAGGATGAAGCAAATATTGATTCATCATCACATGTGGAGAATGTTAGTTTAGTATCAAATGATCCCGGTACATGGAAAATTTTTTATCAAAAATTGAGAGACTTGCTAGTTGAAAGAGGTCCTTTTAGAGTACTAAAAGATAATGACTCTGATTTTCCAAAAGATGCTATTAATAGACATTTTTCTTCCACATTATATGTCAGACATTTGCCTAACGGGGATAAACAAGATAGAAAATGGTTGGTATATTCAAATTCACTTGATAAAGTATTTTGTTTCTGTTGCAAATTATTCACAAATCAAACAACGGCTAGTCATCTTGCTAATGAAGGAATTAATGATTGGCGCAACCTTAGTACTAAGCTGAAACAACATGAAAGTAGTAAAGATCATCTTCTGAATATGAGTAGTTGGATTGAGTTGGAAACAAGATTGAAAGTCAAAGCAACTGTAGATCAAAGTGTAATAGATCAAATACAGAAGGAAAAAGAACGTTGGAAGAAAGTGTTGATAAGAATAATTGCTGTTGTGAAAACACTTGCTTCCAATAATTTAGCATTTCGTGGAACGAACGAAAGGCTTTATGAACAAAATAATGGTCTTTTTTGTAAATTAATTGAAATGATAGCAGAATTTGATCCAGTAATGCAGGAACATGTTCGACAGGTTGAACAAAAAGAAATTCATATACATTACCTTGGACACAAAATTCAAAATGAGTTAATACTCACATTGGCGAATGAAATTAAAAATAAAATTCTTATAAAAATAAAAAAGGCCAAGTATTTTTCAGTTATATTAGACTGCACTCCAGATATTAGTCGTGTTAAACAGATGTCTCTTGTAATAAGATGTGTTAATGTTTCAACTAATCCCGTAAAGGTGGAAGAGTTATTTATTGAATTTCTAAAATTGGATGATACTACTGGACTTGGAATTTTTAATAGGCTTAAAGAAGTATTAGAGGATATTAAGCTTGATATTTATGATATTAGAGGATAAGGTTATGATAATTGATCAAATATGAAAGGAAAACACCAAGGGGTGCAACAAAGACTATTAGAAATTAATCCAAGAGCTTTCTACACACCTTGTGGTTGTCATAGTCTTAATCTTGTGCTGTGTGATATGGCTAAATCGTGTCCTCAAGCATCAAACTTTTTTGGGGTGATCCAACAGATATTTAATGTATTTTCTTCATCCACACAGAGATGGCAAGTTTTTAAAAATCATGTCTCAGGTTGTACTGTTAAACCATTATCAGACACACGTTGGGAAAGTCACATTGAAGCGGTAAAATCTATAAGATATCAAAGCATGGAAATAAGAGACGCTCTAATTTCCTTGTCAAATAGCACCAAGGATTCTATGGCGAAGAGTGAAGCTAGAAGTCTTGTAACAAATGAGATTGAAAATTTTGAATTCTTATTCGGATTGTGCATTTGGTATGAAATGTTGAAAAATGTAAACACTGTTAGTAAGATTCTTCAAACTGAAGATAGGCAAATTGATGTTGCTATCGTTAGATTGCAAGAGCTTATTGATTTTTTTGAAGATTTCAGAAACACGGGATTTAATTCTACGATGGCTGATGCTAAAGAGATAGCTCATATGTTGGATATTGAACACATTTTTCCTCAAAAAAGAATTATTCATAGAAAGAAACAGTTTGATGAAGATGCGAATGTTGAAAACCGATGAAAACATCAGAAGAATCATTTCGAATCAATTATTTTCTGCAAATTGTAAATAAAGCATGTGTTTCGTTACTGACTCGATTTGAGCAATTCAAAGAATATGATGATAAGTTTGGCTTCTTATTTGATTTAAAAAAATTCACTTCTATAGATGATGAGAAACTGAAAAGTCATTGTTTAAAACTTGAGAAATATTTGACACATGATTTGCACTCTGATATTGATGGAAGAGAGTTATTTTCAAAGTTAAAAGTATTGAAAGTTATCTTGCCAAAGGAAAAAACAAAAGAAATTGAGTTGTTGAATTTCATAAATTCTTGTTCGAGAGAGTTAAATTTTCCTAATGCTTGGATAGCATATAGAATAATTTTGACTATACCAGTTACAGTTGCCTCAGCCGAAAGAAGTTTTTCAAAGCTAAAGTTGATAAAGTCTTATCTTCGCTCCACTATGTCACAAGAAAGATTAAACGGTTTGACACTTTTGTCGATTGAACAAGATATGGTCAATGAACTTGAATATGATAATATTATAAGTAATTTTGCAAGTCAGAAGGCTAGAAAAATGTTCATCGGTAGTTAATATTAATTTTGCTTTATAACTTGAATTATTATCACGGATAAAGTTATTTTCTTTTTTTCTCTGCTCATTATTTATGAACAATATAAATTTTTAATGATTTAATTAATGGTTATAACATCAGTTTCTGTATAGGGGTCTTTGTTTTAACTTTTGGCTTTAGGTACCAAAACTCATAGGACCGGCCCTGCACATTTGATACTTTTTAACAACTTTAATGGCATGTCGCAAATAAGGACATGGGAAACTATAACATTAGAAACACAAGTTATTTGTGACACAAACCAGGGTATTGTAACATAAATTATGCCACAATAAATAAGTTTTTGCGATGCTTATTTCTGACGAAAAGTTTTTTTTACATCTGCACAATTTACAATGCATATGCGACACAAAATTAACCATCGCTAGTTATTTTTTGGGATGCAAGTTTTAATTTTTGTGACACACAAAATAGTTGCAAAAGGTCAATTTTGTTACATCCACGGTATCGTGACACGTATCCACCGGTGTGCTCGTCAACGCAAGGACTTAAAGTCACAACCCGGCTTCTACCGCTATAGGTAACAGACTGTCGGCCTAGGTGACACAAGGACGAACGCACAAAGAGAGCATAAAACATAAGGTGTCACAGATCTATGATGCGATCCGGCAATAAGGCCGCTATGGTGGATTCTTGCTATATGGGTCCCTCCAACAATAAAAGAAGTACATCGTGATAGTACATAGTACCAATAAATATAGACACGAAGCCTAGCTTATCGTTAGACATGTAGCCTTACTCATTAAACATAAACACGAAGCTTTACTCATCACTACTACGTGCATCAACTCACACCCATATCACTATTTACATCACGTGGGTGTCATCTACTTACAATGAATAATGAAATAAATATCACAATGGTGTCCTATACCATCACGTGATACTCAATATTTTATTCATTGTGCCTAAACTGCACTCTATCTCCACCTAATATTCTACATAACGAGTTTGAAGAATAACTGGTGACATACTACCAAAAATATCAAACCAAACGGTATTATAACTTCATTTATTCATATTCCTCATTACATAGAATTAAATATTATGAAATCATATAAAAGGACGTCATCATCGTATCATATTAAAACCACTAATCAAATCAATATCAATGGTGAATCATTCATATCATCCAAAATCAATATGGAAATGATGAGAAATCGGAAACATAGAATAAAATCTCATCAATCAAATTTATAAGAAATGTTCTTATTTAATTTTATTAATAATATATATATATATATATATATTACTTTAAAATACTTGAAACATTAATTAGAAGTTACTTCTTATTTACGAGAATTCATACATATAACCTTTGAATAATCACTTAAAACCAAAATAGAGTTACTTTTGATCAATTAATAACTTTTAAATATAATGAAATACCAAATTTTGAATAGAACTTTACTTCATAAACTCGCATATTTATTTTATACAAATTATCGAACAATGAATCATTCCCAACATCCGAACTAATAATAAAAAAAAGATAAGAATACCATAAACGCATAATAACCATTCTAGAATCAAATTGGATATTTAAATAAACTTTAAATTATTAACTACACATTTTCTTTTATCTTATATATATATATATATGTCTTACTTCCATATAAATTTATTAATCACAAAATTCACTATGAAATACTGAGAATATTAATTAGATTACATTCGCTTATTTTTCATAGTTTTATAAAATTTTAAATAATTAACTAAAACTAAATATAAATTTTCTTTTAATAAATTAATAACTTTAAACACATTAAATACTAGATTTTAAATTAAAACTCTTCTTCATAAATTCTCTTTATCTTCATTCTTGATTATATTTATTATAAATATACTTTATTATATTAATTATATTTTTTTTAAATACCGTAGAATAAACCACTAGTCATAAATCCATTTTAATTAGTTAAATCATTTAAATAATTACTGCTCAACACCGAGTTGTAACATGAACTTAAAAGCAGTTCTTAACAAATACTTTTCTTTCATAACAAATTTTGAAAAAGGATAAAATAAATGAGCAAGAAATATTTACTGATAAATTTCATCTTTAAACTTAATAGAATATTATTACGGTATTTTTTTGCAAATGCTCGAAGGCAACATTATATATATTCTATATATTATATAAATGACATTATAATTCTTATCTTACAAGTGTAATAGTTAAGTAGGGTTATAAGTATGTCGGATGTATAGAAAATATTACAAGCATCCATACTGACATTGGATTAATACTTTATACAAAATTCATGGACAATGTACATTCGAACTCTAAAGAAAAATCATGGTCAATGTTTGGAGCTATGAAATTATATGAAGCGTAAAAAAAAGGTCAATTGCATGAAAAAGATAAAATGAAAAAAGACATGAAAATGAGGCGTTGTCGATTTTGTTGGGGAAAATCCCTCAAGTTCGCCTTAGGAACAAAAATCCAACCTTGTGGAAAAAAAAATAGGACTGGATTGATGGTGAGGCAAAACAAACAACAGATAGTCACTAGCTAAAAGCAATCACAGATCAAGCGATAAAAGAAAATAAACACGAGATTTATGGTGGTTCTACTACCACAAGGTAGTGTATAACCACTTGGGGAGAGGAGATTTTGTTATTTTCTAAGTGGAGAAAATTTTACAAGAATGATAATGGAGAAGAAGAATAAGAAATACAACTGAGAGAGATAATTCTACTCATGCTAATCTCTGCCTTTATATAGAGATTATTTCTTGGGGATGAAGTAATTGATTTATGGTCATAGATTAATGCCTCATTAATTGTCCTATTCATACAAGAAATGTTTATCCATTTGATTTTCCAGTTTCCCCAATTTACATGTGCCTGATAAGATTCCTTCTTTAATCAGCTAATTAGGGAATTAGTTGATTACCTCAATCCCCCAAAATAATTCTTCTTCTCATGTAGGCAATTTATTACTCTCTTTAATGTTATAAAAGAGGCAATATTTATTTTAGTAATAATCTCAAATATCTTTCAAATCTTCTGCAATTGAAAGTATTGTATCATTGAAATCAACAACATCTTCCAAATCTTCTGCAATTGGAAATATTATATCACCAAATCTTACAATCTCCACCTTGATACTATATTTTCCCGCAAGCCTATCAACTCAACCTACATCCTCTTACTCCAAGTAGCTTTCGGACAGGACACCATAGATATTTTCTCAATGAGCTTCGGCATAACCATCACCCATTGCACTTTGTCAACAGACTATGGCAAGGCCACCACCTGCCAATAAAGTGTTGAAAATACCCTCTCCAAATAGGACCTATCAATCTCCATAATGAAAACAAACTTCTCCATCTAACAACTCACTCTCCCTGTTCCATCTTGTGGCACCTAGCACTTCATCAAGCAAATCAAGTTTGAGCAATGCTCGAACTTTGCAACGGGTAACGACTTGGTAAACATATCTGCTGCATTCTCCTCTGTGTGAACCTTTTGAAGACGTACAAGCTTCTCTTCATCCATAAAGACAAGAAAGGACTCTCTTACCTCAATATGCTTCATCCTTAGATGAAAGCCAGATTTTCGGCTAAGTGAATTGCAATTTAGCTATCACAAATCACTTATATACCTTCATACATGAAGCCCAAGTCACATAACAAATGCTTCAAGTACAGCGCCTCCTTAGCCGCTTCAACCGCAGCTATAAGCTCTACCTCTGTAATAGACAAATCCACAATCGTCTGCAACCTCGCTCTCCAACTAATAGCTTTCCACCAATGGTGAACACATACCCTGAGATTGACTTCCTTCGATCTCTATCACCGACATAGTCAGAATTACAAAATCCTACCAAGCTGAAATCACTATCTGCGGCCAAAGAAGGGCCCATGGTCTGAAGTCCCTCTAAGTTATCTGAAAATATACTTCACTGCCTCTGAAAGTGTCTTTCCTAGATTTGACATGAATCTACTCACTAATCCAACTGCCTGTGCAATTTCAGGCATAGTGCAAACCATAACATATATCAGACTACCAACTGCACTCGCATAGGGAACCTTCTCCATATAAGCCTTGTCCTTCTCCGAGATCGGAGAGCCTCTACTAGAAAACTGTATGTGCAAAGGCATGGGTGAGCTAATTGCCTTTGCTCCTTCCATGCCGTCGAGCAAGAACTTTCAGAATATATTCCTTTTAAGTAAGCCTCAAAATTCCAAGCTTCCTATCCCTTTGGATTTCCATACCCAAAATCTTTCTTTCTTCTCCAAGGTCTTCCATCTTGAATTCCATCTTGAATTCCACCTTAAGCTCCAACTTCAAACTATCAATTTCAGCTTTATCCTTGGAAGAAATCAACATATCATCCATATACAAGAGTAACTACACCCAATAACCATTCTTCAAATGCTTGAAGTACACACATGTGTCTTTGATGCTACAATCAAAACCAAGTAAAAGCATAAAAGAATCAAATCTCTTGTACCACTGTCTAAGCGACTGCTTAAGTCCATACAGTGACTTCTTTAGCTTGCAAACCCAATTCTCTTTTCCATCTATGACATATTCGTCTGGCTGCTTCATGTAAATGGTCTCATTCAAGTCTCCATGCAAGAAAGCAGTCTTCACATCAATGTTGCTCCAACTCCAAGTCATGAGCGGTAACTATAGCAAGCAAAATACGGATGGAGGTGTGTCTCACTATAAGAGAAAAAATCTCATCATACTCCAATCTCTTCCTCTATGAAATCCCTTTAGCAACAAGTCTAGCCTTGTATCTTCCATTATCCTTTACCCTGAACACCTACTTGTAACCTATGGCTCGGCTTCATTGAGGTGGAGGTACCAAATCCTAAGTCTTGTTCTTCTTCAATGACTCTAGCTCCTCTTCCATAGCGCACATCCACATCGAACCGTCACATGACTTCAAAGCATCATCAAGGTCAAGCGGCTCTTCATGAACTACATGTAGGGCATAATCAAACTGATCGTTAAGGCTAAGGTTTGCATACTGCCAATCACCATATCTCTCAGGCGGCCTAATAGTCCTATAACTGGCCCGAGTAGGTACAACTTCGCTTAAACTCTTTTCAGCTCCTCCTTGAAATGAACTTCCTCTAGTCTCAAGCACATCACCAACACTACTAGAAGGCACCTGTGGACTACTCTATGATGTCACATCAACTGCATCTATCTCACTCTCAACATCATCAACAACTCTACTTCTAGGCTATAAAATAGGAACCTCTTCCATCTCCTTAGGCCTATCAGAAACATCTGATGTGGTGGGTAAGCTTTCTTAGGATTGAACATTGCAGACTCATCAATAGTAACATGTCTAGAATGAACAATCTTCCTACCAACAGGGTGCCAAATACGATACCCTTTGATACCATCTGTATCCCAAAAGGATGCCCTTGTATGCTCAAGTGTCCAACTTATCATCACTTGTATAGTGAACATACACAGGACAACCAAAAATACGAAAATAACCAAGGTACATGCCTTTACCTCTCCACTTCTATTATGGAATCTTACCATCTATGGCTGAGCATGGAATTCGATTAATAATATGCGCCGCAGTCGATAATGCCTCAGCCCAAAAGTCTCTAGATAAGTCCGCCGTCAATCTCAAGCAACGAGCCTTCTCAAGTAAAGTCCTATTCATCCTCTTAGCAACCCTATTGGATTGTGGATCACCTGGTATTGTGAAATGTTTCTCAATGCCATGCTGTCTACAAAAGTCGTGGAACTCCCCGGAGACAAACTCGTCGCCGTTATCAGATCTCAGCACCTTCAACTTAGAACGAGATTGGTTCTCAACAAGCACCTTCCAAGCCTTAAACTTCTCAAAGCTCTCTAATTTAGCCTTCATCACATATACCTAAAATTTCTGAGAAAAATCATCAATAAAAAAGATAAAATACTTTGCTCCCCTAATGGAAGCAGTAGCAACTGGTCCTCCAACATCTGTATGCACATAATCAAGTACTCTTTCTGATCTACGGAGTCCAACTCCAAAGGTTACCTTAGTCTGCTTACCTAACACACATTCCTGGTAGAAATCAACTTGTCGAAGTCACCTTTGATCATCTTCCATCCACGAAGCAACTCTAAGCCCTTCTTAGAAATATGACCCAATCTTAGAAGCCAAAGTTTGGTGGCATCCAAAGCACGAGAACTATTAACTCCAACACACGACTCTCCAAGAACTATGGTCCCCTTAAGCAAATACAGATTTCGAAACACATCTTCCTTCATAAGAACAAGAGCACCCCTCAAAACTTTCAAACCATCCTTCTCTAAAGTGACCTTGCAACCCATGTATGCCAGCTACCCCAAAGAAATCAAGGGCTTCCAAAGACCCCGGAACATACCAGACACCTGTAAAAGTGCGTATCACTCCATCAAACATCCTAATCTGCAATGTACCTTCTCTCATGGCTCTACAACTAGCATCATTACCCATAAGGATTGCACTTCCCTCTTTGTCGACTAAAGAACTGAAGTAATCCTTATTAGGTGTCATATGAAAAGATACCCCTGAATCAAGCACCCAATGATTTGATACATCTGATACCGCTGTAGATAACACATCATCAGATACAGCTTTCTCCACTGCAAATGATGAAGAACCATCTTCTTCCTTCTTCTTCTTCCAATCCGGGAAGTCTCTTTTCCAGTGGTCTAATTTATTGCAATGGTGACACTTTCCATCCTTAGACTTTCTTCTATAATTATTACTAGGCTTTCTAGATTTGGAATGCCCCTAGAATTCTAATTCTTCTTCTCCTCTCTCCCTCTCTCAGCAAATAGGGCTTGACTACTACTTTCTCCTCTAACTTCACCCATCTCCTACATTTGATCCCCAAGTCCTTAGATAGAAGACCCGACTTCACATCTTCAACGGTCAAAGTATCTCTTGCATATATAAGGCTGTTAGCGAAACCTGTGTAACGCTCCGGAAGGGAACACAAGAGCATCATAAGCATATGCTTTTCATCTACATTCAAATCCACAGTCTTCATCTTCATCACTAGATCGTCGAAGAAACCCAGATGCTCTTTATAGAAATACCATTTCTCATCCTCATGGTGAAAAATGTCTTCAAAAAAATCAGACGGTTAGTCAAAGATTTCTTCAAATAGAGATTTTCTAGCTTGGTCATAATGCCCTTAGAAATAGTTTCACTGCTAATATCAGAAATAACATTTTTCCCATAGCTAATTGCAAAGTAGTAAATGCTTATTTTTCCATCTCATTCCTTTCTGCGGCTGAAATTTCAGCCGTCAACTCCTCAGGAGCAAACACCATAGTATGAACTACGTTTCTTATCAGAACAGCTTTCATCCTCCATTGCCACCTCTTGAAGTCTTTATCACCGTTCCATTTCTCTATTGCTAAACTAGATCCTGATGCAATATAGGTCGCTCTAACATAGGGTCTTGGTACAACCGCTGGAGTCTCTACATCTCCTGCTATAATGCCTAACACCCATTCTTAATCAATCTTGTCGCTCTGATACTAGACTGTTGGGGAATAATCCCTCAAGATCGCCTTAGGAACAAAAACCCAAAATTGCGGAAAAACAAATTGGACCGGATTGATGGTGAGACAAAACAAATAATAGATAGTCACCAACTAAAAGCAATCATAGATCAAGCAATAAAAGAAAATAACAACACGGGAATTATAGTGGTAACACTACCGCGAGGTAGTGTACATCCACTTGGGGAAAGAAGATTTTATTACTTTCTAAGAAGAGAAATTTTTACAAGATTGATAATGGAGAAGAAGAATAAGAAATACAACTGAGAGAGATAATTCTACTCATGCTAATCTCTGCCTTTATATATAGATTATTACTTGGGATGAAGTAATTGATTTTTCAGTTTCCTCTAATTTACACGCACCTGATAAGATTCATTTTTTAATCTGCTAATTAGGGAATTAATTGATTACCTCAATCTTCAAAATAATTCTTCTCACATAGGCAATTTATTACTCTCTTTAATGCTATAAAGAGGCAATATATATTTGAGTAATTATCTCAAATATCTTTCAAATCTTCTACAATTGAAAATATTGTATCACTGAAATCAACAATATCTCTCAAATTTTCTGCAATTGGAAATATTGTATCACTAAATCTGATAGATTTGCCTAAGGAGGAGAGGTGTGTATGATGTTTCCCTTTAGTTAATTGTGTTGGAAGATATTGAAGATTTTTAATGGATTTAATCGGTATGCAAGTTTTGTCTTAACTTTTTGTTGAAGAAACACATAGTTTATCTATGAATGAATTATAGTTCCTACAAAACTTAGTTCATGATAAAACGAATTAAGTTTTGATACTTTTAGAATTTTCAAGAATAATTATTTTGCTACATAATATTCCTGCTTTTATTTCGATTATTTTCTTTATCAAAGTAAATATAAACTCATATTTGTTGGGCTCTACAGTATACTTATCCAGAATAAATTTATTTTATTGATATCAGTTCATATTTTTAATTGTGTTTCCTTATACCATTTGAACATATTTCTATTTTCTACCAACGAAATGTCATCCAAAAATTCTTTTTGTGTGTATCCAAAAGTATTTTGTCTTATGATGATATATTATTTCACATTTTGTATTATTTAAGTTATTGTGTTTGCATTAATATTGGAAATGATGAAAAAAGATTATTTGGTTGTTTTAATTTTTTTTTTTTGGAATGGTACTTAGATACAACATGTAACTAGGATAACAAATCACAAATCATGTGTCAATAAATGTTCGAATCACGCTACGCAAGTTTCGAACTTGTGACCTCTTGCACCAAAGTCGAATCACTTAATCACTGGAACAATGGTGCTTGTCCTGTTCTAAAAATTTGATTATACAATATTTATATTTCACATATATTTCTCATGTTATATTATGCTATATGTATTAAAAAATACGATGTGTCAAAGGTACTTTAATATTTTCTATTCCACTTAGTATTGGATAACATCAAAAAGTGTAATTTTGCGAATTTGGAATGTTATTTGTTTGAATAAATTTTAACAATACTTCAATCCAAGCTTTATTTTTCTAGGTTGGGTTTGAGATACTATTATCATGCAAACCGTGCACACAGTGTGTGTGTGTGTCATACATACATACACACGTATAAACACGCACACACACATACATATGTGTGTGTGTTAACCATTAAACATAGTATAAATCTATATTGAATGTATATGCTGCTTACATTTAAACATTAATAGTCATGCACAGTAACGTAATACATTACCAAATTAAGAATAATGTTTAAAGTTATCATTTATCATATGAAGCCGTTGTGCTCTATACAAAGTGATTTTCCATTGTGAGCTTTAAGATTACTTTAATAGATCCTATGAACAAATGTTTGTCAATAGTGTTTAAGTAAAATTTAATCTAAATTGATACAATCCACAAAAATACACTTTCATCTTCGTACCAAAAAAATAATATCTAAAATACAATGCTAGATAAATTATGTTTTGAATCCCATGTATGTAGTACAGGTTCACACTAGCTTAATTAATTATCTAATTAAATGAAATGCATGGTGTTGATTTCAAGGGATAGGGTACACGCAAGATTTGGAGATAGAGAAAACCATTTTACAACATACTAAGTTAAAATAAAATTTTATGGTTAGTAACACATGTAAATGAAGTATAACATTCCTATATTTTGTTCTGCAAATATTCATGAAAAGACACACATGTGTATGTATGCAACCATTGTTTAAATGTTTTTGTAAAGGCTTGTACAACATAAACTGAAAACATTTATCCAAATCAATAAGATTTTTTGTAGTAAGTAACCATGATGTTGCAACTGAGGTTGTAATTTTACAATGACACAAAATGCTAACTTTTTTCGATTATCGGGCTCCAAAAAAGGTATGAAGCAGTATGTAAAATTTAAATTTGATCCGTTGTGAATATATTTCATTTATGGAATAGTCATAGTAATAATTTTTATCATTCAATTTAATTTTTTTCCAAAAATTTTAAGCCTTCTTATAGAATCATAAACATAATTTATTTATAGTGCCCATCTAAAATATACTTCAACTTTAAGTATTTTTGCAAACTTATTGCAAAATTAGTCTGGTTTTCATGAGATCAGGATTTGTATTTTCATAATTTTAAAGCGTACAAGCACAAAATCCCAATTTGTACTTGTACAATTTGAAATTGTGCAAGTATAATTATTTTTCGAGAAATGCGCAAATTAAATTGCACAAGCATAAAATGTTAATACTGAAAAAAACAATTTTGTAACTAGTTTTAGACCTAAAGTTTAAATAGATTACTTTTCTGTGCTTATAAATAAAATTTGTCCTTTGCAATCAATTATAGTCATAGAATCCACAGCCATAGAACATCATATTCGGTATGATGATATTAAAGTATCAGACAAATTTTTGAAATGAGCTTGCAAAAGTAAGGTATTGCATTTATAGACTTTATTCAAAACCAATTGCAGAAATGTGTCTTCTTTTATATAGTTTGCGCAGCATTTATGGAATGCACAAACTATAATTTAAAATTTTAATTTGCGTATTTCTAGAATGCGAGTGCATTATTTTTTTAAATAAACATGCGCAATCCATAAATTGCAAGTATATAAATTGTATTTGCCCATTTATGGAATGAGCAAATATAATTTCAGGACTGAAATAAACAACCACCCCATTTTCATCCTCATTTTCTTTCTTCCCTCTCCATCTCACCAAAACCCAAACTAAATATCCAATCTAACTCAACTTCAATTCCAAATCAAAATAATCTATAGTTTAGCTTCAAATAATTAGTTGTTTTATCAAGAAATGGAAGGTTATTCTTCATCTTCTCAAACTAGAGATAAAAAAAATTAATTTTGGACTACTAGATTTTTTGGTTATTTATAACTTGGTTTAGGTATTATTGTTGTAGTTTAATAATTTAACATTGAAATGTTAGTTATTGCAAATTGATATTCGAACCTCTAGTTTTAATTTTGATAGTGAGTGAATAATTGGGTATTAATGACTATGTATTAGATGATAAATTTTTGTGAAATTGCCATCCGGACCCGTTGATGCAAGCGTTCTTTACCTTCAACAAAAATATAGTAGTGAAAATCAGTCGCTTATGGAGGTATTTATTTTATATATATTGGTTTTTAATTGAAAATGCAATGCAAAGTACTAATTTTTATTTGTTGTTATAAATCAAGACGTTCAAACAATTAAACATGTAGACCATTCCAGTAAGCTTAAAGAAATAGATTATAAAGATCCTAGATTGAATCAAAACTTAAGAATAGCTAGTTTTGGGAAAGCAGTGCAAGTTGAAAACATTATACTAGATCATTATTTTTTTACAACATTGTGTGATCGTTGGAGGCCTAAGACAAATACTTTTCATATGAGAGTAGGTGAAATGACTATCTCATTATGGGATGTTTACTTTTTATTCGGTTTAGCCACGAACGGTTTCCCAGTATATATCGATAATGTGGAGTATGATTATATAGAATTGTATCATGATTTACTTGGTTTATTTCCTCCTCTAGCCACAATAAAATCTAAAAGTGAGATAAATACACTACACCAAACAGTCCATTTTGTAACACTTTTCCGCTTTCAATTTGTAACGGTTATAATCGTTACAAATTTCTAACGGTTATTTCTGTTTCTAACATTTATCACGGTTATTACCGTTACCAAATCTGGTGATTTTGTAAATAATCAAATGCAATATGGATAGGATTGTAATTTTATCTTTTGTTATTACTTAATCTATTTCTAACGAATAACAATTTCATTCTGTCGACGCTTTTCTCTTTCGTTCGCTTTAGGGTTATCGCCAATTTGTTCTAACACCACCTCCACTGTCTACCACCTCCTCCGTCGTCTTCCACCGCCTCCACCGTCTACCACCTCCTCAGCTATCTTCCACCGCCTCCGCCGTCTACCACCGCCTTTGCCCTTTGTTCTACCAATTTGATGAAGGCAAAGGAGGATTAGGGTTGCGTTCCATTTTGGTAATCGACTGCAAATAAATTTTCAAATTCAAATCAGGTATTCAATTCAATTTTAATTTACCGTCGAGTTAATCTGAGTGTCTTGGAAATGAGTTTATTATTTAGCATCTTCTCAAATTTCTGATATTGTTGTATTACTGTCAAGTTAATCTGATGCTGTAGTATTAGCTGTTGATGAAGTGTGTTAGTTCACGTTAGATGTTGAGGTTTGAGGAAGACGTTTAATTGTCGATTTAGTTGTTCATTTGATTAGTGTTTTGTTTTCTTGGGATTGTTTTACTAAGGATGTATGTTTAGATTCTGATAAATGTATGAATCTTATTCTCATGTAAGCATATTTGAATGATTGTGTTACAATGATGTGAACGACTATGAAACCGTTTGATCCTCGGTAAGATTTGGTTTCATGATTTGGTAAAATTAATTTTCTTTTCTTGAAGCTTCTGAATGAATAACCGCTGCAAATAAAATGAGAAGCATCTCTATTGAATGAAAAAAGAAAAGTACGTATAAACTGGAAATAAGAAAAAAAAAGAAATTAAAAGGGTAGAGAATAAAATGAGAAGCATCATGATTTGGTTTCATGATTTGCTATGTTTGGCATTTTGGTAACCCGACCCGACCCTTTAATCAAAAAAGAAATAAGAAAAAAAAGGAATATTAAACCATGGTCAATTTTATTTTATTTTTTGTGTTATACAACAATGGTCTATTTTATTTTATTTTTTTATTTTGTATTTTTTTTTGAGAAAATAAACATGATATGGAAGTGTATAAATTTGAAATCATACCGGAACCAATATATGAGTGTTTGATTTCGACATTTTGAGTGTTTTGGAGATGAATTCCATCAGTGTTTGGGCTCTCCTGAGGAGAAGAGATGATGTTCTTTATGTTGATACCACATGAATTATCAAACTTTAGATGACACTAAGGACTCTTTATAATGTTGATACTAGAAACAGTGATATTGTAGCTTTTGTAAAATCTGATTACCTAATAAATGTTACAGGAGGTGAATCTAAAAACAATGGAAAAATGAAATTAGGAAGTCAGAATAAAAAATGTATTAAAGGAAGAATTCCATAATGTAGGCCTTATCTGATCCGAATGTGCCTTTTTTGGATCTTTCTATAGAATTTGAAGGGAAATTTTTTATAAATACCAATCATGAATATATCAAAACTTACTTTGGATTATTCTAGAAACTACTTGACGTGAGATGAAGGAGTTCCACCATGAAGATCCCTGACCATCAAACGTGCCACTGCCTTTTACGGTTAAATTTGAAAGCCATTTAAATTTAATCCATTGAAAAAGACTTGATTTTGCCCATTATGCCATGTCTGTAGGTGCCAAAACAGTTCCGTCTATCTGTTTATGTATGTAAAAAAGATAATTCTATTCATCTCTTCAGGTTTGAATACATGTATATGGAAAACTATTAATTAAAATTAAATTTTGTTTAAGTAAACGTGCGAATGATGAATGGTTTGCATGGTCTCCTACTATATTTATATTTTGCTAAAAAGTAATCATGATGTAGGTAGTACATTTTCGGTTTTTCCATCTTTAGCTTTTTGATTATCCTTTATTTAAAAATTAGTTAATATTAACTTAAAAAATTAGCAATACCTGAAGACAAAGATAAGGCATGCAAGGACCCTAAAGATTTAGCGATTTCAGAAGAAAAATATAGCCTGAAGGAATCTCTATTGTTGCATCAAACCCTTGCATGCTTCTTTCCATGTTCTTGCAAGTGTCTACTTATAAATATTGGCTCATGTTAATTATGACATCAAGAAGAAGAATATACATCCGATAATACTCATTGGGCTAAATAACTTTGCATGAAAATTCATATTGACATAATTGTGTGTAGCTAGAAAAGTATTTTGATGCATGCTACATTACTGAAATAAAACCCTCTTCACATGATCAAAATTCATATAAAAACCGTCTATGAAGTGTTGTAGTAGAATCCAGGATAACAAGGTTGGAATAAAATTAATATGCAGTTGAAAAAAAACAAGATAATTTAGTGATAAAATTAAGTGAAATGAACGAACTTACCTTGGAATCATCCGAAAATCAATCACCCTTAGCTCCAAATGATATGATATTATATTGTGATGATGGAGGGTGATAATTGGGATCATTTTTCTTTCTTTGATGTGTATTCTCATCTTTATGAGCTCCATGCCTTGAAATGAAGAGACAGTGAATAATTGTAATGAGTAAATAGAAGATTCACGTACTCTTCTTCATTTTCACAAAACATACCAGGTACTAGTTGTCATAGTATATAGTATCCTAACTTGAATACTTGATATATGACTAGGTGGATGTCCTAATATTAATTATTAGGATAACCTTGCAAGTGCTTATGATCAATCTGTAGCACTGTACTATATATTATTATTAATATTATATTTAACTTAATAAGACAGTAGCATGATTCAACACGACATATACTACACAATTCAAGCATAGGTATGTCTGCTCGTAGATCAAAGATGTTTGTGAACAACAGTAATCATATCACTAATTAATTAATATATTAATGCAAAATGATAATAAAGTTAGCGACCTTGCATATAAAATAGGTATGAAATTAAGAAAAATCCACCACTTATATTATTATATAAGCACCCATTTATTGACTTCAAGACTAAAAGTTAAGCTCAGTCATATATAGTGGCAAAACTGTGATCTATAGAAAGAACAAAAGAGAAGAAGTTAATTAAGTGAGATACATATGAATATGGACATGAGTAGCACACGAGTAGGGGTAAAATGTGGGCATTGGAATCCAACAACAGAACAAGTTAAAGTTTTGATTGATCTATTCAGTTCTGGGCTGAGAACACCAACAACCGAGCAAATTCAAATGATATCAACTCATTTGAATACTTTCGGAAAGATAGAGATCAAAAACGTATTTTATTGGTTCCAAAACCATAAAGCTCATGAACGACATCACAAGAAAAGGCGCGGAGGAAGTGGTGGCAATGGTGATGAAGCTATATGCAACATGATTAGGGCACCAGAAAAGAAAGAACCAAAATGTAGGTGCTATTGTTTATTTTGCATGTTTTGGCTTTGTCTATAATGTTTTTGAAACATAAACACTTTGATACCAATAATCTAGGCATGCATACAAGAATGTAAAAATTGATGTTAATTTCCCATGCATTAAAAAGTTTGTAATACATGTTATCTATTTCATTAAGAAAACTAGTCGTGATCATAGAATAATGAAATACAATATTTTCATTCTAATGAATACTAATGGATATACTGTTTGTATCTCCTATGATAGTTCAGATTATGTTGGTAAGCATACAAGTCAATCTTACAGTTTTCATTTATTTGATATTTACCTCAAAAAAGATGCAGAAACCTAGAATTTAACACGCATAACATGGATATTTTGATTCTTAGATAACAGTAAGCAATGTCCCATTGCTCACGATACTGTTTCCTTAATGCAGTTTGTGCCAAATTACTCGAACAATAAGTGATGAGGGAAGCAAAAGATTAGAGCAGGTGAGTGGAGACACTGGAATTGTTCCCACTTAGCAAAAGATCACAATGACAATTGTATACTCTTTTGCTTCTTGCATTTTAATTGCATATAAACATATTAATGAATTAAGTTTTTTGTAAATCACTTCAATATATAATTTAACGAATTATTTTTTACTTGTAGACATGCTGGTGAACACAGCACTATGAAGTACATCAAGATAGCGTCTACACTTAAGTAGAAGACTGTAAGAGATGTTGCGTTGAGGTGCCGATGGCTGGCTGTGAGTTCATACTTGTATTCTTAATCATCACATTTCCGACTTTGAAAATTATGAATTATAAGTTGATTTCCTTTGTAATTTTTTTTTCATTTTGAAGTTCCTTTCATATGTGTATTTAATTTTACATCTGTGTGGTTTCACACAATGCAGCCATTCACTTCTGTATTGCTACAATTACATCCTGAAAATTGAAACTCATCCTATTCCATCTAAATTTATTACTTTCTTGCTAGGTTTGCTTCGATCTTTGGTTTTAAATTTATCTGCGTCCTAATTTAGTTCATATATGCAGTAATATCATCTGCTTATCTAGTATCAGCAGGCTTGCATTACTAAATCACAAGCTAAATAATGTTTTTTCCATGGATATAGGAAAATGGTAAGAGACGCAAGTTAGAAGCATATTATGCTGGTAAAAATCAATACAACAAGAAGGTAAAATCCATTTTAATAAATCACCGTGTACATTAATACATGTATTTAAGTCATCATAGATTTCAGTATTTACTATGACATTAATTCATTATATTTTTTCTTTTTTTCTCTCAAAGACATTTGATTCAAGCTCAAACATGAATAGACAAGCGGTGAACCTTGGAATCACTGCGCCATCTTCTCAGACGATGCATCAGGAAACTAGTATGATTAATTTGCTTTTAAAGTTTGGTAATAAGATACCATAGTTGTATTAAATCTTTTCTTATGTGCTATGATGATGAATTGATTCATGACTAATGATCTCTGTATGCTGAATATCATATTGTGTTTTTCACTTAAAATTTGGTACATGCTTTATGTTTGCTCATTCCATGAATAAATACGAAGAAATAATATTATCTACTACCTTTCGTAGCTACAGGTTTACTCATATGATTATTATCTGATGAATGTATCTTGTAAAAAGTCACTTTAATTTGGTGGATTTAGGTTGAAGTGGTGAAATTTGAATTATTTATGAAGGATACCAAAGTATTGATGTTAACTATCCAAGCTTGGTCCCAGTAAGGTTTTCGCTCTTCAAGTATTTTAGTGAATAAATCATCCTAATGCCAAGTAACAGAATTAATTATGGCCGCTAATGATGTTATTAAAGGCATATAATGCAACGATTATAAGAATAACATATAAAACCTACCTTAGTTTGACAAAATAAAATCGTGGTCGTGTCCATGGAGACAGTCATATCCGTTTGCTGCTTGAATTCAAATTCAAACAGCAAATGAAATGTACCGTTTTTGAAGGGGGCGCTGCCCCCTGGACCCTCGCGACCTGACCGGCCAGGTCGACCGCCGTCAGCGGGGGCGTTGCCCCCCGGACCACCCCTTCGTAGTGACAATAAATTTAAACAATTTTATGAAAAATCTTCCAACACTCTGTTCTCTCCTACTTTCTCTCCTACCATACGAAATGAACTAGTTGTTGCTGGGTTACGTTAAGAATTGTCTGTATTTTTTATTACGCATTCTTCATTCTGTAGTTTATATTTGTAGATTCTGCTTTGTATTTTGTATTTTGTATTCTGTATTTTGAATTATGAACTGTGTATTCGGTATTATGGATTATGTATTCTATATTCGATATATATCTATTTTATTTAAAAGTAATTAACACAAATAAAATAATAATATAAATAATTATTTTGCCCCTTTCGTAAAAACAACGCATTCCCCTTTCGCGAACTTGCCCCTTTCATTTGCCCCTTTCATTTGTCCATTTCGTTTAGAAAAAGAACGCACCCTTAAGTTAAATTTTAGAAAGCAAACATGTGTTCATTGTCGTTACTATTAATGTTATCAAAGGTATACAATGCAACGATTATAAGAATAACAATACAAGAGCTACCTTAGTTTGACAGAATAAAATCATGGTGGTGTTCGAGGAGACAGTTCCATCAAGACTTAAGTTAAATTTTAGAAAGTAAACATGCTACCTTAGTTTGATAGAATAAAATTATGGTGGTGTCCATGGAGACAGCTCCATTTAAGAATTAAGTTAAATTTTAAAAAGTAAACACGCGTCCATTGCCGTTACCAATATCAAACCTCCAACTCATAACCCAAGTATATACATAAAATATAATATACCCATTGTTGTTACTAGGATTCAAACTCATGACATTTTATCATCCACTAGTTGTTTCTTTACCACTAAGTCATCCTGTTATATGCATCAAAAGACGCATATACTGTAATATCATATTATTTAAACGTTTATTTATCCTTCACATGAACGTAATTTTTGCATATTCTGTTTGATGATGAGGCAAGAAACCTTATTTGATATATTGCAAGTATATTGATATTGTGAAAGTTAATCAGAGACCAGTGTATTTGATTTCTTGTATCACTGATTGTTCAATATAAGCTATCTCTAATGTCAAATTCAGTTTCAGAGTTGAAAAATAGATCTTAGTCACTTGTATGCTAACAAGCTCATTCTCGAATTTATTTTATAATATCCAAAGTCATCATGGATCTTGAGCATTTTCACTTAAGATGTTTTCTTTTAGTAAAACTCTCATTATATTTTTACTTTTTATTTTGCCTTTTCTCTCGCTGAAATTTGCATATGCTATTTTTTCCCAACTGATCACGCATTTCCTCTTCTTTTTTGTGTTTATAGTCCCACCTTTGGATGTCGCAACACAACAACTAATGGATGAAAATAGCCATGTACTTCATCGAATCCTATATAATCTGGCTGCATATAAGGTATGTAGCTTTTATTGTCGATATAACCATGACAGAGTTTTTATTTTTAGAATATTAAGGTGTGTAAATCTCCTTTACATTTGATATCAACCTACATTAATAGTACCTCTATATTTTACATAGAGTTCACCATAAATAAATAGACAAAGAATTTATCAGTGTAACTAACGCTACTGACATCGACAATAAATTAAATGTTTTAATTGCAGATACAAGAAAATGTTGATTTATTCTGTCATGCGAGCGACAACATCTCAATCATTCAAACAACGTATGCTGCATTTCAAATCTTTTTGATTATGCCAAAGAGTTCCTCCCTCTTTATTTATTTATTTATTATTATTTTTTATGTAATATGATTTTTCTTCTTCTAACGCAGCATGAGTAATACGCCTGGCATCATGAGTCAGATGCCGCCATTACCAGAGTTAGCTAAAGAGGACTTTCTCAATGTCCTTTTATCCTCTCAAAATCAAGTAAGCATCTGATATCTGAAAATTTTAAAGTTCATATTAATTCTGTTCACATGAATATATTTCGTTTAAATTACATAGTGTTCTTTCTTGCTTTAGTCTAATTTGATGGTTTAATTGTTGTTCATGTGTACAAAATTGCTGGTGCCGTGTCAAATTAACATATCGAAATCCAAAACTATCATCTTATTTATTCTGCTGATTATATTTACTAGTTTTAGTACCAAAATAATTTAGTACCTTAGTTTGATAGCTAGTACTTAAGTAGGAGTTGTTTGCTCTATCTGCATATGGTGTATGTTGCAAAATGTCACTTTGTCTTTTCAAAAGCTGCACTTCAGCCGCTATTTTGCTTCTAGCGGCCGCTTAATAAAATTCACTGCATGAATATAAGAAAGACTTGGTATTTTGATTACAGCATTTTATTGTAAATGTATCATTACCCGAAATTCATTCACTACAAGAAATTTTATTTTTGGTGGCGCACAAAAAACGCTACTAAAACTTTTGGTGGCGTTTTGATAAACGCCGCGAGAAAACATGCGACTAAAAATCCATGATTTTTTGTTGCATTTATTTTAACGCCACTATAAATGCATTTTTGGCAGCGTTTTTCAAACGTCAGCATAAATCGTTTTGTAGCGTTTAAAAAATGCCACCAAAAGGTTTTTTAGCACTACGAATAGAATTTCCAACTTTACCCCTGTTTTACAGTTGCATTTACTCAACGCCACTATATATATTTCGGTAGCGTTTTTGAAACGCTACTAAAAGTTGTTTATTATTTTACACCATTTTTTCATGCTATTATTTCCTGTTAATGGTCTATTTTGGTTCTATTATATCAATCAACAATCACTTACATAATCATCGTATTCAAATAAGTTAAAAAACACATTAACCATATAATCAAATAAAATATCCATAACCATTCCAATACAATAGTTTTTCGACAAAATGACCTAACTCACATACAATAACCATTTGTATACAAATTTATACATCGGGTACTAATAAATGTTATATTTAACTAGTGCTAACTAATAAATATATTTTTCAAGCTCGATAGAGATATAGTCCGGCCCAGTAGTAAAATAGCTCATTCTGCTCCATACTGGTATTAGTATTGCACTGCTCACTTTCTGCTTCACCCAGTAGTCTTCCAGAAACATTATATCTCCACTGTATTCAAAATATATATAATTCAAATAAAGTTTGTATATCAGAAGAGTGTGTGTGTTATGTAAAGATGAAAGTTGAACATACACAGCTGCATCAGCAGGGCAGCCTAGTAAATGTACAGAGCAATCAGAACCATTATAACAAGTATGGCACTCGCACTGGATTGTTCCATTTATGACTATTTCATTTACTCGCACTGGATTCTTCTCAGGCTGCTTTAGCAGAAGGCCACAAAGGCAGCCTTAGATTTGGGTCATATGACAATAAGCTGCCTGCTTCTTTGGCTATCTTCATCGCTACTATATGTGTTGATCGGCATGGTTCCTCAATCAAACTGATGGAGCCATAATGAAATATCGATGACTGCATTGAAACAACTTCATGTTTAATGTTGAAGTCAATATTTTCTCCATATTTTAAAACGTTCGAGAGTAGCAGCATTTAATCAGTCTTGAAGTATACCTTTCTAACGAGGTGCATCGAGCTCGGATTCCTTTAGGAGCATATCAGCACTAGGGTGGCGATAGAACATGAACTCACGTTCACTATCAGCTCTAAGAGTAACAAACGCAAGTGCAGTTCGTGCATTAGGATCATATCTGAGGCCTGAGTTGTCCACACCATTTTCCTTCAATATGTTTGACAACATGCGCCCGAACTCATCTTCCCCTACCTACATAACATTTATCAGGTTCTTAAAATAGAAGAAGTTATCAAGATATCACCTTTCCAATAAAGGCAGATGATCCTCCTAATCTTGAAATCCCAACAACAACATTAGCAGGAGCTCCACCAGCAGCCTTTTTAAAAGCAGGCGCTTCGGCCAAAGAAACTCCGCCTACGTTTGGTACAAAATCGATCAACATTTCCCCAAAACAGACCACAAGGCCATTATTGTTTTTCTCTTCTTTTATCAACGCTTCTTTCACAGAAGTGTCGGCCATTTTAAGGCTCAAATAGATAGAAGAGATGAATATTTAGAAGAGAAAGTTAACGCCCGAGAGAGGATAAATTTTGTAAAATGGACGTGTCATTTATTAGCATTAAATAAACGGTGCTTGAATGATTACATGAGGTGTAGGCAAAAATTACTTGAACTCCACTGTTCTTACTAAAGATATAATGACATTCAAAGCTGTTCCAAATGCCCGACATTAGAAACGAACGAAGATAATTTGGCTTCCTCATGAAACATGCGAAATACGTTAAAATATTGACGTGCAATGAACAGGTAAATTGCTATGCCTATGCGTAGCAACAGTAGTATCAAAACAAATCATTGTTTCTTCAAACCCCAAATGCCTCTGCTTCACCATTATCCTCCTAAAATTGTTATTTTCAAATCAACAAAAACCCTAATAAAATTCAAACTAAATGAAATTAAATCGGTTAAATCCTCAAGCTATGCAGTTAAATCAGAAATCTTCACAACTTTAGGTGGATGCCAACCTTCGGTTATTTTAACACAATGGAACTCAAAAGGAAACTTGTTTATATACTCAGTGTTGCTGCTTGCATGGTAAAGTTATTATGATAGCAAATTCATTTGAACTAAAAAGTCAGAAAAGCACTTATTAATTAATCATATAACTTATTTAAGTTAATTCATATTTCATATATACAACCTCTTAAGATTAAATATCTACATGATTCACCTCATTAGCTAACTTCAAGAATCTATCACATATCACCAATAAATCAATTCACATATCTCATATGATACACCTATCTCTTTCTAAATTAACACATTTAAGAATCCAAAAAAAGTTAAAATATATCAAGATAAATTTACAACATAACCATGAAAAATGAAAGACTTTTTAAGTTTCAGATCCAAAATCAAAATTGTTATTATGGAAAATTGTTATTAAGATAAATATAGCAATGCTCCACGTCAGCCATACATCACTATCACCAGCATTAGTATTGTCAACCAGAGCATAGCTGAGAAGGTGATTATCAGTGATATTATAATTAGAAGCCATGATTTATCTTTCCCATTTTTGTACATTTCCATGGCTTATTACAACCTTTGCAGTTTATATAACAGTTTATAAATTTTAGTTGATACGTAGTTTATGTTCAAGCACCTGCCTTTATATAGAGGACCAATGTGGAGGAAATAGGTAAGATGACAAAGGAGGAATCCAATTCCAATACATCACTTTAAAGTGCCACTCCAAAACTTCGGTTTTTTTGTTTTTTTAGGTGCATTTTTTTAAAACGAAAGGGACACAGAAAAGAAAAAGGGAATGGTTCGTGAAAGAAGAATATGTTTTTTTTTTCGCATACGAAAGGTGCACGGAAAAGATGCACGGACTGTAAAATAGGAATAAAGAATTGAAACAGATTACTTCGTCGATGATGCGTATATGCTACTTAAATCTGAAATTTTAAGTTTTATTTTATTTTCCCATTAGCTACTCATATAAATTTTACGATTATATTATCAATCCGTAGGGGAAAAAATTAAAATATGCAACAACATTTCTAGCATCATCTTTGCACAAATGCATATGATATCACGATATAAATAAGCAATCTATGAATTAATTGTGTAGCAATACAAGTAATGACCAAAATCACTACACGAGGATTAATTGAAACATAAAATGTTCTACGATGACTTTTAGAAAATTAATAAAATGAAAGCAAGCACGGAACCGCTAATTACTTGCAAATCAAAAAGACAAAAACTACATAAAAACAAAAGTCACTTACCTGTAACAATTAAAAGACTAACTTTACAGCTGCAAAGCAAGGTTGAAATAAGTTTTGGCACAAGGAAAAATATCCATGGAGTTGCTGCAACCACAACCGTGTAACCTACCTAGAAAAGAAGAGATACACTAATATTTAGCAGTTAAGATGCATAAATATTAAAGATCAAACTAAAGAATCAGGTTTAAAAAAGGTAGAAGCGTTATGTAGAGAGATTATTAATATATCATTTTGCATCATTACATAACTAATAAAAAATGTTCTAATGCATCATTACAGTCTCAACCCAGTATAGTCACATAACTAATAAAACATGTTCTGATGCAGCATCATAGTTTTTTTTCTTAAACCGATTATTTAAAAACTACGATCTTTATAGACTTAATAATTACTTTAACACCTTTTTTTCCTCGACATTAACTTATAACAAGAATGAGTGTTGACAGACTATAATACTAATAATCTACAGTCTGTTAACTTAATGTTTCTCTTAACCAAAATTGTGAATCTGTACTTGACATAATAGCATATCCCTGATTAGACCGATTA
Source organism: Allium fistulosum (assembly GCA_030737815.1). Classification (NCBI taxonomy): domain Eukaryota; kingdom Viridiplantae; phylum Streptophyta; class Magnoliopsida; order Asparagales; family Amaryllidaceae; genus Allium; species Allium fistulosum. Next base: position 1,229,393,853 of record CM060904.1, read on the forward strand.
TGACAATTTTGCACTGAAAGTCATAAAGAGAAGTGACATCAAGTATTCACACAAGGCTAGGACCGATGGTCAATTTAATAAATAGATAGCAATTTGGGGAAGAGACCAGTATTTTCCTAATGTTTCAGATAATCCTAATGTTTCAGATAACAATATCAACATTAAATTTTGACTTCAAGTGCTACTGAGAAGAGACCAGTATTTTCCTATTGTTTCAGATAATCCTTAAACAGTGTAAAAATATTAATTTGAAACCTAAACTAGATTTAGTAAAAATCTAAACAAGGCTTTTATACCACCTTGCTTTGTTTAGTTGAAGGATTAGTAGGAAATCACCTAATGCATATCTACAAGATCAACAACGCCAAAGGAACATAGGAAAAAGTCTGTATAACCATATAAATCTATAGTATTGCAGCTAAATTAACTACCACTTTGAAATATAAGTAGAGAAATAAGCTTTTGACATAATGGAAAAATGAAAACATAGAAACCTAATATTAGCCAATTAAAAATTAAATCCTTGTTTTTATTCTTAAGAATAAAACCATCCTGCTTTAGACAGTAGGCAATTGGCCATTGATATAGCATATGCACATTTTCAGGTTGATAGCAAGAATGATCAGTGTAAGGAGTTTAAAATTGGATTTGACTTGGGGTTTGTATGCAGATGATGTTATCAGTTTAAGCAGCAACGTTGACAAACAAGCAATGCAAAGGTTGTCATTATCTTCAATTGTAAAATGAAAAAAAACACAAATATGAAATTTGAGTGTGAACAGTGGAATAATCCATTGAGAAACCAATATACCAAGTACCGGAATACCAAAAATTAAAGAACTCTCAAGCTTTTGAAGATATGTGGATCCTTTTGTCATTAAGCAAAAGCTATAATATCATGATTATTTATATAAATGATTAGAACAATAAAACTATTTTTAACAAAAATCAAAACAAAACTTTCGCCATTAAAAATTGTGTGACAAACTCAAAACATGATAAGCAAAAGATGTGATAAAGTAATTACCCAAAAAGTGAGATTGTCCTTTAAATTGCCCTGCATACTTTCCTTTTGATTTTCACTTCTTCAACTCAGTCTCAACCATCTAAATAAACATCTTTTTTGTTTTAGTTTTCACAACCTAGTCACAAAAAGAAAATATTCAGTGTTTGTCCTTTTTCTATCAAACTGAAGGAGATAACCCACATGTATATACGTATATTACTTAAAAGCAAGCGTTGAAAACTAAAATGTTTATCAATGGTCAAGATTAAACATATATATAGCTTGTAATAAACAATACATATAACACTTCTTTATGATTAACATAAGTTTTGACTTTAACCTGGGTATTGAAAATCTGAGCTCACTTCAATCAAAACTCTTGCAAAATGAAGTCATGTCCCTGCATTTGTAATATTATCAATTGGACGACAATGAGCACCCGCGATACGACTTATACCTTATTTACTCCAAAAATCAAGATTTAAATCTAGTAGTCTAATCCAAATAGGAACAGATGAAAAATAATCACAAGTAAGTGGAAAATCAGGGGTCCATTTCTTCATGATTAATATATGACAGTTAAAAGTGTATGAGCCTCTTTTAATTATAGAATCAAAATCGACTAACGATGGAAACTTTATAAAATGAAATCGTTTGATTTGTAGTAAACACCAAATTCAAAAATAGGATTCATCACCTTCGCAACAATTTTTTTGAATTAGTCGTACATCGGTCTGCATCCAATGACATATAACCAACGTATTCATCCACTTACCCACGTTTTCTTGAACAACTGCATCTGGCATATGAACGACAGGTCCTTCTTCATCATTTGCTGTAGAATAAAACTGGAGATCAATATCTTCTTCTCGTTCTGCAAAACGACCTGAAGCCTTTCACAGCATGTGCCTAGGTGCTACTCTTCAGTCCAATTATTAAAGAAGATGGGGAAATGAAAGCTTTTAGACTAAGAAATACGCATTTAAATCAAAAAAGTTACGAATAAAAATTCATACTTTTGTTTCATTTCAGCTTCAGCTCCTTCACGAACTCTCGAAATAGAAGAATGGATTGTGCATCGATATAATCTTATTCAAGATGATATAGAATCGGCCGAATTTCAGAAAAAAATCCACGTTGAGAAAATAGTTTTTGGAATTGTGAATCAGATTTAGGGTTTGAAGCTATTTAGCGAACCGCTGGGAGAAATTCTTGCTAGCTGCTGCGACGATGTGGAGTGGAGTACAATGATAAAGTCGACGGTGAAAATGGATGAATCAAAACTGAGGATGATTAAAAAGGAGAATTTTTTGGGGAAGAATAAAGCGAAAATGGGAAAAGTGAAAACGAGGGTTTAAAATTTTTCTAAGTATGAGAATAGAGCGGTGGAGATTAAACTATGGATTGCGTTTGGTTTGGTTAGGCGGAATTATTTTTGGTAAAGGCGGGAACGTGAATTGTTTTTTGTCACCTTTGTACTGTTTGTGAAATATTATCGGTTGCATTTAAATTAAAATGCTACTAATTTTTGCTACTATAAATGGTTTTTCTTGTAGTGATTTCTTATTATACATGTTTCCATGCAATATAAGTGCAAAAATATAATTATTATTTAAAGCATGGTTTCCAAATATGCAGGCTTTAATAAAAGCTGCAGAAGAAAATCAAAAATCAAAAGCAAGTGTTAATGGTACTGAAAGAGTAATAAGTTTTGTACTAGTAAAATTTAAATTTATCATGCAATAAACTTTGTAGAATTTGGTATAAAGTATATAGTATGTTTGATGTTTGTCTTGAAATTTGGTGATACGTTGGTTTTGGAATTTTGTCATATGTTTTTTGTTACTATAAATTTGAATTTCTATAGTTGAATGAAATAAAATTTGATAGTAAGATGTTGAATGATGTGGTTTGCAACACTTATAAAGTGTTACTATTTACCAATGGTTATAACGGTTGGTAGATGATGTATTTTAGTAACATATTTAATTACCAACGGTTAATAAATTATTTTCCCACGGTATGTATTTTATTAACATATTTACCAACGGTTTTAACCGTTGGGAAATTCCATATTTCCAACGGTTATAACTGTTGGGAAATATATTACAGATTTTGTCACGTACCTATTTGTAACGGTTATAACTGTTACAAATTTGATTTATAACGGTTAAAACCATGATAAAATGACAATTGTGGTGTTGTGATATGACTTGATTTAAATTTGAATTTCAAGAACCACTTAGAGCTGATGTGATAGATATACTGATAATTCGTCGTAGCCATGTTGTAATTTTGTACTTTTTAAACTGTCGACTTTTCCCGGATCATTCGAAAGGCCGATTTAACTTGAAATATTTGACATTTTTGGATGATTTAGCATTTTGTGGTTAGTATTTGTGGCGATTGTTTGAGAGTGATTTGGAATACTACAAGTTGGTTATACAAAGTTATGATCCATACGTTGTGCTTGACTAGACGAAACCATTCCGCTATATCTATTTAATAAATTTGTAAACTTTCCGTCATGATAACTTGTCGTATAAGAAGGAAGTGTTGAACATTGTGTTTCTTGAAACTGTATAGTAGATGAAGGCTCTTTCATTGATATTGCAGACTGATGTGTTTCTACAACATTAACATGTTTTGTTTTGTAACAAAAGTTTCTATCACTCTCATTCCAACAGAAAAATTCATATCATCATCATCTTCCACATCAATAAGGGATGAACCGTCATCTCTAACCCATTTCACCACTATTATTAAATCATATTTGAGAACATTGACTTTGGCACTTCAAATGCACGTAGTTTAAGCTCTCTAAAGCTACAATATTTTTTAATTTTCGATCCTTTTCGTTTACCACCAGCATACGTATTTTTGCCGTCTTCATCAACCAATATTTATCTATCGTAATAAAACATAATTGAAACCGTTGACATTATCTATAAAAAAAAATTAAAACACTAAATTCAAAATCTTGATTTTTGAAAAACCCTGAACTAAAATTTTCAAAATTAATATCTTGATTTGCAAAGAAGATGATGTTTCCTTAGGTAATTTTCAATCAAAAGTAGCAAGATTATATTTTCAGACAAATTTTGAAGAGTATGAGAAAATAATTTGGATTTTAGTGAGATGGAGAAAGAAGAATGAAAATGGAGAAGAAAATTGGTTGATTGGTTTATTTCAACGTTGAAATTGTATTTGCGCATTCCATAAATGTGTAAATACAATTTATACGCTTGTCCATTTATAAAATGTGCATGTTTATTTTAAAAAAAAAATAATGAATACGCATTTCATAAATGGACAAGTTAAAAAAAAATTAAGCTTGCGTATTCCATAAAATACGTAAACTAGTTAAAAGGAGACATATTTCTGCAATTAGTTTTCTAACAGGCTTGTTCTTATGCTGAGTATTTTCAGCAAGCCTATATTGAAAATTTGTCCAAGATACCAAATAAAACAATGATATCCATTGTAATTTGAGAGTAAGCACAACTGATAAGGATACCAAATAAAATAACGATACCATAGAACTGCCATGCAGCAAAAGTAACATCTTATATGACGTATGACTAAATATGTCATTAAGGCATGAAATATAAATTAGACCACACAGGCTGTCAACTTAAAAAATAAGTACTAACAGAAATACGTACATACATATATAATTTATGAGGAATTTTTACATAATCACAAGTTTCATGTAAAAAATGATTGTCAACGTTAATGGGTCATAGCAAAAAGTTGAATGTTTCATTGTGAAACCCGTGGGACGAAAAAGCTAAAACCAGAACATAATAACTAGCAACACCTATAAATAACAAGTCGTCCATGCTAAATGGATTGATATCAGTTGCATACACGAAGATGAGCGCCTCAAACACCAACGAAACACCAAATAAATCTACTATTGTTAACTCAGACTTCTGTAAGAAGGATGAACGGATGAGTAAATGTAACAAGCATGATCAGACATTATTCTTTGAGATAGAAGACAATGATGAGGTGATGAAGAAGAAGTTGGTTGCTTGGGCTAAAGCAGTTGGTTCATTGTTGCGGGAAGAGTTTCATAATGATCGGTCATAGCATTGCTTTTGTCATTTGCTCTTGTAGTTGATTCCATTCAATTTTATATCTTCATTTGTTAATAAGAATAGAGAAGCAATGAAGACATACCAAAGCTACAGTCTATATCTTAATTTGTATCCTCATTTGTAGGCAATGCATATATTAATTGGATGTTTTATTAATACATTCAAGGAGCGAATATTTTTATGCATATAAGAAGAAAAGAAAAAAAAATACTGGATAAGATACCAAGGTGTACAGGTAGATAAAGACAAACCAAAACTAGGCTAACTTTCTAATGATCAAAGGAGCACCATGCTGTGGCTTCACAGTAATAGAACCAACCGGAGAATGAGCATAAGAACTTGAAAGCTCAAATTCAAGATTCTGCAGTATCATAGCTACGGCTATTTTTGCCTCTATCATTGCAAAATTTTGGCCCACACAGAATCTAGGACCCCAACCGAAAGGAAAATAAGAAAACTTGTGATGCAGCGCACCAATGTCACGAAATCGAAGCTGCTCCAGAATTCATGAAATTCCATAAGTTGCGGAACTTAGGTCGCTCACGACCTAGTGAAGGTCGCCCGTGAGGTAACACTTCAAGCACCAAAGCATTGGATTTAGGTCGGCCGCGACCTAGTATGATGATAGGTTGACCAAGCGACCTAACAAGTGGGGTTATACAACCTAACGAGGAACAAAGGGAAGTTGAAGCGTGGCAAGGTACGAAGCGATCTAACATTTCCGGACCAGACTTAAGTCACAAGCGACCTACTTAGGTCGCTCAAGTTGATAGGTCGTTATTCCATAGGCCGCGAGCAACTGCATTGAAATTCCTAAGTCGAAAATTCCTATGTCGCTGAAGCTATGTTAGGTTGTTGCATGTGTAGGTCGCAAGGCTTGATAAGTCGCATTGATTATAAGTCGCTCGATCTTATTCCGCGTCTCTTCCTTGCAGCTACTGAATTTTAGGTCGCTCGACCATATGACGCTCCAGAAGTTTTAGGTCGCGAACGACCTAACTTTAGGTCGCTCAACTTTAGGTCGCTCAAAGAATTCCAGAAGCCTTGTTTTTAGGTCGCGTGAAGAATCCTGAAGACGCATTTGCTTCTTAGGTTGTGTGCGTTGTATTTTAGATCGTTATGTTGTATTTCTTATGTCGTTGTGTGTTGTAATTGTTATGTCGTTAACGACCTATGTTAGGTCGCGTGTGCCTGTATATGTTGAGTCGTTGTAATGTGTTGTAACGTGTTTTCTTATGTCGCTTTGTATAAGTCGTAGGTCGCGTCTGATAGGTCGCGTGTGTTGTATTGTTTTAGGTCGTTTGTATGTGATAGGTCGTCCATGACCTAAGTGTTGTCAAGTGGTGAATCGTGTGAGTTGTAAGCCTATAAATAGACGGGTGGTGTCATTTGTAATAGATAGTTGATTTTGAATAAAACTTGTTTGTGTGCTTTGTGGCACTTCTTTAATTGGTAGTTGAGTGTGATCTCCTATCTTCACTTTCGGTATTCGAGTGCGCTCGAATCAACGACTGCTGAAGCCGATTTACGAAATCTAGTGCGCTAGATCAACGTACGAAGAATCGTAGATCTTTAAACACGGTATCGTGCGCGATCAACGTGTTTGAGATAGCTAGAATCCGACATCTTTGAATCAATGGATTTGGGCTTTTGGTATTCTTCAATTCACCGATTGCTATTTTCACCGTTTCATCATTTTCGTTATCCGCTGCTGCGTCAACTTGTTATTTGTTGCTTTTGATATTCCTTCACAAAATCTCTCAGGCTTGAATTCTTCTGCATCGTCTTCCCATATATTTTTGTCATGGTGAATCATAAGAGTTGGCAGTACAAGATTGACGCCAGCAGGCAGAGAAATATTTCCAAGTTTAGTTTCTTTGTATGTATGTCTATGGAGTGCAGCTAGCGCTGGATATGATCTTAATACCTCCAGCAATATCATGTTCACCTAAGTGTAAAAAATCATTATACTCTGGCCAAGGTTAAGAATTCTTTGTATAACAGTGGAAAAATAACTTACAATTTTAAGTTGGTTAATGCTTTCATAGTTAAGAAGAGGGCTCCTCCCACAGGTTTCCATCACTTCATTTCTCGCTCGAGTTTGGCAACTTGGATTCATTGATAGAAGTATCATGGTCCAAGTTAGCAAGCCAGCTGTAGTCTCATGTCTTGCAAAATAGAATAACTTGCATCCTTCCATGATTCCATTACTTCTTCCAATGACATGCCTTTCTATTTTGCATCATTTGTGTTATTTTCTGCTTGTTCATTTGAGCAAAGCATCAAGCCCAATAAATCTTTGTGTCCCTTTTCATCGTGTTTCTTTGCTTTTTCTCTCTTTTAAATTAGGATTGTTAGCAAGTTGTTGACTTCCTTGTTAACTTGATGCCTTCTTTGATTATTCTTTGTTGGTATGAACCTATATATGAGCATTTAATATAAGATTTTTTTTTATAGCAATTTAACAACTTTTCACAAGGTATAACAAATATAGACCCATTTCAAAACATATTACAGAAATATGTATGTTTTTGTCATATTGGTTTCAATTGAGAATTTTGTAGTGAAACGGTTTGAGAATGCACGAATGTATTTTATTTATTTTTGAAGAATTCACATTGGTGCATTCTAAAAAAGCCCCAGTATAAAATAAAAAATGATGAACTTGCATTGATGCATTATTAAAGCTATAAAACAAAAGACATAACTGCATCGGCGCATTCTCAAAGTGTTACAAAAATTGTTGAATCTTTTTTGAAATTTACCTATTTCATCCGTTGCGCAATTGATCGAGTTCTTTTAGTAACCAAGAACATAAGTAGGGTTGTCAATCAGTATCCGAAAAGTTCAAAACCTGTCTGTATCCGTATCCAAAATATGAAAAATTATCCGATATTCGAAAAACGAATGCGGATATAGCTATACCTGTATCCAATAATTATCCATCCGGGTTTTTTAATCCAGATCATATTTATTTTTTTGTGTATTTTAGTACATAAAATGGTTATCTTTACTATTTTATCTACAAAAAAAATTAATATGTACATAAAAATCTATATTTGTTGCTTAAAATTATTTTTCTTACCGTATTTACCATTTTTATATTTTTAGTATTGACACGAATTTATAATAAATCAAAATTTTATATTTATTTATTTATTAAGATTTATTGGTTGTAAATTGGTCGAAAAATATCCAATAAATATCTGATATTTGTCCGCATCCGCGGATACGAGTATCCGATATCCGAAAATGACTTATGATACGGATACAGATATGATACTATCTGAATCCATATCCGACCGTTTACAGCCCTAAACACAAGTGTTTGCCGTTTGGTGGGATCAGTAGATAGGGGTTATATTGTTATTTTAGTAAATTCAAATATATAAATACGTTCGTATTTACTAGTCATACTCATCATGATTTCAGCCATGAAATAGAAAAGAAAATTAGAAATAAAATAATTATCTAATAATTAAATAATTAGATAAAACATTAAATCACACACACAGATATATATATATATATATATATATATATATATATATATATATATATAACTTTTTTGTTTTTGAATAAATAAATAAACTATTTTTATAATTTCATATCTGAATGTGTGTGTGTGTGTGTATATATATATAATATTTGCTTAAATCATCACAAAAAGCAATCCAAGTATAATTCACTTTAATGGACGCAATATCGCTCGTTGCTACCCGCCGTTCGTAGCTCGGTTGGTTTGGGAGTTGGGAGATGGGAACCAAAGGACTGTGTCCGGGCAGGTTCGAATCCCAGCGCCAAACCATCAGTGGGAGTTTCAACGTTAAGCATCCGTATGCGACGACTAAATAAAAGCGGGGTAGACACACGGCGTGAGGTTTACTTAAGTCAGTATCAATGAATACCATGATCTTAAGGTTCCCCATGATCTCAAAAAAAAAAAAAAATCGCTCGTTGCTTTCTCCCCTTTGCTCGCTCTATCCTCTTCCTAGTTCTACCAATCCACTTCTCTCCCCTTACCTCCCTCCATGCATAGCACGTTATCCAGCAATACTCTAACTCGATCTGATCTGTTGTCGTCGACGTCTTCGAGATCTGGTCATACTATTCCAATCTTACCTCTGATGGCCAGCAATCCTCCTTTAAAATGTTTAGCTACTGTTAACTTCTAATCCCTTCAGTGCTTTGGAAGCATCACTGCAATATTACAAAATGACCTCGTCTCCAGTATCAGGCTTATCACCTGATGTTGTGAATCCTTTGTTCATTGTTGGATGTGGGGCAGGTGCATGGCAAGAAACTGCTGTTGTGATTATTGGTGATGAGTTGGATGTAGCAGTTGTAGAGGAGGGGCTGGCTAAGGTTGGAAGTGGTTTGTGCACGCCAGATGTTTGGGGAAATGAGCAAACCCAAAATTTCATCTGCTTCTAATATTCGAAACATGTTGCTATTGTGCATCCTTATGCACATGTCCAATCAAATAAGAATTTCAAAAGTGCTAAAGCTTCCTCGCCCAAGAGTAATCATGGTCTTCTCTATTTCATTCGTTACCTAGGAATGCTGGTGATTATTCTCCTTGATCTTTCAAGACGACTGAAGTTGATGGTGTGATGGTCCGCCCTCCGGAGGTCATTCAGGTAGGTATTGATTTCTTGTTGGAATATTTGGTTGGTTTTTTTCTTGATTCCAACCCTGCTTATCATGTCATTAAAGACCATTGTCGGCAATTTTGGAAGTTTGGGGGTGGTTTGCAAGTGCAATTTGACAACTCAATGTTTTATTTCAAGTTCTCTAAGCCTGAGGAGAGGCTTTGTGTACTCGAAGCCGATCCATTTATCATTGAGGGAAAGTCTTTTATTATTACCACTTGGAGTGCATCTACTAGTGTAAAATTTCATCTACACCAACACTCCAAGGTCCAAAGGTATAGCTCCGGAAGCTGGTTGGATTATTGAACCCGACAAAGAGATTATCAAGACGTGATGCAATCAAGCTTAGGTTACGAGGTGTTGAACCGTAGAGTCATAATAGCTAATATAGAGAAGACAAAGTACAAAAAGTAAATAACACCGAGACTTTTACAGTAGTTCGGGTTGAAAGTCCCTATGTCCACGTTCTTTCCTTATTTAGTCACTCTTATCGTGCCGAGAGGCTTATTACATTGAGTCTTTACATTTTCTCCATTAATAAGTTTGAAAAGAGAGCTCTAATATAGGAAAGTACAATATGATTTTATATTTCAATCCTTTCTTTAGTGCAAGTCCTTTTACTATAGCAGCTGATCCTCTATTTATAGCAAATTTAAGGTTCTTCCATTGGTGTAGGTGGTTTCTCTTGGATTGATGACATGTCTTGCTATGTGCGACTCAGATTTGAATGCTTGTCATCATCTGGTTGAGTGCATTTTGACGCGGATTGTTGACATGATGCTTTTATATATAGCTTCTTAAATATCTTCTGCTTTTCCTGACCATTGATCTTGGCATGGGCTATATGATTCGTTGATTGTTGATACTTACTGAAGTGCTTTTGGTTCAAGCAACTGCTGCCCTCGGCTAAGCTTCTTGTCTTAGCTGGACAATGATCTTGATTTCGGTCGATGCTTTGACTCATGCCCTCGGACTATATGCTCTCGAATACCGATTCTGGTTCTTAAGCTCTCATTGGAGAACAAAAATGGGTCTCGGAATCACAAGCCAATGAACTTTCCTCTCGAATATTCATAATTTGTATTATGTAGAAATTATGGTGTAACATATGCCCTCAAAGTTCACCTCATATGGTTGGTATCAGATGGACTTTGGAAAGAATAGCATCATATCATGCTTAAAACTTGGCTTGTTTGTTCCATTCCCATCATGAAGTTGATCCTAAGTTTTCGAATGAAGTACTATTCTAAGAGCTTTCGAAAGCACTGCTTCACTAAGACAATTTATAAAGATCTAACATCGTTTAGAGGGTTTTGAAAATAATTGAAATCTAACCTCATCTAAAGGGTTTTGGAAATTGATTATGCCCAGGGGCAAAAATACTTCGATGCCATGCTCCAGTCATCTAGATCTAGTCTTACATAGGTATCAGGTTTGAAAACTATTAGTGGCGATGTAATGCCTATATTTGCACGTTACTATTGGAACATGGCTCACTATGCAACACCGTGCATGGTAGTATTCGACCATGGCTCACTCTTTGCATGACACGATTCGGCCATGGCTCACTCTTTTGCACAACACTCTAGATGTGGCTCACTAGGTATGTTCGGCATGGTCGTTTTTTTCGTGATCCACTCTTTGCACAACACTATCGGCTGTGGCTCACTATACAACACCGTGCATTGTACTATTCGACAATGACTCACTCTTTGCATGACATGATTCGTCCATGGCTCACTCTTTGCACAACACTTTTGGAGGTGACTCACTAGGTGCATTCGGCATGGTCGTCTTTTCCGTGACTCACTCTTTACACGACACTATCGGTCGTGGCTCACTGTTATTGGGGATCTATCCAATATTCTAACTTCATTGAGAATCTACTCAATATTCTAATCTCATTGGGAATCTACCTGATATTCTAATCCTATTGGTAACCTATCCAATATTCTAATCTCATTAGGAACCTATCCAATATTCTAATCTCATTGGGGATCTACCTGATATTATAATTTTATTGGGAATCTACCTGATATTTTAATCTTATTGGAAATCTATCAATACTATAATCTTATTGGAAATCTATCCAATATTCTAATCTTATTAGGAATCTACCCAATATTCTAATCTTATTAGGAATCAACTATAACGACCCACCTTTTCAAACCCCAGAAGTCGACATTAATACATCCACGGTATTACCATGCCGAACAAGTAAGTGCTGGAAAGACGGATTGTTAGGGGAAAGAAAGGAGATAGAAGATAGAAGAACTAGGAACAAACATGGAATCTCACAACGCAACGGAATAATATATAATATAATCAAGTCTTTACAAAATCTGATACCCTTTTTTTATACATATACATATCAGAGTTGGACAATTATAAAACCTGTCCTTTCAATAGCAGACAAACTACACATAACACATACATAATGGAAGATGTCCAACATACGGAAGTACGTCCTAGGCCTCCAACTCGACTCCATAGCTCCAAAGCATCTAAAGCTAACCTGGAAAACATGCTTGGTCTAACCCGAGCATTATAAGGAAATAACGTCGGGTCAGTCTGGAATACCAGCGTGAGTAAACTCAAATCATAAGAATGCTTTATTGATTTATTAAGTCGAAAAAATCCTTTGAAATCAAAGGTATCTTGTAAGACCTCGCTGCACATAAACACGGACGGGTTTTTACCTTACGATAACCAAAACACTTTATAGAAAATCCAGTGATATTATAATAATGTCTAAGGGTTCAAAGTAAAATATTAAAATAGCTAGAATACTTGCATCTCACGTTCCAACATATTTGGTATACAACTAAAACTGTAAAGCTTGTATTGGAGAATGGATTCCAACTAATGACTGGGCCACTGGGGTACCACCCGTCATAGTACACCTCTAGAACAATGTACCGAGATCGTACCTAACGACCCCTGCCAATACAGGGACGACCTACCCCCTTGCTGGATAGTACCGAATATGCAATCACCTCGGTTGTCCCAACCGTTTTACCGAGCTCATATGCGCAACTGAATTTGGAATTATGAATGGTCATCTAGAAAGGCGATGACATACCCTAATGGGTACGAACCACATAGCCCTGCTGCATAATCCCCTATTTTAGTCATTCCCGATTGATGAGGCTTGAGGCTACGATTACCTTTCAAGAACATTTACATTTAGAATGCTCATTGCCCTCCAATGACAATATGCTGATAGCATTCATCCATACAAGTCCGTCCTAGGTCTGAACGAAAGCACTATTCCTACTACATCCATTTTGGAATCACCCTCAGGATTAGTAGCGATTAGCCCTTGCACTTCACCTCTCTATCTTCGATTCCATACTCTTCACGATGTCTTCAGTTCGCAATGCTTTAGTTGGATCAAAGTGGTTTTCGGATAACATATCCAATCCCGGTCTCTTTGAAACAACTTTCGATAATTTTCGGTAAACTCAACCCAGGTTCTTTAGGAAATAAACAGACAAATGACAAGAGTGGAGTTCACCTCCTAACCGTTAGTGGATGGATTTCCTTATCATTCGTTCTAGAACAACAAAACGTGTTTATATGTATAGTATAACACCTTCGACAGTAACTGTACCATATAATACTCGTTTTTCTCCTATATATTTCCAAAGTTACGTTTCGGGTCCAGTTTTGATAGTCGGTTATTTAACTATCAAATAAAAAAACATTCAATCATGGTTTAATTTCCATATGAGATCCACTAAGCCTTTATTAATTCTCATTAATTAATAAAACCACTTTATAAAAATCTGATCACAAGATTTTTTTCAAAACACTATTCCCAAACCCCTTACATTTCCTTTTATACTTGGGAAACATTTATATATTTACCTCAATGTTATAAGTATATTACCCAAAACATTTTACTTTCATGCCTTGAAACAAAATCATATACTCATCTTATCAGTATAAGTATATTTAAAAACTTTTCAAAGTTTTCTTCTTTCCAAATCCCATATAAATAACCAAACATTTCTTCCAAATTAAACAATCTGCTTATCCTTTATCAAAAATTCCCTTTTTAAAAGCTTATCTCATATTTCAATTAACTTATAACTTTCAAAATAAAGTTATAACCCACTTTTATAAACCCTTAAGTTAATTTATAAACCTCTTTTCAAATCTTCGAAATGATTTATAAACTTTTTTCCTATTTTTAAAACTCTTTATATAAACCTTTCTATACTCCTTTATAAATATCATTTACAAAACATCTTTTGTAAAATACCTTAATAACCATTTTCGAAAGTAAAACCCCTTTCTATACACAAGTTATCATTTATAAATACCTATATAAGAATTATATAACTTGGAAAAACATTTATAAACCCTTAGTCTCAAATTGATCAAAGAATTAAGTAAATTCAAAACCATACTTTATAAATTCCAAATGAGGCTTAGCAGTCCCGATGATACTAATTTAATTTACCATTTAATTTCAATTCGATTCCCAAATCACATAACAATTATTTACATAAGCTACCATATATGTAATACAGTTCATATCCAATCAGGGAATAACACGTCAATATAACTAATTGGCATATACAAGTCCAAATAACATAACAACAGGATGGTGATTTATCCTGCTAAATAAATGTCCAAAAAATTCAATCAATTTATAGCAGAATAGGAATTTATTCTGCTTAACACATGTCCACATAATCAAACCAACAATCAATATATAGTAGAACGGGGATTTATTCTGCTAACACATGTCCAAACAACCACACAAACAAACAACCAATTTATAGCAGAACCGGGATTTATTCTGCTAACACATGTCCAAACAACCCAACGATCTACATTATAACTCATTCACAATTATATGGTTTCTTAGTGGTATCAACACTTGAATCACTTGTGTTCAAACAATCTTCGAAAAAGAAGTACCTTTAAACAATTTTACTTTTGAAAACCAAAGGTTTTAAAACCTTTTAAAAATAATTAATTATAAGTTAAAACCTTATTTAAATCATAATTAATTTTAATTGAGTCTTAACTTAATTTAATTAAATAGTTGACAGTAATTAACTATTAATTAAATCTAAATTAATCCTTTATTAATTATTAAATAATTAATTAAACATTTATTGAGAATTAAATATTAATTAATCTCAATTAATTAATTAAATAATCCTTAATTAAACTTAAATAATAAATTAAACCTTTAATAAATAGTTTATTATAAATTAAACCTTAATTTTATAATTTAAAAATAATTAAACACTTGATTAATAATTAATTAATAATTAATCCTATATTTCAATAATAGTTAATTAAAAAATAAATCATATACTTAACTCATAATTAACTAACTTAATTAATAATTAATTAAAATAAATCTTAACTTTAAAAGATAATTAATTAACAACCAACCTTTAATTAATAAATGTTAATAACCCTTGTTTAATCCTTAATTAATTATTAATTATCAAAACATAATTAATTAAAATTTTAAAATTAAATTCTTATTTTACCTTTTAAAATATCATTATTTAGTTTATAAACCATTTACAAAACAATTTGAAGTATAAAAACTAAACTTTGCGAAAATTGAATTTTTAAACGAACTGCATCCATAGCGACTATCGCTATGGATACCCGTAATTTCCAACTTATTGCTCACTAACTCTTCCATTTGCTAATTTTACATACTAACTTTCCATATCACTCCCAATTCCAAGCCAAAGATCATAATTTTATAATCAAAACACCACTTAAACCATTAATTCAAGGTTCTAATGCTAAACCACAAATTAGCATATACATATACATCTAAACCATAATATAATCCAAATAATAACATCACAAATACAACCATATAATAACCATATATATAAATGTAAATTCTTTTCCAAAAAGTTAAGGAATTTACTCACCGAAGTCTATCCAAACTTTCGCTGACTTGAGTACAACCTAGCATTTTCATTCCTAAGCAAAAAGACAGAGTCTTGAATCCTAAATGTATCAGGTAGATTAGACCATGGATGAACAAGGAAGTGAGACATGTTTTGGTAATGTAGAGCGACTCCGGATAAACATCGATTTCTCAATAATAAACCCGAAAATAGGTCATTTTGTAACTGATTTTTGGGCTATCTGCTCATGAAATTTCAAAAAGCACTCGAAGAGAAAGTTATTGGAATTTCTTTTTTCTATCATATCAAAAAACGAATCACTCATTTTTGGTTTTTTTGAAGAAGTTATGATCAAAATAAGAAGGGTAATTTTCGGACTTGAAATTCTTGGTGAAAAATTGCTTTGCAAAGATTGTGTATTTTGGCATAGCTATGATAGAAATTTGGAAAAGTGGTCAACTACAATGGTGTAGCCATTAAAATTTCACACGGTTTAAAAAAAAGGAAAAATCCATTTGAGTTAGAAATGAGGAAGAAATGGTTGGAGGAAGGAGCATGAAAAATGTAGAAATATATGGCTATTTATAGAAAAATTTCCTATGTCATCATTATATCTAGTCACGTCATAAATCTTTTATAATATATATATATATATATTATTAATCACATCACTCTTTTATATATATATAATTATGTTTAGTCACATCACTTTCTTTTATATATATATAATTATTATGTTTAGTCACATCACTTTCTTATATATATATAATTATTATGTTTAGTCACGTCACTTTCTTTATATATATATATAAGTTTAATTAATAATTAACTAAGATGTGACAAGAGATAATTATAGTTAATGATTACAAATCTAAGATGTGACAATACTTAATATATATATATATATATATATTCATATAAAATGTTTATTATTTTTAAAACCATGTATTGTCACATCACTTACTGATCCAAATTAATATAAAATAATTTATTTCTAAGCGTATTGTTATCTAGTTAATTAACTCTTATATATATATATGCATATAGTGTATAAAGGCGAACAACGTTCCCGACAACTTTCCGGTGTTGAAAGGTCGAAATTTCAAAAAACGTTCTTCGGTCACATCTTCTGTTTTTCTACGAACTATTTAATTTGGTAAACAAATTTTGAAAACGATTCCATCATTATTAATTAATTAAAATGAGTTTATTTTCATTATAAAACCTATATATTGAATATTTGAAATTAATTAAATATTCACTAATCAAAACAGTGAAATTCTGGGTTATTACATTCTTCCCCCCTTAAAAGAAGTTCGTCCTCGAAATTACACCTTGACCTATCCCAGAAAACACTTAATACTATACGCAGCTCTTATGATGTACATAGATGACTCTTATGCAAAATTTGATTCGATCTCAACTCAAATACATAACTTTCCTTCCGAACTAGTATCGCTCACCCGATTCTTTAGTGCGGACTCCTATCAGGCTCCTTGATTTGGAACCTCTATTCTCCTTTCATAGTTGTAACTATGATAGAAAAATTTGGTCCTACACCAAGAACCCTCATCAAGTGCTTGCCGTCAAAAGTCGAGCAATAGATCCTTATTCGGAACGGTGCAAACACCTCAAAGTCATGTACTCGAATCTTAGATAAAAACTATATGAAAAGGAGAAATGATCTACGTCCACCCTACACACGTACTAATTAGTTCTCCCTAATACCAATTCAATTTCCACTAAATCATTTATGAAAACATTTCATAAACTACACTAGTTCAACTTGGATAATACTCCACTACAGCCTAAGAGTATATACCTCTATTTGATTCCACTATTTCATTTTTCATTTACTTCCCTAAGGAAATTCAAGATCCAAATACCCATCTTTTATTTTCAAATTTTTTTTAAATGGAACTCTATACTTTAAATCATACAAATATATAGATATAGCCCGAGTAACTCCAAAATGATACTAAGGAACTGGGTACTACTAAACAGTATTATACATTCTCTTATAAAGAAGAGTAATGCTTAAGAGAAGTGTTTACCATCTGAACACATCCCTTTCCCAGTTTTAAGTCATTTTCGAGCCACTCGGACTAGTTAACTTAAAAATGTTCCTTTTATTTCCAAATTCTTATTTCTGAAACTATACTTTACATTTTCCAATCAAAACATCTATTTCCAACTTACTTTGAGTTCGTTCAGGATGAGCTTGTTTTGACTGTATAATGATAAAGAGAATAATTTACTAAGTACCCCACAACGTTCACCTAGGCGAACATCTGATCGTCACTTAGAAGATTATTCTGATCATCACAAATCAATCAAGACTTGTTCCTCGTACCAATCCAAAGATAACACTTCTTACCTACACTTTTATTCCCAAAAATTTATATTTAAACCAAATTGGTTTCAAATATTATTGTTATTATTTTCCCAAAATCTTGAAATTCATTTTTCCAAAAGCACCGAGATTTAGGTTCTCAAGTGTTCAACCTAAATTCTTCCAACTTAAGTGATACATTTTTATAAACCCATTTTATAAATCACTTCTATTAAACCATTTTAAATTTTTACCTCAATATATTCTAACTTTTAAATCAAATTCTACCTCAACATTAACATCGAACGCCCTATAGTCAAACTGTGAAACTTAATTCACAAGGTGTTTGTTGCCATATTTTTCCCAATATATCTACCCAACCCATATCTTTAAAAGAAACTTCCTATACACACAAACCATAGTCAATGCTAAACTGGACGAACATGACTAAACAAGCCTTAAATGATAATAATAACATATTATTATCTCCTAATACCTCAACCAACTATAATATTTTTGAAAATCATTATTTTTTATATATAAAATATATTCTAGTTAAATTTATTTCATTTACCGAATTTCAAAATAATACTGTGTCGATTAAACTTGTTTAAGTATTTAGGAATCCCTATCGACAACGTTGGCCAAACGCATCGACTAGAATTCTTAAGCCACTCAATGGATCAAACAACACAATATAAAACGTTTTTATATCACTAACAAATACGCACTCTCATATATATACACTCAAACTCATTCTAGGGTGCCACTTACCTTATCTCTAATGAGTTGACCCCACCAAAGCTAAGATTCTCGCTTAACCTTCAGCTCTGATACCAAGTTGTAACGACCCACCTTTTCGAAACCCAGAAGTCGACACTAATACATCCACGGTATTAACACGCTGAACAACTAAGTGCCGGAAAGACAGATTGTTAGGGGAAAGAAAGGAGATAGAAGAACTAGGAACACACATGGAATCTCACAACGCAACGGAATAATATATAATATAATCAAGTCTTTACAAAATCTGAGACCCTTTTTTTATACATATACATATCAGAGTTGGACAATTGTAACAAATGTCCTTACAACAGCAGACAAACTACACATAACACATACACAACGGAAGATATCCAAAATACGAGAGTACGTCCTGGGCCTCCAACTTGACTCCATAGCTCCAAAGCATCTAAAGCTAACCTGGCAAACATGCTTGGTCTGACCCGAGCATTATAAGGAAATAATGCCCAAGTCAGTCTGGAATACCAGTGTGAGTAAACTCAAATCACAAAATTTTTAATGATTTATTAACTTGAAAAAATCCTTTGAAATCAAAGGTATCTCGTAAGACCTCGCTGCACATAAACATGGACGGGTTTTTACCTTACGATAACCAAAACAGTTTTATAGAAAATCCAGTGATATTATAATATGTCTAATGGTTCAAAGTAAAATATTAAAATAGCTGGAATGATTGCATCTCACGTTCAAATATATTTGGTATACAACTAAAACCGTAAAGCTCGTATTGGAGAATGGATTCCAACTAATGACTGGATTACTGGGGTACCGCCCGTCACAGTACACCTCTAGAACAATGTACCGATATTGTACCTAACGACCCCTGCCAACATAGGACCGGCCTACCCCTTGTTGGATAGTACCGATTATGTCATCACCCCGGTTGTTCCCAACAGTTTTACGGAACTTATATGCAAAACTGAATCTGGAAATATGAATGGACATCTAGAATGGCGATGACATACCCTAATGGATGTGACCCACATAGCCTTGCTGCATCTTTCCTGTTTTAGTCATTCCCGGTTGATGAGGCTTGAGGCTATGATTACCTTTCAAGAACATTTACACTTAGAATGCTCATTACCTTTCAGTGACAATGTGCTGATAGCATTCATCCGAACAAGTCTGTCCCAGGTCTGGACGAAACCGAAAGCACTATTCCTACTACATCCATTTTGGAATCACCCTCAAGATTAGTAGAGATTAGCCCTTGCACTTCACCTCTCTATCTTCGATTCCATACTCTTTACGATGTCTTCAGTTCGCAATGCTTGAGTTGGATCGAAGTGGTTTTCAGATAACATATCTGATCCCGGTCTCTTCGAAACAACTTTCGATAATTTCCAGTAAACTCCACCCCGGTTCTTTAGGAAATAAACAGACAAATGACAAGAGTGGAATTCATCTCTTAACCGTTAGTGGACGGATTTCCTTATCGTTCATCCTAGAAGAACGAAACGTGTTTTTATGTACAGTATAGCACCTTCGATGGTAACTGTACCATATAATACTCGTGTTTCTCCTAGATATTTCCAAAGTTACGTTTTGGGTCCAGTTTTGATAGTCCGTTATTTAACTATTAAATAAACAAACATCCAATCATGGTTTAATTTCCATATGGGATCTACTAAGCCTTTATTAATTCTCTTTAATTAATAAAACCACTTTATAAAAATCTGATCACAAGATTTTTTCAAAACACTATTCCCAAACCCCGTACATTTCCTTTTATACTTGGGAAACATTTATATATTTATCTCAATGTTATAAGTATATTACCCAAAACATTTTACTTTATTGCCTTGAAACAAAATCATATACTTATCTTATCAGTATAAGTATATTTAAAAAAAATTCAAAGTTTTCTTCTTTCCAAATCCCATATTAAATAACCAAACATTTCTTCCAAATACAACATTCCGCTTATCCTTTATCAAAAATTCCCATTTTAAAAGCTCATCTCATATTTAAATTAACTTGTTATAACCCGCTTTTATAAACCCTTAAGTTAATTTATAAACCTCTTTCCAAATCTCCGAAATGATTTATAAACTTTTTTCCTATTTTTAAAACTCTTTATATAAACCTTTCTATACTCCTTTATAAATATCATTTACAAAACATCTTTTGTAAAACACCTTAATAACCATTTCCGATAGTAAAACCCCTTTCTATACACAAGTTATCATTTATAAATACCTATATAAGAATTATATAACTTGAAAAACCATTTATAAACCCTTAGTCTTAAATTGATTAACGCAATTAAGTAAATTCAAAACCATACTTTATAAATTCCAAATGAGGCTTAGCAGTCCCGATGATACTAATTTAAGTTACCATTTAATTTCAATTCAATTCCCAAATCACATAACAATTATTTACATAAGCTATATGTAATACAGTTCATATCCAATCAGGGAATAACACGTCAGTATAACTAATTGGCATATACAAGTCCAAATAACATAACAACATGATGGTGGTTTATCCTGCTAAATAGATGTCCAAACAATTCAATCAATTTATAGTAGAACGAGGATTTATTCTGCTTAACACATGTCCACACAATCAAACCAACAATCAATATATAGCAGAACGGGGATTTATTCTGCTAACACATGTCCAAACAACCACACAAATAAACAATTAATTTATAGCAGAACGGGGATTTATTCTGCTAATACATGTCCAAACAACCCAACGATGTACATTATAACTCATTCACAATTATATGGTTTCTTAATGGTATCAACACTTGAATTACTTGTATTCAAACCATCTTTGAAAAAGAAGTACCTTTAAACAATTTTACTTTTGAAAACCAAAGGTTTTAAAACCTTTTAAAAATAATTAATTATAAGTTAAAACCTTATTTAAATCATAATTAATTATAATTAAGTCTTAACTTAATTTAATTAAATAATTGACAGTAATTAACTATTAATTAAATCTAAATTAATCCTTTATTAAATATAAAATAATTAATTAAACCTTTATTAATAATTAAATATTTATTAATCTCAATTACTTAATTAAATAATCCTTAATTAAACTTAAATAATAAATTAAAACTTTCATATATAGTTTATTATAAGTTAAACCTTAATTAATTTATAATTTAAAAATAATTAAATACTCGATTAATAATTAATCCTATATTTCAATAATATTTAATTAAAATTAAATCATATACTTAACTCATAATTAACTAACTTAATTAATAATTAATTAAAATAGATCTTAACTTTAAAAGATAATTAATTAAAAACCAACCTTTAATTAATAAAAGTTGATAACGCTCGTTTAATCCTTAATTAATTATTAATTATCAAAACATAATTAATTAAAAATTTATTATTAAATTCTTAATTTACCTTTTAAAATATCATTATTTAGTTATAAACCATTTACAAAACAATTTGAAGTATAAAAACCAAACTTCGTGAAAATCTAATTTTTAAACGAACTACATAAATAGCGACTATCGCTATGGATACCCGTAATTTCCAACTTGTTGCTCACTAACTCTTCCATTTGCTAATTTTACTTACTAACTTTCCATATCGCTCCCAATTCCAAGCCAAAGATCACAATTTTACAACCAAAACACCACTTAAATCATCAACTAAAGGTTCTAATACTAAACCACAAATTAGCACACACATATACATCTAAACCATACTATAATCCAAATAATAACATCACAAATACAACCATATATATAAATGTAAATTCTTTCCTAAAAAGTTAAGGAATTTACTCACCGAAGGCTATCCAAACTTTCGCTGACTTGAGTACGACCTAGCACTTTCATTCCTAAGCAAAAAGATGGAGTCTTGAATCCTAAATGTACCAGGTAGGCTAGGCCATGGATGAACAAGGAAGTGAGACATGTTTTGGTAATGTAGAGCGACTTCGGATAAACATCGATTTCTCAATAATAAACCCGAAAATAGGTCATTTTGCAACTGATTTTTGGGTTATCTACTCATGGAATTTCAAAAAGCACTCAAAGAGAAAGTTATTGGAATTTCTTTTTTCTATATTTCAAAATAAGAATCACCCATTTTCGTTTTTTTAAAGAATTTATGATCAAAATAAGAAGGGTAATTTTCGGACTTGAAATTCTTGGTGAAAAATTGCTTTACAAAGGTTGTGTATTTTGGCATAGCTAGATAAAAATTTAAAAAAGTGGTCAACTACAATGTTGTAGCCATTAAAATTTCACATGGTTTAAAAAAGGGAAAACTCCATTTGAGTTAGAAATGAGGAAGAAATGGTTGGAGGAAGGAGGATGAAAAATGGAGAAACATATGGCTATTTATAGGAAAATTTCCTATGTTATCATTATATCTAATCACATCACAAATCTTTTATAGTATATATATATACGTAATTATGTTTAGGGCATTGAATTGGTGAAATAAATTGAGTTTCTATTTTATTTACAAGTATGTTATTATAGGTTTGGTTATGAATATTTACTTCCAGTTTTTGACATTAGAACTCCACAAAATCTTGGGAAATTAAAGAAAAAGGACTTTTAATAATAATTGGCTAGGGAATTGACATTTAACGCTAGTTTAGGGCGTAAAATCTGTGCATTTAAAACTTAATAGGCACGAATATTTATTTATCTCTATTTACGTAATTAATGTATAATTATTGCATATAGGGCGTAGTTAGTTAGACATTTATTTATATTTATTTTCCCCATTAGGAAGGTAATTGATTTTGATGCGAAAATAAGAGGAAACTCTTATATAGCCTAATTATTATTTTAAGGCGTAATAAGGAAGAATCTTTATAAGGCTTTATTTATGAAATGGTAAGATGAGTATATATATATATATATATATGGAGACTGATTGATTTATGGCTAAGTCATATGGATGTGACGTCAATAGAGTTAAATGTAGGAAGTCTACCCTTCATTTTAAGGCTACCAGTAGTTGTGACACTTTTATTGATGTGAGATATCCTTATGATAAATATCTATAATGATGCGAGATTAGTTCCAAATTTTGTAGGGAAATCCGTCTGGCTAATCTGGTTACCAGTTCCTACGAATAGAGAACTAATGCGAGACGTCATTATGGGTATGGGCCATAAGACGAAGGGCCTGCTTCAGGGTTTGAGGTAGTAAGTGGTTGGACCAGAGTTTTTACCCAAATGAAGTATTAAAATGGCCAAAAGGTTACGTTAGGTGGTATCTCTACATGGGTCTGCTTCTAGAAATAGGTCTTAAATGATATGATCTGCCATATTTAAGGTCTTAAATGACTAGAGTCAGCCTTTTTTCTACTTGAAAGTACTAAGTGGCCTATGAAATTCCATGTGATGTCTGCTAGATAATACCATTGAGGATCACGCTTCTGGAAATTGGTCTTAAATGATGGGTTCTTCCTTCATTAAGGTCTTAAATGACCAGAGTGTGCATATTTTCCACTGGAAAGTGTTAAGTTGCTTGGGTATCGTCTCTCACATTATTAGCTATTTATAACGTATGATTGGGATATGAGATTCTAGAAACCTACTTCTGGAATGGAAGATATTAAGTGGTTGGACCCGCCTCCTTTCCTTATAAAGAAGTATTAAATGGTTTTATGTTCGTAGACATATTCTTATTTTGAGACATACTGCCCAAGTACTGAAAGGTAAGACTCGAGGTTTTTATTCACCTGACACATGTTGTTCTGACTCCCTCCTTATTACAACATGGATTAAGGATGGAGTGATGGTGGTGACGATGCTTAAAGATGGAGATGCTTGGTTAGTAGTAGTATTTATTATTATTGCTTTTATATGTACTCATGGATTTAGACAATTGTTGTAACGGATATTATGTTAGGTTTTTATGGGATTTTGCGTAGTGACATTTTTATGGTTTTGAAATAAATGGGTACACTTTACTATTATATTTTTTTCCATCCACTGTGAGTTCTGAAAGTTTAGTTATGGCTCTGCAATGTTATTTCTAGGTCAAAATTTAGACCTGTTCCAGGGTGGGTTGTCACACACACACACACGCACATGCGCGCGCGCGCGCACACACACACACACACATATATATATATATACACGTGTATATGTATATGCACACACACACATATATAGATATATATATATATATATATATTCAAATTTTACTAATAGTATTTCAATAAATAAAGTGATTTAATTTTTAATAAAACCTTTGAATTAATTTAACTGCTTTTTTCAAATCACGACCTTTACAAATTTATCTAAAAAGATAATCTTTGGTTTGAACATCATTTATAAGGAGACTAAAAACAAAAGCTACTAAAGCAAATGTTACAGCGAATCTCCTTATAAAATTAAACAACATTTACTAATTATTTTCATATAAAAATCATTTTAAAATTATACTTAAATAAGGTATAAGTACTTTCTAAAAGTAATACGTGAAAGTTATTCACTTATAAATAATTTTAACTCTTTATACTTAAACGACACTAATTATTTATAACTACCCTTTTGTAAATTTAAAACAACATTTATTATCCTGGAAGATAATAAATAAATTTAAAATACTTTTTATAAATTTAAAACAATGTTATTCATCCAGGAAGATAATTGATATAACTTTTTTTATAAATTTAAAACAACATTAATTATCCCAAAAGATAATTAATCAAATTTATAATCTTTTTATAAATTTATAACAACAATTAATTATCCTGAAAGATAATTAGTCCAAGTTATAACTCTATTTATAAATTTAAACAACACTTTATGTAAATTAACTCAAATTCCATGATTGGAATATTTACAAATATTTTGTAAACAATTTCTTTTATGAAAAATCACCTTTCAAACAACTTCATTAAAATTTAAGTTCAAATACTTAATATTAAATTATTATAACTAATTATAATAATTTAATAAACCAATATTATCGCTATACACCTTATAGTCAAATTGTGAAACTAATCACAAGTTGTTAGATTACAATTGTTTTATACCCAACCCATGCCAAATAAAAAGGGTGATTGCTCGTGAACTGATCGAGCATAATTTAACAATAAATAAATGATGATGAACACGTTATTATCAACAATTGTAAATGGACAATAACACATCAATTAATATTAACTGGTATACAAATAAATATCCAAATTGATATAATAGCAGAACAAGGATTTATTCTGCTAAATAGTTGTCTACAATAATCTATTAAATTTAAAATAGTAGAACAGAGATTTATTCTGCTCGATAGATGTCCAAAATAATCTATTCAATTTAACCATAGCAAACAGTGATTTATTCCGCTCCATAGATTTCACAAATAAAGTATAATTTATTAACTACATTATTATTTAAAGCAACGTAATTATATTTATCACTATTAATTTATCAATATTTTATACTTCGTTAAAACTATCAAAAACTTATGCTATCATTTTTTAAATGTTGATACAAATCTAATGAAAAAATCCGCCGGTTAAACGGACTTCGTAAGAGTGAGGTACGAGTGAGTTAAACCTTTTCAAATTTAATCATTTAATTAAGTAAATAAATGTAACTAAATTTAAATCTCACCCAACTCAAGCAAAGCCCAAAACCCAAATCCACTTGGAATAGTACTTCATCTTCCCCAATTTGCCTTACCTGTACACGCACACTCTGACGCAGCGGAAAATAACAGAAATGAATACAACGATGAAAGTAGCAATCAATGGATTGAAAATACCAAACGCCCAAATCCCTTGATCTCAAAGATACCGGATTCTAGCTATCTTCGTCACGTTGATCGCGCACGATGCCGTGAAAGAAGATCTACAATTCTTCGAACGTTGATCAAGCGCACTTGATTCCGTGAATTGGCTTCAACAATCGTTGATTCGAGCGCACTCGAATGCCGAAGGTGGAGATAGGAGATAACACTCAACTACTAATTTCAAAGTGGCACAAAGCACACAAACAAAGTTTTATTCAAAATCAACTAACTTTACAAATGACACCACCATCCCTATTTATAGGGTTACAACTCACACTAACACAACTTACATCACCAAACACAACACACAACACAACATACACGACCTAACATAGGTCGTTAACGACCTAGATTACAAACGACTTAACAGCACAAGCGACTCACGATATAACAATATGTACAACATCCATGCGACCTAAGGATACAACACACACAACCTAAGGACTCATATACAATCGAGTTAACAAATACAAAATACAAACGACATAAGGAATTACAACATAACGACCTAAAAATACAACACCACGCGGCATTAGCTTCAGCGACATGAGGAGAATCAGCTTCCAGAATGACTTATGCAACCTATAGGACGAGCGACATAAGGAGTTGAGCGACCTAGGCTTGAGCGACCTAAGATTGATGCGGCCTATGGTCGAGCGACTCAAGGTAGGAGCGACATAAGAAACACGGCAACGACATAAGGAAGATAGCAACATAAGAAAGAGTGACATAACTTCCTGCGACCTAAGGAATAACATCTTCCGCGACCTAAGCGATGAACGGTTTAAGCCCTTGAGCAACCTATCATGAAGTGGTATATGTGAGCAACCTAGCATAGGTCGTAGCTCGCTTGTACGTCCTGAGCGACTTAATGCTTCTCGCGACCTAGGATTCTGCGCTTTAAGAACTAGCTTCTGGAATGACTCGCTAGGTCGTAGCTCGCTGCTCCTGCATTCCAGAGAATTCACTAGGTCGCTTGAGTTACCTATCAACCCGTTAGGTCGTTCGCTACTTAAAGAATGACTTAGCTCGCATAACTTGCTTTCTTGAATTGTTACCTTTTTTGCCTCGATGTCTTGGATCATTAATTTGTTATGCCATAGTTTGTTAGATCGTGGGAGACTTAGGCCAGATGACTTAACATCGGTATAGTGGGCTACATCATCCTCCCCCTGTTGAAAGAAATTCGTCCTCGAATTTTCACTTTCTTCGTCGTCGAAAAGTTTATGTTCATAGTACGGAATCAAATGTTTGACGTCAACAACATTAGTGGTAGGAAAATGATTCGGCAAGTTCAACTTACAGGTATTCTCAATAATTTCCTTCACAACTTCCAAACGACCAATCCTTCTAGCTCCTAGCTTGTTGTAAGCACCAACAAGAAATCGATCCTTGGTAAACACTGCATACACAAAATCTCCTTCCTTGCATTCAACGCTTCGTCGTTTAATATCTGCTGACTGCTTGTATTTCCCATTTGCCTTAAGCAATCGTTCATGTACAACTTTGTGACATTCTTGCGACTTATTCACAAATTCACTAGCCCGTTTAATCACCCCTCTCTGTGGTGG
Source organism: Allium fistulosum (assembly GCA_030737815.1). Lineage (NCBI taxonomy): Eukaryota > Viridiplantae > Streptophyta > Magnoliopsida > Asparagales > Amaryllidaceae > Allium > Allium fistulosum. The sequence goes on from CM060904.1 coordinate 1,229,421,965, forward strand.
CACTGTTGACAAATCTAACGGTCCTTTAGGAATTGTTGAATAAACAATCTGGAATGGTATGAACCCAGTGCTTCTATTACTTGCATGGCTGTGTGCAAACTCCGCTTGACATAACTTCGAATCCCAACTTTTCAAATTGTCATCCACGAGGCATCGCAATAGATTTCCTAGGAGTCTGTTCACAACTTTAGTCGGTCCGTCCGTCTGTGGGTGATAAGCACTGTTAGATTTTAACTTAGTCCCAACCATTTTCCATAGACTCATCCAAATGTGGCTCAGACAACGAGTATCTCTCTCCGAAACAGTAGATTCAGGTAACCCATGAAGTCTATTGATCTCTTTGAAGTATAACTGAATGACATTAACGGCCTCTGCAGTCTTCTTATAGGCAATGAAATGTACCAATTTTGAAAACCGGTTAACCACCACATAAATAGAATCATTGCCATGTTGCGTTCGCGGCAATCCCAAAACAAATTCCACACTAACCTCCTCCCGTAATTTAGCATGTATATGCAACGGCATACATAAATTTGCATTTGTCGTGGTCTTCTTTGAAACTTGTCGATTATGGCTCCTCTGAACAGACCTTTCAACTTCCTTCCTTAGTGATGGTTCAAAATGAGACTGTGAGATTAACTGCATAGTACGATCACAGCTCAAGTGTCTTCCTACATGTAAGTCTTTGATAAATTTCATTTGCCAACTGCAATCTGTAGTAGACAACTAACTTCCTTCGACTAGCAACCCATCAACCAGTTTTCTCAACTCTTCTTGCTCTATTGGACACATACGATATCGTGGTCTATGCCGTACAATAGCACTTGACACTATATCAGTATGATGTTGTGTGTCCCTCAGTGGCGGTAATTCCTTGGGCAACTCTACAGGAACTACATCTTCACATTCATTAACCACTGGCACATCCTCCTCAGAAATTTCGAGACCTTTACTTGTTTCATTCCCATTCAACATAAACATTTCCGCACTATTCTCCACTTCTTTAACAAACTCTCTTGTAGACTGTATACTAGTCGAATCCTCCTTCTTCACTGATAACTTACCCCCTTCATCTCCTGACACATTTCCTTCATCCTCATCAAACCTCACTGGTTGTGAATTTTCAACTTCATGTTCATCAAGCTTCGTCGGTTGAAAAACATCAACTTCATCTTTATCAAACTTTGCTGATTGTGAATTTTCAACCTCATGTTCATCAGATTTTGTTGGTTGAAAATCATCATCTTTATCTTCATCAAACTTCGGCGGTTGAGAACAATCGACTTCATCTTCCACTTCAACACTACCTTTCACTTCTTCAACAAATTCTTTCGAAGATATTAAATTAGTTGCTTCCACCTTCTTCTCTGGCTTGCTTTCACTTTGTTCATGCTTCTTAAGAACTAAGGTAATTTTAGTTCCTTCGAACAGGAAACTGTAGCTGTAGGCGTGACTATTATGTTGTACAGCTCTATCATACTGCCATGGACTTCCCAATATTAGATGACATACATCCATATCGACAACATCACACCATATATCATCTTTGTACTTTTTCCCAATAGAAAATGTAACCAATGTTCGTCTTCCCACCGTCACTTCTTCCCCTTCCTTTATCCATGCTAGTTTATACGGTCTAGGGTGTTTTTCAGTCTTCAACCCTAACTTCTTAACAGCTTCTTCAGAAATAAGGTTATTGCAACTTCCCGCATCAATAACAAATTTACAAACCTTTCCCAAGATAGTACAGGTAGACTGAAAAATATTGTTCTTTAGCCAAATAGAATCATTCTCATGCTTTGACAAAGTACACCCTCCGTCTCTATGACCACGTATGTCTCTATGATCATGCAAATTGTTATCCCGCCTTTTGGCAAGGCCGTGACACCAAGGGCTTAGCTAGAAACCGGTGACAGATCGTCTCGAAGACCAGCTACGCGCGAGGATCGCTATGGATATCGATGAAATTTGTCCGAGTCCGGATCGGGCTACAATTGATAAGGCACGTCAAGCAAAGCCGTGGGAACCAACGGTCCAAGTTTCAAGTCAATCCGAGGTCGTATGCTCAAGATGTCATCGACAAAAGATGGAGTAGACCGGTCTCAGTTCGAATCCATCAGACATATACTACTTCGAATCGATGAAATCCAACCTCGGTTCGAATCCATAGAGAGAAAGTGCCTCGAGTCCAGGGAGCATAACCTTGCTTCGAATCCAGGAGGAGTAGCTTAGCTTCGACCTCATCAAGCGTGCCCTTTGTTCGAATCCATTGGGGTTTTATCCACCTTCGAATCCATCAAGCGAGAGTCCTTCGATTCCATACAGTTGAAGGAGCTTCGACTCCACGCCACGATTGTCTTCGAATCCCAAAAGGCAGAGGATGCTTCGTATCGATCAGCCATAACCTTCCACGATCGATACGAAGGAGCACGAATTCGACCGATTCGAAGAAACCACCTCTTCGAATCGATAACTTCGAATCCACCAAGAAAACGCAGCTAAAACCCCGGGTACGACTCAGTAAAACCCGGAGATAAAAGAGGGTTGACCCGAAGCATGCGCGCCATGCCATTATCTTCACGCGCAGGAGGATCGATTCGAGCAAATCGATTCGAACTAAGATCGATTCGAAGTATCCATGTTCTCCAGAAATGCAACATTGAATCGATCATATCTCGAGTTCTACAAGTCCAAATGCCATGAAATTTTCACAGAAGCTTAAACACATGATGAAGAATGTTCACACCAAATTTCAGCTCGATTAGACAATTTCTTGATCGATTCGAACCAAGGGTCGAATCGATCCCAAAGTGGGCCCGGATCTCCAGATTTCGGCCATGTGGGCCCCCTGACGTACCAGAATTGGTCTCCCCTCATTTTAGGCGAAATATCAGCCTCCTACACCTATAAATAGAGCCCCTAGTCATTCAGAAAAGGGGTCGGATAATTCTAAGTACTGAAGAGCGCCCAGATTCCGCTAGATCTACTCCAGAACACCGCCGCTGCTTTAGATTGAGATTTAACTTAGAAATTCAGTTGTATTACATTATAAACTACTGTAACCTTCAAATATCGAGCAATAAAATCATCAAACTTCATAGTGGACGTAGGCAAAACGCCGAACCACTCTAAATCGCTTGTCTTTGCAATTTACCTTCTGTTATTTGGAGTTTTTGTTAGATAATCCACAGTTTTAATTTTCATTCTTCACTTTTATCTCTTCAAAAACTTCCGAAGAGTGTTGTGCCCATTTTTGGTACAAACACTTTGGTGCTTTCACTGAGAAAAAACCAGCTTTTTTCTCCTGCTCCTTGGATCTACCATCGATACCGGATTGCACAAATCCAAGAGGAAGATCCAGATCTCTAATTCATAGTCCTTCCATTCTATTCAGATTTGCATAAAGTCTAGGAAAAGGATTCATCATTCAAAATGGTTAGCACAAGAACCACTTCTACAGCTGCTGGACAAGAAGGTAGGGATGGACAGAATCCTGTTCAACAGCAGCCATCCAACCAAGACAATGTCGCTCATTCAGAACCGTCTGGACCAGTCACCAGACAGGAGCTCCATATGTTGCTCCAAGAGCTAACTCAAAGTCGGCAACAATTGGCCGAACAGTTGCGTGCTATTATTGAATTAACAAACCAACTGAACCACCAAGGCCGCAGAAGGTCCAGACGGGATGATATCTCCCGATCATCTACTGAGAGTTCCGCCTCATCGGACTACTATCACAGATCTACCCGTCCTCGATTAGACGGGAGCCATGCACAAACGGCCGGATATCAACCCGCCTTGACTGTTGGACAGTTGAGGGCAGGACCATCGACCAGCTTTCAGGCCGGGCCCTCAACACAAGGAGGCCCTACTACACAGCGTACCACGGACAATCATGCCGCAGCTGCCACAACAGAAACAAGGGTTGATACCCGAAATCTTTCAGAGCCAAATAATCAGCAACGTGGGCGTACTCCTGAACCATACGTCCCAGAAGACGCCGAGCCAAGGAGGCGAAATTTGGACCGTCGACAGCGCCCGGTCCGAACTCGCGCTGTGGAACTCGACCACACCTTAGCTCAGCAGGCTCAAAATGTAGCAATGCCCGACATTTCGACTATGATACGTCAGATGATCCGCGAAAGCCAAGGTCTTGCCAACGACAATTGGGGAATTTCTCGAAGTCATACTCCTTTCACGGACGAGATACTGTACGCTGAACTCTCCCTATGTACGAAGGAAATTCTGATCCCAATCAGCACATATTGAAATATGAATGGTCAATGAGCGCCGCAAGGGCCGACGATGCCGTGAAATGTCGAAGTTTCCCCATCTCACTAGGAGGAATTGCAACAATGTGGTTTACGAGATTACCTCCTAGATCTATCTCATCATTTGATCAGTTGGCTAAGAAATTTGTTGAACAATTTCGCATGCATGTCGCTAGACCCAAAGATGTTAACACCCTGTCCAACGTTACCCAAGCTCGTGGGGAAACGTTAAGGCGTTACTTGGAGAGATTCCATGCGGCATGTGTGGAGATTAGCAATCCCAACGATAACTCAATTTTAATGGCATTGACAAAGGGAATTGATCCCGATTCTGAATTTGGAAACTGGTTAGCCGGAAAACCACCCGCATCGTTTGACCGTTTCTACTCCAAAGCCGCTCAATTCTTACGGCAAGAGGACGCGAAACAGTCTAGAAAGCAGGACGATGCGAAGCCCGGAAGTGAAGGAATACAAAGCAATGTAGCAGTTAAACAGTCCGGTGAAAATTCCGGAAAAATTCAATTAAATATCCAGAATAAACAAACTCAGCCAAGAGGCAACAGTGGTCAAGATAAGAGAAGAGACTCAAATCGAGGTTCACGGCGTGAGGCTCCAATGTTCGATAATTACACACCATTGAATACATCGTTGGAAAATGTGTACCTACAAACTTGCAATACTATGCAATACAAGAAGCCGGCTCCGAAGAAATCGTCGGAGAGGCAGATTCAAACGGGGAAGTTCTGTAGATTCCACGAAAGTTATGGCCACAATACCAACGAATGTCGACACTTGCAGGACCTCATCGAGAAGTTGATCAGGGAGAGGAAGTTAGACCAGTTTGTGCGGGCACCGTAGTCTGAGGGGGCGGGCCCCTCAAATCAAAATCATGTACAGAACCCAGAAAAACAGGAAGAACCAGGCCGTGTAGGAGGAAGACTGGTAATTAATGTTGTAAGTGATAATCCTCGTCCAGCGAAGCAAAGCTGGGAAGAAATGAAATCATATAACAACTTAGCTAGACGAACAGACTTTGAGTATGATGATAACTTGGACAATAAACTTTCGACCAAACGAAAGAGAGCGATAGTTAACGACATCACTTTCCGAGACAACGATATTGATTATGTCGGAAGCCCGACTACTGACCCACTCGTGATATCGGCACAAGTAGGTCCAGCTTGGATGAAGAGGATACCGATTGACTGCGGGAGCTCTGTGAATATCCTTTTTATACACGCTTATAATTAGATGAGGATGAAAGCCAGGGATTTGGAACCTTGCCAAACTCACCTCCATGGATTCAACGGTAGCGCTACCATACCTATTGGGATGGTGAAGTTACTAGTTATGTTGGGATCCAAGGAACATAGGAGAGTTCGGACATTACAGTTCGCTGTGTTGAATATAGTCTCGCCATACAACGCTTTCTTAGGACGACCTGCCCTTGCTGAATTCAGAGCCGTAATTGCCCCGTGGTGCTTAACCTTAAAGTTCCCTACTGTCAACGGAGTCGGAGTCGTCTAGGGCGACCAGGTTGACTTAAGGACAATCATTCGCCAAAATCGAGTCGCCTGATTACGCAATGCCGAGGACCGACTTAAAACTTTTGAAAACAATAAGATTGTCATTAAAAAAGAATACCCGGAATTCCCACACATGAAACCAACATGGAAGGGGTCACACGAGATTAAGCAGGAGCTCGGGGATGGTATATATGAGTTAACGACCGCTGATGGTCTAGCTTCACCAAAGGCCTTGGATAGCGAAAGTCTTCGTCGCTATTGCACATAACAGGCTATGTTTATTTATTTAGTTTAAATTCTATTTTAAATTTTGTTTCTGCATTTCGAAATTAGAATTTGTAATAAGGCAACTGACTTTGCCATGTTTTCTTATTTCAGCAATAAAATGCCATCTCTTCGAGCCAGAGCTGTGATTCATTAAATACAATGTACAACATCACGATGCACGAAGAGCTAAATTCCATCACACAATGGGATTTATTCAAGTAGGGAGTGGCTATGAAGCAATCAACCACTCACTAAATGAAACCCGAGCTCGGGGGCAAGCCATCACATCAGGCCAGAAATGGGTTGATACACGACAACCCTTCACTTAACTCCGTACTCCCAGAGTGCGAGGCGGAGTATAAACATTTTCCTAAATCCCAGAGTACTCCGAGAGCGCGAGCTGGGTATAAACATTTTACTTAACTCCGTACTCCCAAAGTGCGAGGCGGAGTATAAACATTTTCCTAAATCCCAGAGTACTCCGAGAGTGCGAGCTGGGTACAAACTTTTTACTTAACTCCGTACTCCCAGAGTGCGAGGCGGAGTATAAACATTCCTTAACTCCGTACTCCCAGAGTGCGAGGCGGAGTATAAACATTCATTCAACACCGTACTCCCAGAGCGCGAGACGGAGTATAAACATTCACAAAACCCCAGAGTACTCCGAGAGCGCGAGCTGGGTATAAATATCAACAAACTCCAGACTCCGAGAGCGCGAGCTGGAGTATAAACATTGCTCAACCCCGTACTCCCAGAGCGCGAGACGGAGCATAAACATTTACTTAACTCCGTGCTCCCAGGGCGCGAGGCGGAGCATAAACATACATCAACTCCACACTTATCCCCAATACTGGGGGCAGAACCATAACGCATAACAAGTTGAAGACAGAAATGGAATAAATTTTCATTTCCACTATCAATAAAAAGAATCTGATTACAAAGTGTTTCAAAAAATTCTGCTAGTGGGAGCCGAATCCACATCTATACACGGCTATAGAAAAATCAACAAAATACTACCCTTCACAACAGAAAGTTAAAGAAAGAGTTCAATCTTTCTTCTTCCGTATTTTCTTCTTCGGGGTAGCTCCACCAGATCCGCTGCCTGGTTTTCCCCTCGACCACTTGCTCTTTTCAGGCTTGTCCTTCGGCGGCGACATAATATCAACGTCTTCCTCGGAGCTTGAGACGATGGAAATTCTTCTCGGAGGACGAGTTGAAGGCATGGGAGCAGTAGCAGGAAGTGGGACAGGAGCGGCTTTGATCATTACAGTACCGCCCGGTGAGATCACCATTAATGGGGCAGGCCCTGACAGATTCATACCAGCAGTCCCTGCTGCCATCTCGGCATCAATCTCAGCAAGAACTTCGTCCTCACGGGATGCTTGGGCCACATCGGATGTACCAGTAGCTGGCATAGATGAACTAACGGCTAGAGCAGCCCCACTCGTAGCATCGGACGGGTTGACGGAGGGATTGATGGGTTCATTAAGAAGCTCCTCAATCATTTGAGCGCTAAAAGAAAACATGTTTGCATCTCCCTCTTCGCCAACTAAGGTAGAAGTCGTGATGGCTTCAGTAAAAACAACCCCTTGCGTTTGATATGGAACTGATAGTGCAAGAGGCGCAGAAACAACGACTTCAGTCATTGAAATGCGACAAAACGAAGATTGTTAGTCAAGTGTGTTGCTTAAGGTTCTTCACAACTAAACTACGAGAAGCGTTCAAATACCTTCCTTAGCCTGAACCGAAACGTGGGCAGAATCATCGGCGGAAGATAATAACGGTTGGTCAGGGTTATATGCAGGAACAGACTGGGGATCTACCGCACCAGTGGTTTCGGGCAATGTTGGAATTACAGCTTCAACACTTGCCTCGTGATGCGCGATCCCCGAGCCTGCGCCTGTCTCTAGAGATTGAACACCAAGCTTTTCTTTCGCCATAGAGATCGCCGCCTCATGAAGGACCTTCCTCTCATCCTCGGTGAGCAAACGCATCTCCAGCTCAAAGTCATCAAGCGATTCATCTGGATGCGCTGCCCTCTTCTCGTCCACCAGCCGGGTCCAGGCGTTATATAGAATCATGGAGTCATCTCCCAGCCACGCTAAATTTCTGTGCTCCAGCACATTTGCGTTGTACGTGACCAAGAGATCGTCAAACTCAGCGTCCAGCCTGGACCTCTCCTCCAAAATCTTTTCCTGGATTTCTGCTTCCGCAGACTTAGACTTGACCGCCACCGCAGCAAGTTCGACCCTGAGAGATACTACTTGATCGCAAGCTTCTTGTGCAGTGGCGTTTGCATCGTCCTTCTCTTTTACCATTTCAGCAAATTTGGCCTTGAGCTCGTTTAGCTCTTTGACAGCTAAGTCTCGCTCAGCTGCAATGGTGGTGTTGCGGTGGCCCATCTCCTCTACCGTGGCGCAATGTTCTTGTTGGATCCTAGCCATTTTGGCCACGGCGTCCTCGTGCTTCTGAAGAGCTTGAAGTTCAGAATTCCGGGACGTCTCCATTTCAGATTGAAGAACTTCAATGATGTGCTTCTGTTTAGCAATTTCAGCATCATGTTCAGCGATAATCTTCGCCCGGTCAAAAGCTACTCTAGAAGCCTTCATGGCTGCCTTGTACCACTCCTTATACTGAGCGTAGAAGTCACGGATATAACTATGAGCGGTGGTCTCAGCGTCCGAAGGAATTCTTTTAAAGTTAGGAGGGAAGACATAGCCATCCATGCAAATTTCAGGGTAGTCATTTTTCATTTGGGCGAGTTTAGCAGCTCCCTCACTTGTCAACTCAGTCGGAGCTTGTTCTATTATAGCGGCTGCTGTCGGTTCCATTATTGGCCGCTGAGCATCAGGCCGAGAAGATTGAGAAGGCAGCTGCTGCTGATGAGAAGGCCCTGGAAGGTCTACTGGGGCCCTAGGAGGCGGAGGAGAGCAAGATCGAGATCGGTGCTCGTATCCCCGATCCCTGTCAGAATAATCATGGCCAGAGCGACCACGCAAGTAATCTCTATCCCTATCATAGCGGTCTTGACTTGAATAGCCTCGCCCGCGATCCCTATCTGACTCTCTCCTGCGGGAATCATAAAATGGAGAAGATTGGCGCACATTTCGAATCCTATCCAGAGTAGAGCCACGTCCTGACATCTCACCTGCGATAAGAAAGAATTACGGATTAAGATCCCATAAAGCAATGTTTACTATGCAAAAGTCATGAAGTACTGTGGAAGTGTGTGTAAATGTGTAAACCCCCAAACCGACCGGAAGTGTTGACCGCACTTAAAGGAAAGGGCTCGTTCATGTTTAGGACATCTTGAAATTCCTCCAACCCAGGATTATGAGAAATCGATATATAATCTGGGATGGGAATATCGTCAAGCCCTTTGAAAATGTCTCTCGAATGAGAAGGGGCGGCCTCAGAAATCCTAACTCCGGAAATGGGAGGAGACACATCCACAGATTTCCACCCCTTAGACTTAAGTTTTTTGGAAACGGCGGCCTTGCCTTTCCGTCTTTCTCCTGACTCCTCCAAGTTTCCCGAGAGGTCAGCCATCGGCTCCGAATCCGTGTGGGTTCTTTCTTCATCACTCGCCTCGATTATTCTGATTCCAAGTGACTTCTTCACCTTTCTCTTCTTGGTTTTCTTCTTATCTTCCTTCTTGGAGGCGGGCTTTGCCAATCCCTCGACGACTATACTTTGATTGATGTCGATCAAACCAAGAATTATTAAGTTATAATCGTTCAGCACCGAGTCAATATGTCTCAACTCGCTTGGAACTTCTTGAAGACTTCGGACGATACCCTTGAAGCGCCCTCCATCGGGTCTGGAGATAATGGCTGTAAAGGGAATGAAATGTCAATTTTAACACCAAAGAGCTATTGGTCAAGAAAACAGGTTAAGGCGCTTACGTCTAGACAACCATCGCCTAGCGAAACCCGGAGGGCACCGAACATAGAACCACTCGTTCTTGAAATAACTCAGTCGGGTCCAAGCTCCAACTACAACTTGGCAATTCCTAACTGCCTCCAGAAATGTAAAAGACGGGCTATCACCCCTACTCTTGAAGTTAAATATGTGTCTGATCTCGGTGGGCCTTGGCGGGCGAAAGAGACAGTCCATAAATATGACAAAGGCACTGTTCAGCAACGTGTGCCCGTTGGGATGAAGTTGTGAAGGAGCGATTCCTAAATATGATAGCATCCCTCTGATATATTGATTGAAAGGGGGGAGAGTTCCGGCCGTGCAAGCATGGCGATAAAAAGCCGTATATCCATCAGGCGGATTGTGCGGTCTATCATCGGCATTAGGTAATAACACATCATCCAGAGATATGTTATGCTTTAATCAAATTCGTCCCAATAAGGATTCGGAGATGTTAGATTGAACCGAATCAACAGGGTCCTCAATAAATATAGCCTCTGGCAATTCATCTGGAGCTGGATCGATTACATCGGCAGGAATATCGGGAATCTCAAGCACCGGAGGAGTCGAACTCTGTACCTCTTGTTGTTGGGAGCTCGAAGATTCCATAATTAGCTAACTCATCAGAAAGCAACGTTAAGTTCATAAACAGCCCGTGCTTGCCCCAGTGTAGTGTGTATGAACGTGTTGTGCAGTGCAAGTGTTGTGCGTTACTTGAGCAGATTCTACAGATCAAAACAAAATGTCCGTACGACAAAAAACTTGGGGGTTTGAGAATGAAGATGACCATCATCGCTGACCGTCACTTCCACACCATCCAGACGCTACTGACCACTTCAAGTATAAATTAGTTGTATTATTGGTTAAGTCACAGTTCCATCGACGAGCCTCAAAGGAAATTCAAGTATATTCTTTCAGTCAAGTTCGATTATGCAAGGCCGAAGCTCGTCGGAGTCAAGTATGCTAAAGTTCATTATGTTCGTCAGAGTACAAACTTGAAGATTGGTCGTAGTTCAGATAATGAAACAACTCAAAACAACAATGGTATCTGGGGACGAAGACGTTCGAATCCATCGACTTCGAATCGGTAAGGGTCGAATCGATGGAGTTCGATTCCGGGCACTTCGAATCCATATGATTCGACTCGATGTAACTTTATGATAGAGGCGTGCATCGAATCCATGGGCTCCACATTACTTCGAATCGATCTGTATTTGATTCCTTCGAATCGATCTAGATAACATCACTTCGAATCGATCAAATCGATACCCTTTCCCTTCAAGCCATCGATTCGAAACCTTGCTCTCGAGATCGATTCGAACCGGTCATTCCTAGATCGATGCGAAGCAACGGGAGATGACAGTCTAATCGCTGTAACACGAATGGCATCACTCCTCAACTCCATCGAGTGACCCACTCCATTCAGATCTCATCACTCCTCGACTACGTCGAGTCGACCCATTTCATTCAGATCTCATCACTTCTCATAATTTTCTAAAGGCGAAGATAGTTCTATTTTCCTCATCTCGAATCGATTCCTTGAATACCTGATTTGATTGCGAGTGGAAGCGTGGACGTGTTCGATCGATTCGTGGTAAGCACGTCAGTTATAGCTCTGGGAAGTCGATTCGAAGAAACAGCTGAAGCAATGGTAAAAAGTAAAAAGTGAGAAGTGAATAGGACCCCGGTATATATAGGAGAAATAAGACGATTCGCCTCCCGGTACAACTGACCGGCTTTAACAGGTAAGGGCATCGACTCGATTCGTTACGGCGACTTCGAATCGATTATAACCCACCACTTCGAATCCATCTCCTGCAAATCTTCTTGCACGATCGAATCCATCTCAACAACATCGATGCGAGACAACATCGACTCGAAGCACGAACCCCACAAACCATCGTTCCGAAAGGTCATCAGTTCGAGCATTCACGACTTCGACTCCACCAAATCAGAGAACTTCGAATCCACACAGTATCGATTCGAAGAACCATCGATTCGAAGCAGTCAACAGAAGATGAACCTGGGTCACTGTGCCCCATCGATTCGAAGTGTCTACTTCGAAACCATCAACTCGAAGCGGATCCAGAAACATTGCTTCGAATCCATCAAATACCATCGATCAAATGGACGAATCGTTTCAATATGAAAAATTGCTTGTCCACTCTTTGTACCAATTCAGGAGAGGATCAATACAAGAGGATGATCATAGGAAATCATAAAAGCGATGTTTTAACCCGAGTCTCAAACCGGTCCAGGAGAGGACCAATGCAGATTTCGATAGCAAACCGAACTGACAACGACTTGCGATCACGCAACGTTAACCAAAGTCAAGATAATACACGTATGCACGTATTTCTGACTAATGTTTGGTCTTTATCATTTACAGGGATCAAATGTTCATCTCATCATGAATCAAAAACTTAACAGCCAGTCACAATTATACGACGGTCGATTACTGCGATACAGAATGCGACTTTCGGTAAAGCATGTCATAGCCGTCCAGTAAGAGACTGCAGCTTGTCAAAGCACGTCATGTATACACAAGACGTACTTTGGGGGGCAAATGTTATCCCGCCTTTTGGCAAGGCCGTGACACCAAGGGCTTAGCTAGAAACCGGTGACAGATCGTCTCGAAGACTAGCTACGCGCGAGGATCGCTATGGATATCGATGAAATTTGTCCGAGTCCGGATCGGGCTACAATTGATAAGGCACGTCAAGCAAAGCCGTGGGAACCAACGGTCCAAGTTTCAAGTCAATCCGAGGTCGTATGCTCAAGATGTCATCGACAAAAGATGGAGTAGACCGGTCTCAGTTCGAATCCATCAGACATATACTACTTCGAATCGATGAAATCCAACCTCGGTTCGAATCCATAGAGAGAAAGTGCCTCGAGTCCAGGGAGCATAACCTTGCTTCGAATCCAGGAGGAGTAGCTTAGCTTCGACTTCATCAAGCGTGCCCTTTGTTCGAATCCATTGGGGTTTTATCCACCTTCGAATCCATCAAGCGAGAGTCCTTCGATTCCATACAGTTGAAGGAGCTTCGACTCCATGCCACGATTGTCTTCGAATCCCAAAAGGCAGAGGATGCTTCGTATCGATCAGCCATAACCTTCCACGATCGATACGAAGGAGCACGAATTCGACCGATTCGAAGAAACCACCTCTTCGAATCGATAACTTCGAATCCACCAAGCAAACGCAGCTAAAACCCCGGGTACGACTCAGTAAAACCCGGAGATAAAAGAGGGTTGACCCGAAGCATGCGCGCCACGCCATTGTCTTCACGCGCAGGAGGATCGATTCGAGCAAATCGATTCGAACTAAGATCGATTCGAAGTATCCATGTTCTCCAGAAATGCAACATTGAATCGATCATATCTCGAGTTCTACAAGTCCAAATGCCATGAAATTTTCACAGAAGCTTGAACACATGATGACGAATGTTCACACCAAATTTCAGCTCGATTAGACAATTTCTTGATCGATTCGAACCAAGGTTCGAATCGATCCCAAAGTGGGCCCGGATCTCAAGATTTCGGCCATGTGGGCCCCCTGACGTACCAGAATTGGTCTCCCCTCATTTTAGGCGAAATATCAGCCTCCTACACCTATAAATAGAGCCCCTAGTCATTCAGAAAAGGGGTCGGATAATTCTAAGTACTGAAGAGCGCCCAGATTCCGCCAGATCTACTCCAAAACACCGCCGCTGCTTTAGATTGAGATTTAACTTAGAAATTCAGTTGTATTACATTATAAACTACTGTAACCTTCAAATATCGAGCAATAAAATCATCAAACTTCATAGTGGACGTAGGCAAAACGCCGAACCACTCTAAATCGCTTGTCTTTGCAATTTACCTTCTGTTATTTGGAGTTTTTGTTAGATAATCCACAGTTTTAATTTTCATTCTTCACTTTTATCTCTTCAAAAACTTCCGAAGAGTGTTGTGCCCATTTTTGGTACAAACACAAATCTCTTCTACTCGGTCTTTTGACATCACGACATGGTTCATTGTCAAACCCATGTTGACTTCTTTTCTCTTCCCCATGGTGATCTCGTCTCATTGAAATTGATGATTCCCTTTTATCTTGATAAGTTTGTGGCGACACCCTCCTTGCTTCCGTAACCGATGGCGAAACTCTGTTTCCTCCATGGTTCAAGACTGGTGACCTTCCTCTTTGACTTTGATTCAAATCCATCATCAACTTCTCCAACTTTCCAAAACCTTTATTGAACTTCTCTTCGAGGTTATCACTAATTCGTTGCTCTATTGCCTCAACATCTTCTCTTCTATATGAATCTTTAACATTCTGAAATCGATTAAATCTTCTCGGAGGCATTGTTGAATCTTCAAACACACACTTCAAAACTTAGCTTTGAAAAGGATTTGGTTTGGCTCCAACTAACTCAAACTCGGATTCAACTTAACTTCAACACTTTAACTCGGCCTTGATCTATAAAGTGATGCATGGCTTCACTAGCTCTCAGATCTAACACTGATAGGCTCGATTGAAATTGAACAAACACTTCTCCTTGGTCCAACAGGCTCGTCTTAGCTATGATTGGCTAAGTCTTGCTCTGATACCAAATGACGCAGCGGAAAATAACAGAAATGAATACAACGATGAAAGTAGCAATCGGTGGATTGAAAATACCTAATGCCCAAATCCGTTGATCTCAAAGATACCGGATTCTAGCTATCTTCGTCATGTTGATCGCGCACGATGCCGTGAAAGAAGATCTACAATTCTTCGAACGTTGATCAAGCGCACTTGATTCCGTGAATTGGCTTCAACAATTGTTGATTCGAGCGCACTCGAATGCTGAAGGTGGAGATAGGAGATAACACTCAACTACCAATTTCAAAGTGGCACAAAGCACACAAACAAAGTTTTATTCAAAATCAGCTAACTTTACAAATGACACCACCATCTCTATTTATAGGGTTACAACTCACACTAACACAACTTACATCACCAAACACAACACACAACTCAACATACACGACCTAACATAGGTCGTTAACGACCTAGATTACAAACGACTTAACAACACAAGCGACTCACGATATAACAATATGTACAACATCCATGCGACCTAAGGATACAACACACACAACCTAAGGACTCATATACAATCGAGTTAACAAATACAACATACAAACGACATAAGGAATTTCAACATAACGACCTAAAAATACAACACCACGCGGCATTAGCTTCAGCGACATGAGGAGAATCAGCTTCCGGAATGACTTATGCGACCTATAGGACGAGCGACATAAGGAGTTGACCGACCTAGGCTTGAGCGACCTAAGATTGATGCGGCCTATGGTCGAGTGACTCAAGGTAGGAGCGACATAAGAAACACGACAGCGACATAAGGAAGATAGCAACATAAGAAAGAGTGACATAACTTCTTGCGACCTAAGGAATAACATCTTCAACGACCTAAGCGATGAACGGTTTAAGCCCTTGAGCGACCTATCATGAGGTGGTATATGTGAGCGACCTAGCATAGGTCGTAGCTCGCTCGTACGTCCTGAGCGACTTAATGCTTCTCGCGACCTAGGATTCTGCGCTTTAAGAACTGGCTTCTGGAATGACTCGCTAGGTCGTAGCCCTTTAGGTCGTAGCTCGCTGCTCCTGCATTCCAGAGAATTCACTAGGTCGCTTGAGTTACCTATCAACCCGTTAGGTCGTTCGCGACTTAAAGAATGACTTAGCTCGCATAACTTGCTTTCTTGAATTGTTACCTTTTTTGCCTCGATGTCTTGAATCATTAACTTGTTATGCCATAGTTTGTTAGATCGTGGGCGACTTAGGCCAGATGACTTAACATCGGTATAGTGGGCTGCATCATCCTCCCCCTATTGAAAGAAATTCGTCCTCGAATTTTCACTTTCTTCGTCGTCGAAAAGTTTATGTTCATAGTACGGAATCAAATGTTTGACGTCGACAACATTAGTGGTAGGAAAATGATTCGGCAAGTTCAACTTACAGGTATTCTCAATAATTTCCTTCACAACTTCCAAACGACCAATCCTTCTAGTTCCTAGCTTGTTGTAAGCACCAACAAGAAATCGATCCTTGGTAAACACTGCATACACAAAATCTCCTTCCTTACATTCAACGCTTCGTCGTTTAATATCTGCTGACTGCTTGTATTTCCCATTTGCCTTAAGAAATTGTTCCTGTACAACTTTGTGACATTCTTGCGACTTATTCACAAATTCACTAGCCCGTTTAATCACCCCTCTCTACGGTGGCACTGTTGACAAATCTAACGGTCCTTTAGGAATTGTTGAATAAACAATCTGGAATGGTCTGAACCCAGTGCTTCTATTAACTGCATGGCTGTGTGCAAACTCCACTTGACATAACTTCGAATCCCAACTTTTCAAATTGTCATCCACGAGGCATCGCAATAGATTTCCTAGGAGTCTGTTCACAACTTTAGTCGGTCCGTCCGTCTGTGGGTGATAAGCACTGTTAGATTTTAACTTAGTCCCAACCATTTTCCATAGACTCATCCAAATGTGGCTCAGACAACGAGTATCTCTCTCCGAAACAATAGATTAAGGTAACCCATGAAGTCTATTGATCTCTTTGAAGTATAACTGAGTGACATTAACGGCCTCTGCAGTCTTCTTATAGCCAATGAAATGTACCAATTTTGAAAACCGGTTAACCACCACATAAATAGAATCATTGCCATGTTGCGTTCGCGGCAATCCCAAAACAAATTCCACACTAACCTCCTCCCGTAATTTAGCATGTATATGCAACGGCATACATAAATTTGCATTTGTCGTGGTCTTCTTTGAAACTTGTCGATTATGGCTCCTCTGAACAGACCTTTCAACTTCCTTCCTTAGTGATGGTTCAAAATGAGACTGTGAGATTAACTGCATAGTACGATCACAGCTCAAGTGTCTTCCTACATGTAAGTCTTTGATAAATTTCATTTGCCAACTGCAATCTGTAGTAGACAACTGACTTCCTTCGACTAGCAACCCATCAACCAGTTTTCTCAACTCTTCTTGCTCTGTTGGACACATACGATATCGTGGTCTATGTCGTACAATAGCACTTGACACTATATCAGTATGATGTTGTGTGTCCCTCAGTGGCAGTAATTCCTTGGGCAACTCTGCAGGAACTACATCTTCACATTCATTAACCACTGGCACATCCTCCTTAGAAATTTCGAGACCTTTACTTGTTTCATTCCCATTCAACATAAACATTTCCGCACTATTCTCCACTTCTTTAACAAACTCTCTTGTAGACTGTATACTAGTCGAATCCTCCTTCTTCACTGATAACTTACCCCCTTCATCTCCTGACACATTTCCTTCATCCTCATCAAACCACACTGGTTGTGAATTTTCAACTTCATGTTCATCAAGCTTCGTCGGTTGAAAAACATCAACTTCATCTTTATCAAACTTTGCGGATTGTGAACTTTCAACCTCATGTTCATCAGATTTTGTTGGTTGAAAATCATCATCTTTATCTTCATCAAACTTCGGCGGTTGAGAACAATCGACTTCATCTTCCACTTCAACACCACCTTTCACTTCTTCAACAAATTCTTTCGAAGATATTAAATTAGTTGCTTCCACCTTCTTCTCTGGCTTGCTTTCACTTTGTTCACGCTTCTTAAGAACTAAGGTAATTTTGGTTCCTTCGAACAGGAAACTGTAGCTGTAGGCGTGACTATTATGTTGTACAACTCTATCATACTGCCATGGACTTCCCAATATTAGATGACATACATCCATATCGACAACATCACACCATATATCATCTTTGTACCTTTTCCCAATAGAAAATGTAACCAATGTTCGTCTTCTCACCGTCACTTCTTCCCCTTCCTTTATCCATGCTAGTTTATACGGTCTAGGGTGTTTTTCAGTCTTCAACCCTAACTTCTTAACAGCTTCTTCAGAAATAAGGTTATTGCAACTTCCCGCATCAATAACGAATTTACAAACCTTTCCCAAGATAGTACAAGTAGACTGAAAAATATTGTTCTTTAGCCAAATAGAATCATTCTCATGCTTTGACAAAGTACACCCTCCGTCTCTATGACCACGTATGTCTCTATGATCATGCAAATCTCTTCTACTCGGTCTTTTGACATCACGACATGGTTCATTGTCAAACCCATGTTGACTTCTTTTCTCTTCCCCATGGTGATCTCGTCTCATTAAAATTGATGATTCCCTTTTTTCTTGATAAGTTTGTGGCGACACCCTCCTTGCTTCCGTAACCGATGGAGAAACTCTGTTTCCTCCATGGTTCAAGACTGGTGACCTTCCTCTTTGACTTTGATTCAAATCCATCATCAACTTCTCCAACTTTCCAAAACGTTTATTGAACTTCTCTTCGAGGTTATCACTAATTCGTTGCTCTATTGCCTCAGCATCTTCTCTTCTATATGAATCTTTAACATTCTGAAATCGATTAACTCTTCTCGGAGGCATTGTTGAATCTTCAAACACACACTTCAATACTTAGCGTTGAAAAGGATTTGGTTCGGCTCCAACTAACTCAAACTCGGATTCAACTTAACTTCAACACTTTAACTCAGCCTTGATCTATAAAGTGATGCACGGCTTCACTAGCTCTCAGATCTAACATTGATAGGCTCGATTGAAATTGAACAAACACTTCTCCTTGGTCCAACAGGATCGTCTTAGCTATGATTGGCTAAGTCTTGCTCTGATACCAAATGACGCAGCGGAAAATAACAGAAATGAATACAACGATGAAAGTAGCAATCGGTGGATTGAAAATACCAAATGCCCAAATCCATTGATCTCAAAGATACCGGATTCTAGCTATCTTCGTCACGTTGATCGCGCACGATGCCGTGAAAGAAGATCTACAATTCTTCGAACGTTGATCAAGCGCACTTGATTCCGTGAATTGGCTTCAACAATCGTTGATTCGAGCGCACTCGAATGCTGAAGGTGGAGATAGGAGATAACACTCAACTACCAATTTCAAAGTGGCACAAAGCACACAAACAAAGTTTTATTCAAAATCAGCTAACTTTACAAATGACACCACCATCTCTATTTATAGGGTTACAACTCACACTAACACAACTTACATCACCAAACACAACACACAACTCAACATACACGACCTAACATAGGTCGTTAATGACCTAGATTACAAACGACTTAACAGCACAAGCGACTCACGATATAACAATATGTACAACATCCATGCGACCTAAGGATACAACACACACAACCTAAGGACTCATATACAATCGAGTTAACAAATACAACATACAAACTACATAAGGAATTACAACATAACGACCTAAAAATACAACACCACGCGACATTAGCTTCAGCGACATGAGGAGAATCATCTTCCGGAATGACTTATGCGACCTATAAGACGAGCGACATATGGAGTTGAGCAACCTAGGCTTGAGCAACCTAAGATTGATGCGGCCTATGGTCGAGCGACTCAAGGTAGGAGCGACATAAGAAACACGACAGCGGCATAAGGAAGATAGCAACATAAGAAAGAGTGACATAACTTCTTGCGACCTAAGGAATAACATCTTCAGCGACCTAAGCGATGAACGGTTTAAGCCCTTGAGCGACCTATCATGAAGTGGTATATGTGAGCGACCTAGCATAGGTCGTAGCTCGCTCGTACGTCCTGAGCGACTTAATGCTTCTCGCGACCTAGGATTCTGCGCTTTAAGAACTGGCTTCTGGAATGACTCGCTAGGTCGTAGCCCTTTAGGTCGTAGCTCGCTGATCCTGCATTCCAGAGAATTCACTAGGTCGCTTGAGTTACCTATCAACCCGTTAGGTCGTTCGCGACTTAAAGAATGACTTAGCTCGCATAACTTGCTTTCTTGAATTGTTACCTTTTTGCCTCGATGTCTTGGACCATTAATTTGTTATGCCATAGTTTGTTAGATCATGGGCGACTTAGGCCAGATGACTTAACATCGGTATAGTGGGCTGCATCACACTCGTATCCACCATTTGACGTGCATGTCTTCCCAACGACATAGAGCTCCACTCCATGAAATCAAACGCTGATTGTGCCAACGTTCTTCTCCTCGCAAGATAGACGCACCGGACCCCACCAAGTCGCACTCGATCGCCCTTGCTAATCGTGACTCGTGGCCCTGCTTTTGGCCATAACCAAATCGCACGTCCCCATACGATGCCGCACTTCACCAAACTAGCACCACCACTTCCTCTTGCAATCACGAGTTCAACGCTATGTTCTGTTTCCACTCACTCCTCCCCCGTCGCCGCCTATCTCAAACCCTAGTTTTTGACCGTCGTCGATGACCATCGCCAAACATCATTGAAACTTCACCAAAAATCCATTACTTCATCGTGAAGCTAATGCACCATACGCTGCTGTCTAATTCGACTCGGATTGAGAGATTTAGTTTTCAAAGTTCATGGCCAATTTTGACCACCAATGGTTATCGGGACATTGTCGCTGCTCCGATCATCAAAACTCAAGGCGACTATTTTTATAAAATACTAGAGTCGAGAACAAACAACTTTCATGTTGGAAGATTTGGCTAATATAAGTGGATTGTGAGGATTTGATTTTTAAATGTAGAAAATAGAGTATTTTTCATTAGCAGGGAAAGAAGAAGAAGAAGAATGTCGCCTGTGCGTGTTTATAAAAGAATTGTGTTTATGTCTCCTCTTTTCTTTTGAATCCAAAAGAACATAATATATAGGCAAATCCATACCAACAACAAAATGATGATATTCCCAAACATCTCCCCACCAAATAAGGCTAAGAAATAGTCAGGGGACAGAGAAGAAAAGATATGTGTGCGTGTATGTTTATTTGTTATGTTTTATTATAAAAAGATTTACGGTATTTTGCTACAAAATTTCATGTTCTCGTACGAACCGCGAACGACAGAAATGAAAATACGATCACGCACAATAATGCGGCACGTTCACAAAACTACAATAAAATACATTGGTTACCTAATTCTATGAAGTTTCAAAAATACTGATGTTTACCGCAAATTGCATCAAATGAAATTTAATTACTTTCCAAATTAAAAATTATAGAAAATTCCTATAAATTCAACTAAAAACACGCCACTAAAAATCAGATAGTTATTTGAAACATAGATTTTATTATATTTAAAATCAAATTTGAATATTCAAATAATTAAATATTCAAATTCGAAGACTTAAAAATTATGGGTTGTTAAAAATATAACCTTTGAAGTCTAGAAGTAATGGGTAAATAATGCATTGTCTTATATGGAACTTTCTTCTTTTCTTATTTCTTGGTTGTATATTTCTTCATTACATATTCTACATTTCCTAATGTTAATGTCATCTTTTCAATACAACATGCTACCTTTTATACATGTATCTATCTTTTGGTACGGCAGACCTAAAGCGGACATAAGTATTTTCACTTTATAATGACTATCGTATATCGGATTATTGGGTGGCATATGTCATTTTGTAGCTTGTATAACTGTTGTAAATCCAGCTTTTGTAAAGTTGAAATTCGATTTCATAGTAATTTATTCGGCAGTTACTGATAATTTGATTCCATATTTACAACTATCCCACAACGGCCTCTTAGCAGTAAATCATAGATTTTTTCTCTCTCGCAGGCGATTCTTCTTCGACATTTGCATCTTCATCATCAACTTGAATGGTAGGGAACATTGATCGTGTTGGATCTTCCATCATATCTTCTATTGGATTCAACATAATATAATCGTTATTCACCTCGTCCTATGACACTAGAAGATTAGACACAACAAGTTCTCCATGACGATCCCACAAATAATAATCTGGCATAAAACCAAATTGATACAAATGTACTATAACCATATCTTCTTTCCAATGCTTCAAATGTTTGCATTTACAACAAATGCAGCAAATTTCTTCGTCATTTCCATTGTTAGATTTAGCGATTTAATAAATTCTTGTACACCATTGTAGAAATATTTCTTCATCGAACCTTTCATACCAGTTCGCTCTTCATACATCCATGTACGGTAGATAAAATAATGTAATAATTTTCCTAGTTTAAAATATTGTTAGAAATTTCGTCAGCACTTCACTATGATGAAGTGTATGCATAACTTTGCATCTAAAGGGTGTGTTGTTGTATTTTCTAAAATAAATTAAAGCCTTTTGGGACTAAAGGCTTTAATTTGTTGTTGTATTTGTTAAAATAATATTTAACCATTATTTTCAAATAAACATTATATTTATTTCTTAATTTGTACAAATCGATTTTACTAGAATATTTGTTTCAAAAGAAATTTATTATTTAAAACTACCTCCAAAAATACATACACATAAATTGCTATTTAAGTAACTACAAATTAAATTTTAAACCATATTTTATAATTCATTCAACTATTTAGATATTTATAAACTAAATTTTAAATTTTAAACCATATTTTATAATTCATTTAACTATTTAAAATTTTAATTTAACTATTTTGTAAACTAAAATTTCAAGTTTGCAAAAAGGTGCACTAATTAATTAATTACTATATATATTTAATCACTAAAAATAACTTTATTTTATAATTACCACTAACACGTATAATGTAACGACCCAGCATTTTTGTCATTTAAATTTGGAATGTTTAATTAATTTTAAATATTGAAATATTAGTTTTATAAGTTAAATAACTTAATATTTCAAATATAGCGATTTAATTGATAATTAAATTGTTAAATTTAGTATTTGGGATTGTTTAAAAAATTGAATCTTGGATTTAATTTGGATATAAATGATTTCAAAGCTTATTTAAATTCTGTTTGGATAAGTATGAAAATAGTAACTCTTAATTTAGATTTAAAAGTGGTTAATTTGGTTTTTATAATAATCCGTTTTAATTACCGTATAAAAAAAGCCTTCCGTAGCACTGTCTCGGATTTCAACGAAACAAGTGTCATTGGATCCGTAATAGTGATTCATTGTATGCCGACGATTTTCATGGAAATCGGACGTATAGTTTGGTCGTAGGAGTTTAAAACGCTTATAAATTAATTACAGAATTTATTCAATATAATTGGGTTTGAAAAGCAATCTTCTGCATATAATTGAATTAGGCCTTGATACTGGTTCCATTGAGTTCAAAATAGGGGTATTACATATAGAACGCCAGGCGGCATGCCTCGATAGGAGTTCGAGATTTTACGAACATATAATATCAGATTTTTCTAAATTAAATAATTTGACTTTTAAGCCATACCCATCACCATGCCTCACTGTCCATACCCATACCCTCATGTCTAACCCATACCGTTCCCTCCTATTTACTTCCTCATTATTGTTAAACTTCCCTCTTCTTTTTACATTTAAAAAAAAGTAAGCTCCAACTTCAAAAATTCAAAGCTAATGGTCTACTCCACGAAATTTTGCAAAACCAAGATCTTTAAACTTGTTAAGGTCCAAGCTTCAAATCTATATGCTTAGTGCTATATGCGGTAGTGATTTAGAGGGTTTCGGCAGTTTCCAGTTGGGTTTTAGGAACTAGGGTTAGGCCTTGAGGCAGATTTAGTCGTCAATCGAGGGATTGGAGGCTAAATTCGAAATGAGCATGGAGAGCAGCACCTAGGGGGTGAATATGCCGGGGCGTGGTGAGGCGATTCGCGTCACTACAATAACCGTGCGAAGGAGCTTCGGTCGCTTTTCATTAGGTTGGTTCGAGCATAGATTCAAGTGGTCCGATGGAAGGAGATCGCGATGAGGAGTGCGATGGTGGATTTTGTTCGATGGATTGTTGGCCGAAGTGGCGTGTTAGTGCACGGCGTGCACTGTGTGATGGGTATCATGTACACGAGGAAGTTTAGCAAGGTGGAAGATGGATTAAGAGTGTAATTTAAAGTTAATTATGTAATTAGTTTGTTTATTATTAATTTAAAAATCGATAACTTAAAATTTTAATAACTCTCTCATACGAGGTCCAACCAAGGCACAGATTTTTGCATTACACTCATGACGACGTAAGCTTCGTATTGGAACTGTTTGGATGGATTTGGAGAATGTTGAAAATTTGGACTAAAATCGGACGTCGTTCTCTTTTAGTTCCAAACCTGAACATCTCGGTGACAATAGAAATTTCGATGAGTTAATCTCACCTTTTTGGTTAACTAGTATGATATATAGTGGATAAAAATTGTTGAATGATTGTTTGGATGATTTACTATATTTGTTAGTTGGTTTGGATATATTCCCGCCCTTGGAGCGGATGAGACCCTATTACGTTCCCGTGTAAGAGCGGATAACCCTTTGCATACAAATCCCTCATCGAAGTGGTTGATTTATAATATTTGGTTATATACTGTATGTGATGTAGGGGGACAGGTTGGAAGGATCCAACAGGATTCCTCATCATTGTTGATTTAATTTCAATAACAATCTTCTTATACGATTATTGGATATCAAAAAAGAAACCTGATTTGTTGGCCTAATTGAATTTGACGTTGTATATGTTCGACATAAACCCCATAGTGGTAGAAAATCATTAACAATGTTTGTTAAGTGATGAGTTAAAACCGAATTGATGTAATAACAGTAATTAATTGAGTTAGTTAATTAAAATAAAATGGTAGCTTATTTAAGCACCATAGTGATTGCTAAGCCTCTTTTCAAATCCAAAAAGTTTATATTCAAATTAACTTCGGTTTATATTGTTTTAAAAGTTAATTTATTATTATTGTATATTGTTTAAAGATTATTTATTTATATTGATATTGTTTTAAAGTTACTTATTTATATTAATATTGTTTTAAAGTTGTTTATTTGTATTTAATGCGTTTTAAAGATATTTATCAATATTTTACTATTTAAAAAAAGGTTAATTATTCAAATAATTAAGATGGTATGAAATCAATAATAATGATTATTAGTAATATTTTGGAAGTAAATTACTATTATTTATAGTAGTGATAAAGATTAAATATTATTGTTTTATTTATAATGTTCCGAATTAATAATTATTATTTTTAGGATAATCTCAAAATTAATATTTATTTATAATGTTTACTATTACTTATTAATATTATTATAGTGTTTTAAAGTAAATGATTAGAATTTGTTTATAAATGTTTTGAGATATATAAATAGAGTTTTATAAACGACTTGGATTTTATAAAGGGTGTTTTTAAATGTTAACTAGCTCTATGACAAGTGTTTAATTGATGGACTTGTTTTGTTAAAGGGTGTTTTGGGATAATAAAGGGTTTTATAAGAAGTTTATAAATAGATAGATATTTATAAACGAATTTTAGAAATGAGTTTATAGAATTATAAGAGGAGTTTAATAAAGCATTTTGGAGATATAAAAGGAATTATTTACGATTTAATAAGAGGGCTTTGTAAATGGTTTTATTTATTTATAAAAGGATTTTTATAAATGGGTTTATAGATTCATGAAAAGAGTTTATAAATAAGTGCATGGTTTTATAAAGGGTTTATAAATGACTTGAGACATAATTTATAAATGGTTTATAAATGGTTTTAGAAATTATAATAGAGTTTATAAATGATTTTAGGATTGGGTAAAAAGGAAATCTTCCTTGGTGTTTGGTGAATATACTTCTACCGTTGAGATAAGTATAAGGATAATTTCTGAGTATTGAAAATATAGGAATTTGTGGCTATATCTTTGTAAAGGTGTGTGTATATATACTAGTATTATAAAGTGATTTTAATTAATGAGAAGATTAATCTAATAGGCTTAGTGATTTCCATGGGAAATGAAATATTTGTTTGAATGTTTGTTATTTGATAGTCAATTAACCGACTATCAAAATCTTGGCCTAAATATGTAATCATTCTTAATTTTGGTGGTATGGAAATATTCCCTACTTAACACCGAAGGATTTTAACTCTAGAAATATCTAGGAGAAACACGGGAATTATATGGTATAGTTATTGTCGGTGGTGTTATACTGTACGTATAAACTAGTTTTGTTTTTCTAGGACAAATAATGAGGAGATCCGTACACTTAAACGATTAAGGGGTGATCCCTGCTCTTATGTATTGTCTGATTATTTCCTAAAGAACCGGTATTGAGCATTCTGAAAAATCTACGATTGGATTTTGGAGCGCCAGGGAAGCGGAAGAGTGTGCTCGAAAGAGATGACATGAAAACCGTAACCACTCCGAAACCATATACGGTTCTATGGAAGAGTTTCATGATATATTGAGATGTTGGAGATCATGTGTGGTTTCGACGCCCGTTGGAGGTATGGGAATCCATGTGGGATTCTGTGATCTATTTTGGTAGCGACAAGTGAGCTAGAATGCCAGATGTAGCCTCATCAGTGGAAATGACTAAAACCAGAGATAGGAGGCATGCTTAGTAGGGTTGGCAAACCCATAGAGCGCAATCGGCTCCACCTAGAATTTACTTACAGTTATTATGTATGCATGGGGCAATGCACTCGGTCTTAGCGAGGCCAGCTATGTTTTTTCCGATGGTACATCACTAGGGATGTATGCTGCTTCGAAAGGATATCTCTGATCCTTGTGTAGGAGGACCATTCTCGAAGCATTGAGGGCACCTCCATGGAATCCTACACAATTAACGAACGCGCCTTATCAGTGTTTGATTATATACCTAGTATTGTTGTGATGTATACTCACTAGCATCACAGATACTTGATTATTATTATTATTTTTACCCTTCAATGTTATTATAATATCAATGGATTTTATATAGAAAAGGTTTTGATTATCGTAAGGTAAAAACTCATCCGTGTTTATGCGTGGCCTTGCCTTATGAGATACTTTTGATTTCAAAGGTTTTAATAACTTTAAAATCCAGCTATGTGTGTTTTTCTCATGCTAGTATAACGACCCACTATTTTGGACTATTCGCATCCGCACATGTCGGACTTGAATAATTCAAAATACCGAATTGTTAATTTAAATTTGGCAAAACTGAACATATACAGTAAATAAATAATCACAGATCACAGACACAGAGTAATAAATGCAGCGGAAACAAAAGATAGTAGTTCATGAAGCTACTATATACATATCAGAGTTAAATAAGGTACAACAGATGTCTCGAATACAATAATCAAATACAATATCAGAATACATCACTGGAATCAATTGAATATCTGAAAGCTGGATAGATAGCTGGACCTCCAAGTGAAGCTCCAACTCCAAAGGTGAGTCTCGAATACTGGTACACTCAGTCTGACCCGAGCGTAAAGCAAAACACAAAACACTCGAGTCAGGATTAATATTCTTATATCAATAAATCCAACTCAAGTGAAATAGCAATCGAAATACAAGTAACTCAAAGGATGTTTGGAATAACCATCCTTTAAGGATCCGTTAAACTATCTACTATGTAGTAGTGTACGATAAGTAGATAATGCCTATCACTAATATAAAGTATCAAAATAGTGTTAAGGCATTACCATTATCCCCCTTAACACATTTTATATAAGCGTTATAGTATATACAGCACTGTAAACTCCACCGTAAACTAGTGGGATATCAGGGAGTACTCCATAGGTATAACACAAAACAAATCGTAGTGGTCGCGTATATAGGGATACAAGTATGACAAGGCACATGAGGCAATACCCAAGGTAGTGAAACTACCGTTTGCCTGATCCGGACTGGTGAGAACGCATCGCCGCAGCGATCGCAACACCGCGAAACAACACTCCCAAATCAAGGGTGCACCAATCGACAACAAGTAATGAGTAGTTTTCGAAGAAGTGTGTTTGCTCGAGGTAGCTGACCCCATTTGGCCCGGCACGACTCCTGTTTTAGTCATTTCCAATTTGACACAAGTGTCAAGGCTATCCATTATCGTTCTCTTTCTTCAGTCATCACGTACATCATTCCAACCACTTCATTCTGGATCACACTCCGCGTATAGTTATTAAAGTGGTTTTCGGTTTAGACAGTGAGTATGTCCCTAACCGATTCCGGTCTCTTTAATAACTTTCGTAATTATTACACCGATTGGTCGTTTAAGATATTTCAAAAGCAAATCAATTTCAGTCTCAATTAGGATTTATAAATCAACTTTTCATTTGTCTTCCTATATCAATTTCCATAATTTACGTTTCAAAACTTCCAAATTACTATTTCAAAATCTTATAATTCAATTTCAATTTTTATTTAAAACCATTCCAATATTCATTTAACTTCGCATATAAGTTTCATTCCGAAATCATTTAAAATGATTTAATCTACATTAAAATCAATTTAAGCTCATTTATCCATTTCATTCAATATTCGTTAAGTAAATTTATCCTTCAAAACAATTTCTATTTTACTTCCAATTTATTAAATCAATTATTTAAGTTCAACTCCATTATATCAAAACTTACAAATTGCATTAAATTAAATTCATCAAATCAAATTCTTTACATTTCAAGTCTTACATTTATTTCAATAAATCACATTTTATTTCTTGTTAAAGAAATTCAATTTCACTTATTTATTTACTTAGTTACAATTTCAAAACTCAATTAATAAAGAAACTTAATTTCACTTACTCAAGAAGTTCAATTTCACTTAATAAAGAATTCAATTTTATTTGACTATTAAATAATTCAATCTTATTTAATTATTAAATAATTTCAAAACTTAATTATTAACTAATTTCAAAACTTAATTATTAATAATTCCAAATTTAATTATTAAATAATTAATTTTAAAACAACATTCTTTCAACAACTGCTATGTTAATATTTTGTTTCAGATTATTACATATTAACATTTTCCTTTTATAAAAATTCAAATTCCAAATTCATTTCAAAACGTTATTATTTATTCAAATCAAATCTTTACTTTATTTTTAAATCAAATTATTGACCAATCGCGTTTTATTTAGTTCTCTATCCTAGGTCAAAGTTCAATTTGGGTATTTATCATTTCAACCCGATTCCATTTCAATTCAAGAATCAAAGCATAGCAAAAGGGAACTTGCAGTGTGATAACTGGGATGGTGTCAAAGTAAATAAACAAGCAATAACAGCAATCAACAACAATCCAATAATCAATTCAAATAATCTCGAAATAACCGTATTAATTCACATTGTTGTTTGTGCGAATTAATATAATTATTTCTAGAATCTACACTATCATTTCATGTAGATTAAAGATTATTATACTAATTATTCTATGCAATTCTACACTTGACATCAATTAATACAACATAAATTCAAATGGTTCAAGGGTAATTAACTATTTTTCTACGTGTCAAATAATTAAACATTCAAGGGGTCATATTATACAAATTTAACAAATCAAATTCAACACATATGTCGATTCAAATTTTTAACTATCCTTCGTCAAATTCAATTGCATACAATTTATCACTTTATTCATTACAATTTAACATCCAATATAAACAACAAACAATCAATCACTTATCAACCAAACGGGATTATCATCGTATAATTAACAAATAATGGTGTCAGATGTCACAGGTGAATTGGTACAGTTAATAACATAAATAACAGTGTAAATAACTAACAGTAGCATATTCCAATTGTAATTTCAATTGAAATCAGATTTAATAAATAAAAGAACATTAATCGTGAGTGATTGCTCACCTTTCGAGGCTAGAGATGAACGAGAATGAGATGGGTTACGGATCCAAGCATGAATTCCAAATCAAAGCTAGATTGGCACGAATTCGACGAATAGAGCTGATAACAGAAATCGATGAGAACAAATCAAATTTTGTTTGGTAAAATTTAAACGAGATGTCTATTATAACAAAATTTTCCTTAAACCAAAAATTAAATTTTAAAACACATAAATTTTTAAATCAATCCTAAATTTTAAACATTTACACATTATATCTTTAAATCGATGTTTTATATATATACTTGTTAAAAATCACAATATTAATATATACCATATTCAAACCTATACAGACAACACACATATATAACTAATAGATAGTCAGATGCCTATAACTTATAAATGTTACAAATATAACCCAAAATAGTATGCATAAATTAATATATATAAATCTCGTATTATATAACATATTATAATTACGTTGTGATATAAACATCATTTATATACGTGCTATAATATACAGTACTTCCCAGTACAAACTCACGCATGAAATATATATAACAACAATCATTACAAATCATAAAATGCACAAACTACCTAGCCATATAACATACATATACACTAACTTATTAAATTATATATACTTATATATGACCTGACAGACCATTACTTATGTAAATTAATATAATAACTAACATAATATCATGTACTTAAGTTACATATTATAAACTTTAAAACAATTTTTTTTCTTCCAAAAGATTCGAAACATCAACATATATAAAACAAATATGCACCACTTCTTAAACTTTACATATGTTATCGTTACATATAAAACAGAAAGAGCTGCTGGAATGAATGTAAATATGTGAACATGATGAGTAATATAAACTCCACCTGCTACACCTTTTAAGATCCAAATCTATATAAGAAAAACAAGTAACCGACTTTATTACTTTATATACCACTAATAAACATACAGGAACTATGAACTAGCATTTATATATATATACTAACCGGTCTATATATATCTACACACACACACTAGTATACAACTTACATTTTATAACAATAAATGATATACAAACCTTGTATAACCCAACGCATAACTCCCTATATATAAAATATACTAAACCTATGCATTATATGTTTAAAACAATGTCAAAAAATGATAAGGTATAAAACAAAAGATTTCGCATATATATAACACATAATATATATTACTGCAACTTTATATATATTAAAACAACCCATACAAAGCTAGCCTGTCATATGTATTTGCCAACAGATTATAGGCATAAAATCTAACAGTAAAACACAATACACTACTTTATATTAACCATTATTTAATATATACCTCATACTAAAGAAGGGCTGAGATTGTGAGGCACGACAACGGCAAATATATGTAAGGAGGAGGCCATTGGGCACGAGGCTTCGGCAAAGGAAACAAAGAGCTGCGGGATGAAGGCCGTTCGAATTGAAGAATCTCGGCCGTGCCTGGGTAAGCGAAAGGTTTGGGCAAAGGTTGTTTGCATAGGCAGAAAGAAGCTTGGATGCTAGTCGGTTAAGCTTCAAGGAGGTGGTGAAAAATGGGATGAGGCGTTCGGCCTTGCTTTCTTTCTACGGCCATGGAAATTGAGGGAATCAAGTAAATGATATACGAACAGTTGTATGTTATAATAGTTTCTTAAAACAAATAAACAGGCTGTAAAATTTTGTATTCGAGTGAAACCGAGGTAAGAAAATGAACGAACCAAGAAAAAGCAATAGTTAAATTAAAATTTCGGGAATATGAAAAGCAAGTGGCTGTTGATTTTTCAACAGTTGGGTAGATGAACCCAAAAAGTTTGAACTTGGATACTGATACGATTAATCGTTTCACGGATTCTGCTGCATACCAGACTTCAAACCACAGTATTTAATATTCCGCAAAGATCAGCACGACGAGATGATCAAAATGGTATAAAGATATCAGTGGTACGATCATCCGATCAAAAGTCGATATCGGTCGCTAAGAATGCTGATAAAACGTTTAAAAGAAATTAAACGGAGCTGGCGATGTCCGATTTTTGCGAAACAAATTATACCGGCTTTCTCATAAAATCAAGCTCTCCTTTTATTTGTAAAATATTTGAGTTTCGACGATGTTTTATTTTCATTACATTTTAACTGATTTAAACCGAAATGACGTGACTGAAAATTTACTTCCATATTTTCCGACGAAACTTTACAATTTCCTATGTTTAAATAGACGCATTTTAAATATCGAATTTTCGTTGCGAAATTTTATTGTTTATTTTTATTTAACGAAAATTTACATTTAATGCAAAACGCACGTTTCTTATGTTAAAATTATTATTTTGGTTTCTGTTATTGGTTACGACTATTTCATATTATTACATTACGTTTTTAATATGTATTACATTATCGGTCTTATCAAAATTGGTCGTCTACGAATTTGGTTTTGGATTTGTAACTTATATACAAAGATATTTCCATTTAATAAATCGTAAAATTTTATTTCTATCGGATTTTTAATTAAAATTTTATTTAATTTAGTATTTTTAAAGCGTTAAAAATACGGGTCGTTACAACTAGTTTTCCAAACTGGCTCGAGTGTTATTTTATTATAATGCTCGGGTCAGACGAGCATATTACAGATTAGTTTGGATGCTTTGGAGCTTCAGGAGATTAGCTAGAAGCCAGAGACGTACTCACATATATGGTTATTTTTCTGTAGCATTCATTGTTGTATTTATCAGCAATTGTAAGGACAGGTTGTTATAACTGTCCAAGTTGAAATAAGCTAGTGTACTCTGATTGATGTCTATATATACATATGTTACAGTTTCTTCTTGTGTAAAGATTTATTGCATACTACAGATTATTCATTCCAGTGTGAGATTTTGTGTTGTGTAGTTTTCTTCTTATCTTTTTTTTGGCAAGGCCAGCCGGTTTTATAGTGGACCGTCCACTTTTTATTACGAACGTAATAAAAATTTGAAGTACATGAGAAAGGTAAAAGCACCTTAACTACTATGAAAAAGATAGAGAACAGCACAGGAGTGTGATAGACAAATCACAACTACAAAAGGAATAACGAAAACAACTACTCCTCGGGAGAGGTAGCAACACCATCATCCAAAAAAATCTGAGAAGACACCAAAGGGACATTCCCCAACAGACCAGCATAGGGGCGGAAATGGGCAGCAAGACAGGGATCATAAGCCACAGAATTAGAAGAGTACAGAAAGGAACGATCCCAGGATGAATCAACAAGCATGATAGAATTCGATCTTGAAAAATAACCGTCCAAAACAAGAGCTAATGAGTCACCAGACGGTCTATAGTAAAGGCATCTAAGGTCTAGATGATCATCAGAAACAAAACGAAAGAAAGAATCATCCAAGGGGTTAAATCTCATGTCAGAAATGTGATCTACCCAACATCTCTCATCATCATCCCAAGCAATAGAGGGACAAGGCAGACCAGGAACAGGTGCAGCACCAGGAGGCTGAACCAGAACAGCAGTAGGGACGGCAGAAACAACA
Organism: Allium fistulosum; assembly: GCA_030737815.1. Taxonomy (NCBI): domain Eukaryota; kingdom Viridiplantae; phylum Streptophyta; class Magnoliopsida; order Asparagales; family Amaryllidaceae; genus Allium; species Allium fistulosum. Next base: position 1,229,455,090 of record CM060904.1, read on the forward strand.
CAATGGACCACTGGAACGCCAGGGGATGAAGGCCGAGCAGGCGATACAGGCCGATCGACAGCACAAGAAGGCGGATCCGGGACATAAATAGGAGCCGCAGGAGGTGGAGCAATCTGAGAAGATACCTTAGGAACCCATATCCTGAGCGGAGGCCGAGGAAGTGGGATCTTAGGAGCAGCCGTAGAAACAACAGAATGTGAGCAGGCGTTTGCTAGGTGGCCAAAGGAGTGACAGGAGGAACAAATATCTGGAACCCAACCGTAGCGAACACGGACTTCCACAACATGCCCAAGAGCAAGCTGTATAGGAATAGAGGAAGGGAGGGGCTTAGATGGGGAAATCTCAATAAGAGCCTTAGCGAACATCAATTTTTCACGCGCAACCGTATTAGAGTCAAAACATTTCAATTTACCTATATTACAAGCTAGCCAATTCAAGCCAAGCAAGGGTTGCAGAGCAGAGGGAATATGGGAAAAGTAAACCCAGACGGGGATAGAAAGGACTTGCTCACGAGCACAAGCAACTGTCGGAGACCAAGGAGTAATAATAAATGGTTGCCCACCGAAAAAAGAAGGCTCAGCCTCAAGAACACGACAGCGGTCCTCGCTGGAGGAAAACAAAAGGAAAAACATGGAATCCACCAGCCTAACACGAAGATCGCCACGAAGACGCCAAGCCTTATGACAAACCGATGCCGCATCGTGAAGGCGATGAGATGGATCTAGAAAGAATCCAACCAAGTAATCTGACCAATAGTCCACACCAGCTTGCATAACAATAGGAGGAGGAATCATCACTCCATTTTCCTCAACAATTTCAAATTCGATCGGATTGTAGTCCCCAGCATTACGGGGCAAAGATGAAAAAAGAGAAGACCAAGGTTTGGAACCGGCCAGGGAAGGAGCAGCAGGACCGGGACCAGAACTCAAAACACTGTGAATGGGAACAATGTTCTCAACTGCAATTGTACGAACATCAGATGTGCAACGAGCACAACACGAATATCCAGCAGCAGCAAAACTCAACCCACATCCCGATACACCAAAATCATCACCAATCGCAATAGATTCAACACCTAAGTCAACACCATTCGCACCAACAACAGCAGCGACATCATACTCACACGATGGCGCAGAACCACAACAAACAACATGTAACGACCCTGAATTTTGAACAATTTGAATTGAAAATATTTAATTAATTTTAAATATTTGAACGATGATTTGACTTGAATTTCAAATTATCAGAAGGAATTGGCGATTAAATTTTTGAATTTAATCTATTGGAAATTTAATAAAATTTGAATCTTCAATTTTTAAGCCGGTTAAAAATAATTTAAAGGCTTAGAAAATTCATATTGATAATACTGGAGATAATAGAAGCTTCAGAATTGATTTTAAAAGCAATCTGTTCAGTTTTGAGATTGTATCGTTTGAAATCGAATTTAAAAATAGCCTTCCGAGGCACAGTCTCGGAATTTGACGAAACCAGTTTCATTGGGTCCGTAATATTGAATTATTACCGGATTTCAAATTTTGTATTTAGCGGAATTGTTTTGTGAATACACGGCGTATAAACGCGTATAAAATTTAATTGAATTCAAATTGAATTTCTGTAACAACTGGGATTTTTGCCCGAATTATAATCATCGATAAACGATTAAAGTTGACAGATAATTTGTTGTTATTGTTGGAAAATTTTATAACGATAAAATCTTCGTAAATTAATGATTTAGTATCGATTGTTAATTTCTGTTAGAATTTGGAAATTGTAAATCGATTAAAATTCTTTTATTAAATTTTTATTTGTACGAATGAATATATTCACATAGTTAGATTTTTAACAACAAAATTAAACAAAACAAATTAAAGAAAATAATTACCAAAAACAAAATTTGATTTTAAAGAAAAAAAAATAATATAAAATTAACATTACCCCCTTACCTTACCCATACCCATCCCATATCTTACACCGGCCCATACCACCCTATACCAGGCCATACCCCCCTTTCTTCTGCTAAAACCACGTCTCCCCCTCTCTCTTCACAAATCAGAACGAAAAAAGAAAAAAAAAAGGAAAGAAAAAAAATGGCGGTTCTCTCGTTCGTCCCTCTTCGTCGCCTCCAAATTTAGGGCTTTGCCTTGTCGTTCGATCTGGAAATTTTAGGCCTTCTTGCGATCGTCTGTGGCTGCTTCAATTTAGGCTAAGAAGATCGTCACTTCGATTTTGGAATGGCCGCTAGGGTTGCCTCCGCTTGATTCTCGAGATACCTTCGGCTACGACGTCGAATTCGTCCTCTTCGAAAAACAAAGGTGAGTGGTTCCACTCACATTCTAATTCTAGCCTTAGTGTTTTGCTTCAGTCAATTGATCTCGTTGAATGTTGATGATTTTGTTTGTATAGGGTTCGTAACCCTTGACTTTCGTTCGTACAAGATTTAATTTGAAACTGCAACTTAATTTCGTGAAAATACCTTGATACTACATTTGACTGGGTTTTGTTCTTGTGATGTAGTCTAGTTCTTTGATAGCCTGCATTGCAATAAAGATTCACTTGGTGACAGCTTGGCTAAACATGTAGTTTTAAGTGCTGCCCTGCATTCATGTAGTCCAGTATTTTGTTTTGAAGAAGCAATACATTTTTGCTTCGGCACTGTCTGTCGTAGTGGCATTATCATCCATGTGTTTGCACTGTCCAGCACTTTGCGCTCCTGAGATTACAATGTCCAGTTCCATTTTATTGTTCACCGGTCTTCGTATTCGTTCATTCTGACCATCTGACTTTGGCTTTGTTAAAACTGTTACCTTGTAATTGTGCTTCCTATATAGGTGTATACGTATGTATATACATATGTATATATTTATGTGGAGATTGCATTGTTGTTTCTCTGTTTTTACAAGTATGATTTTGTATAGATGCTGGGTTTTGAAATTTGACTTAGTGATTCCTCGTTCACCATGGTTTTTGACTTAAATCAATTTCTTTGAACTGTTGACATTGATTTCTAAACAAATTCACTACTCGGCCTTCTTTAAATTGAAACTGTAGTTTATCATTCTGTCGCCTGCAAGACTTCGGGTATTCGATGTTCGCCCTGCAGTAGCCTTGATTTGGTTGATTTATGCTTACCGTTTGATTTTGTAAGTTTTTGTCGGTCTTGCACTGTCACCTATGTCTGCATATATGGGTGGATTGACTAGAAAGATATAGTTCATGTGATTTCAGTGTTTGATAGCCACTGTCTTGAATAAATTATGTTGGGTTTGCAGCTTCTTTCGGTATTAACTTTGAGGTTGTTTTTGGACTCGTTTCCCCTGCAACATTTACGTTGCTTTGAATTTGTTCCAAACTGCTATTGTCTTTGGTCGTTTGTGAAATTTTGGTACCGTGTTAAAAGTTTGCTTGGGGTTGTTTTGTTAAGCGTTTGTCTTCTGTTTCTTCATATATGTGCATATATATATATATACAATGTATGTGTGTATGCATGTATGGTCGAGTCTAACTTGTGGGTTCATTTGAAACTGGGTAACATGTCATGGTATTGTTTCATGAGGTATCTTTGCATTGTACCTTTAAGTGGTTCTGCATTTGGGACTTCAACTTGTGTTATTTCGTGTTCTCTGTGCACATGTTCACATGAAATTGTTTTGAGTGCACTGCACTATCATTTTGTTGCATCCACTTTACTGCACTGGTTCACTTGAACTTCGTGTCACATTCTACTCTGAATTTGACATGCTTTGTGTCATCACCTCACTTTGATCTTCATTCTGCTATTGATGTGTATTGTGTTGTCTGGCTATTTGTGTTCTGACCATATTCATTTGCATTGTGTAGTTGACCATGTTGCACTGTACATTTCTGCACTTGACAGTGTAGTCTTCATATAGGTGCATGCTGTTGTGTTGCCATACTGATGTACTTGAGGCCGGTAGCATATTCTATTTGTATTCTCTGTCCCTGCCGTGTTCAGTGGCATAGCACATCCATTTTTGTCTTTGCATATCAAACACCAGTAAGCTATACCTCAATGCATGTCCTGAGATGTTATGTAGTGATCACTGTTTTATATGTTGGAAATTTGTGGATTTTATCCATGATTACATTTTCGACCTGTACCTAGTATAGGTGTATTGTTTTGCACTTTTACTGGTTCACAATTGCTCTATCCCCTTCATTTCACCTGTAGTGTATATGCAATTGAGTCTGTTATCGATTTTGCCCTCTATCTTGAACATTTGCTACTGCTGTATTACGATACATGTACATTCACGTATCACTTGAGTCTGCACTTGCCATGCTATAACTTGATCTCTGTTTCATGTGTGCATTCCAGTCATACTTGTTGTCATAGTAGTTTGCACTGACCTGTTGCACTACTGCATACATGTATTGTTGCTCCATGTTGCATTGAACCCCCCATTTTTCTACTTGCACTGTCTCTGACCTTTTGGCACTTATGTCGCATTTCATCCTGTTGTTAGTTGGTCAACATTTATTGTTGTTGTCACTGCACAGTGCACTTAGTCTCCTTTTTGTTGCCATAGCTTGATCCATTGTTTTGACCTGCTGCTGGTTCGAACTTGGTGTTATCTAGTTCTTTTGGTTGGTGCACATGAGTTGGCGAGGCAGTGCACGCGTGCGTGCACTGCAGCCACCCAAACTCGACAGTTTTGAATTGATATTTCTTTGCGTCGGATGCATTGATTTGTAGGCCGTATTGGCGAGGCCGTACACGCGTGCGTGTACGGCAGCCAATAACACTGTTTATCTCTGTTGATGATTTAAATCTGCTGATTTATTGTTTAACACTGTTAAGTGTTATATTTTCGTTATCCGATTTCTTTGTTGAAAGAGTCGGATAGACGAGAATTATTGTGACTGTCGTCTATTTAAATTATTATTGCCTCTATGCACTAATAAACTGGTTTGAATTAGACTGACCTGTGTATTATTTTCTTTTGAATATAATACTCGGGTCAGACCGAGTATTTCTACAGCTTGAAGATTTTCGAGCAGCGAAGTTAGAGAGAGAGTAAAGAATCATTTATTTCGAGAAAATTGTATTTTTAGAAATTCCGCTGTATCAGTATTAAATTGTATAACTCTGATGTATATAAAAGATTTATAGTAATGAAATAAATTCTCATTTGTTTTAATTGATTGTTATTATTCTGTGTTTCTGTGGCTGATTCTGTTTAAACCTTATAAACTAAATAACAATTCGTCTTTTTGAACGTTTCGAGTTGGTTTAATTACCGACTGGAGGCGGTCAAAAGGGGGAATGTTACAGGTGGTATCAGAGCTTTGGTTTACACAAAGCTTAGTTTATGATGTTTAATATGAATAGTTACTAGAAACACTTTAAAAGAAACGTTTTTCAAATCCAAAGAAGTATAAAATTGTTTTTGAAAATGAAGATTTTTAACTTAAGAAGGGTTAAATTGAATTGAATTGGCATTAATAAATATATGGATTTGAAATTTAACTAAAGGAAGTTAAATAAATTGAACTTGATTTGATAAATTATTGAAATAGGAAATTTAAACTTGAAAGATAAGTGATTATATGATATGAATTGGGAAGTTTAAATTAATAAGTTGTTTAACTTATAAAATGAGAAAATTTAAGTAAAACCAGTTGTGAAATGGTTAAACAGTTTTGTTAAGTGAAACAAAATCTGAATTTTGAATCGTGATATGAATTTGACTTTTGTAAAAGTTAAATAAAATGACTTTAGAAATGAAATATAGCTTAAGTAATATTGAATCAAATTGAATTTGATATCAAAATGAATTGATAAAGTGAAGAATGAATATGAATTTGAGTTATATAAAGGAAAATTCAACATTAATTGTAAAAGTGAATTTGTGAATACAGTGAATATTAGAATTCAATCTGAATTAGAATATAAACCAATTGAAATTAAGTGTTTTGAACCAAATTGAATGTAAGCAAAGTAAATAAATTTGGTTAAATTGAATGTGCATTGGTTGTTAGTTGATTGTTTAGGAAATTCATTAAGTGTTAATGAAATTGTATTAATGGAATTTGGAAGCTATGTAAATTGAATTCAAATTGAAAGATAAGTAAATTTAACTAGAATCAAATTTGATTTGAACTGAAAGCAAACTAATTTGAATGTAAATTAGTGAAAGTGAACTGAATTGGATATGAATGAATGTTAGTAAAATCCAATGTGAATGAATCAAATGCGATTAAATTGGAAATGGAAAACTGATAAATTTATATAATAGTTTAAATTGGAAATTTTGAATTATTATAAACGGCTTATATTGAAGATTTGAAAAGTGTTGATAAAATATTGGAATTGTATAAGTGTTAAAATGAAATATTTAATGGATTTCATAAGTGAATGGAAATTACAGAATTAAAAATTGTGAAGTTGTAAAATGAATCGAAGTTGCGAAATAAAAGAATTTATAAGTAATTTACTTGTAAATTAAAATTCTGATATTAAGCTGTGTTATAAAGGAATGAGTTAATAAAGCAATTTTTATGAATTGAAGTCTTTATGAATAGGAATGGAATTTATAAACGTTGTTTATAAATTCGAAACTGACTTATTTTGATAAGTAAATTCTTATAGCTTGTTAAATGAAGTATATTCACAATTTTGGACCGTGAATATATTATTGAATAAAATGGACATGTTTGGGAAAGTGATATTTTTAAAACGAAGTTAATTGTTTTAAAAGATGTTTTAAAAGGCATTGAATATCGAAACCATAGATTTCAACATTCATTGTTGAAATAGACGTTTTCGAATATAAGGAAATGATGGACTATAACACTGTTGTTATAGTAAATGATTTCCGAAAGGAAATGTTTTGCGTAGTATTGGGATTTATACATCTATCTAAATTTCGAATCCCTATACTAGTGATTTTGAGTTGTCGTAACGATGTTTTACGTAACATTCGTTTTAACTCAAATGAAAATGTGAAAGAGAATGATTTCCTTAAAAGATGAAATATATACTTAATTCTGATTTGAGTATATCGAATATTTTCAGATGTTGAAAATAAAATGGATTGTGAATTACTTATTTTTAAATAAGTATGGAAATGTTTTTCCAAAGATGAAATGTTGTGAATATATTCCGTAAGGAATAAATGATTTGAAATTCATTTTTGAAGTCGAAGTTGAAAAGTTAAATGAGAAATTTGAACAATTTGTTCAATTTGAAATTTTTCAAAAAGATTGAATCGTTAAGTTAAAATTGAGTTTAACTTCGACATCAAAGACAATATAAGTTGAGCTTTGAATTTCAGATGATGATTTGGATTGCATGTCTAACATTGTGAATTGATGACATAGCAATTGATCTCTATTAAATATATATCTGTTGGTGGCGGAGAATTTATTCTCTTAGCTTAACACCCTTCTCTGAGACGTACGAGCTCAGAGGTTATATATCGATAGACATCAATTCTGTGTTGAGAATTGACGATGTAAGCGTGAAATTCAAATCGAATGTGAAAGTCGATAATAAATGGAATTATGAATATGAATTAGGTTTGAGATAACCTTAAATTTCCAAATCGACTTAGAGGAAAATTTTGAAATCCTCTATTTTGTTATGAATATGGAATATGTAAGTTTTAGAACTTATATATATGATGAATGAGGTAAAATTGAAACCGTTAGTTTAGAAAGACATTGTTATGGAAATCTTATGTATGTTTACATAGATGTTATATGTACGAAATGGGAAATGAAAGTACTACATATATGATATTATGTTTTCTAAACTGAGGATGTGGAAAAGTACCTTCCATTTATTATTAAAGAAGGTATTGGAACTCGTGAAGAGTATCCATTTGAAATTCGTAGCTACGTAGAATTTTAGTCAGAGTGACTATTTGAATCGGAAATCCTTCGCGATAGTTCATCGCGATGAGATTAGATTTGATTGATGATGTTAGCGTAATTTGAGGGGCGAGATGCCCACAGTTACAAGCGATTCCACTGGGATAGTGGCGTAACCGCCGAGTAAACTGCAATCTAATGCCAGGCGAAATTTGAGGGGCGTGATGCCTACAGACACGAGCGATTCTACTGGGATAGTAGCGTAACCGCCGTGTGTACTGCAATCTATGGCGACAACCATGGCGAAATTTAAGAGATGAGAAATCTACAGCCACAAGCGACTCTACTGGGATAGTAGCGTAACCGCCGGGTGGAACTGTAATCCATGGGGGAACGTGCTTTCCATATCCATTTTTAAAAAGAATTTTTAAAAGTATTTTCACTGGGAATTGAAGCAAGTATATTTAGTACTTGGAGATTTTTAGACCTGCGCCTGGCCAGCGTATGTCTAATGTCTGTGAGAACGAAGATGGACTTGTTAAATTTCGAGTTAGCAAGTATTTTCAGACTGTAAATAGCAAATCAATGATCTGAAATTAAAATTATGAAATTCCAACTTAATGAACTAAGGAAGAGGATCTTTGTAATGTTTTGAAAGTCCACAGCTTTGGAAGAGATATATATTGTATAAATCTCTAACGTGAAGAATTTTAAGTTTGAATCTGAGTGTTGTAAATTAAAAATGTTAGTAAAAGACTTTTGGGTTTTGATTTTTGAAAATCATTGAATAAAAGAGAAGATAAACAAAGCTAGTGAGATTAAACAAATGGAATGAATCCTATATTCATTTATTTGTAATAAGTTTTAAGTTTAGTAAAAAAATTGACTAGAGTATAAATATCGATGAAATTTTAACAACTTTTCCTTTTCGTGGACGAAAAGTTTTTAAGGAGGGGAGTTTGTAACGACCCTGAATTTTGAACAATTTGAATTGAAAATATTTAATTAATTTTAAATATTTGAACGATGATTTGACTTGAATTTCAAATTATCAGAAGGAATTGGCGATTAAATTTTTGAATTTAATCTATTGGAAATTTAATAAAATTTGAATCTTCAATTTTTAAGCCGGTTAAAAATAATTTAAAGGCTTAGAAAATTCATATTGATAATACTGGAGATAATAGAAGCTTCAGAATTGATTTTAAAAGCAATCTGTTCAGTTTTGAGATTGTATCGTTTGAAATCGAATTTAAAAATAGCCTTCCGAGGCACAGTCTCGGAATTTGACGAAACCAGTTTCATTGGGTCCGTAATATTGAATTATTACCGGATTTCAAATTTTGTATTTAGCGGAATTGTTTTGTGAATACACGGCGTATAAACGCGTATAAAATTTAATTGAATTCAAATTGAATTTCTGTAACAACTGGGATTTTTGCCCGAATTATAATCATCGATAAACGATTAAAGTTGACAGATAATTTGTTGTTATTGTTGGAAAATTTTATAACGATAAAATCTTCGTAAATTAATGATTTAGTATCGATTGTTAATTTCTGTTAGAATTTGGAAATTGTAAATCGATTAAAATTCTTTTATTAAATTTTTATTTGTACGAATGAATATATTCACATAGTTAGATTTTTAACAACAAAATTAAACAAAACAAATTAAAGAAAATAATTACCAAAAACAAAATTTGATTTTAAAGAAAAAAAAATAATATAAAATTAACATTACCCCCTTACCTTACCCATACCCATCCCATATCTTACACCGGCCCATACCACCCTATACCAGGCCATACCCCCCTTTCTTCTGCTAAAACCACGTCTCCCCCTCTCTCTTCACAAATCAGAACGAAAAAAGAAAAAAAAAGGAAAGAAAAAAAATGGCGGTTCTCTCGTTCGTCCCTCTTCGTCGCCTCCAAATTTAGGGCTTTGCCTTGTCGTTCGATCTGGAAATTTTAGGGCTTCTTGCGATCGTCTGTGGCTGCTTCAATTTAGGCTAAGAAGATCGTCACTTCGATTTTGGAATGGCCGCTAGGGTTGCCTCCGCTTGATTCTCGAGATACCTTCGGCTACGACGTCGAATTCGTCCTCTTCGAAAAACAAAGGTGAGTGGTTCCACTCACATTCTAATTCTAGCCTTAGTGTTTTGCTTCAGTCAATTGATCTCGTTGAATGTTGATGATTTTGTTTGTATAGGGTTCGTAACCCTTGACTTTCGTTCGTACAAGATTTAATTTGAAACTGCAACTTAATTTCGTGAAAATACCTTGATACTACATTTGACTGGGTTTTGTTCTTGTGATGTAGTCTAGTTCTTTGATAGCCTGCATTGCAATAAAGATTCACTTGGTGACAGCTTGGCTAAACATGTAGTTTTAAGTGCTGCCCTGCATTCATGTAGTCCAGTATTTTGTTTTGAAGAAGCAATACATTTTTGCTTCGGCACTGTCTGTCGTAGTGGCATTATCATCCATGTGTTTGCACTGTCCAGCACTTTGCGCTCCTGAGATTACAATGTCCAGTTCCATTTTATTGTTCACCGGTCTTCGTATTCGTTCATTCTGACCATCTGACTTTGGCTTTGTTAAAACTGTTACCTTGTAATTGTGCTTCCTATATAGGTGTATACGTATGTATATACATATGTATATATTTATGTGGAGATTGCATTGTTGTTTCTCTGTTTTTACAAGTATTATTTTGTATAGATGCTGGGTTTTGAAATTTGACTTAGTGATTCCTCGTTCACCATGGTTTTTGACTTAAATCAATTTCTTTGAACTGTTGACATTGATTTCTAAACAAATTCACTACTCGGCCTTCTTTAAATTGAAACTGCAGTTTATCATTCTGTCGCCTGCAAGACTTCGGGTATTCGATGTTCGCCCTGCAGTAGCCTTGATTTGGTTGATTTATGCTTACCGTTTGATTTTGTAAGTTTTTGTCGGTCTTGCACTGTCACCTATGTCTGCATATATGGGTGGATTGACTAGAAAGATATAGTTCATGTGATTTCAGTGTTTGATAGCCACTGTCTTGAATAAATTATGTTGGGTTTGCAGCTTCTTTCGGTATTAACTTTGAGGTTGTTTTTGGACTCGTTTCCACTGCAACATTTACGTTGCTTTGAATTTGTTCCAAACTGCTATTGTCTTTGGTCGTTTGTGAAATTTTGGTACCGTGTTAAAAGTTTGCTTGGGGTTGTTTTGTTAAGCGTTTGTCTTCTGTTTCTTCATATATGTGCATATATATATATACAATGTATGTGTGTATGCATGTATGGTCGAGTCTAACTTGTGGGTTCATTTGAAACTGGGTAACATGTCATGGTATTGTTTCATGAGGTATCTTTGCATTGTACCTTTAAGTGGTTCTGCATTTGGGACTTCGACTTGTGTTATTTCGTGTTCTCTGTGCACATGTTCACATGAAATTGTTTTGAGTGCACTGCACTATCATTTTGTTGCATCCACTTTACTGCACTGGTTCACTTGAACTTCGAGTCACATTCTACTCTGAATTTGACATGCTTTGTGTCATCACCTCACTTTGATCTTCATTCTGCTATTGATGTGTATTGTGTTGTCTGGCTATTTGTGTTTTGACCATATTCATTTGCATTGTGTAGTTGACCATGTTGCACTGTACATTTCTGCACTTGACAGTGTAGTCTTCATATAGGTGCATGCTGTTGTGTTGCCATACTGATGTACTTGAGGCCGGTAGCATATTCTATTTGTATTCTCTGTCCCTGCCGTGTTCAGTGGCATAGCACATCCATTTTTGTCTTTGCATATCAAACACCAGTAAGCTATACCTCAATGCATGTCCTGAGATGTTATGTAGTGATCACTGTTTTATATGTTGGAAATTTGTGGATTTTATCCATGATTACATTTTCGACCTGTACCTAGTATAGGTGTATTGTTTTGCACTTTTACTGGTTCACAATTGCTCTATCCCCTTCATTTCACCTGTAGTGTATATGCAATTGAGTCTGTTATCGATTTTGCCCTCTATCTTGAACATTTGCTACTGCTGTATTACGATACATGTACATTCACGTATCACTTGAGTCTGCACTTGCCATGCTATAACTTGATCTCTGTTTCATGTGTGCATTCCAGTCATACTTGTTGTCATAGTAGTTTGCACTGACCTGTTGCACTACTGCATACATGTACTGTTGCTCCATGTTGCATTGAACCCCCCATTTTTCTACTTGCACTGTCTCTGACCTTTTGGCACTTATGTCGCATTTCATCCTATTGTTAGTTGGTCAACATTTATTGTTGTTGTCACTGCACAGTGCACTTAGTCTCCTTTTTGTTGCCATAGCTTGATCCATTGTTTTGACCTGCTGCTGGTTCGAACTTGGTGTTATCTAGTTCTTTTGGTTGGTGCACATGAGTTGGCGAGGCAGTGCACGCGTGCGTGCACTGCAGCCACCCAAACTCGACAGTTTTGAATTGATATTTCTTTGCGTCGGATGCATTGATTTGTAGGCCATATTGGCGAGGCCGTACACGCGTGCGTGTACGGCAGCCAATAACACTGTTTATCTCTGTTGATGATTTAAATCTGTTGATTTATTGTTTAACACTGTTAAGTGTTATATTTTCGTTATCCGATTTCTTTGTTGAAAGAGTCGGATAGACGAGAATTATTGTGACTGTCGTCTATTTAAATTATTATTGCCTCTATGCACTAATAAACTGGTTTGAATTAGACTGACCTGTGTATTATTTTCTTTTGAATATAATACTCGGGTCAGACCGAGTATTTCTACAGCTTGAAGATTTTCGAGCAGCGAAGTTAGAGAGAGAGTAAAGAATCATTTATTTCGAGAAAATTGTATTTTTAGAAATTCCGCTGTATCAGTATTAAATTGTATAACTCTGATGTATATAAAAGATTTATAGTAATGAAATAAATTCTCATTTGTTTTAATTGATTGTTATTATTCTGTGTTTCTGTGGCTGATTCTGTTTAAACCTTATAAACTAAATAACAATTCGTCTTTTTGAACGTTTCGAGTTGGTTTAATTACCGACTGGAGGCGGTCAAAAGGGGGAATGTTACACAACACCAACCGAAGGTTTCAACAATTCAGGATGCGAGTCTGGCCATTCAACAGAAGCAAGAAATGAATTCTTACCAGAAGGCAGAGGGGGAAACTCGGAGTCAGATAGCTGCATCGAGCACGAGGACACTGGCTGTAAACCCTTGAAAGTCCTCCCAGATCTAGAAGAAGAGGGCGAAGAGGATGGTTTTCTTCTTATCTTCTTCCTTCTTTCTTTTTCCCTAACAATCTGGTTTTCCGACATTCGATTGCTCGGCACGCAATACAGGGGATGTATTGTGTCGATTTTCAAGGATCAAAAAATCATGGTTGTTACACGTGGTATCAGAGCTGAAGGTTAAGCAAGAACCTTGGCTTTTGTGGGGTACTCATTAGAGATAGGATCGGCAGCATCCTATAATGAGTTCAAGTGTATATACATATGAGAGCTTATCTATTAGTAATATAAAAATGTTTTATATTATGTTGATTGATTTGTTGAGTGGCTTATGGATTCTGTCAATACGAGTAATTAACGTTATTGATAGGGATCTCTAAACACTTAGAATAAAGCAATTCGACATGGTGTTATTTTGAAATTGGGTAAATGAAATAATTTTACTTTGGTTATATTCTATATATGAAGGAATAATTTTTTAGAAATTATTATAGTGTATATAGTGTGTTTAGGTGTTAGTGAATGGTAATATTTGATAATTATCATTTGTTGTTAAAAAAGTTGTTGTTATTATTATAATAAAAAAAAGATTAACAATTAAGAAATGATTTTATATAACCAAAGTGAGATTATATAAATATTATTTATAAATGTGATTTATAAATGGAAAGGAAATGAAATTACATAAGTATATTATAAATATGATTTGTAAATAAAAAGAATTTAATAGCTGAGAATTTGAGAACTTAAAACTTGGTGATTTTGAAAATGGTTTTCAAAGGTTTTGGAAGCATAATAATAGTATTATTTTGAAAATATTTTGATTCGAAATATTTTAAAAAGGATTTAAGGAAGTAGAAAGCACTGAACTCACTTCGGTCTCTGGAAAATAATTTCGATGATGACTGCAGCATCATCGACGTTCATTTTTGGGTTTCCAAGAGAGGAATTGCTAACATTGGAATTTTGTTTTGGTAAAACTAGTTTTGATTTTAAAATTCAAAAGTATGATTTAGATTAGAAAGGAATTATTTGTATTATTATTTCAAAATAATTTGAAATAAGAATAGGGTGTTTAAACTCTGAAATTTTCATTTAAGTGTTTTATGAGGAAATAAAGTTTTATAACTTATAAATTTTTGGGATTAGTAAGTTAAACAAAGTTTGAAATCGTGGAATATAAATTTTTAAGAAAAGAAAATTTGAAATGAAATTTAACTTAAGTTAAGTTAAATAAAATGAATTTTTAAAAGAAATTTAGTCTTAGTTAGGTTAAAGGAAATAATTTTTGAAATGAAATTGATTTTGATTTGAAATGTACTAATTAAATAAATTAGTGAACCGAATATGGTTTAAAATGTTGTTTGATAGAATCGAGTATTGAAATTGAACAATGAATTGAGCTAAATAAAATTGAATTTGATTTAAAATGAGTGGACTTAAGTTGTGAAGTGATAGTAAACATGAGAAGTGTTGTATAAAATGTTTATGTTATAACTTGGAATGGTATTGGTTAGTAACTATGAATAAATTTAAGACTTAGAAAAGGTGATAACAAGGTTTCAATAAATTGATTTTAGGAACTTAAAGGCTTAATAGGATTTAAAAATCTATTTCAACTAATTGATTTTGAAAATTAGCGATTTGGGGCATTTTTCTCACCTTGGTAATTTCGAGGACGAAATTCTTTTAATGGGGAAGAATGTAACGATCCAGAAATTTTGTCATTTGAATTTGGAATATTTAAGTAATTTTAAATATTGAAATATTAGTTTTATAAGTTAAATAGCTTAAATTTTAAAATATAGTGATTTATTTGATAATTAAATTGTTAAATTTAATATTTGGGACTGTTTAAATAATTTAATCTTGGATTTAATTTGGATATAAATGATTTCAAAGCTTATTTAAATTATGTTTGGATAAGTATGAAAATAGTAAACTCTTAATTTAGATTTAAAAGTGGTTAATTTGGTTTTTATAATAATCTGTTTTAATTAACGTATAAAAATAGCCTTCTGGGAAACAGTCTCAAATTTCGACGAAACCAACGCCATTGGATCCATAGTAGTGAGCTATTGTATGCCGACGGTTTTCGTGGAAATTGGACGTATCGTTTGGTCATACGAGTTTGAAACGCTTATAAATTAATTATAGAATTTATTCAATATAACTGGGTTTGAAAATCTATCTTCTGCATATGATCGAATTAGGCCTTAAGACTTGTTCCATTGAGTTTAAAATAGGGGTATTACATATAGAACGCTAGGCGGCATGCCTCGATAGGAGTTCGAGATTTTACGAACATATAATATCAGATTTTTCTAAATTAAATAATTTGACTTTTAAGCTATACCCATCACCATGCCTCACTGTTCATACCCATATCCTCACGTCTAACCTATACTGTTCCCTCCTCTTTACTTCCTCATTATCGTTCAATTTCCCTCTTCTCTGAACATTTAAAAAAAAGTAAGTTCCAACTTCAAAACTACTGGTATACTCCATAAAATTTTGTAAAACCAAGATCTTTAAACTTGTTAAGGTCCAAGCTTCAAATCTATATGCTTAGTGTTGTATGCGGCATTGATTTAGAGGGTTTTAGCACTTTCCAGTTGGGTTTTAGGAATTAGAGTTAGGCCTTGAGGCGGATTTAGTCGTCGATCGAAGGATTGGAGGGTAGATTCGAAATGAGCATGAAGAGCATCACCTAGGGGGCGAATATGGTGGCTCATGGTGAGGCGAGGCGATTCGTGTTGCTATAGTAACCACGCTAAGGAGCTTCATTCGCTTTTTGTTAGGCTGGTTCGAGCGTGGATTCATGGGGTCAGGTGGGAGGAAATCGCGACGAGGAGTGCGATGGTGGATTTCGTTCGATGTATTGTTAGCCGAAGTGGCGTGTCGGTACACAGCGTGCAATGTGTGATGGGTATCGTGTACAGAAGGAAGTTAAGCAAGGTGGAAGATGGATTAAGAGTGTAATTTAAAGTTAATTATGTAATTAGTTTGTTTATTATTAATTTAAAAATCAATAACTTAAAATTTTAATAACTCTCTCATACGAGGTCCAATCAAGACATGGATTTTTGCGTTACACTCGTGATGACGTAAGCTTCACAATGGAACTGATTTGGATGGATTTGGAGACTGTTGAAACTTTGGGCTAAAATCGAACGTAGTTCCAAATCGGAACGCCTCGGCGACAACAGAAATTTCAGTGAGTTAATCTCATCTTTTTGGTTAGCTAGTATGATATATAGTTGATAAAAATTGTTGAATGATTGTTTGGATGATTTGCTATATTTATTAGTTGGTTTGGAAATATCCTCGCATCTGGAGCGGATAAGACCTTATTACGTTCCCGTGTAAGAGCGGATTATAATATTTGGTTATATACTGTACGTGATATAGGTTGACATGTTGGAGGGATCCAACAGGAGTCCTCATCATTGTTGATTTAATTTCAATAACAATCTTCTTATACGATTATTGGATATCAAAAAAGAAACCTGATTTGTTGGCCTAACTGAATTTGACGTTGTATATGTTCGACATAAACCCCATAGTGGTAGAAAATCATTAACAATGTTTGTTAAGTGATGAGTTAAACCCGGATTGATGTAATAACAGTAATTAATTGAGTTAGTTAATTAAAATAAAATGGTAGCTTATTTAATGACCATAGTGTTTGTTAAGCCTCTTTTTCAAATCCAAAAAGTTTATATTCAAATTAACTTTATTTATATTGTTTTAAAAGTTAATTTATTATTATAATATATTATTTAAAGGTTATTTATTTATATTGATATTGTTTTAAAGTTACTTGTTTATATCAATATTGTTTTAAGGTTATTTATTTGTATTTAATGTGTTTTAAAGATATATATCAATATTTTACTCTTTAAAGAAAATGGTTAATTATTCAAATAATTAAGATGGTATGAATTTAATAATAATGATTATTAGTAATATTTTGGAAGTAAATTATTATTATTTATAGTAGTGATAAAGATTAAATATTATTGTTTTATTTATAATGTTCTGAATTAATAATTATTATTTTTAAGATAATCCCAAAGTCAATAATTATTTATAATGTTTACTATTACTTATTATTATTATTATTATTATAGTGCTTTAAAGTAAATGATTAGAATTTGTTTATAAATGTTTCAAGATTTGTAAATAGAGTTTTATAAACGAACTTGTAACTTGCTATGTGACAAGTGTTTAGTTGGAGGATTTGTTCTGTTAAAGGGTGTTTTGGGATAATAAATGGTTTTATAAGAAGTTTATAAATAGTTCGATATTTATAAACGAATTTTAGAAATGAGTTTATAGAATTATAAGAGGAGTTTTACAAAGTGTTTTGCAGACTTAAAAAGAATTATTTATGATGTAATAGGAAGGCATTGTAAATGGTTTTAGATATTTATAAAGTGATTTTTATAAATGGGTTTATAGGTTTATAAAAATAGTTTATAAGTAAGTGCATGGTTTTATAAAGGGCTTATAAATGACTTGAGAAATAATTTATAAATGGTTTATAAATGGTTTTAGAAATTATAATGGAGTTTATAAATGATTTTAGGATTGGGTAAAAAGGAAATCTTCCTTGGTGTTTGTGAATATACTTCTACAGTTGAGATAAGTATATGGATATTTTCTAAGTATTGAAAATATAGGAATTTGTGGGTATATGTTTGTAAAGGTATATATATATATATGCACACAAGTATTATAAAGTGATTTTAATTAATGAGAAGATTAATCTATGAGACTTAGTGAGTTCCATGGGAAATAAAATCTTTGTTTGACTGTTTGTTTATTTGATAGTTAAATAACCGACTATCAAAATCATGGCCTAAATATGTAATCCTTCTTAATTTTGGTGGTACGGAAATATTCTCTAGTTAACACCAAAGGATTTTAACTTTGGATATATCTAGGAGAAACACGGGAATTATATGGTACAGTTACCGTCGGTGGTGCTATACTGTATGTATAAACTCGTTTTGTTCTTCTAGGACAAATGATGAGGAGACATGTCCACTTAAACAATTAGGGGTGATCCCCGCTCTTGTGTATTTTATAATTATTTCCTAAAGAATCGGTATTGAGCATTCTGGAAAATCGACGATTTGATTTTAGAGCGCCAAGAAAGCGGAAGAGTGTACTCGTAAGAGATGACATGAAAATCATAACCAGTCTGAAACCATATATGGTTATATGGAGGAGTTTCTTGATATATTGAGATGTTGGAATTCAAGTTTGGTTTCGAGACCCGTTGGGTATGAGAATCCATGTGGGATTCTGTGATCTATTTTGGTAGCGACGTATGAGCTAGAATGCAGGACGTAGCCTCATCAGTGGTATGACTAGAACCAGAGATATGAGGCATGGTCAATAGGGTTGGCAAACCTATAGGGTGCAGTCGACTCCACCTAGACGTTGCTTACAGCTATTATGCATGCATAGGGCGATGCACTCGGTCTTAGCAAGACCAGCTATGTTTTCCTATGGTACATCACTAGGGATGTATGCTACTTTGGAAGGGTATCTCTGATCCCTGTGCAGGAGGACCATTCTCGAAGTACTGAGGGCACCTCCATGGAATCCTACACAATTAGCGAACGCGCCTTATCGGTTTTTGATTATATACCTAGTATTGTTGTGATGTACACTCACGAGCATCACAGCTACTTGATTATTATTATTATTTTCACCCTTAGACATTATTACAGTATCAATGGATTTTCTATAGAAAAGGTTTTGGTTATCGTAAGGTAAAAAACCCTCTGTGTTTATATGCGGCATGGTCTTACGAGATACTTTTGATTTCAAAGGTTTTAATAACTTTAAAATCCAGTTGGGTGTGTTTTCTCATGCTGGTTTTCCAAACCGACTTGGGTGTTATTTTATTGTAACGCTCGGGTTAGATCGAGCATATTACCGATTAGTTTGGATGCTTTGGAGCTTCAGGAGATGAGCAAGAGGCCAGAGGCCAGAGGCGTATTCATGTATATGGTTATTTTTTCCGCTGCATTCATTTTCATATTTATCAGCAATTGTAAGGACATGTTGTTATAACTGTCCGGATTGAAATAGGTTAGTATACTCTGATTGATGTCTGTATATACATATTGTAACGACCCTGAATTTTTGACATTTGAAATATGAATATTTAATTGAGTTTAAATATTCGAATGATAGTTTAATTTGGAATTCAAATATCAGAGTTTGTTTGGTAATTAAATTAGTGAATTTAATCGTTAAATCTGGGTAAAAAATTAAATCTTCAGTTTTAAGCCGATTAAAAATATTTTCAAGGCTTAGAAAATTTATATTGATAATACTGAAGATAATAAAAGCTTCAGAATTGAATTTGAAACTGTTTTGTTCAATTTTGAATTTTTCGTTCAAATCGATATTTAAAAATAGCTTTCCGAGGCACCGTCTCGGAATTTGACAAAACCAGTTCCATTGGATCCGTAATATTGTATTATTATCGGATTTCAATTTTCGTAATGTTTGGAGTGATCGTTTGGCCGTACGATAAGCAAACGTGCTGAAATTAAATCGAAAATTTAATATTATAACTGGTCCAAAAAGCTATCTTCTCCATACGATCGAGTTAGGACTCGAAACCTTTTCCGGTGCATTCGAAATAGGGGTATAACCTTATAAACACCTAGCGGCATGCCTCGATAGGAGATCACGATTTTGAGTTGCAAATTTAGAGACAATTTGAATTTAAATTTAAAAAATATATATTATATTGGTCAATTCCCAGTTGCATTATTTCACATCAGTGCTTTTTCCTTTCACCTTAGAAGCACTATAGCCTGTCAATTGAGCACGTGAATGTGTTCTCTTGTCTTTTCTCCATTGCGTTCAAATGGCCAGAGAAAATTATTTCATTCAAAACAAACGAAAGAAAAAAAACACTTGTCTTCTCGTTTCTAATGGTCGATTCAAAGAAATTTCAGAGCAAAGAAAAAAAGGGTATTGGATAACGAACGAAATTTTCCTCTGCTCTTCTTCATTTCAAAATCAAGTCGCGAAGGGGAAAACGCAATTCAAAAAACCAATTGAGTAGATCAGTACGGCTGCGTTTGGATTCCTCGAAGTCGATTCGTTCGAGCCCTAATTGAAATCGCGTGCACGATGGGGGTTTCGCGAGTTGGTCGCGAGCTCGAAGTCTCGTTCCAGTCCAAGTCGAGCGGCATCGTGGTCATGATCTGTAAATCGCCTGGGTTGGCGACGAGAGGCCTGTCGCGCACGTCGTAGGCGAAGTTAGAGGGTGCAGCCATGGGTTGTTCGCAAAGCTCGGCAAGATGCGAGTTAGGGTGTCGCGTTGGGTTGTGGAGGCAGCGACGAGTTCGTCTCTGGCGTTCGCGGCAAGGCTGGAGTTCATCTCGACAGTGAGGTGGTTTTTCTTCTTTTTATTAAATTTAATAAAAACATTTTTTTGATAGAAGAAAATATAAACAGTAAGTCATAAAGTAAAAATCTTATTTTGGTTATTTACAGGAAATATATACAGTGAGAAATATATGTATAATATAGTAGAAATTTTTTTTACAATAAAAATATTTATGTTTTAAACCAATATGGAGATTGATTTGTTTGATAGGCTTATTTAATTCGTTAGTTACTAGAAATAATGTATTAAATGGAATTTATTTAAGTATTAGCTTAAAATTAAAATCATGGGTTAATTTAAATTATCATATGGAAATTTAATTTTTCGATTGGTTCGAATATTGATAAATTGTATAAATGTTTATACAAGGTCTATAAAATCGAGAAACAAACTGGATTGGAAATGGATTGCAAAAATAAAAGCAAAGGTGAGATCTTCTCACTCAAACAAAGGGTTTTGTTTAATTTTAAATAGTTATATTTAAAATTATAGATTGCGTTGATTGTGTGCTTGAATGATTGTATATATGATAGTAGTATATAGCAATATATATATATATATATATTGGAATATGTATATATTGGAGTTGTGATTTTCCCGCATTATATAGCGGATGAGACCCTATGCGCCGCATAATAGCGGATGATATTTTATAAATCCCATATACCGCGATATTCCACCTCGAAGTGGAATTGGTATTGTGCTAACATCTGTGGATGCAGGGAAACAGGTTGGAGGGATCCAACTGGATTCCTCAAATTATATGAATTTGTTTCATGTGTTGTATGAATTTGTTTCATATGCTGTGTAATGATTATTGATAATCTGTGAATGATTATATTGACGATTGAATATGTTGAAGGCTATAATTTAGCCGAATGTATTTTTGGTATCGTTGGATACCAGAAATAAATAAAATTGGATTTTTGAAATTAGAGTTGGAGATTTTAAGTAAATTCTTTTTGAAAGAATTGGTTGAATTTAAAGGAAGGAATTTAAAAGTATTAAAGTTGATTTTTGAAATCTTATCGAATTATTTCCAAAATATGGGAAAGAATTTTAATAAAAGGATTTTGAATAATATTGTTTAAAAGTTGAAGAATTTATTTAAAATGGAATTTTAGATGGTTCGGAAGAGATAAAAGAATTTATTTTAAAAGGTGAGAAATTTGTTCAAAATCCAATTAATAATTGATTTAGTATTTAAAGATATATCTTTAGGAAATTGATATGAAAATTTATTTGATGTTGAATGAAAAATTGATTTGTGTTGAAATAAATTGGAAATCGATTTGTAAAATGATTTGGGATTTGAAATAAACTTAGAAATCAATTTGTAATTGATTTGGGGTTGAAATAAATTTAGAAATCAATTTGTAATTGATTTGGTATTTGAAAGTGAATATTTGGAAAACGATTTGAAAATCGTGTATAAGTGAATATTTGGAAATTTAAATTCACAGTGGGAATTTGTAAAGGAAAAGTGAAAATAAATAACATTCGGGAATTTTATTCCGAGTGTGAAAATTAATTTGAATTTTTTTTCAAAACGTTGAAGTGTGGAAAATATATATCTTATGAAGATATTTTGAAATTTAATAATTTGGGAAAAATTATTTAAGTTGGTTGATTGTTGTGAATGTTGTTGATAGTTAAATAACCGGCTATCAATATTTGCCTTTGAAATGGCACTTGATTTGTTTTTAAAACAAACGCTCATTATTCGGTTAAGCCGGGAGAAGACTTTGTGTCATATAACCCATTCCGAATAGTGATACGTCGTGAATGGATAACATTTGAAGACCGGTGTGAAGACTGGGTATTTTCGAAAATGGAAGGACAACCTGTCGAATGTCTCTTCACCGAGTTGCTCCGGTATAGAGATTTATATCACTCTTCTTGTGATGGGAAATCCGGACGTGATTAGTGAATACCCGAATTGCAAGGGCTTCTTTGGAAGTGCCTTCGGTTCCGTTCGATCCCGGAATGGACTTGTATGGATATGTGTCTGACGTTACACTTTGAGTTGTAAAGCTGGTTTCTATCAAATACATTTCTGTTGGTGGCGGAGAATTTATTCTCTTAGCTTAACACCCATCTCTGAGACGTATGAGCTCAGAGGTTATGTAGTTGATGGTTACTACCGATACATTCCCAATTTGGTAATGTGGCATACGAAGTGCTGTTAATCATTTGTTGATCAAAGCGTGGCTTTGTGAAAAAGCGTGGCTTTGTGAAAAAGCGTGGCTTTGTGAAAAAGCATGGCTTTGTGAAAAAGCATAGCTTTGTGGACGAGACTTCGTCGAGCCTCACAACCCGGTAATGGTCGAAACAGGAATGTTGTGGCAAGGTTTTTAGGGGTCGCGCCCCTAGGGTATGTCATTTTGTTCTGGATAAAAGGTGATATCATGGTATGGAGCCCAGATATTTTACCTATGTTGATGCTGCACATTTATTATACTTTGTGGTTGTTTCTTTGTGGTTGAGGATCCTCGGATAAAGGTCGGTAACGACCGAGGGATGGCATACTTGTGTGTTAGTTACCTAGTTACAGCTGTACAGCGTGAGGTAGTGTCAGTGTGTTGGTTACCTAGTTACAGCTGTACAGCATGAGGTAGCGTCGGCCTTGTGTTTGCAGAGATCCGGTTAGGTTCTCGGGGCGTCTTTCCAAAGGCGTTTCATTTCGGTGTAAGGAAGTTCCTTTGCCTGACCATTTGTTGGAAATCCAAAGAAACAATACGAACCTTTATGGTTTTAGTTGTATAACCTGCTATGGAATGTGGCGGTAACCTGCTATTGAACATAGTAGCTATAGTAGGCATACAATAATGGTTGTATGTTGGCTAAGATTGATATTATACTTTCGAAATGTTTTCCACACTAGACATTAGTAATAATATCAAATGATTTTTCGTAGTAAGCATATTTGACTATCACAAGGATAAATCTCCTCCAATTCTGTGTTTGCATTGTGTGTGTGGCGGGAGGCCTTATGGTAGTTTCATTTTCCAAAAGCATTGCGAATCTGTTTTATTTTCTTTGTGAAAATAACTGTTTTACGATCTCACACCAGTCACCATGACTAACTCGGAGTTTATTGTTCCCTTTCTAAACTCTGGGTGCCCATAATTTTCCACACGGGCAGCCTAGAGTTATGTTATCAGGATATTCTGGATATTCTAGAGCTTTGGAGATGAGCTGGATGGCGAGGCGTACTACCGTACTTGTTTATTTATTCCGCTGTGTATTCTGTATGAGGACAAGTTTATATAACTATCCATTGTTGTATTGAGTTGTATATTGACTCTGATGATGTATGTATAAACTGATATAGTTCTTTGTTTAAAACACTAGTGATTATCTATTATATATTGTTCCGCTGCGAATGTGAGATTCTGATATTGTTTCTGTTTCTGTTTTTCTATTCTTTCTTTTCTTCCGTCTTCTTCTACCTCTTCTTTTTAACCCTAATGGTTCGGTTTTACGGCATTCGATTGTGCGGCATTGATACAGTGGACGTATTAATGTCGACTTTCGAGCGTCGAAAAGTCGTATTGTTAAAGTGGTATCAGAGCTGTTGGTTAAGCGACAACCCTGGCTCTGTTGGGTGTTACTCATTAGAGATGGAGTTAGTAGTACTCTAGAATGTGTGTGAGTGTAATAATAGATATGAGCGCGTATTTGTTAGTGAATATAAAAATTTATTTTGTATTGTGTTGACTTATCAGTTGATTGTTTATAGATTCTGGTCGGTGCAGTCTGGCCAACTGTAATCGATAGGGGTTTCTAAACTCTTAAACAAGATAAACTGACACAGTATTGTTTTAAAATGGGGTAAATGAAATAATTTTGCCCAAAACTATTTTTGTGTAGAAAAGAAATCATTTTCTATGAATTATTATAGTATATGGATACTTGGTTGTTACGAAGAGATAATATTGAATTATTATCATTGTTATATGGAATTGAATAAGAAATAATGGTATAACCAAAGATTTGGAGATAAATTCCTTTAACAAATGAAATTTATAAATATGAATTGAAAGGATAAGGAAATAAAATTCATATACGAATGGGATTTGTAAATATAAATTGTAAATGTGATTTATAATTTGAAATAGAATTCCAAGAAAATATTTGGAATAAAATTCATTAATGGAATGAAATTGGTAATGTGAATTTATAAATGAGTTTTATAAATTGAAAGGAAATGTGAGTAATTGTTAAAAGACTCTGGAATTTCTTTAAAGGGTTATGGAATGTAAATAAGTTTGATGACTTATAAAAATATTTGAAATTCGATTGGAATAAGATTCAAATTGAAAAGGAATGAAATTGTGAATGAACAAATGAGGTTACATTTGTAAATAAATGAATTGGAAGTGAAAAATGGAATGAGATTTGATTTGAATCAAGTTGAATAAAAATCCAAACTTGGAAAAAGAATAAAATAAAATGGGTTGAATTCAGGTAAACTAACTTGATAATTTATTAATTCATGAAATAATGAATTGGAAGTTGAATTAGTTAAATTAAAGTGGGATTGTGAGCTGAATAAAGTGGTTTGAATTTGCATATAAACTCAAGTAGTAGAAATAAATTGAAAATTCCTTGTTATTGATAAAATAAATTCAGGATGAATGAATATGGGAATTCGAAATTTAAAATGGATAAGTGAATAAACTAATTGAATTAAATTAGTAGATGGAATGGATTTGATAAATGAAAAATCAAATCAAAGATTTAAATTGGAAATTGTTTACAAGGAAACTATAATTTGAATTTTGAGTTGGAATAACTTAAGTAATATTTGGATAAAAGCTCGACTTAAGTAAAATTGTGAAACGGTTGTTGTTGAGTTTTGTGAAATGGTTTTTGAATGAAATTTGTTTGGTTAATGAAATAAACCGAATGTGAATATGAAATGCAAATTGAATTGAACAGAATGATGTGTGATATAGTTGTAAGCAATTTAAATTGTATTGAAACCTTATGAATTGCTAATGGAAATTATTTTGAGTGTTTTGCTTATGGAAACTATATGTTTACTGTTGAGAATAAATGAAATGTTAATAGATTTCCTATATATGTCATTTACGTGTTTAAACTGAGTAAGTACAAGTTTTTGGAAGCCGTTTAGCTGCATTTGGTTGCGCAAAATGCTTAAAAATAAACCGCTTTGCTTAAAATGCTAATAAAGGTACGCCTACGCAATACAAAATAGGAAATATGAACTGTTTTTGTTTTTACGACCGAGTGGGTCGATGTATATATATTTATATCTTTTGTCAAATTGCAAAAGCTCCTCCGTACAAAGGAGACTCCGCCAAAATATTCTGAAAATTTTGGGAGTTAGAAAATTTTTTGAATTTTTTTTTGAAAATATTTGTCAACGGAAAATTGATTTTCAAATTGTAATGGAAATCTAGGAATTGAACTAAAAAAGGGATTTTTGGTTTTTGAAGATAAAATGAATTCAAATAGAATTGAAATTGTAATTGAATTCAAATGAAATTGAAATGCAAAATTAAATGAAAATGGATATATTACTTCAATAGTGAAGTAACAAAATGGTATAAGAAGTATATATTGAAAATTTTGTAATGGAGTTGGCAAAATGGTTTGAATGTTGTAACTGGATACTACTGCTAGTAGGATATACAGGTGATTTAAATACAAAAGGAATTGGTATTTGATTTTCGAAGGAAATTTGAAATTGTTCGAAAAAGGTATGTATTTAAATTTCAGTATGAAATTTGATGATCTTCTTGTTCAGCCGCTTGGCTTTTTGTTTTCTTTTTTGAATCGTAGGGGCCGTGCTGGCATTTTGTAGTCGTACCGAGTTAGCCGCGCAAAGGAGACGCTAGCGAATTTTTTGAAAATTTAGAGAGTTAGAAAATTTTTGAGGAATTTTAGATAATTTAAAATTCGAATTTGAATTTAAATTTGAAATGTGAAGTAAACAAAGTTGTTTAAAACTATTTGGATTTGAGAAAATAGTTAACGGGGATTGGATCATTCTTCTTGACTTGTAATTTCGGGACGAAATTCTTTTAAGGGGGGAAGATTGTAACGACCCTGAATTTTTGACATTTGAAATATGAATATTTAATTGAGTTTAAATATTCGAATGATAGTTTACTTTGGAATTCAAATATCAGAGTTTGTTTGGTAATTAAATTAGTGAATTTAATCGTTAAATCTAGGTAAAAATTTAAATCTTCAGTTTTAAGTTGATTAAAAATATTTTCAAGGCTTAGAAAATTTATATTGATAATACTGAAGATAATAAAAGCTTCAGAATTGAATTTGAAACTGTTTTGTTCAGTTTTGAATTTTTCGTTCAAATCGGTATTTAAAAATAGCTTTCCGAGGCACAGTCTCGGAATTTGACGAAATCAGTTCCATTGGATCCGTAATATTGTATTATTATCGAATTTCAATTTTCGTAATGTTTGGAGTGATCATTTGGTCGTACGATAAGCAAACGCGCTGAAATTAAATCGAAAATTTAATATTATAACTGGTCCAAAAAGCTATCTTCTCCATACGATCGAGTTAGGACTCGAAACCTTTTCCGGTGCGTTCGAAATAGGGGTATAACCTTATAAACGCCTAGCGGCATGGCTCGATAGGAGAACACGAGTTTGAGTTGCAAATTTAGAGACAATTTGAATTTAAATTTAAAATATATATATTATATTGGTCAATTCCCAGCTGCATTATTTCACATCAGTGCTTTTTCCTTTCACCTCAAAAGCACTGTAGCCTGTCAATTGAGCACGTGAACGTGTTCTCTTGTCTCCTCTCCATTGCGTTCAAATGGCCAGGGAAAATTATTTTGTTCAAAACAAATGAAAGAAAAAAAAACTTGTCTTCTCGTTTCTAATGGCCGATTCAAAGAAATTTCAGAGCAAAGAAAAAAAGGGTATAGGATAACGAACGAAATTTTCCTCTGCTCTTCTTCATTTCAAAATCAAGTCGCGAAGGGGAAAACGCAATTCAAAAACAAATCGAGTAGATCAGTGCGGCTGCGTTTGGATTCCTCGAAGTCGATTCGTTCGAGCCCTAATTGAAATCGCGTGCACGATGGGGGTTTCGCGAGTTGGTTGCGAGCTCGAAGTCTCGTTCCAGTCCAAGTCGAGCGGCATCGTGGTCGCGATCTGTAAATCGCCTGGGTTGGCGACGAGAGGCCTGTCACGCACGTCGTAGGCGAAGTTAGAGGGTGCAGCCATGGGTTGTTCGCGAAGCTCGGCAAGATGCAAATTGGGGTGTCGCGTTGGGTTGTGGAGGCAGCGACGAGTTCGTCTCTGGCGTTCGCGGCAAGGCTGGAGTTCATCTCGACAGTGAGGTGGTTTTTCTCTTTTTATTAAATTTAATAAAAACATTTTTTTGATAGAAGAAAATATAAACAGTAAGTCATAAAGTAAAAATATTATTTTGGTTATTTACAGGAAATATATACAGTGAGAAATATATGTATAATATAGTAGAATTTTTTTTAAAATAAAAATATTTATGTTTTAAATCAATATGGAGATTGATTTGTTTGATAGGCTTATTTAATTCGTTAGTTACTAGAAATAATGTATTAAATGGAGTTTGTTTAAGTATTAGCTTAAAATTAAAATTATGGGTTAATTTAAATTATCAAATGGAAATTTAATTTTTCGATTGGTTCGAATATTGATAAATTGTATAAATGTTTATACAAGGTCTATAAAATCGAGAAACAAACTGGATTGGAAATGGATTGCAAAAATAAAAGCAAAGGTGAGATCTTCTCACTCAAACAAAGGGTTTTGTTTAATTTTAAATAGTTATATTTAAAATTATTGATTGCGTTGATTGTGTGCTTGAATGATAGTATATATGATAGTAGTATATAGCAATATATATATATTGGAATATGTATATATTGGAGTTGTGATTTTCCCGCATTATATAGCAGATGAGACCCTATGCGCCGCATAATAGCGGATGATATTTTATAAATCCCATAAACCGCGATGTTCCACCTCGAAGTGGAATTGGTATTGTGCTAACATCTGTGGATGCAGGGAAACAGGTTGGAGGGATCCAACTGGATTCCTCAAATTATATGAATTTGTTTCATATGTTGTATGAATTTGTTTCATATGCTGTGTGATGATTATTGATAATCTGTGAATGATTATATTGACGATTGAATCTGTTGAAGGCTATAATTTAGCCGAATGTATTTTTGGTATCGTTGGATACCAAAAATAAATAAAATTGGATTTTTGAAATTAGAGTTGGAGATTTTAAGTAAATTCTTTTTGAAAGAATTGGTTGAATTTAAAGGAAGGAATTTAAAAGTATTAAAGTTGTTTTTTGAAATCTTATCGAATTATTTCCAAAATATGGGAAAGAATTTTAATAAAAGGATTTTGAATAATAATGTTTAAAAGTTGAAGAATTTATTTAAAATGGAATTTTAGATGGTTCGGAAGAGATATAGGAATTTATTTTAAAAGGTGAGAAATTTGTTCGAAATCCAATTGATAATTGATTTAGTATTTAAAGATAAATCTTTGGGAAATTGATATGAAAATTTATTTGATGTTGAATGAAAAATTGATTTGTGTTGAAATAAATTGGAAATCGATTTGTAAAATGATTTGGGATTTGAAATAAACTTAGAAATCAATTTGTAATTGATTTGGGGTTGAAATAAATTTAGAAATCAATTTGTAATTGATTTGGTATTTGAAAGTGAATATTTGGAAAACGATTTGAAAATCGTGTATAAGTGAATATTTGGAAATTTAAATTCACAGTGGGAATTTGTAAAGGAAAAGTGAAAATAAATAACATTCGGGAATTTTATTCCGAGTGTGAAAATTGATTTGAAATTTGTTTTCAAAACATTGAAGTGTGGAAAATATATATCTTGTGAAGATATTTTGAAATTTAATAATTTGGGAAAAATTATTTAAGTTGGTTGATTGTTGTATATGTTGTTGATAGTTAAATAACCGACTATCAATATTTGCCTTTGAAATGGCACTTGATTTGTTTTTAAAACAAACGCTCATTATTCGGTTAAGCCAGGAGAGGACTTTGTGTCATATAACCCATTCCGAGTAGTGATACGTCGTGAATGGATAACATTTGAAGACCGGTGTGAAGACCGGGTATTTTCGAAAATGAAAGGACAACCTGTCGAATGTATCTTCACCGAGTTGCTCCGGTATAGAGATTTATATCACTCTTCTTGTGATGGGAAGTCCGGACGTGATTAGTGAATACCCGAATTGCAAGGGCTTCTTCGGAAGTGCCTTCGGTTCCGTTCGATCCCGGAACGGACTTGTATGGATGTGTGTCTGACGTTACACTTTGAGATGTAAAGCTGGTTTCTATCAAATACATTTCTGTTGGTGGCGGAGAATTTATTCTCTTAGCTTAACACCCTTCTCTGAGACGTACGAGCTCAGAGGTTATGTAGTTGATGGTTACTAGTGATACATTCCCAATTTGGTAATGTGGCATACGAAGTGTCGTTGATCATTTGTTGATCAAAGCGTGGCTTTGTGAAAAAGCGTGGCTTTGTGGACGAGACTTCGTCGAGCCTCACAACCCGGTAATGGTCGAAACAGGAATGTTGCGGCAAGGTTTTTAGGGGTCGCGCCCCTAGGGTATGTCATTTCCTTCTGGATAAAAGGTGATATCATGGTATGGAGCCCAGATATTTTACCTATGTTGATGTTGCACATTTATTATACTTTGTGGTTGTTGCTTTGTGGTTGAGGATCCTCGGATAAAGGTCGGTAACGACCGGGGGATGGCATACTTGTGTGTTAGTTACCTAGTTACATCTGTACAGCGTGAGGTAGTGTCAGTGTTTTGGTTACCTAGTTACAGCTGTACAGCATGAGGTAGCGTCGGCCTTGTGTTTCCAGAGATCCGGTTAGGTTCTCGGGCGTCTTTCCAGAGGCGTTTCATTTCGGTGTAAGGAAGTTCCTTTGCCTGACCATTTGTTGGAAATCCAAAGAAACAATACGAACCTGTACGGTTTTAGTTGTATAACCTGCTATGGAATGTGGCGGTAACCTGTTATTGAACATAGTAGCTATAGTAGGCATACAATAAAGGTTGTATGTTGGCTAAGATTGATATTATACTTTCGAAATGTTTTCCACACTAGACATTAATAATAATATCAACTGATTTTTCGTAGCAAGCATATTTGACTATGGAGAAATCTCCTCCAATTCTGCGTTTGCATTGTGTGTGTGGCGGGAGGCCTTATGGTAGTTTCATTTTCCAAAAGCATTGCGAATCTGTTTTATTTTCTTTGTGAAAATAACTGTTTTACGATCTCACACCAGTCACCATGACTGACTCGGAGTTTATTGTTCCCTTTCTAAACTCTAGGTGCCTATAATTTTCCACACGGGCACCCTAGAGTTATGTTATCAGGATATTCTGGATATTCTGGAGCTTTGGAGATGAGCTGGATGGCGATGCGTACTACCGTACTTGTTTATTTATTCTGCTGTGTATTCTGTATGAGGACAAGTTTATATAACTGTCCATTGTTGTATTGAGTTGTATATTGACTCTGATGATGTATGTATAAACTGATATAGTTTTGTTTAAAAGACTAGTGATTATCTATTATATATTGTTCCGCTGCGAATGTGAGATTCTAATATTGTTTCTGTTTCTGTTTTTCTGTTCTTTCTTTTCTTCTGTCTTCTTCTACCTCTTCTTTTTAACCCTAATGGTTCGGTTTTCCGGCATTCGATTGCGCGGCATTGATACAGTGGACGTATTAATGTCGACTTTCGAGCGTCGAAAAGTCGTATCGTTACACATATATTACAATTTCTTCTTGTGTAAAGATTTATTGTATATTATAGATTATTCGTTCCGCTGTGAGATTTTGTGTTATTTAGTTTTCTTTTTATCTTCTTCCTTCTTTCTTTTTCTTTTACAATCGTGTTTTCTGGCATTCGATTGCTCAACATGCAATACAATGGACGTATTAGTATCAATTTTTTAGGGTCGAAAAATCCCGGTCGTTACATATAATTAACACAAACTAATTAATTAACATAAAATTATGTTTAACGGTAAGCTTTATTTAACATATTCACTATTCAACTATACATATTAGCCCTAAAATTATTCTAAATGATAATAAACAATCGCGTACACTAATCTACATATATTAATCAATAATTATATGCTAATTTTTGGATTTTAAATTAACAGTAATTTATAATTACAAATTAAACAATTACATAACTAATTAAGATCACCAAATCAAGTAATACACTATTATCACCAACTAGTATGCAATAATCTTCAATTTTAAACCATAATCACACCAACTAGTCCCAAATCAAAAATTAGGGTTAAAAATTTACCAAAATTAAAATGAAAATGAAGAGATTGGAGAATCCGATGAGTAGTGGCGGCCTACGGCGAAGTTGACGAGTTGCGGCGGCTTCTAAGACGTAGCGGCGGTCCAGGCAATGGTTTTTTTCGTTCACGGGAGGGTTTGTGAAATGGAAAAATGAAGAAAGTCGAGCATTTTGGTTGCATATATACTCAACATGCCGTCGGCTAATGACAGCAAGTCAATTTTCATTTTTTTTAAATTTCTTATTCATTTTACTTTTTAAAATATGTTTAAAAATACTAATTTAATTCTAAAAAATAATAAAAATATTTTAGCACAGCCATTCAACCTAACGACAGCTTGTGATTGGTTAAATTACTATTTTCGATGATCTATCATCGTATAATTTGAATATATATCATTACTGAAAATCTAACTTGTAAGGCCAACTATGCGACTTTTAGTCTGTCCATTAAGCAACTTTAATAAAGTTGATTGTGGGTAACAATTTTACGAATTAAAATATTTTTTTAAACCGTTAGGTAATTAGTTATGAATTTTTAACTATATTTAGTGTGATAAAATTATATAAAATAAATATTCGATGGAAAAATAAATTTGTTGGATCTTATGTCGATTTAAAGTACTTGGGACCTATTTTCAGAAGATGATTAAAAAATAAACAACTGTAAGGTGTCGATCTTGAATTTTAAATTTATAGCCATTTGTCAACATTCGGACTAAAAACCCTTCGTCTAAAGGCCATACGACCTTTAAACAAGACCAAATCCGAACCACTGATAATTTGTAATGTGTTCATCCAATCCGTATGGTTGAATTCGTGAAAAAATAGCCAAAAAAATTAAGCTCGAACCGGGTCATTTTGCCATGTCATTTGGTGGCGAGGTGGTGGGAAATGTCTCTTCATTTTAAATTTGAAAATTGTGAAAATGACATGTATGTCGACATACATGCAGAGGATATGTCGACATATAGTTATACAAAAAGGAACAATAACACCAATAAGTGTTGTAGGTTTTTAGATTTCAAAAGTACTTAATATTTGTGGATTTTTGTGATTCTGTTGAGGTCAATGGTTGATGATCTTCAAGCATAAATATCATGTGGTCTTTAACAAAGATTCTAAGATTCAACCAACTACTCATCACTTCAAATGCCTCTGTCCATTCAGTATTGGTATTTTTTTTCTTCAATCGGTTTTGTTTTTCCATTTGCTATGATTAATCTCCATATATAATTTATATTCTTCCACTGAGTTCTTGTTTATCTCTGTAACTGTCTCTATAATATATCTAAAAGAACTACACAACTTGGAGATACGTTAGTAGTAATATTTATATGGTTGTTGTCATCAAAATCAATATCAGAGGTATTAACATGAAATCCCGTCAATCGTTCCAACATTACTTTAGAAAGAAACATAAGGCATCTATTTTGATGGGTCAACGTTCATTTTGGAAATTTTGTAAAGTTCACACTATGTTTAATGTTTTACAACATAATAAGGGTATGTTCACAAACAGTTTCAACAATGTTTCCTATGCGTGAAAAACATAAACAGTTTGGGAATGACACGTCGGACGCGTTGTTCTCTATTCATTTTATAAAAAAAATAAAAAAAATAAAATTTAGAAAAAATTATATTTATTTATAGTTTGTAGAAATAAAGAAAACTAATAAATAGATTTTTACAAAAAATAATAATAATTTGATAACAAATGTGGTAATTTATTCAAGTAGGGCACTCATTTTGAAGTCTCGAGAGTTCAAACTCATTACCTCTAGGACCTCGGCCAACAAAGTCATCCACTTGTCACTTGAGCAAATGGTCTTTAAAAAAAACATTAATACCAATGTGATATATAAATATGTTCATATTTACTAGTCATACTCATCATGATTTCAGCCATGAAATAGAAAAGAAAATTAGAAAATAATTATCTAGTAATTAAATAATTGGATAAAACATTAATCATATATATATATATATATTACATTTTGGTTTTTGAGTAAATAAATAAAATAATTTGATAATTTCATATCTGTATATAATATTTGTTTAAATCATCATTAAAAAGCAATCCAAGTATAATTTACTTTAATGGCCGCAACATCGCTCCTTGCTTTTTCCCCTTCGCTCGCTCTATCCTCTTTCTAGTTCTACCGATCCACTTCTCTCCCCTTCCCTCCCTCCATGCATAGCACATTATCCAGCAATACCCTAATTCGATCTGATGTGGTGTCGTCGACGTCATCGAGATCTGGTCGTACTATTCCAATCTTACCTCCGACGACTAGCGATCCTCCTTTAAAATGTTTCGCTTCTGTTAACTTCTAATCCCTTCAGTGCATTGGAAGCATTATTGCAATATTATAACACGACCTCTTCTCCATTATTAGACTTATCCCCTGATGTTGTGAATCCTTTGTTCGTTTTTGGATGTTGGGCAGGTGCGTGGCAAGAAACTACTGTTGTGGTTATTGGTGATGAGTTGGATGTAGTGATTGTAGAGGAGAGGCTTGCTAAGGCTGGAAGTGGTTTGTGCACGTCAAATGTTTGTGGAAATGAGTAAACCAAAATTTCATCAACTTCCAATACTTCGAAACATGTTGCTGCTATGCATTCTTATGCACAGGCCCAATCAAATAAGAATTTTAACAGTGCTAAAGCTTCCTCGCCCAAGAGTAATCATGGTGTTCTCTATTTCATTCGTTACCTAGGAATGCTGGCGATTATTCTCCTTGATCTTTTGAAACTACTGAAGTTGGTGTGATAGTCCCCCCTCCAGAGGTCATTCAGGCAGGTATTGATTTCTGATCGGAATATTTGTTTGGTTTTTTTCTTCATTCATACCTCGCTTATCATGTCGCTAAAGACCATTGTCGGCAATTTTGGATGCTTTGGGGTGATTTGCAAGTGCACTTTGACAGCTTAATGTTTTATTTCAAGTTCTCTAAGTCTGAGGAGAGGCTGCATGTTCTCGAAGCTGACCCATTTTTCATTGAGGGAAAGCCTTTTATTATTACCACTTAGAGTGCGTCTGTTAGTGCAAAATTTCATCTACACCAACACCCTGAGGTCCGAAGGTATAGCTTCAGAAGCTGGTTGGATTATTGAACCCGATAAAGAGATTACCGAGACGTGATGCAATCAAGCTTAGGTTACTAGATGTTGAACCGTAGAGTCACAATAGCCAATATCGAGAAGGAAAAGTACATAAAGTACATAACACCGAGACTTTTATAGCGATTTGGACTGAGAATCCCTATGTCCACTGTCTTTCCTTATTTAGTCACTCTTATCTTGCCGAGAGGCTTATTACATTGAGTCTTTACATTTCCACCATTAATGAGTTTTGAAAAGAGAGCTCTAATATAGGAAAGTACAATATGATTTTATATTTCAATCCTTTCTTTAGCGCTCGTCCTTTTACTGTAGTCGATGTTCCCATATTTTTAGCAAATTTAAGGTTCTTCCATTGGTGTAGGTTCTTTCTCTTGGATTGATGACCTTCCTTGTTATATGCTGCTCAGATTTAAACACTTTTCATCATCTGGTTGAGTGCATTTTGCCGTGGATTGTTGATGTGATGCTTTTATATATAGCTTCTTCGATATCTTTCGCTTTTCCTGACCGTTGGTCTTGTCCTGGGCTATCTGAACCGTTGATTGTTGATACTTACACAAGTGCTTTTAGTTCAGGGAACTGCTTCTATCGGCTAAGCTTCTTATCTTACCTGGACAATGATTATTATTTCGGTCGATGCTTTGACTCATGCTCTCGGACTACATGATCTCGGATTGTAACACCCCACGCCCCTTAGTATACCCAAAAGAGCACACTAAAAGGCATGTTGCGTTGTAGGTATAACTAAAACTAGCTGAGACTAAGATTCATAAGACAAAATATATAAACGGGGGAAAAAATTATAATAATAATAATTTATTTAGAACAAAACCTCAGAATTACTTTATAAATCAAATAAGTCTCCAAATACCAAATACATCAAATGTCAAAATAACCTTACGTGTCTTGCGAAATAAAATCCATAGTATCAATAATATCATAGTACAATACATCCCTCACAAAATGCCAGCTCAACAAAAAGAACTAAAAACTGAAACTGGAGAAAAGAAATACATGATACAATCTCCTCCGAAGAAATCTCCAAATGCCTGCAGTCTACCGTCCTTGCCCCTGATTGCCTATGGGGAAAAAAGGGGGAAATGGAGGAGTGGGTCAGACTAAAAGTCTGGTGAATGATAGTAATTACTAGAATCTTTAAGCAAAGTAAAAGTAATAGACTTTACAACAGTTCTAGTATATAAAAGGAAACAAAGGAAATAGAGAGAAGGAATAAGCTGGAAATAAATACGAATTAACTAGATCAACATAATTGATTAATTTTGATTGTTTGCACTTGTTTTTGATAGCTGCTTAGATTAGGCTGAATTCCTAATACTACCCTTTGATCGGCTTGCTACTCCATAGAATCTACTGTGGACCGGATGCTAAATCTCCCTACGTAGTAGACATTGGTGTCTACGAAAGGCACACACTAAGCGCTTAGAACTCATAACGATTACCGAGCACTCGAATGGAAGTCGCACGCGTAACCGCCACCATGCTCATGTTACCTGTTGTTCCACCTATTGGGTCTTCTTATTACCTCAAGCTCCAGTATAAGCGTGCCCCTCGTCTCACTTCAGGGTTATGTGAGACACCTCGTCTCACTTCAGGGTTATGTGAGACACCTCGTTTCACTTCAGGGTTATGTGAGACACCTCGTTTCACTTCAGGGTTATGTGAAACACCGTGTCCATAGAAATAATAGGGGAAATGTTGTTGGTATTGGCCCGTCATCCAAACAATATCTAGTTGCACCCCTTGCCCAAATCCCCATGATTTGGACTTCTACTTATTGACCATTTATTACCGTTATTAACATAAGCATGCCCCTCGTCTCAATTCAAGATTATGTGAGACACCTCGTCTCACTTCAGGGTTATGTGGGACACCTCGTTTCACTTCAAGGTTATGTGAAACACCGTGTCTATAGAAATAGGGGAATGTTATTTGGTACAGGTCCTACTTTAATTCTTTGCTTATTAACTAAGATAAATTATTTAAATAAGCCTTTACTTTTGTTCTTACTATCTGTGCTTATTAATTTATCCTATGTCTTAAAATAAGCCTCACTCTGTTCTATTTCTTATTATAACCTACGTTATAATCATGCTTATTAATTAACCTAAGGTCTAAGTGTAAAAATAAGCTTCTTTCATCTTATGCTCTTTTTAGTTATAATTCTAAGTTATAACTAGGCCAATTATCTTTAATTAGTCCAATTCTAACATCAGTATCATAATTAGGCTCAATTTCAGTCTTAATTCCATTTTTATTACAGTCTATACAATTTACATCTTATCTTCCATTATTTCAGTATTCTTATAATTTTAATCCATATTCGCGTTTAATCTATTCTAATCCATACGCGAAGAAGAAGGAGAAACTAAAGAAAACCGAAAATAGAAGAAAATCCAAAGCGTAGGAAAAATATGTAAATAACGCATAAATAACAGTAAATAAATTAAAATACTGTAAATAAACTGTAAATAAATGGAAAAGCTATAATTAACAGAAATAAACTAAAATTAACTGAAAAGAATAGCTAAAAGGAATAGACTGAAAATAATTCTAAAAACTGTAAATAAACTACTAAAAAGGTTATTCCAAAAATCGAAGTAAAACTACAACTATTGGAAATCCTATTATTTTAAATTACTTAAAAAATCTAAATAATTACAATCACTCACCTGTGGTCCTAAGCTCTTCCCTTTTGGTCTTCCCGGATCCACTTGAGGGTATTAAAATGTTTTTATTAAAAAGATTATCTCCTTGGAAAATTATTCCTTTTAGGGTCCTTCCTGAAAAGGTGAACCCAAGCGGAGAAAATCTAGAATGAGAAAAGGTGTTATTCCTAGGGTCTTATTTATAAGTGTAGAAGTGGATCTCAGACCGTTGGATTTTGGGGATTGGATAGGATGCAACCACGTCATAGGCTGAATAGGAGCCATTGGATGCAAGAACGAAAGGACCAGATGAAGCTAAAGAATGCAAAAATACGTGTACGAACGCTCTGGAACGAAGAAAATTTTCTTCGTTCCAAACCAGTAGGCGGGTCGACCGGGCGGTCAACCGCCCTCCTCCTAGGTCGACCGGCTGGTCGACCTAGCCTATATTTTTTTTGTTTATTTTGTTTCTAGCTCATATTAGCTCGGATTCTGATGTTCTATATATGTAAATTAACCAGAAAATTACCACGGACACAATGGTGCAACTCCCGTGGTTCAATTCTGATAATTTCACAAAGTTATTTTACCATTTCATTAATTAACGAATTAATTATTATGGGTTAAATTTCAGATTGTTACACAGATATTGAGTCTGGTGCTTAAACTCTCGTTGCAAACCAAACAATGGGTCTCGGAATGACAAGCCAAGGAGATTTCCTCTCGAATATTAGTAATTCGTATTTTGTATAAATTATAGTGTAACATATAACCCCCAAAGTTCACCTCATATGGTTGATATGAGGCGGCCTTTGGAAGAAATAGCATCATGTCATACTTAATACATGGCTTATTTATTCCATTCCCATAATGAAGTTGATCATGAGCTTTCGAATAAAGTAGTATTCTGAGAGCTTTTGGAAGCATCGCTTCACTAAGACAATTTATACAGATCTAACCTTTTTTAGATAGTTTTGAAAACTATTTGAAATCTAACCTCGTCTAGAGGGTTTTGAAAATTGAAATTAGTGCCTGGGGACAAAAATACTTCGATACCATGCTCTGGTCATCTTGATTTTGTCTTACATAGACATCGGGTTTGAAAACTATTAATGGTGGTATAATGCCTATATTTACACTTTTTATAGGAACATGGCTCACTATACAGCACTGTGCATGGTACTATTCGACCATGGCACACTCTTGGCATGACACGATTCGGCCATGGCTCACTCTTTTGCACAGCACTCTGGATGTGTCTCACTAGGTGTTTTCGGCACGGACGTCTTTTTTGTGACCCACTCTTTACACAACACCATCGGTCATCGCTCACTATATAGCATCATGCATGGTACTATTCGACTATGACTCACTTTTTGCATGACACGGTTCGGCCATGGCTCACTCTTTGCACAACACTTTTGGAAGTGACTCATTAGGTGTGTTCGACACGGTCGTCTTTTACGTGACTCACTCTTTACACGACATTATCGACTGTGGCTCACTAATATTGGGGATCCACCCAATATTCTAACTTTATTGAGAATCTACTCAATATTCTAATCTTATTGGGAATCTACCTGATATTCTAATCTTATTGGGAATATTCTGTAAAGACCTTTAATTTTACCACTTTGAAAATAAAAATATTTATTAAAATATTCCGATATAGTATTTTCAAATTTAAATAATCATGTTTTATGTGATAAATAAGAATGATAAAGTTATTTTTATAATTTGATTACAAAAATCAAGAAGTTTGGATATTCGCCGAAAAGTGACAAAAGCCATTTTTCGATAACATTGGATATACAGTCAAACAATTATTTTCAATGATAAATAATTATTTTTAAATTGTTATAAAATGATAATAATTTATTGATAAAAGTTTTATAAACATATATATAATTGTTTTATAATGATTGACAAATTTCATCGCACTTTGACAAATCAACGTCGTATTTTTACAATTGGATTTTAATATTATTTAATATGCTTTTATAGATTAAATAATCTTGTTTTAATTAAATAAAGATGATAAGAAATTAATTTCCAAGTTTTGTTTACATAAACAAATAGTTTGATTTAAAACTGAAAATGTGACCGACGATCGTTTAACGGATTTGCGACCGTTCATCGTACGGAAGTTGTTTCGAATCATTGCAACATTATTTGATACACATATGTACACATGCATACACACATTTAAAAACATCAAAATTAGTCCTATCAAAAGCTAAGAAAATATCTAAGATATTTTCATAATATAATTAAATAAAAATACTTAAATGTTAAGTAATAAAAAGCAAACTTACCATCACCTTTCAACTCCTCGCACATATTTTCCATCTCATTAAATGCTAGTACTTAAAGGTCTAATCTTGCATTGGAAAGGAGGAGCTAATGTGTGGTTAGAAATAAATTTGAAGGTAAAGGTAGTAAGGTCTTTTTGGTTTAAACTTCATGTATAAATACCACCACATTCTCTTCACTTCTTCACATCTCATTTTTCACTTCTTCCTCACTTTCTTCATCTTCTTCTTCTCTAAAGCCTCTCTAATGGCTTCTTCTTCTCTCTTCTCTCCTTACAAACTTTCTTAAAAACATATCAAACCAATTCCAAACTCAATCAAACTTTGCCAAATATCTTAGAATATCATTTAAACATGGTTTAGCACCTAAAAAGTGAAGAAATGATGGAGGGAGGGAGAGATAAGGCTGTGAGCATTGGGTGGTGAAGGATGGAAGCCGTCAGCTTTATAATGATGATGATGGCCATGAGCTTTGTGAAGGAAGATGATGGCTTTGGACAATGTTTTCATGGAATAGAAGGTGTTAGTAGAAGTGTTGATTTGTTGAATGATGGTAGGAAGAAATCGGGTTGAAAATAAGTGAGTTAATCTCACATTTAATTGCTTGATAAATTGCTAAATCACTTAATGATATCACTTGAATATTGCTTGATTTATCACTTTGATTAAACTGTAAACTTGTCGACAAGTTAAGACCAAAACTTGTTGAAATATTGCTTGCTATTAGTGATAATATTATCATGGTTGTTAACTATGTTTGGATTGATAATATGGATGATGAATGTTGATTATATGCTTACTTGTTATGGAAATGATTCACGTTTAATACACGTCGAATATCACGAAGGAAATCACTTTCCTTTATAAAATGAAATGGTGTATATGAGATTGTTAACCTCTTTAAATGGTTTAAAATGATTTAAAAATATTTTATAAACATTTAAAAGTGTTTCGACAAAGTTTGAACAGAAAATAAAATTTGATTTAAAATAGACGCATCACGTAACGGCAGTTCGCGATTTCGCGTCAGAAAAGCTAAATGAATGTGCAGGATAGAACGGAGTAAAAAATCTTCAAAATAAGAATTTTCTGGATCCTTATAACCATAGTTTTCAAACAAAAAAGAAAAACCAAGATTTCATCTTGTAGATTTTAAAATATGTCTAAATAAAGTTTTCGCTGAAATCGCGCTTTTGCATTTAAGTGGCCAAACTGTAAAATTCTTAAAAATGAATATTTTTAAAATTTTAAAAATATAAACTAAATTTGATAAATAAGTTAAAATGTTTTTAGTTATAATTATGGATTTCCAAATGATAGGAAAGTTGTTTTAATCGAATAAGCTTTTAAAACACAACCTGCAGCAATTTTCAACAGCAGTTTCAGTAAACTTTAGAAATATAGATTTAAACTTAACTATTCTTTCCTGAATCTTTTATAAATGTCTTTAAATAAAAAATATAGTATTTTAAAGATGATTTGGAAGTTTTAATAAAAGTTTAAATGAATGGTTAAGAGGAATTATTTATAACACTTAAACAATATAATTGAAATCAATTCCTTGAATGTAATAAAAAAACGAGTATGTGGAAACAACTAGTACATTTGTCCCACTTATAAGATCTGGGAAGATAAAACAAGGTGTACAACTAAGGTTAGGAATGGAGCAATCAGTGCCCTGAACTTACCTGGCCTCTGTTTCCTCTTTCTAGGCGAGGGGTGGAACAGATCGAAGGGAAAGCTTGGATGCTCTAAATGAAAACATCATATTTAAGTTTTTTCCAAAATAAAAACGGTTGAACAAGGTGTAACAACCCGAGTTTTTCTAACATGAAAAACCGGACCATTTGAGTTAAGAAGAAGAGGTAGAAGAAGAAGAAAAATAGAAAACAACAACAGAATCTCTCATACGCAGCGGAATAAACTATAATAGGTAATAACAGATCTTTACACAAAAAGAAATCTATATCTGTTTATATATACATCATCCCAATACATCATCAGAGTACATCACATCAATATCATACAACTGGACAGTAATCATAACTTGTCCTCACAATCTGAATACACAGCGGAATATATAACTCAAATACGAAAGTACGTATCGCCATCCAGCTCCACAGCATCATTTCCTGTAATTTATAATACTCGGTCTGACCCGAGCATCATATAAAACAATACCCGAGTCAGTCTGGAAAACCAGCGTGAGAAAATCACACTCAATTGATTATTAAAGTTTCAAAAATCCTTTAAAAATAAAAAGCATCTCGTAAGACCACGCCACAAATAAACATGTCGGGTTTTTACCTTACGATAGCTAAAACACTTTTTATAAAATCCTCTGATATTATAATAGTGTCTATTCACAAATACTTATTAAAATAGCTGAAATTGTTACATTATTAAATTCCAGCATACTAGCCACAAAAGTGGGTAATACAAACAAATACCGTACAAGGCACGTAGGAAGAATGGATTTCCAACGAATGACTAGGCACTGGGGTACCACCTATCACAGTACGTGGCCTAGATCACCGTACCGAGGAGTACGCCCGCTCCTCTGCAACACAAGGCCGGAACCATCCCTTACTGGATGATCCCGAATAAAATCACCCCACGGTTGGGATCAGCAACCGCACCACTAAGCCGAAATAAAAAGGGACATCTAGACAGGGATGACCTTACCCTCCAGTGGGAGCTACCCACGAAGCCTTGCTGCATAACCCCTGATTTTCAGTCATTCCCGGTTGATGAGGTTCGAGGCTAAATGATACCTTTTAAAGAACATATCCCTTAGAATGCCCATCGTCCGCTGACGATGTCACGAAAGCATTCGTCCATACAAGTCCGTCCCGGGTCCGAACGGAACCGAAGGCACTATTCCTACTACATCCATTTTGGAAATATTCTCAGGATTAGTAGCGACTAGCCCTTGCACTTCACAGCTCCATCTTCGACTCCGAAATCGTTACACGAAACGTACAAACCGGATCGAAGTGGTATTCGGGTCTCCAGACCTAGAATCCCGGTATACGGAAATCCGATCCCGGTCTCTTCGAAACGATCAGCGCATTTGGCCAATATTGATAGTCGGTTATTTAACTATCAATTAACATCCACAAGCAACCATCACACAATTAAATAATTTCCCACATTATTTATTTGCCCAAATATCTTTCCAAGATATATTTCCAAATTTTCAAACTCCTTTTGAAAACAATTTCAAACAATTTCCACTTACGGAATACATTTCCAAATATTTATTTCTCTGAAACACCAAGTACAAAACACTTTTAGATTTTAAAATAATTTAAAAACACTTTATTTTAAATATATCTTATAACATTGAAATTAAACTACTTTAATACTTTATTAAAAATATATACTTTAAAATAAACCACTTTATAAATATAAACTAAATTTCTCTTCTTTTTTTTTTAATACCAAATCACTTTTATATAATTACTACAATAATAGATCTTTGAAAATACTTACTTTAAAGTTTAAATATTTAAAAAGAATAGGTTTCCTAAAACATACTTACTTAGGAAATTAACATTTAGAAATAATAAATTTTCTAAAATATGCTTTTAAAAAAAATACAATTAGAACTTTTAACTTATATTAAAATTGCTTTGAAAACGTACTTGGCTATACAGAGAAATATCCTTCTCACTCCCATTTTTTAAAAATAAAATAACATTTATTT
This sequence comes from Allium fistulosum, assembly GCA_030737815.1. Classification (NCBI taxonomy): domain Eukaryota; kingdom Viridiplantae; phylum Streptophyta; class Magnoliopsida; order Asparagales; family Amaryllidaceae; genus Allium; species Allium fistulosum. The sequence goes on from CM060904.1 coordinate 1,229,498,809, forward strand.
TTAAACCAAACCATATCCTTTTATAAATTCCCACTTTGAAATTATATTTCAAATATCCTCTGACATTTTATTTTACTTTACAAACCCAGTTTATCTCTCCCAAATCTCATTTCTCTTTAAAATTCAAATTCCAAAGTATTTAAATCAATTTATAATTGATTTCCCAATTTATTTTACTTTGAAATAAATTTCTTTCTTAATCCATTTATTTCCAACTTCATTAACTTCCAGATTTTATTTCTCATTATGATTTAAAATCTTTAAACCGAAACATAAGTTTCAGATTTCCCAAATTCCTTCTCTTTTTAATTACATTTAAACATTGAATTAAAATAAATTTTTATCCCTTTAAATAACATCACATAAGTCTTCTTTAAATTCAACATTTCTCTATTTATTCAAAATTCCTCTTTTCTATATTTAATTTATTCGAATTCACTAGAATTACTTAACTTAATTTTACTCTTTTATATTTTTCCAAAAATCCAATTCAATTACTTTTGATAACTCATTATACTGGGAAATTCAATCCAACCAGATTATCCAATATAAATTATCACAGGATAACAACATTCATATCACAGAATATTTGAACAAAAATTAAATATTTTGAGGAATCCAGTTGGATCCCTCCAACCTGTTTCCCTGCATCCACAGACGTTAGCACAATACCAATTCCACTTCGAGGTGGAATATCGCGGTATATGGGTTTATAAAATATCATCCGCTATTATGCGGCGCATAGGGTCTCATCCGCTATATAAATGCGGGAATATCAACAACTCAAATATATACATATGCCAATATGTATATATTGCTATATACTACTATATATATAATATAGCATATTCAATCAATGCAATCATCCAATCAATTATTTAAATTTAACCATTTAAATTTAAAATAAAATTCAACTGAGTGAGATTAACTCACCTTTTATTTGCAAACCAATCCCAATCCAATCTCGACTTGATTTTCCTTGATTTCAGACCTTGTAAAAACATTGGATGCTTTATCAATATTCGAACAGTTTGAACGATAAATCTTCATTTGATAAATTTTAATTGGATTAACTAATAGTTTATTACACTTGAATTAACCGAACAATTATTACCATTTATTAATTTAATTAACTAAGAAATTTAGTTTAAACTAATAATCTCTTCTTCTTTTTTTTTTTCTGATCTACATAAGTTTAACACAGCAACTTTAAATTATATAAATTCATTTCCTATTAAATCTAAAATACAGATTCAATTTAAATTAACAAAATATAGGAAGACCCATACCTGCTTCCCAAAACACTCACGACCGACATGCCAATCACAAACGACAATAGTACGGCGGCACCTTCATCTATCCCAGCCTCCATCACCGAGCTTCACGAGTGCTGCTGTAACTCTACCCTATCGCGAGACTGAAAATCGCAACCAAACCCACACCGGAATCGCCTAGAACCCCCATCGCATTTGCAGCCTGGCCTTTTCCAAATCGCGTGCTCTGCGTTCCCAGGCGAAGAGAAAATTTCAAGGGCTGCTCTCTTAAATCGATACGCTATATCCCCTCGAATTCGAGCCTCGCGACCAGTAACGATCTCGACAAATGCCTCGCGAATCCACGCGCTTCCTTCCAGACGAAATCGAAGTCGCCGACCTCCAAAAGTCACGCGATGCTGACCTCGTGAACACCAAGATGAGATGTCTCAACCCCCGTTGTGCTCGAATCCCCTTGTCGCACTCGCCACTCGAGTTCAAACCCTAAATTCGATGATGACGACACGATCTTCTCGCGTGTTTGAGCACGCGCGTTCTTCCTTTGCTCCGCCATTATTTTCTCTCGCGTGGGCTCGATTTCGGTCGAAAATAAGAAAGGTAATTTGATTTAGATTTGAGAGGAAGAGGAGCATCGGCCTTCATTCTTTTAGAGGTCGAACTGATTTCAAAAGAACGAAAGTGAAAATGCTCGGCTGAAAAGTTTAAAGGAGAAGGAGACGCGTGTTTACCCAGTTGAACACGTGTGGACAGACAGCATGATCCAGAAGGCTCGTAGCTGATGAAAAGAAACGATAGATGTGAAATAAATTTTGGCTGTGATTAGATTTTCCTTCAGATTATGATATTTAAATTAAATCGATAATTATCGTTTAAGCGTTTATACCTCGTACGATCACATGTTAATTCCGAAAGCTACAAAATTTGAAATCCGGTAATAATTCAATATTACGGACCCAATGGAACTGGTTTCGTCGGATTCCGAGACTGTGCCTCGGACGGCTATTTTTAAATTCAATTTCAACGATATATTTTTAAAACTGAACAAAACTCTTTAAAATTCCATTTTAAAAGTTCTATCATCTTCAGTATTAACAATATAAATTTTCTGAACCTTTTAACTATTTTTAACAGGCTTAAAATCGAGATTCCATATTTTACCCAATCCCGATAATTAAATTTAATAATTAATTATCCAAATAAATACTGTATATTTGAAATTAAAGTTAATAATTATCTTTTGAATATTTAAAATTAATTAAATATTCCTATTTCAAATGCTCAAAAATTCCGGGTCGTCACATTCCTCCCCCCTTAAAAGAATTTCGTCCCCGAAATTACCAGTTAAGAGAAATGATTCGATACCCGTTCTTTTTCCCAATCCAAATAGTTTTAACAACTTTCCATAACAATCTTTTATTAATGATACACTAATCATCTTTTAACTTCCCAAACTTATTCATAAGTTCAACTCATACCACCTGCTTATCCATTCAAATTTAAATTTGAATTCAAATTTTAACTTATCAAAAATTTTCAAAATTTTTCTAACTCCCTAAATTTCCGAAAAATTTCGCCAGCGTCTCCTTTGCGCGGCTAGCTCGGTACTACTACAAAATGGCTCTACGGCCTCCCAATCTCAAAAGAAAACAAAAAGCCAAGTGGCTGGATCCAAAACCCAATCAAAATTTCATATAGAATTTCAAATACATACCTTTTTGTCGGCCCTTAAATTTTATCTTCTAAAATCAAAAATCCCAATTTATCCATTGCTTTTATACACCTGTATATCCTACTAAGCAAATAATATTCAATCACAATTCCAAAGTCATTTTATACTTTTCTTTACAAATTTCCAATATTTGTTTTACTTAGCCCGTACGATGCACATATATCATCCGTACGCAATATCACATTCGATCGCTCAATCGATCACACAATCTCACTTCCGAACTAGTATCGTCCACCCGACTTCCTAGTGCGGACTCGGATCTGGTTTCTCGATCAGAAACCGTCATTCTCCTTACATAGCCACCAACTATGATAGAGAATATCCAGAATCAATCAACAACCCATATCCAGGCTCGCCGTCGAAAATCGAGTGAAAAATCCTAATTCGGATCGATAAAACTATCTCGAAATTCTGTGTTCGATATCTGGATCAAATAGCTATGCGAATAAAATAATATACGTACATCTTACGTATAAATTCCAATTGATTACCAATTACATCAATTCTCTTTTATTCACATTCCTTTTTGATTGTTATCCCCTTATTCACAACTATCCCATTTCACAACTTCAGTTTTAGTCTTCATTCAATTATTCACTTAGTATATATATATTTTTATTTTTCCATTCCAAAATTACTAAGTATATTCCCAATACCAAATTTCTTAAGAATTTCATTCTTCAATTCTTAAGTTCATATAAATTTTCTTATATTTATTTACTACTTCACCACTGAAGTGTATATATTCAAATCGAATTCCAATTTCATATGAATTTCAATTTACTTCAATTTACTACTTCATTTCCAATTTTTTTTTTTCTTAAATTCAATTCATCTCCAACTTCCAAAAATCGAATTTTATTTAGCTCGAAAACAATCCAAGTTAATTCATTCAATAACTATTTCTCAACTTATTTAAACCACTCCTCTGTTTGAGTTCAGTTTCCATTCAACACTTACTTAAGTCAATAACTTAAGTTTATTTTCCATTTAACCAACCCTTTAAAGTTTTATTTCCATCTTTCATTTGATTCTTATTTAATCAAATTCCATCCATTTATTTATTAAATCTAATTGGTTCATTCACTCAATCATTATGAATTTTAATTTCCATACTCAATTCATCTAGAATTATTTTATTAATAACCAGGCCCTTTCCAATTTATTTTCACTTATTTGGATTCATTTGCAATTTAAACCATCACTATGTTAATCCAATTTCATTAACTAATTTATTATCTCATTAGTTCCTTCGCTGGTTAAAATTAAATACTTGCTTTTTAATTCCAAATATCACTTCACTTAATTATCTTAAGTTCAATTTATTTTATAATTCAAGTTTGGCTTTATTTAAAAATTAAGATTGCTCATCTTAGTCGTTTCCATTTGATAATTACAATTTCAAATTATAACTCTTAATGGTTCAAAGAAATGAATTCCCATTTATGACTTACAATTTCATTTCTATTCATAAGTTTTAACTTACTTACTTAAGACCTGGGACTATTCATTTAAGTCCATTTTCATCTTTACAATCAACTCTCAAATTATTACACTTAAGAACTTAAGAATATGAATTTCTTTACACAATTATAAGCATTTTACATTACCTTTATATCCAATTCAATTCGACTTCAACTTATTTACATTTAATTCAATTCCAATTCTCAATTTTTATTTAACTTATCTTAAGTTAAATTCAAATATATTTATTCTCCTTCATATACTCGAATTAAATTTTAATTCCAGGATACAAATTTTATACAAGTTTTACAATTCATTCACCTTCAAGTTCTCTAACTCTTTTATCTACCAACTTATATTACTCATTGAGTTAATTTCATCTCATAATTATAATCCCAGAATTTAACTTTCATTCTCTTCTTATTTAAATCAACTTCATTCTATACTTTATATTGTTGATTCATTTAAATTTCCACATTTAAATTTTAAATAGAATTCCCAGAATTCAATTGCCCGGTTTTATTTCAAAACTATTTTGAATCCATAAATAACTCATACACATCTGGTATATCACATCAAACCCCAATTTCCAAAACAATCTGCTTTTACCAAACAATTTTCCCTTTGAATTTCAAAACCAACTCAGTTCAAAATCATTTCCAGTTTTAAAACAGTTTGGTAGCAATTTCTCTTTGGAAACTCGAAAATAGACATCGATGATGCTGCAGTCATCACCGAAATTATTTTCCAGCGACCAAAAGAGAATTTAATGCTTTTATCACTCTAAACATTTCAAACATTTTAAATCCCAAATCCCACCAGATTTCAGTTCAATTTCAAAAATATTCATGAAATAATATCACTATTATTTCCCCAAAACCTTTAAAAACTATTTTTAAATCCAAAGGAATTTAAACCTTTCCCAAAACTTCAAATTCAAAATCCATTCAATTTTATATCCAAACATTACTCTGGAATTCTATCACATTTTATTTCAAGTTATAAGTCACTTTTACCATTTACATTTACAAATTTCATTTGTTTATGAATTTATCTCCTTTGATTATAAATCACATTTGTATATAAAGTTTTATCTCAATTTATAAATTTCATTTATAGTCTATATTTCAAATTCCATTTTGTTATATAAATTTATTCTTCAACTTAGGTTATAAGTTTCAATTTCTACTCAATAATGAGACTAACTCATTATTGTCATTTTCTAACAACCAAGCATCCAAATATATAACTATAATAATTTCAAATAATTATTTCTTTTATATACAAAATAATTTGGGCAAAATTATTTCATTCACCCTATTTAAAACAATATTGTGTCGAACTGTTCTATTCAAGTGTTTAGAAACCCCTTCGATACAGTTGTACAGACTGTGCCGACGAAGGTTCATATGCCACTCAATAAACCAACCAACACAATATAAAACCATTTTATATTCACTAACAAATACGCGCTCATATCTATTAATACTCTCAAAATTTCCACCAGAGCCAAGGTTATCGCTAGCCTAAGCTCTGATACCAAGTGTAACAACCCGAGTTTTTCTAACATGAAAAACCGGACCATTTGAGTTAAGAAGAAGAGGTAGAAGAAGAAGAAAAATAGAAAACAACAACAGAATCTCTCATACGCAGCGGAATAAACTATAATAGGTAATAACAGATCTTTACACAAAAAGAAATCTATATCTGTTTATATATACATCATCCCAATACATCATCAGAGTACATCACATCAATATCATACAACTGGACAGTAATCATAACTTGTCCTCACAATCTGAATACACAGCGGAATATATAACTCAAATACGAAAGTACGTATCGCCATCCAGCTCCACAGCATCATTTCCTGTAATTTATAATACTCGGTCTGACCCGAGCATCATATAAAACAATACCCGAGTCAGTCTGGAAAACCAGCGTGAGAAAATCACACTCAATTGATTATTAAAGTTTCAAAAATCCTTTAAAAATAAAAAGCATCTCGTAAGACCACGCCACAAATAAACATGTCAGGTTTTTACCTTACGATAGCTAAAACACTTTTTATAAAATCCTCTGATATTATAATAGTGTCTATTCACAAATACTTATTAAAATAGCTGAAATTGTTACATTATTAAATTCCAGCATACTAGCCACAAAAGTGGGTAATACAAACAAATACCGTACAAGGCACGTAGGAAGAATGGATTTCCAACGAATGACTAGGCACTGGGGTACCACCTATCACAGTACGTGGCCTAGATCACCGTACCGAGGAGTACGCCCGCTCCTCTGCAACACAAGGCCGGAACCATCCCTTACTGGATGATCCCGAATAAAATCACCCCACGGTTGGGATCAGCAACCGCACCACTAAGCCGAAATAAAAAGGGACATCTAGACAGGGATGACCTTACCCTCCAGTGGGAGCTACCCACGAAGCCTTGCTGCATAACCCCTGATTTTCAGTCATTCCCGGTTGATGAGGTTCGAGGCTAAACGATACCTTTTAGAGAACATATCCCTTAGAATGCCCATCGTCCGCTGACGATGTCACGAAAGCATTCGTCCATACAAGTCCGTCCCGGGTCCGAACGGAACCGAAGGCACTATTCCTACTACATCCATTTTGGAAATATTCTCAGGATTAGTAGCGACTAGCCCTTGCACTTCACAGCTCCATCTTCGACTCCGAAATCGTTACACGAAACGTACAAACCGGATCGAAGTGGTATTCGGGTCTCCAGACCTAGAATCCCGGTATACGGAAACCCGATCCCGGTCTCTTCGAAACGATCAGCGCATTTGGCCAATATTGATAGTCGGTTATTTAACTATCAATTAACATCCACAAGCAACCATCACACAATTAAATAATTTCCCACATTATTTATTTGCCCAAATATCTTTCCAAGATATATTTCCAAATTTTCAAACTCCTTTTGAAAACAATTTCAAACAATTTCCACTTACGGAATACATTTCCAAATATTTATTTCTCTGAAACACCAAGTACAAAACACTTTTAGATTTTAAAATAATTTAAAAACACTTTATTTTAAATATATCTTATAACATTGAAATTAAACTACTTTAATACTTTATTAAAAATATATACTTTAAAATAAACCACTTTATAAATATAAACTAAATTTCTCTTTTTTTTTTAATACCAAATCACTTTTATATAATTACTACAATAATAGATCTTTGAAAATACTTACTTTAAAGTTTAAATATTTAAAAAGAATAGGTTTCCTAAAACATACTTACTTAGGAAATTAACATTTAGAAATAATAAATTTTCTAAAATATGCTTTTAAAAAAAAATACAATTAGAACTTTTAACTTATATTAAAATTGCTTTGAAAACGTACTTGGCTATACAGAGAAATATCCTTCTCACTCCCATTTTTTAAAAATAAAATAACATTTATTTTTAAACCAAACCATATCCTTTTATAAATTCCCACTTTGAAATTATATTTCAAATATCCTCTGATATTTTATTTTACTTTACAAACCCAGTTTATCTCTCCCAAATCTCATTTCTCTTTAAAATTCAAATTCCAAAGTATTTAAATCAATTTATAATTGATTTCCCAATTTATTTTACTTTGAAATAAATTTCTTTCTTAATCCATTTATTTCCAACTTCATTAACTTCCAGATTTTATTTCTCATTATGATTTAAAATCTTTAAACCGAAACACAAGTTTCAGATTTCCCAAATTCCTTCTCTTTTTAATTACATTTAAACATTGAATTAAAATAAATTTTTATCCCTTTAAATAACATCACATAAGTCTTCTTTAAATTCAACATTTCTCTATTTATTCAAAATTCCTCTTTTCTATATTTAATTTATTCGAATTCACTAGAATTACTTAACTTAATTTTACTCTTTTATATTTTTCCAAAAATCCAATTCAATTACTTTTGATAACTCATTATACTGGGAAATTCAATCCAACCAGATTATCCAATATAAATTATCACAGGATAACAACATTCATATCACAGAATATTTGAACAAAAATTAAATATTTTGAGGAATCCAGTTGGATCCCTCCAACCTGTTTCCCTGCATCCATAGACGTTAGCACAATACCAATTCCACTTCGAGGTGGAATATCGCGGTATATGGGTTTATAAAATATCATCCGCTATTATGCGGCGCATAGGGTCTTATCCGCTATATAAATGCGGGAATATCAACAACTCAAATATATACATATGCCAATATGTATATATTGCTATATACTACTATATATATAATATAGCATATTCAATCAATGCAATCATCCAATCAATTATTTAAATTTAACCATTTAAATTTAAAATAAAATTCAACTGAGTGAGATTAACTCACCTTTTATTTGCAAACCAATCCCAATCCAATCTCGACTTGATTTTCCTTGATTTCAGACCTTGTAAAAACATTGGATGCTTTATCAATATTCGAACAGTTTGAACGATAAATCTTCATTTGATAAATTTTAATTGGATTAACTAATAGTTTATTACACTTGAATTAACCGAACAATTATTACCATTTATTAATTTAATTAACTAAGAAATTTAGTTTAAACTAATAATCTCTTCTTCTTTTTTTTTCTGATCTACATAAGTTTAACACAGCAACTTTAAATTATATAAATTCATTTCCTATTAAATCTAAAATACAGATTCAATTTAAATTAACAAAATATAGGAAGACCCATACCTGCTTCCCAAAACACTCACGACCGACATGCCAATCACAAACGACAATAGTACGGCGGCACCTTCATCTATCCCAGCCTCCATCACCGAGCTTCACGAGTGCTGCTGTAACTCTACCCTATCGCGAGACTGAAAATCGCAACCAAACCCACACCGGAATCGCCTAGAACCCCCATCGCATTTGCAGCCTGGCCTTTTCCAAATCGCGTGCTCTGCGTTCCCAGGCGAAGAGAAAATTTCAAGGGCTGCTCTCTTAAATCGATACGCTATATCCCCTCGAATTCGAGCCTCGCGACCAGTAACGATCTCGACAAATGCCTCGCGAATCCACGCGCTTCCTTCCAGACGAAATCGAAGTCGCCGACCTCCAAAAGTCACGCGATGCTGACCTCGTGAACACCAAGATGAGATGTCTCAACCCCCGTTGTGCTCGAATCCCCTTGTCGCACTCGCCACTCGAGTTCAAACCCTAAATTCGATGATGACGACACGATCTTCTCGCGTGTTTGAGCACGCGCGTTCTTCCTTTGCTCCGCCATTATTTTCTCTCGCGTGGGCTCGATTTCGGTCGAAAATAAGAAAGGTAATTTGATTTAGATTTGAGAGGAAGAGGAGCATCGGCCTTCATTCTTTTAGAGGTCGAACTGATTTCAAAAGAACGAAAGTGAAAATGCTCGGCTGAAAAGTTTAAAGGAGAAGGAGACGCGTGTTTACCCAGTTGAACACGTGTGGACAGACAGCGTGATCCAGAAGGCTCGTAGCTGATGAAAAGAAACGATAGATGTGAAATAAATTTTGGCTGTGATTAGATTTTCCTTCAGATTATGATATTTAAATTAAATCGATAATTATCGTTTAAGCGTTTATACCTCGTACGATCACATGTTAATTCCGAAAGCTACAAAATTTGAAATCCGGTAATAATTCAATATTACGGACCCAATGGAACTGGTTTCGTCGGATTCCGAGACTGTGCCTCGGACGGCTATTTTTAAATTCAATTTCAACGATATATTTTTAAAACTGAACAAAACTCTTTAAAATTCCATTTTAAAAGTTCTATCATCTTCAGTATTAACAATATAAATTTTCTGAACCTTTTAACTATTTTTAACAGGCTTAAAATCGAGATTCCATATTTTACCCAATCCCGATAATTAAATTTAATAATTAATTATCCAAATAAATACTGTATATTTGAAATTAAAGTTAATAATTATCTTTTGAATATTTAAAATTAATTAAATATTCCTATTTCAAATGCTCAAAAATTCCGGGTCGTCACACAAGGTTTTTTAGTAATATAAGGAATGTTCTGGCGAAACTCTGTATTAAGTTATGAGGAGGAAATTGTACTATCCGTGTAAATTTAAAAAAGTGATTTCACCGTTATGATGCCCATAGTATTTGTTGAATATGGAAATTATTATTAAGTATGAATTCATACAATTTCTGCAAACCCATTTAACTCGAATACTAACTAATTTTAATTTACCAAGTTAGATAACATGGTTTCGACTTATTAAAAAGGATATGATTTGGAAAATAAGAAATCTTTGTTAAAAACTTAAATAAACGTTTTGGAAATAAGATGTCTTAAATAATGTCCTTTTTCTACTCAATATTAAATGATTTGAGTTTTTAGTAAATGATGTCTTAAATAATATTGTTTTTGACCCAGTTAAGACATGTTTCAGAAAGATGAAATTTTAATAGATTAAGAATTAAAATTTTCTAAGTAAATGACTTGAAGATTTCCAAAGTTAAAAGCGTTTTGATTAACCGGTTAAAGATTAAAATGAAAAGAGGCATAACAAAACTTGTGTACTCATATTCACATTTTATCGATGATTATATTTCGAAGGGATTTGGATCGGATCTGATATGACACCTGCCTCTCATGTTGGGGTATGTTCCATCGGTTGGAGTGTGCGGCATGATAGGGGGTTCTCACTTTCTGTTTGGTAGTTATCAAGAGATTCTTACCCCTACATGTCCCTAGTGATAAAGGGTTGGTTGTTAGTGACGAGGCTAGCCGTAAAATTAGATTCGAGGTACTAGTGTATGCCATGGTGGTGCTGGGATGGTTGAAAAGCCTACCAGTCGTCGCTGTCGATGGTTAAAAAGCCTAGACCTTTACATTTGGTATTAGATCTTAGGTTGAGTGAACACCTGAGCCTGATAGGGGCAAAGACTCATCAAAAATATGGTTAATAATACCCTATGATGAGTAACTCGTTAGAGATAGGGTAAGTGACACCCTAGAATGAGTTGAGAGTATTATATATATGAGCACATATTTGTTAATGTCAAATAAAATGATTTTTGTTTTGAGAAAAATTGGTAAATGAAATAATTTTACCTAAGATTATATTTTGGATATAAAAGATATTTTCAAAATGATATAGTTAATTATTGAGTATTTGGTTGTTAAGGAATGATAATATTCAGTTATTATCACTAATTGATTGATTGTTTGATTTATAAGCTTTAGGTACAAATACCTTGTGAATTAAGTTTCACTATTAGACTATAAGATGTTTGATAATAAAAGGTTGAGAAACTTATTTAAGATAAACAAGTTTATGCTCATGTTTTCCAAATAAAACGATTTTGTAAAAGATAAATGTGGAGAGTATTTTATATAAATTTTGAGAAATTGAATCATGGTATTTTGGAAAAGAATTTTGAAAGTTTAAAAGGAAGTTACAATGATTTTAAGAAATGGATTTATAAATAGAGTTTTGATAAACAAAAGTAATGGTAAATAACTTGTAAAGATACATATAGCATTATTTCAAATAAAGGATTTAAAAAGAAGTATCTTGGGATAACTAGTTCGAGTGGTTCGGAAGTAACTAAAAATGGGCAGGAGATGTGTTCGGATGGTAAATACTTCTCTTAAGTATTACCCTTCTAGTAAAGGGGATATATGATACTATTGGTAGTACCCGGTTCCTTAGTGTTATTTTGGAGTTACTCGATCTATATAATTTTCTTAAGTTAAAAAGATAATGAGAATCATTATTTAATAAATTGATTAGTAGTAAAGAAACATCTTTATAAAAGTGTTTAAACCAAGGATAATTTTGGATCACAAATTGATAGGATAAAATGGAATTTTCGGCGATTTTGGACAGTCGGGATTTCCAAAATTTGATATGGTAATGGAAGCTAAGTTCTTATAAAAATATAAGTGATAAAGTTTTCATAACTTATGAATTTGAGATGATAGTAAATTACAACATGTTTTAAATTTGTGAAACGCCCTTATTTAAGTAAAACCAATTTGAAATTTGCGATTCGTTTATATTCTCTTAGGATGTAAAGGTGTATTATACAAATATAGATCTAAGTCATGAACTATTTATAAACTTAAGTAATGTTGTAAGAGATAATTCCAAAAAAATGGATTTAGTATGAAGTGAATGGTTATGAAACATAAGTTTTAAAGGATTAATTAAGCAAAAGTTGTGTTTGTAGCTGTTTATAAACTTAAGTAAATTTTTAGGGAAGGGTTTCCAAGTATTATTAGTACCAAAGGAAATATATTAAGGAAAAAACGAATCTAAATAATAAAGAATATGAATAAACATAATTTGTTATAGTTAAGAAAAAACCAATAGGAATAAATATGTAGGTTGTACGTAGATCATTTCATCACACGAATTTGATCTTAGATTCGAGTATGGAACTTTGAGGTGCTTACACCGATCCAAGAAAGGATTTATCACTCGATTCTTGATGGCGAACATTGATGAGGGTTTGTGGTTGGGTACTTGAGTTTTCTATCATAGTTGAAAGCTATGCAAGAAAAATAAAAGTTTTTGAGCCTGATCAGAGTCTACACTAGAGGATTGGGGGATCATTACTAGTTCGGAAGAAAAGTTGTGTATTCGAATAGGAGATAGAATAAGATATTTCATGCAGATGATCTATGTATATCCAACGGAATTGAGTTCAAAAATAATACTTTGAGCAAACTTTTGTTTGGAGTTTAATTTCGGTGAAGAAATTCTTTTAAGGAAGGGAGAATGTAACGACCCGTAATTATACCACTTTGAAAATAAAAATATTTAATAAAATTCAGATATAGTATTTTTAACTTAAATAACCATGTTTTATGTGATAAATAAGAATGATAAACTTATTTTTAGAATTTGATTACAAAAATCAAGAAGTTTGGATTTTCACCGAAAATTGACAAAAGCCGTTTTTCGATAAAATTGGATATACGGTCAAATAATTGTTTTCAATGATAAATAATTCTTTTTAAATTATTATAAAATGATAATAATTGATTGATAAAAGTTTTATAAATATATATATATATATATACGCACACACGCACACACACACATATATACACATACTTGTTTTATTAGGATTGACAAATTTCGTCGCACTTTGACAAATCAACGTCGTATTTTTACAGTTGGATTTTAATATTATTTAATATGGTTTTATAGCTTAAATAATATTTTTTTTAATTAATTAAAGATGATAAAAAATCAATTTTCAAGTTTTGTTCACATAAATAAATAGTTTGATTTAAAACCGAAAATGTGACCGACGATCGTTTCTGGATTTTTGATCGTTCGTCGAATGGAAGTTGTTTTGAATCGTCGCAACTTGTTTGATACACATATGTACACATGCATACACACATTTAAAAACATCACAACTAGTCATATCAAAAGCTAAGAAAATATCTAAGATATTTTCATAATATAATTAAATAAAAATACCTAAGTGTTAAGTAATAAAAAACAAACTTACCATCACCTTTCACCTCCTTATACATACTTTCCATCTCATTAAATGCTAGTACTTTAGGGTCTAATCTTGCATTGGAAAGCAGGAGCTAATGTGTGGTTAGAAATGAATTCTAAGGTAAGGGTAGTAAGGCCTTTTTGGTTTAAACTTCATATATAAATATCACCACATTCTCTTCACTTCTTCACATCTCATTCTTCACTTCTTCCTCACTTTCTTCATCTTCTTTTTTTTCTCTCCAAAGCCTCTCTAATGGCTTCTTCTTCTCTCGTATCTCCTTACTAACTTGCTTAAAAACATATCAAACCAATTCAAAACTCCATCAAACTTTGCCACACACCTTAGAATATCATTTTGACATAGTTTAGCACCTAAAAAGTGAAGAAATGATCGAGGAAGGGGAAGATAAGGCTTTAGGCCGTGAGCATTGGGTGATGAAGGATGGAGGCCGTGAGCTTTATAGTGGTGATGATGGTCGTGAGCTTTGTGAAGGAAGAGAATGGTTTTCGATGATGTTTTGATGGAGTAGAAGGTGTTAGTGGAAGTGTTGATTTGTTGAATGATGGTAGGAAGAAATTGGGGTAAAAAAAGTGATTTAATCTCACATTTAATTGCTTGATAAATTGTTAAGTCACTTAATGATATCACTTGAATATTGCTTGATTTATCACTTTGATTAAACTATAAACTTGTCAACAAGTTAAGACCAAAACTTGTTAAAATATTACTTGCTATTAGTAATAATATTATCATGGTTTTTAAATATGTTTGGGTTGATAATATGGATGATGAATGTTGATTATATACTTGCTTGTTATGGAAATGATTCACGTATAATACATGTCGAATATCACAAAGGAAATCACTTTCGATTATAAATTGAAATGGTGTATATGAGATTATTAACCTATTTAAAATGGTTTAAAATGATTTAGAAATGTTTTATAAACATTTAAAGTGTTTTGGCAAATTTTTAAAAGAAAAGAAAATTTGAGTTAAAATAGACGCGTTGCGTAGTGATAGTTCACGATTTCGCACCGGAAAAGCTAAATGAATATGCAGGATAGATACAGAGTCAAAAATCTTCAAAATAAGAATTTTCTAGATTCTTATAATCATATTTTTCAAACGAAAAGAAAAACCAAGATTTCATCTTGTAGATTTTATAATATGTCCAAATCAAGTTTTCAGGGAAATAGCGCTTTTGCAGTCAAGTGACCAAAGTGTAAAATTCTTTAAAATGAATATTTTTAAATGCTTAAAAATATGAAATAAATTTGATAAATATGTTAAAATGTTTTGAGTTATAAATATGGATTTTCGAATGGTAGGAAACTTGTTTTAATCGAATAAGCTTTTAAAACACCATCTGTAGCACTTTTCTACAACAGTTTCAGTAAACTTTAGAAATATATATTTAAACTTAACTATTCTTTCCTGAATCTTTTGTAAGTGTCTTTAAATAAACAATTTAGTATTTTAAAGATGATTAGGAAGTTTTAATAAGAGTTTAAATGAATGGTTAAGAGGAATTGTTTATAACACTTAAACAATATAATTGAAATCAATTCCTTGAATGTAATAACAAAACGAGTATGTGGAAATGACTAGTACATTTGTCCCACTTATAAGATCTGGGAAGATAAAACAAGATGTGCAACTAAGGTTTGGAATGGAGCAATCAGTGCCCTGAACTTACTTGGCCTCTGTTTCCTCTTTCTAGGCGAGGGGTGGAACAGATCGAAAGGAAAGCCTGGATGCTCTAAATGAAAAGATCATATTTAAGTTTTTTCCAAAATAAAAATGGTTGAACAAGGTTTTTTAGTAATATAAGGAATGTTCTGGCCAAACTCTGTATTAAGTTATGAGGAGGAAAATTGTACTATCCGTGTAAATTTAAAAAAGTGATTTCACCGTTATGCTGCCCATAGTATTTGTTGAATATGGAAATTATTATTAAGTATGAATTGATATAATTTCTGCGAATCCATTTTACTCGAATACTAACTAATTTGAATTTACCAAGTTAGATAACATGGTTTCGACTTATTAAAAAGGATATGATTTGGAAAATAAGAAATCTTTGTTAAAAACTTAAATAAACGTTTTGGAAATAAGATGTCTTAAATAATGTCTGTTTTCCAAATGATTTGGGTTTTTAGTAAATGATGTCTTAAATAACATTATTTTTGACCCAGTTAAGACATGTTTTAGAAAGATGAAATTTTAATAGATTAAGAATTAAATTTTTCTAAGTAAACGACTTGAAGATTTCCAAAGTTAAAAGGGTTTTGATTAACCGGTTAAAGGTTAAAATGAAAAGAGGCATAACAAACCTTGTGTACTCATATTCACATTTTATCGATGATTGGATTTCGAAGAGAACGGGATCGGATTTAGGTGATTCATATCCGAAAAACACTTCCAACCAATTTACGCTTTCGAAATAAAATATGCTAAAGACTAAGATCATTGGAGATGAAGATCCTCATGATGTATGGCTACTTGCCACTAGTCCCTCGAGGTGAAATTTACCATATCATATATTTAGCAGTAGTGCTCCGTTATGAAAATCTTTGATTAGAAAGGACTTCTCGCTATTGATCCTAGGGGTGATTACAAAATAGGATGTGGTATGTAATGACCCAAGATTTTAGGAATTTATTTTGAAAATATAAATAAGTTTAAAATAATTTTTAAACTAATTTTGAAAAGGAATTGATATGGCTTGATATGGTGTAGCTATATGTGTACATGTGTGCACAGGAAATACACATGAATAGAAGCTTAATTCCTGGATGATATGAATGAACATATGTTGATGTGTATGATATATATATATATATACAGATAAATAGATTAAATCCTTAAAAGCTATATGCATAAATATATATGGATGCTACTGGTTGTATTTGAGTGTATATGTGCATATGTGTTCAGTAAAAATAACGTATAGACATATATATGTATTAATTATTTCTGTAAGACATATATATACATATATGTATGCTAATCGAACACAAGTGTTCAAATCAGTAAAAGAAAAATACACAAATGTATTTTAACTATAGGCAGAAAGCAAGAATGAAGAAATAAAAGGAGCAATCCTTTTATAAATAAATAAGGGAAGCACATGCTATTTAAGTGAAAGCTAAAAATAGAAAAGTAAGATAAAACCAGTGATATGTTTTGTATAGGCTGAATTAGGAAGAACCCTTGGCATATATATATGATAAAATAATGGAAATCAAGTCACACCTTTAGCATGATATTAGATAAGAGAAAAAGCATTTTCTGGAAAAACAAATTTCTGAAAATAACCAAAATGATAAAACCTCTTTTCTCTCCACAAACTTGAACCGGGGAGGGTAGGATTTTGGGTTTAAACTAAATGCAAATGGCATGATTCAGGGTGGGCAAAAATGACTTTAGCTAGCACCTTAAACCCTAGAAGAACCCTGCATAAATAAGCAATGATAAGAGGGGCCTTCTCTTCTTCCTTGATAGCTCTTGGAAAAAAATATATCATATAAATATAAGACAAGTGAAGAAAAGGGTTTGGGGGCAGAAGCTTATCAATCAACTAAGAAGTGAATGAGAGCTAGGTGAGAAAACTCACTCAAAAATCTAAGGCACTAAGTCCTAATGAAGGCAGCCAGTTTATAAGTTGCTCTTTCTTAAAATGTATTTTCATATGTGGTTATCTTTCTTTGATTTCTAAGATGAAAATGCTTTGATCTTTAGTTTGGTTGTTCAGCTTGATCTATTATGTGAAAGTTCTAAGTATTATTAGTAAATATGTTTTTATAAGCCCAGATCTCTCTGATATGTTAATATTAGGAAAAATAAGTGAATACCTAGAGAATCAAATGATGAATATAGGCAAGTAGTGTTGGTTCTGGCAGAACCCAGAAAATATAAACATGTTGAGCTGCAATATACTTGTGTATAGGTGCTAAGGCTTGAGACAAAAAGGAATTAGGGGTGCAATAGGGTTGCCTATGTGGTGATGCTCCTAATTCAATGAAAGTATATAAATAGCCATATACATAGCAAATAAATTTGTGATTCAGTGAAACTTGGTCATTCTGAGTTTAACTTAAGCACAGATGTTTGCAAGATGAAAAACTCTCTCAAAAGCCATAAGCCAATGTTAGTTTCCTATATCCCTTTTAAAATGCAAATATATATATGGATGCAGAATCTTATTTATTAGACACCTATGATTAACTGCCTGTTTGTTTTTGTTTGGTTATGAAAGATATGAAATGCCATGACATGGATGTTTGTTTTAGTGAAATGATTCACTGAATGGTTTAGTCATGAAAAATCAAAAGAGTTATTATCAACTCAAAACAAACTAGGAAATGGGGTCAAGAGCACTGCAGGAATTACTTGTGTTCTTGAGCAATACAAGTTGACACACGGCTTGTTTAAGTCCTGAGATCTTTATGTAATGGAGTGAATTAGTCCATTACAATGTGTCCATTGATTCTTATGATTGTAGATGAGACCAAGATAGATAAATATATCAATGTAAGAAAATTTGATATAAGAAGGAACTAGAGTTTTCCTGGATGAAATCTGAGTAGGGAATAAATGATTTAATTCATTTTGGTGATTTCCCTGTTTTGTATGATGCTTATTTGATTTATGGCTGATTTGTATGAATATATGCCTGTTCCATATCTTTTTAAGGTTTTTGGAAAGAAAGATTTAAGTGTGCAATGCACACTGACACAGAACATGCACACTTTGACTTACTTGTTTTATAAAGGCAGGATATACTGATTTATATATGTTTCAACTTTAACTTGATTTACCAATTGTTTTAGTGGATTTTCTCATACCAGACATGTGTCTGACCCTAGTGTGCTAATGGCATATGGGGTGTCTCATTTAATATGGGGCAGCTTCAAATGCTTTTTCAGGAATTGCAGCAACTAAGTAGGAGTAGGAGCAAGGCTTTGAGAAGAAGATTATAGCATGCTAAAATTAGTTAGATGAGAGCTTAAAAGATGAAATCTGCATGAATTGATATTTTTAAATTATCACTTGTATTAAATACTGAATGATGGATGGATATTTTGCTAAGTATTTTGCTAAGGAATTGACTTGTAACCGGAGTTTATAAATTTGGATTTTATCTGAAAAGTAGAAGAAGTTAACCTATGATTTTGTATGTAAATCTGACCAAGAATACTATGACAAATAGGATGGTTACATTTTATAAATGTATTAGGCAATCTTGAGTCTTTTGAAAAGGATTAAGTGCTGGAAATCTGGATAGTTGAGTCTCAATAAACAATATGGTTTATTCTTTCATCATGACATTTGCATACAAGAGTTTAAAGGCATAGGGAAAATGTATTATGTGTCTGCATGTTTTCATAATGCAATTTGTACTATGCAAATGTTTTATACCTCATTCTTGAATAAAGGAAGAATCTAAATCTATAGGAGTTGAAAGCCATGTACATGATAGTTTGTATATATGCATGTTTAAACATATTTTGTTCGAATATTTGCACATCAGCTACCTTTGCATCTTAACAATAATCTAAACTCCTTTTACAAAAGCTTTGTTCAAATGCATTTTAAAGCCCTATGGCTTATATCAGAACAAAGAGTCTGGTTTGTAGCAAACCATCTTACCATTAAAACCATGTTTTGGATCCTTAGGGTCTCAGGAAATCCATTCATGCTTGCATATCATTTAGCATAGCATCATGGCATCAAAGAATTAAGCTTTAGGAACATGATATCTCACTTAAAAATAAACCAGAAAAGAGTTTGTATCTAAGGCAGATTTTATAGGAAATCAAACATAGAAAATGATATAGACTTATATCATTTTCAGGACATAAGCACTACACCAAACATTTATATGTGATCATAACACAATTTCCTTGTTTCTAGGAATTAACCTTCATAGAGAATCCAACAAGAAATCAAGAGTTAAAAATCTTACAAATACATATATGGGTGGAATTTTATTGTATGAATTAAATTGAACTATGTGTGGATTGATTAAATTTAATCAATCAATTTATCCTCTTATTTACACTAACTCTGATTTAAACAAGAGGGACACATGCATCTTCATATGTATGTGCATATCTTTATGAATACACTGATATATTTATATTGGTAAAAAATTTGATCCTGGATAAATTGTTTACTTGATGGAAGGAAAAATGACTCTAGGCTTCAGAAATTTATATATATATGCTAATAAATATATATATATATATATATATCTATGTTAAAAAAAATTCCTTACAAATTAACGTATAAGAAGAGAGGGTAATTTCATTTGGTATCAGAGCTATGTTACTAAAACATAGTTGAAAATTGAAATCAAATCCTTCTATGAAACTAAAAACTTAAGAAACAAAATATAAGTAAAATATTTTGTAGGGATTGATCACTGGATGATCAAGTCTGAGTTAGACATTAAAAAAAATTAACTAGCTATGTAAATTATTATTAGCAAACTATGGTAGGAAGACCACCAAATCAGGGAGCAGGATCCTCCAATGCACCACCAATGGTCAATCTACAAGATTTAGTGAGAGCATTTAGGGATGGGGCAGGACAAAGACAAGAAAATCCCCATGAAGAGCTCTCAAAATTACTCAAGACTTATACTCATTTAGGAGGCAAAAGCTTTGAAGGGACATAAAGTATTATGGAAATTCAAGCATGGTTGAGAACATTGGATAGGATTTTCAATGACATGCAGCTTGATGATCAAAGGAAGAGGCAACTGGCTTCAAGACAGTTGAAAGGAGTATCTTTAAGCTGGTGGGAAGTAATCATTACAGGGAGAAATGAGAATGAAATCACTTGGAATCAATTCAAGGAGATGTTGGAGGCAAGATTTGTACCAGCATCAGCTAAGACCACTTTACTCGAAGAATTTATTAGACTCAGGCAAGGAACTCTGAATGTCACTGAATACACTCAAAAGTTTGAGGGGTTATCCAAATATGGAGCATTGCTAGTGGCAGATGAAGCATCCGAAAATGATAGGTACATTAAAGGTTTGAACCCAGGAATTAGCAGAGCCATGTTACCTTATGCTGATAGGACTTTTGATCAAGTAATAGACTTGGCTTTGAAATTGGAGCAGCATGACAAGGAGAGGGAGAAGTTCAGAAATTTTAGGAATAATAACACTAAGAAGGGTAAGGGGAGATATCACCATTATGATAAGAAGAAAGAAGAGGCCAGTAACAAAGGCACTGGGGATACCAAAGCAAAGGAAACCAAGAAGAAAATTGTGTGTCACCACTGTGGTAAGGAAGGACACATCAAACCAAAATGTCCAGAATTAAAAGGAGGAGCTTCCAAGTGCAATCTATGCGGGAAAGAGAGGCATATGAAGAGAAACTGTCCTGAGTATAAACAGCAAGGAAAATTGGCAAATTTGGAAGGCAAAGGCAAATCCACATTGGAGATTAATGCTGAAAATCATGGACAAGTGGAAGGTACATTACTTATCCATAAAATGCCAATATCAGTGATTTATGACACAGGGGCAACACATTCTTTAATTTCACATGATATAGTTGAGTTGTTGAAATTGAAATGCATTCTGGTGGAAAGACCTTTACTTTTGAAAAGTCCCTTAGGAAATTCTTGTATTTTGAACATGTTATGTGTGGATGTAGAATTAGATGTTGGAGGAAATATTTTTAACTCTAATTTCTATGTCTTGAAATACCCAGATATAGGTATTATATTGGGTGTTGATTGGTTAAAACATTATAAAGCTATAATTAATTTGGAAGCATCCACCATTTCACTTCAAAATGATAAGGGCCAGCGACTTACCATTCTCTGTGAGGCCACCAAGGAAAGAACTTTAGCTCATGTATATAGCTTAGACAGTGAAACAGGTGAGCTAACCATTGATAGAATACCCATTGTAAATAAATACATGGATGTGTTTGTAGAAGTCAAGGGTTTTCCAAACCATAGACCAGTGGAATTCCAAATTCATTTTGTTCCAGGAGCAAGCCCAGTGATTAAAAAGCCAACTAGAATGGGGCCAAATGAACTAAAGGAATTAAAGAAACAATTAGAGGAATTAGAAGATAAGGGTTTTATTAGACCAAGTAATTCTTGCTGGGGAGCATCAGTGGTATTTGTTAAGAAACAAGATGGTTCCTTAAGACTTTGTATAGATTATAGAGAATTGAACAAAGTAACTATCAAAAATAAATATCCATTGCCAAGAATAGATGATCTTTTTGATCAATTAGCTGGGGCAAGAGTGTTTTCTAGACTAGATTTAGCATCTGGTTTTCATCAAATGAAGGTGGAGGAGTCAAGTATCAAGTACACTGCCTTTAACACTAGGTATGGGTTGTATGAATTTCTGGTTATGCCATTTGGCTTGAGTAATGCGCCATCATACTTTGTAGATTTAATGAATAGAACCTTTAGAGATTATTTAGACAAATTTGTGTTGATTTTTATAGATGACATTTCAATTTATTCCAAAACAGTGGAAGAACATAAAAGTCATTTGCATCTGGTTTTGTCTAGATTGAGGGAAAAAGATTTAAAGGCAAAATTTTCAAAATGTGCATTTTGGAAAGAGGAAGTACATTTCCTTGGCCATGTCATTTCTGCCAAAGGAATTTCTGTGAACCCCAATAAAGTAATAGTTATTCAAGCATGGAAGAGGCCTAGCACAGTGAGTGAAGTAAGATCATTTATGGGAATGGCAGGATATTATAGGAGATTTATAAAAGATTTTTCAAAAATTTCTACACCACTTACTAACCTAACCAGGAAAAATCAAGCTTTTGTTTGGTCAGAGAAGTGTGAGAAGTCTTTTGAACAGTTGAAGGAGGCATTGGTGAATGCTCCAATCTTGAAAGTACCCCAGGGAAATGAAGAATTAGTTGTATACACTGATGCTAGTGGGTTTGGCTTGGGTGCAGTGTTGATGCAACAAGGCCAAGTCATTGCATATGCATCCAGACAACTCAAACCCCATGAAGTAAGGTATGCCACACATGATCTTGAATTAGAAGCTGTGATCTATGCTTTGAAACTTTGGAGACATTTTTTGTTAGGAACTAAGTTTGAACTTTACACTGACCACAAGTGTAACAACCCGAGATTTCACAGAATTATTATTATCTTCATGTGACGATTTAATTGGGTTGCTGGTTGTTTTTAGCGTTTAACCAAGCGAAATTCTTCTCAAATCGGATTGATAAATATATTGAAGCGGGCTTTAAAGAAAAATTGTTTTGGCCCACTCGTTGTTGCCGTGACGTTTATCTGTACCTTTCCCCTTTTATTCGTTCACTCGAGAAAACCGTCCCTCTACCCTTTATTCTCTTTCGTTCGAAATCTAAACAAGAAAACCCTAGAACCAAGCAATCAAAAGGAATTAAAAATGGTGGCCTCTTCCTTGTCGTTCAAAACCGATTCCCCTTTCACTTTCGAAAACTCCAAAAATCAAACGCGATCGAACGAGAAAAGAAATGGCGGCCTTATACTTCTTCGTCCCCAAATGCAAATTAGGGCTTCGTTCCCTATTTCTCCAGACTGTTGAATTTGGGGATTTTAACCCTTGTGAGCTCGGCTTTGCTTGAGAATTGGATTCATGCTTAGCCTCGACCGCCCCAGTCAAAAAGGTGAGTAACTTTACTCACATCTAGTTCATTTGTCTTATGATGCTTCTGTAATTCGAGTTGGATTCGACCTTGTTTTATCTCGGCCATTTGTTTTCATTTGGTATTGGTAATCGATGTTGCTTGAATTTACTGCTCCGTGAATTTCTCGTTTTGATTTGTTCGACTCACGACTTGTTTTCGTGATGACCACGGCTTTGATTTTTAACTTAGTTGATTCCTTGATTTTATCGGCTCTGTCTTTTTGATATTGAACTAGTTTTGTGAAATTCTGATGACTTTGGCTTTGCATTTTCTTTGTGTATCGTCACTATACCTTGTTGAGATAGTTGCATTCCAGTTGCGCAGTTGCTTTCATATACATATAAATTTGTAGTTGTTAAGGCAGGGTTGTACTATCCACTTCCTTTCACCGTTGTATTCATGTGTGCAGTAGCTTCTGATTTGTTGTACACTGATTTGAATTCGAGCCTAGTGCCTGTCGATGTTTACACTGCGGTACTATATTGGTACATTTGTTTCTATTTGAGTTTGCACTGTCCATTTTCAAGTAGATGTTACCGGTATCCTATTTGGTGCATGTTGCATTTACTTGCATACCTGTTCATCATGTAGTTCCATGTTTTGGGTTTCAAACAAGGCTATTACATTATTGAGGCTGCTGCACATGTGATCCATACTTGCATATATGTGTCAGTTGAAAGTGTTAGGTTCATCGTGTAGTATTTGTTCCGAGGTAGTCTGGTTGCACTTGAGTTATTCGAAGTGATCTATTTCTTTATGATCAGGCATCATCTAATTGCATGTATATATGAAATCTAATTCCTGTATACTTGATTGGTGCATGTCTACATGGTATATATAGATCCTGTTGGGTTCACACTGGTTCCTATGTTCATTATGATTGGCTATCACTGGCTTCATCGTGGCTGCACTGTGTTATGCCCTATATACATACCAGTGTGCCTTTGTATATGACTGGTATACTTGTCTTTTTCTCTTAAGTCTGTTTCACTGATGCACTTTATTTTGACCTGTTGTATTTATTATTGTGGCACACTTACCTGCTAATCGAGCTTGCATGTTGCCTTCATAGTTTAATTACCGAGGCTTTGTCATGTTGCATGGACATTTTCATCATTTCTGTGCTTCATTACTAGTGTGAAGTTGTTCAACCTGTCTTGCAATCACTCTGCATGGTTTTGGTCTGGCACAGTCATGTGTATTAGTTCAGATTTTCACTGAACTTGTTTTGTGTCTCTCTTCCATTTTTCAAACTGCTGTTTGCAGCTGACCTGTAGCTTCACTTGAGTCAAATCGAACTTGAGTCACCGGCCTTATGCTAGTGTCTTCTGAGCATTCTTTATTCATGTAATTCTTCTTGGCGTTGACATTGCTAAGTCTTTGCCTCCTGATGGCCTTGTTTCTCCATTTAGTCTTGCTGCAGTTGCTAGTTTGAGTTTTGCTGCCTCTTGCACATGCTCTTTGATATTGGTTGAACTTGTTTCACTTGCTGCCACTGTCTTCTTTGTAGTTGCATTCTGCCCTTGTCTTTGCAACTGTTTGCTACTATAGCTTCATCGTGGCGGTTGCTTCGTATTCGCTTATGTCTGCAGTCGCATGCGCTTTGCAGTTTTTCCCCATGTTGGGATTTGTTCTTGAATTCACTTGAGTTGAACCCGATTTCGGGGTTTGACCTTGTGATCACTTGTGACTTTCATTGAGCTTTTGTGTATCTCCTGCGATAGTGGCGAGGCAGTACACGCGTGCGTGTACTGCAGCCCTATCAGATTTGATAGTTTTAAATTGATTTAGTCGATTTGATAAATTGTTTATTTATCTCTGTTCATAATTTAAATCTGCTGATTTTTGTTAAACACTGTTAAGTGTTATATTGACCGTTGTCCGGTTTCTTTGTTTAAAGAATCGGATAGACGGGAATTATTGTGACTGTCGTCTATTTAAATTATTACTGCCTATATGCACTAATAAACTGGTTTGAATTAGACTGACCTGGGTATTATTTTCTTTTGAATGTAATACTCGGGTCAGACCCGAGTTATTTCAGGTTGTAGATTTTCTTCTTTGAGTTGTTGTTCAGGATATGAAGACTTTTCACATCTTCTGAAGTTGTCAGTGTCATTTTGTAGTAGTCGTGTCATTGTATAGAACGATATGTATTCATGTATATTAGTCGATAATGTACTTGTATATATAACTTCTAGAGTCGGCAGTTGTAGTTGTATCATATGTATCGTGTCAACTATATTGTAACTGACATCGGTTATATATATATGAGATTTTTGTTAATCTGTGTTCCGCATTTATATTATCTGTGTTATTGTTATATCTAATGTCCTAAACTATTATGAACTATCGTAGTTTGTTTTATACTGATAATTGGATATGTCGATGGGAGTAAATAAATAATAGATGAAAAATAAAAAGTATATACCACTCCTACCGAGATAACCAATATTAGTGTAAGGCCAATTACGGATGGTCGCTCCTATCCAGCCTTATTCTTCGTAATAATAGACAGTATTTCTTTTAATACTCTTTGTTATTATGAGCATAGAGGTGGGGCGTCACAGTTGGTATCAGAGCTTGGGGTTTATGGACATAATATAAAACATAACTTGGATGGAACATATGTTACAACTATTAGTCGATGTTTTATTTGTGATTTGAGTCAAAACTAAAGTTTTGAAACTTCGATGAAATTTTTAAATATCTTTATTTAAAAATAAAAGGTTGATGATTTGATTGATTTGAGTACTGTTTATCAGAGTGCGCAGCGGAAACAGTGAAACTGTCTTCGCTGAGTACAACTGATAATCTTTTTGATTAAAAAAATCGAAATACGAAATGGATATGAATTTCATTCATTGTTTACATAGATGTGATTATTTTTTTTCTTTGAGAATTTCGAATCCGAATTGAGGATTCGAAGAAATTACAGTTATGTGATTTTTGTTGAAATTTCCGCTGACTTTCTTTTGTACTAATCATATATTGATTAGATTTATGCTGTTTTGAATTATCTTCATTGAAGATACCTTCGAATGATTTCTTTGTTCATTTTGTAGTACGTGCAAAATTTGAATTGAACGTTATTGCATTTATTTTACGTTGAACCGATGCTTGGTTATGAAACGTATTTTGTTGCCGTTATTTTTATAACGGGATTTTACACCAATGCTATATTTTGAAGCACGGTGTTTTGTGGCATTTTGATGAATGAAAATTCTCTGATATTACATTTTGCTGTAAATTGTTTTGATATGATTTTGACGTTTCAAAATTACTGTCTCTTTGGCTTCAGTAACCGTCAAATTTTAAAAGTGGATTTTCAAGCGGTTATTCCGCAATGCTGTTTTGTGACCGTTTTTACGGTATTTTGAGAAGTACGATTTCCTTACCGAAATTGTTACTGATTTACTGTTTTAATCACGTGATTGGAAAATTGCTTTATAAAATTTTAGCAGTTTGCGTTTTCAAAAGGATGAGAAAGCGACTTAAACGATTCAGCAAAATCGAGGATTATGACCCCTTTCTTTTACTGTTTCGCTTAACTCCGGACTTGTTCAGTTGAGAATGCGAATTGTTATTTTTGCAAAATAAATAAAATTGTTTTCAAAAATTTTACAGTTTGCGATTTCAAAAGAATGAGGAAGCGATTTAAACGTTTCAGCAAAATCGAGGACTATGACACCTTTCTTTTACTGATTCGCTTAATTCCGGACTTGTCCGTTTGAGAATGTAAAGTGTATTTTTACAAAATACACAATTTTGCACTTTCAAGGAAACGATGAAGAGATTTAAACGATTTAGCAAAAGTGCGGAGTATGGAACCACACTTTTACTTTTTCGGTTAATTCCGGACTCGTTAATTGAATATCTATTGTTTTGATGATTTTGATGAATTTTACACTTTTAAGGAAACGATGAAGAGAATCAAACGATTTAGTAAAACACATGGTATGGGACATGTGCGTTTGCTATTTCGGTTAATTCCGGACTCGTTAATTGAAACATTTTGATGCTTTCGTGTGCTTTCGAGCCACTATGAGGACCTTCGGGTCATTTGTTGGGCTTTCGGGCCACTCTGCGGACCTTCGGGTCATTTGTTGGGCTTTCGGGCCACTCTGCGGACCTTCGGGTCAAATACCAGTACTAGACCTTCGGGTCACTCTGCGGACCTTCGGGTCAATCTGATGGGCGCCAAAATTATGTTGAGTACTTGGTAGGCTTCGGCCACTCTGAGATGCACGTGCGGCGAATTAAAAACTCGCCATCTGATGGGATCGATCCAAGCTTTTATGTTGATTTTCTAGTCTTCTTAATTGATTTCTAGATATTTGTTGCTTCCAATTATCTGCAGGTAATTGGATATTTGTTGATATGAGTTCTGATTATCGTTTTTGATAATCAGATATTTGTTGTTTCTAATTATCGCTTGTGATAATTAGATATTTGTTGATATGAGTTCTGATTATCGTTTTTGATAATCAGATATTTGTTGTTTCTAATTATCGCTTGTGATAATTGGATATTTGTTGATATGAGTTCTGATTATCGTTTTTGATAATAAGATATTTGTTGTTTCTAATTATCGCTTGTGATAATTAGATATTTGTTGATATGAGTTCTGATTATCGTTTTTGATAATCGGATATTTGTTGCTTTTAATTATCGATGTTAGATAATTAAATATTCGTTGATTTGAGATTTAATTATCGCTTTAGATAATTAAATATTTGTTGATTTGAGATTTAATTATCGTCTTTGATAATTAAATATTTGTTGATTTTAGATTTAATTATCGCTGTTAGATAATTAAATATTTGTTGATTTGAGATTTAATTATCGCTTTAGATAATTAAATATTTGTTGATTTGAGATTTAATTATCGTCTTTGATAATTAAATATTTGTTGATTTTAGATTTAATTATCGCTGTTAGATAATTAAATATTTGTTGATTTGAGATTTAATTATCGCTTTAGATAATTAAATATTTGTTGATTTGAGATTTAATTATCGTCTTTGATAATTAAATATTTATTGATTTTAGATTTAATTATCGCTGTTAGATAATTAAATATTTGTTGATTTGAGATTTAATTATCGCTGTTAGATAATTAAATATTTGTTGATTTGAGATTTAATTATCGTCTTTGATAATTAAATATTTGTTGATTTGAGATTTAATTATCGCTTTAGATAATTAAATATTTGTTGATTTGAGATTTAATTATCGCTGTTAGATAATTAAATATTCGTTGATTTGAGATTTAATTATCGCTTTAGATAATTAAATATTTGTTGATTTGAGATTTAATTATCGCTTTAGATAATTAAATATTTGTTGATTTTAGATTTAATTATCGCTGTTAGATAATTAAATATTTGTTGATTTTAGATTTAATTATCGCTGTTAGATAATTAAATATTTGTTGATTTTAGATTTAATTATCGCTGTTAGATAATTAAATATTTGTTGATTTGAGATTTAATTATCGCTGTTAGATAATTAAATATTTGTTGATTTGAGATTTAATTATCGCTTTAGATAATTAAATATTTGTTGATATGAGATTTAATTATCGCTTTTGATAATTAAATATTTGCTAGTTTGAGATTTAATTATCGCTTTTAATAATTGAATATTTGTTGAATTTGAAATTTGATTATCGCTTGTGATAATCGAATATTTGTTGATTTGAGAAATTTGACTATCGTTTGAGATAATCAGATAATTGATTTGTCTTCTGATTATCGTTGGAGATAAGTAAATATTTGCGATTTGAAAATTCAATTATCGTTTTTGATGATTGAATATTCGCGATTTTTGAGATTTGAGCTTCGTCTTTTTCTCTGGCGATTCAGGTGAGTAATTTGATTTACTCACATTCAATTCGTGCTTTGTATGGGATTTCTGCTCTGTTTTTCCTTCTCTTTTAGTTGCTGGAACTCGATTGTTCTTGCTTTTGTTAGTCGTCTGATTTTGATCCCTGATTCCCACGAGGTTAATTCTTTTGATTTGAAGCAGTCGAACCTTTCGATTTCTTATCTAATACTTCCCCGCTGACACTTGCTTTGCTTATACATTCGACATTGCCATGCTCTTTTGGTTGTTACCTTTTATCCATTTATTCCCAATATTTGCGTGGACGCAATTTTTATAAGGAGGGGAGTCTGTAACAACCCGATATTTCACAGAATTATTATTATCGTCATGTGACGATTTAATTGGGTTGCTGGTTGTTTTTAGCGTTTAACCAAGCGAAATTCTTCTCAAATCGGATTGAAATTCTTTTGAATTTGTAAATATATTGAAGCGGGCTTTAAAGAAAAATTGTTTTGGCCCACTCGTTGTTGCCATGACGTTTATCTGTACCTTTCCCCTTTTATTCGTTCACTCGAGAAAACCGTCCCTCTACCCTTTATTCTCTTTCGTTCGAAATCTAAACAAGAAAACCCTAGAACCAAGCAATCAAAAGGAATTAAAAATGGTGGCCTCTTCCTTGTCGTTCAAAACCGATTCCCCTTTCACTTTCGAAAACTCCAAAAATCAAACACGATCGAACGAGAAAAGAAATGGCGGCCTTATACTTCTTCGTCCCCAAATGCAAATTAGGGCTTCGTTCCCTATTTCTCCAAACTGTTGAATTTGGGGATTTTAACCCTTGTGAGCTCGGCTTTGCTTGAGAATTGGATTCATGCTTAGCCTCGACCGCCCCAGTCAAAAAGGTGAGTAACTTTACTCACATCTAGTTCATTTGTCTTATGATGCTTCTGTAATTCGAGTTGGATTCGACCTTGTTTTATCTCGGCCATTTGTTTTCATTTGGTATTGGTAATCGATGTTGCTTGAATTTACTGCTCCGTGAATTTCTTGTTTTGATTTGTTCGACTCACGACTTGTTTTCGTGATGACCACGGCTTTGATTTTTAACTTAGTTGATTCCTTGATTTTATCGGCTCTGTCTTTTTGATATTGAACTAGTTTTGTGAAATTCTGATGACTTTGGCTTTGCATTTTCTTTGTGTATCGTCACTATACCTTGTTGAGATAGTTGCATTCCAGTTGCGCAGTTGCTTTCATATACATATAAATTTGTAGTTGTTGAGGCAGGGTTGTACTGTCCACTTCCTTTCACCGTTGTATTCATGTGTGCAGTAGCTTCTGATTTGTTGTACACTGATTTGAATTCGAGCCTAGTGCCTGTCGATGTTTACACTGCGGTACTATATTGGTACATTTGTTTCTATTTGAGTTTGCACTGTCCATTTTCAAGTAGATGTTACCGGTATCCTATTTGGTGCATGTTGCATTTACTTGCATACATGTTCATCATGTAGTTCCCTGTTTTGGGTTTCAAACAAGGCTATTACATTATTGAGGCTGCTGCACATGTGATCCATACTTGCATATATGTGTCAGTTGAAAGTGTTAGGTTCATCGTGTAGTATTTGTTCCGAGGTAGTCTGGTTGCACTTGAGTTATTCGAAGTGATCTATTTCTTTATGATCAGGCATCATCTAATTGCATGTATATATGAAATCTAATTCCTGTATACTTGATTGGTGCATGTCTACATGGTATATATAGATCCTGTTGGGTTCACACTGGTTCCTATGTTCATTATGATTGGCTATCACTGGCTTCATCGTGTCTGCACTGTGTTATGCCCTATATACATACCAGTGTGCCTTTGTATATGACTGGTATACTTGTCTTTTTCTCTTAAGTCTGTTTCACTGATGCACTTTATTTTGACCTGTTGTATTTATTATTGTGGCACACTTACCTGCTAATCGAGCTTGCATGTTGCCTTCATAGTTTAATTACCGAGGCTTTGTCATGTTGCATGGACATTTTCATCATTTCTGTGCTTCATTACTAGTGTGAAGTTGTTCAACCTGTCTTGCAATCACTCTGCATGGTTTTGGTCTGGCACAGTCATGTGTATTAGTTCAGATTTTCACTGAACTTGTTTTGTGTCTCTCTTCCATTTTTCAAACTGCTGTTTGCAGCTGACCTGTAGCTTCACTTGAGTCAAATCGAACTTGAGTCACCGGCCTTATGCTAGTGTCTTCTGAGCATTCTTTATTCATGTAATTCTTCTTGGCATTGACATTGCTAAGTCTTTGCCTCTTGATGGCCTTGTTTCTCCATTTAGTCTTGCTGCAGTTGCTAGTTTGAGTTTTGCTGCCTCTTGCACATGCTCTTTGATATTGGTTGAACTTGTTTCACTTGTTGCCACTGTCTTCTTTGTAGTTGCATTCTGCCCTTGTCTTTGCAACTGTTTGCTACTATAGCTTCATCGTGGCGGTTGCTTCGTATTCGCTTATGTCTGCAGTCGCATGCGCTTTGCAGTTTTTCCCCATGTTGGGATTTGTTCTTGAATTCACTTGAGTTGAACCCGATTTCGGGGTTTGACCTTGTGATCACTTGTGACTTTCATTGAGCTTTTGTGTATCTCCTGCGATAGTGGCGAGGCAGTACACGCGTGCGTGTACTGCAGCCCTATCAGATTTGACAGTTTTAAATTGATTTAGTCGATTTGATAAATTGTTTATTTATCTCTGTTCATAATTTAAATCTGTTGATTTTTGTTAAACACTGTTAAGTGTTATATTGACCGTTGTCCGGTTTCTTTGTTTAAAGAATCGGATAGACGGGAATTATTGTGACTGTCGTCTATTTAAATTATTACTGCCTATATGCACTAACAAACTGGTTTGAATTAGACTGACCTGGGTATTATTTTCTTTTGAATGTAATACTCGGGTCAGACCCGAGTTATTTCAGGTTGTAGATTTTCTTCTTTGAGTTGCTGTTCAGGATATGAAGACTTTTCACATCTTCTGAAGTTGTCAGTGTCATTTTGTAGTAGTCGTGTCATTGTATAGAACGATATGTATTCATGTATATTAGTCGATAATGTACTTGTATATATAACTTCTAGAGTCGGCAGTTGTAGTTGTATCATATGTATCGTGTCAACTATATTGTAACTGACATCGGTTATATATATATATATGAGATTTTTGTTAATCTGTGTTCCGCATTTATATTATCTGTGTTATTGTTATATCTAATGTCCTAAACTATTATGAACTATCGTAGTTTGTTTTATACTGATAATTGGATATGTCGATGGGAGTAAATAAATAATAGATGAAAAATAAAAAGTATATACCACTCCTACCGAGATAACCAATATTAGTGTAAGGCCAATTACGGATGGTCGCTCCTATCCAGCCTTATTCTTCGTAATAATAGACAGTATTTCTTTTAATACTCTTTGTTATTATGAGCATAGAGGTGGGGCATCACAACAAGTCTTTAAAGTATTTATTTTCACAAAAAGATTTAAACATGAGGCAACATAGATGGGTGGAGTTCTTAGCTGCCTATGATCTAGACATACTCTATACACCAGGTAAAGCAAACAAAGTTGCAGATGCCTTGAGTAGACAACATGCTAAGATAGCTATGTTGATGATGGAAGAATTTAAAGATTTGTCTATACTCGCTGACTTAGAAATTGAAGCAAGTAGTAAGGTACAAATGGTACAATTTGAAGGAGATAAGAGTTTAGGAAAATTGAGTTTGATGTCTCTGCAATCAGATTTAATTTTGAAGGTAGGAAAAATGCAAGAACAAGACACAAACTTATTGGAGAAGAAAATTCTCATATCAAAAGGGGAAGAAGTGATAAATTACCATATTGATAAAAATGGTTATTTAAGAAACCAGAATAGAATATGTGTTCCAGAAAACATGGAGTTGAAGGAGCAAATATTGAACGAATATCATAGGAGTAAGTACTCCATACACCCAGGCAATACAAAGATGTATCAGAATTTAAAAAGAAATTTTTGGTGGAAGGGAATGAAGTGAGATGTAGCCAAATATATTGCAAGATGTATGACTTGCCAACAAGTCAAGGCAGAAACACAAAAGCCATCAGAGTTGTTACAACCTCTTAGCATACCACAGTGGAAATGGGAAGATATATCTGTGGATTTCATAGATGGACTGCCTAGATCTAAAAGAGGAAACACAAGTATATAGGTGATAGTAGATAGGCTAACTAAAGTGGCACATTTCATTCCAGTCAAATCAGAAAGTAATGCACCAAAATTAGCTCAAGTATTTATGAAGGAGGTGGTAAGGTTACATGGCATTCCCAAAACTATTGTGAGTGATAGGGATACCATCTTCACATCAAGGTTCTGGAAAAGTTTTCAAGAAGCCATGGGAAGTGAACTATGCTTAAGCACTGCCTACCATCCACAATCATATCGGCAGACTGAGGTGGTGAACAAAGTTTTAGTGGACTTGTTGAGGGCATGTGCACTGGATTTTGGAGGTAACTGGGAAGATTATCTCCATTTAGCTGAGTTTACATACAATAACAGCTATCAAAGCACCATAGGGATGGCTCCATTTGAAGCCTTATATGGCAAGCCATGTTTATCACCTGTATGTTGGGTAGAAACAGGAGAAAGAGCTATTTTAGGGCCTGAGTACATACAAGAAACTAAAGAGAAAATTGAGCTGGTAAGGAGGAGAATTGCAGCAGCTCAAGACAGGCAAAAGAAATTTGCAGACATGAAAAGGAAGCAAGTGGAATATGAAGTAGGAAATTTTGTTTTCATCAAAATCTCACCTATGAAAAATGTACTGAGGTTTGGGAAACAAGGCAAGTTAGCCCCAAGATATATTGGGCCATACAAAATTCTAGAAAGAATTGGTTCCTTGGCATATAAGTTGGAATTACCAGAAAACATGCAAGGGATGCATAATGTTTTTCATGTATCACAATTTTGAAGGTGGGTTCATGACAAGGCAGAAATTCTTGAGAGCCCAACCCAAGTACAAATAAATCCTAATTTGATTTATGAAAAGGATCCAGTGGGAATTTTGGCAAAGGATGTAAAGAAGTTGAGGAATAAATCACTGAAACTTGTGAAGGTACAGTGGAGTCTTGATCCTAGTTATTGAACATGGGAATTAGAAGACAAGGTTAGGATGAACTATCCTAAGTTATTTTCAGATTAAAGGTAACTCTGATTTTTAATTTGTTTTCCTTTTGGATGCATGTATTTTTAGTTATTGTGATAGAACTAAAAATCTATTTGGTTGAGAATGTATTTGTTCTTTGAATTAAGTTTAAATTTTATTTAAGCTTAGGAAAAATTGTGGGACACAATTTCTAAAAGGTGGGGTATATGTAATGACCCAAGATTTTAGGAATTTATTTTGAAAATATAAATAAGTTTAAAATAATTTTTAAACTAATTTTGAAAAGGAATTGATATGGATTGATATGGTGTAGCTATATGTGTACATGTGTGCACAGGAAATACACATGAATAGAAGCTTAATTCCTAGATGATATGAATGAACATATGTTGATGTGTATGAAATATATATATATATACAGATAAATAGATTAAATCCTTAAAAGCTATATGCATAAATATATATGGATGCTACTAGTTGTATTTGAGTTTATATGTGCATATGTGTTTAGTAAAAATAATGTATAGACATATATATGTATTAATTATTTCTGTAAGACATATATATACATATATGTATGCTAATCAAACACAAGTGTTCAAATAAGTAAAATAAAAATACACAAATGTATTTTAACTATAGACAGAAAGCAAGAATGAAGATATAAAAGGAGCAATCCTTTTATAAATAAATAAGGGAAGCACATGCTATTTAAGTGAAAGCTAAAAATAGAAAAGTAAGATAAAACCAGTGATATGTTTTGTATAGGAAGAATTAGGAAGAACCCTTGGCATATATATATGATAAAATAATGGAAATCAAGTCACACCTTTAGCATGATATTAGATAAGAGAAAAAGCATTTTCTGGAAAAGCAAATTTCTGAAATAACCAAAATGATAAAACATCTTTTCTCTCCACAAACTTGAACCGGGGAGGGTAGGATTTTGGGTTTAAACTAAATGCAAATGGCATGATTCAGGGTGGGCAAAAATGACTTTAGCTAGCACCTTAAACCCTAGAAGAACCCTGCATAAATAAGCAGTGATAAGAGGGGCCTTCTCTTCTTCCCTGATAGCTCTTGGAAAAAAAAAATATCATATAAATATAAGACAAGTGAAGAAAAGGGTTTGGGGGCAGAAGCTTATCAATCAACTAAGAAGTGAAGGAGAGCTAGGTGAGAAAACTCACTCAAAAATCTAAGGCACTAAGTCCTAATGAAGGCAGCCAGTTTATAAGTTGATCTTTCTTAAAATTTATTTTCATATGTGGTTATCTTCCTTTGATTTCTAAGATGAAAATGCTTTGATCTTTAGTTTGGTTGTTCTGCTTGATCTATTATATGAAAGTTCTAAGTATTATTAGTAAATATGTTTTTATAAACCCAGATCTCTCTGATATGTTAATATTAGGAAAAATAAGTGAATACCCAGAGAATCAAATGATGAATATAGGCAAGTAGTGTTGGTTCTGGCAGAACCCGTAAAATATAAACATGTTAAGCTGCAATATACTTGTGTATAGGTGCTGAGGCTTGAGACAAAAACGAATTAGGGGTGCAATAGGGTTGCCTATGTGCTGATGCTCCTAATTCAATGAAATTATATAAATAGCCATATACATAGGAAATAAATTTGTGATTCAGTGAAACTTGGTCATTCTGAGTTTAACTTAAGCACAGATGTTTGCAAGATGAAAAACTCTCTCAAAAGCCATAAGCCAATGTTAGTTGCCTATATCCCTTTTAAAATGCAAATATATATATGGATGCAGAATCTTAATTATTAGACACCTATGATTAACTGCCTGTTTGTTTTTGTTTGGTTATGAAAGATATGAAATGCCATGACATGGATGTTTGTTTTAGTGAAATGATTCACTGCATGGTTTAGTCATGAAAAATCAAAAGAGTTATTATCAACTCAAAACTAACTAGGAAATGGGGTCAAGAGCACTACAGGAATGACTTGTGTTCTTGAGCAATACAAGTTGACACATGGCTTGTTTAAGTCCTGAGATCTTTGTGTAATGGGGTGAATTAGTCCATTACAATTTGTCCATTGATTCTTATGATTGCAGATGAGACCAAGATAGATAAATATATCAATGTAAGAAAATTTGATATATGAAGGAACTAGAGTTTTCCTGGATGAAATCTGAGTAGGGAATAAATGATTTAATTCATTTTGGTGATTTCCCTGTTTTGTATGATGCTTATTTGATTTATGGCTGATTTGTATGAATATATGCATGTTCCATATCTTTTTAAGGTTTCTGGAAAGAAAGATTTAAGTGTGCAATGCACACTGACACGGAACATGCACACTATGACTTACTTGTTTTCTAAAGGCAGGATATACTGATTTATATATGTTTCAACTTTAACTTGATTTACCAATTGTTTTAGTGGATTTTCTCATACCAGACATGTGTCTGACCCTAGTGTGCTAATGGCATATGGGGTGTCTCATTTAATATGGGGCAGCTTCAAATGCTTTTTCAGGAATTGCAGCAACTAAGTAGGAGTAGGAGCAAGGCTTTGAGAAGAAGATTATAGCATGCTAAAATTAGTTAGATGAGAGCTTAAAAGATGAAATCTGCATGAATTGTTATTTTTAAATTATCACTTGTATTAAATACTGAATGATGGATGGATATTTTGCTAAGTATTTTGCTAAGGAATTGACTTGTAACCGGAGTTTATAAATTTGGATTTTATCTGAAAAGTAGAAGAAGTTAACCTATGATTTTGTATGTAAATCTGATCAAGAATACTATGATAAATAGGATGGTTACATTTTATAAATGTATTAGTCAATCTTGAGTCTTTTGAAAAGTATTAAGTGTTGGAAATCTGTATAGTTGAGTCTCAATAAACAATATGGTTTATTCTTTCATCATGACATTTGCATACAAGAGTTTAAAGGCATAGGGAAAATGTATTATGTGTCTGCATGTTTTCATAATGCAATTTGTACTATGCAAATGTTTTATACCTCATTCTTGAATAAAGGAAGAATCTGAATCTATAGGAGTTGAAAGCCATGTACATGATAGTTTGTATATATGCATGTTTAAACATATTTTGTTCGAATATTTGCACATCAGTTACCTTTGCATCTTAACAAGAATCTGACCTCCTTTTACTAAAGCTTTGTTCAAATGCATTTTAAAGCCCTATGGCTTATATCAGAACAAAGATTCTGGTTTGTAGCAAACCATCTTACCATTAAAACCGTGTTTTGGATCCTTAGGGTCTCAGGAAATCCATTCATGCTTGCATATCATTTAGCATAGCATCATGACATCAAAGAATTAAGCTTTAGGAACATGATATCTCACTTAAAAATAAACCAGAAAAGAGTTTGTATCTAAGGCAGATTTTATAGGAAATCAAACATAGAAAATGATATAGACTTATATCATTTTCAGGACATAAGCACTACACCAAACATTTATATGTGATCATAACACAATTTCCTTGTTTTTAGGAATTACCCTTCATAGAGAATCCACCAAGAAATCAAGAGTTAAAAATCTTACAAATACATATATGGGTGGAATTTTATTGTATGAATTAAATTGAACTATGTGTGGATTGATTAAATTTAATCAATCAATTTATCCTCTTGTTTACCCTAACTCTGATTTAAACAAGAGGGACACATGCATCTTCATATGTATGTGCATATCTTTATGAATACACTGATATATTTATATTGGTAAAAATTTTGATCCTGGATAAATTGTTTACTTGATGGAAGGAAAAATGACTCTAGGCTTCAGAAATTTATATATATGCTAATAAATATATATATATATATATATCTCTGTGTTAAAAAAAAATTCCTTACAAATTAAGGTATAAGAAGAGAGGGTCATTTCATTTGGTATCAGAGCTATGTTACTAAAACATAGTTGAAAATTGAAATCAAATCCTTCTATGAAACTAAAAACTTAAGAAACAAAATATAAGTAAAATATTATGTAGGGATTGATCACTGGATGATCAAGTCTGAGTTAGACATTAAAAAAAATTAACTAGCTATGTAAATTATTATTAGCAAACTATGGTAGGAAGACCACCAAATCAGGGAGCAGGATCCTCCAATGCA
Organism: Allium fistulosum; assembly: GCA_030737815.1. Taxonomy (NCBI): domain Eukaryota; kingdom Viridiplantae; phylum Streptophyta; class Magnoliopsida; order Asparagales; family Amaryllidaceae; genus Allium; species Allium fistulosum. The sequence continues at coordinate 1,229,537,599 of CM060904.1, forward strand.
CCACCAATGGTCAATCTACAAGATTTGGTGAGAGCATTTAGGGATGGGGCAGGACAAAGGAAAGAAAATCCCCATGAAGAGCTCTCAAAATTACTCAACACTTATACTCATTTAGGAGGCAAAAGCTTTGAAGGGATAGAAATTATTATGGAAATTCAAGCATGGTTGAGAACATTGGATAGGATTTTCAATGACATGCAGCTTGATGATCAAAGGAAGAGGCAAGTGGCTTCAAGACAGTTGAAAGGAGTAGCTTTAAGCTGGTGGGAAGTAATCATTACAGGGAGAAATGAGAATGAAATCACTTGGAATCAATTCAAGGAGATGTTGGAGGCAAGATTTGTACCAGCATCAGCTAAGACCACTTTACTCGAAGAATTTATTAGACTCAGGCAAGGAACTCTGAATGTCACCGAATACACTCAAAAGTTTGAGGGGTTATCCAAATATGGAGCAATGCTAGTGGCAGATGAAGCATCCAAAAATGATAGGTACATTAAAGGTTTGAACCCAGGACTTAGGAGAGCCATGTTACCTTATGCTTACAGGACTTTTGATCAAGTAATAGACTTGGCTTTGAAATTGGAGCAACATGACAAGGAGAGGGAGAAGTTTAGAAATTTTAGGAATAATAACACTAAGAAGGGTAAGGGGAGATATCACCCTTATGATAAGAAGAAAGAAGAGGCCAGTAACAAAGGCACTGGGGATACCAAAGCTAAGGAAACCAAGAAGAAAATTGTGTGTCACCACTGTGGTAAGGAAGGACACATCAAACCAAAATGACCAGAATTAAAAGGAGGAGCTTTCAAGTGCAATCTATGCGGGAAAGAGGGGCATATGAAGAGAAACTGTCCTGAGTATAAACAGCAAGGAAAATTGGCAAATTTGGAAGGCAAAGGCAAATCCACAATAGAGATTAATGCTGAAAATCATGGACAAGTGGAAGGTACATTACTTATCCATAAAATGCCAATATCAGTGATTTATGACACAGGGGCAACACATTCTTTAATTTCACATGATATAGTTGAGTTGTTGAAATTGAAATGCATTCTGGTGGAAAGACCTTTACTTTTGAAAAGTCCCTTAGGAAATTCTTGTATTTTGAACATGTTATGTGTGGATGTAGAATTAGATGTTGGAGGAAATATTTTTAACTCTAATTTCTATGTCTTGAAATACCCAGATATAGGTATTATATTGGGTGTTGATTGGTTAAAACATTATAAAGCTATAATTAATTTGGAAGCATCCACCATTTCACTTCAAAATGATAAGGGCCAGCGACTTACCATTCTCTGTAAGGCCACCAAGGAAAGAACTTTAGCTCATGTATATAGCTTAGACAGTGAAACAGGTGAGCTTACCATTGAAAGAATACCCATTGTAAATAAATACATGGATGTGTTTGAAGAAGTCAAGGGTGTTCCAAACCATAGACCAGTGGAATTCCAAATTCATTTAGTTCCAGGAGTAAGCCCCGTGATTAAAAAGCCAACTAGAATGGGGCCAAATGAACTAAAGGAATTAAAGAAACAATTAGAGGAATTAGAAGATAAGGGTTTTGTTAGACCAAGTAATTCTTGCTAGGGAGCACCAGTGGTATTTGTTAAGAAACAAGATGGTTCCTTAAGACTTTGTATAGATTATAGAGAATTGAACAAAGTAACTATCAAAAATAAATATCCATTGCCAAGAATAGATGATCTTTTTGATCAATTAGCTGGGGCAGGAGTGTTTTCTAGACTAGATTTAGCATCTGGTTTTCATCAAATGAAGGTGGAGGAGTCAAGTATCAAGTACACTGCCTTTAACACTAGGTATGGGTTGTATGAATTTCTGGTTATGCCATTTGGCTTGACTAATGCACCATCATACTTTGTAGATTTAATGAATAGAACCTTTAGAGATTATTTAGACAAATTTGTCCTGATTTTTATAGATGACATTTTAATTTATTCCAAAACAGTGGAAGAACATAAAAGTCATTTGTATCTGGTTTTGTCTAGATTGAGGGAAAAAGATTTAAAGGCAAAATTTTCAAAATGTGCATTTTGGAAAGAGGAAGTACATTTCCTTGGCCATGTCATTTCTGCCAAAGGAATTTCTGTGAACCCCAATAAAGTAATAGCTATTCAAGCATGGAAGAGGCCTAGTGCAGTGAGTGAAGTAAGATCATTTATGGGGATGGCAGGATATTATAGGAGATTTATAAAAGATTTTTCAAAAATTTCTACACCACTTACTAACCTAACCAGGAAAAATCAAGCTTTTGTTTGGTCAGAGAAGTGTGAGAAGTCTTTTGAATAGTTGAAGGAGGCATTGGTGAATGCTCCAACCTTGAAAGTACCCCAGGGAAATGAAGAATTAGTTGTATACACTAATGCTAGTGGGTTTGGCTTGGGTGCAGTGTTGATGCAACAAGGCCAAGTCATTGCATATGCATCCAGACAACTCAAACCCCATGAAGTAAGGTATGCCACACATGATCTTGAATTAGCAGTTGTGATCTATGCTTTGAAACTTTGGAGACATTATTTGTTAGGAACTAAGTTTGAACTTTACACTGACCAAAAGTCTTTAAAGTATTTATTTTCACAAAAAGATTTAAACATGAGGCAACATAGATGGGTGGAGTTCTTAGCTGCCTATGATCTAGACATACTCTATACACCAGGTAAAGCAAACAAAGTTGCAGATGCCTTGAGTAGACAACATGCTAAGATAGCTATGCTGATGATGGAAGAATTTAAAGATTTGTCTATACTCACTGACTTGGAAATTGAAGCAAGTAGTAAGGTACAAATGGTACCAGTTGAAGGAGATAAGAGTAAAGGAAAATTGAGTTTAATGTCTCTGCAATCAGATTTAATTTTGAAGGTAGGAAAAATGCAAGAACAAGACACAAACTTATTGGAGAAGAAAATTCTCATATCAAAAGGGGAAGAAATGACCAATTACCATATTGATAAAAATGGTTATTTAAGAAACCAGAATAGAATATGTGTTCCAGAAAACATGGAGTTGAAGGAGCAAATATTGAACGAATATCATAGGAGTAAGTACTCTATACACCTAGGCAGTACAAAGATGTATCAGAATTTAAAAAGAAATTTTTGGTGGAAGGGAATGAAGTCAGATGTATCCAAATATATTGCAAGATGTATGACTTGCCAACAAGTCAAGGTAGAAAGACAAAAGCCATCAGGGTTGTTACAACCTCTAATCATACCACAGTGGAAATGGGAAGATATATCTATGGATTTCATAGATGGACTGCCTAGATCTAAAAGAGGGAACACAAGTATATGGGTGATAGTAGATAGGCTAACTAAAGTGGCACATTTCATTCCAGTCAAATCAGAAAGGAATGCACCAAAATTAGCTCAAGTATTTATGAAGGAGGTGGTAAGGTTACATGGCATTCCCAAAACTATTGTCAGTGATAGGGATACCATCTTCACATCAAGGTTCTGGAAAAGTTTTCAAGAAGCCATGGGAAGTGAATTATGCTTAAGCACTGCCTACCATCCACAATCATATGGGCAGACTGAGGTGGTGAACAAAGTTTTAGTGGACTTGTTGAGGGCATGTGCACTGGATTTTGGATGTAACTAGGAAGATTATCTCCATTTAGTTGAGTTTACATACAATAACAGCTATCAAAGCACCATAGGGATGGCTCCATTTGAAGTCTTATATGGCAATCCATGTTTATCACCTGTATATTGGGTAGAAACAGGAGAAAGAGCTATTTTAGGGCCTGAGTACATACAAGAAACTAAAGAGAAAATAGAGCTGGTAAGGAGGAGAATTGCAGCAGCTCAAGACAGGCAAAAGAAATTAGCAGACATGAAAAGGAAGCAAGTGGAATATGAAGTAGGAAATTTTGTTTTCATCAAAATCTCACCTATGAAAAATGTACTGAGGTTTGGGAAACAAGGCAAGTTAGCCCCAAGATATATTGGGCCATACAAAATTCTAGAAAGAATTGGTTCCTTGGCATATAAGTTGGAATTACCAGAAAACATGCAAGGGATGCATAATGTTTTTCATGTATCACAATTGAGAAGGTGGGTTCATGACAAGGCAGAAATTCTTGAGACCCCAACCCAGGTGCAAATAAATCCTAATTTGATTTATGAAAAGGATCCAGTGGGAATTTTGGCAAAGGATGTGAAGAAGTTGAGGAATAAATCACTGAAACTTGTGAAGGTACAGTGGAGTCTTGATCCTAGTGATTGCACATGGGAATTAGAAGACAAGGTTAGGATGAACTATCCTAAGTTGTTTTCAGATTAAAGGTAATTCTGATTTTTAATTTGTTTTCCTTTTGGATGCATGTATTTTTAGTTATTGTGATAGAACTAAAAATCTATTTGGTTGAGAATGTATTTGTTCTCTGAATTAAGTTTAAATTTGATTTAAGCTTAGGAAAAATTGTGGGACACAATTTCTAAAAGTGGGGTATATGTAATGACCCAAGATTTTAGGAATTTATTTTGAAAATATAAATAAGTTTAAAATAATTTTTAAACTAATTTTGAAAAGGAATTGATATGGCTTGATATGGTGTAGCTATATGTGTACATGTGTGCACAGGAAATACACATGAATAGAAGCTTAATTCCTGGATGATATGAATGAACATATGTTGATGTGTATGAAATATATATATATATATATACAGATAAATAGATTAAATCCTTAAAAGCTATATGCATAAATATATATGGATGCTACTGGTTGTATTTGAGTGTATATGTGCATATGTGTTCAGTAAAAATAATGTATAGACATATATATGTATTAATTATTTCTGTAAGACATATATATACATATATGTATGCTAATCAAACACAAGTGTTCAAATAAGTAAAATAAAAATACACAAATGTATTTTAACTATAGGCAGAAAGCAAGAATGAAGATATAAAAGGAGCAATCCTTTTATAAATAAATAAGGGAAGCACATGCTATTTAAGTGAAAGCTAAAAATAGAAAAGTAAGATAAAACCAGTGATATGTTTTGTATAGGCAGAATTAGGAAGAACCCTTGGCATATATATATGATAAAATAATGGAAATCAAGTCACACCTTTAGCATGATATTAGATAAGAGAAAAAGCATTTTATGGAAAAGCAAATTTCTGAAAATAACCAAAATGATAAAACCTCTTTTCTCTCCACAAATTTGAACCGGGGAGGGTAGGATTCTGGGGTTAAACTAAATGCAAATGGCATGATTTAGGGTGGGCAAAAATGACTTTACCTACCACCTTAAACCCTAGAAGAACCCTGCATAAATAAGCAGTGATAAGAGGGGCCTTCTCTTCTTCCCTGATAGCTCTTGGAAAAAAAAATATATCATATAAATATAAGACAAGTGAAGAAAAGGGTTTGGGGGTAGAAGCTTATCAATCAACTAAGAAGTGAAGGAGAGCTAGGTGAGAAAACTGACTCAAAAATCTAAGGCACTAAGTCCTAATGAAGGCAGCCAGTTTATAAGTTGATCTTTCTTAAAATGTATTTTCATATGTGGTTATCTTTCTTTGATTTCTTAGATGAAAATGCTTTGATATTTAGTTTGGTTGTTCTGCTTGATCTATTATGTGAAAGTTCTAAGTATTATTAGTAAATATGTTTTTATAAACCCAGATCTCTCTGATATGTTAATATTAGGAAAAATAAGTGAATACCCAGAGAATCAAATGATGAATATAGGCAAGTAGTGTTAGTTCTGGCAGAACCCAGAAAATATAAACATGTTGAGCTGCAATATACTTGTGTATAGGTGCTGAGGCTTGAGACAAAAAGGAATTAGGGGTGCAATAGGGTTGCCTATGTGTTGATGCTCCTAATTCAATGAAAGTATATAAATAGCCATATACATAGCAAATAAATTTGTGATTCAGTGAAATTTGGTCATTCTGAGTTTAACTTAAGCACAGATGTTTGCAAGATGAAAAACTCTCTCAAAAGCCATAAGCCAATGTTAGTTGCATATATCCCTTTTAAAATGCAAACATATATATATATATATATGGATGAAGAATCTTATTTATTAGACACCTATGATTAACTGCCTGTTTGTTTTTGTTTGGTTATGAAAGATATGAAATGCCATGACATGGATGTTTGTTTTAGTGAAATGATTCACTGAATGGTTTAGTCATGAAAAATCAAAAGAGTTATTATCAACTCAAAACTAACTAGGAAATGGGGTCAAGAGCACTACAGGAATGACTTGTGTTCTTGAGCTATACAAGTTGACACATGGCTTGTTTAAGTCCTGAGATCTTTGTGTAATGGAGTGAATTAGTCCATTACAATGTGTCCATTGATTCTTATGATTGCAGATGAGACCAAGATAGATAAATATATCAATGTAAGAAAATTTGATATAAGAAGGAACTAGAGTTTTCCTGGATGAAATCTGAGTAGGGAATAAATGATTTAATTCATTTTGGTGATTTCCCTGTTTTGTATGATGCTTATTTGATTTATGGCTGATTTGTATGAATATATGCCTGTTCCATATCTTTTTAAGGTTTCTGGAAAGAAAGATTTAAGTGTGCACATGCACACTGACACGGAACATGCACACTATGACTTACTTGTTTTCTAAAGGCAGGATATACTGATTTATATATGTTTCAACTTTAACTTGATTTACCAATTGTTTTAGTGGATTTTCTCATACCAGACATGTGTCTGACCCTAGTGTGCTAATGGCATATGGGGTGTCTCATTTAATATGGGGCAGCTTCAAATGCTTTTTCAGGAATTGCAGCAACTAAGTAGGAGTAGGAGCAAGGCTTTGAGAAGAAGATTATAGCATGCTAAAATTAGTTAGATGAGAGCTTAAAAGATGAAATCTGCATGAATTGATATTTTTAAATTATCACTTGTATTAAATACTGAATGATGGATGGATATTTTGCTAAGTATTTTGCTAAGGAATTGACTTGTAACCGGAGTTTATAAATTTGGATTTTATCTGAAAAGTAGAAGAAGTTAACCTATGATTTTGTATGTAAATCTGAGCAAGAATACTATGATAAATAGGATGGTTACATTTTATAAATGTATTAGTCAATCTTGAGTCTTTTGAAAAGGATTAAGTGCTGGAAATCTGGATAGTTGAGTCTCAATAAACAATATGGTTTATTCTTTCATCATGACATTTGCATACAAGAGTTTAAAGGCATAGGGAAAATGTATTATGTGTCTGCATGTTTTCATAATGCAATTTGTACTATGCAAATGTTTTATACCTCATTCTTGAATAAAAGAAGAATCTGAATCTATAGGAGTTGAAAGCCATGTACATGATAGTTTGTATATATGCATGTTTAAACATATTTTGTTCGAATATTTGCACATCAGCTACCTTTGCATCTTAACAAGAATCTAAACTCCTTTTACTAAAGCTTTGTTCAAATGCATTTTAAAGCCCTATGGCTTATATCAAAACAAAGAGTCTGGTTTGTAGCAAACCATATTACCATTAAAACCTTGTTTTGGATCCTTAGGGTCTCAGGAAATCCATTCATGCTTGCATATCATTTAGCATAGCATCATGACATCAAAGAATTAAGCTTTAGGAACATGATATCTCACTTAAAAATATTCCAGAAAAGAGTTTGTATCTAAGGCATATTTTATAGGAAATCAAACATAGAAAATGATATAGACTTATATCATTTTCAGGACATAAGCACTACACCAAACATTTATATGTGATCATAACACAATTTCCTTATTTCTAGGAATTACCCTTCATAGAGAATCCAGCAAGAAATCAAGAGTTAAAAATCTTACAAATACATATATGGGTGGAATTTTATTGTATGAATTAACTTGAACTATGTGTGGATTGATTAAATTTAATCAATCAATTTATCCTCTTGTTTACCCTAACTCTGATTTAAACAAGAGGGACACATGCTTCTTCATATGTATGTGCATATCTTTATGAATACACTGATATATTTATATTGGTAAAAATTTTGATCCTGGATAAATTGTTTACTTGATGGAAGGAAAAATGACTCTAGGCTTCAGAAATTTATATATATGCTAATATATATATATATATATATATATATCTATGTTAAAAAAAATTCCTTACAAATTAAGGTATAAGAAGAGAGGGTCATTTCATGGTATGAGAGTACCTTCGGTTTGTCCTGTTCCTGGACAACTTGTATGGACAAATGTCTGACATTGCATTTTAAAATCACATTGATTGATCTCTATAGACGTATCATCTGCTTAGTGGTGGAGAAGGCAACTTCTCTTAGCTTAACACCCTTTCCTAAGACGTACGAGCTTAGGAGTTATATGTTTGTAGAAATCAGTTGTGTGATTATGGAATGGCAATGTGGCATTCAAAGTGAAAAGTTGATGTTCTATGAAAGGTAATCGCTACCGCAGGCCTCATACCCAAAAATGGCTAAAATAGGGTAGATGCGGCAAGGCTATGTGGTTCGCAACCATTAGGGTATGATCATCCCCTTCTAGATATATTTCTACCCGCTATGACTTTCGGGTTTAAATTAATGCGGTGTATGCTAGAGCGCGCTCAGATAGGTCGATAACGACCAGGGTGATGACATATTCGGTACTATCTAGTTATAGGTAGGCCGGTCTTGTGTTAGTAGAGGACCATCAGTTGGGCCTCGGTACATTCCTCTAGAGATGTACTGTCGGAAGGTAGTCCTTCACTTGGTCATTTGTTGGAAATCCATTCTCCACTACGTACCTGCCATTTTGATTGTAGAGCCTAGTATGCTGGAATTTAATAATGGTAACAATTTCGGCTATTTAAATATATTTACTTGAAAAGTGATTTCAACGAATGTCATTAAAAATAATATCAAATGATTTGATAAAAATGTTTCAGTTATCATAAGGTAAAACCCCGTCCGTGTTTATGTGCGGTGTGGTCTTATGAGATACTCTTTCTTTTCAAAAGGTTTTTGTCACCAATTTCTGATCTATGACACTGTCATTTAAGATTCGTGTTTCTCACGCTGGTTTGCCAGACTGATCCGGGTATTTTTATACTCGGGTCGGATCTGAGTAGTTTCAGGATTAGCTGAAGATGCTTGGAGTTTCCAGAGGAGAGCTGGAGATTTTCATCAATGTATGTACGTATTCTATTTTCCGTTCATTGTGTGTAGTTTGTTTTTTAGCAAACATAGGGACATGTATTATAACTGTCCAAGCTGAATCTAGGTTAGACTCTGATATATGTACTTAAAAAATTTGCTGTAAAGATTATTATTCCATTCGAGTGAGATTCTATTCTGTCTATTTTTCTTTCTTACCTTTAAAGATCCATCTTCTCGTTCAATTTGGGTTGGACATGTGTGGTTTATTGTCGACTCGAAGGGTATGGAAATTTGGTCCTTTACATCTGCCTAATATTCTAATCTCATTAAGAATCTATCTGATATTCTAATCTCATTGGGGATCTATCCGATATTCTAATCTCATTGGGAATCTATCCGATATTTTAGTTGGGAATATATCCAATATTCTAATCTTATTGGGAATCTACCCAATATTCTCATCTTATTAGGAACTACCCAATACTCTAATCTCATATATAGGATTGCTTGACCATGGCTTAAAAATATGCTTCTTAGCTTGAAAAAAAAAATTTGTAAGGATTTATTTATTGCGTGACACTACAAGGTCGTGGCTAAAAGCTATAAATTCTTATCCCCGGTACTTCACCTGGAGGCAGAACTATTTTTATGGGCTAGAGGAGAAACTAAGTAATTGCCAAGAGGTGAAATCATTTACTTGCCCAGAGGCAAAAGCATGGCTTTGAAACTCTCATGATGCTACATGATCAGAGAAGTATTATGGCTAAAACATTTTAATGTACTTTTTAAAAGTTGCGTGATATTACTTGATCACGGCAATAATCATGACGAAAACATTTAATGGAATGTTTGAAATGCTTAAAACTTAAGAAGACTGGAGTCTCACGCGACATACTTGAGTCACGGCTAAGTGATTGGTTATTGTCTCAACTTCTGATAAAGCTTTTATTCAGGTAGCAGCCCCATGCTGCGATAATGTTTCAGGTGCTCGGCATTCCAAGTCCAAGGTATTACATTACCATCCGGCTTCTTTAATTTATATGTTCCTGGAGGGATGACATCATGAATTATAAGGGGTCCTTCCCAATTCGGGCCAAGAGGTCCATTTACCGGATCCTTTATGCTTAGCATTATCATTCGAAGGACAAGGTCTCCTTTCTCAAACTTTCTAGTCTGACCTCTCTGGTTGTAGTATCGAATCATCTTTCGAATATACTCTGCCATCCTCAAAGCGGCTTGGTACCGAAGCTCGGGCAACAAACCTAATGACTCCTCTCGAAGCTCCACTTTCTACTGTGTACTATAATATTACCTTCGGTAAGAGGCAATTTCTAACTCAACCGAGAGCGTGGCTTCAAAGTCATAAGCTAGAGAGAAAAGAGCATGTCCTGTTGAGGTCTTAGAGCTTGTTCTATAAGCCTATAAAATGAAAAGCAATTAATCTGCCCAATTGTCTTTTGCCTTGTTCAATCTTTTCTTCAAACAAGCCTTGATAGCTTTATTGGCTGCCTCTACGGCCCCATTTGCTTATGGATGGGCTACCGAAGAAAAACTTTTGATGACCCCGTGATCTCGGCAATACTTTGCAAATGCTTGGCTCTCGAACTGAGTACCATTGTCCGTAATGATCTTATGAGGAAGACCGAATCTAGATACAGTGTTCTTGATTATGAACTTTATTACTTGATTGGAGGTTATGGTAGCTAAGGTTTCAGCTCAACCCATTTTGTAAAGTAATCAATTTCCATTGTGACATATCTTTCCCCTCCTTTAGCAGTCGAAAGGGGACCAATAAGATCAATTCCCTAGATATCAAAAGGCCATGGACTCATCATTGGGGTGAGCTCGCTAGGAGGAGCTATCGGCACTTTTGCATAAAACTGACACTTATCACATTTTCTTGCATAGCCTAATGTGCTTTGATTTAGTGTCGGCCAATAGAAGTATTGCTTGAGTATTTTCTTTGCCAACTTTTGGCCTCCACAATGGTCTCCACAAATTCCATCGTGGACTTCTTTCAACAATACATGAACTTCCTAGGCCATTACACACCAAGAGTATGGAGTTGAGAATTCCATCCTACAGTGTACTCCATCTATAATGCTAAACTTCGGAGCATTATATTTAATCCGCTTCGCTTCGGTAGCATCAGAAGGTAGAATATCCTCAGTCAGATATCAGATATATGGCAACATCCAATTCTCTTCGATTATTACTGGTGTTGTGGATTCACCTCGGGCAGCTTGAGCCCATATTATAACTAACACTTTCTTCGGTATCAGTATGCTAGGTTTCTCTAGGATCTCGACTGGGATGAAATTAAACTTTCTTACATCCCTTGAGCTTGCATATTTTGCTAAGGCATTGGCCCTAACATTTCGATCTCTAGGGATGCTTTCTATGTGATAGCTCTCGAATGCTCCAAGTAACTATTTTGACTTGCTTAGCATAGAGAGCTAACCTCAGGTCTTGGGTCTAATAGTGATCGAGAACTTGATTGACGACTATCTAGGAGTTGTTGTATACCAGAATCTCTGAGACCTTGATAGAAACTGTTATTTTTAATCCAGCGATCAAGGATTCATACTCGGTTGCATTATTGGTTGCTAAGAAGGCGAGCTTGATTGTGAAGTAAATTAGATAACTAGCCGGGGTTACCAAGATATAGCCGGCACCTGCCCCTTGCTCATTTGAGGCTCCATCAACATAAAGTTGGAAAGAGAGTTATTTATTCTTGTTGTCTTCTTTTTCAGCTTCGGCTTTGAAACCAGTGCATTCAGTGATGAATTCAGCTAGTGCTTGACCTTTGATTGTATTCTTGGCTCATACGATATCTCATACTGGTTGAGCTCATAGCCCACTTAATTAACCTTTCCGCAGTCTCGCATTTACTAAAAACTTGTCGAAGTGGTTGATCCGTAAGGACTTTAATAGGATGGGCTTGAAAATACGACCAAAGCTTTCTTGCTGTAAACACCAAGTTGTAGGTGAGCTTTTCAATTTCAGGGTAGTGCTTCTTGGTTGGACCTAGCCTTTTACTTAAATAATATATGGGTCTCTAGATCCCATTATCATCTCTCACTAAGGCCAAACATATTGCCTGATCTGAGGCAGCCAAATAGAGGAACAAGGTTTCCTCATCAATCAGTTTAGACAACATCGAAGGAGAATTTATATGCTTTTGCAGATCTTTGAAAGCTTTCTAACATTCGTCTGTCCTTTTGAAAGCAACATGCTTCTTTAAGAGGTTGAAGAAGGGAACACACTTTTCGATTGATCAACTTATGAACCTATTCAAAGCAGCAATCTTTCCATTCAATCTCATTAACTCCTTTCCATTAATCAGAGCCTTCATGTCAGTTATAACTTTTATCTGATCTGGGTTTATCTTTATCCCTCTAGCACTTACTACAGAACCTAGGAATTTCCCGGATTGTATACAAAAGTACACTTCTGAGGTTTAGCTTTATCCGATACTTCTAGAGAACATCGAACGCCTCGGCTAGATCCAAAACATGACTTTCTGATTGTTTAGACTTGACCAACATGTCATCGACACACACCTCCGTGTTTCGACCTATTTGCTTGGTAAACATTCAATTGACTAACCACTGATATGTTTCCCTTGCATTCTTATGACCGAAGGGCATTACCTTGTAACAGAATAAACCCATGTTGGTGACAAAACTTATATGCTCCTTATTAGGCTTAAACATTGGGATATGATTATACCTAGAATAGGCATCCATAAACGAAAGTAATTGATGCCCACCGGTAACATCTACTAATTGATCGATTCTCGGTGAAGGGAAGCAATCCTTCGGATAAGCTTTGTTTAAATCTGTAAAGTCAATGCAAGTACTTCATTTCCTGTTTGAATTCTTTACTAATACCGGATTAGTGATCTGCTTCAGATAGTAGACATCTCGAATGAAATTATTCTTCAATAACCTTTTGATTTCTTCTTGTAGAGCCACACATCAAACTTTGTCTAAAGGCCTCATTTTTTTTCTTACGGGAGTAAACTTTGGATCTATAATTAAACAATAGCAAATGACTTAGGGGTCGATTCCTATCATATCATTGTGAGTCTAAGCGAATACATATGGTTATGCTTGAGGAAGAAAATTAGCTCTTTTCAAACAAAAGGATGGAAATAAGTTCCTATTTTAACTATCATAGACTTGTTGTTTTCATCGAGGCACACTTCTTCTAGAGTCTTGGCTGCTGAAGCCGTCTCTACCTCTTGTCACGGATTAAGACCAAACTTAACTTTTTCTTCCCTCGGAACTTCTTGTACAACATGAACAATCTTTCTCTTTCTCCCAGAAGGCTTACTACTTTTCTCCCGTTCTATCTCATGATATTCTCTTCAATGGCTTGATATGTAAATTAATTCTTCGACAGCGGAATCTTCTAGCCTTGGGAGAATTCTTAATGGTTTCTTATGGCTTCCCATAGATTTAAAACTCATGGTATTAATTGTTTCCTTAATTTTGGGAGGAGTGGGTTGGTTAACTTTGACATTGTTATCATAAGAAGAAGTTTTCCCATAGAAAGTTTTGCATCTTTCATGAGCTGAGCGGACATGAAATGAATAAGTGCCGACACCTTGGTGATCTGATAGAAGAACTGGTTCAGAACAACCAGCTATCGAAGTACGTGAGGAGCAGAGCTGCGATAGCACAGCCGGAGCAGCCGCCACCCATAGCAGATGCTTTAAGGAATGTCCAGGGATCTGGGCCAAGCCAGATAATCCCATAACCGGGATGGATGAGAAGTTAGATCCGGCTGCTACTCTTTGCTTTGGTTTCTTTTTTTTGCACTTTTCTTTTCGTATATTAGCGATAAAAACAATAACGACCTCAGATCGCTTAGACGTGTGCTAAACCTAGATTAGTTCCTAGTCACGCTCTTAGTCGAATATCTGGGTTGATTGCTTAGGATAATAATCTCGGACCGCTTGGACATGCACAAAACATAGATTCGTCCCTTGTCACATTCCAAGTCGGATGTCTTGGATAAACATTCAGGATTTTCTGCTTATTTAATTTTTTCTTGTTTGCTTTGGTTTGAAATTTTAATTTTGTAAAATACATATTTAATGTGATGACTGATTTTGAATGCCAAAGAGTCCCGACCGGAGAGACAGGACTGGAGTACAATTGCAAGTCCCTATGCCGGAGAGCGAGTGGATGGACTTGTACGATATTGAATTCCATAGAGTCCTGATCGGAGAGACGGGACCGGAGTGCAAGAAGTAAGTCCCATTAACGGAGAGTGAGCGGATGGGCTTACTTAATCCCATTAACTTAATAAGCAAATGATCCGGAGAGATCATTCCCCTGAACTGAAACAATAAACGATCCGGAGAGATCGTCCTCTTAACTTAAAACATTAAACAATCCGGAGAGATTGCACATTAAACAAAACATTAAACGATCCGGAGAGATTGCACATTAAACTAAACATTAAACGATCCGGAGAGATCGCGTATTAAACTTAAACGGTCTGGAGGGATCAAATTTTAAAATAGATTTGATTTTGCGAAAAGGATTTGAATGCCTTATAAATAGAATAAAACGGATAAATCCTGGATGAATACAGGATGACTTTGATATATGATGTATAATGTGATTTTGATATATGATGTGATGTGATTTTGATATATGATATTATAGATATGAATTAAATCTGAGCGGTAATGATGTAAATCCCAGATGAACATGGGAGGATTAGAGATGTGTAATGTAATTAGAGACATGTGATGTAATAACTTCGAATGAAACCAGAATGATTGTGATGTATAGAATGCAGTTAGGTAGAGTTTAGAGTCATAGGCTATAACTGGTTTGGAACGACTTGCAATTGATGAAAAAATCCATAGGAACTGGACGGTTTGCCAAGGCTAAAGCCATTGGAAAGCTCAACAATCAAAGACTCATTACTGGAACTTGTTCTGGAGCAAAGCACACCTTTCATTCAAAAGACGTACTTTGGGGGGCAAGCATTAACTGGGTTTTTTACCCAATAGAATTCAAAGGGAACTACAACATCTAAAACAAGTCAAAATATCTCAACGATCGACCAAGAAGACCAGAAGGAAAAGAAGAGAAAGACCAAAAAAGAAATTTTCCAAAACAAACGAAGGTCACCTATGGATCGCTAGTGATCCATAAAGCTTGCTCGTGGATCCTCCAGCCCTCTTGCATCATGATCTAATATGTTCCCTAGAGACGCTTGCCAAGTTTTATAGCATGCCAAATAATCTAGCTCGAGAAGTGAAGACTCACCTGATTCAAGTTGTTTGACCAAAAGCAGCTAAATTAAAATGGACTTATAGAAGACATACAATGTCGGATTGACTTGAAATTTTGGGAGAAAACTTATAGGACAGAGAAGACGACTCATAAAAAATGAGATCATTTGGAGTTAATTTGATGGATCGCTAGCGACCTACTAGATGGATCGCTAAAGACCCATCTAGGGTGGGCCCCACCACCTCAAATTTTATGGTGGGTCCCTGATACACTCCTGAGTGTTCCTACAAAGTTTAGTTTGATTTCTTTAAGATTTGAGCGAGTAATGAATGATTATTCTAGACCAAATGACCCATGAAGACAGATGATCAAACTAACTGCAAACGACTTGATATTTGGACAAGGCACTTAAATAGAAGATAGGAAGACAACAAAACAAAGATCACTCAGAAATATGCTAAATGGATGGATAGCTAGCGATCCATCCCCTGTGGATAGCAAGCGATCCATCAAGAAAGGTCGGATCGCCCTCAAACTTTTCGAGCTCCTTCATAGCACTAAGTAAAGGCTTCTGGTAGGAAAATATGCTAAGCTGATGGATAGCTGGCGATCCATCGCCTATGGATAGCGAGCGATCCATCGCCTATGGATAGCCAGCGATCCATCGCCTATGGATAGCCAGCGATCCACTGAAATAACTCAGATTGATTTGAGATATTCAGTGATGATTTGGCATAACAACTGCACTCTTCTGCACTTGGACTTCTGGCCCAATAGTCACTGAACTCCCCTATAAATAGCTAGCAATCCATCGCTTATAGATAGCTAGCAATCCATTGCCTATAGATAGCTAGCAATCCACGGAAATAACTCAGATTGATTTGAGATATTCAGTGATGACTTGGCATAACAACTACACTCTTCTGCACTTGGACTTCTGGCCCAACACTCATTGAATTCCCCTATAAATACTCACCTACCTGCAACTAGAGATGGATCTTTTCCGGGGAGAGAGCCACCATTACTCTATTGGAATTCCTTCACTTCTTCAACTTTCTTCTCCTTCACAACAGTCATCAAGGATGTTGATGTGATTCTCCAGTCAACCCTTGAACTTGTGACTTATTATAACTCATTGTAACTTAGATCTAAAGACTAACTAGTTGATATCCAGAGAGATTCTACTCGTATAATCATAATAAAGGTTTATTAAAGTGGACATAGGCCAGAGTCAGCCGAACCACTATAAAAATCATGTGTCTCTTTTCTCACTTCTGCTGTTTATTTATTGTTTATCTGAGATTTGTGCTTCTAATTATCTACGCTAGTGCTTTCACACTTGATCCAGGGTGTTGATCCATTTTTTGGGTTAACAGTTATACACCGAGGGGACGTCCAAAATGACAAAAGTGGTTTCGAAGATCTTACAGCGAGGATCACTTTCAACTTTGACCATCAGATTGCATTCTCCGAGAGGAATGGCTCCATCATCGTCGAACCTATATATGGGAGCTTGGATGGACTTGAGTGTGCTTTCAGGTAACCTTATCTTAGTGAAAGCGTGCTTGAAGATTATATTAACAACAGCTCTGGTATCTACCATTATCTTTGCAACTTCCGAAAGCCCAATATGAGCTGTAATTACAAGTGGGTCATTGTGGAGGTGACAAACACCCCGCTTATCAAAGTCACCAAATTTAATTTCCGGATCAACCTTTTGCTTCTTCTCAGACCTATTCATCTCATATACCAAGGTGTTTCCTGCTTTAGCTTCATTAACATATCTATTCCAACTGCCATTACTTGCCTCGGCAATGTGGGGTCCTCCCAAGACGATGCCAACAAAATTCTGAGGGGCTGGTAAAGAACTCGGAGCCGGTGCCTGAGGTCTGCGTTTTTGTTTCCTGCTAGAGTGGCGACTTTATGAGAATTGTCATTTTTTAGGAACTCGTTTAGCTTTCCTTCTCTGACCAGCCCGTTGATGAATGACTTCAAAAACCGACATTCTTCGGTGGTATGACCATTTTGCTGATGGTAGCTGCAATACTTTCCTCCTCGGTTAACTTTCGGCTATTTCCCTCTTCTACGAGGGTATGGGATTCGGTCTTGAGTCATGGCGTAAACTTGAGCATAAGAAAGAATCAAGGGATATGCTTCCGCCCTCTGAAATTCCCTCTTAAATCTTTTGGCCGGGGTGAACTTTTTATTTTCGCCATTCCATTTTGGGTTCTTTCTGACAACTCCCTTAGATTCTTTAATTTGGATTTCCCCTCGAGCTTGAAAAAAGAACTCATTAAGGGACTTGCATTCCTACCTTAGTAGATCATCCCTGAATGGGGTATTCCTCCATAACCCTAAGGTGATAGCAACCAGCTTAGTCTCATCCATCATGTCCTTGCATCGGATAGCTATGTCATTAAACCTTTTACAATATTCTTATAGAGACTCTCATCTCCCTTGTCTAAAGTCAATGAGCAGGCTCGGTCCTGTTCTGGTATCTTTTGAGGCGAAGAATTGTGTCAAGAACACCGTAGTCAGCTGTTCCTAGGAGCTAATAGAATTTGGTGGATAACTTAAGAACCATTTCAAGGTAGGCCCACTAAAATTCGCGGGCAAGAATCTGCATTTAATCTCATTCGAAGCCCGAATAGCTTGCATATGGATCTCGTATAAAGCAACATGATCCTTGGGGTCGGACGATCCATCATAAGAAAGTTTTGGGATCCTGAATCCTGGAGGCATAGGAGCTCTAATAATTTCTCGAGAGAAAGGCTGAACCTTTCGGAGCTTCATCTCTACACCAAGGTTAGATCGATCCTCTTGCAGCTTTTGCACTTGCACTGATAATTTTATTAATAAGGCTTTCGTTCCTTGATCCCCACCAAGTCTTAGGGTTTCAGCTTCAACATTTTGAGTTTCTGGCCTATTTTGCTACCCTCCTCTTAAGTTTACCCTTTCGAGACTTAGAGTTAAGGGTCTCTCAGAAGGACCTGCACTTGCTGCTTTTGCAGTCTCGACTTTATTAGCTGCTTCCCTTGCTATTATGAACTCAACTTATAAGGTTCCATTAGCTATTGGTAATCTTCTGGAGTTTCGTCCGAAGGCCAAAAGATTCTTATCTTCTTCAAGTATAGTCAAAACCTTCTTCTCTAATTCAGCGAAAGTGCTTTAAACTTTAGTCTAATAACTCTCTAATCGATGTGCCGTGTAAAAAACGAATTTCAACTTCATTTGTCAAAATTCTCCTTCGATAAGGACTGGAGAGGCAGCTTCTTCAATAACAGCTTGATTTACTTGGTTTGCTTGATTTCCATTAACCATAGGCAATTCTCCGGTTCCTTTGTCTTGGGTAGGAGAGTGAGCGGTCTTTTGAGATGATGCTTTTGACTTCATGCTTGATTGAAAGTTTTCAATTGCTGAATTTGTTGGATTGGAAGAGAGCGAAGGGGGCCCCTTAATTTGCAAAATTTCGTCTACACCAACACCCTGAGGTCCGAAGGTATAGCTCCGGAAGCTGGTTGGATTATTGAACCCGACAAAAAGATTACCGAGACATGATGCAATCATGCTTAGGTTACGAGATGTTGAACCATAGAGTCACAAAAGCCAGTATAGAGAAGGTAAAGTACAATAAGTAAATAACACCGAGAATTTTATAGTTGTTCGGGCTGAAAGTCCGTACGTCCACTGTCCTTTCTTTATTTAGTCACTCTTATCTTGCCGAGAGGCTTATTACATTGAGTCTTTACATTTCCGCCATTAATGAGTTTGAAAAGAGATCTCCAATATAGGAAAGTACAATATGATTTTATATTTCAATCCTTTCTTTAGTGCCAGTCCTTTTACTGTAGTAGGTGGTCCTCTATTTATAGCAAATTTAAGGTTTTTCCATTGGTGCAGGTGCTTACTCTTGGATTGATGACCTGCCTTATTATGTGCAGCTCAGATTGGAAAGCTTGTAATCATCTGGTTAGTGCATTTTGACGTGGGTTATTAACATGATGCTTTTATATATAGCTTCTTGTATATCTTTCGCTTTTCCTGACCATTGGTTTCTACCTGGGCTATCTGAGCCATTGATTGTTGATACTTACTGAAGTGCTTTTGATTCAGGAAATTGCTGCGCTCAGCTAAGCTTCTTGTCTTAGCTGGACAATGACCTTGATTTCGGTCGATGCTTTGACTCATGCTCTCGAACTACATGCTCTCGGATACTGAGTCCGGTGCTTAAGCTCTTGTTGGAAACTAAACAATGGGTCTCGAAATCATAAGCCAAGGAACTTTCCTCTCAAATATTCATAATGTGTACTTTGTAGAAATTATGGTGTAACCATGTCTATTGATAGTGCAAGGGAGCAAGTGTTATCTATTCCTGTTTGGGCTTATTTCTCTCACATTCCTGTTTTGCAATGGATGATTGGTTTAGACTGACTAGCGAGCCTTATGGGAAAACCGAAGTGCTTTGATGTTAACACAGTTGCTAGGAAAAAGCTTGTTTATGCTTAGGAATTGATTGAAATTACTCCAGATAGGCCTTTTCCTTCCAAGCTTAGAGTGTGCCCTACTCTAGGTAATGTGGCGACAATTGATGTTCACTATAGTTGGAAGCCTGATATTTGCATGACGTGTTGCTCCTTTGGCTTTATGGCTGATGCATGTAAGCATGGTTCTTCTGATACTTCTCCTCTAGTTATTGATGCACCTCTGCCATTTACTACTAAGGTCTCCCTTCTTCGTCCCGTTACTGGAAAGTGGATACCAAAGCATAGATCTGCTGAGGTGGTTGATCCTAAGATGCCTATGGCATCGTCCATTATTACACCTTCGGTGGTCTTTTTAATGCCGCTTGTTAGTAATGATGTTGTGCAAACCCTACTAGATCCGGTGGTGGTTCCTTCCCCTTTTGATTTTTATTGGAGTCATTTTGAGAAAGCTTGGGTCCATGTGCCTTTGGAAATGAGATACAAACCGTCTAGTGGAAAAGTTTCAAGTACGTAGGAGTTGAAGGTAAGGAGAGACGCCTTTTCTATTAGGTGGATGGTGAAGTGCTTTCACTATGTGTTCTGGCTGATCTTGGTGATAGTAATAAGTCCATGTTGGAAGATGACACTTGGGATACAAAGTATATTTACGGAACTAATTTGGTGGATTTATTTCCTTCTTTAGTTTCTCTTTTTTCTAGATACTTGCATGTCATTGGCCTACGACTTCTAAAGATGGGAGTGGAGCCTCCTCTACGAAGGGGGCCTAGTAGAAGAGGCCTAGTTTGGTCTGTATTAGTTGTATAAGTATTTTTCCAATCTCCTAAGCTTGTATCTGTTAAGTTGTTCGGCTCATGTGTCGAACACTTGTTCCTAAATTCGTTGATAAAAGTGGATAGCCTACTTTAAAGCTGGCTAGCTTTGCTAAAAAAATATTTGTTTAAATCCGTTAAAACAGTTTTTGGGGTTTATATTATAAGAAAGATTCGGTAGCTCTCAAATTTTTTAAATTATACACACACACACACACTATGGAATTTAAATTAATAAAAATATTTAATTTTTTACTCTCGATTTATAGTAGTAAAAAAATTATTTCATTTTATTTTGTAAAGGTCAAAATGGTGTTAAATTTTAAATGTATGAAAAATTCAAGTATGGATTTTATAGTGTTAAATCCATGTTAATTTTATGTATTAAAAAAATTATTTCGACCTTAAAGTTTAAATAGAAAAAATATCCTATTTGAATGGTCATACCTTTAGAATTCAAATTATTAAATATATAAATCTTTATGAATTCAATAATATATGTATATATATATATCAAAATTATTATTATAATTTTGAAATTGGGTATTTAGATGTTTGTACATATTAGTACTAAAAGTCCTAGGCAGTATACAACATACTACATGTCAATATAAGTTCGGTTGTCGAACACGCTACACAAGTTTCGAACTTGTGATCTTTTGCACTACAGTCGCAGCCCTAACCAGTGGGACAGTGGTGCTGGTCATATCTTAATTAATTAATAGCCAAATTAAAATATTATATATAGTCTATATTAATATAGATACAAGTATATGTGTGTGTATCCTTTGGCATCATCATTGACATATGACCTTAACGTACACACACACACCCCATTAATCACAAAGGTTAATTATGACATATATTCCCATATTACCCCTAGGTTATGTTATCACTTTTGATATAGTTATAATGTTTGTATTATGAATATGAAAATATTAAAATTTAAAATACAAAACTAAATTAAAATAAATTAAATTAAGTTGAAATCAAATTAATAATAAACAATTATTATTAAACAATAACAAATAATTAAATATTTCAAATGAAAATTAAATAATTTGAAAGTATTCTCAAACTCATTTATTAATAAATACTAAATATGATTTATTATAAATTTATTATTCATATAAACACAAAATACGAACTTGTGCAAATTAATAAAAGTAATTTTTTTTAATTCGCCTTTTAACCTTACCGCTAATGCACTTGCTCCATCATTCCCAAACTTTTTTGGCCTCCAATAATAAGAACGACCTTATCATGGCCGTCTTTATACCACATAATGAATTTGAATGGAATCTCTCGCTTAATCAAAATCTAGTTGTGAATATGTTTAGCCAATTTCAAATGCTTATTAATATTATCGAACATTTTAATATAGATAATCAACACAGTTATTTGGGATGATGTCTGGATAAAAGAAAAGGTTACGCTTCACAATCATGTATAGTTTTTTGAAGTTTCGATGACTGTTTTACTCTACTTCAAACCTATATGGAAAGTTTATGCACCTCCTAAAGTTAAAATTCATATGTAGATAGTACTACATGTTAAATTAAACAATATTACTATTCTAAATACAAAATTAATAAATAACCACAACTGTAACACATGTTATTCTTGTAATATAGCCTTAGAAACCACCAAACATTTGTTTTATGAATGTCAGAACATCCAACATATAGTCAGTAATCTACTTAATATTTTTGAACTCGACATAAGCACTATAATTCCTTCTCCATACGAATATTAAATTGACCTAGCCTTAACTATATCTACTCACATAGGAAAATATTGGACATCGCTTATTTTATTACATGCTGGACCTTTCGAATGAAAAAAATCAACACTTGTTCAATAATACTTATAGAAATACATCTTCTCTCCTAATTTTATTGCATGACATATTTCACTTTGGATAGGGACAAGTATAAGGCCTGCAAATTGAAGATCTCGTCTAGATCGAATCACATGCAATTGTCCATCTTACACTTACCATTCTCTTTTGACCAATTGACCCGCTCTTCTTTTACTAGAGTATTAAATCAGATTTGTCGAAAAACAGCCACGATAAGCCTCTTTTTCATTTTTTGAAATGCACATTTAGGGATTCACATTAATGTTGCTTACAAGCAACCACTATCCCACCAGAATCACTTCAGCTCAGACTGGTTTGCAGTTCATCTAGCATCAGTTTCACCCCTTTGCCTCTACTCATAACGTAGATAACTTTGCTACTTCAACATAATGTTATCTAGTTGGCCTCTATTATCTGTTTGGTGGTATTCGGGTCATGACCATATTTTTGCAGCTCGGTTCAGTGATCACTATAAGGCATATAGAGTTTAGCGACTGCAAATAGCCGTCGATGGCGGTCGCAAGTGGTGCCGACGGTAAGAGCCATCGCTTTTTTAATCATCGATCAAAGAAGGAGCGACGGCCTTTTCGATTGCTTTTCGACGGCTAGCGACGGATTGGCCCTCGCCAACCGTCAATAACCGATGAACACGTGTCATGGTTCTGTACATCATGAATGAACCATTGGGTTGTCACTATTCGTCGTTAACCTGTAACCAATAGGTTGTCGCTAGCCATCGGTAACCTAGAAGTTCTATTTTATAAAACAACTGCTATTGCAACCATCAAACCACACTCACACGGATATTTATATATATATATATATATATATATATATATATATATATATTCATTTGTCTATCCATGTCATATACAACATATATATACCCAATTTCACAAGTACAAATATCGCATATATCGCATAATATCATACATATCACATAAAACCAAGTTTATATCACAAAAGTACCATATTTACATCAACTATCTATCAAAAACACAACGATATCTACAAATCCTCATTTCCATCAGACAACACAATCATCAAACATCCACAAAAGCCTAGCTTTAACCATCAAACATGTATCAAATCCATCAACACAATCATTAAACTGTTTTATAAATCAATCAATATCCATAAAAAGCAAAACCATACCTACTAATCATTATTCCATCATTTCCTAAACCCTGGGAAGGAAATGTCCCGCACTCTACCATGTATGCCGCAATCTGCTCATCTAGCGGCATAGTCATTCCTCCACTCTTTTGTCAATCGTTCAACTCTGCTATCTGAGCTCTCAGTTGTGCTATCTCCTCCTTGATCAGTGATTTCCTATAATCGACCGGAGAAATCCTCCCTTGTAAATTAGTTAATAGTTAGTTATAATTTGTACGTAATAATAAATAAAATTTATAAATTAGTTAATGAAGTAGTTAAACTCAATAGACATTACCTCTTGATTACCGTAACTGTATCGCCTATTTCGCATCGGCATGTCGGTCATAGCATCAAAAATCTTGTCCTCCTCAGTGGTCAACACCTCTCGGCCGGTCGCCTCCAGCACTCGAGCTCGCTCCATTTTAAATCTTTCTTGCGATTAGGAATAGAATTTTACCATAATAAATGTTCAATTGATGATCTATGTAACGTGAAATAAAAGAAAAAATTAAAGCATGTTTACCATTATAGCTTGAGATTTAGGGTATGCCCAAGTAAACCTAACTAAGCCATCTTCATTGGTCTGCTTGATGACGTACGTGCGAGTGAAGACCTCCAAATATGTAGGGTCACGACCCCTCTCCTTCTCCTAAAATTATATATGAATAAACAATGTATATGTACGATTAAACAATGTTATAAGTATTTTATAATCGCAATTTATAAATTTACCCTTTCCTTCCAAAATTTTTGAAAGGATTTTGATTCGCCGCGCTATGTAACATGATTTTTATTCTTGTTTTTCAAGTTCCATGTAGATACTTCCTGTAAATTTAAAATAAAAGTTATATTTACCATCTGTAATTCTTAAATATACGATTGACTAAATTATGCAATTATTAGACAAACTTTAATCAAATTACAATAAACATATGAAACTAGAAAACTTACTTTCGTGGTAGGAGTTCCCCCGTGCTCAAGAAAATCATCCCAAACATTAGCACTCATCCAATCTGGTTTTTTATTTTTGTATTTTTCTCTCAAGAGGGTGCCCCTGTAGTTTTTCCTCATTTTCTTGTTCCAATGGTTCCTACACATCTGTTAATCTTCCTCATCTACAACAACTACAGCCTACACATTGAAATTAAAATGAATTATACATAGTATATTAAGTTTCAAAGATCAAATATGTCATTTTCAAATGAATTATAAATTTATACTTACCAACAAGTCGGCCCATATAGCATCTCTAATAAAAGGTGGGATTGCATCCCATATCGGGCAAGAATTTGATATCTGACTCATGTACTTCCTAGAGATAGCCAAAATATAGTTGGAAGGCTCCAGCTCAAAAGCCCTATATTAATTTTGATGTACACATTTAATAAATCATAAATACTATACATGCACTAAATATTAATGACGTTGCAATAGATCAAATTTGATACTTACCCGGACATGGCGTAAATTAGCCAAGCCACTAGTACCTTCGCCAGCAACAGGAGAACCTAAAGAATGAGATCATCATTTTATGACTCAGATGCGGTCTCATGCTCGATATCGTTTTCCTATGTACTCTCAAATGCTTCTATCAAAATATTTGATTCATCGTTCAAAGGCCCTAAATCAGTATGATCATCAGTTAATATTAATTTATTATTTGGCTTAAGATCTGCTTGATCAGCTGCTTCGTATGGAATATTATTTTCCTCAAATATAAATCTTGCCTTTGTTTTAAAAACTGCTGACCAATATGCTTTATCTCTTTTTAGGGATGGATACAGAGAAAAATAAACTTGTAATGCTTACTTGGCTAATACGAAAGGGTCGAACTTATAGTAATGCGAGGTATGTTTTACTTCAATAAGCTTATATTCTTTGTGTACGTTGATTCCAGAACCAAGAACATTACTGAATAATTGCATTTGAATAAAAAAATATTTTTGCAGGTCGTATAAAATATGTCAATTCTAAAATCTATTTTAAGACATCGTAAAAATCTTTTATATTTTCATCTGGATTATCACTACCTTTGACAAATAAACCGCTGTTATATGTTAAATTTTTAGCACCATATTCCTTAGTGTTGAATTTAAATCCATTGATGAAGAATGTTGAATAAGTAATTTATTTTTGGTTCTATCACAAGATGTTTCAATCCTTCATCACCGACATAATTTCTTCGATCATAAACGTAGTTCAAAAACCAACTAGCAAATTCTTTGCTGAGATCTAAATACTGCAAATATATATAATATATTGCATTAAAATCTATAGGTATAATTGAAATAAATATGAATTTGAAAATTCATATATCGAGAATTATTATTTACCTAAAAAATGGTGCAACTTCAGCACTATTAAGAAGAACATATGTGTGTGCTACACGATAATCTCTATTGTCTAACCATTGTTCCATGCATTTTCCAATAGGTCGGCAATGTTGTCTAAAAATATATAACATTGCTTGAGAAGAATCTTGTTTAATAGCTTCATCATTAAGAGGAACACTTACAAGTGATAAGTTCACATGGCCACTGAAATAATGAGAAAGAAAGATTGAAGCTTCTTCTTCAAGATATGATTTGCAAATCGAACCTTCAACATATGCTTTTTGTCTAACTTTTTTCTTCAGATGATTCAAGTACCTATTACAAAATTTATTCAATTTAAATTTGAAATTAAAATTAATATTACAGATATTCAATATTAACTCTCAGATGGATACATCCATCCATATTGCATAGGACCTCGAAGAAGTGCTTGATGGAAGATGAACAAGTAAATTCTCCATTACATTAAAGAATCCTTGAGGAAATATTTTCTCAAGTTTGCAGAGTGGTATAAGGATATTCTCTTTTAATTTATGTATACGCTCAACTTTTAATATAGTCGAACAATGCCCTGTATAAAAACATTAATTATGTTATAACATTCCATACTTTTATGGACAATGGTTCTTTAAAAACCATGAGTAATAAATTTTCCATCATGACACGACAATCATGACTTTTCATCCCACTCAGTTTATTATTTTTAAAGTCAACGCATCTACGGAGAATAGAAGAAATCCCATCAGGACATCCTTGTCCTTCCACCCACTTTAACACAAGTTTTACTTACTTGATGTCTAGCTCATAGCATTCTTTAGGTTTTTACCTATCATTGGGCTTCATATGAAGTTCGGGATGGTTACACAAATGTTCGATATCACATCTTGAATTCAGATCGTCCTTAGTTTTCTCCTTAACATTCAAAATAGTATTAAAAACATTATCAAAAACACGTTTTTTTCGTTGTACATCACCTCAATATTATGCCGAAGTAAGAGATCTTTTCAATAAGGTAACTTCTAAAATATACTTTGTTTGCACTAATTATGAATTATCGATTTACTTGGAATTTCAGTCTGTACTCCAGTTTCATGTATCTTTGGATATTCCTTTACAATATCATATATTTCTACGCTTGACCAAATCATTGGTGGTTGTCTAGTCTTTGCCTTATTAGCTATAAAGTTTTTTTATCTCTTCTAAAAATATGATTAACATGGAGAAAACACCGATGGCAATCAAACCGTGTAACTTTCCTTCCATTCGGTAATGAAAATGCTCATGTTTCTTCCATGCAATAAGGACAAGCTAGACGGCCAGCCGTACTCCAACCTGAAAGCATTGCATAAACCAAAAAACCACCAATAGTCCATAACAAAGATGTAAACATACAAAAATTCATTTTCTTAGAAATGTTGTTTGTATCAACCCCTTTATGCCATAATGTTTTCAACTCTTCAATCAATGACTGCAAATAAACATCTATTCCTTGTGTTGGGTCATCAGGACCCGGGACGATAATAGTGAGAAACATATATGAAGTTTCCATACACATCCATGGAGGTAAATTATAAGGTGTAAAGATAATAGGCCAAGATGAATATTTACTAAAAAATTGAGAGACTAGTGAAAATCCATCCATACATAAACCAAGTCTGATATTACAGCTCTCTACAACAAACGTGGGATGTCTTATCAAAATGTTTCCATGCTTCTCCATCAGATGGATGTGTCAAAATTCTCTCTTTCTATGTTCTCACACATTGCCATCTCATATAAGATGCAGTAGCAGAAGACGCATATTGTGACGATCAGAATTTTTAAACCAGTCAAAATCGCCGAAAACCCATCCGTTAAAAACAAAACAAATGATAACTACCAATTCTAAACATATCACCACTTTTATAAATATACAACACTAAACTAAATGTATATGATTCAATTTCAATAATACACTTATCAGAGAAACCGTATATCTATTGGATGTACTCTAAGACATACCAATCTCAAGTTACTATAAATCTTCCGCTGCGCAACTCAGATGAGAGAGGCAGCAACAAACTTTTCTGCAAACTTAATAAACATGTCAATGCGAAATAAAATGATAAGTAGAAAAGATATCTCAATACATCATAAATATAGAACACTGAACAAGAAAATTTTAATACAAGGCAAGAAAAACTAATCAATTTATTGGACCGGATCACTAGTGTAGCGACTGCCTACGTACCTATCCAACTTAGGTGCACCTAGTTTGGAATAGGATCAAACCAAAATGTAGTTCTTCAAGCCAAACAACAACGCTAATAAAATTTAAGGGAGTTTACTATACATCTAAGTGATAAACAAACAGCATTACAAACATATAGTAAATAGGCGAGAAGAATAGACATAAATAAATAAACAAGCAGAACAAACATAGTATAATATGAAAATGTAGGTAAAGAATATAAAGATATCGACAAAACAACTCATAACCTATAAAATAAAGATTATGAAAATACAAAGGAAAATTAACACCGAGGGTGTGCCCCACATGCCAAAAGTATACCAGTAGAAAATATACTTAAGAGCATCATGTACTCTGAGACTCTCTTGAAAATGTCTAAGCCGAACCCCGCCAATCTTATCGAGAATCCAAATATTTCACATCTCAGTGCATATACAACCGAATACAATCTAGAGTATATGTAAAGATACTCTAATAGGAGCAACCAACATAGCTTGACATCCACTCGCTCTTTGGTTTTAGTCATTTTCGGCAAATGATAACAATGCTCAAAATGAACAACTAATCGTCTTAGATTGATAAAACAAGAAGACGAAGAGATACAGTTAAACAGGGGCGTGATACCATTTTAACTCAAAGAGAAACTAAGATGGGTTAAGTACCCTCTTAATCAAATGAGATAGCTAAAAGTGGTGTTATTAACATTTAACCAATAATTCACTAAATGTCAACGTAGGTTAAAAGGTGGTGTAAGTTCTTTTTAACTAAATGTCAAGGTTAAAAGGCGTGATTTCCTTTTAACCAAAAGAGGTCACATATATATATTCAAATTGTACTAAGAGTATTTCAGTAAATAAAGTGATTTAACTTTTAATAAAACTTTTTGAAATAATTTAACTACTCTTTTCAAATCACAACCTTTACAAATTTATTTGAAAAGATAATCTTTGGTTTGAACATCATTTATGAGGAGATTAAAAATAAGAGCTACTAAAGCAAATGTTACAACGAACCTCCTTATTAAATTAACCATCATTTACTAATGATTTTCATATAAAAATTAATTTTAAATTATACTTGTTATCCGGGTTTTTAACCCAGCAGGATCCAAGAGAAGGCGAAACAACTTGATGAAATCAGAATGGCTCAAAACTCAATCAAAAGGGCTAAAGCAATGAGTTAAAGAGAGCTAAGTCCTATTACAAAAGCAACAACCGAGTTCGACTAAACCAAGAGACCAGCGTATGTTCAGTCCAATCAGCAGTCAAATACAACCAGCTAGTAAATCGTCATCAAAACAGAGCAACGTGCAATGACACTACACGAACAACATCAATACAAGGCAATGAAGTCATTCTAGACATCAAACTCCAAAAATAGCCTAAGTGCATCGATCACTAGCGATCCATACTCGATGGATCGCCAGCGATCCATACAACTTCGTGGATCGCTATGGCACAAGGGAAGCAAAGAAGGCCTAAAGGATAAAAGAAAAAATATGCTAAGTGTATGGATCGTTGGCAATCCATACACCATGGATCGCCAGCGATCCATACTTGATCACAGCATCCTGGCGAGCTGGCATAGTAAAGCAATAGGGAAAGAAGCTAAATAAGTAACTTGCAAGCAAGCCAAATCTATGGATCGCTAGCGATCCATGGTTTTGGCTCGGGTTGCGAGCTGAGGTCTATTGCATCTTCCTATGGTCATCTGTGAGAAGTTATTGAACAGGCCTGGCCCAGAAGCTCTCTGATCTCTATAAATACCGTCCTACCTGCAACAAAAATGGGATCTTCTTCGGACTGGTTGCTGAAGCTCTACTGGAAACTTTCTTCACTCCCTACCTCCCTCACAACAATCTCCAAAGGGATTCACTGTGATTCTCTAGTGGATTCCAACTCTGGGGATTCAATCTAGCTAAGGATAATCAAAGGCTTTGTAATCAAACACTACTTATAACAGCAATCAGTCATAATAAAACTATGAAGTGAACGTAGGCTTCGTTAACAACCGAACCACTATAAAAATTTCTTGTCTTCTTTCTTTTACTTTCTTTTTCTATACCTATTATTTGTGTTATTACTCTGTTAGAACTGGGCTGGTGCTTTCAAACTCAAACCAGGGTGTTGATCCATTTTTTGAGTTAACATTTTGGTGCTTTCACTGAGAACTCCAACTCAGGTTTCAGATCTAGCTATCTACTTTGGATCCCATAGATCCATAAGTTAGATCTGTTTGCGCCAAAATTGGTCACAAACCTCAAAAGTCGTGAAAGCACCATTGTTAGCACACAAATCCACAATATTCAAACACAGATCTCAGATCCAGATAAAGTAGAGAATAAAAATGAAGAAATAGAAAAATTAAAATGTAAGAAGGCAAGAAAAAACACAAGATTTATAGTGGTTCGGCTATCTCTGGCCTACGTCCACTTTGAATCAATCCTTTTATTCCTTTTATACGGTAATTATAGCTACAAGCCTTTGAATTCAGTAAACAAAATGGCAGAGTTTAGCCTAGGAAAGAAGAAGAAGATCCCTTTTTTAGTTGCCATAGGACTGCTATTTATAGGTGTAGATCCGAAAATATCCACCTTAAAACCTGGAATACCTCTTCTCGTGCGCAGGTGGGCCTGCCAGATCGATCTAGGGTGATTTTGGATTGATCCATGTACAATTCGTATCGATCCAAAAGTAGTCCAATCGAGCTGAGATTGATCATGGATGTTTTTGAGTGCATAAGGAAGCTCCTGCGAAAATTTCATTGCATTTGGACTTGTAGAATGAGAGTTATGATCGATCCAAGTTGGTGTTTGCATGAAGGCTGAATCGTTTGTATCGATCAACTCGCCTCAAACCACTTCGTATCCATCGTATCCCCATATCCATGGCTGTGGCCTTCATATCGATCCAAGTTCCATGCCTACATCCATGTTGAGTGCTTCATCGCTTAACCAACTCCACTACCTCGTATGCATGCTTCGCATCCATTGGCATGTGCTTCTTCGTATCTATCGACCGACCCTTTTTCGTATCGATCTAATGCCGCCCTAGGAAACACGTTCCTTCGTATCCATCAAGTCCATATCTATCCTTCGTATCGATCCGAGCTTTGCTTCTTTATACCCATCAGTTGCTCCCTTGTTCGTATCGATCTCAAGCGTAGCATTTCGTATCGATCAGGAAAATGATCGATACGCATTGTGACTGATCCAAAGCAAAGTTCCAAGTGCATTTCCCTTATCCATGCTCGTATCGGTCGATACAAAACCATCGATCTAAATTGAACTGCTGAGTCCATCCCTGATCGATACGAACTACTATCGGTCCAAATCCATGTGTGTTATCCATATTCGCATCCATCCAGCTGCTTCCTCCTTTGTATCAATACGAACTATATCGATACGAGCAACAACCATCGATCTGAAGTGAGTTACACCGATCGACACAAACCGTATGGATCCGAAGTAGATAACCAATTCATCATTGATCGATACAAACTATATCAATACGAGGGTATCGATACGAAATCATTGCTTTCCAGCATTGACCCATCCATATCTTGAGCATTCGAACTCCAATTGACCTGAAATTTTAAGTGTAGCCTTTCCAAACATTGTTTATCATTTCCTATCGATCCCACTTTGAATGGAGCTTGGTCCAATTTGGACGGTATCGATCATAATCTTGCTTCCAATCGATCTCCAATCCTGATATCCATCCTTTTTAACCAATTTTGTTGATATACCGGCCTTGACCAAAAGGCGGGGTAACATTTGCCCCCCAAAACATGCCTTGTGGTAAGAAAGCGTGTTTTGAATAGCTTCGAATCCGACATCCAAAGTCCATATTCCATCCATGGCCATTCTATCCGATCCATAATTAAATATATTACCATCCATCCTATCAAGTGTCGTAGCCGTATCCTTATCCGAATCTGCGACCTCTCCGAGCCGATATCCGATTCCGAATCCAGTAACCAAATCCTTAACCAATTTCATATCCATCTGAACCCGACAACCGAATTCTAATCCATCCATATCCAACAACCAATAATCGAATCCAGGACCTCTCCGGGTCGATATCCAAATCCGGGACCACCCCGGGCCCTTAGTCGAATCCTTAGATGTTCATAGCCAATATCCAAATTCATAACCTCTATGGGTTCTTGCCAAGCGCAATCCGCACTCAACGACCTGTACTAAGCAATGCCTTGGTGTTCTTGGTTCAGTGTTCCTGAACGTTGAGTAATGCCATGGCTTAAGTCCTAAGCCGAATCCTGGTCGCTCCGGACCCTTGCCCTGTATAGTCCATACTCGATGACCTGAAATAGTAACTGATAGATAATATAGGCCTAAGTCCTAGGCCGAATCCTGGTCTCTCCGGACCCTTGTCGAGCATAATCCATACTCGACGACCTGAATAAGCCGATTTGCCACGTTCGGACAAAGCGACTTACCCCTTATCAGGCATAATCCATATCCGGCGACTATTTACCAAAAACCAGATAAAAATCCAATCAAAATCCAATCTGAAATCCATATTAAATCAGAAAACCAAAAATCCATACCAGAAATCCAAACCAATATCCAAACCAAAAAAGAATCATCCAAACCAAAGTCCAAACCAGAAAACAAACAACGCCAGGAGTTTAAACCAAACTCCAAAACCAAATAGAAAAAAGCAAATGTCCAAACCGAAAAAGAAAAAGCAGATTTCACAAACTGTAACGCCGTGGTTTATCATCATCTTAGAGCATGTCTAGGGGCTATCTCTATCCCCGTACATGAGTAAGTCACTTAACCGTTTGCCCAAAGTTTGCTACTTATTCCATATCATCCCTGTCAGTTGATAACCAATCGACCATCATTCCTGGGCCTCGTGCCATCGTCATTTGAGGTAGACAGTGGCTACTCCTGTTCCACCGCCGCATTCCGAGTTCGAACATATTGCCGCAGCTGACCATTCCTTACATGCTCCTCGATTATATCGTTTAGATGTCTGTAGTTGTTGGTATCATGCCCGTCCAGGTCATGAAAAAGACAGTGCCTTCCTGATGCCCTCTCACGTTCCGAGGGTTCTCTCCTTGCAGGCCTTTGGTAGGGAAGGCGATCCTGGGTTTCTATGTATATCTGCTCCAATGTTTCATTCAGTCTTGGTAAGTGGAGAATTTTGGTTCTCCCCAGCGTTTCCTTGCCTGCCAGAGTTGTAATCCAACTTTCTCCTTCCTTTATCCTTATCCTTGCCCGAGTTTTCGTCGGATGGTTCTCCATCCTCAACCGCATTTACTTCCTTTAACTTCATATCCGAACATGCATCTTCCTGTCGAAGAAATCTTTCGGCCTCATGAAAGAACTCCCCGAGATCCATTGGTGGATCTCGTATCAACGATACCTTGAAAACCGAGTTATCCCTGACTCCTGACACTGCCACCATCAAAACCATCGATGGATCCGGCCGATCCACCGAAGCAACTACTGCATTGAACCGAGTCAAGAAAGCCCTTAGCGATTCTCCTACCCTTTGCTTCACCGATGTTAGTGTCATTGCATTCTTTGGCCTTTTGATATGAACCCGAAACTGCTTCAAAAACCTGTCCACCAATTCCGTCCATGTCCTGATAGAACCATCTTCCAACTGTCGGAACCACATAGCGGCTATATCCGTCAAGTACAGAGGGAAACACCGGACCATAACTTCCTCCGATGCCCCCAGTACTTCCATGTGTCTTGCGTACCTCATCAAGTGATCGGTAGGATCAGCCTAGCCGTTGTATACCTCCAGAGTAGGCAGCTTGAACTCTGATAGATTTCGAGCCATTCTGATGTCATGGGTAAACGGACTCATGTTTACTCCTTCCATATCTCTGTTTGCTAAACCTCCGCGCATAGTTCGCCTGATAATCTCAGCTAATCCAGTGTTGTCCACCAATGGTTGCCCCCTGAGTCCCTGAGGGAATTCTAGTACATACTCTTCATCATGTACTCTTGTGCTCCTGCTGGCATCCTGTTGTGTGGTGTCACCTAGAATCCCTCCATGAATCGGTTCATCGTTGCCTGGTGGTGTGCCCCCGAGCCTAGGTCCATCCAGATTGGTAACTAGGTGCTGATTGGGGGCTGCGCCCTATTGAGCTGCTCCATTTGCTTGCCTGTTGAGTCCTTCTATTCCAGCTCCGTGGATCTGAACTCCAGCAGCTCCAGTTGTTCCTGCCTGTCCAAACTGTCTGAGAAGGTTCTGCATCATTTCCTCTTGCCTTTTCAACAATTCTTCCTGCATAGCTCCCATCATCATCTCCATCTCATCTCTAGTGATGAAAACTGAGGCATGATTCACTCCTGAGGAAGCCTCTTGACTACCCTCTTGATGGCT
Source organism: Allium fistulosum (assembly GCA_030737815.1). NCBI lineage: Eukaryota > Viridiplantae > Streptophyta > Magnoliopsida > Asparagales > Amaryllidaceae > Allium > Allium fistulosum. Next base: position 1,229,572,224 of record CM060904.1, read on the forward strand.
CCATTTTGGTAATATCTTTCTAGCTGATTGCCTAACCATGGTTCCTTTTGGATTCGCTCCTTTAGCTTTCCAAATCTAAACTCCAAATCTGATGTAGCGGGCGCTAGTCGTTCTCAGTGAAAGCACCAAAGTGTTTGCGCCAAAATTGATCACAAACCCCAAAAGTTGTGAAAGCACCAATGTTAGCACACAGATCTACAATATTCAAACACAGATCTCAGATCCAGATAAAGTAGAGAATAAAAATTAAGAAATAGCAAAATTAAAATGTAAGAAGGCAAGAAAGAACACAAGATTTATAGTGGTTCGGCTATCTCCGGCCTACGTCCACTTTGAATCAATCCTTTTATTCCTTTTATACGGTAATTACAGTTACAAGCCTTTGAATTCAGTAAACAAAATGGCAGAGTTTAGCCTAGGAAAGAATAAGAAGATCCCTTTTTTAGTTGACATAGGACTGCTATTTATAGGCGTAGATCCGAAAATATCCACCTTAAAACCTGGAATACCTCTTCTCGTGTGCAGGTAGGCCCGCCAGATCGATCTAGGGTGATTTTGGATTGATCCATGTACAATTCATATCGATCCAAAAGTAGTCCAATCGAGCTGAGATTGATCATGGATGTTCTTGAGTGCATAAGGAAGTTCCTGTGAAAATTTCATCGCATTTGGACTTGTAGAATAAGAGTTATGATCGATCCAAGTTGGTGTTTGCATGAAGGCTGAATCGTTCGTATCGATCAACTCGCCTCAATCCACTTCGTATCCATCCTATCCCCATATACATAGCCGTGGCCTTCGCATTGATCCAAGTTCCACGCCTACATCCATGTTGAGTGCTTCATCGCCTGACCAACTCCACTACCTCGTATCCATGCTTCGCATCCATCGGCATGTGCTTCTTCGTATCTAATGACCGATCCTTTTTCGTATCGATCTAATGCCGCCCTGGGAAACACGTTCCTTCGTATCCATCAAGGCCATATCTATCCTTCGTATCGATCCGAGCTTTGCTTCTTCATACCCATCGGCTGCTCCCTTGTTCGTATCGATCCTAAGCGTAGCATTTCGTATCGACCAGGAAAATGATCGATACGCACTATGACTGATCCAAAGCAAAGTTCCAAGTGCATTTCCCTTATCCATGCTCGTATCAGTAGATATGAAACCATCGATCCAAATTGAACTGCTGAGTCCATCCCTGATCGATACGAACTACTATCGGTCCAAATCCATGTGTGTTATCCATATTCGCATCCATCCAGCTGCTTCCTCCTTTGTATCGATACGAACCATATCGATACGAGCAACAACCATCAATCCGAAGTGACTTACGCCGATCGACACGAACCGTATGGATCCGAAGTAGATAACCAATTCATCATTGATCGATACGAACTGTATTGATACGAGGGTATCGATACGAAATCGTTGCTTTCCAGCATTGACCCATCCATATCTTGAGCATTCGAACTCCGATTGACCTGAAATTTGAAGTGTAGCCTTTCCAAACATTGTTTATCATTTCCTATCGATCCCACCTTGGTTGGAGCTTGGTCCAATTTTGACAGTATCGATCATAATCTTGCTTCCAATCGATCTCCAATCCTGATATCCATCCTTTTTAGCCAATTTTGTTGATATCCCGGCCTTGACCAAAAGGCAGGGTAAAAAGATCCATAATCTTTGCCTGAAGAATCTACCACTTGGAATCAATGGCTCCTGGAAGAAGAAGAACTGCCTTGGAAGATCCATAGGGGCAGTGATAGCTTGGAGAAGATGTTAATCTCCAACAAACGGAAGTAAGTGGTGCTAACTTGGGAAATCAGGTGCCATCATCCTCCAGCAAACACGAAGTTGTCACCATGGATGAGTTGAATAAGATAGTTAATGAGATCAACGAGAAAATGGAAAATAGTCAAAAGGCTCTAATGGATAGCTTAATGCTCTCTTAACACTACAGTCAAACCCTGCTCCAAGGACTATGCCTGAACCCACGACTGCTATAAAACAAGAGAATTCTTCCGTTACTGGTCTACATAGAAGAAACGAAAAACAGCCACAAAAAAGGGTGACAACAGGACATAATGTGGAAGAGAATGCAAATACTCCACCCGCCGCAAGGAAACCAATTCTGAACTTGAATCAAGGGGCCAAGACCCCATAGGAAGATATAGCTATGGATCTCTCTGATTTAGTAGATGGAGAGCAAGACAATCAAATGAAAGAAAACACCAACGCGTTCGATGATGCTAGAAACATCCAAACTGCCCCCAATCAGGCCAACTGTGAGACAACAGGGTCCTGCGGGAATGGATCTCCCGAAGATAGGAGAGCCTAGGCTTCAACCCACGCGCCAAAACCATTTGCAAAGCCAAACACTTGGTGCAGTGACTGATTGCCGTCCCCGAGATTACCGGGCATCAGGGGCATACATAGCAGACATGGTCAAACGGTTGATGGACGAGAGTAAAAACAAAAGAGTTGATGAATGGGGATCTGCTCCAAGTCGGACTCCCTAAACTGGTGAAATCTTGAATGAAAGGTATCCAGACAAATTCACTATGCCAGCCATCCCCTCCTACGACGAGACGAAGGACCCAAAACCCCATCTATACAAGTATAGCTGGTATATGGACGGAGCCAACGCTCCAGAGGCTGTTCGCTGCCGATGTTTCCCTATCTTTCTAGAAGGAGTTGCATCTATGTGGTTCACCAGACTTCCCCCGAGATCTATTTCTACCTTTGACCAACATGTAACAAAATTCCTTGACCAGTTCAGGCTTCATATCGCACAACCAAAAGATTTCATGTCCCTTTCCGGATTGTTCCAAGGACGCAACAAGTCATTGAAATCTTTCATGAACAAGTTCAATACCATGGTGACGGAAGTAAGCAACCCCAATGAGGACATGGTTTTTATGGCGTTAGTCCATGCCATTCACCCGGAGACTGAGTTCGGGAAATGGATTAAAATGAAGCAGCCTACCACCAGGAATGACTTCAATCGTAAAGCAAGCCAGTACTTAAGATTGGAGGAAGCATAGGAGCTAGAAAGAAAGTCTGCTGGTGTGCAACCGATGAACATCGGACGGAGCGACATGGACGACCCAACTAAAGTTTTGAAAATTGGATCGCGTCTTGGAAACAAGATGCGTATGGAGCTTACCAAATTTCTCCGCGCCAACTTGGATGTGTTCGCTTGGACGCATTCCGATATGTGTGGGGTGTCTCCAGAAATCGCATGTCACGCGCTCAACATAGACCCCATGTTCACACTAGTAAAGCAAAAAAGGCACAACTTAGGTCTCGAACGATCCAAGGTGCTAAGAGAAGAAGTGGACAAATTAATGGCCAAAGGTTTTATCCGTGATGCAACCTATCCAGAGTGGGTATCTAATCGGGTCTTAGTCAAAAAGTCCAACGGGAAGTGGCGAACCTGGGCTTATACTGCTACAAAGTAATGCCATTTGGTTTGAAGAACGCATGGGCAACTTATTAAAAGTTGGTAAATACCATGTTCAAGCGGCAGATTGGGAAAATAATGGAGGTTTATGTAGATAACATATTAGTCAAGTCGCGAGCGGCTGTTAACCACATGGACAACCTCGTTGAAATGTTCGAAATTCTCCAAAAGTATGGGATGAAACTTAATCCACCCAAGTGTCACTTCGGAGTGGCCTCCGGGAAATTCCTAGGATTCATCGTAAGTGCCAGGGGCATCGAAGCAAATATTGAACAAATCATGGCACTATGAGAACTCCAAGCTCCAAAGAATAAGAAGAAACTGCAAAGTTTAAATGGAAAAGTTGCAGCGCTAAGTCGATTTATCTCAAAAGCTACCGACAAGTGTATACCATTCTTTGATGCACTGAAGAAAGGAAAGAAGAACTTTGAATGGAGTGAAGCTTGCCAAATAGCATTCGTAGAACTGCTGTGGCACATGGACGCTCCGCCAATCCTATCAAAACCCATGGATGGAGAAGACTTGTTCATTTACTTAGCGATCTCACCCCATGCATTGAGCGCCACTCTAATGCGTGAAGAAGCAAAAATCCAGTGCCCCGTGTATTACATTAGCAAGCGGTTTACTGGAGTAGAGAAAAACTATCCGAAACTTGAAAAGCTAGCGTATTGCCTCTTGATCACATCTAGGAAGTTATAGCCGTACTTTCAGGCTCATCCAATTAAAGTGTTGACTGACTAGCCCCTGAAGCAAGTGTTGTACCAACCAGAAACTTTTGGACGACTACTCAAGTGGAATATAGAGTTGAGTCAATATGATATCACATACCACCCAAGGAAAGCCATCAATGGGCAAGCACTAGCCGACTTCATTGCCAAATTTACTATACGGGATGATGAGGAAGAAGTTCAGTTGGAAGTAGACACGCAATGGAAGCTCTTCATCGATAGCGCATCTAACAACCTCTGTTCGGGAGTAGGGGTAGTGCTTGAAACCCCCGAAGGGCGAGCTATTAGCTATGCTTTGCACTTGAATTCCCTACTACAAATAAACGAAGCAAAATACGAAGCACTGATTGCTAGACTGAAAGTTGTGAAAGAATTCAAGATAAAATCTATTCACATATACAGTGATTCCTAACTGGTCGTCTGTCAAGTAAAAGGTGCCAGGCACGTGGGGAGAATCTTGCCCCGTACCTGTCCAAAGTACAAGAACTGCTAAGCGACATCGAACACTACACTATAGCTCACATTCCACGGGAGCCAAACATCAAGGCTGATTATTTGGCTAAACTGGAAAGTTCCGGAGAAGCTTAGTCATTAGGACTAGTCCCAGTTAAAACTCTAACCAACCCAAGCATAGACAAAATGGACGTCGACTGGATCTTCGAAATCACCATTGAACCAGATATGTGGATGGCACCGATAAAGGAGTATTTACTTACAGGAACTCTTCCAACTGACCGGAATCAATGGAAAAAGCTTCTCCGAAAGGCACCGCGATTCATGATACAAGATGGAGTACTCTACCGAAGGGGATTCTCGACCCCCCTTCTAAGGTGTGTGTCCGATGACAAAGCTCGATGAATCCTAAAAGAAGTGCACGAAGGCGAATGTGGAGACCACACTGGAGGGCAAACCCTAGTGAAGAAAGTCCTCCGATACGGATTCCTAAAATATACGCTCCTCGTATTGCCCGAAGATAGGCAATGCTGAGGAGCACCAAAAGCCGCGCATTTCATAAGCCGCGCCAAAACATACGCTCCATGCATTGCCCGAAGATAAGCAACGTCAAGGAGCACCAAAAGTCGTGCATTCCATAAGCCGTGCCAAAACATACGCTCCTCGCGTTGCCCGAAGATAGGCAATGCCAAGGAGCACCAAAAGCCGCGCACTCCATAAGCCACGCCAAGTCATATTCTCCTTGCGTTCCCCGAAGATAGGCAACACCGAGGAGCACCAAAAGCGGCGCATTCCATAAGCCGCTCCAAAACATACACTCCTCGCGTTGCCCGATGATAGACAACTTCGAGGAGCACCAAAAGCCACGCATTCCATAAGCCGCACCAAAACATATGCTCCTCGCGTTGCTCAAAGATAGGCAATGTCGAGGAGCACCAAAAGCCGTGCATTCCATAAGCCGTGCCAAAACATGCACTCCTCGCATTGCCTGAAGATAGGCAACGCTGAGGAGCACCAAAATAGTCTCGGCTTGGTCAGAAATAGTCTTATTGTGCTCCTCAACGATGAGGTCGTGATCAACAATGGTTTTCCTTTGAGCCTCGATGGTTGTGTTGCAGGCGGCCACCTTCTCTTTTAGCTTGGCCTCCTCCGCGTGAATCTTCTTAATTTCGTCTCTATAGACGATCTCGATTCGCACTTGCGCCTCTTTCACTTCCTTTAGCAGACTGGCACTCTTTTTACTCTCGCTAAGTGTCACTTCCTTCTCTTCCTCCAACCGTTTAATCTTGGTATCACGGTCTGCTAATGCCCTCTCAAAGTCGTCCTTCTTAGACTCAAAAGAGAGGATCTCCTGATAATTATTACGATTCGTATCTGCCAGCTGTTTACATAATCTATCCCATTCTTCAGCTTGATCCAAGTCACTCTGAATAGACTGAAGGTGTGGCATATACGAATCTTTACGAACCGGGTGCAGATCGTGATCAAACTTAACTCCCCTCAAGAACCAACCGGGGAGCGCTGCCTCAAGCTTAGTGGGGCCCGAAGGAAGAATATAGGCAGGTCTCCGGTGAGGACGTGAGGCACCGGGGGCAGTAACAATGGAAGATGGCGGGATGTAAGTTGAAGGTGAAATAGAGGAAGAAGTAACGAGAATTTCTTGGCCCATCGAAGAGTGTGTTGGAGCAAAAGCTTACTGCTCTGATGACTGGGTACGGTGATCGAACTTTGATCTCTTCGATGGCTCCTCCCTCTCATCAAAAGACCTCCAATTCTCATACTCGCCTTTGTATGATCAGCACCGATCCCTTTCCACTTGGCGATGGGTCTCGGTTTCCAAATCCTTTCTTCTCCTATACTCTTCCTCCATCTCTCGGGGTTGATGATGGCTAGAAGAACGCCTAGACCAGCGTTGGAAGTCAGTGAATTTCTCGAAGTCATCATAGAGGCCGTGTCCTCTCGTCATACCTGGCACAAAGCATAAATAAAAGATTTTAGAAGCAAAAAATAGGCACGAAAAGAGTGTAAGAAAGTGAGTGTAATCCTAATGAGATGTGTAGTGTGTTTTGGGGAAATGCCTAAAGCGTCGTCATGAACTGGATCGGACGATCGTCGTAGGCAAAACCGAACTAACTTCGGACGCAGTACTGCCCGAACTGGGGGGGGCACCTCTTCAAATTTAAAATCTTCCCTCATAAGCGCATCAAAATGGTCGTAGACGTCGCTCAAATCTCCGAACTCTACGCCAACATCTTTACCCGGGGAATCCTGACGCTCTCTGTTCTCTGGGGCATTGTCTTTATCGCTCGCATCTGAAGGAGGAGAGCATGGAAGGACGGGACTCATGCCCGGAGTCTCATCGCACGATTCTGATTCCCCATCATCGGTCCTGCGTAGAAGTCGTCACTGGAAGTGGACTCGTCGCTACTACTCTTGAGTTCTCCCTCCTCTTTATCTAAGCCCATTACAGCATTCCCTTCCCTCCGTTGGAACTCTTCTTCTTCCTCTTCTAGGATCGGAGGCATTCTGATCGAGTCGCCAACTCCAGTTGCAGTAGCATCCCTTCCATCATGGGCCTCTTCGATTGATTCTCCAGACACGCCCTCTCTCTCATGAGAAGCGCCTTCTTCAGAACTACGAGAAGAAGAAGTAGATCGTGTGTGAACCCTGGACCGAGCAGGGGAAGAGACTTCAACTTGAACAGCGGATCTCCCCGGATGCAACAATCCGTATCGGAGCAAGTTCTCATCGGTCGGAAAGACTGTGACAGACCTTTCTTCAACATCAACAGAGCCTTTAGGGTTCCAAAAACTTCATCAAGAGACGCGTCCCTATTTGGCCTTGGGATGACTGCAAGAAGTATGCAACTTGTTAGGAACTCCATAACAACGCATCAGAAATCGATAAGTATGAAAAGGAACTTACCCCCTGTCTTCCAAAGACGGTTAAACCCCTCGGGGCATCTAGCGAAGAAATACTACGTCTTGAACTGGGACAAGTTGCTCTGTAGATGCAAAACGATTTTCTGGTTCCTCCGAGCTTCAATTACGATCAAGGATGGACATTCATCCCTCCTTTTGAATGATAGAAAGTACCACAACTCGTCAAAGTTTGGAGCGTGGTTGAACATCCTCATGAAAAGAACATGCAAGCAAGTCAAGATAGCATAGCCGTTGGGATGAATCTGGAACGGGACAATGCCTAAGTTGCAAAGAGTCTCGCATAGAAAGTTGTTAAAAGGAGGCACGGCTCCATTCAGGCACATATACCAATGACAAGCGGCATATCCTGGGGGAGGCATGTGAGAAAACTTTTCTTTTTCCGGTAAGTGTATGTCCTCTTCTGGTATACCATGCTGCACGCTGATATTGTGCAAAACATTAGCAGAGACCACCGAAGAAGCTCTCTCTGGCGGGTTGAGTAGAACTCTAAAGTTGGTAGGCGTTTGATCCAAGACCGGCCCAACAAAACCAACTGACCGTATTCTGCCTGTGAAGTGGTAGGAGAAATAGAAACGCACTTCAAGTATGTACCGAGGCAAGTGCAGTGTGCTGTCTATAGGGGGTGAGCTCGGTATCCGAAACACTACAAACGCTCTATCCCGTGTAGATAGTTCGCTTATAGTGGAAAAGGAAAATGATTTCCCGCATCGTTCCCATTTGTTTTTACTTCTTGTACACTTACCCGTTATCGATCAACGATCGATAACGGATCCGTTGTCCGAAGCGACGCGGAAAACTCTTCTCACTACAGGGACACCGAGCGTGCAACGAGGAAGCAAGATAAGTCCAAATCCTCTGGAAGAGTCGAGACCGATTAGCGATGTGTCATGCAGTATCAGCTACGGAACTTGGCACGAGTCAATTCTAGCCTAATGGATGAAGATAGCAAAATGTGTCAAGCACTGGGCTAAGGCCCGAATGTCGTTCTAGGAAAAACTCAAGACTCGATTTACTATCTTCCTCCATTAGACCACAATCAACTCAAACTTCTCACGATCAACATCACAAATGCGACCTCATCAACAAATTATTAAACGAACACTATGATAGCAGACCCACCTTGGATTAAACTCTAAACACAAAATTGGTCGAAGACTTAAGTCAGTAATCCAAAGACAAGATGGTGGCAAGCTATGAATCAGGTCGGCAACAGTCTAATGAAAGGTCGGGGGCGATTCAAGGCGCAAGCTAGCTAGGGTTTCGGTCAGAGATGAACTAAGGAGGTGGTGATGATCCGATGATGGTGGCGCAAGAGGAAATCACTGCGGAAAGATTGGACAAGAATGATCTAAGGAAGCACTGGATCGGGTTGAGCAAGCTAGGTCAAATCGCCTAAGGTTTCAGATCGCACGAAAAAGGGTTCGGGTCGCATGAAAGTAAAGGAGTAGCTCGGCTCGAATGAACAATATAGGCAACCGAAAACAAGAAAAAGGATAAAATTCTTCTAAGTACTCAGGTCACTAACGATCCATCATCCATGGATTGCTAGCGATCCATGCTATTAAAGGCAACTTGGAACAATCAGGTCACTAGCGATCCATCGTCCATGGATCGCTAGTGACCCATGAATTTGGAGGCGAATTTTTCTCAAACTCGTGCTGCGACATCTACCCATCATTTCGAAGCATACCGGAAAGCTATAAAGAGAACTTCGATCCGTTATGACAAGCGATAGCAGTCAAGACCAAAGCTAAGTAATCAGCGGCATGGCGTGCTACGCATCCGTAAAACTCTAATACGATTACTTGGAATTCGATGAATAGATATTAAAAGCGATAACTTCCAGAGCACGCCTTATCTCCGACGAAGACGTAATCTGGGGTGTAAATGTTATCCGGGTTTTTAACCCAACAGGATCCAAGAGAAGACGAAACAACTTGATGAAATCAGAATAGCTCAGAACTCAACCAAAAGGGCTAAAGCAATGAGTTAAAGAGAGCCAAGTCCTATTACAAAAGCAACGACCGAGTTCGACTAAACCAAGAGACCAGTGTCCGTTCAGTCCAATCAGCAGTCAAATACAACTAGCTAGTAAATCATCATCAAAACAGAGCAACGTGCAACGACACTACACAAACAACTTCAATACAAGGCAATGAAGTCATTTTAGACATCAAACTCCAAAAATATCCTAAATGCATGGATCGCTAGCGATCCATACTCGATGAATCGCCAACGATCCATACAACTTCGTGGATCGCTATGGCACGAGGGAAGCAAAGAAGGCCTAAAAGATAAAAGCAAAAATATGCTAAGTGTATGGATCTCTAGCAATCCATATACCATGGATGCCAGCGATCCATACTTGATCACAGCATTCTGGCGAGCTAGCATAGTAAAGCAATAGGGAAAGAAGCTAAGTAAGTAGCTCGCACGGGAGCCAAATCTATGGATCGCTAGCGATCCATGGTTTTGGCTCGGGTGGTGAGCTGAGGTCCGTGGCATCTTCCTACGATCATCTGTGAGCAGTTATTGAACAGGCCTGGCCTAGAAGCTCTCCGATCTCTATAAATACCGTCCTACCTACAACATAAACGGGATCTTCTCCGGACTGGTTGCTGAAGCTCTGCTGGAAACTTTCTTCACTCTCTACCTCCCTCACAACAATCTCCAAAGGGATTCATTGTGATTCTCCAATGGATTCCAACTCTGGTGATTCAATCTAGCTAAGGATAATCAAAGGCTTTGTAATCAAACACTACTTGTAATTGCAATTGGTCATAATAAAACTATAAAGTGGACGTAGGCTTCGTTAACAGGCGAACCACTATAAAAATTCCTTGTCTTCTTTCTTTTACTGTCTTTTTCTATATGTATTATTTGTGTTATTGCTCTGTCACACTCAAACCAGGATGTTGATCCATTTTTGGGTTAACAATACTTAAATAAGGTATAAGTACTTTCTAAAAGTAATATGTGAAAGTTATTCATTTAGAAATAATTTTAACTCTTTATACTTAAACGACACTAATTATTTGTAACTACCCTTTTATAAATTTGAAACAACATTTATTATCTCGATAATGAATCAATTTAAAATACTTTTATAATTTTAAAACGATGTTAAACATCCAAAAAGAAAATTGATATCTCTTTTATAAATTTAAAACCACATTAATTATCCCAAAAGATAATTAATCAAATTTATAATCTTTTTATAAATTTAAAACAACATTAATTATTCCAAAATATAATTAGTCCAATTTATAACTCCCTTTATAAATTTAAACAACACTTATGTAAATTTACTCAAATTCCATGATTGGAATATTTACAAATATTTTGTAAACAATTTCTTTTATGAAAAATCACCTTTCAAACAACTTTATTAAATTTAAGTTCAAATACTTAATATTAAATTATTATAACTAATTATAATAATTTAATAAACCAATATTATCGTTCTACACCTTATAATCAAATTGTGAAATTAATCACAAGGCGTTACCTTATAATTTTTTTATACCCAACCCATGCCAAATAAAAAGGGTAATTGCTCGTAAAATGATCGAGCATAATTTAACAATAAATAATGATGAACACGTTATTATCAGCAATTGTAAATGGACAATAACACATCAATTGATATTAACTAATATATAAATAAATATCCAAATTAATATAATAGCTGAACGGGGATTTATTCTGCTAAACAAATGACCATAATAATCTATTAAATTTAAAATAGCAGAACGGGGATTTATTTTGCTCGAAGATGTCCAAAATAATCTATTCAATTTAGCTATAGCAAACCGATGATTTGTTCTGCTACATAGATATCACAAATGAAGTATAATTTATTTAACTACATTATTATTTAAAGCAACGTAATTCTATTTTACCACTATTAATTTATCAATATTTTATACTTCGTTAAAACTACCAAAACTAGTGCTATCATTTTTTAAATGTTGATACGAATCTAATGCAAAAATCTGCGGGTTATATGGACTTTGTATAAGTGAGTTAGACCTTTTCAAAGTTAATCATTTAAATAAGTAAATTAAAATAACTAAATTTAAATCTCACCAACCTCAAGCAAAGCCCAAAACCCAAATCCACGGGGAATAGTACCTCATTTTCCCTAATTTGCCTTGCCTGGACACGCACACTCGTATCCACCCTTTGACGTGCACGTCTTCCTAATGAAATAGAGCTCCAAGCTACGAAACCGAACGCCGATTGCGCCAACGGTCTTCTCCACGCAAGGCACCAGACCCCACCAAGTCGCTCTCGATCGACCCTTGCTAATCGCGACTCGCAACCCCCCTTTCGGCCATGACCAGGTCACACGTCCCCGTAGGATGCCACACTTCACAAACTAGCACCACCAATTCGTCTTGCCATCACGAGTTCAACGCTACACTCCGTTTCCGCTCACTCCTCCCCAATCGTCGCCTACCTCGAACACTAGTTTCTGACCATCGTCGACGACTATCGCCAAACTTCGTCGAAACTTCACCAAAAATCTGTTACATCGCCATGAAGCTAATGCATCATACGCTGTTGTCTAATTCGACTCGGATCGAGAGAATTTAAATTTCAAAATTCATGACCAATTTTGACCACCAATGGTTATTGGGACATTACTACTGCTCCGGTCATCAAAACTCAAGACGACTATTTTTATAAAATACAATAGTCGAGAACAAACAACTTTTATGTTGGAAGATTTGGCTAATTGTAAGTGGATTGAGAGGAGTTGATTTTTGAAGGTAGAAGATTGAGTACTTTTCATTTACAGGGAAAGAAAAAGAAGAAGAAGAACTTGCATGTGTATTGCATGTGCGTGTTCATAATATAATTGTGTTTATGTCTCCCCTTTTCTTTTGAATCATAAAGTACATAATATATAGGCAAATCCATACCAACAACAAAATGATGATGTTCCCAAACATCTCCCCACCAAGAAAGGCACAAAACAAGGCTAAGAAATAGGTAAGGGACAAAGAAGAAAACATGTGTGCGTGTGTGTTTATTTGTTATGTTTTATTATAAAAAGTTTTACGGTACTTACCTACACAATTTCACATTCTCGTACGAACCACGAACGATAGAAATAAAAATACGATCACGCACAAAAATGCGACACGATTACAAAACAATAATAAAATACACTGGTAATCTAATTTTGTGAAGTTTCAGAAATACCAACGTTTACCGCAATTGCTTCAAACGAAAATTTAATTATTTTCCAAATTAAAAATATAGAAAATTCCTATAAATTCATTTAAAAACAGCCACTAACAATCGGACGGTTATTTGAAACATAGATTTTATTATATTTAAATTCAAATTTGAATATTCAAATTCGAAGACTTAAAAATGTTTCGTTACACATATAACCTTTGAAGTCTAGGATTGATGGGTAAATAATGCATTCTCTTATATGGAACTTCTTTTTCTTGGTTTGTATCTTTTTTCATTACATATTCTGCACTTCCTATTGTTAATGTCATCTTTCCAATATAACATGCTACCTTGTATACATGTACCTATCTTTTGGTACGGAAGACCGGAAGTGGACAAAAGTTTTTTCATTTTATAATGACTATCGTACATCAGATTATTGGGTGGCATATGTCATTTTGCAGCTTGTATAACTGCTGTAAATCCAACTTCTGTATTTTGATTTCATAGTAATGTATTCGACTTACCGATAATTTGATTCCACATTTACAACCACCTCGCAATGGTCTCTTAGCAATAAATCATAGATTATTTTCGCTCCCACGGTCGGTTCTTCTTCAACATTTGCGACTTCATCATCAACTTGAATAGTAGAGAGCATTGATCGTGCCGCATCTTCCACCATATTTTCTATTGGATTCGTCATAACATAATCATTATTCACTTCGTCCTTTGACACTATAAGATTAAGTGCAACAAGTTTTCCACGACGATCCCACAAATAATAATGTGGCACAAAAACCAACTTGACACAAATGTACTATAACCATATATGCTTTCCAATGCTTCAAATATTTGCATTTATGACAAAGGCAAGGAATTTCTTCGTCATTTCCATTATTAGATTTAGCGAATCTAATAAATTCATGTACACCATTGTATAAATGTTTCTTCCCTGAACCTTTCATACTAGTTCGCTCTTCGTACATCCACGTACGGTCGACAAAATAATGCAACATTTTTCCTAATTTAAAAATATATGTTAGAAATTTCGACAGCACTTCACTATGATGAAATGTATGCATAACTTTGCATCCAAAGGGTTTGTTGTTGTTGTATTTTCTAAAATAAATTAGAGTCTTTTAGGATTAAAGGCTTTAATTTGTTGTTGTTGTATTAGTTAAAAAAATATTTAACCTTACTTTCAAATAAACATTATATTTATTCCTTAATTTTTACAAATCATAGTAGAATATTTGTTTCAAAAGAAATTTATTATTTAAAAGTACTTCCAAAAATACATATGCACAAATTACAGTTTTAGTAACTACAAATTAAATTTTAAACTATATTTTATAATTCATTCAACTATTTAAATATTTATTAACTAAATTTTAAATTTTAAACCATATATTATAATTCATTCAACTATTTAAAAAATTTATTTAACTATTTTGTAAACTAAAATTTCAAGTTTGCAAAAAGGTGCACTAATTAATTAATTGCTAAAAATATTTAATTACAAATATTAACTTTATTTTATAATTACCACTAACACGTATAATTAACACACGCTGATTAATTAACATAAAATTATGTTTAACCGTAAGTTTTATATTTAACATATTCACTATTCAACTATACATATTAGCCCTAAAATTATTCTAAACTATAATAAACAATTGCGTACACTAATCTACATACATATTAATCAATAATTATATATTAATTTTTGGATTTTAAATTAATCCTAATTTATAATTACAAATTTAACAATTATGTCACTAATTAATATCACCAAATCAAGTAATACACTATTATCATCAACTAGTACGCAATAATCATCATTTTTAAACCCATAATCACACCAATTAGCCCTAAAGCAGAAATTAGGATTAAAATTTTACCAAAATTTAGAGGAAAATGAAGATATTAGAGATTCCGGCAAGTGGTGGCGGCCTATGAAGACGAGTTGCGGCGGCTTCCAAGAGGCAGCGACGAATTAGAGATTGTTTTTTCCATTCACGGGAGGGTCTGGAAAATGGAAAAATGAAAAAAGTCGCGCGTTCTGGTTGCTATATACTCGATATGCCATCATCTGGCGATCGCTAGCGATGGCAAGTCAATTTTCTATTATTATTTTTTAAATTTTTTCTTATTCATTTTACTTATACAAAATGTTTAAAAATACTAATTTAATTCCAAAAAAATAATAAATATATTTTAGCATGGTCATTCAACCCAACGACTGTTTGTGATTGGTTAAATTACTATTTTCGATGATCTATCGTCGTGTAATTTGAATATTTATCATTATTGAAAATCTAACTCGCACGACCAATCTATGCGACTTTTAGTCGATTCATTAAGCAACTTCGATAAAGTTGACTGTGCGTAATATTTTTACGAATTAAAATATTTTTTAAACCATTAGGTAATTAATTATGAATTTTTAACTGTATTCAGTATGATAAAATTATATAAAATAAATATTCGGTAGATAAATAAATTTATTCGATCTTATGTCAGTTTACAGTAATTCAGACCTATTTTCAAAAGATGATTAAAAAATAAATAACTGTAGGATGTCGATCTTGAATTTTAAATTTATAGTCGTTCATCGACATTCGAACAAAAAACCCTACGTCCGAAGGCCAGCGACCTTCAAACAAGACCAAATTTGAACCACTAATACTTTGTAATGTGTTAATAAGTGTTGTACAACTCCCGGCAAAATGACATGTTTCAAGCTTAATTTCCTTTTGGCCATTTTTTACGAATCCAACTGTACAGATTGGATTAACATAGTACAAAGTATCAGTGGTTTGGATTTGGTCTTGTTTGAATGTCGTTTGACCTTTAGACGAAGGGCTTTTTGTCCGAATGTTGACGAACGACTAAAAATTTAAAATTCAAGATCGACACCCTACAGTTATTTATTTTTTAATCATCTTTTGGAAATAGGTCTAAAGTGTTTTAGATCGACATAAGATCCAATAAGTTTATTTTTTTACCGAATATTTTATTTTATATAACTTTATACGAAGTATAGTTAAAAATTAATAACTAATTACCTAATGGTTTAAAAATATATTTTAATTCGTAAAAATGTTATGCACAATCAACTTTATCGAAGTTGCTTAATGGACCGACTAAAAGTCGCATAGATTGGTCGTGCGAGTTAGATATTCAATAACAATAAATATTCAAATTACACGACGATAGATCATCGAAAATAGTAATTTAACCAATCACAAGCAGTCGTTAGGTTGAATGGTCATGCTAAAATATATTGTTTATTTTTTCAGAATTAAATTAGTATTTTTAAACATTTTTTAAAACGTAATGGGAATTAAATCAATTAATTATTTAATTGGGTAATTAATAATATAACTAACCGTCGCCCATAGTCGACGGGGCCGTTGACGGCCGTCGCCCCTCCCAGCCGCTATTCACTATGTATCTTCTAGTGGATACTTTTAGTCATGGCCATATTTTCACGTCAAATCAGTATTGTCATGAGCTTCCTGTCTTGTTGTTTGCATCTACAGTCAAGCTACACAACCAGTTCTTTCACATGTTACATACAACGTATAATCCACATGAGCATCTTACCTTCTTCGGTGCACAAGCTAATACATTAGCTCACAAACATGCTCTTCATGTACAATCAACCCATATATGCTTTTGTGCACAATGCACTTTGTTCAGCTCCACCAAGCATCATCTATGCAGCTAACTCAATGCACAATAAAGCGACTTCTTTTGTGTTGTATCCTAAATCTAGAATGGGTGAATCATCCTTTATAAAGTTATGTTGCTACTTTCGAGAAAATAACTGGTTTCGAGATAGTAAGCATATAGATGTTGAAGAGAAAATGATAATATTGTATCCATCATAAGTCATATTTGTAGAAATCGTATTGTAATATGTTAGTATGAATTTTTATAAAATTATTTGTGTGAGTTATTTGTTTTAAAATGAGAAGAGAAAGAGTAGAAGAAGAAGTGAGATGGGGAATAGTCCTACATCATAGAAGAGTAGGAACTATATTTGTACTAATATAGATTCCTCAAGAGAAGGTTGGGCTCTTTGGGCACTTAATGTTTGCTTTTTTATGAGGAGGAAGGTCATACACAGCTACAATACACACGCGAGCCGCCGGCGCCAACCGACCGGACCGAGTTTGGGTCCAAACAGAATTGTTTTACTTAAAACGGAACAGAAACGTGGCTGTTGCAAACGAATGGATGCATATTCTCACAACAAAATGCACTTATTCACAACTATATATAGGAATGCCTAAAGAGCGTTTAAGTTTGAATCTTCTTCTCTCTTTCAAACCAAAACGCTTGAAAAGCATTTCAGAATCCAATTTTCCTTTGTTTCAAATCTTCTTCCCTTCTCCTCTCTTATTTCTTTCAATGCTATTTGGATTTGTGATACTACAGATCACAAACTCGATACTCTTGTCACTACAGTCAATTTAGAAGATAATTTGAATCGATTTCGACAGTGCTATCGCGGTCGATTGAAGAGATTAATCATCTCGGCTCTATTGTGTCTTGGAAGACGATTTGCCTTAACTCATAACACTCATTTGTTTGTTCAAACGAGTGGTGAGGGCAAATAACATATTAATGAAAGCGTTACCAACGTGCCTTGGAGCGATCTCTACATGTTTGATTTTATCAATGTTGTGCCACTTCACCAGAAATCCACACCAACAAAATATACCATTACCAACATTCAAGTTAAACGCAAGTTTCGAGAACTCGGTTTCGGCCTCGGTCTCGACCATTTGAAATTTTATTGGTTTCGATCAATTTCGGATATTTCAGAAGTTTCGGTTTTTGTTTCGGTTTCGGTTCTGATATCAGATTATTGTATTTTTAATGAAAAAGTAATTATAAAAGTTGCAAATCCATATAAAAATATAGTCTACAAAAAGATGCAGCCGACGTAACAATAATTAAGTGTAGAAGTAGAATCTTAATTGCGCAATTACTTCAATTGAAAATGCATTGACAAAGAAGTAGCCTGCCTAACAATTTCGATTTTAATTAATCTCTGGCCCATTTAATGATTATCCAGCCCACATATTTCTTAACCCTAGTTTTACTCCTATTCATTCCTACGAAACAAAGAAAGAAGTAAAAAACGACATCAGATTTAAAAACAAGAAAAAAAGCGAAAAGGGGAAAAAAATCAACCTGCGATGTTCGAATTCGGTCGATGCTTGCTTCGATTTTGGTCGAATCTCATAAGAGATGCTCGAATTTGCTCGATTTCTCCTTAGCGATGCTCGAATTTCTAACCAGCACTCGAATTTGATTTCGATTTGCTAAAGGTGGATGTGGTAAGTTGTATTTTTTGCTGTCACATGTCTCCTCTTCCTCTTACTGCAGCAATTGCAAAAAATTATTTTTTTTAACGCGGGATAGGATTTTGACCTAATCCCGTCCTGTCTCTGGCCGGAACCGATCCGAGATGGTCGAAATCTCGTGGTTCCGACCGGAACCTTACACCATGGTTAAACGGTTAGCAAGTATTTTCTTGAAGTTTTGAAAGGCATGAGAGATTTTGCTCGAGAAATGATAGTTCCACTAGATTTTGACAAACCTATTGAAAATATACGATCTCATGTAGAACTACGACAGGGACCTTTTAAAGGTGTGATTGGGCATGGCGATATGTGATTTCAATACTACATTTATTTATATAATGGCGGGATGGGAGGGAGTAGCTTATGATACAAGAATCCTCAATGAAACAATTCGTAATCTTCCCAATAATTTTCCAATTCCTCCTTTATGTAAGTAAATTCAAATATTTTGGTTAAATTAATCCTGTTAACGAATTGACTTAATATAGAAAATGTATTACCTTTGTGATGCGGTTTATACAAACTTTAAAGGTTTTCTATCTCCTTATCACAACACAGGTTATTGGTTGAAAAGTTACAAAAATAACACCGCTACAAATAAGAAAGAAAGATTCAACCATACACATGCTCGACTAAGAAATGTCATTAAACAAAGTTTTGACATACTAAAAAAAAGATTTTCTATTTTAGTTAAAATGTCTACATACAAATTTTCATAACAAAGAGATAAAGTTTTGCATGTATGTCGATACACAATTTTCTACGTCGTATTCCACTTCATGATAAACTATTTTTGGAAGCTAAACAAAATGACGATACTACAAACGTTTACAACGAAACAATGATGGAAATGATACATTATCACCACAAGCTCCACCAAGTCATAGTGAAGAGTTTTCATCCGACTTTTATGGCAAATTTACGGATCAAATTGTTGATCTTCTTTAATTTGTGGTAAATTTATTAGTGTTTTTAATAAACGAGTGAAAATATGTTTATAAATTACTTTTGAAGACCACTGAATATATTTATAATTTTAAAATTATCCAAAAGTATTTTCTTGAAGTCAACAAAGTTTTGACGTACCAAAGAAAGATTTTTCATTTTAATTAAAATGTCTTCATACAAATTTTCCTAACAAAGAGATAAAGTTTTGCATCTACGGCGATACACAATTTTCTACGTCGTATTCCACTCCATGATAAGCTATTTTTAGAAGCTAAACAAGATGATGATACTGCAAACTTTTACGATGAAACAACAATGAAAATGAGAATCAAGTACCATCACAGGCTCCACCAAGTCATAGTGAAGTGTTTCCATCTGACTTTTATGGTAAATTTACGTGATCAAATAGATCGACCAAGCTACCTAACCAACTAGATTGACTCCTACGGTGACGCAGCGAAGATAACAGAAATGAATACAACGATGAAAGTAGCAATCGATGGATTGAAAATACCAAACGCCCAAATCTATTGATCCAAAAGATACCGGATTCTAGCTATCTCAAACACGTTGATAGCGCACGATACCGTGTTTAAAGATCTACGATTCTTCTACGTTGATCAAGCGCACTTGATTCTGTGAATCGGCTTCAACAATCGTTGATTCGAGCGCACTCGAATACCGAAGTTGGAGATAGGAGATAACACTCAACTACCAATTTTAATGGTGGCACAAGAGCACACAAAAGAAATTTTATTCAAACTTGACTAACTATTACAAGTGACACAAACCCGCCTATTTATAGGCTTACAACACATACAACTCGACCGCTACACAGTACAATACAAACGATTAAAAGAAAGAATACAAACGACTTACGACTTAACAGAACTTTGCGACTTAAAAATGGTACGACTTAACGAACTTTGCGACTTAAAAATGGTACGACTTAACGAACTTTGCGACCTAAAAATGGTACGACTTAACGAAGTGCTCGCGACATATATATCGATCAGCGACCTAACAGACTTTGGCTCTGCTTCGCGACTTAACTTTTTGCGACCTAAAGTAAACAAACAACGACCTAAGGCCTCTGGAGCTCCTCGCGACCTTCTGGATGGAGTTAGGTCGCTGGAAACAATCAACGACCTAGGCATCTGGAAACACTCGCGACCTATGGTGGAATCTTCAGCGACATAAGAAAGATGCGGCATGTCAATCTGGAGCTCGCGACCTAACTGCTCGCGACATAAGGATTCGCGATTTAGGGCTGGAGGCGACGTAGAGTTAGGTCGTTCGCGATCTAAACCAGAGCGGCGTAGAGCTAGGGTTTCTGGATTGTCTTCGTCATCGCGAGCTAGGAATCGCTCGATTCTGGTGAGTGCTGCATCGTGCGGCATGACCGGAATTCAAAAATTCCGGATTATTTGTGTTAAATTTATGAATATAGAACAGCCATGCAGCAAAAATGACATCTTATATGACATATGACCAAATATGTCATTAAAACATGAGATATAAATTAGACCACACAGGCAGTCAACTTATAATATGAGTAGTAACAAATATATACATACATACATAATTTATGAGGGATTTTTGCATAATCACAAGTATCATGTTAAAAATGTTTGTCAATGTTAATTGGTCATAACAAAAAGTTCAATCTTTCATTGTGAAACCCGTGAGATGAAAAAGCTAAAATCAGAACATAATAACTAGCAACACCAATAAATTACAAGTTATACATGCTAAATAGATTGATATTAGTTACATAAATGAAGATGACTGCCTCAAACACCAATGAAACACCCAATAAATCTACTATTGTTAACACAGACTTCTGTAAGAAGGATGATCCAGTGAGCAAATGTAGCAAGTATGATAAGAGTCGGACATTACTCTTTGAAATAGAAGACAATGATGAGACAATGAAGAAGAAGTTGATACCTTGGGCTAAAGCAGTTAGTTCATTGTTGCGGGAAGAGTTTCAAAATGATCTGGCATAGCATTGCTTTTGTTATATGCCCTTGTGGTTAATTCCATTCATTTTAATTATATCCTCATTTGTAAATAAAAATATATATAGAAGCAATGAAGAGATACCAAAACCACAATGTATATCCTAATTTGTATCCTCGTTATTATATCCTCATTTTTATACAATGTATATCTTAATTGGATGTTTTATTAATATATTCAAGTAGTGAATCATTTTATACATATAAAAAGAAGGAAAAAAAAAACTGGATAAGATACCAACATGTATAGGTACATAAAGACATACCAAAACTAGGCTAACTTTCTAATGATCAAAGGAGCACCATGCTGTGGCTTCACGGTAATAGAACCAACTGGAGAATGAGCATAAGAACTTGAAAGTTCACATTCAAAATTCTGCAATATCATAGCTACGGCTATTTTTGCCTCCATCATTGCAAAATTTTGGCCCACACAGAATCTAGGACCCCAACCGAAAGGAAAATAAGAAAACTTGTTATTTGTTGCTTTTGATATTCCTTCACAAAATCTCTCAGGCTTGAATTCTTCTGCATCGTCTCCCCATATATTTTTGTCATGATGTATCATAAGAGTTGGCAGTACAAGATCGACGCCAGCAGGCAGATAAATATTTCCAAGTTTAGTTTCTTTGTATGTGTGTCTATGGTGTGCAGCTAGTGCTGGATATAATCTTAATACTTCCAGCAATATCATGTTCACCTAAGTGTAAAAAATCATTATACCTAGGTTAAGAATTCTTCGTATAACAGTGGAAAAAATAACTTACGATTTTAAGTTGGTTAATGCTTTCATAGTTAAGAAAAGGGCTCCTCCCACAAATTTCCATCACTTCATTTCTCGCTCGAATTTGCCAACTCGGGTTCATTGATATAAGTATCATGGTCCAAGTTAACAAGCCAGCTGTAGTCTCATGTCCTGCAAAATAGAATAGCTTGCATTCTTCCATTACTTCTTGCAATGACATGCCTTTCAATTTCGCATCATTTGTGTTATTTTCTGCTTGTTCATTTGAGCGAAGCATTAAGCCCAATAAATCTTCATGTCCCTTTTCATCATGCTTCATTGCTTTTTCTTTCTTTTGAATTAGGATTGTTAGCAAGTTGTTGACTTCTTTGTTAAGTTGATGTCTTCTTTGATTATCCTTTGTCCGTACGAACCTATACACGGGCATTTTGATATGGGATTTTTTTTAGCAATTTAACAATTTCTCACAACATATAACTAATACCGACCCATTTCAAAACATATTACAGAAATATGTATGTTTTTGTCATATTGGTGTCCATTGAAAAAAATTTAGTGAAACGGTTTGAGAATGCACCAATGTATTTTTTTTTATTTTTTTATTTTAAGAATTCACATTGGTGCATTCTAAAAAAAGCTCTAGTGTAAAATAAAAAATGATGAGCTTGAAGGAAAAAAATAATTGCATCGGCGCATTCTCAAAGTGTAGCAGAAATTGCTGAACTAAACAAACTTATGTTTGTAATATGTTTTGAAATGGATATAAATTGGTTATAAGTTTTGTAAACGGGACTAAAATGATTTAAAAAGGTCCATTAATACATTTTACAGTATACTTTAGAGAAAAAGTTGATTGCTTATCGACGACTTAATTTATTATATTGGTGATGTACATATAGGGATTGACTGTCTTGAACTAAACAGATAATATATGTTACAAAATAAATCAATCTCTATCCTAACCTAAGTTATATCCATGCATTTACAAAAAATATGTTTACCTAGTTTACTACAGAGAGTTTCATCAGGATATGATAAAAATAACAATCTGTCAGCATCCTAGAATATGTTATAATACATCACGTATTCAATTTTCTCAACTACGTAAGAGATTTTACATATGCACATTGTCATTTACCGTTTCTGTATCCTACTAAAAACAAAATTACTTTCCCTTAAATTTATTCTACGTAGCGATCACCAGTAGACTGTACGTTAAATGTGAAGCCAACAAAAAATGTTTGCGCTGTGAACTTTCAAAGCAAAGAGATGCGCAATAATCACTTAGGATAGAAGAAAATTGAAAAAGAAACTTAAGATTTAATTCTTTAGAAAAGTGATATGAATAGCAATATACCTGAATAGAGGAATATATGGAAACGTTTCAGGTTTTAACAAGAGAGCCATCAACTGTTCTTGAAGCTCAAATATTCTTTTGCCTTCAACATAACTGCTTCCAAATGCCGTTCTAGAAATTACATCACTAGTCATGGCTGTTAGTTCTTTCCACACATCCAATTTACAAGCTCCATCTAAACCAATCAGCCGATGCCATCTGTTGATCATCTCAGTACAACTAGTACAAAAATCTGGTACCATTGCCTGTATTTTATGGAAAATGTTCTCAAAAAGTGAGATGATATTTGAAATTATTGTTTACATATCATAAGTTTGTATTAAAATAAATCACATTCTGAGGGATCATCTACAGCTGCTGTTATAATAAAACCGAAAATAAAGTAACAATGATAAGAAAACAGCAACCTTTAGCTTGGTTTGGTGGAATGCTGGACTAACTATGCTTCTATGTTGAGCCCACTTGTCACCTACTAATGCAGTTAGTCCCGTCGTTAACCTTTTGAAAACAAAAAACAATAATTAGACACACAAAAAAACAGTAAATAAAACAAACTAGAATTATACCTTTTGTATGGAGGCAGTGGCAACCTTTCCAAGTGACCTGATTTGTTCATCAGAGCTTCACGGATTAGTTCCGGTTCTCTTATTATAAGTCTTGGAGTTGTAAACATCCAATAGAAACATATGTCACCTAATCAAACAAAATATCATGATATCCTTAATGAACTTGATGGCACTCTTTGCTTATTAAACTCCTTGAAATTGCAAGATATTTCACCATTCCAACTTCCGAGTATCAGTAAATATGGATATTTGTGAATTACAAATCTATCTGGCAATGACTAGCAATAAAATGAACTCAAAATTTTCAAGAAAATTAAGCTCATACCAAACTTTTCGGTTGTTTGGACGATAAAGGGAAGAACCCGATACACAATACTATGGTTGGGATCGAGAGACGTGGCTCTTGCTCTAACAGTTGACTTCCCAAACTCGTGTACATCCCCATAAAACAGCTTATAAGCAGTTCCATTAATCCCCTGCTTCCGCAAGTGCTTTTCTATCAGTTTTGGCTTTATCCATAGCCAGTAAAATACTTTAGCAATCAAATAGGATAGCAGAAGAGTGAATATAGTAATGGCAATAGATAAGACAGTAGGATCATCCATTTCTTTTAAACAGAGAAGAAGAAAAATGGAAGTCAACTCAAATGAGCTTCTAGTTATTCTTCCCGAGTATTGATTAGTTAGCAATTGTAGATATATAAAGCCAGTAATTAAAACCGGTGTTCACTTAAACAGGGACCCACTTATTGTCAGTATACGGTTTCCCATGTTAGCTTTCTTCCTCTAGCTTTCGGATGATTAGTGTTTGATAATACCTATAAAAAAACTGTCTACTCATTCTGTGATTGCTTAGAATTTGAATTCATTTCTTGGAACAAAGGAACATGCAGTTGCAGCACAGTACTGCCAATTAAATTTAGTACAGCTGCATGTGAATTCAGTTTCAAAAATATCACACATGAACACATACTCAGGCTAAATCCTCGTGTTTTGACTACACAAGAAAAGGAAAGAAATCAAACAGATAAACTTGGCCACTAGCAATTATGAACCATTTGAGCATAAACTCATATCCGACAATAAGACCATTACCAACCATCGATCCAAAAATACAGTATAACATAATCCAAAAATCCATAAATATATCTGATAAAAGATCCAAAAGCAGCACATAACGAAACAGAAAACATAAATGTCATGAGTCATGACACCCACCCACATAACAAAAAAGCTAATTAAATGCAAAAAAACTAATTAAAGCTCTTAAAATACTCTGCTTCCTTTGGTCAAGCAACCATACGTGAAGTATCCATTTGCCCACTTCTTGCAGGCCCACTTTCGTACCCAGCGCTCTGCCCATATGCATCCTGATACCTACTGCTCGAATACCCACCGCTACCACGGGTCCCAGCATAACTGATCCGGTACCATAACAGGTCCCACCTTGCCTGCCCTGAGTGGCAGACCAAAAGTTACCCTGCCACTTACCCATGTAATCCTGACCATCCCCACTCCTCCTAGGTGGCAGCCCATCTAGCCCTCCACCTGTCTTCACTTCAGCCGCCCTCTCATTGCCTTCAGCAAGTACGTTAAGCTTCTCAGACATCTGGAATAGCAAGCCTTGAAGACGAGTATGCTCCACACTGTGAAAAATAATGCACTTGGGAAGGCTGATCCCAGCTCGCATGAAGCTCTTCGTTAATCATCATTTTGCTCACAATGCTGTGCACTTGAGGTTCAGGCAAGTCAAACATTGCAGTGAGTTGGGTAATGCTTAGTGTTTCGTAGCAGGATGAGTATGTGAAAAGGTACGTTCAAAGTGCTTCTTCTTTGAGTTTGGCCTCAAGCATAAAAACAATGGTGTCCGGATTTCTGAGAAGCTTCCATGTGTCAAGGCACTTGAGGATGGAGAAGGATTTTACTTAATCGCCCTTGGAAAGAGCACGGGCAGCACACATGACGAGGTCCCTGACATTTTCAGGTGGGCCCACGAATGTTTAGCGTTTGGCGATTTCTATATGACGCCGGAAGGTTTTGCTGATGACCTGGCGCTTTGAGTCTTGGGAGGTTGATGCGATGTTAGCGACCTCTAGAAGCATTGCACATATAAGGTGGGTGGCTTCTAGAAGCTCTAGGTTTTGTCTCTGTCTCTCCAGTTTTTCCTGAATAGGTTATTATGATTGCAGTTGCACGTGAAACAAGAAATTGTGCTCGAACGTTAATAGTTGTATTTTATTTATTTTCAAACTGGTTTTTGCCCACTAATATTAATGAACTCAATGATAGAGCAAACAGAAAAAACGCAAAAGCAGTGTATGTTTTTGCTTTAGATAGTTTCTAACAGATTCGCATTTCAGATACTTAACCCAAATGCTCAACTTGAATGTTCAAGCTATATATTTGAGTGTCTTTAAATATATATAATCTTTTCTGAACTTGAATATATATTGTTTTTTCCTTCTAAAGAAAGAGTTCGTGCTTCTCTATTTTTATTCTTGCGTTGATTCCCAAACCCTTCTCGGTTCTAGGTTTCTCTAAAATCAACTGATAGTTGACACACTGTTAACACATGAATATATTATGCTTAAATTAACAGGCAATGATTGTTATAGACTGGTGCAACAGGCAGCAGGCTGAGTTATTAGTTGGTTAGAGTGGCATAACATGGATGATTGTTTTGTTTGCAGCTTTTCAGGCCTTATATCCCAAATCTTTATCAATAGGCCGGAAAATCAAAATTACAGGTTTTTTTTTTTTTTTTTGAAGATTGTACTATTGATAAGCCAGCTTGGACACGTATACATGTCACTAGAAAAAAAAGGGTTTTCTTATTTTATTTCATTTTTTTTTTTTTTGGAAATTTGCCAAGTACCATTATCATACTTCAAAATCAATAAAACACCTCTCCCTGTCAATCTTTATAAAGCCAACCCCTCTTTATAAATTAACCAAACCACATTACTAGATTGCCCTTAATCAATTCATTACAACATCATTTTCGTGCGACACTCTGTACTTTCATTTTAACTCCACACAACTAACAACCAAATCTATATGGAAATATTTTGAAAAATTTTTGCACGCTTTTGCAATATTAACAAAAGGAATATATGTAAAAATATTTTCTGAATGAATAACGATGTTTATACAAACATTTAAAAGTAAATGCAGGATTCCGTAAATATTTGCAAAATTAATGAAAATAGACAGCTTTATTCCGTAAATATTTGCAACATAATGTTGAATGCATAAATCTGCAAGTATTTGCAAAATGAAAGAATGTAAACATATTTTCTGAAAACTAAAGATGTTTTTTGCAAATACCTACAAAATGAATGCACAATTCTGCAAATATTTGCCAAATGAATGGGCGTAAACATATTTTCTGAAAAATAAATATGTTTTTTGCAAGTATTTGCAAAATGAATGCATGGTTCTACAGAATGAATGCATAATTGCAGAATGAATGAATAAACAAAAATGCTCAAAATATAATTGAAAACATTGCAAACTATATGCATATTTCTCCAAAAAAAAAATGCTAAATCAAAGCATAAAAATATTTCTGAAAAATGTATATTGCTTTAAAAAATAACTGAGATAAGAAAAGGCCATTAGAATAATAAAAAGAACTAAATCTCAGAACAAACCTGAATGAAGTCAATAGATTTTGATAAAGATAAAATTAAGGTTCGCGTTGAGAGAAACAGAGCAGATTATGGGTTGCGCAGTCGGGAAATATTATTCTGAAACTAATTCCAGGAGTGGGTTTTAAAAGTTTGATCTGAGGAAATGAATGCAGTGCATTGTTTTACGTTCTAAATTCAGATTCTCGTTATCTAACCCTAAAACCAGTAAGCAGGTAGATACATTTGCAAAAGAGTTGTTATATAAGATCGTACCTGATCAGGAGTCTTCTCATAGAAACGGTTTTGAGAAATGCCTTGCACAAGTAACTCTTTCACTCTCCCACCAGAATATAGTTCGGATAAACATCTATGGGCTTCCACAATAAGCCCGGGTCTAAATGCACATAATCCAAGTTGTGCCATGGCCCGATTAAATAAAATTGAGAATTGATATCCATCATCTGAATCCCATCTTGCAAATGACTCATCAACAAAAGACCACGTGCAATGGAAAACTCATCCGAAATTGCATATGGTATATATCACATAGCATTGCTCTAGCTTTGGTCCTCTCATCTCCAAATTTATAAATAAGTGCAACTAACGTATCCATAAGGGTTCTGCTATGTGCAGGAAATGTAGGCTTTCTGGCACAACTTCAGGAATAAATACAAACCTGCTGGAGAGTGCTTCCCAACCCACTCTTCTCTTTCCACATCTTCCCCAGTCTCGGTTTCTTCTGCTACTGCCAGTTTTCTCATAGCATCATAAACCTCTTGAGGTTTATAATACACAAGCTCAATGCCACCTTTGCTGCTCCTTTAGAATCTCCAATCCTTTCCAAATAGTTTTGAATGTTCTGTGCGACAACAAAGAACAGTGGTTCATCTCTAAGCCTCTCAACATAATCTTTAATGTGGGGATCGATGCATTGTAAGCTCTTGAAATATTCGATATTCAGCCTCTCAATGAAGTGAACCAAATTTCCCCAAAATTTGATCGGACCCTTATAATCAGGATCCTTTTGTGTCTCATTCTCACCGTGCTCAAAAGAATCATCAATAATGATATTTGGATTTTGGATGCTGCTCGAGAATATCTAGAATAACCAGGGGCGGAGCCCATATCTATATGGGGGCAGGCACATGCCTATCCCAGTAATTTAAAAAATAAAAATAAATAAAAAAAATCAAAGCAAGATGCAGCAACAAAAGAAACGGCCGTATGCTACAAAATAGATGCAGCAACAAGAAAGGGGGAAAAAATAAAAGAACGAACGAAAAAAAATAAAAGAACGAACCAACGAGACGCTCGACTGCTCTTCAAGCTTCACCAAGCACGGACCACGACAGATTTCTTCTTCTCCATCAGCTAAGAACGTCAACTACAGCCGAGATATATTTTGTGAAAGCAAAACCCTAGATCAGCAATTTTGCAAAATGGGTAATCTTATTTTGGTTTTTCTCTGATTTCTTGTGAGGTGTGATGTGCATATTTTAGGGATTAAGCTAGATAGTTTAATTTGATTAATTTAAGCACATTTCTGGCTGAAAAGATTTGATTTCATAATTGATTTAGCGGTGAACCACTGCTAACACATTTGTTGATGAAAAAAAAATCATCAAAGTATTCTTCAACAACAAAATGAGAAATACTTGTGCAAATCAAAGGTTGAAAAAAATTGAATATACTTTAGACTGTTTTGTAATTGTTAGATTATCTAATTATTGTTAATCCCCTTTTCAGATTTGCACAAATATTATAAACGAGCTCATGATACTATTTCGGACAATGTGAGATCTTCTTCCAACATTGTAGATAATGATATTCAAAATGAAGCTATTCCAAAAACAGTGATTCGAAATCGCGTTCATGTTGATTTGTTAAATCTTCCTTCTGATCCAAGCTTACGAAACCGAATTTCGGACTTTGACCCAAATGATCAAGATATAGTTCGAAGAGCTTATTTACAGAAAGGTCCATGTCAACCTTCTTTATTAGTATTTCCACAAACTATCATTGGAGAAAAAGCCCGTCGCTTTAATCCAAATTGGTTTAGTCAATTTGGGAGTTGGTTAGAATATAGTGTAAAGAAGATTCAGTTTTTTGTTTGAAGTGTTATCTATTTCGTCCAGAGTCAGTGAACAGAAATATGAGTGAGGTTTTTATAACGGGTGGGTACAAAAATTGGAAAAATTGTAGAAGATTCCAAGAACACGCTCAATCAGAAGCACATAACACCTCTTGTATGAAAGCTGAAAATTTAATGATTCAAGCCAGACACATTGAACCACTAATTGTAAGGTAAACAGAACAATGCCGAAATGACTATCGAGTTCGACTAAATGCTACCATAGATTGCATTCGATATCTTTTGCGTCAAGGACTAGCTTTTCGTAGTCACGATGAATCTGCAAACTCTACGAATAAGGGAAATTTTTTAGAACTTCTACAATGGCTTGCAAATCAAAACTCATCTATTAATGTCGTTGTTTTGGAAAATGCTCCACAAAATTCCAAAATGACATCACCCGATATACAAAAGGATGTTGTAAACTCAATTGCTATCGAAGTTGTCAATGCTATCTTGAAACAACTTGATGGTGGCCTATTTGCAATTTTAATTGATGAAGCACGTGATAACTCAATTAAAGAGCAAATGTCTATAGTTATACGATTTGTCGATAAAAATGGTTGTGTCATCGAGCGATTTATGGGCATGATACATGTTCCTAATACAACTGCAATTTCACTTAGAACATCACTTGAAGCCTTTTTTTCCAAACACAAATTGAGCTTTACAAAGTTGTGTGGTCAGGGCTACGATGGGGCAAGTAATATGCAAGGAATGTTCAATGGCCTCAAAACACTTATATTGAGAGAGAACAATTCTGCATTTTATGTGCATTGTTTTGCACACCAACTTCAATTAGCACTTATTCGTGTCGCGAAAGATATAAACCACATTGCTGAATTCTTTTACTTAGTTAACAATTTGGTGAATCTTGCTGGAGCTAGCGTCATGTAAGCGTCGAGATATCCTACGAGAAAAAGAAGCAGAAAAGGTATTCAATCAACTACAGAGTGGAGAATTATGTAGTGGCCGAGGATTGAATCAAGAGAGAAGTTTGAAACGACCGGGAGACACGCGTTGCGGTTCACATTATGGAACCTTAATTAATTTAATTGTTATGTTCTCTTCTGTAATAGATGTTCTTACTGATTTAGTGGAAGATGTCTTTGGAGATAAAAAAGGAGAATCTTTAAATTTGATAAAAGTGATGCAAAATTTTGATTTCGTATTCACATTATATTTGATGAAAAATGTACTTGGAATCACCAATGATCTTTCAAAAGCACTTCAACGAAAAGATCAAGATATCGTCAATGCTATAACTTTGGTGAAATTATCTAAGGAACGGCTACAAAAAATGAGAAATGATGGATGGGATAACCTATTTGTTGAAGTAAGTTCTTTTTGCACGAAGCAAAATATTCTTATTCCAAATATGAAGGATAATTATCTTCTTTTAGGTAGATCAAGGCGAGGGCCAAAGTTAACAAACTTGCATCATTATCAAATTGATTTGTTCTACGTTTGTTTGGATAAACAACTTGTCGAGCTTAATAATTGTTTTGATGAGGTTAACACAGAATTGCTTCTATGCATGGCTTCTTTGAATCCTAATGATTTATTTGCTTCTTTTGATGTCATGAAACTAATTCGTCTATCTGAACTTTATCCAAATGATGTTTTCGAAGCGGACGTATGGATCGTTGCAATCAATTAGAGATTTCTATGATGGATATGACATCTAATACTGAATTCAAAGAAGTGAAAAGCATTAGTGATTTAGCTAAGAAGATGGTCTTGACGGGAAAGCATATTGTCTATAATTTAGTTTATAAACTCATCATGTTATCCTTAATTCTACCAGTTTCAACCGCTACAGTTGAAAGGACTTTTTCAGCTATGAATATAGTGAAAATGAATCTTCGAAATCGAATGGGGGATGAATGACTAAATGATAGTTGTATCACTTATATTGAAAGAGATGTCTTTGATATCATTGACAATGATGCAATTATCGATCGTTTTCAAAATATGAGAACTCGTAGGGAACAAATTTAAGATATGTATGTTATGATTAATTTTCTTTTGGAAGATCAATTATCGATCGTTTTTGTAATGAATCTGAAGTCTATTATGTTAAAGGTACTATTTGTCTTATTTCAATCATATAAGTTTCTTGTGCAAATTTTGTTAAATATCAGTGACATAAAAAAAGCATATCACTTTGAAGTCTGAAGTCTATTTTGTTATTTTAATCTGAAGTCTATTTTGTTATTTCAATCTGAAGTCTATTTTTTTAAATCACATATCACTTTGTGCCCACTCCAATTTATGTCCTGGCTACGCCACTGAGAATAACAACATGTTGGAAACACATTTCTTCCAAAACATTTATAGGCATGTGCCCAAGCAAGCTTGGATTCACATCAAACTGAGCAGCAATGAAAGAATAAGATTTCAAACTTCTGAGCTGGTGTCTTGGCAACCCGAGTTAAAAATGTAAGATGTTCTACTAGTTCAACGCGACAGGTCTCCTTTTTACCCTTAGCAGCAACAATGTTTGAGCTTTTTATCAATGTCACTCCAAGTTATCTCACTTGGATGTTTACTGAACTGATTTGCTATAGTTATATCTTTTTCAACCCTTACTTTGACCAATATGACTATCATTCTTTTCATTCTCATTAGAAATAAGCTTCTGCGGGTCCTCTTCAGCATCAGAACTCTCATCGTCATCTTCTTCTTCTTCAGTGACTTCCTTATCGCTCTTAGGATTTTCTCTAAACTTTATAATAAGCTCTTCGTGATGCTTCTTGTTTTTCTTCAACTTCTGTTTCATTGAATTAAGTGCCTTCGCATTATTTGCTAAAGTCTGAGCTAAAAAATCTTCAAGTAAGACCAGAGCTTTGATATACATGCTAGGGGTCGTATCAGTTAACTCTAGCAACCTTCTCCAACTGCTTGTTTATCTTCTCAAAGCTTTCGAGCAAACTGACCCAGTCGTCGATTTTCGTTGTGTTCTTTGTTTGATCAACTGTGGATGTCATTTCTTCGTATCTTTTTAAACGTGCAGGTTTAACAACTCACTGTCCCTTGTCAGAATCACTGTCACTACTATATTTCTTATAGTACTTACTAATATCAGGTTTAGTGCCTGCATCACTTGAATTTTCATCAGACACTACACCAGAAAAGACTTTTGATAGCGTTGAAAAAACGCCACCATAACTTATGGTAGCGTTTTAGAGAACGCTGTTATACGACATGCAACTAAAAGTCTAAAAAAATTTGTTGCGTTGTAGTAAACGCTACCAAAAGCCACTTTTAAATGCAACTATAAGTATTTTCTGTAGGATTTAAAAAACGCTACCAAAAGTCACTTTTAAATGCAGCTATAGGTTTTTTTTGTAGGGTTAAAAAAACGCTACCATAAGTCTTCATTTTTTTCTGTAGGTTTATACCATTTCCAGCAATCGCTTATATACTATTCATATTAAAACGAACGATCGATCGCATAATTTTCATATATTTAAACAAACAATTAAATCACATAATTAGCATATACAAACAATCAATCATATGATCATCATATTCAAATAATTGCAAAAACATGCTAATCTCACAATCAAATATAATATCCATAATCAATTCGATAGTAGTTTTTCAACAAAATAAGTCACATACTACAAGCATTCATAGACAAGTTTCCACAAATGGTACTAACAAAATACGACAACATATATAACAATTAAATTCATGTTCGTTGCTTGATTACCAATAGTTCTTTGTTGTCGACGGTCTTCGCTTCGAAATAGCTAATTACCTGCAAACGAGTTTAACAATCAACAATATATATATATATATATATGTGTGTGTATATATATATATATATATGTATGTATGTATGTATATATATATATGTATGTATATATGAAAATCATATAATCTATAACTCGATATTCTATATTAACACATATTAACAAAAATTGTTCTATTTTTATATGCATCCTATATAATTCCCCAACGAATACAAAATTTTCAATTTACACAGATATTCAAATCAAAACTGGGTTAGAAGTCTGACTGGATTTCATTCTATGTGCAAATTGTGTATTCAGTACTATGGGCAGATTGTGTATTCAGTACTATGGTCAAGTTAAATCTTATAAAATATGAAAAAGTATTTGGAACGTCCGTAATCCATCGATGATGCATCCATCCACTAATTGAAATGTACAATTTTCTTTACCCTTGTCAAATTATAGTTTATTATTACTACTACTACTATTATTATTATAGGCTTAGTTGTTTTTTATTATTATTATTATTATTATTATTATTATTATTATACCCTATATTTTATTATTATTATCTCCAGACTACAAGCTAAAAAAGTATTTACTACATGATATGCAAATGGGCATATGTGAAACTACCGGGTAAATATTCAGTTGACATCTCTGGCTACATGAGTACACAAACATATAGTATATATGTAAATAAATATTGATACACACACACGTAAAGGTTTAAATACAGGTATTTGTATATAAATATTTATATGTACACACACATATTTATGGGTGTGTGTGTATACTCTCACCGTCTTACTCAAAGTATTAACTGACAACTAGGTCCAGAACTATCCTTAGTTCATATAAAGATTTAGCTAATATCAATACAAATTCATATACATATATATAAATACACTTATATCCAGAAAAATATAAATAATTCACAGAGCTTAAACCTTAAGCTTATAAGTCAGCTGCATATATGGATAACTACATTAGATCAGTAGATATAATTGTATAAATTATCATACTTCCTTAATCTTAATGAATCAACCAGTACAATAGTAAATATATGTCTTATACAACACATGATATTCATATAGCTCATAGTATATACCTGCTCCAACATACTGATGCAGACCAGGAAAAAGCTTTTGTAACATCAAACAAGTGTTCACTCCACCACCAACTGCTTCCTGCACTCCGAATCCCAAAGGTATTGATCCAGCATTGAAATGTTTGTCCCTACCCTTTCAGTAATGCGTTCCTTTCCTATAATCACAGTTGGTTCATAATTACAGTACGCGTATTAAGAAATGATCAGTATTTTCTAAGAAGTTTATTGATAGTTTCTTGTTCATACCTCAGTACGCAGCTGAATCTTTTGTTTTATAGGAGAAGGCAGGGATAGAGGCATAGAAGGAAAACCCTTATTGCCTGCAGCCACTGTGGTAGCGATAGGTGTCTTGACTTTCTTCTTAAGCTCGTTTATTTCCTCTTAGATTGTTCAAACTCTACGTGACTGCCAACCTAAATAACAAGTGTATAACGTGTATACAAAAAGACCTCTCATCACAACTGAATGTACCAAGTAGTTTCTTTGCATTGGTCTAGGTATTTCTTTGCATGATACCATGATATTATTCTATGATCATGGGTCCATCAATGCATATTTTACTAATCTAGCTAGCAGTTGTTGGCTCTAATTCTTTCATACAAATTTACAACTGCATTCTTGATAGCTCGATTGCTTTCTTTAAAATATCCTCTCTTGTGCCGAATTATGAGGCTTTATAGTTTATACAAACATAATAATTCATGAATATTTGTTCTTTGCTCTAACATAGTTGTTCCTTGCTCGTTTAAGTACATACTTTCCAAACATATCTGTACTTTATATTTGTAAATATTTTTTTCTTTCATTTTTTCTTTCTAAAAATAATTATATAACAATAATCATTATAATAACTTGCTAGTTGACATAATGAGATGACAAAATATAAGAAGTGCTAACCAAAAGATAGACAAAAAGTAACAGAGTAGGGAATTAATATAGGACAGATAAAATATATGCAAAATTATTATAATAAAATGCCGGTGTGGTTTCATTTTTCTCCACAACTAACAGAGTAGGGAATTATATCATCTTACTACATATCAAAAAATGAAAGTTGTTCAAGAGGATGAGCATTATCCTCAATTTGTTATGCAGCTAACTAAAACCTAGCATGATATAATTCTTTGTTAATTAATAAGGAATAAATATGTCAAATTTAAAGTTACTACCTATGTCCCGTCAAGAATCCAAATTCATTGTGGATTTTGCATGCTTTTGGCAGCAAACTCACATGTGATTAGAAATTTAAATAGCCTAACCTACATAAACTGGTAATTTTTCATATCTAATATAATGCTAAACACTTCATAGAACACACTATCTGACCATGCTAAACTTATCATCATCCAAAGTACAAACCTTTCACGATTTTATTGAATTACCATTTCAAAAATCAAACCGATAAAAAAGTTATATTGCATTGCACCTCGATGTTGAGGATAGTTCTCCAAAAAAAATGAAGAAGTCCATGATGGGAAGAAAATGGCCTCCATATGCAGAGTAAACAAAAATTCCAAAGGTTCGTCGTTCTCCTAATTATACTAAAATTTGTTATGAAAAAACAATACAGGTTTCAGTAACACATGGAGCCTTGCATATAGCTACACATACATATCAGTAAAACAACTTGTTCATGAATTTATATACGCAATTTCAAGTATTAAACAAAGATTTGTGACATTAAACTCACCTATTTGCTGCTCGATACTGTCGCTCACTCCACCCTGATCAACCTCGCATCACTAGCTATTGTAAATGCTAGATAGTGGCATAACTAAACTGATTTTTCTTGTTGAACTAACTTTTGTGTTTCTCTGATTTCATTTGTAAATTTATAAATATATAAACTTAGGCACTACTCTTTCACCTGGCTTTAATGGCATGATTGTGTGTAGAAGTATTCTTGCAAAGCTTGCTCCAAAACCACCACCATCGCTTGAAGTAACAGTGGCAATTTCACTACAACAACAAGTCAAAAAACACATGGCTGAAGGTAAATGCATCACGAGTTTCCCATGCAAAGTGCTGCAAAAGAAGGAGATGACGATTAACAAGAAGCAATTTAGCTAGTAAAACAATCCATAACAGAAAATATCATTCATTAAAATGGAGATAGTGTGGATAAATAAATAATTATAATTGTCAAGGATCAAATTCAGTTTTTAAAACAACTAGCTCAAAAGAATAGTGACCATAGACCATATTAAGTTTGATCACTTCTACAATTGTAAGTCGATAAGCTTTGAGTTGTCAAGAAACTTTTGAAATTTAAGCCTGACCTTGTTTGGTTGCCTTTGTTTGGGAGTTGCTAGAAAAAATAAATGTTCAGCGCCTCTAGTTTGGTGCAGTTTTTCTAGTTGTGCAAGTGACTTCACAATTTTCTGCATATGTTGAAATAAAATAACATTACAAGCATGCAAACATTTGTAACTCGTTCATCTAACAAAGTCAAACTCATCACCCCATCAGTTCATGGTTGCCATTGTTTTGAAATCATAACATTTTATTACTAAGGGATTTTCCCAATTTTTTCAATACGGAAAAAATAAAATTGCAATTTAAAAGTTATAACGGTATCATAATTAACAAATATCAAATGTTCCAAAATAAATCACTTACAACTGATCCACATAGCTATACAATCAGAGAAGAATTCAATATATCTTTGTCAGTAATTCAAGCTTCATGTTTAACTGTACGAAACCAATAACTGAGGCCAAAATATAGTCAAAATTATCTGAAATCAAACCTTTACAGGCTTTTAGAAATAATCATAACTTTCTATAGAAAAAATAAATAAGGGAAACCTAAATAAGAGGAAGTCTCACATTGACGAGAATGGTTATGACCATCGCACGAGTATGAAGATCTTTGATCTTCTTCACTACTGCAGCAACTATGAACAAATCTACAAATTGCACGTTTTATGGTCATATAACTTCCACCCTCCTTTAAGCTAAATCTGTTACAATATGAGATTTTTCTATGATATTCATGCATAGGAAAATTTGTTGCATTAAAGTACAAAGAAGTAGGTGCATATTCATCTTCGGAGT
Organism: Allium fistulosum; assembly: GCA_030737815.1. NCBI lineage: Eukaryota > Viridiplantae > Streptophyta > Magnoliopsida > Asparagales > Amaryllidaceae > Allium > Allium fistulosum. Next base: position 1,229,609,699 of record CM060904.1, read on the forward strand.
CACTTGATTCACTGTAAAAAAGAAAAATAAGTGTTACACTCATGCATATAGTCTGCTTAACATAATCTTAAAATAAATCTACAAGACTATTTGTTGGATTCGTCATGGTGAGTATAAAAAAGCTTTTAAATATAGTTATTTGAAGTTCGAATTTTAGTTAAGTTGGCATTAATACTTTTATTGAAAATAATACAACCCCATAGACCACAGTCATTAAAAAAGCAGAATGTTATAGTATCTACATCATGCAATATCAAGAAATATAACATCGATCGGTCTACAATTGTTAAAGCATGTAACCCAACACTCAAAATCATGTTATTTCTTTGTCTATACCAAAATTCCTTCCTCTGCATGGCTGTTATGACACCAAGGACATTTCGATGTGACAATGGACTAAATGCAAGTTCATAAAGTGGCCTTAGCGAATATTAACATAAAATAATAAAAACAATATTAACAAACAAACCGAGTTTAATGAATAAAAATGAAACATTTTTTTGGTGCATCAGAGGAAGAAAATCAGCATGAGATGTAATAATGGAAAATAAGTAAAACCTTCACAGCAAACATTAATTATAAAGTGCTCTTTGGTTCTGTGATTTATGATAAAACAACCTAATTCAGTCACTAAATTCATCTTAAGTTAATTTCAAGACAAAACCAAAAAAATCTAAAGCAACATGTTCACCACATTTATCTAATATAATTCTATGTATTTTAATGCTAAGGTAAACAAAATATATTTAAAGCAACATCTTAAGTTAAGTTCAACACTTAGCAGCACAACATAAAAGTATCCATTAGTAAAAATACTTACTTTTGCGAGCATGAAGTTGATACACTGATTATGCCTTCATCAATTACAGTTATTCATGTTTAGTGTTCATCTGATTGCTGCTACCGCTGTAATCATTTGGCTTCAACCACTGCCCATGTGATTCAGAAGCCATGTTATCTATTTCAGATATCGACCGTTACTATGTAACAGAAGTTCCCCTTACAATAGAAGTTTGATTCATTGCAAAGAAATTAGAGTGGAGGTTTCCATCTTTGAATGAGCAATATGATTCTCATTTAAATCTACTTCAATACAATTTGTTTTGTTTTCTAAAGGGTATATGCTTCTTGAAGCATGATGTTTATTTTGACCTCAGAATGATTAACAACAGCAACATTAGGAAATGATTGTTAGTTTGTGACAATACAAAACCAAATATTCAGTTCTATTGTTTCGGAACAAATATATTTAGCAGACATATTGTATACAAAAATAAGATGGACACCAAAATGTACGGTATATTATTTTTTATTTTACCAGAAAAAACAAGCAGCTAGCAAGTATTATTAATTACCTGATTGTTCCACGAACTGCAAAACCAATCTCATTTTCTGATCCAGTTATCACCAATCTAACTATGTTTTTACCAAAGCTGTATAATCCAGTAAGTATAGCAAGCACCATAGCTAATACTGCAGCAGGAAAGGTACGAGGAAATATAGAGAGAAATGATGCTCACTGATTTTATCATTTACAATGCACCGATGACAACCTTTATTTTGGGGCTTCTCCATATTTTGGGATCCATAACATTTTAGTGTGTTATGATGTTATGCTAAGTAGACATACTGCAGTTTAGAAGGACATTTCCATGTAAACTTGTTCCCTATATGCAATATGATTCTAATTAAATTCCAAAAATGCAGAGTTGTACATGTGATATCTCATATAGTGTTTCATTATCCTGTAGTAATCTTGAGATCATAGGCGTACTATTTAAATATATATAACAAATTTAGTCTCCACCATTCCTAATAGCTGTTTTGTACAATTCATTTTTTGTATTGGAAAAACTGAAAAAACAATGTCTACACCCAAAAACACCTAAACCAACCACAAAATCAGTTTTTAAACAAACAATTATTCATCAAAATATAGAACAAATGAACTAATATGAAATGCATATGCATTGAAATGAAAAAATGATTGATGTATATGCATAGCGCCCTTTGGTTTATTTAGTACATTTTTTCAAGTAAACGGGCCATTATTGGCTATAGGCTTAACTAAAAAACAAATGGACTTATGCACAACTGTCAATCATAATATCTCATAAACTAAGATTTTAAAGAAAATAGGGTATCTTTCTAATTTTCTTGATTATCTACCGCCCAGAGTATTTCTTGGTAGCTTGATATTACGAGTAGTAATGTAAGCAGATAGATATCATGAATGAAACGTATTTTATAGCTCATGACAATTTGAAAAATAAAAAATTGAAGAGAAACAAAAAACTTATAAGTTGTTGAGAATTCTTCCTAATGTTGTTCCTTAAAGTAGTTTTCAGCATACTTTCAAACTTCTCATGGCATGCTGATTTCTGGAACACAAACTATGAAACAAATAACCATTCTCTCCTCTACCCATGCTCATATTTTCACCCACTATGAAAATGCCCACGGCGAGACCAAAAGATAAAATCAATGACCTAGAGATAAAACCAGAGCTTTCTGATCTTTACTTGTACCTTTCTGTTCTTCACTTTCTTCTTGAAATATGTACTTAACATAGTTAAATAGATGTAAAAATTTACATTAGGCTTATTATTGCAATGTTGCATTTCAACGTTACTTGATAGAAAGAGAATTCAAGATATGTATATTTCATTGACTTGATTGGCTAGTTAAGCAAATTACAAGTAGAAAGGATCTAGGTAGCCGAACTGTACATGCATATATAGAACAAAAGCAAAACTTCATAAAAAGGATTATAATTTATAATCCTAATATAATCCTAGTAGTAGTATAATAGTAATACAACCTTACTATAGGTTATGACAGTAATACACAATACATTAAACAAACTTAAGATGTATTCTTCAGCAACAATATATCTTTCTATCTGCAAATGGTATCTCATTTGAGCAAAATATAGAGATGTTAACAACAACATTTAGTCCTAATTTTTCTAGAATACTGCTGATCATTGGTGGCAACAAAAAAATAGAATGCATATTTTCTCAAAAGTTTATGGATAATTCAGTTTATCTACCTGGATAAAGGAAAAAATATCTAATTTTATACTGCATATTTTTTTTCCTTAAGCTCACTAGATAGAAAAGCACACTCAAAATACACAGTTTAACAAGATCCAACCAAAATAGTTCGGTTTTAATTTCTTCCTTGCTAAAAAACAATTTCAAATCTAGTTTCACATTCAAAACTAACAATGCAGTCCACGCAAAATTTGATATTTAATTTTAACAAAAATAATAATAACAAAAATACCTTTCTCTGCATTTATGGGCTCAGGACGATGGATGCTATGAGCTGGAATTAAGATTTGGATGCTGGAACACCGAAGAGGGAGAGTGTGATGTTATTGTGGCACAATGATTGATGTTGGTAGTTGGAGGCTGCCTGACTCTAAGGTGGAGAGAATTTCTTATATGGTTCTGGTGTTTAGGATTATAATGATAAAGTAATCTAGGGTTTGCAATGAGTGGAGATGCGACATGACTAGCCTGGAATTTAGAGGAGATAAAGGCGTGGATGAGATGATGGCAGGTTAGATGAGAGGGAAAGTTTGAGAGAAGGACGAGAACGGAGCGCAGAGGCTGGTGGTTGAAAACTGGGCATCCCATTGTTTTTATTTTCGCTTTTGATAGTGTTTTGGTGCTTAGTGGAAGAAAGAGATATGAGTGCCAAACAAAACTTCATTCTACCAAATGTTGGAGGGAAAATTGGCGGCGTTTATGTATTTATTTTTGTTCTTACAAATGATCAATAGTTGCATTAATCTTTGAAACGCTGCTAATTAATGCAACAAATAACCAGTTTTCTTGTAGTGAGAGTTCTTGTTGTTTCTTCCTCTTCAGTGTCACTTTCTCCTGTCTAGATGTAAAAGGAAAATAACTGTTATATATGATATATGCTTAGGAAAGATAATTGGATTGCAGGAAAGAATTGCAAAATGCAGGATTCAGCAATTAAGATAGAACATGATAATCGCTTACTGAGGGTTTGACCTGTTTTCAGACTCCTAAATGTTTGCTTACCAAAGTTCGCTAATTTATGTTTCTAGTAGGAAATTATGAATTGCTAAATGCAGCAACTAGCTGTATTAGACCATGAAATTTGTAGGATTTATAATTTTCTTCTTACTTTACAGTACCAATAATCTATAACCGGATTCACTCAAGTTCCTACTTTAGACTATTGTCCAATGAAAATACATGAACAACCCTAGATTTGATATTTTTATTTCTAAAAACAAAAAACAATTTGTAAAAAAAAGCCACATGGGTATATTCAAGATGAACTTAAAACAAGTCTAGATTATAGGCTGTTTGCGCCAAAATTGGTCACAAACACCCAATTGTAGATGAAAGCACCAATTCACAGTCTCAGATCACAGATAGACAAAATGTAGAGGATATAAATATGAAGAACACTCAAAATTTAAAAGGAAAGCAGAAAAACGACAGGATTTATAGTGGTTCGGCGTTGTAGCCTACGTCCACTTTGAATGATTTGATGTTTATTGCTGATTGCTAACTGGTTACAACAGTAAATAACTCTAACACTCAAGTTACAACGAAGATCCGAAAGAGTAACAGCGTAGCAGAGTCCAAAAGTCCCTTTTCTTTTGGTATTGGAGTGCTATTTATAGGTGCAGTCTGGAAATATCTGGCTTAGATCTCGGAATACCCCTTCTCACACGTGGATGGACCCACCAGATCTATCCAAGGTCCTTTGGGATCAATCCCTAATCGATCCATGTACATTTCGTATCGATCAAGATTTTCTCCTTTTGGGCTGAGATCGATCTGAGACATTCTTGAGGTGGTGAGTAAGCTTCTGTGAAAATTTGAAGGCATTTGGACTTACAGATCTCGAGTTATGATCGATCCAAAGTTCACATTGTAGGTAAGCTGGAGCATTCGCATCGATATCTTCGTATCGATCAACTTCGGATCGATGACTATTCGTATCGATCGGCTGTGCACTGATGATGTGGAGCGGTAATCATGTGAAGATCTGAGTTTCATGCCGAGTGACCGTTCCTCTAGGTTGACTTTGCATTATTCGTATCGATCATATGTCATTACTTTCGTATCGATGTTGGCATGCGCTCTTTGTATCGATCATTTGGTTGCGTCTTCATATCAATGATTGTGGGCTGCTTCGTATCGATGGGAAGAGTTGGGTTCGTATCGATTATTTGGATGATTGATACGAAACATACTGACGCAGCCTACAGGATCAACAACTCACGAATTGATGCATTCACGGAAAATGAATTGATGAAACAAGATGAATCGATGAATTGAAGATACCCAAGTGCCCAAATCCGTTGATCTCTCGAGATACCGGATTCTAGCTATCTTCAACACATTGATCGCGCACGATACCGCGTTAGAAGATCTACGATTCTTCGACGTTGATCTCGCGCACGAGATTCCATGAATCGGCTTCAAGTTCGTTGATTCGAGTGCACTCGAATAACCGAAGATGGAGAAAGGAGATAACACTAAACTTCCAATTTTAATGGTGGCACAAAGCACAAACCAAATTTTATTCAAAAATCAACTCTTTTACAAATGACCATACACTCCTATTTATAGGGAAAGTTACAACACACACACGACTTAACAAGTTACAACATCAACGACTTAACAAGTTACAACATCAACGACCTAAGAAACAAAATACAAACGACTTAACAAAACAGTGCGACTTAAGAAATACATACATCAGAAACAACGACCTAACAATCACTAATTACAACATACGGCTTAACAGAACCAGGCAGCGACTTAACAAATGCGGCATAACAACTTCTCGCGACCTAAGCTTCGTGACATAAGGACAGCTTCAGCGACTTAAGCTTCTTCGCGGCCTAAGAACTTCGGCATCAGGATTCCAGCGACCTGACTTCAGCGACCTAACTTCAGCGACCTAACTGGAATGTCGTTCGCGACCTTCTCTGGAGCGACCTAACTGGAGGAATTCACGACATAAGAATCTGGAGCGACCTATGGTTCGCCGCGACTTAAGGCAGAGGAGGAGCGTCCTAGGGTTACGCGACATCAGTACGTCGTTCGCGATAGTCTTCATCTTGCTCGTTTGCGACCTAGGCTGGAGGCGACTTAGGGTGAGCGACCTAGGCTGGAGGCGACTTAGGGTGAGCGATCTAGGCTGGAGGCGATTTAGGACTTTGCCGCGATTCACTTCGCGACCCTGGTATTCGCGACCTATCTTATCTCGCGCTGCATCATCCTCCCCTTGTTGGAAAGAATTCAACCTCGAATTCACGCTCTCCTCTTCTTCGACAAGCTTCTCCCCATAATACAGAATTAAGTGTTTGACATTGAAAACATCAGAAGTATGAACATTTTCCGACAACCTTAACTGATACGCATTATCATTTATCTTCTTCAAGATTTCTACTGGACCAATCTTTCGAGCTTTCAATTTGTTGTAAGTTCCAACTGGAAAACGATCTTTCGTCAATACTGCGTAAACAAAATCACCCTCTTTGAAGTCCACACTCTTTCGCTTCTTATCTGCCAATTGCTTATACTTCTCATTTGACTTAAGCAACCGTTCATGAACAATCCTGTGACACTCCTGCAACTCATTCACGAAATCACACGCTCGTTTAACAACCCGTTTCTGAAGTGGGACTATCGACAAATCCAACGGTCCCTTCGGAATTGCTGAATATACCACTTGAAATGGACTGAATCCAGTACTTCGATTAACAGCATGATTATGTGCGAATTCTGCCTAACACAATTTCACATCCCAGCTCTTCAAATTATCCTTCACAAGACATCTCAACAAGTTTCCCAAAGATCTGTTCACCACTTCCGTTTGCCCATCCGTTTGTAGATGATAGGCGCTACTAAAATTCAGCTTAGTCCCAACCATTTTCCATAGACTCAACCAAAAATGACTTAGAAATCGAATATCCCGGTCAGAAACAATAGACTCAGGTAGCCCATGTAGTCGATAAACTTCTTTAAAGAACAATTGAGCAACACAGACTCATCGGCGGTCTTCTTACAAGCTATGAAATGTGCCATCTTCGAAAATCTATCCACCACAACATATATAGAATCATTCCCTCGTTGAGTTCTTGGCAAACCCAAAACGAAATCCATGCTAACATCAACCCATGGTCTAGTAGGCACGGGCAATGGCATATACAATCCTGCATTCGTAGCTGTCCCTTTGGAAACTTGACATATGTGACATCTCTGCACAAATCTTTCAACTTCTTTCCTCATGGAAGGCCAAAAATATGATTGAGAAATCAACTGCAAGGTACGATCTCTTCCCACATGACCTTCTTCATGCAATTCCTTCACAATCTTCATCCGCAAACTGCTCTCTGGTATACATAACCGATTTCCTTTAAATAGAAAACCTTCTACCAACACATACTCATCCGTCCTCCCTTTCTTGACTTCATCTACAATCTTGGCAAAGTAAGGATCCTCAACAAACAAATCTGGAAATACATCAAACCCCGTCACTTCAACTCTCATAGTAGTCAACAAATGATTTCTTCTACTCAATGCGTCTGCCACACGATTTGTAACTCCCGACTTATGCTTTACAACAAATGTAAACTGTTGCAAGTATGCGATCCATGAAGCATGCCTGGATGCAATCTTATCATGTCCCTGCAAATGTTTCAATGCTTCATGGTCAGTATACAACACAAACTCCTTATGAAACAAATAGTGTCTCCAATGCTTTATGGCTTGGACAATAGCATAGAACTCCAAGTCATAGGTACTGTATCTTGTCTTGGCTCCAGAAAGCTTTTCATTGAAATAGGCAATCAGACGACCCTTCTGACTCAACACTCCTCCAATTCCAACTTTGGACGCATCTGTATGTAACTCAAATAGTAACTGAAAGTCTGGGTATCTAAGAATCGGTGTTGTAGTCAAGAGTGTCTTGATCTGTTGGAAAGCAGAATCAGCCTCTTCAGTCCACACAAACTGCTTTCCTTTCATACAATCTGTCACTGGTGCCATCACGCTACTGAAATGTGGAATAAATCTTCGGTAGAATGATGCTAAACCATGGAAACTTCTCACTTCAGTTACAGTCCTGGGTTGTGGCCAATCCTTGATTGCTTCAACTTTACTTTGATCCACTTGGATACCTTCCTTGGACAATACATACCCCAAGAACAAAACACTGTGCTTCATGAACATGCACTTCTTTGTTGCCGCGTAAAATTGCTCCTGACGAAGTATCATCAACACTTCCCGCAAGTGTTGTAGATGCTCTTCTGTGCTTCCATTGTATATCAATATATCATCAAAGTATACCACCACAAACTTTCCAATAAACGATCGAAAGATCTGATTCATCACTCGCATAAAAGTACTAGGTGCATTCGAAAGACCAAATGGCATGACCAGCCATTCATACAACCCCTCCCGTTTCTTGAAGGCTGTCTTCCATTCATCCCCTGGTCGAATTCGAATCTGATGATACCCACTCTTCAGATCAATCGTTGAAAAGATAGCAGCTCCACTCAACTGATCTAACAAGTCGTCCAATCTTGGCATCGGGAATTGTACCTCACCGTAATCTTGTTTAGTGCTCGACTATCTGTACACATTCTCCAAGTTCCATCCTTCTTTGGTACTAACAATGTTGGTACTGCACAAGGACTTAAACTTTCTTGTACGCGCCCTTGTTCAAGTGACTCTTCCACCTGCCTTCTCAATTCTTCGTGCTCCTTTGGACTCATTCTATAATGTGGTCTATGTGGTAACACAGCTCCCGGAACAAGATCAATCTGGTGTTGTATGTCTCTCAACTGTGGTAACTCTTTTGGTAATTCTTCAGGAAACACATCTTCAAATTCCTTCAACACTGGCTTAACTTCCTCAGGAATTTCAACCGCTTCACTGCTTTCACATCCAATCAACAGAAATACTTCAGGGCTATCCTCTACTTCTTTGACAAATTCTTTCAAAGATAACAGAGTCTTTAGTTCCTCGATTTCCTCTAACTTGCTTTCACTTTGTTGTCGCCTTTTAGGAAATAAAGTGATTCTAGTGCCATCGAACATGAAACTATAGCAGTTAGTCCTTCCATCGTGTTGCACGGCTCTATCGAACTGCCACGGTCTTCCCAACAACAAATGACATACATCCATATCCACTACGTCACACCAAATTTCATCTTTATACTTCTTTCCGATGGAAAAAGATACACAAGCTCTTCGTCCAACCTTCACTTCCCCACCTTTCCTCAGCCAAGCCAATTTGTAGGGTTTGGGATGCTTCTCTGTCTTTAACACCAACTTCTTTACAGCTTCTGTAGAGATGATGTTATCACAACTCCCTGCATCGATAATAAACTTACAAACTTTTCCCAAAATAGTGCATGTCGACTGAAAAATATTACTCCTCAACCAACTAGTCTCCTCTTCTTGCTTTGGCGTCAAGCAAGATCTCTTCATCATTAAAGAATATCCCTCGTCTCCCGTCAATAATTCTTCTTCCTCCTCAACCTGTGGTGAATTGGAACATTCTATTTCTGCATCCTCATCCTCAATCTCAGCAACCATCGCTCGCTTCTTAGGCTTCGAACATTCATTGCTCTTATGACCAAACTCCTGACAGTTATAACACTTGAAATTGTTGTTGACCTTGGTCTTAGCAGCTTCATTGACAACCGGTTTACTAACAGCCTTGGAAACATTAGTATTGCTACTAACCCCCTTCACCTGATTGCTCGAACTTGTAAACGCACCACCTCCTCTTCTACCTTGCTTCTCCCAAGCTAGAGCCTTCTGGTGTGCTTCAGCAACAGATCTCGGATTAAACATATTTACCATATCCTGAATTTGCATTCTCAATCCCCCAACGAATCTGGATGTCAACTGTTCCTCCGTTTCCATGATATCGTTTCTAGCAATCAGTTAATAAAACTCATCTGCATAATCATTTACCGACTTTGTCCCTTGTCTCAAATTCTGTAAGCGCTGATACATAAGAGACTGATAATTATAAGGCAAGAAAGTAGCCTTCATCAACTTCTTCATCTTTTCCCATGAAACAATCTTCGACTTTCCCATTCTTTCCCATGTAAGTTTAGTTTGTTGCCACCATGCCATAGCTCTTCCCCTCAACCGTGTAGCAACCAACTTAACTCTACGATGCTCGGGTACTTCGTTGAAGTCAAAAATTTCTTCAACATTTGATAACCAATCCAGAAACTCTTCCGCTAACATTCCCCCTTTGATTTCTGGAATCTCTGTTTTCATTCCCGACTCCCATCGATGATCATCTTCGTAATCTCTATTTCGATTTCGCCTTTGGCCATGGTTTCGACATGAGCTACTTCCACTATCACTGGATTCCTCCAAATTTGACGTGTGTCGATGTCGATTCTGACTATCAACATTTCTGCTACCACGCACGTCTCTTTCTCCTGAAACTGACGGTTCTCTTCTTTCCCGATCCGATGGTGGTGACATTCTTCTCCTCTCGGAATTTGATGGCGAAATTCTATGTCCACTTTGATTTGAACCTGGCGATGCTCTTTGTCGAGTTCGATTCATATCCATCATGAGCCTTTCCAATCTACCAATTCCCTCATCAAACTTCTCATTGAATTTATCACTAATTCGTTGCTCCATTTGTTCAGCATCTTCTCTTCGATACACATCTGCAACATTCTGATGTCGATTAACTCTTCTTGGAGGCATTGTCATATCTTCAACAAATTCAAACACACAAACTTCAAATCTCGAAACTTCACACCCAACAAACTTGGAAAAGTTCGTCTCCTAGCTCCGATACCAAATGACGTAGCCTAGAGGATCAACAACTCACGAATTGATGCATTCGCGGAAAATGAATTGATGAAACAAGATGAATCGATGAATTGAAGATACCCAAGTGCCCAAATCCGTTAATCTCTCGAGATACCGGATTCTAGCTATCTTCAACACGTTGATCGCGCATGATACCGCGTTAGAAGATCTACGATTCTTCGACGTTGATCTCGCGCACGAGATTACGTGAATCGGCTTCAAGTTCGTTGATTCGAGCGCACTCGAATAACCGAAGATGAAGAAAGGAGATAACACTCAACTTCCAATTTTAATGGTGGCATAAAGCACAAACCAAATTTTATTCAAAAATCAACTCTTTTACAAATGACCATACACTCCTATTTATAGAGAAAGTTACAACACACACACGACTTAACAAGTTACAACATCAACGACTTAACAAGTTACAACATCAACGACCTAAGAAACAAAATACAAAATACAAACGACTTAACAAAACAGTGCGACTTAAGAAATACATACATCAGAAACAACGACCTAACAATCACTAATTACAACATACGACTTAACAGAACCAGGCAGCGACTTAACAAATGCGGCATAACAACTTCTCGCGACCTAAGCTTCGCGACATAAGGACAGCTTCAGCGACTTAAGCTTCTTCGCGACCTAAGAACTTCGGCATCAGGATTCCGACGACCTGACTTCAGCGACCTAACTTCAGCGACCTAACTGGAATGTCGTTCGCGACCTTCTCTAGAGCGACCTAACTGGAGGAATTCGCGACATAAGAATCTGGAGCGACCTATGGTTCGCCGCGACTTAAGGCAGAGGAGGAGCGTCCTAGTGTTACGCGACATCAGTACGTCGTTCGCGACCTTCTTCATCTTGCTCGTTTGCGACCTAGGCTGGAGGCGACTTAGGGTGAGCGACCTAGGCTGGAGGCGACTTAGGGTGAGCGATCTAGGCTGGAGGCGATTTAGGACTTCGCCGCGATTCACTTCGCGACCCTGGTATTCGCGACCTATCTTATCTCGCGCTGCATCACATACATCAACATGGATCGATACGAAGTGAATGACTGTTGAGCAATGAACCTTTATCGATTCGAGAGATGCATATGCCCGATGGATACAAATAGGATGGATACGAAATTAATGGGGACCTTGTGGATATCGATCGATCCATTACTCTGACTCGAAGTGGTCGCCTCTTTGACCGGAAGTAAATCTATCACTGACTCGAAGCATGATGCTTGGTGACTGAAAGTAACTTGTAAATATGCTAATCCATCAAAGACCCAAAGCAACCCCTTCTTTGACCCGAAGTAGCCTGCATGAAAATCCGAAGTAAGCCTAGGGACGACTCGAAGCAAACCCCAAGCAACTTGAAGCGACACGATTTTCGTCGAAATCATATTTTAAGTATCCTGCACTATTCGTCCATCGACTATGCAATATCTTGGCCTCATGATCATGTTTATTATCTGTGACAATCAAACTTCAATCATTATGAAGTCAAGTGGGTTAAATCCGTCTGTATGTTGCCTTGCCAAAAGGCGGGTTAACATAGGCTCAGCCATGTGTACTAATCCATGTTTACAATGGAAAATGGCAATTCAAAGAGAATAATATTCTAATATGATCCAGATTTTGCAAGTTAATTCCAGCGGAAGTATATATGAAGCCGAAGTATCCCTAGCAATCAAAAACCGAAATTTTATAGGGAGAAAATTAATGAATGGAATGAAAGAGAATAAATTACAGAAAACGATATTACAATTTACATACGCCAAAGATGATCAATAAAGCACAGAAATCTCTAAATTTACATCGACAAATCGATAAATTTAAAATCAGAATGTGGAGAAATTAGATACAAAAGTAGTTACCGGAGTCCAAAATTTAGACGCCGTGATTTATAGCGAGATTTACTACTGCTCGAACAAAATTAGAACCCCTGAAGAAATTGATTTTAGATTACGGTTACCTAAAACCGGATAGAACGAAAAAAGGAGTCGCCGAGTTTATCAGGAAATAGATTTGTAATGGCAAACGAAACGTAAAGTAGGGCTGCAAGAGAAGAGGAGGATTTTACACAGTGCAGTGCTAAGGCCAACATGGTTTGGGGCTACCAGTTTGGTGTCAACGACCAATCAAAATTATTTTTCTTATAATGGGTCAACCGCCGACCGCGCCAAGGACAAAGTGCGGTAGCACTTTATATATTAGGCTAGAGTTCACACTAGGCCTTTCTATACCGTCTAAGTGGTCGGGATTCTATTTTTTTGTTGTTTTCATGTTCCTTCCGTTTTCTACAAATACACATACTTGAGTGGCAAGTAATAGTTTGCTTGGTAGATGAATTTTCTCCAACATTTATAAGCAATGTTATTATTTAAGGTCATGCAAATCCAATGGCATGCGCTTTGCGCGTGCAAGACAAATGATCAATATGAATAACGTTAATAAAAGGTAGAAACGGCTCGCAGAAAGTGAAAGATTACAAATTGAAATTCAAAAGCTTCGATGTCATTTTCATAAAAGAAAAGATTTAATGATACATTTTGACATCATAACATCAACCAAACCATTAACATGTAATTTTAATTGTTTTTAATCTGATGATTTTTTATAGAAAAATGTATAGGAGGAAATGATTTTAAGATATTGACTTCTATATATTAAAATAATGTAAAACCACACACAGATATAATTTTAATTTTTTATTGAAATATTCTTTTCAAAAATCATGTGAATATGTTAAAAAACTGAACATTCAAAATGTTACATGAAAATGATTTGTATATGATTAGTTGAGACAGTTTTGGTTTGAAATTCAAAAAAAACATATTGTAAAGCAAGCTAAAATTATACAAAAGACGAAATAATTAGTGCATTTGATATAGCTTAAAATGAATTAAATATTAATATTTATTTATTGATACTTAGATGAGAGGACATTACAGAACAAAATATGTGAAACATTGTCATTATTTAGGTCCAACACGTAACATAAATAATACTCCAAACATGTAGGCTATTTTTTCTAATGAGTGGGATTCGAACTTGTGATCACATGGCTCTTATTTGTTTATAGTAAGGTATTTGAAACTTCACGGTCGGACCAAAAATTTGTGTTTCTATTCCAATTATTAATAAAAATAAAGATATTCTATTTTTAATAAAAATGAAACATGATTTATTTGTATTCTTTTTTCCTGATTTTTTAGAAATAAATTTTAGATTCCTATGCAATCTTGACAACTAATTACAAAATAATAAAATAAAAGAATTTCTTAAAATATAGTTTACTGTTTGTATTCAAAAAATATCAATTAAGTCCCTAAACATTGCACCTCTCTCGTATTCTCATCTTAGTCCAGAATCTTCTGATTAAAAACTCCATTAACGTTCTTCTACCTCGCTTATATTCCCCTATAGACTGCCTTGAATTTTTGGATTAAAAACTAAGATTGCGACTGGTTTTCCCTTTTTAGTTTTGGATTTTCATCCATACAAAAATACGAACGACACATGTATATTGTGAAAAATGATCAATTTAGAAAACGAAGTTAACATACAAAATAGAATTTTTTTTTTCGTGTTTTGAGAAATAACGAAAGTACGAGAAACATTTCATCATTTTGTCGTCTCTCCATCCCCTCTGTCGTCTCCGCCATCTATTAAGATTTTTGTTGTGCAAAATCCAACAATGGATAAAATTATCGTGGAAACTTATTCTAGAATCTTATATCATCTAACTCAAAATGGGATAATATTGGATAAAAGTAATAATATTTGAAGTCAAACAATTTGAAGATAATACTAAAACACAAAGAAATCAAGAAAAAAAACATAAAAGGTTCCTCCCAACAAACATTTATATTGATTCTAAAAAATAATTGGTTATAATCAATCCATCAAATAAAAGTAAACAAAACAAAAGTATAATCAATAACCTAATTGAGAACAGAGTTTTGATCTCTATGGCAATGGCTTCTTAGTGTTTGGAGAAGAAGAACAAAGATGGAAGAAGAGAGAAACACCAAATACTTTTGCATACTATTTCACTCTTCCTTTTAGGCTCTATTTATAACAATCAATTACTTAATGCCCCAGTTAACATTATATAACAAAAAATAAATTGATCGGCCAATTAGAGAGAGAAATAAATATAACCAAATATGCCTATTAATTGGAGGAAAAAAATTTCTCTTTCTTTCTTTTGCATATTTATTTCCTTCTAAGTATGATTTTATATCACCAAAATTTAACACTCCACCTTGATGCAAGATCACATATCCCTAACAAATCCTCGATCTCCAACTTAAACCAAATCGTCTCTTCAAAACGAAAAATAAGAAAGTGACCTCATCGAATAAAACACATAAGTCTACCATCTTTAGATCAATCATCACTTCTTTCTTCTTAATCACACCAAATCACAAACCATTATCACCACCTACAAGTAATGCATCCCCACCATGAGTGTAACATCCTCCATCCTGAGGCTCAAAACTAGCCGCTACGAATGCTACAATCATCCATAAATAATAATTCTCGGCGATAAAATACGGCTATGTTAATCATATCAATAATCAAAAATACATAAATATGAAAATATTTCAAACACAATTCATAAATAACTTTTATATTCCGTTTGAAATGTGATTTCATATTCATTACATAATCTCATTCGTAAACCTACGTTTTGAGGATGTATAATTATTACAAAATACTCCAACAACGACATATGAAAATGCCCCATTGGTTGATCATAGTCAAATACTTGACAATTATACAATCTTGTCATTACATCCAAATAGACAAAACCAAACTACATAGCGAAACTAGATAAAGCTCTCAATAGCTAGGTTGTCTTTTGCACATCTCTAGAAGCTTATTCGTCTAGCTGGAACCTGAAATCTCTTACTTCCGACCTACTCAAATGAGTACCCGAGAGTTTAAGGGGAAAAGCAAAAACTTCGAGTCAGACAACAGTCTGGTGTGAATAATAATTCCTACCATCTCAAACCAAAATAGTATCTGGTAAGACCACGCCACCGAGCAGAACGGGTTTTCTCCTTATTAGTATCTTAACTACAACATAACAACCATATATTGTGCTCATGCAACCACAATGATAGAAAATAGCATTTATAATCATGCAATATATATTGGATTACCTATCTCAATTCATTAGATTATCCATCTTAATTTCAAATGACTACCAGTCATAATTTAAACTGACTATCCACCTTATTTTGATCTTACTACCCGTCTTATAATTATGTGGACTACCCACCTCATATATAAGCATATTCAGAATTATGTGGACTACCCACCTCGTATATAAGCATATTCAGAATTACGTGGATTATCCATGTCACATGTAATTATTACCTGGATTACCCATCCCCTACCACATTGACTACCCGTCACATATGGTTTATTTATTTAAAATTATGTGGAGTACCTATCACACATATTTCATTTAACTTGAAACGATGTGGACTATCCATCACACATCCCATAATTTTCCTAGGATGACTAACCCTTCAATATCCTCATAGGGACTATCCATCTTACATCCCATAATTTTCCTATGATGACTATGAACTCATCATTTAATAATTTAATTCATGTTACCCACATTAACCTATGTCTATTGGTATTCCTAATTAGTTTGTCTCTTCTTAAAGTTATAATATTTCTAAGTGACATAAATTGGTATCTCCAGTTGTTACATGTCGACTTTATTAAAAATAACAATGGTAACTCCAAGGTTTATAGTAGAAGTCAAAAACATATGGCTCACCACCATTAATCAAATTAAATTTAAATAAATGTCGAAGTTCATCTACATTGGTGTCCCCAATGATAGTGTCGAAGTTTACAAATTTTTAAATGGCATTGGTGTCCCCAATGACGACGCCGAAATGGAAAACATAAGGCTCTTTGCCTTTGATAAAGATAGGTGACATTCAAGTCCCACTATACCACATCGACCCTCTACCCAAGGTGAAACCAAACTTAAATTCTTTTAAGTACAAATTCATGTCGAAGATGACGTTGTTGACTTCCATAAACTATAGGCTATCCACCTATTAAAACAAAACTTAAGACCTTTATAAGTTATGTGGCTAACTACCGAAGGAATACGGTCATCGACGCTCTAAAACGTTGGCTTCTTCGCCCCTTTAAAACTGTTTTAGTAAAAGCAAGCCTCTTCGGCATGGAAAAGATGAAGTGCGACATCGTTGCCTAGAGGCATCGACACTAAAAAATAAGATCGCCGACGTTGATGCACATCGACCCCAAGACCTTCGGCGATGTTATAAAGCTTTTATACTTAAGTTACTTCGGCTATTATGCCGCTTCATTTATAGAGACAAAGACATAATAGGCGGCATTACTGCCTAAATATTGAAAACAGTCGAAGTGATTAGGTGCGGCATCATTGAAAATGGTGATGAAGACAGACAACGTCGTCGACATTAACTTTAGTCTTTTAAAATGCATAAATGAATCACGAAGATACCAAGCCGCCAATCATCTATTGCCGTCGTTGTCCACTTCAATGCCTAAGGAATCACCTTATAGATACTTAGCGTAACGACCTGAATTTTTCAACGATTTAAATAAGAATTTTAACAAAGATTTTAAAATAAAATTTATTTTTAACAATAAAATTCGACAATGAAACTATATAGTTGAAATGCGTCCAATTAAATGAGCCAATAAAAAATTATTTTGCGTCAAAATTTGTTCGAAACTTGGTCAGTATATTTTATGGTATGAATTATCAAATTTTGAAGTATAAATATTTTTACATAGAAATAATCTAAAAAAAATTCTGAATAAAACGTCAAAGTTCGTTCCGTCCAATTCCGACCTTTGTAGCTCCTTTTATCCGAAATTGCCATTGTCGTTCAAATTCGAAGCGGTATAACTGACGATAGATGGAATTTTGTTACGAATGTCACAGCGTAGATTTTATTACATCATTGAATTCGTCTCGCCACGCTAATCTCTGCGGTATATTCGTTTTCATATTTTAGCGTCCGTTGTAAAACGCTAAATGGACGAGAAATCGGTCCGGGACCGTGTCTTGTTGGATATTTTTTCCTATCACTATTTCTTTTCATTTCTTATCGCCGATTGCGTGCGCTGCCTAAATAATTTAATGCTCGCATTAATTGCGCTGGCATCTCCTCCTATTTATACGCGTGATATTCCCTTCTTTTCTGCTGCAGCTCATTTCTTTCTCATTTCTTTCCCTCTGTGAACTACTTACTTCTTCTTGCTTGAAAAAAAAGAATAAACATATATATAAACTGCATCCCCCCCGCATAATTTCTTCCCCTCTTCCATTTTCTTTCTTTTTTTCCTTCTTTCCCCGCGCGTCCAACTCGAGCACCACCTCACCCTGCCGCCGCCTACCTTCCTGAACCACAACCAAGTCCTCCGCCCAACCAACTCCTCCTCAAAAACGCAGCCAACTCCCCTTTGAGGTCGCATTCTCCTCCACCGCCTGCAGCCGAGCCACCCATCAGCCACCCTGTTACCTCCTCTGCCGAACCACCACACCGCAGAGCTCCGCCTTCCCCTCAACCTTAGCCCTCAACCGCCGTAGCCAGCTGTCCACCATCCATGAAGCCGCTCCGCAACCAGACCTCCACCCGCGAACCCATCACTAGAACTTCCCTTCACCTTCACCGAACTCGCCAGCACACCACCTCGCCTACCTTCCTGAACCCGCCGCTAACCTCCTCCACCTTCACCGCTTGAAACCGAACCCATCAGCGACCGTGAGGAGAGTTTGTGTGTTGTGCCGTATGTGTGTTGTGCTGTGCGTGTGTGATATGAAAAAAAAGCAACGTGCTTAGAGAAAAAAAAAGAGAAGAAAAGCAAAGAGGCCAACGTGCATGGAAAAAAAAGCATGTTGCAGCGAAAAAGAGTAGAAGTCCACGTGTGAGAGAAGAAAAAAAAAGTGAAAGTGAAAGAAGAAAAAAAAACGGCAAGGAGGAAACCGAGCCCATCTCACCGAAGCATTGTCGCAGCCGCTGTCTGATGTGAGCACGTGATCGCTCGAGTCGATGTTTTCTCCAATTCAGTTTCGCGCACGGAAGGTAAATATTTATAAATTCACGACTAGAAATCGATTGCAAGTAAATAAATAAAAACGATAAATAAAATTGCTAATTGAAATTGATATTGACGTTGACGTTTGAAATTCCCGACTAGCTTGACATTGTGTGATATGGATATTACGATGACATATGTTTGGTTTGAATTTTAATTGCAAGTGAAACTCATAGCTATTATTATTGTGACTATCGGTATATTGATTTATGTTGTATATACCAGTCACCTTGTTATTATATGAATTGATTGGACACTGAAATTTGATCCGGGATATGGGTTGAAATGATATATACCCAAATTTAAATCACTTGGCCTAGGATAGAAAATTTAATAATAAACACCGATTGGTCAAATGAAATTTATTTTTGGATATTTAATATTTAAATTTGATATAAAGGAATAATTAAGAAATTTAACTTTAAATTGAATAAAAAGAGAAAGTTTTAAATTTGGAAATTTAACTTAATTTTTTATAATTTGGGATTTAAATTGAAGTTAATATTTAAATTTAAAATCTATTAAGTTAAATTAAATTTTAAAATGAAATATCAGTTGAACTGTATTGAATTTTGAAATTGAATTAAAGTGGTTATGTTAAATATTAATGATATTTAAACTCGTTAAGTTGATTAGTTGAAATTTAATAGAGTTTGTTAATATTGTATATGTAATTAAAGTCTTAAATAAATTTTTGATTTAATTAAAAAGGGAATTTTAATTGATATTATTGAATTAATATATAAAGATTAAACTGAATTTTTTTAAATTAAGGTTTAATTAAAAGTGTTAAATTAAGTATTTAAGTAAATTTATTAATCTAGAAGTTTAATTAAATTGAATATTTAATACTAAAACTTTTATATTTAAGATTTAGTTAATTTTGTTAATTTGAATAGTTATTCAATTTGGCTAATTATGTAAAGGTGAAATACTTGTTTAAAATTGAGTCTTTAGATTTTAAATCCAAATTCATTTAAGTCAAATGAGGAGATGTTATTTGGAAATAAGAGATGCTTTGATTTAATAAAATAATCAATCGGTGTGAAAAATGACGTTGGTTATTAAAGAGGCCGGGACCGGATATGGACATACTCTCCGTCGATACCGAAACCACTTTAATAACTGTATACGTGGAGTGATGATCCGGAATGAAGTGGTTGGATTTGGCATACATTTACTGGATTTGAAGAAAGTGAACGATGATGGATTTTCCTAACACTCATGTCAATTTGAAATGACTAAAACAGGAGCCGTACCGGCCAATGAGGCTAGCTACCTGTAGTAGACACACTCCTTCGTATATTCCATCTTTTGTTACTGATTGGTGATCACCCGTGATTTTGGGAGTGTTTTATTGCGGTGGGCCGTTAGGGGTTACCACCAGCCGAAATGGGTAAACTGGTAGTATCCTATCGTGGTCATTGCCTCGCGTGCCTTGTCATACTTTTATCCCTATACGAGAGCACTACGATTTCGATTTAGTGTTGTCGTATCACGGCGCATCCCTATCCACCGATGGTTTACTAATGTTTTATATGCAAACTGTACGACAATGCTTAAAAACGCGTTAAGGGGGATCAATGTAAAGCTGTAACGCTATTTTGATATTTTATATTACTAGTCGACATTACATATATAGCGTATCCTATATGTAGATAATTTGACGGATCCTTAAGAGATGGAAAATCCCGTAACATCTCTTGAGTTACTTTGTACATTTCATTTGAGTTAGACTACTTACATGAGAAATTCTAGTCCTGACTCAAGTATATTGTTTTACTTTATGCTCGGTTCAACCTGAGTATTGCAGTGTGTGAGCAGTGCTTATTTTAGGAGGCGAAGACTTAGTCGAAGGCTCCACTCTATCCGGTATTAGTTACCTATTTTCATTTTGGTTTGTACCAGCAGACTCTTATGTATTTCTAGTATTGTATAGTCAAAGGTTGAAATCTGATGTATTTTGTTTAGTAGCTTCATGAACTACTATGTATATTATTTATTTCTGCTGCGAGATTCTGTATTATTATGTGTGTGATTCTGTGTTTGATTCTATATTAAAACCCCAAATTGATAATCTGTCAAATTTGAGTGGTTTAAGTTGGACCTGTGTGGTTTATTGTCAGCTTAAGTTGTTCGAAAAAGATGGGTCGTCACAGTTGGTATCAGAGCTTTGGTTTAGTGAATACCTTAGGCTGAAGGGTAAACTCATTAGGAATAGGGTTAGTAATGCCCTATAATGAGTGGAATCATTCTTGAGAGAGCGTATTTTAAAAATATAAAATGTTTTAAAACCCAACCTATTTTCAAATTTCCTATCAATTTTAATCTTTTTTCCTTGTTTGAAATTCGTTTAGTTAGGATTTCTATAATGCCATAGTGCTTTTGCATGTTCTAAACCCATCATTGACTTTTCAGGATGAGCAGTAGAAGGAATGCTCAAGGTCGGGGAAGAGGGAATGGCCCCGTACCAGATGCTGTCACACCGGTTGCACCAGTTCCGCCAGTTAAGTTCACTACGCTTTGCAAAGAGTACGCTTAGCTTGGTGGTACTAAATTTTCAGGGTCTGAAGGTATTATTGAAGCTCAACAGTGGCTTAAGAGCTTGGAAATAATATTTACAGGACTTGAGATCTCTGATGCCTAGAAGCGTCAGTTGGCCGCTTGGCAGTTGCAGGATGCTGCCCAAGATTGGTGGGAATCTGTTACCACCCGCACTAAGGAAGCAGACATCACTTGGGCACAGTTCAGGGAAGTATTCATGACCCAGTGGATGCCTGAAGTTGGAAATTCTCAGTTATATTGCAACTTTATGGATCTTAAGCAGGGAAGCATGTCATTTTCGGAGTATGAAAGGAAATTTAACAAGCTATCCAAGTTTGGACTAGGTCTGATTGATACTCCGCTTAAGAAGAATGAGAAGTTCATAGCTGGCGCTCGTCCAGAATATTATGGCCGTTTGACTGCCCGTGTTCATGGCACTTACATTGGTCTTATTGATATAGCCCTCAGATATGAAAACTCGAGTTCGAAGGAAGCATCGGTCGTTCACTCCTCAACTCCTTCACCAGCTTCCAGCAATTCTAAGAAGAGAAGGTCTAACTTTCAGCAGCAGAAGAGGAATTGGTAGAACACGAGCGAGATTGGACATTCTCAAAGAAAGCCTGTTGATATCTCTTCTGTCACTTGCTTCAAGTGCGATCAGAAGGGTCACTATGCCAATAGTTGCCCAGTTCCTACAGGAGCGTCTATTCCACCAGTTCAGATAACCAGGCGAGATCTTTGCCATATTTTATTGCAACCAGGCCATTTCAAGAAGGATTGTCCCACCCAGAGGAAAGGCAACCCATCGGAAGTTTTCGCAGTGACTACTTCTACTCCTAAGGTAGAAGATGACAAAGGTACACTTCAGGGTACTTTTTCATTGCATGATTTACCTGTTTGTGTTCTATTTGACACCGGTGTGTCTCATAGTTTTATATCGGTTGATTTATGCGACAAACTTGAGCATATTTTAAAACCCGAACGTGCATCTGAATTCTTATGTGTATCAAATCCCATCGGTGGACCCGCAAACCTTAGAACGATCTATAAAGGAGTGAAACTCCTTAAGGATGGCAGGCACCATTTCACCGGAGATTTTATGTCTGGGTTTCAAAGCATTTGATATATTATTGGGTGGAAATTGGTTAAGAAAGTTCGATGCAGTTATTTCCTACAAAGCTCGAACGGTTTCTTTGTTTAGCGATAAGGGTGAACCCCTGGAAATCGAATTTCAAATGTCTCAAGATTTTGCTGGAAGATTTATCTTCTCTCTTGATTCCCATCTTAGTGATCTTAGCACTACTCCTGTCGTCCAGCACTTCCTCGATGTTTTTGGAGAAGTAACTTCTTTACCGCCTCAGCACGATATTGAATTTCACATTGATCTTATTCCTGGAGCTAGGCCAGTCATACTTGCTCCAAGAAGAATGGCACCTAAAGAGAAAACCGAATTAAAAGTGCAAATCGAGGATCTTTTCTCTAAAGGTTTGATTCGTCATAGTCGTTCGGAATGGGACGCGACAGTGGTATTTGCTACTAAATTTGACGGTTTTCTAAGAACGTGCGTAGATTATGGAGAACTGAACAAGCTTACCCACAAGAATAGATATTTGATGCCTCGTATTAATGACATGTTTGATCAGTTGCATGGAGCAAAGGTATTTTCTCAGGTAGACCTTTCCTCGGGTTTCCATCAGCTCAGGACTGCAGAAGATAGTATTCCCAAATCCGATTTTCGAATAGAAGACGGTTTCTATGAATGGTTAGTTATGCCTTTCGGTTTAACTAATGCCCCGGTTTACTTTGTTGACCTCATGAATAGAGTATTCCAGGAGGTTTTAAATAAATTTGTTCTAGTTTTCATTGATGATAATTTGGTCTTTTCTAAGACTGAGAAGGAACATGAGGTACACCTTAAATTTGTCCTTGAAAGTCTTAGAAGTCATCATTGAAAGCTAAATTCTCTAAATGCCACTTCTGGCAAGAAGAGGTTAGATTTCTTGGGCACGTGGTTTCGAAGAATGGAATTTCTGTCGATCCAACTAAGATCGCCATAATCAATGATTAGGAAACTCCTAGAACTCCTACGGATGTTCATAGCTTCCTAGGCTTAGCTGGTTATTACAGGAGATTTGTCGAGAACTTTGCTTGAATTTCTTCACCACTCACAGCTTTAATTAGAAAAAATGTCGAGTTTGTATGGAGTGAGAAGTGTAAGGAAGCATTCGATGAACTAAAGCACAAGCTAACCTCTGCTCCTATTCTCACTGTTCCGAATAGGAGTAAAGGGTTAACTGTTTATACAGATGCTTGTCATGATGGTTTGGGTGCTATTTTGATGCATCATGATAAAGTTATTGCTTATGCTGGTCGTCAGTTGAAGACTCGTGAGGTTAATTATGCAGCTCATGATATGGAATTGCTCGCTATTGTCTTTGATTTGAAGTTATGGAGGCATCACCTTCTTGGAACAAAATTTGAACTCTTTACGCACCACAAATCGCTAAAGTATATTTTTACCCAGAAGGATCTGAACTAGAGACAAGTTAGATGGCTCGAATTCTTAGCATCATGTATGACCTCGACATCAACTATACTCCCGGAAAGGCTAATGTTGTGGCCAACGCTCTCAGTAGGAGCAAAGCCATGTTATGTCAACTTGTTGCTTCTCTAGCTCTTATGGGTCGTATCGCCACTAAGCAGGATGAG
This sequence comes from Allium fistulosum, assembly GCA_030737815.1. Lineage (NCBI taxonomy): Eukaryota > Viridiplantae > Streptophyta > Magnoliopsida > Asparagales > Amaryllidaceae > Allium > Allium fistulosum. The sequence goes on from CM060904.1 coordinate 1,229,633,939, forward strand.
GATCCAATGCTTGGGCGTATAAAAGAAAATGTTATTGGTAGGAAGGATAATACCCAAGGCGAATGGGGTGAACAAATCGATAGAAATGGAATTCTAAGAATTAATAATAGAATTTGTTTTCCAAATGTGGATGGTTTGAGGCAAGAATTACTTAGAGAAAATCACCAATGCAACTTTCCATTCATCCCAGAGTTACAAAGATGTATCAAAATATGAAAAAGTTGAATTGGTGGAGTGGAATGAAGCGAGATAGTTCTATTCACGTTAGCATGTGTGCCACTTGCCAGCAAGTCAAAACCGATCATCAGAAGACAACATGATTATGCAGCCTCTTGAGATTCCGAATTGGAAGTGGGATCAGATTTCTATGGATTTTATTAATGGACTACCGAGGACCAGAAAAGGTAATGAAAGCATCTGAGTTATTGTTGATAGATTGACAAAGTCTGCTCATTTTATTCCCATGAAGACTACTCGAACTGCCTCGAGTTTAGCCGAGCTTTATATGAAAGAGGTTGTTCGCTTCCATGGTGTTCCGTCTAGCATTATATGTGATCGAGATCCTATCTTCACTAGCAATTTTTGGAAAGCTTTTCAAGAGACTCTAGGTACTGAATTGAATTTGAGCATAGCTTATCATCCTCAAACGGATGGCCAGACCGAAAGGGTGAATCAGATTTTGGAAGATCTTCTTCGAGCATGTGTTTTAGATTTTGGAGGATCTTGGGAAGAGCATTTCCATCTCGTTGAATTCACCTATAATAATATCTATCAAGCGGCTATCAAGATGGCACCGTTCGAAGCTCTTTACGGACGACCATGTAAATCTTCATCTTATTGGGTTGTATTGGGAAATTGACTTGTTTTTGGTTCCAAAATGATTTTGGAAGCTTCTGATAAAGTCAAAGAAATCAGAAGGAAAATGAGAATTGATCGGGATCAACAGAAGAAATATGCAGACAGAAAGAGAAGAGACTTGGAATTTGCAGTTGGAGACTAGGTATTTCTCAAAATTTCGCCTTTGAAGAATGTAATCCGATTTGGAAGGAAAGGGAAGCTCGCTCCTAGATTGTTGGTACTTTCCGCATCTTAGAAAGGATTGGTACTTTTGTGTATAGAGTTGACTTGCCTGAGAAACTATCAGGGGTGCATAATGTGTTTCATGTTTCACACCTCCGCAGATATGTGCACGATCCATCCATGATTGTCCAACCTGCTTTGTTTTAAGAAATGGATGTTGAGCCCAATCTTACTGTTGAGAGGAAGCCGCTTCGTATAGTAGGCAGAAGCACGGAGCAGCTAAGGAGAAAAGTAGTAAATCTCGTCAAGGTTCAGTGGAGCAGAGATGATCGAGATTGCACCTGGGAAACAGAAGAGAGTATCCATGCTTCATATCCAGAATTGCTAATGCCGGGTATATAGTCCACGCCTGAATCTATTTCTATCTTTTTACTTATCATTTTGTTCTCTTATTCCGCTCTTTTCGAGGACGGAAAGTTTTGAGTGGCAAAGATTGTAACGACCTGAATTTTTCAATGATTTAAGAATTTTAACGAAGATTTTAAAATATTTTTAACAATAAAATTCGACAATGAAAACTAGATGGTTGACATGCGTCCAATTAAACGAGCCAATAAAAATTTATTTTGCGTCAAAATTTGTTCGAAACTCAGTCAACATATTTTACGGTATGAATTATCAAATTTTAAAGTATAAATATTTTTACATAGAAATAATCTAAAAAAAATTCTGATTAAAACATCAAAGTTCGTTCCATCCAATTCCGACCTTTGTAGATCCTTTTATCAGAAATTGCCGTTATCTTTCAAATTCGAAACGGTATAACTGGCGATAGATGGAATTTTGTTACGAATGTCGGAGCGCAGATTTTATTACATCATTGGATTCGTCTCGCCGCGTTGATCTCTGCGGTATATTCGTTTTCATATTTTAGCGTCCGTTGTAAAACGCTAAATGAACGAGAAAGCGGTCCGGGACCGTGCCCTGTTGGATATTTTTTCCTATCACTATTTCTTTTCATTTCTTATCGCCGATTGCCTGCGCTGCCTAACTAATTTAATGCTCGCATTAATTGCGCTGGCATCTCCTCCTATTTATACGCGCGTTCTTCCCTTCTTTTTTGCTGTAGCTCATTTCTTTCTCATTTCTTTCTCTCTTTGAACTTCATACTTCTTCTTGCTTGAAAAAAAAGAATAAACATATATATAAGCTACTTCCCCCCACTTAATCTCTTCCCCTCTTCCCTTTTCTTTCTTTTTTTAACCTTCTTTCCCCACGCGTCCAACTAGAGCACCACCTCACCCTGGCGCCGCCTACCTTCCTGAACCACAGCCAAGTTCTCCGCCCAACCAACTCCTCCTCAAAAACGCAGCCAACTCCCCTCTGAGCTCGCATTTTCCTCCACCTCCACCGCCTGCAGCCGAGCCACCCATTAGCCACCCTATTACCTCCTCTACGGAACCACCACACCGCAGAGCTCCACCTTCCCCTCAACCTCCGCCATCAACCGCCGCCATCAACCGCCGCAGCCAGCTGTCCACCATCCCCGAAGCCGCTTCGCTACCAGACCTCCACCCACGAACCCATCACCAGAACTTCACTTCGCCTTCAACGAACTCGCCAGCACACCACCTCGCCTACCTTCCTGAACCCGCCGCTAACCTCCTCCACCTTTACCGCTTGTAGACGAACCTATCAGCGACCATGAGGAGAGTTTGTGTGTTGTGTCGTGCGTTGTTGTGTTGTGCGTGTGTGATATAAAAAAAAGCAACGTGCTTAGAGGAAAAAAGAGAGAAGAAAAGCAAAGAGGCCAACGTGGATGGAAAACCAAAAAGCATGTTGTAGTGAAAAAGAGTAGAAGGCTACGCGTGAGAAAAGAAGAAAAAAAAGTGAAAGAAGGATACGCGTGAGCCCATCTCACTGGAGCATTGTCGTCGCAGCCGCTGTCTAGTGTGAGCACATGATTGCTTGTGTCGACATTTTCTCCAATTCAGTTTCGCGCATGGAAGGTGAATATTATAAATTCACGACTAGAAATCAATCGCAAGTAAAACCATAAAAACGATAAATAAAATTGCTAATTGAAATTGATATTGACGTTGATGTTTGAAATTCCCGGCTAGCTTGACATTGTGTGTGATATGGAAATTATGATGACATATGTTTGGTTTAAATTTCGATTGCAAGTGAAATCCATAACTGTTATTATTGTGATTATCAGTATATAGATTTATGTTGTATATACCCGTCACCTTGTTATTATATGAATTGATTGGACACGGAACTTTGATCCGGGATATGGGTTGAAATGATATGTATCCAAATTTAAATCACTTGGCCTAGGATAGAAAATTTAATAATAAACACTGATTGGTAAAATGAAATTTATTTTTGGATATTTAATATTTAAATTTGATATAAAGGAATAATTAAGAAATTTAACTTGAAATTGAAAAAAAAATTAAATTTTGAAATTTAACTTAAATTTTTATAATTTGGGATTTACGTTGAAGTTAATATTTAAATTTAAAATCTATTAAGTTAAATTAGATTTTAAAATGAAATATTAGTTGAAGTGTTTTGAATTTTGAAATTGAATTAAAGTGGTTATGTTAAATATTAATGATATTTAAACTCGTTAAGTTGATTGGTTGAAATTTAATGGAATTTGTTAATATTGTATATGTAATTAAATTCTTAAATGAATATTTAATTTAATTAAAAATGGAATTTTAATTGATTTTATTGAATTAATATATAAAGATTAAACTGAATTGTTTTAAATTAAGGTTTAATTAAAAGTGTTAAATTAAGTATTTAAGTAAATTGCTTAATCCAGAAGTTTAATTAAATTGAATATTTAATACTAAAACTTTTATATTTAAGATTTAATTAACTTTGTTAATTTGAATAGTTATTCAATTTGGCTAATTATGTAAAGGTGAAATACTTGTTTAAAATTAAATCTTTAGATTTTTAATCCAAATTCATTTAAGTCAAATGAGGAGATGTTATTTGGAAATAAGAGATGCTTTGATTTAATAAAATAATCAATCAGTGTGAAAAATGACGTTGGTTATTAAAGAGGCCGGGACCGGATATGGACATACTCTCTGTCGATACCAGAACCACTTTAATAACTATGTACGTGGAGTGATGATCCAGAATGAAGTGGTTGGATTTGGCGTACGTTTACTGGATTTGAAGAAAGTGAACGATGATGGATTTTCCTGACACTTATGTCAATTTGAAATGATTAAAACAGGTCGTACCGGCCAATGAGGCTTGCTACATCTAGTAGACACACTCCTTCATATATTCCATCTTTTGTTACTTATTGGTGATCATCCGTGATTTTGGGAGTGTTGTGTTGCGGTGGGCCGTTAGGGGTTACCACCAACCGGGATGGGTAAACTGGTAGTATCCTACCATGGGCATTGCCTCGCATGCCTTGTCATACTTTTATCCTTATACGAGACCACTACGATTTCGATTTAGTGTTGTCGTATCACGACGCATCCCTATCCACCGACGGTTTACTAGTGTTTTATATGCAAATTGTACGACAATGCTTAAAAACGCGTTAAGAGGGATCAATGTAAAGCCGTAACGCTATTTTGATATTTTATATTACTGGTAGACATTACATATATAGCGTATCCTAATATATAGATAATTTGATGGATCCTTAAGAGATGGAAAATTCCGTAACATCCCTTGAGTTACTTTGTACATTTCATTTGAGTTAGACTACTTACATGAGTACTGATAGTCATGACTCAAGTATATTGTTTTACTTTATGCTCGGGTCAGCCTGAGTATTGCAGTGTATGAGCAGTGCTTATTTTGGGAGGAAAGACCTAGTCGAAGGCTCCACTCTATCCAGTATTAGTTATCTATTTTCTTTTTGGTTTGTACCAGCAGAATCTTATGTATTTCTAGTATTGTATAATCAAAGGCTGAACTCTGATGTATTTTGTTTAGTAGCTTCATGAACTACTATATATATTATTTATTTCCACTGCGAGATTCTGTATTATTCTGTGTTTGATTCTATATTAAACCCCAAATTGATAATCTGTCAAATTTGAACGGTTTAAGTTGGACATGTGTGGTTTATTATCAGCTTAAGTTGTTCGGAAAAGACAGGTCGTCACACTTAGGTAGTTATCATGTGCTTCCTCCTTCATCGACATTGACATTCAATGATGTGGCCTCATTGTTAGGCTCGACGATGTATGGTGGCTTGACATTATTGTAATTCTTAAGCAAACTGTTTTATTACTACTTTAAGCAAAAACTTTTCACCAAATCTTATTTCTTGTCCAATTTCTATTGGATAAAGCAATTTCTCTACAAATCTTTTTCAGAATACCGCACTAAATTTTCAAGTTCCAAAACATATTTTAAAATTAATTAACATCCTTAATTATTTATCCTTTTTAAATGCTTATCTCACGTAAAAATTTCATAATAAATCGAAATCATTTGGGAAAAATCCAAAAAATTCATAAAAATTCGAGAATTTCCTTCTCTTTACCATATAAAATTCGAAACCAAAATCCATATTTAACCATTTTTAATAATTAAAATCCGAAATTAACCCAATTTTCACCTTGGGAAATTCATAAAATATTCAACTTAATTTGAAAATTTATGAAATTAAAAGCCCATCTCCAAAATACTATTTTACACATCATATCAAAAATTCAAATCTTTTGAAGATTAAAAACTTATGTTTTACCCTCAAAACCCATTTAAATAATTCCATAAAAATTTCAATAACCTTTATTCTATCCAAACACTGATTAAACAACCCTACTTTGGAAAAAAAAGCAATATTAATTTGGGTACTATCCATAACCGAATTCAAGATAGACAAAAGAGATGAATCTTGTATTATTCACCTTAAATTTAATGTTGGAGTTGAGATTTGTTGTTGCTTTAGTCTCCTTAAGCTTCTTCTCCCTTAAATCTCCTTGATTTCATTTCTTCCTTAGATTATGACGGCCACTTTTCTTCTTACTTTTGATACTATTGTTTGAGTAAAATGAGAATGATACGAGGGGGATAGGTCTTAAGGATTAAAAGATGGATCTTCCTATTTTGCCCTCCTCATATTTTCTCTTATGTGTTAAGTTTAAACAATCTTACTTAATTAATTAAGTATGGCACGACCTTATTAAGTTTTAAATCTCGTTCTCCTTAACCATTTACATTGTTATATTTAATTTATCCAATTAAATATCCTGAATAATGTTTAACTAAAAATAGGGATGTTACAGTCTCCCTTCCTTAAAGAATTTCCTCCTTGAAATTCGGTAATGACTACATAATAAGCTTATTAAACATGCAAAAAATGCTAGTATATCCTACCAGCTACTAAGTCTATATACAACAAATATAGAACATTCCATCATAACAGCTTATGATAAGTATCCCTAATCCTGTCCTTTATCTTCCAAGTATAGTCTTTCTCATTGTCACTCCACTGTGCTTTCACTAACTTGACTGTCTTGTTTCTTAATCTCTTCTCATCTCTCGTTATAACTTGAACTGGTTTCCTCACAAAAGTTAGATCCAATTCTACTACTAAATCTTCCAATACAATCAGAGCAATAGTAGTCTCTAGATAATGCATATACTTCCTAAGATTAGAAACATGAAACACATTATGGACACCTGCCAAACTACTTGGTAACTCTACTCGGTATATGAGTTTTCGATCCTCTCTATGATAGGGAATGGTCCAACATATCTCAATGCCAGTTTCCTCGACTTTCCAAATCGTACCACACCCTTCATTGGTGATACCTTAATGAAAACACGATCTCTAACTAAGAACTCTAAATCTTTACGCCTTTTATCTACATAACTTTTCTGCCCAGACTGAGCTTTTCTTATCCTATCTTGGATTAACTCAATCTTCTCTATGGCTTCTCTTATGATATCCGGACCAAGGACCAATCTGTCTCCGGTCTCTAACAAACATGCTGGTGATTTGCACGGTCTTCCATATAAAGCTTCGAAAAACGCCATTCCCATACTAGTCTAATAACTATTATTATAGGAAAATTCAACCAAGTGCAATGGTCTTCCCACGACCCACCAAAATATAGTACACAAGCCCTCAATAAATCCTCGAGTAACTTATTGACTCTCTTTGTCTACTCGTCTGTTTGGAGGTGATAAGAGGTACTCATCTTAAGCTTGGTACCTGACACTTCCTATAGACTCTTCCAAAATTCACTATTGAGAAATGCATCCCTGTCACTGACTATAGTACTAGAAATCTCATGCAGTCTAACTATGTTCTTCATAAACAACTTACCTAATATACGTGCCATCATGGTTGACCTAACGGGAATGAAGTGTGCACTCTTGGTCAGTCTATCCATTATAACCCATATACTTTCATTTCCCTATTTGACCTTGGCAACCCGTCAATAAAATCCATGGATATCGAATCCTATTTCCAAACTGGTATATCTAAAGGCTGAAGCAATCCACTTGGCTTTTGATGTTCGGCTTTCACTTGCTGGCAATTCGTGCACTGCTTTACCTCACTACAACAAAAATACCCTATTACAACTGTATTTTTACAACGGTCACAAAATGTCAGTTGTAATAAAGGTTTTTTACAACTCTTTTTTTCAGAAAGTTGTTATAAACTTATTTTTAACAACTGTTTTATTTTTCCAATTGTAATAGATGTCTATTACAACTTTTCTTTTTTGCTAGTTGTAACAAATGCCTATATTTAACAACTTTTATTTTATGCCAGTTGTAATAGATGCTTATTACAACTTTTCTTTTTGTCAGTTGTAATAGATGCATATTTTTAACAACTCTTTTTTTTTCAGTTATGATACATGCCTATTACATCCCTTTATGTTTTCTCATTGTAAAAATTAATTAATAACTATAATTAAATAATTAAGAATTAAGAATAATATTTACTATTTAATAATTAATTTTTAATAATTAATGATTAACAAGTAATCTCTAATAATTAAGAATTAATATTTAATATTTAATAGTTATAGGTTATAATTATATTTAATATCTCAAAAACTTTAAAATTTCTTAATATATATTTTAAAATATTTATAAAAATTTGAAATTTTCATAAATTCAAAAACAAAATTTTAAATAAATTTAAAACTTTATGAAATATTCAAAAATTCAGAAAACTTGTTAGTTCCCTTTTTTGCAAAATTTTAGCATTTAACTTTCTCTCTATTTCTTATAGTAAATGAACTTCAAAGTCGAAGCGAATATTTAAGTTACTTAACCGATGTAACTTGTAATAACATAATTGATTTAATTGTCGAAAGTGGTAATTAACCGATTACTACCAAAAATAATGTTATGTATGGTATCAAAAAGCACCGAAATATAGCATTTGAACTCTAATTACATTCATTAGTCAAAAAAATTAACAAACTTTAAAGTTTTCTAAAAAATGTGGAGCCGAATTTTTGGCGGGCTCCCTAAAATTTTTCACTATGCCCGCGTGTTTTCTTCAATTATAATTTTCCCCGCTGCTTCCCTATTCTCCAAATCCCACGTTCATTTCCCAATTCAGTCTAGGGTTTCACAAAATCCCTAAGTTTTCCCCATGTTGCATCCCAACGAAGGAGACATGATTTAGATTCACGAATTAGGAAAGGCGAGAGCAGCGGCTTGCCCTGGCACAGCACATGATTGACTCAACTCCAGATTTCGACAATGGTGGCGACTCCACTACGATGACGACTAGGCAGTGTCGTGGCGACTCGAATCAGGCGCAGGTCTAATTAGGTGGTCCGCGGTCGCGAAGACTCCCAGACTTCGACCAATCAGACGACAACATGCAATAGGCAGCTCCAGTGCACGGATCTTTGGTTTGCTAATTGAAATGGACCAAAAGGTACTTAATTTATAGAGGGCTTTTGACATTTTCAAAGTCCTGAACGAAGCAATAAAAATCGTTAAGCAATAAGTCGTTAAAATCTCCAATCATTTCTTCCTTTTTCCTCCATTAAAATCGCCAGTAATTAGTCGTTAAGCAATAAAAATAGCTTTAAAATCGAACCTCTGTTGCTCTTTGCTTGAAGCTCCTATGATTTGGGTTGCAATCAGTAAACTATATCTTGATATTGAGAAAAACTTGATATGTAATTGATGTTTGGGTGTTTAAACTTATATATAATGGAAGTTTGATGTGTGTTTCTTTGCAGCAGCGTGCGTGTGTGATATATGTAAATATGTATGTGCATTAGTCTATGTATAGGTGAGTACAACAGTGTAGGTTCATAGGTGTAAGTGTGCATATGGTGAGCAGCGGAATGCGCTTGTTTAATCTAGTGTGAGTGTGGGTACATGTACAAATATGAGTTGCTGCTATGGGGTGTTGTGGTGTTCTCGTGTGTGTTTATAAGTATCAGTAGGTAAGTGCCTTTGTGCATTTTTATAAATATATTTTACCATGTTTAGGGTGTAGTGGGATGAGTAGAGTGTGTGCTGTTAAGGGTATAGTGCTGTGTGTTTATTGTGAATATTGTGCGTGATCGGCTGTCAATATTTATATGTGTGCATATGGGGTGTGTATATCCTTGTGCTATGCATTCATTACTTGATGCATTCCAGTATCATGCGATATGTACATGCATTTACATAATGAAATTGTTAGTATTATGTCTTGATAGCCAGTAATCTGCTTGTTAATTTTACAAGCAACTTCTGCATTTGTTTGGATTATTTCTAGCAGCGACAATGCATAGAAGAAATAAAATACAATGGTGATATACATCAGCAACAAGTACCAATTAAAAGGTTTACCAAGACCCCTGAATTTGATACAGCACGTAGTGTATAGGTTTGTACATGCAATACATGTTAATATAATTGTGAAACAATGTGTTTAGTTCTGAGTCCTTGAGGAGTGAAATCCTATTTTTGAGCTTATTGTCTATACATATTTCACCTAACTACTAAACTGGAAGCCGACCGATTGCTTGAACCATAGTACTTTCAAATATAATAACCTGTAGAAATATGTTGATTTTGTATCCATGTTCATTTTTAACATGTATTAATTTCACTTCTATGTAGTCCTACATATATGTTGATTCTGTGTAGTTACCAGTATTCAAGTTCAAATTATTAAACTATAATTACAAAGAGGGTTTGGTTGTAGTTACCTTTTACATTACAAAATCCCATATCATATAAAGGCTTTAGTAGCAGGCCATCTGCGTAAATGTAAAAGTATAGACCCTAGTTTTGCTGGCTGTAGAGGAACATGTTGTAAAGATAAAAGATGATACAGACATAGTTTTAACCTTTTTATACTTACGCATGTGTTCTAATCTGATAATCTTTGAATGTTTACCCTTCACTAAACAAGCACGGTTTTTTACTGCTACGGAATTATCTACTTTTGCTATGTTTAATATTCCAGGAAGCAGAGTCCATGTTACTTGAACTTTTCTACAAGTGTGTGATGTACGATTTGATAGACACGCAAGGACACTAGTACTGGTAACACAGTACTCATTTTGCATTTAATTTTATTTTCTTATTTCTTGTATTTTACCATCATTCAATTTACCGATCTTGTTATTACTATGATTTATCCCATTGAGCATGTTCAGAGCAGAAATCAAGAAGCAACTAGACAGTGTTACTCTGCAAAAATCCAATTCTATGAATTATTGTTTACTAGCAACTAGAGTGGAACTTCGAGTAAGGCTTTTATATTCTACCATGAGTCCACTTTCGTTAAATATTATTAGTAATAGAACCATTTTTGTGCAAATAAATCTCAAGAAGGAAACTATACGTTCCTGTATCATGAGGCAGTGATTACAATTACATGATATGACCAATTTATTAGTAATTGGATCTAAGTGACAACAAACAATTTATTAGTAATTGAATCCTCATTTTGCATTTTGTTGCCAGGCTAGTACATGTGGGATCTGTTGGAGTTACTTGACCTGAGAGACCTGGACCCGAATAGAGCAAACAACCTCCAACAATGCCGATATGCATTATTCTGGTAATCAGTGCAAGCACTTGTTTGGGCACTACAGTTTAAAATTAAATTATACCTACTTTTTTGTATCAAAATATGTTGACATATAAAGATAAATGTAACCTAGTCATTGGTGTTAAAAAGATCATTATGTATGAGAGATTGAAAAAATTAATGTATTTTTTGGTTTGCTTTTATTCGGTTGTTTGGTTTGTTTGATATATTAGTTTTGAAGATAATAATAATGTATTGCTTGAATTTCTTATAGTGTACTATTTTTTCATTCTATTATTTATGTTTATCCGTCGCTTGCTTTAGTTACAAAATGTGTTTAGAAATTAATTTTTTTAATATTGAATTCTTTTTATCACAACTGCTAATAACAGTTATCCAGCAGTTGTCATACCTACTATAGCACGAAATGTTACATATCTATAAGAGTTACCAACAGTTGTAAAATGGTTATTTGCAAGGGTAAGAAATAGTTGTAATATACAATATCACAACGGTTATATGCAACTAAAGAACACAGTTGTAAAAAATTGATAGTCTTTTACAACTTCTTAAAATACGACTGTGGTTCCACCGTTGTAATATATCTTTTACAACTGTGTTCCACCGTTGTAATATGCCTCTTTTGTTGTAGTGCTTATAAGCCTACATCACTTTTCATACCTTCCAATAAGAAACTTCTCTTCATATTCTGATACATCTTGGTTCCCCGAGGGTGAATCGTAAACATCGATCGATGACACTCCCTAAGAACTTCCTTTCGTAGGGCATAAAATTTGGAACACATAATCGTCCTTTTTTTCTTAACCAGCCCTTCTAATCAAGACTAAAATCCTTTAGATCATCGATCTCACTTCCATTTTCCAGCCTTCTGATCCATTCAGCTAATACTGGAGCATCTCTTTGTTTAGTGGTAATCATTTCGATTAATTCAGGTCGAACTTCTAAATAGGACAATATGGCGGTACTCCGACTAGAACTAGTAGTCGATCTTAACTGCACACTATAGGTAGTTAGTGCCTCTAAACCCTTCCATTCAACCAACATAGCTAACACCACATTCTGATGTTTCATGTTAAGTGCATCTGCAACATTATTTCCTTTCCCTGTTGTATACTCAATACTGAAATCATAAGTTGCTAAAAACTCCAGCCATCTCTGCTATCTCATATTCAACTCTTTATGAGAGAATAAATACCTCAAAGACTTATGATCCATATACAACTCAAATTGTTATCCTAAGAGGTAGTGTCTCCACACTTTCAATGCGAAAATTACCGCTGCCAACTCCAAATCATGAGTCGGATATCTAACTTCATATGGTTTAAGCTGTCGAGAAGCATAGGCAATTGCTTTACCTCTCTGCATCAACCCAGCTCCTAATCCCGTTCCACATGCATCTGTATTCCATTAAATCCTGATTTCCATCTAGTACAACTAAGACGGGCGCATTGGTCAACAAATGCTTTAACTTGAGGAATGCTTCCTCATATTTATCAGACCAAATAAACTTCACATCCTTTCTAGTTAGTCTAGTCAGGGGTACTGCTATCCGTGAGAAATCCTTGATGAATCTCTAGTAATAGCTAGCTAGTCCAAGAAAAATTCTTATCTCGGTCACCATCTCGGATCTCTTCCAACTATTTACAGCATCTATCTTGGCTGGATCCACGAATAACCCTCTTCTGAGACTACATGGCCAAGAAACTTCACTTCTCTTTTTCAGAAATGACACTTAGAAAACTTCACTTTCAACTGATGTTGCCTCAGCGTATCTTGTAATATTCTAAAATGAACCTCATGATCTCTTTCATCCCTAGAATATATCAAAATATTGTCCATGAATACCATACAAACCTTTCTAAGTGCTCTCGAAATATCTGTTTCATCAAGTCCATAAAGAAAGCAAACATATTAGTCAATCCGAATGGCATTACTAACCATTTGTACAAATCATATCTCGTTCGAAACGCTATCAGAGGAATACTGTCATCGGCCACTCTCAATTGATGTAACCTTGTCGCCAATTCTAATTGGGGAAGAACTTTGGCTCCACTCAACTGACCAAATAAATCATCGATCCTCGACAAAGGATACTCATTCTTTATCATCCTCTTGTTCAGCTTATGATAGTCGATACGCAATCTCAACGACTCGTCCGGTTTCTTCACGAATACCACGGCCGCTCCCCAAGAAGAACTGCTTACTCTAATAAAACTTTTTCCTTCTAAGCCCACCAGCTGCACCTTTAACTCCTTCATCTCAATCGGTGTCATCCTACTAGGAGGTCTATTTACAAGTTTAGCTCCAGGTACAAAATCTATTCGAAACTCAATAGCTCGTTTTGGTGGTAGCCCTGTAGTCGGCTCAAAAACATCTACAAATTCTCTTATAATTAAAACCCGATTCAATTCATCTTCCACTTCTGTGGAACCCAATAAAACACAAATTCCTGGACTCGAATTCTCAACTGAGTATATTCGGTTACTACTACCAGGGCGTCTCAATGATATTTTCCTATCCTAGCAATATATCCTAGCATCGTATCCGCTCAACCAATCCATACCCAAAATAATCCCAAAAGCCGTAAAATCAAATACGTATAAACTGTAGGAAAAAGTATAAACTAGCAACTCAAATTCTAGATAGTCACATCTCATCCCAAGAGTTGCGTACCCTCCTATTGGATTAGCTATCCTTAAGGAAGTAACAAGGTATGTTGGTTCTAAACATAACTTATCTATCAAACACTAGGATATAAATGAATGTGATGCACTAGTATCAAACAGTACCCTAACATGTATGCTATGAATCAAAAGCGTACCTTCCAACATAGACTTTCCCTTCTCTGCTGCTGTCGGCTTAGATGATGATGGTTCCAAAGCAAAGACCTTTCCTTTTCCTACCTTGGCTGCTTTTGGACATTTGTTCTTATAATGCCACACCTGATCGCAATTAAAGCACTTCACATTCTGCTTCCCTACAACCACCTTACCATCACTAGATTGACACCCATTACCATAATGCCCCTTCTTGTCACACTTGTAACAAACTCTATCAACTTTCCCCTTTTTGGCAGCTCCACCTTTCTAAGGTTCTTTCTTCTTAAAGAACTTCTTCTTCTTATTATGAGAATTCTAGTTCTCCACTGGCTTCTCTTTCCCAACGATCGAAAACATTTCTTCGTTCCAGATAGTCATCTCTACTACTACATTCGATGGATCTCTGGGATGCGGCTTAGTTGCCCTAGCAATCTCCGGCTTCAGCCCTCGGATAACTTCCTGTTCCTCGTGATAACGGTGTTGATAATGGCATATGCATACCTAGATAGCTCATCAAAATTAGCAGAGTATTCTAACACTGACATTTCTTCCTGCTCCAACTCCATAAACATCCCGAGCAAAGCTGACTTAGCTACTTCAAACGAAAACCTTTCCTCGAATCTCCTTCGAAATTCTGCCCAAGTTAATTCCTTATTTGGTACCCCTACGGTCACCCCTTTCCACCAGAACAACGTAGCTCCTTGCAACTTTCTCGAAGCCAATCTCCTTTTCTGCTCATCATTCAGATCTAAATCATCAAAAATCCTTTCATAATGTAATAACCAGTTCTCCACTTCTATTGCATCCACGGTTCCAAGAATAGGCTTCCTACCCAGACTGATGTAATCTCAACATAGCTTAGCATAGTTATTACCAACTAGCGCTATGAGATAAACTCCTCCCACATTAGCAACATTTCCTCCAACCACTCCTGTTGCTCTAGCTTGTATCAAATTGACGAAGAACTGATACATAGTCCCCATATCTATTGGTGGAGTCGTAGCACCTACATTGGCATTTACATTTTGATTAGCATTTGCTTGTCGACTTTGGTTCCTCCTAGTGTTGGGCCGAGCATTTCCATTGGTTGTGGTGTTTCTACCACTTAGATTCGCCCTTCCGTTTCCTGTCTCCATATCTTTCTTTCTCGTAAATCTACATATGAGTCTTAGTAAGATACAGAAGAACGGTCTAAGAGAGAGTGGAGAATACATACTTATACATAGTAAATACAAGTACATTACTATAACATTATCCCATAACCTCATTCTTATTCTCTGATTCATTAGGATTATGTTTTAAAAAATTCTTTTAATCTTTTAAGTTTTATCATAAACCTACGCTCTGATACCAACTTGTAACATTCCCCATTCTAAGGCCCAAAACTAACCGCTACGGAAGACATAGTCATCCATAGATATTAATCATCGACGACAAAATGCGGCAATGTTAATCAT
The DNA here is from genome assembly GCA_030737815.1 of Allium fistulosum. Taxonomy (NCBI): domain Eukaryota; kingdom Viridiplantae; phylum Streptophyta; class Magnoliopsida; order Asparagales; family Amaryllidaceae; genus Allium; species Allium fistulosum. The sequence continues at coordinate 1,229,649,271 of CM060904.1, forward strand.
ATCAATAATCAAAAGTACATGAATATGAAAAAAATTTCAAACACAATTTGGAAATAACTTTTATATTCCATTCCAAATGTGATTTAATATTCATTACAAATCCCATTAACAAACCTATGTTAAGAATTTATAATTATTACAAAACACTCCAAGAGCGACATATGAAGATGCTCCCTTGGTTGACCAGAGTCAAATACTTGGCAATTATACAACTTTGCCATTACATCCAAATAGACAAAACAAAACTACACAATGGAAATAGATAAAGTTCCTAATAGCTAGATTGCCTCCTGCACGTCTTCAGAAGCTTATTCGTCTAACTGGAACCTGAAATTCCTTACTCCTGACCTACTCAAATGAGTACTCGAGAATTTAAAGGGAAAAACAAAAACTTCAAGTCTGACAATAGTCTGTTGTGAATAATAACCTACCATATCGAACCAAAATAGATATCTAGTAAGATCACGTCGCTAAGCGGAACAGTTTTCCACTCACTAGTATCTTAACTAAAACATAACAACCATATACTTTGCTCCTGCAACCACAATGGTTAGAATATAGAAAATAACATTTATAATCATGCAACATAAATTGGATTATCCATCCCAATTCATTAGATTATTCATCTTAATTTCAAATGACTACCTATCATAATTTAAACTGACCACCCGTCTTATTTTAATCTGACTACCCATCTTATAATTATAGGGACTACCCATCTCATATATAAGCAAACTCAGAATTATGTGGACTATACATGTCACATGTAATTATTACTTGGATTGCCCATCCCCTACCACATCGACTAGCCATAACATATGCATTAATTATTTAAAATTATGTGGATTACCCATCACACGTATTCCAACTAACTTAAAACGATGTGGATTATCCATCAGATGTTCCATAGTTTTCCTAGGATGATTATGAACCATTCATTACCCTCATAGAGACTATTCATCTCCGGCATGATGTGGACCATCCATCTCCCATGTCATAGTTTTCCTAGAATAACTATGAACCTATCATTTAATAATTTAATTCATGTTACCCATATATTTAACCTATGTCTATTAGTATCCTCGATTAGGTTATCTCCCCTTAAAGTTATAACACTTCTAAGTGACATACATTGGTATCCCTAATTGTTACACGTCAACCTTATTAAAAATAACAATAGTATCTCCAAGGTTTATAGTCGAAGTCAAAAACATATGTCTCACCACCATTAATCAAATTAAATTTAAATCAATGTCTAAGGTCATCTACATTAGTGTCCCTAATGAAAAAATCAAAGTTTACAAATTTTAAAATGGCATTGGTATCCCCAATGATGACGTCGAAATGGAAAACATAAGGCTCTCTACCTTTGATGAAGATCGGCGACATTCAAGCTGCACTATACCTCATTGACCCTCTACCCAAGGTAAAACCAAACTTAAATTCTTTTAAGAATAAATTCATGTCGATGATGATGTTGTCGACTTCCATAAACTATAGGCTATCCACCTATTAAAAAAAACTCAAAACCTTTATAAGTTATGTGGCTAACTACCAAAGGCATAAGGTCACCGACCCTCTAAAAAAAGGCCTCTTTGCCACTATAAAACCGTTTTAATAAATGCAAGGCTCTATGGCATTGAATAGATGAAGTGAGACGTCGTGGCCTATAGGCATTGGCACTAAAACATAAGGTCACCGACCTTGATGCACATCAACATCAGGACTTTCGGTGACGTTATGAAACTTTTATACTTAAGTTACTTCAGCTTTTATATCGCTTCATATATAGAGTCGAAGACATAATAGGCAACATTACTGCCTAAGTATTGAAAATAGTCAAAGTGATTTGGTACAACATCATTGAAAACAGATGAAGAGAGGTGACATCGTCAACATTAAGCTTTTAAAACGCTTAAATGAACCACGAAAACACCATGCCGCCAATCATCTATTGCCTCGGTTGTCTACTTCGATTCCGAAGGAATCACTCCATAGATGCTTAGGTAGCTATCATGTACTTACTCCTTCATTAACGTCGGCATTCAATGATGTGGGCTCATCGTTAGGCTTGCCTACGTATGCTGGCATGACTTTATTGTAATTCTTAAGAGAATTGTTTTATTACTACTTTAAGCAAAAACTTTTCACAAAATCTTATTTCTTGTCCAATTTCTATTGGATAAAGAAATTTCTTTACAAATCCTTTTTAGAATTACTACCACACTAAATTTTTAAGTTTCAAAACATATTTAAAATAATTAATTAATATCCTTAATTAATTATATCTTTTAAATGCTTATCTAGCATAATAATTTCATAATAGATCGAAATCACTTGGAAAAAATCCCAAAAATTCACAAATATTTGAGAATATTCCTATCTTTACCATATAAAAATTTCGAAACCAAAATTCATATCTAACTACTTTTAGTAATTAAAATCCAAAATTAACCCAATTTCCACCTTAGGAAATTCATAAAATATTCAACTTAATTTGAAAAATTATAAAATTAACAACCCATCTCCAAAATACCATTTTACACATCATATCAAAAATTTGAATCATTTGGATATTAAAAACTTAGTTTTTACCCTCAAAACTCAATTAAATAATTCCATAAAATTTTCAATAACCATTGTTCTATCCAAACAATGATTAAACAACCCTACTTTGGCAAAACAGACAATAATAATTCAGGTACTATCCACAACCGAATTTGAGATAGACAAAAGAGATGGATCATGTATTATTCACCTTAAATTTAATGTTGGAGTTGAGATTTGTTGTTGCTTTAGTCTCCCTAAGATTCTTCTCCCTTGAATCCCCTTGATTTCATGATTTCTTCCTTAGATTATGACCGACCTCTTTTCTTCTTTTTTTGATTGTTTTATTTGAGTAAAATGAGAATGGTACGAGGGGAAGAGGGTTCACGGGATTAAAAGATGGATCTTCCTATTTCCCTTCTTGTATTTTATTTTATATGTTAAGTTTGAATAATCTTACTTAATTAATTAAGTATGTCATGATCTTATTATGTTCCATATCTCATTCTCCTTAATCATTTACATTTTATACTTAATCTATCCAATTAAATGTTCTGAATAATGTTTAACTAAAAATAGAGGTGTTACAATGAGATACACCACATAATTTGGAGTCAAAAGCATACCACAAACACCTCCATAAAGTCTTCATGAATTTTCCAACTCAACACCCGTCTAGCACTTGACCTAAGCTCTTTACACAATCACCATTGATACCTCGAGCATCATCCAAATGAAGACCCCTTTCTAAAATATGACTACCAACACGACCATCAAAAGCAATGCACACATTCACCTCACCGCCTACCTTTGGACTAGGCTCTTCAATAGTCACTCGCTTTCTATTATCGACCACACGACCAACTAATCTATAAAGGTTTCCATCATTCAATAACCCTCTTATCATAATATGACGACCCTTCTTCACTATCAAAACACCACTATGACGACCCATCTTCCTAACCCTTGGAAATGACACTTAATATATCTATGGTATCCATGTGTCGTGCCCAAGCATCTGAAAGACGAGTTGTCATGGGGTAAAATAAAAGAATAGAATAGAAAATCTTACAATGGAATAATTAAATATAATATGTCAATACGATAGTACATAAGGTTACTACTTAACATGGAGTTATCAGAGTTACAGCAAAAGTACTACCATCAGCCTAGGTAGATATAACAGCCTGCCTTTACACTTGCTAATACAAAATACACATACATAAATAAACATAACATCGGAAATAAATAGCTAGATTGATAAGGAGCCTCCTGCTTGTCCACCAACTTCAAAAGAGCCCAAAAAAACTTGCTACTCTAAGACTCTCAATTATAAATGAGTACTTAAGAGTTTAGGGAAAACAAACAACTAGGTCAGGCAATAAGTCTGGTATGAGTAAACTCTAAACAAAGGGTGGAAATTAACAATAGTATGTAAGATCATGTCGTCAAATGCGGAACAGGTTTCCTCACATAATAACAACATCCAACCACAACTAATGGGTATAAATAATTAAACATCACGAAGTACACAAGACACTTCCCGATACAATTAAGGAAGAAATAAGTTTAAGGGTTTGAATCGGAAACATGGAAAGAGAAAATTTCCAATAATGACTAGGAGGGTGCACCACCCTACATAAAGTATACCTCTAGAAATATACTTACTACGATGGCTCTCGAAAACCTCCAAGCCAGACCCTACCAACCTTACTGTCAATCTGAGTATTTCACATCTTAGTGTGCATATAACTCAAACAAATCTATAGTAGATGTGATAATACCCTAATGGAAGCAACCCCACATAGCTTGGCCCCTACTTGCTCTTTTATTTTAATCATTTCCGATAAAGGATATCAATGCTCAAATGAGCAACAAATCGTCTTAGATTGACGATACAACAAGAAGATAGTGGAATCGATAGTAAATAAATCAACTATCGAGAATAATTAAAATGATCACACATAGAAATTAAATTTCATACCCTTACCACCACTCGTCGATTTTATACTTGTACTATCCCTCGGTTAAAAATGAAGCCGAACAGGTAAAGGTAGTGTTAACTCTAAGGCTTACCATGAAGACATTTTTAACCTTTGAGATAGAGACGAGCTTCCATACCTCGACATTTAGTACTGATAATATGACTAAATCCTTTCCATATAAGCGATATCGTTTATGGAAATTAAATTTCTTACCTTTTCCATAACTGAATCAAACTTTTAAAAATTTTAAAACCGAACTTGTGCTTAGATTTCACATCACAACTATTAACTTTAAACATCATTATTAAAAATGATGGATTAATTTTAAACATGATTAATTTCTTCCAACATCTTTATTTAAAATAGTTGATTAACTTTAAACATGATTAATTACTTTAGACGTCTTTATTTAAAATAATTGATTAACTTTAAACATGATTAACTACTTTAAACATCATTATTTAAAATGATTAATTAACTTTAATCATCATTGTTAAACAATTAATTAACTTTAAAACATCATTATTAAAATGATTAATTAACCTTAAAATTCATTATTAAAAATGACTAATTAATTTAAAAACATCATTAAAACATCGTTATTCAAATGATTAATTAACCTTAAACATCATTATTATAAATGATTAATTAATTTGAAAACATCATTATTAAACTAATTAATTAATTTTAAACATTATTATTAAAATGATTAATTAATGTTAAACATCATTATTAAAAATGACCAATTAATATGTAAAACATCATTATTAAAATGATTAATTAAAACAATTTATTATTAATATCTCTGAACTACATCCACAGCGACTATCGTTATATGTACCATAACTTCTAAACTCGTTTTGTAAATCAAAATAGTTTTAAACCATGATTCAAACAACATTTTTAAAAGTGTCAAAACATAACCAAATATTTTTTCTGTAAAATCCAAGCACGAGATCTACAAAAAGATTTTCAAAATAGTTGATATTTTCAAAGTGTCAATACAGCGATAGTCGTTACACGGACACTTCCATAAACATTTTATATGTCATATATATTCATCCAAACATCTCATAAACATAAGCATATACATATATACAAATACAAATAACATCTATACAATATGGAGAGACTATCAACTTGTAAATAGTTACTTAAACATTTGAACTAAAACCTAAGTCATTAACTAATTATTACCGATGTTATCCGCTTTAAGCGGGAACCGAACCAAACAATTAATACTTTCCAACATATAAAAACAAGTAACTAACATCCATCATTAACACAATAATAAATTTTAAATCTTTCTTATTAAAGGTGAGATTTACTCACCAAAATTAATCCGAACTTGAATTAAACTATCACAACTTTTCAATCGGCGAATGGACCTAGCGTTTGCTTGGAAACACTTGACTTTAAGGGGCTAGAAGGGACATTTATTTTTGACCAAGGGGGGTTATGGTGCTTAGCCAAATATTTTTGAGGTGGTTATGGGTCTTGTTTTGGTGGTGAAGTGATGTAGAGAAGAAAAGAAGAATCTTTAGCAACCTTGCTTAAGAAAAAATGGAAAAAGAAGTGATTTTTAATTTCAAATCTTTTTGGAAGCCATGGATGGGAGCTTGAAATGCTTGAAAAAGAAAGGGGATAAGAATGAATGTTAAACCTTGGCCAAACGGCCATATTTAATTATTTTATTCTAACAGTTATGGTTGATTCAAGCGCTTATAAATACAGGTCTAACCCCTCACTTCTCTTCTTATATTTCCTAATTAAAGTAGCCAAGCTCTGCCATTTTCCCTACTTTACCATTCTATTAATTATAAAATATTATACACACACACACATAAATTGGAGATGGGTAGAAAATAAAAGAGAAGAAGAGAAAGGGTGAATCAATACCGCAGAAAAAGGTAAAATTTTATAATTATAAATCTATATTTCTCTTAACTCTAATCTCTTATCAAATCTATAATTCTAATAGTATGTATATACCCTATTATACATATTCATTTGGATTGCAATGAAAAAGGAGTCGAGTAAAGGAACAGATTCAGAATTAGGAGACTTGGAAAGCTTAAAAAGTGAGTGGAAAATTATATAATTTATTTATAACATTGAAATTTATATGATTGAAATTTATTTAATTATTCTACCTGTATAAGATCTGAAGAGTTGTAGACTAACAAACATATAGGATTATGCCTATATATTCTATAAAATAGGTAATTGGAATATGAATAGTATGTATAACATAATTTAGAAACTTGAACTTAGTCCCAAATATTCATTATTGCAGAATGTTTGTAAAATTGTAAAGTTTAATCTAGATTTATAATTGGGTTGTAAATTAGGTTGCCCTTTTGGACTTGAAATGTGAGTTTCAACATTTTAATTTATTTGGAGTGAGGCATAATTTAATTATATCTATTTCCGTGTAATTTCCATAAAGTATCTAATTCCAAAAATATGTATAAAAGTGCATCATTTGAATTAACAAGGATATACCAAAAAGGAAAGAGATGTGTAAAGTATGGATATTATTCTCCATAGTCAACGCTGTCTATTTCAATAAAAGAAGAGAAATAATTTTTTGTGATTTCAAACGAAGCAGGGCCTTATTTTGGTTAGTTTACAAAAAGCTATAACGGTAATCCTTTTTGAAAGGGTAGCTCTGATAAATTAAAATGTAGAAAGGAATGTTCTAGTTTAGAAAATAATAGTTATAAATAGGAACATATGTGTATATATATAACCACACTTAACGATCAATAATAAAAATATATACATATAGTTTAATTTACGATGATATTCGTATTAGTTATTAATAATGTAATAATTATAGGATTAGAAGATTGAAAAATGAAGGAACGGTAATTCCAAAATTTATGGACAATAACTACAAATTTAACGGGCAATAAATCTATAGTTAATAGAGAGTTAAAGAAATTTAATAGGGACTGATTATAGATTTTAATATGGCATTTATGGGAAATTTGAACAGGCAAAATATGTGAATTTTGAAATCGATAAATAAATATCATTAGAGATTATCCAGTTTTGACACTAATGACCAATTATTACAGACAATTGACATTTATTAGACATAAAAAGGTAACAAGGAACCAAATCCTAAGCGTACAAAATAGGAATAATTACGTAGCAAACTAGTAAGTATTAATACTATCAAATTCATGTTGAAGGCAATATAATTTTCATAGTAGAAAATTATATAGCTTCAACTATACGTTTAGAATGAGCATGAATTAGTAGGCCTAGCCCAACACTTAGGCTTTGGGTGATAGGTTTGGTTTAGTTGGTTGGAATGTGAGGTTAATAGAGTTACACAATAGAAGTCTGCCTTTCACCTAGAGGCTACCAGCAGTTGCATATAGTTACTATTGATGTGAGACATCTTCAACTATAGGACCCATGGAAAATGGATATGCGTTACGAATAGGTGAGGGAAAAATATACTAAGGATTTGCCTTAAATTTGAAGTACTAAATGGCCCAGTGCTTTTAAGGAAATGGAATCTTCTTTATTCCAATAAGAGGTATTAAGTAACCAAATGGGGTATTTTTCCTTGACTTACATAGGTTAGTCTAAAAGAGATGTCAATTGTGGAAGGCCAGTGGGCTATGTTAGTATTTTTGGACCGGTCTTTAGTAATAGGTCTGGCATATAAGCTATGACCACCAGTAGTCCTAAGCGAGCGGTAGCAAAGACTTGGGTTATGCCCTAATGCATCTCACTTCCTACTAGTGTAGAATCCGCATGGAAGACGCGCAGACCTCAGAGTAGATGGTTAGACGGAATTTTGTTTATCGAAGGTGGGCTAGTTAACCCTTAGATGAGTCTTTTGAGAAGGGTAAGTAGTACGCCAATTAAATTATAAATTATAAAGTCGTATATATGGGTCATCGATCTTTGTAGCTAGAACCGATTGACTAGCATTTACATTGTGGAGGCCTCGCTTTGAGGATTGAGGTATTAAATGGCCGTTAGGTATTCCTCCTCCCTATTTATGAAGTATTAAATGGCCGATGTTTGTGGTTAGTGAAATAGTTAGACGTATGCGCGGATAAGCATATACATATATAATTATAGCTCGGATGAGGTTAGGCATATTATACGCGTACACACAGGACTTAATAGATTAGCCATAAGTGATAGAGATAACACTTAAATGGAAATCAATCGGCATGAGTTAATGTTACGGGTAAAGTATGTAATTTTCCAATCACCATAAATTTGTTCGAACCCCCCTTGTCATTACAACCTGTGAGATTGATTTAAAGAGATAGGATACTAGAGCAAGACGAGAATGGTGGACAAAGAAGTATACTTATTCATGCTCGGCGTTGACGAGGCAAGTCGACATCTAAGGAATAATATTGATTCCAAGTTAGTAGCCTTAGTCAGTTTGTATGTTCTACTATATTTCTACATTCCGCTGTGAGTTTTTATTAATCACTCTCCGATATGCTTATACTTATTACAGGTTACCAAAATTAACGATCCGTACTCTTATGGACTTAGGTTTCAATATAGTCAAAATTCGGGCCCATTAAGGTGCGGGTTGTTACATTTGGTATTAGAGTTTAAGTTAGTCGATCATAGGAATTAGGATACGTTGAGAGAGCATAGTATTTTTACCTATAATTATATATATATATATATATATGTTATATGCTAAACTTTATAAATTACGACTATAGAAGTAGTTGCGACCATATTCCAAAAGGATGGATGAGGCAACTTTGAGTTGGACCAATAAATAGAGTTAAATTATGCACCTACCCCGATTACCCCACGGAGTTTAGGCCGTACTTCAAGGCATTGGCCAAGATGAGTATGAGCGCGATATATAGAAGAATCTCAAAGGCTGGATGATGCTTGACTCCTTTGTTGGGCCTAGGCTGCCTTATGACTGTGGATTTTGATGGATTGCCAATTGAAAATGCACATTTCATCCAGACAAATGGGAGATAAGAATCTATATGTTGCAAGCATTCGGAAGCAAGGTACGAAGAATGATTAAGCAAATTCCCACAGTAAGGTTTACACTAATCACCACAAGAAGATAGCCAAATTTTTGACAAAGAAGAGTTAAGAAGGAGCAGGAAGAAGGAAAGTCCAAAAGAAGGACTATTAAAGTTCATTTTTATGTTCAACCCCATGTGAAAGAATTTGACAAAAAGATTTTTGAAAATTCTGCAAAATGTTTTGAATGGATTTTTCAAAGGATTTAGTGGGAGGTTGTTGTTTTTAAAAAGTAAGTGAATTTTGAAATTCTTTGTTTAAAATTGGTTGAGTCAATAGTTTTCAATTTAATGGCTTTTGATAAAAAGGGTTTTTCGTTTTTGAAATGAATGGAAAATACAGCATATGGTTGGCTCGGGGATTTTTCCTATAAATGGAAATGGTACTTGATTAAAATAGGAAAAATAAAATATAAGGATACGAATGCCCGATAACTAAGATAGGAGGAATATATTATTAGAGAAGTGAAAGCCGCTTGGAGGCAATTTAGGCAGGAGAAATTTTAATAGGAAATTTAGATAGCAATAGCATTAGGAATTTGTATAAAATAGGATTAGTAGTCTAGTTAGAAATAATATAGGAGTGAAGCAATGGGAATAGGATAGGAAGAATGGAAAAATTCCATATATATGCAGCAATTGTGTATATATTTTAGATAGGCGTTTAGATAGATGCAGCAATTGCACATATCTTTTAGAAGCCCCCCTCATATGATATTAAATCTTGACCAAAGGAGGAAGCGGAAATATCATTGGTATTGAGAAAATAATAGGATGAAAGTTATCCTTATCTACCCCACTTTTCATTATTCAAAGTTATAGAAGATGTTGTTTGTAAAAAAAGGTTTGATATGACAATTGGGTTAAACGTGGTAGATGTTTTGGGTTTAAAAAAACCTACTTTTGAAAGAAGTAAAATTTAATGTAGAAAGTATTTAAAAAGGTAAAGTTGGTTAGAAAGGGGAAATTTTTCATGGTTCCTTTTAGAAACCAAGCAATTTTTGAATTTGATAAAAAAGTTTATAAGTTTATATTTTTAAAGATAAAAGTTTTTAATCAAGTACTTCATGACCGTAAAGTTTTGCTTTTAAAATTGTTGGGAAAAACAAAACCAATTTTTGATATGGTGTAGATAAAGATGACAGCTTAGATAGGACGAGGTAAAGGTTTAAGCTTGGAGTAAAATAGCTATGGATACTCATAGGGTAGCAACAAGAAATCCCCATTGAATATATAAAATATTGGAATGAACCTAGGAATGTTTGATTAGAGAAGTGTGAAAGCCATAAGAAGAACCCTTAAAGGAATGAAGAGTACTATCAAAGTACGCTTTTTCGAGTCCTGGGATATACTCGCAAGAAAGACCAAGGATAAAGAAGATAGATACCAAAGCTTGAGAGTACCATAGAGCGATTGAGATTGAGAGAAGATAGTAGTATGGTTGGATGGTAGTATGGTTGGAGAAGTGAGTAGTAAGATGGCAAACACACATAAGGATGTTGGTTGACTCAAGGTTAAAGAGAGCAAGATAGGTTGTAGAAGTCATTCCACCTAGCTAATTTTCGGATGAGTTATTCTAATGTGCGTAATACTTCTACCCACTGTGATGTGGGAATGCACAATTTATCCTACAATCAGGTGTAATAATTCAAGTAATGTATGGACCTTATTCATTAGGAGTCAAGGAGGTAAGTTAAGAAATGTGGATATTAGATGAATGGCGTAATAGAAATATCCATCTTAATTTAGTGAGGAGTGTTATGGTCACAACATCATTAACACCGGTTGATGATGAATGTGACCACCCACCATTTTGGGCAATTTAATTCGACAATAAACCACACATGTCTAACTCAAACAGTCCAAAAGGGCAGATAATCAATAGGGTTGATAAAGAAAATAAGAAGAAGAAAAACAATAATCAGAATCTCACAATAGAATGAAAAAATATAATAATAACATAAACGTTCATGAAGCTGTTTTTCAATATAAATTTAACTTCCATTTTACAACATAACCAGAGAACAATAAACAAACACACCAAATAATGCAGCGGAATAATACTAGTAAATACGATCACCAATCTCCATCTTCATCTTTAAGGAATAAAGTCTTCAAACACTGAAATACTCAGGCTGACCCAAGCATATTGAAAAACAATACACTCGAGTCAGAACTAAAAATTCTTATGAAATTAAATCAATATCAAGCAAAATATGAGTGCAAATAACTTAGGAGATTTTACAGGATTTTCCATCTCCTAAGGATTCGTTAAATTATCTATATATAGTAAGATACGCTATATATGTAGTATCTATGAGTAAAGTAAAGATTAGCATTAAGGCTTTACATTGATCCCCTTTAACACATTTTTAAGCAGGTAGTCTATGTAGGTCCTGTAACACAACTAGTAATGTCGGTAACCAGTGAATCCCTTATAGGTACCATACTAAAACGAAATCGTAGTGGGCTCGTATAAGGATGATCATATGACAAGGCACATGAGGCAATGCCCAAGGTAGGATTCTGCTAGTTTACCCTTTTTGGTTGGTCACAACACATCACTACAATGACTGCCGACCGAGTCCATCACCACATGAATTTATCAAAATTGAATTATTTGAAATTTGAAATCATTTAAATTGTAGTTGATTTTCAGTTAAAAATTGAATTGGTTTAAGTTGAAGTTTTAAATTGGAAATTCGTCTTAAATTTAAAAGTTGTTTAAAGTGAAATTTGAAATTTTGAATTGGGTTAAATGGTTTAAAAGAAAAGAGATCATTTCAAATTTAAAACTATTTATTGCTAACTAATTTTTAAGTCCAACTATTTTCTATTTAAACTATTTTATTTCAAACTATTTTCAATTAAAACTATTTTCAATTCAATACTACTTAAATCCAAACTATATTTACATTAAAAACTATTCTAATTCAAACTATTTTTAAATTCAAAGCTGTTAAATCTGAAACCGTTTAAGTGTAAAGGATTGAATTTAAATAATGATATTTGTGACATGAAAATTGAAATTAAATCTAATTTGAACCAATTTGTGATATGAAATTTGATATGTTTTATTGAAATTTAAAATGGACGATTGGTTATTAAAGTGACCAGAGCCGGATATTGGCATACTCTTTGTCAATACCAGAAACACTTTAATAATTGTGTACGTAGAGGATGTTCCAGAATGAAGTGGTTGGATTGGCGTACATTTGCTGGGTTGAAGTAAGAGAACGATGATGGATGACTTCGAAACTTGTGTTACTTTGAAATGACTAAAATAGGAGCCTATGTTTGGCCAAGGGTTTAGCTACCTTTGAGGGCCATCACCCCTTCGTATTACTATATTGATTTTGACTTGATTGGTGCACCTTGATTTGATTTTAAGGGTGATGGACTAAGTCGGTAGTCATTGCAGCGTTGTGTTACGACCAATCAGAAAGGGTAAAATGGTAGAATCCTACCTTAGGCATTGCCTCACGTGCCTTATCGCACGATCATCCTTATACGAGCCCATAAAAAATTTTGTTTTAGTATGGTACCTATAGGGGCTCACTGGCTACCGACGTTACTGGTTGTGTTGCAGGACCTGCATAGACTACCTGCTTAAAAATTTGTTAAGCGGGATCAATGTAAAGCCTTAATGCTATTTTAATACTTTACTTTACTGATAGACACTACATATATATCTTATCTTACTATATATAGATAGTTTAATGAACTTTAGAAGATGGAAAATCCTGTAACATCTCTTAAGTTATTTGCACTCATATTTCCCTTGATATTGATTTAACTTCATAAGAATTTTTAGTTTTGACTCGAGTGTATTGTTTTTCATTATGCTCAGGTCAGCCTGATTATTACATTATTTGAAGACCTTATTTCTTGAAGATAAAGATGGATATTAGTGATCATATTAACTAATATTATTCCGCTGCATTATTTGGTAAGTTTGTTTATTGTACTCTGATTATGTTGTAAATGGAAATTAAATTTATATTGTAAAACAGCTTCATGAACTATTTATGTTATTATTATATTTTGTCATTCCGTTGTGAGATTCTAATTATTATTTTTCTTCTTCTTATTTTCTTTATTAATCCCATTGATTATCTGCCCTTTTGGACTATTTGAGTTAGGCATGTGTGCATTATTGTCGACTTAAATTGTCCAAAACGCCAGATTGTCACAATGAATGACAGCTTCCAGCAAAATTTTCTTTCAGAATTTTTGGGTTGTAATCGCTAGTTATTTCTCTTAGGTTATTGGAAAAGTGTACGATACGATATGAGATATGTTCATGTTTTGTCACTTGTTTATGGTTTGGAAGAGCTTTGATTGCTATATAAATATATTGGAAAATAGTGTAAATAAGGAAACCTCATAAGGACACTTAACTAGCGATAAATGTAGGTAAGATTGGGAGTTTATAAAATAAATTAGGAAATTGCGTTAGCAATTAAAAATTTAGAATGCTTTAATCCAAAAATATTAGAATTTTGGAAGAAATTTTTTTTCGAGCGAAGGACATGGAAATGTTGTTGCAAAGTCCTGGGTTACAATCCCTATGTCTTAAAAGCTAAAATTTATAAATATGCTTGTAGATAGTTTGTTATTTTAGGATAAAAGAAAAAGTTCCCCAAATCAAAGATTAACTATACAATACTAGGGTCAATCATATGCATTAACTCGTATACTGAGTCCCTATTATGTTAAGACATGGTCTGATTTGTTTTAAGAATGGTGATGCAAATATTTTTAAAAGTTATATTCAAATGCTTTTGAAATTTTTTGTTTTAATGCTTTAGAGAAGTGGGTTCGAATGTTTTTGGAAAATTTCAAGCGCTTTTGAGAAAAAAGGTGTTTAATGCTTTTTGGAATTTGATTTTCTAAACTATTATGCAAGTTTGACTAGAAATTCTTAGTTTTTTATTTTAATGTGCTAGCCTTTTAAAATAATTTCTTAATCAAACACAAAATAACTAACTACAAATTGAAATTTATTTTATCCACTAGTATTGTACTTGATTTTTTAAGAATATTTAGTTTACAAATATTATGTTATTGTCATAATACAAACTTTACTAATAAAAGTTTTATTGCTTATATAAATTATAAAAGTACTTTTTTCATTTTTTAAGTTATATATGAAACATTTACAGGTGTATATACACACGCATGCATACACACACACGTATTTATTTTGAGTAAACCAGTGGATTAATTGCATTTAGAAACTAAATTAATTAAAGACCCTGCAGTAGTATCAAATCCTATTAGAGGATCAACTTATTTACCCATGATTTATAAGGGTTTTGAAGTATATTTGGGTGTCTAGATCGATTCCAATGCTTTTGGTTTTGGATTTTTTGGGTTTGGATTAATTTTTAGATGGAATGGATGACTATGTATGGATAAATGCAAGATTATGATAGGAAGGTGGTTTGGTTAGGTAGTTGTAGTGGGCATAGCCTTAAGGTTTACAACGACCCTAGGAGTTCAATTTTGTTGAGTTATCTATATTCTTTAGACCTGTTACTTAATGAGTTAGCTTCAATATTGGTACTTCGTGACACACAAATGTCTTTTTTGAAGTTTCTAGTCTTTTGCCTCATAAGGAGATCGAACTTCAAATCTATCTTGAAGAGAATGATAGACATGTTGCCTTACCTCTTAGGCATATGGCTCCTAGAGAAAGATGTGAGTTAAATAAGAAATTGAACGAATTATTGGAGAAGGGTTTTATTTGGTGAAGTATTTCAGAGTGGGGAGCAGAAATGGTCCTTGTTACTAAAGCATATGGATCTTTAAGGCTTTGCGTTGATTATCGTGAGATAAATAAGTAGATGAAGAATAATAATTATCCACTACCCCATATAGACTATCTCTTTGATTGGTTAGTTGAAGCAAAAGTATTCTCTTAGCTTGACTTAGCTATCGGATTCCATTAGTTACAAGTAGGTGAGGATAGTATTCTGGAAACTACTTTTCGTACACTTAACAGACTTTATGAGTGGTTGGACATGCCATTTGGACTAACCAATGCACTAACATATTTCATCGACCTCAGGATTCGATTTTTTAGAGGGTTGTTGAATAAGTTCATGGTGATATTTGTTGATGACATACTTGTTTATTCGAAAAGCTAGGAGGTGGACGTGCTACATTTAGAAGAAGCGCTTAATAGTCTCCATAGGTATAAGCTAAAAGTGAAAATTTCCAAATGTCGGTTTTAGCGCAAAAAGGTTTGCTTTCTAGGACATGTTGTCTTCGAGCATGGACTAGGGGTTCATCCTAGTAAAGTTGCTGTAGTACGGGATTGGCATGTACCTAAGAATGGTATGGAGGTGGGAAGCTTTCTTAATTTGGCTGGCTAATATAGGAAGTTCACTAAGGACTTTTCTAAAATTTCCCAACCCTTTAGCGACTTTTCTAAAATTTCCCAACCCTTTAGCCACCTCACCAAGAAGAATTTAATTTTCTCATGGAGCTTAGAATGCAAAGATGCTTTTTTAAGCTGATGGAGTTGTTGACTAGTGAAACTATTTTTAGTTCTCCTTGATGGTACAAGGTGTTCGCCAAATATACTGATGCTTATGGTATAGGACTAGGAACAATGTGGATGTAAGATGGTAGATTTTTTATTATGTTAGTCGATTATTGAAGGTACACAAGCAAAACTACCTGACCCATGATCTTGAGTTGATAACCACTGTCTTCGCCCTCAAATCATGGAGGCATTATCTTTTAGGGTAGCGAAATGAGCTATTCATGGATCAAAAGTCTCTGAAGTATTTATTCTCTCAAAAAGATTTGAATTTAGGACAACAAAGGTAAAGGGAGTTCTTGGTGTGGTATGATTTCAGTATCTCATACATTGCAAGAAAGTGAAATCATGTAGTCGATGCCTTGAGTAGAAAGCATGCGATGTTGAGTCCTATGTTTTTAGAGAGGAAGCACTTGGAGTTCATTTCTACATTTTATTTTTCAACCTTCAACGGACATTACACTGGGATTGTTGGCAGCTTTGGACGTTCAGCCTTCCCCTTTGGACCGTATTGGTTTGAGTCGGAAGTAAGACAAGGAGTTGGTATATATTTTTGAGAAGCTGAGAAGAGGAGAGCATTCAAGTCAATTAGATTGATATTCCATTGACTCAAAAGAATGGTTGGGAAGAGAAAGTAGGTTGTGTCCCTCCTGTTAAGTGGTTGGTAGACATGGTACTGGTAGAGTTCAATCGTTCTAGGATGACTATTCATCCTGGTGGTAACAAAATGTATCATGATATGAAGAGTCTTTTATTGGCCTAGTATAAAGAGGCATGTAGCAGAGTAGGTTTCCAAGTGTGTGACTTGTCAAATGGTAAAGGTGGAGTAGAAGAAGCTTAGTGGATTATTACAGCCGTTGGATATTCCGTAGTGAAAATGGGAAAGTATCTCTATGAATATTGTTGATGGGCTATTTAGGAGTAGAAGTAAAAACGAGAACATTCGGGTCATAGTCGATCGGCTAACCAAATGCACACATTTTATTCCAGTCCATAACATGTGGATAGTTGCTATAACACCTCTAATTTTAAATAACATTATTCACGAGATTTAATTAGATAAATTAAACAGAATAATGTAAAGATTAGAGTGATAAGGGAATGGAGATTTGAAAACTAAATAGAGGTCGTGCTTAATTAAATAAAATTAAAAGAATGAGTTTATGAAATTGGTTTTATAAGTTAATTAATAAGAGAATAAGGCAAGGGCATTATGGGAAATCCATCCACCATAACCCTTAACCCCTAAACCTTTATTCCCAATTTTCATTTCATACATTCATTAAGTAAAAATATAAGAAAGGGGGAGCTCAACTCGGCCATAACTAAGGGGAAAAGAGGAGAAAAATTAATTAAAAGCTAAGGAATCAAGCAAGGAGAATTAAGCAAGATCAAATCTCAAGTTCCTTATCCAAAACAAGGTGAATAATAATCAAAACCATCTCATTTTAGTTTTTAAAGAGCATTTTATTTCAGGATATGTATCGACTATCGTAGGTTGAATGAGAAGACGATCAAGAATAAGTATCCTTTGCCGAGAATCAATGATCTATTTAATCAGTTGTGTGGAGCCAGAATATTTTTCCCAATTGGATTTATTGACTGGTTTCCATTAGCTAAGAGTGACCGAGGATAGTATTCCGTTGACAGCGTTTCAGACTAGGTTTGGTTCATACGAGTGGTTAGTAATGCCATTCGGGTTAATGAATGCACCAGTTTCTTCGTAGATTTGATGAACCGAGTTTTCCGAGAGTACTTGGATAGGTTCGTATTGGTATTTATAGATGACATTTTAGTATAATCTAAAGATGAAAGAGAGTATGAAGATCATCTAAGAGTAGTGCTTGAGAGGCTGAGGCAGCATCAGCTGAAAGCGAAGTTTTCCAAGTGTCATTCCTGGAAGAAAGATGTTAAGTTTCTTGGTCACGTGGTTTCAGAGAAAGGTTTGTCAGTCGATCCAGATAAGATCGAAGCTGTTGATAACTGGAAGAGACCAGAGACGGTGACTGAGACTAGAAGTTTTTTTGGACTTGCTACCTATTACCGAAGATTGTTTAAGGATTTCTCGTGGATAGCAGCGCCTTTGACTAAGTTAACCGGGAAGGATGTGAAGTTTACTTGGTTTGAT
The DNA here is from genome assembly GCA_030737815.1 of Allium fistulosum. Classification (NCBI taxonomy): domain Eukaryota; kingdom Viridiplantae; phylum Streptophyta; class Magnoliopsida; order Asparagales; family Amaryllidaceae; genus Allium; species Allium fistulosum. The sequence goes on from CM060904.1 coordinate 1,229,667,523, forward strand.
AAATGTGAGGAAGCATTCCTTAAGTTAAAGAATTTGTTGACCAACGTGCCTGTGTTAGTGGTTCCGGATGGAAACCAAGGGTTTGTGGTGTATACCAATGCATATGGAATTGGATTAGGAGTTGCGTTGATGCAGAAGGGTAAAGTCATTGCCTACGCTTCACGACAGCTTAGACCACATGAAGTGAGATATCCTACTCATGATTTAGAGTTGGCAGCGGTGATCTTTGCATTGAAAATATGGAGACATTATCTCTTAGGGGAAAGACTAAAGTTATATATAGATCATAAGTCCTTAAAATATTTATTCTCTCAGAAGGAGTTGAATATGAGACAACAGATATGGCTGGAGTTTTTAGCAGCTTATGATTTGGTATAAAGTGTACACCTGGGAAAGGGAATAAAGTAGCAGATGCTCTTAGCGGAAAACATCAAAATGTGGTGTTAGCTATGTTGGCAGAATGGAAAGATTTAGAAGCTTTGACTACATGTGGTGTGTAGTTAAGATCGACTGCAAGTTCTAGTCAGAGCACCACCATGTTGTCCTATTTAGAAGTTCGACCAGTATTGATCGAAAGGATCGCTTCTAAGCAGAAAGAGGACCCATTATTAGTCGAAAAATTAGAAGACTTGAGGTTGGATTGGAGATTGATGATTTAAAGGATTTTAGTCTTGACCAAAGGGGATGGTTGAGAAAGAAGGGACGGTTGTGTGTTACGAATGTTAAGGACTTGAGAAGAGAAGATCTTAGGGAATGTCATCGATCTAAATTTACGATTCATCCTGAAGGAACCAAGATGTATCAAGATATGAAGAGGAGCTTCTATTGGGAAGGTATGAGGAAGAATGTTGGCTTGTGGTTAGGCAGTGTGCGAACTGTCAATAAGTGAAGGCCGAACATCAGAAGTCGAGTGGATTGCTTCAACCTTTGAAGATTCAAGTTAGGAAATGAGATTCGATATCGATGTATTTCACTACACCAGAAATGTCATTTTGCAACGGTTCTGAGCCTTTGCAAAAGGATTTAGCAACGGCTTTGAGCCGTTGCGAAATTGGCAGTGGCAAAAATTTAGCAACGGCTTAGAGACGTTTCTGATTTTAGTTTCGCAACGGCTGAAAGCCGTTGTAAAACCTTATTGTACAACTGTTAGTTTGGTTTTGCAACGGCTCAAAACCATTGCTAATTTTAATATTATTTTTTTTAAAAATATATTTCTTTTTCTACCCTCCTACAGTAACAGTCATTTCATTATCATACTCAATATAAACATTTTCAAATTTAACATAATATCACAAAAGAAAGATCGTTAAAGCAAATATTTTTCATAGATTCAACACAAAAACTAAACATAACAAATCTTTTAATTACAATGTTCAACAACAATACATAACACTACATAGTTCAGCAGCAGCAACAACAATATTACAGTATATAGTACATAGTTTGGCAATTCCTTCCTCCAATCACCTGATCATCATTGTCAATACATTGAAACTGAAATTACAAACAATATTCCTGTCAACATCCCATCTGAAAACCTATAAATAAATAGAGCAGTATGAAATTACGTAAACCGTTAACTGATTATATATGCACCCAGTTAACCTATCAACCTTTAAAACTGTACTATGACGTTTACTTGGTACAAAGCATAACATGAGTACATACCAATAAAAGAGTATTCATTGAATATTCAACCTCCTATATTTTGGTTAGCTAATTTAAGCGTGAAACAAAACCCTATATGACGAACTGCTACATTCAAAGCTCGTAGACAACCAATGTCACTGCATTTGCTTATATAAATAGACAGCTATATAAAAGGAACATTTACAGGCATTGATTGTGGTATTGCCATTACATCACTAACATTCTAATACTTCTTTGATTGTTATCTTCAGCTCATTATGATCATCCCTTCTTATCTTGTTTAATACATAAATTGTCACCCTACCGCTGCCTTACAAGCAGCACAACCCTTATTTGTTTTTTATATTAAAGGAACTTTTATTTTTCAATATATGTCAGATCTGGCATGCATAACTGCAATAGCAAATGATCCTACATGCTTATATCTTATATTTCATAGTGCCAGGAGAGTGCAGTGAATTTTGATTCTTGATTATTAACTACATTTAAAGGTGTTTTTCTACAGTTAGAGGTTTGTACTTGTAGTGATTTTCAAAACATAATCACCATTATGAACTTCAATAAGCATGATTATTGATTAATACATGTTGGTCATGGTAAGTGGAGAATTTATATTCAGCCTAAAACAATTTCTCCACTGCAACACGAACTCGCCATTCTTGTACAATTTACTATTTAAAATCGCATAATCATGCCTTGCATACAGAATTGCAAAACTGCACTTGTTTCATCATTTTCACAGTGGGTTTATTAAGTTGAGCATGCAAGCTAAATTTCACTATATTGTTAGGTAAATTCTGATAATTAGTCTACTGGGTTACTTACAGAGTTTAGCAATAAAAGAACTGGATAGTTTTTGAAATAATCTAATCCACCTGGCATGCATAAGTAGAGATAGTTTGGCATGAGAAAAATTAATGCCCGTTACAAAGCTTGCATCTAAACAGTTAAAGAATAGAGCTTTGATGATCCAGGTAGAGTTACACAACAATCCTACAAACTCCCTGCTTTGAAACAGATGATACAGTAGTAAAAAAAAGCTATTTTTTTAAGCATTAATAAGCACTGATTAAAGAAATTTAATAAATATATCATCAGAAACAATACAATACTACGCTACATATGTCTTGCATAACTTGTAGTGCATATGCCTTAATGTTTATCAGATGCAATTAAGCCTAATCTTTATGTAACAATTTTAACAAGCATGTTACCTAGAACTTTAAAACAGGAGATTCAATATATCCATATGTCTTATTATAAATTACGTTTAATAAACAGATAAATAAAAATATTTTAGCTTAAGTCACGTCTAAGAAAAAAATAGCTTTATACCCCTTCTATAACAAGTATCACCTTTTAGATTTATAAAAATGTTTTCTAAAATGTTTTATTGCTTATGTACTTCATCAGTGTAACTTTCATTTTGTTTTAAGTTATATGGCCACTATATAACCAAATTTTTTTTCAGTTAATGGCATTGCTGTAAACCCATTTGTCGAGTCACCATTACAAAATGAATTACTAAGTCACTAACATTTAAGTGGATTACCATAGCAAGAAACAGGACAACGAACCAAGTGTGTGCCTTTTTTTTGGAACGAGTTTACAAAACTGTGCTTATGTATAAGTGTGAAGAAATAAGGGAGATTTTCTTTGAGTTTTACAAAAAGATCAATTGGAAAAAAAGAAGCAAAATACGAACCGTGTAGAGTCAGAGCTTGTCCTCTTCAACAGTCCAATATCCACTAGGTCAGCCAAGTTACATGAGCATGCTCACTTGTAAACTGCCAAGATTCAAGAAAAAATAACATGTCAATAGTTAGTTCTTGCATAAAAATGACAATTTGAGCTTAGAACTGCTGACATATAATACAAAAAAATGACTAAAAAGCATATGATCGTTTTCATTTCTATTGAATTGATCTCTACTTGAGTAATTTTAATCTCTACTCACATAATAAAAGTTTTTTTTCTGGCGAAATTTTTGTGAATTGATCTATCCTTGAGTAAAACATTACGTTTCCCATCTTACAAAGTTAAGTACACGTAGAATTTGGAATATTAACATATTCTGAAATTGCAGACCAAATAATCCTACTGCGATGTATGTGCCTATCAAATCTTCATCGAGAATAGCATATGATCATAGTAATAAATGAAATGGAAACCAACCCCTAAAGTCTTGGTTTTTCAACTTCACCTTAATGTTGCATATGACTAACAAACCAGGGAGATCAAAATAAAGAATTAACGCTTTTCTCTACCATGAGATATTTCGATATTGATATCCATATTTTATTGTACCAGTATGATTGCCCTATACATGTAACATACGTCCCATTAGACACATATATTGACCCTTATTAGAGTGATCATAATATGCTTTTGGGATGCTTATGTGCGGCAGTAAAAGCAGAGGCTTTATCCTATAGTAGATCGATTGCAAAATATCTTAAGATAAAAAAAGAAATTAAGAAGAGGATAAAACAGCTAGCTAGCAAGAACAAGCAATAATACAGCAGAACAGTTGTCTTTCTTCTATGATGATCCTTTTATAAAAATTGAATCACATTCACATTCTTTCATATGAGAACATTGCTGCGTCTGCTTCACAGCTAATGTGCATATGTACTGTTCTTGTACAGATCAGTACAGCCTCATCCTCTTGCCAAATTCTCATTAATATGTCCTTTCACATTTCCAAATTTTATTACATATTGTATGACTGTACCAACATTAGCGGCATATTATTGCTTCCTTGGGTCCATCAAACATTGCATAATGTAACACTTAAAAGCTGAAAAAAAAGAGCTCTTTTAATTAACAACGTAGATAAATTAATTGAAGTTCAAGATAATGCACTGATCCATATTCAATATACTAGATTTCCTTGTCTGTTTTTCTTATTATATATGTAGCTGATAGCTATTTGATTGAATAAAATTCAAGCCATTCACGTCCAATGCATATGTGGTGCCTTTTCACTAATACACTATTTACAGGCTTTGTGTCTCAATTACCCTGTCATGATTTGTATATTCATCTCGTTTAATCGCTATACACGTTTTGATACCACTAACACAAGGACAGCATGTAGCCAAACTATCTCATTGGTACATAATCAACAAACTTCTAGTGGAATGATGTATATTAATTACAATGAAATGGCTTAATTTAGTCGTATAATCAGTAACCAAATTGTTTGTTTCACTCCTTGAGTAATCTTTGAATCCATGGACATCCATTCAAAATATATATGAAGTCACACAACATGATGACATTTTTATTTTTAAGCTTGTAAACATTGTAAAATAAACGAAGCTTACTTATGACGAAATTATATCCTTCACATATAAAACTGATAGGGTCTTGAAAATACCTAATGAAATAATACCCTTCACATAAAACTAACAAGGTCTTAAAAAATACCCAAAACAAGTATTATAATAAGAACATTATTGATAGAAACCAGAAGTTAAATGTTATTAGCTTGAAGCATTCCCAACCTACAAGGTCATCAAACATCAATTCATCTCATTTTATCAAGAACCCACCCCAACCCAAAAAAACACAACACCCCTATGCTAAAAAGAGACATTTAACCAACTTTAATAAAACTGGCTAAAATGCAGACATGGATTGTAAACCTCCAGTATTCAATTGCAATCCGCTTGCATCGAATGGGGAAATCGTGGACGTCCACAAAATATAATCCATGTTCAAGATTACATAAATGACAGTCAAGATTATGGACTGCAATATTAACACCAAACTAATATAATTTCAACAATGGATAAATAAATCAGAAAACCAAAATTACATCTTGTTAGGAGAAAATAATTTGTGTTACCTGATTTGAGATTTGGTAGAAGATCAGGTTTCCTGTTCTGCAATCGCCTTGGGATGAAAGCTGCACACGCCCGGGAAAGACAAGTTGCTAGTCGTTGGAGAAATGATTTACGATGATTTCCACTTGTGAATTTTCTCCCCTTTCAAGCCGATCGACTGGTGAATTCACGCAAAAGAGGGGAAAGATAGAATCCCTAAAAGAGATTGCAAAACTCTTTTAGAGGTGGCTGATGATGCTTACCATAAATTGGACTGCTACAAGACGACGCGGGGGCGATTAGGGCACGTGGAGGGAAATGAAAGGGAGGAGCGATTAGGGCAAACACACTCGAAGGGAAATGAAAGGGAGGGGGCGATTAGGGCAAACGCGGAGCTACGAAAATTGAAGGGGGTGTACTGTTTTGGGAACGGGGGGTTAATACGCAAGTGGACCAACGAATTTAAATAAAGATTAAGAAAACTTTATCACGACTTCAAGCCGTTGCAAAATTAAAACGGCCAATAGCCGTTCTTAATTGTTTTACAATGGCTCATAGTCGTTGCTATTTAGCAACGGCTAAAAACCATTGCGATTCTTTCGCATGGGGGCATTACAAAACTGCCAATATGGTGTAGTGTTTTATAGACAGGTTGCCAAGTTCGAACAGAGGAAATGAAAGAATATGGCTCATAGTGGACAGGTTGACCAAGAGTGCCCATTTCATTCCAGTTAAGTCAACCAAGACGGCACATGTTTTAGCTAAGTTTGTTCATGAAGAACATGGTTATACTGCATGGAATTCCTAGTAGTATAGTCAATGATAGAGATGCTTTGTTTACTAGTGAATTTTGGAAGAGTCTACATGATGTGTTAGGTACCAACCTCAAGTTGAGTACTACGTGTCACCCTCAATCGGATGGGTAGACAGAGAGAGTCAATAAGGTACTCGAGGATTTGTTAAGAGCTTGTGTGTTGGACTTTGGTGGACCTTAGGAAGATCACCTACACGTGGTTGAGTTTTTCTATAATAACAATTATCAGACTAGTATAGGAATGTCACCTTTTGAAGCTTTGTATGGAAGGCCATCCAAATCACCAGCATGTTGGTTGGAGGCTGGAGACAGATTAGTCTTGGGTCCAGATCTGGTTAGAGAGGCAACAGAGAAGATTGGGTTGATTCGAGAAAGGATAAAGGAGGCTCGGTCTAGACAGAAGAGTTATGCAAATAAGAGGCATAAAGATCTAAAATTCTCGGTTAGAGATAGAGTCTTCATTAAAGTATCACCAATGAAGGGTGTGGTGCGATTCGGAAAGTCAGGGAAACTGGCACCGAGATATGTTGGTCCGTTCCTAATTATAAAGAGGATCGGGAAGCTCGCATATAGAGTAGAGTTGCCGAGCAGTTTGGTAGGTGTCCATAATGCATGTGTTACATGTATCTCATCTTCATAAGTATGTGCATGATCCAGAGACTACTATTCCTTCGACAGAGTTGGAAAATTTGATAGTAGAACCGAATTTGAGTTTTGTTAGACAACCAGATTGGGTTGTAGCGAGAGTTGATAAGAGGTTAAGAAAAAAGACAATAAAGTTGGTGAAAGTTCAGTGGAGCAACAAAGAGAAGGACTGTACTTGGGAGACAGAAGACGAGATTAGAGATACTTATCATGATCTGCTATGAGGGTATGTCCTATATCTGCTCTATATAGACTGTTGCTAGTCAGGTAGGCTACTGTGGTAGTTAGGAGATGTTACACATGATTGCTATACTTAGTATTCAGTCCTTACCGAATTTTGAGGACGAAATTCTTTAAGGAGGGGAGCCTGTAACACCCCTAATTTTAAATAATATTATTCGGGAGATTTAATTAGATAAATTAGACAGAATAATGTAAAGATTAGAGTGATATGGGGATGGAGATTTGAAAACTAAATAGAGGCCGTGCTTAATTAAATAAAATTAAAAGAATGGGTTTATGGAAATGGTTTTATAAGTTAATTAATACGAGAATAAGGCAAGGGCATTATGGGAAATCCATCCATCAAAACCCTTAACCCCTAAACCCTTATTCTCAATTTTCATTTCATACATTCACAAAGTAAAAATTTAAGAAAGGGGGAGCTCAAACCGGACACAACCTAAGGGAAAAAGAGAAGAAAAATCAATTAAAAGCTAAGGAATTAAGCAAGGAAAAAGCAAGGTGAATAATAATCAAAACCATCTCATTTTCATTTTTAAAGAGCATTTGATTTCGGGTTTTAAGTTTAAAGCCTTTATGATGATTTTAATGACGATATGCTTGGATTACATGATATGTTTGATTCAAACAAGTATGTTTGATAAATGTTTTATTCAATTTTAAGGCTAAGATCGTACATCTTGGGTTTTGAATTCCATGAGGATTTAATATGTTGTGTAAAACATTATTTTGGAGATAGGTTTAAATTTTCATAATTATCCAAGCTATGAATAATTTATTATGAATTCATGAAGGAAGAAATAAACAATTGGGTTTAAAATTTTATTTCGACTATTATATAAAGGTTTTTGGGTCTGAATTATATATGTTAGATAACATATTAAAAGTGAATTTTGATGTTTTTTGGGGATTTTGCCTAAGTAATTTACTATGTAAATTAAATTATTTAAGTTGGAGGACTTAAATGTCTTAATCGTTTTGCTAAAGGGAAGTGTTTCTTTGCTAACTATTTTTAATTCATTCCGGATGAATTCAGAATTCTTTTAGAAAAGATTTTTGTAAAGGTTATGGCAACCAATTATATTTCTACAAATATGCAAGTTAGTTGAAAAGCATTTACTTAAAAAGGCAACGAAATAGTTTTGTCGAGATTTATTGTTTCACTACTTCCAATAGTAACCTTTCGACCCCATACTTCCGCCCCTAACCAAGTCAAAACCAATACACATGGTATCAATGCTTTCGTACGTAGTGGATTGGAGAAAGACGGAAGGTATAGAGTCGAAACCATGCTTTCGAAGGAGTTGAAGCCATTTTAAATAGCTTTCAAAGGTCTTTTTTTTGCTTTTCAAAAAGATGCCGCTTGCCATGATTTTAATGGATGCTTTCGAAAGGGTTGAATCACTTTTATATTGCTTTTGAAGGGGTTGTCGCCTTTTTGTTTAAAGGGTAGCTTTCGAATGAGTTGCCGTATATTATGTTTTAAAGAGAAGCTTTTGAAAGGGTAGTTTTGAACCAAGTCGAAACCTTGCTACCGTCTTCATACCTTTTGAATAGGTTGAAAGTTTTCAATGAGTTCGAAAAGCAAGCTTTTTTTTATAAATAAAATAAGCCGCTTCCCAATGCTTTCGAAAGGGCTCTAGTAGCCATTTAAACTAAAGGTTTCGAAGGCCATGGCTTCGAAAGGTGTTTCGAAGCTATCTTTCCAATTGTTTTACTTAAAGACTAATGCTTTCGAAAGGATGGTTCTAAATCCATCTGTTTTCCCCAAATTCTTTTGTTCGAAGGTTAATGGTTTCGAAAGGGTTACTTTCGCTTATGTCCACTTTGACCCAAAAAGTTATATTTAAGATTAAACCCAATGGTTTCGAAAAAGGTACTTTTAAATGGTTTCGAAGCTATGCTTCTATAAGTTGGGAAGTGATGCTTTAATACTGTCGAAAGGATTGTTTTGATGGCTTCAAAAAGAAGGTTTTGATGCTTTCAAAAGAGATGTTTTAAAGTGTGTCGAAAGGCATATGTTTAAGTGTTTTGAAAAGAAGATTTGAATGCTTTCGAAAGATGTATTCTAATGGTATCGAAAGTAAAGGTCTAAGGTTTCGAAAGCCTTAGTTTTCAAAACAAAGAGCCCGATCTCAATTTTAAAGAAAAACCCATGGCAATATAAAAGAGCTTTAAAATGGTTTTTAATTTTGGAGTTTTTGAAGATGCTTTCCTTGATAAAAATAATGGGTTAAAGATATTAACCATGTTTCATGTGGAAATGATTTCAAGGATATTAAATCATAAATGTTGGCATTGTTACGTTAGTGTATGTGCTTCTTCTATAAACATATTCACTGTATAATGGACCCATAACTGTATTTTGGGGATTAAGGGTAGAATAACCAGCTAGGTTGACCCAGTAGTGAATATAAATTGAGTTAACTCTTGAATGAATAGAGTTGCATCCAGAAGGTCGGGTACACCAGAACATAGGATGCCTAAAGACTGATTGGAAGTTGTCAGTTTAGATAGGTTCATAGTAAACCCACGAAAACTATGATTGGAGAGAGTTATTGAAGGGGCCAACAGGTTTGTAGTGATCCCATGAAAACTATATCCAGGTAAAGTTATTGACAGAGATCAATAGGTTCATAGTTAACCCATGAAAACTATGATATGAAAGAAGTTATTGGAGATACCAATAGGTTCAGAGAGTATCCATGAAATATTGAAGTTATTGGCGGGGCCAATAGGTTCTTAGTGATCTCATGAAAACTATGAAACCGGACAGATAGTCCATAAGCTTTGAACAGGTTATTAGTTAGCCCATGAAAACTAATAGGTTAATAGTGACCCTAGAAACTATAACTGAGACAGATAGTCAAATGAATGGGGAAGGGAAATCCAGAATATTTTGATTGCTTGCATATCATCATGATATTTTAAATTGCTATGTTTTTAACCATTGTGGATGCAAGAGCACGTTAGATGGTTATTATAAATTTTAGTCAAGATACTAGTGAGGGGAAAACCCTATTCGCTAAGCGGCGTGGTCTCACTAGATATCTAAATAGTTTGAGATGGAGGTTATTATTCATACCAGGCTTTGTCTTACTCGAAGTTTATGTTTTCCCCTTAAACTCTCGGGTGCTCAATTGATTTTGAGTAGTTTGAAAGTTGAGGTTTTTAGGTTCTCCTTTAGACGAATAAGTTTCCGGGGATGTGCAAGAGACAAGCTAGCTAATAGGAGTTCTTTTCTATTTGATTCTGCTGTGTTCTGGTTGTAAAGGAAAAGTTGTTTAATTGCCTATGTTTAGACTCTGGTCATCCAAGGGGGGCATCTTCATATGTTGCTCTTGGCATATTTTGTAATAATTATATTTCCTCTGAACGTGGTTCTCGAATTTGGGATTATATGATGAATTTGAAATATGATTGAAATGGAATAATAAATTCGTTTAATAGTTTAAAAAAAATTCATATCCATGTGCCTATGTTATATCAATGTATCTAACATTTCCACATTTGGTCACCGAGAACTAATAACTATGGATGACTAAAGCATCTGTAGCCGTTAGTTTTGGGCCCCCAAATGGGGGATGTTACAGCTGCACCTTTGGGGACTTTATATATGGGAGAGATAGTTCATTTGCACGGGGTTCCTTCTAGCATTGTCATTGACCGAGATTCGCTTTTCACTAGTGGGTTTTAAAGGAGTCTTCGAGAGGCCTTGGGCAATAATTAAATTTGAGTACCGCTTATCACCCATAGATAGATGTATAGACTAAGAGGGTGAGTAGGGTATTGAAGGATTCGCTTATGTGTATTTTAGAATTTGGAGGATCTTGGGAGGATCACTTGCTATTAGTAGTGTTTGCATATAATAGTTGTTATGCAGCAAGTATTGGGATGGCACCATTTGAGGCATTGTATGAGAGGCTGTGTAGATCATCATCTTGTTGGTGGGACACTATAGATAAAATCATTCTTGGACCTGATATGATAAGAGAGACTTTAGAGCAAGAATTTAAACCTCGAATTTCGATCACGTTTCATCTTGGATTTTTTACAAGCGATCTCTTATAAGAGGAAATCTCGGACGAGATTAGTGTATCTCGAGTGTACATCTCGGATTGACATCTCGGATCTTAAAGTACATCTCGAGAATATTTTGAAGTAGCTTATGTGTCTAAAATTGATGTTTAAATTATTTATTTAAATATAATTTTCAAAGCAAATTTTTTTAACATGATTGATTTGCATAAAAAAGAATATAAATTAATGTTTTAGAGAAGAGTGGTAGCTCTATTTGCTTAATTTATTTGGTAATGATCGAATAATATCCTCTTATTTAAACATAAAAAATAAATGAAGTCTTTTATTCTCACTCATCAGGACAAAAAGTAAAACATATGTTCAAGGAGTTCGCAAATAGTAATCGGATTGAGTAGCTTCTTTGGAATCTATACGAAAATAAAAAATATAATGTCAGAAGAAAAATATATAATTTAGGTGAGATCTCGAATTGAGATCTTGATCCATATTTTGGGTGATATTTGAATATTTTGGACGAGATGAGTGTCAAGGGAGATATGAAGGAGATTTGATGTCTCGTTTCATCTAAATGTGAAAAGCAGATTTTGGAGGAGATCTCGAGTGAGAAATAGGGGCGTTAAAACCATGCTTCAAAGAAAGTATACTAGATCCATAGAAAGCTGAAGATTGCCCAGGATAGGTAGAATCTTATGACGACAAGAGATGTACGGAGTTGGAGTTCATAGTGGACGACATGGTCTTTTTGAAGGTCCCATCGCTTAGACACGTAATGAGGTTTGGAAGTTCGGGAAAGTTAGCACCAATGTCTATAGAGATTTTTCCAATCATGGATATAGTAGGAAAGTTTGCTTATATGGTGGAGCTTCCTGAAAAGTTGGCGGGAGTTCACAATGTTTTCCATATATCACACTTGCGGAAGTGTCTACATAATTCAGCTTCTATGGTTGAGCCGAGTCGGTTAGAAGAAGTTGAAGTGGATAGAGAGTCACTCGTTTGCGATGCAGCTACCCATGTTATTAAGCATGGAACAAGACGACTTTGCAATGAAGTAATTAAACCGGTTAGAGTCTAGTGGGGAGACAGCCCAACTGAGTATGTGGGAGCCCGAGGAGAAAATCCGAGCTACCCATCCAAATCTCTTTTCTGTTATGTTTCCATTTAAGTTAGTATAATCATTAGTACACATTGTATTTATCTTAGGATATTCCATAGGTAGGAATGTTTTGATGCTAGGCACAGTTACAAACATGTAATCAGGACATGTTTTGGCGATGCTTGCTAATGGATGAATTTATTTGTTAGTATTGCACATATAGGCTGGCATATTCAGGTTAGCCTATGACACAAACCACCTCATCAACTTTATTTTATCCATTATATGCATAATAATTGTTGCAATTTTGCATACGTATTGAATGGTTGCCCATCCATATAGAATTGCAAGTATATGATATTGCATACATATTGGATACATGGCATGAACACTTGCATTTTAGGAGGTCAACTAGTTTAGTAGACTGCCTAATTTTACCTAACCAATATGTCATATGCATTTCATACCCATATGTACATAAAACATTAGAAATTTTGAATTTAAGGATGATGTTTGCAAATGGTTGATAATTGAGTACATGGTTGTAGATATTGATTGTACGAGTGAATTATATTTTTCCATTTTTAGAGATTTTGAGGATGAATCTTTTTAAAGGGTGGAGAATGTAAAACCTCGAAAGTTTTAATAATACATCAAAATCTAAAATAAGGGTAAAATCGTAATTTTACATAAAATGACAAAATAATAATTTTCGCAGACATTGGAATTAGGCCAAGGGACCTATTTCATTGCATCTAGAACGTCGTTTACAAATAGGAAACATGTCTAGCTTGTTAAATTCGATAAAAAGGTTTGAAAATAGCAGAATATATGGCATTTTCGTAAATATGGATTTTGGGCCTAAGTTAGAAACCCTAGTTTTCAACTATAAATTAGACACTAGCCTCCGCTATTTATTTTTTCAAATCTTATCCATCACATGTACATACATTTCTTTTTTCTCCATCTCTCAAAGACTCCTCAATCTAAACAAACTCTTCTATTGTAGGATCGATTTCACCCTAGATGGGGGTGAATAGGGTGATACTAATAATAATAAAAATTAATGTGGAAATATATGAAATAATTGCAGCAAAGATAATATCAAAATAATAAAAGAAGAAATAGAACAACACAGATTTACCTAGCTTCGGCAAAACCTGCCTATGTGCTGCCCCCAAGGTTTCTACTAGAAATTAAGTAGTCAGACGCTTACACACGTAAACTTACGACACCCACTATCGACTAACCTAACTCTACGCTCAAAACTCTGCCACAACTCAGCCACTGAGTTGTGAATTCTCAAACTATGCCCCGTAGTTTGTCCCTAGCCACACGACTAGAATATTACACAATTTTAAAAAAGAAAATTACAACTGAAAAAATAAATAACTAAACAAAACCCTATGTATATATTTAAGCCCAAAACAATATATAAAGGCCGGCCCAGAAAGAAACTAAAAGGCATGTTATCCTTTTTATTTTTCTCGTGTAAAACTTTGGCCGTTCTTCTTCGTTGCTTTGTAATGTCTGCTTCGTTCCTTTAAAAAAAAATTAGGGATCTGAAATTGAAGCCGCCGCTTCTAGAACTGATCGATTGAGGTGTGCGTTTGCTTCAGATTGCTTTGTCAATCGATTACTGGCTTTGAAATGGTTGCGGCTGCTCCCAAGATTGAGTTCGAAACTGTGAATCTGGTATGTAAATTTTGCCGTTTAACTGCTCTGTTGTTTTGCTTTGTTTTGAACTCGATTCGAGTTATTGATTTGGGATTTAATTTGAAACTTGGCTCTGTGATTTTTTGCATGAACTCGAATCCCGATAATTGCCGATGATGTAACTGGGTTTTATAGGGATTAAATCCCTAAATATTCGTTCGTATAATTTGCTTTGAATTCTTCATGAATTTATTCCTTGCGTTGCTTTGTGCTCGGACGATGTTGATTTATTATGACTGGTTCAATTCGAATATTTTTCTGTTATGCTTTGCTAGGTCACCATGGCTTGCGTTTGGTTTCTAGAATCTTGTTCATCACGCTCGTGACTTTTGTTGAATTTGTTCGTTTCGGCCTTGACTTGTTCATTGTAATTCGAATTTTCGTGAATTGCTTTGGTCAGTTCCTATGATTTCGGCATTTGAGATTGTGATAATATTTTTGTTCTTTTTGAACTCTTATTCAAACTGCTGTTCAATTCCTCGACTTGCTTAATCCACTGTACACGTGACCATGTCCGAAGCTCTGTTGTATATATTGTATTTTTGGTCTTGTTTACACATTTGAGCTGCTGTCTTGTGGTTTTCATGTGACGGTTTGCTGTAGTATTTTTGGAGTCTAGTTGAACTGGTGTGGTTCTTCTTGAGTATGTTGAACTGCTAGCTCGATCTGGTTGTCACTGCGCTAGTTTCTAGGTTGAGTGTATGATTTCTATGGCTGCTCTATCCACTTCAGTGCTTGCATTCTTATGTATATGCAAATATGCATACATGTGTATATGTGGAGTCTCTTCTGTTGATTGCTTGTATACATGTCACTGCCCTGAGATAATCTTGAAACTGTTTTCACCTATGTATATATGTATGCTGGTCTACTTCAAGTTATGTTGATCTGCACTGTGTCTTGGCTTAGAACTTGTTTCTACTGTTAGTAACAGTGCACATATTAACATGTATATACATACATATATATGTATGTATATATGTGTATAATTATTGTGCCTATCCACTTGGTCGAGACTTGTTGCAATGCGGTTCCTCTTGGATCACTTGTTGTTAGATGTGTGTGCTTGTATCTCATCTGTATGTAGCTTGCCTTTAGCTTATACATGTACAACTTTTGTCCACCTTGATTTGCTGTTGCCTCTGGTTGTGATATACTCGAGTTTGGTCTTGTGACATGTCTGGTGTTGTTCCACTTGCATGCTGTCATTGAGTTCATGCTGTATTCATTTTTGTTGATGATGATTGGTATCATTTGAATGCATTTGACATGTCAGTCTGGGTTGCTGTCCTGATAGTTCTGCACTTTGAGTTTCTGATTATGAGTCTTCATGTCACTAGTCCGGTTGGTTCCAATCCTTGTTAGCCTTGAGTTCTAAATCAGTTATGTGGTTGGCCTTGCACTTGAGGTCTGTTGATTTTGAAATGCACATATTCATGTATATGTGTGTGTTGTTGTAGTGTTGTTCTATGTTGATGTTGCACTTGGTTACACTGTCCACTTTGTTGCATTCATTCTGAACTGGTCTTTGTTGCTCCTGATATGCTAGCTCGAGTTGGTCTTCAAGTGTCTTTGAGTCTGAAGTCTTAACACACTTGTCTTTGTATATATTTCTTGATGTATTGGTTTGTGTTTTCATGTTGGTCGAGACTCATATGCATCTGAACTGATATATGTGTGTTCATGCATGTATGTTGGTGCCTTGTTGAGTGCACTTGTATTTGAACCTATATTATAGTCTGGTTTAATTTTAGATCATGTTGACCGACCATTGAAACTTGTAATTGTTTTCGTATTGCACCTGAGTTGAATCCAGCCTCGGCTTTGGTTTGACCTTGTGCTCACCTGTCCCTGCAATTTTATCAAGTGTATATCGGTGTGCACGACCTTGTGGCATGTACACTGATACACTGTGCATGTCACAAGTTGTTCGTGTAAGATGAATTAAAAATAAATATGATGATGAACAACCCAAACAACTGAGGCAAATAACATTTTCAAAATCACACATTTCATTGTACACTGCACAAATATTTCTTTTTCAATTTTACTGCGTTAGTGTTTATTTTTTAGGTAATTCAGATGCTGGATACAAATTGGACTATAGTTGAAGAACAAATACGAGTGAATGAGTGATATGCAGTGAGGTGAAATTGTATGTAAACATTGTATAGTGAAAAAATTGTGTTGTAATTTGAAATTGTATTGTAATTCAAATTGTGTATATAGGGAGAGCTCAAATTTGTACTATTCAAAATTGTAATAAAATATTTGTTTGAATAAAATAT
The DNA here is from genome assembly GCA_030737815.1 of Allium fistulosum. Taxonomy (NCBI): domain Eukaryota; kingdom Viridiplantae; phylum Streptophyta; class Magnoliopsida; order Asparagales; family Amaryllidaceae; genus Allium; species Allium fistulosum. The sequence continues at coordinate 1,229,683,843 of CM060904.1, forward strand.
TTGTTTGAATTTAAATTCTGTGCTATTTATTTTATTCAACAAATATTTATTTAATTATGTGAAAAATAAAATAGTACAATAACAAATACATTTAAATAAATATATATGTTTATTATCATCAAACAAAAAATCATATTCTACATATGTCTCTTCAAATATTTCTACATAAAAATAAAATAAAGGAAAATCCAATTAAAAAGAGAGAATCAAGATTAGAAGAAGAAGAGAAAGTAAGGGCGATTCAAATCATGCTAGGAGTAAGATTGCTTTAAAAATGTGAGTGAATTGATTAAAACGTTTATGTTGATTATAAATAATTGAATTCTTTTATAATTCTATCTGATTTGAGAATACAATTTTAGAATTTGAATAATAATTCCAATTTAGATTTTATTTGAATTATAATTTCAGTTATGAATTAAAATTGAACGGTGATGATGGAAAAACCTAGTTTATAATTTAGTATAATAATTATTGAAAAATGAAAAAGAGAAGACTGGTGAAAAATTCTATAAAGATAAATCTTTATTGATAATGTTTTGGTTAGTTTGGGCAAATGGAGAAATCAAATACTCTTTATTTCTCCTTGAGTTGATATTGTAATTTGAAGTATACATAGAATTTCCATTCGAGTTGCATAGATAGTTTCAAATAAGGTGTAAAATATACATGATTTTTTTTGAAATTAACAAGTTAAATTTGCGTAAACAAGTTTATGGATTATACGTAGAAATCTGGTTGAAAATAAGTCCTTAAACCTATATTCGAAATCATGAACAAGATGAAAAAAAATAACCAAAATAAAAGAATTATAGAAATTTGGAAAAACATCAACTAGATGTTTGAAAACCTAGATCATACGTTTGAAAATTCAGACCAGACATCTGAATAAGGTGTTAGATGTCTGGATTTTGGGAAATTCCAACTCAGGAGCAACTAGTTCAAATTTGACTTGATTTTGGACGTCTAGAATCGAACTCAAACGTATGAATGCCTGGAACTATTTTTTAAGAGAAGCTCAGATGTCTGAAGTAGTTAATCAGATGTCTGAATTGTTTTGGCAAGCAAAAGTTGAACCTAGACCTTGTGCAGTCTAACTTAGGTGAACAAGAGGACTTGTATCCCACTTTCTCGACTGCTAGGAGTTTGTGTTGCTTCATGGAGCAGGTGCAATGGGTAGTATCACTTCATGGTAGGAATAACGAGGAACTCGATAGGGTGGGCGTTTGCAGCGAAATTAGCGGCTCTTATTGTTACTAGAGTAGGCTTAGTCACGTGTTAAACGTTTAGGAACCAAGGAAACAAAACTGAGCAGCGGTTGGACCTATAAGGGAATCAATATAATGATTTTTCTTAATATTGGAGGTTGAATGATAAAAAGCACAAGACATATTAACAATTGAGAAGTTGACACGAATGCTTGGGTAGGCCATAAATCATCGAGGTGGTATACTCGGCACGAGCTCAGGCATTGAGATGTTCACTCAATGTGTATGTAACGATTCTGAAATTTATAGTTCTTTTGAATAGAAATTCAATTAGATTTGACCTTGATTTAAGTTGATAATTTAAAATTTTTGAATTTAAATTAATCCTGCGTACGATCGGTTTAAATGGATAAAATTTAAATTAAAATATAAAACGGAAATTCTATACGATTTGAAATTTTACGTAGAAATCTGCTATTAATATATATACAGTGAAAATTTTGGATTCATAAATTTAAATATTTTACATAAAAATATTTTAGAAAACTTTATAATAAAAACGTCGATGTTTGTTTCGTCAAATTCCGATTTCGCTAGTTCCGTTTAAATCGATTTATACGATCGACTTCGGTAGCGGAAACCGATACTGCGTAAACAACGAATTTTCACCGGAGCGTTAAATGACCAGCTTTCTGTGTGCTAACACGTTCGTATCGACACACTGAGCACAACGGTATTTCATTTCACGTGTTTGGACTCTCGGTTTGCTCCGTCCGCTGTTTTTTTTATCCGGGTTAACGGTGATTACTATTATATATTTACAAGGTAACATAGCTACTGGAATAATAATATAATTTATAATAAACTGTCGTTTGGAAAAAAAGGAATACCTATAAGATTGGCGGTTAGTTTAAATAGTAAACGTTAAAGATATTTGAATTGGTAATTAAGGATAAATAATCGCTCCAATGCACTGTTATCGCGTGTGCCATGCCTTTCCCCCTTCCTTTCGTTATTTACCTCCATCAGTTTATATTCAAAAAAAAATTAGCATCAGAGAAAAAAATTATATATAAAGCAACTCCTTCCATCAGCCACACCCCTACCTTCGATCCTCTCACCGCCGCCTAGACTTCTGCTCTCCCTACACCGCCTATGCCTAGCCTCCGACCTCACCATCCAGACACCGCCGCCACCATCTAAAAAAAAGAAACCATACCAACCTAGTGCTGCCAGCCGCCGATTTCCCTCCTTACCTTCCACCATCAGCCCTTGTCGCTGCCAACGCTTAGCTTCGCTCCACCCTACCGCCGCTACATCCCGAGCTCGACCTTCATCCTCCTTCCAGTTGCGTTAGTTGTATATATAAAAAAACGGAAAACAAAACTCCACAACAGCTACTGCCGAGACCTCACCCTCCACCGCTGCTCTGTCCTATCGCCAGCATGTAGCTCCGCCTTCTTCCCTAGCCACCGCCGTATCACATCTCCAGCCAGAACCCCTGCCTCCTCCTTTCGGTGCTTAGCTTTATATATATAAAAAAAAATAGCGAACGAAGGAAAAGAAAAAAAAGAAAAACTCGTTGTTGCCTTCATTGATTTGGAGTGCCGTCGAAGTTCGACATCACCAAATTCTATGTCATGAAAACTTAATCTGGGTGCTTAGGCAATTAACTGAAGGTACCGTTTTCACCATTGGGTTCGTATCGAAGCCGTCTTCGCTATGAAGTTGATTTCGTCATTGTTGGTTAATTTGAATTTTCAAATTCAAACGAAGGTGAGTGTTATACGCTCACAATTGACTGAAATAATTTTTATGTCGGTTAAATTTATATTGTGAAGTGGTTAAATTTATTGGTTGTTGTTTGATAAGTTTAATTGACATTTAAATTGACATCTGAATTAATTGATAGAATTTGAATTAACAGTTAAATTGGATTAGAATTTAGTTGCCCGTAAAATACCTGATATTGATAATTGTGAAATTGTTGTGAATTTTATAAACTGTTTGGATGATTGGTTGTGATGGATGCTATTGGTTGATATTTTGGATGTTTATTTATTTTGATTTATCATGTTATCATCCTATATAATATTTACAGTATATAAAACTGTAAATTGAATTGTTCGAATAAATTAAGAAATAGGTTGAAATGATATATACCTATGGCATTTATTGGATTGAAATGATACATATTCATCCCTGAATTAAATTGAAATAATTATTCACTTGGCCATAGGACAAAAAATTATATATGAACACCGAGTTGGTTAAATTAAATAATTTAGAATAATTTGATTTGAATTATTTAAATGATTTGGTTTAAGAAATAAAAAACTGAATTCGTGGAAATCGAATTATTTTCGAATTGGAATTCGAAATGTTGAAATTTAAATTTGAAACAGAAATTGATTTGTCTTAAAAGATTGGACTTTTTTTCGAATTTCGAATATTGCTAAGTAAAAGTGATATATAAACGATATTTCGAAATTGAGCTCGGAATTTAATTATATTTGAATATTTGGGTTTTAAATTGGATATTGAGGGAAAATTTGAATTTAGTGTTTTGAATCGATATTTTGGTAATCGAACTCGAAATTGATATAAATCGAAATGGTTTAGATTTGGAATTTGAGTTGAAATTAATTTGAAATTGGAATTTAAATAAATTTGGAATTGAAAATTAAATTAATTTGGAATTCGAGTTGAAATTAGTTTGAAATTGGAATTTAAATAAATTTGAATTGGAATTTAAATTAATTTGCAATTGGAGTTGAAATTAATTTGGAATTCGAATTAAATGGGACTGGAATTTATTTTAATTTGGAATTGGAGTTGAAATTAATTTTGAAATTGGAATTGAAATTTATTTGAAATTGGAATTTAAATCAATTTGGAATTGGAGTTGAAATTAATTTGGAATTGGAGTTGAAATTTATATGGAATCGAAGTAAAATTCGACTTGAAATAAGAATTGGATTGATTAAATCGAAATGGAAATTGGAACCGATTTGAATCGGAAAAAAAAAATTGGAAAGTGAACCAGTTTGATTTGAAACTATTTTTAAATGAATTGTTTTAGTATAAACAGTTTAAAATCTATATTCTTTAAATATTCAAATTATTTTGGTTTTTCAAACTATTTTACTATATAAACCATTTTTATTACTCAAACTACTTTCTATTTAAGCTATTTTAACTATTTAACTATTTTTAAACTATGTTAACTATTTAGCTATTTTAAAACTATTTAAACTATTTTCTAAAAATTCAAACTGGTCAACAGGGTGAAATGTTTATATTTAAATCTTGGATTTGAATGCGAATTGGTTTAAAGTGAAGTTATAATTTAAATTGTAATTCGAATCAAATATTGGAAGTGAAATCGATATATCGAATCGTATAAACAATTTTGAAGTAAAATATGATTTGTGAAGCGAATATGATGATTTCGGAATGGATTTGATTTTGAAGCCAATATGAATTTTGATATCAAGTACGAATTGTTTTCGAAATGTAAAAGAACCAACCGGTGTGTAAAATGACGTTTGGTTGTTAAAGAGACCGGGACCTCTTATTGGCATACTCTATTTCGATATTGGAACCACTTTAACAACTGTGTACGCGGTGGATGATATCCAGAATGTAGTGGTTTAATTTGCGAACGTTACTGGAATGAAGTAAGAGAACGATAATGGATAGCTTTGACACTCGTGTCATAATTAAAATGACTAAAATAAGAGCCTATGTCTGGCCATTGAGGATAGCTACCTCTAGCGACGTTGATCCCTCGTATTACTATTGTGATTTCATATTCGATGGGTGCACCTTTTTCGTTTGGATTGATTGTCGCGATCGGCCACGGAAGGGTTACGACCAACCAGAAAGGGTAAACTGGTAGAATCCTACCTTGGGCATTGCCTCATGTGCCTCATCATATTTATCCTTATAGGAGCCCATTACGACTTTGGTTTAGTATTGTACCTATAGGGAACTCACTGGCTACCGACGCTACTGGTTGTGTTAGAGGACCTGCATAGACTACATGCTATAAAATTGTGTTAAGGGGGATAATGTAAAGCCATAATGCTATTTTGATATTTATTTTACTAATAGACACCTATTATATATAGATAGTTTGACGGATCCTTAGGAGATGGAAAAAGCCGTAACATCTCTTAAGTTATTGCACTCATATTTCGTGATATTGATTTGACTTACATAAGAGTATTTTAGTCCTGACTCGAGTGTTTTGTTTTTCCATTACGCTCGGGTTAGTCCTGGCTCGAGTATTTCTGAGTGAAAATTGCTACTAAAAGAAATTTATTTTCGGTTAAAACAGGTTTTGATTATGATTTTTTTTATTACAAGTATGATTTAATAGATATATGAAAATAGTTTTGAACTTATGAATTGAAATTATTATATATAAGAAATAAGTTTATAAATTTATAGATTTGTACAAGAAAGCAAAATTAAATTTTAAAATTGTTGAATATTTTTGGTTAAGCAAATAAAAAAAAATTGCATTCAAGAAATGAAATAATTAAATTAAGAAATGTTAAATTGATTGAGCTAGTGAAATGAAGTAAATAAAATATGGTTTAACTCATGGAAGTTTAAAAAAGAGAGAATGAATTGTATTTAAATGAATTAAATAAAATGAGATATGTTGATTTAACTTAAGTAGAGTTAATGTAAATGAATAAACGTATTCTGTTAAGGAAATAAATTAACAAAATGAGTCAAATAAAATAGAATTTGATTCAAAATGAAAATGAACCTAAATTGTAAAGTTATATTGAATGTAATAACTTTAATCATTGAATAAAAGAGAAATTTGATTTTAATGAATGTAAATAAGTGAATGTGAGCATAATAAAATTTAAATGAATGGAATGAAAATTCATTGGATGATAAATAAAATGGATGTCATTAAAGTAAATATTAATCAATTGAAAGTAAATCGATTGAATGTAAATACATTAAGTTGTAATCAATCAAATGTGAATGCAATGAATATTGGTTGATTGAATAAAAATGGATTGAAACCAAATTAGTTGAATGTAAAATTAAAAACGAATGAATTGAATATAAATCCATTGAATGCTTAAGGAAATGAATGTTAATCAATTGAACGTGAATAAATTTAAGGTGAACTAATTAAATTTGAAAGAAATTCATGTGAATAAATTGAAAGCAAACAAATTGTATATAGATGAAATAAATGTCAATGAATTAAAGGTAAATCAATTTAATATTGATAGGAAATGAAAGTATAATAACTGAATATTGACATTAGGAAGTGTGGATTGATATTGTTGTGAATAAGATTGGATGGATATTATTGTTGGATGTTGTATTGTTGTATTTGCTATATTCGTTATGGTTATTGCATAATCCATGTTATATATCGATTTTACTCTTTATATATGTTCTCATTTGGTTATTGAGTGTTTAGTAGGTATGGATGGCGTATGCTAGCTTTTGAAGCTCGATTACACATTATGTTACTTTTGCTTGCTTAATATGAGCGAAATCGCTCGTATTATTAATAATAAGTTACGTATGTCGGATTACATACCGCGATTTTATATTTTCCCTTCGGGATGCCTCATCATTGAGATGAGATGTATATTTGATATATTGGGTATATTTGTTTTATATATTATATTGTAAAAAATTTCCGATCGAGCCGTGCGAAGAAGATGCTGCCGAAATTTTCCGTAAATCCGGGTGTTAGAAAAAAAATTGAAGTAACGAAAATTCTGTACGATTTGAAATTTTACGTAGATATTGTTGTTAATATAAACAGTGAAAATTTTGGATTCAAAAATTTAAATATTTTACATAAAAATATTTTAGAAAACTTTATGTTAAAAACGTCGACGTTCGTTTCGTCAAATTCCGATTTCGCTAGTTCCGTTTAAATCGATTTATACGATCGATTTACGGTAGCGACAACCGATACTGCGTAAACAATGAATTTTCACCGGAGCGTTAAATGACTAGTTTTCTGTGTGCTAACGCGTTCGTATCGACACATTGAGCACAACGGTGTTTTGTTTTGCATGTTTGGACTCTCGGTTTATTCTGTGCGCTGTTTTTTATATCCGAATTAACTGTGATTACTATTATATATTTATAGGGTATCATAGCTACTGGAATTATAATATAAATTTATAATAAACTACCGTTTGAAAAAAAGGGAATACGTATAAGATTGGCGGTTAGTTGAAATAGTAAACGTGAAAGATATTTGAATTGGTAATTAAGGACAAATAATCGGTCCAATGCACTATTCTCGCGTGTGCCACGTCTTTCCACCTTCCTTTCGTTATTTACCTCCATCAATTTATATTGAAAAAAAAATTAGCATTAGAGAAAAAAATTATATATAAAGCAACTCCTTCTTCCATCAGCCGCTCCCCCACCTCCGATCCTCTCACCGTCGTCTAGACTTCTGCTCTCCCCACGCTGCCTTTTCCTAGCCTCCGACCTCACCATCCAGCCACCGCTGCCTCCATCTAAAAAAAAAGAAACCATACCAACCTAGTGCTGCCAACCGCTGATCTCCCTCCTTACCTTCACCGCCAGCTCTCACCGCCACCAACGTTTAGCTCCGCTCCTCCCTATCGCCGCCACATCCCGAGCTCGACCTTCATCCTCCTTCCAGTTGTGTTATATATAAAAAAAACTTCACAACAGCTGCTGCCGAGACCTCACCCTCCACCGCTTCTCTGTCATGTCGCCAGCACCTAGCTCCGCCTTCTTCCCTAGCCGCTGCCGCATCACATCTCCGGCCAGAACCCCTCCCTCCTCCTTCCGGTGCTTAGCTTTATATATATATATATATATAATAGCGAACGAAGGAAAAGAAAAAAAAGAAAAACTCGTCGTTGCCTTCATTGATCTAGAGTGCCGTCGAAGTTCGACATCACCAAATTCTATGTCATGAAAAATTAATTTGGGTGCTTAGGCAATTAACTGAAGGTACTATTTTCATTGTTGGGTTCGTATCGAAGCCGTCTTCGCTATGAAGTTGATTTCGTCGTTGTTGGTTAATTTGAATTATCAGATTCAAACGAAGGTGAGTGTTATACGCTCACAATTGACTGAAATAATTTTTATGTCGGTTAAATTTATATTGTGAAGTGGTTTAAATTTATTGGTCGTTGTTTGATAAGTTTAATTGACATTTAAATTGACATCTGAATTAATTGATAGAATTTGAATTAACAGTTAAATTGGATTATAATTTAGTTGCCCGTAAAATAACTGATATTGATAATTGTGAAATTGTTGTGAATTTTATTAACTTTTTAGATGATTGGTGGTGATGGATGCTATTGGTTGATATATTGGATGTTTATTTATTTTGATATATCATGTTATCATCCTGTATATTATTTACAGTATATAAAACAGTAAATTAAATTATTCGAATAAATTAAGAAATAGGTTGAAATAATATATACCTATGGCATTTATTTGGATTGAAATGATACATATCCATCCCTGAATTAAATTGAAATAATTATTCAATTGGCTATAGGATAGAAAATTATATACGGATACCGGGTTGGTTAAATTAAATGATTTAAAAAAAATTGATTTGAAATTATTTAAATGATTTGGTTTAAGAAATAAAAAATTGAATTTATGGAAATCGAATTATTTTCGAATTGGAACTCAAAATGTTGAAATTTAAATTTGAAACAGAAATTGATTTGTTTTAAAAGATTGGACTTTTATTCGAAATTTGAATATTGCTAAGTAAAAGTTATATAAAAACGATATTTCAAAATTGAGCTCGGAATTTAATTATATTTGAATATTTGGGTTTTAAATTGGATATTGAGGGAAAATTTTGATTTTAGTGTTTTGAATCGATATTTTGGAAATCGAACTCCGAATTGATATAAATCGAAATGGTTTAGATTTGGAATTTGAGTTGAAATTAATTTGAAATTGGAATTTAAATAAATTTGGAATTGGAATTTAAATTAATTTGGAATTGGAGTTGAAATTGGAAATTAGATAAATATGGAATTGGAGTTGAAATTAATTTGGAGTTGGAGTTGAAATTTATTTGGAATCGAAGTAAAATTCGACTTGAAATCAGAATTGGATTGATTAAATCGAAATGGAAATTGGAACCGATTTGAATCAGAATTTTGTTTTTTGGAAAGTGAACCGGTTTGACTTTGAAACTATTTTTAAATGAATTGTTTTAGTATAAAAAGTTTAAAATCTATATTCTTAAATATTCAAATTATTTTGGTTTTTCAAACTATTTTACTATATAAACCATTTTTATTAATGAAACTATTTTCTATTTAAACTATTTTAACTATTTAGCTATTTTAAAACTATTTAAAATATTTTCTAAAAATTCAAACTGGTCAACAGTGTGAAATGTTTATATTTAAATCTTGGATTTGAATGCGAATTGGTTTAAAGTGAAGTTATAACTTAAATTATAATTCGAATCAAATTTTGGAAGCGAAATCGATATATCAAACTGAATTGACAATTTTGAAGTAAACTATGATTTGTGAAGCGAATATGATGATTTCGAAATGGAATTGATTTTGAAGCCAATATGATATTTTGATATCAAGTACGAATTGTTTTCGAAATGTAAAAGAACCAACCGGTGTGTAAAATGACGTTTGGTTGTTAAAGAGACCGGGACCTCTTATTGGCATACTCTCTGTCAATATTGGAACCACTTTAACAACTGTGTACGCGGTGGATGATATCCAGAATGTAGTGGTTGAATTGGCGAACGTTACTGGAATGAAGTAAGAGAACGATAATGGATAGCTTTGACACTCGTGTCATAATTAAAATGACTAAAACGGAAGCCTATGTCTGGCCATTGAGGTTAGCTACCTCTAGCGACGTTGATCTCTCGTATTACTATTGTGATTTCGTATTCGATGGGTGCACCTTTTTCGTTTGGATTGATTGTCGCGGTCGGCCACAGAAGTGTTAGGAACTAGAGATAGTGGTTTTGATGATAACAACCTTTGTAACTTATTTTATTATAACTTATATACTAACACTATTGTCTAGATATATATATATATATATGAACGTTATTATGCAGGATATATATAAGGCAGGTACTGATTATTGAAGACTGTACAGTATAAAGATCAAGAATGAAGAAATCAAGTTTGAAGACTCATGAGTATCAAGATCAAGATTTCAAGATATGTGTCTAGTTTTGTTAAAACTTCATAATAGCATGGAAATCTTCATTCCAAATTTCATTTGGGATGGAACCCATTTCTACCTTCTTAGTGGCTTACAAACCCACGACAAGTAGCTTACAAACCTACGACAAGTGGCTTACAAACCCACGAACATCCTAGTTTTGTACAAGTTCTTGAGTCCTGATGTGATGAAATATTCTGTAGGAAGAAGCTTGCAAAACTACTTCAAAATGGTTTTTTAAAATGATTTTCAAAACTGTTTTTTTTAATGTTTTAGCTTTAAAAATTATCTTTTCAAATGATTTTCAAAAAGTTGTTTTAGCCTTAAAATATTCTTTGTTTTTATTTTTAAATAAACTCTTGTTTTAAACTTCGTTTGTTTTTAAACTATCTTCTGATTTTTAAAAATTCTGTTATAATATATATATATATACACTTGAGATTTAAAATCAAATTTATATATACATTCTAAAAATATATTTTTCTACTCTTCTTTATTTAAATCATAGGAAAATTAGTTTATTTTACACCAGAATCATTTCATCTTGTTTTCCTTTCAATACCATTTTCAAAAGAAATTTTACATTGTTTTTTAACTAAGGGATGTCGACATTATGGGATACCCCATGTCGACATGGTGGCCGTTAAATTCAAAAGTTTCAATTTTCAAAAGAAGTGTCTATTCGTTTAAATCTCTTCACGAATGGTTATGACCGTTACTGGTCTATAAATAGCATTCACAATAGAATTTTTTAACTAACTATTTTCTTATTTTCTTTACTCCTTCTTCTCCACAAATCCATATTCTAAAACTTTCATATTTTTAAGATCGTGCCGAAATTCTGCCGAATTCACAAGTGAATCAAATTAGAATCTCATTCTTGTTTGACTCTCTGCCCTCTCTCGAAGATCAAAGTGCTATTCAGAGTTATAGGATCAATTTGTAATCAAAAGTTTATCGAGTCTCTCTATAAGGTGTGGTTGTGCCTGGAAATCAATTGGGTGATCTTGTATCCCGTAAATCAAGAGAGTTTGCCCCGGACTCGAAGACGGGAGGGTACCTCAAAGCCTTTAGAAATTGAGGATTGTAATCTCGACATTGGTATAATAAAAATCTATACGAGGTGTTTGCCTTGGTGCAGGACTGGACGTAGGGTAACTCCGAACTAGTATAAAATTCGGTGTGTTCTTTTCTTTTACTGCTTTTTATTTACTTTCTGCATCTGTGTTTGATTCTATGGTTGTTCTGTGATTGAGTTCTGTATTTGTTTATATCATAATTTTTAAATTAGTCCATATAAGTCTTAGAATCCATTAAACACTATTCACCCCCCCTTTAGCGTTAAATTAGCCTTAAGATCCTTAATCTGCACTCCCTTTCAATTGGTATCAGAGCATAGGTTTTCATAGTTTTCATAATCTGAAACTTGAAAAGTTAAAAATGGCATTTTTAGAAAATTTTGTTAATACTAGTTTGAATTTATGCATTTCATCAAAGTATCATAAGTCTGCATATAGTTTTTATGAAAAATCAAGTTATCTACCGAATTGGTTTATTATGCAGGAACAGACATGTTACATGGCTTTTGAAGAATCAACAACCAATGGAGAAACTGTGCAAATTGAGAAAGATAAATGGATACTTGATAGTGGCTGTTCAAGGCATATGATTGGAAATCCAGAGATACTCAATGACATTATATATCAAGATGGTGGATTGGTCAACTTTGGAGATAACTCAAAAGGATATGTGATTGGCATCGGCAATGTTGGTAATTCTAAAACTCCTCTTATTTCCGATGTTTTGTTAGTTAGGAATTTAAAACATAATTTGCTTAGTATAAGTCAACTATGTGATAAAGGATTTAAAATTAAATTTGGAAAAGATAAGTGTTATATCGAAGATAATAAGTCAAATATTATCTTTGAAGGAATTAGGAAGAAAAACATTTACATCCTTAGTATGAAAGTTTCAAATGATAACTTATGTCTTTTGGCTAATACAAGTGACCCTTGAATTTGGCATAAAAGATTTGGTCATTTAAATTTCAAACTGTTATCTAAGTTATCAAAACTTGACTTAGTTAGAGGTCTTCTCAAGTTAAACTTTAAAGTAGATAGTATATGTGATGATTGCCAATTAGGAAAACTTAAGAAAAGTTCATTTAAACTAAAAGATATGATTTCTACTTCTAAACCTCTAGAATTACTTCATTTAGATTTATTTGGTCCACAATCAATTAATCACAATAAATATGTTTTTGTAATTGTAGATTATTATTCTAGATATACTTGGACAACTTTTCTTAAATTTAAAAGTGATGCTTTTGAATTATTTAAGAATTTTACTAAAAGAATTCAAAATCAACTTTCTTTAAAAATAAAAACTATTCGTAGTGATCACGGTGGAGAATTTGAAAATGAAAATTTTGAGAATTTCTATAATCAAAAAGGAATTACTCATAATTTCTCTTTTCCAAGAACTCCACAACAAAACGAAGTGGTAGAATGTAAGAATAGAACGATTCAAGAGTGTGCTAGAACAATGCTTTCTGATAGTAACTTACCTAAAAACTTTTTGGCTGAAGCAGTCGCTACAGCTTGTTATATATTAAATAAGATTTTAATTAGACCATTAACTAATAAAACACCATATGAATTATTTTACAATAAGAAACCCATAGTAGCTTATTTTAAAGTTTTTGATAGTAAGTGTTTTATTCTTAATACAAAAGATAATTTAGATAAATTTGAACCTAAATCCAACAAAGGTATCTTTATCGGATATTCTAATAGAAGTAAAGCATTTAGAGTTTAGAGTTTATAATTTAAGAACTAACACTATTGAAGAAACAATGCATGTATCTTTTGATGAAAATTTTAAAGATACTGTACAAATAGAAGATGAAGAAGATTTTGTAATTTTAAATAATGAACCTAATGAAACTAATTGTGAAATCATTCAACCTAATAAAAGAATTACGCTATTAAAAGATCATCCTGTAGAAAATATACTAGGAAATATTGAATCTATAGTTAAAACAAGAAATCAACTAAATAGTATGAGTAATGTAGCTTTTATATCAACTATTGAACCTAAAAATCCAAAGGAAGCATCATCTGATGATTCATGGATTCTTGCTATGCAAGAAGAATTGAATCAGTTCACCAGAAATGATGTTTGGGAACTTGTTCCTAGACCTGAGGATAAAAGTATAATTGAAACAAAATGGATTTATAAAAATAAAATGAATGAACTTGGTGAGGTCGTGAGAAATAAAGCTCGTTTAGTCGTGCAAGGTTATTGTCAAGAAGAAGGAATTGATTATGACTAAACCTTTGCACCCCTAGCAAGACTAGAAGCTATCAGGATTCTACTTGCTTTCGCAAACTACAATAATTTCAAGTTATATCAAATGGATGTTAAAAGTGCTTTTCTAAATGGTTTTGTAAAAGAAGATGTTTATGTTGAACAACCTCCACTTTTTGAAGATAATAAATTTCCAAATCATGTATATAAATTAAAGAAAGCTTTATATGATCTGAAACAAGATCCTAGAGCCTGGTATGAAAGACTAAGATCTTATTTACTATAATCTGGTTTTGAAATTAGTAAAATAGATACAACTCTTTTTATTAAAAGAAACAAAAATGATATTCAATTAGTACAAATATATGTAGATGATATAATATTTGGGTCAACTAATAACATAATGAATAAAGAATTCTCAGATATAATGACTAAAGAATTTGAAATGAGTCATATGGGAGAACTAAGTTTCTTCTTAGGACTTCAAATCAAACAATTAGATAAAGGAATTTTCATTAGTCAAGAAAAATATGCTAAGGATTTAATTAATAAATTTGGATTGACTACTTCTAGTGGGAAACCAACTCCAATGACAACTAATGTAGCTTTAAGTAAAGAAGATAAATCAAAAGATTTTGATCAGAAATTATATAGGGGAATGATTGGTTTGCTGCTTTATATAATAGCAAGTCGTCCTGACATCATGCATAATGTCTGTCTCTGTGCAAGATACCAATCTCAACCTAAAGAAACTCACTTAAAAGCTGTTAAAAGAATTTTAAGATATGTAAAACATACTTTAGATTATGGTTTATTTTACCCTAAAAATGATGTATTTGATTTAATTTCATATTGTGATGCTGATTACACTGGTTGTAAATCAGACCGAAAAAGTAAAAGTGGAACTTGTCACTTTCTAGGACATTCTCTGGTTTCCTGGTTTAGTAAGAAGCAAAACACTGTATCCTTGTCAACAACTAAAGCAGAATATATATCTGCTGCTTTGGCTTGTTCTCAAGTTATATATATGCAACAAACTTTAAAAAAAATTGGATTAACTATAACTAAATCACCAATTTATTGTGATAATACTAGTGCAATAAACCTATCTAAAAATCCAACTCATCATGCTAGAACAAAACATATTGATATTAGACATCATTTTCTTTGAGATAATATAAGTAAAGAAGTCATAACTTTTGAATATATTAATACTGAAAAACAAATTTCTGATATATTAACCAAACCATTAAATTAACAAACTTTACTAAATTTAGAAGAGAATTAGGTATATGTTCATTAACTGAAATATAAATTATAAATAATACAAGTATAGTTAATAATTAATATAAATAAAAATTTCTCAAAAATTGAACTGGGCACGTTGACATGAACCATCCCCCTATGTCGACATACGGGCCGAGATTTTCAAATTTAAATTTTCCTCTAAAATTAGTTATTAAGTTATTTATTTATATATTTTGACTTTTACTCCTTTTCTCTGTTCTATTCTCTGTAATAAACTTATAAAACAGTAAATTAATGGCTTCCTCTTCTAATAATGAACCTTCTTAACCCAGTTCTCCTCATTCAGGCCCTTTTCAACGTTCCACACACGTAAGAGTCATCTAATTACAAGAGAAGATGAAAGATTTGCTTCAAATGATGATGGAAATTCAAGTAAGTCAACTACGAATGGCTAGAGAACAAGATAGGCAAGGCAGAAACCTTAGGAATTTACAAAAATTCCTTAAGGATAACCATGCCAATCCCATTGTCATCAAAGAATCATCACAAGCCATGGATTCTGAAGAAGAAGAGCCTCTAGAAGAACCACAAGAGGATCAAGGAGAAGAACATCCTCTGCCGAATCTGGATGTTCATATGGGAGAAGACGATGGCGTGATTTGCGTTGGAGAGGTCCTTTTTGACGCTAATGGAAACTTGGTCGAACAACGTGGAAACTTTTGTCTCCACTATCCAAATTGTTCGGTCCATGTCACGTACCGGAATTTCCGACTTTCGAAAATTCGACATCGATACTCACTTTATCGACTGCCGAGCAATCGAGCGCCGGAAACTCCAATAGTGAGGGTTTTAAATAGAAGAAAAAGGTAGAAGAAGAAGAAAAGAGAAGAAGAAGGAAGAAGAACAACAGAACACACAGAACAGAAACAGAACAATATCAGAATCTCACATATCGCAGCGGAACAATATATAATAGATAATTGAATAATCTTTAAAACAAAGAACTATATCATTTTATACATACATCAATCATCAGAGTCAATATACAACAATGGACAGTTATATAAACTTGTCCTCATACAGAATACACAGCGGAATAAATACTATCAGATACAAATACTACGTCTCGTCCTCCGGCTTATCTCCAAAGCTCCAGAATATCCTGAAAACATAACTCTAGGCTGCCCGTGTGGAAAATGGTGGGCACCCAGAGTTTAGAAGGGAACAATAAACTCCGAGTCAGTCATGGTGACTGGTGTGAGATCGTAAAACAGTTATTCTTTCACAAAGAAAATAAAACAAATTCGCAATGCTTTTGGAAAATGAAACTACCATAAGACCTCCCACCACACACACAATGCAAACGCAGAATTGGAGGAGATTTCTTCTTATGATAGTCAAAGATGCTTACTACGCAAAATCAAATCATTTTTGATATTATTATTAGTGCATAGTGTCGAAAACATTTCGAAAGTATAATATTAATCTTAGCCAACATACGACCAGTATCGTATGCCTACTATAGCTACCATCTAAACAGTGGTGACCACCGTACGTAAATGGCAGGTTCTACAACTAATACCGTACAAAGTTCGTATTGGAGTTTGTATTTCCAACAAATGGTCAGGCCAAGGAACTTCCTATCCACGATGGGTACGTCCCTGGAATAGACGACCCGAGAACCTAACCGGATCTCTGCCAACATAAGGCCGGGTTACCTCTGCAAAAATAGGTAACTACTGACACGCGTATGCCATCCCCCGATCGTAACCGATCTTCCCGAGGATCCCCGATTTCCAACAAACCACATAGATAATAATGCAGCAACCACATAGGTTAAGTATCTGGGCTCCATACCATGATACCACCTCTATCCAGAAGGAATGACATACACTAAGGGGCGCTACTCCCTAGAACCTTGCTGCATCCTTCCTGTTTCGACCATTTCCGGGGTGTGAGGCTCGACGAAGTCTCGTCCACAAAGCTACGCTTTCTCAAAAAGCCCTGCTTCGGGTCAAACAAAAATGATCAACCTATGATCACAAAGATATAAGATCAAACAAATGATCCTATCACAAATGATCAAACACTGATCATTTCACAGCAACACTCAGTATGCCACGTTACCAAATTGGGATATATCGCTGATAAATTTCAACTACATAACCTCTGAGCTCGTACGTCTCAGAGAAGGGTGTTAAGCTAAGAGAATAAATTCTCCGCCACCAACAGAAATGTATTTGAAAGAAATCAGCTTTATATCTCAAATTGTAACGTCAGACACACAATCCATACAAGTCTGTTCCGGGATCGAACAGAACCGAAGGCACTTCTCACGAAGTCCTTGCATATCCGGATAAATTTCTAATCACGTCCGGACTTCCCGTCACTAAGGGTGATAAAACCTCTAAATCGGAGATCAGCCGATGTAGAGTAACTCGACGGTAATCCTTCCATTTTCAAAAATATCCGGTCTTCAACACCGGTCTTCGAATGCAATTCATAACGACGTATCACATATTCGGAATGGGTTATACGACCCCATGGTCCTTTCCCGGCTAACCCGAATAGTGAGCGCTTATTCAAAAATAAGTGTGGCATTCAAATTCATCCAATTCACAACAAATACCTATCTAAAGGTAATTATTGATAGTCGGTTATTTAACTATCAATAAAGATGCGCAACATCATCAGATTCCAAATAATTTTCCAAATTATTTCATCTTCAAAAAATATCTTTACTAGATATAAAATTTCCACACTTCAAAAATAAATCAACGTTTATTTTTCTAAACAATTTCCCTTTCCTTTTATAAATTCCATAGTGAATTTATATTTCAAAATATCTACTGATATACGATTTCCAAATCGATTTCAATATTCAATTTCGATTTATCTTTAAGAAGATAAATCTCAAAAACGTTCATTTCATATTGGAAAACATTCCATACTTATTTAATAATAAGTGTTTCACAAATCTTTTATTTTCAACATTTGAAAATATTCGATATACTTAAATCAAAATTAAGTATATATTCATTCTTTAAGGAAATCATTTACTATAACAACATTTATTTGAGCCAAAACGAATGTTACGTAAAACATCGTTACGACGACTCAAAATCACTACTATAGGGATTCGAATTTTTAAGATAGATATATAAATCCCAATACTATATAAACCATTTCCTTTCGGAAATCATTTACTATAACAACAGTGTTATAGTCCATCATTTCCTTATTTCTCGAAAACGTCTATTTCAACAATAAATGTTGAAATCTATGATTTCGATATTCAATATATTTTTAAAACATCGTTTAAAACAATTAACTTCATTTCAAATATCACTTTTCCAAAACCATATCCATTTTACTTAACACTATATTCACTATCCAAAATCGTGAATATAATTCACTTAACCCAATTTCAATCATCTCTACACATTTTATTTCAATAAAGATTCGCTATCCAAAATCGCGAATATATCTTCTTTAATAATCTTCTATGTTTAATTTATCAAATTCAATTGATTTCGAATTTATAAAACAACGTTTATAAATTCTATTTCTATTTTCTAACGACTTCAATTTAATAAATCTTCTTTATTGATAATTCGATCAATATTCCATTTAAAGGCTAAAATCCAATTTATAAGTTAATCTCTTATAAATCTCTTATTCTACAGTTTCATCCATTTTATAACTTCACAATTTATAAATCTATAAATTCCATATCTTCACGATTTATAATTCTATAAATTTCATTTTTTTACACTTATCATCTCATTTTAAAATTCCAATATTTTAAATTTATAAATATCAACATTTTAAATCTTTTAAATAAACTGTTCACAAATATTCGAAAATCTCAGTTCAAACCATTTTATAAATTGCTTAAACTATTTATTTCAAAAATCACCTTACGGTCATAATTCACGAAAATCTTATCTTTTATAACTTCAAAATTTTAAACGTTTATTTATTTAAAATAAATCAATTCAACAATTCAATAAAACATATAATTTCGAAGATCACTTTAAAAATCCTTTTAAATTAAAGGTCGTTATTTTTAAATTCCAAAACTTGAATCCGATGATGCTACAGCACCAATTGGTCAATCACAACAACAACATCATATATCAACATATGATAACAGAATATACATCAATCCTGTAAATAAATAACTACTGGTGAGGAATCCAGTTGGATCCCTCCAATCTGTTTCCCTGCATCCAAAGATGTTAGCACAATACCAATTCCGCTCCAGTACGGAATTATCGCGGTATATGGGTTTTATAAAAATCCGCTTACTAACGGCGCAATAGGGTCTCATCCGCTATACGAGGCGGGAAATCAATCAATCCAATATATACATATGCCAATATGTATATATTGCTATATATAGATATATATCCTACTATATCTAATATCACATCCAATAGCAATCAAATCAATAACTGAAAATTCCACTTTCAATTTTTGAGTGAGAAGATCTCACCGTGATTTTACGATAGCAATTCGTAGCGATTTATTTCGAATGAAATTAAACGGACGTTTAATTTCACTCAAAATTTTCATTGACCCCGATCGCTTCCAATCCAGTTCCATAGCATAGTGCTCGACAAAACGATTGCAACGCATTTTGTTTCGTAATTTTCTGATAATGTATGACAAAGTTACGGCATTTAGAAGTTTACACGAATTAAAAGATAATTAATTTACACTTTTATTTTAAATTTTAAACCTAATCAAATCTGGCCGTTCGTTCTCCTACAGCAAATCCAAGCCATCCGCGTTTTCTTCCCCCAGGTCGCATTCGAACGAGCCGAACCCATGAAGCCGTTCAAAACCATCATCACCGCACACCCCATCGTCGATGAAATCCGATCATCTCCTCACCATGCGAACCACCATCACCATGCCACCCCACGGCCACCGACCGCACCTCCCTAGTGCCCCCGTCACCTCAGAAATCGCACGCGAACGGCCCGGCTTTGAGCCCCGATTTTGGCCACCACGAAGCACCAAAGATGATCACAACCGTATGGATGTGAAGTGCTCGCGAAGCTCTTCAATCTTCGTGTTGAAGGTTTTAGGTAATTGTCAACGGATTTGAAGTTATTTGAGGGGGGAAAGGCGCGCATTTCTGGCCATCAGTTTTGTATATGGCGGCTGGCTGAAATGAAACCCTAATTCTTTTTTTCTTTTATTTTTGTGAGAAAAATGGGTATATTTATAGAGTTTTATCAAACACTATTCATCCGGGATTTTCAAATCTCCGATTTACGCGCGGTGACTAGCGTTTCTGGGGTTTATCCCGCGTTCCGGACACAATGGAACAGGTTTCGGAAGCTAATTCGATCGTATGTGTGAGATATGACAGTAAACGATCAATTTAAATTAAACCGATTTAAATTGATTTCGAGGCGATTCGACTTGCCCCGAACAAACGGTACATCCAAAAATTATGAAATTTGAAACCATGCAATATTTAACATTACGGATCCGATGAAACTGGTTTCGTCGAAAGCCGAGACTTTTTGAAAAATGACTATTTTAACTCGCCGAATTAAAATTAAAACGATATCGATGCGTTTCGAGCTGCCACGGTCAAACGATAACTTCGATTGCTACGAAAATTGAAATCCGATAATAACTAACTATTATGGATCCAATGGAACTGGTCTCGTTCAATTCTGAGACTGTTCGAAAATTGGCTATTTTTACAGTCGATAATTAAATATTAAATATTCAATTTTCACAGATTAACTCCAAATTAAATTTTAAAAGTTTTATAACCTTTCTATAACTCCAGTATGATTAAATAAAATTTTCCAAATCAATTTCAATCATATTAAACTCGATTTTTAATTATTTCTGGAATTTCACTATTTAATTTATCGATTTAATTACCCAGGTAAATCCAATATTCGATAAATAATTTATCCGACTTATTAATTCCACTTATTAATATTTAAAATTAATTAAATATTCGAATTTTAATTATCAAAAATTCTGGGTCGTTACAGACTTCCCCCCTTAAAAGAATTTCGTCCTCGAAATTACAAGTTAGGTAAAATGGTCCTTAACTCGTCTACTATTTTTCAACATCTAACAGTTTTATCAATTCATCAAAACAAATCTTTCTACTAAAGATTCGTTATCATTTAACTAATTTTCCAACTTCAACTCTAAGTTTCAAACAACATTGTTTAACTTCTCAATTCAAATTCGAGTTTAAATTCAAATTTTAAACTTTCAAAATTTTCACAAAAATTTTCTAACACTCGAAATCTTCGAAAAATTTCGCCAGCGTCTCCTTTGCGCGGCTAATACGGTACGACTACAAAACGTCCCTACGGACTCTCAGATTTCAAAAAGAAAAGAAAAAACCAAGCGGATAGAGAAGAAATCAGTAAATCTCATATAGAAATTTAAAATACATACCTTTTTCGAACAATTCAATTTTATCTTCGAAATTAAATTCCAATTCCTTCATAAACCTGTATATCCTACTAGCCATAATATCTAGTTGCATATATTCAAACCATTTCGTACATTCAATTACAAAATTTTCAATATAACTGCTTATATCATCTCTAATTCACTATTGAAGTTATATATTCAATTTCGTTCAATTTTGCATTTCAAGATTCCATTTGAATTCAATTCACAATTCCAATTTGAATTCAGTTTATCTTCTGAATATTGAATTTTTATCAATTAACTTTAGTTCATTCCCAAAATTTATTTACAATTCACTATTTTGGTTTATAACCACTCATATTAAGCTGGATTTCAAATTCCATATGAATTTTAATTCATTTCAAACCATATTAATTTGTCATTTCTTTAATTAGTTTCAATTACTAATTTTATTTCAATACATTACTTTACAAATTCGAAATGAATTTTTCAATATTCAATTTACTTTCATTAAATTGATTCACTTGTACTTGCTTTGATTTAACTTCATCTTTTAAGTTAAATTTATTCTATCAAAATTCAAATTGTATAAGTTACCAACTTATTTCTTATTTCATAAGTATTTTTATATAGTATTCCAGAGTCTTTTCAATCTTTTCAAAACCATTTTTGAAAACAATTCAAATTATCCCTTGAATTTTCTAAAACAAAATCCAAATTCTCAAAACAACTTCCATTTAAACAATTTGGCAGCAATTCCTCTTTTGGAAACCCGAAAATGAACACCGGTGATGTCGTGATCATCATCGGAATTATTTTCCAGCGACCGAAAAGAGTTTAGAGCTTTTCATTCCGTCAAAACATTTTTCAAAACCCTTGAAATCCATTTTCAAATCCAAAAAGATTTAAACTTTCCAAATTTTCAAAATTTTCAAATTCTTTTCAAAACATTTCCAAATACTTCTCTGGAATTCCGTTTCAAATTACAATTCACATTTATAATTTACATTCTTAAATTTCATTTGTACATGGATTTATCTCTTAACTTTGGAGTTATGATTCCAATTTCTTATTCAATTTCATTGATAATAATTTAATATTATTACTTCCTAACAACCATGCATCCAAATACTATAGTACTTTATAGAAAAACATTTCTTTTCTATACAAAAATAGTTTTGGTCAAAATTATCTCATTTACCCTATTTAAAACAATACTGTGCCGAATTGTTCTATACAAGTGTTTAGAGATCCCTATCGATAGAGTTGTACGGACAATGCCGACCAGAATCCATATACCACTCAACAAACCAATCATCACAATATAAAACAATTTTATATTCACTAACAAATACGTGCTCATATCTATTATTACACTCAACTCATTCTAGAGTACTACTGACTCTATCTCTAATGAGTAACACCCAACAGAGCAGGGTTGTCGCTTAACCATATGCTCTGATACCACGCTGTCACGTACCGGAATTTTCGACTTTCGAAAATTCGACATCGATACTCACTTTATCGACTGCCGAGCAATCGAGCGCCGGAAACTCCAATAGTGAGGGTTTTAAATAGAAGAAAAAGGTAGAAGAAGAAGAAAAGAGAAGAAGAAGGAAGAAGAACAACAGAACACACAGAACAGAAACAGAACAATATCAGAATCTCACATATCGCAGCGGAACAATATATAATAGATAATTGAATAATCTTTAAAACAAAGAACTATATCATTTTATACATACATCAATCATCAGAGTCAATATACAACAATGGACAGTTATATAAACTTGTCCTCATACAGAATACACAGCGGAATAAATACTATCAGATACAAATACTACGTCTCGTCCTCCGGCTTATCTCCAAAGCTCCAGAATATCCTGAAAACATAACTCTAGGCTGCCCGTGTGGAAAATGGTGGGCACCCAGAGTTTAGAAGGGAACAATAAACTCTGAGTCAGTCATGGTGACTGGTGTGAGATCGTAAAACAGTTATTCTTTCACAAAGAAAATAAAACAAATTCGCAATGCTTTTGGAAAATGAAACTACCATAAGACCTCCCACCACACACACAATGCAAACGCAGAATTGGAGGAGATTTCTACTTATGATAGTCAAAGATGCTTACTACGCAAAATCAAATCATTTTTGATATTATTATTAGTGCATAGTGTCGAAAACATTTCGAAAGTATAATATTAATCTTAGCCAACATACGACCAGTATCGTATGCCTACTATAGCTACCATCTAAACAGTGGTGACCACCGTACGTAAATGGCAGGTTCTACAACTAATACCGTACAAAGTTCTTATTGGAGTTTGGATTTCCAACAAATGGTCAGGCCAAGGAACTTCCTATCCACGATGGGTACGTCCCTGGAATAGACGACCCGAGAACCTAACCGGATCTCTGCCAACACAAGGCCGGGTTACCTCTGCAAAAATAGGTAACTACTGACACGCGTATGTCATCCCCCGATCGTAACCGATCTTCCCGAGGATCACCGATTTCCAACAAACCACATAGATAATAATGCAGCAACCACATAGGTTAAGTATCTGGGCTCCATACCATGATACCACCTCTATCCAGAAGGAATGACATACACTAAGGGGCGCTACTCCCTAGAACCTTGCTGCATCCTTCCTGTTTCGACCATTTCCGGGGTGTGAGGCTCGACGAAGTCTCGTCCACAAAGCTACGCTTTCTCAAAAAGCCCTGCTTCGGGTCAAACAAAAATGATCAACCTATGATCACAAAGATATAAGATCAAACAAATGATCATATCACAAATGATCAAACACTGATCATTTCACAGCAACACTCAGTATGCCACGTTACCAAATTGGGATATATCGCTGATAAATTTCAACTACATAACCTCTGAGCTCGTACGTCTCAGAGAAGGGTGTTAAGCTAAGAGAATAAATTCTCCGCCACCAACAGAAATGTATTTGAAAGAAATCAGCTTTATATCTCAAATTGTAACGTCAGACACACAATCCATACAAGTCTGTTCCGGGATCGAACAGAACCGAAGGCACTTCTCACGAAGCCCTTGCATATCCGGATAAATTTCTAATCACGTCCGGACTTCCCGTCACTAAGGGTGATAAAACCTCTAAATCGGAGATCAGCCGATGTAGAGTAACTCGACGGTAATCCTTCCGTTTTCAAAAATATCCGGTCTTCAACACCGGTCTTCGAATGCAATTCATAACGACGTATCACATATTCGGAATGGGTTATACGACCCCATGGTCCTTTCCTGGCTAACCCGAATAGTGAGCGCTTATTCAAAAATAAGTGTGGCATTCAAATTCATCCAATTCACAACAAATACCTATCTAAAGGTAATTATTGATAGTCGGTTATTTAACTATCAATAAAGATGCGCAACATCATCAGATTCCAAATAATTTTCCAAATTATTTCATCTTCAAAAAATATCTTTACTAGATATAAAATTTCCACACTTCAAAAATAAATCAACGTTTATTTTTCTAAACAATTTCCCTTTCCTTTTATAAATTCCATAGTGAATTTATATTTCAAAATATCT
The DNA here is from genome assembly GCA_030737815.1 of Allium fistulosum. Classification (NCBI taxonomy): domain Eukaryota; kingdom Viridiplantae; phylum Streptophyta; class Magnoliopsida; order Asparagales; family Amaryllidaceae; genus Allium; species Allium fistulosum. Next base: position 1,229,708,828 of record CM060904.1, read on the forward strand.
ACTGATATACGATTTCCAAATCGATTTCAATATTCAATTTCGATTTATCTTTAAGAAGATAAATCTCAAAAACGTTCATTTCATATTGGAAAACATTCCATACTTATTTAATAATAAGTGTTTCACAAATCTTTTATTTTCAACATTTGAAAATATTCGATATACTTAAATCAAAATTAAGTATATATTCATTCTTTAAGGAAATCATTTACTATAACAACATTTATTTGAGTCAAAACGAATGTTACGTAAAACATCGTTACGACGACTCAAAATCACTACTATAGGGATTCGAATTTTTAAGATAGATATATAAATCCCAATACTATATAAACCATTTCCTTTCGGAAATCATTTACTATAACAACAGTGTTATAGTCCATCATTTCCTTATTTCTCGAAAACGTCTATTTCAACAATAAATGTTGAAATCTATGATTTCGATATTCAATATATTTTTAAAACATCGTTTAAAACAATTAACTTCATTTCAAATATCACTTTTCCAAAACCATATCCATTTTACTTAACACTATATTCACTATCCAAAATCGTGAATATAATTCACTTAACCCAATTTCAATCATCTCTACACATTTTATTTCAATAAAGATTCGCTATCCAAAATCGCGAATATATCTTCTTTAATAATCTTCTATGTTTAATTTATCAAATTCAATTGATTTCGAATTTATAAAACAACGTTTATAAATTCTATTTCTATTTTCTAACGACTTCAATTTAATAAATCTTCTTTATTGATAATTCGATCAATATTCCATTTAAAGGCTAAAATCCAATTTATAAGTTAATCTCTTATAAATCTCTTATTCTACAGTTTCATCCATTTTATAACTTCACAATTTATAAATCTATAAATTCCATATCTTCACGATTTATAATTCTATAAATTTCATTTTTTTACACTTATCATCTCATTTTAAAATTCCAATATTTTAAATTTATAAATATCAACATTTTAAATCTTTTAAATAAACTGTTCACAAATATTCGAAAATCTCAGTTCAAACCATTTTATAAATTGCTTAAACTATTTATTTCAAAAATCACCTTACGGTCATAATTCACGAAAATCTTATCTTTTATAACTTCAAAATTTTAAACGTTTATTTATTTAAAATAAATCAATTCAACAATTCAATAAAACATATAATTTCGAAGATCACTTTAAAAATCCTTTTAAATTAAAGGTCGTTATTTTTAAATTCCAAAACTTGAATTCGATGATGCTACAGCACCAATTGGTCAATCACAACAACAACATCATATATCAACATATGATAACAGAATATACATCAATCCTGTAAATAAATAACTACTGGTGAGGAATCCAGTTGGATCCCTCCAACCTGTTTCCCTGCATCCAGAGATGTTAGCACAATACCAATTCCGCTCCAGTACGGAATTATCGCGGTATATGGGTTTTATAAAAATCCGCTTACTAACGGCGCAATAGGGTCTCATCCGCTATACGAGGCGGGAAATCAATCAATCCAATATATACATATGCCAATATGTATATATTGCTATATATATAGATATATATCCTACTATATCTAATATCACATCCAATAGCAATCAAATCAATAACTGAAAATTCCACTTTCAATTTTTGAGTGAGAAGATCTCACCGTGATTTTACGATAACAATTCGTAGCGATTTATTTCGAATGAAATTAAACGGACGTTTAATTTCACTCAAAATTTTCATTGACCCCGATCGCTTCCAATCCAGTTCCATAGCATAGTGCTCGACAAAACGATTGCAATGCATTTTGTTTCGTAATTTTCTGATAATGTATGACAAAGTTACGGCATTTAGAAGTTTACACGAATTAAAAGATAATTAATTTACACTTTTATTTTAAATTTTAAACCTAATCAAATCTGGCCGTTCGTTCTCCTACAGCAAATCCAAGCCATCCGCGTTTTCTTCCCCCAGGTCGCATTCGAACGAGCCGAACCCATGAAGCCGTTCAAAACCATCATCACCGCACACCCCATCGTCGACGAAATCCGATCATCTCCTCACCATGCGAACCACCATCACCATGCCACCCCACGGCCCCCGACCGCACCTCCCTAGTGCCCCCGTCACCTCAGAAATCGCACGCGAACGGCCCGGCTTTGAGTCCCGATTTTGGACACCACGAAGCACCAAAGATGATCACAACCGTATGGATGTGAAGTGCTCGCGAAGCTCTTCAATCTTCGTTTTGAAGGTTTTAGGTAATTGTCAACGGATTTGAAGTTATTTGAGGGGGGAAAGGCGCGCATTTCTGGCCATCAGTTTTGTATATGGTGGCTGGCTGAAATGAAACCCTAATTCTTTTTTTCTTTTATTTTTGTGAGAAAAATGGGTATATTTATAGAGTTTTATCAAACACTATTCATCCGGGATTTTCAAATCTCCGATTTACGCGCGGTGACTAGCGTTTCTGGGGTTTATCCCACGTTCCGGACACAATGGAACAGGTTCCGGAAGCTAATTCGATCGTATGTGTGAGATATGACAGTAAACGATCAATTTAAATTAAACCGATTTAAATTGATTTCGAGGCGTTTCGACTTGCCCCGAACAAACGGTACATCCAAAAATTAAGAAATTTGAAACCATGCAATAATTTCACATTACGGATCCGATGAAACTGGTTTCGTCGAAATCCGAGACTTTTGAAAAATGACTATTTTAACTCGCCGAATTAAAATTAAAACGATATCGATGCGTTTCGAGCTGCCACGGTCAAACGATAACTTCGATTGCTACGAAAATTGAAATCCGATAATAACTAACTATTACGGATCCAATGGAACTGGTCTCGTTCAATTCTGATACTGTTCGAAAATTGGCTATTTTTACAGTCGATAATTAAATATTAAATATTCAATTTTAACAGATTAACTCCAAATTAAATTTTAAAAGTTTTATAACCTTTCTATAACTCCAGTATGATTAAATAAAATTTTCCAAATCAATTTCAATCATATTAAACTCGATTTTTAATTATTTCTGGAATTTCACTATTTAATTTATCGATTTAATTACCCAGGTAAATCCAATATTCGATAAATAATTTATCCGACTTATTAATTCCACTTATTAATATTTAAAATTAATTAAATATTCGAATTTTAATTATCAAAAATTCTGGGTCGTTACAATAAATCACTAATAGTTAAGGGTCCTCGTTAAGCGTTTTTCGTTTTTCTCTTTCTTGATTGTATATTGGTTTGTTAATTTGTATATAAGTGTTATCTTAATTAATGTTCTTCTAAAAACAATCTTTGGTGTATAAAATCTTGAATTCCATTTAACTTAGGATGCTATATTTCACTCATACATGGTTATTATTCTTATGTCATATGTTTGTTTATCTCATTTTCTATTAAGTTCAAGGTTTATAGGTTATTTTTGTTGATGACAAAGGGGGAGAAGTTATATAAAATAGTAGGCTTGGAGTAAGGAGGAGTTGTTGGTGTAAGGGGGAGTTAAGTATATTTTATAAGGTTGTCATCACCAAAAATGGGGAGATTGTTAGGAACTGGAGATAGTGGTTTTGATAACAACAACCTTTGTAACTTATTTTATTATAACTTATATACTAACACTATTGTCTAGATATATACGAATGTTATTATGTAGGATATATATAAGGCAGGTATTGATTATTGAAGACTGTACAGTATAAAGATCAAGAATGAAGAAATCAAGTTTGAAGACTCATGAGTATCAAAATCAAGATTTCAAGATAAGGTTCTAGTTTTGTTAAAACTTCATAATAGCATGGAAATCTTCGTTCCAAATTTCATTTGGGATGGAACTCATTTCTACCTTCTTAGTGGCTTACAAACCCATGACAAGTAGCTTACAAACCTACGACAAGTGGCTTACAAACCCACGAACATCCTGGTTTTGTACAAGTTCTCGAGTCCTGATGTGATGAAATATTATGCAGGAAGAAGCTTGCAAAACTACTTCAAAATGGTTTTTGAAAATGATTTTCAAAACTGTTTTTTTTAAATGTTTTATTTTTAAAAATTATCTTTTCAAATGATTTTCAAAAAGATGTTTTAGCCTTAAAATATTCTTTGTTTTTGTTTTTAAATAAACTCTTGTTTTGAACTTCGTTTGTTTTTAAACTATCTTCTGATTTTTAAAAATTCTTTTATAATATATATATATATATATATATACTTGAGATTTAAAATCAAATTTATATATACATTCTAAAAATATATTTTCTACTCTTCTTTATTTTAAATCATAGGAAAATTAGTTTATTTTACTCCAGAATCATTTCATCTTGTTTTCCTTTCAATACCATTTTCAAAACAAATTTTACATTGTTTTTTAACTAAGGGATGTCGACATCATGGGATACCCCATGTCGACATGGTGGCCGTTAAATTCAAAAGTTTCAATTTTCAAAAGAAGTGTCTATTTGTTTAAATCTCTTCACGAATGGTTATGACCGTTACTGGTCTATAAATAGCCTTCACAAACGAATTTTTTAACTAACTATTTTCTTTTTTTTCTTCACTCCTCCACAAATCCATATTCTAAAATTTTCATATTTTTAAGATCGTGCCGAAATTCTGTCAAATTCTCAAGTGAATCAAATTAGAATCTCATTCTTGTTTGATTCTCTGCCCTCTCTCGAAGATCAAAGTGCTATTCAGAGTTTAGGATCAATTTGTAATCAAAAGTTTATCGAGTCTCTCTATAAGGTGTGGTTGTGTTTGGAAATCAATTGGGTGATCTTGTGTCCCGTAAATCAAGAGAGTTTGCCCTGGACTCGAAGACAGAAGGGTACCTCAAGGCCTTTAGAAATTGAGGATTGTAATCTCGACATTGTTATAATAAAAATCTGTATGAGGTGTTTGCCTTGGTGCAGGACTGGACGTAGGGTAACTCCGAACCAGTATAAAATCCGGTGTGTTCTTTCCTTTTTCTGCTTTTTATTTACTTTCTGCATCTGTGTTTGATTCTGTGATTGTTCTGTGATTAAGTTCTGCATTTGTTTATATCATAATTTTTAAATTAGTTCGTATAAGTCTTAGAATCCATTAAACACTATTCACCCCTCCTCTAGTGTTAAATTAGCCTTAAGATTCTTAATCCGGACTCCCTTTCAAGAAGGGTTACGACCAGCCAGAAAGGGTAAACTGGTAGAATCCTACCTTGGGCATTGCCTCACGTGCCTTGTCATATTTATCCTTATAGGAGCCCATTACGACTTTGGTTTAGTACTGTACCTATAAGGGACTCACTGGCTATCGACGTTACTGGTTGTGTTAGAGGACCTACATAGACTACATGCTATAAATTTGTGTTGAGGGGGATAATGTAAAGCCTTAACGCTATTTTGATATTTATTTTACTAATAGACACCTATTATATATAGATAGTTTGAAGGATCCTTAGAAGATGAAAAAACCCATAACATCTCTTAAGTTATTGCACTCATATTTCGTGATATTGATTTGACTTACATAAGAGTATTTTATTCCTAACTTGAGTGTTTTGTTTTTTCATTACGCTCGGGCCAGTCCTGAGTATTTTTAGTGTACTGAAGATTATTTTCTTGAGGACGAAGATGAAGTTGGTATATTATTACTATTATTATTCTCTGCATCATGCTATTCTGCTGTATTGTTCATTTATCTCTGATGTATATATAACTCTGATAAATGTTGTATAGATTATAATCAAATGTATGATATAAATAGCTTCATGAATTGATTATTATATTTTATCGTTCCGCTGTGAGATTTGTGTTGTTTTCTTCTTCTTTTCTTATTTTTCTTTGTTAACCTCATTGATTATCTACGTTCTGGATTGTTTAAGTTGAACATGTGTGGATTATTGTCGATTTAAACCTTACGAAATGTGGGTCGTCACAGTGTAAGTTGAATATATGTAGTTCATCATTGAGGATGCTAACTCAATGTTGTTTAGGGAATTATGTATCGGGACCATATACTAGGAATTGACCTAGAGTTGTTAGATATTGGTAATCCCTCGGTTGGAAACCATTGTACGTTGTTTATGGTGTAGTTGTAATTAGAATTATATCCTTCATTTGTAAAGTATCCAATCTTTTATATTTAATACTTAAACATAAATGGACCCGAGGTCATGTAGGATATAAATGAAGTTAATTTCTTGTTAACACCATACGCTAGTAATATAATTCATTCATCAAACTTTGCCTAATCACTTCCTTTTTTCCCCTTTTATACCCACTATAGGAGGACAAGCTAATAGGTGATTTAGTGTAGACATAATACGTGGAGGAGGAGACTAGGTGCTTGGAGTCATGTTATATACAGTCACTCTCCATGTACTATTTATCTTACTACATTATCAACCAGACACCATGTAGTTATTTGGGAACTTTAGTATGTCAGTTGTTATATGGGCAGCGTATTCCTTAGACTATTATCTAATTTGTCTATTTTCAGTATTTATATTTTATTCCCTTCTACCATGATGTTTGAAAGTGTAGAATGCTTTAAAATTTATAGTAATATCTGAGCATGTAATGTTCTAAAACCCCGATGACTCGTGCTTCTTGGCACGATGCGAGTTCGAAAGACATTTTAGACTTTCAATTGGTGTATTCTGAGATATGGGTTGTCCTATTGATTTGTGTATATCTCTTAGGAATATGATTCCTCCTGCTTGATCATGCAAGGATTAGAATACTATCATCAATAAAAGAGAGAAGGCTTCTAGAATTCCAGAATAGAAAAAGGGGTCGGGCGTAGATGTTGAGGTCAAGAATTAAAAAAAAATCTTTTTTTCCATCTTATCCAAGAAGAATAATGAAGGAGCTTGAGATGCTAATTGTAGAAGAGTTATTAGGAGAGCTATCTACCACTAATGACTCCAAAACTCCAAACCAAAAACTCGTTCACCACCTCTTTTGTGGTTGTCCCCCTTTTCCCCTTTAATTGTGTATTTATTTGTTTATTTAGACCTATTTAAATATGTATTAATATCGTATATAAAATATATACGTGTATGCATAATGTTTGTACACACTCAAATACACTACAACAAAAATCACTTTTTACAGCGCTGTAAAAGAATATGACAGCATTTTAAGAAACGATGTTCAACGACATGATGTGCTAGGTCATGGACTTATAACAACATGAATAGAAACATTGTAAAAAGAGTATAATTTACAGCATTGAAAATGTGCTGTAAATAACACTTTTCACTGGACATGATAAACGCTGTAGTAGGATTTAACGTCACAAAACACTAGGTTATGAACTTATAAAGCATGATTAGAAGCGCTGTAAATAGTATTTTATAGCACTTAATAAACGCTATCTTTTATATTGTTGGTTTTTATAGTACTTATGTCTACTAAACCATCTAAGAACTCTAATAGCATTGCAATATTACATGCCTCATTTAGCCAATATATAAAACATATTCGAATCCTACCAGAACAAAAATCACAAACACTTCAAACGATTCAAGATAATTTATAAATTTAAAATCCAACTTTACATGTTATCCATAAACCAAATTTACCAATATCCATAAACCAAGTGTTCACAATATCTATCCAGGCATCCACTAAATTTACACTAAATACTACTACACTAAATGCACAAAGCAAATAAATCATATGCTTACTACATTGAAAGGAACTTCAACCTCTTGGATATGCAGCCCCTTGCTAATTTTTGGCACCAAAATCTTTAATTACCTATGATGGAGAAATTCAACTGTCATCGATCCAATATAAGTTAAAAAGAAGATTATTAAAGACTTCAAATGTAGCGAAGAAAAGTACAATTTTGAGGGACGCCACACATATTTGAAGTTATATGGAGGTACTTTAACTCCAATTTCATATGGCTTTCATAAAACTCAGTCAATTTAGTTTGTGGGAACTCCAACTTAGCAATAGTAAATTTACTTAATTTTATTAAAACGTGGTTAAGTGTTATAAAACTAGGCTATTTTTTATAAAATTTAGTTACTAAGTTAATTCTTACAAATGGATCTTGACTGAATATAGTTTATTTATTTATAGATATAACATACACACACATATAACTATATTACGATTTATATATGCAGTTTATAAAATTTATATAACATCGATTCATCTAATTTGCGGAATATATTTCATGGTATTTAGTTATATAGATATTATTGTTATTAATTTATATTACACACTCTACATATATAATTTATATGATTTATATATAATTTATCAAACCCTTTAAAATTTGATTGAATCCATCCATCTACCACATATTCAATCAGGCCCAACTAAAGTTCATGAACCTATTCAGATAGAATGATCACACCTGACATTTGAGCAAAAACACGTCTACATTCAAGAACTAATAAGATGCAACTATACTGCGTAATCATCCATCAAACCAAATCTAAACAAAACTTATATATTTCAAAATAGCATAACATTAGTATAATGTATCGAATAAGGAACATGAAATATGTATCATATAACACATTGATAAAAGGAATATGGAATACGTGTCATATATATAATATAGAGATAATAAATTGTTGTGTTATATAACTTGACGCAGCAATATCCCTCATTCAATGTATATGTTGGCTTATTGCAATGCATATGTTTGCAACGTGCCCACTTCCTATTTATCCACAATTTTTCCAAGTTGTCATTGGTTGTCGAACCCAGATCTTACTTCTATAACAAATAAGATAGCCGCCTCAATTCTCATAAATCAAAAGCTTTACACTCAAAAAATCCAGAAATGGGACAAAATGTAATATGCAACTCTTCTACAGCAACAACGATCATGCCATCGACTTCCAAAGTGATACTACTAGATGGGAGGCTACAAGAGACGGCAACATTCAGGCTAGTATATAATACACACAAATATATATATATATATATACACACACACACACACACACACAAATAATACACACAAATATATTATATATGATTTATATACATAATTCATATTTCCTTCTAAATTTCACAATCAATTTAATTATGTAAAAAAGAGGGTAGGTATATTAGATAACTTGCCTTAATTTCTACTACAAACAATCTTTCATGTGAAATAAAAGATCCCATGGGAAAAAAAGGAATAATGAAGAGTAAACGCAGATTTTCTCACCACTCTTCCGGTTCTCTAAAGGCCTTTCATTTTAGCTCTAAATCACGCATTTCATCTTTAACTTCTATACTTTGTCTCTCAGCTTCTTCAATTGCAGTTTGTAGTTTTCTTTCTTCACTCTCAATCTAGCAAACGATTAACATAAACAGAACATAAACAATTTTTCACCAAAATTATGCAAACGCAATAGCAAACATATTATCCAAATATCACTTTCATATTCAAGTAGTAGTCATAAGTAAAAAAATTGCTACTTCAGAAAGTATCCATTAACCGCTAACTTCCATGGTCATTATTACCTTGAATGTCATTAATAAGTAATTTCACTGTTAACCTTCTATCATTGTCATATAATTAAAGTTCCAATTAAATTTATCAGGGTAACCTAATTCAGGGAACACATCATCGGTAGGATTTAAAATAGATATAAAAAAGAAAATAATCAGTGATGTTGCAAGGATTCTCACCTGTAGTTGGTCGATCGGGCTGATGTTATCGGTGTCATTGTTCATGTAAAGCCTTTTGCTGCTTAGATTAGACTATCACCACTGTGCACTTCCTACTATCAAACAACTCCACATTATATACTGCCTGCCTTGCACTTCACTTCCTTTCAACTACATCACTATAAGAATTCAAAACAGTGCTCAATATAAAACTGTCATGAATTGAAAAGCCAATGGATTCAGATCATAACTAACTTACTCACACAAATATTATGAACTTTTAATAACTTCTGCAATTTAATCTAATTTGAAAATCGAGTTGCAAATAAACTTACCACCATATTTAGCTTATAAAAATGCTAATTTAAATTGTTTTATGAAACGGATTTTACTGATTTGACAAAATATACATCGTTGATAATTTTATAGATATGATGCAGAAATGATCACATTCCAAATGCTAATTGATAAATTTCATCAAGTAATAATCAACAAATAAATGATAAACTAATCATATAAAAAAGTTACTGTAAGTTCACCTTACATCCAAATTTTGATATTAGTCTTCAAACCTTGAACAAGTGTTAAAGTAATTATCAGATAGCATAAAAATAGAAGGTGGAAAATCTATCTATTTATTTATTTTATTTTATTTTTTTGAAAACCCAGGAGAACCCGGCAGACCGGTAAACTCCTGAGAATGATATAGTAAAGCCGTCTGCTGATCCAAGCCCCCGTACCCCCGGGTAAATTTATATAGGATATGGAAGCGCATGGTAGGAATCGAATTTGGGTCTTTTTACCAGAACCCAAGCCTCCTTTCCACTGCGCCGCACCCGCGGACGGAAAGTCTATTTATGGATGAAAGGAAAATTGCATAGAAAGTGATGATCATAGAAAGAAAGCTTAACCGCAGCAGCCTTGAAAAGTGATGATAACAGAGAGCAACTTTGAATACTTGGTTGATAATAAGTGAGTTTAATTCTGCATGTTGATTGCATCAAACAACTTGTATTCATCGTCAAACAACTTAAATGTAACGCCAAATCTTTAATTCCACAAATTCATTACATGAACTAATAGAAACAAATAAACAATAAAATGCATACAACAGACTACATACATATATAATGCATGCAAGGAGATAGTATTTTATTAGATTTTAAAGTTTAACAGTTGAATTTTGAATAAATTTGAGAATGAGATTTGAATAAGAGTTTGATAAGAATAATATGTTGTATTCTTTATTTCAGAAGAAAGTGAATTTCATTCAATACAAATACAGTTTCTATGCTACTGTATTTATATACAATACAAGCCTTAAAGAGGCTTTGGGCTTCCGGGTCTATTCCCCTTTGTACTGCCCGAATGCAATATTTACAAAAGACAATACATTACAGAAGAGTACCCATTCTAACTCCCCCTCTCAAACCAATATTAGGTTTAGGGTTACACTTGCTCTTACGATCCATGGCGGCGCAAAGGAAAATCCTTGCCCTAATTAGCTCTAAACAGCGAGCGCTTGTTGAATCCTTCGATCTTCCATCTCTATCCCCCTTTCTCTGCAAGGATCCTTTTTCAATTGATGAGAATTCTCGGTGGCTTTCCTTAGTTCCCCAGAGTTTGACATACTATCTCCCTTAGATTCAGTATCGATTTGAGGCACTTGAGATGTGATGATCGGGATTTTAGCTCCCTTGATGAGAAGAGCTGTCTTGCTTCCTACCTTCAGCTTATCTCGGAACTTCAGGAAGCTCCTTGCTGATAGGGCTTTGGTAAGGACGTCTGCCGGTTGGTAAGCTGTAGGTATGTGATTGATTTCTAACATTCCTTTCTGCACTTGCTCACGAACAAAATACAAATCGATTTCGATGTGTTTTGTTCGTGCGTGCAAAATTGGATTGGCTGCCATGTACACAGTACTTTGATTGTCACACCATAATGTTGGTTTGGCTGTAGCGTTGATATGTAGCTCTCTTAGAAGAGATTGTAGCCAAATTATTTCTGCAGTTGCACTTGCGACACTTCTGTATTCTGCTTCCATGCTTGATCTTGATATAGTTGTCTGTTTCTTCGAGCACCATGACACTGGGTTGTCGCCAATGTAGATGCAATATCCAGTTACAGACTTTCGATCATCGATGTCTGTGGCCCAATCTGCATCTGCATATGCGACTATGTTTAAGTCACTACATCCTTTTAACAGTAGTCCATAGTCTGATGTTCCCTTGAGATATCGTAGTATTCTCTTTACAGCCTTCCAATGTTCATCATGAGGTTCCTGCATAAATTGAGATACTTTGTTAACACTGAATGAAATATCTGGTCTAGTAATAGTGGAGTATTGTAGTGCTCCTACAATACTCCTGTATTGCTTGACATTTAATATGGGTTCTCCCCTGTTTTTAGACAGTTGTTGACTGCTTATCATAGGGGTTGGTTGAGATTTTGCTTCATGCATTTTTGATTTGATAAGTAGTTCTTCAATGTAGTTCTTTTGACTTAGTAGTATCTCTGTCTTTGATTTTCTGATGACCTCAATTCCCAGAAAATAGTTAAGATTGCCAAGGTCTTTGATGGAGAATTGTTTGTTCATGTATTGTATGATACTTGTAATTTCTGCATTATCATCACCTGTTATAATCATGTCATCTACATATATTAGAATATAGACAGTATGATTATTATTGCTTTTAACAAATAAGGAGTTGTCTGATTTGGTAGACTGATAGCCTAAGGTGTTTAACATGGCCTTCAGTCTATCAAACCATACTCTTGGTGCTTGTTTCAGGCCATATATAGCCTTGTTCAGCTTGCAGACATGATGATCATTTTGCTTGTACCCTTGAGGCTGTTCCATGTAAATTTCTTCTTGGAGAATGCCATTCAAGAATGCATTGTTGACATCCAGCTGTCTTATCTCCCAGTTTTTACTTAAAGCAATTGTGAGTACAACTCTGATGGTTGTTGGTTTTACTATAGGTGAGAATGTCTCACTAAAGTCAAATCCATATTGTTGTGTATATCCTTTGGCAACCAGTCTTGCTTTATATTTGGACACTGTTCCATCTGGATTTTTTTTCAGTTTATAAGTCCATTTGCATCCTATTATGTTTTTGTTTGTTGGAGGAGATACTAGATTCCATGTTTTATTCTTCATTAGTGCTTGATACTCTTCATTCATTGCTGTTCTCCAGTTTACATCACTGTAGGCTTGCTCAAAGGACTCTGGTTCTTCTATATCTATAGTAGCTGTATAAGTCTTTGGTTTGAATATTCCCCTTTTTGATCTAGTGATCATGTGATGACCTGTTCTGATTGGTAATTCAGTATTAGTGGGTGCTGAATTATCATTCCCACCAGTGTTGTCCAGAGATTGCTCTTGTAATCTGTTGGAACTTATTCTTTCACTTTGATTGCTTGATGTAACAGGTGTTTGAGCAGATATGTCAGGTTGTTCTTCTGTTCCATGACCTGGTTCAGGCAACACAGTGTGTTGTGGTTCAGAGACACCTGCTTCCTTGGACTTCCATGCTTCAGAGTAAACAGGTATACTTGAGATTGATGCTTTTGGATTATAAACCTTCTGAGTAGTTTTTATACTAGTTGAGGTAAATGGGAATACTTTTTCATTGAAAACAACATGTCGGCTGATAAATATTTTTCCTGAGTTATCCAAGCATTTGTAGCCTTTCTGTTTGGTTGCATAACCCAAAAATGTACAAGCACGAGATCTAAAATCTAGTTTATATCTATTGTATGGTCTTAGGTAGGGAAAGCACAGACATCCAAAGGTTCTAAGATCATTGTAATTGGGTTTGATTCCCATGAGTTTTTCCACTGGGCTTACTCCATTTAGTACTTTAGTAGGAAGTCTATTGATTAGATGCACTGAAGTACTAAATGAGTCTGGCCAGAATTTCAGGGGTAAAGAGGCTTGAGCAAGTAAAGTTATCCCTGTTTCTACTATGTGTCTGTGCTTTCTCTCAACTAGACCATTTTGTTCAGAGGTATATGGACATGTGGTCCTGTGTGCTATACCTCTGTTCAGGAAAAACTTGTCAAGTGATTTATACTCACTACCCCCATCACTTTGGATAATTTTAACTTTATGACAAGTTTGTCTTTCAGCCTGAGTGATAAAATGAATAACAGCATTATAAGTTTCTGACTTAGTTTTCAGAAAGTATATCCATGTATATCTAGTAAATGCATCAACAAAAGATATATAATATCTGTAGCCATAATCAGAGTTAATGGGAGCAGGACCCCAAAGGTCAGTTGTAACCAGTTCTAGAGGCATTTTGTATTCAGTAGTAGAGTTAGCAAAGGGTAATTTATGACTTTTACCCATTTGACAAAATGTACACACATATGGTAAAATAGGATCATTAAAGGAAACATTAATATCTTTCAAGACCTGTTTTACAACATTTACATTGGGGTGTCCCAGTTTATAGTGCCACTGATCAAATACACTTTTATGGTTTTCAACAGATGATATTTCACAGTTATTACTGTGTTTTACTTTCTCAACACTACTTCTGCAGTCATTCACAGTGAACTTGTACAGACCATTCACTGCATCACCCTGCAAAAGTATTTCACCTGTTAGTATGTCTTTAACTAAACAATACTTGGGATAGAATTCAAAATACACATTGTTATCATGTGCAAATTGAGAAACACTCATAAGATTTTTCTTAATTCTTGGTACTCTTAATAGATTATTGAGGTATAATTGCCTTTTACCTTTGACACAGGCATTACCAATATGAGTGATCCCAATAGGCTTACCATCCCCCATAAATATTAATTGTTTACCTCTATATTCCTTGTTGCCGAGGTTTAAGTTGTCAAGATTATTTGTCAGATGATTGGTTGCACCTGAGTCGGGATACCATGTTTCATCTTGTATATGTTCTGATTTTGCTGTTTCATCTTGATGTTGATTCATGCCATTACTCTGTTTATTTGGATCCTGTTGGGCTTATGCCATGTTTGCACTGTGGTTACCATTCCTTTGATTGTTTGAGTTTTGTCCTGGTACGTAGTTGACATTGAGTCTAAAGTAGCATTTTGGTGCAGTGTGACCTATCTTTTCACAGATCTGACACTTTGGTCTGTTGTTGTTGTTGCTCCATCTTCCCCTGCCTCTGCCTCTTCCAGCATTGTTTCCCCTTTGATACTGTTGGTTGTTGTGAGTTTGATTTCTGTTCTTGTTGCTATTTGAGGCAAAGTTGATGGACATATCACTGTCTATTGGCTTCTTGTACTCCGGTCTTCCTTCATGTGCAAGAAGAATAGAACTAACATATTCAAGAGATGGTAAGGTTTCTTGAGATGATATTACTGCCACTACAGATTCATATTCATCACTTAAGCCAGTTAAGATGGTTAACACTTGCTCTGTATTTGAGATTTTGTGTCCTGCTGCTTCAAGCATGTCACATATATTCTTGACTTTTCCCAAGTAGTCTCTCATTGTTTGATTCTCTTTTCTAACATTTTGTAATTGCCTTTTGTAGTGCATTACTTTAGCAGCTGATTGAGTATTGAAAATTCTTTCCACTGTCAACCAGATTTCATTAGCTGTTCTGCATCCAATTACTTGAGGCAATAGTTTTACATTTATTGATGAAAGTAACCAAGAACTGATAAGACTATCTTGCCTTTGGTATTTTACATGTTCATCATTACTTACTGTTTTGTTTTCTGAATCAGTAATGAACTTGGGTGGAACGGCAGTGGTGCCAAGAATAAATCCTTCCAGGCCATATCCTCTAGCAGCAGTCTCAACTTGAATTTTCCAAATGAGATAATTGTCTTCTTCAAGTTGTGCCTTGATGAGTTGAATCTGAGGACTGATTGTGGCTTTCAGGAGGCTTTCTGCTGAGGCAGTGACATGAGATGGAGGATTAGATGATGAATTGTTGGAGGTTTCTGAGTTGTCATCAGCCATGAGGATACTTCTTGAATCAAGAACTGCTCTAAAGGTTTGAGATCAGAAAGTGATCAAGAATCTTGTCTTTCGCAGATTTCAGGTAAGTTGCAACTGGGCTTAGATGATGACTTTAATCTGATAAGCCAGTGGTTTGGCACTTGCCTTCTTTCTGTTTTGATGATTTTCTTGAGATCTTGACTGTTTTTCAGATCTGACTTGATCAATGAAGGAGACTAAGTGCAGCCAGAGTTTTCTAGGCGAGGCACTAGTCTTTGGAGATGAGTCTTGCAAACCCCAAATGATGAAAATGCTTCTGATGGGTAATTAATCTCCAGATGATGAGATTTCTCTGATGGAGATTAACGTTTCTTCTTTCTTTCCAGGATTTTGATGTACAAGATGCAGTTTTGCTTTGAATACTGCTCTGATACCAAGTTGAATTTTGAATAAATTTGAGAATGAGATTTGAATAAGAGTTTGATAAGAATAATATGTTGTATTCTTTATTTCAGAAGAAAGTGAATTTCATTCAATACAAATACAGTTTCTATGCTACTGTATTTATATACAATACAAGCCTTAAAGAGGCTTTGGGCTTCCGGGTCTATTCCCCTTTGTACTGCCCGAATGCAATATTTACAAAAGACAATACATTACAGAAGAGTACCCATTCTAACTTTAACAAACAAAGATAATGTTAGAGGCTTCTTGTTCATATAAATACTACCGCTGTTTGTACGTACAAACTGAGAGTATGCATTACATCATCAGGTTGAATGAAATGCATACTCTCAGTTTGTACGTACCTTCAGGTTATTTGAAATGCAGCCAGCTCAGAAATAAAACTGCGCAAGAATACCAGACAAAAGAATGAAACTAATGTCATGAATCATGAAGTATTGAAAAATAGGGTACCCTGTTGCATCTGCACCATTGAAAATGAGAAAATCTACATGTTGGCAATTAAGATTATTAAAAATGAGTCATGTTCTTATTACAAACGCTGTTTAAAAAGGTTTAGTAATATTTAATTTTTGACGACAAACAGAAGGTAAACTGCAGTAATATTTAGTGTTGGCAATGCAAGAAGTAAGGTTCATAAACATCCAACTGCAGTAATACTAAAAGGACCGAGCAAATATACACGATCCATGGCTTTTTATCCAAAGTGTCAAAAGGGTATATTTTATTTGACAACCACAGAGTGGAATACTTGAGAATGCATCTCATTATTTCACAAACTGCAAAGCCATAAATACTTAACCCTTGAATGCATATATCATATATGGAGAATCGTAACAAGTCTGGCAAATATTTTACCTTTGGACCACATAAATTGCTTAAGCCACTACAACTATTGGTTACATCATCAGGTTGAAAAAACAATCATGACTGTAGAAACAAAATGTTTCAAAGTTAATATAAACTGAACTACTACCGCTATTAGTACTATGGCGAACATTTCCGTTATCATGCATTAAACCTTTACTTTTTCCTAATTATTCCATTTCAAGATCAAGCATCCTAATTAAATCAACATAATTCAACAGGATATGTATACTCTCATCACTAAACTAATCTAGTATAACTTTTTCTCAAAATCCAACTTCCTTGTTGTACAATAACAATTCAACTTTAGCCCTAAACAATGCTCACTAAACTATGTCCATAATAATGTAGAAAAAGTAGGTTTATAGTTAATATGTTGTAATGACACTCAAGAAATACCACTTGCCTTCAATTCTAAGGTACACTATTCATATATAATTATCAAAAGCATATATACTTATTAAGATCTATCTAAAATACAACCCTCCAATACTTAATGAACAAAAGAAATGATAACTAAAAAGAAAACTAAATAAATAAATAACTTACGGACATGTAATTATTTGTTTTTACAAACTTAGTCAACTTAGTTAAATTATTATAAATTCTTAATTATTTTTTATTTATAAACTCAATTGAATTTAAGTATCTGAGTTAAAAATTTACGAAATTTTATTAACTTAATTAATTTTTATAAAACTTAGTTAATTTTTTTTTTTTTTTTAAAAACAAGTAGTATATAAATAAGAGGAGAGAAAAATCGCCTTTCTCCGATGGCTCACAAAAAAAAACAAAACAAAAAGGACGAAGGCCACAAAGAAAAAACACCGCAAAACAACAGCGGTAAAGAAAAAAAACCGTAAAAACAGGTGGGAAAAACCGCAGCAACCAGAAACAAATCCACCCAAAGATAGAGGGGCACAAGGAACAGAAGATCCACCAGCAATCACAAACCCGCCTTGACCCATAAGAAAATGCCAGACCACCAAGCCAAACCAGAAAAGATAGCATACAATAAAGCGCAAATCCAGCAAACCCATGGGCTGCACACTCCAAGAGAGGCAGCAAGATGCGACGAAAAGAAGAATCCCAGATTGGTTGTACTGAAGAAACCGATATCGGAAGGTTGCAAGAAGATCAACAAAAGACGCCACCATCAAAAATCCTTCCACATAATAATGAGCTAGACCAACCGATGCAGCCGACCAACCACAGAAATCTACCGATGAACAAGCGAATATTTGAAAATCGGACCCCGAGACCAGCTAACCAATGCACAAACAGAACCTTTGAAGAAGCCAATGAAAACTGAATCTGAAAAACTAACAAAAACATTAAACACCAAAAAAGGGAGGGAGGGGAAGTGAGCGTTGGGTGAAGGCCAGCGCTCGCTCGTGATATTCAACCTACTCCCAACCTGGCGTGAGACAAAGCACACGAAATAAAGAGAAGACCGACCAGATGCTCCGAGCGGGAGCTCAAACGACCCCTGAAAGGTCTACCACGGAATGCAAGGAATACGTCATTCCTCACACACCGAATAATAGAAGATGGGTCCATACTAGAGTTTTCGAAGGTTGCCTTGTTCCGCGCGCACCATAGGTGCCAGCAGAGGAGACAGGGAATCAAGCGGAAAACGATTGAACGAAGAGATTTACCAGCATTCCCAGACCACCAGGAGTTGCGGAGATCAGAAGGCGAGCTGGCCAACCGACGAATACCAAGGAGGTTTCCGAAATAATTCCAGCACGATCTGGCCGAGAATCCACCAAAGAACAAATGATTCAGGGATTATGATTCCCCATTGCCGCAGCACCTACAACGAGAAACGAAAGGTATGCCAATCTTTTGGATGTTCTCGTCAAGTGGCAATCCATTATGGAGAATCCACCACATCAAAATAGAGACCTTGGGGGGAATACGAGAGTCCCAGATGAAAGAAAAAATCGGAAGAATAGGGTCTTGGGTTCTAAACGAAGACCACGCTTTCAGAATGGAAAAGGAAGAGCCATCCCATCCTAAAGAGCCACCATGAGAGTCGGAAAAAGGCTTCACCGACTGCATATGCTTCCAGGTCTCACTAGCATAAGACGGAGACCTAGAGAAGTTAGAGCTCGCAAGTTAATTTAGTTAATTATAAAACTCAGTTAACTTAGGTTAATTTTTATAACAAATAATTGCTTTTTATAAACTTATAGTTAAATTTTAATAAAACTAAATTAATATTTATAAACTTAACTGTATTTTATAAAATGTAGTCAACTTAGTTAATAATTTATAAAACATAGCTAATTTTATAAACTTGTTTAATTTTATAAAACTTTGTTAACATAGTTTTTTTTTGTAAAAATTAGTATATTTAAATAAAATTAGCTTTATAAAAATAGTTAATTTTTATAAACTTAATCAACCTAGTTTAATTTCTATAAAATTTAATTAAATTTTATAAACTTAATTAAATTTTATAAATTTTGTATAAAACTTAATTCATTTTTACAAACTGTATGCATTCCAACATCCCTTGGACCTCCATCCTCGGCAATGTCCACACACCAAACCAATTTAGTCTGCTAAATATTTATGAAAGTTTGCATGATACTACACATGAAAATAGTTCTTGCATCTAAGAGCCTAGCTATCAGTAGGAAACTAAACTATTACTTTGTGTGAAGTTCACTCTGTAGGAAACTGAACTATTACTCGTATGTTTATAGGATTATCCTATCTTTTATTCAGACTTAGAATTCTCCACTCTTACCATGAGAAATGATACCGAAGCTGATTCCATCCTGGTATTTGTTGTATTTATTATATACAGGAAATTATTGTCAATGACAAAATTTCTCAGGATTTTAGCCTCAAGGACAGACCTTCAGTAATTTAGCCCGAAGGACAACTTTCTTTAGGTATCAGTTTTTAAGTTTTTAGGTATCAGTTTGTAGTTATCGGTAGTAGTTTTTAGGTATCAGTTTTTAGTTCAGTAGCAGTTTTGGAAAAATGTTTGTCCTTATGAATAATTTTGAAAGAATGTTTGTCCTTATGAATAATTTATAGAAGAATGTTTGTCCTTGTGGATAAAATATCGAGGTCGTGTCATTGAGGCTAAAAATATAAAAAAAATTGTCCTTTAAATTAATTCACCCTATTATATATTACTTTTATATGCTTAACAATCACAGAATCTCACAACGCAACAGAATAATATATATTAATCAACATAATACTTTACAAAGTCATTTCAAAAATGATACATTAAAGCCATACTAATACAATTCTACTATTGGACAATTATAACAGTCAGTCCCTACTTAACTGATATAAGATACATATAATACAGCGGAAACAAGATAATAACTAGCTATCGTTGAAGCCTCCTGCTCCAAGCACCTTCAAAATGCATTCGTGGAAAACCTGAACTACTTGGTTGCTCATAATAATTTGAGTACCCAAGAGTTTTAGGAAAAGAAATTAAAACTTCGGATCAGGCATGGGTCTAATATGAGTAAACTCAAACAACTGAATTATTATGTTTAAAACCCTTTTAAAATCAAAGTTATCTCGTAAGACCATGCCGCACATAAACACAGATGAGTTTTACCTTATGATAACCAAAATATTTTTTATAGAAAATCCAATGATACTATAATAATGTCTAAAGGTCAAAGTAAAATATGAAGATAACTAAAATGCTTGCATCTCACATTTCAACATAGTTGAGCACAATCAAAACCGTACGACGCTTATTGAAGAATGAATTTCATACTATAACAAGGTACCGGGGTACCACCTATCATGGTAAACGTCTAGAAAATGTACCAAAGACCTTGCTAGGATCCTCTACCAACACAAGACCGACATACCCCGTACTGGATAGTACTGAATATGTCATCACCCCAGTTGCTTTGCAATCCTTTTTATTGAGATCTCATTCACAACCAATCCATAAATATGTAGATGTATCTAGAAGGATGATGACACATCCTAATGGGAGCGACCCACTTAGTCCTGCTCAATCTCCCTTATTTTAATCATTTCCGGTTGATGAAGCTTGAGGCTACACATACCTTTTGAACAGCCGTCCCACTTGGAATGCTAACACTGCCCTCCAAGCAGCAATGCAATACCAGCATTCATCCATACGAGTTGCCAGGATAAGGACAAACCAAAGACACTACTTCTATTACATCCATTTTGGAATAATCCTTAGGATTAATAGAAAGCAGTCTTTGCACTTCAATGGCTCCGTCTTCGGCTCCATACTCTTCAAGATGTCTTCAGTTTGAAACCCTTGAGTTGAACCCGAATCTCAAGAAAACCTTGCTGAATTTTGAATTTTAATTCGATTCTTCAATTTGCTACATCATCTTCTAATTCCAGTCGCCGCCTTAGGTGGGCCATCGCTGCTTGATGATCGCTAATGCCTGATCATGCTTGTCGACCTATATTTAATGCCAATTTCATATTCTTCCTTTTTCCTTTTTACTTAGCCATGGCCAACATCAAGGTTGAATTTGAGAATCTCCATTTTCCAAGGCCGACCTTATGGTGATGTGGGTTGAACTCCATGCACCCCTTCATTTTCACATGCTTGGTGTTGGCTATGGGTTTCCACGGCTCAAAATCGAAATTCTTGCGTGGCCATGGAATTTGCCAATTCTTGGTTAGATTTTCTAACTGTAGAGATGAAGTATTCATTTGCTATTGATTTTCGATCAAATATAGATTGGTCGTGTGGTTTTGATCGAACATTTCAAGGAATGGTCACATCAACCATTTCTCAACATCTGATGGACACTTGTATCAATACTTTGAGCCAAACACTTCACTCTTTGTTGCTGCAAAGGAAAATTTTGTGTCACTCCGGACAATGGTTTTATTATCATAAATTCTATGATAACGAGTAAGAACTGACACATAGTTTCGTGGTGCGACGAATCTCATTTGCACACAAGCGAGCTATCTATACAGAGTTTTTGTATACACTGTGCTCTAGACATAGGACACACACTACATAGGCTGAACTACACATCACTAACATCGTCAGTGTATGGGATTTGGTTGGTTGATAAACATTGACATCCATTAGGTTCTATACATCGACTACACGAGGCTTATTTACAACATCAAAATTAAAGTTAAGTCTAACCTGACCTTGCTTATATATCGAATTTTTCAATATGCTATGAACCACAAATGCTCCTCATGTCTCTCTGCCATGGGCGCAGATCCATCCACTTCGAAAGTTACTCCACCCATGACAACTTCAACTTCTTCCCCATCATCTACTTCGACGCCTTTTGGACCTCGACCATCCCATTGTTAACCTGACAAACTTTGACTAAGGCAGATGTTAGAAGAATCTGTGACACCCACAGTATTCCTTTTGAAGAAGTTCTAAATCCAAAGCCCTTTCAATGGGCCCATTCCAGACCAAAAGGCTATACAGCTCATACCTGTTACATGGACCTTTCTTGGGTGTTCCCTTATTTAATTACTCCATTCAGGTTGTCCTTTAATTCATAAAGCTTTCCACTGTCTAGCTTCATTCAAATAGCTATGCTTTACTGAATTGCACCTACATGACCTTTCTTTGGCACTTGGCCAACGTGCCTACTATTGAAGAGATTAAATATCTATACAGTCTCAAGAAGCAGAACAATAATTTGTCCTTATTTGGAATCTTCTAATGGCTACAACATAGTCATCTACCTCTGAAATAAACTGAGTCATTTCAAAGACGAGTATTTCATTGTTCACTATCCAGCTAGCTTTGCTCAAAAGTGGTTATCACGATGTAAGTTCTTTCTTTATTCCTTGACTTATAGAGTTTATTCCATCTAAATTATTAACTATGTCATTTCACAAATTTGCAGATTTTCCAAAGAGACCAACTGGCATAGCTTTGATGCATACAAATTAATTTTTAAAAGATATACCTACCGACAAATAAAGGACGAAATTTATTTTCTCCAACACTTAGATGCGACATTTCCAGCTTTTATACAATGGGTCAGTCTTGGTATGCTCAAAGGTGCTTAGCCTGCTCAAGTGCCAGAGGTTGAGCCACCAGTTGTTGCAAATCAAGAGGCTCCTTTTGTGGTATAGGACCCTCCCATCGATAAAAGGGAGGATGAGGACGATGATGATAATGATGATAGTGAGGACGGGGGCGATAATGAAAATGTGAATCTTAGGTACGAGTCTATGGGAGAAACATGTAGCAATGAATGAGTAGTGCCTGTCGCACATCATCCAAGAATAAGGATAATATTGTCCCGTCCTATTTCACAGCCACAACGAACTCTATTTGGTGAGGCAACTTCAAACACTGCGAGAGAAATAACTTCGCTCAGTCTATTAAATGAGCATGGTCTGTTTGATTAATAGGGCAAACTGATGCTCCATATGACATCCCAAGTCACAATACATTCACATTTCATGCGTTATTTCTTGAGTTCCAAATCTTTTTTCAATCATGTTTCTTTTCAGGTACAATAAGACGCCCCAACCTTTATGATGATCTACATAGCAAGTCAAAGCATTACTTTAGGCACAAACCTTTATGTTGAAGGCATGAATCACCCTATGAGTCTGACCCGGCAAGGTTTCGAAGAAAAGAGAAAGAAAGGTAGTGGAGGAATAATGATGATACTGATATGATTATGATCGGGACTCTCGCGATTGTTCTAGATCGGCTAGGAGATCCCCTTCTCATCGTCTCGAGCGATCTCCTCTCCCCAAGAAACAAGATTGACATACATCAAAGCATGGCCTTGTTCCTTCTTCTGGTGCTCCAACTGCCCCCACTCTAGTATCTCCTCCTACACAGCCTCTAGTCTCTTCCCAAAAAGCCAAACAAGTTTCTCAACCAACCGGCTCTATGACCTCTATGCTTGTTCAACAAAGGCCCGACAAAGAGCCTACATCAGTGCATATCTCTATAGCAGTCTCAAAACCTATTTTAAGTCCCTATCTTGCTGCGATACAAAAAGTTTTCCTCGAATTTCGATAGACTGGGGTCAAATTTGATTATTCTTTGAAAATATTCCTCTCGACTATATAGATCATACTAAAGCATGTGTCCATGATGTCTATGGACAATATCATTATCCGAGACCAACAAAGCTAATAAATTAATTCTTCAATAGAAATAGATCGAAAAGAAGGACAACAAGCGAATTATTGCATTTTACTTTAAAGGGTTATATGATGCCAAGAAATCTTTTAATGTAGCAAAAAAGAGATTGTTGATGAGAAGAAGGCCTTCGAGGCCAGGCTCAAGTTGCAAGAAGAACATCTTGATGCTACATATCATAGAAGTGGTGAACTTGCTAAAAAAAGGCCCTCCTTTATACCGCCGTTGGTATACATGCTCTTAAAATTCAAGTCTAGAGGCTCAAGTGCAAACTGAAATGAATGAAAAGGATGAAGCTCTTACTGCCACTAAAGAATATATGTCAAAAATGCTTTATGCCAAAGAGCCAAAACGGAGTTTAAATACCCATATAGCCATGAGAGAAGACAGGCTTAAAAGTCAAGTCAAGTCCACTTTGGTCCACTTTTATGCAAACGTGATCAAATATACTGTAACATCCCTAATTTTTGATAATATTATTCAAGAGATTTAATTAGATAAATTAAATAGAATAATATAAAACTTAAGAGATAAGGGCGTTGAGATTTGAATAAAAAATAATTAATGTCGTGCTTAATAAAATAATTAAATGGGCTTAAGAATGGGTTATAAGTTAATTAATTTATATAAGGGTACATTGGGAAACTGCCGCACATAACCCTTACCCTTATATATTCTCGTTCCTTACCATTTCATTCCCATTCATGTCATTTTGAAAACAAAAATGTAAGAAGAGGAGCCGTCCATAATCAAAGAGAAGAGAAATCAAAGTAAAAGCTAGGGATTCAAGCTTAAGGCAAATTAATCTCAATCCAATCTTCTTATCTTAATCAAGATGAATAATAATTCCATATCTATTTTGTTTTATAATCATAAGTTTTTGGATTTAAGGGTAAATTTGTTTTTATGATGATTTGGATGATGATATGCTTGAGTTACAATTTGTTTGATTTAAACAAGAATGTTTAAATAATATTATAGGCTGTTTTAGGGAAAAACCGATTTATGTTGATATTTAAATGCCTTAGAAAAATATTATGTTGTATAAAACATGATTTTGGAGTTGGGTTTTAATTTTGATAATTTTCCAAGCTATGGAAAGATTACTATGAATATTCAAAGGAAAATATGGTTAATTGGGTTTGTAAATTTATTTTGGAAAATATATTGAGAATTTAGGTCCGAAATTTTGATATGTTAGGTAATATGATTAAAGTGAGTTTCTGGAATTTTTGGGGATTTTTCCTAAGTGATTTGCTAAGCGAATTAAATTATTTTAGAAGTGGGACTTCTTTGCAATATTGGTTTTGCTTAATGGAAAGGCTTATTTGTTAACTTAACCATGGTTTACACCTGAAATCAGCGGCAGTTGTTTTAGTAAAGAATTTGAAAAGTTAAGGCAACCAATCTTGTGTTTACATGTGGTATGTTAGTTAGAAAGTGTTTGCTTTAATTAGTATTAAATCAGGTTTACCCAGAAAAGTTGGTTCCGCCTTCTTTAGAAGTACCTTTCGACTCAAAGCTTCCGCCTTTAATTAAGTCAAAACCCACTAAGCCAAAACCGATACACAAGGTATCATTTAGATGGTATGTAGTGGATTGGAGAAAGGCAGAAGGCTTGGTGTCGAAAGCATGGCTTCCGATGGGGTCGATACCTTTGTTTGTTTTAAAAAGAGAAGCGTCTGCCTTTGTTTTATTTAAGCCTTTAAAGGAGTTGAAGCATATGTTTTCGAAAGATATTCTCTAAGTGCTTTCGAAGGGTTTGCCATCAACTTATGTTTTAAAGAGTAAGATTTCGAATGGTTTTCTTTACTTATAAAATAATGCTTTCGAAAGAAGGGTTTCCGACCTAGTCAAAGCTCTACTGTTGTTCTTTAGCCTTTCAAGTGTATTGAAGTCATCAATGCTTTCGAAAGGTAGTGCTTGTTTTAAAGATGTTTTAATCCTCTTCCTAAATGCTTTCAAAAGGGTCCAAGGGTTTCGAAGGCAATGGCTTCAAAAAGGGTTTCGACGCTATCCTTCAATGTTTCGTTTAAATGATTTGAAGCTTTCGAAAGGGATGGTGCCAACACCATCATATTTTCCCCAATATTTTTATATGATAAAGGATGGCTTCGAAAGAGATACTTTCATTTATATTCACTTTGACCCAAATACTATTTTAAGTATAAACCCAATGGTTTCGAAAGGAGGACTTTCAATGATTTCAGAAGGGATACTTCCAAAGTTTTCGAAAAGGGGACTTTCAATGATTTCGGAAGGGATACTTCCAAAGGTTTCGAAAGGGGTACTTTCAATGATTTCAAAGCTATTCTTCTAAGTGTTATTCAGTAATGCTTTATTACATTCGAAAGATAAGTCTTAAAGTGTTTCGAAAGGCAGGGGCCTAATGTTTTGAAAAGAGACTTATATGCTTTCGAAGGAGGTTATCCAGTGAAGTCGAAAGCAAGGTTTTGAAGGTTTCGATAACCTTAGTTTTCAAAGTAAATAACCCAATCTCATTTTTGAAATAAAACTATGGAATAAATATATAAAGTGTTTTGAAAAGAAGTTTTTAAAGAAGTTTTCTTTGGTTAAAAGGTTAAAGGGATTAACCAAGTTATTATGTATACTTCTTCATGTATGTATATATATACACACATTGTAATGGACCCATAACTAAATTTAGGGAAGGGCAGAATAACCAGCTAGGTTGACCCAGTAGTGAATATAAATTAAGATAACTCCTGAATGAGTAGAATTGCATCCCGGAGGTCAGGAAGACCAGATATAGGATGCTAAAATATTAAAGAAAGATTGGTAGGGGCCAATAGGTTCTCGGTAAGCCCATGAAAACTGTGTATAGGGAAAGATATTGGCAGGGGCCAATAGGTTTATAGTTAGCCCATGAAAACTATGCATAAATGAAGATGTTAGAAAGACAGGTTCATAGTAAGCCCATGAAAACTATGATTTGATACTGGCAGGGGCTAGTAGGTTTGTAGTTAGCCCGTGAAAACTATATCCGGATTAAGATATTGACAGATGCCAATAGGTTCCTAGTCAACCCATGAAAACTAGGATAAGAAGAAAAGATATTGGAGTTACCAATAGGTTCCTAGTCAACCCATGAAAACTAGGATAAGAGTAAAGATATTGGAGTTTCCAATAGGTTCCTAGTCAACCCATGAAAACTTGGATAAGAGTAAAGATATTGGAGGTACCAATAGGTTCATAGTGATCCCGTAAAAACTATGTAATTGGACAGGGAGTCCTTAAATATTTTATCGGTTATTAGTCAACCATGAAAATTAATAGGTTAATAGTAATCCTAGAAACTATAATTGAGACAGATATTCAGAATGAATGGGGATGGGTAATCCAGAATTGATTCATTTGTTTTGAATATCCTCATATCATATTGTTTTTGAATTGTTTTAACCATTGTGGATGCAGGAGCATATTATATGTTTTATAAAGGTTTTAGGAAGTAGTGAGGGGAAAACCCGTTCCGCTAAGCGGCGTGGTCTTACTAAATATCTAAATGATTTGAGACGGTAGATTATTATTCATATGAGGCTTCATGTCTGACTTGAAGTTTATGTTTTCCCCTTAAACTCTCGGGTACTCAATTGATTTTGAGTAGTTTGAGAGTTGAGGTTTTAAGGTACCTCATTAGATGAAAAAAATGCTTCCAAAGACGTGCATGAGGCATGATAGCTATATAAAGTTCTCTTTTATTTGATTCCGCCGTGTTGTTTGTAATGGCAAATGTGTTATATTTTCTGTATGTACTCTGATCATCAAATGGGGCATCTTCATATGTCGCTCTTGGCGTATGTTGTAATAAATATATTTTCTTTGAACGTGGTTAACGATTATGGGATTATGTAATGAATTGGAAATGTCTTGAAATGGAATATGATTTTGTTGAAGTTTTAATTTTTTTTCCATATTCATGTGTTTCTGTGCATCAATGCATCTAACACCGCTGTATTTGGTAGTCAATGATTAATATCTATGGATGACTGCAACATCCATAGCCGTTAGTTTTGTGCCTCTAAGTAGGGGGATGTTACAATTTAGTATCAGAGCATAGGTTTATGAAACTTTAAAAGAAATTAAACCTAAAATCTTTTTGAAACATAATCCAATGAATCAGAAATATGATCGGGGTTTGGGATAACGCTATAGTAACGTACTTGTATTTGATATATATATATATATAAGTATGTATTCCCCTCTCTCTTAGACCATTCTTCTGTATCTTACTAAGGCTCGTATGCAGATTTACGAGAAAGAGGATATGGAAGCAGGAAACGGAAGAGCACATCTTAGTGGAGGAAGCACCACAACTAATGGAAATGCTCGATCTAATATCAAGAGGAACCAAGGTCGATAGGCTAATGCTAACCATAATGCTGATGCCAATGTGGGTGCTAGAAATCCACCAGTAGATATGGGGCGATGTATCGGTTCTTCGTCAATGTGATGAAAGTAAGAGCTGCTGCTGGTGTTGCTGGTAATGTTGGATCAGCTAATCATGTGGCTCCAGTTAGGAATAACTATGCTAAGTTGAGCAGAGATTACACCAGTCTTAGTGGAAAACCATTTATGGAAACGGAGGATGCCATAGAAGTAGAGAACTGGTTGCTGCGTTGTGAGTGTATCTTTGTTGATCTGGGTTTAGATTATGAGCAGAAGAGAACGTTGGCCTCTAGATAGTTGCAGGGGTCAGCACTTCATTAGTGGAACGGTGTTACTGTCGGAGTTCCATAGGAGGAGTTGACTTGGGCTGAGTTCAGAAGAAGATTTGAACAGAGATTTTTATCCAAGGTTGCTAAGTCAGCGTTGATGAGAAAGTTTATGGATCTAGTTCAGAGAGAGATGTCGGTTATCGAATATGCCTCTAGGTTGATGAGCTGTCTCGATATGGGTATGCTATTGTTGACACTGACATTAGAAGGAATGAGAGGTTCACTCGAGGTTTGAGACCTGAGCTTGCTAGGGCAACCATGACACATATTCATGACCCTTGTAATGTGGCTGTGGAGATGGCAATTTTCCATGAAGAGATGCTTTCTATATGTGCTAGAGAGAAGCCAGTTGAAACCCAGGGTTCTCAAGGAAAGAAAAAAAAGTTCTTTAAGAAGAAGGGAGCCCAGAAGGGAGAAGCTGCCGATTTAGTTTGCTACAAGTGTGACAAGAAGGGTCATTATGAAAATGAGTGCTGGTCAGGAAAGGGAAAGAAGGCTGAAGAGAAGAAGAATGTGAAGTGCTTCAATTGTGAACAAGTTGGGCATTATAAGAACCAGTGTCCAAAACCAGTTAGGGCAGACAAGGGAAAGGTCTTTTCTGTTAGATCATCAGCTAAGCCTACTGCAGTTGATAAAGGAAAGAATGTGATGGAAGGCACGTTTTTTTTTCAAAGTATACCAATTAGGATACTATTTGATACCAGTGCATCATATTCATTTATATCTCAGTGTTTGGTTGATATGTTATGCTTAGAACCCACATACCTTATTACTTCCTTAAGGGTTGCGAACCCGATAGGAGGGTATGCAACTCTAGGGATGAGATGCAACCAGTTAGAACTTGATTTGTTAGGTCATAAGTTTGCATGTAGTCTATATGTTTTCGGTTTCGTAGATTTTGGAATCATTTTGGGTATGGATTGGTTATGAAGGTATGAGGCCAAGATATTTTGCCAGGATGGGGAAATATCACTAAGACACCCTGATAGTCATAATCGAATTATTTTCTCAATGGAGAATTCTGATTAGAGTAGTTGTGCTTTTTTAAGTGCAATGGAAATGCGAGAAGAGCTAAGTCGGGTTCGAGTAGCAAAAGAGTTTGCAGATGTCTTTGAGCCAGTTATAAGACTACCACCTAAATAAGCCATTGAGTTTCGGATAGATCTTGTGCTAGGAACTGAACCTGTAAGTCGACCACCTAGTAGGATGACACATATTGAGATGAAGGAATTGAAGGTGCAGTTAGTGGATCTAGAAGGAAGGAATTTTATTAGACCAAGCAGTCCGCCTTAGGGAGCGGTCGCGGTATTCGTGAAGAAACCAGATGGGTCGTTGAGGATGTGTATCGACTATCGTAAGCTGAACAAGAGGACGATAAAGAATAAGTATCCTTTACCGAGAATTGATGATTTATTTGATCAGTTGAGTGGAGCCAGAGTATTTTTCCAGTTGGATTTGGCAACAGGCTTCCATCAGTTAAGAGTGGCAGAGGACAGCATTTCTTTGATAGCATTTCAAACAAGATATGGTTCGTAGGAGTGGTTAGCAATGTCATTCGGGTTGACGAATGCACCTGCTTTCTTTGTGGATTTGATGAACCGAGTCTTTCGAGAGTATTTGGACAGATTCGTGTTGATGTTTATAGATGACATTTTGGTATACTCTAAGGATGAAAGAGAGCATGAAGATCATCTTAGAGTTGTGCTTGAGAGACGCTGAGGTAAAATCAGCTAAAGGCGAAGTTTTCCAAGTGTCATTTTTGAAAGAAAGAGGTTAAGTTTCTTGGTCACGCGGTTTCAGAGAAAGGGTTGTCACTCGATCCAGATAAGATCGAAGCTGTTAATAATTGGAAGAGACCAGAGACAACAACTAAGATTAGAAGTTTTCTTGGACTTGCTGGCTATTACCAGAGATTTATTAAGGATTTCTCATGTATAGTAGCGCCTTTGACTAAGCTTACTAGGAAGGAGGTGAAGTTTGTTTGGTCCGACAAATGTGAGGAAGCATTCCATAATTTAAAGCATTTGTTGACCAATGCACCAGTGTTAGTAGCTCCAGACGGAAACCATGGGTTGATGGTGTATACTGATGCATGTGGAACTGGATTGGGAGCTGTGTTGATGCAGAAGGGTAAAGTGATTGCCTACACTTCATGACAACTTAGACCGCATGAAGTGAGATATCCTACTCATGATTTGGAGTTGGCTGTGGTGACTTCGCATTGAAGATTTGGAGGCATTATCTCTTAGGGGAGAGATTTGAGCTATACACAGATCATAAGTCTTTAAGATACTTATTCTCTCAAAAGGAGTTGAATATGAGACAACAGAGGTGGCTGGAGATTTTGGTATAGAGTATACACTAGGGAAAGGTAATAAAGTAGCAGATGCTCTTAGCAGAAGACATCAGAATGTGGTGTTGGCTATGTTGGCGGAATGGAAGGATCTAAAAGCTTTCGCCAGTTGTTGTGTGTAGTTAAGATTGACTGCTAGTTCTAGTCAGAGTACTGTCATGTTATCCTATTAAGAAGTTCGACCAGTGTTGATCGAGAGAATTGCTTCTAAGCAGAAGGAGGATCCACTATTAGCCAAGAAGATCAGAAGGCTTGAGGTTTGGACTGAGATCGATGATTTGAAAGATTATTGTCTTGACCAGAGAGGATGGTTGAGAAAGAAGGGACGTTTATGTGTTCCAGATGTTGAGAACTTGAGGAAAGAAGTTCTTGGGGAATGTCATCGATCCAAATTTACGATTCATCCTAGAGGGACCAAGATGTATCAAGATATGAATGGAGGCTTCTATTGGGAAGGTATGAAGAGGGATGTTGGCTTGTGGGTTAGGCAGTGTGCAAACTGTCAATAAGTGAAAGCTGAACATCAGAAGCCGAGTGGGTTGCTTTAGCCTCTAGAGATTCCAGTTTGGAAATGGGATTCGACATCCATGGATTTTATAGACGGGTTGCCAAAGTCGAATAAGGGAAATGAAAGTATATGAGTCATAGTGGACAGGTTGACCAAGAGTGTCCATTTCATTCCAGTCAAGTCAACCAGGACAACACCTGTTTTGGCGAAGTTGTTTATGAAGAACATAGTTAGACTACATGGAGTTCCTAGTAGTATAGTCAGTGACAGAGATGCTTTATTCACTAGCGAATTCTGGAAGAGTCTACAGGATGTGTTAGGCACTAAGCTCAAGATGAGTACTGCATATCACCCATAGACGGATGGGTAGACAGAGAGAGTCAATAAGGTACTTGAGGATTTGTTGAGAGCTTGTGTGTTGGACTTCGGTGAATCTTGGGAGGATCACCTACATTTGGTTGAGTTTTCCTATAATAATAGTTACCAGATTAGTATAGGAATGGTGCCTTTTGAAGCTTTTTATGGAAGGCCATGCAAATCACTAATATGTTGGTTGGAGACAGGTTGGTCTTAGGTCCAGATTTGGTTAGGGAGGCGTCGGAGAAGATTGAGTTGGTCCAAGAAAGGATGAAGGAAGCTCAATTTAGATAGAAGAGTTATGCAGATAAAAGGCGTAAAGACCTAGGATTCTCAGTTGGAGACAAGGTTTTCATTAAGGTATCACCGATGACAGGTGTGGTACGGTTCGGGAAGTCAAGGAAATTGGAACCAAGATATGTTGGTCCATTCCAGATTATAGAAAGGATTGGAAAGCTCGCATATAGAGTAGAGTTGCTGAGCAGTATGGCAGGTGTCCATAATGTATTTCATGTGTCTCATCTTCGCAAGTATGTGCATGATCGAGAGACTATTATTCCTCCGACGGGGTTGGAAGGTTTAGTAGCAGAGCCTAATTTGACTTTTGTAAGACAACCAGTTCGGGTTGTAGCGAGAGATGAAAAAAGATTGAGGAACAAGACAGTCAAGTTGGTGAAAGTTCAGTGGAGCGACAATGAGAAGGACTGTACTTGGAAGACAAAGGACATGATTCGAGATACTTATCCTGATATGCTTTGAGGGTGTGTCTATATTAGATTTATATAGATAATTCCTAGTCAGGTAGACTAGTATGGTTGTTAGGAGTCGTTACAGATGATTTCTATGTTAGTATTTAGTCCTTACTGAATTTCGATGATGAATTTTTTTAAGGAGGGGAGCCTGTAACACCCCTAGTTTTTGATAATATTATTCAGAAGATTTAACTAGATAAATTAAATAGAATAATGTAAAAGTTAAGAGATAAGGGGGTTGAGAATTTGAATAAATATAATTAAGGTCGTGCTTAATAAAATAATTAAATGGGCTTGGTTATAAGTTAATAAATTTACATAAGGGTATATTGGGAATTTTCCGCACATAACCCTTACCATTATATATTCTCGTTCCTTACCATTTCATTCCCATTCATGTCATTTTGAAAAGAAAAATGCAAGAAGAGGAGCCGACCATAATCAAAGAGAAGAGAAATCAAAGTAAAGCTAGGGATTCAAGCTTAAGGGAAATTAATCTCAATCCAATCTCCTTATCTTAATCAAGGTGAATAATAATTTCATCTCTATTTTGTTTTATAATCATATGTTTTTGGATTTAAAGGTAAATTCATTTTTATGATGATTTGGATGATGATATGCTTGAACTACAATTTGTTTGAATTAAACAAGAATGTTTAAATAGTATTATAAGCGGTTTTAGGGCAAAACCGATTTATGTTGATGTTTAAATGCCATGGAAAAAATTTATGTTGTATAAAACATGATTTTGGAGTTGGGTTTTAATTTTGATAATTTGCTAAGCTATGGAAAGATTACTATGAATTTTCAAAGGAAAATATGGTTAATTGGGTTTGTAAATTTATTTCGGAAAATATGGTAAGAATTTGGGTCTGAAATTTTTATATTTTAGATAACATGATCAAAATGAATTTCTAGAAATTTTAGGGATTTTTCCTAAGTGATTCGCTAAGCGAATTAAATTATTTAGAAGAGGGACTTCTTTGCAATATTGGTTTTGTTTAATAGAAGGGCTTATTTATTAACTTAACCATGGTTTAGATCTGAAATTAGCGGCAGTTATTTTGGTAAAGAATTTGAAAAGTTAAGAAAACCAATCTTGTGTTTACACGTGGCAGGTTAGTTAGAAAGTGTTTGCTTTAATTAGTATTAAATCAGGTTTACCCAGAAAATTTGGTTCCGCCTTCTTTTGAAGTACCTTTCGACTTAGAGCTTCTGCCTTCAATCAAGTCGAAACCCACTGAGTCGAAACCAATACAAAAGGTATCACTTAGATTATACGTAGTGGATTGGAGAAAGGTGGAAAGCATGGTGTCGAAAGCATGGCTTCTGATGGGGTCGATACTTTTGTTTGTTTTAAAAAGAGAAGCGCCTGCCTTTGTTTTATTTAAGCCTTCAAAGGAGTTGAAGCATATGTTTTCGAAAGAGATTTTCTAAATGCTTTTGAAGGGGTTGCCATCAACTTATGTTTTAAAGAGTAAGCTTTCGAATGGGTTTCTTTACTTATAAAATAATGCTTTCGAAAGAAGGGATTCCGGCCTAGTCTAAACTCTACTGCCGTTCTTTAGCCTTTCGAGTGTATTGAAGTCATCAATGTTTTCTAAAGGTAGTGCTTGTTTTAAAGATGTTTTAAGCCTCTTCCTAAATGCTTTCGAAAGGCTCCAAGGGTTTCAAGCTTTCCTTCAATGTTTTGTTTAAATGATTTGAAGCTTTCGAAAGGTGGTGTCGACGCCATCATGTTTTCCCCAATATTTTTATATGATAAAGGATGGTTTCGAAAGAGATACTTTGTTTATATTCTCTTTGACCTAAATAATATTTTATGTATAAACTCGATGGTTTCGAATGGTGGACTTTCAATGATTTCAGAAGGGATACTTCCAAAGGTTTCTAAATGGGGACTTTCAATGATTTCGGAAGGGATACTTCCAAAGGTTTCGAAAGGGGTACTTTCAGCGGTTTCGAAGCTATGCTTCTAAGTGTTATTAAGTAATACTTTATTACATTCGAAAGGTTTTGAAAGATAAGTTTTAAAGTGTTTCGAAAGGCAGGGGCCTAATGTTTTGAAAATGGATTTATATTCTTTCGAAAGAGGTTATCCAGTGAAGTCAAAAGCAAGGTTTTTAAGATTTCGATAGCCTTAGTTTTCAAAGCAAATAACCCAATCTCATTTTTGAAAGAAAACCATGGCATAAATATATAAAGTGTTTTGAAAAGTAGTTTTTGAAGAAGTTTCTTTGATTAAAAGGTTAAAGGGATTAACCAAGTTATCATGTATACTTCTTCATATATGTATATATATTCACATTGTAATGGACCCATAACTGAATTTTGGGGAAGGGCAGAATAACCAGCTGGGTTGACCCAGCAGTGAATATAAATTAAGATAACTCCTAAATGAGTAGAATTGCATCCGGAAGGTCAAGAAGACCAGAATATAGGATGCTAAAATATTAAAGAAAGATATTGGCAGGGGCCAATAGGTTCTCGGTAAGCCCATGAAAACTGTGTATAGGGAAAGATATTGGCAGGGGCCAATAGGTTTATAGTTAGCCCATGAAAACTATGCATAAATGAAGATGTTAGAAAGACAGGTTCATAGTAATCCCATGAAAACTATGATTTGATACTGGCAGGGCTAGTAGGTTTGTAGTTAGCCCTTGAAAATTATATCCGGATTAAGATACTGATAGATGCCAATATGTTCCTAGTCAACCCATGAAAACTAGGATAAGAAGAAAAGATATTGGAGTTACCAATAAGTTCCTAGTCAACCCATGAAAACTAGGATAAGAGTAAAGATATTGGAGTTACCAATAGGTTCAGAGTGATCCCATGAAAACTATGTAATTGGACAGGGAGTCCTTAAATATTTTACCGGTTATTAGTCAGCCAATGAAAACTAATAGGTTAATAGTAATTCTAGAAACTATAATTGAGACAGATAGTCAAAATGAATGGGGATGGGTAATCCAGATTTGATTCATTTGTTTTGCAAATCATCATATCATATTGTTTTAGCCATTATGGATGTAGGAGCACAATATGTGGTTTTATAAAGGTTTTAGGATACTAGTGAGGGGCGTTCCGCTAAGCGACGTGGTCTCACTAGTTATCTAAATGATTTGAGATGGTAGATTATTATTCATACCAGGCTTTATGTCCGACTCGAAGTTTATGTTTTTCCCTTAAACTCTTGGGTACTCAATTAATTTTGAGTATTTTAAGAGTTGAGGTTTTCAGGTATCTCATTAGACGAAAAAAGCTTCCGAATACGTGCAAGAGGTATGAAGCTATATAAAGTTCTCTTTTATTTGATTCCATTGTGTTGTTTGTAATGGCAAAGCTGTTATATTGCCTGTATATACTCTGATCATCCAAGGGGACATCTTCATATGTTGCTCTTGGTGGATGTTGTAATAAATATATTTTCTCTGAATGTGGTTAACGACTGTGGGATTATGTAATGAATTGGAAATGTTTTGAAATGGAATGTGATCTTGTTGAAGTTTTAATTTTTTTATATATTCTTGTGTTTCTTTGTATCAATACATCTAACACCGCCGTATTTGATCATCAAGGATTAATATCCATGGATGACTGCAGCATCCATAGCCATTAGTTTTGGACCTCCAAGTAGGGGGATGTTACATATACTTACCTAAAGTAGCTTAGTGACAAGTACCCCAAGGTGCTGGCAATGGCCTAGGAGTAAACTATTAGGCAAGAAAAGGAGCATGTTGGCGAGGTTGATGGGGAGGAGATAAAGGCCAACTTCTAGGATGATGATTTGGAGGTTTTTTCTTTCGGTCAGGTGACACTAGCTTCTGAACTCTCAACTTACCTAGGTGCCTGCTGGGGTCCTTCCCGAATCTATCTCCGAGAATTTGGTGGAAAGTATGACTCCCATCTCCCAGGGACCCCAAGTAGAGACTGTCAACATAACAACAACCACTTCTGGTGCCATCACATCTTCTACATTTGGGAATATTGTCTCTTACCTCATCATTCCCTCTTTTGGGACTTCTACAACTGCTACTACTATAGTTATGTTGGCGGCGACAACTTCATCTTTGTCCTGAACTCATGGGCCATACAACTCTGTGGACCCTAGCTATTCATTGCTTAAATCTGCCCTAAAGCACGTTGCACTGTCCCGCAGTATAGAGGAGAGATAGACTAGGACTTTTTAACTCTATCTGCCTCTCCTTTAGGTATACCATTAGTTTCTCCTATCTTCAAGAAACTTCAGATGACGCCTATGTATGTTTATAATCCTTACATTGCTCTCTGTCATATTTCGGGTCAGCTTGCCTTTGATCCTTTATCAAAAGTGATCCTTGTTTCAGACCCTCAAGCTACTATGATGGAGTCTATCATCATTTCCACCCCATGCCTGATCTCAACCTCTCCTACCGAGTTTGCTCTGGGTATCGATGCTGAGAAGATCCATGCATTTACTGAAGATGCCACAAAGGATACTAATTTGTCACAAAGTGATGAGGATGTGACCATCATAGGTGCCAAGGGTCATGAGTCTAGGCCATCAATGTCAAAGAGTAGAATATTGATCTCACAAAGCAAAAGAATGTTAAGAAGGAGAAGGACGTTGATCTTGTTCCTACCCCACTCTCGGTATCCCGACCGACCTAGCTATTTGTCATCCCAAATTCTATACTTTTAGCAGTTGGCATTTTTATTAAGACCCCCAAATCTTCGGGGAGTGACTATAATTGGGACAAGGATCTAGAAGGTCGCTTAAATGTGCAGAAGGAGGCAGAGTCCAAGAAAAGAAAGATTTCACCCTCTCTAGAGAAGAAGAAGAAGAAGAGGAAGGGGATGCATGATTAGGAGTAGTTTTTTTCTTAGCTTTTTTGCTTCTATTTGTGTATATAGGTCGTTGTTGTGCGAGCATCGCCCCATTTTTGTTTCCAAAATACTTAGATGTAAATAAAGTTTCTTTTCTTTTTGATTTTGTCTTATTTTACTTACCTGTTTTTTGTATTGTGTGAAAAAGTGGGAGAATGGAAAATCTACCTTACGTTGTGTGATCACTTTTGTCTGATTCACTTTGTGCATAGTGTATCTTTGATCTGATATATCCCGTTAAAGGGTAGATTATGTTGTATTAATGAAAATTCCCTAAGTGCAAATCATCTCCTATCACTGCGAATCAAAGGAGTTCATCGGTACCCATCTTCGGGTACCTAAACATTTAGGTTTTAAATACACAAAATGCTGAATTTTGCTGTTATTCACATGATACAAAGTCAAACTTTTAAGAACATAGTTCCATCGATCCCAAAAGCCAATTCCTTTTATAAACACAAGAATGGCAGACTCTGCCATATTATGTCAGAGCCTAATCAACAACTTACAAAATAAATCTAAGTGAAATAGCATCTGAGTTGCTAGCTATTCCATGCTTGAAGGAATCGAGATCCCATCAAGGGTCGATAGCTTAGTAGTTCGATCTCCAAGCATCTATTCGATTGTATAGGGACCTTCCCATTTGGACTAAGTGCCACCATACCAGGAAGATCCCTTTCAAAACGAGGTCACCAATCTCGAAGATACGGTTTCTGACCTTGACGTTGAATAATCGTGCTACTCTTTTCTAGTGAGTAGCTACCCTCAGATCAGCCTCTTCTCGTTTCTTGTTGACCAAGTCGAGTGACTCAGACAAGAGTTCCTCGATCATCTTGGGATCATAGTGTATTCTTCGATAATTAGGGACTTCCAATTCAATCGAAATCATGGCCTTAGATTTATAGGCCAAAATGAATGGAGTATGGCCAGTTGCGGACTTATGGGTTGTTCCAAAAGCCCACGGTCCTAATGGAAACTCATCGGCCCAATTGCCCTTGGCTTTTTCCAATCACTTCTTCAAGATGGATTTGTTGATCTTCGTCACTTCTTCCATCTATCCATTCACTTGCAGGTGTGCCACTGCTGAGAATTTCTTCTCAACTCAATACCAATTGTAAAATCTTTGAATTTGGCACTCTCGAATTGAGTTTCATTATCAGTGATAATATTCTATAAAACTCCAAAGTGGCGTACAATGTTCTTTACTACAAAGTTAATCACTTTCTTCACAGTGACCGTAGCTAGCGATTCGGCTAAAACTGACCTTGCCAAGTCGTCCATGGCTATGATAGCATATTTCGCTCCACCTTTCGACATCGATCACACACCGGTTATGTCAATTCCCCAAACTCTATACAGCCACTGGCTAACCATTTGCGTATGCTTTGTAGATTGGGCACTTGGTATCTTCGCAACCCTTTTGCATTTATCACATCTCCTAGTCTAACCAACTACATCCTAGTTGATTATAAGCCAAAAGTATCCATAGTGAAGAACCTTCCTCGCCAAATTTCACTCCCTGTTGTGATCACCCAGCTTCCTTCATGCACATCGACAAGGATCTTCTTAGCTTTTTCTTCGGAGACACACCATAACAGGGGAGCAGAGAACCCTCTCTTGTATAGTACTTCCTCCTACATTATAAGTTGTGGTACCTTGCGGATGAGTTTTCACTATTCGTTTCTTCCATTTGGGAAAGTTCTCTTTAGCAAATACTCTTTAATAGGTACCATCTGTTAGCGCCAAAATTGGTCACTAACACCTAAATCCAAGCGAGAGCACCAAATCACAGTCACAACTCACGGATATAATATATGTAGAGAATAATAACGTGAAGAACAGTAAAAATTAAAATGAAAGCAGTAAAGAACAACAGATTTTATAGTGGTTCGGCTAACTCCGGCCTACATCCACTCCAAAAGTTTTCCTTTTATTGCTGTAATAATCGATTACAGTTACAATCCAAAGTTTAACAATGGCTGAGTTCCTTAGCCTTTGAGAAGAGAAAGTCAGAGAGCAGAAAGAAGAAGAAGATCTTTTTTTGAACCTCCGCATGCTGTATTTATAGGCAAATCCTGAGTTGTTGGGCTTTCTGAACGGTATAAGCCCATCAAGACCTTCCATCGAGCCACGTACCTCCAAGGCTGATCGACCTTCCACCGAGCCACATACCTCCATAATGCCGAGCCACACCGGCCTCACCACAATGCCGAACCACACCGGTCTCACCGTAATGCCTCACCACACCGGCCTCACCACAATGCCGAGCCACACCGGCCTCACCATAATGCCGAGCCGTCTCACCAATGCCGAGCAACCCTGACCTCACCAATGCCGAGCGACCCTGACCTTACCAATGCCGAGTCGTCTCACCAATGCCGAGCGACCCTGACCTCGCCAATGCCGAGCCATACCACCAAGACCGATCCACCTGTCCAATGCCGAGCCACCCACCAATGCCGAGTGACCCCAATCTTGCCGCAATGCCGAGCGGCATAGCCTCACCACAATGCCGAGCGGCATAACCTCACCTCAATGGCGAGCGGCACATCCAGGTGAACTTCATCCCTCTAAACCGAATCCATCACATTTCAGCCTCGATAGTCGTGAAGTTGGTTAAGTTGAATCCGCCTCTCCATGGCCTTGCCAAAAGGCGGGTTAACATTTGCCCCCCAAAACATGCCTTGCTATTGGAAGGTGTGTTTTGAATAGCCTTACGTCCGATATCCGAAGTATGTATGTTATCCACATCCATACTTTTCGATTCATAATCCAATCCATTTTATCTAAGTGCCATCGTCGTATCCTTATCCGAATCTATGACTACTCTGAGTTGATATCCAATTCCGAATCCAGTAACCAAATCCTTAGCCAAATCCATATCCATCTGAACTCGACAACCGAGTTCCAATCCATCCATATCCATCGATCAATATCCACGTCCATGACCTCTCCGGGTCGATGTCCAAATCCGGGATCGTTCCGGGTCCATGCCCAAACCCTTAGCTGTTCATAGCCAATATCCAAATCTGTAACCTCTCCAGGTTCTTGCCAAGAGCAATCCACACTTGACGACCTATGTTAAGTAATTCCATGGTGTTCCCTGTTCAGTGTCCCTGAACATCAAATAATGCCATGGCTTAAGTCCTAAGCCGAATCCCGGTCACTTCGGACCCTTGCCGAGCATAGTCCATACTCGACGACTTGCATAGGAAACAATATGGGGCCTAAGTCCTAGGCCGAATCCCGGTCTCTCCAGACCCTTACCGATCATAGTCCATGCTCGATGACCTTTCAGCCAAAATCCAAATCAAAATCCAAATTCAACTAGAAAACCAGAATACGAGCAAAACAGGGAGTTCAAACCAAACTCCAAAACCAAACCAGAAAAGGCAAATGTCCAAATCAAAGGAAAAACAGATTTCACAAACCAGGGAGTCTCGGTAAGCAATCATCTCAGAGCATGCCTGAGGGTTATCTCCGACCCCGTACATGAGTAAGTGATTTAACCATTTGCCTGGAGTTTGTTACTTATTCCAAACCATCAAGATTAGTTGATGACCAATCGGCCACCATTCCTGGGCCTCATGCCCTCGTCGTTCAAGGTAGGCGGTGGCTGCTCCTGTTCCACCGCCGCATTCCGAATTCCGACATATTGTCGCAACTGACCATTCCTTATATGCTCCTCGATTATGTCCTTCAAATGCCGACAGCTGTTAGTATCATGCCCGTCCAGGTCATGAAAAAGACAGTGCCTTCCTGACGCCCTTTCTCGTTCTAAGGGCACCCTCCTCGTCGGCCTTCGATACGGAAGGCGATCTCGAGTATCCAAGAATATCCGCTCCAATGTTGCGTTCAATCCTGTGTAAGTGGAGAACTTTGGTTCTCCCCAGCGCTTCCTTTTCCCTTTATCCTTGCCCCCACCCGAGCTTTCGTCGGGTAGTCCTCCATCCTTAATCATGTTTACTTCCTTTGACCTCATGTCCAAACATGAATCCTCTTGTCGAAGAAATCTCTCAACTTCATGAAAGAATTCCCTAAGATTCAATGGTGGGTCCCATATCAACGATACTTTGAAATCCGAATTATCTCTGACTCCTGATACCGCAGCCATCGGAACCATTGATGGATCTGGCTGATCCACCGAAGCAACCGCTGCATTAAATCGAGTTAAGAATGTGCTGAGCGATTCATCCGCCCCCTGTTTGACTGACGTTAGCGTCATCACGTTCTTTGGCCTTTTTATGTGAACTCGAAACTGACTTAAGAACTTGTCCACCAGTTCCGTCCATGTTCCAATGGATCCATCCTCCAGCTGTCTGAACCACATAGCAGCAATATCAGTCAAGTACAGAGGGAAAAATTGGGCCATAACCTCCTCCGTTGCCCTCAGCACTTCCATATGCATAGTGTACCTCATCAAGTGGTCGGTGGGATCCGTCTTCCCGTTGTATACTTGCAGAGTGGGTAGTTTGAAATCAGGCGGATTCCTAGCTGTCCTAATGTTCCGGGTAAACAGACTTTTGTTAACTCCCTCTGAATCCCTATTTGTTAGACCTCCACGAATACTCCGCCTGATAATGTCAGCCAATCCAGTGTTTCCAACCAAGGGTTGCCCCCTATCCATGTTTCCAAACTGCCCCCAAGTCCCCGAGGAAATTCTGGCACATATTCCTCATCACGTACTCTTGCACTCCTATCGACGTCAGGCCGCGTAGCATCATCCGGTATCCCTCCATGAACTGGTCCAGCATTACCTGGTGGTGTGCCCCCGAATCTAGGTCCATATAGATTGTTAGCTGTTTGTTGATTGGGAGTTGCCCCCTGCTGAGTCACTCCATCTGTCCGCTGGTTGAGTTCCTCTGGTCCAGTTCGAAGAACTTGAGCACCTGTAGTTCCTGGTTGTCCAAATTGCCTAAGAAGCGCCTGCATCATCTCCTCTTTCCGTTTCATCATCTGCTCCTGCATAGAATTCATCA
This sequence comes from Allium fistulosum, assembly GCA_030737815.1. NCBI lineage: Eukaryota > Viridiplantae > Streptophyta > Magnoliopsida > Asparagales > Amaryllidaceae > Allium > Allium fistulosum. The sequence goes on from CM060904.1 coordinate 1,229,751,407, forward strand.
TCACCTACATCTCGTCTCGAGTTATGTAGATGGATGCATGATCCTCTCCAGCTCCAAAAGAGGCCGCTTGACTTCCTTCCTGATTGCTCCTTTCCACTGCTTGCTTCCTTGTTGGTGGTCTAGCCATTGCTTTCCAGGATCCAAGTTCTTAACTCCAAAATTCCCGAGTGCTTGCATTCTCAGTGAAAGCACCAAAATTTTAGCGCCAAAATTGGTCACTAACACCCAAATCTAAGCGAGAGCACCAAATCACAGTCACAGCTCACGGATAGAATATATATAGAGAATAATAACGTAAAGAACAGTAAAAATTAAAATGAAAGCAGTAAAGAACAACAGATTTTATAGTGGTTCGGCTAACTCCGGCCTACGTCCACTCTAGAAGTTTCCTTTTTATTGCTGTAATAATCGATTACAGTTACAATCCAAAGTTTAACAATGGCTGAGTACCTTAGCCTTTGAGAAGAGAAAGTCAGAGAGTAGAAAGAAGAAGAAGATCTTTTTTCTGATCCCCCGCATGCTGTATTTATAGGCAAATTCTGAGTTGTTAGGCTTTCTGAATGGTATAGGCCCATCAAGACCTTCAACCGAGCCACGTACCTCCAAGGCTGATCGACCTTCCACCGAGCCACATACCTCCACAATGCCGAGCCACACCGGCCTCACCACAATGCCGAGCCACACCGGTCTCACCGTAATGCCGAGCCACACCGGCCTCACCACAACGCCGAGCCGTCTCACCAATGCCGAGCGACCCTGACCTCACCAATGCCGGGCCGTCTCACCAATGCTAAGCAACACTGACCTCGCTAATGCCGAGCTGTACCACCAAGACCGATCCACCTCACCAATGCCGAGCCACCCACCAATGCCGAGCGACCCTAATCTTGCCGCAATGCCGAGCGGCTTAGCCTCACCACAATGCCGAGCGGCATAACCTCACCTCAATGCCGAGCGGCACATCCAGGTGAACTTCATCCCTCTAAACCGAATCCATCACATTTCAGCCTCGATAGTCGTGAAGTTGGTTAAGTTGAATCCGCCTCTCCATGGCCTTGCCAAAAGGCGGGTTCACACCATCCATGATTCCTTTTCTTCCTCGACCTTCAAGATCCAACCAACAATCATTTAGTCAAAGCTCGAAGCTGATAAAACCTTCACTGAAACAAATCCCAAAAGTTGTGCATCCTCAGAGCTGGCTAGTTTGGCTAATGAACCAGCTTTCATATTCTCTTCTCTGGGAATGTTTATTATTGTGTATATTCAATGTCATTCAGTAGTTCCAATACCTTCGTTAGGTAAGGGGCAATTCTTTTGCTATCTATAGTCCCGTGATCAATGCTTCATACTCAGTTTCATTATTCATTGCTGGGAACTCTAGCTTTGAAACGTAGCATATTTTTCATTCTTCCAAGGTTTCTAAGATTACCCCTACCTCAAAACTATGTTCATTAAAGGCTTTATCTACGTACAACTTCCATTGGGAAAATAAGACCAATCTTCTACCATTTCTTCATCCCGACGATAAATTCGACAATGAAATCAGCCAACGCCTATACTCATATCACCCACCTAGAATGGTAGGCTATATCATATTAGCTTAGCTCGATATTCCATCTTAGCAATCTCCCCAAAGTCTTGGGTTGATGCCGCACTTGCCTCAAAGACTGGTTATTCGGTACTTTTATCAGGTAAGCTTAGAAGTATGGCCTCAATGCAATCAAAAAGCAGTATGCCAGCTCTTCTAGTTTTGGGTAATCCTTCTCGGCTCCAGTGAATCGCTTGCTGAAATAATACATGGGCCTTTGGATTTTGGACTCATCACATACCAAGACCACACTTAGTGCACGAGTAGATACTGCCAAGTAATGAATAGATCTTTCCTTCCAAAGGCTTTGAAAAAATCGGTGGTCTCTCTATGTGATCTAGTAGTTTGTGGAAAGCTTCTTGATATTCTCCGTCTAAACAAACTTTCCATTTTCTTTCTTGAGGGCATCAAAGAATGACACACATTTATCTGTCGCCTTTAAAAAAATCGACTTGGTGCAGCAATCTTTCCATTCAAGCATTGCATTTCCCTCCTTGTCTGGGTAGTAACATCTTTAAACACTTTTATCTACTCTCAAGTAGCTTCAATGCCCCTTAAGTTTACTATAAAATCCAAAAACTTACTCGATGTGACCTCGAAAGAACATTTCAATGGATTAAGCTTCAGCCCGTACTTTGTGAGCACATCAAACAACTTCAAGAGGTCGCGCATATGATTCATCAATCATTGTGATTTCACAAGCATATTGTCCACATAGACCTCCATCATCTGTTCGATCTGATCTTTAAACACTGTATCTACCAATTTCTAGTAAGTAGCTCCAACGTTGTTTAAACCGAACAATATCACTTGATAACAATGCAGCCCCAAATCAGTAACGAAACTCATATGCACCCTATGTTGTTCGAGGTGGAGCAAAGCATTAAGCGCTAAGATTGACTTTAGAGTCCACATGGAGTTGAGGCGAAGACTGGATGAATATAGGCATTTGTCACATACAATTTCCACAAATAATACTCACATTAGATAAAGGTATAAAATAACCAACTATTGATTAAACTATATTGACCTTGATTGGATAATCACTACATATTAGTTTATTATAAGTGATACATGTGTACATGTATATATATGTATGTATGTGTGTGTGTGTATACACGTGTAAATGTTTCATATATAACTTAAAAAATGAATCAAGTACTTTTATAATTTATAGAAGCAATAAAACTTATATTAGTAAAGTTTGTATTATGATAATAACTAAATATTTGTAAACCAAATATTCTTAAAAAATCAAGTACAATACTAGTGGGTAAAATAAATTTCACTTTGTAGTTAGTTATTTTGTGTTCAATTAAGAAATTATTTTAAAAGGATAGCACAACTAAAATAAAAAACTAAGAATTTATTAAAGCCAAAATTCAAAGCAGTGAGAAATTAAAGAATAACATTTATTCTCAAAAATAAAGAGGAATTTTTTAACTTGTTGTTTGTATATTTCAAAAAAGATATAGAAAAACGATGCAAGTATTGAAATTCTTGAAATTCAAAGATATATAATAAATAAATAAAGTAACTAGATGATTTTATTCTAAGTGTATTTAATTTAGCCAGGTAAAAAAGAAAATTGTACTAAAAAGCCTATTTTCTAGCGCCCCAAGAAATGCTCAACATTTAAAAGGCGCCTTAGATAAAGAGCGTACCAAAGCACTATTATAAAAAGGAGAGGCGTTAAAATTGCAAAATAGCGCCTAACTGATGCTCGGTGGCGCCCTTAACAGCATAGTATGCACCTGATCTGGACGTGCATCACAATCTGACTGTTGCTAGAATACGAATGCATGAAGGATAATAAGTCAAATCCGGCAGTTCTATTAATGAGATGGTTAATTCTGGGTATTGGGAAGCTATTCTTTAGGTAAACTCTTTATCCATGTTTGAATAATCGATGCATTCCGTCATTTTCTACCATGCTTTTTGACTAGTAAGGGATTTGATATCCATATGAGGTATAGCGCATCACGGATAAAGCCATTTGCCTTTAGCGTATCCACTTCTTCCTTCAATGCAATGGATTGCCCTAAACCCAAGCTGCTCCTTTTCTGCTTCACTGGAGGGAATCGTGGGTCCATATTCAATGTATGGCACACTATTCCTACCGATATTCAACATATATCAAAGTGTGTCTAGGAAAACACATCTAGATTTGCCCACTGAAACCATACTAACTCCTTCTTCATCCCATGCCGAGGTAAGATCCGATCTTTAAGACCCGAGTGGGGTCATCCTCATCAATTGGGATATCGATCTTCAGCTCTACATGTGTCGCCCATGCCCCTGGCTCTGTAACATCCCCCATTTTGAGATCCATAACTAAGCACTACATATGTTGTAGTCATCCATAGTATTAATTTCCGGTGATAAGATGCAGTTATGTTAACTATATCAATAACATCAAAAGCACAAGAATATGAAATTTCCTTAATATGATTTCAAAACAACTTTTGCATCTCATTTCAAGGATAATATTTCATATTCATTACATAATCCCAAACATTGCCCAAGTTCAAATAAAATATAATTATTATAAAACACTCCAAAAGCGACATATGAAGATGCCCCCTTGGTTGATCAGAGTTCACTACTACACAGATACAGTTTCTTCCATTACATAGTTCACTACTACACAGATACAGTTTCTGCCATTACATGCATACGAAATGACAACATCACACATCAGACATAAATAGTAAACAGATTCCTACATAGCTAGCTTTGCCTCTTACACATCTCCAGAAGCTTTATTCGTAAAAACCTACATAAACTGAAAACCTTACTCTCGAACTACTCAAATGAGCACCCGAGAGTTAAAAGATAAAAACAAAAACTTCGTGTCAGGCAAAAAGTCTGATATAAATAATAATATGCCATCTCGATAAATTGATATCTAGTGAGACCACGTCGCTGAGCAAAACGAGTTTTTCCGTCACCAGTATTCTCTAATTATGTCTTTGATAAATCATGCACCTACACCCACAATTGTTAAACTAAATAATATAAACAAATATATGCATGCATGCAACATGGTTAGTCTTGACCAATCAGTCTAAAACAATGGACTATCTACCCTAACGTCATAGTTTTTTCAGGGTGACTACAAACCTATATGGCTGACTCGGGCCTACCAGATATATCAAATGTTTTACTGTTAGAGGGAAACTGGATGGCCTGTCCGGGACTTACTATTTCTAGGGTCAAACTGATCCTAATATTTTTGCAGGCTAACCAATAAACTAACTCAACTTTGTGTATTCCTTTCTCTGCGTAAACCCACTTTTAGTCTTACCCGTGACTTAGCCCTATGCATTGGAATTTTGGACTTATATCAGTTAGGGGCAAATATCTGAAGTATAGGGCACGACCATACATCGGTCTCATCTGGTTTTCTAATCTCTGAGTCAATTCATCCTATCACAATTTATCTAAGGTGATAAGAATAATAAATCTCCTGTAAATTCTAGGCTAAACACCCTTTTCTATTTCCTGGAAAACCAACTCCTATTATTTGTCAAAATCTTATTGAATAATAATTTTCTTTATCAATCACTTTTCAAAAATCTTTCATAAACCAGAAATATCATTTCCAAAATATTTGCAACCTACTTTTTGACATTAATATTTTAATATAATCATTAAGCTTTTCTAGCCTAATAAATTCATAACAAATCATAAAACTTGGGAAAAATTCCCAAAATTACAATAAATTAGTTTTCATATATTATTTAACATATAAAAATTCAGGACCAAAAACAATATTTAATTATTTTTAATAATTAAAACCTAAAATAATCCCTTTTCTTTAACTAAGAAAATCATAAAATATTCATACTTAATCAGAAAAATATAAAATTAAAAATCCATTTTCAAAATAATGTTTTTGACATCATATCCAAATTTTAAGTCATTTAGGTGTCATATGATAGGTTTTCTCACTTAAATCTATTACTAGTTTCATAAAATAATTGTAATAATTCATCAATAAATATATAATCATCCAAACATTCAAACATGGCAGAATATCAATCATATAACATGGGTTTAAGCATAAAACCAAGAATAAGCAAACAAACATGAGATGATTATTATTATTCACATTGATTGGTTAAAAGAACTAAAGATTTGAATGTTTGTTTGATTCCTTTAAGCTTTAGATTTAGTTTCCTTGGCTTTCTTTTCTTGGTTTCTCCTAGCAATGGCCATCCTAAGCTTTCTTTGGTTTAATTGGAGCGGAAATGAAATGAAGGCAACGACATAATAAGGGTTTATGTTTAGGAAATGAAGCTTATTCCTATTTTATCATTCCCATACTTCCTTCTTCTATTTAATGTCTTAACCAACATTATTAGTTCATGAATTAAGACTCGACCCATATTACTTATCAAATCTCAATCTCCTTATCCTTTTATATTATTTTATCTAACATATCTAATTAAATATCCTAAATAATGTTAATCAAAATTAGGGTTGTTACAGACCCTTTCCCTGGGTCTATAGATTTTTAAAGTTTACCATATTGCCCGAGCTAGGGCTTAGGTGGTGATTGCTATGCGTAAATGGTTTTGATGCAGAGAGTCTTTTCTGCACCCTTTCCCTTTTCACGTTACTTCGCCTCTCTGAGTTCGAAGACATAACACTCACGACCAGTTCTCTAATCACCCTGAATAGCCTCTGCCCCATTCTTCGTAGGGAACTTCATCATTAGGCGCCCTAGAGAAAGAGCTAATCCAAAATTGGAAAGGGCCGGTTGGCCCAAGAAAGCTTTGTCAACTGAGAATTTGTCGATCACCACAAATGTTTGTATCCACACTATCTTGCAATTTCTTTCACCTAACTCAACAGAAAAATCAATACAACCGACAGGCTCCATAGCCACTTTGGTAAATCCCTAAATACGAGACTTATAATGGTTCATATCCCAATTACTCATTCTCATCTATTCAAAAATTTTCTTAAACAGAATGTCAACTGAGCTCCCATAATCGATCAGACTCGATGCACTATTGCTGGCCTAACAATGGTCGTAATCACCATGTGCCAAGTATGGAGCTTGTACCCCATCAACATCTCTATTTCTAAAAACAATATCATCATTTATTGTTTTCTATTATTTCACCAGAGTTCTGTCTTCCACATGGAAACAAGTCTCCTTAATCACATGCTTCAATGAACTTCCATACCATTTCATCTCATTCTAACTTTTCTCCGCTTACTGAGGTTTTCCAGTAATGGTGTTAATCACTATTCTCTTATCACTGTGCCAATATCCCTTTGCACTAAGCCCAAACTATTCCCATTGGGCCATCTGCCCTTGGGGTCTATTATCCATCGGCCTAGTAACGTGCAGGTCTCACATATACTGCCACAATTTCTTTTTCCTGATCAAGCCTTCAGTTATATCTCTCACATCGACACTCATTATTATTGTGCCTATATATTTCATGGAAGAAACAATACTTCCCTTAATGTCCATTTTCTTCAATTGCCTACCTCTGAGATGGCTTTATATAATGCTCAGTCATTTATGAAGCAAGGTTGATGTTTTCAACCGAGTCATTTAATGGAGTGTAGTCTCCAACTATCATATACCTTGAAATCTTCTTGGCATTTATTTCTTCCTATAACAACCCGCAACTTAATGGGCTCGAATTTTGACTTTATTGAAACCGAAGTCCATTATGGTACAGATCGTTGGTTTTCTTAACCTGTATTAAACACAAGCATATCAGAAATAATATAAACTCATAGCGGAATTGGGAGATATAATAGAACATACGTACCGACTGAGGTTAATGCCTTGGAATCAATATTATTCCTTGGATGTCTAATTGCCTCGTCAATGCCGAGCGTGAATAAGAAGACTTTACCATCTACCATTCCCGTCTGCTCCAGTATCCTATCTCTCAAACCTATCGTGTGGGTTGTAATGAGGGGGGTTAGTAAAATGTTCTAGTGATCAAAATATTACACTTTACCCATAACATTAATTTATGCCGATTGGTTTCCATTTATGTGTTGTGTCTATTACTATGGCTAATCCATTAAGTTCTATGTGTACGTGTACGATATACCTAACCTTATCCAACGTACAACTATATTTGTATATACCTATCCACACATATGTCTAAACGTTTCACTACCTAAATACCCTGATAACTTAATACTTCTTAATAGGGAGGAGGCAGATCCAACGACCATTTAATACCTCGGTCCCTAAAGCGGGGCCTCCGCAACGTAAACGCTAGTCAATCGTTTTATCTATAGAGACCGATGACCTCTATATACGACTATATAATTTATAATTTAGTACATGTACTACTAACGCATCTTAAAGACTCATTTAATGGTTAACTAACCCATCTTCGATGAACAAAATTTCGTTTAACTATCTACTTTGAGGTCCATGCGTCTCCCATATGGATTCTACAGTAGTAGGAAGCAAAATCCATCAAGGCATAACCTAAGTCTTTGCTGCTGCTCTCTTGGGACCATTGGTGGTCATAGCCTATATACCAGACCTACTACTAAGGACTAGTCTAAAAATAATGACATAGCTTGTCGACCTTCCACAGTTGACATCCCATTTAGACTAACCAAGTAGTCAAGGAAAAAAGCCCCTTTTAGTTACTTAGTAACTCTTATTGTAAATGAAGCAGACCTAATTTCCATAAAAGTATAGGGCATTTAATACCTCAAATCCCAGGCGAACCCTCGGTATATTTTTCCCTTACCTATCCGCAATGCATATCTCTTCCCCATGGGTCCTATTGTTGGAGATGTCACACATCAAGTATACACAACTACTAGTAGCCTATAGGTGAAAGGCAGACTCTGTTGTGTAACTCTGCCGACCTTGCATCTCAACCCACTGAACCAAACCCGTCACCCAAAGCATAAATATTTGACTAGACCCGCTTGTTCTAAATGTATAGTTGAAGCTATATAATTTTTTAATATGAAAATTATATTGCCTTCTGCGTGTATTTATAGTATTGATACTTACTTTTTCGTTGCGTAATTATTCATATTTTATATGTTTAGGCTTTGGTTTCCTTGTTTCCTTATTATGTCTAATAAATGTCAGTTGTCCATAATAATTGGTCACGAATGTCAAAATTGAACAATTTCTAATGATATTTATTTACCCATTTCAAAATCAACCTATTATGCCTGTTCAAATTTCCCATAAATGCCATATTAAAATCTCTAATTAGTCCCCATTAATTTCTTAAACTCTCTGTTAACTACAAATTTATTGCCTGTTAAATTTGTAGTTATTGTCCATAAATTTTGAATTTACCATTCCTTCATTTTTCAACATCCTAGTCCTATAATTACTACGTTATTAATAACTAATATGAATATCGTCGTAAATTACGCTATGTGTATATTTTTTATTTTTAATCAGTAAGTACAGTTATACACACACACACATATATCCTTGTGTGTGTTGTGTCTATTTCTATTTCTATTTCTAACTATTTATTCATTAAAAAAACATTCATTTTCATGTTTTAGTTGATTGGAGTTATCCTTTCAAAAAGGATTACCTTTATAGCTTTCTATAAATTAACCAAAACTGAGGCCTTGGTTCGTTTGAAATCACAAGGAATTATTTCTCTTATTTTATTGAAATAGAATGTGTAAACTATGGTGAATAATACCCATACTTTATACATCTCTTTTCTTTTTGGTATATTCTTTGTTAATTCAAACGACACGCTTTTATACATATTTTTGGAATTGGATAATTTATAGAAATTACACAAAAATGGATATAATTAAATTATACACCATACCAAATAAATTAAAAAGTAGAAATTCACATTCCAAGTCAACTAGGGCAACCTAATTAACAGCCCAATTATAAATCTGGAATAAATTTTACAATTTTACAAACATTCTATAATAATAATATTTGAAACTGAGTTTCAATTTTCAGGTTAGGTTGTACAGACTATTCCTATTCCAATTACTTATTTTATTGAACATGTAGGCAATAATCCTATATGTTTGTTTTAAGCATAAAACTAAACAGATCTTACATGGTTATAATAATTAAATAAAATTCAACAATATAAATTTCAATGTTATAAATAAATTATATAATTTCCCACTCACCTTTTAAGCTTTCCGAATCTCCTAAATATGAATCTATTCCTTTACTTGACTCCTTTTCCATTCTAATCCAAAAGAATATGTATAACAAGGTATATAAATGTAACATCCTGCCTTTTTGTACGTTTTTAGCAGACACACATGTCGACTCAAACCATACAGAAGGGCGGATTGTTTTTGGGGTGAATAATAATAAAGAAAGTAGAGAAAGAAAAAAAAACAGAATCTCACAGCGGAATGACAAAATATAATAATCAAATAACAGTTCATGACGTTGTATACAAAACATTTGATTATACTTATACAATACAAAAATCAGAGTTACACATATCAGAGATAAACAAATAATTCAGCGGAACATTATGAATGTAGTGGAATAAATATAGTAAATAATAGTAATACAAATCTTCGTCTTCATCCTCCAGAAATAAGGTCTCCAAATCCTGAAATGCTCAGCCTGACCCGAGCGAATTGAAAAGATAAAACACTCGAGTCAGAACTAAAAGATCTTATGTAAGTTAAATCAACAATAAATAAATATGAGTGTAAACGACGTCAGAGATGTTTACGGGGTTTGACATCTCCTATCCAGTGTCTAACGTGAGTGCAATAACTTAAGAGATGTTCGGGATTCACATCTCCCAAGGATCCGTTAAACTATCTACTATGTAGTACAATACGCTATTATAATATGTCTATAGTAAAGTAAAAGTATTAAAATAGCATTAAGGCATTACCCATATCCCCCTTAACACATTTTTATATATTCCCATAGTCTATACAGTACCGTAATTCCTCCGTAAACTAGAGGGCTATCAGAGGGCACTCTATAGGTATGGTACAAACCAAACTCGTAGAAGGTGCGCTAGGGCATGTGAACATGGAGAACGAGGAAATGCCAGGGTAGATATACCGTTTGCGGATCTGGACTGGTGGTAACGCATAGCAGCTACTACCGCCCACCTCGGAACACACTCCTATATCAAAAATCGAGAGGTGGCCACTAAACAATCACAAAAATCAGAATAGTATCGACGAAATGTGTCTGATAGGAAGAATGACCTCACTTGGCCCGGCATGGCTCCTGATTTTAGTCACATCTAAGCTGACTCACGAGAGTCAGGGTCACGTCATACCTTATACAGAAATCGTTCACCAAACCATTCTACTTCATTTCTGCAATCTCCACCACGTATACAGTTGTTAAAGTGGTTTTCGGTATTGGCAGAGAGTATGACAATATCCGATCCCGGTCTCTTTAACAACCAATCGCTTATTACACACGGATGGTTCTTTTACGTTTCAAAAGTCAATTCATAGTTTATATCAAAATATCATATTCTCAAACAGTATCACTTTCAAATCGATCGTATTCACTTTCAAACCATATTCACTTTCAAAAATCATATTTCCAAATTAGATTAAATCCTCATTTCAAAATCAGCATATGAAATTAATTTTGCCATTTAAGTCCCAACTTAAATTATAACATCATTTAGTAGTATTCGCTTTAAACCAATGAATTTGAATGTAACACTTCCCTTTTGCTTAGTCTGAAATTTAGAAAATAGTTTAAATAGTTATAAATAGTTAAAATACTCTAAAATAGTTTAATATAGATAAAAATTATTTTTCTTGATTCAAGATAGTTAAATAGATTTAAAATAAATTAAATATAATTAAAATAGGTTACATAGCTTTAAAATAGATAAATTAGATTTAAAATAAGTTAAATTGGTTAATTAGTTTAAAATAAATTTAATAGTTTAAAATGGGTTAAAATGATTTAATATAGTTATATAGGTTAAAATAGTTTAATAATTTTAAAATCTTAAAATCTATAATCTTTAAAATAATATATTTTTAAAACAGTTTATATTAAAATATAAGTTTGAAATGAATATCAATTTGACTATTTATTTTATCCCAACATATCTGGACCATTACAATTTCCAATCAACAAAACTCAATTTCAAATACATTTCAAAGCTATAGGTCAAAAAATTTAATAACTCAATTTCGAAAAATTTCAATTTATACTTCAAAAATCAACTTTGAAAATTCCGATTAAATTCCATTAACAATTCCTTTAAACCGATTCCAATAATAATTTAATTTATATAAAATCAATTTTTTTTCAAAATATCATTTAATCAAATTCGAAAATTAAGGAATTTAAAAATCTTTTAATTTAACCAATCCGGCGTCCATATATAATTCTCTACCCTAGGGTCAAGTGATATAGATATTTATCATTTCAATCCGCAATTTAATATTTACGGTCATATATCATTTCAAACCGCAATCCCGAAATAAATAACATCTATAAAATCGCTCGAGTCTATCATTTCAACCCATAATGATTTTTTTCCTAATCTATAGGTCGTTCGGGTATATACCAATTCAAACCATATGGAACTTGCAGAATGATAACAATATATTAATCAATTATAGCATCCAATCATCCAATAATAAATTCAAACATCCATCACAATCATCATCCAATTCAACCAATAAAAATTCAACAATTAACAGATTATTATATATAGGTGATTAACTGGCAATTTAAATTCAATAATAAATTAAATGATAATTTAATTCAAATAAATTCAAATTAACAGAAATAGCAATTTGAATATACCAAACATCAATAGATAAATTCCAATTCACATCACAAATTTAATTTAACTAACTTAAGAAATTTTAGAAGTTGTGAGTGGGTCAAAACACTCACCTTTGAATTTAGTCCATAAAAATCCAAAAGAAGCGCAAAACTCAACTGTCTCTGTTTGCGCCAAAATTGGTCACAAACCTCAAATATCATGAAAGCACTAGTGTACGAACACAGATCAGCAATGAATGATCACAAGTCACAGATCTTAGTAATGTAGAGGATAAAAAATGAAGAATAATAAACTTCAAATGGAAAGAAATAGATAAAGACCAGGTTTATAGTGGTTCGGCTATCTCCGGCCTACGTCCACTCCAAAAATTAATCTTTTATTGACTTTCCTTGCTGGTTACAGCTGATTACAGGGGATTACAATAAAGAAATTCGAGTACAACAGTAGCTTAGTAATGCCAAGGTGTTTCCGACAGAGTTTGGACGTTGGATAGGCAAAAGATTCTCTTTCTGTAGGCTCTGGGGTGCTATTTATAGGCGCTCCATGCAAATATCTCGCTCAAACTTCGAGAGACTTCTTCTGGCACATGAGTGGGCCCACACGATCGATCCCATGAAGTTTCGGCTCGATCCGTGATCGATACGAATGTAATTCGTATCGATCAAGATTTTGTCCAATGGAGTCGAAACTTGGCATGAACCATCTTTGGCTTGTACGTAAGCTCCTGTGAAAATTTCATAGCATTTGGACTTGTAGATCTCGATATATGATCGATACAAAATATAACTTCCTCAACGTCGTCCGGTTCGTATCGATCAATTCGTATCGATGCTTATTCGTGTCGATACTAAGCATGTGTGCATCGGTGATGTGGTGCATTGGTGACGTGGCGCTATTTCCAAGACTCGATCCCATTTTCATGCCGAGTTGAACGCTTCTTCCTTCAAACCACGCACATTTCTAGTTCGCATCCAGGCTTCATGCCCTTCGGCTTCATAACCACTTATTTGCATCCATCTGTTTGCATCGGTTCGTATTCATCATCTGCTTCCTTGTTCGTATCGATCAGGCTATTGCCATGGATCGATATGAACAAGACCGATACGAGCTCTGCCTTTGTATCCATTTAAATTGATACGAAACCTTCGATTCGAAGTACGCCGCCATCTCCATTCTGACCGATACGAACACTATCGACTCGAATCCATGTTGATCGATACGAAGAGTATCGATTCGAAGTACACTGCTATGCTCCATCCTGATCGATACGAAATAATCGAGTCGAACAAACCATCATGCACATATCCGTTCAATCCAAGTTCATACTCACCGAGTTGAAGTCCACTCAGCCTTCCTCCCCGATCGATACGAACGTCTTGTTCGTATCCATGTCGATCGATACGAATAACTCATTCGTATCCATACTAGACCGATACGAATTCGCCTCGATTCGAATGAGATCACCTTGTGCACGTATCCATCAATTTCTTGTGCAAATGAACTCCGTTTGACTTGAAATTTGAAACGTAGCCTCTTCTAGCCTTGATTATCATTCCAAATCGATCCCGCTTTGATTCGAGCTCGGCCAAATTTTGACGACATCGATCATAGCCCTGTTTCCAATAGATCTCCTACCTTGATATCCATCCTTTCTAGCCAATTTGTTGATATTCCAGCCTTGACCAAAGGGTGGGATAACATTTGCCCCCCAAAACATGCCTTGTGATAAGGTGTGTTTTGAATAGTTCCGAATCCGACATCGAAAGTCCATATTCCGTCTATAGCCATACTATCTGATTCATAATCTGATCCCTTACCAAGCCATGCCATCCATGTGCCTCATTCTTGACTGCTCCGAGTCGATGCCCAATTCCGAATCCAGTAACCAAAGCCTTAGCCAATTCCATATCCGTCCGAACCCAATAACCGAGTCCTAATCCATCCTTACCCAATAACCAATAACCGAATCTGGGACCTCTCCGGGTCAATATCCAAATCCTTAGCTATTCATAGCTAATATTCGTATCCATAACCTCTTTGGGTTCTTGTCAAGCGCAATCCACACCTGACGACCGTGGTCCAGTGTCCCTGAACGTTGAGTAATGCCATGACTTAAGTCCTAAGCCGAATCCTGGTCGCTCCGGACCCTTGTCGAGCATAGTCCATACTCGACGACCCGAAATAGTAACCGATAGATATTGTGGGGCCTAAGTCCTAGGCCGAATCCTGGTCTCTCTGGACCCTTGCCGAGCATAGTCTATACTCGACGACCCGAATAAGCCAATTCGCCACGTTCGGACGAACAGTCTTACCCCTTGCCAGGCATAATCCATACCTGACAACCATTTACCAAAAACCAGATGAAAATCCAATCAAAATCCAATCCAAATCAAATCGGAAAACCAAAAATCCATATTAGAAATCCAAATCAATACCCAAAACAGAAAATAATCATCCAAACGGAAGTCCAAACCAGAAAACAGACGACATCAGGAGTTCAAACCAAACTCCAAAACCAAACCAGAAAAGACAAATGTCCAAAATAAAAGAAAAGGCAGACTTCACAAACCATAGCGTCACGGTTCATCATCATTCAGAGCATGCTTAGGAGCCATCTCCATCCCCGTACATGAGTAAATGACATGGCTGTTTGCCTGTAGTTTGCTACTTATTTCATATCATCCTTGTCAATTGATAACCAATCGACCATCATTCCTGGGCCTCGCGACATCGTTGTTTGAGGTAGACGGTGGTTGCTCTTGTTCCACCGCTGCATTCCGAGTCCCAACATATTGTCGCAACTGTCCATTCCTTACATGCTCCTTCATTATGTCCTTTAGATGCCTGCAACTGTTGGTGTCATGTCCATCCAAATCGTGAAAAAGACAGTGCCTCCCTGATGCCCTTTCACGTTCTGAGGGTTCTCTCCTCGCTGGCCTCCGGTAGGGGAGGCGATTCCGAGTCTCCATGAATATCCGTTCCAACGTCTCGTTTAATCTCGTGTAAGTGGAAAACTTTGGCTCCCTCCATCGCTTCCTAGCTTTTCCTGACTCATCATCCAGCTTCCTTTTTCCTTTATCTTTATCTTTATCCGAGCCTCCACTGGATGGCCTTCCATCCTCAGCCGCATTCACCTCCTTTAATTTCATATCTAAACACGCATCTTCCTGCCGAAGGAATCTCTCAGCTTCGTGAAAGAATTCCCCGAGATCCATTGGTGGGTCTCGTATCAATGACACTTTGAAATCCGAATTTTCTCTGACTCCTGACACCGCTGCCATTAAAACCATTGATGGATCTGGCCGATCCACCGAAGCAACTGCTGCATTGAACCGAGTTAAGAAAGCTCTGAGCGATTCTTCTGTCCTTTGCTTTATCGATGTTAGCGTCATCACGTTCTTCGGCCTTTTGATATGAACCCGAAACTGCTTTAGAAACCTGTCCACCAATTCTGTCCATGTCCTAATAGATCCTTCTTCTAGCTGTCTGAACCACATAGCAGCTATATCCGTCAAGTATAGAGGGAAACATCGAGCCATCACTTCCTCCGATGCCTCCAGCACTTCCATATGTCTTGTATATCTCATCAAGTGATCAGTAGGATCAGCCTTGCCATTGTATACCTCTAGCGTAGGTAGCTTGAATTCTGGTGGATTCCGAGCTATTCTGATGTCACGAGTAAACGGACTCCTATTTACTCCTTCCAGATCTCTGTTTGTCAAACCACCGCGCATGGTTCTCCTGATGATCTCAGCCAATCCAGCATTGTCCGTCAAGGGTTGCCCCCCGAGTCCCTGAGGGAATTCCGGCACGTTTTCCTCATCGCGCGCTCTTGCATTCCCGCCAGCATCTTGTTGTGTGGTGTCAACTGCAATTCCTCCATGAATTGGTTCATCGTTGCCGGGTGGTGTGTCCCCGAGCCTGGATCCATCCAGATTAGCAGTTGTGTGCTGGTCAGGAGTTGTGCCTTGTTGAGCTGCTCCATTCGATTCCCTGTTTGGCCCTTCTGCTTCGGCTCCGTGATTTTGAACTCCTGAAGCTCCAGCTGTTCCTGCTAGCCCAAACTGTCTGAGGAGGTTCTGCATCATCTCCTTCTGCCTTTTCAGAAACTCTTCATGCATAGCTCCCATCATCATCTCCATCTCGTCTCTGGTGATGAAAGCTGAAGTCTGATTAGCCCCTGATGATGCCTCATGGCTCCCTTCATGCTGACTTCTCTCAGCTCTTTGTCTTCTACTTGATTGCCTTGTCATAGCTCTTTAGATATGAGCCCTTAAGCCTTCAAATCCGAACTCCAAATCTGGTATAGCGAGCGCTAGTTGTTCTCAGTGAAAGCACCAAAGTGTTTGCGCCAAAATTGGTCACAAACCCCAAATATCATGAAAGCACCAGTGTACGAACACAGATCAACAATGAATGATCACAAGTCACAGATCTAAGTAATGTAGAGGATAAAAAATGAAGAATAATAAACTTCAAACGGAAAGAAATAGACAGAGACAAGGTTTATAGTGGTTCGGCGATCTCCGTCCTACGTCCACTCCAAAAATTAATCTTTTATTGACTTTCCTTACTGGTTACAGCTGATTACAGTGGATTACAATGAAGAAATTCGAGTACAACAGTAGCTTAGTAATGCCAAGGTGTTTCCGGCAGAGTTTGGACGTTGGATTGGCAAAAGATCCTCTTTCTATAGGCTCTGGGGTGCTATTTGTAGGCGCTCCATGCAAATATCTCGCTTAAACTTCGGGATACTTCTTTTGGCATGTGAGTGGGCCCACGCGATCGATCCCATGAAGTTTCGGCTCGATCCGTGATCGATACGAATGTAATTCGTATCGATAAAGATTTTGTCCAATGGAGTCGAAACTTGCCATGAACCTTCTTTGGCTTGTACGTAAGCTCCTATGAAAATTTCATAGCATTTGGACTGGTAGATCTCGAGATATGATCGATACGAAATATAACTTCCTCAACGTCGTCCGGTTCGTATCGATCAATTCGTATCGATGCTTATTCGTGTCGATACTAAGCACGTGTGCATCGTTAACGTGGCGCTATTTCCAAGACTCGATCCCATTTTCATGCCGAGTTGAACGCTTCTTCCTTCAAACCGCACACATTTTTAGTTCGCATCCTTGCTTCGTTCTCTTCGGCTTCGTAACCACTTATTCGCATCCATCTGTTTGCATCAGTTTGTATTCATCAGCTGCTTCCTTGTTCGTATCGATCAGGCTATTGCCATGGATCGATATGAACAAGACCGATACGAGCTCTGCCTTCGTATCCATTTGAATTGATACGAAACCTTCGATTCGAAGTATGCCGCCATCTCCATTCTGACCGATACGAACACTATCGACTTGAATCCATGTTGATCGATACGAGCAGTATCGATTCGAAGTACACTGCTATGCTCCATCCTGATCGATACGAAATAATCGAGTCGAACAAACCATCATGCACCTATCCGTTCAATCCAAGTTCATACTCACCAAGTCGAAGTCCACTCAGCCTTCCTCCCTGATCGATACAAACGTCTTGTTCGTATCCATGTCGATCGATACGAATAACTCGTTCGTATCCATACTGGACCGATACGAATTCGCCTCGATTCGAATGAGATCTCCTTGTGCACGTATCCCTCAATTTCTTGAGCAAATGAACTCTGTTTGACTTGAAATTTGAAACGTAGCCTCTTCTAGCCTTGATTATCATTCCAGATCGATCCCGCCTTAATTCGAGCTCGGCCAAATTTTGACGACGTCGATCATAGCCCATTTCTAATCGATCTCCTACCCTGATATCCAACATTTCTAGCCAATTTGTTGATATTCCAGCCTTGACCAAAGGGTGGGATAACAGTCTCCAAATTCAAATAAATCATTTCATGTTGTGCGGAATATAAATATGAATCCAACAGAAGAAATCGCGCGTGAATCAAAGTTTATATGCAAAAGATATTCATGTTATATGAAATATTATTAAAATAATAATTAGTACGCAAAAAAAAATAAACAAATTTTAATACTTACGTTTTTCTCAAGACGAGGCTTCAGGAAATATTGAAGAACAACCAAGATGAGGACAAGACGTGTATGGAAAAAATGAAAAAAAATCATGTTTCATAAAAGAAAGCTTTTGGATTTGCAAGAATAAGAGCTTTTGAATATGAGGTGTCAAGAGAAACTAAACGCAAATGAAGAAATAAGCTGCAGGTTATTTATAATTAGGAAATGAAGGTGGAGGGACAAAAATAAATGTCACAATTTATTTTTAAAGCTTCAGGCATTAAAATGCATAAGGAAATGTACGTAGGAATGGAAAAGTTTGCAAACCAAAGGAAAGTAAATTTTGTATACGTGAAAATGAGGTGGCAAGAATTAAATACAACCTAAAATTCTAGGCTCGGGTATTAAACAAAAGGAGAAATGAATATACTAAGCATTAATAATAAGGTAACTATTTTAAAACGTTCATGCAACAATTAATAACAAAAGAAATGAAGGGACCATGTACATCGCACAACCTTTTGAAATTCAATTTTTCTGAAACGTAACCAAATTAACTTCATTAACTCAAATAATATTCAAATTTGTACGTATTTAGGTTTTTATCTATGCATAATAAAAAAATTAAACTTACCTTAAAAATGAAAACGTTCAATTTGGTTTTCCCAAAATGATATTTTATTTCCATTAAAACACCCTTTTTGTTTAACGCAAAACGTGCGTTTCTTTTATTAAATCTATTAATTTCAATCAACGTTTTCTTTTCTTTTAATTGAAGTATTTGAGTTACATTAATTGCAATTACTTACAACGTTAAATTTCAAAATAGACAACTAAAATGGATGAAAAATAGAACAATTGTTTATTTAAACACGTTTATTAATTTGTTGTTTATACACAAGAGTAATAAATAACTTTGAAATATGTTATTTTCCCATTCTTGAAATCAATCTGTAAGCCAAAATACAGTTCAATAAACATATATTTCTTCCTTTAAAATCAATCATTCTATTCTTTATTTTAATGGAATTAAACCTACATTCACAAATGAAACATTCATTTTATTTGATGTAAATGTTCTTTTCATTAAATCAACTTTCCTTATATTTTCACAAAACATAAGCTACTTTTAATTACACCTGTAACAACCTGGAGTTTTGTGGAAATTTATTTGTGTCAAATGACGATTAAATTGATAGCTAATGGCTGTTTGAAGTTTTTAAACTTGGTTGTGACTCTTTGATTTATTTATTAAGGAATTGAGTAGCTTAGCAATTTTGAATCAAATTGTAATTCTTATGGGAATATGATTGAGAGTTGTGGGCCTTGAAATCACTTTGGCCCATGTTTAATTGTAGTGTCGTGATATTTATCAACCCCATTCCCTCTTTGTTAAGTCAAAAAGAAAACCCGTCCCCCATTTTTCAATTTCCTAACCCTAAATCGAATGAAAGGAGATATAGATGGCTGCTCGTTCTCTTTACTCACTGGCTCGAGGATTTGGGTTTTGGGGGAAATCGATAGCGCCGCTCTCTGAAGTTCAATCGAAGGAGGCTTTCAACCTTTCCTCGTCGATCGTTCGCAGCTCCTCCCCTCGATCGAGCTCGCCTTCGCTTCGAGTGCTAAAGCTTTGGCTTCACTGCCTCGTCGAAAAATGGTGAGTGATTTTATTTCACTCACATCTGTAGTTCAAGCTTAGTATAGTTCTTTGGCAGTTGATTGGGTTCGTTGTTGATGATTCTCTGATTTTGTCGATCTCGTATGAGTTCGTTTTACTTGAATTGACGTGGTTGTTTCGCTCTTGTTCGACTTTGGCTATCCTTCGGCCACCTAACTTGGTTTATGCGATTACATGACTTACTCATGTTTTCGTCCATTTGATAATTATTGAACTGCATTTGATGCTTTTCTGAATTTCAATCAAATTGATATAAAATGATATTTGCGACTTTTTGATTTGTAAGTGTTGGCTTTGGCTTTGATGAAACTGTTGTTTTGAAATTTGCTTGACTAAATTGGTGTGACTTCATGTATGTGCATATATACCATAATGTTTGTGTATGCATATATTATTGAATCCACACTTGAAATTGTTGATGGTTTGGTCTCTGTGATTTCATCCTTTTGAAACGATTTCTGGAATTCATTCTAACTTTGTGGTCTTCATATATTCTTGATTATCTTCCTATTTTGAGTCGAACACTGTCTTTCATTCACTCTAAATATTGTTATCACTGGCTTCACTGTAATTTGTTCAACTTGAAATTGTTTCAAGCACTTGTTCATTCGACCATTTGAGTCACCCTGCACTTGTGTTTGATTGTCGTTGCCTCTGTTTATAACCATGTATATGCTTCACTGCATCTCCATTTACCTATTGTACAGATAGTGTATCGATTGTTTGCATTCCAGTTCCATTTAGTTGACTTTGTTTCAACTTCACGTCATCTATATATTACTTGGTTGCAATCGTATATGCTGGATATTCACTTGTTCTTGTTGTGTTGTCTCTATTGCCACTCTGATCTGGTCTGCAATACTTGAAATGGTCACTGACCTGAGTCTTGTTGCATTAGTTATCTCACTCGATTTTTGTTGAGCTTGTCACTATGGTCTCTCCGACCTGGTGCCTGTAGTATTGTTGCCTTTGACTTTGCATTGTTGGGTTGCACTGTAAAGTATTTGGTTTTGAAGAAGCAATACTTTTTGCCTTTTTGCTTCGGCACTGTCTGCAGTGTTGCATACTCATGTCTTATGTGTTCTATTCTTGTTCTCTTGATGACAAGTGGTCCAGACATTGTTGAGTTCCCTGTGTACATGTTTTCACCTAGTAGTTGCATTGGATCTGGTATCATTCTTTGAGACAGTTGCATATTGTTCCACTTCGATCTTAGTTCTGACTTCTAGCTTGTGGACTTTGTCTTGTGATCTTTCATACTTGTAGCGTGCTTGACCTTGGCAGTGCTTCATATCTGAACTGTTGTTCGACCATATACAATTGTGGTTGCTTGATGTCACTCATATGCTGTTTGCTTATATTCCTTTTGACCTGTTTGCATCAAGTCAGTTTGGACTTTCTTTTATCCCATCTGAAATCTTTGGTCTACCTTATTACTATTGTGTAGACACTGTTGAAGCTTCACCACTTGGTGTTGTCTACTTAGATAGTGAACAACATGTATCTTATTTCCTCTGTGTTTCAGTTTGCTTACTTGAGCTTGTATGCTACAAGTTGCCTTGAGTTGAACCCGTGTGTTATTTGGAACTTGGGTTTGACCTTGCTTTGAGTTAGTAGCAGTGCAGCACTTGCCTCCCTTGTTAATTCGTTTTACAGACTTGTTTGACCTTGTGTTCAATTGTGACTTTCACTGAGCTTTTGTGTATCTCTTGTGATAGTGGCGAGGCAGCACACGCGTGCGTGTACTGCAGCCCTATCAGATTTGACAGTTTTAAATTGATGTTTCGATTTGTTAAATTGTTTCGTTGATTAATTTCAATGCTTTGGAGTTGTATTCTGATTTGGATTGTTGATTTGTTGTTTAACACTGTTTAGTGTTATACCTACCGTTATCCAATTCTCGTATCGAGAGTTGGATATACGTGATTTCTGTGACTGTCATCTATTTGAGATTATTATTGCTTCTATGCACTAATAACTGAGTTTGAATTAGACTGACCCGTGTATTATTTTCTTTTGAATGTAATACTCAGGTCAGACCCGAGTTATTTCAGATTGTAGATTTCCTTCTTTGAGTTGCTGTCTGGGATTTGAAGACTTTTCACATCTTTTGAAGTTGTCAGTGTCATTTTGTAGTAGTCATGTCATTGTATAGAACGATATGTATTCATGTATATTTGTCGATAATGTACTTGTATATATAACTTCTAGAGTCGACAGTTGTAGTTGTATCATATGTATCGTGTCAACTATATTGTAACTGACATCGGTTATATATATGAGATTTTTGTTATTCTGTGTTCCGCATTTATATTATCTGTGTTATTGTTATATCTAATGTCCTAAACTATTATGAACTATCGTAGTTTGTTTTATACTGATAATTGGATATGTCGATGGGAGTAAATAAATAATAGATGAAAAATAAAAAGTATATACCACTCCTATCAAGATAACCAATATTAGTGTAAGGCCAATTACGGATGGTCGCTCCTATCCAGCCTTATTCTTCGTAATAATAGACAGTATTTCTTTTAATACTCTTTGTTATTATGAGCATAGAGGTGGGGCGTCACAACACCTATTAATTTACAATTTTGCATTCTCTCTCCTATTAATTGAAAATTTTCAATTACATTAATTTCAATTGACTAAGTTTCAAAATGGACTAAATGAATGTAATGAGAGGTAGAACAATTAATTCCTATCTAATAGTAGTTTAAACATACCAAACATCAATAAATTATTATTCTACATTCATAATTAACATTGTTTATATTTTATTACATTAATATTCTCTAATTTCCCCCTTTTATTTGTAATAATTACTATAGTTTTCTTATATTGAAATTTTTTTCAATTATATTCTAATTCAAAATCTCAACAAATTTAGTTTATCTTTGTTTCACTCGTTTCATTAAATCATTTGTTGTCTTACACTTATAATGACCTTCCCATACCTTTATTACAATATATATTTGCCATTTCAACTTAGTTTCCATTAAAGTAATCTTTAATTATATTTAATTGTAATGAATTCACTTATTATAATTTAAATTCCAATAATTTGGTCTAACTTGATTCCAATTCTTTTTATTCAAATCCATAGTCATATTATGATTAAACTTTACGTTGGTTACATCCTGTTGAATTAATATTATACAATGATCAATTTAATCTACATTAACTGCATTAATTAAGTGAATTAATTGCAATTGATTTCAAATTTTCATTTAACAGATTAACTAAATAGGTAACATATAATTATTGTCGCCATTAACCTTAGTTACATTTTTAAGTTTATTACATACAACTAAATGTCATAATTACTTACCTAACACTGTTTTAAATCAATCCCCTTTAATTATATTATTTCATTAATAAATCTAATATTACATTTGTTTTCCTCTATTCAATTCGTAACCAAATTATAACATTTACATTATTTCAATTGATTGGAATTCTGTTCAAGTGGTTAATAATTAACTTTAATTAACATTGTTACATTTCCATTTTAGTTATTATTTCATTATTAAATTATAAATTTTTATTTCTTTCAATATTTAATCACAGAATCTTATTAAATTAACCATTTTAATTATCGAAAATTTACGGGTCGTTACACTCTCCCCCACTCAAAACTTTTCGACCTCGAAAAGGAAAAAAGAAGGGAAAAAGGAATTTAGTAATCAATATATCTTATTCAAAATATTAAATTTATAATCAATTAATTTACAAAATTAAGTAAATTAAATAAAATATATCATTTTATAACACTTAAATCCTTTATATTCAAGTTAACTAAACTTTGGAAATATTTCATAAAATTTACTAAGTCCAAAATTCACGAAAAATTTCGGTAGAGTTTCCTTTGTACGGAGAGGGTCAGGAGAAAATAATAAAATCAATAATAATAATATATCAAAAAATTTCAAAATAATATATCTCAACAGTGGAAAATAATATAATATCACTATAAAACAGTAATCCGAGAACATACCTATTTGTCGGGCAAATAACGCTTAATTATGAAACCAAAAGCAGTAGCAATTGCTTCCATAACCTGTATTTCACTTATATAATCCAAAGAGGTTAATAATTACATAAAATGAAATGTTTAACGTTGTTTCAACCACTAACAAACAAATCAATATAAAACAACAATCACTTGTAACCACAACATACAATCATCATATGAAATCAATACAAATCAATTATCCATCCATATCAACCAAAACAAACAATAATTTATAATGTACTTGAGTTATTCTTATTAAATTTCTTTCATAACATTTGCAGTTTTTTTCTTTTCTCTTTTCATTCATACAAGGATTATTTCTTTAACTTACATTTATCACTTACAAAATTTTATTCCCATTCATTCAGTGTTTATTTCATTTATTTTTCCTTTATTACTCACAAAAATTCATTTTCATTTATTCATATCATGTCAATTTCTTTTATTGCATTGCATTGCATTACATTCATTTTATTATTTACTTTAATTATAAATAGTTTCAATATTAACTTAAGTTCAAAATCCTTTACTTACAGTACTCATTTTCTATTCCATTTAATTGGTAGTATTACAATTTTAACTCAAGTTTATAATTATTTTCATATCAAATTTCTTATTTATAAAAGTAAATTTCATTGAACACTTCCATTACATAAGTTTTACTTGTAAAAATTTCCATTACATATTCTTTTAACATTTCAACTTTTATAATTGGTAAGTTATATATATATATGTCTTTAAGAATGCAATTGAAAGTTACACAAGTTTGACTTACTTAAGGTTCAATATTATCATTTCTTATTTTCATATTCTTTTCGTTTACAAGTTACAAATTTCAAATTCCTTGTATATTTCAGTTATAACTTAGCATATCATTTCTTATTTTCATTCATAAGTTTCAATTATTAAATAGTTAAATTTTTTATTCCATTTCAATAATTGAAATCTCTAATTCATAGAAATTTAAGAACTAAATGTCGGGTTCCATTTCAAATCATTTAAAATAATACATACATACATACATACATATATATATATATACACTCATAACTTTTATATCCAATCATATTTAAACTTTAAAATTTTTATTTGTTTATCAAAATAGATCTGTAGTAAAACTACTACAATGGCCTTCCCACTTTAAAACTCGAAAATGAATGCCGATGATGCGTGCACTCATCACCAAAATTATTTTTCAGCGACAGAGAGGGGAGTACATAACTTATTTCTTTCCAAAATTTCTTTAAAACATTCCTCCAAATTGAATTGAAAAATTTATATCAGAAAATACTTCTAAATAATATTATTATTGTATTCCAAAATTATTCGAAAGAGATTTTCAAGAATCCCAGAACTTAAGTTCTAAATTTCCAAATTTCATTTATTTTATAATTTTATTTTACAACCAATATTTATAAATTTCACTACCTAACAACCAACATATTACAACCAAATATATATCATTTATAAAATTTATTATTTTATATACAGAAAATAAAATAGGCAAAATTATTTCATTTACCTATATTTCAAAACAAATATTGTGTCGGTCTGTCCTATTAAGTGTTTAGAAATCCCTATGGATGTCATAGCGTCCTATGCACCAACCAGAATTTATAAATACAAAACGGAACAAATTAACACAATATAAAAAAAATTTATAACACTAACAAATACGCTCTCTCATATATATACTCTCAATGACTCATTCTAGGGTATTACTACCCTATTTATTATGAGTCAGACCCCACAAAGCTAAAGTTATCGCTAAACCAAAGCTCTGATACCAACTGTAACATCCCGCCTTTTTGTACGTTTTAAGCAAACACACATGTTGGCTCAAACCATACAGAAGGGAGGATTGTTTTTAGGTTGAATAATAATAAAAAAAGCAGAGAAAGAAAAAAAAACAAAACAGAATCTCGCAGCGGAATGATAAAATATAATAATCAAATAACAGTTCATGAAGCTGTATACAAAACATTTGATTATACTTATACAATACAAAAATCAGAGTTACACATATCAAAGGTAAACAAATAATGCAGCGGAACAGTATAAATGCAGTGGAATAAATATAGTAAACAATAGTAGTACAAATCTTCGTCTTCATCCTCCAGAAATAAGGTCTCCAAATCCTGAAATGCTCTAGCTGACCCGAGCGAATTGAAAAGACAAAACACTCGAGTCAGAACTAAAAGATCTTATGTAAGTTAAATCAACAGTAAATAAATATTAGTGTAAACGGCATCGGAGATGCTTATGGGGTTTGACATCTCCTATCCAGTGTCTAACGTGAGTGCAATAACTTAAGAGATGTTTGGGATTCACATATCCCAAGGATTCGTTAAAATATCTACTATATAGTACAATACGCTATTATAATATGTCTACAGTAAAGTAAAAGTATTAAAATAGCATTAAGGCGTTACCCATATCCCCCTTAACACATTTTTATATATTCCCATACTCTATACAGTACCGTAATTCCTCCGTAAACTGGAGGGCTATCAAAGGGCACTCCATAGGTATGGTACAAACCAAACTCGTAGAAGGCGCGTTAGGGCATGTGAACATGACACACGAGGAAATGCCAGGGTAGATATACTGTTTGTGGATCTGGACTAGTGGTAACTCATAGCAGCTACTACTGCCCACCTCGGAACACACTCCCATATCAAAAATCGAGGGGTGGCCACCAAACAATCACAAAAATCTGAATAGTATCCAAGAAATGTGTCTGATACAAGGAATGACCTCACTTGGCCTGGCATGGCTCCTGATTTTAGTCATATCTAAGCCGACTCACGGGAGTTAGGGTTATGTCATACATTATACAGAAATCGTTCACCAAACCATCCTACTTCATTTCTGGAATCTCCACCACGTACACAGTTGTTAAAGTGGTTTTCGGTATTGGCAGAGAGTATGACAATATCCGATCCCGGTCTCTTTAACAACCAATCGCTTATTACACACCGGATGGTTCTTTTACATTTCAAAAGTCAATTCATAGTTTATATCAAAATATCATATTCTCAAACCATATCACTTTCAAATCGATCGTATTCACTTTCAAATCATATTCACTTTCAAAAATCATATTTCCAAATTAGATTAAATCCTCATTTCAAAATCAGCATATTAAATCAATTTTGTCATTTAAGTCCCAATTTAAAGTATAACATCATTTAGCAGTATTCACTTTAAACCAACGAATTTGAATGTAACACTTCCCTTTTGCTTAGTCTGAAATTTAGAAAATAGTTTAAATATTTATAAATAGTCAAAATACTCTAAAATAGTTTAATATAGATAAAAATTATTTTTCTTGATTCAAGATAGTTAAATAGATTTACAATATTAAATATAATTAAAATAGATTACATAGCTTTAAAATAGATAGATTAGATTTAAAATAAGTTAAATGGGTTAATTAGTTTAAAATAAATTTAATAGTTTAAAATGGGTTAAAATGATTTAATATAGTTATATAGGTTAAAATAGTTTAATAATTTGAAAATCTTAAAATTTATAATCTTTAAAATAATAGATTTTTAAAACAGTTTATATTAAAATATAAGTTTGAAATGATTATCAATTTGACTATTTATTTTATCCCAACATATCTGGATCATTACAATATCCAATCAACAAAACTCAATTTCAAATACATTTAAAAGCTATAGTTCAAAAATTTTAATAACTCAATTCCGGAAAATTTCAATTTATACTTCAAAAAACAACTTTGAAAATTCAGATTAAATTCCTTTAACATTTCCTTTAAACTGATTCCAATAATAATTTAATTTATATAAAATCAATTATTTTTTCAAAATATCATTTAATCAAATTCGAAAATTAAGGAATTTAAAAATCATTTAATTTAACCAATCAGGCGTCCATATATAATTCTCTACCCTAGGGTCAAGTGATACGGATATTTATCATTTCAATCCGCAATTTAATATTTACGGTCATATATTATTTCAAACCGCAATCCCGAAATAAATAACATCCATAAATCGCTCGAGTCTATCATTTCAACCCATAACGATTTTTTTCCTAATCTATAGGTCGTTCGGGTATATATCCATTCAACCCATAGGGAACTTGCAGAATGATAACAGTATATAAATCAATTATAGCATCCAATCATCCAATAATAAATTCAAACATCCATTACAATCATCATCCAATTCAACCATTAAATATTCAACAATTAACAGATTATTATATACAGGTGATTAACTGGCAATTTAAATTCAATAATAAATTAAATGACAATTTAATTCAAATTAACAGAAATAGCAATTTAAATATACCAAACATCAATAGATAAATTCCAAATCACATCACAAATTTAATTTAACTAACATAAGAAATTTTAGAAGTTGTGAGTGGGTCAAAACATTCACCTTTGAATTTAGTCCATAAAAATCCAAACAGAAGCGCAAAACTCAACAGTCTCCAAATTCAACTAAATAATTTCATGTTGTGCGGAATATAAATATGAATCCAACAGAAGAAATCGCACGTGAATCAAAGTTTATATGCAAAATATATTCATGTTATAAGAAATACTATTAAAATAATAATTAGTACGCAAAAAAAATAAACAAAATTTAATACTTACGTTTTTCTCAAGATGAGGCTTCAGGAAGAGATTAAAGAACAACCAAGATGAGGACAGGACGTGTATGGAAAAAGTGAAAAAAATTCATGTTTCATAAAAGAAAGCTTTTGGATTTGCAATAATAAGAGCTTTTGAATATGAGGTGTCAGGAGAAACTAAATGCAAATGAAGAAATAAGTTGCAGGTTATTTATAATTAGGAAATGAAGGTGGAGGGACAAAAATAAATGTCACAATTTTTTTTTAAAGCTTCAGGCATTAAAATGCATAAGGAAATGTACGTAGAAATGGAAAAGTTTGCAAACCAAAGGAAAGTAAAATTTTGTATACGTGAAAATGAGGTGGCAAGAATTAAATACAACCTAAAAGTCTAGGCTCGGGTATTAAACAGAAGGAGAAATGAATATATTAATCATTAATAATAAGGTAACTATTTTAAAACGTTCATGCAACAATTAATAACAAAAGAAATGAAGGGACCATGTACATCGCACAACCTTTTGAAATTCAATTTTTCTGAAACGTAACCAAATTAACTTCATTAACTCAAATAATATTCAAATTTGTATGTATTTAGGTTTTTATCTACGCATAATAAAAAAAATTAAACTTACCTTAAAAATGAAAACGTTCAATTTGGTTTTCCAAAATGATCTTTTATTTCCATTAAAACACCCTTTTTGTTTAACACAAAATGTGCGTTTCTTTTATTAAATCTATTAATTGCAATCAACGTTTTCTTTTCTTTTAATTGAAATATTTGAGTTACATTAATTGCAATTACTTACAACGTTAAATTTCAAAATAGACAACTAAAATGGATGAAAAATAGAACAATTGTTTATTTAAACACGTTTAGAAATTTGTTGTTTATACACAAGAGTAATAAATAAATTTGAAATAGATTATTTTCCCATTCTTGAAATCAATCTGTAAGCCAAAACACAGTTCAATAAACCTATATTTCTTCCTTTAAAATCAATCATTCTATTCTTTATTTTAATGAAATTAAACCTACATTCACAAATGAAACATTCGTTTTATTTGATGTAAATGTTCTTTTCATTAAATCAAACTTTTCTTATATTTTCACAAAACATAAGCTACTTTTAATTACACCTATTAATTTACAATTTTGCATTCTCTCTCCTATTAATTGAAAATTTTCAATTACATTAATTTCAATTGACTAAGTTTCAAAATGGACTAAATGAATGTAATAAGAAGTAGAACAATTATTTCCTATCTAATAGTAGTTTAAACATACCAAACATTAATCAATTATTATTCTACATTCATAATTAACATTGTTTATATTTTATTACATTACTATTCTCTAATTTCCCCCTTTTATTTGTAATAATTACTATAATTTTCTTATATTGAAATTTTTTTCAATTATATTCTAATTCATAATCTCAACAAATTTAGTTTACCTTTGTTTCACTCCTTTCATTAAATCAATTGTTGTCTTACACTTATAATGACCTTCCCATACCTTTATTACAATATATATATTTGCCATTTCAACTTACTTTCCATTAAAGTAATCTTTAATTATATTTAATTGTAATGAATTCACTTATTATAATTTAAATTCCAATAATTTGGTCAAACTTGATTCTGATTCTTTTTATTCAAATCCATAGTCATATTATGATTAAAATTTACGTTGGTTACATCCTATTGAATTAATATCATACAATGATCAATTTAATCTACATTAACTACATTAATTAAGTGAATTAATTGCAATTGATTTCAAATTTTCATTTAATAGATTAATTAAATAGGTAACATATAATTATTGTCGACATTAACCTTAGTTACATTTTTAAGTTTATTACATACAACTAAATGTCATAATTACTTACCTAACACTGTTTTAAATCAATCCCCTTTAATTATATTATTTCATTAATAAATCTATTATTACATTTGTTTTCCTCTATTCAATTCATAACCAAATTATAACATTTACATTATTTCAATTGATTGGAATTCCGTTCAAGTGGTTAATAATTAACTTTAATTAAATTGTTACATTTCCATTTTAGTTATTATTTCATTATTAAATTACAAATTTTTATTTCTTTCAATATTTAATCACAGAATCTTATTAAATTAACCATTTTAATTATCGAAATTTACGAGTCGTTACAATACATACTATTAGAACTACAGATCTAAGAAGAATTTGGAGTTAAAGAGAATATTGATTTATAATTATAAAATCTTAACTTTTTCCGCAGTATCTATTCGCTCCTTCTCTTCTTCTCTTTTATTATATGCCTTCTCCAGTTATATATATATATATATAATATTTTATAATTAATAAAAATGGTGGAGAAGGGAAAATGGTAGAGCTTCATTGCTTTAATTAGTAAATATGAGAAGAGAAGTGAGGGGTTAGGCCTGTATTTATAAGCGCTCGAATCAACTTTAATGGTTAGATTAAAATAATTAAATTTGGGCCATTTGACCAATGTTCAAACCCCAGCCGCCACCCCCTTGACCGATCGACCGACCCCTATAAGCAATCGACCGCCAACAGTCGACCAGCCCAAGTAACATGGTTGACCGTAGGGTCCCACATTTAATTGGAGTGGAAATGAAATGAAGGTAATGAAAGAATAATGGTTAATGTTTAGGAAATGAAGCTTATTCCTACTTTTCCATTCACATACTTCCTCCTTATATTTAATGTCTTAATCAACATTATTAGTTCATGAATTAAGACTCGAACCATATTACTTATCAAATCTCAATCTCCATATCCTTTCACATTATTTTATCTAATTTATCTAATTAAATATCCTAAATAATGTTAATCGAAATTAGGGTTGTAACAGACCCTTTCGGTGGGTCTATGGATTTGTAAAGGTTATTATATTGCCCGAGCTAGTGCTTAGGTGGTGGTTGCTATGCGTAAATGGTTTTGATGCCAAGAGTCTTTTCTGCACCCTTTCCCTTCTCACGTCACTTCGCCTCTCTGAGTTAGATGACATAAAAATCATGACCAGTACTCTGATCGCTCTGAATAGCTCCTGCCCCATTATTCGTGGGGAACTTCATCATTAGGCGCCCTAGAGAAAGGGCTAATCTAAAGTTGGGAAAGGGCGGACAGCCCAAGAAAGCGTTGTCAATTGAGCATGTGTCGATCACCATAAATATTTGTATCCATGTCATCTTGCAGTTTCTTTCACTTAACTCAACAGAAAAATCAATACAACCTACAGGCTCCATAGCCACTTTGGTAAATCCCTAGATACGAGACTTATAAGGCTTCAGATGGACCAACCCTTTTTGATGCGCCGCTCCTGCCTACTCATCCTCATATGTTCAAAAGTTTTCTTAAACAAATTGTTAACTGAGCTCCCACAATCGATCAGACTCGATGCACTATTGCTAGCCCAACAATGGTTGTAATCACCATGTGCCAAGCATGGAGCTTGTACCCCATCGGCATCTCTATTTCTGTAAACAATATCATCATTTATTGTTTTCTATTATTTCACCAGAGTTCTGTCTTCCACATGGAAACAATTCTCCTTAATCACATGCTTAAATGAACTTCCATACCATTCCATCTCATTCTAACTTTTCTCCACTTGCTGAGGTTCTCCAGTAATGATGTTAATCACTATTCTCTTCTCATCGTGCCTATGTCCCTTTGCACTGAGCCCAACCTGTTCCCATTAGGCCATCTGCCCTTGGGGTCTATTATCCATTGGCCCAGCAACGTGTAGGTCTCCCATATACTACTACAATTTCATTTCCTAATCAAGCCTTCAGTTATATCTCTAAAATGTTGGCACTCATTGTTATTGTGCCTATATATTTCTTGGAAGAAATAATACTTCCCTTAATGTCTTTCTTCTTCAATTGCCTACCTCTGAGGTGGCTTTATATATTGCTCAGTCATTTGTGCAGCAAGGTAGATGTTTTCAACTGAGTCGTTTAATGGAGTGTTGTCTTCGGCTATTATATACCTTGAGAGCTTCTTGGCGTTTGGTTTCTTCCCGTAACAATCCATAACTTAATGGGCCCGAATTTTGACTATATTGAAACCCAAGTCCGTAAGGGTACAGATTGTTGGTTTTCTTAACCTGTATTAAACACAAGCATATCAGAAAGCGATTAATATAAACTCACAGTGGAATTGGAAAATATAATAGAACATACATACTGACTAAGGTTAATACCTTGGAATTAATAAATTCCTTGGATGTCTAATTGCCTCGTCAACGCCGAGCGTGAATAAGAAGACTTCACCATCTACCATTCCCGTCTGCTCCAGTGTCCTATCTTTCTAAACCTATCATATGGGTTGCAACGATGGGGGTCGGTAAAATGTTCTAGTGATCGAAAAATTAAACTTTACCCATAACATTAATTTATGCCGATTGATTTCCATTAAAGTATTGTGTTTATTACTATGGCTAATCCATGGAGTCCTATGTGTATGTGTACGATATGTCTAACCTTGTCCGACCTACAACTATATTTGTATATGCCTATCCATGCATATGTCTTACCGTTTCACTACCCAAATAACTCGGTCACTTAATACTTCTTAATAGGGAGGAAGCGGATCCAACGACCATTTAATACCTCGGTCCCCAAAGCGGGGCCTCCGCAACGTAAATGCTGGTCAATCGTTCTATCTATAGAAACCGATGACTCTATATACGACTGTATAATTTAGTTCCTATACTACTAACAAATCTTAAAGGCTCATTTAAGGGTTAACTAACCGATCTCCGATGAACAAAATTTCATCTAACTATCTACTTTGAGGTCTGTGCGTCTCCCATATGGATTCAACAGTAGTAGGAAGCCAAAACCATCAAAGCATAATCCAAGTCTTTGTTACTGCTCTCTTGGGACTATTGGTGGTCATAGCCTATATGCCAGACCTACTACTAAGGACTGGTCTAAAAACAACGACATAGCTTGCCGACCTTCCATAGTTGACTTCCCATTTAGACTAACCAAGTAGTCAAGGAAAAAAGCCACTTTCGGTTACTTAATAGCTCTTATTGTAAATGACCCCATTTTCCTAAAAGTATAGGGTATTTAATACATCAGATCCGAGACGAACCCTCGGTATATTTTCCCTCACCTATCCACAATGCATATCTCTTCCCTACGGGTCCTATTGTTGGAGATGTCTCACATCAAGTATACACAACTGCTAGTAGCCTCTAGGTGAAGGGTAGACTTCTGTTGTGTAACTCTACTGACCTTGCATCTCAACCCACTGAACCAAACCTATCACCTAAAGCGTAAATATTGGGCTAGACCCGCTAATTCATGCTTGTTCTAAACGTATAGCTGAAGCAATATACTTTTCTAATATGAAAATTATATTGCCTTCTACGTGTATTTAATAGTATTAATACTTACTTTTTCGTTGCGTAATTATTCTTATTTTATACATTTAGGCTTTGGTTTCCTTATTTCCTTCTTATGTCTAATAAATGTCAGTTGTCCGTAATGATTGGTCACGAATGCCAAAATTGGACAATCTCTAATGATATTTATTTACCAATTTCAAAATCAACCTATTATGCTTGTTCAAATTTCCCATAAATGCCATATTAAAATCCTTAATCAGTCCCCATTAAATTTCTTAAACTCTCTATTAACTACAAATTTAATGCTTGTTAAATTTGTAGTTATTGTCCATAAATTTTGAAATTATTATTCCTTCATTTTTCAACATCCTAGTCCTATAATTACTACGTTATTAAAAACTAATACGAATATTGTCATATATTATGCTATTTATATATTTTTTATTTTTAATAATTAAGTACGGTTATACATATATGTGTGTGTGTGTCTATTTCTATTTCTAAAAAGAACATTTCTTTTCATGTCTTAATTTATCAAAGTTATCCTTTCAAAAAGGATTACCTTTATAGCTTTCCATAAATTAACCAAAATCGAGGCCTTGCTTCATTTGAAATCACAAGGAATTATTTCTCTTCTTTTATTGAAATAGACCGTGTAAACTTTTGAAAATAATACGCATACTTTATACATCTTGTAACGACCCACATTTTTGACCGTTCAAGTTGACAAAACATACACACATGCCGACTCAACCAATCCAAAATACAGATAGTTATTGGGGTTAAATAAGAAAAGAAAAGAAAGAACAGAAACAAACTCAGAATCTCGCAACGGAAGGAACAAGATATAATAATAAAATAACCGTTCATGAAGCTGTTAAATAAATAAATTTGATTATTATTATACATCATAAATCAGAGTTACATACATATCAGAGATAATACAACAATGCAGCGGAAATATAATACAGTAGTAGAATACAAATGATGTAATACCAAACTCCGTCTTTGTCCTCCAGAATAGATCTTCAACCTTATCTGAAATGCTCAGGCTGACCCGAGTGTAATGAAAAGACAAAACACTCGAGTCAGGACTAAAATATCTCATGTAAGTTAAATCGAATAAGTAAATATGAGTGTGACGGCGTCGGAGATTTTTACGGGTTTTAGACACCTCCTATCCAGTATTTAACGTGCGTGCATTAACTTAAGAGATGTTCGGGATTTCCATCTCCTAAGGATCCGTTAAACTATCTACTATATAATAGAATACGCTATATATAATAATGTCTATCATAAAGTAAAATATCATTCCTAGAGTTAAGCCATGGCCCATTCCACCCTTAACACAGTTTATAAATGTCATAGTCTATACAGCACCGTAAGCCCCACCGTAAACTAGTGGTTATCAGAGGGTACCCCATAGGTATAACACAAATCAAAATCGTAGTGGTCGCGAATAGGATAATCAGTATGACAAGGTACATGAGGCGATACCAACTAGGATACTAGTAGTTGCGTCATCCGGACTGATGTTGGGCATAGCAGCTACCACCCCAACACCGCGAAACAACACTCCCATAATCGGGGGGTGCACCCAAATCGAATCACAAAAGTAATAGATATGGTAACAAAGAAGTGTGTCCGCTAGAGGTGGCGAGCCTCAATAGTCCGGCAGGGCTCCTATTTTAGTCATATCAAGGGTCATCCAAAATCGTTCTCTTTCTTCAATCAACGCGTTCACCAAAACCATCCACTTCGTTCTGGATCAACACTCCGCGTATATTAGTTATTAAAGTGGTTTTCGGTATCGACAGAGAGTATGTCCATATCCGATCCCGGTCTCTTTAATAACTACGTATTATTACACCGATGGTCATTTAATATTTAAAGTTCAAACCAAATCAAATCAAAAGTCAACTTCAAATTTACTTTCAAATTTGATTATTTCACAATTCAATTCGTTTCAATAGTTAAATCATATTTCCAAATAAATTTAGTTCAACATTTATTTAGCAAATCAATTCAAGTATTCAATTTCAGTTTAATAAGATTCCAATTTCACTTATTAAATTTATTTCATATTCAATGGATTTAATTTGATTCTTAATTTAATTCAAAATCATTTCAAAGAAATTCGATTCATTCACATTTATGTTTACATTCATTACTTCATTAAATATAATTATAAATTCGGTTAAATCAATTTCATTAACTAAATCCCCTTTAAATCAAATAGTTTTAGTTAACCCGTTTACAAAATCAAATTCAATTTCTTTTAAAGAATCTTATTTCACTTTATTTAGTTCATTGATTAATTAACACAATTTTATTTTTCTCATCAAGTTTCAAAACAATTTAACTTCGTAACCAAGTTACAAAATCATAATTAAACTAATTCACTCAATTTAAAATCATTTTATATTTAAGTTATCACTTAATCAAATTCGCAAACTTTACTTAGTTTAAATTCCACTTATGTCAAATTCCATTTAATCTTAAATTAAATTTCATTATCAAGTCTCAAATCCGTTTAATCAAAACCAATTCTATAGATCTTAATTTTTTTACTTAACTTTAAATTTTACTTAATCCAATTCCATATAGCTCAAATCAATTCATTTATTTATTCTATTAAAATTCAAATAAATTTATTAGTTTATTCAAATCAAATCCATTAATTTATTTCATTTAAACTCGAGTAAAATCATTTATAAGTTCCAAATTAAATCCATTAAGGTTGTTAATTAATTTCGAAACAATTTGTTTAAAATCGGGTTTCTTGTTTCAATTTTCTATCCTAGGCCAAGTTGTTTAATTGGGTATTTATCATTTCAACCCGATCCCATTTTAATTAAATATAAATATAAAATAAAATAAATAATAAGGTTTTGAAATGAAGTCAGAATTTGAATTTTTATGAAAGGAAAATGTTAATATTTAATAATATGAAACAAAATATTAACAATGTAATTGATGAAAGAACGTTGTTTAATTTGAGAAACGATTGAATTAAGTTTTGAAATTATTTAATAATTAGGTAAAATTGAATTATAAGATTTTGAAAATTTTAATGTTGTAAGTGATAAATAATTTGAAATTGAAATTGACGTAGGATAGTTAAATTTGATATGTGTGTTAATTTGATTGATGACATTTGCATAATATGACCCCTTTAAATGTTAAATATATTGACACATAGAAAAAGTGTGAACCACACCTTGAACCATTTAAATGTATGTGTATAAATTGATGTAGTTTGAAATTGAACAATAGATATCAAGTGAAGTAACATGTAGTAGAGTGGTAGTGCATATGACTTGTAAGTGAGAGATCAGAGTTGCGCAGCGGAAGCGTGGTGGGCCCACTTTTGATAGGTTTTCTAGGAGCGATTAGCTCTTCTCGGCGGCATGATTTGAAACTTTACAAACTCTTCAATTCTCGGCTTTGACTTTCAAAATGATACCAAATGATGTACATGGCCTTCACTTGCTTAGCTCGGCCGAAGCTCTTCAACACTTCAAACTTCAAATTCTCGGCTCCAAGAGAGATCTACAATTCTTCGAGCGTTGATCAAGCGCACTTGATTCCGCGAATTGGCTTCAACGATCGAAGATTCGAGCGCACTCGAATGTCGGAGGTGGAGATAGGAGATTACACTCAACTACCAATTTTAATTGAAAGCACAAAGCTAACAAACAAGAATTTTATTCAAAATCAACTAACTTTCAAATGTACAACTCACGTCTATTTATAGCATTTTACAATCCAGACCCTTAAGTCGTATATGACTTACGACTCATCATAAGTCGACAGCGACTCAACACTCCACGACTCAAGCACTTGTATTACAACCCACACAACATCACAAATTTACAACACTTAGATCGTATACGACCTAACAGACACACGACTCACGACCTACGACTTAAGTACAAATGACTCAACACATATACAACAAAGTCCAACAAAACACCCACGACTTATAAAAGAACGACCTAAAATATCCGACACATACGACTTACGACTTAAGAATCTCGGCTTCAGAACTTCTTCATGCGACTTGTCTTAAGTCGTAACTCGTTTGCGGTTTAAGGAAACAGCATCTTCACGCGACTTATAACATGGACGACTTAGGGAATAAGACTTCAACGACTTAACCCAGTTCACGATTTAAGGATTTCAGACGACTTTACTAAGTCGTAAGTCGTAGACGACTTATCTTAAGTCGTTGGTTTTCTTCTTCCGTATAAGACGCTTCACTGCCTTGCGCTGGTACCTTGTTAGGTCGTGGCCGATCTAAAGCTTCTCCCTTAGGTCGTAGACGACCTAAAACCCCACTAGGTCACACCCGATCCAACTCATGCTCGTTAACCCGCAGGTTGTTAGGTTGTTCGCAAGCTATCACTTCCTTGTTAGCTCCCATGTTCTTAGGTCGTAAACGACTCAACTTTTCTGGACGACTTAAGATTTCGTTAGGTCGGTCACGACCTAACACTTGGCCTGCATCATCCTCCCCTGGTTGAGAGAAATTCGTCCTCGAATTTGCATCTTCCTCCTCTGCAACACACTCATCCCCATGATATGGAACTAAGTATTTGACGTTAAACACATCAGAAGTACGAACATTATCCGGCAATTCCAATTGATACGCGTTCTCATTGATTTTCTTCAAAATTTTTACTGGACCAATCTTCCGCGCTTTCAATTTATTGTACGTTCCCACCGAAAAACGATCCTTTGTTAACACTGAAACCAAATCACCTTCATTAAATTCAACACTCCTTCGCTTCAGATCTGCAGATCGTTTGTACTTCTCATTCGCTTTCTCCAATCGTTCCTGAATGATTTGATGACATTCTGCCAATCCATCAACAAAATCAACAGCCCGTTTAACGGTTCCCTTGGATTGTGGTACTATCGTCAAATCCAACGGTCCCTTTGGTAAACTTGAATATACTATCTGAAATGGACTGAACCATGTACTGCAGTTTATAGCATGGTTATGAGCAAACTCCGCTTGACATAATTTCATATCCCAACTCTTCAGATTATCTTTCACAAGACATCTCAACAAATTCCCCAACGATCTGTTCACGACCTCGGTCTGTCCATCCGTCTGTGGATGATAAGCACTGCTAAAGTTCAACTTCGTTCCCACCATCTTCCACAAACTTAGCCAAAAATGACTTAGAAATCTAGTATCCCGATCAGAAACAATGGATTCTGGCAAACCATGTAAACGATACACTTCTTTAAAGAATATCTCAGCAACACGGACGGCATCAGCTGTCTTCTTACAAGCGATGAAATGTGCCATCTTTGAAAACCTGTCCACTACAACATATATCGAATCATTCCCCCTTTGAGTTCTCGGTAATCCCAAAACAAAATCCATACTGATATCAACCCATGGTTTAACAGGCACGGGTAACGGCATATACAATCCCGCATTCGTCGCTGTCCCTTTGGATACTTGGCAAATATGACATCTCTCCACAAACTTCCCAACTTCCCGCTTCAACGAAGGCCAATAATAAGATTGAAAAATCAATTGTAAAGTTCGATCCCTGCCCACATGTCCTTCCTCATGCAACTCTTTTACAATCTTCATACGTAAGCTACACTCCGGTATACATAATCGATTTCCCTTAAAAAGAAAACCATCCACCATTACAAACTCATCCGTCTTTCCCTCCTTGACTTCATCAACAAACTTTGCAAAGTAAGGATCATCGACAAATAATTCTGGCAACACATCAAACCCGGTTACTTCAATCTTCATTGTATTCAACACATGATTCCTTCTGCTCAACGCATCCGCCACACGGTTCGTAACCCCAGATTTGTGTTTCACAACAAAGGTAAACTGCTGCAGGTACGTAATCCACGATGCATGCCTTGCCGAAATCTTCTCTTGTCCTTGCAGATGTTTCAGAGCCTCATTATCAGTGTATAGCACAAACTCCTTATGAAATAAGTAATGTCTCCAATGTTTAATGGCTTGCACAACAACATAAAATTCCACATCATACGTACTATATCTTATCTTTGCTCCTGATAACTTCTCACTGAAATATGCAATAGGACGCCCCCTCTGACTCAACACCCCTCCAAATCCAACCTTCGATGCGTCAGTATGTAATTCAAACAACAACTGAAAATCAGGTAATGCTAGAATTGGTGTTGTCGTCAACAGTTCCTTGATTTGTTCAAAAGCAACCCCTGCTTCCTTTGACCATGCAAACTGTTTGCCCTTCATACGATCAGTAACATGTGCCATCACACTACTAAAGTGTGGAATAAATCTTCGATAAAATGAAGCCAACCCATGAAAACTACGAACTTCCGTTATCGTCTTGGGTTGCGGCCAATCTCTGATAGCTTCAACTTTACTTTGGTCCACCTGTATTCCTTCTTTCGATACAACGTACCCCAGAAATAAAACACTCCTCGCCATAAAAACACACTTCTTCATAGCAGCGTAGAATTGTTCTTCAGGAAGGATAATTAACATTTTCCTCAAATGCTGAACATGCTCCTCTGTACTAGCACTGTAGATCAGAATATCATCAAAGTAAACCACCACAAATTTCCCAATGTATAGCCTGAAAATTTGGTTCATCACCCTCATGAATGTACTTGGTGCATTCGATAGACCAAACGACATTACCAGCCATTCATACAATCCTTCCCTCATCTTGAATGCTGTCTTCCATTCGTCCCCTGGTCTAATTCGTATATGATGATAACCACTTTTAAGATCAATCTTCGAAAAGATCACAGACCCACTGATTTGATCTAACAGATCATCAAGCCTCGGCATCGGAAATCTGTATCTGACTGTTATCTTGTTCAATGCTCTACTATCTGTGCACATCCTCCACGTTCCATCCTTCTTGGGTACCAACAAAGCTGGCACTGCACAAGGACTCAAACTCTCCTGAACTCGCCCCTGTTCCAGTAATTCCTCCACCTGTCTCCTTAACTCCTCATGTTCCCTTGGACTCATCCGATAGTGCGGTCTATGAGGCAATGCAGCACCTGGCACCAAGTCAATCTGATGCTGTATGTCTCTAAGTGGTGGTAACTCCTTCGGTAACTCCTCTGGAAACACATCTTCGAATTCCTCCAAAACTGGTTTCACTTCCTCTGGAACTTCAGCAACTTCACTGCTTTCATGCCCAATCAACATAAAAACTTCAGGACTCTCTTCTATCTCTTCCACGAACTCCTTCAATGTCAACAAAGTTTTCAATTCCTCGATATCCTCTAACTTGTTCTCATTCTGCTGTCGCTTTTTCGGAACTAAGGTAATCTTCGTGCCTTCGAACAAGAAACTGTAACTATTCGTTCGACCATTATGCTGTACTTCACGATCGTACTGCCACAGCCTTCCCAA
This sequence comes from Allium fistulosum, assembly GCA_030737815.1. Taxonomy (NCBI): domain Eukaryota; kingdom Viridiplantae; phylum Streptophyta; class Magnoliopsida; order Asparagales; family Amaryllidaceae; genus Allium; species Allium fistulosum. The sequence continues at coordinate 1,229,792,859 of CM060904.1, forward strand.
CAGCAAATGGCAAACATCCATGTCAACTACGTCACACCAAATCTCATCCTTGTATTTCTTTCCGATAGAAAATGGAACATGAGCTCGCCTCTCTACCTTTACTTCTCCTCCTTTCCTCAACCAAGCAAGTTTATAAGGACTAGGATGTTTCTTCGTTTTCAACTTCAATTTCCTTATAGCTTCCGTTGAAATGATATTATCACAACTCCCAGCATCAATGATGAATTTACAGACCTTTCCCAAAATAGTGCACGTTGACTGGAAAATGTTACTTCTCAACCAACTCAACTCTTCCTCCTGCTTCAGGGTTAAACAAGATCTTCGTAGCATCAGATTACAACCTTCGTCTCCTGACACTTCTTCTTCCTCATCACGCTGTGAATTGAGATCTTCTTCGACATCCTCATCCTCCACTTCAACAATCATAGTTCTCTTCTTCGGTTTTGGACATTCGCTGCTCTTATGACCCACTTCCTGGCAATTATAGCATTTGAAACCATTATGACTTTCGTCTTTCCAACCTCATTCACAACTGGTTTTGCAACGGCTTTTGAAACATTAGAACTTCCACTAACACCCTTCACTTGATTGTTGGAATTTGTAAACACACCACCTCCTCGTCTTCCCTGTTTCTCCCAAGCCAACGCTTTCTGGTGTGCTTCCGCTATAGATCTGGGATCAAACATATTTACCATGTCTTGAATCTGCATACGCAATCCTCCAACAAATCTAGCTGTTAATTGTTCCTCTGTCTCCATGATATCGTTCCTTGCAATCAGTTGATAGAATTCATCAGCATAGTCATTAACAGACTTCGTTCCTTGCCTCAAGTTTTGCAGCCTCTGATACATAAGCGATTGATAATTATAAGGTAAGAATGTGGCTTTCATCATTTTCCTCATCTTTTCCCATGATTCAACCTTTGACTTCCCCATCCGTTCACGTGTAAGTTTGGTTTGCTGCCACCACGCCAAAGCTCTACCCCTCAACCTTGTAGCAACCAACTTCACTCTACGATGTTCTGGAACTTCCTTGAAATCAAAAATCTCCTCCACATTAGACAACCAATCCAAAAACTCTTCAGCTTGCATACCTCCTTTGAATTCTGGAATTTCAGTCTTCATCCCAGATTCCCACTTGTGATCATATTCCGACTGATTTCTTCCTTGTCCACGTCCTCGTCCATGAACACTACCACCATCATACTCTTCTTCAAAATCTGATGTATATCGATGTCGATCCTGACCACCAACATCTCTACTACCATCACGTCTTCCACCAACATCCCTTCTATCTACATTCCTCCGTTCTCGATCATTCACATTCCTCCCACATCTTTGATCATCATCAACACTTCTTTCTCGATTGGAATGTGGTGAGACTCTACTTACCCCATGGTTAGATTCAGGTGAAACCCTTCTCCGATTTTGATTCATTTCTAACATCATCTTCTCTAATCGTCCAATCCCTTCATTAAGCTTATCACTAAAGTTTTCGTTTATTCTTTGCTCCATTTCATCAGCTTCTTCTCTTCTATACAAAGCTTCTACGTTCTGATGGCGATTAGCTCTTCTCGGCGGCATGATTTGAAACTTTACAAACTCTTCAATTCTCGGCTTTGACTTTCAAAATGATACCAAATGATGTACACGGCCTTCACTTGCTTAGCTCGGCCGAAGCTCTTCAACACTTCAAACTTCAAATTCTCGGCTCCAAGACTCGATTTAGCTATGATTGGCTAAAACAAGCTCTAATACCAAATGACGCAGCAGCGGAATTAACAAAATGATGATACGGTGAAAGTAGCAATCGGTGGATTGAGAAATACTGAAATGCCCAAATTCGTAGATCCGAAGATACCGAATTCTAGCTATCTCTGACACGTTGATCGCGCATGATACCGTGAAGAGAGATCTACAATTCTTCGAGCGTTGATCAAGCGCACTTGATTCCGTGAATTGGCTTCAACGATCGAAGATTCGAGCACACTCGAATGTCGAAGGTGGAGATAGGAGATTACACTCAACTACCGATTTTAATTGAAAGCACAAAGCTAACAAACAAGAATTTTATTCAAAATCAACTAACTTTCAAATGTACAACTCACGCCTATTTATAGCATTTTACAATCCAGACCCTTAAGTCATATATGACTTATGACTCATCATAAGTCGGCAGCGACTCAACACTCCACGACTCAAGCACTTGTATTACAACCCACACAACATCACAAATTTACAACACTTAGATCGTATACGACCTAACAGACACACGACTCACGACCTACGACTTAAGTACAAATGACTCAACACATATACAACAAAGTCCAGCAAAACACCCACGACTTATAAAAGAACGACCTAAAATATCCGACACATACGACTTACGACTTAAGAATCTCAGCTTCAGAACTTCTTCATGCGACTTGTCTTAAGTCGTAACTCGTTTGCGGTTTAAGGAAACAACATCTTCACGCGACTTATAACATGGACGACTTAGGGAATAAGACTTCAACGACTTAACCCAGTTCACGGCTTAAGGATTTCAGACGACTTAACTAAGTCGTAGGTCGTAGATGACTTATCTTAAGTCGTTGGTTTTCTTCTTCCGTATAAGTCGCTTCACTGCCTTGCGCTGGTACCTTGTTAGGTTGTGGCCGATCTAAAGCTTCTCCCTTAGGTCGTAGACAACCTAAAACCCCACTAGGTCGCACCCGATCCAACTCATGCTCGTTAACCCGCAGGTTGTTAGGTTGTTCGCAAGCTATCACTTCCTTGTTAGCTCCCATGTTCTTAGGTCGTAAACGACTCAACTTTTCTGGACGACTTAAGATTTCGTTAGGTCGGTCACGACCTAACACTTGGCCTGCATCATAATCCTATACGTTTGTTTTAAGCATAAAACTCATCAGATCTTATACATGCATAGTAATTAAATAAAATTAAACGATATAAATTTCAATGTTATAAATAAATTATATAATTTCCCACTCACCTTTTAAGCTTTCCAAATCTCCTAAATCTGAATCTATTCCTTTACTTGACTGCTTTTCCATTCTAATCCAAAAGAATATGTATAACAAGGTATATACATACTATTAGAATTACAGATCTGAGAAAAAATTTGGAGTTAAGGAGAATATAAATTTACAATTATTAAATCTTAACATTTTCCGCGGTATTGATTCGCTCCTTCTCTTCTTCTCTTTTATTATCTGCCTTCTCCAATTATATATATATATATATATAATAATTTATTATTAATAAAAATGGTGGAGAAGGGAAAATGGCAGAGCTTCACTGCTTTGATTAGAAAATACGAGATGAGAAGTGAGGGGTTAGGCTTGTATTTACAGGTGCTCGAATCAACTATAACCATTAGATTAAAATAATTGAATCCGGGCCGTGACCAATGTTGAAACCCCATCCACCAACCCTTGACCGATCAACCGCCCCCTATAAGCGGTCGACCTCTAACAGTCGATCAGCCCAAGTAACATGGTTGACCATAGGGTCCCGCATTTACTATTATTTATTTCTTTATTTCATTTCTTAATTATTTTCGTTCTGGAAACTTCAAAATGTTGATAATTTCATCGTTTGAGTTTTGATCACGAAACTCCAAATGTGAATGTTTCTCAAAAAATCACCACAAACACAATGGTGCAAGTTTCGTTACCAGATTTCATCGTTTGCTCAAATTCCATTTTTTGAGCCTTATTAATTGTTTATTAATTATCGTTAATTTTACGGGGTGTTACATTCTCCCCCTTAAATAAATTTCATCCCCGAAATTCCCCAAGATTTGAATCATGTAACATAGCGTGCAAGCAATCTAAGCTATCCAACCAACTAATGTACAACCAATTTTACAGCCAAATGTGTACAAGTGCATGGTGTATCACAACATAAAAGACATGCATACAGAATGATTCTAAATCGGCGCCACCTATATGAATGCATTCTTTTAAATTTTTTTTGAAAATATGATGCAAACAAACTAGATATACTGGCAGTTCTTTATGTATGCAAACTTTCAAAAATTGAATATCATTTTTAACACAAAAATTTCCACACTCCCATGAGTAAAAGTGTGGTTCAACCAATTTTGCATCCAATCCCTACCATCCAAAACCTAGCACTTAATTTTTAGCGTCCAAAAATTTGAAAAGTTAGATTTCTAAATTCATACTCTTATGTTGAAAAAGTAATTTAGGTGAAAATTTTCAAATTTCCACCATTCTTTTGGGTACCTATTCTGTTCTATTTTGGAATCTTCTCTTTTGTCCCCCAAAACTTTTCCAACTTTTCCACGTATAATTTGCATAAGGAGGTTTATTTTTGGATGTTAAAACATAATTATCATAAGCGCAAGTTTCGTTTCACTATCAACAAGTTATGAAAATAGAAATAACAAAGCTAAAACAAACCTTTCCCTTGTTATTTTATATGTTTAGTATACTATTAACCATGTTGTATAGTAAAATTCATATTCACTAACACGTCGACCTGCCCTATAATAACCAAGCGGTACTAGAAAATTGAATTTTTTTTTCCGTTTTCCGACAAAAATCGTTTTCTATTTCTAATCAAACTTGTAGAATAGTTTAAAAAATCAAATTCCAAAAAGCATTAAACACCTTTTTTTCAAAAGCGCTTGAAATTTTCCAAAAACATTCTAACCCAACTTCTCAAAAGCATTCAAATAAAAATTTTCAAAAGCATTTGAACACAACTTTTCAAAATATTTGCAGCACAATTCTTAGAACAAATCAGACCATGTTGTAATGTAATAAGGACTCAGTCTACGAGTTAATGCATATGATTGACCCTAGTATTATATAGTTAATCTTGGATTTGGGAAACATTTTCTTTTATCCTAAAACAACAAACTAACTACAAGCATATTTATAAATTTTAGCTTTTAATACATAGGGATTATAACCCGTGACTTCGCAACAACATTTCAATGTCCTCCGCTCGCCAAATTTTATTTTTTCCAAAATTCTAATATTTTTGGATTAAAGCATTCTAAATTTTTAGTTGCTAACTTAATTTCCTAATTTATTTTATAAACTTCCAGTCTTAGCTGCATTTATCGCTAGTTAAGTGTCCTTATGAGGTTTCCTTATTTACACTATTTTCCAATATATTTATATAGCGATCAAAGCTCTTCCAAACCATAAACAAGTGACAAAATATGAACATATCTCATATCATATCATACACTTTTCCAATAACCTAAGAGAACTAACTAGCGATTACAACCCAAAGATCCTAAAAGAAAATTTTGCTGGAAGCTATCATTCATTGTGACGGCCCGCCATTTTGGACAATTTAAGTCGACGATAAACCACGCATGCCTAACTCAAACAGTCCAAAAAGGCACATAATCAATGGGGTCAATAAAGAAAATAAGAAGAAGAAAAATAATAATCAGAATCTCACAGTGGAATGACAAAATATAATAATAACGTAAATAGTTCATGAAGCTGTTTTACAATATAAATTTAACTTCCATTTACAACATAATAAGAGTATAATAAACAAACATATCAAATAATGCAACGAAATAATATTAGTTAACATGATCACCAATCTCCATCTTCATCTTCGAGAAATAACATCTTCAAACAATGTAATAAATAATTAGGCTGACCTGAGCATAATGAAAAACAATACACTCGAGTCAGAACTAAAAATTCTGAAGTTAAATCAATATAAATTGAAATATGAGTGCAAATAATTAAGAGATGTTACAGGATTTTCCATCTCCTAAAGATTCATTAAACTATCTATATATAGTAAGATATGCTATATATGTAGTGTCTATCAGTAAAGTAAAGTATTAAAATAGCGTTAAGGCTTTACGTTGATCCCCCTTAGCACATTTTTGAGCAGGTAGTCTACGCAGGTCCTGTAACACAACCAGTAACGTCAGTAGCCAGTGCGTCCCCTATATGTACCATACTAAAGTAAAATCGTAGTGGACTTATATTAGGATAATTGTATGACAAGGCATGTGAGACAATGCACACGAAAAACTTATGATATGCACAATGTCTCATTGTGAATATCACAAGGCTGATCGTTGATTCAATCACACAGACAGTTGCAAAGGTCAAGCTCAAAGGCTCAACTTAGTGCAAACACACAAGTTCAAGACTAAGCAAGATCGGGCTCAACACAAGTAGTTTAATTCAGCTCAAAATAGATCGGGTAACTCAGCAAAGCCAAAGTGCACAAACAAGTTCAAAGCACATGGAGATGCACAAAGTCGAGCACCAGCAAACCAGATTCATGCTAGTATCAAGCATGGTACATAATGATACATAATTAAGTGCACAAATAACACAAACAAAGAACAGTAGGTACGAATTTACAAAAATACTGCCACTTGCATCTCCTATAGTAAGCAACACACATACACATTTGTATATACATGTATATATGCAACACCCGTCAAATGCAGTCAAGAACACTAAAAAATAAACAACAGGTAGTGCTATAAACAAATGCAATCAGGAAGGACATAAGTTCAAGGCGGGAAATACAAACAAATGAACATGAATCAAAAGACATTCACATAGGAATCAAATCAGCCAGGGAGTACATGGAGTTCAAGGCAGTGCCAATCAGCATATAGTGCAAAGCAAGGTCATGAACCAAACATAAATGTACATTTAAAGATGCCTAAAACAACAAGTATATATAGTGCAGAAATGCCCGAAAAAATTTCAAGTTCAAATGCCCTTGATTTTGTGCTAGTGCAACACCACCATCTTCACAAGTGTTGAACTGTAGTTCCCAAATTCAAGTGCAAGTTCACATGTAAGTTCAAGTGCAAGCCCAGCAATGACAAGCCTAAACATACAAGCAGCTATTCATACATATATACATAAACATGTATATATGTATGTACATGAAATATCAAGCAACGCATTCAGTATTGTCATTGCACTTCAGCCATGAAATATCAAGCAACACATAAACAAGCATAGTTTCAGGCAACAATGCAACAAGATGGATATAGTTTCAGTTCTAGGTAACAATGCAACATCCAGAAAAACATGGTAATATTTCACGCATATATACATACATATATGTATGTATGTATGTATATACATGGAAGATATTTCACAAACTGAAATAATGCAACAAGATCAACAATGCAACAAGGAACATGGGTCAAGTATCACCATTACAAGCTCCAGGTTCAGATAACACAACTAACTCAGACAATGGCAACAAGGCAACAAGGAAACACAGCACCAACGCATACAGTGAACTAAAGGAAAATGTACTCAAGCAACTAGAAATACATTAATGCATATGGAGAGGAGCAAACCACAACAATTAGAAAGCTACATCAAATAGGAGAATGATACATGGGTGCAAGTAGATGAACAACCACAATGAATGCAATACATAAAACATAAGGCCATATAAGTGTAACTGTTCAAGACAAAATAGCAATCGAATTAGCAAATGGAAAATCGAACGGCTGAAAAGATAGTATGAACATGACCAAAATATGTTGGTCAGTGCACTTCAACCAAATTTTGTTCATTGTCACATAAACACCCAAATTATCATTAAAAAAATCAATTCAAGATCAATAAAAAATCAAATGGGGCCAGAAATCGAAAAGAAATCAAACGGCCAAGCAAAAACTTTGAAATTCAAATCTCAGCATATATACGAAAATATAGGAAATTAATTCCTATATAAAGAACCCAATTCATCATTGGAAGGATAATCGAAGTCGAGAACAATATAAATCGAAAGGGGTAAAAATTATACCAATATCAATCGAAGAACACTCGACAAGGATCCGACTTCAATTTCATAGAACCCAAAGTTGAGAGTGAGAGGGTGAGCGAGTGAGAGAGTATTAGATTGGCAAGAAGAAAAGAAGACGAGAAGAAGACGGCTTCAATTTAATAAAACCCTAAGTTGAAGATGTAAAGGTGACGGCCATTTGCATTATATCGAGATATGGACTGAACAAAAATAAAAATGAGGGAACAAAAATATAAAGGTGGAAACAAAATAAAAGGCGACTATGAAATAATTAAGAGGGAAAAGTTGGAGCCAAAACTAAAAAATTTGATAGCTTAAATCAGACGATAGATAAAATGTTGTCTGAATAACAAGCATGTTCATAGAGATTTCACGGGCTATTCAGTCAAAGGATGAAAGATTTCAAGGGCTCTTCAGACAATAGATGGTTTTTTCATGTATTGTGTGAAAAAGTGGGATAATGGAAAATCTACTATTGGAACTGGACTAGCCGCAGCAGAAGTTATGGGTGAAATTCAAAAAATTTACCCTATTGAATCTTTTATTGGGCCTATGAAGTCTAACTGAATTAGAACATTTCTAAATTTCATTTAAATAAAATCATTTATTTTATTTAAATTCAAATATATTAAGATATGAAATTAATCTTATTTGATTTAGTTTATACATAAATGTATCATATACATATATGTGTGAGTGCATGTGTAACATAATAATCCGTGAAAGGTATAATATGCCCATATGTAGATGTTGGGATTTACATCGCAACAGACATATTAGCTCATTTTGTATGTCATGTATGTTGTCCAAATATGTGCATGTATATGTGTTACAAAATACACACACACACACACACATGTATGTATAAATATATTATATATAATATATGAACATAAAACATTTATATATAGATATATATATATAGAAAGAGAGAGAAAAATTATTAAAAATTATTTATAATTCAAAATTAACTTAGTTTTGCAAACATAATAATTTTAGTATTTTAATTGTATATATTATGAATAAAATAATGTTTTCATCCATAAATAATTAACATAAAATAATCTATTGATGAAAATTAAAAATTTTACAATTTTTGAAAATTTAGTATCATAAAATAGAGCTTAGGAAAAATCTGGAGATTTTTCAAAGTTGAAATATTATTTTTAAAAACAAATACATTGATTTCGGCAATAATTATTTAATATAAAATAATATATTATTAAAAATTCAAATTTTAAAATTTCAGAAATTCTAAGATCATGAATGAAAAGGTTACGAAAAATTTTGAAGAATTTTTCAATTAAATTATTATTTTTAATAAATCATAAACAGTTTTTCCAAAATAATAAACTTTATTGAAAAATTCCTAATTTTGTTTATATGTTTCTGAAATGATATAATATTTTTGTCACGACCCAACTTTCTACCTCCAGAAAGTTGTATCATGATGAAGAAAGAAAGAGATAGAAAACAGAAAAGATAGAGAAGAAAGAAGAAACAACAACAGAATCTCAACAGCGGAACGAATAAATTATATTAATCACATAAATATACATAATATACAACATCACTCAGAGTTACACAGATAATACATCACATACTAGACAGTTATAAACACCTGTCTAGTTAATACAACTCGATACAACTCCAATACAACACAGAGATACCAAAACAGCGGAAACACCATATATCTATAACGTTGAAGCCTCCTGCTCCATTGGTCCTCCACACTTCGTCAAAGCTAATCTGAATCCCTTGGCTACTCGTAAAAATTTGAGTACCCGAGAGTTTAAGAAAAACAGAAAATAAACTCCGGGTCAGACATGGGTCTGGTATGAGTAACAGGTTAAAGTTGCTTAACTTTAAAAATCCTTTGAAAACAAAAGGTATCACGTAAGACTTCCCACACATAAACATGGAAAAGTTTTTACCTTACGCTAACCAAACATTTGATAGGAAATTCAGTGATATTATAATAGGTCTAGAGTTTTCAAGTAAATAAGAAATAGCCGAAATTGTTACATTCATTAAATTCCAGCATACATAGGTATACAATCAAATCCGATGGCACTTATTGGAGATTGGATTCCATACAATGGCAGGGCTACCGGGGTACCCCCCGTCACAGTACGTGGCCTAGATCACCGTACCGAGGACCCACCCTAAGTCCCCTGCAACACAAAGCCGAAACCATCCCTTACTGGACAGTCCCAAACAAGACAACCCCGCGGTTGTAGCTAGCAGCCGCCACACAGCCGAAATATAAAGGGACTCTAGACAGGGGTATATCTCACTCTCAAGTGGGTGCGACCCACGAAGCCTTGTTGCACCTCCCCTGTTTTAGCCATTCCCGGTTGATGAGGCTTGAGGCTACGATTACCTTTAGAGAACACATCTCTTAGAATGCCCATCGTCCGCCTGACGATGTTCTGAAAGCATTCAATCCATACAAGTTCGTTCCGGGTTCGAACGAAACCGAAGGCATTATCTCGTTACACTCATTTTGGAATCACCCTCAGAGTTAATGAAAAAAACCCTTGCATTCTGAATCTTCATCTTCACTTGAGATTCACGACCTATCGTTAATTTGGATCGATGTGGTATTCGGATATCCAAATCTGGAAACCCGATCCCGGTCTCATCGAAATCCAAATCGTATCTTTTAAGGCCAAGTTGTTTTAAAGTTAAAACAATTTAATTCAATTATCTATATACACACAGATAGATAAATCACAATATAACAGCAGATAATCAGATAATCCATATTATCAACTTAAACAGATAATCAATATTATCATACTTAAAACAAGCATCCATATCACATAGATATTACTTATCTCATATCTGAGATCATAATCAATCAATGAAATATCATTCATTCATAAGCAATGATTTATCATTCACAAACTATAATTAATTTAAAATGAATTAAATTAATTACTTCTATCTCTAATTAATTTAAAGTAAATTAAATTAATTACTACATCTATAAATCCTGCTTATACAATCATTAATTATTTATAAATCAAATTAATTAATTATCCTCTATGTATTCATCTTGATTAAACACCTTTGATTAATCATTTTCTAATTACAATAAGTAATTAGTCTTTTAATTAATTCCACATATTAATTATTATAAATCATTCATAGTAATTAACATTTAATTCCTTCATTTATTAATTAAATATAATTAATTACATTTATCCTTAATTAATTACATTAATTAATCACCTCATCATTAATTATTCCTTAATTAAACAATTCATAATTACTTTTGAATATGCGTCTACGTGATTTTTGTTTGATGATAATAAACATATATACATTCATTTAAATGTATTTGATATTGTACTATTTTATTTTTCACAGATAAAATAAATATTTGCTGAATAAAATAAACAACATAGTATTGGAATTCAAACGAATATTTTATTCAAACAAATATTTATTACAATTTTGATAGTACAATTTCAAGCTCTCACTATAACTATACAATTTCAGTCACAATACAATTACATCACAATTTCATAATTACATCAGTTTCCTCACTACATATCACTCACACTCGTATTTGTCTTCAACTTCATTCCAATGTGAATCCAGCATCTGAGCAATCTGCAGAAATATACATTGACGCAGTAAAATTGAAAAGGAAATGTTTTTGCAGTATAAAACAAAATATGAATTTGGAAAATAATGTTTGCCTCAGTTATTTAGGTTGTTCGTCATCATTTATATTTGAATTCATCACATACGAACATTGTGACATGCACAGTGCATCACTGTACATGCCATAAGGCCGTGCACACCGATATATGTATATACACTTGATATAGTAACAGGGACAGGTGAGTACAAGGTCAAACCCAAATATACAGACAGGTTCAACTCAGGTGCAATATATTCAAAGTCACATTGTTCAACACAAGGTCAAAACCAAAGCGGATTCAACTCAGGTGCAATATATACAAAGCCACATCGCTTAGCACAATATCAAAATCCAGACCAGGCAGACCAAAGAATAACCATACACAAAGAAAAAGTCAATGCATGTACAAAGCTGCAGGAGTATACAAATACTCAAGGCAAAATCAACACTAAAACAACAACCATAATGACCAACAGCAACAAACAAGGCATCAAGTATATGTCAAAGTCAGGTACAAGTTACAATGTCAACAAAGTACACAGGTGAAGACAACAGAGCTCAATGCAACACAGTGGCAACTAATTAATGCAAACCAAAATTTACTCCAGAATGCATCAGGGTGCAAAGAGCTCAAGCACGAGATATGGCAACTACATAATGCTCAACTGGAGCTAAAATGACGTCATGATCAAAACATGAACAATAAGTACACTGACCAGAATGCAAGATCAATGAATGCAAAATGAGCTACATGAACACTAGTGGTACAAAATGCAAACTCAACAGAAGTGAACTGGTCGAAACAACACAGTGAGTTCAAGCTCAACCACGAAGGTCAGAAATCATCACAATATCACAAGCCGAAGTCAAAAAGACCAAAGATCGAACAGTGTAGATTCAAAATCGTGGTGGTAAAATAAATTGACCAAGTCATGAATCAGGAACATTAGTATCAAGTATCAAAATATACGTTTTTGAACAAGTCGCAATCATCTCAACCATCGAAACTAAAATCAGCGGCCAGAGAAAAGAATTTGATAAATTCAAATACATATAGACGAACGAATATTCAGGGATTCGAACCCTATAAAAGGATGAACATCATCGGCAAAATATTCATTCGAGTTCGAGCTAACAGAGAACAATAAACCAATAACTCGAATCACATTCAATCAATCCAAAATCAGCAAAGGAAAAGGAAATCACATACCAGTATCACATACGAACTCGAAACGAGGAGCCGCAAGCATCAACATCAAATTCGACAGAGCGGCACTTCTAATTTTTCACAAGCCCTAATTTTCAGTACGAAGAAACAATCAACGTCGAACAAAGCCGCAATTTGTCAGAAGATCGAAGTCGAACAAAGTCGCAAATTATCAGAGGATCGAAGTCGATCAAAGCTGCAAATTATTAGAGGATCGAAGTCAATCAAAGCTGCAAATTGTCAGAGATTCTCGAAGATCCACAAAGCCCTAATTTTGGAAGCGACGAGGCCGAAGCCCTAATTCCAGACGAGCCACCATTTTCACAAATAAAAAAGGAAGCGGGCCGACTTTTTAATCGAGATAAAATAATAGTGGGCAGGATATTAAAAGAGTTTTAAATTTGGGGCTGTCTTGTTTTAATTTTATAAATTTGGGCTGGGTTTAAAATAATTTAGTATTGGGCCTAGTTTATTTGAGGGCAAAATTGTTTTAAAAGTGTCAATTTATATTTTTCCCTGGGTTTAATCTGTATTGTCTTTCAGTTTGTATTTTCAAAGTCCAGTCAGGGTTAATCACCACCTAGGGTTTAGGTGTTGTCAGATTGTCTAGTTAGGGTTAGTTCAGTGAGCAGGGTGTGCGAGTTTACAAAGCTCTATAGGCGAAGCAGGGTGTGCGAGTCTGTAGGAGTGTTTGTAAGTGGGATACTGTTTAATTCTAATAGAAATCTGGGAATGCAGCAGTAGGCAGGGGTTGCCGAAGCTGGGTAAATTCTGTGAGTGATTTACTTTTCTGCATATTTATTTGCTGTTTGATTACGTGTTTAATCTGAGAAAATTTGCTATAACCCTATTCACCCCCCCTCTAGGGTTAATCTAGATCCTACAATTACATCATTAATTATATTAATTAATGATCTCTAATTTATATTTAAATTAAATTACTTCATTTAAGTTAATTACATTAGGTAATTAAATCTTAATTAACCATAATTATTAATCCCCTTGATTAACAACAAACTAGCAATTTACTATCCTTAACTACTCATATAAATTAATTATCCCATAATTAATTATCTCCATTAATTAATCTCTTGATTAATTACAAAAGTAATGAGATGACCCACTTAAAAAAAAATTTAACATACATTCAGTGGCCATTTAATCAAGAAAAATATTTAATTCAATTTTTCTTCTATCCAGGACCTTTCTGCCAATAAATATTGGTTTAATCATTTTATCTTGAACTTATATATATGAAGATATATAAGTCCTCTTCTACCTAAATCAGAGTATAGAAATGTTGAAGGTAGAAACCTGTTTGAGTATTGCTTAAAGTAATACTCTCTACATAGCAATGGTGTTCTTTTCAAAGTTAGGTTTCTTTTTTTTTCAAAAGACTTGGGTTAATGCATTACTATTGATTTTATATCTCAAGGCTCCTTATTTTACATAAATTCTTCTGATTTTCTTACTGGGTAACTATTCTTTTACTTGTGCATGTGTGTGTGCATGTTTCTGTGCATGTGTGTTCAAACTCAGGCTATAAGAGAGTGGATCCTAAGTGAACACAAGCAACATCTAGGCGTAATGGAAACGCGCCTAACTTATACATGAGAGGTCACAAGTTCGAGTGCTATGCTGGTCGGTTCAACCCAATTTTTGTTTTTTTTTTCTTTTTATTTTTCCCTTGTTTACATATCTGCCTGAGTCTACCCTATACTTGGCTATGAAACAGATTTAAAAGCTTAATTAAACACACTTGGGTGCTGTCTTAACCCAGGCTCAAGAAAATGGCTATGTTAGCCTTATTCTGGTTTGCACTACTCTGATACAAAGTATCTGCTATATCATTTTCTTTTCAAAGCAATTCAAATCCTTTTATCAGATTTTTATTTTTTGACTTGAACAAGAATTCTCTTATGCCAGATCTTTTGATATATATACAAACCACAAATTCTTTCAAATCTCAGATTTTCTACCATTTTAGCCTAACTGTTCTTGAAACTTGAAATTCATTTTCTTAACAAAGCATTTTGCAAAACAAAATACATAAGTTCCAACTGATACATATAAATTCAACACTTACAAAACAGCAAATAACAATCCATAGGTTTTTCTAAGCAACTTAAACAAATAGCTTAACATAGTTCAACATGAATATCTAATTTAGCTTCAGCAAAGACTTTTAAAAATATAGCATCCAATTCTTAAGCAGTTTAACATCCAAAGCCTGATCAAAGCAATCCCTATTTCCCTGCAAATTCACCATGAACTGCCCCATATAAATATGAGACACCCAATGGTGCATAAACACAAAAGGGTCAGACTATTTGTCTGGTGTGAATAATCTAACTGAAAACATGATTTATTTCAATTCTATTTATATTCCAGTACTTTGCAAGAATAAGAAACTTAATGTCTTCTGTGTGCATGTTTTTGGTGAAGCATGTTCATTCATATCAGTGTTAAGCAAATTCTCAATGACTTGATTCCTAGAAAAACAATCATAAGATTCATCCATGAAAACACCCAAAACAACCAAATACAAACTTCAATCCAGTTATCATCTCCTTTTCAACTTTTCTGGCCATCAGGGATTTTGCCCAGACCTCTACTGAATCTATTCCTAGAATTCATTATCAAATATAACAGGGTCTTTAGCTACTTTCTTCTTTTTTTTTAAACACACACTGCCTGGGACCTTTCTCTGTTAACCCAGCACACTCAGGCCCCTGGGTATAAATATACCATGTGTGAACTTGCAATATTCCCATTGCCAAGCTATACTTTGGTAGCCCTAAGATCCCAAGTCCTTAGTTAAATTACTAAGTGTTTTAATATTTTTTTCATAGCAGTGCTAATCCCTTCTGCATCTCACTTCTTAATCAGAGAAACATAAATGATGCAATCAACATATATTCATCCAGAGTTTGGTAAGTTAAATTCTCAGAAGCAACCATTTTATCATAAAAGAGTGAGGTGACTTCTTAGCACATTATTTTGCCTATGGGTTTCACTGGATCAAGATGTAAGCATATGGTCCTGAGTAATTTGTCAGATATATATATATATATTCTTCCTTACCTCTGGTTCAATCAGATTCATGATCTGGCTAAACCACAAGTATATTTGATTTGGGTATTTCATAAAACATAGAAGCTCAGCACATGTACAACATTGCACTTCTACATTTTCTTTTGTTTTAATTAATATGAGACATAAGCAACAACACAATGTCACAGCCCATATTTCTTTCTACCTTCAGACCATATACCCACTACTTGAATCCGGGGATTTTACAAACAACTTACAAAGAAAACTTATAAAAGAAAACACCCAATCTCAAAGTTAACCCATATCTCAGACAAACATTTTAGTTCATGAATCCATGACTCTTATTTTTCTGGGTAAATCAGATAGAGGTTTTACCCTTAAACAAATCATTAACAAGCCAAAGTCATCCAATCATAAAACATAACTTATAAAAGAAAATTAGTTCAAACTAGCTGCCTCAATATTCAGGTCTTAATGCCAAAGTTTTCAGTGAGGTTACTCACATTAATCCTTCTTCTTCCTATGCCTTATGAACCCCTTTTTAGTCTTCTGCCTTCTCCTATTTTCTCTGGTTTATGCCTTGTATATTTTTTTTTAAGAGGTAGAGCAATCATAAAACCTTACCACACCAGGTCTTCTTATATGAACTCTGGCTGCTACTAGGGTTTAAGGAAATTACCAAATGCCAATTTTACCCTACCAACTATGATCTGCCTCTTATTCTAACATTTTAGAGAAAATGGGTAAATAGTCCTGGTATATTTTTCAGAAAATATACCTCATTGCCCCGGTCATGTTATTTGCATGATTTCTGTTCTTTTTTTAAAGTAAAAAGGAATTGCTAAAAATGGATAAAGTGCTTGTCCAAGAGTTCATACCATTTTCATGCAAATGTTAATTTTTCTTTTTTATTTCTGCAAGTATTATTTAGTGCACATGTATAATACATGTATGCCTACCCTGGCCTAAGTCCTCTCTTTTTTTTTTAAGGCTTGATGATTTCTGCCTACATGTATATATACTTGTAATTCATATATCCTATTATTTCCATTGATTGTTGCTTATTTTATCACGCAGAAAACTGTGTACATGTTTGTGCACTGCCTTGTGCACATGTGCATGTTTTATACTTGGTGTCTGCAAATCAATTTCCTATTCCTATTTTTTTCAATGCAATTACAAACAAATACAAACTAAATTAAATCATGAAATTACTCACAAAAATCAGGGTTATCACATATACCCCTCCTTTTAGGAATTGTGTCCCACAATTCTTTCATACTTAACTTAAGTATCATTTCTTTAGAATTTTTTTTTTTCTGATTTCAAAACCATTTTCAAACCAATCACCTATTAAGCACTATGCATATCAACAAAAAAAAATCACAATGCATATTCAACCAACACATTCATTAGTATGTACATATATATAGATTTACCTTTTCTTCAATCAAACAGCTGGGGATAATCATTTCTGATTTTATCCTCCACTTCCCATGTGCAATCATTTGGGTCTAGACTCCATTGTACTTTTACTAATTTAATTTCTTTGTTTCTCAATTTCTTAGTTTCTCTAGAAACTATGCCCACTGGTTCCTTTTCATAGATCATTCTAGGATCAATCTGCACATCTTTAGAGGATTCTAATATTTCTTCCTTATCATGAACCCATCTCCTTAGTTGAGACACATGAAAGACATCATGCATTGCTCTCATTTCTTCTGGCAATTCTAATTTATAGGCTACTGTCCCTATTCTTTCTAGAATTTTATATGGTCCTATATATCTAGGAATCAACTTTCCTTGTTTCCCAAACCTTAGAACCTTTTTCATGGGTGATATCTTGATGAACACATAATCCCCAACATCATATTGTACTGCTTTCCTCCTTTGATCTGCATATTTCTTTTGCCTATCTTGGGCAGAGGCAATTCTTTTTCTGATCAAGGCTACCTTTTCAGAAGTCTCCTTCACATTTTCTGGTCCTAAGACCACTTTTTCTCCAGACTCATGCCAACTTGAAGGTGATAAACATGGCCTTCCATAGAGAGCTTCAAAGGGGGCCATGCCTATACTACTGTGATGGGTGTTATTGTATGCAAACTCAGCTAGATATATGTAATCTTCCCAGCTTCCTCCCCAATCCAATACACATGCTCTCAACATGTCTTCAAGCAATTTGTTCACAATTTCTGTTTGGCCATCAGATTGAGGATGGTATGCTGTACTCAAGCATAAATCAGTCCCCATTGCCTTGTGAAAACTCTGCCAAAACTTTGAAGTGAAGATGGTATCTCTATCACTCACTATAGTCTTTGGTATACCATGCAGTCTGACTACTTCTTTAACAAACAACTGGGCTAAGGTATTAGCATTTCTTTCTGATTTCACTGGTATAAAGTGGGCTGACTTGGTTAACCTATCAACCACTACCCAAATACTATCATTTCCCCTCCTAGTTCTAGGCAAACCATCAATAAAATCCATTGATATGTCTTCCCATTTCCACTGTGGTATTTGTAAAGGTTGAAGCATTCCTGAGGGTTTTTGATACTCAGCCTTCACCTGCTGGCAAACCATACATTTTGATACATAGGTTGCCACTGCACTCTTCATACCACTCCACCAATAATCTCTCTTGAGGTTGTGATACATTCTTGTGCTTCCTGGGTGTATAGTATATTTGCTTTTATGGTAAGCATCCAAAATTTCTTGCTTCAACTCATCCATTGCTGGAACACATATCCTTTCTCCTTTCTTCAAATGGCCCTGATCATCCAACTGAAAACCTTCCACTGTTTCACCATTTAATAATTGTGTCTTCTTTCCAAATAAAAATGGATCTTGGTTTTGTAGCATTGCAACTTTATTTTTCAATTCTGATCCCAGAGTAATAAAACTTAATTTTCCCATCTCTACCTTCCCACTGCATAAGCTCATGTTTTCTAGGTTATCACTTTTTATCTCTGAATCAATTAATAATGATAAAGTGTTAAACTCTTCTATCATCAATCTAGCCACTTTAGCATGTTGTCTACTTAGGGCATCTGCTACTTTATTAGCCTTACCTGGTGTATATAATATTTCAAAATCATATGAGGCTAAGAGTTCAATCCATCTTTGCTGCCTCATGTTTAATTCTTTTTGTGAAAACAAATATTTGAGGGATTTATGGTCTGTATATACTTCGAATTTTGCTCCTAACAAGTAGTGTCTCCATAGCTTAAGGGCATACACTATAGCAGCCAATTCAAGGTCATGAGTAGCATCCCTTACTTCACTTGATTTCAACTGCCTAGAAGCATAAGCTATTACTTGATGTTGTTGCATCAATACTGCTCCAAGCCCTTGTCCACTTGCATCAGTATATACCACCAAGTTTTCATTTCCCTCAGGTACTTTAAGAATTGGAGCTTGTACCAGTGCCTCTTTTAATTTCCCAAAGGCATTTTCACATTCCTCAGTCCAATTGAACACTTGATTCTTCCTAGTCAATCTGGTTAATGGAATTGAGATTTTTGCAAAATCTTTTATAAATCTTCTATAGTAACCAGCCATTCCCATGAATGATCTAACTTCAGTGACATTAGTAGGCCTTTTCCAAGCTTGCACTGCAATGACTTTATTGGAGTCCACGGCTATTCCTTTCTCTGATATAATATGGCCTAGAAAGTTCACTTCATTCTGCCAAAAAGTGCATTTTGAAAACTTTGCTTTCAAGTCTTCCTGTCTCAATTTCCCAAATACTAGATGCAAATGGTTTTCATGCTCCCTAACTGACTTAGAATAAATTAATATATCATCAATGAATATTAATACAAACTTATCCAAGTATTTTCTGAAAATCCTATTCATCAAATCAACAAAATAGGAAGGAGCATTTGTTAAGCCAAATGGCATCACCAAAAATTCATAAAGTCCATATCTAGTGTTAAAGGCTGTATACTTAATGCTTTTCTCTTCTACTTTCATCTGATGAAAGCCTGAAGCTAAATCAAGTCTAGAAAATATTTTTGCACCACTCAATTGATCAAAGAGATCATCAATTCTTGGTAAGGGGTATTTATTTTTAACTGTGACTTTATTTAATTCCCTATAATCAATACATAATCTCAGAGATCCATCATGCTTCTTAACAAAGACTACTGGTGCTCCCCATGATGAGCTACTGGGTCTAATAAAACCTTTTTCTTCTAGTTCAACCAATTGCTTTTTCAACTCCATCAATTCCTTAGGCCCCATTCTGGTTGGTCTTTTAACCACTGGGCTAGCTCCTGGAATTATGCTAATTGAAAATTCAACTGGCCTATGATTAGGAACTCCTCTTACTTCCCCAAACACATCATCATATTGATTAACTATGGGGATCTCTTCTAATGCAGGCATGGGTTTTTCATTTGACAATGCAGAAAGGTTGGCTATACTTCTATTTTTGTTTGCCTCACAAAGAACAATTATTCTTTGTCCATCAGAGACCTTCAATGATATGGTGGATGTCTCCATATTTATGATAGCCTTATATCTACTCAACCAATCAACTCCTAAAATAATTCCTATGTCTGGATATTGCAACACATATAGGTTTGACTCAAACACATGTCCTCCTATATTTAATCCCAATTGCATGCACATCATACCCATGACACATGAACTACCTATAGGGCTTCTAATTAGCAGTGGTTTATCAACAATCATACAGTTCAATTTTAATTGTTGTGCAATGTCATGAGAGATCAATGAGTGTGTAGCCCCAGTATCATATACTACTGTTAAAGGTATTGAATGGATAAGCAAAGTACCTTCAACTTGACCATGCTTTTCAACATTTGATCCCTCAGCTGCCTTGCCTTTTCCTTCCAAAGCCCCTAATTTTCCTTGCTTAAAATCTGGGCAGTTCCTTTTTATGTGACCTTCCTTCCCACAATGGTGACAATTGAAGGATGCTGGTCTAGGATTGGTGCACCTATTTTTCATGTGCCCCTCTTGTCCACAGTTGTAACAAGTGATCCTCTTCTTAACTTCAGCAGTTCTAGCTTCTTCTGGTTTCTTGGTGGAAGTTATGTCTGTTTTCTTTTTATCATAAGGGTGGAATTTACCCTTTCCCTTCTTGTTCTGATTATTTTTGAATGCTCTGAAATTTTCTCTAGCTTTATCATGTTGTTCAATGCTCAGAGTCAAATCCAAAACTTGATCAAAAGTTTTATCCTTATATGGTAGCATGGCTCTACTAAGGCTAGAGTTCAACCCTTGGATATATCTGCCATTCTTAGCTTCCTCAGTAGTGATGAGCACTGCACCATACTTTGCCAATGATTCAAACTTCTAAGTGTACTCAGTGACACTCATAGTCCCTTGCCTCAATTTGATGAATTCCTCCAGTAAAGATTCCTTAGCTGATGCAGGGATAAATCTGCCTTCCAACATTGCTTTAAACTGATCCCATGTCACTTCTCCTTCAGGTCTTCCAGCTATGATAACTTCCCACCAATCCAAGGCTGCTCCTCTCAATTGCCTGGATGCAATTTGCCTCTTCCTTTGGTCTTCAACTTGCATGTCTGCAAAGATTCTTTCCAGAATTCTAAGCCAATTTTGAACCCCCATAACTCCTTCTGTGCCATCAAAGGTTTTGCCTCCAAGATTAGTAAAAGTCTTGAGTAGTTTGGAAAGTTCCTCATGTGGATTTTCCTGCCTGTTGCCTACTCCATCTCTTATGGCCCTCATGAATTCTTGCACATTCACCATGGGTGGTTCACTTGTTCCTACATTTTGATGTCTGGGTCCTACCATAGCTCTATGGATATAACACTTAGGTTAGTCTGTTTTGCCTAATGCTCTATAGATTAATTCATTTTAATTTATCACTTATTCTGTCATAATAGATATCAATAGTGTAAATATATATAAAAACAAAACATCCAAAGCAGTAAATACTTCTATACATCCAATGCAAACAAATTCATACAAAATTTTTGCTATGTTATTTAACAACATAGCTCTGATACCAAATGAGATGACCCACTTAAATTTTTTTTTTTTAACATACATTCAGTGGCCATTTAATCAAGAAAAATATTTAATTCAATTTTTCTTCTATCCAGGACCTTTCTGCCAATAAATATTGGTTTAATCATTTTATCTTGAACTTATATATATGAAGATATATAAGTCCTCTTCTACCTAAATCAGAGTATAGAAATGTTGAAGGTAGAAACCTGTTTGAGTATTGCTTAAAGTAATACTCTCTACAAAGCAATGGTGTTCTTTTCAAAGTTAGGTTTCTTTTTTTTTCAAAAGACTTGGGTTAATGCATTACTATTGATTTTATATCTCAAGGCTCCTTATTTTACATAAATTCTTCTGATTTTCTTACTGGGTAACTATTCTTTTACTTGTGCATGTGTGTGTGCATGTTTCTGTGCATGTGTGTTCAAACTCAGGCTATAAGAGAGTGGATCCTAAGTGAACACAAGCAACATCTAGGCGTAATGGAAACGCGCCTAACTTATACATGAGAGGTCACAAGTTCGAGTGCTATGCTGGTCGGTTCAACCCAATTTTTGTTTTTTTTTTCTTTTTATTTTTCCCTTGTTTACATATCTGCCTGAGTCTACCCTATACTTGGCTATGAAACAGATTTAAAAGCTTAATTAAACACACTTGGGTGCTGTCTTAACCCAGGCTCAAGAAAATGGCTATGTTAGCCTTATTCTGGTTTGCACTACTCTGATACAAAGTATCTGCTATATCATTTTCTTTTCAAAGCAATTCAAATCCTTTTATCAGATTTTTATTTTTTGACTTGAACAAGAATTCTCTTATGCCAGATCTTTTGATATATATACAAACCACAAATTCTTTCAAATCTCAGATTTTCTACCATTTTAGCCTAACTGTTCTTGAAACTTGAAATTCATTTTCTTAACAAAGCATTTTGCAAAACAAAATACATAAGTTCCAACTGATACATATAAATTCAACACTTACAAAACAGCAAATAACAATCCATAGGTTTTTCTAAGCAACTTAAACAAATAGCTTAACATAGTTCAACATGAATATCTAATTTAGCTTCAGCAAAGACTTTTAAAAATATAGCATCCAATTCTTAAGCAGTTTAACATCCAAAGCCTGATCAAAGCAATCCCTATTTCCCTGCAAAGTCACCATGAACTGCCCCATATAAATATGAGACACCCAATGGTGCATAAACACAAAAGGGTCAGACTATTTGTCTGGTGTGAATAATCTAACTGAAAACATGATTTATTTCAATTCTATTTATATTCCAGTACTTTGCAAGAATAAGAAACTTAATGTCTTCTGTGTGCATGTTTTTGGTGAAGCATGTTCATTCATATCAGTGTTAAGAAAATTCTCAATGACTTGATTCCTAGAAAAACAATCATAAGATTCATCCATGAAAACACCCAAAACAACCAAATACAAACTTCAATCCAGTTATCATCTCCTTTTCAACTTTTCTGGCCATCAGGGATTTTGCCCAGACCTCTACTGAATCTATTCCTAGAATTCATTATCAAATATAACAGGGACTTTAGCTACTTTCTTTTTTTTTTTTAAACACACACTGCCTGGGACCTTTCTCTGTTAACCCAGCACACTCAGGCCCCTGGGTATAAATATACCATGTGTGAACTTGCAATATTCCCATTGCCAAGCTATACTTTGGTAGCCCTAAGATCCCAAGTCCTTAGTTAAATTACTAAGTGTTTTAATATTTTTTTCATAGCAGTGCTAATCCCTTCTGCATCTCACTTCTTAATCAGAGAAACATAAATGATGCATTCAACATATATTCATCCAGAGTTTGGTAAGTTAAATTCTCAGAAGCAACCATTTTATCATAAAAGAGTGAGGTGACTTCTTAGCACATTATTTTGCCTATGGGTTTCACTGGATCAAGATGTAAGCATATGGTCCTGAGTAATTTGTCAGATATATATATATATATATATATATATATATATATATATATATATTCTTCCTTACCTCTGGTTCAATCAGATTCATGATCTGGCTAAACCACAAGTATATTTGATTTGGGTATTTCATAAAACATAGAAGCTCATCACATGTACAACATTGCACTTCTACATTTTCTTTTGTTTTAATTAATATGAGACATAAGCAACAACACAATGTCACAGCCCATATTTCTTTCTACCTTCAGACCATATACCCACTACTTGAATCCGGGGATTTTACAAACAACTTACAAAGAAAACTTATAAAAGAAAACACCCAATCTCAAAGTTAACCCATATCTCAGACAAACATTTTAGTTCATGAATCCATGACTCTTATTTTTCTGGGTAAATCAGATAGAGGTTTTACCCTTAAACAAATCATTAACAAGCCAAAGTCATCCAATCATAAAACATAACTTATAAAAGAAAATTAGTTCAAACTGGCTGCCTCAATATTCAGGTCTTAATGCCAAAGTTTTCAGTGAGGTTACTCACATTAATCCTTCTTCTTCCTATGCCTTATGAACCCCTTTTTAGTCTTCTGCCTTCTCCTATTTTCTCTGGTTTATGCCTTGTATATTTTTTTTTTAAGAGGTAGAGCAATCATAAAACCTTACCACACCAGGTCTTCTTATATGAACTCTGGCTGCTACTAGGGTTTAAGGAAATTACCAAATGCCAATTTTACCCTACCAACTATGATCTGCCTCTTATTCTAACATTTTAGAGAAAATGGGTAAATAGTCCTGGTATATTTTTCAGAAAATATACCTCATTGCCCCGGTCATGTTATTTGCATGATTTCTGTTCTTTTTTTAAAGTAAAAAGGAATTGCTAAAAATGGATAAAGTGCTTGTCCAAGAGTTCATACCATTTTCATGCAAATGTTAATTTTTCTTTTTTATTTCTGCAAGTATTATTTAGTGCACATGTATAATACATGTATGCCTACCCTGGCCTAAGTCCTCTCTTTTTTTTAAGGCTTGATGATTTCTGCCTACATGTATATATACTTGTAATTCATATATCCTATTATTTCCATTGATTGTTGCTTATTTTATCACGCAGAAAACTGTGTACATGTTTGTGCACTGCCTTGTGCACATGTGCATGTTTTATACTTGGTGTCTGCAAATCAATTTCCTATTCCTATTTTTTTCAATGCAATTTCAAACAAATACAAACTAAATTAAATCATGAAATTACTCACAAAAATCAGGGTTATCACAAGTAATTACCCAAATTACTTACTATCAAATCATCTTATATTAATTACATTAAGTAATTACCATCTAATTACTTTCCTAAGTAATTATGCTCCTTCAATTACACTAAGCAATCACACTTATCAAATCATCAAATGATTTCTTAAAATTAATTAAACTAAATTAATTAACTTAAATACTCATATTATCATAATTAATTACAATAAGTAATTAATCTCTTAATTACTTTTATCAAGTAATTACATTTAACAATTTACACTAGTTTATCTAAATTAATTAAAAACAATTAATTATTAAAATTAACCATATTAATTATCTAATCCTTAGTTAATTTCCTTCATTAACTAATAACATTTCCTAATTCCTTCCTTAATTAATCTCTAATCATAAATTAATCTAAATTATTAATTTATAAATTAATTACATAAGTCGTTCCTTAATTATCTTATTAATTAATCCACTTCAATATTTTTAATTATCTCTAAGATAAATTGTTCCTTTATTAATGATCTCATAAATATTAAAGTGTATTTAAAACATTACACTTCTAAATTTAGATTCAAATTTCATTTTAAAGTTAAGATTCCAAATGATTATATATTCAAAATCCTTTTTATAAAAGAACTTTATCAAAATCCAATTGAAATATTTATTTGAAAACAAATTACTTTAAAAAGCTATTTGGTTTAAACTTGTTTAAACATTCAGATTTTAAAATAAAAACTGATTTTAATTTACAGTTTTGAATTCAAGAAACTTGAATCCATATTTAACTTTGATTTAAAAACTTTGGTTTTAACTTACCTTCAACCTTGATTTTAAATTCTTGATTTGAAAATCCAAATTCATTTTAAATCTTAGGATTCAAAAGTTTATTTGAAAACTAACTTAACTTTGAATTTAAACCCAGTTTTAAACCTTGCTTGACAAATTTAATTTAGTTTAAAAACTTTAAACAGAGAACAGTTTCAAACCTGAAACTATCACCATACTTGACCCGAGTCCCCTCGAAATCACTTCGAGTCTTCCCCGTTCGCTACTTCGAGTAAAACACTCGAACTACTCGAGTAATCTCGAGTTCAATCCTGAAGCACTCAAGCAAACACTTCACATCCACCAACGTGCTCGTGCACGTGTACAACCTAGTTCGTCATCTCCGGCTAGCACTTCATCGACGAGCAAGTCAACAATCGCCTCAATACCAGACTCCGATCGTCTGACTCTCGAAATAACTACATATACGAAATTCGAGCAAAATCCAAAACCTGGAACACAAAACAGTTTTCCCTCTCGAAACCTGTCAACACTCCGCCTCTGCTCCTCCGACCACCAGAGAACCACCACCACCGTCCACGGCTTCGCCTACCATCCCTCTACAAATTCTCAAAAGCCCATAACGCTCGATCGCCTCTGGTGATCGAACGAGACCCAAAACGCAACATAGCAATAACTAGGTTTACGAACTTCGAACACTTGCCGCAGTCGCCACCGTGGTCGTGGCCACCTCCGACTATTTTTCCCATCTCCACCCTAGCCTCCTCTATCACCACGAGAAAACCCGACCACCCAGAGAGCAGAGATCACCCACAATTCCCAAAATTCCCTTTTTAGTTCATATACGAACTGCTCTTAACCCCTATTACTAAAATTCTTGATTTTAGTTTTAAAAATCAAGTTCTGTTACAAGGATTCAATGTATGTTCCTGAATTTGTGAATCTAGAGGTTTAAATTTTTACTTATACAATTCTTACTGGGTTGTTCTAGATTTCCAGAGTCATTTACATATTTTCTCAACTTCAATACAATTTAAAACTAAGGTTTATGATTAATCAGACAAGTTCCATTTGAAACTTAAATTTAAACATAGCCAAGATCAACAGGTTTAAAGTTTTAAATCAAAACTTGAATACTGGAAGATATAAGCAGAGAGCACAAAGAAGAAACAGCATGCGTACTATACAGGATATATATACACAACAGATAACATACAATACACATTTACTTCAACTTTCATAGCATGTAATCAAATTTTACCTACTTAAATTTTTAAAAGTGAAGTTACTCACCTGAAGATAAACAGAGAGCAAATTTTGAAACTGTAAATGGCATTTGCATGTTTTTATTTTGATCCCATAAAACTTGAAAACTTTGTCTTGCTTTGATTCCTTTAAACTGGAAAGCTTTGATCTTCCTAATCAGCTTGCCTTTGTTTGATGAAGTTATTTAAGTTTGTAAAAGAAAAGCTTACTATTTTCAGGTTTGCAGTGTTAAACGAATTGAAATGAGAAGGATAATATATAAAAGTGTTTACAGGGTTATGCCCTTTGCCTGGTACACTATCTTTTATTTTATTACATA
Source organism: Allium fistulosum (assembly GCA_030737815.1). Lineage (NCBI taxonomy): Eukaryota > Viridiplantae > Streptophyta > Magnoliopsida > Asparagales > Amaryllidaceae > Allium > Allium fistulosum. The sequence goes on from CM060904.1 coordinate 1,229,820,150, forward strand.
GGTCAGAGATTTTTAAGTGTTGGAGGCTGAAATGATTTTTTCAAAACTTTCGAATGACCTAAAATGTTGCTTGCATTAAATGTTGGAGTACCTTGTGTCTCCTACTTAGCTTATTACATCTTTTCATGTGTCATAGATATTTCTTTTATTTTGCTTTGCATTTTCTTTTGCCTGCATACTTATCTTTTTACTTATTACTCGCCTGCAACATACATTTAGACTTATCCTATTTATGTATGTGTGTTCATAGACATTTCTTTTCTTTCCAGCATATCTAAACTTCCTATATAAGATTCTCTAGAATTTACATAAGTTTTTTACTTGAAAGTTGTTATGGTTATTATAGTTATAATGTTAACTTGTATATTTATATCTTATGTTCAAATATATACTTTTGTCTTATAAATATAAAGTTGTTATAGTTATTAGTTATAAAATTTAACTTAAGTATTTAATTTTATTTCTAACATGAGTGTGGTTATTTTTATTTTAAAGCTTTAACTATCAAATATTTAATTACCTATTATTATTTTATTTTATACTTATCTTAAATATTTATAAGGTATATTTTATTTAAACATTTTTGAAAGACTTCCTTTCAAATTTACAAATCATAGTTTTCTTCCAAAATATATATATATATATATATATAACAATTCCTATTTATATTAAGAACCTACTATAAATTACATTATATTATTAATAAAGCTCATTATTAAATTAAAATAATTTATAAAAGAGATTATCTGTAACAACCCTGTATTTTTCAAATATTTTTAAATTGATTTTTTCAGATTCAAAAGCTTTATTTATGAAAAAGAATAAATTTTGTTATTTTAAGTATAAACTTTGATTTTGATGTGGATTAGAATTCCCAATATGACTAAATTTAATATTTCCAGAAAATGTATTTTTTGTCAAATAGTCAAACTTTGACTTTTAAATTTAAATTTAAATTATTTAAAATCTTAAATTTTATCTTTTATTATGAAAATAGATGAAATAACTTGAACAATGTTTTTTGTTTCGTTGAAAACGGAGTTAAACTGCAAAAGATATGTATATTTCAATTTTGAGTATAAATTGTTTATTTTGCAATTTTGTTATTTTAAATTGTATAAATTATATTTTCTTTGTCATATTTTATTTTAATATGTTTAATATGTTATATTATGTATATTTTGACTTTTAAATATTTTTAAATTGATAATAGAATTTTTCCAATGTTTACTGTGTTGATTTCCTATTTTTTAAGGCTGTTTTCTTATTTTCTGCTATTTTCTTCATTAAAATTATATTTAAATTAAATTTTATATATTTATTTTGTGAATGTATTTTTATTTTATGTTATTATTTATGTTTAAAAATATATTACAAGCTCATATGAATTTTCTAATGTTTATACCATTTATTTTCAATTTTTCTAGCCTAGTTGACAATTTTTGCTATTTTCTAGATTTAATTATTTATAATTAATATTTATTTATTTATATTTTTTTTTATTTGTTACATTTTCGAATTTTAACTGAAATTATATGTATTTTCAGATATTTAAACTTATTAAAAAGAAATAGAGGAAATTTGAAAAGTTTTAAACGATTGAAACTCCTAAGGCTTTCCATCTCCCGACCTTTCATTTTCCCAACTCTTCTCTTAATTGTTTTGGGCGTGTAATCTACTCATTTCAACTGCATTTTTTTTTTCACTTTCACGAAATTCATTTCTCCTCCTCTCACAAAAAAATCACGGCTATTCTCCTTGTGAAGCTTAGGTAAAAAATTCTATCTTCTTCTTGTGTTTTTATGATTTTCTACTTGAATTTGCACATGCTCTCCGCCTACATAGCTGTATTCCCCTTCCTCCAAGCTGTGGCTGACCACCACCACCACTTTTCTCTGACCATCACACAGCCTAACACCTCTCCTCCTCAGGCCAAGCCAAGCCATGATGAAGATCATCAAAAAAATCCATCTAAACTAGCACTAGCCATCACCTATGCACTCAAGCTGACCTAGTTTTGGTACCATCACCTTCCACCACCCATGGCCGCCACCAACACCACCTCCACCACCTCCAGCACCACCTGGACCCCCTACTACGTCATCACCTTGGACCCCACTTTTCTGGCCGTGCCCCATGAGCCTTGGCCGAGCCTTGAATTGCCTTGAATCCATGTTAAAGTGACATTGTTTTGCCTTGTTGTGTTGTTTCATGCATACTCACCTTTTGCTATCCTCTAAACATGTTTGGCCGACCCTTAGGCAACCAAAACCTGATCCAAATCTTGCCTTAGACCTGTAGTACACCATATGGCTGAACCTGAAGGTTGTTGGAAGCAAGTGCAAAGCAATTCTACTTTGATTCGTGCAGTTGATTCTATATTATTCTATCGTATTGTGCATTTGAAAACTTATATTGTTTGTATTGTTTTGTCTTATGTATTCGAGGAAGTTACCTTGTCTCTCCCACACTCATCATCATCATGGCTGAGAAAATGAACCCCTTGTTCGAGCTTTTGAATGGTTAAAGCACAGTCAAGTAATCTTTTCCGTTGTTGCTTCATATCTTCATTGTTTCAACATTGTTTGCGTTGAATATTTATGTGTATATTGTCTTGTTTGGTTATTGTTTACAAGATAAATATCAAGGCTCTCCATTCATTCAAATCAAAAGTCATGCTATATCGTGCTTGTTGTGCTTTCTGGAATCTATTCTGTGTGTTTTGATCGCTAATCTCCAGCTTTAACAGGTGAGTTATTCTCACCAGACAATATGTACCTATATAACTAGTAAATTGACACCCTGTGAATCTGTAGAAATATATTATCATGTTATACTTGACTATGTTACGATCATATGATGTTTATACACCTGTTATATCATCCGTTACTGTTATATAATGTATTCAGTTCATTTATATCTGTTTATCACACTGCAAGTTCCCTGTAGACTAGAATCACTATGGGTTGAAATGATACATACCCGAACGGACTTTAGAATAGGGAAAAATCGTTATGGGCTGAAATGATAGGCCTGAACGGTTTTTATTTATTTTATTTAACTTGGGATTGCGGGTTTGAAATGATAGAACCTGGATTTTTCTTTTTAAACTGCGGATTGAAATGATACATATTCGTATCACTTGACCTAGGCTAGAAAACTATATATAGGCTCGTGGTTATTTTATAAAGTGTTTTTGGATATTTTTAAGTATTTTAAAAATATAAATTTATGAAATTTGATTTAAATAGATTTTGAAATGTTTTAAAATAAAGAAATCATGATTTTTCTATGAGTTGAAAATGTAATTAATGAATGTTTAAATTGGATTATTGAAATATAACAAAAGTTTGGAATTTGGAATTTCGGTTAAAAATGATATTTAAGTTATATGAATAAAAATGAAAATTTAATTATATTTGGAAAATGGTAAATATGATAATTTGATTAAATTTGAATTTAAGCGATTTATTAAAGTATTATTGATTTTTCTATTAGTTTAAATGGTTAAATAAATGAATGTTTAAAAGTGATCTTTTAAAATATAACTTGACTTGGAAATGTGAAATTTGGTTTTAATTAAAGGTTCAAGTTAATTAAATAAAATTGGAAATTTAGTTAAATTTGTGAAATGGTAATTTAAATTTGAAGTGTTAAGTTATTTGTTGAAATGTGAAGAATTGGAAACTTTTACACTTAAATTTATTAAGTAAATTGTTGAAAATTGGATTTAATTATAATAAATTTATTGTGAAAAAGATATATGTTAAATGATATGTAAATGAACATTTTAAATGTTAAAAATATGATTTTTAAAATGTTTATGTGTTTTAAATTGAAGTTATTTAGTTGCTGGAAATACACTAAAATCTGGAATTAACTTTTAATAGCATTCAGAAATGCTATAGTTTTTGAATTGAACTAAAATTGTGTAAAAAGAGCTATTACAGCATTTCTGAAATGCTGTAGTTGCTGTAATTGAACTTATAGGCTAATATTGAACTCAGGTCTATTATAGCATTCTCTGGAAATGCTATAGTGGTCTGCAGTCTTTGCTGAAATCAAATAAATCTTTTTTTTGAAATCTGAGTTACCGCAGCACTTCTGAAATGCCGTCTTTTCTATTTTAAACTATAATTTAACTAAAAACTGAGTTTTAACAGCAGTTTTAAATGCTGTCTTTGCTGAATAAAAATATTTTCAAGTATAACTTATAACAGTTTTTTCTAAATGCTGCGAAAGGCTGAAATTTTAATAATTATGGTTTTTGACTTAGTAAACGAACTCAGAATGGCTTGAAACCTGGGAAATTGAATATCTAACTTGTAAGAATAATAATCTCACTTTTAAAAGGGTTTAAATGAATTTAATTTAAGTGAAATATAAACTATTTTAAAAGTGATTGGGAATGATAATAAATGAATATTATCTTTGAATTAAAAGGGTATTTGAATTTGAAAATTTGGATGTGAATTCAGATAAAATCTTGAAAGGAAGTTTGAAAGGATATGATATTTTGGAATATTGAAATGATTTGGAAATGATAAATCTTTATTTTGATAAAGATATGGTTTGAAATGATATTTTATTTTGAAGTAAAGTATTGTTTTTTTAAAAGTTATAACCACGGGTTATAATAACGATTGGTTGGCAAAGAGACCGGGATCGGATATGGACATACTCTCTGTCGATACCGAAAACCACTTTGACAACCGTGTACGCGGTGGAGATTCCAGAATGAAGTAGGATGGTGGCGACGATCCTAAGGTATATACGTGGACCCAACTCCCGTGAGTTGGCATAAGGTGGCTAAAACAGGAGCGATTGACGGACCAAGGAGGTAGCACCTCTTATCGGACACACTTCTTCGATACCATTCTATTACTTGTGATTGATTTGGTGGCCACCCTTGATTGGGAGTGTTGTTCGAGGTGGGCGGTAGTGGCTGCTATGCGTCACCACTAGTCCGGATGCGTAATTGGTATATCTACCCTGGCATTGCCTAGTTGTGCCGTGTCACCTACCATATCGAGCTTTACTACGATTTTGATTTAAAGATCCGACCGCGTTAAGGTTCTCCATCCCCTTAACGCTATTTTCTATATGATTATACTTTACTAATTAGACACTACTATATATAGCGTATATTACTACATAGTAAATAGTTTAACGGATCCTTAAAGAATGGGCGATCCCAAGCATTCTTTAAGTTACTTGTACCTTTATTACAGTTCACTTGAGTTGGTTTACATTATATAAGTATATATTGTCCTGACTCGAGTGTTTTGTATTTTGCTTTACGCTCGGGTCAGCCTGCGTTATTGACAAATTTGGATTTCCACTCTCTTGGAGATTTGAATCGCTGGAGATTATATGCTTGTCTTGTCCTATCTATTTCAGTTCTGTGGTTCTACTCAGCTTGTACTTGGTTATTGTATTTAGACTTCTGTTGTACTCTATTTCTTCTGTTGTATCTTATGTAACTCTGTTATATTTATATAGTAGCTTCATGAACTACTATTTCTTTTACTTCCGCTGCATTATTTTACTCTGTGTCTGTGATCTGTGATTATATTTATCTACTGTATATTCTGAGATTTGCCAAATTTTATTTACAACGCGGTATTTTGAGCAATTCAATTCCGGCATGAGTGTTTACCTATACACTTATAATGGATGCGAATGGTTGAAAATATCGGGTCGTTACAGGTTGTATCAGAGCTTTGGCTTTGAGGCAAAACTCAACATATGGAGTAGATTTATTTACAGAATCACTTTCGTTCGAGTTTGAATCTTTTCCTCTTGATTCGAATTTCCTTTGAATTTTTGGAACGTTCGTGCGGCTCCAAAATTCATTCTTGTCCCTCACTATTCATCTTCTTTTGATTTTGGAGTATCACATAAATCCACTTCGAATGAGCATTATAGTGAATTGGCGGTCTCGCCAATACTCTAATGACTTGTAAATCGGAAACTCCTTTACAATTAGCATCGATTCACCAGAGATTTGTATTTATCATTGGTTTAGATGCTAATATCTTTTGTTGTTCCAAACTCTATCTTTTGAGATCGGATGTAGATTTACCCCAGAAAGAAAAATCCACATTTGATCTTATTCATTAAGTCACGGTTGATCCGGTTAAGGTTGTCCGCGATTTATCTAAGCTTATCCATCTTCATAATCTGTAATTAATATTTTGTTTTATATTGTGTTGTTTGAGTTGTTTATGTTGATTTGGGTTTCCGATCGATTCGTCTGATCAACGCCATCGATAGGATTTCTAAAACACTTTGACAGAACAAACTGACACAATATTATAAAAAAAAAATTGGTTAATGAAATAAATTTTGATATATAGGTAAATTTATGGAACTTAATAAATAGATTTAAATTGATAATTTGAAATGATAATACTTGATTTATCATTTATTGTTCTACAAATGAATTTATAAATAGTTGTTTATAAATTTATTTGGGAACTGAAATGAATTTAAAACAAGAAATTTAAAGAATTTAATTTCCGATGGTTTCAAACCTTGTGTTTAAAATTTTTAAAAGGATATTATTTAAAGTATTTTGAATAAAAAAATTTGTCTCTAAAGGATTTTAAAGTTTAAAAATTAAGTGCTCTTCTCTTTTTCGCTGGAAAATAATTTCGGTGATGACTGCAGCATCATCGACGTTCATTTTCGAGTTTCGGAGTGAAGAGACCGTTCTGTAGTCTTGCTACAGCTTTGTTTTGGAAAATCTAATTGATTTGAATTTCTAAAATATGACTGGATTATAATATGTATAGATATATGATTTAAATTTGATTTGACATATTATGTATATATAATTACTTATCTCTAAATGGTTTGAAAGGAATCGGAAGTTTAATTCTTAAATTTTATTTTAAAGAATAATTTCAGTTATAAGAAGAAAATCAAAAATTTGAATAAATGATTCAAACTTGAGATAATTGAATTGGAAAGTTTTACTTGTATAACACACAATTTCATTCCAATATAACTTACCTAAATTACACAGAAGTTGAATATGGAATTGGATAATATACAATATAAAAAGGATTTTTATAAATAAATTTTGAGTGGTTATAATACATGTTATACACTTAAATTTTAGTTATAAAAGATTAACAGAGGCAAATAGTGAAAAAGGAATTTAAAGAGATTTTATTTAAATAACTTAATAATCAAATTTGATTTACTATGGAACCTTAAGTCTAACCTAGGAATTTTAATAAAGGTTATTTCCTGAAATGAATATGTTGTATAATAAATAATGTATCTTTGAATAGATAAAATAAAATACATTTGAATTGGACTTTTGGTAATAAAGTTTATTTAACTTGAATTCATAGTTTAATTGATGTCTAAATGAATAAATGTGTAAAGAAATTTGATTATTATATTTGCTATGATAAATATTTTAATTATGAAATAGATATGTCTTGAAAAATGAATAATTATGATTTAAATAGTTAAAATGTATTTTAACATCACTAAAATTTGATAATTGAGGATTTGGTTTTCAAATGGAATTTTAAGTGTAACTTATTAAAGGAATATCTATTTATGAAATGGGTATTTTAAATAAAGAGTTAGGTTATGTGTTAAATTAAGAGTTAAGTAATATAGTGAACTTTTGACTTAATAAACGAAGTATAGTTTAATTTGGATATTCCATTCATAAAGGTTTGTTTTAATAAGTCATAAGTTAAAAGATATCCAAATGAATATTTCTGAAATTGAACTGATTTGAAATACTAATATATCTACTGTAGCATTTTATAAGTGCTACTATTTTGAAAATACAATGTTTTGGAAATTTTTATAATTGAATGAACTTAGAAATGTTACAACTTTAAAATGAATATTATTTGACCTTGAATTAAAATGGTTTAAATAAAGATTATTTTTAAAAGGTGTTATGATTTTCTAAGTATTATGTTTTTTTAAGAATAACATTTCCAAAGTGTTATGATTTTAGTAATATGATTTCCAAATGATAAACATCCCTAAATTGTTATGATTTCAAAGCATTATGGTTTCAAATTTATTATCTTATTTTGTTTTTTTTCCAAACTATCTTTTGGTTGTCCTTATTTCTCTTATCTTGTTACAGAATGGAAAGGCTATTGCTTATACCAGTCTATTTAGAAATCTTTCTGTAATCTTGATAATCTTTGTTACTCATCTGGATCTGAACACTGTTTTTCCATTCATAGACCGTCGGTCAAGTGAAAGGGGTGATTCAGACTCTAGAGGATCTTTTTAGTGTTTGTGTTCTTGATTTAATTACCTCCATCTTGTTAAACTTACCTATAACAATAGTTATCAGGTGTAATTCCAATCTTCTTATCATTTTGTCTTAATTCTATTCATTCTATCTTTTTATGTGCTTTCCCATACCTCGTTCCTTTTCGGGGACGAAAAGTTTTGAGTGGGGGAGAGTGTGACAACCTTGTATTTTTCAAATATTTTTAAATTGATTTTTTCAGATTCAAAAGCTTTATTTATGAAAAAGAATAAATTTTGTTATTTTAAGTATAAACTTTTATTTTGATGTGGATTAGAATTCCAAATATGACTAAATTTAATATTTCCAGAAAATGTGAATTTTTGTCAAATAGTCAAACTTTGACTTTTAAATTTAAATTTAAATTATTTAAAATCTTAAATTTTATCTTTTATTATGAAAATATATGAAATAACTTGAACACTGCTTTTTGTTTCGTTGTAAACGGAGTTAAACTGCAAAAGATATGTACATTTCAATTTTGAGTATAAATTGTTTATTTTGCAATTTTGTTATTTTAAATTGTATAAATTATATTTTCTTTGTCATATTTTATTTTAATATGTTTAATATGTTATATTATGTATATTTTGACTTTTAAATATTTTTAAATTGATAATAGAATTTTTCCAATGTTTACTGTGTTGATTTCCTATTTTTAAAGGCTGTTTTCTTATTTTCTGCTATTTTCTTCATTAAAATTATATTTAAATTAAATTTTATATATTTATTTTGTGAATGTATTTTTATTTTATGTTATTATTTATGTTTAAATATATATTACAAGCTCATATGAATTTTCTAAAGTTTATACCATTTATTTTCAATTTTTCTAGCCTAGTTGACAATTTTTGCTATTTTCTTGATTTAATTATTTATAATTAATATTTATTTATTTATATTTTTTTTATTTGTTACATTTTCGAATTTTAACTGAAATTATATGTATTTTCAGATATTTAAACTTATTAAAAAGAAATAGAGGAAATTTGAAAAGTTTTAAACTCTTGAAACTCCTAAGGCTTTCCATCTCCCGACCTTTCATTTTCCCAACTCTTCTCTTAATTGTTTTGGGCGTGTAATCTACTCATTTCAGCTGCATTTTTTTTTCACTATCACGAAATTCATTTCTGCTCCTCTCATATAAAAATCACGGCTATTCTCCTTGTGAAGCTTAGGTATAAAATTCTATCTTCTTCTTGTGTTTTTATGATTTTCTACTTGAATTTGCACATGCTCTCCGCCTTCATAGCTGTATTCCCCTTCCTCCAAGCTGTGGCTGACCACCACCACCACTTTTCTCTGACCATCACATAGCCTAACACCTCTCCTCCTCAGGCCAAGCCAAGCCATGATGAAGATCATCACAAAAATCCATCTAAACTAGCACTAGCCATCACCTATGCACTCAAGCTGACCTAGTTTTGGTACCATCACCTTCCACCACCCATGGCCGCCACCAACACCGCCTCCACCACCTCCAGCACCACCTGGACCCCTACCACATCATCACCTTGGACTCCACTCCTCTGGCCGTACCCCATGAGCCTTGGCCGAGCCTTGAATTGCCTTGAATCCATGTTAAAGTGACATTGTTTTGCCTTGTTGTGTTGTTTCATGCATACTCACCTTTTGCTATCCTCTAAACATGTTTGGCCGACCCTTAGGCAACCAAAACCTGATCCAAATCTTGCCTTAGACCTGTAGTACACCATATGGCTGAACCTGAAGGTTGTTGGAAGCAAGTGCAAAGCAATTCTACTTTGATTCGTGCAGTTGATTCTATATTATTCTATCGTATTGTGCATTTGAAAACTTATATTGTTTGTATTGTTTTGTCTTATGTATTCGAGGAAGTTACCTTGTCTCTCCCACACTCATCATCATCATGGCTGAGAAAATGAACCCCTTGTTCGAGCTTTTGAATGGTTAAAGCACAAACAAGTAATCTATTCCGTTGTTGCTTCTTATCTTCATTGTTTCAACATTGTTTGCGTTGAATATTTATGTGTATATTGTCTTGTTTGGTTATTGTTTACAAGATAAATATCAAGGCTCTCCATTCATTCAAATCAAAAGTCATGCTATATCGTGCTTGTTGTGCTTTCTGGAATCTATTCTGTGTGTTTTGATCGCTAATCTCTAGCTTTAACAGGTGAGTTATTCTCACCAGACAATATGTACCTATATAACTAGTAAATTGACACCCTGTGAATATGTAGAAATATATTATCATGTTATACTTGACTATGTTATGTCATATGATGTTTATACACCTGTTATATCATCCGTTACTGTTATATAATGTATTCAGTTCATTTATATCTGTTTATCACACTACAAGTTCCTTATAGACTAGAATCACTATGGGTTGAAATGATACATACCCGAACGGACTTTAGAATATGGAAAAATCGTTATGGGCTGAAATGATAGGCCTGAATGGTTTTTATTTATTTTATTTAACTTGGGATTGCGGGTTTGAAATGATAGAACCCGGATTTTTCTTTTTAAACTGCGGATTGAAATGATACATATTCGTATCACTTGACCTAGGCTAGAAAACTATATACAGGCCCGTGGTTATTTTATAAAGTGTTTTTGGATATTTTTAAGTATTTTAAAAATATAAATTTATGAAATATGATTTAAATAGATTTTGAAATGTTTTAAAATAAAGAAATCATGATTTTTCTATGAGTTGAAAATGTAATTAATGAATGGTTAAATGAGATTATTGAAATATAACTTAAGTTTGGAATTTGGAATTTTGGTTAAAAATGATATTTAAGTTATATGAATAAAAATGAAAATTTAATTATATTTGGAAAATGGTAAATATGATAATTTGATTAAATTTGAATTTAAGCGATTTATTAAAGTATTATTGATTTTTCTATGAGTTTAAGTGGTTAAATAAATGAATGTTTAAAAGTGATCTTTTAAAATATAACTTGACTTGGAAATGTGAATTTTGGTTTTAATTAAAGGTTTAAGTTAATTAAATAAAATTAGAAATTTAGTTAAATTTGTGAAATGGTAATTTAAATTTGAAGTGTTAAGTTATTTGTTGAAATGTGAAGAATTGGAAACTTTTACACTTAAATTTATTAAGTAAATTGTTGAAAATTGGATTTAATTATAATAAATTTATTGTGAAAAAGATATATGTTAAATGATATGTAAATGAACATTTTAATTGTTAAAAATATGATTTTTAAAATGTTTATGTGTTTTAAATTGAAGTTATTTAGTTGCTGGAAATACACTAAAATCTGGAATTAACTTTTAATAGCATTCAGAAATGCTATAGTTTCTGAATTGAACTAAAATTGTGTAAAAAGAGTTATTACAGCATTTCTGAAATGCTGTAGTTGCTGTAATTGAACTTATAGGCTAATATTGAACTCAGATCTATTATAGCATTCTCTGGAAATGCTATAGTGGTCTGCAGTCTTTGCTGAAATCAAATAATATCTTTGTTTTGAAATCTGAGTTACCGCAGCACTTCTGAAATGCTGTTTTTTCTGTTTTAAACAATAATTTAACTAAAAACTGAGTTTTAACAGCAGTTTTAAATGCTGTCTTTGCTGAATAAAAATGTTTTCAAGTATAACTTATAACAGCTTTTTCTAAATGCTACGAAAGGCTGAAATTTTAATAATTATGGTTTTTGACTTAGTAAACGAACTCAGAATGGCTTGAAACCTGGGAAATTGAATACCTAACTTGTAAGAATAATAATCTCACTTTTAAAAGGGTTTAAATGAATTTAATTTAAGTGAAATATAAACTATTTTAAAAGTGATTGGGAATGATAATAAATGAATATTATCTTTGAATTAAAAGGGTATTTGAATTTGAAAATTTGGATGTGAATTCAGATAAAATCTTGAAAGGAAGTTTGAAAGGATATGATATTTTGGAATATTGAAATGATTTGGAAATGATAAATCTTTATTTTGATAAAGATATGGTTTGAAATGATATTTTATTTTGAAGTAAAGTATTGTTTTTTTAAAAGTTATAACCACGGGTTATAATAACGATTGGTTGGCAAAGAGACCGGGATCAGATATGGACATACTCTCTGTCGATACCGAAAACCACTTTGACAACTGTGTACGCGGTGGAGATTCCAGAATGAAGTAGGATGGTGGCGACGATCCTAAGGTATATACGTGGACCCAACTCCCGTGAGTTGGCATAAGGTGGCTAAAACAAGAGCGATTGACGGACCAAGGAGGTAGCACCTCTTATCGGACACACTTCTTCGATACCATTCTATTACTTGTGATTGATTTGGTGGCCACCCTTGATTGGGAGTGTTGTTCGAGGTGGGCGGTAGTGGCTGCTATGCGTCACCACTAGTCCGGATGCGTAATTGGTATATCTACCCTGGCATTGCCTAGTTGTGCCGTGTCACCTACCATATCGAGCTTTACTACGATTTTGATTTAAAGATCTGACCGCGTTAAGGTTCTCCATCCCCTTAACGCTATTTTCTATATGATTATACTTTACTAATTAGACACTACTGTATATAGCGTATATTACTACATAGTAAATAGTTTAACGGATCCTTAAAGAATGGGCGATCCCAAGCATTCTTTAAGTTACTTGTACCTTTATTACAGTTCACTTGAGTTGGTTTACATTATATAAGTATATATTGTCCTGACTCGAGTGTTTTGTGTTTTGCTTTACGCTTGGGTCAGCCTGCGTTATTCACAGATTTGGATTTCCACTCTCTTGGAGATTTGAATCGCTGGAGATTATCTGCTTGTCTTGTCCTATCTATTTCAGTTCTGTGGTTCTACTCAGCTTGTACTTGGTTATTGTATTTAGACTTCTGTTGTACTCTATTTCTTCTGTTGTATCTTATGTAACTCTGTTATATTTATATAGTAGCTTCATGAACTACTATTTCTTTTACTTCCGCTGCATTATTTTACTCTGTGTCTGTGATCTGTGATTATATTTATCTACTGTATATTCTGAGATTTGCCAAATTTTATTTACAACGCGGTATTTTGAGCAATTCAATTCCGGCATGAGTGTCTACCTATACACTTATAATGGATGCGAATGGTTGAAATATCGGGTCGTTAGATTATCACTTTATTACTTATTTTCATCAAGCTATATTTAAAAAGAACAAAACAAACTTTTTATTAAATTTAAACTTAAACTAAAATCATTTGAACATTAAATATTCTTCTTTAAGTATTTAAAGCCATATGGTTATTTATTTAATATTGAATTTAATCAAATTTCCATATTACCAAAAATATTAGAATTAGAAAATATGCCTTTATTTATTAACGTTAAAACAAAGATTAACTATTTACAATATATACAAATATATAGATATATATTGTAAATAGAAAACAATTAAATTAGCTTTTAAAAGATAAATCACCCATTTAAATATTTATTAAAGAAGGTTATTAAATCAACCCATATTTATTATTAATTATATTATCAAATCAATTTAATTTTAACACAGATTATTAAATTGATATTGCTTAAAATTTTCGGGATATCACAATTTTAAAAAAATACAAAATTGAATTTTTAATGTAATAATTATTTTATATATAATAAACAATTCAAAATTTCAATAAATGTTAATTTAAAAATATGAATATATGTATGATAATTAATTTTCGAATTTGTAAATTCATATTATATATAAATAAGTGTACTAAATTTTTTAAATCATATATATATCTTATATATGCATATATGCTATTATGAGAGAGAAATATACACTTATATATATATGAATTTATTGATAAATATATATCAAACAATTATTAATGACAAAAATTTATTTTGTACAGTAAACAACATTTGTCTATACATAAATCAAATAGTATAATAAACAAATTATGCACTTAACCAAACTGATTTGTGATAACCACATCTACTTACAAAAATCTCACCTAACTAAACATATAGTAGCAATATATGTAAACAGATATGAAATTGCTCATTATAGGATCATAAAATATAATTTAATTACTGTAATATGAAGTAAAATTACCAATTTAATGATGCCTTTAAATCTACGTTGAAACAATGACTTCACTTCCTTTTACTATTCTTGATTCGTCAAATTGCTAGTCCGGAATCACCGACCTCTAACTATCGAAAAGTATTATTTTAATTTGAAATATATTTGAGAATTTTGGAGTGGATTGAGAGCTATATTTTAACCAACAATGTAGAAGGTAATGGCGGCCAAAAAGACTAGTCATTGTTTTTAGAGATACATACATACATACATACATACATACATACATGTATGTATGTATATGTATATGTATATGTGTATAGGATTGTATTAAAGAGAAATGAGGAAAACCATTTTACCCATTCCCACTTCATCTCAACCCATTATCTCTAAGCCAATTCCCTATGTTTTAGCCACCCCTAGACCTTCCTAAAACAAAAATTTTACAGCCCTAGTGATGGGCCTTAAACCCATCTAAGCCCAAGCCAAAATACTATGCAATTAAATCTAATTTAGTCGCTTGTCGATATTGTATATCGATCGATTTATAACTGTTATAAATATATATAACATTATTTATTTCTCAAATCATATTCAAATTTTATAATTAATATTTCGTAAATATTAATTAATTTATAACAATTATAAACTAATTAAATCGTTTGGTCTTAAGGGAATTCATCATTTCGGCTGTGTAACTCTTGAGTGTAAATTTGGTCAGCGATTAACATCGAACTATTCTAATTTTAACGTTCACACGTCACTTAGCAGGTGGTGTGACATTATGGCCAAATTTATCGCTTACTCATTTTTGGTAAAATCCAATCTTAGTTTAATAAGCGTTACCCAGTTGTGACATTTGTTTACACCAATTCTCTACATCAAAACTATATCACTTTGGACTTATGGAATTTGGTAATGGTCAAATTTCCAACCTCATCCACATTCAACTTTATAGTCTAAATACAAAGTCCCTGTTTTAATAATAACAATTATTATTAACCGAAATGCTCTGGCCAAAGACTTTGACTTTGAGTTGACTTGAGTTGACTATGATACTAACCGCATATAACTGAGGAGACGAATCCTCTCTTGAATAGTGCTTCACTTCCAATACTTCCACTCAACCCAACTATAGTCACTCGATGGATGCAATGCCATGATTTGGCTATAATCAAAGCAGAGCTTTCATATTGAAGATCCACAATATTCTCAAGTCGAGAGAACTATGTAAATCAGTCACATCGATATTTTCTGTTTGACCTTAGTTATATTAACCAATAGAAAACTATCGAGTAAGTCGTTCCATAGTTATCCAATAACTATTAGTACATAACCCCTAGGTACCCCCAGCAGTCATGAGTAATACGCTGCCCAATATTTGGAGAGCGTTGCGTACTCCAGTCTCAACGGATACATCGATATCCAGTCTTGATGCATCTGACTAGGAACATTTAAAATGGTATATTTGTTTCGTTGTGATAAATTACTCATGGTTACAGCACTTTGTAACTACTATCACAAAATATACCATTTATGGATTTTTTATTATTAAATATACTTTTAATTAAGTTAATTAATTAATATAATCACATTATATCAAGTATACAATAGGAAGAAAATACCTTTTATTTCGAACAAGATTGGTCAACGAGTTAGATATATGTAACAAATTACATAATTGCCCCTAGGGCATACCCCTAACTCTATCATCTACCTTACGTTATGCGATCACTTTAGTCTGATTCACTTTGTGGCATAGTGTATCTTTGATATGATATATCCCGTTAAAGGGTAGATTATGTTGTATTAATGAAAATTCCTTAAGTGCAAATTATCTCCTATCACCGAAGATCAAAGGAGTTTGTCGGTACCCATCTTCGAGTACCTGGACATTTAGGTTTTAAAAACACAGAATGCTGAATTTTGTTGTTATTCAAATGATACAAAGTCAGACTTTTAAGAACATAGTTCCATCGACCAAAAGCCAATTCCAGTTATAAACACAAGAATGGCAGACTCTGCCATATTATGTCAGAGCCTAATCAACTACTTACAAAATAAACCTAAGTGAAATAGCATCTGAGTTGCTCGTTATTCCATGCTTGATGGAATTGAGATCCCATCACAGGTCGATAGCTTAATAGTTCCATCTCCAAGCATCTATTCGATTGTGTAAGGACCTTCCCAATTTGGACTAAGTGCCACCATACCAGGAAAGATCCCTTTCAACATGAGGTCACCAATCTCGAAATACGGTTTCTGACCTTGACGTTGAATTGTCGTGCTACTCTTTTCTAGTGAGTAGCTACCCTTAAATCAGCCTCTTCTCGTTTCCTGTTGACCAAGTCGAGTGACTTAGATAAGAAATCCTCGATCATCTTAGGATCATAGCGTATTCTTCGATAAGAAGGGACTTCCAATTCAATCGAAATCATGGCCTTAGATTTATAGTCCAAAATGAATGGAGTATGGCCAGTTGCGGACTTGTGGGTTGTTCGATAAGCCAACAATCCTAGTGGCAACTCATCAGCCCAATTGCCCTTAGCTTTTACCAATCCGTTCTTCAAGATGGATTTTTTTATCTTCGTCACTGCTTCCACTTATCCATTCACTTGCAGGTGTGCCACTGCCGAGAATTTCTTCTCAATTTGATACCAATTGCAAAATCTTTGAATTTGGCACTCTTGAATTGGGTTTCATTATCAGTGATAATCTTCTGTAGAACTCCAAATTAGCATATAATGTTTTTTACTTCAAAATTAATCACTTTCTTCATAGTGATCGTAGCTAGCGATTCGGCAAAAACTGACTTTGTCAAGTAGTCAAATGCTATGATAGCATACTTCGCTCCGCCTTTCGGCATTGATCACACACCGATTATGTCAATTCTTCAAACTCCAAACGGCCACTGGCTAACCATTTGCGTATGCTTTGTGGATTGGGCTCTTGGTATCTTCAAAACTCTTTGGCATTTATCACATCTCCTAGTCTAACCAACTACATCCTGGTGGATTATAAGCCAAAAGTATCCATCGCGAAGAACCTTCCTCGCCAAAGTTCACTCCCTGTTGTTATCATCGCAGCTTCCTTCATGCACATTGACAAGGATCTTCTTAGCTTCTTCTTTGGAGACACACCATAACAGGGGAGCGAAGAACCCTCTCTTGTATAGTACTTCCTCCTACATTATAAGTTGTGGTACCTTGCAGATGAGTTTTCACTATTCATTTCTTCCATTTGGGAGACTTCTCTTTAGCAAATACTCTTTAATAGGCACCATCCATGACTTCTTTTCTTCCTCGGCCTCCAAGATCCAACCAACAATCATCTAGTCAAAGCTCGAAGCTGATAAAACCTTCATTGGAACAAGTCCCACAAGTTGTGCATCCACAGAGCTTGCTAGTTTGGCTAATGAACTAGCTTTCATATTCTCTTCAATGGGAATGTGTATTATTGTGTAGTATTCAATGTCATTCAGTAGTTCCAAAACCTTCGTTATGTAAGGGGCAACTCTCTCTCCCTTAGCCTAAAATTCCCTCTAGACTTGGCAACCACTAACTGAGAGACTCTGAATATAAGCAACGTTTTAACTTCTAATTCTTTTGTTATCTATAGTCTCGCGATCAGTGCTTCACACTCAGTTTCATTACTAGGAACTCTAGCTTTGAAACGCAGCATATTTTTCATTCTTCCAAGGTTTTTTAGATTACCCCTACCCTATAACTATGTTCATTGGAGGCTATATCTATGTACAACTTCCACTGGGCAAGTAACACCACATCTTCTACCATTTCTTTATCTCGATAATGAAATCAACCAACGCATATACTCATATCACCTACCTAGAATGGTAGGCTATATCATATTAACTCAGCTCGATATTCCATTTCAGCGATCTCCCAAAAGTCTTGGGGTGATGCCGCACTTGCCTCAAAGACTGGTTATTCGGTGCTTTTATTAGGTAAGCTTGGAAGTATGGCCTCAAAGCAATCAAAAAGTAGTATGCCGGCTCTTCTAGTTTTGGATAATCCTTCTCAGCTCTAGTGAATCACTTGCCGATATAATGTATGGGCCTACGGATTTTGGACTCATCACATACCAAGGCCACACTTAGTGCACGAGCAAATACTTCCAAGTAAACGAATAGATTTTTCCTTCCAATGGCTTTAACAAAATCGGTGGTCTCTCTATGTTGTCTTGTAGTTTATGGAAAGCTTCTTGATATTCCTTGTCTAGACAAACTTTCCATTTTCTTTCTTGAGGGCATCAAAAAATGGCACACATTTATCTGTCGGCTTTAAAATAAATCGACTCGGTGCAACAATCTTTCCATTCAAGCTTTGTATTTCCCTCCTTGTTTGAGGTAGTAACATCTTTAAACACTTTTATCTACTCTCAAGTAGCTTCAATGCCCCTTGAGTTTACTGTAAAACCTAAAAACTTGCTCGATGTGACCTAGAAAGAACATTTCAATGGATTAAGCTTCATCTTGTACTTTTGGAGCACATCAAACAACTTCGAAAGGTCGCGCATATAATTCATCAACCACTGTGACTTCACAAGCATATTGTCCACATAGACCTCCATTGTCTGTCCGCTCTGATCTTTAAACACTGTTTCTACCAATTGCTAGTAAGTTGCTCCAACATTGTTTAAACCGAACAACATCACTCGATAACAATGCAGCCCCGAATCAGTAACGAAACTCATATGCACCCTATGTTTTTCGAGGTGGAGTGAAGCATTGGGCACTAAGATTGACTTTAGAGTCCACACGGAGTTGAGGCAAAGATTGGATGAATATAGGCATTTGTTACATACAGTTTCCACAAATAATATTCACATTAGATAATGGTATAAAATAATCAACTATTGATTAAACTATATTGATCTTGATTGGATAATCACTACATATTAGTTTATTATAAGTGATACATGTCTACATGTATATATATGCATGTATGTATATGACCGTGGTGCTATGGTATCAAATAAAGTATGAATAAATAAATCAGAAAGAGTTAACATGGCTTATATGATGACCTTATTTCCTTTATCTATAGGTGAAACAACACTCGAGCTATGAATAATATCTAGCGCATATGTTGGAACCACCTGGGTAGAAGTCTTAGGTACACTTGAACACTCTCTCTTCATGCACGCAAATTGGTTGCGGTTATTGCATCTGATCTATGGAGCGCTTGCCCTACAACCCCTTGCTAAATTACCCTACCTTGGCACTTCTTGTACTTAAACTTGGCTTCTTTATCTTGCCCGAGCTCCTATTCCACTTCTGGAGTGGTCTTGTTAAACTGGCATTACCATTGTCTTCTTAGATTCCTCCTTCCTAATTGAATTCATCAACACCATCTCCGCCAAGCTCTCAAAAGTAGCTCCATTAAGTACATGGCTTAAATAAATACCTTTCAAAGGTAGATTAAACCCCTTAGTAAACTTTATCATCTTCTTCACTGGTGTATTGGTAAGGTCTAAAACAGACTTTGCCAGTTGATTAAAATCATTCACATACTCCTTGACATTGCTCTAGCTCTACTCCCTACTCTGCCTTAGAAATAAACTTAGTCTCAAAGCACCTAAAATCAATCCAAGTAATACCGGTCTCATCTATCTCAGCAAAAAAAATCTTCCACCAGTTTTAGGCCTCTCCTTGCAAATACCACGAAGCTAGTTGCCTCTTCACTGCATCCTCCTTGCATACCATAGCAAAAATCCTATCACAATCCCTCAACTATGCCGCATCTCCATAAATGACCCAATCCCATGATAATTCTTTACACCTAGACTCTATAAATCCTGACTTAACTTAGAAAAATCCAAAGAAGACGGAGAAACTAGGGCTACAACTTGCGCTTACACTATGGGTCCTTCATTGGGGTTGAGTTTACTCTGGCCTCTTTCTTGAAGATACCGACGGAACCATATAAGAATGTTTAGGCCTGGAACCTTAATTGGCTCACAAGAACTATTTGGTCTGATTGCTCATTCTCACTTATCTATAAATAGGAATTATTATCAACTTTCTTTAGATAGTGTTTAAGCATTACAGAAATTATAAGGGTGTGTTTACACTATACCTATATATATAATAAAAACTTTTAAAAATATACAAGTGCACTCTCTCAATACCGACCTAATTCATAAAGAATCCTGAACCTAAGCTCTGATACCAACTACAACAACCCTCCTCCGGAAACACAAATTCAAAGCCTAAAATGACTTTTAAACTCATGTTGTGCCAAGAAATACGAGCCATTGGGGTTTTAGAACATTACATGATCAGAGCCAAATCAGATAATAGTCTTAGAAATATGCAGTCCAGAAGAAAGCTGACATATTAAATTACCAAGTAACTACATGATGTCTAATTGATAGTATAATCAGATAAATAACACTCGTTGCACCTTCTCCATGAAGCTATGCAAACTCCTGGCAAAGAAGAAAGTAGGATACAAGTCCCTATATTCGCCCTACTTAGCCTACACTAGGTCTAGGTTCAACCCATGCTAGTCGAAACAATTCAAACATCCGATTAACTACGTCAGACATTAGATATCCTCTTAAAAAAATAGTTTTCCACACTTTCAAATGTCTTAATCGCTTTTTTAAACATCTAACTTCAAATCCAGACGCCTAGAAAAGGATTTAGACGTTTGAATCGAGTCAGATTCGAACTAGTTGCTCTCGGGTTGAAATTTCCTGGAATCCAGACGTCTGGTTGGTGTTTTTCCATTTTTTATAATTTGTTTATTTTATTTATCTTCTTCGTGATTTCAAATATAGGTTTAAGATCTTATTTTCAACCATATTTCTACATATTACCCAAACTATTGTGTACACAAATTTAACTTGTTAATTTCAACAATTTTCATTTATATTTTACACCATTTTATTTAAAACTATCTATATGCTTCCAACGAAAATTCTACGTATACTTCAAATTACAAAATCGATTCAAGGGGAAATGAAGGTTATTTGATTTCACCATTTTCCCAAACTAACCCAAATATTATCAATACAGATTTATCTTCAAAGAGTTGATATGAATTTCACTAATATAATATTTTCCTTTCCTTAATAATTATTCTATTAAATTATTAACTATGGTTTTCCATCATCACCTTTCATTTCAGTTCAGAGCTAAAATTGTAATCAAGTAAAATCTAAGTTGGAATTATTATTCAAATTCAATAATTGTATTTTAAAATCATATAGAATTATAAAGGAATTCAATTCCTTATAATTAACATAAACGTTGTAATCAATTCAACCGCCTTTTAAAGTTATATTCCTCCCATCTTGATTTGAATCGCCTTTCCTTTCTCTTCTTTTTCTATCCTGATTCTCTCTTTTTAATTTGATTTTCCTTTATTTAATTTTTATGTAGAATTTTTGAAGAGATAGGAAATTTATTTAGGTTGAGACATTTCTGAGAGATAGAAAGAATAAATGTACATACAGGTGACGACTATGGTTTGGAATAAAAAATAGTGGAGGTTAGGGTCTAATTTATAGTTGAAAACTAGTGCTTTCTGACTTAGGTCCGAACTTCATATTTACGAAAACATCACTAGTCATATTTTTAGCTCTTTTTGACATGTTTGATCAACTTTAACAAGTTATTTATGTCTAATATCCATAAACGATGTTCCAGATGCAATGGAATATGTCCCGAGGCTTAATGCCAACGTTCGTGAAAATTGATTATTTTGTCCTTTTATGAAAAGTTACATCTTTACCTTATTTTAGATTTAATTTAATAGTAAAACTTCCAGGGTGTTACAATCAAGGTACTACAAGTGATAAGATCATAAAGGTAATTTTATATTTTCATAGACCGATATATGTTATGCCCAAACCCTTGTATGTGAGAATATTGCCACACATATTATAATAACCCAAAATTTTGTATATAACTTAAATAGTGATTATGAATAATAATAAAGAAATTTGAAATGTTATTCGAAGGTATTTTGGTAAACTTCAGTAGAAGGGACAAATGGTAATTATATAGGCATTTGAATTTGCTAATGGGAGTCGCACATTGCATAGCTATTGTTTTTCTGGTTGAGATGGAGTATTCATTTGTCTAAATTGGGCTTCATATGCATGAGATATCATTGCTTTAACAAAGTGGGCTGGATTCGTGTTCGAGCAACGGACCAGATTTGACTAAATTGGGTCGGGTCTTCAATTTGAATTCAAATTTGAAATGTTGTTTTAGTTTTTCTCTCCTAAAGCCTATTTTAAAACTAGGTATATTTCAGTTCCACTTTTCTTTTTCTCATTTCTGAAATCAAAGAACCACCATCTTCTTCCTTCCTTCAACCCAACACATAATCCTTAATTCTAAATGAAGTTCGATGAGACAAAGTGCATTGGAACTTGGAATCATAGCGAGGCTCTCTATTATGTAAAGTAGGAATTGTAGGCTATTATGGAGATTTGATTTTCTAGAAATTCGGGACATTGGATGAATTTGGTTCTTTGGCTCGAAAATTGATGAGTGTGGCTTCTCCAATTCATGTATAATGCTCTGATAATGTAATAGGGTGCTTTAAGACAAATCTAAGATTAAACATGCTATAAATTTGTGAAGATAATGATATCTAAACCTAAGAAATAAAAATAAATGTATATTGTTCTTAAGAAACCATCAGAATCCTATTTACCACAAATTCGAATCAAAACCTTGTAGAAACTCAATTTAATGCATATAGAATATGTTAAGACCTTAGAAACATGATAGACAATGCATATATATGATATCAGATCACCAAAAAAAGAATCAAAATCTAGAACTAAATATATAAATATGAGAATAAAAACCCATATCTGGGCCTTACACTGGTGCACTGGTGGATGCGTACCAACCATTGGTTGATGACCCATATTTGGTATTTAATGTTTTGAATGCCGTTTTAACGTGCGACGATCTGACTTTTTAGGTGACATTATCTAACGACTTTATAGTGATGACTTGACTAGTATGGCTACTGTTTGGATGTATAGATGGATGGTAGTGTTAAAGTTGGAATGTGGTACATGTGGTTTTGGCATGGTCGATGGATATGCGAATCATGTACCGGTGCAAAACATGGAATTAGCGATGTACGAATGTGTTATATTTAGATTTAGACAATAAAAGAGTATCTGGGATCTTAACGATAATGTAACAACCCTGTATTTTTCAAATATTTTTAAATTGATTTTTCCAGATTCAAAAGCTTTATTTATGAAAAAGAATAAATTTTGTTATTTTAAGTATAAACTTTGATTTTGATGTGGATTAGAATTCCAAATATGACTAAATTTAATATTTCTAGAAAATGTGAATTTTGGTCAAATAGTCAAACTTTGACTTTTAAATTTAAATTTTAAATATTTGAAATTATAAATTTTATCTTTTATTATGACAATAGATTTAATAACTTGAATACTGCTTTTCGTTTCGTTGAAAACGGAGTTAAAATGTAAAAGTTATGTACATTTCAATTTTTAGTATAATTTGTTTTATTGTGCAATTTTGCCTATTTTAAATTTTATAAATCATATTTTTCTTTCTTATATTTTATTTAATATGTGTCAATATGTTAATTTATGTATATTTTAATCTCTAAATATTTCAAAAATAATAATAGAATTTTTCCAAAATTTACTATGATGATTTTCTATTTTTAAAGGCTGTTTTCCTATTTTCTCCTATTTTATTCATTAAAAATTATATGTAAATTTAATTTTAAATATTTATTTTGTGAATATATTTTTATTTTATGTTATTATTTATTTTTAAAAATATATTACAAGCTCATATGATTTTTTCTAAAATTTATTCTATTCAATTTCAAATTTCTAGACTAGTTTACTATTTTAGCTATTTTCTTAATTTAACTTTATATTATTGATAAATATTTATATAAATTATTATATTTTGGTCAAATTTCGAAATTTTACCTGGGATTATTATCTTTTTGCAGAAATATAAAGTTATAAAAAAAATAAAATAAAGAAATTTGAAAGGCCTTAAACTTTCTATCTTCCTATGGGCTTTTATAGTCCACCTTTTTACTTTTAACCTAACCTTTCACCAATTAACCCTAACTATTCCTCATCCTTTTTTTTCAGCCGTCTTCCTCCTGTTATTCACGAATTTTCAAATCTCCAAAACCCTAAAAAAAATCATGGCCTCCATCTTGCAAAAAAAAAATTAGGCAAATTCTTCCTTTCTCTTGTTTTCTATATTTTCTTATTAGAAATTGCTCTTGTTCTCAACTAAAGTGATTGGCTCCTCTTCAACCAGACCTTAGGCCGACCTCCACCACTCCATAGCCTGATCATCAACCACCCTAAATCACCACCATGGCAGGCCGAGCAACCCCAAGGCAAGAACCACCACAAAAATCCACAAATCCATCACCTATGCACTCAAGCTGACCTAGTTTTGGTACCATCACCTTCCACCACCCATGGCCGCCACCAACACCACCTCCACCACCTCCAGCACCACCTGGACCCTCTGCCACATCATCACCTTGGACCCCACTCCTCTGGCCGTGCCCCATGAGCCTTGGCCGAGCCTTGAATTGCCTTGAATCCATGTTAAAGTGACATTGTTTTGCCTTGTTGTGTTGTTTCATGCATACTCACCTTTTGCTATCCTCTAAACATGTTTGGCCGACCCTTAGGCAACCAAAACCTGATCCAAATCTTGCCTTAGACCTGTAGTACACCATATGGATGAACCTGAAGGTTGTTGGAAGCAAGTGCAAAGCAATTCTACTTTGATTCGTGTAGTTGATTCTATATTATTCTATCGTATTGTGCATTTGAAAACTTATATTGTTTGTATTGTTTTGTCTTATGTATTCGAGGAAGTTAACCTTGTCTCTCCCACACTCATCATCATCATGGCTGAGAAAATGAACCCCTTGTTCGAGCTTTTGAATGGTTAAAGCACAGTCAAGTAATCTATTCCGTTGTTGCTTCTTATCTTCATTGTTTCAACATTGTTTGCGTTGAATATTTATGTGTATATTGTCTTGTTTGGTTATTGTTTACAAGATAAATATCAAGGCTCTCCATTCATTCAAATCAAAAGTCATGCTATATCATGCTTGTTGTGCTTTCTGGAATCTATTCTGTGTGTTTTGATCGCTAATCTCCAGCTTTAACAGGTGAGTTATTCTCACCAGACAATATGTACCTATATAACTAGTAAATTGACACCCTGTGAATCTGTAGAAATATATTATCATGTTATACTTGACTATGTTATGATCATATGATGTTTATACACCTGTTATATCATCCGTTATTGTTATATAATGTATTCAGTTCATTTATATCTGTTTATCACACTGCAAGTTCCCTGTAGACTAGAATCACTATGGGTTGAAATGATATATACCCGAACGGACTTTAGAATAGGGAAAAATCGTTATGGGCTGAAATGATAGGCCTGAATGGTTTTTATTTATTTTATTTAACTTGGGATTGCGGGTTTGAAATGATAGAACCCGGATTTTTCTTTTTAAACCGCGGATTGAAATGATACATATTCGTATCACTTGACCTAGGTTAGAAAACTATATACAGGCCCGTGGTTATTTTATAAAGTGTTTTGGATATTTTTAAGTATTTTTAAAAATATAAATTTATGAAATTTGATTTAAATAGATTTTGAGATGTTTTAAAATAAAGAAATTATGATTTTTCTAGGAGTTAAAAATGTAATCAATGAATGGTTAAATTGGATTATTGAAATATAACTTAAGTTTGGAATTTGGAATTTCGGTTAAAAATGATATTTAAGTTATATGAATAAAAATGAAAATATAATTATATTTGGAAAATGGTAAATATGATAATTTGATTAAATTTGAGTTTAAGCGATTTATTAAAGTATTATTGATTTTTCTATGAGTTTAAGTGGTTAAATAAATGAATGTTTAAAAGTGATCTTTTAAAATATAACTTGACTTAGAAATGTGAAATTTGGTTTTAATTAAAGGTTTAAGTTAATTAAATAAAATTGGAAATTTAGTTAAATTTATGAAATGGTAATTTAAATTTGAAGTGTTAAGTTATTTGTTGAAATGTGAAGAATTGGAAACTTTTACACTTAAATTTATTAAGTAAATTGTTGAAAATTGGATTAATTATAAGAAATTTATTGTGAAAAAGATATATGTTAAATGATATCTAAATGAACATTTTAAATGTTAAAATATGATTTTTAAAATGTTTATGTGTTTTAAATTGAAGTTATTTAGTTGCTGGAAATACACTAAAATCTGGAATTAACTTTTAATAGCATTCAGAAATGCTATAGTTTCTGAATTGAACTAAAATTGTGTAAAAAAAAGCTATTACAACATTTCTGAAATGCTGTAGTTGCTGTAATTGAACTTATAGGCTAATATTCAACTCATGTCTATTATAGCATTCCCTGGAAATGCTATTGTGGTCTGCAGTCTTTGCTGAAATCAAATAAAACCTTTGTTTTGAAATCTGAGTTACCGCAGCACTTCTGAAATGCTGTCTTTTCTGTTTTGAACTATAATTTAACTAAAAACTGAGTTTTAACAGCAGTTTTAAATGATGTCTTTGCTGAATAAAAATGTTTTCAAGTATAACTTATAACAGCTTTTTCTAAATGCTGCGAAAGGCTGAAATTTTAATAATTATGGTTTTTGACTTAGTAAACGAACTCAAAATGGTTTGAAACTTTGGAAATTGAATACTTGATTTGAAAATATAATAATTACACTTTTAAAAGGTTTAAATGAATAATTTTTGATTGGAATATAAACTATTTAAAGGTGATTTGAAATGATAGTAAATGAACGATATCTTTGAATTTAAAAGGTATTTAAAGTTGAATATTTGGATTTGAACTTATAGGATATTTTAATATATTAAAATGATTTGAAATGAAGTTTTGTAAGGATATGATATTTTATTATATTAAAATGATTTGAAATGAAGTTTTGTAAGGATATGATAATTTATTATATTAAAATGATTTGAAATGAAGATTTGGAAATATTGATATTTGATATATTAAAATGATTTGAAATGAAGTTTTGGAAAGATATGATATTTTGATATATTGAAATGATATTTTATTTTGAAGTAAAGTATTGTTTTAAAAGTTATAACCACGGGTTATAATAACGATTGGTTGTTAAAGAGACCGGGATCGGATATGGACATACTCTCTGTCGATACTGAAAACCACTTTGACAACTGTGTACGCGGTGGAGTTTCCAGAATGAAGTAGGATGGTGGCGACGATCCTAAGGTATATACGTGGACCCAACTCCCGTGAGTTGGCATAAGGTGGCTAAAACAGGAGCGATCTCGGACCAGTGAGGTAGCACCTCTTATCGGACACACTTCTTCGATACCATTCTATTACTTTGTGATTTTTGGTGGCCAACCTTGATTTGGGAGTGTTGTTCGAGGTGGAGCGGTAGTGGCTGCTATGCATTTCCATCAGTCCGTGTGCGTAATTGGTATATCTACCCTGGCATTGCCTTGTGTGCCATGTCACCTACCATATCGAACCCACTACGATTTTGGTTTAAAGATCCGACTGCGTTAAGGTTCACCATCCCCTTAACGCTATTTTCTATATGATTATACTTTACTGATTAGACACTACTGTATATAGCGTATATTACTATAGTAAATAGTTTAACGGATCCTTAGAGGATGGGCGGTCCCAAGCATCTTCTAAGTTACTTGTACCTTTATTACAGTTCACTTGAGTTGGTTTACATTATATAAGTATAAATTGTCCTGACTCGAGTGTTTTGTGTTTTGCTTTATGCTCGGGTCAGCCTGAGTTATTCACAGATATGGATTTCCGCTCTCTTGGAGATTTGAATCGCTGGAGATTATATGCTTGTCTTGTCCTATCTATTTCAGTTCTGTTGTTATGTTCAGCTTGTACTTGGTTATCATATTGAGACGTCTGTTGTACTTTATTTTCTCCTGTTGTATCTTATGTAACTCTGATATATTTATATAGTAGCTTCATGAACTACTATCTCGTTTACTTCCGCTGCATTATTTTACTCTCTGACCGTGATCTGTGATTATATTTATTTACTGTATATTCTGATATTTGCCAAATTTTTATTTACAATGCGGTATTTTAAGCAATTCAAGTCCGACATGTGTGGATGCGAATGGCTGAAAATATCGGGTCGTTACAGATAATGTGAGATATGGATGTAGAGCAAACGTATTTGAACTTTATAGTTTGGCGATATGGTATATGTATATAATTGGCCTTGGATTGAGTATTATTTTGATAAGGTTTATATCCTCTTGATCTTATAGTTTGACGATGTGGTATATGTATATACAAAGAGTTTTGGAACGATGAATGATTGCCTGAACCTTGTAGCACATGCGGTGGGTCCTTGATTCATGGTATTGATGTGTGTTCTCCTGTAGAGCAATAGGGCTGGTCTATGATGTTTTGGTATGGGAAAAAGTCAACCCATAGTGCACATGGTGGGATCAGGCATGAGTCCAGTTCATACTATCCTTTACCACAGGTGGCGAGACCAGATAGTGGTTGTAGACTTGTAATCCTTTACTGTAGGTGGCAAGTCTGGATTACGTAGATGTTAAATCCTTTACCGCAGGTGGTGAGACCAGTTTTCATATTAGGGATCCTTTACCATAGATATTAGGGGCCGGTTCAAATTATGATGTTATAGAATACTTCTATAGCGCGGTGCAGGCGAGTCCAGAATATATTATACTTAGACTTAAGTCATGTTATATCACTGCCACAGTAGTATATAAGTTTTAGATTGGCTTTACTTAGACATATGTCCGACTCATTCCTATATTTCCTTTATCAACATTGTTTGGGCTGATGGACTCTAGAGATGTGATGGACCAGGATGCATGGATCTATACGTATTGTAACTATTAAATATATAAATGTTGTGTATAATCTATATCTTAAAAACATGATGTGAACGTGTGTGGGGAGTTAGTTTAGGTTGGATTATACAAACTTATGTTATGGTATTAGATCTATAATTAGATGTATATATTTGTGCATATGATATTTTGTGTGACAATTCACTATAAAACTTTGAAAGTTATCAGTTAGTTTATTTTTTGTCTATTCCTCTCTCTTTATATCAATGTATCATCTTCCAACGACTCACAATCTCGGGACTTCGTTGTGTAGTTACGGGGTTCTAAAATGGCATGTTATTACATTTGGTATCTGAGCATAGATTATAGGATTAGAAACATATTGAGAGAGCGTATTTGTATATTTTATAAAATATATTATATAACATATAAGAGTCGAGTTGAATACACACACACATACCCCATAATCTATTCCAGTTTTTGATAATCTAGTTATCTATTGAGTAGTTTCTAATGAATTTCTTTTACAGATAATTGAAGTATGAATAATATAGAGGAAACTGGAATGGAAACCAATGTTGGTGGAGCTAATACCGGAGCAAGTGCCAGTACCCAAGTGGATGTCCCTGAGATTCCTAGCCTAAACATGGCCCTTTTGTTCCATAGATATCTCTAAGAAAATGCTTAGACTAATACCACTACACCTCCATCGAACCAGTTGTTGCAACCGAAGTTGTGGTTGATGTTCAACCACCGAATGTTGACTTTTTACAACTCTACAAAGATTTTTCCAACTTAGGTACAAATTCGTATAGTGGGATAGAATCATATATAGCAACCAAGACACGGCTAACAAATTATGAGAGGATATTTGATTTATTAAGGTTAAGTGATGCGATTAAGAGGTAGTTGACAGTTTGGCACTTACAGGAAGTGGAAATGAATTGGTAGGAAATAGTCATAGCTGATATGGAGGAGAATACCCCTAATTGGATTTTTTTAGAAGGAAGTTTGAGATAAAATTTCTATCTGAAGTAGAGAGGGGAATGTTGTTGGAGGAGTTTATTTAGCTTAAGCAGGGGGATATGACTATAAAGGAGTATGGGATCTGATTTAATGACCTAGCGAAGTTTGGCATTGAGTTGATATATACTTGGGAAAAGAAAGCTATGAATTTTCTAAGGGATTGAATTTAGCAGAAAGGGAGTTGGCTTTGAGTCAGGTACTATTTGGAGACACTTTTGAGGGGTTAGTTGAGGTGGCTTTATTGAATGTTGTGATTGGAGATTTAAATAAGGAGTAAGTGTTGATTGGAGATCGGAGTAAGTGCAAGAACGAAGGACCATAAGTTGGGCAAAATAAGTAGCAGTTTATTGTATGCAGAAGGTATAATAAGAATGGACATATAGGCAAGAATTGTCGAGTGAACCTCAAGAAAAGAAGTATGGTAAGACAGGACATCTGGTGAGAGATTGTAGGTCAAAACTGTCAGGACAACAAGGACGGTCGGGACAACAGGAATGGTTAAAGGGATTAAGTGCTATAATTGTGACTATATGGGACATTATAAGAGGGAAAGTCCAACACTATAGAAAGAGGGTCAAATCATTGAGGTTTGTGCATTAGAAGTTGTACCCACTACCAGCATTGCACCGATGGCCCAAGAGAAATGGAAGTTAGTTATAGAAGGTGTGTTATTACTATATAATTACCTACTAGAGTTTTATTTGATACTAGGGCATCACATTCATTTATAGCCAATGCATTACTGGAAAGATTAGGAATAACCCCGACTTTGATAGATTTGTCTACTATTTCCCATGATCTTAAGTTGGTCATAAAAAAGTGTAGAGTTAAGTTGTGATGCATATGTGCTTAGCTTTGCGGGATACAGACTGATCTTGGGAATGGATTAAATGGCTCAGTATGGAGTAGTTTTAGACTGTGATAGGAGGATTATTCATTTCAGTGATCATAGGAAGCATTATTTGATAGTTCTATGTGAGCTAGATGTTTCCCTAATGAAGTTGTATTTGTATTCCTTAGACCTATCATAAGATGAGTTGGCATTTATCCCTACAGTTAAAGATTTTCCAAATGTACTTGCCGAGATTTCCAGACTTTTACCTCTAGAGAAATTAAGTTTAGGATTGACCTGAAGAAAGAGGCTAGGTCGGTGGTGATGCCTTTGAGACATATAGATCCAAAGGAGAGAGGAGAATTGGATAAATAAGTTTCAGAATTGTTGTAGAACAGATTTATTAGGCAGAGTATTTCTGAATAGGGAGAACCTATCGTTTTCGCTACAAAGGCAAATGGTTCCCTAAGGCTTTGCATCGATTATCGGGAGTTGAATAAGCCGACGAAGAAAAATCGTTATTCGTTACCTTTCATTGATGACCTCTTTGATCAACTTGTAAGAGCAAATGTTTTCTCACATGTTAACCTTGATATAGGATTTCATCAGTTGAGAGTTGCCAAGGATAGCATTTCGAATACCGCTTTTTATAGTTCTGATAGATTATTCGAGTGGGTTGTGATGACATTTGGGATAACTAATGCATCGGCTTAATTTGTCGACTTGATGAGTATGGTTTTCCAAAAGTAGCTAAATAAATTCATGGTTGTATTTGTTAATGATACCTGGCACTTTCTAGAGATAAGAAGGAGCATTAGTTGCACTTGGGAGAAGTATTGGATGTACTATGGAGGAATCCATTGAGGGCTAAATTTTCATCGTGCCATTTGTATAGCAGTGAGGTCCGATTTCTAGGACATGTAGTATCTGGAAATAGGTTGGCGGTAGACCCAGGAAAGGTAGCAGTTGTAAAAGATTAGAAGGTTCCAAAGAATGCTTCAGAGGTAAGTAGCTTCTTGGGATTAGACGGTTTGTATCGAAAGTTTATAAAAAACTTTGTAAAGATATCTACACCATTGACGAAGCTTACGAAAAAGAATTTAATTTATGTTTGGGATGCGAAGTGCGAAGAGGCATCTTCCAAGTCGAAGGAGATGTTAATGAGAACACCTGGTTTGGTTATCCCAGATGGTACCAAACCATTTACCGCCTACATGGACGCTTGCATTACTAGTCATGTTGTCTTGATGTAGAAAGTTAGAGTTGTTGCATACATGAGTCGTCGGTTGAAGACGCACAAGAAGAATTACCCTGCACTTGATTTGGAAATAACTGCGATTGTATTTTCCTTAAAGTCGTGGAGGCACTATTTGCTAGGAGAAAGGTTCGAGCTATGTACAGACCATAAGTCCTTAAAATATTCATTCTCACAAAAGGACTTGAATTTAAGACAACAAAGGTGGATGGAATTCTTAGCATCTTATGATTTTAATATTGCTTACACTCTTGGAAAGAGTAACATTGTGGTGGATGCACTTAGTAGGAAGCTTGTGATATTGAGTGCTATGATATTAGAGATGAAGCAGCTTAAGTATATTTTTGGATTTGATTTTCGACCACTGACGGATATTACACATAGATTGTTAGCAACCTTGGAGGTTAGATCGAAGAGGATGGATATGATTGGTATGAATCAACGAAAGGATGTAAGGTTGGTTGAGGTTATGGATCAGCTTGAGAAAGGTGAGAAATCGAGTCATTTGGAGCAATATACAAAATATGAGAAATGATACTTATGAAGGGACGGAAGGTTATGTGTGCCAAAGTTTAAAGAGCTAATCGATGAGGTGTTAGAGGAGTGTCGTCATTTAAGGATGACCATTCATCCTGGTTGTGGCAAAATGTATAAGGATATGAAGAGAGTTTATTGTTGACCAGGGATGAAGAGTGATGTGACGAGATGTCTCACTTTCCAGAGAGTTAAGGTGGAGTAGAGAAAACCGAGTGAATTACTAATGCCTATAGAAGTTCTGTAGTGGAAGCAGGATAGTGTTCCAATGGATTTTATAGATGCTATGCCAAGGAGTGAGAGTGGTAGTGAGAGTATTTGGGTAGTGGTGGATCGAATGATGAAGAGTGCACATTTCATTCCTGTAAAGAGTACGAAGATGGCAACATCTTTAGCTACATTCTATATTAGGGAAGCGGTGAGATTGCATGGTATACCGGTGAATATTATGAGCGATTAGGACCCACTCTTCATGAATGAGCTCTGGATGAGCCTACAAGATAGCTTGGGTATGAAATTGAGTTTAAGCACATCATATCACCCATAAATAGATGGACGGACCGAGAGGGTGAATTGGGTGTTATAAGATTTGTTGAGGTCGTGCATTCTATATTATGTAGGTACTTAGGAAGATCATTTTCTATTAGTGAATTCATATATAATAATAGTTATTTGGCTAGTATTGGGATGGCACCGCTCGAAGCATTATACAAAAGGTCGTGTAAATCACCTTCATTTTTGCGAGAGTCGACGGATAAGGTGATAATTGAACCATAGATGATAAGAGATACATCAAAGAAAGTAAAGTTGATAAGAAAAGGAATGAAGCCAACACGTGATATGTGGAAATTATATGCTTATAAAAGGTGAAAAGAGCTGGATTTCGCAGTTTGTGATCTTGTATTCATGAAGGTATTGCCTTTTAAACATGTAATGAGGTTTGGATGCTCAGGCAAGTTGGTGCCAAGATTCATTGGACCATTTAAGCTGCTAGAGCGTATTGGAGGATTAGTCTATAGAGTGGAGTTACCGTATAGGATAGTTGGAGATCATGATGTATCCATGTACCATATTTGCAAAAATGTGTACATGACTCATCTACAGTAATAGAGCCTAGTCAGTTAGAAAACATAAAGTTAGAAGCTGAAGCAAGTTCTTCTAAAGGGCCTGCACGGATAGTAAAGTAAGGAGTTCATAGGTTGAGGAATAAAGTAATCAAGCTGGTGAAAGTACAATGGGGAGTCGATCTGGAGGAGAGCACATGAGAGCCTGAGGAGAAGATACGAGCTTCTCATCCCGAACTATTTATCTGTGTGTTCTTTTGGTTGGTATGATTTGTTGGAAAATAGATTTTGGTTGCTTAAATTGGATGTTTGTTATATTTATTGAATGTTATGCTATGTACTACCTCTTATGCTACTAAAGTTGCATTCATAAAGAACTGCCAGTTTTTTATACAAAGATTTCTATGCATCATGCCTACTATGCCACACTCTTGCATTCATATAGGGTGCATTTATCGCGTTGGCTGCATTATGCTAGATCTACATAAGTTATCCTGATCATGCTCATTATATGCCATGTTTGAATTCCTAATACTTTGACTAGGACTTATGTATATTTTTGGAATAATCTTTAATATAAATGGTTGCTTTATTTGAAAGGTTGTACGCATGCACGAGTGACATAGGTATGTGAACAAAAGAGTGAGCGTTTATTACATTCTCCATTCCTTTGGAATTTCGAGGACAAATTTCTTTTAAGGAGGAAAGAATGTAATACCCTGAAATACTATATATAACTTAAATAATTATTTTAAATAATCATAAATAAATTTAAATTTTTATTAGAAGGTATATTAGTATATTTCATTAGAAGGGAAAAATGGTAATTGTTACAAACAATTGAATTTATTGACGGGTGTCACACCATTGCATATATCTCACTTTCTGGTCGAGATAGAGTACTCATTTGTTTAAATTGGACGTCATATGAGTGAGATATCATTGCTTTAATAAAGTAGGCTGGATTCGTGTGCGAGCAGCGGGCCAAATTGGGCTGAATTGGGCCGGGTCTGTAATTCGAATTCAAACTGAAATGTCGTTTCAATTTTTCGCACCTAATGTCTATTTTAAAACTACCTATATCTAGATTTCCCTTTTCACTTTCTCATTTCTAAAATCACAAAACGATCATCTTC
This sequence comes from Allium fistulosum, assembly GCA_030737815.1. NCBI lineage: Eukaryota > Viridiplantae > Streptophyta > Magnoliopsida > Asparagales > Amaryllidaceae > Allium > Allium fistulosum. Next base: position 1,229,855,246 of record CM060904.1, read on the forward strand.
CATTGCTTTTCAACCTAATACAAAATTCTCAGTTCCCAACGAAATTTGGTGAGACAAAGTGCCTTAGAATCATAGCAAGGCTCTCTATCATCTAGAGTAGGAATCAGAAGCTATTACGAAGATTTGATTTTTTGAAAACTTGGGACAATGGAGGAATTGTATTCTTTGGCTTAGAAATTGGTGAGTGTGGCTTCTCTGATGCATATATAATGTTCTGAAAATGTTATAGGATGTTTTAATACTAATCTATGTTTAAAATATGTTGTAAATTTGTAAAAATATGATATATGTACTTGAGAAATAAAAATATATGTATACTGCTCTTAAGAAACTATCTAAATCATATTTACCACAAATTCAAAACAAATCTTGTAAAAACTCAATTTGATGTATATAGATGCATTAAGACCTTAGAATCATGATAGACGATGCATATATATGATATAGAATCACCAAAAAAAAAGAAAGAAGAAAAGAATCAAAATCCAGAACAAAAAATATAAAAATGAGAAGAAAAACCTATATCTGGGCCTCACAATGGTGCACCGCTGGGTGCACACTGGTCCATTGGTGGACGACCTAGATTTGGGTATTTGGCATTTTTGAATGCCATTTCGACGTGTGGCAATCTGACTTTTAGCATGACGTTCTCTAGCAACTCTATGGTGATTACTTGACTTGTATGACTTATGTTGGATGTATAGATGAATGATAGTGTTGAGGTTGGAATGTGGTACATGTAGTTTCGGAGTGATCGATGGATATGTGAATCACATATAGGTGAATAACTTGGAATTAGCGATGTATGAATGTGTTATATTCAGATTCGGACAATGGAAGATTATGTCGCATCTTAATGATAATGTGAGATATGGATGTAGAGCGTATGACTTTGGACTTTATAGTTTGGTGATATGTTATATGTATATAATTGACCTTGGATTGAATAGTTTGTCGATAAGGTGCATATGGCCATGGATTGTACAGTTTGATGTGTGGTATATGTGTGTGTATAGTTTTGGAATGATGAAAGAATGCATGAATCTTGTAGTGCACGCGGCCGGTCCTTCATTCATGATATCGACAGGCGTTCTCTTATAGGGCAACGGGGATGGTCCAGGAGGTTTTGGTGTAGACAAAAGTCGACACATAGCGCACATGGCGGGACCGAGCGTGAATCCAGTTTATACTATCCTTTACCGCAGGCGGCAAGACCGGATAGTTGTTGTTGACGTGTAATCCTTTACTGTAGTTGGCAAGATCGAATTACGTAGACGTGAAATCTTTTACCGCGGGTGGTAAGATTGGATTTCGTATATGGGATCCTTTACCATATGTGTTCGGGACCAGATCAAATTTAGATAGTATAACATCATTCTGTAGCGCAGTGCATGCGGGTCCAGAAGATATTATACTTAGGCTTAAATCATGTTATATCATTGTCGCAGTAGTATATAAGTTTAAGATTAGCTTTACTTACTCAAACATATGTCTGACCTACTCCTATATTTCCTTTATCAATATTGTTCAGGTTGATGGAGTCTAGAGATGTGATGGACCAGGAGGCATGGATCTGTATTATTGTAAATATTTAATACATAACTGTTTTACATAATTTGTATCTTATAAAAATTATGTGACAGTGTATGTATGTGGAGTTGATTTAGGTTGGATTATATAGACTTATATTATGGTACCAGATCTGTAAATAAACATGTATATTTGTGCATATGATATTTTGTGTGATCACTCGCTGTAAAACTATGAAATTATCAATTAGTTTAGCTTTTGTCTATTGCTCTCTCTTTATACCAATGTATCATCTTCCAATGACTCGCCATTTTGAGACTTCGTTGTGTAGTTACGAGGTTTTGAAATGGCAGGTTGTTACACATATAATTTGTTTGATAAATGTCGATTTGATAAATAATTAATTTGAACCTTGTATGCAAATCAACATGTTTTAAATTATAAATCATTTGATCATTTGATTTAAATAAAGTTTATTTTTGGCCTATGATAAAAATAATAATGTGAAAACTATTTTATATGAAATATTACATGATCTTACTATACATATAGTTATCTTTCAAATTAAAAAAACATGCCTGACCTAGTTAAACTAAATATGAATTATGATATTTAAAGTTTCAAATTTTGAATCTAAAAAAAACTACTTCTTATTTAGTCTAGCCATCTAGACACTTTACAATAAATCATAATATATATATATAATATTTTAAATTATATAATTTTTATAAAAATTATAATTTATTTAATTATTGCAATACATTACACACACACACACATACATACATAGATACACACACACACATTGCAATACATTACACACACATACATAGATATACATACATACATATATATATATACACATACATATAGATATATACACACACACATATACATACATATATATACATACACATACACACACACACATATCTGTATGTGTGGATGCTCATACGTGCGTGTGCATGTTTTTATACCATGCCCCTCTCATGTTGTTTTGTATCGTAATATCATTTCATACCTTTTCCACATTTTGCAACATACCGCTTATACATGAGAAACACAAACATAGTAAATTAGACGAACAAATCATTATGACTAGTAATTGTAGATGTTTCACATATGGAATGTGAAAGGTTTAATTTATGTGTACGTATATGTTATTCACATGTCATGTTATTATTGTTTATATTAACATGTTATATACATATCATCTTTTGCGATATAAACCTTGTGTTTAAGAAACGTAAACTCATTAAATTAGTTAAATGACTCATTATGACTGTAATAGTAGGATTTTCACATGTGGAATGTTAAAGGTTAAAATTTATGTGTATTTATATGTTATTCGCATGTCATTTTATTTTGTTTTATGTTACCATGTTATATAAATATAACCTTTTGCAATATACACCTTATATTTAATAAACACAAACACATCAAATTGATTGAATAACTCATTATAACTAGTAATTATAGGAATTTTGCATGTGGAACGTGAAACGTTTAATTTTATGTATATATAACATAAACACATTTGAATTGAAATAAAACATTAACTTAAAATAAAGACAGGATAATGAATGCTAACTAGTTATTTATATAGGCTCGTTAAGATCCACTTAGGGAATTTGTTTGAAGTTTACCCTATTTCATCCACTACCAAATGGACATGACCCAACAATGGTATCAAAGCAGGGTTTAGTTGTGACCAATGTGATAGGGATTCTCAAAGTGTGATCTGCTGATAATCATTGGTTCTTACCCGTTCATGTCCTAAGAATGGTTGAGTGAGTCAAGAGACTACACATGAAACTTACTCGTGACGGATCTTGCTACACCACCCCAAATGAGATTAGGCCCGACCAATAGTAATATCAGAGCCAAATTGGTATATAATGTGAGCATTCGAGCTAACTATTGGGATTTTCTATCTAACAAGAGCCAAGTATTGAGTGTCTAAGGTTTGAAGTTGGAGAAACCAGTGTCCTCCCTTCCCTTGCTTCAAATCTAGCTGAACGGTAGTGGAGCTTTCATGGTTGGCAAAGTGTAAGGCGTAAAATGCTTTTGGGCCATTGGGCTTATTCAAATAAGCGTATTTGAATTTAAAAGTTATGTTTAAAATATGAAACATCCTGAATTCAAAATGGTTTTAAAATTAATTTTTATACATTTATGTTGTAGAGGTTACAATATACATGTATATAATATATATGTATGAAATTTTAAAATTGTTTAAATTTCACCGTCTGTTGTAATTTTTATAACATACTAATTTCCAAACCATTGTAGGAATTTTGAATTTGAATTCAAATTTAAATTTGGAATTGAATTTGAATTTAAAATTAATCAACAGATATATATATATATATGTTATAGTTGTGTTATCCGGGTTTTAACCCAGCAGAATCCAAAAGAAGTCGGAAACGACTTGATTGAGTCAGAATAGCTCTAAAGCAAACCAAAAGAACTAGAACAAAAAGGCAAACAAAGTCAGAAGAGAGGACAGTAAAATCCTCTAAGGACATGGATCGCCAAAGATCCATAGTCTATGGACCGCTAGCGATCCACAACATCTGTTCGTGGGTCCATCAATCTTCTCGCATCATGCTACAATATGTATTCTATGAACATTGGCTAGGTTTGGAGACCGAGATAGTTAAATCAAGAGACAAGCATTCGTCTAGTCCAATCTGCAGCCAAATACAACTGGTAAGCAAACCGTCATCAAAATAAAGCAACATGCTATAAGACTACATAAACAACATCAACACCAGACAAGAAAGGCAATCCAGAAAGCAAAGTCCAAAAATAGACCAAGTATATGGATCACTAGCGATCCACATATCATGGATCGCTAGCGATCCATACTATTCCATCAATCAGCTGTAATCTTCATGGAGCAAGGCAAGGGGAGAATGCTAAGGCACTGGCTCACCTTCGAGCCAATCTTATAGATTGCTAGAGATCCATAGCCTATGGATCGCTAGCGATCCATCCTTTTAGCTCGGGTCGCGGCGTAACCTCCAGTGTGCCTTCCTGTTTTGATATGCAAGCATTTGGCAAGCAAGCATGGCCCAGTAGCTCTCCAACCTCTATAAATACTCTCCTATCTGCAACATGGAGAGGATCTTTCGGACTGGTTGCTGAAACTCTACAAAAAGCTTTCTTCACTCTTCTCCTTCCTCACAATAGTCATCCAAAGGGTTCACCGTGATTCTCCAGTGAACTCTAACATTGAGGACTCGATCTAAAAAAGGATATTCAAGAACTTTGTTATCCGATTAACTTTGTAGCATAAATCAGTCAGTAATAAAAACTATAAAGTGGACGTAGACTTCATTAACAGCCGAACCACTGTAAAAATCTTTTTATCTTCTTTCTATTTCTGCTCTTCTACATTTATTCTTTATATTATTGCTCTATAAGAACACGACTGGTGCTTTGAAACTCAATCCAGGGTGTTGATCCATTTTTTGGGTTAAAATTTTGGTGCTTTCACCAAGAAACTAACTCTCAAGGTTCAGATCTACCTATCTACTTTGGATCAGATAGGTCCAGAAGTTAGATCCTCAATCTTTGCTTGAAAAATCTGCTGCTTGGAACCAATGGCTCCGGGAAGGAAGAGAACTGCCTCTGGAAGGTCCATATGGGCAATAGTAGCTGGAGAAGAGACGAATCATCAACAAACTGAAGTAAATGGTGCCAACATAAGAGATCAGCTGCCAGCATCCTCTAATCAACGCGAGGTTATTACAAGCGAAGAGTTAAACATAATGGTTGATGAAATCAACCAAAAAATGGAAAGCAGTCTGAGAGCTCTGAAGGATAAGTTCAATGCTCTCTTAACCTTACAGTCAAATCCTGCTCCAAGAACTACGGCTGAACCCGTGGCTGTCATAGAACAAGAAAATTCGTCCATTTCTGGCCTAAACAGAAAAAACAGAAAACAACCGTAAAGAAGGGTGACAGCAGGAACTATGGGAATCAACACAAAAGGAAATACAAGCACTCCGCTCGCCGCAAGGCAACCAACTTTGAGCTTGAACCAAGGGGCGAAAACCCCACAAAAGGATAAAGCCATGGACCTCTTCGACTCAGAAGATGGAGAACAATTTAATGATGATAAGTTGGAAGAAATTTCCAATGCATTCGATAATGCTAAAAATGTCCAAACTGCCCCAGTCTGGCCAACCGCAAGCCTATGGGATCCCGAGGGAGTGGTTCTCCCAAAGACAAGAGAGCCTAGGCTTCAGCCCACTCATCAAGACCGTTTGCAAAGCCAAACACTTAGTGCAGTGACTGGGATCCGTCCCCAGGACTACCAGACATCAGAGGCATTTATAGGGGTATGGTTGAGCGATTGATGGACGAGAATAAAAATAGGAGAGATGATGAATGGGGATCCACACTAAGTCAGACTCCCTTTACTGATGAGATCTTGAATGAGCGATATTCGGAAAAGTCCATGATGCCGACTATTCCATCCTATGACGGGACAAAAGACCCAAAACCCCATTTGTACAAGTATAGTTGGTACATGGATGGAGCAAATGCTTGGGAGGTTGTTCAGTGTAGATGTTTTCCCATCTTTCTAGAAGGAATTGCTTCCATGTGGTTCACTAGGCTACCGCCGAGATCCATCTCCACTTTAGACGAACTAGCAACAAGATTCCTCAATTAGTTCAGCCTCCATATCGGGCAACCTAAAGATGTGATTTCCATGTCCGGACTATTCCAAGGACGAAACAAATCACTGAAGTCTTTCATGAACCGGTTCAATACCGCAGTGACAGAGGTGAGCCATCCAAACGAGGACATGGTTTTCATGGCCTTGGTCCATGTCATTCACCCCGAAACTGAATTCTAAAAGTGGATCAAAATGAAGCAACCAACTAAAAGGAAGGATTTCAATCACAAAGCAAATCAATAATTGAGACCGTGGGAGGCGCATGAGCTAGAAAGGAAGTCTACTGGCATGCAACCGATGAACGTCGGGTAGAGTGTCGTGGCGATGAATCAAAATACAAACTCTTCCAGGACTACTGAAGGAATCACAGAGAAAGATGGAAATCAAAAAAGGACGAATCAAAATTCCAATAAAAGAAAGGGAAATAATAAACGCCTTAAAGGCTTCAGGCTTAAAGATTACACCCCTCTCAACGATACTTCGAAAAACATATATCTCGCAACATAGGGGACTGAGGAATATAAAATACCCCATAAAAAGGAAACAACTGAACAACAAATGCGCTCAGGGAAGTTTTTCCGCTTCCATGAGGTGCACGGTTACAACACAAACCAGTGCCGCCACCTAAAGAACTTGAATGAAGAGCTGATTAGGGAAAACAAGCTTCAGTAATACGAGAGAAAATCACAGAATCCTGACCAGCCCGCGGCTCCTCAAGCTCCTAGAGATCGAAGAAACCAAGTCAGAACCAGTGAAGAGGGATCAAAGCGAACTAACCAAAGACTCATCATTGGAACGATATCTGGAGGCCCATATCCCGCATAGAGAAGTTGGGGGGAGATGGAGCGGTATGCAAGTTCGTTAAAGAATGCTCTGAAGGAATCATGTCTCGCAATCGAAGATGGCGCTCCAACCAAGTAGCAGAAAACTTTGAATAACAATATTGTATTCAGAAATCGAGATACCGAAGGGATCGAAGATCCAACTCTCGATCCAATGGTGGTGATAGTAGGAATCGGACCCGCTGTGGTCCGACGAGTATTGGTCGGTAGCGGCAGATCCGTCAATATTCTTTTCAAATATACCTTTAACCATGAAAATCGGCATGAAAAGCATGTCTGCATGCCAAACAAAAGTCCAAGGGTTTACTGGCGAACCCAAACAACCTGTAGGGACGATTGACTAGCCAGTGGAACTTGGAGAGGGTGATCAAAGAGTCACCCTCATTCAGACTTTCGTAATTATGGACCAAACTTCCGCGTATAACGCCTTCTTGGGACGGCCCGCCCTAACAGATTTCAAAGTCGCTCTGGTCCAATAGTGCCTTACCATGAAGTTCCCAATGAAAAACAGAATCGGAGTGGTCGAAGGAGACCAATGTGCCGCAAGAGAATGTTACATTGCAGAGTTACACGAATCTAAAAGAAGGGAAAAAGGGAAGTATGTGGGGAGAACTCTCCACATTCATGAACCTTCTGAATAGCAACTACAGAGCCGCCCTTGGCTTGAGGACCATAGCCGATTCGACATGGCTTTGGACCCTAGAAAGAAGAGTTCAGGGGAGGATCGGGCAGCACCGGTAGAATTGACGATGTTTGTCCCAGTCAATATGGATGACCCAACGAGAGTCTTGAAAATTGGATCGCACTTTGGAAACTAGATGCAATTGGAAATTACTAAATTTCTTCGCACCAACTTGGATGTGTTCGCTTGGACGCATCCTGATATGTGTGGGGTATCGCTAGAAATTGCATGCCACGCACTCCACATTGACCCTAGGTTCACACTAGTAAAGCAAAAGAGGCGCAGCTTGGGCCCTAAGCGGTCCAAGGTGTTAAGAGAGAAAGTGGACAAGCTAATGGCCAACAGTTTAATCCGTGATGCAACTTATCCTGAATGGGTATCTAACCTGGTCTTGGTCAAAAAGTCCAATGGGAAGTGGCGAATCAGTATCGCTAGTCAGACTTAAATAAAGCTTGCCCGAAAGAATGCTTCCCTCTGTCCAAAATTGACCAGCATATGGACAGAATGGTGGGACACGAACTACTATCATTCATGGACACATACTCAGGGTACAACAGATCCTGATGCACGAACCTGATCAAGAAAACACCAGCTTCATCACCGATTTAGGACTATCCTACTATAGGGTAATGCCATTCAGTTTAAAGAATGCTGAGGCAACCTACCGAAGATTGGTAAATACCATGTACAAGTGTCAAATTGGGAAAACCATAGGGGTTTACGTGGATGACATGTTGGTCAAATCGCGAGTAGCTGTCAAATGCCTAGATAATCTCGTTGAAATATTTGAAATACTCGAAAGTATGGAATGAAACTCAATCCACTCAAATGTCACTTCGTGGTAGCCTCCGGAAAGATCTTAGGATTCATAGTAAGTGCTAGGGGATTTGAAGCAAATCCAGAGAAAATAACTACCCTATGAGAAGTCCAAGCCTCGAAGAACAAGAAGGAATTGCAAAGCCCGAATGGAAAAGTCACAGCACTAAGCCGATTTATCTTGAAAGCCACCGACAAGTGCATACCATTCTTTGATGCATTAAAGAAAGGTATGAAGAACTTCGAATGGAGTAAAGATTGTCAAACTACATTTGAATAATTGCTGCGACACATGGAAGCCCCGCCAATCCTGTCCAAGCTAGTAGACGGAGAGGACCTCTTCATTTACATAGCAATCTCACCTTACGCGTTGAGCGCCGCCTTCGTGCGTGAAGAAGAAAAGGTCCAGCGACCCGTGTACTACATTAGCAAGCAGTTTACTGGAGCCTAGAAAAATTACCCGAAGTTGGAAAAGCTAGCATATTGCCTCCTAATCACGTCTAGGAAGTTACGATCGTATTACCAAGCACATCCAATCAAAGTACTGACTAATTAGCCTTTGAAGCAAGTATTGTACCGACCCGCAACTTCCGGACGACTTCTCAAGCGGAACATTGAACTGAGATAATATGTTATAACTTACCATCTGAGAAAGGTTATCAATGGGCAAGCGCTGGCAAATTTCATCGCCGAGTTCACCATACGGGATGACGAAGAAGAAACACTGTTGGAAGCGGTGACGCAATGGAAATTCTATATTGATGGCGCATCTAACAACCTCTGTTCGGGGGCAGGGGTAGTGCTTGAAACCCCCGAAGGACGATCCATTTGCTATGCCTTATGCTTGGAATTCCCTGCAATAAATAACGAAGTGGAATACAGAGCATTGATAGCAGGGCTAAAAGTTGTGAAAGAACTCAGGATAAAGTCCGTTCACGTCTATAGTGACTCCCAGCTAGTTGTCTGCCAAGTAAAAGGCGAGTACCAGGCTCGAGGGGAGAACCTTGCCTCGTATCTATTTAAAGTACAAGAGTTGCTGAGCGACATCGAACATTATACCATAACTCACATTCCGTGGAAGCAAAACACCACGGCTGACTACTTATCTAAACTGACAAGCTCTGGAGAAGCTCAATCGTTGGTACTAGTCCCGGTTTAGACTCTGACTGTCCTGAATATAGACGAAATAGATGTCGACTGGATTCTCGAGACCACCGCCGAACCGGAAACATGGATGATGCCAATCAAGGACTACTTACTTACAAGGATCCTTCCAATTGATCGGAATCAGCGGAAAAAGCCTCTTCAGAAGGCGCCGCGATTCATAATACAGGATGGAGTACTCTACCGAAAGGGATTCTCTACCCCTATTCTTAGATGTGTGATTGATGACGAAGCTCGACGGATCCTTAAGGAAGTGCATGAAGGTGAATGCAGAGACCATACTAGAGGGCAAAACCTTGCAAAGAAAGTTCTCCTATACGGGTACTTCTGGCCAATAATAAACCACGATGCAGCAAACTACGCTAAACGATGTGATCATTACCTTAGATTCGAAAAATTAAAAGAATGACCTCAACGGCGTTAACACAGACGGTCATCCCATGGCCGTTTGCAATACGAGGAATTGACTTGATTGGCCTATTGCCAATAGCTCAAGGAGGGGTCAAATACGTTATAGTTGTTGTTGAATATTTCACAAAATGGGTCGAAGCGGAACCGCTGGCCGCCGTTACCACAAAGAAAGTCATTAATTCTATTACTAAAAACATTATTTGCAGGTTTGGTGTGCCATAGAAAATCATCATTGATAATGGGACCCAATTCGAAAGCGCTGAGTTCAAAGACTTATGCAAACGCTTTCGAATTGAGAAGAGCTTTTCCGTAGTCCCTCATCCACAAGCAAACGGGCAGGTGGAAGCAATAAACAAGATCATCAAGTCCACTATCAAAAAGTGACTAACTAAAGCAAAAAGGAACTAGGTTGATGAACTTCCACTTGCACTATGGTCTTACAGAACAACCCACAAAGCGGCAACCGATCACACTCCGTTCGCCTTGGCATATAGCTCAGAAGCAATGATTCCCGTCGAACTAGAAGTCCCCTCTTATCGAAGGAAAAATTTTAATCAGAAACAAAACGAGCAGCTCCTACTCGAATCATTGGATATGATTGATGAAAGTAGGAAAGAAGCCGAGTTGAGGACCGCTGCCCACCAAAAAAGGTTCGCGCGATACTTCAACTCAAAAGTTCACAACCAAACCTTCGAAGTGGGAGACCTCATCCTCAAACGAGTCTATCCCATGCCAGGATCCTTCGAACCAAACCGGGAAGGGCCGTATGTGATCAATCAAAAGCTAAGGGACGGAGCTTTCAAACTAACAACCGTCGACGGAATCCAAATTCGCAGAGCATGGAATAGCGAATTGTTGCACCCTTACTTCAGCTGAAAACTACCTTATGTATTTCTATTTTTCAGCAAATAAGCCGTCCCGGGATGTCGGGGGCATTGTAAATAGGCAAAAACTTGCTAGACTTTTCTTAATAAAATTAATTTAGTTTTTGAACCAACAATGTTCATAATGGTAACCTGTTGAGTCGACGGGGTCAAATCAGCTCAAAACCATGCGAGAGCTACTTAAGAAAGTGGAATCACGCTCAAGTACGCCCCCACTTACCTCTCGGGTCGATGGAAGCAAATCGATTCAAACAGTTGGATCGGTGGAACCCGATCCCCGCCGTCCAAGAACCGGTGGTGCCCCGACAACATTAGGAAGGCTCAAATAAAAAAAAGCTGCACATCCCATAAGTCGCGCACCAACTTTCTGAGCCGTGAAATCACGCTCTTAAACCATAAACTCCTCACATTTCCCGAAGATAGGAAGCATTGAGAAGTATCGAAAGTCGCGCATCCCATAAGCCACGCACTAACTTTTCGAGCCGTGAAATCATGCTCTTAAAACATAAACTCCTCATATTTCCCGAAGACAGACAACATTAAGAAGTATCAAAAGCCGTGCATTCCATAAAGCCGTGCAAGCTTTTAAGTACCGGATTGCCCTGGCAATACCGAGAAACTTAACCATCATAGAAATAACGAGGATCAACCCACTCCCATTATCAGGAGTAACAGGCACGAATCCAACAAAATCGAAGTGCTACAAACCGATAGAAAATTCCAATTGCTGACACTCAATGATTACCTATAACATTTAACATGGATAATGTTTAGCTATCTACAGTTAATTCTTACAATGTGCATGCTCTAAGCAATGAAGCGCGTGTTTGAAGATTGCAAAATTCCTAAGAAATAATGTTCATAAGTATCTACTCACGTTCTCAAGGAGGGATAAATGGTTTAACTTCCAAAAATTTGCAAAGATTATTCATTTTACATGAAGAGTGTTTCTGAATTCTTTAATAGTTAATCTTACAACTATATATTCTACATGTAGCTAACATTTTTATGTACATTTCTAACATATATATGTTACACACCATAGACTGTATACTAAAGTTGTAGAACTTACAAAAAATCAAATTGTAACTTAGTTTTATTCCAAGTTTTGGTATGCAGACTATTCAAACCATAAGTTACCAGTCGTTTGTCAAATGTTCGAAGTAAACAGCCCTGTAAACTGGGGGCATACGCCGATACTCAAATAGAAATGCACAAAAATAAAAACACTTTACAAGTTTTGTTACTTCAAAAAAAGAATGTTGGCAGTTATCACAGAACTAGATAAAATAAAATAGAAGTAAGCAAAGTAGACAAAGTACATAGAACACAGATAAGTGAAGTTACAGCCAAAATGTCAATTGTGTATTACTTATAACTTTTTTCTGTACATGGTCAAAATGTGGGAGCCGTACCCACACATTACTGGCTAAAAAAAGAAAAAGGTACAAATGACGCAACAAAAGCAGTAAGTGTAGACTCTGCACTTGAACAAGTGTAACGACCCGGAAATTTTTAATAATTTTATTTGTTTTATTATCATATTTAATTGAAATTTTGTGAAATTTTAAATAATAAAATTTTGAAATGAAAATTTAATATTTGAAATACGTCTAATTAAACATAGCAAATGGTAATTTTTCATCAGATAATATTGAAGTTTATTTTCTTGTGTAATTTTATTTCAATTTAAATCAGTTAATAACAGTTGAATTTAAAAGTGTTCCGAAACCTAAATATGTCAACATGAGAAAATTTATTTAGAACACTCTAAATAAGACTGCATAATTCGTTTCACAAATTTCGGACGTTTCTAGCTCTGTATAGATTTATCCGTACGGAATAGCAACGTATATCAGTGTCTGTATCGACTTTTGATCGGATGATCGTACCACTGATATCGGTATACCGTTTTGATTGTCTCGTTGTGCTGATCTCTACGGTATATTCAATTGTGCCTTATGGAGTCCGATACACGACGAAATCGGTGAAACGATCAGTCGTAGCGGTTCGTATTACGAGCTTTTCACTTTCTTAAGCATATTCATATATCCACCTGCTGAATTCAAACAGTCACAAACCTTTTAATATTCACCGGTTTCTTTTATTTTGGTTGCTTTCATTTTCTATCGACTTGTAGATTTAAAAAGCGTGCATGCCTGTTCATTTTCACGGCCCACATTCGTCTTCTTTGTTCTGCTCTGTTGAAAAAAAACAACAGAAGTTTTCCAATGATCGGTTGTACCCTCGCGTGAACCCATTACTCCATCCTCTCTCCACCGATCTGTTTTCCCGTCCCTGCCGAGCAATCTCCACCCTACACGCGACCAAGCCACCTCAGCCTCTCCACGCTCGAAAATCACAGCAACCCACTCGCCTACTCGCATGGAACCCTTCCATCGGCCTTCTTTCCCACCTTCACCGAGCAACGACGGCACCCCGAACTCCATCATAGCCTTGCCGCTTGTAGCCTCCACCAGTTCGGGCAAGACCGGACATCACCTCTTCGCAGGCCGAGTGCAGTTACTTCTTTAAGGTACATATATATATAATTCTAGTATATATATGTACATAAACATCTTGATTGTGTAGAGATTTTATACGTATATATATATATATTCTAGTATTTTATTAATTCAAATATTCTTAGATATATGAGTTATATAATCTGTACTTATGTTAGTATATATAAACTATATATATGAGATTGTTTCGAGTATATATATTTTGGCTGCATAGTTTATTTGGGGTTTACAAAGCTATGATGGTATATATATATATTATTTTTAATATGTTCGAAATTATATATATATATATACATAATGAAGTTCATACTTAAATATATATACATTGTATAATTTATACAAAGTCTAAACTTGTTGTTCTGTTTGGATGTTGTATTAGTTTGTAAGTTGATTTTTTTATACATATTTGTTTATAAAAGTGACAGCTTTTATATGTTTAGAGTATGTAAACAATATATTAGTTTGACATAAAACTGTTTGCTTTTATATATATACATTGCCAGTATATTTTAACGCATGTATATATATTAGTTTGTATTGTTGTTAACTGGTTTCTATACATATATACTATGTTAAAGAAGTTATATGTGAGTCTTCATATGGTATAAATTTGTTTTGTATACATATAGTATATGAGTTGTATTCATATTTCTTGTGTGCCCTGTTTTTTTAAGTCTGCATTCTTTTTATTGTTTATATATTACAGTAGTATGTATATATATATATATATGTAAGTCTTATTATATATGGTTATATTGTTTATAATGAATATTGTTATATATACTCAATAGGTATATAAGTTTATATATGTGTTTAATTAAAACAATGATTTTTAATTATATATATCTTATTTTAAATATATGTTTGATTTTGACGTATGTGTTGAAATGCATGTATATTAAAATTTATTTGTATTTAAATCTAGAATATGATTTTTGATTATATATGTATTCTCAGTTTGTATCAAAACTGATCCTGTTTAGTTCTCATCGATCTTCCATTTATCAGCTTGATCGTCGAACTCAAGTTCATCGTGCTTTGCTTTGAAATCCGTGCTTGGAATCGTAACTCATTCTATCGTCGAATCACTCTCTAACCTCGAAAGGTGAGTTTATCACTCTCGACATACGTACTTTTATAATTGTGAAACAATGGCATGTGAATTGTAGAAAATTTATATGTTATGTTAATATGTTCATATATGCCTGTGATATGATTATATGATGTTAAATTCTGTTTATATATTTGTTACATCATCTGATATGATTATATGTTCTACTGTTCATTTATTTACTGATTCTCACACTGCAAGTTCCCTATCACTATGGGTTGAAATGATACATACCCGAACGGACATTAGAATAAGGAAAAAAAATATTATGAGCTGAAATGATAAGCTCGAGTGATTTTTAATGTATTTGTTTACTTGGGATTGCGAGTTTGAAATGATAGAACCCGGATTTTTCCTTTTTAAATTACAGATTGAAATGATACATATCCGTATCACTTGACCTAAGTTAGAAAATATTATACAGGCCCATGGTTATATTTTTAAATAATATTTTCCTAAAAATTATTAAATATTTTGAATGTTTTAAATATATGAAATTTGAGCTAAAAGATTTGATTTAAATGACTTAAATATAAGAAGATGTTGGTTTTCTACAAGTTAAGATTTTATAAGTCTATAAGTGGCTTTAATTGAAATTATAAAGATGTGTTGGTTTTAAATAGAATTTAAAGACATTTATTGATGTTAAATAACTTAATAATATAATTGGACTTAATATGGAATTTTAAATCTAACATAGTAATTGTTATGAATTTTACTTTATGAAACGGACATGTTTTGTTTAACAAATAACGTATTTTGAACTGATAAAATGGAATACAGTTTTAATTGGATATTTGTAATAAAATTTATTTGACTAGAAAATCATAGTTAATTGATGTCTAAATGAATAGATTTAAAAGAAAAAGATTGATTGTTATATTAACTATGATAAAATATTCTTTTGTGAAAAGTAATGTTTTGTAAAATAAATAGTTATGATTTTTAAATGGAAAAATGTAACTTGAATTATGACCTAACTTGATAATTGGAAATTTGGTTTTTCAAATGGAAATTGTAAGTTAAGTAAATAAATAAATAGAAATTTAGTTTTATTTATGAAATGGGTATTTTAAAATAAAGTGTTATTTTAGTGGTTAAAAATAAAAGTTAAGTAAAATAGTGTATTTTGACTTAATAAATGAATTATGGTTTAAATTAGATATTCATTTGTAAAATTTTATTTTATTAAATTATAAGTTAAATGATATCCAAATGAATGTTTTTGAAGCATGAAATATGATTTTTATAAGTTAAAAATGGCTAAAATTGAAGTTTTAATGTTTGTGAAAGTTATAATAAAATCTGGAATTTTATTGGTAGCATTTACAAAATGCTGTGTTTTTAAGATGGAATTTGTTAAGTGCTATCATTTCTGAAATTTAACTAAGTTATGAAATAACCAAATACTATTACAGCATTTCATAAGTGCTACTGTTCTGAATTTAACTATGTTTTGAAACAACTATATACCTATTACAACACTTTACAAGTGCTGCTGTATCTGGAACTAAGCTGTTTGAAATAACTAAATATCTATTACAGCACTTTATAAGTGCTGCTGTTTCTGAAATTAAACTGTTTTGAAATAACCAAATATCTACTATAGCACTTTGTAAGTGCTGTTGTTTTTGAATTTGACAATGTTTTGAAATATTACTAATATATCTACTCTAACACTTTATAAGTGCTGCTGTTAGCTGAAAATACAATGTTTTGGAAATTTTATAATTGAATGAATGAACTTAGAAATGCTACAACTTTGAAATGAATATTATTTGACGTTGAATTTAAATGGTTTAAATGAATATTATTTTAAAGGTGTTATGATTTTCTAAGTATTATGATTTCCAAATGATAACATTCTTAATTGTTATGATTTCAAAATATTATGGTTTCAAAGTGTTTGGTTTCAAAGGTGTTATAACTATGAAAGAACTATGATTTTTTTGAAATGAATTTATTTGAAATAGTATTTAATTAAGAATTTTCTTTGAATATATTGATTTTCAATTGAAGATTTAGAATATGACTTTATAAGGTGGTTTTGATTTAAGATGATTTTAAAAAGGAATATTTCAAGTATAAATAAATTTAAGAAATATTCAGTGATTGGAAATTTGGGTTCGTTCAAATGATATTTTGGTTTTTGGAGTATAAACTAGTTTTGAATATGATATTTTGGTTTGAAGTATAAACTAGTTTTGAATATGATGTTTTGGTTTTGAAGTATAAACTAGTTTTGAAATGGATAATGATATTTTTGGCTTTGAAGTATAAATTATTTCGAAATAAATATCCATGGGTTATAATAACGATTGGTTGACAAAGAGACCGGGATCGGATATGGGCATACTCTCTGTCGATACCGAAAACCACTTTGACAACCGTGTACGTGGTGGAGATTCCAGAATGAAGTAGGATGGTGGCGACGATCCTATTGAGGTATGAACGTGGACCCGACTCCCATGAGTTGGCATAAGGTGGCTAAAATAGGAGCGATTCTTGGGCCAATGAGGTAGCACCTCTGATCGGACGCATTTCTTCGATACCATTCTATTACTTTGTGATTGATTTGGTGGCCACCCTTAGATTTTGATTGGGAGTGTGTTCCGAGGTGGGCGGTAGTGGCTGCTATGCGTTACCACCAGCCCGGATGCGTAATTGGTATATCTACCTTGGCATTGCCTTGTTGTGTCGTGTCACCTACCATATCGAGCTTAACTACGATTTGGGTTTTGTGCCGTAGCCTGTGGAGTATTTAGGGTAGCTCCCGATCTGGGGGTACGCTGATACTGGATTGACTACTGGGACTATTATGTGTTAAGGGGAATATTGGTTCACTCCTTAACGCTATTTTAAAGTAAGTTTATTTTATTATTAGACATTAATATAATAGCGAATATTATTACATAGTAAATAGTTTAACGGATTCTTAAAGGATGGGCAATCCCAAGCATCCTTTAAGTTACTTATGCATTTATTACAGTTCACTTGAGTTGGTTTACATTGTATAAGTATGTATTTCCTGACTCGAGTGTTTTGTGTTTTGCTTTACGCTCGGGTCAGACTGAGTGATACAGAATTCGAGACTCACCTTTGGAGTTGGAGCTTTTCTTTTAGATCCAGCTATCTATTTCGCTTTCAATTATCCAGTTGATTCCAGTGATGTATTTTTACTTATACTTGATTATCATATTGAGACTTCCGTTGTATCTTATTACTTCTGTTGTATTTTGTTAACTGTGAAGTATTTATATATAGTAGCTTCATGAACTACTATTTCTTGCTTTTGCTGCATTGTTATATTACTCTGTGTCTGTGATCTGCGATTTATTTACTGTATATTCTGAGTTTTGCCAAATTTAAATTAACAATCTGATATTTTGAGCAATTCAAGTCCGACATGTATGGATGCGAATGGTTGAAAATTTAAGGTTGTTACATGTGGTATCAGAGCTTTGGCTCTAGGCAAAACTTAGCATATATAGTAAATTTATTTACAGAATCACTTTCGTTCGAGCTTGAATCTTTTTCTTTTTGACTCGAAATCTTTTGAATTTTGGAACGTTCCTTGCGGTTCCAAATCCATTCTTTTCTCTCCCTATTTGTCTTCTTTTGATTGTGGAGTATCCCATAACTCCACTTTGAATGATCTTTATAATGAATAGGCAGTCTCGCCAATCTTCGAATGATTATAAAGGGGTGAAACTCCTTTACAAGAAGCATTGATTCACCGAAGATTTCTGCATCCTCGGTTTACCATGCTATCTATCTCTTGTTATCCCGAATTCTCTCTTGAGATCGGATGTAGGTTTGTCCCAGAACTCTACATCGATCTTATTCTTGAAGTCACAGTTGACCCGGTTAAGGTTGCCCGAGATTTATATAAGCTTATTCATTCCCTTATTCTGTTATTTAATCATCTTGTCTTTTGCTTCCAACTTATCTTCAAATCATTCTTGAGGTGTATTTGTAAACTAATATTTAAAATGTTTTATTATATATAGTGTTGTTTGAGTTGTTGATGTTGATTTGGGTTTCTGATCGATTCGTCTGATCAACGCTATCGATAGGGTCTCCAAAACACTTGAACAGAGCAAATTGACACCATATTGTTTTCAAACTTGGTAAATGGGATAAATTTATATAATTATATTTTATATATGTATAATTTTCTGAATTTTGATAGTTAATTGAATTGGATGTTAAGAAATAATATTTAACTTTGTATATATCTTGTAACCATTGGCTTTTGTTTCATATATAAATAATTGAACTATTAAACATGGTTATAAATTAATTTGGAAATTTAAATCAAGAATTAGAGAATTTAAATTTCCGATGATTTCGAACTTTGGTTTCAAAGTTTTAAAAGGATATATTATTTAAAGTATTTTCAAATAGAAATTGTTTCCAAAGAATTTTAAATGTTTAAATCAGTACTCTTCTCTTTGCCGCTGAAAAATAATTTCGATGATGACTGCAGCACCATCGACATTCTTTTTCGAGTTTCAAAGTGAAGAAACCATTCTGTAGCTTTGCTACAGTTTTGTTTTGAAGAATTAAATTGATTTGCATTTCTTAAATATGACTTGATTTATAATATATATATTGATATATGATTTAAATTTGATTTGATATATATAATGTATATATATTTATTTATCTCTAGAATAGTTGAAGTTAATCGGAAATTTAATTCTTAAATTTTATCTCAAAGGATGATTTCAATTAAAAATGAAACCAAATTCTTGAATAAATATTTAAAATTGGAATAATTGAATTGGAAAATTTTATGTGTACAATACCCAATTTCATGCTAATACAACTTACCTAAATTATTCAGAAGTTGAATATGTAATTGGATAATATACAATATAAAACGGTTTTATAAATAAAACTTTGAGTGTTATAATAGATGTTATACACTTAATTTTGATTATAAAAATTGTTAATAGAGACAAATAGAATAATATGTTAATTGAATAATTAGTGAGATAAATTAAATAAATTTGGTTTAAAGAAATTAATAATTTGGAATCAAATCAACTAAATGAAATACTTTGAATTGAAATCGATTATTGAATATTAATTAATTTATATTGAATCTACATGGTTTAAATTAATTGTTTTACTTTGTTTTCAATTTATTTCTTTTCTAGTTGTTTCTATTCTCCTACCTCCTTCCTTTTCGGGGACGAAAAGTTTTGAGTGGGGGAGAATGTAACGACCCGGAAATTTTTAATAATTTTATTTGTTTTATTATCATATTTAATTGAAATTTTGTGAAATTTTAAATAATAAAATTTTGAAATGAAAATTTAATATTTGAAATACGTCTAATTAAACATATCAAATGGTAATTTTTCATCAGATAATATTGACGTTTATTTTCTTGTGTAATTTTATTTCAATTTAGATCAGTTAATACAGTTGAATTTAAAAGTGTTTCGAAACCTAAATATGTCAACATGAGAAAATTTATTTAGAACACTCTGAATAAGACTGCATAATTCGATTCGCAAATTTCGGACGTTTCTAGCTCCGTTTGGATTTATCCGTACGGAATAGCAACGTATATCAGTGTCTGTATCGACTTTTTATCGGATGATCGTATCACTGATATCGGTATACCGTTTTGATCGTCTCGTTGTGCTGATCTCTGTGGTATATTCATTTATTCCTTTTGGAGTCCGATACACGACAAAATCGGTGAAACGATCAGTCGTAGCGGTTCCGTGTTTCGAGCTTTTCACTTTCTTAAGCCTATTCATATATCCACCTGCTGAATTCAAATAGTCACTAACCTTTTAATTTCACCAGTTGCTTTTATTTTGGTTGCTTTCATTTTCTATCGGCTTGTAGATTAAAAAGCATGCATGCCTGTTCATTTTCAAGGCTCACATTCATCTTCTTTGTTCTGCTCTGTTGAAAAAAAAACATTAGAAGTTTTCCAATAATCGGCTGTACCCTCGTGTGAACCCATTACTCCATCCTCTCTCCACCGATCTATTTTCCCTTCCCAGCCGAGCAATCACCACCCTACACGCGACCAAGCCACCTCAGCCTCTCCGCGCTCGAAAATCACAGCAACCCACTCGCCTACTCGCATGAAACCCTTCCATCGGCCTTCTTTCCCACCTTCACTGAGCAACGGCGGCACCCCGAACTCCATCACAGCCTTGCCGCTTGTAGCCTCCACCAGTTCGGGCAAGACCGGACATCACCTCTTCCCATGTCGAGTGCAGTTCCTTCTTTAAGGTACATATATATATAATTCTAGTATATATATGTACATAAACATCTTGATTGTGTAGAGATTTTATACGTATATATATATATATATATATATATATATTCCAGTATTTTATTAATTCAAATATTCTTAGATATATGAGTTATATAATCTGTACTTATGTTAGTATATATAAACTATATATATGAGATTGTTTTGAGTATATATATTTTGGCTGCATAGTTTACTTGGGGTTTACAAAGCTATGATGGTATATATACATATTATTTTTAATCTATTCAAAATTATATATATATATATACATAATGAAGTTCATACTTAAATATATATACATTGTATAATTTATACAAAGTCTAAACTTGTTGTTCTGTTTGGATGTTGTATTAGTTTGTAAGTTGATATTTTTATACATATTTGTTTATAAAAGTGACAGCTTTTATATGTTTAGAGTATGTAAACAATATATTAGTTTGACATAAAACTGTTTGCTTTTATATATATACATTGCTAGTATATTTTAACGCATGTATATATATTAGTTTGTATTGTTGTTAACTAGTTTCTATACATATATACTATGTTAAAGAAGTTATATGTGGGTCTGCATATGGTATAAATTTGTTTTGTATACATATAGTATATAAGTTGTATTCATATTTCTTGTGTGCCCCGTTTTTTTAAGTCTGCATTCTTTTTATTGTTTATATATTACAGTAGTATGTATATATGTATGTAAGTCTTATTATATATGGTTATATTGTTTATAATGAATATTGTTATATATATTCAATAGGTATTTAAGTTTATATGTGTTTAATTAAAACAATGATTTTTAATTATATATATCTTATTTTAAATATATGTTTGATTTTGACGTATGTGTTGAAATGCATGTATATTAAATTTTATTTGTAATTAAATTTAGAATATGATTTTTGATTATATATGTATTCTCAGTTTGTATCAAAACTGATCCTGTTTAGTTCTCATCAATCTTCCTTTTATCAGCTTGATCGTCGAACTCAAGTTCATCGTGCTTTGCTTTGAAATCCGTGCTTGGAATCGTAACTCATTCTATCTTCGAATCTCTCTCTAACCTCGAAAGGTGAGTTTATCACTCTCGACATACGTACTTTTATAATTGTGAAACAATGGCATGTGAATTGTAAAAAATTTACATGTTATGTTAATATGT
The DNA here is from genome assembly GCA_030737815.1 of Allium fistulosum. Classification (NCBI taxonomy): domain Eukaryota; kingdom Viridiplantae; phylum Streptophyta; class Magnoliopsida; order Asparagales; family Amaryllidaceae; genus Allium; species Allium fistulosum. The sequence continues at coordinate 1,229,877,355 of CM060904.1, forward strand.
TCATATATGCCTGTGATATGATTATATAATGTTAAATTCTGTTTATATATTTGTTACATCATCTGATATGATTATATGTTCTACTGTTCATTTATTTACTGATTCTCACACTGCAAGTTCCCTATCACTATGGGTTGAAATGATACATACCCGAATGGACATTAGAACAAGGAAAAATCATTATGAGCTGAAATGATAGGCTCGAGTGATTTTTATTGTATTTGTTTACTTGGGATTACGGGTTTGAAATGATAGACCCCGGATTTTTCCTTTTTAAATTACGGATTGAAATGATACATATCCGTATAACTTGACCTAGGTTAGAAAATATTATACAGGCCCATGGTTATATTTTTAAATAATACTTTCCTAAAAATTATTAAATATTTTGAATCTTTTAAATATATGAAATTTGAGCTAAAAGATTTGATTTAAATGACTTAAATATAAGAAGATGTTGGTTTTCTATAAGTTAAGATTTTATAAGTCTATAAGTGGTTTTAATTGAAATTATAAGGATGTGTTGGTTTTAAATAGAATTTAAAGACATTTATTGATGTTAAATAACTTAATAATATAATTGGACTTAATATGGAATTTTAAATCTAACCTAGTAATTGTTATGAATTTTACTTTATGAAACGGACATGTTTTGTGTAACAAATAACGTATTTTGAACTGATAAAATGGAATACAGTTTTAATTGGACATTTGTAATAAAATTTATTTAACTAGAAAATCATAGTTAATTGATGTCTGAATGAATAGATCTAAAAGAAAAAGATTGATTGTTATATTAACTATGATAAAATATTCTTTTGTGAAATGTTATGTTTGTAAAATGAATAGTTATGATTTTTAAATGGAAAAATGTAACTTGAATTATGACCTAACTTGATAATTGGAAATTTGGTTTTTCAAATGGAAATTGTAAGTTAAGTAAATAAATAGAAATTTAGTTTTATTTATGAAATGGGTATTTTAAAATAAAGTGTTAGGTTAGTGGTTAAAAATAAAAGTTAAGTGAAATAGTGTATTTTGACTTAATAAATGAATTATGGTTTAAGTTGGATATTTATTTGTAAAATTTTATTTTATTAAATCATAAGTTAAATGATATCCAAATGAATGTTTTTGAAGCATGAAATATGATTTTTATAAGTTAAAAATGGCTAAAATTGAAGTTTTAATGTTTCTGAAAAGTTATAATAAAATTTGGAATTTTATTGGTAGCATTTACAAAATGCTGTGGTTTTAAGATGGCATTTGTTAAGTGCTATCATTTCTGAAATTTAACTATGTTCTGAAATAACCATAAACTATTACAGCATTTTATAAGTGCTGCTGTTCTGAATTTAACTATGTTTTGAAACAACTATTTACCTATTACAGCACTTTACAAGTGCTGCTGTATCTGGAACTAAGCTGTTTGAAATAATTAAATATATATTGCAGCACTTTATAAGTGCTGTTGTTTCTGAAATTAAAGTGTTTTGAAATAACCAAATATCTACTATAGCACTTTGTAAGTGTTGCTGTTTCTGAATTTGACAATGATTTGAAATATTACTAATATATCTACTGTAACACTTTATAAGTGCTGCTGTTAGCAGAAAATACAATGTTTTGGAAATTTTATAATTGAATGAATGAACTTAGAAATGCTACAACTTTGAAATGAATATTATTTGACGTTGAATTTAAATGGTTTAAATGAATATTATTTTAAAGGTGTTATGATTTTCTAAGTATTATGATTTCCAAATGTTAACATTCTAAATTGTTATGATTTCAAAATATTATGGTTTCAAAGTGTTTGGTTTCAAAGGTGTTATAACTATGAAAGAACTATGATTTTTTTGAAATGAATTTATTTGAAACAGTATTTAATTAAGAATTTTCTTTGAATATATTGATTTGCAATTGAAGATTTAGAATATGACTTTATATAGTGGTTTTGATTTAAGATGATTTTAAAAAGGAATATTTCAAGTATAAATAAATTTAAGAAATATTCAGTGATTGGAAATTTGGGTTGGTTCAAATGATATTTTGGATTTTGGAGTATAAACTAGTTTTGAATATGATATTTTGGTTTGAAGTATAAACTAGTTTTGAATATGATGTTTTGGTTTTGAAGTATAAACTAGTTTTGAAATGGATAATGATATTTTTGGCTTTGAAGTATAAATTATTTCGAAATAAATATCCATGGGTTATAATAACGATTGGTTAGCAAAGAGACCAGGATCGGATATGGGCATACTCTCTGTCGATACCGAAAACTACTTTGACAACCGTGTATACGGTGGAGATTCCAGAATGAAGTAGGATGGTGGCGACGATCCTATTGAGGTATGAACGTGGACCCGACTCCCGTGAGTTGGCATAAGGTGGCTAAAACGGGAGCGATTCTCGGGCCAATGAGGTAGCACCTCTGATCGGACGCATTTCTTCAATACCATTCTATTACTTTGTGATTGATTTGGTGGCCACCCTTAGATTTTGATTGGGAGTGTGTTCCGAGGTGGGCAGTAGTGGCTGCTATGCGTTACCACCAGCCCGAATGCGTAATTGGTATATCTACCATGGCATTGCCTTGTTGTGTCGTGTCACCTACCATATCGAGCTTTACTACGATTTGGGTTTTGTGCCGTAGCCTCTGGAGTATTTAGGGTAGCTCCCGATCTGGGGGTACGCTGATACTGGATTGACTACTGGGACTATTATGTGTTAAGGGGAATATTGGTTCACTCCTTAACGCTATTTTAAAGTAAGTTTATTTTATTATTAGACATTAATATAATAGCGAATATTATTACATAGTAAATAGTTTAACGGATTCTTAAAAGATGGGCGATCCCAAGCATCCTTTAAGTTACTTGTGCATTTATTACAGTTCACTTGAGTTGGTTTACAATATATAAGTATGTATGTCCTGACTCGAGTGTTTTGTGTTTTGCTTTACGCTCGGGTCAGACTGAGTGATACAGCATTCGAGACTCACCTTTGGAGTTGGAGCTTTTTTTGGAGATCCAGCTATCTATTTCGCTTTCAGTTATCCTGTTGATTCCAGTGATGTAATCTGACTTATACTTGATTATCATATTGAGACTTCCGTTGTATCTTGTTACTTCTGTTGTATTTTGTTAACTCTGAAGTATTTATATATAGTAGCTTCATGAACTACTATTTCTTGCTTCCGCTGCATTGTTATATTACTCTGTGTCTGTGATCTACGATTTATTTACTGTATATTCTGAGTTTTGCCAAATTTAAATTAACAATTTGATATTTTGAGCAATTCAAGTCCGACATGTATGGATGCGAATGGTTGAAAATTTAAGGTTGTTACAACAAAACTACACAAAATGACTCAGAATAAGACTACCATCCTAGCTTCTCAATGCCTTATTCCGCCACTCCCCTTCCCGGCTTTCGTCTGAAGTTACTGCTTCTCCTCGGGAGTAGTATCGCTGCCGGTAATGTCAACTATTTCCTCGGTGCTGATGTCTTCTTCCCGCTCCTTAACTTTCTTGGAGGTTTCCCCTTTAGTCTTGCACTTCCAAGATCTACGAGAGCTCTTAGAGGACTTTATCGCTTCAAATTTCTCCTTCTTGATGGCAACCAGTTGTTGTTGAGATTTGCGCAGCTGCTCTACCTGAATCTCCTGCTCCTGAACTTCAACAGCCATGAAGTCACCCTCCAAAGATATGAAAGGATCATCCAAGCCATGTAATGCGGCGATTTTCTCGGACTCCGGCCCTGGCTGCGAGCCGGACATGGATGCGGCAACCTGAGCAGCTACAGAGACGAGCACAGACGCGGTTGAAATAGTGACAGGTCTAGGCACAGAAGAAATCAGCGATCGAGGGATAAGGAAGGCAGACCTATAAGATCAAAAATGAAAGCGTTAAGTTCGTCATGCTCTTACGGCGTGAGTTGAAAGTTCTCAAACTTGTGGGAAACAAGAAGATTACCTGCACCAGAGAAGTGACCTAGAATGTTACACCCCAGATTTTTGATAACATTATTTAGGATATTCAATTAAATGAATTAAATGAAATAATGTGTTGATTAGGGGATTAAGATTTGGTTTTAATTAAGGTGTAGCCGTGCCATTTAACCATGAATTAAAATAAGAGTTAACTTGAAATAGAGGAGGGGTAAAATAAGAAAGAAGCCATTTCTATATCCTCCAAACCTTGGCCGTGTAAAATTTTACACGTTCATTTCATTTTCAAAAATTTTAAAAAGAGGCCGGCCACCATTAACAAGGAAGAGAAGAAGAAAAGCTGGGGAGAAGCTAATTCAAATCAAATCTATTCACATCTCAATCCTGAAATCTTTAAGGCTAAGGTGAATAATGTTTACATCTCATTTTTTATTGTGCTTTCGGTTTTAATTTGAATTCCGAATATTTTGCAATGATTTGCCATGTTTTTGAATGATGGAATAAATATATATACTTGTTGATAAATTATGGTTATTTATATTGAATTTATGATATGTTTTAAGGTGAAAACCCTATAAAATGACATCCAAATGTCTTGCGAATTTTTATGAAGATCATAAATTTTATTTTGGAGATGGGTTTCAATTTTCATATTTTTCTAAATTTTCGTGGAATTAATATGATTTCTAGTAAAGAAAATGATATTTTGGGTTATGAATTAATTATGGGTAAATAATTAATTATTTGGATCTAAAATTTTTATATGTTGTAAAACATATATAATGTGATTTTGTGGATTTTTTCTTGATTTTTCCTAAGTGTTTTAATGGTTATATAAAATTATTAAGGTATGGGACTTAAATGTTTTATACAATTAAAAGAGGAGAAGGCGCTTTTTGTAAAAGATTTAAATTATAAAATTTGGAAAAGTCGGCAGCACTTTTGACTAAGCGCGGTACTTTTTATTAGTAAAGAAAGAGGCAACCAATCACAATTAGACACGTAAGGCATGTTAGGTGAAAAGAACTATTTGCTACAAGTTTTTCAATTTCGTCTCTTTCGACACTAGGTTCCGCCTCAATACTATCGCCTCCGGCACAGTCGAAAACAATGCTTATGGTATCAGGCAACTGGTACGTAATGAATTGGATGATGGTGGAAGGAAGGGAGTTGAAACTAGGGGTTTCGAAGGGGTTGAGGCAGTCCTTTGTTTAAATAAAAGAATACACTTGCTTGCTTTCGACTAAAAGGCTTTCGACTAAGTAGCTTTCAACTAAGTCAAATGATCTAAAGGAAATGGTTTCGATTGGGTTGCGCCTCTATTTTTAAAATAATTTCTTTCGACTAAGTTGAGACCTTTTTGCTACCGCCTTTTTACCTTTCGACCTAGATGGTTTCGAAAGGGTTGTTTTGTTTTTCTAAAAATCTGGCCACCTCTCTAATGCTTTCGAAGGGATGGTTTTGACACCATCGCTTCATTATTTAGGAAATGGTTTCGAAGCAGTTGCTTTTGACTTAAATGTCTTAAGGACCCTTTTTCTTTAAGTAAAGTAAAACCCAAATGGTTTCGAAAGAGATAGTTTTAAAAGTTTCGAAACTGATGCTTTTGATTTTAATGGGTTTTTGATCCTTTTGCTCTATTTGAAGGCAGAATCCAAATGGTTTTGGCCGAGACATTTTTGAATGGTTTCTACATGTTTTAAATTGAACCTAAAGTGCTTTCGAAAGGATTGAGTATTGACTGTTTCGAAAGGTTTATTAAATGGTTTCGGAAGGGGTGGTTCCCCAGGGTTACGAAAGGATTGAAAGGAAGGTTTTTCCTATGTTTTTCGAAAGGCAATATTTAAAAGGTTTTAAAGGGGGATGTCTGATATTTTGAAGCTTTCGGAGAACCAAAAGGAAAGGTTTTTCCAATATTTTCGAAAGGATTTTCCAATGGTTTCGAAGGGGTTGCCATCAATGGTTTCGAAAGGGTTGTTTAACGGTTTTAAATAAAGGTTTCGAATGTAATAAATAGGGAATGTAGTCTAAGTATTTTCAAGTTAAAAAGGGTTTTGACTTGTTTTGGAAGGATAATTAATCCTTATTAAATCCCATCAACATTATTTTGAGTAAAGTATATATAACATGGCAAAATGGCTTAGAGTAAAGCTAAAGATATATTTTTCTTATATATATATATATATGAATTGAAGGACCAAATCATTTTAAAAATGTTTTCAAGGAAATTTTATAGGGTAGTTAGCCCTAAGAAAATAATTCGGACAGTTAGTCCATTTTGTAGGCAGTCAGCCTAGATTTTGGACGGTTAATCTAGTTTGCGGGCAGTCAGCATAGTTGTATGGACAGATAGTCCATTTGTAGCATAACGGACCTTGCTATTATGTGTGGGCAGATAGTTCACATATTACCTATTTTACGGATAGATAGTCCATTTATTAGCATAAAGGATATTGCTATTTTGATATAACTAATTTGATTAACCAGTTTGGTTATAGGAAAGGATTTGCAAAATATATGTTTTAAAGAGGATAAGTGAGGGGAAACTCGTTCTGCTAAGCGACGTGGTCTCATTTAATATCAGTAAACAGAGATGTAATAGAATTATTCACACTAGGCTTTAAGTCTAACTCGAAGTTTTTATTTCCCCCTAAACTCTCGGGTACTCAAAATTGATTTGAGTAGGCCGAGGGTTGAGGTTTTCAGGTTTTTGTCTTTTGGCGAATAAAGCATCTGATGGCGAGCAGGTGGCTGACAGATAGCTAATTAGGATTTGCTATTTCATTTTGTTTTGATTCCGCTTGTATATAAGTCAGATATGACTATATAGCTTGGATCAACCAAGTGGGCATCGTCATATGTCGCTCTTGGCGTATTTTTGTAATGATATATTTAATCATTGCCTAGGAACGTTAAAGGATTATGTAACATGGATATGAATTATTATTTTGAAATGCAATCAGCAAAATGTTATTTTTTGAAATATGTGATTTTGTTCATATTCGTGTGCTTCTGATATTATGGATACCATTATCATTACCGTATTTTGTCACCAGAAGTTAATACTATGGATGACTGCAGCATCTGTAGCGCTTAGCTTTTGGCCTCCAAATACGGGATGTTATATAGAATGTCAACTTCATATTCACCACTTTCTCCCTCCTTGGACGGTTTCACAAGCTACGGAGAAGCTTCAAGCCCAGACCTTGTCGGTGGATCGTAGGGCTGCCTCGATGATTCGCTGGGGCCGGAAATAAAAGGCTCCGGCAATGCTTTGGCAGTCGCTGTCGTGGCAGCATCAGTAGCTTCCTTCTCCCTTTCAATTAGCAAAATCTCCCAGCCTTCTACCAACGCTTTCTTTGATTCTTCATTGAGATAAATGTTCTCTAGCTCTCGCTCGGTATAAACATCCCTGCTATCATGGAAATGGGCCAGGATTTCCTCCCAAACCACGGCGAGAGTGCACGGGAATTCAGGGCCCAAGTAACCGAGACTCCTCTGGGGAAGCAGGGAGTTGACATAAAAGTTTAAGATAGTCTCATCCACCTTCTCCATCTTTCTCTCGAAGGCATTCTGAAGCTCCAAATAATCCGCCGTAACGGCGGCCTTTTCAACTTCAACACGAGTTTTATCGGCACTATGCTGCGCAACTCGATCCTGGAGCATGGCGATCGTCTCAGCCTGATCGGAGATGGTTTTATAGCGCGACTTCATGACCTCTTCATATTCTACGATCGTTTTATTATGCCCCTCTACGATCTTGTCGTGGTCGGAAATGGTCTTCCTCTGGGCTTCGATGATCGTATTGCGAGCTTCAAGTTCCACTTGCAACTTAACTTCTTTGGCATGTGCTTTCTTAATTTCGTCTCTCGGGACAATCTCGATCTTTGCATGCGCTCTTTTAGCTCTTTCAGCAAGCCGGCGTTGTTCTTGCTTTCTCGAAGTGCCACGTCCTTTTCTTCTTTCAGCCATTTGGCTTTGGCATCGCGTTCCGCCAATGCTTTTTTGAAGTCATCCTTCTCCGATTCCAAGGAGAGGATTTCTTGAAAGTTATTTCGGTTCATGTCCACCAGTTGTTTGCACAATTTTTCCCACCCCTCGGCTTGCTCTAAATCATTCTGGATTTCTTGAAGGTGGGGCATGTATGTGTCTTTACGAACTGGATAAAGATCACAATCAAATTTATCTCCCCTTAAAAATCACCCGGGGAATGCTTCATCAAGTCTGGGAGGACCAGACAGAAGAACATAGGCAGATCTCTGGTGCGGGCATAAAGAACCGGGGGCAAGCGCCACATAAGCTGAGGAAACTTGAGATGAAGATGGAATGAAGACAGAAGAAACCAGAATTTCAGGACCGATTGAAGCGGGTGCTGGAGCGAAAGCCCGTTGTTCTAAAGAATGAGAACCACGATCAACTTTTAACTTTTTAGAAAGATCCTCCCGCTCATCGAAAGTCTTTCTTTTCTCATATCCGCCTTTGTAGACTTGACCGCGTTCCCTCTTATCTCGGCGACGAACTTCAGCCTCTAAATCTTTTCTTCTTCTCCACTCCTCCTCTGTTTCACGAAGCTGGAGGATCGTTTCGAACAACGTTGAGAGTCGGTAAATTCCTTAAGATCGTCGTAGAGAATGCGTCCTCTCATGATACCTGACATGAAGAATAAATAAAGAACCTTAGTAACAGAGAATAAATATGGAAAATATGTGCATAAGTAAGTGTAACCCTAGTGAAACGTGTAATGTGTTTGGGGGAGGGCCTAAAACAACGTCACAAACAAGATCGACCAGTCGTTGTGCAAGGAATTGGACTGACTTCAGACGCAACATGACCCGAACGAAGAGACATCTCTTCAAATTTGAAGTCTTCCCCCATGAGTGCGTCAAAATTGATCTAGACATTGCTCAAATCTCTAAAGCATATGCCAGCATCTTTGATCGGGGAATCCCGAAATCGCCCGACTTCTGGAGCATTGTATTTATTGTGGATTTCTAGGGTAGGCGAACTCGGGACAATGAGACTCATCCTCGGAATTTCGTCTCATGATTCAGAATCTCCATCGTTGGATTCTGCATAGAAATCATCGTCACCACTGGAGGAGGACTCATCGCTACTACTCTTAATTTCACCCTTCTCCTTTTCTATATCTACCACGCCTTGCCTTTTCTCTATTTAAACTCCTCTTCATCTTTTTTCGGAATCGGGAGCATTCTAGCCGGGCAACTGACCTCGGTCGCGACGTCTTTTCCCTCGTGAGTTTCTTCAATCGATTCGCCGAACAAGCCTTACTTTTCTTGAAAAACACCCTCTTCAGAACCATGAGACAAAGAATTGGATCGCGTATGTACCCTGGATTGAGAAGAGGACGGGACCTCAACTGGAACTGCAAATCTCCTTGGATGCAACAGTCCGTACTGAAGTAGTTTTCATCTGTCAACAAAAATTTAACTGATCTCTCCTCAGCATCAACAGCCTTCAAGGTTCGGAAAGTTTCATTAAGAGATGTCCTTATTCAGCCTCGGAATAAATGTAGAAAGTATATGACTCGTTAAAAATTCCGTAGTGACATATCAGAGCTCTATAAGTAAGAAAAAGAACTTACCCCCTATTGTCCAGAGATGATTGAATCCCTCAGGAGATCTAACAAAGAAGTATTGAGTCTTGAATTGAGATAAATTGCTCTACCGGTGCAACACAATTTTACGGTTTCTCTTTTTTTGAATGGGAGAAAATATCTCAACTCGTCAAAGCTCGAGGCACGGTTAAGAGTCCGCATGAAAAGAACGTGCAGGCAAGTTAGAATAGCGTATCCGTTGGGGGTGAATTTGGAATGGAACGATTTCCAAGTTCGAGAGGGTTTCTCTCAAAAAGTCATTGAAGGGGGGCACTGCTCTGTTCAGGAAGATATACCGATAACAAGCAGTATATCCCGGAGGTGGCATATGAGCAAATTCATCTTTCTCTAGGAGGCACACGTCTTGCTTCGAAATGCCATGCTGCAAGTAGATGTTGTGCAAGACTTTAGCAGAAATCACGGAGGAGGCTCTGTCCGATGGATTGAGAAGAACTCTAAAGTTAGGAGGAGTTCGATCCAAGATCGGATCGACTGGAACTAGCTGGCCATATTCAGCCTAAGAAGTAGAAGATGGAGGGGCGACAAACGATGACTCGACCTCCGAAAGTGCAGGACTTCACCCTAGACTTACGGCAAGAAGACGCGTACTTCATTCTAAACAATAGGACTTGCGTCCGAAACGGTCAGGTAATTCTACTCTAAACCAAGAATTCCCCCTACTACACTTGAATTCCGAAGAAATATTGGTTCATGCTGACATGTAGGATTTTAAGTATGTACCGGGGTGAGTGCGGTATGTTATCTATCGGCAGTGGGCTCGGTGTCTTGAACACTACAAACGCTCTATCCCATGTAGGTAGAACGCTGGCAGCTAAAAGGGAAAAGCACTTCCCATATCGTTTTCTTTCTGAAATTATTTCTTCTACACTTACGCATTACCGATCGACGATCGATAACGGATCCGTTGTCCGAAAAGTCACGGAAAGTTCCTCCTAGTATAGGTATATCGTGCATGCAAAAGAAAGCAAAACCAATATGAATCCTCTGAAAGGGTGAAACCAATTCACGATGTGTCGTGCGGTATCGACAATGGAACCTAGCATAAGTCAATTCCGGTTCAATGGACGAAGACAGCAAAACATTTCATGCACCGGGGAAAGGCCGAGTGTCGTTCCGTGAAGAACTCAAGACTTAATTTACTATCTTCCTCCATTAAACTGCAATCAACTGGGACTTTCTACGACTGTCATCACAAATGCAACTCCATCACTAGAGCGACAAATGAATGTCATAATTAGCAAACCCGCCTTGAATTAATAATCAAAACACGAAGACTGTCGGATTTCTCAATCAGCGATCCAAACGCAAAGATGATCGAAGCTTTCAAATCAGCGGGCCACGCACGATGGATCAGCGGCGATCCAAAGAAGAAAACAAAGGAACTAGGGTTTGGTGCGGCAAGAATCAAGGCGGTGGCGAAGTTCTGGAGTCAACGGCAAGGCGAAATCGACAACGTTGATGGAAGCTTGGTCGAAGTTGGATCGAATCGCTAGAGATGGTCAATCGAATAATAGAAGATGACTCGAATCGCAAAAAGGTGGAAGCTCGAGTCGTATGATGAAACTGGAATGGATCGGCTCGAAGGGTATAAATAAGAACAAACAAAATGCAGAAAAAATCTTAAGTCATTTGATCGTTGGCGATCCATCATGATGGATCGCTGGTGAACCATAGAGTTGCCTGCGTTTGGTTTCAAACTTTTCTAGCAAAAACCATATACTACTTCAAGACATGTTGGGAAGCCATAGAGTAAAATTTGGTCCATTACGACAAGTAATGGCAGTCCAGGTCAAAGCTTAACAAGCAACGGAATAGCTAAAGTCAAATTAATGTGGCCTTAACACGATTACTTGGAAATCGACGAGCAGAAACTGAAAAGTGATTACTTCTAGAGCATGTCTTGTTTTCAACGAAGACATACTCTGGGGGAAAATCCTATTCGCGGTTTTAACCCAGCAGAATCCAAAAGAAGTCGGAACAACTTGATCGAGTCAAAATAGCTCAAAAGCCAACCAAAAGAACTAGAACAACAAGCCAAAGGAAGTCAGAAGAGAGGACAGTAAAATCCTCTAAGGACATGGATCGCCAGCGATCCATAGCATCTGTTCGTGGGTCCATCTATCTTCTCGCATCATGCTACAATATGTATTCTAAAAACATTGGCTAGGTTTAGAGAGATTTCGAGCAAGTTAAATCAAGAAACAAGCGTTCGTCTAGTCCAATCTGCAGCCAAATACAACTGGTAAGCAAACCATCATCAAAAGAAGGAAACATGCTACAAGACTAATGGACAACATCAACACCAGACAACGAAGGCAATCTAGAAATCAAAGTCCAAAAATAGACCAAGTATATGAATCGCTAGCGATCCATACTATTCCATTAATCAGCTGTAATCTTCATAGAGCAAGGTAAGGGGAGAATGCTAAGGCATTGCCTCGCCTTTGAGCCACTCTTATAGATCGCTAGCAATCCATAGCCTATGGATCACTAGCGATCCATCCTTTTAGCTCGGGTCGTGGTATAACCTCCAGTATGCCTTCGTGTGTTGATCTGCAAGCATTTGGCAAGCATGCTTGGCCCAGTAGCTCTCCAACCTCTATAAATACTCTCCTATCTGCAACATGGAGAGGATCTTCCGGACTGGTTGTTGAAACTCCGCATAAAGCTTTCTTCACTCTTATCCTTCCACACAACGATCATCTGAAGGGTTCACTATGATTCTCCAGTGAACTCTAACATTGGGGACTCGATCTAACTAAGGATATTCAAGAACTTTGTAATCCAATTAACTTTGTAAGAACAATCAGTCAATAATAAAAACTATAAAGTGGACGTAGGCTTCATTAACAGCCGAACCACTATAAAAATCTTCTTTTCTTCTGTCTATTTCTGCTCTTTTACATTTATTCTCTATATTATTGCTCTGTAAGAACACGGCTGGTGCTTTCACACTCAATCCGGAGTGTTGATCCATTTTTTGGGTTAACAAGTTGCATGATATTTCTTAAATGTGTTTAAGAAAATAATTTGAAATGTTCAAATTTAAAATTTAATTTAATTAACTTGTTAATTAAAATAATACTCAAAAATTATTTAAAATTGTTTTAATTAATAAGTTTCATATATTATGAAAGTTATATATATTATAAAAGGTTATAAATAAATTGGACTTATATGAATATATATCAGAAAATCATAAATGTTATGAAACATATATATAGATTATAAATGTTATAATAGATATATATATGTCAATAATCATAATTATAAATGTTAATGCAAATTTGCTTTAAATTAATATTGAAGATTTTATCAAACCTTGAATTGAATTTTTTTTAATTAAGTAACTAAAATATGCATACACTTATTTATGTAATATAGTATTAATTGAAATTACAAAAGTTATAAGTAAATTAATATTATATGTATGTATATATAAACACAAGTAATATGTATAATGGCTAAAACAATCCCAACTTAGATTTCTAAAGTAATCATATATGTATTGTAAGTATACCATGATGCCAGATGTGTCAAACATTTGTACCATGTGAGTATTTCACAAAGTACATTATTCCTTAAATTGATAGCAATCTTAATTATTAAAGATTATGAAACTTAATAATGTTTCCCAATCATTTATATATTAGATAGATTAATTGTCTATGTGCTATGTAACGACTTAGAATTTTGGTCATTTGGATTTGAACATTTACATTAAATATTAGAATAATTGGATTTTTATGGTTTTGAACTAGAACTCAAATTTAGGAATTAATTATAATATAATTTGATTTTTAAAGGCTAACTTCTGTGTATTATGGAACTAGGTCCTGATAATAGTTTCATTGAGTTAGGAATAAGGGTAATTAGCTAGGAATGCCAGTGAGTATATCTCGATAAGAGTTCATAGAATTTTGGATGTGGATAGTGCCGATTAGAAAATATATATGAGGGCTCCCATCTCTCTCATTTTCTCAAACCTCATTAACCCTAACCTAGCTACCATTTATCAAACCCACATCCAATGGATATTATTGTTCGAACCATTAGAGGCCGAGTTAGGTAGGGTGTCAACACCAAAGTTGTTCATCGTGGTGAGAGGAGTATGCTGACCAGTTAGATCGACGTGGTTCGACCTGAGGGGGTGGGAATCTAACTTTGAATGTGCGGTTGTTTTTGGGTTTGTTTACGGCAGTGGTGGCATCCCACACGGCGAGGGTGGTGGCCAAGGGTTCATGGAAGGCGGGGCTAGTTTAGGCGGTGAGGCGGTGACGTTGGATCACCAACTACAGCAGCGTCAAGTTGAGAATGTCACGACGTGGGTTTCAAAGATTGTGGCATGGAGGAAGATAGTGGATTAGGGTTTGATAATTAGGTTGATTAGGTGGGTTAATGACTGTATTAAGAAATTGATTATTTTAATTAATGTAAAATCTTGTAAACTAAATAACTTGCTCATATAAGGTCGGAATCGAACGCGGTCAGTCGCGTTAGTCTCGTATCGATGATAAATATGCTTTGGAGTTGGATTGATAGAAATTGGAGCTTGTAGAATTTCTAGCTAAAATCGAATGTTGTTCGATTTTAGATGAAATCAAAACGCTTCGGCAATTGGAATTTCGGTGAGTTAAACTCACATTTTTGGTCAAATCAGTATGTTATATAGTAGGTATAAATTTTTTGATTGTATTCATGGATGTTTTATTGTTGATTGTTTTGTTTTGATGAATTATTGCTTTTGAAAGCGGTCAATCTGTGAAATCAATTGCATGGCATTTATTTGACGAATATGAAATCTATAAAGGGAACAAACGAGATTCCTCGCCGTTGTTGATTTATTTTCAATAATATTCATGTTATATGAATATCGAATATCAAACCTAATTGTTTGGTCTTATTGGATTTGACATTGTTATTTGTTCAAACTTAACCCTTGAAGTGATAAAAATCCACAACAATATTGGTTAAGTGCTTGGGTGACTATTGGCCTCAATTTAGTATTTTAAAATACTATTAATTGCCATTTGGCATGAAATTGGTTTTATATTTGGAGAATGATTTTAAATCTAACCTTTGGGTTTTCTGTAATAGTTTTATTTGAGCGGATTTTGAACTTCACTGTTTTACCTCAACCTTTTTATTTGTCTTTTCCAAATCATTTAGAAATGCTTTAAAGTTATTTAATTATTATTTAATAATGAGTTAAAGTTATTTAACTATTGTTTAATAAGGTTTAAAAGTTGTCTCTATTTAATATTGTTTTAATGTTATTTATTAATATTTTAATATCGTGAAAAGTTATTTATTTAAATAATTGATATTGTTTTGGAATTAATAATTCTTATTACTTTTAGTAATAATTTGGAAGTTAATTATTATTTATTATAATAACGTGAGAAATTGGTGTATGCGAAGGCGCTAATTGAGATAACCCCAGATAAGCCCCTCCCTTCCTCTATTCCGGTTCAACTTGCTGTTGGGAATGTTGAGGAGGTCCGTGTTCGTTACGGATGGGTGCCTAACATTTGTTCTACCTGTCATTCCTTAGGCCACCTTGCCCTCTCTTGAAAGCATTATGTCGTCTCCACCGCAGCTCCCAAAATCCCTCTGCCTTGACCCCCTCTTAGGAAATGGGTTCCTAAGACTCCTTCCTCTACCACTTTGTCAGTCTTTCCTGGTACGGTTCCTCCTCCTTGTACTGATGCTAGGCCTGCCTCCCCTTTAATCCTTGATTGCGTGAATTCGTCTGATGTTATAATTATTCCTTTAGCTGTTCGCGATCCTATGCCACCTCAGTTGTCTATTGTTTGGGCTGAGTCCGAAAGGTGTTGGATTGATCTCAAATCAGATATGAGATATAACCCTGATGATGATTCTTTTTTTAGATTGGTTTGCGATGATCAGCAGGACCTCAAATGCCTCCGTTACAGCATTTCTAGTGATTCTCTAGTGCTCTCTTTTGATGGAACTCATGCGACGTGGAATGCTAACATGTTAGATGATGCTTCTTGGAACCGTTCTTTTATTTACTCTCCTGATACTGTGGATTATGACCCTTGTCTTGCTTTGCTTTTTCGCCCTTATGCTCATCTAGTTGGCAACGTTCCTGCGAGTCGTGCTCAGGAGAAAGCAGATGATGGTGCTTCTTCCTCTTCTGAGGAGACCTAGTCATTGGGTAATTTGTAGTAGCTATGGCATCTCTGTCACAATCATGTGTTGTATTTTCCTTTTTATTAGTAGTTAAGGTGCGTCTACCTTACTCCTGTATTAAATATTTTATTACGTTCGTAATAAAAAGTGGACGGTCCACTATAAAACCGGCTGGCCTTGCCAAAAAAAAATAACGTTTGAAGATTAATTATTATTGTCTTATTAATAAGGTATGAAATTATTAACTATTATATTTATAATGTTTTGAAGTTAATAATTATTATTTAGCAGTTATGTTTTTCTAACGAACCGGAATTTAATCACTTTGATTATTGGAATATCTAATTAGTTTTAAATATTCAATTTGGGGTTTTTTATAATAAAATCTATGTTTTAAATAATTGTTCGATTTTTGATGACGTGTTATTTAATTTAATTTATAGAATTTTCCCATAATTTTTAATTTGAAAAATATTTAAATTATCGTTTGACGTATTGTATGTCGAACATTAAAGTTTTTAAAATATAACAGAACTTGATAACCGGTGTGTTTTGTTTATGTTATGTGGTCGCGTCAAATTTCTGTATGTGATCTTATTTTGATTTCTATCATTCGGCTCATACGCAGATGCGGCAATGGGTAGCGGTGTACTGGAATTTTTCCAAGTCTAAACCAATTCACACACCATTCTCCAACATAGTAGCAACATCAAGTACTCCACCACAATCTTGTCTTCTTTTTCCCCTACCAGTCACCATAGTTCTCTTGTTCCCTCCACCATAGCAGCCCATTTGTCCACCATTGTCTTCCTTGATTTGGCCTAGATCAATCATCACTTACTTGGGCGGTGTATATATACACACATGCAGGGAAGGAGGTTTGGTTCTCTTTATTTTTTTTTGATTTCATGTAACCATAACAAACCCCATTTCTACCTTTAAAAAAATCAAATCCTCCTAACCTACTTACTTTCAAACAAAGCATTCAACATGAAAGTTATTCATGTGGATCTCTTCTATTTCTAGAAAAAGGTCGCTCGAGTTTTCATCGACAAACGACCAAGAAATCGTCTTATAACAGCAAGAGGGAAGTTTTGTTCAAAACTATAAAAATATATACCTCTCAATCCGAGACGAGTTAGGAGGTTGTAGGATCGTTTTCACCCTAGAGGGGGGAGGGTGAATAGGGTGATACTAATAATAGTAAAAATTAATGTGGAATTAAAAACAATTGCAGAGAATAAAGTAGTAGAGATCAAGCACAAATTTACCCAGCTTCGGCAAAACCCTGCTTATGTGCTGCCCCCAAGGTTTCTACTAGAAATTAAGTAGTCAAACGCTTACACACGTAAACTTGCGACACCCGCCAATGACTAACCTAACTCTACACTCAAAACCCTGCCACAACTCAGCCACTGAGTTGCGAATTCTCAAACTACACCACCATAGTTCGTAACCTAGTCACACAACTAGAAAGTTACACAGTTTAAAAATAAAATTACAACTGTAAATAAAACAACTAAACAAAACCCTATTTTAATACTTTAAGCCCAATATAAAAATAAAATAGAGCCGACCCACTAAAAAATATAAAGACGTCTTCTTTTCCCTTTCAGTAGAATATTCGGCTGATCCTTCCATGCTTTGTGAAATCAATGTCCGCCTCCTTTTTCCTTTGCTCGCGAATACTAGGGCTTTGTGATTGAATTGAAGCGCCGTTAATTATCGATCGATTGGGGGATTAATATACTTCGATTGGCTTCGTCAATCGTCTCCTTGGCCGATGATTGCTCACGATCGCTGGAGTTCAAAAATTGGTATGTGATTTTCCCTTATTGATTTGAGATTATACTTGACTCAATTTGCTTTCGAACTCGATTTCGATTTGAGTTATTGATTTTTGATTTTCTTAGATGAATTGCTCTCGTATTTTGCTTGAACTCAAATCACTTTCGAACTTGATTGGAGTTTTTGGTTTTTGTTTTAAATATTCTCTTGAATTTTTGTTTTGAACTCCAATTATGTTATGACGATGATGATTATTGGGTTATATAGGGATGAAACCCCTATTTTATCGTTTGTATATTTCTGGTTTGAGTTCGTCTATTAATTTGCTCGGCCATACGATTATTACTGGAATGCTTGTGATAATTCTTTTACTTGTTCATCTCTGAATTTTAGCTTGACTTGCATTGGGTCGGTTCCTATAACTCCGGCATTTGAATATTGTGATAATCTGGACTTTGACTTGTTTATCCCGTTACTCTTTGTTCCTGTGACTTTGGCACTTGGAATTGTTTTATCCTCTGTTCCATTCTTAGACTTGTTGATCTGAAATCCCCTGCGCCATTTAAACCATTTCAACATAGTTTTACGTTGACCATTACTTTTTAAAACTGCTCTAACTTGTTCGAACTGCTACTATGTTGACTGTTTGATTATCTTTTGAAACTGTTGAGTATGTTGACTTTTTCGATTGTCACTTAATCACTGTCACTGCTTGCTTGGAGTTCTATGTCCAGTAGCTTGTATTGGTTTCATGTGATGTTCATCATGTATATACATACATACATACATGTATGTATATATGTGTATGTCCTGAGCATATCGAACTGTTGTCTGCATTGCTTTAGAAAATTGTCTGATTCAAATTAAGTCTGGTTGCATTGCATGTTTATTTCAAGTTAAACTTGAGTCTATCCTTATTGCAGCCCTCGTGTGTTCATTCGAGTGTTTCATTGAACGGGATTAACTGCTGTTGTCTTGGTTGAGCTTCACTTGCATGCTCTCTGGTTTATGAGTCTAATATTGGTCTGGGTCGAAATCATTGTATGTGTGGTCTGCACTGTTGAGGCTACACTTGTGCACTTGTTATAGATGTTGTATGTTGATGTATTTAAGTTGATCTGTTTCTTTGTTGTTGCCTTCCATTTTGATGTTTCTGCAGCTCGACCATCCATGCTTGTGTTCATGCATTCAAACTACTCTAGTCTTGGTCGTTTTGAAGTCTTGTTGTAGTGTTACTTCGAGTCATTTCATGGTTTGCTTGTGGTATCTTGAAATTGTTCATTTGTTTTTGTTTCACTGGCTTGTTCAGACCGAGTGCTTGCATGTGTGTCTTTGGAGTCTGGTTGGTATAGTTGTCTTGTTCATGTAGTCTATCTGGTGTGGTTCCTTTGTGTAGCCTTCATCTCATGCTTGTGCACTTGTGTTAATTGGTTATTGCTTCTTTACTATGATCATGTGTGGCTTCACTAGTGCTGTGTGCTTCGAGTAGTTGCATTACATTGTGTTTATACGGTTTATACTTGCCTTTGTTGACTTGTTCATTGAACTGATATATGTGTATACATATATATATGCATATATGTATACATGTGTATATACTTCATTTTATCTCTGGAGTAGTTCTTGTAATTTGCATTTCATTTGAACTGTGGTCATAAGTCTGCACTTGTACATTTTGTTTATTTGATGATCTTGTTTATAAGTTGATGAATCCATGAAGCTACATATTGTGTTCATTTTGTGCTAAGGATGATCTGGTCCGGTCATTTTGTGTTCATTCTGTTTGGAGCTTTTGTTTCACTCGTGGTTCCACTTGAGTCTTGTTGCATTGAACTGCTAGCTCGATCTGGTTTTGTCCTCTTGAATTCTGGTCTTTGGTATGTGTGGGTTGTTGTAGTTTCTTAGAGTCACCTGAGTTGAATCCACCATTTGGTTGGGTTTGACCTTGTGCTCACCTATCCATGCAATTTTATCAAGTGTATATCGGTGTACACGGCCTTGTGTCATGTACTGTGATACAATGTGCATGTCACAAGTTGTTCGTGTATGATGGATTCAAACGAAAATGATGAAGAACAACCCAAATAACCGTGGAGAATGATATTTTCAAACACACACTTTTATTGTATACTGCAAAATATTTCTTTTTCAATTTTAACGCGTTAGTGTTTATTTTGCAAATAGCTCAGATGCTGGATTCAAGCTGGAATAAAGTTGAAGATAAAATACGAGTGCGAGTGAATATATCTAATGAGGTCAAAATTATAAATTGAAATATGTATATTTGTAGTGAGAGCTCAAATTTGTACTATTTGAATTTGTAATAAAATATTTGTTTGAATAAAACATTTGTTTGAATATGAATTCTGTGTTATTTACTTTATTTATCAAATATTTATTTAATTATGTTAAAAATAAAATAGTACAATAACAAATACATTTAAACGAATATATATGTTTATTATCATCAAACAAAAATCATATACTAGCATATTCTATAATCTCCCCCTTTTGATAATAACAAACATATATTAAAATTTTGACTCTATTAAATGTATTTGACCTTGATGAATTCCATTTGCTCCCCTATTTGAATGCTCCCCCTACAACTAAGCTCCCCCTTCACATATGCATGAAAAATATGCAAATAAAAAACAATTGCAATGAGCCTATATGAGAATATGCTATGCAAATAGATGAGAATATGCAAAATAAAACATTTGAATTTATTTGCCAGAACCTTAACTTCTCTCTCCCCCTTTTGTTATCAACAAAAGAGTAACAGTGATATAAAAATAGAGATCAAGTGATAGACATTAATACAACATTAATACCCAATCGAGTATAAATATTAAATTTCAATAAAAATTCAAACAAAAATCATAAATACTCTGTTAGGCGCATATTCCACTTTAGAGTGATAGGGGTGATGACGGTATATAAAACCATATAGTTGTATCTATTTGTGGTATATTTATAACAGGAATTTGAATACTTACTAACCATGCATAACCGTTTGGACTTTTAAATGAGATTAGTAGTATTCTTTAAATTTTATAAAAAAAAATGAATTTCAAGCATCTTCTAACCACGCATAACCGTGAGGACTTTTAAATAGGATTAGAATCAACTCATCTATTAATAATCAATTTTGATATGTGTTCCATACATGCATAACCGTGAGGACTTTTAAATGAGAGTGAATACTTTGGATATTTTTATTGCTAATTTAAAAAATGAATAATTTCCCATTTAAAATACCACATTTTGACATACTATATTGGGTTTTGATGAGTGATGGTCGTTAGAAATATGATAGAAATAGAGATGGTCATGGAATTTTTACCAATCAAAGTTATTACAAATTTTGTTTAAATTTTTGAAGAAATTTACTAAATATACTGTCTCAAGTCATAATATATAATTAATATCAACACTCATCACTTTTTCAGTCACTATTTATCTTTTCGATAATCAGCAGGGAGTCAGATTAGTTAATGTAGTCATTTAAGACCAAATCAAAAAATATAAAATCAAATTTCTAAAATGCCTAATCTGAAACGAATTCAACAAAAACTATTTTCTGAAAGGGGTTTTGAAAAAAAATGTCTGCCAATTGAAAATTAGTTGAAATGAAATTTATGCAGATATTTTCTTTGAAAACGTGATGCAACTAATGAATGTCTCAGCATAAAACTTGTTCCGCTAGTACTTTTTCTATCAACTAGACAACCAGCATAATCTGCATCTGAAACCCTTTTAAATCACAGTTATCATAAATTGGATACCGTAGACCAGACCGTGAAGTTGCAACAAAAACCTTATAATCATTTTACAGCTTTTAAAATGTGATTCCTTAAGGATTTGATTGAAAACGTGCACATTAACAACTAGTGAACATAGTGTCAGATCTAGAAGCAGTAAGATAAACAAATATATCCATGTGTATCTAGAGTAATCATCAACCAATACAAAACAACATCTCTTACCACCTAAACTTGCAATATTGTTAGTCCAAACAAATCTATATGAACTAGTTCAAGGATAAAAAGATGATTGGTCAACATTTTTGCATAAGTCAGAATCAAAATCAACCTTCATTTCTTTATCGCATAACTGACTGATTTACATCAGATTATGGTGCAGATTTTCAACATTTAATATATCGTTCAAGATAAATGTACCGTTACCTATTTTACCTTCACGGATAATTTTTCGTTGTTGCCCATTGTGATTTTGCCACCATTGTGTTAGGCTAAGGAACTTTGACTTGTCGCCCGTCGTATGCCTGGAACAGCCACAATTCAGGTATCACTCTTTTTGTTCCTTAGCCTGCCACCACACCTACACGAGAGAAGAATTTTGCGACCTATTTGTTTTTATAGGTCCATGACTGTTAGTGACAAAAGATTTTGAAAAACAAGTTTGTGTAGAACCAAAACAGTCTATATTTGTTCCTTTTGGCACCCGGATTTTTTTAACTTTAAGGGATTTTATATTCGTGCCTTTTGGAACCCAAATTGGTATGGTTTTCATGTGTTTGGGTCTATACCAGTAATTATTGTGATTGTGTCCAATTTTTCCACAAATTGTGCACTTGGAATTGACTTGATTAATTTCGCTTCTAACACGTTCAGATTGAGTATATCCAAGTCCTTATCTAATGGGATTAACAGTTTGTTTCCCTAATAACATATTTAGTTATTTTTCTCTTTTGGAGAATTTCCCTAAAGTTGTAGACAATTGTTGGACTTGTGTTTTGAGAGATTCATTTTCATTCAATAACAGAGTGCACTTTTTAATAGAATTTTCTCTTCTAGTATTTTCACTTTCTTTCAAAATCAGAATTTCATTTTCAAGTGATTTAATTTTAATTTCTGATTTTTTTATTTCTTCTTCAAATGATGGACACTTATCACACTTAGGGCTCTTATTTCGATAGGTTTTAACCAATTGATCTAGCTGCTTATTTAGTTCTATCAAACTATCTCTTTGTGATTCAATTTTAGCATACTTCTCCTTAAGTCGTTCAAAACAACCATTTATCTCATGAAAATATACAAGTAATTATGAATGAGTAAGTTTTGATACCTCGCTTGGCTCGTCATCATCACTGCTACTTATTTCTCCTTGAAGACACAGATTTCCTTTTTCACTCTCACTACGAGTGCTTTTATCAGCTTCATCAGTTTCATCCCAAGTAGCTGCAAAACTTCTCCTTTTCGGTTTCTTTCCTTTGCTGAGTCGATTTTGAGGACAATTTGGTTTGATGTCACCGAGTTTATTGCAATTGTGACAAATGATCTCCTGCTCTTCTGAGTCGTCTAGAACTTTGACTATTCTGCTTTTCAATTGTTGATTTAGAGCTGGATTTCCATACTTGTGATTCCACATTTTGAATTTCTTTATTATCAATGCTAGTTCTGCTGCACCATCATCATCAACATCTTCACTATTTGTTGTTCCTTTGAGAGCTATTGATTTCTTTCGAGTATCACCTCCTTCACGTTCTTCCTTGATTTTTTTTCTAGCTCATAAGTGGTAAGATTTCCAATGAGTTCTCAACTTTAACTTGTTTAAAATCCTTTGATTCTTGAATGGCGGTAACTTTTGCTTCAAAATTTCATGAAAGGACTCTGAGGATTTTTCGGACTATTTTCAATTATGTGTATGGTTTTCCGAGAGCTTTTGATTTGTATACGAGATTAGAAAGTCATCCATACATCTCTTTGATAGTTTCATCCTCGACCATTGTGAAGTTCTCGTATTCACTACTAAGCATGGCAAGGCGAGATTCTTTGACTTGGGAGGTTCCTTCGTGAGTCACTTCTAGTGTGTGCCAAATTTCCTACGCAGTTAGACAATATGAGACACGATTAAATTCAATTTGATATAATGAACAAATAATATAATTCATAGCTTTAGCGTTAGCATTCTGCAGTTTATTTTCAAGATCCGTCCATTGATCCATCGGTTTTACAATTTCATGATTATCTACCACTATAGTTGGTGTCCTATATCCCGTTTCAACAATATTCCAAGCATTTATAGTTTTCAGAAAAAATTTCATTCTATTTTTCCAATAATCATATTCACCATTGAACATGGGTGGTCTAACTATGGACTGACCCCTAACAAAAGCATTATTAAAAGAAGCCATTTAAAAAAATCAAATTTTGAATTGAAAAATTGGTTTTTGTTCCTAGCTCTGAAACCACTTGTAGGATCGTTTTCACCCTAGAGGGGGGAGGGGAGAATAGGGTGAT
Source organism: Allium fistulosum (assembly GCA_030737815.1). Lineage (NCBI taxonomy): Eukaryota > Viridiplantae > Streptophyta > Magnoliopsida > Asparagales > Amaryllidaceae > Allium > Allium fistulosum. The sequence continues at coordinate 1,229,901,155 of CM060904.1, forward strand.
ACTAATAATAATAAAAATTAATGTGGAATTAAAAACAATAGCAGAGAACAAAGAGGTAGAGATCACACATAAATTTACCCAGCTTCGACAAAACCCTGCCTACGTGCTGCCCCCAAGGTTTCTACTAAAAAATAAGTAGTTAGATGCTTACACACGTAAACTTACGACACCCGCTAATGACTAACCGAACTCTACACTCAAAACCATGCCACAACTCAGCCACTAAGTTGCGAATTCTCGAACTGCACCACCGTAGTTTATAACCTAGTCATACGACTAGAAAGTTACACAGTTTAAAAAAGAAAATTACAACTGTAAATAAAACAACTAAACAAAACCCTATTTTAATACTTTAAGCCCAATATAAAAATAAAATAGAGCCGGCGCACTAAAAAATATAAAGACGTCTTCTTTTCCCGTTCAGTAGAATATTCGGCCGATCCTTCTATGCTTTGTGAAATCAATGCCCGTCTCCTTTTTCCTTTGCTCGCGAATACTAGGACTTTGTGATTGAATTGAAGCGCCGCTAATTATCGATCAATTGGGGGATTAATATACTTCGATTGCCTTCGTCAATCGTCTCCTTGGCCGATGATTGCTCACGGTCGCTGGAGTTTGGTATGTGATTTTCCCTTATTGATTTGAGATTATACTTGACTCAATTTGCTTTCGAACTCGATTTCGATTCGAGTTATTGATTTTTGATTTTCTTTAATGAATTGCTCTCGTATTTTGCTTGAACTCGAATCACTTTCGAACTTGATTGGAGTTTTTGGTTTTTAAATATTCTCTGGAATTTTTGTTTCAAACTTCAATGATGTTATGCCGATGATGATTATTGGGTTATATAGGGATGAAAACCCTATTTTATCGTTCGTATATTTTTTGTTTGAATTCGTCTATTAATTTGCTCGGCCATACGATTATTACTTGAATGCTTGTGATAATTCTTTTACTTGTTCATCTCTGAATTTTAGCTTGACTTGCATTTGGTCGGTTCCTATAACTCCGGCATTTGAATATTGTGATAATCTGGACTTTGACTTGTTTATCCCGTTACTCTTTGTTCCCGTGACTTCGGCACTTGGCATTGTTTTATCCTCTATTCCATTCTTTGACTTGTTGATCTGAAATCCCCTGCGACATTTAAACCATTTCAACATAGTTTTACATTGACCATTACTTTTTGAAACTGCTCTGACTTGTTCGAACGGCTACTATGTTGACTGTTTGATTATCTTTTGTAACTGTTGAGTATGTTGACTTGTTCGATTGTCACTTGATCACTGTCACTGCTTGCTTGGAGTTCTATGTCCAGTAGCTTGTATTGGTTTCATGTGATGTTCATCATATGTATACATGCATACATGTATGCATATATGTGTATGTTCTAAGCATATTGAACTGTTGTCTGCATTGCTTTAGAAAACTGTCTGATTCAGTTTAAGTCTAGTTGCATTGCATGTTTATTTCAAGTTAAACTTGATTCTATCCTTATTGCAGCCCTTGTGTGTTCATTCGAGTATTTCATTGAACTGGATTGTGTGGGTTGTTGCAGTTTCTTCGAGTAACCTGAGTTGAATCCACCATTTGGTTGGGTTTGACCATGTGCTCACCTGTCCCTGCAATTTTATCAAGTGTATATCGGTGTGCACGGCCTTGTGGCATATATAGTGATACACTGTGCATGTCACAAGTTGTTCGTGTATGATGGATTCAAACGAAAATGATGACGAACAACCCAAATAACTGAGGCAAATGATATTTTCAAACACACACTTTTATTGTATACTCCAAACCATTTCTTTTTCAGTTTTACCGCGTCTGTGTTTATTTTGCAAATAGCTCAGATGCTGGATTCAAGTTGGAACAAAGTTGAAGATAAAATACAAGTGTGAGTGAATATATGTAGTGAGGTCAAAATTGTAAATTGAAATATGTATATATCTAGTGAGAGCTCAAATTTGTACTATTTGAATTTGTAATAAAATATTTGTTTGAATAAAATATTTGTTTGAATATGAATTATGTGTTATTTATTTTATTCATCAAATATTTATTTAACTATGTGAAAAATAAATAGTACAGTAACAAATACATTTAAATGAATATATATATGTTTATTATCGTCAAACAAAAATCATATACTACCATATTCTACAGAGGTGACATATGGGTCGTCGTTGGAATAGTAGAGGAATGTACTATTTTTGGTAGAATTTTTGCGGCGATCAATGATGGTCGGAAGCTAGGGTTTTAGGTGGTCGGAGTTTTCGGCAGCGAGGGGCAGAACGGAAGGTGGCGTTGGGTCCGTTTTGGAGAGTGTTATCTTACAGAGTAGTTTGGCGCTGTCCAGTTGAACATAGAGGGTGCGACATTGAAAGTTGACACGATTTTGGGATGAGTTTTAGGCGCTCGGCTATGTCGTGTCGCATTTCGAACTAGGGGCTGGAGTGATGGTCGTGGGATCTGGAGGGATCAGTAGGCGGAGGGGAATGGGATGGTGGTCTCGGTGGTGGCATTCGATGATGGGTTGCAGCATGCACATGCACGACGTGCACGATTTTATGGGTTCAGGCATTTAAATTGGAATTGGGAAGAGGAAGAAAGAAGGGGGAGGTGTTACGTGTGGGTTCACTTTGTTTTGGGCTTGGCCCAAACCTTTTTGGGTAAGGAAGTGTTATTTAATTTGTTAAATTTTCTAAATAAAGTCGATAACTTTAAAATGTTATATATCATCCATAATAATTCGAATGACTCGTGGATTTTTACGTTAGACTCATATTGACGAGTACTACGCTTTGATATAATTTGTTGTTGGTTTTGGCATAGTATAATTTAATGATAAATTAATACTGATTGATAATAATTATGTCAATTCGGATAATTACGTAGTTTAATTGATGAGTGTTATTTATTTGGCCAGATCAACACCATTCTATTAAAGTAATTTGAATAAGGAACTTTGGATACCCGTTTAGCGAAATAAAACACAGTTTCACTGTTTAAATTAATTGGTCATTTAATTAGCAGAATAAATCCCCATTCTGCTATTTTATAGATTTTTACATCAAATTATATGTCGTTAATTGATATGCCAATATGAATACTAATGTGTTAACCAGTGATGGTAAATTGTTGAATTTATTTACATAAATGTTGAGTATGTAAATGCTAGTTATTAACTTGGGAAGTTAAATTAAATTATATGGTAGTTTGTTTAAGTACCATTGTGGTCGATAAACCTCTTTCTGAATTATTAAAATTATGAATTTAAATCGGTTTCAAATTTAAAACAATTATAAATATTTTATATAATTATTATTTTATTAAAGAGTTTGATATAATTATTATTTTTTAACAATTTTTAAGCTAAATAATTTATATTTTCAATATCGTTTAAATTATTAAGTTATATCCTAAATATGATTTAAAGTTATTTTATGTTAAATTGATTTTGAAGTTAATTATTATTTAAAAGTTAATTATTACATAAAGTTAACTATTTTATATTTTAAAGTTATATATTTTTTATTTTAGATAATATGGTTTTAAAAGTTAACTTATTATTATAATAATATATTTGAAAGTAAATCTATTATTATAATAATATTGTTTTAAAATTTATTTACTATTATATCAATAACGCTTTAAAGGTAATTAATTATTAATTTCAATCATTATATTATTTTAATTTGTTTAAAAGTTTATTATTTATTTAATGATTGTTTCAAATATTATTTTACTAATGTTGTTTAAAGATAATTAATTTTTTTGTTAAAATTGTTTCTAGAAAATATTTTTTTTTATAAAAGGTGTTTAAGAATAATAAACCGTTTATTTAAAAAGGAATCATTTTAAACAAGAAGATATATGTGTGTGTGTGTGTCTGAGGGTTTTATTTAATGAAAAGAATTCATTAAAGGAATTTATAAATTTGGAAAGAGATTTTGGAATTGAAAAAAGGAGTTTGGTTTTTAATGATTCGAAAAGGAGATTTATAAATGGGTTTTAGAGATCTAGAAAGAGAAAATTTTATAAATGGGGTTTTGAGACTTATAAAAGGGTATTTTATAAATAAACTTGGAGATTTATAAATATAGTATTTTATAAATAGATTGGAGATTTATAAAGGAATTTTATAAATGGATTTGGAAATTTATAAATAATATATTTATTTATAAAATAAAAGAGATTTATGGAAAGGATTGGTGTTTTGGGATATCTTCATTTTAATGACATTTGTGTTTGATCATTCATATATGATTTCGGAATGGGAAACCTTTCTAGATACTTGTGATTATACTTATACTATTGTATATAAGTATATGGAAAAGTTTTCCAAGTTTTAAAGGAATGTTTTGTGATTATACTTATCCCGATGAGATAAGTATATGATTATTTTAATAAATATTTGAAATGTGATTTTAAATTAACGAATGGTTAATTTAAGAGGCTATGTGGTTTCCGTGGGAAATGTAATCTCTATTTGGAATGTTTGTTTGTTGGATAGCTAAATAACCGACTATTAAATCTAGGCTTAAATATGTAATCCTACTTAATTTGGTGGTACGAAATATTCCCTACTTAGCACTAAAGGATTTTAACTCTTGAAATATCTAGGAGAAACATAGGGATTATATAGTACAGTTATCGTCGGTGGTGTTATACTATACATATAAACTCGTTTGTTCTTCTAGGACAAATGATGAGGAGATCCATCCACTTAGATGGTTAAGGGGTGATCCCCGCTCTTATGTATTGTCTGATTATTTCCTAAAGAACTAGTATTGAGCATTCCGAAAAATCGACAATTGGTTTTTGTGGCACCCGGTAAGCGGAGGAGTGTACTCGTAAGAGATGACTCGTACCGTAACCACTCCAAAAACTATATATGGTTCTATGGAGGAGTTTCGTGATGTATTAAGATGTTTGAATCCATGTGTGATTTAGAGATCTGTTTTGTGTATTAGAATCCATGTGTGATTCCGAGACCTGTTGAGGTATGAGAATCCATATGTGGTTCCGAGATCTGTTTAAGGGGCGGCGCATAAGCTGGAATACCGGACGTAGCCTCACCAATAGTAATGACTAAAACTAGAGATATGAGACATGGCCAGTAGGGTTGGCAAACCCATAGGGTGCAATCGTCTCCACCTAGAGTTACCTAGAGTTGTTATGCATGCATGGAGCGATGCACTCGGTCTTAGCGAGACCAACTATGTTTTTCCAATGGTATATCACTTGGGATGTGTAACATCCCGCCTTTTTGTACGTTTTAAGCAGACACCCATGCTAACTCAAACCATACAGAAGGGCGAATTGTTATTGGGGTGAATAAGAAAAAGCAGAGAAAGAAAAAAACAAAACAGAATCTCCCACGGAATGACAAAATATAATAATCAAATAACAGTTCATGTAGCTGTTTACAAAACATTTGATTATACTTATACAATACAAAATCAGAGTTACACATATCAAAGATAAACAAATAATAATGCAGCGGAATAGTATGGATGCAGTGGAATAAATATAGTAAATAATAGTAGTACAAATCTTCGTCTTCGTCCTCCAGAAATAAGGTCTTCAAATCCTGAAATGCTCAGGCTGACCCGAGCGAAAGAAAAAACACTCGAGTCAGAACCAAAAGATCTTATGTGAGTTAAATCAACGGTAAATAAATATAAGTGTAAACGACGTCGGAGATGTTTACGAGGTTTGACATCTCTTATCTAGTGTCTAACGTGAGTGTAGTAACTTAAGAGATGTTTGGGATTCACATCTCCTAAGGATCCATTAAACTATCTATAATGTAATACAATACACTATTATAATATGTCTACAGTAATATAAAATATTAAAATAGCGTTAAGGCGTTACGTTTTCCCCCTTAACACATTTTTATTTCCCATAGTCTATACAGTACTGTGACGCCCCACCTCTATACTCACGCTAACCAAGAACACTACGGTGTAGTGCTGTCAATTAGCACAGAGAATAAGGCTGTTGAGGAGCGACCATCTATGTAATTTCTTTGTGTGAGCACCGATATGTCAGATAGTATAGCATGCATTTCATTTAAGGAGGAAATCCGACATACCAATACAAACTCAAAGCTATCACACAGTGGCTATATATAATCTTCGAAAACAAATATAGAAATAAACATAACACAAATCAGTCACAGACATCCATATCACAAAGGCGGAAGAAGATATGAATATAACACATATAAGTGTACATCAGAGTAGTGGTCTGAAAGATCCACGATAATACAAAAGAATAGCTACAAGCTACACAAAAGAATAAGTATACATCACGGAGTCTATATCTCAAATGTATACAACAAAAACTACTAATCTAAGTAGTTAGCCAAAAGTCAGAGTAATAAATCCCTGGAGAGAAGTCAAGCATAAGCACCTGTAACATCTCGGTCTGACCCGAGTATTATTTCATAAGAAAATAATAAACGGATCAGTCTAGCTATAAATATCGGATGACATGATATAGAATAAGAGATATGGCATAAACGTATAATAACCATAATGGCATACTACTATAAGTATGCATATGATAATCAACAAGAGATTAATCAATATCACAAGAATCTTCTCAAAGATCCAAATCCACAAAAAGGTAATAACACACGAATTCACCAATGCACAAAAATTGATAAAGCATATCAATGAAAATCACGAAAATTGGTGAAGCACAAATTCCAGAAATCAACACACGAAATCCAGAAATCACAAAAGGGGGGAGGCCTATCACACGAACGGGAGCATGAAAGCTCACCAACATATGTATCACACGAACGAGATGCTATCTCATGGAAGCTAACCATTAATTTTTTTTTGAACACACGAACGGCCCGAAGACCATGGGGCGCTACCCCACATATGTGAGTAGAAACATCACACAAACGGGGTCTAGTCTCCCTCGCAGACAAAGAGACATCGCTCAATCGCTAGTCTAAATCACAAAAATGATCGTCATGATCATCAAGAAGTGTCAATTACACTAAGCTAGTAAATATATGATTTTAGCTTCATGTCCCATAACCACTAGCTTAACTTAAATATTTACGAACAAACTGTAGATCTTCACTAGGAAATTGTCACAAAAGGTTCAGTTGAACAAGTCCAAGAATTAACCGACGAAGTAAACGCAAGCGTTTCATACCACTTGTTTTGCTAAGTCGTTTAATTCTATTTCTCATTCGAGTGAAGTAAAGGCTTGTATATACTAATAGATTGGAAAATGGTTTAGGAAAAGAGCTTTGTAATAAAATAGTGTTGAAATCGTTTTGATGAAAGGGTTTTGGTATTTACTACTAGTATTGAAACCTTTATGCTTTTAAAATGGTAAATCATAGAAATTGATTGTAGAATCAACAAGTCACAAAAATTCACGTTCGAAGACGTGAATGAAATCCAAGGGAATCACTTCCAAATCCATCAAAGTAGAAATAACCATGCGACCAAACAAGGCCAAGCTAAAGTGCAATGGAATGACCTAAAGTAAAATAGGTCAAACGAATTAAGGCATAACGACCTAAGGTTTAACAACCTAAAGGCGAACGAGTTAAGGCATTAGCAGCCTAACAACCTAAAGAGGAAGCGACCTAAGTCGGCGAGCGACCTAAGCGGTTAACGGCCCAAGCACACGACCTATGGATGGAGCGACCCAAGCACGCGACCTAGGTGGGGATGGGGTCAAACAACCTAACGGGATGAGAGCTAACCTCAGTAGCATGGTGCGACTTATGTAGGCCGAGCGACCTAAGGGTGAATGACCTAACGAAATAAAGGCCGAGCGACCTAGGGGCTAATGACCTAGAGGAGGTGCAACGAGCTAAGGGGTAGTGGCTTTAGGCCTTAAACAAGGCCGAGCGACCTAATGACTTAAGGGGTGGAATGGGCCGATGCAACGACATATGGTGTAAGAGATGGTGCGACCTAATATTGGTGCGACCTAAGTAGTGGAATGACCTATTGGTCGAGTTACTTAGGGGTGAACGACCTAACGTTGCAGATGTGAGTATAATAGGTCGAACGACCTAACTGCAAACGGCTTAAGGTCAAACGACCTAAAGGGGAACGACCTAAGCACGCGAGCGACTTAACATACTCGAACGACCTAACTGCCGATGCGACCTACGTTGGCCGAGAGCTATGCAGAGCAAGTGAAGGCATAGGCAGAACGACCTAAGCCCAGTTTTTTTGCCATAAACACTAAAAATTGGAGTTTTTCGCCAATCCAAACCAAATGCAAATGTACATGCTAAAGTGATAGGGAATCATTCCCAACAATCCAAGATAGTTATAGACAAGAATGTGAGATAAAAATCTCACTTTTTCACAATTTAGATGAAAATCGAGCTTGAAAGCAAAGTGAGAAGCAACCACAAGCTTGAATCAATGCTTCACTTTGAATTTGGAGTTGAATGATGGATTGCAATTGAATTTGAGCTTGGAGTTTTAATTTCCCATTCCCTCCTCCATTTTTGATGAAGCTTGAATGCTTAAGCAAATAGAAATGAAGTTATGAAGAGGAGAGGGGGTTGGGCTGAGTTAGTAAGTGACAAAAAGGGTTCAGCCCAAACCAAAGCCATAAGAGAAAAAGTGGTGAAAATTCCACTAACTCCAAACATATCAAAGTTTATACTCAAAAAGGTGGCAAACGTCATTTTGAACTCAATGGAAGTAGTCTCGAGTCCTAATTTGACCGTTTGCAAAAAGTAGCTTTTCGAACCAAAATCCGATCAACGATAAAATATTTAAATAAAAAATCAATAAATATGCGGGTTGTTACAGACTCCCCTCCTTAAAGAAATTGCGTCCTCGCAACATATAAGGTGGAAATAAAAAGTAACAACCATAAAAGCATATATTTTTTTTGGAGAGAGACGGGTGTGTAGCGTGATACTACACAGCCGGTTAAGTAGTTATATAATAAAATATGTAAGAGGTCGATCGACAAGCCCGATCGATGGCCAAAAAATAGTTATGGAGCAACAAAATACAATTAAAGTGCTAGAGTATCATAGTCCATGGAATCAAGTGCTAAGTAGTAGCCCACGTTGGACTAAGACTACCTGTCCGGAGATGCGCTAGTACTGCCCTGAGATTCTGCTGGCTGGGCGCTGCAAGGCGGGAGGCTTAGTCGGAACGGCGCGGAGGAGCACTGACCTGTTAGAGAGGAGAAAAAGTGAGTGATACTTCTACAGGTTCCACCAAAATGACGTGCAGGTTTCCCAAACACGTGTGCATTCCACTCTTTCCAAATGCACCAACTAAAGATTGATATGAAGGTGTCCATCAGCAGATTCTGCTGATTAAACTGCCAATAATCGAAGAAGGAGGTCGAGGTGGGGATATACCCCAGTAGATAAGCACTGGTTGCAGCCCAAATTGAGTAGGAGAAGTCGCATTCGAAGAAAAGGTGGGTGATTGATTCTTCGTGTGTTAAACAAAAGACGCATCGTGGGTCGATAGGGATGTTGAGTCGGTTGAGTCTATCTTTGGTATTAATTCTTCCCGAAATTAGGCACCATTGGAAAAACGCTATGCGAGGTGGAAGATTGCAATGCCAAATCCTGGGAAAGGAGAAAAGGCAACCGGGGTGGATTAGGTGTTGATAGCAGGAGGCGACTGTGAAGCCCTTGGAAGGTGCGAGGGCCCAGAGGAAGTGGTCTTGACTGATGAAAGGATGAATCGATAGGAGGATATTTGTGGCGGTGAAGAGTTCAGGAACCAAGTCTGCATCGAAGATGGAGGGTGGGCAAAGGTGCTCAGGGCCAAGGGTGAGATAATCTTCAACAGTTGCGTTAGGGAGGGTGGCGTGCGAGAAGAGGTTGGGCAGGAGCTTAGAAAGGGGAAGTTGGCCATACCAAGTGTCTTGCCAGAAGAGGCAGCTGTTACCTCTTTCGATTTTCACCTGAAAAAGTGCTTTGACTCTAGGAAGAGTTTGGAGGACCACAGACCAGAAGGGGGATGGCCGGAAACGGGTGGTGTGGTGGAGCGCCAAGTGAGGGTTTGAATGATAGTGTTGACATAGAATCCAAGTTTTCCATATGAAGTTTCCAGGTGTGAGAAATCTCCAAAGCCATTTGGACAGCAGCGCTTGATTGAATGTGCGGAGGTCTGTAATCCCTAACCCCCCATGATTGCAATGTAAGCATACCGTCTTCCAGTTGACCAGCCTTTTTGCATTGCCACCATTCCAAAGGAACGAGTGCCTGATTGAGTCAATTTTCTAGATGACCCAGGATGGAAGTGTGAGGAAGGACATCTAGTATGAGGGGATGGCCGATAGGACCGATTTGACTAGGACAAGACGACCTGCAGAAGATAGCGAGTGTGCCTTCCAAGTTGAGAGTCGGGATTCAATTTTGGAAATGAGAGGGAGCCAGTCAGCGCGGTGGAGTTTGGTGGGGCGGATGGGAATACCTAAGTACGAGATGGTGAATTGGGCTATGCTACAGTTGAGCAAGGATGAAATTAGAGGGCCGAGATGAGCGGAGTTGCCAAGCATGATGACAGAGCTTTTGTTAAAGTTGATGGAGAGGCCTAAAATTGCTTCGAAGACATACAGCGTAACCTTGAGGCAATGGATATGGTTGGTTTCGGTGGAAGCGAATAGGATCGTATCATCTGCAAATTGAAGGTTAGAAACTGACAAATCTGAATCTTGAAGCTTGATACCTTTAAATAAAACATTGGACGAGGCGAGCTTGATCATCTAGTTGAACACATCCGCTACCAGGACAAAGATTAAGGGTGAGAGCGGGTCCCCTTGTCTCAATCCTCTGGCTGATTTAATGTGACCACCCGAAGAGCCATTGATTGAGATGGACGAGATACTTGTGTTGAGTAGCCCTTCGATCCAGCCGCACCACTTGGGCGGAAAGCCCCTGTGCTTCATTAGGTCAAGGATGAAGTCCCAGTGGACCGTGTCAAAAGCTTTGGAGAAATCTAATTTTAGCAGGGTACCAGGGGTTGATGTTCTATGGCAGTAAGAGACAACTTCTTGAGTGGCGGCGACACAGTCCATAATGTTTCTGCCTAGTATGAAGGCTGACTGTTCCGCCCCCACCAGAGGATCGATGACTGACTGAAGTCTATTAGCAAGAACCTTTGTGATGATTTTGAATGTGGTATTGAGGAGGCTGATTGGTCTGAAAGCGGACAGGGTGTTAGAGCCGGGGGATTTGGGGAGGAGGATAATGTTGGCGTAGTTAAGGCGGGCAATGGAGGTGGGATTAGCTTGGAATTCCTCGCACATGTCTAGCAAGTCGAATTTGATTGGTTCCCAATAACGTTTAAAAGAAATTTGAAATAGGAAGTTCACCTAAAAAGAGCATGAGAGGGTAAGTCCAGATGTGTTCGCTCGATGAATTCTCTAGATTCCCAAGAACAATCCTTAGGATTTGAGGACCATTGAACTTTCACAAGCGGAACATCTTTATTTCTAAGTCGTTTGACTTCCGAAGCGATAATACGAATAGGATGATGCTCAAAAGTTAAATTAGGCGAAACTTCCATTTCTTCCACAACACCGGGCTCAAGAATAGAATCGGAATCTCGAAAGCATTTCCATAATTGAGGAACGTGAAACACGTCATGAATAGCAGAAAATTGAGCCGGTAATAAAAGGCGATACGCCATGGAATCAATACGTTCGGTGATAGAAAATGGCCCAATATATCGAGGCGCTAATTTTCCCGATCGACTGAAGCATACAACACCCTTCATAGGTGAAACACGAACAAATACAAGATCTCCAACAGAAAATTCTAATTTCCTTCTTCGGTTATCGGCATAAGATTTTGTCTACTCTGGGCTTCTTTCATCCTATGACGAATAAGTTCAATCTTTTCTGTGGAATCACGAATAAAATCTGGACCTAAAACCAGCTTCTCACCGGCCTCAAGCTAACAAGAAGGAGATCGGCATGGCCTTCCATAGAGTGCCTCGAAAGGTGCCATACCAATACTAGACTGGAAGCTATTATTATAGGAAAATTCAACAAGTGAAATATGATCTTCCCAACTACCACCGAAATCAAGCACACAAGCACGAAGAAGATCTTCAAGAGTTTGATTCACACGCTCGGTTTGTCCATCGGATTGGGGGTGATAAGCGGTGCTAAAATTAAGCTTCGTTTCCCAAGCTTTTTGAAGACTCTTCCAAAATCCACTAATAAACAATGGATCACAATCGCTAACAATAGAAGTAGGGACACCATGCAATTTAACAATTTCCTTGATAAAGAGTTTTGCCAAAAGAGGAACGGTTCGGTTAGACCGAACAGGAATAAAATGGGCGGATATAGTAAGTCTATCAACTATCACCCACAAGCTATCATGACCCGAACAAGAACGGGAAAGGCCATCACTAAAATCCACGGAAATTTGATCCTATTTCCAAATTGGAATTTCTAAAGGCTGCAATAACCCACCGGGCCTTTGTTGTTCGGCCTTAACAAGTTGGCAAGTCATGCAACACTTAACAAAGTTAGCAATATCAGATTTCATTCACTCCCAATAATAAAGTCGCTTCACATCTGCGTACATTTTACTACTACCGGGATGAATGGTAATTTAGAATGATGAGAATCTTCTAAAGTATCTTTACGAAGATCACTAATATTTGGTATGATAAGTCTACCAGATTTTTGAATGCCACCACTAGAATCAATATCGAAGTCTTTCAAACTTTCAATATTAATTTTATCCCTACAAATTTGGCTAAGAAGAGCCAATTCGGGATCTAGCCCTTTGAGCTTCAAGAATGTAGTCTAAAAGAGAAGGATGAGCCTCAAGGCTACATAAAACAAGAGATGAACACGAATTAGAATTCACGATCTCGAATCTCACAAGTAGAGGAAATCTCGAGATCATTCCATAACGGGATGAGAGCTAGCCTCAGTAGCATGGTGCGACTTATGTAGGCCGAGCGACCTAAGGGTGAACGACCTAACGAAATAAAGGCCGAGCGACCTAGGGGCTAACGACCTAGAGGAGGTGCAACGAGCTAAGGGGTAGCGGCTTTAGGCCTTAAACAAGGCCGAGCGACCTAATGACTTAAGGGGTGGAATGGGCCGATGCAACGACCTATGGTGTAAGAGATGGTGCGACCTAATATTGGTGCGACCTAAGTAGTGGAACGACCTATTGATCGAGTTACTTAGGGGTGAACGACCTAACGTTGCAGATGTGAGTATAATAGGTCGAACGACCTAACTGCAAACGGCTTAAGGTCAAACGACCTAAAGGGGAACGACCTAAACACGCGAGCGACTTAACATACTCGAACGACCTAACTACCGATGCGACCTACGTTGGCCGAGAGATATGCAGAGCAAGTGAAGGCATAGGCAGAACGACCTAAGCCCAGTTTTTTTTGCCATAAACACTAAAAATTGAAGTTTTTCGCCAGTCCAAACCAAATGCAAATGTACATGCTAAAGTGATAGGGAATCATTCCCAACAATCCAAGATAGTTATAGACAAGAATGTCAGATAAAAATCTCACTTTTTCACAATTTAGATGAAAATCGAGCTTGAAAGCAAAGTGAGAAGCAACCACAAGCTTGAATCAATGCTTCACTTTGAATTTGGAGTTGAATGATGGATTGCAATTGAATTTGAGCTTGGAGTTTTAATTTCCCATTCCCTCCTCCATTTTTGATGAATCTTGAATGCTTAGCAAATAGAAATGAAGTTATGAAGAGGAGAGGGGGTTGGGCTGAGTTAGTAAGTGACAAAAAGGGTTCAGCCCAAACCAAAGCCATAAGAGAAAAAGTGGCGAAAATTCCACTAACTCCAAACATATCAAAGTTTATACTTAAAAAGGTCGCAAACGTCATTTTGAACTCAATGGAAGTAGTCTCGAGTCCTAATTTGACCGTTTGCAAAAAGTAGCTTTTCGGACCAAAATCCGATCAACGATAAAATATTTAAATAAAATATTTAAATATAAAATCGATAAATATGCGGGTTGTTACAAGTATCGTAATCCCGCCCGTACTGGATGTCGTCAGAGGGCACTCCATAGATATGGTACAAAACAAACTCGTAGAATGCGCGTTAGGGTAGGTGACACGGCACAACTAGGCAATGCTAGGGTAGATATACCAATTACACTTCCGGACTCGTGGTAACGCATAGCAGCTACTACCGCCCACCTCGAAACACACTCCCAAATCAAAAATCGAGGGGTGGCCACCAAATAAATCGCAAAGTCAGAATATAGTATCGAAGGAATATGCCCGATCGGAGGAATGACCTTACTTAGCCTGTCAATTGCTCATGTTTTAGCCACCTTAAGCTAACTCATGGGAGTCTGGTCCATGTATATACCTTTAGGATCGTCGCCACCATCCTACTTCATTCTGGAATCTCCACCGCGTACACAGTTGTCAAAGTGGTTTTCGGTATTGGTAGAGAGTATGACAATATCTGATCCCGGTCTCTTTAACAACCAATCGCTTATTTCACACCGCATGGTTCTTTTACATTTCCAAAATCATTTCATAATTGATATCAAAATATCATATTCAATTCAAATCATATCATTTTCGAAATCCTTACTTACCTTTGAAATCATATCACATTTGAAATCATAGTTCGAAATTATATTTCCTTTCAAAAGTCATATTTTCGAAATAGGCTAAACTCTCATTTCAAAATATCATATTAAACCAAAATGTTATTTAATTCTCAACTTAGGTTATAACATCATTAACCATATTCACTTAAAAATCGAGAATTTGAATATAAACCCATCCATTTTACTTAGTTTGGAATTTAGAAGAAAATAGTTTTAAATAGTTATAAATAGTTAATATAGATTTAAAATAGATTAAATATAATTAAAATAGATTAAATAGCTTTAAAATAGATTAATTAGATTTAAAATAAGTTAAAACAGGTTAATTAGTTTAAATAAATTAAATGGTTTAAAATAGGTTAAAATGATTTAATATAATTAATACAGGTTAAAATAGTTTAATACTTTGAAATCTTAATAATTAGAAATTTTGAAATGATATATTTTTAAAACAGTCTATATTAAAACATGAATTTGGAATTTATATCAAATTAAACTATTCATTTCAATTCAACGCATTTGGACCATTTCAATTTCCGAGTCAACAAACCAAATTCCAAACCTTTCAATTTAACATTTCAATAAACAATTGAATTTCATCCCGTTTCAAATTCAGTTTCAAATATCAATTCGAATTGCTCCAATTTCAAAATATTTCAAAGTTATTTTCAAACAACTTCAATAACTTAATTTCGATAGAATTTCATTTATACTTAAAAGCTTAACATTAAACTTCCACTTAAATTTCTTAAAGCAATTCCTTTTAAACCAATTATCTTTTTATATAAAACTCAAAATTCGGTAAAAATTCAATTTATATAAATCAGATTTTATTTCAAAAATATCACTTAATTCAAAGCAAAATTTAAGGGTTCAAAATAATTTAAATTTAACCAATCCGGTGTCCGTATATAATTCTCTACCCTAGGGTCAAGTGATACAGATATTTATCATTTCAATCTGCAATTTACAATGTTACGGTTATATATTATTTCAAACCGCAATCCCGAAATTATAATAAAATCCAAAAAATCGCTCGAGTCTATCATTTCAACCCATAACGATTTTTCCTTAATCTATTGATCATTCGGGTATGTATCATTTCAACCCATAGTGAACTTGCAGTTTATAGCGATATAAAATACAACATCCATTCATCCAATATCAACAATCAACATCCATCACAATCATCATCCAAATCCATTAATAAATATCAATGTAGAACTGATAATCAATAACAAGTATTTAATTGGCAATTTATATTCAATAATAAATTAAATAACGACTTAATTCAAATAAATTCAAATTAACTGAGATGATGATTTAAAATATACCAAACAATCATAAATAAATTTCTAATCATATCATAAATTTAATTTAACAAACATAAGAAATTTTAGAAGTTGTGAGTGGGTTAAAACAGTCACCTTTGAATTTAAATCGAATTTAATTCAATTTAAGCCCAAATTTTGAACGGTCTCAGAATTCGTCCAAACTAGCGTCAAAATGTCCGGAATTCCATTACGATCCTAACGCAAGAAACCGTGCGTGAATCGGGCCTCGTATGTAAAAGTTATTAGCATTAGAACATTGACGAATGAATTTTTTTTAAAAATCAAAATAAATTAAAATACAATGAATTACATTTCCACCTCACCGTTCATTCCAGACATGCTTGAACCCTAACGCGCCCGAATATTCACAGCCGCCGCCACTGCTTCGCAAATTATCACCGCCTCGACCGACCCCTTCGCTCCGATCAAAGGCCACTGTCGCGACCAGCACCTCACGCCGACCCCCCTGCTCACTCGCGCCATCATCCGGTTCCCCCAATCTCCACCATGCCGTGCACGAGGTTCGGCCTTAGATCATCAAATCCCGACGACTACGATCGACTACGGCTAGAGTCGAGCCATTGGATCACCACTGCTTGGCCTCCTCTAAAACCCTATACCACTCGATCGAACCCAGGACGAGGATCCACCGTCCACCACAACAACCACACAAGAACGGCCATGAATGTTCTTCAATTTCTGGACAAACAAAGATTCGAATTGGAAAACGAATTACAGATCTGAAATGCGCTCGTCGAGAGCTCCAAATCGATATAGTTTGAGGAGTTTATTTTTTTTATTTGAGATTTGATTTGAAATTGAACAGAGAATTTATTTGTCTGCCATTGGAATGAGGAGTTGAGAAGGAAATGCACGTACAGACAAATGAGAGTGAGGAGTGGCTAGGGTTTATAACGAGGTATTTATAGGTAGATCAGAAAATAAAACGAATGAACACGATTGATTTGGGTTTGAACGATAAACGACCCGGAAAGCCCGTTTCGTTCCCGAAACGAAAATGGATCATCCCATATATCAAAATAGATGTTATCAAATATTTTAAACTCAATGGAACAGGTTTCAAGTCCTAATTCCATCGTATGAAGAAGTTATGTTAAAATCAGCTTATTTCAAATTGATTTCTAGGCGTTTCGAGCCCGTACGATCAAATGACAAGTCCGATCGCTACGAAACATGAAATCCTACACTAATTCACTGTTACGGATCCGATGAAACTGGTTTCGTCGAAATCCGAGTCAGTGGCCAAAATGGCTATATTTCAATTAATTAAATAAATTAATATTAAATTAATTAAATCACTTTTTCGGTTTAATTTTTAATAATTTACATCTTCTATTATTTTTGATTTCTTAATCACTTACAATAATTTAAACAAATTTAGATGTTCATTTAAAGTTGATTAATCCATCAATTTCAGTGTTTAATTTCAATTTCATTAAATTCAAAAATTATAAATTAAATTTTCAATAATTCTATTTAATTGACCTTTCATCCTATTATTCAACCCATTATTATCAAATGGATGAACTTAACATTGGTTCATGATTTATTACACTAATATTCTCAAATTTCATCTTAATCTCCATTAACGTAATATTTAAATATTTAATTTCATTTATTTGCAATTAATCCAATTATTATAATTTAAATTCCAATAATTTAATAAATCTTGATTTCCATTCTTTTTATTCAACCAATTGTCATATTATGAATAAAATTAACATTATTTCCATATATTAATTTAATTTACATTAACATAACATTAAATTATAATTATTGTAATTGATTTCCAATTTAAACTAACAGGCTAAATAAATAGGTAATATACAATAATTGTTACCATTAACTTTAATTACACTTATAAGTTATTATTAATAGACAAATGTTACAATTGCTTACATAGCACTGTTTTTATCCAATTATCATTAATTATATACTGATTAATCAATTAGTTCAATATCTACACTTGTTTCCTTATATTCAATTTATAGCCAAGTATAACATTTAAATTATTTTCATTAATTGGCATTTCATTCAATTCATTAATTATTAACTTTAATTAACCTTGTTACATTTCATCTTAGTTATTATTTCATTTTTAATTTACAAATTTTTATTTCTTTCAATATGAAATTACCAAAATCTCATTAAATTAACAAATTTAATTATCGAAAATTACGAGTTAGCCCAAGCATATTTTCTAGGTTTAGCTGGATACTTTGGAGCTTTCAGGAGACAAGTTGGATTCGCCAAGAAGTATTCACATATCTTATATTTCCCACTATTTTGTTGTTCTTAATTTCTTTATGTATTCATCAACAATTGTAAGGACATGTTCTTATAACTGTTCAAGCTGAAATAGGTTAGCATGCTCTGTATGTATAAATAAGATGATTTCTTTTTGTAAAGATCTCGTGTATATTATATATTTATCTTGTCACGATGTGAGATTTTGTTCTTTTCTTTCTTTCACCCCAACAGTTTATCTTTTCGACACTTGGATATTCGACACGTGAATACGATGGATGTATTATTGTCGATTTTTAAGGATTGAAAAGGCGGGTCGTTACATGTGGTATTAGGGCTTAGGTCGAGCGAACACCTAGCCCTTGGTAGGGTAAACTCATTATAGATAGGGTTAATAATGCCCTAGAATGAGTAGCTCATTAGAGATGGGATTAGTAATATCCTAGAATGAGTTTGAGTGTGTGTGTGTGTATTAGAGCGCGTATTTGTTAGTGATATAAAAATGTTTTATGTTGTGTTATTTGATCTGTTGAGTGGTTTAGGAATTATGGTCGATGCGTTTAGCCAACCTCATCGATAGGAATTCCTAAATACCTAAACATGGCCAAACCGACATAATATTGTTTTAAAATTGGTAAACGAAATAATTTCACCTTGGAATATATATTTTATATAGATAAAAGAATAATTTTTCAAAAATTTAATATAGTTATTCTTGATTTTGGTTGTTTGTTAGGAACGATAATATTTCATTATTATTATCATCTAGAATTTGATTAGTCAGTGATGTGCACGTAAATGTGCATATTTTTACCACCATATTTAATCTATTTAAATTAAATAAATGATCATATTGGGTATTTTAACTTGTTTAAACCAAAATTCAAATTATTTTCAAATTGTCACATATTCATCTTCATATAGGGGCAAAATGGTCATTTTTGTGCATTTATTACATTGTAAAAATTTACTTGGAATTTTCTATGTTGTTTTATAGGAAATTTAGTGAATTTTACAAGTGGTTTTATGATGATATATGCATACACAAGAGTGAACAGAACAAATGAAGATGGAAATAATTCAAAGTGAAGATCATGGAGGACCCCACTTACCCACCTACCTTAATATACACTTAGGAGCTAATGCACATGCTAAAAGGCCATTAAATCTTCATGCACACTTAATGGATGATTAGTGGATGCTAATGGTTACTTGGCCACCACACTTCCTAAGGGGTAGTTTGGGCATTCCCAAAAATATGGATTAGGGTTTCTAACTTGTTTACATACCCCATATCTTAATGTAACCTCCTCTTCCTCTTAGCTAGTTTTTAGCTCGAAAATAAAAGAAAGCTCTCCTTCTCTTTTCATGGCTACTTAGCCATTTTTATTTCATGTAATCTTTCTTTCTATGCAATGTTAGTTAATGTTCTTTTACATTTACATGCTCTCTTTCTTATGTTGTTAGTAGCTTAGTGTTCATTTCTTTTTACTTAGCTTTTCTTTTCATTTTACTTTCTTTTTCCTCTTTTTTATTTCATGTTGCAAGCTACAAGTGTTGATATGATAACAAAAATGAGAGGCTAATCCCTTCAATTTAGGGGTAATGAAGACTCTAATCATGTAGCTTCAACATTTTGATAATTATTACTCTCTTTTGTGCTTAAATGAATGTTGATGTGATTTATTGTTTCATATTGAATTTGATAGTCTATGTTGTTCATAACAAATAGGTTACGCTTAAACAATCACAAACAAAAATTGCCTCTTCATCTAAATATGATTATGGCAAAGAAGTGAATGTTTAAATTGAAATTTGATGGTCTATATTTCTAATTAATAGTTAATAGACCATACTTAAAATAGATTTTGCTTTCAACTTTTTTGTCATATTTTATGAGAGTTGAAAAGTAGTTTAAATGGTGTGTTATAGTTTGATGGCTTATGTTGAGCAAATTAATAGCACAAATGGGTCATACTTATGATAAGCACATCAATTAAACTAACTTATGACCAAAAAAGAGAGATAATAATTTCATAATTTGTTGAACTACATGATCTAGAGAGTGGATTTATCTCTAAATTGTCATTTATTCTCATATTTTTCTCACTTTCTTTTTGTTAGTTTTCTCATTTTTCTAGGTTAACAATCTCTCGACTTTGGTATAATTTGATTGAATAGGAAATTTAAAATCAATAATTCCCTGTGGATCGACCCGTACTCGCCACGTACTACGATAGTACGCCATGCACCTGTGGTAAATTTTATTTCAAAATTTTTCGACGGTTTTCTAATCCGATAGAATTTCCATCGTTAAACTAGTTTTTGACGCCGTTGCCGGAGAGTTGTTTTGATTTTAATTTTCTACTCTTCGGATTATTTTTCTTTGTTTTATTTTTGTGTGTGTGTTTGCAATTGAAAAAATATATATTTACACTGCGCATCCTTTTCTCTGTGCACAGTGCACAAAAGTCTACTGCCAAACCCAAACTGTCCCAACCCATTGCTACTGCCAAAGCATCCCTACTCACCTGATAGTTCAACTCCACATTGCTTCAACCATCTTGCACCACCTTTCCATCGCCTGCCTATTCCCCACCTTCAAACAACACTTTCATCATTCCATCAACCAGTCACTCCACCTCCATATTCAACATCAACTTCCAGTGCTTCTCGAGTCACCACACTCATCTACAACTTCTACATCTACATACTGTGCAATCACCAAACATTTTGCTCACAGCCATCAACATCTGCCTGATTTACACCAAAAACATTTTGCTCACTTCCACCATCAACATACTATGCAATCAAATACTGTGCAATCACAAAAATATTTTTCTCACTTCCACCAGTACAAATCATCGCTTCGCCAACCACAAACTCCCTGCCATTACATAGCTCCTTCTTCCAATACCCCGCATGCATCATCTGCTGCTGTCAATATAACCACAAACACTCCTCACCGAACCCTCTGCATCCATCACTTTCCATCTCCAGTGCACATCCTCAAACATATACCACCAACAACCTATCTCGTCCCTGAGACCACAACCTGCATCCTTACTACCCATCATCTTCAACTCAACTTCTGGCCATCACCTGCTAACAACCAACAACCCAAACAAGTCGCCACCAATCGACCAAATCCTCCACAATAACCGAACTGCTATTCCACAACACTCTTCAACAAAATCCACTTCACTAACTTAAATTACTTCTCAGCTTTGCACATCCTCCAGTCTTCCATCACCAATCCAAGTTCTCATCTTCAACAAAACTACACCATTCACACAATAGCCATCCACGGCTATCATCAACGACCTGAAAAACTTCAACTCATCAACAAACTGACCATTCACCCCCACCACTGCCTACAACATCTATCTCCATACAACTGCTCATTTGTCTGCTTTTCTTCAGACCTCTGCTATATCTTTACCTCTACACAATACTGACCATTACATAACTGGCATCAACTCGAGCATCATTTCACTGACCAAACTCCCAACCATCCACCCCTGTCCACTTTTGCTTGCAACAGAACGACAGGCCACCACTAGCCTTCAATTTGCTCCTCAAAACTGACCTTCCATTCAACTGACCAGCTACAGCCCCTTGCCAAGACCACCTCTACAAATACTTCCCTTTGCCCAGCCTTCGTCAGCTCATAACAATTCCTCTGACCATTCTCCATTGCTGTTACATACCCCTACCACTGCCTCTGCAAACCATCACCGCAATCAAACGCCTGAACAACCAGAACCGTGACCACACAGTAGCTCCACAATCCAAACATACCAAAACTTGTAATCGCACACACCCAAATCGAACATCACCTCAACCCTAAATCCAAAATTCAGCAACACAATCGCCTTTCTCACCAATCGAACCACGAATCGCTTCCTTCTAGAACCCCAATCGACGCCGCAAAGAAACCCACTCGCCTACAAATTGCATCCAATCGCAAAGAAACAATCTCCGAAGGCAGAGAAAACCTGCGACGAAGTGATAAATCCCAATCGCCATCGCTATTTTCTGATTCTTTTGATTTTTTTTCCTCTTTCTCGTGTGTATTCGATTATTTTTACAGAGAGGTAGGTGAAGAAATCGCATTTGAAAGTTAAATCTATTTTTTTCCAATTTTGCTACTTTACCCGATTTGTGGTTTGTCAATTCATGCGGATTGACGTGGCCTTCTGCAGCAAACCATCTTGACTGTTTAATATAAACTGTCCCGCTAATTTCCTCCATCGGATTAATATTCGCACATATTGACTTACAAAATTTCGGTCATACTAGCATTTTCCATTTTTTTTCCGTGTGTTTGAAAGATAAAATCGTGAATTTCTTTAGTACTGAATTGGGCCGGGCCCTAGTTAAATTCTTATATAAAAAAAACAAGTTTATTTTTTTATACTCTTCCTTTTTTCCAAAGAAAAACGAGATAAAATAAAGAAAAGACAAACGGGCTTTTAGTTTGTTCTATTTTAGATTGAGTTTCTTTCTTTTTAGTTTTTTTAGTTTTATTTTTAATTGTTTAATTTCCTTAATTTTTTTCTTCTTCCGATTTGTTTTGGTTTTGTTTTTCCTTTGTATTAAGTTTTCCTTTATAATATTCTTTTTGTTAAAAAAATTTAAAAATATATTTGGTTTTGTTTTATTTCTTTTGATTTCAATTATTTTGATCTTGCTTTGTTTTAGTTACTTCTTTCATAAGAATAAAAAACTTTGTTTTCATTTGTCTCTTGGTTCATTAAAAAAAATTGTGTTTGTTTTAATTTGTTTCAATTTTGTTTTCATTTTTATTTTGTTTTCATTTATTTTAGTTTCTTCTTTAATATATAAAAAAAACATTTGTATATATCTTGTTTTTAATTTTCAGGTTGCAGGAAATAAAAAGAAGAATAGCTTGCTGAAAATTGCCTCTTCGCTTGCCAAATAAACTGCCTACTTAAAAGAAAATTTGCACTCTTATCTCCTATTTTTATTTTAATTGCATTGTTGATTGCTTGCATTTGCATTTATATATTTAAACAAAATTCAAAAATTCAAAAATAAAACAAAAATCCATTCGTAGTTGCATTGTTAATACACGTTTAATTTCTGTTTTGCATTTCATCTTAGATTTTGATTAATAATAACGATTAGACATCAATAACACTTAATTGTATATTGACAAGTTGAAATGACCCACTCTTTTGTACCTTAATTTGTAAGGATTTTTTTTACATAGATATATATATATATATATATATATATATATATATATATATATATATATATATATTCTGAAGCCTAGAGTCATTTTTTTCCTTTTTATCTATACAACTTATCCAGGATCAAAATCTATACCAATATAAATATATCAGTGTATTCATAAGGATATGCACACACATGTGAAGATGTATGTGCCTCTCTTGTTTGAATCAGAGTTCTGGTAAACAAGAGGATAATTTGATTAATTAAATTTAATCAATCCACACATAGTTCAATTTAATTCATGCAATAAAATTCCATCCATATATGTAACAATATGATTTTTAACTCTTGATTCCTTGCTAAATTATCTGTGAAGTATAATTCCTAGAAACCAGATAATTGTGTTATGATTATTTATAAATTAATGGTGTAGTGCTTGTGCTATGAAAAATGATATAAGTTTCTATCATTATCTATGTTTGATTTTTCTTATAAAATCTGTTTAGAGTACTAACTCTTTTCTGGAATATTTTTAAGTGATATATCATATTCCAAAAACTTATTTCTTTGATGCCAGGATGCTAAGCTAAATGAAATGCAAACTTAAGTGGGTTTCCTGTAACCTTGGGTATCCAAAACATGGCTCAACCAGACTCTTTGTTCTGGTATAACCCATATGGTCTTAAAAATGCATTTTGATCAAAGCCTGAGTGAAATGGAATTCAGATTCATGTTAAAAATACAAAGGTAACTGGTGTGCTAATATCTGTACAAAACATGTTTAAATGTGCATATATATGCAACTATTATGGACCTTGCTTTCAACTCCTATATTACAGATTCTTCCTTTATTTAAAAACAAGGTATAAAACATTTTTGTAGAACAAGTTGAATTATGGAAACATTGCAGACACATAAATGCATTTTCTCTATGCCTATCAACTCTTGTATACAAATGTCATAGTGGAAGAATAAATCATATAATTTGCTAAGACTCAACGATCCAGATTTCCCCAAAACTTAACCCTTCTCAAAGACTCAAGATTGACTAATACATTTATCAAATGTAACCGTCCTATTTGTCATAGAGTTCTTGCTCAGATTTACTTACAAAATCATAGGTTAGCTTCTTCATTTTTCAGATAATCTATAAATTCATAAACTCCAAATACAAGTCAATTCCTTAGCAAAACACTTAGCAAAATATTCTTTCAACATTCAATATTTAAATACAAGTGATAATTAAAAATATCAATACATGCAGATTTCATCTTTTAAGCTTTTATCTAACAAATTTTTAGCATGCTATAATCTTCTTCTCAAAGTCTTGCTCCTACCCCTACTTAGTTGCTGCAGTCCCTGAAAATGCATTTGAAGCTGCCCCATATTAAATGAGACACCCCATATGCCATTAGCACACTAGGGTCAAACACATGTCTGGTATGAGAAAATCCACTAAAGCAATTTGTAAATCATGTTAAAGTTTAAACATGTATATATGTATATAACTCTGCCTTTAGAAAACAAATAAGTCATGTGTGCATGTTCTATGTCAGTGTGCAGGTGCACACTTAAGTCTGCCTTTTCCAGAGACCTCAAAAAGATATGGTACATTCATACATTCATACAACTCAGTCATAAATCAAATAAGCATCCATACAAAACAGAGAAAAATCACCAAAATGAATTAAATCATTTATTCCCTACTCGGATTTCATTTCCAGGAAAACTCTAGTTCCTCTTTATATCAAATTCACTTACATTGATATATTTATCTAGCTTGGTCTCATTTGCAATTAAATGAATCAATGGACACACTGTAATGGACTAATTCACTCCATTACACAAAGATCTCAGGACTTAAACAAGCCATGTGTCAACTTGTATTACTCAAGAACACAAGTCATTCCTGCAGTGCTCTTGACCCCCATTTCCTAATCAGGTTTTAAGTTAATAATAACACTTTTGATTTTTCATGACTAAACCATTCAGTGAATCATTTCACTAAGACAAACATCCATGTCATGGCATTCCACAACATTCATAACCAAACAGAGGCAAGCAGGCAATTAAGTGAAATGTGTCTATTAAATAGATTCTACATATATATATTCTTTCATTTTTAAAATGGGTATAGACAACTAACATTGGCTTATGGCTTTTTGAGAGAGTTTTTCTTTTTGCAAACATTTGTGTTTTAGTTAAACTCAGAATGACCAAGTTTTAGTGAATCACAAAATTTATTTGCTATGTGTATGAATATTTATATATTTCATTGAATCAGGAGCATCAGCACATAGGCAACCCTATTGCACCCCTAATTCCTTTTTGTCTCAAGCCTCAGCACTTATACATAAGTATATTGCAGCTCACATGTTTATATTTTTCTGGGTTGAGCCAAAGCCAACACTACTTGCCTATATTCAACATTTGATTCTCTGGGTATTTATTTATGTTTCTAAACATTAACATATCAGAGAGATCTGCGTTTTTAAATTATATATACTAATAATACCTAGAACTTTCATATGATAAAACAAGTAGAGCAACCAGTTAAAAATCAAAACATTTTTAATCTCTGAAAACACAGATAGACAATCACATATGAAAATACATTTTTGAGAAAAATTAACTTATAAACTGGCTGCCTACATTAGGACTTAGTGCCTTAGATTTTTATGAGTGAGTTTTCTCACCTAGCTCTCTTTCACTTCTCAGTTGATTGACAAGCTTCTGCCTTCAACCCTTTTTCTTCACTTGTTTTATATTTATATAATATATATATTTTTCTCAAGAGCTATCCGGGAAGAAGAGAAGGTTCCTCATATCACTGCTTATTTATGCAGGGTCCTTCTTAGGGTTTAAGGCACTAGCTAAAGACATTTTTGCCCATCAGAAATCATGCCATTTGCATTTTATCTAGACCCAAAATCTTACCCTCCCCGGCTTAAGTTTGTGAAGAGAAAAGTGGTTATATCCTTTTGGTTATTTTCAGAAATTTTGCTTTTCCAGAAAATACTTTTCTTCTTGTCTACTATCATGCTAAAAGTGTGACTTGATTTCCATTGGTTATTATATATATATCAAGTATTCTTCCTAATTCTGCCTATACAAAACATATCTCTGTTTTATCTTATTTTCTATTTTTAGCTTTCACTTAAATGGTATGTACTTCCTTTATTTATTTATAAAAGGATTACTCCTTTTATATCTTCATTCTTTTCTTTCTGTTTATAATTCAAAAATATATTTATGTATTTTATTTTACTGATTTGAACTCTAGTATTTTATTAGCATACATATATGTATATATAAGTCTTATAGAAATAATCAGTACACACATATATATCTATGCATTATTTTGTACTGACACACATGCACATGTACACTCAAATGCAATCAGTATCATATATATATTTATTCCTATAGCTTTTTAAGGATTTACTCTATTTATCTGTATATATATATATATACCCATCAACATTTGTTCATTCATATCATTCAGGAATTTAGCTTCAATTCATGTGTATTCCTTGTGCACACATGTACACCCATATAGTTACACCATATCAAGCCATATCAATTCCCCCTTTTCTTTTAAAATTAACTTAAAATTACTTTAAGCTTATTTATATTTTCAAAAATAAATTCCTAAAAATCTTGGGTCATTACATTCACCCCAGCTTATAGAAATTATGTCCCACAATTTTCCTAAGCTTAAATTAATTTTAAACTTAATTTAGAGAACAATACATTCTCAACCAAATAGATTTTTTTTTCCTATCACAATAACTAAAAATACATGCATCCAAAAGGAAAGCAAATTAAAAATCAGAATTACCTTTAATCTGAAAATAGCTTAGGATAGTTCATCCTAACTTTGTCTTCTAATTCCCATGTGCAATCATTAGGATCAAGACTCCACTGTACCTTCACAAGTTTCAGTGATTTATTCCTCAACTTCTTCACATCCTTTACCAAAATTCCCACTGGATCCTTTTCATAAATCAAATTAGGATTTATTTGCACTTGGGTTGGGGTCTCAAGAATTTCTGCCTTGTAATGAACCCACCTTCTCAATTGTGATACATGAAAAACATCATGCATCCCTTGCATGTTTTCTGGTAATTCCAACTTATATGCCAAAGAACCAATTCTTTCCAGAATCTTGTATGGCCCAATATATCTTGGGGTTAACTTGCCTTGTTTCCCAAATCTCAATACATTTTTCATAGGTGAGATTTTGATGAAAACAAAATTTCCTACTTCATATTCCACCTGCTTCCTTTTCATGTCTGCAAATTTCTTTTGCCTATCTTGAGCTGCTGCCATTCTTCTCCTTACCAACTCAATTTTCTCTTTAGTTTCTTGTATGTACTCAGGTCCTAAAATAGCCCTTTCTTCTGCTTCCACCCAACATACAAGTGACAAACATGGCTTGCCATATAAGGCTTCAAATGGAGCCATCCCTATGGTGCTTTGATAGCTGTTATTGTATGTAAATTCAGCTAAATGGAGATAGTCTTCCCAGTTGCCTCCAAAATCCAGTGCACATGCTCTTAACAAGTCCTCTAAAACTTTGTTCACCACTTCAGTCTGCCCATCTGATTGTGGATGGTAGGCAGTGCTTAAGCATAATTCACTTCCCATGGCTTCTTGAAAACTTCTCCAGAATCTTGAGGTGAAGATGGTATCCCTATCACTCACAATGGTTTTGGGAATGCCATGTAATCTTACCACCTCTTTCATGAATACTTGAGCCAGATTTGGTGCATTTCTTTCTGATTTCACTGGGATAAAATGTGCTACTTTAGTTAGCCTATCCACTATTACCCATATGCTTGTGTTTCCCTTTTTTGATCTAGGTAGGCCATATATGAAATCCATATGTATATCCTCCCATTTCCACTGTGGTATGCTTAGAGGTTGCAACAACCCTGATGGTCTTTGTGTTTCTGCTTTAACTTGTTGGCAAGTCATACACTTTGCAACATGCTTGGCCACATCTGATTTCATTCCCTTCCACCAAAAATTCCTTTTCAAATTTTGATACATTTTTGTACTGCTTGGGTGTATGGAGTACTTACTCCTATGATATTCATTTAAAATTTTCTCCTTTAACTCTATGTTTTCAGGCACACATATCCTATTCTTGTTTCTCAAATAACCATTTTTATCAATGTGGTAATTTGTCACTTCTTCCCCTTCTGATATGAGAATTTTCTTCTCAACTATAATAGGGTCTTGGTCTTGCATTTTACTTACCTTCAAAATTAATTCAGATTGAAGTGTCATCAAGCTTAACTTCCCTCTATTTTCCTATGCACCATGCACATGCACATCCATGTGTACACAGCCATTCTACCCAATTTCTAACTCAGTAAGCAAAGACAAGTCCTTAAACTCTTCTATCATCATCATAGCTAACTTGGCATGTTGTCTACTTAGAGCATCAGCAACTTTGTTTGCTTTTCCTGGTGTGTAGAGTATATCTAAATCATAGGCAACTAGAAACTCCACCCACCTATGTTGCCTCATGTTTAAATCTTTCTGTGAGAATAGATATTTCAGTGCCTTATGATCAGTGTACAAAATAAATTTTGCACCTAATAAGTAATGTCTCCAAAGCTTCAAGGCATACACTACTGCTGCTAGTTCAAGATCATGGGTTGCATACCTAGTTTCATGTGGCTTTAATTGCCTAGATGCATAGGCTATTACTTGGTCTTGTTGCATCAACACAGCCCCTAGCCCAGAGCCACTTGCATCAGTATACACAATTAATCCTTCATTTCCTTCAGGTACTCTCAACGCTAGTGCATTAACTAAAGATTCTTTTATTTTGATAAAAGCTTGCTCACATTTTTCAGTCCATATAAACACTTGATTCTTTCTAGTTAAATTTGTATGTTGTGATGACATTTTAGAAAAATCTTTTATAAATCTCCTATAATATCCTGCCATCCCCATAAATGATCTTACCTCACTCACTGTACTTGGTCTTTTCCATGCTTGAATAGCCACTACTTTATTGGGGTTCACAGAAATTCCTTTGGCAGAAATGACATGGCCAAGGAAATGTACTTTCTCTTTCCAAAATGCACATTTTGAAAATTTTGCCTTTAAATCTTTTTCCCACAATCTAGACAAAACCAGATGCAAATGATTCTTATGCTCTTCTACTGTTTTGGAATAAACCAAAATATCATCAATAAAAATTAGAACAAACTTGTCTAAATAATCTCTGAATATTCTATTCATTAAATCTACAAAATATGAAGGAGCATTTGTTAGCCCAAATGGCATAACTAGAAACTCATACAAACCATATCTAGTGTTGAATGCAGTGTACTTAACACTTGAGTCCTACACCTTCATCCGATGGAACCCAGATGCTAAGTCTAACCTAGAAAATATTTTAGCTCCACTGAGTTGATCAAAGAGATCATAAATTCTTGGCAATGGGTATTTATTCTTAATAGTAACTTTATTTAGCCCTCTGT
Organism: Allium fistulosum; assembly: GCA_030737815.1. Taxonomy (NCBI): domain Eukaryota; kingdom Viridiplantae; phylum Streptophyta; class Magnoliopsida; order Asparagales; family Amaryllidaceae; genus Allium; species Allium fistulosum. The sequence goes on from CM060904.1 coordinate 1,229,931,077, forward strand.
AATCTATACACATTCTCAAAGTACCATCATGTTTTCTTACAAACACTACTGGAGCACCCCCAGCATGAATTACTTGGCCTTATAAATCCTTTGCTTTCTAATTCTTCTAACTGATTTTTCAATTCTTTTAGTTCACTTGGCCCCATTCTATAAGGTTTCTTTATTATTGGGCTTGCTCCGGGAATAAGATTTATTTGAAACTCTACTGGTCTATGGTGTGGAACACCCTTAACCTCCCCAAACACATCCAAGTATTTATTGACTATGGGAATTTATTCAATAGTAAGTTCACTGGAATCTTTTTCCAAGTCAATTAAATGATATAATTTCCTTTCTTTAGCCACTTCACACAAAATTGTGATTCTCTGGCCCCTAAGATTTTGCAATGATATGGTGGATGATTCTAAGTTAATTATGGCTTTAAATTGCCTTAACCAGTCTACCCCCAATATAACACCTATATTTGGGTAGTTTAAAACATATAAATTGGAAATGAAAATGTTTCCACCTATGTTTAATTCCACATCCACACAAATCATATCTAAAACACTTGAACTCCCCAGTGGACTTTGTATGAACAATGGAGTTTCAACCAATATGCAATTCAATTTTAGCATTTTAACTAGTTCATAAGAAATCAAAGAGTGAGTTGCCCCAGTATCATATACTACTGCTATGGTTATGGTACAAATAAATAGTGTACCTTCCACTTGACTGTGATTTTCAGCATTAATCTCCACTGTGGATTTGCCTTTGCCTTCCAAGTTTGCTAATTTTCCTTGCTGTTTATACTCAGGACAATTTCTCTTCATATGCCCCTCTTTCCCACATAGATAGCACTTGAAAGCTCCTCCTTTCAATTCTGGACATCTTGGTTTGATGTGTCCTTCTTTTCCACATCGATGATACACAATTTTCTTCTTGGTTTCCTTAGCTTTAATATCTCCAGTGCCCTTGTTACTGACCTCTTCTTTCTTCTTATCATAAGGGTGATATCTTCCCTTACCCTTCTTAGTGTTATTATTCTTAAAATTTTTGAACTTTTCCCTTTCCTTGTCATGCTGCTCCAATCTCAAAGCCAAGTCTATTACTTGATCAAATGTCCTGTCAGCATAAGGTAACATGGCTCTGCTAAGTCCTGGGTTCAAACCTTTAATGTATCTATCATTTTTGGATGCTTCATCTGCCACTAGCATTGCTCCATATGTGGAAAGCCCCTCAAACTTTTGAGTGTACTCAGTGACATTCAAAGTTCCTTGCCTGAGTCTAATAAATTCTTCTAGTAAAGTGGTCTTAGTTGATGCTGGTATAAATCTTGCTTCTAACATCTCCTTGAATTGATTCCAAGTGATTTCATTCTCATTTTTCCCTGTAATGATTACTTCCCACCAGCTTAGAGCTATTCCTTTCAGTTGTCTTGAAGCCACTTGCCTCTTCCTTTGATCATCAAGCTGCATGTCATTGAAAATCCTATCCAATGTTCTCAACCATGCTTGAACTTCCATAATACTCTCTGTCCCTTCAAAGCTTTTGCCTCCTAAGTGAGTATAAGTCTTGAGTAATTTTGAGAGCTCTTCATGGGGATTTTCTTGCCTTTGCCCTGCCCCATCCCTAAATGCTCTCACCAAATCTTGTAGATTGACCATTGGTGGTGCATTGGAGGATCCTGCTCCCTGATTTGGTGGTCTTCCTACCATAGTTTGCTAATAGTAATTTACATAGCTGGTTAGTTTTTTTAGAAGGATTTGATTTCAATTTTTAACTATGTTTTAGTAACATAGCTCTGATACCAAATGAAATGACCCACTCTTTTGTACCTTAATTTGTAAGGATTTTTTTTAACATAGATATATATATATATATATTCATATATATATATATATATATATTTCTGAAGCCTAGAGTCATTTTTTTCCTTTTTATCTATACAACTTATCCAGGATCAAAATCTGTACCAATATAAATATATCAGTGTATTCATAAGGATATGCACACACATGTGAAGATGCATGTGCCTCTCTTGTTTGAATCAGAGTTCTGGTAAACAAGAGGATAATTTGATTGATTAAATTTAATCAATCCACACATAGTTCAATTTAATTCATGCAATAAAATTCCATCCATATATGTAATAATATGATTTTTAACTCTTGATTCCTTGCTAAATTTTCTGTGAAGTATAATTCCTAGAAACCAGATAATTGTGTTATGATTATTTATAAATTAATGGGGTAGTGCTTGTGCTATGAAAAATGATATAAGTTTCTATCATTATCTATGTTTGATTTTTCTTATAAAATCTGTTTAGAGTACTAACTCTTTTCTGGAATATTTTTAAGTGATATATCATATTCCAAAAAATTATTTCTTTGATGCCAGGATGCTAAGCTAAATGAAATGCAAACTTAAGTGGGTTTCCTGTAACCATGGGTATCCAAAACATGGCTCAACCAGACTCTTTGTTCTGGTATAACCCATATGGTCTTAAAAATGCATTTTGATCAAAGCCTGAGTGAAAAGGAATTCAGATTCATGTTAAAAATACAAAGGTAACTGGTGTGCTAATATCTGTACAAAACATGTTTAAATGTGCATATATATATGCAACTATTATGGACCTTGCTTTCAACTCCTATATTACATATTCTTCCTTTATTTAAAAACAAGGTATAAAACATTTTTGTAGAACAAGTTCAATTATGGAAACATTGCAGACACATAAATGCATTTTCTCTATGCCTATCAACTCTTGTATACAAATGTCATGGTGGAAGAATAAATCATATAATTTACTGAGACTCAACTATCCAGATTTCCCCAAAACTTAACCCTTCTCAAAGACTCAAGATTGACTAATACATTTATCAAATGTAACCGTCCTATTTGTCAGAGAGTTCTTGCTCAGATTTACTTACAAAATCATAGGTTAGCTTCTTCATTTTTCAAATAATCTCTAAATTCATAAACTCCAAATACAAGTCAATTCCTTAGCAAAACACTTAGCAAAATATTCCTTCAACATTCAATATTTAAATACAAGTGATAATTAAAAATATCAATACATGCAGATTTCATCTTTTAAGCTTTTATCTAACAAATTTTTAGCATGCTATAATCTTCTTCTCAAAGTCTTGCTCCTACCCCTACTTAGTTGCTGCAGTCCCTGAAAATGCATTTGAAGCTGCCCCATATTAAATGAGACACCCCATATGCCATTAGCACACTAGGGTCAGACACATGTCTGGTATGAGAAAATCCACTAAAGCAATTTGTAAATCATGTTAAAGTTTAAACATGTATATATGTATATAACTCTGCCTTTAGAAAACAAATAAGTCATGTGTGCATGTTCTATGTCAGTGTGCAGGTGCACACTTAAGTCTGCCTTTTCCAGAGACCTCAAAAAGATATGGTACATTCATACATTCATACAACTCAGTCATAAATCAAATAAGCATCCATACAAAACAGAGAAAAATCACCAAAATGAATTAAATCATTTATTCCCTACTCGGATTTCATTTCCAGGAAAACTCTAGTTCCTCTTTATATCAAATTCACTTACATTGATATATTTATCTAGCTTGGTCTCATTTGCAATTAAATGAATCAATGGACACACTGTAATGGACTAATTCACTCCATTACACAAAGATCTCAGGACTTAAACAAGCCATGTGTCAACTTGTATTACTCAAGAACACAAGTCATTCCTGCAGTGCTCTTGACCCCCATTTCCTAATCAGGTTTTAAGTTAATAATAACACTTTTGATTTTTCATGACTAAACCATTCAGTGAATCATTTCACTAAGACAAACATCCATGTCATGGCATTCCACAACATTCATAACCAAACAGAGGCAAGCAGGCAATTAAGTGAAATGTGTCTATTAAATAGATTCTACATATATATATTCTTTCATTTTTAAAATGGGTATAGACAACTAACATTGGCTTATGGCTTTTTGAGAGAGTTTTTCTTTTTGCAAACATTTGTGTTTTAGTTAAACTCAGAATGACCAAGTTTTAGTGAATCACAAAATTTATTTGCTATGTGTATGAATATTTATATATTTCATTGAATCAGGAGCATCAGCACATAGGCAACCCTATTGCACCCCTAATTCCTTTTTGTCTCAAGCCTCAGCACTTATACATAAGTATATTGCAGCTCACATGTTTATATTTTTCTGGGTTGAGCCAAAGCCAACACTACTTGCCTATATTCAACATTTGATTCTCTGGGTATTTATTTATGTTTCTAAACATTAACATATCAGAGAGATCTGCGTTTTTAAAATATATATACTAATAATACCTAGAACTTTCATATGATAAAACAAGTAGAGCAACCAGTTAAAAATCAAAACATTTTTAATCTCTGAAAACACAGATAGACAATCACATATGAAAATACATTTTTGAGAAAAATTAACTTATAAACTGGCTGCCTACATTAGGACTTAGTGCCTTAGATTTTTATGAGTGAGTTTTCTCACCTAGCTCTCTTTCACTTCTCAGTTGATTGACAAGCTTCTGCCTTCAACCCTTTTTCTTCACTTGTTTTATATTTATATAATATATATATTTTTCTCAAGAGCTATCCGGGAAGAAGAGAAGGTTCCTCATATCACTGCTTATTTATGCAGGGTCCTTCTTAGGGTTTAAGGCACTAGCTAAAGACATTTTTGCCCATCAGAAATCATGCCATTTGCATTTTATCTAGACCCAAAATCTTACCCTCCCCGGCTTAAGTTTGTGAAGAGAAAAGTGGTTATATCCTTTTGGTTATTTTCAGAAATTTTGCTTTTCCAGAAAATACTTTTCTTCTTGTCTACTATCATGCTAAAAGTGTGACTTGATTTCCATTGGTTATTATATATATATCAAGTATTCTTCCTAATTCTGCCTATACAAAACATATCTCTGTTTTATCTTATTTTCTATTTTTAGCTTTCACTTAAATGGTATGTACTTCCTTTATTTATTTATAAAAGGATTACTCCTTTTATATCTTCATTCTTTTCTTTCTGTTTATAATTCAAAAATATATTTATGTATTTTATTTTACTGATTTGAACTCTAGTATTTTATTAGCATACATATATGTATATATAAGTCTTATAGAAATAATCAGTACACACATATATATCTATGCATTATTTTGTACTGACACACATGCACATGTACACTCAAATGCAATCAGTATCATATATATATTTATTCCTATAGCTTTTTAAGGATTTACTCTATTTATCTGTATATATATATATACCCATCAACATTTGTTCATTCATATCATTCAGGAATTTAGCTTCAATTCATGTGTATTCCTTGTGCACACATGTACACCCATATAGTTACACCATATCAAGCCATATCAATTCCCCCTTTTCTTTTAAAATTAACTTAAAATTACTTTAAGCTTATTTATATTTTCAAAAATAAATTCCTAAAAATCTTGGGTCATTACATTCACCCCAGCTTATAGAAATTATGTCCCACAATTTTCCTAAGCTTAAATTAATTTTAAACTTAATTTAGAGAACAATACATTCTCAACCAAATAGATTTTTTTTTCCTATCACAATAACTAAAAATACATGCATCCAAAAGGAAAGCAAATTAAAAATCAGAATTACCTTTAATCTGAAAATAGCTTAGGATAGTTCATCCTAACTTTGTCTTCTAATTCCCATGTGCAATCATTAGGATCAAGACTCCACTGTACCTTCACAAGTTTCAGTGATTTATTCCTCAACTTCTTCACATCCTTTACCAAAATTCCCACTGGATCCTTTTCATAAATCAAATTAGGATTTATTTGCACTTGGGTTGGGGTCTCAAGAATTTCTGCCTTGTAATGAACCCACCTTCTCAATTGTGATACATGAAAAACATCATGCATCCCTTGCATGTTTTCTGGTAATTCCAACTTATATGCCAAAGAACCAATTCTTTCCAGAATCTTGTATGGCCCAATATATCTTGGGGTTAACTTGCCTTGTTTCCCAAATCTCAATACATTTTTCATAGGTGAGATTTTGATGAAAACAAAATTTCCTACTTCATATTCCACCTGCTTCCTTTTCATGTCTGCAAATTTCTTTTGCCTATCTTGAGCTGCTGCCATTCTTCTCCTTACCAACTCAATTTTCTCTTTAGTTTCTTGTATGTACTCAGGTCCTAAAATAGCCCTTTCTTCTGCTTCCACCCAACATACAAGTGACAAACATGGCTTGCCATATAAGGCTTCAAATGGAGCCATCCCTATGGTGCTTTGATAGCTGTTATTGTATGTAAATTCAGCTAAATGGAGATAGTCTTCCCAGTTGCCTCCAAAATCCAGTGCACATGCTCTTAACAAGTCCTCTAAAACTTTGTTCACCACTTCAGTCTGCCCATCTGATTGTGGATGGTAGGCAGTGCTTAAGCATAATTCACTTCCCATGGCTTCTTGAAAACTTCTCCAGAATCTTGAGGTGAAGATGGTATCCCTATCACTCACAATGGTTTTGGGAATGCCATGTAATCTTACCACCTCTTTCATGAATACTTGAGCCAGATTTGGTGCATTTCTTTCTGATTTCACTGGGATAAAATGTGCTACTTTAGTTAGCCTATCCACTATTACCCATATGCTTGTGTTTCCCTTTTTTGATCTAGGTAGGCCATATATGAAATCCATATGTATATCCTCCCATTTCCACTGTGGTATGCTTAGAGGTTGCAACAACCCTGATGGTCTTTGTGTTTCTGCTTTAACTTGTTGGCAAGTCATACACTTTGCAACATGCTTGGCCACATCTGATTTCATTCCCTTCCACCAAAAATTCCTTTTCAAATTTTGATACATTTTTGTACTGCCTGGGTGTATGGAGTACTTACTCCTATGATATTCATTTAAAATTTTCTCCTTCAACTCTATGTTTTCAGGCACACATATCCTATTCTTGTTTCTCAAATAACCATTTTTATCAATGTGGTAATTTGTCACTTCTTCCCCTTCTGATATGAGAATTTTCTTCTCAACTATAATAGGGTCTTGGTCTTGCATTTTACTTACCTTCAAAATTAATTCAGATTGAAGTGTCATCAAGCTTAACTTCCCTCTATTTTCCTGTGCACCATGCACATGCACATCCATGTGTACACAGCCATTCTACCCAATTTCTAACTCAGTAAGCAAAGACAAGTCCTTAAACTCTTCTATCATCATCATAGCTAACTTGGCATGTTGTCTACTTAGAGCATCAGCAACTTTGTTTGCTTTTCCTGGTGTGTAGAGTATATCTAAATCATAGGCAACTAGAAACTCCACCCACCTATGTTGCCTCATGTTTAAATCTTTCTGTGAGAATAGATATTTCAGTGCCTTATGATCAGTGTACAAAATAAATTTTGCACCTAATAAGTAATGTCTCCAAAGCTTCAAGGCATACACTACTGCTGCTAGTTCAAGATCATGGGTTGCATACCTAGTTTCATGTGGCTTTAATTGCCTAGATGCATAGGCTATTACTTGGTCTTGTTGCATCAACACAGCCCCTAGCCCAGAGCCACTTGCATCAGTATACACAATTAATCCTTCATTTCCTTCAGGTACTCTCAACGCTAGTGCATTAACTAAAGATTCTTTTATTTTGATAAAAGCTTGCTCACATTTTTCAGTCCATATAAACACTTGATTCTTTCTAGTTAAATTTGTATGTTGTGATGACATTTTAGAAAAATCTTTTATAAATCTCCTATAATATCCTGCCATCCCCATAAATGATCTTACCTCACTCACTGTACTTGGTCTTTTCCATGCTTGAATAGCCACTACTTTATTGGGGTTCACAGAAATTCCTTTGGCAGAAATGACATGGCCAAGGAAATGTACTTTCTCTTTCCAAAATGCACATTTTGAAAATTTTGCCTTTAAATCTTTTTCCCACAATCTAGACAAAACCAGATGCAAATGATTCTTATGCTCTTCTACTGTTTTGGAATAAACCAAAATATCATCAATAAAAATTAGAACAAACTTGTCTAAATAATCTCTGAATATTCTATTCATTAAATCTACAAAATATGAAGGAGCATTTGTTAGCCCAAATGGCATAACTAGAAACTCATACAAACCATATCTAGTGTTGAATGCAGTGTACTTAACACTTGAGTCCTACACCTTCATCCGATGGAACCCAGATGCTAAGTCTAACCTAGAAAATATTTTAGCTCCACTGAGTTGATCAAAGAGATCATAAATTCTTGGCAATGGGTATTTATTCTTAATAGTAACTTTATTTAGCCCTCTGTAATCTATACACATTCTCAAAGTACCATCATGTTTTCTTACAAACACTACTGGAGCACCCCCAGCATGAATTACTTGGCCTTATAAATCCTTTGCTTTCTAATTCTTCTAACTGATTTTTCAATTCTTTTAGTTCACTTGGCCCCATTCTATAAGGTTTCTTTATTATTGGGCTTGCTCCGGGAATAAGATTTATTTGAAACTCTACTGGTCTATGGTGTGGAACACCCTTAACCTCCCCAAACACATCCAAGTATTTATTGACTATGGGAATTTATTCAATAGTAAGTTCACTGGAATCTTTTTCCAAGTCAATTAAATGATATAATTTCCTTTCTTTAGCCACTTCACACAAAATTGTGATTCTCTGGCCCCTAAGATTTTGCAATGATATGGTGGATGATTCTAAGTTAATTATGGCTTTAAATTGCCTTAACCAGTCTACCCCCAATATAACACCTATATTTGGGTAGTTTAAAACATATAAATTGGAAATGAAAATGTTTCCACCTATGTTTAATTCCACATCCACACAAATCATATCTAAAACACTTGAACTCCCCAGTGGACTTTGTATGAACAATGGAGTTTCAACCAATATGCAATTCAATTTTAGCATTTTAACTAGTTCATAAGAAATCAAAGAGTGAGTTGCCCCAGTATCATATACTACTGCTATGGTTATGGTACAAATAAATAGTGTACCTTCCACTTGACTGTGATTTTCAGCATTAATCTCCACTGTGGATTTGCCTTTGCCTTCCAAGTTTGCTAATTTTCCTTGCTGTTTATACTCAGGACAATTTCTCTTCATATGCCCCTCTTTCCCACATAGATAGCACTTGAAAGCTCCTCCTTTCAATTCTGGACATCTTGGTTTGATGTGTCCTTCTTTTCCACATCGATGACACACAATTTTCTTCTTGGTTTCCTTAGCTTTAATATCTCCAGTGCCCTTGTTACTGACCTCTTCTTTCTTCTTATCATAAGGGTGATATCTTCCCTTACCCTTCTTAGTGTTATTATTCTTAAAATTTTTGAACTTTTCCCTTTCCTTGTCATGCTGCTCCAATCTCAAAGCCAAGTCTATTACTTGATCAAATGTCCTGTCAGCATAAGGTAACATGGCTCTGCTAAGTCCTGGGTTCAAACCTTTAATGTATCTATCATTTTTGGATGCTTCATATGCCACTAGCATTGCTCCATATGTGGAAAGCCCCTCAAACTTTTGAGTGTACTCAGTGACATTCAAAGTTCCTTGCCTGAGTCTAATAAATTCTTCTAGTAAAGTGGTCTTAGCTGATGCTGGTATAAATCTTGCTTCTAACATCTCCTTGAATTGATTCCAAGTGATTTCATTCTCATTTTTCCCTGTAATGATTACTTCCCACCAGCTTAGAGCTATTCCTTTCAGTTGTCTTGAAGCCACTTGCCTCTTCCTTTGATCATCAAGCTGCATGTCATTGAAAATCCTATCCAATGTTCTCAACCATGCTTGAACTTCCATAATACTCTCTGTCCCTTCAAAGCTTTTGCCTCCTAAGTGAGTATAAGTCTTGAGTAATTTTGAGAGCTCTTCATGGGGATTTTCTTGCCTTTGCCCTGCCCCATCCCTAAATGCTCTCACCAAATCTTGTAGATTGACCATTGGTGGTGCATTGGAGGATCCTGCTCCCTGATTTGGTGGTCTTCCTACCATAGTTTGCTAATAGTAATTTACATAGCTGGTTAGTTTTTTTTAGAAGGATTTGATTTCAATTTTTAACTATGTTTTAGTAACATAGCTCTGATACCAAATGAAATGACCCTCTCTTTTGTACCTTAATTTGTAAGGATTTTTTTTAACATAGATATATATATATATATATATATATTCATATATATATATATATATTTCTGAAGCCTAGAGTCATTTTTTTCCTTTTTATCTATACAACTTATCCAGGATCAAAATCTGTACCAATATAAATATATCAGTGTATTCATAAGGATATGCACACACATGTGAAGATGCATGTGCCTCTCTTGTTTGAATCAGAGTTCTGGTAAACAAGAGGATAATTTGATTGATTAAATTTAATCAATCCACACATAGTTCAATTTAATTCATGCAATAAAATTCCATCCATATATGTAATAATATGATTTTTAACTCTTGATTCCTTGCTAAATTTTCTGTGAAGTATAATTCCTAGAAACCAGATAATTGTGTTATGATTATTTATAAATTAATGGGGTAGTGCTTGTGCTATGAAAAATGATATAAGTTTCTATCATTATCTATGTTTGATTTTTCTTATAAAATCTGTTTAGAGTACTAACTCTTTTCTGGAATATTTTTAAGTGATATATCATATTCCAAAAAATTATTTCTTTGATGCCAGGATGCTAAGCTAAATGAAATGCAAACTTAAGTGGGTTTCCTGTAACCATGGGTATCCAAAACATGGCTCAACCAGACTCTTTGTTCTGGTATAACCCATATGGTCTTAAAAATGCATTTTGATCAAAGCCTGAGTGAAAAGGAATTCAGATTCATGTTAAAAATACAAAGGTAACTGGTGTGCTAATATCTGTACAAAACATGTTTAAATGTGCATATATATATGCAACTATTATGGACCTTGCTTTCAACTCCTATATTAAATATTCTTCCTTTATTTAAAAACAAGGTATAAAACATTTTTGTAGAACAAGTTCAATTATGGAAACATTGCAGACACATAAATGCATTTTCTCTATGCCTATCAACTCTTGTATACAAATGTCATGGTGGAAGAATAAATCATATAATTTACTGAGACTCAACTATCCAGATTTCCCCAAAACTTAACCCTTCTCAAAGACTCAAGATTGACTAATACATTTATCAAATGTAACCGTCCTATTTGTCAGAGAGTTCTTGCTCAGATTTACTTACAAAATCATAGGTTAGCTTCTTCATTTTTCAAATAATCTCTAAATTCATAAACTCCAAATACAAGTCAATTCCTTAGCAAAACACTTAGCAAAATATTCCTTCAACATTCAATATTTAAATACAAGTGATAATTAAAAATATCAATACATGCAGATTTCATCTTTTAAGCTTTTATCTAACAAATTTTTAGCATGCTATAATCTTCTTCTCAAAGTCTTGCTCCTACCCCTACTTAGTTGCTGCAGTCCCTGAAAATGCATTTGAAGCTGCCCCATATTAAATGAGACACCCCATATGCCATTAGCACACTAGGGTCAGACACATGTCTGGTATGAGAAAATCCACTAAAGCAATTTGTAAATCATGTTAAAGTTTAAACATGTATATATGTATATAACTCTGCCTTTAGAAAACAAATAAGTCATGTGTGCATGTTCTATGTCAGTGTGCAGGTGCACACTTAAGTCTGCCTTTTCCAGAGACCTCAAAAAGATATGGTACATTCATACATTCATACAACTCAGTCATAAATCAAATAAGCATCCATACAAAACAGAGAAAAATCACCAAAATGAATTAAATCATTTATTCCCTACTCGGATTTCATTTCCAGGAAAACTCTAGTTCCTCTTTATATCAAATTCACTTACATTGATATATTTATCTAGCTTGGTCTCATCTGCAATTAAATGAATCAATGGACACACTGTAATGGACTAATTCACTCCATTACACAAAGATCTCAGGACTTAAACAAGCCATGTGTCAACTTGTATTACTCAAGAATACAAGTCATTCCTGCAGTGCTCTTGACCCCCATTTCCTAATCAGGTTTTAAGTTAATAATAACACTTTTGATTTTTCATGACTAAACCATTCAGTGAATCATTTCACTAAGACAAACATCCATGTCATGGCATTCCACAACATTCATAACCAAACAGAGGCAAGCAGGCAATTAAGTGATATGTGTCTATTAAATAGATTCTGCATATATATATTCTTTCATTTTTAAAAGGGGTATAGACAACTAACATTGGCTTATGGCTTTTTGAGAGAGTTTTTCTTTTTGCAAACATCTGTGTTTTAGTTAAACTCAGAATGACCAAGTTTTACTGAATCACAAAATTTATTTGCTATGTGTATGAATATTTATATATTTCATTGAATCAGGAGCACCAGCACATAGGCAACCCTATTGCACCCCTAATTCCTTTTTGTCTCAAGCTTAGCACTTATACATAAGTATATTGCAGCTCACATGTTTATATTTTTCTGGGTTGAGCCAAAGCCAACACTACTTGCCTATATTCAACATTTGATTCTCTGGGTATTTATTTATGTTTCTAAACATTAACATATCAGAGAGATCTGGGGTTTTAAAATATATATATACTAATAATACCTAGAACTTTCATATGATAAAACAAGCAGAGCAACCAGTTAAAAATCAAAACATTTTTAATCTCTGAAAACACAGATAGACAATCACATATGAAAATACATTTTTGAGAAAAATTAACTTATAAACTGGCTGCCTACATCAGGACTTAGTGCCTTAGATTTTTATGAGTGAGTTTTTTCACCTAGCTCTCTTTCACTTCTCAGTTGATTGACAAGCTTCTGCCTTCAACCCTTTTTCTTCACTTGTTTTTTATTTATATAATATATATATTTTTCTCAAGAGCTATCCGGGAAGAAGAGAAGGTTCCTCATATCACTGCTTATTTATGCAGGGTCCTTCTTAGGGTTTAAGACACTAGCTAAAGACATTTTGCCCATCAGAAATCATGCCATTTGCATTTTATCTAGACCCAAAATCTTACCCTCCCCGGCTTAAGTTTGTGAAGAGAAAAGTGGTTATATCCTTTTGGTTATTTTCAGAAATTTTGCTTTTCCAGAAAATACTTTTCCTCTTGTCTACTATCATGCTAAAAGTGTGACTTGATTTCCATTGGTTATTATATATATATCAAGTATTATTCCTAATTTTGCCTATACAAAACATATCTTTGTTTTATCTTATTTTCTATTTTTAGCTTTCACTTATATGGTATGTACTTCCTTGATTTATTTATAAAAGGATTACTCCTTTTATATCTTCATTCTTTTCTTTCTGTTTATAATTCAAAAATATATTTATGTATTTTATTTTACTGATTTGAACTCTAGTATTTGATTAGCATACATATATGTATATATAAGTCTTATAGAAATAATCAGTACACACATATATATCTATGCATTATTTTGTACTGACACACATGCACATGTACACTCAAATGCAATCAGTATCATATATATATTTATTCCTATAGCTTTTTAAGGATTTACTCTATTTATCTGTATATATATATATTTATACCCATCAACATTTTTTCATTCATATCATTCAGGAATTTAGCTTCAATTCATGTGTATTCCCTGTGCACACATGTACACCCATATAGTTACACCTTATCAAGCCATATCAATTCCCCCTTTTCTTTTAAAATTAACTTAAAATTACTTTAAGCTTATTTATATTTTCAAAAATAAATTCCTAAAAATCTTGGGTCATTACACAAGTTGTCTTCTTTCAACAATTTAATTTCTTGGTGTCTAGGCTACGGCAGAGTAATAACCATTTATAAATATTACGGTGATTCATAAATATTATAGTGGTTGGTCCTCTGAAGGTACTTAAACCTTCGGTTGTATTGCTACGGTAATTCGTGGTGCACCGATAAATCCTGCCCGTTACCTGGCTGAGAACTATCTTGTTGATTTAAAACAAAGTGTGATTATACAATTTTGGGTTAACTTAGCATAAATCATTTGTAATTAACCTTGCATTCATTTAGTCGCATTAGCTCATGCATATTTAAAAAAAAATTCAAAATCCAAAACTAAAAAAAATTGTAAATATTCCTTTTCCATTTTCCTTTGAATTTTTAAACCCTTTTTCTTTGAAATTTCAAAAATCCAAAAAAATTATAAAACCTTTTCAAAAACAAAGAATTTTTTTTTTGAAAAACCAAAAAAATCAATTTCCCTTTTGAAAAATAAATTTTATTTGTAAATATTTTTCCTTTATAAAAAAAACCAAAAACATTCTTGAAATTGTCTGAATTTCCATATTCACTTGAATTTTACAATAGTTGTGAAAATCAATATAATCCATATGATTTCACTCCAAATTCTTATGGATATTTTAACAACAACTATTGTGTAAATAATTCGAATTTCGAACAACAAAATTTTCAAAACGATGACCAACCCTCGACTCTTGAAAATAGCATTTCATCTTTACTTGAATTCTCTACACAACAAAGTCAAAGTATAAATGATGTGTAATTCATATTTGTGTAATAACTCGAGTCAAGGATTTCAAAATTTGAATTCAATTCAAAGTTCAAACGATTTCGAGTATAACCTGTGCCCACTCAATTTCGAACTTCAAAATGAATTTCAAAATCAAAAAGAAAGTGGAAACAACTTTTCAAATAATTTTGGCAATGGAAATAATCTTGATTACAATGCGATCGATAATTTTTGTTCTCAACAAATCCAAACCACAGATTCTCAAGTTAATAACCATAAATTGGATTTTGTTGAACAAATGGACGAAATCTACAATGATCACACAGATTTTTTGTTCGAAACATATATGAAACAACGTGATAAACAAAATCAAATCCCAACGTGTGACGAGTCATGTGATAAACCTTCTTTTACCCAATTTGATGATTTTCAAACAACAACTTTTGAAATTGAAAATGACAATCTTAATGAAGTTGTTGAAAACACGGTAATTGAGTTGGATTTCAATTCTTTTGAGGGTGAGAAACTCGATTTAAATTTCGACCTTCCTTTCTTCGATTTTGAAATTTTGAACACAACAACTTTGGATTTTGAAAATGATATATGCGATGAAGTTGTTAATAATCCAACAAAGGAAGATGAATTCAATGAACACGATTTCTTTAGAATTTTCGAAAATGGGTTGTCGAATTCTAAGGGGGAAGATTTACCTCACTATTTTGATTTTGAAATCGATAATTTTAAAGAAGTTTTCAATGATAAATTTGAATTTCAATGTGGTGAAAATGAACTTGAATTTCAATCAATTGTTTTATCGACCCCAAAAATCATTGAAAATAAAACAACTTGTACGATTTTCAATAAAACGGCATTCGTTTTTTCAAATCCAAATTCAACTTCTAAATCTTGTATGGTTTGGTTTTCCGAGCTTAAGCTGTGTCTCGCATATTTGATGAGACAAATGAATCGGTCTTTGGAAGACCGTTTCATTTACTTTTTGACGATCTACTTTCAAATCTCGTGTAAATATCGTTTATTTTCATTTAATAAAGGTCATATTTTTATTTTTATTTTTCTCCTTCCACTTGGGTTGACTATGGGGACACAGTCAAAATTAAGTGTTGGGGGGAGTCTCATTTTCATTTTTGGTGTAAATCAGGCAGATGTTGATGGTGGAAGTGAGCAAAATGTTTTTGGTGTAAATCAGGCAGATGTTGATGGTGATTAAAATCAAACAAAAACTTAAAATAACCGCAACAATTCCCCGACAACGGCGCCCATTTCTAAGTACTGACTATTTTTAGTTGATCTATCTGAAATTTTCCTTTTCATAACATAAGTTGGGTAGATAGGAATTGTGGGAACATTAAACAAACACCTTATGAATTAAGTTTTACAATTTGACTATAAGGCATTTGATGTTAATGTTGGGCTAAAATTGAGTTTTAATAAGTGGTATCTATTAAAAGAAATTTGGAATATTTTGAAATAAATATTTTAGAAATGATCTTATATAAAGATTGATTTTATAAAATTGGGTTTTAATAAATAAAATTAATAAAAGGAAACTAGACTATTTCTGAACTAAATATAAGAAGATCATTTTATAAAAATTGATTTATAAAAAACATTTGTAAATAAAAGGAATTTGAGATTTTAAATCCCAGTATTTTCGGAAATGGTTTTCAAGGTTTGAGGGAAATAATAATAGTATTATTTGGAGATATTTAATGAATAGAAATAACTCAAAAAGGTATTTATTATTAAGTAAATATGTACCTAATTATTTCAGATGATTTTGGAAATAGTAGAAATAGTTTATTTTAAAGTACTTTTAAGTATAAATACTTTGAAAAGGAAATTTTATGGAGAAAAGTGTGTTTTCTTTGGTTTGGTTCGGAGAATGAGTCCTGATTTGTTTTGTGATGGTTCGAATAATCTTCTAAGTGACGATCAGATGTTTGCTTAGGTGAATGGTATTGTGCACTTAGTAAATTATTCCCTTTTTCATTGTATGTTGAGACGAGTTCGAATCCGAGCAAACCTAAAGCAACTTGAAAATTGGTATTTTGTTAAAACTATTTATTTGGAAATATATATAAAGTATCTTTTCAAAACGGGGATCTTGATAATAAAAAAAAGTTTTTAAATTAACTAGATCGAGTGGCTCGAAAATAACTAAAGATGGGCCGGAGATGTGTCCGGATGGCAGACACTTCTCTTAAGTATTACCCTACTTGGTACGGGAATATATAATGCTGTTTGGTAGTACCCAGTTCCATGATTTCATTTTGGGGTTATTCGGGCTATATAATATTTGTTATGGACTACAATATGGATAGTATCATTTCGAAAAAAAATTGAAATAACTATCCAGATATTTGACTCTTAAGTTACCAAAATATAAGGATATTTTGATTTAAAATGAGCTAATTAGTGAAGTTTTAATTGTATCAAATTTATTAAGAAGGTTTAACCAACTTTGTTTTATTAAACGTTCTTTTAATTTTAACATCTAGGAAGTTAAAAGTTATTTTCTGTTATTGGACCAGCTAATAAACATTTTTACCACTAAGTGTCTAAATAAAAGTAGATTCTAGGACGGAGTTTGGATACCAGCATCCTACTCTTCTTAGCTACTTACCAGACCGAATGGGTAAAGAGGTTGTATTGGTTGACTCAGTTTTAGGACCCAAATTATTTTGGGCCTCCATCTGAATAGTTAAAATTGAATAGAATTAAAAATTAGATGTTTTATATATACTCTTAGGATGTAGGAGAGTATTATACAAATTAATAAAGTAAAATGATTTTGTGAAAAGGGTTTGATAAATAAAATTGTATCATCTAAAATGTTTTCAGAAATAATTTTAGTAGAAATAGAATTGGTGTTGATGAGGACTAATAATATAAGTACGTACATTGTATGTAGATCATTTCCCCTTCTCATATAGTTTTTGATCCAAGATTTGAGTATATGACTTGAGGTATTTAACACCATTCCCAATAAGGATTTATTATTCGATTTTTGATGGCGAACACTTGGTAAGGGTTCTTAATGCAGAGTCAAAAGTTTTTTATCATAGTTTATGGCTATGTAAGGAGAATGAAGGTCTCTAATTAAGAAGCCCGATCACAGTCGCACCATAAAATTGGATGAGGGATACTAGTTGGGGTGAAAAAGCTACGTATTCGAGTAAGTGATCAAATCAGATTTCGTGCGTGGGCGATCTATGTGCATCATACAAACTGATGAGTAGTGTTAAGTGTTTTTGGGTTAGAATTATGGTAAATTTCAGGGACGAAATTTTTTTAAGGGGAGAGAGTGCAACGAATTAGAATTTTATCACTTTGATATTTGGAATATTTAATTAGTTTTAAATATTTATTTTGGGGTTTTTATAATAAAATCTATGTTTCGAATAATTTTTCTATTTTTGATGACGTGTTTTTAATTTAATTTATAGAATTTTTCCATAGTTTTTAATTTGGAAAATATTTAAATTATCGTTTGACGTATTTTACGTCGAATGTTGGCATTTTTGAAATATAACAGAACTTGATAACCGATGTGTTTTATTTCTGTTTTTTGATCGCGTCACATTTTTGTACGTGATCGTATTTTGTTTTGTCATTCGGCTCGTACGTGGATGCGACATTGGGTAGCGGTGTACCAAAATTTTTCTAAATCAAAACCAATTCACACACCATTCTCCAACACAGTAGCAACATCAAGTACTCAACCACAATCTTGTCTTCTTTTTCCCCTACCAACCACCATTATTCCCTTATTCCCTCCACCACAACAGCCCCTTTGTTCCCCATTGTCTTCCTTGATTTGGCCTAGATCGATCATCACTTACTTGGGTGGTGTGTATATATGTACACGTATAGGAAAGGAGATTGGGTTATCTTCATTTTTTTGATTTCATGTAACCAAAACAGATTCTATTTCTATCTTTTAGAAAAATCAAATCCTCCTAATCTACTCACTTTCAAAAAAATCATTCAACACAAAAGTTGTTTGTGTGGATCTCTTCGGTTTTTAGAAAAAGGTCACTCGAGTTTTCATCGAGAAACGACCAAGAAATCGTCTTATAACAGAAAGAGGGAATTTTTGTTCAAAAACTTCAAATATATATATATATATATATATATATCTCAATCTGAGACGAGTTAGGAGGAGACGTATGTGTCGTTGGAGTCGTAGAGGGATGTACTATTTTTGGTAGATTTTTCGGCGGTGATCGGAGATGGTCGATGTCGATGGTCGTAAGCTAGGGTTTAAGGTGATCGGAGTTTTAGGTGGCGATGGGTGGAATGGAGGATGGCGTTGGGTCCGGCTTGGAGAGTGCTATCTTCCGGAGGAGTTTGGGGATGTCTGATCGAACATGAGGGTGCGACATTGAAATTTAATGAGATTTTGTGATGAGTTTTGGGTGCACAGCTCTGCCGTGTCGCATTTTGAACTAGAGGACTGGAGTGATAGTCATGGGGTGTAGAGGGACGACATGCGGAGGGGAATGGGATGGTGGTCTCGGTAGTGGCATTCGATGATGGGTTGCAGCATGCACGTGGACGGCGTGCATGATTTTTTGGGTTCAGGCATTTAAATTGGAATTGTGAAGAAGAAGAAAGAAGGGGGAGGTGTTACGTGTGGGTTCACTTCGTTTGGGCTCGTCCCAAACTTTTTTGGGTAAGCAAATGTTATTTAATTTGTTAAATTTTCTAAATAAAGTTGATAACTTTAAAATGTTATATCTCATCCATATTTAATCTGATTGACTCGCGTATGTTTGCGTTAGACTCGTATTAACGAGTACTACGCTTTGATATAATTTGTTGTTGGTTTTGGCATAGTATAATTTAATGATAAATTAATACTGATTGATAATAACTATGTCAATTTAGATAATTATGTAGTTTAATTAATTATACTTGATGAGTGTTATCTATTTGGCCAAATTAACACCATTCTGTTAAACTAAATTGAATAAGGAACTTTGGGAACTCATTTAGCTGAATAAAACACTATTCCGCCAATTAAATTAATTAGTCATTTAATTAGCAGAATAAATCCTCATTCTGCTATTTTATAGATTTGTACGTCAAATTATATGTCGTTAATTGATATGCATATATGAATAAGCAATGTGTTAACCAATGATGGTAAATCATTGAATTTATTTACATAAATGTTGAGTATGTAAATGCCAGTTATTAACTGGCAAAATTAAATTAAATTATATGGTAGCTTGTTTAAGTGCCGTTGTGGTCGCTAAGCGTCTTTCTGAATTCATAAAGTTATGGATTTAAATCGGTTTTAAATTTAAAACAATAATAAATATTTTATATAATTATTGTTTTGGTAAATTGTTATATACAATTATTATTTATTAAGAAAATTTAAGTTGACTAATTATATTTTAAATATCGTTTAAATTATTAAGTTATATCCTAAATATGATTTAAAGTTATTTTATAATAATTTGATTTGAAGTTAATTATTATTTAAAAGTTAATTATTACTTAAAGTTAACTATTTTATATTTTAAAGTTATATTTTTTTATTATTTTAGATAATATGGTTTTAAAAGTTAATTTATTATTATAATAATATTATTTTAAAGTTAATCTATTATTATAATAATATTGTTCTAAAATTTATTTACTGTTATATTAATAATGCTTTTTATTTACTATTATATCAATAATGCTATAAAGGGTAATTAATTATTAAGTTCAATCAGTATATTATTTTCATTTTTTTTAAAGTTTATTATTTATTCAATGATTGTTTAAAATATTATTTTACTAATGTTTTTTAAAGAAAATTAATTGTTTTGTTAAAGTTGTTTCTAGAAAATAAATTGTTTTATAAAAGGTGTTTAAGAATAATAAATCGTTTATTTAAAAAGGAATCATTTTAAATGAGAAGATATACATATACATATACATACATACATACATACATACATACATATATATGTTTGTACATATATAAGGGTTTTATTTAGTGAAAAGAATTCATTAAAGGAATTTATAAATTTGGAAAGAGATTTTGGAATTGGAAAAAGGAGTTTGGTTTTTAATGATTTCAGAAAGGAGATTTATACATGGGTTTTAGAGATCTAAAAAGGGAAATTTTATAAATGGGATTCTGAGATTTATAAAAAGTTATGTTATAAATAAACTTGGAGATTTCTAAAAAAATTATTTTATAAATAGATTGGAAATTTATAAAGGAAATTTATAAATAGATTTGGAAATTTATAAAGGAGATATTTATTTATAAAATAAAAGAGATTTATGGAAAGGATTGGTGTTCTTGGTTATGTCTATTTTACTTACATTTGGGTTTGATCATCTAAATATGATTTTGGAATATGAAACCTTTCTAGATATTTGTGATTATACTTATACTATTATATATAAGTATATGGAAAAAAATTCCAAGTTTTTAAAGGAATGATTTGTGAATATACTTATCCCAATGAGATAAGTATATGAATATTTTAATAAATATTTGAAATTAATGAAATATTAATTTAAGAGGCTTGGTGGTTTTCGTGGGAAATGTAATCTTCGTTTGGAATGTCTGTTTATTGGATAATTAAATGACCGACTATCAAATCTTGGCCTAAATATGTAATCCTTCTTAATTTTGGTGGTACAGATATATTCCCTACTTAACACTGAAGGATTTTAACTCTGGAAATATCTATGAGAAACATGGGGATTATATTGTCTAGTTAACGTCGGTGGTGCTATACTGTACATATAAACCCGTTTGTTCTTCTTGTACAAATGATAAGGAGATCCATCCACTTAAACGGTTAGGGGGTGATCCCCGCTTTTATTTATTGTCTGATTATTTCCTAAAGAACACGTTTTGAGCATTCAGAAAAATCGACGATTGGTTTTTAGGGCGCTCGATAAGCGAGGGAGTGTACTCGTAAGAGACGACTCGTACAGTAACCACTCCAAAAGCCATATACGGTTCTATGGAGGAGTTTCGTGATATATTAAGATGTTTGAATCTATGTGTGATTCCGAGATCTGTTTGGATATTGGAGTCCATGTGTGATTCCAAGACCTGTTGAGGTATGGGAATCCATGTTTGGTTCTGAGATCTATTCAAGTGGCGGTGCGTGAGCTAGAATGCCGGACATAGCCTCACTAGCGGTAATGATTAAACCAAAGAAAGGAGACATGGCTAGTAGGGTTAGCAAACCCATAGGGTATAGTCGTCTCTACCTAGAGTTACCTACAGTTGTTATGCATGCATGGAGCGATGCACTCGGTCTTAGCGAGACCAGCTATGTTTTTCCTATGGTACATCACTATGGATGTATGCTGCTTCGAAAGGATATCTCTGATCCTTGAACAAGAGGACTGTTCTCGAAGTACTGAGGGCACCTCCGTGGAACCCTACACAATTAACGAACGCGCCTTATCGGTTTTTGATTATATACCTATTATTGTTGTGATGTACACTCACGAGTATCACAACTACTTGATTAATTTTAATTTCACCCTTAGACATTATTTTAATATAACTGGATTTACTGATACAAATGTTTTGGTTATCATAAGGTAAAAACCCGTCCGTGTTTATATGCAGTGTGGTCTTATGAGATACCTTGATTTTAAAAAGATTTTACAAGTTATAATAAATATAATTTCTTGTGATTTGTTTTTCCCATGCTGGTTTTTCCAGACTTACCCAGGCATTGTTTTCTATAATGCTCGGGTTAGCCTGAGCACATTTTCTAGATTTAGCTGGATACATTGGAGCTTTCAGGAGACAAGCTAGATTCTCCAAGACGTATTCATGTATCTTATATTTTCCACTATTTTTTTGTTCTTGATTTCTATATATATTCATCGGCGGTTGGAAGGACAGGTTGTTATAATTGTCCAAGCTGAAAAAGGTTAGTGTGCTCTAATTTGTGTTATGTATGTATAAATAAGATGATTTCGTTTTGTAAAGATCTTGTATATATTATATATTTATCTCGTCACGATGTGAGATTCTGTTCTTTTCTTTCTTTCATCCTAACAATCTGTCATTCCAGCACTTAGATACTTGACACGTGAATACCGTGGATGTATTTGTGTCGATTTCTAAGGATCGAAAAGGCGGGTTGTTACAGTTTTGCAGTTAATAATTATTATTATATAATAATGTTTTGAAGTAAATAATTACTTATTTATTTATAATGTTGTGAAGTTATTAGTTATTATAGTAATAATGTTTTGGAGTTAATGAATTATTTTAGTAATAATGTTGGAAAGTTAGTTTATTATTAATTTAGGACGTTTAAAGTAAATTAATCTGTCTGATTAATTATATATATAAGTAATAAATTGATTTATAAAAGGAATATCATTTAATAAAAATATATTTATTTAAGAGTTTAAAAATAAAAATGGGGTTTGGATTTATAATAATTTTTTAAAGGGCTTTATAAAGGATTTTTATAAAGGCGTTTTAGAAGGGATTTGTATAAAGGATTTTATAAAGGAGTCTATAAAAGAATAAAGTTTAATAAATGATTTTACTGAGTTATAAAAGGAATTTCATAAAAAGTTTATAGATTTATAAAAAGAGTTTTCTTTAAATGGTTTTAGAAACTTATAAAAGAGTTTTATAAATTATTTTAGAGACTAATAAGGGAGTTTTATAACTTGAAAAGAGATCTTGAAATTTAGAAAAGAAGTTTTACAAATGATTTTGGATATTTATAAAAGAAGCTTTATAAATGATTTTAGATATTTGTCAAAGAGTTCTATAAATGGTTTTGGATATTTATTAAAGAGTTTTATAAATAAACTTGAAGACTTATTAAGAGTTTTATAAATGGATTTGGAATTTTAGTAAAGGAAATGTTTATAAATGAAAGAGATTTATTAAAAAAGGATTTATTGAAGAAATTTATTAAAGAAATTGAGATTGGATTTCTCTAAATTGACCATCTTAATTTTTTTAGTATGGACATTCATTCCATGCTTAACACCGAAGGAATAGTGTTTGGGTTTATCCTTGTCTCCGTTGCTTTTAAAACAATATTTGTTTTAATTCTTTTAATATGATTTTGAAATAAGAAATCCTTCATAATGTTTTATGAATATACTTATACTATTGAGATAAGTATATGAATACATTTTCTAAGTAGGGAAAGTGTAGTGTTTTTGTGAATATACTTTTACGGTTGAGATAAGTATATGAACACATTTTCTAAGTAGGGAAAGTTAGTGTTTTGGTGAATATACTTATACCGTGGAGATAAGTATATGAATACATTTTGTAAGTAGGGAAAGTTTAGTGTTTTTGTGAATATACTTATGCCATTGAGATAAGTATATGGATATTATTTCAAGTATTGGAAGGAGTATAAAGGATTTGTGAATATATCTTTGTAAAAGTATTTTGATACAAGTATTTACAAAGTAATCTTAACTAATGAAAGGATTAATTAAAGTGGTTAGTGGTTGCTTATGTGCTTAACCAATGTTGGTTTCCCTATGGAAATAAATCACTGATTTGATTGTTGTTTTTATTTGATAGTTAAGTTACCGACTATCAAACCTTAGCCAGTTTTAAACTATCGTTATTGGTTCGAAGAGACCGGGATCGGATATATTATCTGATAATCACTTCGAACCAGCATAAGCTCTCGAATTGGATATATCTTAAAAATGATCGAAGATGGAGTTCTTTGAAGTGCAAGGACTAGTTGCTACTAATACTGAGGGTGATTCCAACATGAATGTAGTAGAAGTGGTGCCTTCGGTTTCATTCAGACCCAGAACAAACTTGTATGGATGAATGTTGGCATTGCATTTCTTCCTGAAGGGAAATGTTAGCATTCCAAGTGGGATTGCTATCTAAAAGGTAAAACATATCCTCAAGCCTCATCGATTGGGAATGACTAAAACAAGGGATATGCTTCAGGGCTAAGTGGGTAACACCCATTAGGGTATTGTCACCACCCTTTCTAGGTATATCTATTAATGGATTTGGTTGTGCATGAGAGCTCTCAGAAATGATTGCAAAAGCAACCGGGGTGATGAAATATTCGGAACTATCCAGTAAGGGGAATGGCCAGTTCTAATTCGCAAGGGGTCCATATGAGGCCCTTGGTACAATTTCTAAAGGTATACTGTAGAAGGCGGTACCTCGGTGCCTTGTCATTGTATGGAAATCCATTCTCCAATAAGTGCCTTCAGACTTGGATGTATACCTATTATGTTAGAATTTAGTTAATGTAACAACTTCGGCTATATTTAATATTTATTTTAAATCCCAGACACTATTATAATATCAAAAGATTTTTTATGAAATGTTTTAGTTATCGTAAGGTAAAAACCCGTTCGTGTTTATGTGTGGCATGGTCTTATGAGATACCTTTATTTCAAAAAGGTTTTTATAACATTAAAATTCAACTGAGGTGTTTTTCTCATGCTGGTTTACCAGACTGATCCGGGCGTTATTTTTCTTACAATGCTCGGGTTAGACCGAGCATATTTTCAGATCTAGTTTGGATTCCTTTGAGCTTCAGGAGACGAGCTGGATGTCCAAGACGTATCTCTCGTATATTCTTTTTTTCTACTGCAAGTGTTATTTTATTTATCAGCATTTGTATGGACAGGTTGCTATAACTGAGCAGGTCGATGACTTGTCCAGTTTACTCTGATTTGATGTATGTATATTACAAATTTACTTTTATAAAGGTCTATTGTATATTATATATTACTTGTTAAGATGTGAGATACTATTCTGCCTTTTCCCCAACAATCTGTCTTTCCCACACTTGGATGCTCGACATGTGAACACCCTGGACGTATTATTATCGACTTTCGAGGATCGAAAAGGCGAGTCGTTACATGCTGGTTTTTGAGCAAAATCAAGCCAGGGCTGCTGTGTGTAGTATTATTTATTATATCTCTAGACGGGTAAGATAAATGCTTGTATTTATTAAGTGAACTCAAGGTATGAGCATCTATACTTAGCCCATCGAGAAATAATAGACTATTCTCTCTTAGCTTGTTCAGCAAACTCGAGGTCAATATTAAGATTGGGGCAAAGACCACTTTTAGGAGTAATAAATGATATAATCTAGAAAGTTTTTTCCAATAATTGTGGGGCTATGGCTTTTTGAACAAACTCAAGATCGGGTCCCTAAGACAAGTGGGTCCTAACACCTATTAATGAAATCTAAAGGTTTATGTTTTTCTCTTAGGGTTTTGAGAAATATAAAATTTGACAGGACATTATTAGAAAAATGAAATGAATCGCATTTGACCAATCTAATAAGTATAAGAACGTATGTAATATTATAATATCTATTATTATAAATTTGCATAAAATAATCAATAAAATGTATATTGAATAAGGTATACATAGTGAAAGAAAATTAAAGATCGTAAAAGAAATGCATATTCACCTAAAAATAATTCTTTTGACATGTAGTCACTTCAAAGCCATGATAAAAAGTCAATTTAAATTTTTTGAATCTAGGTTCATTTAAGTTTTAACTAGCCGAATACTGTTTATTTTCCATATAAGTATGGACTCTATATATAATATAAGAGTATGTTTATTGATCACATACAATAGTAGTATGGTAAACAATATTATTTCGTAATATGTAGAATTCAAATAATAATTATTTGAACAGATAAAGTAAAACTTAATAAGAGATCGTTTACTTAATATGATTAAGTGTATTTTGCTTATTGGAAATAATTGCGGACCAAGAACTAAAGATTGGATTAATTAACTGAAATGTATGTGTGGTCCAATTAATTAATTGCAAGATCAACATACTTAATCTGCTAAGGTTGAACGATAGCAACCGGGCATTGGAATTAGGCCATGATATCATAGTTATGTTTTCTCCTAAAGGTATTTTGAGGAACGAAAAAAGGAAATTTAAGATGATAAGAATAACACTGAACTGTTGGGATGAATTGATGGTGAACATCACCTCAGGTTCATGAAGAGATATTGGAATAAGAGTTATGCTAATATTAGAAGATGCTTAAAAGAACATGAAATACAATTCAAGTTCTTGTAAAATATTTTCTTTTTAGGTTATATTTCATAGAGCTACTGGATATTGGATCCGAAATCTCGATTATAATTTTCTTACTATAATTGAGATTGAAAACCCATAGTAAAAGTTACAAAACTTCACATTGCCGATGTTGTTATGTTAGTGCCAGAAACAATGGCAACCCATCATAAAATTTTGTCGATGGCACATCCAGGTTAGAATAGATATTTTTAAGAGCAGCGATATTATTTTGTGAAGTAATAACTATTTTCGATTTGATCGAAATAAACACATTTTTTTAATATATCTTAATAATATTCATATTCTTGATTGAGTAGTGCGTCGACTTAGAATACAATATAAGCATTAAATTTTGAGTATAATTAATTTTGGAAATTTAGACTATGGTATTGATCATTGAGATATATTACACTACATATATGAAGAATGCCTACATATTATTATGACCATAAATCATGATGATGTACGTCTTGGCTTATTGATAGCGGTGCTCATATTCAATGGGAGTATGACCAGAGTTGATACAACCTTAGCTGATATCATGGAGTAACTTATATGTTGCTCCAAATGAGTTTAGCCCTAAGCAGCCATTGTTTTTTGGGTAGACCAACAAAGAATTATAGTCTAAGAATACCAAAATTAAATACACCTACTTCATTTTTACTATTGAAATGTATGAAATACAGACTTATGTGTAGTGATACATCGAGAGAAATTTTTATTTTGTACATGAAAGTAAAATCGAAAAACATGAAAAAGTGTTAAAAAACAATTTGATATGATCGAATAAAGTGAGTTTGTTGGATATAGATTATGATTTAATTTACATGAGTAAAGTTGAGTTAAATATTTTTTAAAGGATACATAATTTAGTATATATGTATACTAATTTGGTATTATCTAGAGTCGAGTTTACAATTTCATATGATATGATACAAGATAGGTTCCATCTAAAAATGTTAAGATGCAAATTTTCCAACATACGATTGATACGTGCATCGCATAAACTCAAAGCTATGTTTATTATCATGAAAAGTATATGAGCTTTCTTTTTGTACATCCCCCATTTTGAGGCTTAAAAATAGATACTAGTAATGCAGCAGTCATCCTTAGCATTATTTTCCAGTGTAAATGAGATCGGTTATTATATCACTATCATCAAGAGCACAAGAATTTGTAAATTTTCACAAAACAATTTCATTCATTAATTTACAAATTCATTACATTTTAATCCCATAACCCCATATTACACCTTTAGATAAAATATAATAATTACAAATATAACCCCAAGAGTGACATATGAAGATGCCCCCTTGGATGATCGAAGTCTTAACTACTTAGACGGCTATAGTATCCATTATTACATACATCCAACTACAATAAGAAGCAGTTAGACCACTGAATACCGAAAATAAACTTTAAATAGTAGCTTTTGTAATGACCCGCTCTTTCGATCTTCAGAAGTCGACACTAATACATCCACAGTATTCCCGTGCGGAACCACCAAGTGCCAGAAGGACAGATTGTTGGAGGAAAAGAAAGAAAAGACAGAACAAAATCTCACATCGTAATGAGTAATATATAATATTCAATAGATCTTTACCAAAAGAAGACTACATACCATCAAATCAGAGTGCACTATATAATTCATCAGCCAGAACAGTTATAATAACCTGTCCTCACAACTACAGAGAAATACAACTAACAAATGTAGTGGAAAATAGAATGTACGTGCATATATCTCGGCCTCCAACTCATCTCCTGAAACTCCAAAGCATCTAAACTGGATTTGTAAATATGCTTGGTTTGACCTGAGCATTATAAGAAAAATAATGCCTGGATCAGTCTGGTAAACCAGGTTGAGAAACACACCTTAATTGGATTTTCATGTTATAAAAATCTTTTGAAAATAAAGGTATCTCATAATTCCATGTTGGACACAAACATAGATGTTTGCACAAAAAATGGACAAACACCTCAAAGTCGTATGATTTAGTAGATCTTATGTTGTTCTTAGTGATTTGGGTGATTTATGCAAATATATGAAAAGCAGGGGCTAAACTGTAAAAAGACACGTAGATTTATAGTGGTTCAGCCAGAATGTGCCTACGTCCACTTTATATGTTATTTCTCTTCTCTTGTTTAGATTACAAGTACAAAGCTTTGATATAAGTGAAAGAAAGTTGTTTGAAAGTTCTCTCCGTGCTTGAGCTCTCAAAACCTTTCCCCCATTGTTGTACCCCTGTCCCTCTATTTATAGAGTGAGGCTGGGGGTAGGGGCCTTGGAGGTATATAGCAGCTGGCGGGCCTGGGCTGACGTAATCTGGCCTGGTGGAGCTGGTCCGGTTTACTCTGGTTCGGTGGAAGGAGGTGAGTAGGTTGGTCCGGTGGTACTTGGTTCGGCATTGAGGTGGTTTACTCTGGTTCGGTGGAAGGAGGTGAGTAGGTTGGTCTGGTGGTACTTGGTTCGGCATTGAGGTGGTTTACTCTGGTTCGGTGGAAGGATGTGAGTAGGTTGGTCCGGTGGTACTTGGTTCGCCATTGAGGTGGTTTACTCTGGTTCGATGGAAGGAGGTGAGTAGGTTGGTCCGGTGGTACTTGGTTCGGCATTGAGGTGGGGTGCGTGTTGGTTCGGTGGAAGGAGGTGGATGCCGAATGGAGTTTAGGCAAGCCTGGATGGATGAATCAAGCTTCTTGGTCTCGAGATCTTCTGGGCGAGAACACGCCCAACATTTGCCCCCCAAAGTGGGGCATATGCCGGCATGTGCCGCGCTTTGTTTTAAAACTAATGACGTTAGCTTGGATGCTTTCGCCGAATAAGCCGGTCCGGTCGTCTATGGTTGCCTATAAGTAAGGGCCTAGGGCCTCCGTTACCTTCTACCGAACGAAACAGCCGAGCCAAGTCAGTCACATAGCCGAATCAGATTTTAACCTACTGCCGAACCACTTTAGCTTGCCGAATCAGGTACTCAATTTCCCTTCGCCGAATGGCTTTGCATTTGTGTTCACCGAATGAAGTGTGTGTCGTTCGTACCGAATGAATTTTAGTTGAGAATGCCGAATGGACGTGTATTTTGGGTGCTTTTAAGCGAACGAATCCTTAGCTTGTTATGTTTCGATTATGACTCTTGTTCTAACAATATTCCTTTTCGGTGTTTACAGATAAATGTCTCGAAAAGCAGAAACTCGATCAGATAAAAAGAAGTTCCAGGGTGAAGGAGAATCTTCCGCAGTGCCCCCTGCTCAGCCAGGACCGGAACGTCACGGACCTGTCCCGAGATCACTAGTGGACGGGTACGGCCCTCAGGTTCTTCTGAACTCCCCGCCCGATTGCTTTCCCAGCTCCCTTAAGGAAGAGCAGCTTGACATCATCTCCCGTTCTTTTGGAATTGATAGGGCGCGCATGCTGTTGCCAGGGAGAGAAGTTATGCCATATGACCCTCCTGAAGGGTACTTTGCCTA
Organism: Allium fistulosum; assembly: GCA_030737815.1. Taxonomy (NCBI): domain Eukaryota; kingdom Viridiplantae; phylum Streptophyta; class Magnoliopsida; order Asparagales; family Amaryllidaceae; genus Allium; species Allium fistulosum. The sequence goes on from CM060904.1 coordinate 1,229,961,148, forward strand.
CAGCAGATACCACTGTATGTGTGGTGCCATCCCGCCTCTTAATGCTTGGGTACTCAGCTTTCTTACATATCTAAAGGTGGCCCCATTCCAGCTTCAACCCAACTCTTATACTATATTGGTGAGCCTCTTTGTCATCTTTCAGAGGAAGCATGGGCGTGCTCCTTCCAACCGGGAGATCCGGTACTTATATAATCTGAGGGGCTATAAGAAGGGGTCCCCATACATCAGCTTGGAGTCAGCTGTAACCTTCAAGCTGGTCTTGGATCTGTATTCTAAGTACAGCATGTTCAAGAAGGAGTGGTTCTTCGTCAGGGACGACTCTGTTTCCATTCGGTGTTTCACCTCTGGATGTAAGTCGATGCTTTGTTTATAATTTCCATTCTGGTTGTGATGCTTCTTCTCATACATTTTCATTTTTTGCTAGCGACAGGTGGCTTTGCGGTTGTGGAGACTGATCGCTTAGTTCAGATGGCGGCTGAGATAGAAGCTATCCCTGGGAGAGATAGATCGGCTGCTTACCTGATCAGAAATGCGACTCTTCTGGAGTATAATTTGATCCTTCCACAGCAGTCAGTAGTCAAGCAGAGGGAAACGGCGGAGGAGAGGGCGGCTGCTCAAGCTAAGGGAGGTGTCACAGTAGAGAGTGGCAAGAGGAAACCTTTCTCAAAATCTCCAATGGTCGGAAGTAAGAAGCTTAAGAAGTCGGATGGTCCTTCCCCCAGCACTTGTCCACTTACTCCGGGGAAGGAAGATGTGGAAGAGGAGAGAGGTGAGGGTGGAGATGACCGGAAAGGTGGTGATGGTGGCGATGGCATCGGGGCCTTGCTTCCTGGGCAAGCAAGCGAGATTCAGGAGTGGACGGATGATGCATTCCACCAAGCTTTCGAGGGGCTGGACGGAGAACCGGCTTTGGTAGAGAAATCCGGGAAAGCTGACAAGGCCGGGACCGGTGCAAGCGAGTCTTCTCAGACTATTCCAGCCAAGGTGGCTCCGACGACTCAAGGTGAACTTTTGACTCCTGCAGGCTCCATTTATGATAGGGACTTAGGAATATTTTATGATCCGCTCCCATCCTGGAATGAAATCCAGGACTCATTGCAGTATCCTACTCCTCCCCAGGGTTTGTATAACTAATGTGTTTCCTTTCTTCTTTTAACTTTTAATTTACCGCGTTTCTCGAATTATGGATCAATGTAAGCTTGTGACACTTGTCCTTCATATCAGGAGCAGGTAAAACGACCAAGGCCTCAGATCTTCGGCACAGGCTTGAACAATACAAGCTCTCCAAAGCTTCCGCCAAGCCGAAGCCTTCGACCCACCGTTCTGGGGATGTAGTCGGCTACCGTCCTCTTCTCGGGGTTATTGAAGAGGGTATTCAAAAGAGAAAGAGGAGTCATCCCTTATCCGAACCTTCACTTGGTCCTCAGCCCCCAGTTCAGCCTCTTCATGATATCACGGAGGAGGATACTGAGTTCGCACTCTCTCCGCACCCGTCTAAAAATCCTACCGTTACTCAGATTGATCGTCCTGGCTTGGCTCGTAATCCATTTGCGGGTCATCCTGATCTGGATCCAAGTTCCCATGATATTACCTTTGATGAGGTTACCGGTGAGCACCTTCTTCCCCGCAATCCCATGGTACGGGTGCTTGATGAGGCCAAGTCCTTAAATCTCGATTTACTTACTACTCGGATAGTTACCATGGGAGACGAGGCCAAGGCTAATATTGATCGGGTGGCGGAGGAGACTAGGAAGCTGATGGGGCATCATGCCCGGCTGGTTAAGGCTGGAGAGGAGATTGGGAGTGCCAACATCCGACTACGATTGATGGTTTCAGACCAGGCCAAACAACTTGCTGATCAGGCCATTCAGATTTCTTAGCATGAGGCTGCCTCCGGGCGGTTGAGGAAGACTATGGAGGAGGCTAGTAAGGCGGAATTGCGGAAGATGGAGGCTGCCTGCAAGGAGCAGATAAATATGGCCATCTCGACAGTGGACGAGGTTTGGAGGGCGGATCTTGAGCAGGTAGAGGAGCTGTTGGGGAAGCTTGAAGCTGCAGATCTTGCTCAGGTCAGGCTAAAGGAGGAGATGGAGGCGATGAGGAAGTCCCTTCAGGCTGACTGCTCGCGATACCGACTGGAGAGGGATGCTGCCATTGCAAGGCTATTGGTTTCTGAGGCCCGTATGAGGGAGTTTGAGGAAAATGAGGGGATGATGGATGATATCTGCAGGATATGTACTTTCGCATTTGGAAGCAGGGCAGCTTATCTTGGATGGACGACTACCCCCGGGTTATGGCTAGGATTTACCTCAGGGCTTTAGAGGAGGCCAAGGCTGAGGCGGATAAGGAGGGTGGAGCGGCCTTTAGGATGGATGCGGTAACTGCTCAGTTCACCAAGGAGGAGAAGATAGCGGTGAAGGAGGGGATGCGGTTGTTTGCAGCTGAGGAGGCAGGCGTGGAAGTAGGGGATGATGACCAAGATGATCAAGGGGAAGTTGCTGGTAACCTTTTCTTCTTTAGTTTCTTCTTTTGTTAACTCTGTTTGCTCATCACTAATGATTCCATTCTTTGACCGAACAGGTGAGCAACAGGATAAGGTCAATACTCCGACGCAGCCGGCTCCTTGATTGGACTTGGAAAATTCTTTTTGTGGACTTAACATGGTTGTATATATTAGTCTTAAAACAGTAGAGTAACTCTTAGGTTGTAATTTTTGCTACTTGTAATAAATAGCTCTATTCTTGATGTGTAATTCTTTAAGTTAAGCTGATTTTGTCGTCTTTTGAATGTTTTTGCTATTTTGACATGTCGTATGAGAAATATAGCTATGCATATTCTTGTAATTAAACTGTGTTTGATGTCATAATTTCATGACATGCAATGTTAGCGTGAGGTGTGAATAAATTATAGTCATATATGAAAGAAGGAAATACCGCCCTTTATATTTTGCTTGTAGATGGCAGCTTTGACTATCCTGTGTGACCAAGTAAGGGACGCGATCCAGTATCTTGCTGTGAGTATCTGCTTCTATTAGCGAGCGTCTCTTGTTCTATGTCCTGTACTTCAGGGATTGTTACAGAGGATAGGAGAAAAGTTTCTTAAGTAAAATTGAAATATGTGAAATAGTAAAACTTCCAATCACGGAAGGCCTTCGATGTGCTTAAGTTCGTGGCAAACGGGCTTTGTAGTCACTTTCCCTAGCTGTGGGTCTTGGAGACATTTGTCACCCATCTTACGCCTCCGCGGGGAGTTAATTCTTTTTTACCACAGCTGCACTTAAGACACATCGGAGCCGAGATCGCGCACAGTAACTACCCGGGCCATTATGGCCCGTATTCGTGGCTATTATTCGATTTACTGTGGCCGGCTAGCGTGGATGCCGATCGTCAACCGTGAACTGCCCCTGGTTGGCCACACCTTATGTTGGGGCTTATAGTCGGTTCACAGTTGCCGGCGAGCCGAACGCCGTAATGAGCTGCCTCGGCTATAATCGGCCTTCTCGGTGGCTTATAATCGGCTCATTACAGTTGGCTTTAAGGGCCATCGCGAGCAATGAGTTAACCCGCAGCAGAGGGATGCTGGAGTGAAAGTGTCTCATTGGCGAGGGCATAGATTTGCATAGTACCTGTTAGGTCTTGTCCAGATGAAGTTGTGCTGTGGAGTGCCTCGAATTGAAATGCTGTATGCACAAGATTTTGTCCAATAGAAAAGGATAAAGTTAACAAGCAGCCAAGATATAAAGGAACAAGTTAAAAAAGAGACAAGGTTTTTTAAAGTGGTTCGGCACAAAAATGCCTACGTCCACTGATTCTCTTTGTTAATTCACTTCATATGGGCAATACAAGATAAGAAAAGTATCGATGGAGGTGTTGGATGTTCCATGCCCTCTGGAACACCTCTCCGTCCACTGTTGACAAAATATAAGCTCCGTTGTGGATATCTTTATGAATTACATATGGTCCATCCCAGATTGGGTCTAGTGCTCCGGGGCGAGGGAAGATTCGCTTGAGGACAAGGTCCCCTTCTTGTAAGGTACGATGCTTGACTTTGGAGTTGTATTGTGCCACCACTTTTTGTTTGTGGGCTGCTGCTTTAAGGATTGCATCATTTCTTCTCTCCTCAACTAGATCCAAAGACATGTGAAGGAGTTCTTCGTTCTCTTCTGGGTTATAGTGGATCCTACGGTAGGAAGGCACAATGGTTTCAACTGGGAGCATAGCCTCCGATCCGTATGCCAAAGAGAAAGGAGTGTGCCCCGTCGATGTTCTGAAATATGTGCGATAGGCCCATAGTGCCGTAGGAAGTTCATCCACCCAAGCGCCCTTTGACTTTTCGAGCTTCTTTTTTATTAGAGTTTTCAGAATTTTGTTGACGGCTTCGACTTGTCCGTTTGCCTGGGGATACGCTACGGATGAGAAGCTTTTGTGAATTCCGTGCTCTTGACACCAGTTGGCGAATTCCTCGCTGTCAAACTGAAGCCCATTGTCTGATACGATTTTGAGTGGGACTCCATACCTGCACAGAACATTTTTGATCAAGAAGTTAATAACTTTTGCTGAAGATACTTTATTCAGAGGTTCCGCTTCCACCTATTTGGTAAAATAGTCGACTGCCACTATAACATATTTGGCCCCGCCTCGGCCCATTGGTAGCTCGCCGATTAAGTCAATTCCCCATATTGCGAAGGGCCAAGGGCTGGTCATTTGAGTAATCTCAGTTGTGGGTAGCCGCGGAATCTTAGCAAACTTCTGGCATCTGTCACACTTTTTGACAAAATCTAAGGCGTCCTTGCTTAAGGTGGGCCAGAAATATCCATACCGGAGTATCTTTTTTGCTAATGTTTGCCCTTCGGTGTGATCTCCGCAGCTTCCCTGATGAATGTTGAATAAGATTTCCTTGGCTTCCCTCCCAGCGACACACCTTAATAACGGGTTAGAGAATCCGCGCCGATAGAGGATGTCTTCTTGTATTGTGTAGCGGGAGGCTTTCCTCAAGATTTTCTTGACTTCGTTGCGCCGGTTAGGTAGTGTGCCACTTTGTAGGTAGTCTCGGATGGGAGTCATCCAAGTTGCTTCTTCGGTTGCAGCTATCAGATTTACTTGCTCAAAACTTGGGGTCAGTTGCTTTGAGATGGTTATTGCTCCGAAGATGGCGATGTCTCTCATACTTGCTTGCTTTGCCAATTCGTCGGCCTCTTGGTTCTCTTCCCGAGGGATGTGTTTGACTAAGTAGTGGTCCAATCGGCTGAGAAGTAACTTGGTCTTCTTTAAATACGCTATGATTCGTTCTTCTCGAGCTTGGAATTCTCCTAGTATTTGATTAACAATAAGTTGAGAATCGCTGTGAAGACACAAAGAGTTGGCTCCGATTTCTACGGCAAGTTCTAGTCCGGCTATCACTGCTTCATATTCTGCATCGTTGTTGGTGGCAGCGAACTCCAACCTTATAGCATAGTGCAGTTTGTTTCCCCTGGGAGTGATTATTACCACACCTGCCCCCGAGCCTTGTTCGTTCGATGCACCATCCACAAAGAGATTCCACTTGATGTCTTCTGCTATTTCCAATTGCTCCTTATCTTCGTTGGTAGTGAATTCTGCAATGAAATCAGCCATGGCTTGTCCTTGATGGCGGTGCGAGGGTGATAGGTGATATCATACTGACTTAGTTCGATGCACCATTTAAGTAGTCGCCCAGAAGTGTCGGGATGGTGGAGTACCTGCCTCAGCGGCTGATTGGTCAGAACTTTGATGGAATGGGACTGGAAGTAGTGACGCAGTTTCTGGGATGTGATCAGTAAACAATATGCTAGCTTCTCAAGTTTAGGATATCTGACTTCTGCCCCCGTAAACCTCTTACTGACGAAGTAAACTGGCCGCTGCGTGCGGTTGTCTTCCCTTACCAAGGCAGCGCTTAGGGCGTGAGATGACACAGCAAGGTATAGGTATAATTCTTCGCCTTCGCTTGGAGTCGAGAGTACCGGTGGTTTTTGGAGGTGTTCGATTAAGTTAAGGAAAGCGGTCAGGCATTCGTCGGTCCATTCGAACTTTCCTTTGTCTTTCTTTAGAGCTTCGAAAAAGGGGACACACTTGTCCGTTGCTTTGGAGATGAATCGGCTTCGGGCTGCCACTTTTCCATTCAGGCTTTGCATTTCCTTCTGAGTGGAAGGTATCTTGATATCCCTTAGTGCTTGGACTTGTTCAGGGTTTGCTTCAATCCCTCTGGCATGGACGATGAATCCTAAGAACTTTCCTGATGACACTCCGAAGGAGCATTTTAGAGGATTCAACTTCATTCCATACTGTCGAAGTACTTGAAACATCTCGCCTAGGTGGCTTACGTGATTGTCGGCTTTCCTTGACTTTACCAGCATGTCATCCACATATACTTCCATAGTTTGCTCTATTAGCCCCGCAAACATCTTGTTGACGAGGCGCTGGTAGGTGGCTCCTGCATTTTTAAGTCCGAAGGGCATTACCTTATAGCAGTATAAACCCCGGTCGGTGATGAAACTAGTGTGGTCTTGGTCGGGAGCATACATAGGAATTTGGTTATACCCTGAGTATGCGTCCATAAAAGATAAGAGTTCGTGCCCGGCTGTGCTGTTTACAAGCTGGTCGATTCGGGGAAGTGGGAAGCAATCCTTTGGGCAAGCGTCGTTTAGGTTGGAAAAGTCAATGCATGTTCGCCACTTCCCATTAGCCTTCTTTACCAGTACTAGGTTAGCGATCCATTCCGGGTAGACGGCTTCTCGTATGAAGTCATTGGCGAGCAGATTATTTACTTCTTCGTCGAGGGCTGCTGACCGCTCTGCCCCCATACTTCTCTTTTTTTGTTTTACGGGTGCTTTGGTAGGATCAATGTTTAATACGTGGCATGCTATGTCGGGGGAGATTCCGGTCATGTCAGCGTGTGACCATGCGAATACATCCAAGTTGTGGCGGAGAAAATCGATGAGTTGTTCCTTCAACTCTGCTTTTAGTTGGGACCCAATTTTCAACAGTCTACTTGAGTCGTGCTTGTCTACAGATACAAACTCCATAGCCTCTGCAGGCTCGGCGGTGGCCCCCTCCCCTTTGTCCCTAGGGTCTAATTCATTGAAAGGGTCGCTGGTATATCGAAGACGAGGGGCTTTCTTTAGTTGCTACGCTTCTAGACTTTTCGTGCAAAGGGCAACCTCTACACCCTTCCCTTTATCCTTCCTGTGGTTGTTGCGTAGTTCAGTCACATAGCAGTCTCGAGCAACGTCCTGGTCTCCTTCTACTTCCCCTACTCCATTGTCCGTTGGAAATTGCATTTTTAGGCACCATGGGGCTAGGACAATTTGGAAGTCAGACAAGGCTGGCCTTCCTAAGAAGGCGTTATAGCCCGAATGGTTTTCTATTAGCACAAACGTCTGTTTTCGTACAACGGAGCGGGGATGGCTTCCAATCTCAACAAAGAGGTCTAGTTGCCCGAGGGGCATCTTCGCATCTCCAGTGAAACCGTGTAGTGGTTTATCGCATGGAGATACATCCTTCATTGATAATTTCATTTTGTCGAATGCATGTTTGAACAGGATGTTCACTGAGCTTCCAGTGTCTACTAAGATTTGGTAAACTTCGGCGGGACCAAGCCGGGCAGAGATAACCATGGGATCCATGTGAGGGTACTGCCTTCCTTCCAGGTCACGCTTACCGAATGTGATGTCATCACTTTCTTTCCGTTTCGGGCGGCGTTCTTCTATAACCGAATTGACACAGTCTTTACTGTCTCTAAGCGACTTTCCATATCTTTCCATCTCCTTCCAGCTCTTGTCTGCGATGTGCGGTCCTCCTGAGATGGTATGGACCACTATCTTCTCTTGACTAGAGCCGCTAGCGTTGCGGTTTCCTCTGCCGGTCTCTGGTGAGGGTAGCCTTGGGTTTTCATTGGCAGGAGCTGGAGCCCTGTCCTGACTTTTTACATAACGTTCCAGTTTCTTCCTTCTGATGTGTTCCTCAATCAGATCCCGGAGATGATGGCATTCATTGGTATGATGCCCGTGAGATTCGTGGAAGCGGCAGAACTTTCCAGACTTCTGCGCGTTATCTGATTCCTTCTTGTATGGTGGGCGTTTGTATTCGCCTTGGGTGGCAAGGAAGATATTTTCGACGTTCTCGTTCAAAGGAGTGTAAGTGTCGAATCTTGGTCCAGGCCGATATAGGCGCTTTTCTCCCTTCTTGCCCCCGGCATTGTCTCTGGAATCATTTCTTCGAACGTCCCATGCTACAGCAGGGGCGTTGCTGTGAGTTGCCTTATTCTGCTGTCCTGACTGCCCCTCAACGGCAGCATCCTCAAGCCTCATATATTTCCCGGCTTCATGGAAGAAATCGGGTAAAGTAGCTGATTTTTCTTTCGTCAACCTTCTAGCAAATTTAGTGTCCGGATGCACACCACTACAGAGGGCCATTAGGATAAGCTTCTCATTGGCATCTTGGACCGCGGCTGCTGCGGCATTGAATCGGGTTAGGTATTGTTGCAGTTTCTCTCCAGGTTTCTGTTTGATGCTGGATAAGGAATAAGCGTCCTTAGGTTGTTCCACATGGATGCGGAACTGACTGATAAACTTTTCTTTCAACATTTCCCACGAGCTGATGGATCCCTGGGGTAGATGACAGAACCAGGAGGTAGCGAGATCTGCTAAGAAGAGCGGAAAGCATTTGCACAGCACTCCCTCTGTCGCTCCACTCATGAGAATATGTTGTGTGTACCTCTGTAAGTGTACAACGGGGTCGGAGGTTCCTTTGTAAGGTTCCATTGTTGGCATCTTCCATTCTCGGGGAGTGATAGCAATTTCGATATTGCGGGCGAAAGGGCTGGTTACCCTAGCGCCTATCCCTCGATCTCTTTGCTCCCGTTGGACGCACTCTCTGAATAAGCGTGCCATCCTTTCATCATAATTTGGACCAGATAGAAATGAGTTTGATTCTGTTCTGTGGGATTGATTCCGTCCAGATGACCTGTAGGGATGGTATCGTCTATCATTCCTCATATTTTCCAGTGGCTACCTTTGATCTTCTGGGAGCATGCTAGGGTCAGCTACAGTTGGCCCTTGCCTTGATCTTCCCCTGCTGGGTTCTGATCTAAGCACTTCCTCGGGTCCAACTTCGGGCTGGACTCTAGCTCGGCCCCGTTCACTGGCGTTTCCGTGGTTAGGCAGTATGACGGGCTCAGCTACAGTTGACCTTCGTCCGGTACCTCCCCTGTTAGGTTCGGTACCAAACGTTTCCTCAGGCCTAACTTCGGGCTGTGCTCGATCTCAGCTCCTACCATGGCTACTTCTGCCGTTAGCTCCTTCGAAGAAGGAAAACCTTTGTTGTCTCTGAGATCCTCCAGATTGGGACTCGCCCCATGATTCAGTGTTGCGGTTGGATTCTTCAGCATCCCTTAAGCGTGACATGAGATGGTCCACCAAGGCTTCCTGCTGGGTCGTGAAGCGGTTAGTTACTTCGACCACAACCCTGTCTAAATCTGCCCTAGTAATTGCTGCGGGATGCTCTGTGGCAGGAGGGGTCGGATTAGCCTGTCCTTCATTTGTTACTGTTGCTGGAGGAGGACGATTTACTTGATTCGTGATAGTTGGATCTGGAAAACTGCTGGATGCGATGTTTTTTCCCTTGTTAACATCTTTTCTTGGTTTGGGAGGCATGTTTTCCAAGTGGCGAACAAAGCTGTTAGGAAAAATGTTAAGTGGATGAAGCTGAAGCTTCGAGCTTCTATCTCTCAATGAAAGCACCAAAAATGTTTGCACAAAAAATGGACAAACACCTCAAAGTCGTATGATTTAGTAGATCTTATGTTGTTCTTAGTGATTTGGGTGATTTATGCAAATATATGAAAAGCAGGGGCTAAACTGTAAAAAGACACGCAGATTTATAGTGGTTCAGCCAGAATGTGCCTACGTCCACTTTATATGTTATTTCTCTTCTCTTGTTTAGATTACAAGTACAAAGCTTTGATATAAGTGAAAGAAAGTTGTTTGAAAGTTCTCTCCGTGCTTGAGCTCTCAAAACCTTTCCCCCATTGTTGTACCCCTGTCCCTCTATTTATAGAGTGAGGCTGGGGGTAGGGGCCTTGGAGGTATATAGCAGCTGGCGGGCCTGGGCTGACGTAATCTGGCCTGGTGGAGCTGGTCCGGTTTACTCTGGTTCGGTGGAAGGAGGTGAGTAGGTTGGTCCGGTGGTACTTGGTTCGGCATTGAGGTGGTTTACTCTGGTTCGGTGGAAGGAGGTGAGTAGGTTGGTCCGGTGGTACTTGGTTCGGCATTGAGGTGGTTTACTCTAGTTCGGTGGAAGGAGGTGAGGAGGTTGGTCCGGTGGTACTTGGTTCGGCATTGAGGTGGGGTGCGTGTTGGTTTGGTGGAAGGAGGTGGATGCCGAATGGAGTTTAGGCAAGCCTGGATGGATGAATCAAGCTTCTTGGTCTCGAGATCTTCTGGGTGAGAACACGCCCAACAATAGACGAGTTTTTACCTTATGATAACCAAAACATTTCATAGGAATCTGATATTACAATAGTGTCTAGGGTTTAAAAATAAATATTGAATATAATCGATATTATTACATTAATTAAATTCCAACATAATAGTTATACAACTAAGTCTGAAGGCACTTATTGGAGAATGGAGTTCCATACAATGACAAGGCACCTGGGTACCACCTACCATGGTACACCTCTAGAAAAATGTATTGAGAGCCACTCATGGACTCCCTGCCAACACAGGACCGGCCTACAACTTACTGGATAGTATTGAATATTTCATCACCCCGGTTGCCTTTGTAACCTTTTGAGAGTTCTCATGCACAACCAAATCCATAAATAAATATATCTAGAAAGTTGATGACAATACCCTAATGGGTGCGACCTACTTAGCCCTACTACATCTTCCTTGATTTTAGTCATTCATGGTTGATAAGGCTTGAGGATCCCACTTGGAATGCTAACACTGCCCACTAGGTAGAAATGAAATACTAGCATTTATCCATATAAATTCATTCTAGGTTTGAACGAAACTGAAGGCATTATTTCTACTACATCCATTTTCGAATCACTCTCAGGATTATAAGCAAGTAGCCCTTGCACTTTAAAGAGCTCCACCTACAATTATCTTCCAAATATTCCAATTCGAAATGCTAGTGCCGGTTCAAAGTGGTTTTCGGATAACATATCTGATCCCGATCTCTCCGAACCGACAACGATAATTTAAAGCCGACCAAGTTTGATAGTCAGTTATTTAACTATCCAATAAACAAACAGACATCAATCGAATCAGGGATTTATTTCCATAGGAAACCAACATTGGTTAAGCATATTATTGGCTACAACCTCTTTAATTAATCCTTTCATTAATTAAAATCGCTTTGTAAATACTTGTATCAGAATGATTTTAAAAAGATATATTCATAACCCTTCATACTTGGAAAAATATCCATATACTTTTCTCAACATATAAGAATATTCACAAAAACATTACACTTTCACTACTTAGGAAATGTATTTATATAACTCTAAAATAATTTATAAAACCCCTTTTATAAATCCCTAAAACAATTTATAAAACTCTTATATAAATCTCCAAAGTAATTTATAAAACTCTTTTTATTAACTTATAAAAACCATTGATAAAACTCTTATTGTAAATTTCTAAAACCATTTATAAAGCTCTTTTACAAATCCATAAAACTATTTATAAAACTTCTTTTATAAATCTATAAAACCATTTGTAAAAGTTTATTCTTCTATAAAAGTCTTTTATAAAGATCCTTTATAAAAATTATTTCATAAAGTTACTTTATAAAAATCTTTCCAAGAATCCCTTTATAAAATTCTTTATAAAGCCTTTATAAAAATCCTTTATAAATCCAAGCTCCATTTTCATTTATAAACTCTTTACTAAATGCAATTCCTTTATAAATCAATTTATATTATTTATAAATACAATTAAATAAATAAATAAATTTTAAACATCATAAATAAATAATTATCATTATTTACTTCAAAACATTATTATTTCATAATAATCATTAACAACAAAACAGTATAGACTAATAATAATTATTAACTTCAAAATATTGTTAATAAAATAACTAATAATTTAAAACATTATTAAATAAACAATAATAATCAATCCTCAAACACTAATATAATAAATAATTATTAACTTCAAAAACATTATTAATAAGTAATAATTATTATCTTCAAGCAATATTAATTATTTAAATAAATAACTTTTAACAGTATTAAAATATTGATAAATAACTTTTAAAACAATATTAAATATCAATAAACAACTTTTAAACATTTTTAAACAATAATTAAACAAGTTTAAACATTATTAAATAATAAATAAACAACTATAAAGTATTTTAAATATACTTGAAAAGACAAATAAAGGTTGGAGTGAACCGAGAAGTTCCAAAATTCATTTTAAACAAAATGTCCCAGAAAACCCATAAGTCAAATTTAAAATCATTCTCTAAATCAAAAATCATTTTTAAGCCCAATGGCAATTAATAGTATTCCAAAATACCAAATTGAGGCCAATAGCCATTAAAGCACTTAACCATTATTGTTATTGATTTTTATCACTACTGTGGTTATGTTTTGAACATATAACATTGTCATAACTAATAGTGCTAAACAATTAAGATTCAACAATTACAATTTATATAACAGAGTTATAACCAAAATAAAATCAATAGGATATAATTGGAAATTAAATCACTACGATGAGAAATCCAGATACCTCTACATAATTTTCCTGTATTTCAATTTTAAATGACAATCGCTTGTAAAAGCAAATATTCAAACAGCCAATAATTTCAACCAAACAAAAACAGTCAAATTTGTATTTACTATAAAACAAATCGATTTATCCAAAAAGGTGAGTTATACTCACCGAAATTGTAGTTGGTGGCGAAGCATATCAATTTGAACTAAAATCAAACGACGTTCGATTTTAGCCCAAATTTCAACTTGCTCCAAATTCATCCAAACCAATTCCATCTCGAAGCTTCGTCACTACGAGTGCAACGCAAAAAGTTTCGTCTCAATTGGACCTTGTATGAGAGAGATATACTTTTATATGATTTCGATTTTAAATAATAAAATCTAAATACTAATTACCTAATTAACAAACACTTAATCCCCCACTAAACCCTTCTTCCCAAACGTAAACCCTCTCCTCCCTGTACACAAATGCACAGCTCCTCCACCGTGCATGCATACGTATACTCCGTCCACAAGCCATGAAATCAACCACTGACTTTGCCAACGCGATTCTCTTCGCACGAGCACCTGATATCCCACCATCGCCTTGCCTCCGAAGTCCTCCCTCGAAACAAGATGCAACCACCTGTTCATGACATGGCCAAGATTGCTACCTCCTTCGCTTAACCGAGCCTTGCCAAAACTTGGTTGCGGGCATAACTTCCTTTGACGAACCCTGCTCCACACTTTGATTTCCCTATCGACTCCTATATCCCATAAAAATCTTAACCCTAGTCCTCGACATCAACTGTCGAACTCACCAATCTTGATCGCAACTAACAACAACCCGCCCACATGAAGAACTCGGCAAAAGAAACCCAAAGATTAAACTTTTCAGATATATAAATTTTATTCCAATTATTATGATTTTTTTAAACTAAGAAGATGATATGTTTTCATTTTCTTTTCTTTTTCATTTTGAACATTAATTACGAAATGGAGACAGAAACGTATGCTGCCTTGTACCAAAATGTCTTGTGTGACGACCCATCTTTTTAAGCGATTTAAGTCAACAGTAAACCACACATGTTTAACTCAAACCATTCTAAAGGGCAGATTATCAATGAGGTTTAATAAGAAAATAAGAGAAAAGAAGGAAAGCAAAATACAGAATCTCATAGCAGAATGACAAAATATAACAATCAAATAAACAGTTGATGAAGCTATTTTACAATATACATTTGATTTCAATTTTTACAACATAATCGGAGTACAATCAACAAACATACCAAACTAATGCAGCGGAATAATAAATAGTAATACGGTCTAGCAAACTCCATCTTCATCTTCAAGGAATAATGTCTCCAAACACTGAAATGCTCAGACTGACCCAAGCGTAATGAAAAGACAAAACATTCGAGTCAGAACTAAAAGTTCTTATTTAAGTTAAATCAATAACAAGTAAATGTGAGTGTAATAGCTTCAGAGATGTTTATGGGATTGTCCATCTTCTATTAAGTGTACAAGTGAGTGCAATAACTTAAGAGATGTTACGGGATTTTCTATCTCCTAAGGATCCGTTAAACTATCTATATGTAGTAAAATACGCTATATATGTAGTGTCTATCAGTAAAGTAAAGTATTAAAATAACATTAAGGCTTTACATTGATCCCCCTTAACAAATTTTTAAGCATTGTCCTATAGTTTGATTTAGTAGCATCACTAGTAACGTCGGTAGCCAGGGAGGCACCGTGATAAGACAACACTAAAATAGAGTCGTAGTGGTCGCGTATAAGGAAAAAAGTATGACAAGGCACGTGAGGAAATTCCCAAGGTAGGATTCTACCAGTTCGAGTCGCTTGACTGGTGGTAACCTCTAACGGCCCACCGTGAACATCCATCCCATAATCAAATCAAGGTGCACTAATCAAGTCAAAATCAATATAGTAATACGAAGAATAGATGTCGCTAGAGGTAGCTAGCCTCATTGGTCAGGACAAGTTGTCCTATTTTATTCATTTCCAATTGACACAAGTGTCAGGGTCTATCCATCATCGTTCTCTTTCTTCATTTCAGTAAACGCTGCCAATTCAACCTCTACATTCTGGATAACATCCACCACCTACACGGTTGTTAAAGTGGTTTCGATATTGACAGAGAGTATGCCAATATTCGGCCCCGGTCTCTTTAACAACCAAACGTCATTTTTCACACCGGTTGGTTCTTTTAAATTTCAAGAATAAGTCATATTTCATAGCAAAATATCAGATTCACTTCAAAAATCATTTTGAATCCAAAATAGGTTATACTTTCATACTAAACATTCGTATTTAAATCAATGATTTAAATCTAAGCAGTTCCCCTTTAAAACAGTTTGAATATTGAAAAATGTTTTGAATAATTAAATTAGTTTGAATATTGAAAATAGTTTGGATAATTAAAATAGTTTTAATATCGAAAAATAGTTTGGAATAGTTAAAATAGTTTAAAGATTGAAAAGTTTGAATATAAAATAGTTTTAATATTAAAACTAGTTTTGAACAATTAAAAATAGTTTTAATATTGAAAAATAGTTTATATATTAAAATAACTTATATTAAAACTGTTTATTCTTTCACAACAATTTAAATTCATGTTCAAATTCCAAATCACAACGAATTCAATTTTTCGACTTCCAATTCACGTAAACTTCATATTCATAATTCAATTTAAATTAATCTCAATTCAAACGATTTCCAACTTTACTTCAAACTTAATTTAAACGGTTTTATTCAAATGGATGGAGGTTTCAATTCAAATATTCATTTTTAAACTATTTAGTTTAAATCCATTTCACATCCAAAACTTTGAAATACCAAATTAAACCACTTTAATTAAAGTAAATTCAAAGTTTAAACTAAAGTTGAAACCTTTAAAATAATTCACTTTCAATAAATTTAAATCATATCTCAATCTCAACTTTAAGATTTCAAATTTAAACTTTAAACAATTTCATTTAGTAGTTTCAATTTCAACATTTCAAAGCTCGAATTTAGAAATATTTTAATTCATATAAATCCAATTTTTATTTTCTTTAAAACAATATCATTTAAACCAATTTAAATTCAAGATTTTGAAACCATTTAATTTAACCAATCCGTTGTCCGTATATAATTTTCTACCCTATGACCAAGTGATCAATTAATTCAATTTTAATTAGATGGATATATATATATATATATATATCATTTTAACCCAAAATTAAATGACATAGGTATATATCATTTCAACCTATTTCTTAGTTTATTCGAAATAATTCAAATGACAATTTATAGGATATTAAATAATAAATGGGGTAATAACAGGAATATATCGAACATAAATAAACAACCATACATCCGACATACCAATAGGCATCTAAATCAACCAACATATCATAACAGTTACTAATTATCAATTGTCGGTATTTAACTGACAATTAAATTAAATATTAATTTAAATGTCATTTTAATTCAATATAAAATTCAAATTAATTTAAATGTCAATTTAAACTACCAAATAACAACCAATAAAATTTTATCACTTCATAATTTTAATTTAACTAAACTTAGAAAATCTACTATTGCGTGAGTGGGTTAAATCACTCACCTTTGATTTAAAGCTCATTAAAAATCCAACAAAAGCCCAAAATTTCAACAGTCTTCAAATTCAACCAAACAAGTTTCATGTTGCTTGGAATTTTGATACAAATCTAATGGAAGAAACCGCGCATCAATCTGAGTTCGTATGCAAAAGTTATTCATGATAGAAGTTTTAAAATTTAAAATTTAATGAAAATAAACAAGGGCAAATATGTAAATAGCTCTACCTCCCCAAACCCTCGCAAACAACGAACGAACAGAACCCAAACCCATCAGCAGCCGCTCTTCAACCGCCCATTGCCACGCCTAGAGGGCACTACACCCAAATCGGACACCACCTCCTTGAAGCCCACCTCTAGCCGCGCCTCTTAAACCCCGCGTGACGGCCACATCGCCACCTGGAGCTACACAGTTGCTTCCACCTCAATTTCTGGTGAACTCAAGCACGTCTGCCATGATCCAAGCCGTTAGATCAACTTCCCTTGATGCCTTCTACACTACAGTATCCTCCGATCGTCGATTGGTCGACGATCCACCATTAAACCCAAAACCCTAAAACGGACGGCTGAGAAAGATCGCCAATTTCTAGACAAATAGAGACTCCAATCAAAAAACGAATTATATAAGCAGATTCCATTCGTTGAGAGCTTCGTGATGATATATTATATGATAAGGTTTGAGCAGTTTGAATTTTTGGATTTGATTGGAAATCAGTAATTAGGGTTTTAGGATAATGACCATTGGGAAGGAGCAGATTAAAACTGAAATGTACATACAGAAAATAGAATAGAAAGCTGCTAGGGTTTCATAACAGCGCGCACACGCACACACACACCACGCACGCGCATGCGCACACACACACACACACATATATATATATATAAAGATGGAACAAGAATGGACGGAACCGACCGATTGGGCCAAAGCAATAACAAAGGCCCGAAAAGCCCATTTCGTTCTCGAAACGAAAATAGGTCATCCTATATGTTGAAATATAGGTTTTCAATATTTTTAAATTCAATGGAACTAATTTCAAACCCTAATTCTATTGTATATAGAAGTTAGCTTTAAAAATAAAATTATATTTATTTTTGTAGGTTAAGTTAACGAATTATTATTAAATTGGTTTAATCACTTTTAAATTCTAAATTTAAAGTTTCTATCATCATTCTTGATTAAACAGGAATTAATAATATTTTAAAATACAATTTTCCATGTTAAATACAAGATTTAAATTACCAAATTAATTCCAACATTTAATCTCAATAGTAATAAAATCCTTTCATTATTTTTTAAATTCCAAATAATTTCTTTTATTTTGATTTACATGTTCGTTATATTACATCAAATTTCCTTTTCAATTAAAAACATATGTTTCCTTTTTATTTTCTCAACTTTCTCTTTTATTTTCATTCAAACATATGTTTCTATTATTACGTCCATTAATTACAATTAATGTTCTCTTTCCATATTTACCTTTATTATTACAATTGATTGAAATTACATTAAAATGGTTTTCAATTATATTTAATCGATATCATTAAATTATATTCTAATACGCGTTACCATCTTTTATCTCATTGAAATTTGGCGTTTTAGAATTTATCGAAGATCAAAATTTATAATCTAATTAAAATTCACATTAATAAATCATAAATTTTGATTTTTGACAATATTAAATTCCAAAGCCTTATTAATTTAATATTTTTAATTATAAAAAATATGGGTCATTACAATCTCCCCTTGTAACGACCCGGTATTTTCAACCATTCGCATCCATTATAAGTGTATAGGTAGACACTCATGCCGGAGTTGAATTGCTCAAAATACCGCGTTGTAATTAAAATTTGGCAAATCTCAAAATATATAGTAAATAAATATAATCACAGATCACAGACACAGAGTAAAATAATGCAGCGGAAGTAAAAGAAATAGTAGTTCATGAAGCTACTATATAAATATATCAGAGTACATAAGATACAATAGAAGAAATAGAGTACAACGGAAGTATAAATAAGATAACCAAGTACAAGCTGAACAGAGCAACATAACTGAAGTCGATAGAACAAGACTAGCAGATAATCTCCAGCGATTCAAATCTCCAGAAGGTGGAAATCCAAATCTGTGAATACTCAGGCTGACCCGAGCGTAAAGCAAAACACAAACACTCGAGTCAGGACAATATATACTTATATAATATAAACCAACTCAAGTGAACTGTAATAAGGTACAAGTAACTTAAAGAATGCTTGGGACCGCCCATTCTTTAAGGATCCGTTAAACTATCTACTATGTAGTAATATTCGCTATTATAATAATGTCTAATCAGTAAAGTATAATCATATAGAAAATAGCGTTAAGGGGATGGAGAACCTTAACGCGGTCGGATCTTAAAATCATAATCGTAGTAAAGCTCGATATGGTAGGTGACACGGCACAACTAGGCAATGCCAGGGTAGATATACCAATTACGCATCCGGACTAGTGGTGACGCATAGCAGCCACTACCGCCCACCTCGAACAACACTCCCAATCAAGGGTGGCCACCAAATCAATCACAAGTAATAGAATGGTATCGAAGAAGTGTGTCCGATCAGAGGTGCTACCTCATTGGTCCGTCAATCGCTCCTGTTTTAGCCACCTTATGCCAACTCACGGGAGTTGGGTCCACGTATATACCTTAGGATCGTCGCCACCATCCTACTTCATTCTGGAATCTCCACCGCGTACACGGTTGTCAAAGTGGTTTTCGGTATCGACAGAGAGTATGTCCATATCCGATCCCGGTCTCTTTGCCAACCAATCGTTATTATAACCCGTGGTTATAACTTTTAAAAACAATACTTTACTTCAAAATAAAATATCATTTCAAACCATATCTTTATCAAAATAAAGATTTATCATTTCCAAATCATTTCAATATTCCAAAATATCATATCTTCCAAAACTTAAATTTCAAATCATCTCAATATCAAAATATCATATCTTTGATAGTTATACTTCGAAACCAAAAATCATTTTTATTTCAAAACTATACCCATTTCAAAACAATATCATTTCCATTTCAAACATATATTCACCTTTCAAATAGTCTATACTTTCAAAGTTATAATTCTTTTGAAACTAAAACATTTGAAATCATTATACTTTAAAAATCACAACATTTCGAAAACATATATTTGAAATCATCTTTTAATTCTACAAATTTACAAATTTATTAAATTAAACCCAAATTCCAAATTTTTATTTTTATTTCAAACCATCATTTTCAACTCAAATTCAGTTTACTAACAAACCATTTCAAATCTTATAAATTTCAAATATAGGTTTAATTCACAAAATACAATATTCAATCTTTAGTATATTTCAAAGCTTAAATATCCCACATTTCATAAATTCAAAATCATATATATACATTTCAAAATATCAAAATATTATTCAAAACATCATTCATTTATATTTCATTTAAATACCATTTAAATCCATTCATTTTATTGAATTTAAATACCATTTTAAACTCACATTAGAAATCAAATTCTTCCACTTAAATATCTCTTCATTATCTTTAGAAATTTAACATTTAATTTCCCAAAATTATATCATTTTCCAGAGATTATTTTTCATTAAAATTAATTTAAAACAACAAAATATAGTTTCCGTAGCACTTATAAAATGCTACGTAAAGTTATAGTTTAAAACAGTTAATTAACAAAAGACAGCGTTAAATGCTGTAATAGATTTCTTTTAAGTTTCAATTAACTTACATGTTAAGTTTAACCACTATAGCACTTACAAAGTGCTATAATAGCCTTTATTTCAAATTAACCTTTTAGTTCATTTAAAACACTACAACATTTACAAAATGCTGTAATATCCTTTACATTACATTTCAAAATGCTGTTAAATCATATTCAGAGTTTTATTTACAATTCCACAAATAATTAACTTTTAATATAAATCATTTTAACTTATAAAATCATATATTTCACATTTAACACAATCATTTAAATACCTTTATTTCTACGATTTTATAAAGTCAAATTTCCATACAAAAATCAAATTTAATAACAATTAAATTTTCATTTCTTTAATTAAATTATTAACTTAACAACTAAGTTTAAATTTCCAAAAATATAGCTTATTTCCATTTATTTTACTTAATTAAAATTTCACTTTTAAACAAATTTCACAAAATTCAATTTAAGTTATATTTCCAAATTCAGCTTAAATGTTCATTTATTCCATATTTTAATTTATACAAAATCATTAACACCTTTAAAACATTATTATTACTTAATAAAAATCATTAAATTCATCTTTAAATCAAATTTGTCATATTTTCTTACTTTACAAAAATTCCATTTATAAACAAAATCATAAATTCCAAAATTAACTTATATTTCAAATTCTACTTCACCATTTACTTAATTCACTTATTTAATTTGTAGAAAATCACAAATACATTATAGAAATCATTTTAATGAAATTTAAATCAAAATACCATAATATTTACATTAGAAAAAGTATTTTAAAATTTTCAAAAAAATATATAAACCACGGGTCTGTATATAATTTTCTAGCCTAGGTCAAGTGATACGGATATGTATCATTTCAATCCGCAGTTTACAAAGAAAAACCGGGTTTTATCATTTCAAACCCGCAATCCCAAGTAATATAAATAAATAAATAAAAACCATTCAGGCCTATCATTTCAGCCCATAACGATTTTTCCCTATTCTAAAGTCCGTTCGGGTATGTATCATTTCAACCCATAGTGATTCTAATCTACAGGGAACTTGCAGTGTGATAAACAGATATAAATAATAGAATAGCATGAAATAATAGTAACATATGATATAATAAGTGTAATAACAGGTGTGAACATCATATGATAATAATATAAACATATATAACATGATGATATACATTACAGATTCAAATGGTGTCGGTTTATCAGTTATATAGGTACATATTGTCTGGTGAGAATAACTCACCTGTTAAAGCTGGAGATTAGCGATCAAACACACAGAATAGATTCCAGAAAGCACAACAAGCACGATATAGCATGACTTTTGATTTGAATGAATAGAGAGCCTTGATATTTATCTTGTAAACAATAACCAAAACAAGGCAATATACACATGAGTATTCAACCAAACTACATTGAAATAAATTGGAATTAAAAAGCAACAAAGACAAGATAACTTGACCTTGCTACAACCATTCAAAAGCTCGACCAAGGGGGTTCATTTCTCAGCTATGATGATTATATAGCTCAGGTTTGGCACCATAACTCACGACTAGAAGGAGTATGGAGTGGTAGGGTTATAACATGAAGCATACAAATGGTCAAGGCAACATATATGAAGTTTTTGAGCACAACAAGGCTCGGCCTTGGGTCAAGTGGGGCTTGGCCATACTTGTACAGGTTTGGACATGTCAGGTCAGATCTGAAACTGATGGTCAGAGGTGATGTGATGGCTGGAGGTGGTGGCTATGGGGTGGACAAAGTGATAGGTGAAGGGTATAGTGCAAACATTGGCTTCGCTAGCATGTTTTGTGGAGTTTTGGTCATCAAAGTGGTTCGGCTATGGGTCCTTGGGCTTGGTCAGTGGGTGCTACAGGTCTTTTCATTGCTGGAGTGGTGTGTGGTGATCAGGTTAGAGGTGGTGGATGTGGCCTAGGTGGTGGTTGAGGTGGATGAGCAAGTAGTGATCAATTTTGCATTGTTTTGGACATTGTTTGCATTTTTGGTGAAGTTTGGCTTCAAGGAGGGTTCGGCCATGGTCTAACCTGAAGTGGTGGGTGGTGATGATGCCAAGGAGGAGAGGTAGGGGATGGTGGCTGTGGCTATGGTGAGGAGGCCATGCAAATAGAAGAGAGAAATAAGGCAAAAGTATGAAAAAATGGAAGAAAAAGTGTAAAAAGAGGAGGCCATTACCAAGGAAGTTTGAAGAAGCCATGAGAAATGAGAAGTGCTGAAGTTTTTCACATGAAAAGTGAATGTAATGCACGGCTAAGAATGATAATGTACAGCAAATAATGCAAATGAATGAGGGGTTGTGAAATTTGAAGAGTTTTGAAGGTGAAAAGGCTTATGTTTTGCACTTTTTAAAACCTTTGGTATTTCCTTTTCTCTTTGGTTTTAAATACACAAAATAAACTCAGAAATGTTATTTACAACTGAAACAAAGTAGTAGGAAATAAAAATAAATAATTAAATTTAAAAGAAATGGAAAAGGAATTACAAAAATTGCTTAAAAATTGCAAATAGTGTCCAAAAATTAAAGAAAAATAACCATTGGCTTTGAAAAATTATTTGCTTCACTTTAAAAATATTTAAACCAAAACTTGAAATAAAAATGATTTTTAAAACATTTTTAAAGTGAAATAAATAATTAAATTTTAATTAAATAGGTTTTAAATCAAGAAAATGGCTTAAAATGCAAACTAGGCTTTAAAATAGAAAATAAATGCAATAAGCCTTGGAAAAATTCAAACATCACTTTAAATATTTTAAAAGACAAAAATATATGTAACATAACACATAATACAAATTATAATAACATATATCAAGTAAAAATATCATTTTTATAAATTAAAACAAAGAATATTGTTAAATGACTCAATATACACACAACATTGAAAATAGTATAACTTTCACAATTTAATTCTGTTTTCAACGAAACGAAAAGCAGTATTCATGTTATTAAATCTATTTTCATAATAAAAGATAAAACTTAAGATTTTAAATAATTTTAAATTTGATGTTTAAAAGTCAAAGTTTGAACAGTTGACCAGAAATTCACTTTTCTGGAAATATTTAAATTATACTAGTTTGAACTATAAATCACTTAATAGTCAACATTTATATTTAAAATGAAATGTTTGGAATAGAACAAGTTTAAAATAATTTAAAATAAAATAAAGTCAAAAATTAAAATATAGGCCAAAATCTAGGGTTGTTACACTCTCCCCCACTCAAAACTTTTCGTCCCCGAAAAGGAATGAAGTACGGGAAAACACAGGAAAGATAAAATTGAAATGAGATTAAGACAAGATGACAAAAGATTGAAATTATACCTGATAACTGTGGTTATAGGTAAGTTTAACAAGGTGGAGATGGTCTTCCCAAGATTCTCCAGAATTAGGAACACAAGTACGAAAAGATCCTCTAGAATCTGATTCACTCTTTCCGCTTGACCGACAGTGTGTGGGTGGAAAGCAGTGCTCAGATTTAAAATGAGTACCAAAGATTATGAAGATTATAGAAAGATTTCTAAGCAAAAAGATTATAGATAGATGCCTATACCAGTCTGTAGCAAGATAAGGACAACTTACAGACAGTTTGAAAAACAAAATTAGGTAATAAGTTTGAAAAACAAAATAAGATGATAGGTTTGAAATTTCCATGGTTTCAGCTTAACTGATAATTAATTTTACACAAGTTAAATAAATTTTAACTATCTCTAATTTCATTATCTATCATCAAATTTTCTTAAACAAACAATCTCTAAAATCATGATTTGATTAAAATTAAGTGTATAACATTCAATAAATTTAATTCTTCTTTATTCCTAATTATAATTAAATTTATCCCTCTCAAATATTTTATCACATATGTTAAATATGCTTACACTTATTATAACTGTTTTAATTTATTCCTAATTCCCTTAACATCATTTGTATTGTAAATTATTCAATTAACCTTTTAGTCTATTTACCTGTGTTAATCTTTTTATAACTAAAATTTAAGTGTATAATATTTATTATAACCACTCAAATTTTATTTATAAAAATCTTTTTATATTGTATATTATCCAATTACATTGTTAGCTTCTAAAAATTAAGGTAAGTTATATTGGAATGCAATTGAGAATTATACAAATAAAACTTTCTAAAATTAATATACACTATAAACATCCTAATTCAATCATTTCAAGCTTGAATCATCTATTCAAAAATTTTGATTTTCTTTTTATACTTGAAGTTATTATTTAAGATAGAATTTAAGAATAAAATCTCCGATTCCTTTCAAACCATTTAGAGATAGATAAATGTATGTACATAATTTGTCAAATCAAATTTAAATCATATATCTATATATTTTATAAATCAATCATATTTTAGAAATTTATATCAATCAAGTTTCCCAAAACAAAGCTGTAGCAAGACTACAGAATGGTTTCTTCACTTCGAAACTCAAAAATGAATGTCGATGATGCTGCAGTCATCACCGAAATTATTTTCCAGCGACAAAGAGAAGAGCACTTAATTTTTAAACTTTAAAATCCTTTAGAGACAAAAAAAAAAAAAATTTATTCAAAAATACTTTAAATAATATCCTTTTAAAAATTTTAAACACAAGGTTTGAAATCCATCAGAAATTAAACTCTTTAAATTTCTTGTTTTAAATTCATTTCAGTTCCCAAATAAATTTATAAACAACTATTTATAAATTCCTTTGTAGAACAATAAATGATAAATCAAGTATTATCATTTTAAATAATCAATTTAAACCAATTTATTAAGTTCCATAAATTTACTTATATATTAAAATTTATTTAATTAACCAAATTTTAAAATAATATTGTATCGGTTTGTTCTGTCAAAGTGTTTTAGAAATCCTATCGATAGCGTTGATCAGACGAATCGATCGGAAACCCAAATCGACATCAACAACTCAAACAACACAATATATAATAAAATATAGATTTAAAAGTACAATTAAAAATGTTGGAGATAGTTTAGAAACAAAGACAAGATGATTAATTAACAAAATATGAAGATGGATAAGCTTAGATAAATCGCGGGCAACCTTAACCGGGTCAACCGTGACTTAATGAATAAGAGCAAATGTGGATTTTCCTGGGGTAAATCTACATCCGATCTCAAGAGATAGTGTTTGGAATAACAAAAGATATTAGCATCTAAACCAAGGATAAATATAAATCTCTGGTGAATCGATGCAAATTTGTAAAGGAGTTTTCCCCCTTTTACAAGTCATTAGAATATTGGCGAGACCACCAATTCACTATAAAGCACATTCGAAGCGGAATTATGGGATACTCCAGAATCAAAAGAAGATGAATAGTGAGGGACAAGAATGAATTTTGGAACCGTAGGGAACGTTCCAAAAATTAAAAGGAAATTCGAATCAAGAGGAAAAGATTCAAACTCGAACGAAAGTGATTCTGTAAATAAATCTACTCTATATGCTGAGTTTTGCCTCAAAGCCAAAGCTCTGATACCAACTGTAACGACCCGGTATTTTCAACCATTCGCATCCATTATAAGTGTATAGGTAGACACTCATGCCGGAGTTGAATTGCTCAAAATACCGCGTTGTAATTAAAATTTGGCAAATCTCAAAATATATAGTAAATAAATATAATCACAGATCACAGACACAGAGTAAAATAATGCAGCGGAAGTAAAAGAAATAGTAGTTCATGAAGCTACTATATAAATATATCAGAGTACATAAGATACAATAGAAGAAATAGAGTACAACGGAAGTATAAATAAGATAACCAAGTACAAGCTGAACAGAGCAACATAACTGAAGTCGATAGAACAAGACTAGCAGATAATCTCCAGCGATTCAAATCTCCAGAAGGTGGAAATCCAAATCTGTGAATACTCAGGCTGACCCGAGCGTAAAGCAAAACACAAACACTCGAGTCAGGACAATATATACTTATATAATATAAACCAACTCAAGTGAACTGTAATAAGGTACAAGTAACTTAAAGAATGCTTGGGACCGCCCATTCTTTAAGGATCCGTTAAACTATCTACTATGTAGTAATATTCGCTATTATAATAATGTCTAATCAGTAAAGTATAATCATATAGAAAATAGCGTTAAGGGGATGGAGAACCTTAACGCGGTCGGATCTTAAAATCATAATCGTAGTAAAGCTCGATATGGTAGGTGACACGGCACAACTAGGCAATGCCAGGGTAGATATACCAATTACGCATCCGGACTAGTGGTGACGCATAGCAGCCACTACCGCCCACCTCGAACAACACTCCCAATCAAGGGTGGCCACCAAATCAATCACAAGTAATAGAATGGTATCGAAGAAGTGTGTCCGATCAGAGGTGCTACCTCATTGGTCCGTCAATCGCTCCTGTTTTAGCCACCTTATGCCAACTCACGGGAGTTGGGTCCACGTATATACCTTAGGATCGTCGCCACCATCCTACTTCATTCTGGAATCTCCACCGCGTACACGGTTGTCAAAGTGGTTTTCGGTATCGACAGAGAGTATGTCCATATCCGATCCCGGTCTCTTTGCCAACCAATCGTTATTATAACCCGTGGTTATAACTTTTAAAAACAATACTTTACTTCAAAATAAAATATCATTTCAAACCATATCTTTATCAAAATAAAGATTTATCATTTCCAAATCATTTCAATATTCCAAAATATCATATCTTCCAAAACTTAAATTTCAAATCATCTCAATATCAAAATATCATATCTTTGATAGTTATACTTCGAAACCAAAAATCATTTTTATTTCAAAACTATACCCATTTCAAAACAATATCATTTCCATTTCAAACATATATTCACCTTTCAAATAGTCTATACTTTCAAAGTTATAATTCTTTTGAAACTAAAACATTTGAAATCATTATACTTTAAAAATCACAACATTTCGAAAACATATATTTGAAATCATCTTTTAATTCTACAAATTTACAAATTTATTAAATTAAACCCAAATTCCAAATTTTTATTTTTATTTCAAACCATCATTTTCAACTCAAATTCAGTTTACTAACAAACCATTTCAAATCTTATAAATTTCAAATATAGGTTTAATTCACAAAATACAATATTCAATCTTTAGTATATTTCAAAGCTTAAATATCCCACATTTCATAAATTCAAAATCATATATATACATTTCAAAATATCAAAATATTATTCAAAACATCATTCATTTATATTTCATTTAAATACCATTTAAATCCATTCATTTTATTGAATTTAAATACCATTTTAAACTCACATTAGAAATCAAATTCTTCCACTTAAATATCTCTTCATTATCTTTAGAAATTTAACATTTAATTTCCCAAAATTATATCATTTTCCAGAGATTATTTTTCATTAAAATTAATTTAAAACAACAAAATATAGTTTCCGTAGCACTTATAAAATGCTACGTAAAGTTATAGTTTAAAACAGTTAATTAACAAAAGACAGCGTTAAATGCTGTAATAGATTTCTTTTAAGTTTCAATTAACTTACATGTTAAGTTTAACCACTATAGCACTTACAAAGTGCTATAATAGCCTTTATTTCAAATTAACCTTTTAGTTCATTTAAAACACTACAACATTTACAAAATGCTGTAATATCCTTTACATTACATTTCAAAATGCTGTTAAATCATATTCAGAGTTTTATTTACAATTCCACAAATAATTAACTTTTAATATAAATCATTTTAACTTATAAAATCATATATTTCACATTTAACACAATCATTTAAATACCTTTATTTCTACGATTTTATAAAGTCAAATTTCCATACAAAAATCAAATTTAATAACAATTAAATTTTCATTTCTTTAATTAAATTATTAACTTAACAACTAAGTTTAAATTTCCAAAAATATAGCTTATTTCCATTTATTTTACTTAATTAAAATTTCACTTTTAAACAAATTTCACAAAATTCAATTTAAGTTATATTTCCAAATTCAGCTTAAATGTTCATTTATTCCATATTTTAATTTATACAAAATCATTAACACCTTTAAAACATTATTATTACTTAATAAAAATCATTAAATTCATCTTTAAATCAAATTTGTCATATTTTCTTACTTTACAAAAATTCCATTTATAAACAAAATCATAAATTCCAAAATTAACTTATATTTCAAATTCTACTTCACCATTTACTTAATTCACTTATTTAATTTGTAGAAAATCACAAATACTTTATAGAAATCATTTTAATGAAATTTAAATCAAAATACCATAATATTTACATTAGAAAAAGTATTTTAAAATTTTCAAAAAAATATATAAACCACGGGTCTGTATATAATTTTCTAGCCTAGGTCAAGTGATACGGATATGTATCATTTCAATCCGCAGTTTACAAAGAAAAACCGGGTTTTATCATTTCAAACCCGCAATCCCAAGTAATATAAATAAATAAATAAAAACCATTCAGGCCTATCATTTCAGCCCATAACGATTTTTCCCTATTCTAAAGTCCGTTCGGGTATGTATCATTTCAACCCATAGTGATTCTAATCTACAGGGAACTTGCAGTGTGATAAACAGATATAAATAATAGAATAGCATGAAATAATAGTAACATATGATATAATAAGTGTAATAACAGGTGTGAACATCATATGATAATAATATAAACATATATAACATGATGATATACATTACAGATTCAAATGGTGTCGGTTTATCAGTTATATAGGTACATATTGTCTGGTGAGAATAACTCACCTGTTAAAGCTGGAGATTAGCGATCAAACACACAGAATAGATTCCAGAAAGCACAACAAGCACGATATAGCATGACTTTTGATTTGAATGAATAGAGAGCCTTGATATTTATCTTGTAAACAATAACCAAAACAAGGCAATATACACATGAGTATTCAACCAAACTACATTGAAATAAATTGGAATTAAAAAGCAACAAAGACAAGATAACTTGACCTTGCTACAACCATTCAAAAGCTCGACCAAGGGGGTTCATTTCTCAGCTATGATGATTATATAGCTCAGGTTTGGCACCATAACTCACGACTAGAAGGAGTATGGAGTGGTAGGGTTATAACATGAAGCATACAAATGGTCAAGGCAACATATATGAAGTTTTTGAGCACAACAAGGCTCGGCCTTGGGTCAAGTGGGGCTTGGCCATACTTGTACAGGTTTGGACATGTCAGGTCAGATCTGAAACTGATGGTCAGAGGTGATGTGATGGCTGGAGGTGGTGGCTATGGGGTGGACAAAGTGATAGGTGAAGGGTATAGTGCAAACATTGGCTTCGCTAGCATGTTTTGTGGAGTTTTGGTCATCAAAGTGGTTCGGCTATGGGTCCTTGGGCTTGGTCAGTGGGTGCTACAGGTCTTTTCATTGCTGGAGTGGTGTGTGGTGATCAGGTTAGAGGTGGTGGATGTGGCCTAGGTGGTGGTTGAGGTGGATGAGCAAGTAGTGATCAATTTTGCATTGTTTTGGACATTGTTTGCATTTTTGGTGAAGTTTGGCTTCAAGGAGGGTTCGGCCATGGTCTAACCTGAAGTGGTGGGTGGTGATGATGCCAAGGAGGAGAGGTAGGGGATGGTGGCTGTGGCTATGGTGAGGAGGCCATGCAAATAGAAGAGAGAAATAAGGCAAAAGTATGAAAAAATGGAAGAAAAAGTGTAAAAAGAGGAGGCCATTACCAAGGAAGTTTGAAGAAGCCATGAGAAATGAGAAGTGCTGAAGTTTTTCACATGAAAAGTGAATGTAATGCACGGCTAAGAATGATAATGTACAGCAAATAATGCAAATGAATGAGGGGTTGTGAAATTTGAAGAGTTTTGAAGGTGAAAAGGCTTATGTTTTGCACTTTTTAAAACCTTTGGTATTTCCTTTTCTCTTTGGTTTTAAATACACAAAATAAACTCAGAAATGTTATTTACAACTGAAACAAAGTAGTAGGAAATAAAAATAAATAATTAAATTTAAAAGAAATGGAAAAGGAATTACAAAAATTGCTTAAAAATTGCAAATAGTGTCCAAAAATTAAAGAAAAATAACCATTGGCTTTGAAAAATTATTTGCTTCACTTTAAAAATATTTAAACCAAAACTTGAAATAAAAATGATTTTTAAAACATTTTTAAAGTGAAATAAATAATTAAATTTTAATTAAATAGGTTTTAAATCAAGAAAATGGCTTAAAATGCAAACTAGGCTTTAAAATAGAAAATAAATGCAATAAGCCTTGGAAAAATTCAAACATCACTTTAAATATTTTAAAAGACAAAAATATATGTAACATAACACATAATACAAATTATAATAACATATATCAAGTAAAAATATCATTTTTATAAATTAAAACAAAGAATATTGTTAAATGACTCAATATACACACAACATTGAAAATAGTATAACTTTCACAATTTAATTCTGTTTTCAACGAAACGAAAAGCAGTATTCATGTTATTAAATCTATTTTCATAATAAAAGATAAAACTTAAGATTTTAAATAATTTTAAATTTGATGTTTAAAAGTCAAAGTTTGAACAGTTGACCAGAAATTCACTTTTCTGGAAATATTTAAATTATACTAGTTTGAACTATAAATCACTTAATAGTCAACATTTATATTTAAAATGAAATGTTTGGAATAGAACAAGTTTAAAATAATTTAAAATAAAATAAAGTCAAAAATTAAAATATAGGCCAAAATCTAGGGTTGTTACACCCCTACTCAAAACTTTTCATCCCCGAAAAGGAACAAGAAAGAATCAAGAAATTTGATATATTTATTTAAAATAGTCAATTTATAGACAATTAACTTACATATTTAAGTTTAATATAAATTTGAAAATAACTCAACTTCCATGAAAAATTTCTAAGTCCTAAATTCACGAAAAATTTCGACAGCATCTCCTTTGCACGGATAGGTCCGAAAAAATAACAATATCAATAATTATATTGTATATACTATATTTCAATAATAAAGCATCTCAAACCATGAGAAACTAATAAAATACCACTACAAAAATCGTAATCCGAAAACATACCTATTTGTCGGGAAACAAAGCTCTATTTATGAAACCAAAAGCAACAAATATTGCTTCCATAAACCTATATCTTACTTACATAATCCAAAAGAGTTAAGTCTACTTAAAAGGAGTAATATATTAGTTGATCCAATCAATAACACAGACAACACAACATATATAATAATCATATACAAACAAAAGCAGTACGACCATTATATGCAACAAAAGAATCCATCACACATCCATAGCAACCACAACTAATGGTTTATTCAAGTTCAGAAACTTTTCATCGTACAAGGGTGATAAATAAACCACCAAGTGTACCTTACGCTCAACAGCCTTAGTTAATTACTCAATAGATTATTCATACAACCTCAAACGATTTGAAGTATCATTTCCCAAACTATCCATCAGCTAACCAACATAGAATTTAAACATTATTTAAGTTTGTACGATGTACATATATAATTTGTACACAATACCAATTTTGATCGCGTGCTTGAATACACAAATTTCACTTTCGAACTAGTATTGTTAACTCGACTACTCTAGTGCGGACTCTGATCCGGTACCTTGATTAGAAATCTCCATTTTCCTTGCATAGCTATAAACTATGATAGGAAACTTCAAATTCATATCAAAAATCCGTATCAAGCGTTCGCTGTTAAGAATCGAGCGAAAAATCCTTGTTCATATATAACGACCCATCTTTTTGGACAATTTAAATCGACAATAAACCAGACATGTCACTCAAACCATTCAAAAGGGTGGATTGTTAATGGGGTTAAATAAGAAAATAAGAGAAAAGGATACGAAAACAAACACAGAATCTCGCAGCGGAACGACAATATATAATAATCAAATAAACAGTTCATGAAGCTGTTTATACAATACATTTGATTATAATCTATACAACATTTATCAGAGTTATATATACATCAGGGATAAATAAATAATGCAGCAGACAACATGATGCAGGGATAATAATAGTAGTAATATACCAAATCTTCGTCTTCGTCCTCCAGAATAGATCTTCAATAAGCTGAAAAACTCAGGACTGACCCGAGCGTAATGAGAAGACAAAACACTCGAGTCAGGACTAAAATATCCTTATGTTAGTCAAATTGATATCGCATATAACATGAGTGTAACGGTGTCAGAGATGTTTACTGGTTTTCACATCTCCTATCCAATGTGTAACGTGCGTGCAATAACTCAAGAGATGTTACGGGATTCATCTTTTAAGGATTCGTCAAAATATTTATATGTAGTAGAATACACTATATATATAATGTCTAGTCAGTAAAATAAATATTTTCCTTAGTGTTAAGGCTTTACATTGATCCCTCTTAACGCGTTTTTAAGCATTGCTGTACAGTTTGCATATAAAGCACCAGTAAACGGTCGATGGATAGGGATGCGCCGTGATATGACAACACTAAACCAAAATCGTATGGTCTCGTTTAGGGATACAAGTATGACAAGGCACGTGAAGCAATGCCCAAGATAGGATACTACCAGTTTGGGTCACAGGGCTGGTGGTAACGCATCATAGCTATGGCCGCCCACCGAGTCCATCCTTCCCCTATCGAGACAAAGGGAGGCTATCCCAAATCAAGGTGCACTAATCGAAACCAACAACAAGAGTAATAATATGGACCGAGTCCAAGAAAATCGAAGAACGGATGTCCGCTCGGGGTAATTAGCTCACTTGGCCCTGTCAAGCCGTCCTGTTTTAGTCATTTCAAATTGGCACAAGTGCCGGGGTCTATCCATCATCGTTCTCTTTCTTCAAATCTAGCAAATGATGCCAAATCCAACCACTTAAATCTGGAGTCTCCTCCACGTACACAGTTGTTAAAGTGGTTATGGTATCGACAAAGAGTATTCCTATATTCGGCTTCGATCTCTTTAACAACCAAACATCATTTTACACACCGGTTGGTACTTTTACATTTCAAAAACAATTCCTACTTGATATCAAAATATCATCTTCGCTTCAAAATCAAATCCGTTTCGAAATCATCATATTTACTCAAAATATACAATTTCAGTTCAAAATCATATTCGCCTTAATATCTCGATTTCGATTCCAAAGTTGTTTCGAATTTCAATTTTGGGTTATAACTTCATTTTACCTAATTCGTGTTTAAATCCATGATTTAAAATAACATTTTACTCTTGACCAGTTTGAATTTTTGAAAAATAGTTTGAATAGTTTTAAAATAGTTTACATAACAAAAATAGTTAAAAATAGTTTAAATGGTTGAATTAGTTGAAAATAGTTTAAATGATTAAAATAGTTTAATATGAAATAGTTTAAGTATTAAAATGGCTTATATAGTATAAAAAATGGAAAATCAAAATAATTTGAATATTAAATGAATATAGATTTTAAAATAGTTTATTTGAAAATAGTTTCAAAGTCAAACTGATTCAGTTTCCAAATCTTCTTAATTCAAATCAATTCAATTCAATTTTTCATTTCGGTTTATATCGATTCAATTCCGATTTCAATTCGAATTAACTTCGATTCCAGTTTATATTCAAATCAATTTCAATTTCGATTCCAAATTAATTCAATTTTGATCTCAATTCCAATTAATTCAATTCAATTCCAATTTGAATTAATTTCAATTCAATTCTCAATTTTTAAACCATTTTGATTTATATAAATTCGAGTTCGATTTTCAAAATATCGATTTAAGTCACTTAAATTAAATTTAACTTCAATATTCAATTTAAGATCCAATTTTCAAATAAAATTCAATTCTAAGCTCACTTTCGAAATATCATTTTATATCACTTTTATTTAACAATAATCCAAGGTCCGAATAAAAATCCAATCTTTTTAAAACAAATCAATTTATGAAATTCAATCATATTCTGTTTTTAACTTCAAAATCTCAACTTTAATTATTTAACAATTTCTTTTAACCAAAATTTATTTCAACATTTCAATCTCGAATTCGAGATTAATTCGATTTCTGTAAATTTTATTTTTATTTCTTTTAAATCAAAATCATTTAAATAATTTCAAATCAAAGATTTTAAAATCATTTAATTTAACCAATCCAGTGTCCATATATATTTTTCTATCTTATGGCCAAGTGATCAGTTATTTCAATTCAATTTCAGGGATGGATATATATCATTTCAGTCCAAATCACAATGTCATAGATATATATCATTTCAACCTATTTCTTAATTTATTCGAACAATTCAATTTGAAGTTTTATACACTGTAATTAATATACAAGGCGATAACATGATATATATAAACAAATAAACATCAAAACATCCAAATATCAACCAATTTGCATACATCACAATCAATCATACAAACAGACGATTTAATTCACAACAGTTTCATAGTTATTAATATTATGTAATTTAATTGCAATTAAATTCCAATTTCAATTTGATCGTCAATTTTAATTTTTAACAGTAAATTCAATGACAATCTAGATGACAGTTAAATTTATCCAACAACGACCAATAAAAATCATATCACTTCATAATATCAAATTTAACTAGCATGAGAATATTCTAGTACGCTATGAGTGTTATAAAACACTCACCTTGAGTTTTCAATTTTAAATCAAATCGAACGACGTTCGATTTAACCTAAAATTTTAGTTATTCCCAATCATGTTCAAATGAACTTCATGACGTAGTGCTCGTCGTCGCGATTCCAACGCCGCTTGTTTCGTCCAATTCTGACAATGTATGAGAGAGATACACATTTTTCAAAATTCACGATTTAATATATATAAATTTACATATATATTTTTTATTTTTTATTTTTATAACCTAGGAAATCAGGGCCGTAGATTTCAAACAGAGCAGATCTGGCCGCACCCATCTTTCTTCCTCCGTTTACTCGATCCAGGAAAAATCACGCTCGAAGAAACCCAAAGCCACGTTCATTCTTGCCTTGACCGCTCCACCCTATGACTACCAGAAGATGATCAAACAACGCCATTCGAACGCCCCAGCTACACCCTACCAATGCCCTGAGTTCCATCGAGCTCGGCTGCACCCTTACATAGAAAATCATGCACGAACTCGTGACCTTCACGGCCATTTTCTGGCTCCAAACAACGACGATAACTCGAATCCACCGTTGGATTTAGAGATCTCACTACGCTCTTCATTTTTGTAGTTGAAAGTTTCTCGTATAAGTTGATGGATTTGGAGAAAAGGAAGGAAGAAGATTCGACTATTTCGGCCATTGATAAAAAAAGAAATGGCGCGACTGTAATAACGAGGCTAGGGTTTACTGTAGGCGTATATATATATGCAATATATATTATTTTAATATTATTTTGACTTCTTTTCCAAAAAAACTCCAAACGAAGTGTGCCGCCTGGCAATTATAATGTTTTACCCCTATTCCAAACGAAGCTCCGATACCAACTGTAACGACCTACCTTTTTGGGCAGTTTAAATCAACAATAAACTACACATGTCAACTCAAATCATTCAATAGGGATGATTGTTAATGGGGTTAAATAAGAAAATAAGAACAGAAGAAGGAAACAAACACAGAATCTCGCAGCGGAACGATAAAATATAATAATCAATAAATAGTTCATGAAGCTGTTTCTATAATACCTTTGATTATAATTTATACAACATTTATCAGAGTTATATATACAAAAGGGACAAATAAATAATCCAACAAACAACATGATGCAGGAATACTAATAGTAGTAATATACCAAATCTTCATCTTCGTCCTCTAAAACAAGTCTTCGATAAGCTGAAAAACTCAGGACTGACCTGAGCGTAATGAAAAGAACAAAACACTCGAGTCAGAACTAAAATATCCTTATGTAAGTCAAATCGATATCGCATATAAAATATGAGTGTCATGGTGTCGGAGATGCTTACGGGATTTCACATCACCTATCCGGTGTATAACGTGAGTGCAATAACTCAAGAGATGTTACGGGATTTTACATCTCTTAAGGATCCTTCAAAATATTTATATGTAGTAGAATACTCTACATATATAATGTCTAATCAATAAAATAAATATTTTTCTCAGCGTTAAGGCTTTATATTAATCCCCCTTAACACGTTTTTAAGCATTGTCGTACAAGTTGCATTTGACACCACCAATACGTCGGTAGTCTGGGATGTGTCGTGATACGACGCCAATAAACCAAAGTCATGTGGGTCTCGTATAGGGATAAAAGTATGACAAGGCACGTGAGGTAATGCCCAAGGTATGATACTACCACTCGGGTCGTAGGGCTGGTGGTAACGCATCATAGCCATGACCGCCCACCGCGTCCATCCATCCCATATCGAGTCAAAGGGAGGCTATCCCAAATCAAGGTGCAATAAGCAAAACCAACAACAAGAGTAATAATATGGACCGAGTCTAATAAATCGAAGAACGGAGGTCCGCTCGGGGTAATTAGCCCACTTGGCCCTGTCAAGCCATCCTATTTTAGTCATTTCAAATTGGCACAAGTGCCGAGGCCTATCCATCATCGTTCTCTTTCTTCAAATCCAGCAATCGTCGCCAAATCCAATCACTTTGTTCTGGAGCCTCCTCCGCGTACACAGTTGTTAAAGTGGTTCCGGTATCGATAGAGAGTATGCCCATATCCGGCCCCGGTCTCTTTAACAACCAAACATCTTTTTTCACACCGATTGGTACTTTTACATTTCGAAACAGTTCATACTTGATATCAAAATATCATTTTCGCTTCAAAATCAAATCCATTTCGAAATCATCATATTTACTCAAAATATACCATTTCAATTCAAAATCGGTTTCGCCTTAATGTCTCGATTTCGATTCCAAAATCGTTTTGAATTTCAATTTAAGTTATATCTTTTATTTAACCCAATTCGTGTTTAAATCCATGATAAAAACATTCTACCCTTGACCAGTTTGAGTTTTGAAAAATAGTATAGTTTAAATAATTAAAATAGTTAAAAATAGTGTAAATGGTTAAAATAGTTAAAAATAGTTTAAATGGTTAAAAATAGTTAAAAATATTTTAAATGGTCAAATAGTTTAATATAAAATAGTTTAAATATTAAAATGGTTTATATAGTAAAATAATTTGGAAAAGAAAAATAATTTGAATATTTAAAGAATATAGATTTTAAAACAGTTTATACTAAAATAATTTATTTGAAAATAGTTTCAAAGTCAAACCGATTCAATTCCAACTTCCCAATTCAAGTCATTTCCAATTTCCATTCAATCGGTTCAATTTCGATTTCACTTCAAATCAATTTCAACTTCGGTTCCCAATAATTCGATTTCGATTTTGATTCCACTTAATTTCAATTCAATTCTAATTCGAAACCGTTTCAATTCAATTCTCAATTTTAAACCATTTCGATTTACATCAATTCCAAGCTCTATTTCCAAAATCTCGATTTAAAACACTTAATCAAATTTACCTTCAATATTCAATTTAAAAACAAATTTTCAAATATAATTCAATTCCGAGCTCAATTTCGAAATATCATTTTATATCACTTTTACTTAGCAATATTCAAAGTTCGAATAAAAATCCAATCTTTTTAAAACAAATCAATTTATGAAATTCAATCATATTTCGATTATGACTTAAAATCTCAACTTCAATTGTAAACAATTTCGTTTAACACAATTTAATCCCACAGTTTGGACTCAAGTTTGAAAGAATTCAATTTCCATAAACTCGATTTTATTTCTTTAAATCCAAATCATTTTAAATAAATTTCAAATCAAAATTCTTTGTGCGATTTTAAAACTTGATTTTGCTAAAGCTTTTGATTCAGTAGATTGGGATTTTCTTGTAGATATTTTTCATGCTAGAGGTTTTAGTAATAGATGGATCTATTGGATTTTGACCTTGCTTAGAACTGGAAACTCTAGTATTATGGTTAACGGTATATTAGGTAATAGAATTCAATCTAAGAGAGGTTTAAGGTGTAACGACCCGTAAATTTCAACTGTTTTAATAACGAAATTAGTTGAAATTTTGTGAAATTTTAAACGATAAAATTTTGAAATAAAAAATATAATATTTGGAATACGTCTAGTTAAACATAGCAACTGGTAAATTTTCATCCGAAAATATGAAAGTTTATTTCACGCATAAATTTACTTCAATTTAATCAGTTAAAAAGCGATGGTAATAAAATGTTTTCCAAACCTGAATATTTTTATATAGAAAATTCGTAAATCATCTTCTGAGTGAGACGTTATAATTCGTTTCTCCAAATTTTGTCTGTTATTGCTCTGTCGATCTTATTTTCGATGAAATAGCATCATTTTCGGTACTGATTATCGACTTTTGATTGGATGATCGTACCACTGATATTTGTATACCGTTTTGATCGTCTTGTCGTGCTGATCTCCACAGTATATTCATTTGAGTGTTTCGGCATTCGGTTCACGACGAAACCCGTAAAATGGTTAGCTGCACCGGTAACCGGTTTGACCCCTTTATTGTTCTGCGTCCCTTTAATTGTTCAGACGTGAGATAGTGAATGGTCACACTTTTGCTTTTCCATGGTCCCAATACTTTCTTGAATTCAGCTGTCTTGTCCCTTCGTTGTCCAATATAGCTGGCTGTCATTATTTCTTGGTTATCAAATTCCATATAGTCTGTTCATTTTCCCTTTTCTCTGGTTTTATCTTAGTTCTCCGGTTCAACGAAAACACTCCTCCTACTTCTGGCTAAATCGTCTTCTGCCCCTACCCTATACTTCAGCCAAAATTCCACCTTTCTTCCCCGTGAAATCATCATCTGCCATGCTCACTCATCAACCAACAGCGTGCCTCACAAACTCTCCCGCTCTGCCTCGTCATTCATCGCGCCTAGACCACCACATCTGCCTCCAACCTCAGCCCTCGCCCACGTATGCCTCCATCTATCTTCCCACGCCAACCTTGAAGCCGTGAAAACCCAAATGCCACCAAGCAACATCAACCGCCTCATTCATCTTCCAACTCGTCAGCCCTACTGTGCAGTACCTTCCCTACCCTATGACTGCATGGCTGAGGCGCTGCGTCTCCACCTGACACCCTCTGGCCTCCATTCCTTCCCTCTTGCGTTTGGCCATGCAGCCTTCCTTCCTGTTGTGAATATAGGTAAATTTTTATATATAGTTATATATTAGTTCTTTAGGCACGTTTACATATTATTTAGTAACAGTAGTTTACATATATCTGACTATTTGTTTTATATATAAGGTTATCAAGTCAGGTGTATATTCCTGGTTAACGTTTTCTCTCTGGTTGTGTATTGTTTTGAAATTTTATGCATGTTTATTTTAAAAGAAATTTCGACTGATATGTATATTGGAAGCAGCCGAGTTTTTGCAAGTATTATATGCACTATAATATATATACGCATTTCCTACTTGAAGCTTATATCCTCTAGCATACGAAAGCTATATAAAAGTTGTTGTATTATAAGTTGTATGTTTTAAATGGGAAGCATATCTAGTTACGTGTATATTTGTACTTCTAGTTTAGGCCCTGTTGGTCGAATATATTTTATGAAGCAGTATTATATATATACATTTGATAGTTACTTGGGTATAAATTTTGTACAGGTCATGTTTATAAAGTATGCTAGGATTTCATATTGTGTTCAGAGATGCTACAGTAAAGTGTATATATACTTTTGTTAAAAATAAGGTATATATGTTTCCTATATATATATTCAGGCAGAAGCCCCATACATGTAACTTAGTTGTATGTGTCGTTTTGAATGTATATCGACATTTTTATTTCATCACATGTTTTAGTATATATATATATATATATCGTGTTAGTTTTATAATATTAGTTATGATATATGCATGGTTATATACTGTTGCTTGCTGAATTCTATTTCTATTCAACTTAGTTTATATATATAATATATGTTTTGATCTTAAATATATGTGTTATGTAAATAAGTTTGTAAAGTTTATGACCTATTTACTATATATAGATTTTATAAGATATTCTGTAATAATATTAAAGTATATATAGTTTATATATGAGTATATATATTGTTGACTTTAAAGTATTATATGTGTATTTGTATATGTTTATATATTAATCAGTTTATATATAGATGAGTATACCGGGTTTAAGTTAATAAATATATTGAGATTTTGTTATAGCTGTAATTATTTGAAATTGTATATATATATATATATATTATTTTAATGAATTCCGGATTTTATATTGGTCAAGAAAATAAGATAATAGAGTAACATATATATTTTGTTCAGTTTACATCAAGCAGATTCTGATTTTGTTTTCATCAAATTCCTTATCTATCAGCTTTGTTAGTCAAAATTCGTGCCACCTCGCTTTACTTTGGAATTCGTAGCTTGCTCTGTTGTCAAATCTCTCTAGCCTCGAAAGGTGAGCAATCACTCACGATTAACGTTCTTTTATTTATTAAATTTGATTTCAATTGAAACGACAATTGAAATTTACTGTTGTTAGTTAATTACACTGTTATATATGCTTTTACCTATATCAGTTCACCTGTGACATCTGACACCATTATCTGTTAATTATTTATGCGATGATAATACAGTTTGGCTGATAATTGATTGATTGTTGATGTTTATATTAGACGTTAAATTGTTAGTGTTAAATGATAAATAGTATGCCAAATTGAAATGGATATAGGATAGTTAACGATTTTAAAACTGATTTATATGTTAAATTTGATTAGTTGAATATGACCCCTTTTAATTGTTAAATAAATTGACATGTAGAATAGTGATAATTATACTTTGAACCATTGAACGTATACTTGATTAATTGTTGTAGTGTAAAAATTGAAACCGAATGACAACTGAAGAACCGTATAAATATTAGTGTAATAATCTTTAATCTACATGAAATGATAGTGTAGATTCTAGAGATAATTATATTAATTCGTACAAATAACAATGCGAATTAATACGGTTATTTCGGGATTATTTGAATTGATTATTGGATTGATATTGATTGTTGTTATTGCTTGTTTATTTATTTTGACACCATCCCAGTTATCACACTACAAGTTCCCTTTGTTATGCTTTGATTTTGAATTTAATTGGAATCGGGTTGAAATGATAAATACCCAAATTGAACTTTGACCTAGGATAGGAAATTAAATAAAACCCGATTGGTCAATGATTTGATTTAAAAATAAAATGAAGATTTTATTTGAATAAATAATATGGTTTTGAAATGAAGTTGGAATTTGAATTTTAATGAAAGGAAAATGTTAATATTTAATAATCTGAAACAAAATATTTACAATGTAATTGATGAAAGAATGTTGTTTAATTTGAGAAATGATTGAATTAAGTTTGAAATTATTAAACTTGGAAATGATTTAATAATTAAGTTTGAACTTATAATTAAGTTTGAAATCATTAAACTTTTAAATTATTTAATAATTAAGTTTTGAATTATTTAATAATTAAATAAGATTGAATTACTTAATGATTAAATTGAATTGAATTCTTTAATAAGTGAAATTGAACTTTTGAATAAGTGAATTTACTTCGTAAATAATTGAAATTGAGATTTCTTTATTAATTAAGTTTGGAAAATTATTTAAGTAAGTAAATAAGTGAAATTGAATTTATTTAACAAGAAATAAAATGTGATTATTGAAATTAATGTAAGACTTGTAATTTAAAGAATTTGATTTGATGAATTTAATTTAATTCAAATTGTAAGTTTTGAAATAAGGAAGTTGAATTTAAATAATGGAGTTAATGAATTTGAAATTTAATAGAAATAATTTTGAATGGCAAATTTACTTAATGAATATTGAATGAAATCGATAAATGAATTTAAATTGATTTAAATGTTAAATCAAATTAATTTAAATGATTTCGGAATGAACTTATTTACGAACTTGTATCAATATTTGAATTGTTTTAAATAGAAATTGAAATTGAATTATAAGATTTTGAAATGGTAATTTGGAAGTTTTGAAACGTAAATTATGGAAATTGATTTGGAAAGGCAAATGAATTGTTGGTTTACGAATTCTATTTAAAATTGAATTGATTTGGTTTTGAAATAAATAAACGACCAATCGGTGTAATAATTACGGAAGTTATTAAAGAGACCGGAATCGGTTATGGATATACTCTCTATCTAAACCAAGGTTTTAAATCTCCCCGAGATCAGCCGAGATGAAAATCCGAGATATTAGCCAAAATCCGAGATTTGGCAGCTTGGTTAGTTATAAGTCTTTTAAATATCGCCCGAGACAGCCGAGATATTTGCCCGAGATATTGGCCAAAATCCGAGATTTGAAACCTTGATCTAAACCGAAACCACTTTAATAACTATACGCGGAGTGATGATCCAGAATGAAGTGGTTGGAATGATGTACGTGATGACTGAAGAAAGAGAACGATAATGGATAGCCTTGACACTTGTGTCAAATTGGAAATGACTAAAACAGGAGCCGTGCCGGGCCAATGGAGGATTAGCTACCTCAAGTGGACACACTTCTTCGAACTACTCATTACTTGTTGTCGATTGGTGCACCCTTGATTTTGGGAGTTTTGTTTCACGGTGTTGCGGGCGCTGCGACGTTGCGTTCTCACCAGTCCGGATCAGGCAAACGGTAGTATCACTACCTTGGGTATTGCCTCATGTGCCTTGTCATACTTGTATTCCCTATTCGCGACCACTACGAATTTGTTTTGTACCTTTAGTATATGGATTGCCCTCTGGTGACTTTCGGTTTTGGGGAAACTACGGTCTTGTATATGCTTTTGGGAATAAAAATGTGTTA
This sequence comes from Allium fistulosum, assembly GCA_030737815.1. Taxonomy (NCBI): domain Eukaryota; kingdom Viridiplantae; phylum Streptophyta; class Magnoliopsida; order Asparagales; family Amaryllidaceae; genus Allium; species Allium fistulosum. The sequence continues at coordinate 1,230,004,061 of CM060904.1, forward strand.
AGGGTGGAATGGGCCATGACTTAACACTATTTTGATATCTTTATATTACTGATAGACATTATCTACTTAGCGTACGTTACTACCTAGTAGATAGTTTAACGGATCCTTAAAGGATGGTTATTCCAAACATCCTTTGAGTTACTTGTATTTCAATTGCTATTTCACTTGAGTTGGATTTATAAATATAAGAATGTTAATCCTGACTCGAGTGTTTTGTGTTTTGCTTTACGCTCGGGTCAGACTGAGTGGTTCAGCTTTTGAGACTCACCTTTGGAGTTGGAGCTTTGCTCGAAGATCCAGCCATCTATTCTGCTTTCAGTATTCGATGATTCCAGTGATGTATTCTGATTTGTATCTGATGTATCGTATTACTCTTCCGTTGTATCTGGTTTAACTCTAATGTAACTGATACATTTATATAGTAGCTTCATGAACTACTATCTCATTTATTTCCGCTGCATTTATTACTCTGTGGCTGTGATCTGTGATTATTTATTTACTGTATATGTTCAGTTTTGCCAAATTTAAATTAACAACGCGGTATTTTGACCAATTCAACTCCGGCATGAGTGTCTACCTATACACTTATAATGGATGCGAATGGTCCAAAATATCGGATCGTTACAGTTGGTATCAGAGCTTTGGTAGCTCTAGGCAAAACTTAACATATAGGGTAAATGTATTTACAGAATCACTCTCATTCGAGTTTCAATCTCTTCCTTTGACTCAATTCCTTTGAATTTTGGAACGTTCCGCTCGGTTCCGAAATTCATTCGTGTCCTTCACTATTCGTCTTCTTTCAATCATGGAGCACCCCATAACTCCATTCTAAATGTTATCTACAATAGATCGGCGGTCTCGCCAATATTCGAATGATTCGTAAAGGAGCAAAACTCCTTTATAATAGGCATCGATTTACCGAAGATTTCTGTATCCTTGGTTTACGATGCTATCTATTCCATGCTATACCTGAATTCCATCTCGTGAGATCGAGTATTGATTTACCTCGGAATTCAGCATCGATCTTATTCTTGAAGTTACGGACGACTCGGTTAAGGTGGCCCATGAATTAAATAAACTCATCCATCTCCCGAGTGTGGTAATCGAATTATCTTATCTTCTGTTTCAAACTTATTTTCGAATCAAAATTCTCTTTGATTTGAGTAAACAAATTTTGAATCCCTATCCTTATTTTGAAAATTCATTCTTGTATCGTCGAGCAAAGAAGTGTATTTGTAAATTAATTTTTAAATGTTTTTATATTGTGTTGTTTGAGTTGTTGATGTTGATTTGGGTTTTCGATCGATTCGTCTGATCAACGCTATCAATAGGATTTCCAAAACACTTGAGCAGAGCAAACTGACACAATATCGTTTTCAAATTTGGTAAATAAAATAAAAGTTTTGTGTGATTATATTATATATAAATATAAGTTTTCTGAAATTAAATTGTTAATGAATTTGTTGTCTGAAATAATAATATTTGATTTTTATTTATTGTTTTGTAAACCATTGACTATTGCATAATATAAATAAATGAATTTATAAACTTGGTTATAAATTGATTGGAATTTGAAATGAATTAAATTCAGAAATTTGAGAATTTATTAGTTTCCGGTGATTTCGAACTTTGGTTTTTAAAATTTTAGAGTATATATTATTGAAAGTATTTTCGAATAGAAATCATTTTCAAAGAACTTTTAAATGTTGAAATCAGTGCTCTTCTCTTTGTCGCTGGAAAATAATTTCGGTGATGGCGGCCGCATCATCGACATTCATTTTCGAGTTTCGAAGTGGAGATACTATTCTGTAGCTTTGCTACGGTTTTGTTTTGAAAAATATATTTTGATTTGAATTTCTTCAGTATATTTTGATTTATATATATATATATATATGTATCTTATTTTAAAATTTAATTTGATATAAATATATTATATATATCTCTAAATTGTTTAAAGTTAATCAGAAATTTTAATTCTTAAATTTTGTTAAAGGATGATTTTAGCTATAAATAAAACCAAAATTTGGAATAAATGTTTAAACTTGAATAATTGAATTGGGAAATTTTTTATTTGTATATTGTTCAACTGCATTCTCATACAACTTACCTAAGTTATTCAGAAGTTGAATATATAACAGGATAATATATAAGATAAATTGAATTTATAAATAAATTTGAGTGTTTATAATAAATGTTATACACTAAATTTTGATTATAAAGATATTAATAGAGTTAGATAGGATAATAAGTAAACTTAGTTAATAATGAAATAAATTTGTTTTGAAAGAATTAATAAATTGAAATTTGATCAACATATGAAAATACCTTGAATTTAAAAGAAATTAGTAAATATAAATTAATTTAAATCGAAACTTTTATGGTTTAAATTAATTTATATGGGTTAAATATACGTGATTAGATATATTAAGTAGAATAAATTTGACAGTAATTTGGAATAAAGAAGAATTTAAAATTGTTGAAAAAATATGATTGTAATAAAAGACTATTCAAATTTATGGGTTTAGAAATTGTAAATTTAAGATAATTGGATAATAAGATAATGAATTTAGAAATAGTTGAGATTGATTTTAGTGAAATCAAATGGATTAAATCAATTATTGAATATCAATTAATTTAAATTTGAATTTAAATGGTTTAAATTAATTGTTATTTTGTATTTCAAATCTATTTTCTTTTTGGTTGTTTCTATTCTCCTACCTCGTTCCTTTTCGGGGACGAAAAGTATTGAGTGGGGGAGAGTGTAACGACCCGTAAATTTCAACTGTTTTAATAACGAAATTAGTTGAAATTTTGTGAAATTTTAAACGATAAAATTTTGAAATAAAAAATATAATATTTGGAATACGTCTAGTTAAACATAGCAATTGGTAAATTTTCGTCCGAAAATATGAAAGTTTATTTCACGCGTAAATTTACTTCAATTTAATCAGTTAAAAAGCGATGGTAATAAAATGTTTTCCAAACCTGAATATTTTTATATAGAAAATTCATAAATCATCTTCTTAGTGAGACGTTATAATTCGTTTCTCCAAATTTTGTCTGTTATTGCTGTGTCGATCTTATTTTCGACGAAATAGCATCATTTTCGGTACTGATTATCGACTTTTGATCGGATGATCGTACCACTGATATTTGTATACCGTTTTGATCGTCTTGTCGTGCTGATCTCCATAGTATATTCATTTGAGTGTTTCGGCATTCGGTGCACGACGAAACCCGTAAAATGGTTAGCTGCACCGGTAACCGGTTTGAGCCCTTTATTGTTCTGTGTCCCTTTAATTGTTCAGACGTGAGATAGTGAATGGTCACACTTTGGCTTTTCCATGGTCCCAATACTTTCTTGAATTCAGCTGTCTTGTCCCTTCGTTGTCCAATATAGCTGGCTTTCATTATTTCTTAGTTATCAAATTCCATATAGTCTGTTCATTTTCCCTTTTTCTCTGGTTTTATCTTAGTTCTCCGATTCAACGAAAACACTCCTCCTACTTCTAGCTAAATCGTCTTCTGCCCCTACCCTATACTTCAGCCAAAATTCCACCTTTCTTCCCCGTGAAATCATCATCTACCATGCTCACTCGTCAACCAACAGCATGCCTCACAAACTCTCCCGCTCTGCCTCGTCATTCATCGCGCCCAGACCACCACATCTGCCTCCAACCTCAGCCCTCGCTCACGTATGCCTCCATCTATCTTCCCACGCCAACCTTGAAGCCGTGAAAACCCAAATGCCACCAAGCAACATCAACCGCCTCATTCATCTTCCACCTCGTCAGCCCTACTGTGCAGTACCTTCCCTACCCTATGACTGCATGGCTGAGGCGCTGCGTCTCCACCTGACACCCTCTGGCCTCCATTCCTTCCCTCTTGCGTTTGGCCAAGCAGCCTTCCTTCCTGTTGTGAATATAGGTAAATTTTTATATATAGTTATATATTAGTTCTTTAGGCACGTTTACATATTATTTAGTAACAGTAGTTTACATATATCTGACTATTTGTTTTATATATAAGGTTATCAAGTCAGGTGTATATTCCTGGTTAACGTTTTCTCTCAAGTTGTGTATTGTTTTAAAAATTTATGCATGTTTATTTTAAAAGAAATTTCGACTGATATGTATATTGGAAGCAGCCGAATTTTTGCAAGTATTATATGCACTATAATATATATACGCATTTCCTACTTGAAGCTTATATCCTCTAGCATACGAAAGCTATATAGAAGTTGTTGTATTATAAGTTGTATGTTTTAAATGGGAAGCATATCTAGTTACGTGTATATTTGTACTTCTAGTTTAGGCCCTGTTGGTCGAATATATTATATGAAGCAGTATTATATATATACATTTGATAGTTACTTGGGTATAAATTTTGTACAGATCATGTTTATAAAGTATGCTAGGATTTCATATTGTGTTCAGAGATGCTACAGTAAAGTGTATATATACTTTTGTTAAAAATAAGATATATATGTTTCCTATATATATATTCAGGCAGAAGCCCCATACATGTAACTTAGTTGTATGTGTCGTTTTGAATGTATATCGACATTTTTATTTCATCACATGTTTTAGTATATATATATATATATCGTGTTAGTTTTACAATATTAGTTATGATATATGCATGGTTATATACTGTTGCTTGCTGAATTCTATTTCTATTCAACTTAGTTTATATATATAATATATGTTTTGATCTTAAATATATGTGTTATGTAAATAAGTTTGTAAAGTTTATGACCTATTTACTATATATAGATTTTATAAGATATTTAGTAATAGATATTAAAGTATATATAGTTTATATATGGGTATATATATTGTTGACTTCAAAGTATTATATGTGTATTTGTATATGTTTATATATTAATCAGTTTATATATAGATGAGTATACCGGGTTTAAGTTAATAAATATATTGAGATTTTGTTATAGCTGTAATTATTTGAAATTGTATATATATATATATATATTATTTTAATGAATTCCAGATTTTATATTGGTCAAGAAAATAAGATAATAGAGTAACATATATATTTTGTTCAGTTTACATCAAGCAGATTCTGATTTTGTTTTCATCAAATTCCTTATCTATCAGCTTTGTTAGTCAAAATTCGTGCCACCTCGCTTTACTTTGGAATTCGTAGCTTGCTCTGTTGTCAAATCTCTCTAGCCTCGAAAGGTGAGCAATCACTCACGATTAACGTTCTTTTATTTATTAAATTTGATTTCAATTGAAACGACAATTGAAATTTACTATTGTTAGTTAATTACACTGTTATATATGCTTTTACCTGTATCAGTTCACCTGTGACATCTGACACCATTATCTGTTAATTATTTATGCGATGATAATACAGTTTGGCTGATAATTGATTGATTGTTGATGTTTATATTGGACGTTAAATTGTTAGTGTTAAATGATAAATAGTATGCCAAATTGAAATGGATATAGGATAGTTAACGATTTTAAAACTGATTTATATGTTAAATTTGATTAGTTGAATATGACCCCTTTTAATTGTTAAATAAATTGACATGTAGAATAGTGATAATTATACTTTGAACCATTGAACGTATACTTGATTAATTGTTGTAGTGTAAAAATTGAAACCGAATGACAACTGAAGAACCGTATAAATATTAGTGTAATAATCTTTAATCTACATGAAATGATAGTGTAGATTCTAGAGATAATTATATTAATTCGTACAAATAACAATGCGAATTAATACGGTTATTTCGGGATTATTTGAATTGATTATTGGATTGATATTGATTGTTGTTATTGCTTGTTTATTACTTTGACACCATCCCAGTTATCAATCTGCAAGTTCCCTTTGTTATGCTTTGATTTTGAATTGAATTGGAATCGGGTTGAAATGATAAATACCCAAATTGAACTTTGACCTAGGATAGGAAATTAAATAAAACCCGATTGGTCAATGATTTGATTTAAAAATAAAATGAAGATTTTATTTGAATAAATAATATGGTTTTGAAATGAAGTTGGAATTTGAATTTTAATGAAAGGAAAATGTTTATATTTAATAATCTGAAACAAAATATTTACAATGTAATTGATGAAAGAATGTTGTTTAATTTGAGAAATGATTGAATTAAGTTTGAAATTATTAAACTTGGAAATGATTTAATAATTAAGTTTGAACTTATAATTAAGTTTGAAATCATTAAACTTTGAAATTATTTAATAATTAAGTTTTGAATTATTTAATAATTAAATAAGATTGAATTACTTAATGATTAAATTGAATTGAATTCTTTAATAAGTGAAATTGAACTTTTGAATAAGTGAATTTACTTCGTAAATAATTGAAATTGAGTTTTCTTTATTAATTAAGTTTGGAAAATTATTTAAGTAAGTAAATAAGTGAAATTGAATTTCTTTAACAAGAAATAAAATGTGATTATTGAAATTAATGTAAGACTTGTAATTTAAAGAATTTGATTTGATGAATTTAATTTAATTCAAATTGTAAGTTTTGAAATAAGGAAGTTGAATTTAAACAATGGAGTTAATGAATTGGAAATTTAATAGAAATTATTTTGAATGGCAAATTTACTTAATGAATATTGAATGAAATCGATAAATGAATTTAAATTGATTTAAATGTTAAATCAAATTAATTTAAATGATTTCGGAATGAACTTATATACGAACTTGTATCAATATTTGAATTGTTTTAAATAGAAATTGAAATTGAATTATAAGATTTTGAAATGGTAATTTGGAAGTTTTGAAACGTAAATTATGGAAATTGATTTGGAAAGACAAATGAATTGTTGGTTTTCGAATTCTATTTAAAATTGAATTGATTTGGTTTTGAAATAAATAAACGACCAATCGGTGTAATAATTACAGAAGTTATTAAAGAGACCGGAATCGGTTATGGATATACTCTCTATCTAAACCGAAACCACTTTAATAACTATATGCGGAGTGATGATCCAGAATGAAGTGGTTGGAATGATGTACGTGATGACTGAAGAAAGAGAACGATAATGGATAGCCTTGACACTTGTGTCAAATTGGAAATGACTAAAACAGGAGCCGTGCCGGGCCAATGGAGGATTAGCTACCTCAAGTGGACACACTTCTTCGAACTACTCATTACTTGTTGTCGATTGGTGCACCCTTGATTTTGGGAGTGTTGTTTCACTGTGTTGCGGGCGCTGCGGCGTTGCGTTCTCACCAGTCCGGATCAGGCAAATGGTAGTATCACTACCTTGGGTATTGCCTCATGTGCCTTGTCATACTTGTATTCCCTATTCGCGACCACTACGAATTTGTTTTGTACCTTTAGTATATGGATTGCCCTCTGGTGACTTCCGGTTTTGGGGAAACTACGGTCTTGTATATGCTTTTGGGAATAAAAATGTGTTAAGGGTGGAATGGGCCATGACTTAACACTATTTTGATATCTTTATATTACTGATAGACATTATCTACTTAGCGTACGTTACTACCTAGTAGATAGTTTAACGGATCCTTAAAGGATGGTTATTCCAAACATCCTTTGAGTTACTTGTATTTCAATTGCTATTTCACTTGAGTTGGATTTATAAATATAAGAATGTTAATCCTGACTCGAGTGTTTTGTGTTTTGCTTTACGCTCGGGTCAGACTGAGTGGTTCAGCTTTTGAGACTCACCTTTGGAGTTGGAGCTTTGCTTGAAGATCCAGCCATCTATTCTGCTTTTAGTATTCGATGATTCCAGTGATGTATTCTGATTTGTATCTGATGTATCGTATTACTCTTCCGTTGTATCTAGTTTAACTCTGATGTAACTGATACATTTATATAGTAGCTTCATGAACTACTATCTCATTTATTTCCACTGCATTTATTACTCTGTGTCTGTGATCTGTGATTATTTATTTACTGTATATGTTCAGTTTTGCCAAATTTAAATTAACAACGCGGTATTTTGAGCAATTCAACTCCGGCATGAGTGTCTACCTATATACTTATAATGGATGCGAATGGTCCAAAATATCGGGTCGTTACATAAGGCAAGGGGATCCCTTATCGCCTTTATTATTTAACTTAGCTGCTGATGTTTTTGCTAAAATTATTAAAAGAACAGTGGATAATGGATCTCTTGGACGTGTAGGCAATGAAATTTCGCGTAATGGTTTATCGGTTCTTCAATTTGCTGATGATACCTTACTTTTTTCTTCCCATCTTCCAAGACACATCATTACCCTTAAGTTTATTCTTTACAGTTTTGAACTTTTATCTGGTTTAAGAATAAATTTTGATAAAAGTTCCGTTTTAGTTTTAAATGATTTTGATAAAGTTGAAAACTTAGTTGCTAATACTCTCAATTGCAAAACTATGAGCTTTCCTTTTGACTACCTTGGTTTTGTGATTAGACCCACCAAACTCAAACATGACAACTGGATTATTATCATTGATAAAATTAAAAATAAGATTTCTAACTGGAATGGGAGATTTCTTTCTAGAGCAGGTAGACTAGTTTTAATAAATTAGGTTTTATCAGCTATTCCGATTTATTGGATGTCCTTGCATTTATTCCCGGATTGGGTTATTGATAAGATTAGAAGAGATTTCCTATGGAGTGGAGAAAACTCTAGTAATAATATTAAATGTCTAGTTAACTGGGAAACTATCTGTAAGGCCAAAAAGAAGGTGGATTAGGTGTTATTAATTTGCGTAATATGAATTTGTCTCTGTTAGGTAAATGGCTTTGGAAGTTCAAAGATATAAATGATAACGCTATTTGGAAAGAGATCATTTCTAAATATTACTATAATGGAAATAGCAATTTATATCAAATTGCTTCTCCAGTCACTCAAAATATATCTAACTTTTGGAAAAACATTTTAAAATGTAATGAGATATTTAATTTAGGAATAAATACAATTGTTCACTCTAGTAATCGTACTTCGTTTGTGCATGACCGTTGGATTTCGGTCTTGCCTCTAAAGATAGAATTTAAGGATCTGTATGATATTTGTAACTTTAAGTTTGCTTTAATTAATGAAGTTTATTCTCCAGAAAATGATCCTCCTTGGAATTTCAGTTTTAGCAGAATTTTAGTTAATTCAACTTTTAGACAACTTTCTTCGCTTTATGCCAGATTAAATCTTTATAATATTGATAATGACAATGATTTTATTAGTTGGGAATGGGATAAAAGTAAGAAATATACTTCTAATTCTTTCTACAGATTCATTAATTTTTCGGGTCCAATAAATAACTCTTTTAAATATATGTGGAATTCTAATGCTCCTCCCAAATCCAAAATTCACATGTGGTTAATTCTTCATGGAAAACTTAATACAATCGAATTTTTAAAAAGAAAAAATATTCCAAATGATAATAAATGTTATTTTTGTAATCTGTATCTTGAGGACATTAATCATATATACTATAATTGCATGGATTCTAATTACATTCTAATCAATACTCTTAAATTTTTTAACTTTAATATAACAACTAAAATTTCGGATTGTGAATTTTATTGGAATAATTATAGATTCAAGTTCAATAAGGATATTAGATTTTTACTAGACACTTTATTCATTATTATTAGTTGGTTTATTTGGTTTGAAAGAAATCAAAGAATTTTCAATAATAATAATTATCATTTTAACAAATTGATTTTTACAATTTCTACATATTGTTTTAATTGGATCTCTAACCCCAAATATAAATTAGCCTAAAATATCCTTTTCAAAAGGTATCTTAACAAGGTTAATCATAATATTAATTTCTTTAAACACAACAATAATTTTTTTAACATTAATAATAGTATTATTAATTTTTTCTCTAATTTAGATGATGATTTCACTTCTAATCATAAGTTACTTATGATTAAAGGTTCATAAGATTGATCCGTCTCAATATTTGTGCTAGTTTCTGTTTGGTTTTGGTTTTTAAGTTTTTTTTATATTGTTATTGTTCAGTTAGTCTTATGTAGGTTCTTATTTAGGTTTTTATTTCCTTCCTTATTAATACATATATATGTATATTTATTATATAAATAGACATATATATGTATCATTCTAATTTTTTCTTTAGTCATTTTCCAGTTATAGGTATGGGAGATAGGATATCAGATTCATTTTGCAGGTTTTCTTATCTTCAGATAGCAGGACACCAGATGGTAGATAGGTCAGCAGAGCAGAGTATCTTCATCCAGGAGGCATATTCTTCAGTTTGGTACCCCTTTCTCTTGATCAGAGGCTTTAGAGTGGTTTCTCTTTTCAGCAGATCCACTGCAGAGCAGATGCTTATTCACCTTTTCTGATTCAGTTGGTTGGAGCTTCCTCATTAGTCTAGGACGTCATCCAGTAGTTTTTGTTTTTTTCCACTAGTATTTTAGGTTCTTCTAACACCTTATTATCGGGCGGTGGCCTTGCCGATGCTCGATATCGGGGTGTGATGGGTGGTGGCCTTGTCGGAACTCATCTTAGGAGAACCTAAGATTTGTTATTTTTGTATTTGGTTTTTGTTACCTACCAGGCTTGTTGGCAGCACTTTATTTTCGATATATATATATATATATATATATATATTCGCATGTGTTCTCTCCTCTCTTCGTAGAGGATCACACATTTTTCTCAAAAAAAATTCTAAAATCATTTAATTTAACCAATTCGGTGTCCGTATATAATTTTCTATCCTCTGGCCAAATGATCAGTTATTTCAATTTAATTTCAGGGATGGATATATATATATATATATATATATATATATATATATATATATCATTTCAATCCAAATCATAATGTCATAGGTATATATCATTTCAACCTATTCCTTAATTTATTCTAAGTAATTCAATTTACAGTTTTGTATACTATAAATAATATAACAGGTGATAACAGGATTTATATAAAAATAAACAAACATCCAATCATCCAAATGTCAATCAATTGGTATCCATCATAATCAATCATCCAAACAGTCAGTAAATCACAACAATTACCCAATTATCAATAATCGAGAATTTTACTAAACAATTTAATTCAAATTCTATTTAACCGTCAATTTAAATTTTTGTCAGTTACATTAGATGTCAATTTAAATGTCGATTAAAATTATCAAACAACAATCAATCAGTTCATATCACTTCATAATTTCAATTTAACTAGCATAACAATATTTTAGTACGTGTAAGCGTTATAAAACACTCACCTTGAGTTTCAATTTTAAATCAAATCGAACGACGCTCGATTTAACCTAAAATTTTAACTAGCTCCAAACGACTCCAAATCAGCTCTACGACGTTGTGCTCTTCGCCATGATTCCAACGCCTCTTGTTTCGTCCAATTCTGAAAAAGCATGAAGAAGTTATGCTATTTTCAAGTTTGAATACAATTTAATATAAATAATTTTTTTTTAATATCAGATCTAGGACGTTACTTCAAAACAAGATATCCAGGCCGTGAGATTCCCTTTCTCCTTCCCTCTTCGTACGCATCTCCAAGTGATAGAACCTAACTACACACGACCAACATACGATGGTCGCGACCACCACATGACGCCGAAAGATGATCAGAGAGCGCCAAACGAAACGCCTAACCACCAAGCACCATCGCCCAAAGCCCGATCGAGCTTGGCCCTCTCCCTTCCTCGATAAATTCGCATAAACATACCACATACACGGTCAGATCTGGCCCCCTACATGCAGCAATAGACGATCTCAACCGTATGGATTTAAAGCTCTCGACGAGCTCTAGATTTTTGTAGTTGAAAGTTTTTGGAGATAGTTTGTGTATTGAGAGAAAAATGAGGGAGAAGAAGATTTGTTTTTCGGCCATTAAAATTTTGGAGGTGCGGCTGTGAAAAAGAAACTAGGGTTTACTGTGTATTCGAGTATATATACGTGTGTATATATTATTTTAATATTATTTTCAGCTTTTACCGAATGAACTCCAAACGAAGCGTTCCGCCAGGCGTTTAGAATGTTTTACCCATACTTCTAACACAATGGAACATGTTTCAGGGCCTAATTCAATCGTATGGAGAAGATAGCTTTTTGAACCCAATTAAAATATTAAATTTTCGATATTTAATTCTATGCATTTCTATATCATACGACCAAATGGTAACTCCAGACGCTACGAAATTTAAAATTTGATAATAACACACTATTACGGACCTAATGGAACTGGTTTCGTCGAAATCCGAGATTGTTCCCCGGATCGCTATTTTAACGTCTCGATTAAAATATAAAATTTTCAATTTCTAATTATTCATTTTTAAATCCAATTTTAAATGTTAACAATCTTCATTGTTGTTTAACTAAAATTTACATCAACTTCCGATATCAATTTCAATCATATTAAATTCAGAATTCAATTATTCAAATAATTCACAATATTAATTTTAAACAATTTAATTATTCAATATTCAACAAATTTCAATATTAGATTTTAAATGAATTTTAGTTATCAATCAATTACTTTATTTACATCTAATGAATTCAACATTTATTATTTAATCCAACTATTGATTGTAAACACATTCGATGCATAACATTACCTTTCAATACTTGTTATTACTTAAATCTTCGAAATTAGTTTATTTCAATTTTGAAGTTTTCGACCATTTAAATCTTCGAGAATTCCATTTCATTACAATAATTGAAAATCATTGATTAATAGCACTTAAGAACTAAACACCGGGTTTCACTTCAAATCATCTTGAAAAATAATATATACTTATCGTGTATCAAATCATACTTAATGTATTTAAAACAAAATTTGTTTATCAAAACAAATTTGTAGCAAAGCTACTTTGGTGGTCTTTCCACTTTGAAACTCGATAATGAACGTCAATGGTGTCGCGGTCATCACCGAAATTATTTTCCAGCGACAGAAATGGGATTACAAAACTTATTTTCTTTAAAATTCATTTAAAATATTTCTTCCAAGTACCTTTTGGAAATATTTTGAAAAACATCTCTATTTGCAAATACTTCCAAATAATAAAATTTTATTTTTCCAAAACCTTTGAAAACCAATTTCAAACACCAGAATTTAAGTTCTCAAATTTCAATTTACATTCATTTTATGGGTAAATCATAATCTATAAACCATATTTATAAAATTACATTTTCTTATAACATACAAAAGTTAATAGTTTTTATGAACTTTGAATAACCAACAGTAAATGACAATAGTCGAATATTATCATTTACTAACAAACAACACAACAAAAATAACTGTATCAATTTATGAAAAATTATTCTTATATATACAAAATATAATACTAGGTAACATTATTTCATTTGCCAATTTCAAAAACAATATTGTGTTGATTTACCTGTACAAGTGTCTAGAAATCCCTATCGATGCCATAGCGTCCTATGTACCGACTAGAATTCATAAATACTCAACAGAACAAATTAATATGATATAAAACATTTTTATAGCACTAACAAATATGCTCTCTCGTATATATATACACTCAAACTCATTCTAGGGTATTACTAACCCTATCTCTAATGAGTTTACCCCTAACAGGCTAAGGTATCTTTAAACCGAAGCTCTGATACCAACTATGACGACCCACCTTTTTAAGTGATTTAAGTCGACAATAAACCACACATGTCAAATTCAAACCAGTCAAAAGGGAAGATTATCAATGTGGTTTAATAAGAAAATAAGAGAAAAGAAGGAAAGCAAAACACAAAATCTCACTACGGAATGACAAAATATAATAATCAAATAAAGAGTTAATGAAGTTGTTTTACAATATACATTTGATTTGAATTTTTACAACATAATCAGAGTACAATCAACAAACATACCAAACTAATGCAGGGGAATAATAAATAGTAATACGGTCTAGCAAACTCTATCTTCATCTTCAAGCAATAATGTCTCTATTAGCACCAAAATTGGTCACTAACCTCCTTGAGAAAGATTATGTAGAGAGATTAATGAAGAAGATAAATTAGAACTAAAAATAATAGTGTAATTCAATGCCAAAAGAACAACAAAAATGAGAACACCAGATTTATAGTGGTTCAGCGTAACTGCCTACGTCCACTTTGAGTTTTGATCTTTATTGCTTTCACAAGTAGTTGAATACAGATATAATCCGTATATTAATGACTTGAATACAAGTTTGAACTGAAAATAATAAGTCTTGAAAGTGGCAGAGTCTCCCAGTGTTCTCGAAAAAAGGTCCATTTCACTGTGCCCTTGCCCTTCCATTTATAGATGAAGATGGGTTGGACTTCCCTAATGGGCCTAGCGGCCAGATACCTCGGCCCGTGGTGAGTGACTTCTATGTGCCGAGCCACAAATGCTGAACAAGGCAGGAATGCCAGTCGAGGCTGGAATGCCGGGCGAGGCTGGAATGCTGAACGAGGTTGAATGCCGAACGAGGCTTCCGATGTCGAACAACCTTTGAATGTCGAACGAGGTTGAATGCCGAATGAGGCTTCCGATGCCGAACAACCTTGTTGTGCCGAACGGGGCTTTGATGCCGAACGAGGCCTGGATGCCGAACGATACTTCGATGCCGAACAACCTTTGAATGCCGAACGAGGCTTCCGATGCTGAACAACCTTGTCGTGCCGAACGGGGCTTCGATGCCGAACGACGCCTGGATGCCGAACGGTACTTCGAATGCCGAACGATGCTTATGCTGTGCCTCTAGTTACTTGGTTAAACCTCTATGTAAAACTTGCCCCCCAAAGTGCATCATGTGGATGAACATGATGCGCTTTCAATCACGTGTCCTCCATGCCTTGCTTCGGGTCCTTATTTTGAATGCCGATCGATGCATTGTATGCCGAACGACATACTAATGCCGAATGACATACAAATGCCGATCGACATTAATGCTGAGCGAGGGAGGTGCTTTGACCGGTTCTACCGGTCGCTGTCCCTTCGACTTCTCTTCTCTCTATATAAGGTGATACTTCTTTTCTTTCTCTTTTACTTTTACCTCCACACTGCAGAACTTACGAACTTGCCCCTTCCCAAACTCTTGTCAACGCCTCAACAACTCCTTTCGTCCTCGAGTTCCCTTGGTTACTCCTCGATCGCCTTCAACAGCAAACCCGAGTAGATCTCTACTTCCAATTCGAGCACTCCATCAGACCTCGCCCCCTTCTACTAGGTACTAACCCTTCATTCGCTTAACTCTCCCCAATTAGGGACTTAAAACAAAACTTGAACCCGTGCCCTTCCCCTAACCCACAAAAAATGATAGTCGTGTAGATTAGGAAGGTTGATTCGAGGTTTAAAGAAGCCTTAGGATTAGGTGGAGTGGAGGATGGAAGACATATCGATGTGGCTCGGCATTACTTCCTCATGCCGAACGACATTGGAGAAGAAGTACTGGAGTGAAGTTGTAGTTAGGTTCAGCGTGCCGAGCGATGTGGCTCGGCACGACCACGGCCCGACATGATTCTTTTATGCCGAACAATTTTAGTGGGAGTGTAAGTAAAGAGTGGAGTTGGGTAGAATGCCGAATGAGGCGGCTCGGCATAACTTGGTGGATAACTCGTTTGTGCTGAGCGGTAGGGAGGAAGTGTTAAGGGAAAGTTAGTGCTAGGCAAAATGCCGAGCGAAGCGGCTCGACATGACTTCGGTTCGGCATGACTAGGCGAATGCCGAACGGTGAAGTGGATCGGTGGAAGAGCGTTGGTGTTGAAGGTAGATTGCCGAGAGATGTGGCTCGGCATGATTGTGGTTCAGCATGACTAGTTCAATGCCGAATGATGAAGTGTTTAGGTAGGAGGGTCATGTACAATAGCAACACCAGTCGAACCTAATGTATAATTGACTCAATACATATTTTATGCCTAAATTCATGACAATGGACAATGACAGACTTAAACAACAAAGCATATTGGATAATCCAGACTGATAACTCCCGTGTTTAAACAACTGAAAACTTGGACTTAACTTGCCTATTAGTTAATAACTTTTCAAATGCAGTGACGACGTTGAGTTCAAAATATAAACCATCTTACATCAAGCTTTCGTAAACGGTCAACAATGACGGTCTTCGAAGACGACAATTCAAAGCTTAAACTTATTTCATCAATCCAGCATCTTTTCACTGCTTGGCACTTATATCTGAATGATCGCACTAGTTCACACACCACACGGGGGGAATATTTATGTTGTTAAGTCTAATGTTAATTGTTTTTTAAGTATAGTTCAAGCAGGTGCTTTGTCAGATTCAATCTTTATCAGAGATGTCTAGGAAATCTAGCTCCGCTACGATTTCGGATAGACCCGGGCCATCCTCTCGACAAGAAGTTATAGGAACCTCAAACCCGTCAACTACCCCTGCTCAAGACTTACCGAGCCCTGCGACATCATCTGTCGACTTGGCTCCCGACGCTCTGGAGGTGGCAATTTTCTTAGACGACCCAATCGACTCACAGGCCTCAAAGATTAATGAAAGTACACTCCGTCGAATATGCTCTGTCCATGGAATCCCTTTCGACGATGTGTTAGTTCCATCGGGGCATGGTCGTCCGCGCTTGCCCCCAGTCGGATATACAGCCTGCAACAGGTTCATGTGCTGGGACGGCAGCGTGCCACCATTCAATTCTTTTCTTCGCGACGTACTACAATATATCGAGATTGCCCCCTCATAATTACATCCAAATAGCCATGCATTCATATACGGGACTTGCATCCTCTTCATGAGTGTCCTTTTCAGGCTTCCTACTTTCGGTGATATTCGTTATATCTATCGCTTCAAGAGACGGTCGGACAGCCCATCTTTTATATTTCTAGAGCCACATAGTAAATGCCAAATCCTAACTGGGGCATGGAGCAAATTTGCCCAGTACAAGCAAGAGTGGTTCTACGTGCGTTGTCCTCCTGGTTTCGCCAGGAGATGGGTAGAAGGAAGTAAGTTCATTTTCTAGATTAATGCTTGAATTTGGCGAAATTTGCATCTTTTCTGACTCTTTATCCACTTTTTCAGGTATCAATCCACGTCCCGAAGGCTCCGGGTACTCTGAACCTGTTGAGACTATCCGGGCCCTCCCCGTAGAAGATCGGGACATCAGATCTCTCATTTCAAATGAGTCACTTACGAAGTTCGGGCTGCTGGCGGAAGGTCGCCGAATAAGCCTCCCTCAAGGTGTCACTCTATCCAGACCTACTTCGGGCAAAGGAAAAAAGCAGGCTGGGCCTTAAGCACGTAACGCCCTTGACACGCCAGAGGAGGGAGAAATTAGAGAAGGCAAGACGCCCGAAGTACCGGGTGAAAATGTTAGTCCCACTCGGGACCCGATAGTCGAGGTTCACGATATTGAGACGCCACCTTCCCCTTCCAAGGGAAAGAAGAAATTGACCTATATGTTGAGGAGGAAGAAAGTGGGTGGAGCTTCTAAAGTTACCCTTATTCCAGAGGAGAGAGAACCTTCCCTCCAACACTTAGAGAGTTCGCTGAAAGGTCTGTCGAACCTCACCATCCCTAATGATCTGCTCAATTATGGTTTCGACGACTCAGATGCGCTTAAACTTCATTCGCCCGCCAGAGGAGATGCAGGCGTTCAAGCCAATGTCCAGGGAGAAAAAACTCCTATTAGTAAAGATAAAGAAACCGGTCCGTCTGGGGGAACACTAGGACACACATGGACACATGCACTTCACCCTACACTTCAATTTTAGCCATCACCCTGATCTTTTCTAACATGTCGTTATTCTCATTCTATGCAGGTGACATGGGACGCACCCACGGACTCGATCGTCTTTGTGGCTCATCCATTTTTCATCATTCTGGCCAGGATTCGGGCACCAGCAAGCGCCGAGACAGAGACGACTCTGGAGACCGAGACAATCGCCCCCGAGAATCGACTTATCGAAGGAAATCATACAGCTGGTCTTCATATTCCCGCGATCTTCCTTCTTAATCAGAGAAAGGCAGAGAGAAGTCTTCGTAGAAGGGGTCTCAACCTGATGTTCCCCGTGATCAACACTCTGGTTCATCTAGCACACGGCAGTCTCGGGAACATCGTAAGAAAACGGAACTTTCAAAGCCACCTCCCCATGTTCCCGCAACAGATCCGACGATATCGGAGAAGCTAGCCGAGCTTAAAGTTAAATTCCCTAAAATCTGCTTTGATGGTCTGAAGTTCCATCCAATGATCTATCACATTCCGGGGCATGTCAAACAGAGTGCCATCGCTTGCAACAACGACGTTTATGTTCAACATGACGCGTTTGTCCATCTAGTTGAAAAAGTCTCGGAAGTCTCTGTTGAGCGTCAACACGAAATCGACCGCCTGAAGCTTGAAACCATTTTTGATAAAGACATTATCAAAAATTAGGATGAAGAGCTCTCTTCATACAAGTTCCAACTCGAGGCTGCCGAACAAAGTGCTAAAGATACTGCGGAGGCCGTCACTCATCTAGAGATGACTCATAAGAAGGAAATTGACGAAGTGGTCCAACGCTGTGGGGCCCTGGCTTTAGAAAAGGACTCTGTTCAAAAAGAAAGGGATGCACTCGCCCTACAGGTTAAAGAGTTGAAAGAACTACTCTCTAAGGAGAAGGAAGAGAAGATAGCTGCTCAAGAGGAGTCCTAATGATACTGCAACGAGATTGTTGCTACGCGACTCTTGAAGGCAAAGCTCGACGACGAGCTCTCTAAGGTCGGGACGGTGAAGGATGAAGCCCGTGAAGAGGGCAAGAGAATAGCATCCGCAGAGATTGACTCTCGCCTTGAGGCGGCTGCAGAGGCTGGCAGAGAGGAGATCAAGTGCCTGTTCGACCTGCTGATAGCTGAATACAACGCCCGTGTCCTCATGCATCGGAACTTGATTTTTCTTGGCGAGGGCTACCTTGAATCTCTAGCCAAGGCATGGGAAACTTTGATAAAGATTAGAAAGGTGGAATCGGGTATCGAGGAGGTTGACGAGGATGCTTTAGTAAAAGAGTTTCTCAGGGGGAACGATCCTTCAGACTTGTCTGCAGCAATGGCTCTCTTTGGCAAAGGCTCCTCTCCACCAAAGGAGAAAAATGACATCGTTGGTCCGTCTGGAACCGAGTCTCCAGCTCCTCCTCCTACTCAATCGGCTGATCGGCCAGTACTTGATCCATTCGACCGACACACTGGTTATGACCCAGAGGACCCTGGCCTCGACATTCATGTGCTATCTCCCATTCTAGAGGGTGAGACTCCTCGGACGGTCGAAAGCCAGCAAGAAACTGGTATATAACTCTTCTTCTTAAAGTTCAAAGAACTGTTGTTTTTGGCGAGAGGCTATCGTATTCTAACGTTCGTCTCTTGTGGTTTTTCGCAGGCCATTCTGATCCTGATCCGACTCCACGGAGTGACGACGCCAAGGAGGAAAAGGGGAAAGCGAGCGAGGCTACCCACGCGGGAGTGACCCCCGGTCCTGATGCTCAGGTGATTGAGGCGCTCGACGAGGATAAGTCCGAAACTTCATCCCCCGTCGAAGGAAGTTATGAAATTGAAATTACGGGCGCCTCAGGACACACTTCGAAAGTGAGCATGAAGGAGCAACTTGCGGAAGAGAAAAGGAAGAAAGTTGAGATCAAGGTTGAGTCCCAAGTAGTAGAACTTGACGACCCATTGAACATGCCTCTAAAAGTCATTCTTCCTGGCAGAACCAAATCTTTGGATGTTCCTCCTCCCACTCCTGACACCGTTTCTCTAGCGAGCAAAACGTCCAAGAGAAAACGCGTGGGGGAGGAGTCGTCTGAGAAAACGAAGGAGGAAAAGAAGCTAAAGAAATCAAAGAAGTAGCCACTACACTTGTGCAACGAGAGTTAGCTTAGATCATGTAATTATTTCTTATTTATTTATTTATTTATTTTCGTAGTCAATGTAGACAGACTTTTGACTCCGAGTTTTGGAGGAGTGGTTGTAGAACCCCATTTTGGATTAATAAATAAAGTTTAGTTTCTTTGTCTTTCAAGTGACTTTTGTTTTTCAGCTTTCTGTATAACTGTTGTCGAAACCCGAACTATCGTGAGTTATATAAACCCCCAATTCGTTTTCATGTAACTCGGAAATTCATTGGGGTTGTACATCCTTTATTACACAGTTCAGGTACTTAGAATATTTTTTAGTCTGTACTTTAGGGACTTGTTGCCTTCAAGTCATTTGTACTCTAGTCTGCATTCCGGGGACTTAGAGATTTTTAGTCTTTTATACTCTGGTCCTCACTCTTAGGGCTCGGAGTACTCCAGTCTGCACACAGGGGACTTGGAGATTTAAGTCGTTTATACTCTAGCCCGCACTCTGGGGACTCAGAGTACTCCAGTCCGCACTCAGAGGACTTGGAGATTTAAGTCATTTATACTCTAGCCCGCACTCTGGGGACTCGGAGTACTCCAGTCCGCACTCAGGGGACTTGGAGATTTAAGTCGTTTATACTCTAGCCCGCACTCTAGGGACTCAGAGTACTCCAGTCCGCACTCAGGGGACTTGGAGATTTAAGTCATTTATACTCTAGCCAGCACTCTGGGGACTCAGAGTACTCTAGTCCGCACTTAGGGGACTTGGATATTTAAGTCGTTTATACTAGCCCGCACTATGGGGACTCATAGTACTCCAGTCCGCACTCAGGGGACTTGGAGATTTAAGTCGTCTATGCGCGTTCGTACGTCAGACAGAATAATGTAACTCCAGTTGTTTGTCACCGGATTATTATGCATAAAAACATTAGTGATGCATGGGAAAGATGGCTTCAAGCCTTTATTAATGAAAACAAACTAAAACGTCCGATTACATGCTTAAAAAGAAACTAAGAATCAATGGAACAAAAACATACAGGAAATAATTACACCTAAAACACGAAGGAAACAAGCTAAATATAATAATGTCGCAAATGTTCACTATTCCATGCTTGGGGGAGTGTCATGCCATCAACGGTCGCTAGCTTGAAAGTTCCCTCTCCAAGCTTCCATTCCACGACATATGGACCTTCCCAGTTGGGATTCATACGTGATGGTATCGGAAAAACTTGTTTCAAAACGAGATCACCCACATCAAAAATTCTCGAGCGGACTTTTTCGTTATAATATCGCTTAACTCGGTGCCTATATGCTGCCACCCTTAACTTAGCTTCTTCACGTTTTTCATCAACGAAGTCCGGTGATTCCAACAAGAGATCCTGATTCGTCCTAGGATCATAATGTGTCACCCGATGTGATGGAACTTCAAGCTCCACGGGTATAACAGCTTCCGTGCCATATGCCAATGCGAATGGAGTGTGGCCAGTCGCGGACTTGTGGGTAGTTCTATAAGCCCATAGCACTGTTGGAAGTTCATCTACCCACTTGCCTCCAGCCTTTTTCAAACGCTTCTTCAATATGGACTTGATTATTTTGTTCACGGCTTCAACTTGTCCATTAGCCTTCGGATGAGCAACTGCGGTGAACTTTTTCTCAATGTCGTACTTTAAACAGAAATCTTTGAATTCCCTACTTTCAAATTGAGTTCCGTTGTCTATAATGATGGTTCGCGGGAGGCCAAAGCGGCATATAATGTTCCGCACAACGAAATTAATGACCTTCTTGGAGGTGATTGTGGCTAGAGGCCCTGCCTCGGCCCATTTGGTGAAGTAGTCGACCGCAACTATCGCATATTTTGCACCACCTTTGGATATTGGCAAAGAACCGACTATGTCGATTCCCCAGATTGCAAACGGCCAGGGACTAACCATTTGCGTGAGTTCCGTTGGCGGAGCTCTCGGGATATTCGCGCATCTTTGACACTTGTCACATTTTCTTACATAATCTGCAGCATCCCGATTCACAGTTGGCCAATAGTATCCGTAGCGGAGGATCTTTTTTGCTAGTGTCTGCCCCCTAGTATGGTCGCCACATTCTCCTTCGTGAACTTCCTTCAAGACCCGCTTTGTCTCATCATGGGCAATGTACCATAGTAAGGGGACCGAGAACCCCCTCTGATACATTACTCCTCCCTGCATCACATATCGCGCGGCTTTGCGAATGACCTGTCGTCTTTCGCTTCTTCTTTCGGGCATAGTCCCGTTTAGCATGTATAGTTTGAATGGGGTTATCCATGACTCCTTCTCGATTTCCGTTTCCAACACAAAATAGACCTCCATCACATCTATGCTTGGAGCATGTAAGGTTTCGACGGGAGCTAATCCCATTTGTTGTGCATCGCCGGTACTCGCGAATTTGGCCAGCGAGTCGGCTTCCTTGTTCTGTTCACGCGGGACATGCGAAATGTCATAATGTTCAAAGTTCGCCAATAGTTCCTGAACCAGTGCAAGGTAAGAAGCAAGCTTTTGTCCCCTTGCTTGGTAATCTCCTCGCACTTGGTACACCACCAACTGCGAGTCACAAAAGATTTCAACTGATTTTACCCCGAGTTCTCCAACAAGCTTTAAACCAGCAATCAATGCTTCATATTCTGCTTCATTATTCGTAGCCGGGAAATTGAGCTTCAAAGCATAACAAATCGATCGATTTTCTGAAGTCACAAGAACTACACTAGCCCTAAAGCAACGGTCGTTTGACGCCTCATCAGTGTACAATTTCCATTGAATGGGGGGAATGACACTGTGACTATCTGGTTCGTCTGATACAGTAAACTCAGCGATGAAGTCTGCTAGTGCTTGCCCTTGTATGGCTCTTCGTGGCAGGTAGGTAATATCAAACTAACTCAACTCTATATTCCATTTTAGCATCCTTCTAGAAGTTTCTGGTCGTTGGAGTACCTGTCGCAAGGGCCGATCGGTATAAATACTAACTGAGTGTGCTTGAAAGTATGGACGCAGCTTACGTTATGCAATCACCAAGCAATAGGCCAATTTCTCAATTTTAGGATAATTTCTTTATGCCCTCGTTTAACGTTTACTAACGTAATACACTGGCTTTTGAACTCAGTCCTCCTCGCGGACCAAAGCCGCACTTATAGCATGCGGGGATACGGCCAAGTATACGTACAACATTTTGTGGTCTACTGGTTTCGACAGCACTGGAGGACTTTCCAAATGCCTTACCAGAGCTCGGAACGCTTCCTCACAGTTGGATGTCCATTCAAAATTCCTCTTTCCTTTCTTTATTATATCGAAGAAGGGAATACACTTGTTTGTGGCTCTGGATATGAATCGACTCAGTGCAGCCACCTTTCCATTCAAGCTTTGTACCTGTTTTATAGTTCTGGGCACTTGTATGTCTCGAATAGCTTGAATCTTTTCTGGGTTAGCTTCAATTCCCCGGGCATTAACAATGAATCCCAAAAACTTCCCTGACGCAACGCCGAAGGAACACTTCAGAGGGTTGATCTTCATCCCATAATATCTGAGTATGCCAAACATCTATGCTAAGTCTCGAATGTGGTCGTTTGACTGCCGTGACTTCACGAGCATGTCATCCACATAGACTTCCATTGTTCTACCAATCTAATCTTTAAACATTCGATTCACCAAACGCTGATAGGTCGCTCCCGCGTTTTTCAATCCAAAAGGCATCACTACGTAGCAATATACCCCAATGTCTGTGACAAAACTAGTGTGTTCCTGGTCTGGAATGTGCATCGGGATCTGATTGTATCCCGAGTATGCATCCATGAACGACAATAACTCATGTCCTGTAGTAGAGTCGACCAAATGATCAATTCTAGGTAATGGGAAACTGTCCTTAGGGCACGCTTTGTTTCAATCGGAATAATCTACGCAAGTTCTCCACTTCCCATTCGCTTTTTTCACTAGCACGGGGTTTGACACCCGTTCAGGGTAAAGGGCTTCGCGGATGAACCCATTGGCTTTGAGTTTGTCCACCTACTCTTTAAGAGCAGCGGACCTCTCCGGGTCCATTCCTCTCCTTTTTTGCTTAACTAGGACGTACCTCGGGTCTATGTTCAACATATAACTCGTAATAGCGGGAGAGATCCCGCACATGTCGGAATGTGTCCAAGCGAAAACATCGAGATTCGCTTGGAGGAAATCACTAAGGTCCTCGGTCATCGAGGGTCTGAGTTGTGATCCAATCTTCAGTATTCGCGACGAATCGTCTCGGCTGACTGAAATGTCTATCGTCAGTTCAGCTGGTGCTGCTTTTTCTTCCTTGGGTTCTTCATCGTCATCTCTCGGATCTATGTCTCTGTAGATCCGAGAATTTTTCCCGAACCAGGGCTCGGGCATTACTTGTCAATTGTCAGTATTCTGAATACGGACGGAGTTGTCTGCAACCTTTCCTTTCTCTCTCCGCTAGGCCTCTCGGAGCTCAGCCACATAACATGCACGACCGGTCACCTGGTCGCCATGAACAACACCCACTCCTTTGTCAGTCGAAAATTTTAAAGTCAAACACCATGGGGCCAATGCTGCCCTAAACTCAGCCAGGGCCGGTCGACCCAGAAACACATTGTATGGAGAATCTACATCCAAAACTACGAAAGGTAGGATTCACACCCTCCTATGCTCACCTTGTCTCAGTTCAACTGGCAACTCAACGTATCCCACTACATCAGTCGCTGCGCCATTAAAGCCATCGATACGAGCTTTGGATGGCTTCAAATCCTTCGTCTCCATCTTCATCTGGTCATAAGCCTTCTTGAAGATGATATTGACAGAACTTCCACAATCAATCAAAATTCTTTTCACAAAGGTCGGTCCGATTGTCGCGAATATGACCATCGGGTCAACGGTAGGAGCCTCCGCTTGGTCAGCGTCTCTGCTTCTGAATACTATATTGTCTGTCATCATGCGCTGCTGCTTAGCGGTGGTCCCATCCTCCACATTGGAACAACACTCAAAATCTGCATGCCTCAACGAATTAACATACCGCTCCATTTCTTGCCAGTTCTTATCTGCAGGGTGAGGTCCGCCTATTATCGTGTTTATGACCAGTCTACCCACGGTCCGAGCAGGCTCCTCAGGGTGACGTGGAGCTGGTGCGTGACCGGGATTGGACGTTTCCTGTCCACCTTCTTGAGGATTCTTTACAAACCCCTGCAACTTTTTCTGTCTAATCGACTTTTCTATAGCGTCATGTAGGTGCCTGCACTCTTCAATATTGTGCCCATAAGTCTCATGAAAGCGGCAATACTTTCCAGTCCGCTTTTGCTCCTCAGTTGGCTCCTTTGGGCGCGACTTTCTGTATTGAAAGGTATTACAAGTTGATAGGTAAATATTTTCAAGAGATGCATTTAGTGGGGTGTATTCGTTGTAGGTTGGAATCCTCGGCTTCCATTTCCTTGCTTCTCTTTTCTTACTCCGATTTCTTCCTTCGGATTCCTTAGATTGCCCGGGCTTGTTTTGGACATTGACTTGGACTTTCCCCGAGTTGTCTCCGGATTGCTTCACAGCGATATTGCTTTTCATGGTCTCCTGAACAGGCCCCGGTGCCTTATCTCTCCTTATCCACCTAGCTTCTTCTCTTATGAATTGATGAGCCTTTGAGTAAAAACGCTCTAACGTAGTTGGAGGTTTTCCTACTAACCAATATCTCCAAACTCTGAATCCGGATCCACACCTCGCATCACAGCCATAAGAATTGCGTGATCATTGGGATTGCTAACTTTAGTAGTCGCAACATGGAATCTCTGTAAATACTCCTTCAACGACTCCCTGGAGCTTGGATTACACTTGATAGAGACATCACGTCCTTTGGACGAGTAGCATGTATTCTGAACTGTTCTATAAATTTCGTTGCCAACTCCTCGAAACTGGGTACGGACCGCGGAGGAAGTCGGGTGAACCACATGGTAGCGATCCCAAATAGATTTATTGGAAAGCATCTACACTTGGTTGCATCATTCGCTTTAGCTGAATCCATCATCCACTCGTATCTCATCACATGCTGTCGGGGATCGGTCTTTCCTTCGTAGGCCGGGATAGTTGGCATGCTAAACTTCCTGGGGTACTCGGCCTGTAGAACAATGTCTGTAAATGGAGTATGACTCTTGGATATCCCTCAATCTTCATTGGTCAGGCCTTGATTTTCTCTCACCAGCTGTCTGACCATAGCCGATAGGTCTGGGGTTTGTATGGAAGATGGAAGGTTGGAGTCTATTCTACGGGATCAGTCAGGTTGATGCCTCCTCTGCTGGCGATCTGCCAAACGTGTATCTTGAGGTTCAGCATCATTGGAGTCTTGGTGAGCCAGGCGTCCAGTTTCCACACACGCTCCAGATCCTAAGTTTCCCCTTCCTGCTTGGTTGCGGTCTCCGAGGTGTAAGTGATCCCTAGTTGATCGATCAGCAGCACCTGCCTATGTAGTTTCAGTCTTGCGGCGTCTACGCCTAGGGGGCTCATCAGATGAAGTCGAGCTATCCGATGAAGAGTAAGGAGCTGGACTACCCCCAGCATTCTGATGCTGTTGTTGAGTGAGCTGAGCCATAAAGTTGGCGTTGGCTTGCATCTGTTCTCCAAGTTGTCTCCTACTTTCCATGAGTTCTCTCATCAAGTCGTTGAACTCTATTCTGGTGACAACTTCCATTTGATTTTGGGTGGTAGTTCCTGCACCTGGATTTGCTTGTTGATTGTTAGGTCCGATTTGTTGTACGCTAGCGGTCTTGTTGACGTCCGCATTATGAGAGGCTGATCTGGTACGTGGTCTTCCCATAGTAGAGTTATTGATAAGAACTCTGAGTAGAATCAACGGACGTCTTGTGAATGACTTGGATCTCCTTCGGGAACTGAAAATAATAGTGTAATTCATTGCCAAAAGAACAACAAAAATGAGAACACCAGATTTATAGTGGTTCGGCGTAACTGCCTACGTCCACTTTGAGTTTTGATCTTTATTGCTTTCAAAAGTAGTTGAATACAGATACAATCCGTATATTAATGACTTAAATACAAGTTTGAACTCAAAATAAAAAGTCTTGAAAGTGGCAGTCTCCCTAGTGTTCTCGAAAAAAGGTCCATTTCACTGTGCCCCTACCCTTCTATTTATAGACGAAGATGGGTTGGACTTCCCTAACGGGCCTAGCCACCAGATACATCGGCCCGTGGTGAGTGACTTCTGTGTGCCGAGCCACAAACGCCGAACGAGGCAGGAATGTCGATCGAGGTTGGAATGTCGGGCGAGGCTAGAATGCCGAACGAGGTTGAATGCCGAACGAGGCTTTCGATGCCGAACAACCTTTGAATGCTGAACGAGGTTGAATGCTGAACGAGGCTTTTGATGCCGAACAACCTTGTTGTGCCGAACGGGGCTTCGATGCCGAACAACCTTTGAATGCCGAATGGGGCTTCAATGCCGAACGAGGCCTGGATGCCGAACGGTACTTCGATGCCGAACAACCTTTGAATGCCGAACGAGGTTGAATGTCGAACGAGGTTTCCGATGCCGAACAACCTTGTTGTGCCGAACGGGGCTTCGATGTCGAACGAGGCCTGGATGCCAAACGGTACTTCGATGCCGAACAACTTTTGAATGCGGAACGAGGTTGAATGCCGAACAACCTTGTTGTGCCGAACGGGGCTTCGATGCCGAACGAGGCCTGGATGCCGAACGGTACTTCGAATGCCAAACGATGATTATGTTGTGCCTCTAGTTACTTGGTCAAACCTCCATGTAACAATCTCCAAACACTGAAATGCTAAGATTGATCCGAGCGTAATGAAAAGAAAAAACACTCGAGTCGGAACTAAAAGTTCTTATGTAAGTTAAATCAATAACAAGTAAATGTGAGTGTAATAGCTTCAGATATGTTTACGGGATTGTCCATCCTCTATCAAGTGTACAACATGAGTGCAATAACATAAGAGATGTTACGAGATTTTCCATCTCCTAAGGATCCGTTAAACTACCTATATGTAGTAAAATACGCTATATATGTAGTGTCTATCAGTAAAGTAAAGTATTAAAATAGCATTAAGGCTTTACATTGATCCTCCTTAACACATTTTTAAGCATTGTCCTACAGTTTGCCTAAGTAGCATCACTAGTAACGTCGGTAGCCAGGGAGACACCGTGATAAGACAACACTAAAACAAAGTCGTAGTGGTTGCGTATAAGGATAAAAGTATGGCAAGACACGTGAGGCAATTCCCAAGGTAGGATTCTACCAGTTCGAGTCGCCTGACTGGTGGTAACCCCTAACGGCCCACCGCAAACATTCATCCTATAATCAAATCAAGGTGCACCAATCAAGTCAAAATCAATATAGTAATACAAAGAACAGATGTCGCTAGAGGTAGCTAGCCTCATTGGTCAGGACAAGTCATCCTGTTTTAGTCATTTCCAATTGACACAAGTGTAACGACCCGGTATTTTCAACCATTCGCATCCGCACGTGTCGGACTTGAATTTCTCAAAATACCGCGTTGTAAATAAAATTTGGCAAAACTCAACATATGCAGTAAATAAATCAATCACAGAATCACAGACACAGAGTAATATAATGCAGCGGAATAGATAAAAGGATAGTAGTTCATGAAGCTACTATATAAACATCAGAGTTAGAAATAAAATACAACGGAATATCTCAAATACAGTGAAGTCTCCAATCCAAACAGATGACTTCTGTGAACGAATCAACTGGAGAGCTGGAAGCTGAATCAATAGTTGGATCTCCAAACGAAGCTCCAAACTCCAAAGGTGAGTCTCAAATGCTGTATCACTCGGTCTGACCCGAGCGTAAAGCAAAACACAAAACACTCGAGTCAGGATTAACATTCTTATATAAATAAATCCAACTCAAGTGAAATATCAATTGAAATACAAGTAACTTAAAGGATGTTGGGATAACCATCCTCTAAGGATCTTCAGAACTATCTACAAGGTGGAAATATACATTTTACACCGTGGTCATTTCAATTAAATTTATACTTCAAAACCCAAATATCATTTCATTTCAAATATATCTATTTTCCAAATTAGTATATATATATATATATTAAATGATTTAAAAAGGGAAGTATTTTAAATTCCTCAAGTCTAGCAAATCGATTCAAATCAACTTCAAATTCCAAATTCAAATTTATTCAAAGTTCAATTCATCAATTTAATTCATTTCTAAACAGATCATTTAATTTCCAATATATTTCAGAGCTTTAATATTCAACATTTTCAAAGTTAAAATTAACGGTTTCCTATAGCTCTTGGTTCAACTTTATTTTTATTTAATCAGGGAATATTCACTTAATAAATTCAATATCATTTAACTATCCTTAAATTTCATTCTTACTAAATATTTCCTTAAATTTATTTAAGCAAGAATTATTCATTAAATTATTTAAATAAAACCCAAGTTATAAATCATATCTTAAATCTCAATTTCAATAAATTTTCAAATTGGTTTAATTAAATAAATTTCTTCCAACCTTAACTTATTCAAATTATTACCAAAATCTATTTGAAATATAAATTTTATACTTAACATATTATATGTATTAAATCCATCTTAATTAATTTAAATATCATTATTAAATCTATATATCATTTCCATTTATATATAAAATTTTAAGAATCAACATTTGTTAAAACCATATATTTCTTTCCAAAGCCATAGAATTCAATTTCAAAATATTTATATATATATTGACCAATGGTGTTTGTATATATATTTATCATATGGTTAAGTTATACGGATATTTATCATTTAAATCCGAAATTTAAATATATACGGGTAGATATTATTTCGACCCGTAATCCCAATTTCAATTGAAATGAAAATCGCTTGGGTTTATCATTTCAACCCATAACGAAATCCTCCTATTCTAAAGTCCGTTCGGGTATGTATCATTTCAACCCATAGTGAATTCTATACTAACAGGGAACTTGCAGAGTGATAACAGATACCAAGAATATAACACAGGCATATATCACCAGTATAAATAACAGATAAGGGTGTCAGATGTCACAGGTGAACGGATATAAATAATAGTAATAACAGGCATATAATACTAGATACTGGTGTCAGATGTCATAGGTGAACAGATATAAATAATATTAATAACTGGCCTATAATACTAGATACTGGTGTCAGGTGTCATAGGTGAACAGTTATAGATAATAGCATATATAACAATGTAAATAACTACAGTAGCATATTTCAATTGCTATTTTAATTGAAATCAAATTTAATAAATACAAGAACGTTAATCGTGAGTGATTGCTCACCTTCTGAGGCTAGAGAAGTTTGAAACACAACCAGCTACGAAATTGGATCACGATCTAGAAAATCGAACAATCCAAACAACAGTCTCAAAGTGAAGTAAGCTGAAAGCAGATTTGACGGACAAAGCTGATAGATAAGAATCGATGAGGAACGAATCAGAATCAATTAGCTTGATATAATTTAAACAGGATGATATTATACTATTATTTTCCTTAAACGCAATATTCAATTTTTATAATACAAATACACTTTTAAATCAATCTTAAATTTAAACATATATATATTGAAATCAAAGTCCATACATATATATATATATATAAAATTTCAAAATCATTATTTCAAAAATACAAACATTGACAAATCAAAGGTGTATATATTATATTAAAAATCAATACTTTAAACTTACAACATAGGACCCCTATATAAAATCAAACACATATACAATACATATATTTTGAAATTCAAACATATGATTTATATATATACACGTCAAAATTTAAATAGCCATATATGTATACAGTTTACAATTTATAGTCAATAAGCAATTATTCTATGAAGATCAAAAATATATATATGCAGATCATAAGACAAACAACAAATTAAACCAAATGTACTCAAAAAATATGGGTGTAGATCATATATATCCAAATATCTTTGCAACTAATAACTTAATATAATATATACACATTTAAATAAAACACGCAGTTGGATAAACTATAGTCTAAATATTTGTAAATATACAGTAAAAGCTACAGACAGTTTGAACAACTAAATGATATAAGTATATATAAACATATAATATATCCCTATTCAAAACTCTACCAACAAATATATACGTATATAAAATACGGTACCAAATATATATATATATACGGCAACAATGAAAACACGGCCCTTATTTTTATACTAACAGATCAACAGAGCAATACATATACAAACTATAAATAAAATAATATATAAACTAAAACCAAAAATAGTATAAACACAATGCAACCCAATAACAAACTAGATTATACTTATATATTTATGAACTGCGACAAAAAGTCTGACTACACATACATATCAACTTTTGAAAATAAAACTCTTATGCTCTATCTAGTTTTAAACTTTAAAATGAAATTTAATTTTTCGAAGTACCAATATATATATAAATACTCTGTAAACTATTTTAAAACAACAGATATCCATATTTCAAAACATGGCACACAAACAGAATCTATATGACTAACTTTACCTTGAGTACAAACACAGGCTATATATACATACAATGTAAACCCATATAGTGAAAAAAATGCAGAAACCTATATAACGAATATAAAACTATATATATAAAGGCATATGCGCCTACTAACATACGCGTAACTTTATAACATGCCAAAATTTATAAACATATACCTATATGACAATTTATATATGTACAATATATAACCGACAATAACACGTCACTATTGTATACATATATAAAAATATAATATCAAATAACCGTGCTATACAACTTGAGAAAACCATTTTTCTTATATAACATATCATATATTACCTATACCAACAAGTGGAGATGCAAGCAATTGCTGAGGTGCTCGCCTAGTAGTTCAAGAAATTGGGCAACCATAGGCCGATGGAGGAATACGAGACTCGGGGTGGAGACGTGGGGATGATCTGGTGAATGGTGACTGGATCTGGGTTGTGGCTGGTCTGATCTCGGCCTGGGGTTGTGGTGGCTCTGGCGTACGAGGCTGGTGGGCGTAAGGCTGACGTGGAGGTGGTTCTGGTGTACGAGTCTGGTTGGGAGAGTGGTCAGGCGATGGTGGCTGAATGGTATGGATAAGAGGCGGTGATAGCATGGAGTAGGCAAATATAAATTAACCAAAACAGAGAACAGGCAAACAAAAGTAAAATAAAAGAAAGAGGAGAAGAGCTTCAGGGAGGAGAACAAGATTTAAGCCTGGGTTTGAGAATGAAACGTGAGCGACTGAAAAGGCAGATGTGAATAAATATGAAGTTAATTGAATAGCAACGGTCCCCTTAGATTTAGCTGACTCATTCAAGTAGATTTAATTGGACAGCCTGTTTTGAATTGGAAACGTAAAGGGAAAAACATAATTTTACGGTACCGTTACACGAACAGTTTATAGTTTCCGATGCGTACCGGACCTCAAAAATACCGAAATAAATATACCATTGAGATCAGCATGACGAGACGATCAAAACGGTATACAGATATTAGTGGTACGATCATCCGATCAAAAGTCGATAATCGGTGTCGATATACGTTGCTATTCCGTACGGAAAAATCCAAACGGAGCTAGAAACGTCCGAATTTCGCGAAACGAATTCCGCAGTCTGATTCAGAATGACCTGAATAAATTTTCTCCTGTTGACATATTTTGGTTTCAGAAAACTTTTAAATTCACTATTATTAACCGGTTTGATTTGAAATGAAATTTTACCGGAAAATAAACTTCAATATTATCAGATGAAAATTTACCAGTTGCTACATTAAAATAGACGTATTCAAAAAAATAAATTTTTAATTTCAAACTTTATTGTTTAAAATTTCACAAATTTCTAGTTAAATATACTTTTAAAACCATTAAATTTTACGGGTCGTTACACTCTCCCCCACTCAAAACTTTTCGTCCCCGAAAAGAAAGGAGGTAGAAGAATAGAAACAACCAGACAGAAAAGATAGATTGAAAGTCAAGATTAAACAATAAATTTGAACTATATAAATTTTTCTTAAAATTTTAAAACTTCATTAGCAATTCAATTATCTTATATACTTTAAAACCTTTCAAAAATCCATTTGTAAAATTTCTTGCTTCCTTTATACTACCATTTATATGTTTAAATGACACCTTTATAAATGTATGGAAACCATTTGAAAACAATTATTTACATTATTACCTATATTTACAAAGAAGCTATTAAATCCACAATTCATAAATTTATTAATTATATCTAAAACCTTTCAAATATTATTAATAAATCAATAATCATTTCTTTAAATCTGTTTTATTTAATTAATAACTTCTAAAATATTTATAACACTAAAATTTCTATTAAACCATGTTTAAAAGGATATAGTCAACAAGGAAAAGAAGGAGGACTTGGAAAAACCGAATATAGGTGAATAAATAAAGCTGAGCAGATAAGGTAGATTCAAAAGAACAGAATCGGGCATGAATAATTAATTCAAACCATTAGAATTTCAAATATTAATATAGAATTTCTTTGTTAGAAATACTTTTATAATAAAATATTTTTTTTTTTATAACGAAACAAATTTCATTTCAAAAATACTTTTATAACTCGATGTTTCGACAAGTGTATCCTTGTTCCTGTAGACCCTGGTAGTGCGTTGATCAGGCGCAAAACTAGAATTCTCCAGGTACTTAGTAGACCTGTTTCAACACCCAGTGAAAATACTGGAAAAACTTTTAAAAACAGATATGGAAAGTACAATCCAATCAAAACGAACAAAACCTTTGTCTAACCATGGTTCGCAGATACACAATGGTTACGCCTGGTTCCCCCAGGAAACAATCCATATCCGTAGGCTTTCTCAGCCCTGCGAGTTACGCCATGATGACTAGTAGAATGCAGGATACACAATGGTTACGCCTGGATCCCCCAGGAAACAATCCGTACCCCCAGGCAAGACTCAGCCAAGCATTTGCGCTACTATTCGCGACCTACACAGATTGCAGGATACACAATGGTTACGCCTGGATCCCCCAGGAAACAATCCGTACCCCTAGGCAAGACTCAGCCAGGCAGTTGCGCTGTGCAGTCACGAGAGAACAATAAGACCATGGGTAACGCCATGGAATTCGAAGGACACTCGAGTATCATATCCGGAAAACCAAAATCAGAGAGAATAATATCGATAGAATGAATCCAAGATGTGGCCACAAATCGGATATCAAGCAGAAGGCACTTTCCATATCTTTACTTCGAAATATGTATCATATAGTACCTTTTCAAATCACTTTCAAATATCGTACTTATATAAAATTCATTATATATAAGATTTAAATTTCAAATCAAATACTTTCCAAAATCAATAGTATATCAAATCGTACTTATATAGACTTCAATTATATAAGATTTCACTTTCAAATTGAGTACCTTTTCAAATCTATAGTTTCGAATCAAATTCATACTCATACAAATCAATTTTATATAAGTTCGACAACTCCCAAATCAAGTGTTTAGTAACATAAGGTTCTCAAATTTTAATTTGTTTCAATATCAGTTCAATTTCAAAATCATATACCATTTCACCAAATTATTTCTTCTTAAATTTTTTTTTATCTTTTAGTTTCAAAGTTTCCAAAATAATAGAGTTAGAAAATAAATCCAAATTTCCAAATCAATAATTTAAGTCAACCAATTCATTTCCAAAATCAAATGTTTTCAAAATCATCTTATACTTACGTAAGGTCTATCTTATATAAGGATCAAATTTTTCAAAATAAATTTCGCTGTATGAAGAGCCATATGGGATTGAATATCTTTGCTTTTATGGGTTATATATCTTTGTAATTTAAATTGGAATTTTCTTTTAGTAAGCAAAAAGATTCTAACTTGACAGCCTTCAATTCCAGCGTCAAAATATATAAATGATATTAGGATATAAGATGTACATACGTCATCATTTCGCAAAATCACATTTGATCGCTCGCTCGATCACACAAGTTCGCTTTCGAACTAGTATTGTCCATTCGACTTCCCTAATGCGGACTTCGATATGGTTTCTCGACTAGAAGCCATCGGTCTCCTTGCATAGCCATATACTACGATAGAGAATTCTAAAATCAAGCCCAAAATCCATATCAAATATTCGCCATCAAGAATCGAATGAAAAATCCTAACACGAAATGGTGTAATCCACCTCGAACTTGTGTACTCAAGCTTGGATCAAATTAATTATGCGAATAAAACAGCATACGTACAACTTATATATTTATTCCAACTTGTTAAATATATAGTTTCATAAAGATGTTACTAAGTTAAAACATTTAAACTAAATTTTATTCAAAATATTTTGAAGACCAAATTCTTTTCAAAGCATTTCGAATCTAAGTTTCATATTAGAAAAATTCAAAATAGCCTTATTCAATTACTTAACAAAACAGTTTCAACTTATTAAATCATATTACTTCATACTTAAACATTCGAAACAACTTATATACTTTATCAAAATACTTTAAAAATTTCTTAGCTTTGAAAAGTTAACCTTGATTTGGAAGTGCTCGAACCTTCAAAATAGTTGAAGAAATCATTTTCAAATTCAAGCGTTGGAAATCAGCAACAAATCAGTAAATCAATTTTTATAGATGGGTTTATATCAAATCTGAAACTCAAGGACTGAACACCGGCTTACTTCAAATCATTTCAAATATATATATATATATATATACATATATCTTTTGAATATCAAATCTTACTTCGGAATTTGAAATCAAAATAGTTTCACAAAATCACTCGCATAGTAAAGCTACTGAAGTGGCCTATCCCCCACTCTGAAACTCGAAAATCAATGTCGATGATGCGTGCACTCATCACCGAAATTATTTTCCAGCGACATAAGTGAGTTCTGGACTTCTATTTTTCTCAAACTTCTTTTGAAATTTCTTCGAAACTCATTAAAATCATTGAAACATTTCTTATTCGGAAAATATTTTTAAATCATACTATTATTATATATTTCAAAATCTTAAAACCAATTTCAAAATACCGGAGTTCAATCCTCGAATTCAAATTTAAAAATCCTTCAGTAAGAAAATCATTTTAGATAAATCAAATTTCTTATGTAATTTTTTTTCCAAAATCCTTTCGAAAACCTCAAATTCTTATTTTAAAAGGGTATATAATCCTTATCGAAAACATTTCAATTTTATATATAGAATAAAATCATACTTATCAAAATAATAATTTCGGTTTAGAAAACAATTTCTAGAATACAAAACCCGATTTTCAAAGGATGATTTGAGAATGGATTTCAACAAAGATAGAGATTCAAATTAGAGGAACTCTAATCAAATAAAATTTCTGATTCGAAGATAGGCTTGAACGAAGATGAGACAATTAACTTACAAAATAGGAGATGGATATACTTATACAAGTCGCGGGCGACCTTAACCGGGTCAACCGTGACTTCAGGAACAAGATCGATGTAGAATTCCAAGAAAAACCAACATTCGATCGTAAGAGATAGCGGTATCTAAACCAAAGATATATAAATCTCCGGTGAATCAATGCCAATTGTAAAGGAGTTCCACCCCTTTACAAATCATCCAAAGATTGGCGGGATCGCCTATTCTTATAGAGATCATTCGAAGTGGAGTTATGGGATACTCTAGAATCAAAAGAATACAAATAGGGAGAGACAAGAATGAATTTTGGAACCACAAGGAACGTTCCAAAGTTCAAAGGAAATCGAGTCAAAAGGAAGAAATTCAAACTCGAACGAAAGTGATTCTGTAAATAAATTTACTATATATGCTAAGTTTTGCCTAGAGCCAAAGCTCTGATACCAACTGTAACGACCCGCTATTTTGGGCCATTCAAATCGACAATAATCCACACATGTCTGACTTGAATAATTCAAAATAACAGATTGTAATAAAAAATTTGGCAAAACTCAGCATATGCAGTAAATAAATCAATCACAGAATCACAGACACAGAGTAATATAATGCAGCGGAATAGATAAAAGGATAGTAGTTCATGAAGCTACTATATAAACATCAGAGTTAGAAATAAAATACAACGGAATATCTCAAATACAGTGAAGTCTCCAATCCAAACAGATGACTTCTGTGAACGAATCAACTGGAGAGCTGGAAGCTGAATCAATAGTTGGATCTCCAAACGAAGCTCCAAACTCCAAAGGTGAGTCTCAAATGCTGTATCACTCGGTCTGACCCGAGCGTAAAGCAAAACACAAAACACTCGAGTCAGGATTAACATTCTTATATAAATAAATCCAACTCAAGTGAAATATCAATTGAAATACAAGTAACTTAAAGGATGTTGGGATAACCATCCTCTAAGGATCTTCAGAACTATCTACAAGGTGGAAATATACATTTTACACCGTGGTCATTTCAATTAAATTTATACTTCAAAACCCAA
Source organism: Allium fistulosum (assembly GCA_030737815.1). Taxonomy (NCBI): domain Eukaryota; kingdom Viridiplantae; phylum Streptophyta; class Magnoliopsida; order Asparagales; family Amaryllidaceae; genus Allium; species Allium fistulosum. The sequence continues at coordinate 1,230,041,279 of CM060904.1, forward strand.
ATATCATTTCATTTCAAATATATCTATTTTCCAAATTAGTATATATATATATATATTAAATGATTTAAAAAGGGAAGTATTTTAAATTCCTCAAGTCTAGCAAATCGATTCAAATCAACTTCAAATTCCAAATTCAAATTTATTCAAAGTTCAATTCATCAATTTAATTCATTTCTAAACAGATCATTTAATTTCCAATATATTTCAGAGCTTTAATATTCAACATTTTCAAAGTTAAAATTAACGGTTTCCTATAGCTCTTGGTTCAACTTTATTTTTATTTAATCAGGGAATATTCACTTAATAAATTCAATATCATTTAACTATCCTTAAATTTCATTCTTACTAAATATTTCCTTAAATTTATTTAAGCAAGAATTATTCATTAAATTATTTAAATAAAACCCAAGTTATAAATCATATCTTAAATCTCAATTTCAATAAATTTTCAAATTGGTTTAATTAAATAAATTTCTTCCAACCTTAACTTATTCAAATTATTACCAAAATCTATTTGAAATATAAATTTTATACTTAACATATTATATGTATTAAATCCATCTTAATTAATTTAAATATCATTATTAAATCTATATATCATTTCCATTTATATATAAAATTTTAAGAATCAACATTTGTTAAAACCATATATTTCTTTCCAAAGCCATAGAATTCAATTTCAAAATATTTATATATATATTGACCAATGGTGTTTGTATATATATTTATCATATGGTTAAGTTATACGGATATTTATCATTTAAATCCGAAATTTAAATATATACGGGTAGATATTATTTCGACCCGTAATCCCAATTTCAATTGAAATGAAAATCGCTTGGGTTTATCATTTCAACCCATAACGAAATTCTCCTATTCTAAAGTCCGTTCGGGTATGTATCATTTCAACCCATAGTGAATTCTATACTAACAGGGAACTTGCAGAGTGATAACAGATACCAAGAATATAACACAGGCATATATCACCAGTATAAATAACAGATAAGGGTGTCAGATGTCACAGGTGAACGGATATAAATAATAGTAATAACAGGCATATAATACTAGATACTGGTGTCAGATGTCATAGGTGAACAGATATAAATAATATTAATAACTGGCCTATAATACTAGATACTGGTGTCAGGTGTCATAGGTGAACAGTTATAGATAATAGCATATATAACAATGTAAATAACTACAGTAGCATATTTCAATTGCTATTTTAATTGAAATCAAATTTAATAAATACAAGAACGTTAATCATGAGTGATTGCTCACCTTCTGAGCCTAGAGAAGTTTGAAACACAACCAGCTACGAAATTGGATCACGATCTAGAAAATCGAACAATCCAAACAACAGTCTCAAAGTGAAGTAAGCTGAAAGCAGATTTGACGGACAAAGCTGATAGATAAGAATCGATGAGGAACGAATCAGAATCAATTAGCTTGATATAATTTAAACAGGATGATATTATATTATTATTTTCCTTAAACGCAATATTCAATTTTTATAATACAAATACACTTTTAAATCAATCTTAAATTTAAACATATATATATTGAAATCAAAGTCCATACATATATATATATATATATATAAAATTTCAAAATCATTATTTCAAAAATACAAACATTGACAAATCAAAGGTGTATATATTATATTAAAAATCAATACTTTAAACTTACAACATAGGACCCCTATATAAAATCAAACACATATACAATACATATATTTTGAAATTCAAACATATGATTTATATATATACACGTCAAAATTTAAATAGCCATATATGCATACAGTTTACAATTTATAGTCAATAAGCAATTATTCTATGAAGATCAAAAATATATATATGCAGATCATAAGACAAACAACAAATTAAACCAAATGTACTCAAAAAATATGGGTGTAGATCATATATATCCAAATATCTTTGCAACTAATAACTTAATATAATATATACACATTTAAATAAAACACGCAGTTGGATAAACTATAGTCTAAATATTTGTAAATATACAGTAAAAGCTACAGACAGTTTGAACAACTAAATGATATAAGTATATATAAACATATAATATATCCCTATTCAAAACTCTACCAACAAATATATACGTATATAAAATACGGTACCAAATATATATATATACGGCAACAATGAAAACACGGCCCTTATTTTTATACTAACAGATCAACAGAGCAATACATATACAAACTATAAATAAAATAATATATAAACTAAAACCAAAAATAGTATAAACACAATGCAACCCAATAACAAACTAGATTATACTTATATATTTATGAACTGCGACAAAAAGTCTGACTACACATACATATCAACTTTTGAAAATAAAACTCTTATGCTCTATCTAGTTTTAAACTTTAAAATGAAATTTAATTTTTCGAAGTACCAATATATATATAAATACTCTGTAAACTATTTTAAAACAACAGATATCCATATTTCAAAACATGGCACACAAACAGAATCTATATGACTAACTTTACCTTGAGTACAAACACAGGCTATATATACATACAATGTAAACCCATATAGTGAAAAAAATGCAGAAACCTATATACCGAATATAAAACTATATATATAAAGGCATATGCGCCTACTAACATACGCGTAACTTTATAACATGCCAAAATTTATAAACATATACCTATATGACAATTTATATATGTACAATATATAAACGACAATAACACGTCACTATTGTATACATATATAAAAATATAATATCAAATAACCGTGCTATACAACTTGAGAAAACCATTTTTCTTATATAACATATCATATATTACCTATACCAACAAGTGGAGATGCAAGCAATTGCTGAGGTGCTCGCCTAGTAGTTCAAGAAATTGGGCAACCATAGGCCGATGGAGGAATACGAGACTCGGGGTGGAGACGTGGGGATGATCTGGTGAATGGTGACTGGATCTGGGTTGTGGCTGGTCTGATCTCGGCCTGGGGTTGTGGTGGCTCTGGCGTACGAGGCTGGTGGGCGTAAGGCTGACGTGGAGGTGGTTCTGGCGTACGAGTCTGGTTGGGAGAGTGGTCAGGCGATGGTGGCTGAATGGTATGGATAAGAGGCGGTGATAGCATGGAGTAGGCAAATATAAATTAACCAAAACAGAGAACAGGCAAACAAAAGTAAAATAAAAGAAAGAGGAGAAGAGCTTCAGGGAGGAGAACAAGATTTAAGCCTGGGTTTGAGAATGAAACGTGAGCGACTGAAAAGGCAGATGTGAATAAATATGAAGTTAATTGAATAGCAACGGTCCCCTTAGATTTAGCTGACTCATTCAAGTAGATTTAATTGGACAGCCTGTTTTGAATTGGAAACGTAAAGGGAAAAACACAATTTTACGGTACCGTTACACGAACAGTTTATAGTTTCCGATGCGTACCGGACCTCAAAAATACCGAAATAAATATACCATTGAGATCAGCATGACGAGACGATCAAAACGGTATACAGATATTAGTGGTACGATCATCCGATCAAAAGTCGATAATCGGTGTCGATATACGTTGCTATTCCGTACGGAAAAATCCAAACGGAGCTAGAAACGTCCGAATTTCGCGAAACGAATTCCGCAGTCTGATTCAGAATGACCTGAATAAATTTTCTCCTGTTGACATATTTTGGTTTCGGAAAACTTTTAAATTCACTATTATTAACCGGTTTGATTTGAAATGAAATTTTACCGGAAAATAAACTTCAATATTATCAGATGAAAATTTACCAGTTGCTACATTAAAATAGACGTATTCAAAAAAATAAATTTTTAATTTCAAACTTTATTGTTTAAAATTTCACAAATTTCTAGTTAAATATACTTTTAAAACCATTAAATTTTACGGGTCGTTACAACAAGTGTCGAGGTCTATCCATCATCGTTCTCTTTCTTCATTCCAGTAAACACCGCCAATTCAACCTCTACATTCTGGATAACATCCACCGTGTACACTGTTGTTAAAGTGATTCTGGTATTGACAGAGAGTATGCCAATATTCGACCCCGGTCTCTTTAACAACCGAATGTCATTTTTCACACCGGTTGATTCTTTTAAATTTCAAGAACAAGTCATATTTCATATCAAAATATCATATTCACTTGAAAAATCATTTGGAATCCAAAATAGGTTATACTTTCATACTAAACATTCGTATTTAAATCAATGATTTAAATCTAAGTAGTTCCCTTTTAAAATAGTTTAAATATTGAAAATGGTTTTGAATAATTAAATTAGTTTGAATATTGAAAATAGTTTGGATAATTAAAATAGTTTTAATATTGAAAAATAGTTTGGAATAATTAAAATAGTTAAAAGATTTGAAATAATTTGAATATAAAATAGTTTTAATATTAAAAATATTTTTGAACAATTAAAAATAGTTTTAATATTGAAAACTAATTTATAAATTAAAATAACTATATTAAAACGGTTTCTTCTTTCACGACAATTTGAACTCATATTCAAATTCCAAATCACAACGAATTCAATTTTTCGACTTCCAATTCACGTAAACTTCGTATTCATAATTCAATTTAAATCATCCTCAATTCAAACGATTTCCAACTTTACTTCAAACTTAATTTAAATGGTTATATTCAAATGGCTGGAAGCTTCAATTCAAATTTTCATTTTCAAACTATTTAGTATAAATCCATTTCACATCCAAAACTTTGAAATACCAATTTAAACCACTTTAATTAAAGTAAATTCAAAGTTTAAATTAAAGTTTAAACCTTTGAAATAATTCACATTCAATAAATTTAAATCATATCTCAATCTCAGCTTTAAGATTTCCAATTTAATCTTTAAACAATATCATTTAATAGTTTCAATTTCAACATTTCAAAGCTTGAATTTAGAAAATATTTTAATTCATATAAATACAACTTTTATTTTCTTTAAAATAATATCATTTAAACCAATTTAAATTCAAGATTTTGAAACCATTTAATTTAGCCAATCCAGTGTCCGTATATAATTTTCCACCCTATGGCCAAGTGATAAATTAATTCAATTTTAATTACATGGATATATATATATATATATCATTTCAACACAAAATTAAATTACATAGGTCTATATCATTTCAACCTATTTCTAAGTTTACTCAAAATAATTCAAATGACAATTTATAGGATGTTAAATAATAAATGGGGTAATAACAGGAATATATCAAACAAAAATAAACAACCATACATCCAACATATCGATGGGCATCCAATAACAATCAACATCCAAATCAACCAGCATATCATAACTATAGGATCGATTTCATCCTAGAGGGGGGTGAAAAGGGTGATACTAAAAATAATAAAAATTAATGTGGAAATATATAAAATAATTGCAGCACGGATAATAGCAGAATAATAAAAGCAGAAATAGAACAACACAGATTTACCCAGCTTCGGCAAAACCCTGCCTATGTGATGCTCCCAAGGTTTCTGCTAGAAATTAAGTATTCAAACGCTTACACACGTAAACTTGCGACACCCGCTATCGACTAACCTAACTCTACGCTCAAAACTCTGCCACAACTCAGCCACTGAGTTGCGAATACTCAAACTACGCCCCGTAGTTTGTCCCTAGTCACACGACTAGAAAGTTACAAAATTTTAAAAGAAAAATTACAAAATAAAACTAAAAACAAAACAAAGCCCTTTATATATATTTAAACCAAATAACAAATAAAAACAGTCGGCCCATAATTTAAAAGATAAACGTTGGATGTTTTCTTCTCTTATTATCGTGGCCGCCTTGTTCTCCTTATCACTCTGCTCTGGAAAACTAGGGCTTGCGTAATTTTAGGGCTTTGCTCAAAATTGAAGTCGTCGATTGGTTTTAGAAACTCGAATCCTTTGATGGTATACTCTCAATTCAATTTGAAGCTTCTTCGATCCGTTTAATTCTTTCTCCACTGCTTCAAGTGATGAGTTCGAATGAATAAAAATTGGTAATTGATTTTTGCCCTTTTTCGATTTGACTTAAGCTCGACCTGATCACTCTATTGATTTTCTTGGGCTCGAACTAATGAATTCGTCGATGATGATTTTTGGATATTTATATGGTTCGAATCCCTTAGTTTACATTCGTATAATCTCGGTTTGAATTCTTCACATGATTTGCTATGCCATTGATTTTTGATCGAACGATGTGATTAATCTTGACTTGTTCATATCATACGTATACTTCATGAATTTGAATTTAGGTCCCTTCTTTTCTCTTTTGACTTTAATGATTTCGGCACTCTGAATTTTTGAGATAATTGACTTGGTTAATTTCTTTTATGACTTGTTCATTTGTGTTTTACCTGCAAGTTACCTTCCTTGACTGGTTCATGACCCACGGCTATGTTGTGATTAGCTTCGAGTTAATTTTATGTTCACTCTGACATTATTGTATGTGTGTTCATGTTTGCCTCTGGTCTTGTTCCAGCGTATTCACTTGAGTCTGCACTGGTTTGGTTCTAGTTCCATATTTTCATGTGGTCTTCTCTGTTGTATTGAGTCTGGAGAAATTGAACTGCTTGATTCATTTTCTGTTGTATGGCTTTGAGCATTGCCTCGGTTCTGTCATGCACTTGATGTTGCTTGACCTATTTCCTTGTTCACTGGTTTGTTGCATTTGAAACTTTGAACTGTAGTCATCTTCGTTCTTGTGCATTTGTGTCTTCATGTTGACTGGTCTGGTTCGAAGTTTGGTTCCTTGTAATGCTTTGAGTCTGTGTATATGAACTTGTACATGTCGTGTATACTTGGTTCTGTGATTACTTGAGTCTGATACACTCCAGTGGTTTCATGTGCAGTTTGGTCTCGGTACACTTGGTATTCATGGCTTCACGGGTCTATATTTTGATGTACACTTGATATTTCTGGTTTGAGTTGATGCTTCATGTGTACTCGAGTTAACCTGATCTGTATTCATGTTGAATTTGCTCTTTGAACTGATTATGTGTATACATATATAAGTATATATGTATACATGTGTGTTTGTGAGTAAAAAAATATATGATTGCTGCATGTTCATGTTGCCATGTTACATTGAAATTTGGTTTCTTGATTGTTCATGTGTAAGTTTCTAAAACTATATACATGTATACATACATATATATATATATATATATATGCATATATGTATACATGTGTATGTGGCACTGGTCTCTGGTTCAGGTTACATGTGCATTGCCATTTGCTTCAAGTGCTCCTTTATTTGGTTTACTGCTATGTTTTTTCCTCACTATTTCCAGTTGGTTATGTTGCTTTGCACTGCACATGTCGTTTTGATTATGGAGACTGGTCTGGTTATGGTGCATTTGCTTCCTTGTTCTTGTTGTACTGTTAGTAACCGTGCACATACAAATATGTATATACATACATACATATATGTATATATGTGTATAATTATTGTGCCTTTGTGTACATTCTGTTTGGAGCAGTTCTCTCTGGTTCGGACTTGGCTTTACTCTAAGTCTGGTTGTCTTGATTCATTGCATCATGTGCTGCCTTGTGTCTGACCATATGCATATGCTGTTTTGTACTCCTGAAGCTTGTTCAATGCTGGTGTGTTTCAGTCGAATTCTGGTTGTTATGTTTGTGTACTTTTGAGTTAGTTTTCATATTGCTTTGGGTTGTTTGGAGTTACATGTCCAGTTTGCTTGAGTCTATTGCTTCGAGCCAGTTCATGTTGTAATTGGACTTGCATATAGTATCATGTTGAACTGCTTGTCGAGTTATAGTGACCTGCCTCGAGTAGAATGGTCTGGTTCATGTTGTTATTTCATGTATGCTGTCATGTGAACCATTTGACTGTTGAGGCTGTGTTGCTTGATTGCTTTGATCAAGCATTTTCACTTGAGTTGAATCCACCATTTGGTTGGGTTTGACCTTGTGCTCACCTGTCCCTGCAATCTTATCAAGTGTATATCGGTGTGCACGGCATTGTGACATGTACAGTGATACACTGTGCATGTTAAGCTATTCGTGTAAGATGAATTCAAAATAAATGATGACGAACAACCCAAATAACCGAGGCAACTAAAATTTTCAAACACACTTTTATTGTACACTACAAAACATTTCTTTTTCAATTTTACCGTGTCAGTGTTTATTTTTGCAGATTGCTCAGATTTTGGATTCAAACTGGAATTGAGTTGAAGAACAAATACGAGTGAATGAGTGATATGTAGTGAGATGATAAATTGTAAAATCAAATTTGTACTATTCAAAATTGTAATAAAATATTTGTTTGAATAAAATATTTGTTTGAATAAAATATTTGTTTGAATTTAAATTCTGTGTTATTTATTTTATTCAACAAATATTTATTTAATTATGTGAAAAATAAAATAGTACAATATCAAATACATTTAAATGAATATATATATGTTTATTATCATCAAACAAAAATCATATACTAGCATATTCTACAATCTCCCCTTTTGATGATAACAAATATATATTAAGATTTTGAATTTATTAAATGTATTTGGTCATTAATGAACTCTATTTGCTCCCCCTAAATCAAAGCTCCCCTTTCACATATGCATGAAAATAAATAAAAAATATGCAAATGAACCTAGATGGAAATATGCAAGTAAAAAATATGACTTGACTTATTTGCCAAAATCTTAACTTCTTTCTCCCCCTTTTGTTATCAGCAAAAGAGTAATAGTGTTAGAAAAATAGAGATAAAGTGATAGACATTAATACAACATTAATACCCAATCGAGTATAAATATTAAATTTCAATAAAAAATCAAACGAAAATCATAAATACTCTGTTAGGCGCATATTCCACTTTAGAGTGATAGGGGTGATGTCGGTATATAAAACCATATAGTTATATCTATTTTTGGTATATTTATGAAATGAATTTGAATACTTACTAACCACGCATAACCGTTAGGACTTTTAAATGAGATTTGTAGTATTCCCAATTTAAAAAAAATGAATTTCAAGTATCTTCTAACCACGCATAACCGTGAGGACTTTTAAATGAGATTAAAATCAACTCGTCTATTTAATAACCAATTTTGATATGTGTTCCATACATGCATAACCGTGAGGACTTTTAAATGAGAGCGAATACTTTGGATGTTTTTATTGCAAAAATAAAATAAAATAAAAATAATAATTTCTTGTTTAAAATACCACATTTTGACACACTATATTGTAGTTTGATGAGTGATGGTCATTAGAAATGTGATAGAACTAGAGATGGTCATGGAGTTTTTACTAACAAAAGTTATTATAAATCTTGTTTAAAGTTTTAAAGAAATTTACTAAATATACTGTCTCAAGTCATAATATATGATTAATATCAACTCTCGTCATTTTTTCAATCACTATTTATCTTTTCGATAATCAGTAGGGAGTCAGATTAGTTAATGTATTCCTTTAAGATCAAATCCAAAAATAAATATAAAATCAAATTTCTAAAATGTAAAATTTGAAACGAAGTCAACAAAAACTATTTTCTGAAAGGGGTTTTAATAAAAATGTCTGCCAATTGAAAATCAATTAAAATGAAAATTATGCAGATATTTTATTTGAATATGTGATGCAACTAATGAATGTCTCAACATAAAACACTTTCCACTGGTAATTTTTCTATCAACTTGGCTACCAGTGTAATCTGCATCTGAATTCCCCTTTGACTCAAAGTTATCATTAGATAGATATCATAGACCAAACCGTGATGTGTGCAACAAATACCTTATAACCCTTTTTACAGATTTTAAAATGTGACTCCTTTTGGATTTGAATTGAAATCGTGCAAAAAAGCAAACAGTGAACATAATAACAGGTCTAAAATCAGTAAAATAAACAAATATATCCATGAGTATCTTGAGTAATCATCAATCAATATAAAACAACATCTCTTATCACCTAACTTTGCAATATAGTTAGTCCAAGCAAATCTATATGAACTAGTTCACGGATGAAAAGATGATTGGTCAACATTTTTGCACAAATCAGAATCAAAATCAACATTTATTTCCATATCATGTAACTGGCTGAATTAAACCAGATTATGGTGCAGATTTTCACATTTAATATATCGTTCGAGATAAATGTACCGTTACCTATTTTACCTTCACGATAATTTTTCATTGTTACTCATTGTGATTCTGCAACATTTGTACTATGCTAAGGAACTTTGATTTGTCACCCGTCGTGTGCTTGGAACAGCCAGAATCCAGGTAACACTGTTGTTGTTCCTTAGCCTGCCACCATATCTACACGAGGCAATATTTTTGTGACCTATTTGTTTTTATAGGTCCATGATTGTTAGTGACAAAATATTTTGAAGAACAAGTTTGTGTAGAACCAAAACACTTTATATTTGTTCCTTTTGGCACCCAAATTTGTTTGACTTTAAGGGATTTATATTTGTGCCTTTAGGAACCCAAATTGGTATGGTTTTCACGTGTTTAGGTCTATACCAACAATTATTGTGATTGTGTCCAGTTTTTCCACAAATTGTGCACTTGGAATTGACTTGATTAATTTTGCTACCAACACGTTCAGATTGAGTATACCCAAGTTCTTGTCTAACAATATTGATTGTTTGTTTCCCTATTAGCACATTTAGTGATTTTTCTCCTCTAGAGAATTTTCCTAGAGTTGTAGAAAATTGTTGGACTTGTGTTTCTAGTGATTCATTTTCATTTAATAATTGAGTGCACTTTTTAATAGAATTTTCTCTCCTAGTATTTTCACTTTCTTTCAAAATCAGAACTTCATTTTCAAGTGATTTAATTTTAATTTCTAATTTTTTAATTTCTTCTTCAAATGATGGACACTTATCACACTTAGGGCTCTTGTTTCGATTGTTTTTAACTAGTTGATCAAGCTGTTTATCTAATTCTATCAAACTATCTCTTTGTGATTCAAGTTTAGCGTAATGTTCCCTAACTCTTTCAAAACAGCCATTTAATTCATGAAAGTATATAAGTAATTCCGAATGAGTAAGTTTTGATACCTCGCTTGGCTCATCATCATCACTGTCAGTTGTTTCTCTTTGAAGACACAGATTTCCTTTTCACTCTCACTGCCAGTGCTTTTTTCAGCTTCATCAGTTTCATCCCAAGTAGCTGCAAAACTTCTCCTTTTCGGTTTCTTTCCTTGGCTGAGTCGATTCTGAGGATAATTTGGCTTGATATGACCGGGTTTGTTGCACGTTTGACATATGATCTCCTGCTCCTCTGAGTTGTCTAGTACTTTGACTATCCTGCTTTTCAATTGTTGATTTAGAGCTGGATTTCCATACTTGCGGTTCCACCTTTTGAATCTCTTTATTAATAGTGCCAATTCAGCTGCTCCATCATCATCATCTTCACTTTCAGTTGTTCCTTTAAGAGATATTGATTTCTTTCGAGTATCACCTCCTTCACGGTCTTCCTTGAATTTCATTTCTTGCTCATAAGTGGTGAGATTTCCAATGAGTTCTTCAACTTTAACTTGTTTCAAATCCTTTGATTCTTGAATGGCAGTAACTTTTGCTTCAAAATTTCGTGGAAGGACTTTGAGGATTTTTCGGACTATTTCCAATTCTGTGTATAGTTTTCTGAGGGCTTTTGATTTGTATACGAGATCAGAAAGTCGTCCATACATCTCTTTGACATTTTCATCCTTGGCCATTGTGAAGTTCTCGTATTTGCTACTAAGCATGGCAAGGCGAGATTCTTTGACTTGGGAGGTTCCTTCGTGAGTCACTTCAAGTGTGTGCCAAATTTCCTACGCAGTTAGACAATGTGAGACACGACTAAATTCAATTTGATCCAATGAACATATAATAGAATTCATAGCTTTAACATTAGCATTCTGTAGTTTATTTTCAATATCTGTCCTTGGATCCATCGATTTTTCAATTTCTTGATTATCTACCACTATAGTTGGTGTTCTATATCCCGTTTCAACAATATTCCAAGCATCAATGGTTTTCAGAAAAATTTTCATTCTAACTTTCCAATAAGCATATTCACCATTGAACATGGATGGTCTAACTATGGATTGACCCTCAGCAAAAGCATTATTAAAATAAGCCATTAAAAAAATCAAATTTTTAAAACAAAAATTTGTTTCTGAAAAATCAAATTTTTTAAAACAAAAATTTGTTTTTGAAAAATCAAATTTTTAAAACAAAAATTGATTTTTGTTCCTAGCCCTGAGACCACTTGTAGGATCGATTTCACCCTATAGGAGGGTGAATAGGGTGATACTAAAAATAATAAAAATTAATGCGGAAATATATAAAATAATTGCAGCACAGATAATAGAAGAATAATAAAAGCAGAATAATAAAAGCAGAAATAGAACAACACAGATTTACCCAGCTTTGGCAAAACCCTGCCTACGTGCTGCCCCCAAGGTTTCTACTGGAAATTAAGTAGTTAGACGCTTACACACGTAAACTTGCGACACCCGCTATCGACTAACCTAACTCTACACTCAAAACCCTACCATAACTCAACCACTGAGTTGTGAATTCTCTAACTACGCCCCGTAGTTTGTCCCTAGTCACACGACTAGAAAGTTACAAAATTTTAAAAGAAAATTTACAAAATAAAACTAAAAACAAAACAAAGCCCTTATATATATTTAACCCAAATAACAAATAAAAAACAGTCGGCCCATAAATTAAAAGATAAATGTTGGATGTTTTCTTCTATTATTATCGTGGCCGCCTTGTTTTCTTTATCACTTTGCTCTGGAAAACTAGGGCTTGCGTAATTTTGGGGCTTTGCTCGAAGTTGAAGTCGCTGATTGGTTTTAGAAACTCGAATCCTCTAATGGTATACTCTCAATTCAATTTGAAGCTTCTTCGATCGGTTTAATTCTTTCTCGGCTGCTTCAAGTGATGAGTTCGAATGAATAAAAATTGGTAATTGATTTTTGCCCTTTTTCGATTTGACTTAAGCTCGACCTGATCGCTCTATTGATTTTCTTGGGCTCGAACTCATGAATTTGCCGATGATGATTTTTGGGTATTTATAGGGTTCGAATCCCTTAGTTTACGTTCGTATAATTTCGGTTTGAATTCTTCACATGATTTTCTCTGCCATTGATTTTTGATCGAACGATGTGATTAAGCTTGACTTGTTCATATCGTACGTATACTTCATGAATTTGAATTTAGGTCCCTTCTTTTCGCTTTTGACTTCTATGATTTCGACACTCTGAATTTTTGAGATAATTGACTTGGTTAATTTCTTTTATGACTTGTTCATTTGTGTTTTACCTGCTAGTTACCTTCCTTGACTGGTTCATGACCCACGGCTACGTTGTGCTTAGCTTCGAGTTAATTGTCTATTCACTCTGACATTGCTGTATGTGTGTGTTCATATTTGCCTCTGTTCTTGTTCCAGCGTGTTCACTTGAGCCTGCACCGGTTTGGTTCTAGTTCCATAATTTCATGTGCTCTTCTCTGTTGTATTGAGTCTGGTGAAATTGAACTGTTTGATTCATTTTCTATTGTGTGGCTTTGAGCATGCCTTGGTTCTGTCATGCACTTGATGTTGCCTGACCTATTTCCTTGTTCACTGGTTTGTTGCATTTGAAACTTTAAACTGTAGTCATCTTTGTTCTTGTGCATTTGTGTCTTCATGTTGACTGGTCTGGTTCGAAGTTTGGTTCCTTGCAATGCTTCGAGTCTGTGTATATGAACTTGTACATGTCGTGTATACTTGGTTCTCTGATTACTTGAGTCTGATACACTCCACTGGTTTCATGTGCAGTTTGGTCTTGGTACACTTTGTATTCATGGCTTCACGAGTCTACATTTTGATGTACACTTGATATTTTTGGTTTGAGTTGATGCTTCATGTGTACTCAAGTTAACCTGATATGTATTCATGTTGACTTTGTTCTTTGAACTGATTATGTGTATACATATATAAGTATATATGTAAACATGTGTGTTTGTGAATAAAAAAAAATATGATTGCTGCATGTTCATGTTGCCATGTTACATTGAGATTTGGTTTCTTGATTGTTCATGTGTAAGTTTCTAAAACTATATACATGTATACATATATATGCATATATGTATACATGTGTATATGGCACTGGTCTCTGGTTCAGGTTACATGTGCACTGCCATTTGCTTCAAGTGCTCCTTTGTTTGGTTTACTGCTATGTTTTTTCCTCACTGTTTCCAGTTGATTATGTTGCTTTGCATTGCACATGTCGTTTTGATTTTGGAGACTGGTCTGGTTATAGTGCATTTGCTTCCTTGTTCTTGTTGCTACTGTTAGTAACTATGCACATACAAACATGTATATACATACATATATATATATGTATATATGTGTATAATTATTGTGCCTTTGTGTACATTCTGTCTGGAGCAGTTCTCTCTGGTTCGGTCTTGGCTTTACTTTATGTCTGGTTGTCATGACGCAGTGCATCATGTGTTACCTTGTGTATGACCATATGCAAATGTTGTTTTGTACTCCTGAAGCTTGTTCATTGCTGGTGTGTTGCAGTCGAATTCTGGTTGTTATGTTTGTGTACTTTTGAGTTGGTTTTCATATTGCTTTGGGTTGTTTGGAGTTACATGTCCAGTTTGCTTGATTCTGTTGCTTCAAGCCAGCTCATGTTGTAACTGGACTTGCATATAGTATCATGTTGAACTGCTTGTCGAGTTATAGTGACCTACCTCGAGTTAGAATGGTCTGGTTCATGTTGTTATTTCATGTATGCTGTTATGTGAACCATTTGACTGTTGAGGTTGTGTTGCTTGATTGCTTTAATCAATCATTTTCACTTGAGTTAAATCCACCATTTGGTTGGGTTTGACCTTGTGCTCACCTATCCCTGCAATCTTATCAAGTGTATATCGGTGTGCACGACATTGTGACATGTATAGTGATACACTGTGCATGTTACAATTTGTTCGTGCATGTTACAAATAACTGAGGCAAATAAAATTTTCAAACACACACTTTTATTGTACACTATAAAACATTTCTTTTTCAATTTTACCGTGTCAGTGTTTATTTTTGCAGATTGCTTAGATGCTGGATTCAAACTGGACTAGAGTTGAAGAACAAATACGAGTGAATGAGTGATATGTAGTGAGATGATAAATTGTAAAATCAAATTTGTACTATTCAAAATTTTAATAAAATATTTTTTGAATTTAAATTCTGTGTTATATTTTGTTCAACAAATATTTATTTAATTATGTGAAAAATAAAATAGCACAATATCAAATACATTTAAATGAATATATATATATATATATGTTTATTATCATCAAACAAAAATCATATACTAGCATATTCTACAATCTCCCCCTTTTGATGATAACAAATATATATTAAGATTTTGAATGTATTAAATGTATTTGGTCATTGATGAACTCTATTTGCTCCCCCTAAATCAAAGCTCCCCTTTCACATATGCATGAAAATAAATAAAAAATACGCAAATGAACCTAGATGGGAATATGCAAGTAAAAAATATGACTTGACTTATTTGCCAAAATCTTAACTTCTTTCTCCCCCTTTTGTTATTAGCAAAAGAGTAATAGTGTTAGAAAAATAGAGATAAAGTGATAGACATTAATACAACATTAATACCCAATCGAGTATAAATATTAAATTTCAATAAAAAATCAAACGAAAATCATAAATACTCTGTTAGGCTCATATTCCACTTTAGAGTGATAGGGGTGATGTCGGTATATAAAACCATATAGTTATATCTATTTGTGGTATATTTATGACATGAATTTGAATACTTACTAACCACGCATAACCATTAGGACTTTTAAATGAGATTTGTAGTATTCCCAATTTAAAAAAAATGAATTTCAAGTATCTTCTAACCACGCATAACCGTGAGGACTTTTAAATGAGATTAAAATCAACTCGTCTATTTAATAACCAATTTTGATATGTGTTCCATACATGCATAACCGTGAGGACTTTTAAATGAGAGCGAATACTTTGGATGTTTTTATTGTACACTACAAAACATTTCTTTTTCAATTTTACTATGTCAGTGTTTATTTTTTCAGATTGCTCAGATGCTGGATTCAAACTGGACTAGAGGTGAAGAACAAATACGAGTGAATGAGTGATATGTAGTGAGATGATAAATTGTAAAATCAAATTTGTACTATTTAAAATTGTAATAAAAGATTTTTTGAATTTAAATTCTGTGTTATTTTTTGTTCAACAAATATTTATTTAATTATGTGAAAAATAAAATAGCACAATATCAAATACATTTAAATATATATATATATATATGTTTATTATCGTCAAACAAAAATCATATACTAGCATATTCTACAATCTCCCCCTTTTTATGATAACAAACATATATTAAGATTTTGAATCTATTAAATGTATTTAGTCATTGATGAACTCTATTTGCTCCCCTAAATCAAAGCTCCCCCTTCACATATGCATGAAAATAAATAAAAAAATATGCAAATGAACCTAGATGGGAATATGCAAATAAACAGTATGTTTTGACTTATTTGCCAAAATCTTAACTTCTTTCTCCCCCTTTTGTTATCAGAAAAAGAGTAATAGTGTTAGAAAAATAGAGATAAAGTGATAGACATTAATACAACATTAATACCCAATCAAGTATAAATATTAAATTTCAATAAAAAATCAAACAAAAATCATAAATACTTTGTTAGGCGTATATTCCACTTTAGAGTGTAGGGGTGATGTCAGTATATAAAACCATATAGTTATATCTATTTGTGGTATATTTATGACAGGAATTTGAATACTTACTAACCCTGCATAACTGTTAGGACTTTTAAATGCGATTAGTAGTATTCCCAATTTAAAAAAAATGAATTTCAAGTATCTTCTAACCACACATAACCGTGAGGACTTTTAAATGGGATTAGAATCAACTCGTCTATTTAATAACCAATTTTGATATGTGTTCCATACATGCATAACCGTGAGGACGTTTAAATGAGCATGAAAGCACATAAACAAATATTCCAAGTAATTCACCCATGCATAACCGTGAGGACTTTTAAATGAGAGTGAATAAGTTGGATGTTTTTATTGCAAAATAAAATAAAAAATGAATAATTTTCCGTTTAAAATACTACATTTTGACATACTATATTAGAGTTTGATGAGTAATGGTCATTAGAAATGTGATAGAACTAGAGATGGTCATGGAATTTTTACTAACAAAAGTTATTATAAATCTTGTTTAAAATTTTAAATTCATTGGTCGACGATCCACCGTTAAATGCGAAACCTTAAAATAGACGGCTAAGAAAGATCGCCAATTTCTAGACAAACGGAGACTCCAATCGAAAAATGAATTGCAGACGCAGATTCCATTCATCGAGAGCTTCGTGACGATATATTATATGGTAGGGTTTGAGCAGTTTGAATTTTTGGATTTGATTTGAAATCAGTAATTAGGGTTTTGGGATAATGACCATTGAGAAGGAGCATATTAGAACTGAAATGTACGTACAGAAATAGAATAAAAGGCTGTTAGGGTTTCATAACAGCATATATATAAACAAAGACGGAACAGGAATGAACAGATCGATTGGGCCAAAGCGATAACAAAGGCCCGAAAAGCCCGTTTCGTTCCCAAAACGAAAATAGGTCATCCTATATGTCAAAATATAGGTTTTTGATTCAATGGAACTAATTTCAAACCCTATTTCTATTGTATATAGAAGTTAGCTTTAAAATCAAATTAGATTTTTTTTGTATGTTAATTCAACGAATTATTATTAAATTGGTTTAATCACTTATAAATTCTAAATTTAAAGTTTCTATCGTCATTCTTTATTAAACGGGAATTAATAATCTTTTAAAATACAATTTTCCATGTAAAATACAAGATTTAAATTACCAAATTAATTCCAATATTTATTCTCAATAGTAATAAAATCCTTTCATTATATTTTAAATTCCAAATAATTTCTTTTATTTTGATTTATGTGTTCTTTATATTACATCAAACTTCCTTTTCAATTAAAAACAAATGTTTCCTTTTTATTTTCTCAATTTTCTCTTTTATTTTAATTCAAACATATGTTTATATTATTATGTCCATTGATTACAATTAATGTTCTCTTTCCTTATTTACCTTTATTATTATAATTGACTGAAATTACATTAAAACAGTTTTCAATTACATTCTATCAATATTATTAAATTATATTCTAATACGCGTTACCATCTTTTATCTCATTGAAATTTGGTGTTTTAGAATTTATCTAAGATCAAAATTTATAATATAATTAAAATTCACATTAATAAATCATAAATTTTGATTTCTGACAATATTAAATTCCATAGTCTTATTTAATTTAATATTTTTAATTATCAAAACTACGAGTCGTTACATCTTGAGTTATTATATATATTTTTAATTTTTTGGTATCTCATCGCACGGAACTTTGTTCGCGTATGTACCCCGAATGACAAAACAAAAATATAGGCGCACTCAGAATAGCGACGCGACTCCAAAATAATAATAATATACACCGGTTATTGAATTCTGTAAAATCAGAAAAACACTGCCGCTTGTCGAAAAATCGTTAAACGTCAATTTAAATATTTACCAAATTAAAAATCATGGAAAAATCAAATAAAATAAATTAAAAATACATCAACCAAAATCGAGTCGTAAAAATAGGATAAATTCTATGATTATTCACTCGAACCATTTATTATTTAAAAAGAATTTACATAAGCTTTCGAGGTCAATTTAATCAAATTAAATTCAATATTCAATTATTTAAATAATTCCTATTTTTAAATCACTATTCCAATATCAGATTCAAAATTCAAAGATTTTAAATAATCTCTATAATTTAATTCAAGTTTTAAAATCTTTTAAACTAATATTTTAAATAATTAAAATTAATTAAATATTCAAAATTAAATGACCAAAATTTTAGGTCGTTACATCTTTCCTCTTGCATGTCTTCAAAAGCTTATTCGTCAAAACCCTGAAATACCCTACTCTCAACCTACCCAATTCAAAATTGAGTACCGAGAATTTAGGGGGAAATTAAAAACTTTAGATCTAACAAAAAGTCTGGCATAAATAATAAGTCAATCTCAAACCAAAATATGAGTGCTTAGTGAGACCGCGCCATTGAGCGGAACGGGTTTCCCTCACTAATAACCTATAAAACAATATGTCACATGTAACATATCCTGCATCCAAAGTGATTATCACATAATCATAACATCAATAACGTATTATGCATGTATGGGTTAAAATGAATAGTACATTATTCATAAGGATCAAGTTTTATACATTCTCATAATTACACAATCCCATAAATGGTCCATTCAACGATATAGTTTTCCTTAGGGTTACTATGAATCTATATTGGTTTTCCCAAGCCAACTAAAAACCTATTGGATGCACGGGAAAGATTTACCAAGTAATCCAACTGTCTTCCAGTCCATTCATAAGAATATTGATGGTCTCATAAGATCGGTAGGAGAAAATAACAACGGTCTCCTAAAAATGGTAGGAGATAAAAACAACTGTCCTTTAAAAAGCTAGGAGAAGATAATAATGGTCTCGTAAAAATGGTAGGATAAAAATATAGGTGAGCAATCTGCTACAAGTTCCTTCGGATATGAAACTCCAAATTTTTTCTTTAATATCTGCAAAGTCCTACGCATTAGAATCGCGGACCTAACCAACCAGGGGTTTAAGGTTGGAGGATAGGGCACGACCCTTCACCGATCTCCACCCAAAATCTAGTTTAAAAATATCCTAACGCAGTTTGATCTTCCTGGTCTCTTGGATGCAATTTTACGCATTTAGCAAGTTAAGTCTGACCATACCCATCCAGTCATCAATTTCCAATCCCCAAGGTCAAATGTTGGGTAATAAAACACATAAATGGTTGTAGCATCAATTTACTATATACAAAAATAATAGATCAAAGCACAAAGAACAATATAAAACATTAGCAACCATTCAAATATACGTTTATGTGATAGCCAATTTATACATAAAATTATTTATTCAAAGTAATAATTTCCTTCATCAATAGCTCTTTAAAAATGGGCTAAAACATAACTTCTTTCCTTTTAAAAACTATAAAAAAAATACTTAACAAAATTCCCTTTTGTTTAAGTAAAACTTAGCCTATATAGAGTTAATCTTCCAAGTTTTATAAAAATAGCTATCTTTCCTTTCAAAATCATATGCTACTGCACCTTGATAAATCTCGTGCTTCCATATGTTAAAAACAGAGGTTATCGCCTATTAACACTATATATAGATCCATTCCATGTTGACCTTTATAGTTGTCGCTTGTCAACCCAAAAAATATACTAAGCTATCGCAAGTAGACTAAGTACAAAGGTATCGCAAGTTAATAAAATATAGTTTTTGAAAGTTGATAATATACAACCTTTGAATGTTGACATAATATAGCTTTTGAAAGTTGATAAAATATAGTTGTCGAAGGTTGATAAAAACATAGCTTTCGAATCTTGATAAAATATAGCTTCCACATGTTAAGAAAAATAAAGTTGTCGAGCCTTGACAAAACATAGCTTTCGAAAGTTGACAAAGCATAGCTATCGCATGTAGATAAAAATATAGTCATCGAGCACTGATGAAAATGTAGCTGTCGAATGTTGATAAAATAGAACTTTCAAAAGTTAACAAAATAAGCTTTCGAACATTGATAAATTAGTAGATGTCGTAGGTTGAAAACACATGCCATCGTATGATGATAAATAGACAGCTATCGAGCATTGAAAAATGATGGCTATCGAAGGTTGATAATGGCATTTTTGTAACACTTTACAAAACTGAATATTTACCATTAGAAGTATGAATTTTTTATCAAACCAACATTATTTGTCAAAATCTCATTGGATAATCAAAATCTTTTCGGAATTCTTACAGCAATAGAATGTGGAAATCTCGCTTTAATTTTCCAAAATATAATTTCTCCTCAAATTGTACCTTTTATCGCATTTTGGAAATAAAACCTTTTTGCATAAAACAATTTATATTAAAGTATAATCTCTTGGGAAATATCCACAAAAATTCCCAAAAGTTAACATTTAGTTTCTTAACGTTATATAAAAATTTCATACCAAAATAATTCATTTTCATATTTAAATAAATAAATTTCAAAAACATCCATTTACTCACTTACAAAATTTATAATAAATTCACAATAATTTCAAAATTATGAAATTAAAATCAAATCTCCAAAATAGTATGTCGAACATCATATCAAAATATTAGAATATTTGGAGAAAAAAATCTTAGATTTTGACACCCAAAACCCTTTAGGAAAATTACTAAAAATACATAAATGATAACTGTACATCCATAAATAATTATCTATCCCAAATGCATGATAAAAAGAAACCAAAAGTTTGGATCTACACTTAAATACAAATCAAACACACCATAAGTAAGAGATGAAAATATTATTCACCTTAATTTTTTGAAATAATGGAATTTTCCTTAACTTCAGGTCTTCCTATGCTTTCCTTCTTCTTTCTTTGTTGAATTAGCTTTAATAGTGGCCGACCTTTTCAGCTTTAGTTTAAGTGTGAGAATGTATAATGATATGAACAAAGGAGAGGGAGAAAGAATAGTGTAGGTTCCTCTTCCATTTTTATCCTTCCTTACTTATGTTTATATTATATTCTTTAAAATATTCTCTTCATCATATTTCTTAAGGCCAAAATTAATTAATTAATATAGCAAATCCCAAATTTTCAACTTCCCATTTAATTATCCCATAATTAAATATTCCAAAAAACGTGCAATAAAAATTAGGGTGTTACACTTTTAAATGCATCGACAAATAAAATGTTGCTTCAAGAAATGCCAACTCATAAATAAGGAATTTTAGTCTAAATAAAATTAATTAGTGGCAATGTGGTTGATTTAGATGAGGTCTAAGATAATGAAATGAAAATAAATAGCTGATATAGAATTAGTCTAGTAAAATAATGACATAGAAAATAAGGTCATTTGATAAGAAGCCTCGTATGCTAAAGAGAAAATGTGATTTTCTTAATATGAGAAAAGAAATTTGAATGTCAGTCTCCTTAATTGCCCACAAATCGTGAAAGTATACACTTGTCCACTTGGCGAGATGTTGATAAATTCTCGAATGAAATCTGATTAGATTAACGAAATATGATTTCTACGGTATATCCGATGAGATATGATCCATCATATCCAAACAGTTTTAATTGGAAAGTTATATACTTATTAAGAAAATATAGTTGGGAATGATTAGATTGATTCAAATGTCGAACTTAAAATTGATTTCCTCAATCACCTTGCTTAATTCCATTAGGAATTTTCCCAGAAGTTATTGAGCTTTATTGATGTGAACATAAGATGTTTCGAGATCAGTTGGAGCACGAAGTACTTATGAATTTGAAGTTAAATTTTAACCTTAAATCAAACATATAAAAAATGGAACGTTTATTTTGACTGAAAGTTAGAAAATATTTGATCTGAGTCAAAATGCAGAGGAAGCATGGATCTATAATAAAGAAAAATAGAAAAAGGTATTAAATCATTTTAAGGCTAAATAGACAACACGACTATTGATGATAAAATAATTGACATTAATGTATCAAATATATGATATAGTGGGATATTATGATTATCTAAAACATAGTATATAATACTAGTTTTAAATTTGTTTAATACGAATTACAAATAATAATTGTTCTCATTGAATGCGGTATAAGAGATTCCTTATGGATTGGAAGTAAGTTCCATTGCATATGTTGTGTACTGAATTAGATTTACATATGTATTTGATCCTATAGGCAAATGAAATCAAATCTAAAAATTTACCCAGTGAAGAGTTCTTGGATATTTATGATATACGGAGAATTGTGTATGAAACAATAAAACTATAGTGAAGGATGTTCATGCTATAACTTCATTGGAAATATTGAGTTAGTAAGACAATATCAAATTTTGAAAAAGGTTCAACATTAAATAAGGTCTTATAATGGAAAGAGTTCCAAACGAGAAAGTTACAACAAGTTCTAGTGGGATGAGTGGATCAACTAGAATAGTGTTGTGGTAAAAATATGTGTATGCAAATTTATAGATGAGATAAAGATGCTTTCCTCGATTGGGTATCCAATTATTGAAACAGGCCTGGTCCATAGTAGGTGAAATGGGTGAATTTTAGAAAAAATATCCCAGAATTGGATCTTGGTGGCCCTATGAAGTCTAACATATCTAATTTAGTTATTTTTGATAAAATCATATTTTATTTCAACTATTTGTTTTATTTAATTAATCTATATTTAATGTGTGTGTAAATGTGTAAATATATCATTTATATGTTTACACACGTACTGATGACGTATGATATAACTTGATAACATAAGTGATAACAACATTATCAATATATATGTATGTAGATATTGAGAATTATATCTATTATGTATACATTATATATATAAGTTGTCTCAAAGAATTATTACATACATATATATATATACACACACATATCAAAATTATTTATATATTAATAAAATAAATTTAAAATATCTAATTTAATTTTGCCTAAGTCAATAAATTTCAAATTCAAATTTTGTAGTTGAAAATATCTAAGTATAACTTTGTAAAATATTTTCAAATCAAGATCTAGAAGTAATTTGTTAGACCAGAAATCGGGTGTAAAATTACATTCAAGATCTATGCTGGATAAGAAGTTCAAGAGTGCTTGGGCAAGGTATAAGGTCCATAGGAAAGCATGTTCATAATTCAATAGTCAGGTAGGTAAATGTGCAAGCGGTCAAATGTCAATCCTCAATTATAAAGTCCTAACTACAATTTGACCTAGACGACCATTAAGGTCCCAAAATCAAGTTTTTAAGTTTGAAGTCACAAAATGAAAATGAGGAAGAAGACTATCTTGGAATTCACCCCTATAATGCAGGGAGTGCATGCCTATTTATAGAGAACTTGCGCTTTTAGATCTCTTACATGTGGTGCTTACAGGAAATAAACAGTTGAGATTTTATTGACATGACACATTGCTAATTTTGCATGTGGCATAACTCACTTTTGATCTTTTTAAGATGACACGGTGGGATTGGACTAATCAAAATTTTCCATATGGCTCAGTAAAATATTGTTTTCCTAGTATTTTCGCAACATGCGACAGTTCTACAACTCTATCATGCGACAGCTCGACATTTTTAATATGTGATAGCTTCATAGCCTCAATATGTGATGGCTTTGTATCTTCATTATGTGATAGCACCACATTTTCAATATGTGATAGCTTTATAACTTGAATATGAGATGGCTTTATATCTTCGTATGTGATAGCTTCACATTTTGAATAGCGATAGCTTCATAACCTCAATATGCGATGGCTTTATATCTTCCTATTGTGATAGCTTCTTAATTTCAAATGCAATCGCTTTATACCTTCCTCGATATGCTATAGCTCCATATTCTTAATATATGATAGCTTTACTACCTCAGTATGCGATGACTCGATCTTCTCAACTTGTGATTGCTTCAACATCTCAACTCGCAATAGCTTTCACATCTCAACTTGCGATAGCTTGTTTATCTTAACTTGTGATAGCTTGCTCATTTCTTCTTTCAATAGCTTGTTCATCTCAACATGCAATAAATTACTCATCTCAACATTTGATAGCCTTTTCATCTCAACTCGTGATGGCTAGATCTCCTCAACTATCTACAGCTTGTTTTGCGTTACACTTAAGAACCCAGAGTATAACATTTCTCCCTCCCTTTAGAAAAAGTATTTTTTTATACTTTAGTATAAATGTAAATGCTTTTTTCCACTTTTTAAATCAAACTTTTGGTATTCCTTAAGTTCCATCATCTTAGCCATGAAAATTTTCATTATTATAATCAACTATTAGATCAGTTGTCTATATTCCCTATAAATACTCATCTTCTTACCTCTTTAATTTTCTAGTAGTTTGGTTGAAACTAATTTAAACTCAAATTTTTCCAAAAAATTACAAAATCCTAGATTTAGCTTTCTAAGGTAATTAACATCTTTTGTTTATCATTATTTGCTAATTTTTGGTTACGCTTTCATGTTTCTCATTAATTTAAAACTTTTGAGAATTTCTTGATTTTGAAGATTCAGGTGGGTTTCAGAATTAGTTCATATAATTTTCACTTTGATCTTAAATGGGTACTATTTTGGTTAATTGTTTGTTGGTGCATTTTCGAGTCCATTGACCCAATATCTATTATATTTTAAGTGTGTTACAACTGCTTAATATTTCTCCTACTCAATAGTTCTTAGCCATTAATCATGTAAGGACCTGCGTTTTTGATACTTAGAAGTCGACACTAATACATCACGGTATTCACATGTCAAACATCCAAGTGCCGGAAAGACAGACTGTTGGGGTGAAAGAAAGAAAAGACATAACAGAATATCGCATCATGACAAGAAAAATATATAATATACACAAGATCTTTACAAAAAGAAATCATCTTTATTATACATACATAACACAAATTAGAGCACACTATCCTATACGTCAGCGCTGGATAGTTATAACAACCTGTCCTTACAATTGCTGATGAATACAGCTAGAAATCAGGAACAAAAAAACAGCGGAAAAATATAAGATACATGAATACATCTTGGAGAATCCAGCCCATCCCCTGAACGCTCCAAAGCATCCAGCTAAATCTAGAAAATATGCTTGGCCTGACTCGAGCATTATAGCAAAACAATGCCTGGGTCAGTCTGGTAAAACCAGCGTTAGAAGGACAATCAAATGGATTCTTAACGTTTTTGTAAAACCTTTCAAAATAAAGGTATCTTGTAAGACCATGCCACATGTAAACATGGACGGATTTTTACCTTACAATAACCAAAATATTTATATCGTAAAATCCTGTGATATTATAATAATGTCTAAGGGTGAAAATAATAATAACCAAGTAGCCAAGATGCTCGTGATTGTACATCACAACAATAATAGGTATATAATCAAAAATAGCTAAGGCACGTTTGCTAATTGTGTAGGATTCCACGGAGGTGCCCTCAGTACTTCGAGAACGGTCTTCCTGCACAAGGATCAGAGTTATCCTTTCGAAGCAACAATACATCCCTAGTGACGTATAATAGGAAATACGTAGCTGGCCACGCAAGGCCGAATGCATCGCTCGATGCATGCATAAATCCTATAGGTAAATCAAGAAAGGAGACGATTGCACCCTCATGGGTTATGCATCCTATCTTTTGTTTTAGTCATTACCATTGGTAGGGCTACAATCGGCATTCCAGCTCACGCACCGTCACCTGAATAGATCTCGAAATAACACATGGATTCCTATACCTCAACAGGTCTCGGAACCACACATGGATTCCCACATCTCAACAAAGATCTCGGAATCACACATGGATTCCCATATCTCAAGGGGTCTCGGAATCACACATGGATTCCAACATCTAAAACAGATCTAGGAATCACACATGGATTCCTATACCCCAATGGGTCTCAGAATCACACATGGATTCCAACATCCAAAATAGATCTCGAATCTCCTCCAAGCATAGAACCCGTATATGGTTTTGGAGTGGTTACGATTTCGAGTGATCTCTTACGAGTACACTCCCTCACTTACCGAATGTTCCAAAACCAATTGATCGATTTCCAGAATGCTCAATACTGGTTCTTTTGGAAATAACCAAACAATACATAAGAGCAAAGATCACCCCTAACCGTTTATGTGGATGGATCTCCTCGCCATTTGTTCTATAAGACAAAACGAGTTTATACGTACAATATAGCACCACTGACAATACTTATACCATATAATCCCTGTGTTTCTCCTAGATATTACAAAAGTTAAACTCTTTCAGTGTTAAGTAGGGAATATTTCTATATCACCAAAATTAAGAAAGATTATATATTTAGGCCAAAATTTAACGGTCGGTTATTTAACTATCAAATAAACAAACATTCATAATAGAGATTACATTTTCTATGGAAACCAGTAAGCCTTTTAAATTAATCTTTCATTGATTCTCTTTCCAAAATATTTATCACAATATTCATATACTTATTTCACCTGGATAAGTATATTCACAAACCATTCCTTTCAAAACTTGGAAAACCTTTTTCACATACTTATAAAATGGTATTAGTATATTCAACAAAACATTTAGAGAGACTTTCTATTTCAAAATCATATTAAATGATTAAACCCATACATTGTTTAAAACAAAAAAGGATAACCTCAAACACTAATTCCTTCGGTGTTAATTGTGGAACGAATGTCCATACCACCATAACTAAGAAGGTCAGTTAAGGGAAACCCAACCTAAATTTCTTTTATAGTTTTCTTTAATCAATCCTTTTAATAAATCTCTTCTATTTATAAAATCACTTTTACTTAAATCCCAAATCCATTTATAAAACACTTTATAAATCTCCAAGTTTATTTATAAACTTTTTAAAATTACCAAAATCATCTATAAAATTTCTTCCCAAATTTAAAGATCCCTTTTTTAATTTATAAAACTCTTTTAATAAATTTTCCTTATTTAAAACCAACCTCTTTCATAAACCTTAATCAATAAAGTTCCTTTGGTAATCAAATCAATTATTTAAAACACTTTTTAAATAATAAGTTATTATTTAAAACACCTTTTTTATTTTACTTAATTTTCTTTAAATCATATTAAAAATAATAACTTTAGAATATCATTAGTAATATATTAAATTAACTTTAAACAATATTATTATACAAATAAATTAACTTCAAAACAATATTAATATAATAAATAATTTACTTCAAACATTATTAATACAATAATTAATTAATTTCAAAACATCCTTAATATAATAATCAATTAATTCCAAAACATTATAAATATAATATTAATTATTTCCAAAATCCTTATTTTTCAAAACCTTATTAATATAAAAATTAATTATTTTCAAAACATTATTAATATAATAATTAATTAAACTTTAAAACAATATAAATGTAGTAGTTAATTAACTTTAAAATATTAGTAATATGATAATTAATAAACCTTTAAATATAATTAAATAATTTAAATCAATATAATTAAATAACTTAATTGATAATTAAAATATAATTAAAAAAATTTAAATGAATAATTAAAATATAACCAAAACATTTTAAAATAATAATTAAATATATTTATAACAATAATTAAGTATTCTTAAATAACTTTAAGAAATAACTTTAAAGAATCATATTAATAAAATAATTAACTTTATCATTATTAAAAACAATAACTAATTAACTTTAAAACATTATTAATAATTATCACAACCTTTTTTAAAACCTTATTAATAAATAATAATTATCTTTAAAATAACTTTGATTCAATAATTAATTTTCAATTTAGAAAGAGGCTCAACGACCATAATGGTACGTAGTAAGCTACAATATCGTTCCATTTAACTCTCCAAGTTAATTACTGGTATTTACATTATCAACGTCTATGTAAATAAAATTCAACACTTAACCATCACTGGTTAACACACCACTTACTCAAATTGGCATATCAATAACGGCATGTAATTAGATGTCCAACTCTATAAACTAACAGAACGGAGATTTATTCTGCTAATTAAATGACTGATTAATTTAATTAACAGAACGATGTTTTATTCCATTAAGTAGGTGTCCAAATTACCATATTCAATTTACTTTAATGGTACGGTGTTTATTTGGCCAAATAAATATCACAAATAAAATATATAAATTTAAATGACGTTATTAATTAAAATAACATATTTTAAATTCAGTCCGTTTTATTATGTCCTAAATTCATACACGGCCTAAGCTATAACAAGTTACACTACTATGTTGTACCCGTCCATATGAGTGCAACGCAAAAATTTGCACGTCCAATGATCACATATAAGCAAGTTATAAAATTTATAAACTAACACATATTTTATATGATAATTAACATAATTATATATATTTTTCTCATGCAACATGCAAATGGGCTCGTCCCAACGCTCCCAGACCTGAAAATACTCCATCCCCTTCTTTTTCTTCCTCCATTCCAATTTCGAAACTTGACACTTAAAATTCGTGCACGGTGGTGCACTTGCACCGCTCCGCCTCTCATCAAATGCCACCTCCGAGACTACCATCGCGTCCCTTTCCTCCCCTCTCCCCATTGGACCCATTCTCTTGCAACTCAGCCCCTCAAATCAAAACCTGGCCTAAGACTACCTAGCATTCCCTTCACCAAGTCGCACCACCCATAAGTGCATCGAGCTCCATCGTCTTTTGGTCATACATGCGCCTCGACACCCTGAACCTGAACCCGAGCTCCATCTCGCGAATCACTGCCTAAAACTCCAATGAAGCTTAACTCTAGCTCACGACGATCGTCAACGACCACCACTAATCGCCGCTGAAATGCTACCGAAAATACTACATCATATCACGACTCCAAAGATGCATACACCGCCTTCAAATTCGAGGCGTATCGTGAGAAATCAATTTTTAACGTTTTGAACACTTTATTCCCACTTACTGTATTTTCATGATTTCTCTGTAACAACCCTATATTTTACAATTATTTTTAAATTGATTTCCAGATTTAAAAGCTTTATTTATGAAAAGAATAAATTTTGTTATTGTAAATATAAAAACTTTGATTTTGTATGTGGATTAGAATTCCAAATATGACTAAATTTAATATTTCAAGAAAATGTGAATTTTGGTTAAAATAGTCAAACTTTGGCTTTTAAACTTAAAAATTTAAAAGTTTGAAATTATAAATTTTATCTTTTATTATAAAAATAGATGTAATAACTTGAACACTACTTTTCGTTTCGTTGAAAACGGAGTTAAAATGTAAAAGTTCTGTACATTTCAATTTTTAGTATAATTTGTTTTATTGTGCAATTTTTGCCTATTTTAAATTTTATAAATCATATTTTCTTTCTTATATTTTATTTTAATATGTGTCAATATGTTTATTTATGTATATTTCCATCTCTAAATATTTTAAAAATGATAATAGAATTTTTCTAAAAATTTACTATGATGATTTCCTATTTTTAAAAGGTCGTTTTCCTATTTTCTGCTATTTTCTTCATTAGAAATTATATGTAAATTAAATTTTAAATGTTTATTTTGTGAATATATTTTTATTTCATGTTATTATTTATGTTTAAAAATATATTACAAGCTCATATGAATTTTCTAAAAATTTATTCTATTCAATTCCAAATTTTCTAGACTAGTTTACTATTTTAGCTATTTTCTTAATTTAACTTTATATAATTGATAAATATTTATATAAATTATTATATTTTGATAAAATTTCGAAATTTTATCTGAGATTATTATCATTTCCAGAAATATAAAGTTATAAAAAGGAATTAAAGATATATGAAGAGTTTGATACCTTTTGTGTGCTTAGTCCTTTTGAATTCTACCGTTTCTTTTTCAATCAATACATCTTTTATTTGATTTTTGCTGTTCTATTCCCCCAATCTTTTTCAGCCGACTTCCTCACGTTATTCACGAATTTTCAAAGCTCCTAAACCCTAAAAAAAATCATGGCCTCCATCTTGCAAAAAAATTTGGTAAATCCCTCTCTTCTTTCTACTTTTTCTTACTTTTTCTATGCTATTTTGCCTTGTTTCTCTCTTCTATTTGCATGGCCTCTTCTCCATAGCCACGGCCACCACCTCCAACACCTTTTCCACCATCATCTGCACCAGCTCCTCCTCCAATCCCCTCTGACCAGATCAGGCCATGGCCATCTAGATGAGCCTACACCCCAAAACAATGTCAAAAAAACTCCAAAACAATGCACTAGTCACCACTATTACTTCACCACCTTCATCCACCACCTTGGCCACCACTATAGGCCGCCACCACCACCTTTTCCAGACCTCCCCACACCCCTCCATCTACTGTCCAGACCTGAACCATGCAAGGGCCGAGCCCCACTTGCCTTTGGATGAGCCAAAAATGCACCAAAACTCCACTTATTTTGCCTTGACCCTTTGTCTTATTCATATGTAACTCCTACCATCATCATCTCCTTGTTGCCATGCTATTTTGATGCCATAACCTGAGATTATGTCCAGCTATGGCTGAGCAAAAGATCCCCTTGGTCAAGCTCTTGAATGGTTAAATAAAGGTCGAATCACTTTGCCCTCTGTTGCTTTTTATTTCAAGTCATTTCGATATTGTTTTGTGTTACATATTTATGTATACATTGTCTTGTTTTGTTTATATGTATACAAGGCAATTATATTTGGCTCTCCACTCTCAAATCATATTCATGTTGTCGTGCCTTCAAAGATTCTGTGTTGTGTGTTTGGTCATCATCTCCAGCTTAAACAAGTGAGTTATTCTCACCAGACAATATGTACCTATATAACTGATAAACCGACACCATTTGAATCTGTAATGTATATTATCATGTTATATATGCTTATATTATTATCATATGATGTTCACACCTGTTATATCATATTTTGCTGTTGTTTTATGTTATTCTGTTTATTTATATCAGTTTATCACACTGCAAGTTCCCTGTAGACTAGAATCACTATGGGTTGAAATGATACATACCCGAACGGACTTTAGAATAGGAAAAAATCGTTATGGGCTGAAATGATAGGCCTGAACGATTTTTATTTATTTATTTTAACTTAGGATTGCGGGTTTGAAATGATAGAACCCGGATTTTTCTTTTTTTAACTGCGGATTGAAATGATACATATCCGTATCACTTGACCTAAGTTAGAAAATTATATACAGGCCCGTGGTTATTTTATAAAGTGTTTTGGATATTTTTAAGTATTTTAAAAAAATTATAAATTTATGAAATTTGTTTTAAATAGATTTTGAAATGTTTTAAAATAAAGAAATTATGATTTTTTTCCATGTGTTAAAAATGTAATTAATGAATGGTTTAACTGGATTTTTGAAATATAACTTAAGTTGGAAATTTGGAATTTTGGTTAAAAATGATATTTAAGTTATATAAATAAATTGGATATTAAATTTTATTTGGAAATGGTAAATATGATAATTTGATTAAATTTGAATTTAAGTGATTTATTAAAGTATTATTGATTTTTCTATGAATTTATGTGGTTAAATAAATGAATGTTTAAAAGTGATCTTTTAAAATATAACTTGACTAGGAAATGTGAAATTTGGTTTTAATTAAAGGTTTAAGTTAATTAAATAAAATTGGAAATTTTGTTAAATTGTGAAATGGTAATTTAAATTTGAAGTGTTAAGTCTATTTGTTGAAATGTGAAGAATTGGAACTTTTACACTTAAACTTATTAAGTAAATTGTTGAAAATTGGATTTAATTATAAGAAATTTATTGTGAAAAAGATATATGTTAAATGATATGTAAATGAACATTTTAAATGTTAAAATATGATTTTTAAAATGTTTATGTGTTTAAATCAAAGTTATTTAATTGCTGGAAATACGCTAACACCTGAAATCTACTTTTAATAGCATTTAGAAATGCTATAGATTCTGTTTTGAACTAAAATTGTGTAAAAAGAGCTATTACAGCATTTCTGAAATGCTGTAGTTGCTGTAATTGAACTTATAGGCTAATATTGAACTCAGGTCTATTATAGCATTATCTGGAAATGCTATAATGGTCTACAGTCTTTGCTGAAACCAAATTTAACCCTTGTTTTGAAATCTGAACTACCGCAGCACTTCTGATATGCTGTCTTTTCTGTTTTGAACTATAATTCAACTAAAACTGAGTTTTAACAGCAGTTTTAAGTGCTGTCTTTGCTGAATTAAAAATGTTTTCAAATATAACCTATAGCAGTTGTTTTTAAATGCTATGAAATGCTGAAATTTTAATAATTAGGGTTTTTGACTTAGTAAACGAACTCAGAATAGTTTGAAACTTTGGAAATTGAATACGTGATTTGAAAATATAATAATTACACTTTTAAAAGGTTTAAATGAATTATTTGATTGGAATATAAACTATTTAAAAGGTGACTTGAAATGATAATAAATGAAGTATACCTTTAAATTTAAAAGGTATTTAAAGTTGAATATTTAGATTTGAACTCAAATGATATTTGGAATATTAAAATGATTTGAAATGAAGTTTTGAAATGATACGATATTTTAAAAATATGGAAATGGTTTGGAATTGATTTAATCTTTATTTTGATAAAGATTTGGATTTGAAATGATATTCTATTTTGAAGTATAAACTGTTTTTAAACTTATAACCACGGGTTATAATAACGTTGGGTTGTTAAAGAGACTGGGATCAGATATGGACATACTCTCTGTCTTACCGAAAACCACTTTGGCAACTGTGTACGCGGTGGAGATTCCAGAATGAAGTAGGATGGTGGCGACGTTCTTAAGGTATGTTACGTGGACCCAACTCCCGTGAGTTGTCATAAGGTGGTTAAAACAGGAGCGATCTCGGACCAGTGAGGTAGCACCTCTTCTCGGACACATTTCTTCGATATTATACTCTTACTTGTGATTGATTAGATGGCCATCCTCCGATTTGGGAGTGTTGTTCGAGGTGGAACGGTAGTGGCTGCTGTGCGTATCCATCAGTCCGTGTGCGTAATTGGTATATCTACCCTGGCATTGCCTAGTTGTGCCGTGTCACCTACCATATCGAGCTTTACTACGATTATGATTTTAAGATCCGACCGCGTTAAGGTTCTCCATCCCCTTAATGCTATTTTCTATATGATTATACTTTACTTATTTAGACACTATTATAATAGCGAATATTACTACATAGTAGATCTTTTAACGGATCCTTAGAGGATGGGCGGTCCCAAGCATCTTCTAAGTTACTTGTACCCTTATTACAATTCGCTTGAGTTGGTTTACATTATATAAGTATATATTGTCCTGACTCGAGTGTTTTGTGTTTTGCTTTACGCTCGGGTCAGCCTGAGTTATTCACAGATTTGGATTTCCACTCTCTTGGAGATTTGAATCGCTGGAGATTATCTGCTTGTCATGTCCTTTCTATTTCAATTCCGTTGTTCTACTCAGCTTGTACTTGGTTATTTTATTGAGACTTTTGTTGTACTCTATTTCTTCTATTGTATCTTATGTAACTCTGACATATTTAGATAGTAGCTTCATGAACTACTATTTCTTTTACTTCCGCTGCATTATTTTACTCTGTGTCTGTGATCTGTGATTATATTTATTTACTGTATATTCTGAGGTTTGCCAAATTTTAATTACAACGCGGTATTTTGAGCAATTCAACTCCGGCATGAGTGTCTACCTATACACTTATAATGGATGCGAATGGTTGAAAATATCGGGTCGTTACAGTTGGTATCAGAGCTTTGGCTTTGAGGCAAAACTTAGAATGTATGGTAAATTTATTTACAGAATCACTTTCGTTCGAGTTTGAATCTTTTCCTCTTGATTCGAATTTCCTTTGAATTTTTGGAACGTTCCTTGCGGTTCCAAAATTCATTCTTGTCCCTCACTATTCATCTTCTTTTGACTTTGGAGTATCACATAACTCCACTTTGAATGATCTTTATAGTGAATTGGCTGTCTCGCCAATATTCTAATTTTCTGGTAAAGGGGGAAACTCCTTTACAAATTTGCATCGATTCACCAGAGATCTATATCTATCCTTGATTTAGATGCTAATATCTTTTGTTATTCCAAACTCTATCTCTTGAGATCGGATGTAGATTTACCCCAGAAAATCCACATTTGATCTTATTCTTTAAGTCACGGTTGACCCGGTTAAGGTTGTCCGTGGTTTCCCTAAGCTTATCCATCTCTCTACTCTGTTTAACCATCTTGTCTTTTGTTTCTAAACTATCTCCAAACATTTTGAATTGTACTTGTAAATCTATGTTTTGTTTTATATATGGTGTTGTTTGAGTTGTTGATGTTGATTTGGATTTCCGATCGATTCGTCTGATCAACGCTATCGATAGGATTCTAAAACACTTTGACAGAACAAACTGACACAATATTATTTTAAATTTGGTTAATGAAATAAATTTTGAGATATAAGAAAATTTATGGAACTTATCATTTATAGTTCTATAAATGAATTTATAAATAGTTGTTTATAAATATATTTGGGAACTGAAATGAATTTAAAACAAGAAATTTAAGAATTTAATTTCCGATGGATTTCAAACCTTTTGTTTAAAGTTGTAAAAGGATATATTATTTAAAGTATTTCTAAGTAGAAATATATTTCTAAAGGATTTTAAGGTTTAAAAATTTAGTGCTCTTCTCTTCGTCACTGGAAAATAATTTCGGTGATGACTACAGCATCATCGACATTCATTTTCGAGTTTCGAAGTGAAGAGACCGTTCTGTTGTCTTGCTACAGCTTTGTTTTGGGAAATTTAATTGATTTGAATCTCTAAAATATGACTAAATTTATAATATATAGATATATGATTTAAAATTTGATTTGACATATTATGTATGTATAATTACTTATCGCTAAATGGTTTGAAAGGAATCGGAAGTTTAATTCTTAAATTTTATTTTAAAGTATAATTTCAGTTAAAAGAAAAAAATTCAAAAATTTGGATAAATGATTCAAACTTGAGATAATTAAATTGGAAAGTTTTATTTGTATAACACACAATTTCATTCCAATATAACTTACCTAAATTACACAGAAGTTAAATATGAAATTGGATAATATACAATATAGAAAGGATTTTATAAATAAAATTTGAGTGGTTATAATAAATGTTATACACTTAAATTTTAGTTATAAAAGATTAACAGAGGTAAATAGTGAAAAAGGAATTTAAAGAGATTTTATTTAAATAACTTAATAATCAAATTTGATTTAATATGGAACCTTAAGTCTAACCTAGGAATTTAATAAAGGTTATTTCCTGAAATGAATATGTTGTATAATAAATAATGTATCTTTGAATAGATAAAATAAAATACATTTGAATTGGACATTTTGTAATAAAGTTTATTTAACTTGAATTCATAGTTTAATTAATGTCTGAATGAATAAATGTGTAAAGAAATTTGATTGTTATATTTGCTATATAAATATTTTATTTATGAAATAGATATGTCTTGAAAAATGAATAATTATGATTTAAATAGTTAAAATGTATTTTAACATCACTAAACCTTGATAATTGAGAATTTGGTTTCCAAATGGAATTTTAAGTGTAACTTATTAAAGGAATATCTATTTATGAAATGGGATATTCCATTCATAAAAGTATGTTTTAATAAGTCTTAAGTTAAAAGATATCCAAATGAATATTTCTGGAATAAAACTGATTTGAAATACTAATATATCTACTGTAGCATTTTATAAGTGCTGCCGTTTGAAAATACAATGTTTTGGAAATTTTATAATTGAATGAACTTAGAAATGCTACAACTTTAAAATGAATATTTTTTGACCTTGAATTAAAATGGTTTAAATGAAGATTATTTTTAAAGGGTGTTATGATTTTCTAAGTATTATGTTCCCTTATTTCTCTTATCTTGTTACAGAATGGGAAGGCTATTGCTTATACCAGTCTATTTAGAAATCTTTCTGTAATCTTTGATAATCTTTGTTACTCATCTGGATCTGAACACTATTTTTCCATTCATAGACCGTCGGTCAAGTGAAAAGGGAGATTCAGACTCAAGAGGATCTTTTTCGTGCTATATTCTTGATTTGATCACCTCCATCTTGTTAAACTTACCTATAACAATAGTTATCAGGTGTAATTCCAATTTTCTTATCATCTTGTCTTAATTCTATTCATTCTATCTTTTTCTGTGCTTTCCCGTACCTTGTTCCTTTTCGGGGACGAAAAGTTTTGAGTGGGGGAGAATGTAACAACCTTGTATTTTACAATTATTTTTAAATTGATTTCCAGATTTAAAAGCTTTATTTATGAAAATAATAAATTTTGTTATTGTAAATATAAAAACTTTGATTTTGTATGTGGATTAGAATTCCAAATATGACTAAATTTAATATTTCCAGAAAATGTGAATTTTGGTTAAAATAGTCAAACTTTGACTTTTAAACTTAAAAATTTAAAAGTTTGAAATTATAAATTTTATCTTTTATTATAAAAATAGATGTAATAACTTGAACACTACTTTTCGTTTCGTTGAAAACGGAGTTAAAATGTAAAAGTTCTGTACATTTCAATTTTTAGTATAATTTGTTTTATTCTGCAATTTTTGCCTATTTTAAATTTTATAAATCATATTTTCTTTCTTATATTTTATTTTAATATGTGTCAATATGTTTATTTATGTATATTTCCATCTATAAATATTTTAAAAATGATAATAGAATTTTTCCAAAAATTTACTATGATGATTCCCTATTTTTAAAAGGCCGTTTTCCTATTTTCTGCTATTTTCTTCATTAGAAATTATATGTAAATTAAATTTTAAATGTTTATTTTGTGAATATATTTTTATTTCATGTTATTATTTATGTTTAAAAATATATTACAAGCTCATATGAATTTTCTAAAAATTTATTCTATTCAATTCCAAATTTTCTAGACTAGTTTACTATTTTAGCTATTTTCTTAATTTAACTTTATATAATTGATAAATATTTATATAAATTATTATATTTTGATAAAATTTCGAAATTTTATCTGGGATTATTATCATTTCCAGAAATATAAAGTTATAAAAAGGAATTAAAGATATATGAAGAGTTTGATACCTTTTGTGTGCTTAGTCCTTTTGAATTCTACCGTTTCTTTTTCAATCAATACATCTTTTATTTTATTTTTGCTATTCTATTCCCCCAATCTTTTTCAGCCGACTTCCTCATGTTATTCACGAATTTTCAAAGCTCCTAAACCCTAAAAAAAATCATGGCCTCCATCTTGCAAAAATTTTTGGTAAATCCCTCTCTTCTTTCTACTTTTTCTTACTTTTTCTATGCTATTTTGCCTTGTTTCTCTCTTCTATTTGCATGGCCTCTTCTCCATAGCCACGGCCACCACCTCCAACACCTTTTCCACCATCATCTGCACCAGCTCCTCCTCCAATCCCCTCTGACCAGATCAGGCCATGGCCATCTAGATGAGCCTACACCCCAAAACAATGTCAAAAAAACTCCAAAACAATGCACTAGTCACCACTATTACTTCACCACCTTCATCCACCACCTTGGCCACCACTATAGGCCACCACCACCACCTTTTCCGGACCTCCCCACACCCCTCCATCTACTGTCCAGACCTGAACCATGCAAGGGCCGAGCCCCACTTGCCTTTGGATGAGCCAAAAATGCACCAAAACTCCACTTATTTTGCCTTGACCCTTTGTCTTATTCATATGTAACTCCTACCATCATCATCTCCTTGTTGCCATGCTATTTTGATGCCATAACCTGAGATTATGTCCAGCTATGGCTGAGCAAAAGATCCCCTTGGTCAAGCTCTTGAATGGTTAAAGAAAGGTCGAATCACTTTGCCCTCTGTTGCTTTTTATTTCAAGTCATTTCGATATTGTTTTGTGTTACATATTTATGTATACATTGTCTTGTTTTGTTTATATGTATACAAGG
This sequence comes from Allium fistulosum, assembly GCA_030737815.1. Lineage (NCBI taxonomy): Eukaryota > Viridiplantae > Streptophyta > Magnoliopsida > Asparagales > Amaryllidaceae > Allium > Allium fistulosum. The sequence continues at coordinate 1,230,079,886 of CM060904.1, forward strand.
CAATTATATTTGGCTCTCCACTCTCAAATCATATTCATGTTGTCGTGCCTTCAAAGATTCTGTGTTGTGTGTTTGGTCGTCATCTCCAGCTTAAACAAGTGAGTTATTCTCACCAGACAATATGTACCTATATAACTGATAAACCGACACCATTTGAATCTGTAATGTATATTATCATGTTATATATGCTTATATTATTATCATATGATGTTCACACCTGTTATATCATATTTTACTGTTGTTTTATGTTATTCTGTTTATTTATATCAGTTTATCACACTGCAAGTTCCCTGTAGACTAGAATCACTATGGGTTGAAATGATACATACCCGAACGGACTTTAGAATAGGAAAAAATCGTTATGGGCTAAAATGATAGGCCTAAACGATTTTTATTTATTTATTTTAACTTAGGATTGCGGGTTTGAAATGATAGAACCCGGATTTTTCTTTTTTTTAACTACGGATTGAAATGATACATATCCGTATCACTTGACCTAAGTTAGAAAATTATATACAGGCCCGTGGTTATTTTATAAAGTGTTTTGGATATTTTTAAGTATTTTAAAAAAATTATAAATTTATGAAATTTGTTTTAAATAGATTTTGAAATGTTTTAAAATAAAGAAATTATGATTTTTTTTCCATGTGTTAAAAATGTAATTAATGAATGGTTTAACTGGATTTTTGAAATATAACTTAAGTTGGAAATTTGGAATTTTGGTTAAAAATGATATTTAAGTTATATAAATAAATTGGATATTAAATTTTATTTGGAAATGGTAAATATGATAATTTGATTAAATTTGAATTTAAGTGATTTATTAAAGTATTATTGATTTTTCTATGAATTTATGTGGTTAAATAAATGAATGTTTAAAAGTGATCTTTTAAAATATAACTTGACTAGGAAATGTGAAATTTGGTTTTAATTAAAGGTTTAAGTTAATTAAATAAAATTGGAAATTTTGTTAAATTGTGAAATGGTAATTTAAATTTGAAGTGTTAAGTCTATTTGTTGAAATGTGAAGAATTGGAACTTTTACACTTAAACTTATTAAGTAAATTGTTGAAAATTGGATTTAATTATAAGAAATTTATTGTGAAAAAGATATATGTTAAATGATATGTAAATGAACATTTTAAATGTTAAAATATGATTTTTAAAATGTTTATGTGTTTAAATCAAAGTTATTTAATTGCTAGAAATACGCTAACACCTGAAATCTACTTTTCATAGCATTCAGAAATGCTATAGATTCTGTTTTGAACTAAAATTGTGTAAAAAGAGCTATTACAGCATTTCTGAAATGCTGTAGTTGCTGTAATTGAACTTATAGGCTAATATTGAACTCAGGTCTATTATAGCATTATCTGGAAATGCTATAATGGTCTGCAGTCTTTGCTGAAACCAAATTTAACCCTTGTTTTGAAATCTGAACTACCGCAGCACTTCTGATATGCTGTCTTTTCTGTTTTGAACTATAATTCAACTAAAACTGAGTTTTAACAGCAGTTTTAAGTGCTGTCTTTGCTGAATTAAAAATGTTTTCAAATATAACCTATAGCAGTTGTTTTTAAATGTTGTGAAATGCTGAAATTTTAATAATTAGGGTTTTTGACATAGTAAACGAACTCAGAATGATTTGAAACTTTGGAAATTGAATTCTTGATTTGAAAATATAATAATTACACTTTTAAAAGGTTTAAATGAATTATTTGATTGGAATATAAACTATTTAAAAGGTGACTTGAAATGATAATAAATGAAGTATACCTTTAAATTTAAAAGGTATTTAAAGTTGAATATTTAGATTTGAACTCAAATGATATTTGGAATATTAAAATGATTTGAAATGAAGTTTTGAAATGATACGATATTTTAAAAATATGGAAATGGTTTGGAATTGATTTAATCTTTATTTTGATAAAGATTTGGATTTGAAATGATATTCTATTTTGAAGTATAAACTGTTTTTAAACTTATAACCATGGGTTATAATAACGTTGGTTTGTTAAAGAGACCGGGATCGGATATGGACATACTCTCTGTCTTACCGAAAACCACTTTGGCAACTGTGTACGCGGTGGAGATTCCAGAATGAAGTAGGATGGTGGCGACGTTCTTAAGGTATGTTACGTGGACCCAACTCCCGTGAGTTGTCATAAGGTGGCTAAAACAGGAGCGATCTCGGACCAGTGAGGTAGCACCTCTTCTCGGACACATTTCTTCGATATTATACTCTTACTTGTGATTGATTAGATGGCCATCCTCCGATTTGGGAGTGTTGTTCGAGGTGGAACGGTAGTGGCTGCTATGCGTATCCATCAGTCCGTGTGCGTAATTGGTATATCTACCCTGGCATTGCCTAGTTGTGCCGTGTCACCTACCATATCGAGCTTTACTACGATTATGATTTTAAGATCCGACCGCGTTAAGGTTCTCCATCCCCTTAACGCTATTTTCTATATGATTATACTTTACTTATTTAGACACTATTATAATAGCGAATATTACTACATAGTAGATATTTTAACGGATCCTTAGAGGATGGGCGGTCCCAAGCATCTTCTAAGTTACTTGTACCATTATTACAGTTCGCTTGAGTTGGTTTACATTATATAAGTATATATTGTCCTGACTCGAGTGTTTTGTGTTTTGCTTTACGCTCGGGTCAGCCTGAGTTATTCACAGATTTGGATTTCCACTCTCTTGGAGATTTGAATCGCTGGAGATTATCTACTTGTCATGTCCTATCTATTTCAATTTCGTTGTTCTACTCAGCTTGTACTTGGTTATTTTATTGAGACTTTTGTTGTACTCTATTTCTTCTGTTGTATCTTATGTAACTCTGATATATTTAGATAGTAGCTTCATGAACTACTATTTCTTTTACTTCCGCTGCATTATTTTACTCTGTGTCTGTGATCTGTGATTATATTTATTTACTGTATATTCTGAGATTTGCCAAATTTTAATTACAACGCGGTATTTTGAGCAATTCAACTCCGGCATGAGTGTCTACCTATACACTTATAATGGATGCGAATGGTTGAAAATATCGGGTCGTTACATTCTCTCTCATCACTCAACGAAATATAATGCGATTAATTTTAAAAAACAAGTATAGAGGATGACGATCAACTTTTTAGTTGAAAGCCGAGGCTAAAGTTTGATGGATTGGGAATGTTGATTTTTGAAACTTGAAGAAGAGGTGGTTTTCTTATTTTTGAATTTAAAGAGATGATGATCAAATGGGGAAGAAGGAATTGCCAACACCAAGTCGTGCTCTTCCTGGGTACTTATAACATGGCAAACAAAGCAAGAAAATGTAGGAGAACAAGAGATAGGGGAATATAGGGGGACGATAAAGCAATGGCAGGTAGGGTGAGAGAGAAACAAGAGGAACAAGGCTATGTACTGTGTGTATGTTTTGAAAGAAAGGGCTGTATACTTGGTGTGCATATGTATAATTTGGAAAGATTTTGGTACCCTACCACAGAATACCGCATCCGTATACGAGCCACAAATGATAGAAAATAAAGTACGATTGCATACAGAAATGTGATGTGATTGAAAAACAAAATAAAACACAATATAGTTATCAAGTTCTGTTAAATTTCAAAATGACAACGTTCGACGTAAAATACATCAAACGGAAGTTCAATTATTTTCCAAATTAAAAATTATGGGAAAAATTCTATAAATAAAAATAAAAATATGTCAACAAAATTGGACAATTATTTGAAACATAGATTTAATTTTATTTTAAAAAGCCTAAATTGAATATTTAAAAATAATTAAATATTCCAAGAGTCAAAGCGATAAAATTCCAGGTTGTTACAAATCACGTGGTAGCCTTTAACTGTTTCAACATGGGACAACTTAATAGACTAACATGCGGCGGCTCTTTATTATTTCAACATGCGATGGTCCTTTACTATTTCAATATACGATAGCTCATTAACTCAACATGCGATAGTTTTTAAGGTTTACATGCATAGCTCCCATAGTTTCTACATGCAATAATTCTTCACCATTTAAATATGCGATAGCTTGTTAGCTTAATGTGTGATATCAATATGTAATAGCTTATTAACTTAACATGCGATAACTCCTATTATTTCTTTATGTGGTAGTTCTCCACTATTTTAACAACCAATTGTTTATTAACTCAACATGCGATAGCAACATGCGATAGCTTATTAACTTAGCATGTGATAGCTTCTATTATTTCAACATGCAATGGCCTTATTTCCTTAACATGTGATACCCATTAGTCATCTCAATGTGTGATGATTCTTGCTATCTCAACGTGAGATAGCCCCTTGTTGTTTTATCATACTTTTAGTGCATAATAGTTTAAATTTGTTCAACTTTCAAGTTCCATTATGTGTAACTAAAACTATAATAACTATAAAAAAGTTATTATCTTTTAATTATATATACATGAACCTTATCACTTCTCAGTTTACTTTCTTATTCCATGATTTATGACTTAATTTATGACTCATTTTCTTTCCACTATTCTATATCCTACTTATGTTTTATTGGTTTAGGTATTATGTCGAGTAATAAAAGAGAAACTTCAAAATAAATCGCTTGGAACTCCTAAAACTAATAAAAGATCTTCTAAAGAAAAGACTTATACTAATTGTCAATCCTTCATCATAAAGCAAGAGGTGACAGATAAACTTCTTCATCGCTTTAGGATTTTTTGGAATAGGGACTACGGTTCCTGGTCCAACAAATAGTATTGATACACCTCCTAAGGGATTTTTTGCCTTCATCCCCACATTTTGTACTCGTGCTACCTACCATTCGATATTGTTACCTAGATTTATCTTTCCTCAGAATTGCTCTCATTCAGCTTACCCCTAATTCCTATAGCTTCATCCATTCTTTTCAAGTGCTACTTAAGGAGCTTGAAATAGAACATTTAATCCCATTAACTTTATGTTCCCTTAACACTCTGAAAAAGGTCAAATATCAACTAGATGGTTCTATTTTTTGTCTATGTTCTTCTGACAATGGGCTAATTTCGGATTCCATTAACAAAATTAAAGAGTGGAGTCATTGATTTTTTCCTATGCGATGTTTCTCCCCTAAAATTTCTAGAAACCTTTCTCTTTCTAGTATATTGTTGATCTTATATGTTTTATTCATCTTTTATATTGTTACAACGTTAAGTTGAGTCTTTTACAGTTGCAGATCCTGCTTCAAATGAAATTGATCCTAGGGTATTAGCAAGAATCGATAAACTAAGAAAAGCCACTAAGTATTCTAGTAGGCTGTTAAGAGTTTTTACCAAAGAAAAGTTGAAAATATACTCTCTAATTTTTCCTTTCCAACCGAATATTAGGTGAATCCCCTGTGATAAAGAGGATTGTACATGGCACCTCGTCACTTATTGCTACAAAGCTTGAATTTTTTTCAATCAATACTCTGATTCAACCTTTCCTCTTGTAGTCCTAGATCCATGCCTGATTTCAGTGATACTCTTGTTAACTTCATTCTAAAATATGATGATTATCTTCTTATCATTTCCTTATTTTAACAGACATTAGTTTGGTAAATCCGGCTCTCTTATAAAAAAACAAGAATCCTACCGATTTTACTATTTCCCCAAGAGTTCCTGGTAAACCACCACCGCCTCCTTCTTCCAAAGTGGCTATTTCATCCATTACCACTGTAATGGGTGATTCTTTTCTAATAGCCAAATCTTATAACATGGTAGGCTCTGAGGTGACTCAAAGGTTTCTTTTGAGCCTTCTCTTAAGAGGTCTAAAGAGGATAGCCTAGCCTTAATGGTAATTATTGCCTCTACTTTAAATGTTGTTACAAGTATCATTCCTACTACTCATGGCTAACAGGGGCACTAAGAGTGTATGTATTAATATTTATTGGATAACTACATAATTACTCACTCGAGAGTTTTTTGTTGATTAATATAACTAAGGTCAAACAGAGAACCCTGAAGTGATTGTATTACAAATTTCTCTCGACTTAAGAGTACCGTTGAACTTAAATGTGGAAACTCCATTTTGATTATAGTTAAATCATGGCATGACATCCATTGAACTGTTATTGTTCGGCCTAAGTTGAAGCATTGGAAGTGAAATACTATTCAATAGAGAATCCATCTCCTCGGTTATATGAGGTTAGTGTCACGGCCAACTAAAGTCAACCCAAAGTCGAAGTCTCTGGCCAGAGTAGTCTGGTTAATTATAATTTGTATTTTTGAACCAACGACTTTGTGTTTGGATTAGATAAGTTGAATGTGGACAATATTGGAATGTTGACCAAAACCAAATTGCATAAGTCCTAAACTGATATAGTTTTGACGAAGAGAATTGGTGTAAATATTCACTACTACTGGGTATTGCTTAAATAGTAAAACTGGATTTTACCAAAAAATGTGCAAGCAATAAATTCTAAAAAAACTGTTACACCACTAGCTAAGGTGACATGAGAACATTAAAATTTAAATTCTTTAGTATTAATCACTGACTAGATTTATACCTTTGAGTCGCACAACTATAATATTGAATACTCTGAAATACCATATGATTTAATTAAATTATAATTTTTATAACTTAATTAAAACAATTAATATTTATGCAATATGAATTATTAAATTTTATATGATTTATTTAAATATTATTAGTTTTAATAAAGCTCATATTTAAAATTTGTATATGTACATAGCAATCAATAAATATTTAAATTGGATTCAAAATAATTAAATATTGATTGGATTTGGAAAATTTTATGGGCCAAATTGCTCTTACATGGCCGGCCATAAGAAGGAAGGGGTAAGTTTTGAATGCAAAAATCTAATTTTGAATTGGCTAGAAGAAAGTGTAAACAATGATATATGGATCTTCATTTTTACGCAAATCTAGTGCCTATTTAAACCTTGCCTCGTCGCTCATTTTTAGTTTACTTTTTGTAGAAACCGAGTCAGTCGGAAGTGGGTTAAATGGGTGAATTTCAAAAAAAAAATCTATATTGATCTTAGTTGAGTCTTTGAAGCCTAAATAGGTTTTAGATTCAATATGAACATTTCAATAAAATCTTCATTTTATTTAATATGTTTATAAGGGTTTCTTTTTTTGTAAGTTTTAGTTTACAAGTATATCAAATATACTTGTTTATGTGAAGTGCATGTGAGAAGTGTATATAGTTAATGTGATTGTATGCAGTTGTTTGGATTTACATGGCAACAAACGCATTTCCCTTTTACATATGCCTTTGTGTCCAGGGTGTTGAATTATAAATATATATGTAATAGATGAGAAAACGTAGGTGAATATACATATACATATATATGTATATATGTATGAATTATATATATATATTGATATCATATTAGATAATTTTTTATGTTTTGGAATCTTAAATTAACAGTAATTAATTTTGTTTTAGTTAAAGAAAAGTTTGAAATTAAATATTACAATGTCACTCAAGATCCATCTTGTGAATTTGACTAAAAGCAACACGTGTATTTTTCCATATACATAAATATTACACTTAATGTGTTAGATTTAAAATAACATAAATATGTAAACATTGTAATTTATAATATATATATATATAATAGAATTTAAATTTAACAGTTTAAATAAAACTTTAATTTAAGAAAGGAAACTAAAGTTTAGGATTTTATATAAAACTTTATATTTGAAAAGAGACAAAATACTTGGTATTTACACAAAAGTCCATTCATGAGTTATAGGTTAAAACCTTATACACTTAAGTAAACAATATTCAAAAGACTTAGATTCAAAACATCAAATTAATTCTCAAGGTAAAATTAAATAATTAATATATACAGTTTATTTACATTTGTGTATGTAAATATTATAAAATAGATCTCAATCCAAATTAGTCATTTTAAACAAAATTTCCAAAACAAAATAGAAGGAATTGGACAAATTAGGCACGTGTAAATTCATGATAAGAATATTCAGATCTAAATAATATAGAGAACATCAACAGAATATCAAAGGAGATGTAGGATCTAAATCATATCAGTTATGATGATAATATATTGAGGGAAGATGAAGAACAAAAGTAGATCTGAAACAGAAAACATATAATAGACATACTTTTAATTGAGATGGATAAAAGAGGATTTGAATTACATGCTGCAAGATGAACAACTAAATCATAATATGAATCATATAGAGTTGAAGAAAATGAATAATAGAAACATATAAACAAATTAAATTAGAGAATTACCTTTAGATGTTACCAGATGTCACACCTTGAATGATGAATCGATTCTCCTAGATTCTAGAATTGACTTCCAAATTTTGTAAAGATGAAGAGGTGTGAACCGCTTTTGACAAACTGATTTAATGTTTTTTTTTAGGAATTTTTTATCCATGGAGGCTATAAAAATTAGTCCATTAAGGTAGATAAGGAGAGCAAAAGAAAGGAAATAAATTTTATCAGGAAAGAATAATAGAATGAATAAAAAAGAATATGTTTTAAAGGAAAATTTGAACCTTTCAATTTCATCGTTTTAGACCTTTCCTATTTAATTCTCAATTAAATCTCATCAAATCCTCCCCTCCCCCATATGCATGGCCGATTATAGAAAGAGGTAGACAGGGTTCAAAAATTTCCAAATTCATTCAGCATTTATTCCACTTAAATCTAATTTAAATATTCTATGATATCATATATCGATACTTGCGTTTGTAACTTTTATACATGAACTTTATGAAATACTAATAGCATTCAAAAAAATAAAAAAAAATTTAATAATGAATATTTATGGAATATTAATCAATTTAACTAATTACAATGATTATAAATTAATTAAATTGTGCGGTTTATTCAGAGTATTCATCATTTTGATTGTGTGACTCAAAGTTGTAAATTCAATTAGCGATTAATATCAAACAATTCAAATATTAACGTTCACATGTCACTTTAGCTAGTGGTGTGACATTTGGCTGAATATATCACTTACACGTCTTTTTGGTAAAATCCAATTTTATATTATAAGCAGTACCCGATAGCAATGATTATTTACATCAATTCCCTTCGCCAATACTATACCATATCAGTGCTTATGGAATTTGGTTTTGGTCAAAATTCCAACATGTCCACATTAAAATTTGTATGTTGAAACACAAAATCTTTGGTTCAATAATAACAATTATTGTCAACCATACTGCTCTGACCAGAGACTTTGATTTTGAGCTGACTATACTTGACCGTGATACTGACCTTATATAACTGAAGAGATGAATTCTCTGTTGAATAGCATTTCACTTCTAATGCTTCAACTCAAACCCAACTATAGTCATTCGATGGATGCCATGCCATAGTTTAACTATAATCAAAGTAGAGTGTCCACATTGAAGTTCATTGATATTTTCAAGTCAAGGGAACTATGTAACATCATCACTTTGGAATTCTCTGTTTGATCTTAGTTATATTAACCAATAAAAAACTCTTGAGTTAGTCATTCCTTAGTTATCCAATACTATCAGTGCGTAACCCCTTGGTTCTCCCAACAGCTATGAGTAATACATAGCCCAACATTTGGAGGGCGTTGCATACTCTAGTCCTAGCGGATTTATCGATATCCTATCTTGAAATATCTTAAGTAGAATATTTAAAATAATTTATTACTTTTAATGTGATATGTCCTCACAATGACAATAAATTATAATTACTATCACATAGCATATCATTTAAGGATTTTCTATTTAACATGCTTTGAATTGATTACAAAATAAAATACATCACAATATAACAAGTATATAATAGAAAGAAACATTTTTTACATTGAACAAGATTAGTTATTGAGTTAAATATATGTAAAAAACTATATAATTGCCCTTAGGGCACACCCCTAACTCTACCAATATCTTATTTGCACTTAGGGTCAATTTTTGGATCGTATTCCAACTTCTTTGATTGATTTTCTTAAAAATAATCGAGTCGGTTCTTAGTGAATGGATATACTATTTTGTTTTAATTATCTACTTTGTCGATCAACTCTCTCCGACACTGATAAAATTTCTTTATCATATGGAACTTTTGAGTATATTTTTCAACTTCCAGTGAACTTTAGGCAATTTTATGAATTGTGTAGTGGCATTATTTATATAATAATTCATTGGATTCTCAACATTTGGAATCACCCCTAGTTTAGTTATAAATGTACACATTTATTTATGCTTTTTATATTATAGTACTATTCAGGGTGATGTACCTAGCCTTTGGTTAAATCAACCACTACTATAGTTTGGAACATTTTCAACTTGAAGTTCTTAACTTAAGACTGACTATAGATTAGGATTTACATACTCTACTTGATAGCACTTATGAAGTTTGGGTCCAGGCACTCCTTCATAAGGAATTTGTTGTTCCTAAAAACAATTTCTAGTATGTCATAAATACTCAAGTGAACTCTAAACTATCATTTAGTGATCTTAATTCAGATATAATTGCTCTATATATCAAATACATAAGCAAAATTATGATATTGTTGACAACATAGCATGTATGATGATTCCTAGTTCCAATGCATAAGGAATCCATCTTTCATGCTCCATATTAAACATTTAAATACCATGTATGTATATCATTTTGGGACAATCCCTGGATCCTTTTATATTGATGATAAAAGATGTCTTTTCAAATCCTACACCGAGAACTAAATAATGAAACTAAAATGATTTTAACATAAGTATATAGTTAATAATCATAAGTTCGTTGTTTATTTATAGTTTTAGAAAAATATTAGTATCATTATAGTGTTTTCCTACAAACACATGCTTCCTCTTCATTTTGACTAAAATTCAAACTATTTGATTTATCTATCAAAGAACTTTCTTACTCTGATGAATATCGGATAACACTTTTGTAACATTTCTTGGATCATACCAAATATTCACAAACTAATTTTCGCTCCCACCGACTTTGAGTAATTTTGGTTGTTATTTGCAAATAGTTTATTACAAATCATTATTTAGAATTTCTATTTCAACATGTATGTACTAAAATTCAAAGTCACCATGGGCGATAAATTTTGTGACAAAAATCCAAATAAACGTAAGTTCGTTGAAAGATGGAATATGTTGCGTCAATTTCAATAATTGAAATTGACACTGTTATTCTATCAAATTAGCTTATTTTCTAACGATATTAGTCATCTTCTTGAAGACACATTTGCTGTCGATGGATCATATCCCTTTGGGTACAACTGTAGCAATCATATTTTGCTAATGTACTTGGAATCCTTTTCGGATTTGCACATCATATCATATGGTAGAGTCAATACTCTTAATGGCTTATTAATAGGCGAGCAAATTCTTTTCTCGACATTGATAAGAAAATCATAGTTTTTGTTTAATATGCAAGAGTACTTATTAGATATTCTAATTAGTTGTGTCTATTTAGGTTCGGTCAATCTCATTTCATCCTTTATAATCATTTTTATATTTGGATCGTATCAAAATCCATTTTACTACCACTAATTTCTAGAAAATCCTTCATCATAAAGTTTGTGCTTTTGGAAACAACAACCATTTCTCGGTGCAATGGAATAGGCATTCGTGAACATTTTATAAGTTGCATATGTGTATGTATAAAAATGATTTGGTTTTAAGTTACAAATTTATGTTCATAGCATAAATTGGTTAATAAATATTGATCGGTCCCAAACTCATTTGGCGTGGTCCAAACAGATCCATCATGAATAAGTATTACATGTAGTCTCTCACCTCACACAACCTGTCAATTCCTTGACCTAGGATATATAGGTAGGGGTTATTTCATTAAATTTTATCTTATATAATTTTGTAAACTTCATTTTAGATATAGTTAAGTTTAACGTATGTACTTACTATTAAGTACATAGCCTTACAGAAAGCTGTAAAATCAACTTCATTCATAATCAGTCGTACTTTGTCCAACAAAGTCCAATCATTCCTTATCAATACATTATTACGTATCATAAGAAGGAGTGACTTTTGAGATTGAATCTTATTCTTTTTGGATACATTTGGAATCCTTTTCTAATATACTCACCCATTCTATCAAATCAAATCATTTTAAAAAAATTGAATGTCATGCTATTTACTTCTGTTTTATATTCCATGAACTTATCATAGACATACTACATGTGTATCAAATACCTATGTTCATGTTCGTGATAATTCATAGGTGGATTAAACGAAGTATGTGGAATCATTTTGATATCGTTAGACCTAGATTGCATACATCTATATGTATCAATCCTAAGAGTTTACCAACTCTTATGTCAGTCCACTGAATGAGGGCTTTGCCTTAGACATTTTAGATATGATTCACCATTATGATATGATTCATAATCATATGATTAAAGAATTATTTATCAAAACCATGGCTTAGACTACAATTCTAAAATAATTGTAAAAATCAATTTAGATACTTGTGTGTTGTATTGCCAATGCAACAAATACCGTTATTCTAATAGATTTATTTCACAACAAACTTTCAAAATATTGATAGCAAGATAAAAAATATTTATTTTCAACCAATACTAAAAATAGTTATTATTTCATAAATAATATTTGGTATCTTTATGAAAATAATTTTCGTATCTTGATGCATCCACTGATAAGTATTATATGGTATACTCCCATTATTTCTACCATTACTATAATAGAAAATGAAATATGAAACTTCATTGAACTACTTATTATGGGCTATTTATTTCATTAACTATAACTGTAACAACCAGGCATTTCATGACCAATAAAATCACCGTAAAATGAAAAGCCAAATCATTTAAACAAACACAACAGTAAATAGAGAGCTGAACTAACTAACTAAAACTTTCAAAACTCATAGTGGATTGGATCAAACTATAACGTATGGATAAAATAAAAAATTTCGATCTATATACAACATCGGTGTCACGTAGTCTTTTATACACATGCACAATGTCATGCTATATATATAATATATACAAACAACAGACAACATATGTAATCATCTATATAGTGTCCATCTTCAAACAACGCACCATCACGATTACTTTATTTACCTATAGTGTATGAGGTAGGGGTTAGACACACATGTATAGTGAGTCAAACTATTACCAAGTATATACCGATACATGATTTCATAAACATCATATAAATACCAATACTTACTTACCTCAACCTGTCTTACCTGCATTTACAAAGTCAGTCCATCATAATAAATGTAATATGATGACCACTATTATACATATTTATTAACATCTAACATATACTAGAGTTAGTTAAATATAGACTAGTTCATTTACATATAATATATAAACATAATAGAGTTAGTTAAAAATAGAGTAACGCAACGATAAATGAGAGAGTTAGTTAAACAGAGACTAACCCAACAATACACATAAGAGTTAGCTTAACAAAGACTAATCCTAGGATATAGTTAAACGTAGACTATTCCTACAAACATAAACAAGAGTATGAGCTAGATAAATGTAGTTAACCTGCATATACATAAAGGATGGATACACATGGCATGTCTCCCTTACACACGATTTAACCACTCATCAGAATACACAATCAACGGAGTACGTATCTATATATTAAATACTCCCAAACATCACTAAAAACCCAACACATTATTTAATAACTATTTCATATAGGCCTGGCTTGAGTAAATTCGCTCAGCACTAGTCCAGATTCAACTTGACCAGTAAAAAGGTGCACTAATCCAATTGCATCGGACCACGAGTGAACATGCCGATTCTAGATTTCACAATTCCAAATTTCTATCATTTTCTTCCCAGTTCATCTTAACATCATCGTTACTATTTAGTGCTCTCATACCTCTCTTAGATATCATATTTCACTATCTTAACCTTTCATATATCACATATTATTGACCTATTCATATTCACTCCTAAATTTCTATAATCAAATCATTATATACAATTTCCAATTAAATCAAAATATAAATCAAACCTAACCCAAATTCAATTACTATGAACACCATTAGTCTCTGTAATCATTTCAATGGCAAATTTCTAATCTAAATTACTTGAGTTAACTATTTAATTAAACTAAATAGTAATCGTACAACATATACTACTTTTGTGCAATAATATATCTGCAGTAATGATTCCCACTCACCAAATTGCATTGTCAAGCCCTAGAATCCATCAATTTTCCCTGATAACCTTCGCTGTCTAGAAATGCAGTCCTTCCAAGATTCCTGAATTTGCAAACGAATGGTATCTTTATGTAACCCTTGTTGCGCTCTTCGATTTTATAGATAAATTTTTGTTTAGATTTGAGAGAGGAATGCATAATCAGAGAGATTGAGGAATAACAAGGAGTTAGATAGAAACTTACATGAAATGAGAAAACCAAAATTCAAACTTATCAACCCATGTTATAATTTCTCAAACCGACGCTCTAGCCTAACGGTCTTAGTCTATTTGAACAATTTAAAACTCGCATATTAAAACCCGCGTAACTTCTTCATACAGATTCCGATCCAGGCACACCAATATATCATTTCAACCACAAAAATGAGCTCTACGCAATGGTATAAACCCTGTTGTCTAATTCCAATTTCTGTAAAATTAACATTTTACTCCATTATTAAAATAATGTCTAACTTCTAAAGGGTATTATAATAACTAGTTTACAATCTAAAGTTTTCCATCAAATATCTTAAACTCATAAATTTAACTCTTGTAGAAAAAAAAATTCTATATGAAAACAAAATTTATATAGAAATTACATTTCCCATTCAACATTAGGTATCTTTTAGTATTTTATACAATTCTTGTCTTCAATGTCCCTTCATGAAGCAAAGGGACAATTCACTCTCTTCATTCCAACTGTGCCTAAATTACATCCACTCTCGTACATTCGCTTTCCCTTCCAAAATGGTTAAACCATTTAAAGAAGATCCTTATTATAACTAATCGTATTGAATACATGATTTTGCATTATGGTTTATTTGTTTATTTCCAATGAAATAATTTCATCAAAATTTCATACGTTACAAACCGTGATCGTTCACCATATTATATTTATATGAGATATGAGATTGAATATGAATCAAATATACATGTTCTTGTATTGCTATTAGAGTTCGACACTCATAGAAGACAATGCATAGTATCATATAAATAAACACTTAAGCGACCGAGGCACAAATGTATTAGTGGTTGTAGGAATTGGCTCTTGCATGGGTCTTGAAGTGATAACATGCTAAAGATATAAAGGCAAGTATATTTTATACTTACTTATTGTTATCCCGCCTTTTGGCAAGGCCGTGACACCAAGATCTTGACTAGAAACCAATGACGGTTCGTCTTAGAGATCGGTTATACGCAGGCTCACTATGGATATTGACGAATTTTGTCCGAGTCCGGATCAAGCTACAATCGATAAGACACGACTAGCGAAGCAATGAAAGTCAACGTTCCAAATTTCAAGTCAATCCGAGTTCGTATGCTCGAGTTACGATCAATGCAAATTGATGGAAACAGCTCAATTTTCGTATCCATAGCTAAGCCTCTATTCGAATCCATCAGCTTCGTATCGATCAGAGCAGCAATGTCCTCGCATCCATCTTCTTCGAATCCATCAGCTTCATATCGATCAGAGTGGCAACGTCCTCGCATCCATATGCTTCGAATCCATCGGCTTGCAGTTCTTCGCATCCATCTAGTTCGAATCCATCGTCTTCGTATCGATCAGAGTGGCAGCAGCTCCATAACCGGCTTCGCTCTTCAGTTCGAATAGGCCTTATTCGTATCCATTATCAAGCCTCACTTCGTATCACTTTTATCGATACGAATAAGCCAACCTCTATCGATACGAACTAGACCGTCTTCATCGATTCAAACTGAGTATGCTACAGATCGATGTGAAGAGCGCACTAATGATCGATTCGAACGAGACAATGGCATCGATATGGAGGCGGCGAAAACTCCGGAATGACTCGATCAACTCGGTGAAGAATGTGGATCGATACGAAGAATGCGCGCCACGTCACCACCTGATCACACGCAACCATCGATTCGAAATGATCGAGTCGAAATGATCGATTCGAACAAAACAGCCTACCGAGTAACTCCAATTCGAATCGATCATAACTCGAGATCCACAAGTCAAAATGCTATGAAATTTTCACAGGGGCTTACGTGCATGCTAAAGAATGTCCACACCAAATTTCGACTCCATTGGACACAATCTTGATCGATACGAAATTCGTTCGTATCGATCACGGATCGGGCCGAAACTTCACGGGCTTGGTTGCGTGGGCCCGCTCACATGCCAGAAGAAGTCTCCCGAGATCTGAGCGAAATATCAGCCTCCTACACCTATAAATAGACCCCCAGGGCCTACAGAAAAAGGATCTTTGAATTCTCAAACGCCCAGACTCTACCGGATTCAGTTCTAAAGTCCATTGCTGCTGCTGCTAAAGAATTTTACTACTGTAATTCATTGTTATCTGCTGTAACCTGCTGCAATCAATTGTAATCATCAAAGAAACATTAATAAAGCGATCAATTTCATAGTGGACGTAGGCAATACGTCGAACCACTCTAAATCCTGTGTTTCTGTGCATTTTTTATCATTTACATATCTGTTTTTGGAGTTTTTGTTAGATAATCCTCTTTTTCCATTTAATTTCTTCATTTTATCCCTTCAAAAATTTCCGAAGAGTGTTGTGCCCATTTTTGGTACAAACACTTTGGTGCTTTCACTGAGAAGCAACCCAATTTTTTCTCCTGCTCTTTGGATCTGCTATCGATACCGGATTGCATAAATCCAAGAAGAAGATCCAGATCTCAAGCTTTAAAGCACTTCCATTCTATTCAGATTTGCAATAGATCTAGGAAAGGACTTCATCAATTCATCATGGTAAGCACACGAACTGCTTCTACAGCTGCAGATCAAGAAGGACGGGATAGACAGAATCCGTGCAATTGCCTTCATCCAACCAAGATGCCGCCGGACCTTCAGATCCATCGAGCCCGGTTACCAGACAAGAATTCCAGATGTTGCTTCAAGAGTTGACCCAGAGTCGGCAACAACTTACTGAACAACTGCGCGCCAACACAGAGTTGACCAACCAGCTGAATCACTAAAGGCGCAGAAGATCCAGAAGAGATCAAGCTTCCTATTCTTCCACGGAGAGTTCAGCCTCATTTGATGATCGTCACCGATCCACACGCCCACGACTGGATGTAAGCTACACCCAGGCTACGGGACACCAATCTGCCTCGAATCTTGGACAACCCAGGACTAGACCATGCACCAGTCATCAGACCGTACGTTCATCCCGAGGAGGTGCCGCTCCCTACCATGTTACAGGCAACCTCGCTACCACCACCACTACCTAACAAGGAGTTGATGCTAGAAATCAAGCTGATCTGCATCGTCACCAACGAGATCATACTCCAGAACCTTATGTCCCTAAAAACGTTGAACCAAGGAGGCGAGGCACGGACCGTCGACCGCGTCCGGTCCAGACTCGCGCTGTGGAACCCGACCACACCTTGGCACAACATCCACCAAATATCCAGATGCCGGATATACCGATGCTGATTCGTCAGATGATCCGTGAAAGTCAGGGTCTCACTAACGACGACTGGGGAATCTCCCGGAGTCATACCCCTTTCACTGATGACATATTATATGCTGAACCATCTCGGCGCTTTAGGATGTCAACTTTGCCAGTCTATGAAGGGAATTCTGATCCAAATCAACACATCCTGAAGTATGAATGGCTAATGAATGCTGCGAGAGCCGATGATGCAGTAAAATGCCGTAGTTTCCCCATTTCCCTAGAGGGCATTGCTACTATGTGGTTCACTCGTTTACCACCACGATCCATTTCTAATTTTGACCAGATGGCCACCAAGTTTGTTGAACAATTCCGCATGCACGTAGCAAGGCCTAAAGATGTTAATACCCTGTATAGTGTCACTCAAGCTCCCAGAGAGACACTCAGGCGTTACTTGGAGTGATTTCATGCTGCTTGTGCAGAAATAAGCAATCCTAATGACAACTCTATCCTGATGGCATTAACTAAAGGGATTGACCCTGATTCCGAGTTCGAAAATTGGTTAGCTGGGAAGCCGCCTGCGTCATTGGGCCGTTTCTATTCCAAGGCACACCCAGCGTGGAAGGAATTCAGAGTAACATCACAGTTAAACAATCCGGGGAGAGTTCCGGAAAAGTTCAGTTGAATATACAAAACAAACAGAACCAACAGAGGGACAGTGGAAATCAAACTAAAAAACGAGATCAGAATCGTGGTCCACGACGTAGAACCCCCATGTTCGACAATTATACTCCATTGAATACGTCGTTGGAGAATGTGTATTTGCAGACCTGTAATACCATGCAATACAAGAAACCTGCCCCGAAGCCATCAACAGAAAGACAGGTCCAAACAGGGAAGTTTTGTAGATTCCACGAAAGTTATGGCCATAATACAAATGAGTGTCGTCATTTGCAAGATCTCATTGAAAATCTTATACGTGAACGAAAGTTGGATCAGTATGTGCGGGCGCCGTAGTCAGGAGGTGCGGGCCCATCAAATCAGAATCGTGCACCAAACCAGGAAAGGCAGGTGGCACCCGCTCGAACTGGCGGGAGATTGCTTATTAATACAATAAGCGATGGTCCTCATCCAGCAGACCGAAGCTGGAAGGAAATGGAGTCGTATGCCAGCTCTATTAGGCATGCGGACTTCGAGTGTTATAGTAGTTTTGATGAAGGGGCTCCGGCCAAACAACAGAAGACAATGATTGATGACATCGTATTCAGAGATAGAGATGCTGATAAAGTCGAAGCCCCCACTATCAATCCACTGGTCATCTCAGATCAAGTAGGTCCTGCTTGGATGAAGAGGATCTTAGTTGACAGTGGAAGCTCTGTGAATATTTTGTTTAAACGAGCTTACGACCAAATGAAAATGGAAGCCAAAGATTTGAAACCTTGTCAGTCCCGAATCCACGGTTTCAATGGGAGCGCTACAGTACCCACTGGAGTAGTGGAACTACCAGTGGAGTTGGGAGTTGGAGAAAGCCGGAGAGTGCGGATATTACAGTTCGTTGTGTTAGACATAGACTCCCCTTATAATGCTTTTTTGGGCCGACCGGCCCTTGCTGAGTTCAAGGCAGTTATTGCCCCGTGGTGTTTAACCCTGAAGTTTCCCACTGATCGTGGAGTAGGAGTCATTCAAGGAGACCAGGCTACAGCGAGAGCCTGTTACGTTGCCAAGCTGCGGGAGGTGCAGCGGAAGGAAAAAGGAAAGGGCGTAGAGGAATCTCTCTGCGTCCGTTTTGCTGATAATTGATAATTTATGCCTGGGCCTAGGCCCGGGCACCCCAGCCAATTCCAAAGGGATCTTGACCCAAGAGAAACCGAAGATGAAGGATGATCTAAAGAAAGTCAAGCATCCTCGACCGAACTGACAATCGATGTCCCAATTGACAATGATGATGATTCAAAGATGATAAAGATCGGCTCTCAGCTAAGCCACCAAACTCAAGAGGAATTGGTTGAATTTTTACGGGCAAATCTCGACGTATTCGCCTGGACGCATTCTGACATGTGTGGGATCTCGCCAGACATTGCGAGCCACACCTTGAATATTGACCCTCAGCATGTCCCGGTTAAACAGAAAAGGCATGGTATGGATCCAGAAAGATCTGCCGCCCTTAAAGAAGAGGTGGAAAAGCTTAAAGTAAACGGGTTCATTCGAGATGCACTATACCCGAATGGGTGTCGAATCCCGTGCTTGTCCGAAAGTCGAACGGAAAATGGAGAACATCAATTGATTACTCCGATTTGAATAAAGCCTGTCCTAAAGATAGCTTCTCGCTTCCCAGAATTGATCAACTCGTAGACTCGACAGCTGGACATGAACTCTTATCCTTCATGGATGCGTATTCTGGATACAATCAGATATCGATGCATTTACTTGATCAAGAACATACCAGCTTCGTAACCAATCTTGGACTTTACTGCTACAAAGTTATGCCATTCATACTCAAGAATGCCGGGGCTACTTATCAACGATTGGTCAATCGGATGTTTTCCAATCAAATCGGGAAAACCATGGAAGTATATGTAGACGACATGCTTGTGAAGTCACGATTTTCCACTGATCATATTAAAGACTTATGTTCAACATACTTCAAGAATACAGAATGAAACTCAACCCACTGAAATGTCATTTTGGAGTTGCATCCGGAAAATTCCTTGGGTTTATCGTCAATGCTAGAGGGATCGAAGCTAATCCTGAAAAGATCCGGGCTATCAGAAATCTTGAAACTCCGAAAACTATAAAACAAGTCCAGAGTCTCAATGGGAAAGTAGCAGCACTGACCAGGTTCATCTCAAAGTCCACTGACAAATGCATTCCCTTCTTCGATCTGATCCGAAAAGGAAAACGAAACTTTGAATGGACCACGGAGTGTGAGGGCGCTTTCCAAGCACTAATTCAGCATTTATCCACACCACCTATCCTGTCAAAGCCTATTGATCATGAGAAGTTGTACGTTTACTTGGCGATATCAGAAAACGCTATCAACGCTGCCTTAATTCGAGAAGAAGACAGGATACAAAAGCCAGTATACTACATCAGCAAACGATTGACTGGAGCTGAGAGGAATTATCCGAAACTAGAAAAGTTGGCTTATTGCCTTGTTATTGCATCAAGGAAGCTCTGTCCATATTTCCAGGCACATCCTATTATTGTTTACACCGACCGGCCGTTACGACAAGTCCTTACGCGGCCTGAGACGTCTGGTAGATTACTCAAGTGGAACATCGAACTGAGCCAGTTCGATATTACTTACACTCCAAGGCGAGCCATTCATGGGCAAGTCCTAGCCAATTTCATAGCTGAATTTACCATTCCAGAGGACTTTCCCGAAACCAGTGAACCTCCCGAATACGTTTGGAAGTTGTACACTGATGGTGCATCAAACGACCGGTGTTCGGGCGCTGGAGTTGTACTTGAAACCCCCGAAGGCCGATCTATATGTTATGCTTTAAAGTTCAATTTTCATGCAACAAATAATGAAGCTGCATATGAAGCCCTCGTCGCTGGACTAAAACTTGCCAGAGATTTAAGAATTATCGCTGTGGAAATTTATTGTGATTCACAATTAGTTGTGTGTCAAGTTCGGGGAGAATATCAAGCGAGAGATCGAAGGCTGGCTGCATACTTAGCTCGAGTTCAGGAAATACTGGATCAGTTTGATTATTATGCCATTTATTGTATACCTCGAGAACGCAATCAGAAAGCCGATTCATTGGCGAAATTAGCTAGCACAGGTGAATCTCAGCAAATGGGACTCGTTTCCATAGAGACGTTAACTTCCCCAAGCATTGACCGGGCAGAAATAGATTGGGCATGTGAAACAATTCCCGATAGGGAGTCGTGGATGACTCCATTCAGAAATTACCTTGAGCACGGAACCCTACCGGAGCGCAGGAGTGAAAAGAGACAAGTCCTTCGGAAGGCCTTACGATTCACCATCCGGAATGGAATCATGTACAGAAGAGGGTATTCTGTTCCTTTACTCCGGTGTATCGCTCACGATGAAATTAAACGAGTATTACACGATGTACACGAGGGAGAATGTGGCGATCACACCGGGGGCAGGCACTGGCTAAGAAAATACTTCGATACAGATATTATTGGCCAACTATGAATCGCGATGCGTCAGATTATGCAAAGAAGTGCGATAAATGTCAGAAGCATGCTCGAATTCCTAGAGCCCCACCTACAGAGATAACGCAAATGGTCAGCCCATGGCCATTTGCAATATGGGGCATCAACATCATTGGTACTCTACTCCTGGCAAAAGGTGGTGCGAAATACGCCATCGTCACAGTTGATTACTTTACAAAGTGGGCTGAAGCTGAACCTCTTGCTACCATAACGACGAAAAAAGTGATCAACTTCGTAGTCCGCAACATCATCTATCGATTTGGTCTCCCACACACCATTATTACTGATAACGGAACCCAATTCGACAGTGTTGAATTTAAAGATTTCTGCAAATGGTTTCACATTCAAAAGAAATTCTCTGCAGTTGCACACCCTCAAGCGAACGGACGGGTCAAAGCGGTCAATAAAGTTATAAAGTCCATTCTGAAAAAACGACTGGAAAAGGTCGGGGGCAAGTGGGTCGATGAACTTCCTATGGCTTTATGGGCTTACCGAACAACCCATAAGTCCGCGACCGGTCACACTCCATTCTCTCTCTCTTATGGCTCAGAAGCTGTTATTCCAGTCGATCTAGAAGTACCTTCTCATCGTGTGACATACTATGATCCGAAGAAAAATGCTATATTACTTGCTGAATCTCTCGATTTACTAGATGAGAAGTGTGAAGAGACTGATTTTAGGGCAGCCGCATATCGAAGTCGAGTCGCTCGATTGTACAACGCCAAGGTTCGCCCGTGAACCTTTGAATTAGGCGATCTCATCCTGAAAAGAATCTATCTGGTTCCTTCACATATGAACGAAGGACCGTATGTTATTGAACGAAGGCTCGAATATGGCACATTCAAATTATCGACCGTCGACGGTCTTACTCTGCCAAGAGCCTGGAACAGCGAGAGTCTTCGTCGCTACTACACATAACAAGCTATGTTTATTCATTTAGTTTATTTTCCATTTGCAATTTGTTTTTGCATTTCGAAATTAGAATTTGTAATAAGGCAACTGACTTTGCCATATTTTCTTATTTCAGCAATAAAATGCAATCTCTTCGAGCCAGAGCTATGATTTACTTGAAATACTTCATATGAACATCACCATGCACGGAGAGCTAAGTTTCACCATATGGTGGGATTTATTCAAATAGGGAGTGACTGTAATGCAACCGGTCACTCGCTAAGTTAAACCCATGCTCGGGGACAAGCCATCACACCAAAGTCAAAAAAGGATTGATACACGACAATCCTTCACTTAACTCGAGATTCTTAGAGCACGAACTGGAGTATAAAAATACGCCTACGAAGAGGGTAGATCCGTCCCCCCAGCGACTTCGTCCGTATCCAAACCAAGTTTGAGGAGGGTGGACCCGTCCATCTAACGACCTCACTTGTTAACTCGGGGTGGATGTGATCCGACCATCCACGATCCTGATTCACTTTTCGTTCCCAGAGTGCGAGCGAAATCCAAAGACATGTAATAGATGTGACTGACCATCTGTTTACCAACTCTGGACTCCCAGAGTGTGAGTCGGAGTATAAACACTAACTCCGAACTCCCAGAGTGCGAGTCGGAGTATAAATGCCAACTCCGGATTCCCAAAGTGCGAAACAGAGTATAAACATCAACTCCAGATTCCCAGAGTGCGAAACGGAGTATAAACATAAACTCCAAATTCCCAGAGCGCGAATTGGAGTATAAACACCAACTCCGAACTCCCAGAGTGCGAGTCGGAGTATAAATGTCGACTCCAAGTCCCCAGAGTGCGGACATACAACTAAAGCTTAAACCGGCATGACCGACCACCAGTGAACAAATGAAAATCCCCGGAGTGCGGATATGATCGCTGATAATTAAACGAGTGGGGTTGAACCACTCAATCTCCACTTGTTCCAAACATCCATTCAGCGGCACTAGACTCAACGTGTAGTAAGTGAAATGCAACCGCTGGCTGATGTTCAACAACTCATCCCCAGGACTGGGGGGCAGGACTTAAGCATCGACCATTGACTGAAGCGGTGCGACGTCAAAATTCAACTCACTTCCCGGTCGTAAACCATGTCCACAGTTTCCGAACCTGGCAAACAAAAACAAGCTTGACTCGAAAGCTGAAACTTCACAAGTGCACTTCAGACATTGAAACACTCAAGTAAATATGCAATAACTGAGAAGAAGCCGAAAAAAGAAGAGTTTCATTTCTACTTTCTGTGAAAGAATTTCATATACAAGTTTACTCCAAAAAATCCAACTAGTAGGGGCCGAACCTACATCTGTACACGGCCAACAAAATGAAAATCAAAATAAAACCGAGGAAGCATGTCTACTCTTTCTTCTTCCTCGGCTTCCTTTTCGGTGTAGACCCGCTGGAGCCGCCACTACCTTTCCTCTTTGAGCCTTTACTTTTCGGTGGTCGGTCTCCAGGCGGGGGCATGATCTCAACATCCTCCTCCGAGCTCGAATGAATATGGATTCTTCCTGCGGGCGGAGTCGGAGGAACATGATCAAGTGTAGAAGGTGGAATGGGCACACTAGTGTCGAAAACTGTACCACCAGGAGATATCATTCTGAGCGGAGCTGGACCAGGTGCCGCCATCCCACCTCCAAAACTGCCACCATGAGCCGTTGCTTCCATCTCAGCGTCGATTTTGGCCAATATCTCCTCTTTGGTAATCACTCGGGCCTCGCTGGGGCATCAGTATTTGGCATCGAAGAGCCTGAAGCAGGAGCGCCTCCACCCATAACAAATGGCAGGTCAGCAAAAGGATCACTATGACGGCGAAAGAGTTCCTCCATATCCTGCTCATCAAAAACAAGCGTGCTTCCCTACGTTTCATCGAGGGGGCAGTCATAGTAATGGTGGTCGCTTCGGTAACGATAGCCTCCTGCATGTGATGTGATTCTTGAGTAACAGGAGGCACGACCGGTGCAGCATCAATCACTGGACAAAAAATAAGAGAACTGTCGTAATTTAATTCAAGTGACGATTCCGACTTAAGACAGATATGTGGAATGTTCAGAATACCTTCCTCAGTTTGGCTTGAAGGAGGCTGAACAGCTTCAGCAACTTGCTCTGTAGCCGGAGACATCTGTGGCTGATCCGGATTGTAGGCAGGAACAGCTTAGGGATCAACCGCAGGCACGGGTTCAGGCTGGGTTGACACGTGAATTTCAAGACTTGCGTCGTGGTGTTCAACCCCAGAGCTTTCTCCTATTTCCAAGTGACTGAGTCTCTCCTTCTCATAAGAAATCATTGACTCGTGGAGAATCTTCCTTTCATCTTCATTTAGCAAACGATTCTCGAGCTCAAACTCATCAATAAACTCACCCAGATGCACCGCTTTCTCCTCCTCAACCAATCGGCCCCAGGCGTTATATAAGTGTGCCGGGTAATCATCGAGCCAGGCAAGACCCATGTGCCTCAACACGTTGGCGTTGTAAATGACAAGAAGATCTTCAATATCGGCCTCTAGCCAGGACTCATCCGATTTCACCTTCTCCTCGACCTCAATCTCCGCCTCGTGAACCTTATCCATGGCCGCATCCCGTTCACCCCGGAGCAAGACAGCCTGTTCGCACGCCTCCTGGGCTGCGTTGTTCGCATCATCCCTTTCCTTGGCCATGTCAGAGAATTTGGCCTTAAGCTCGTTGAGTTCCTTGAAGCCGCATCCCGTTCGGCAGTGACTGTAGTATTTCGGTGGCCCATCTCCTCCACCAAGGCAACGTGTGTCTGCCTCAACCTATCCATCACCACAGTCGCTTCATCGTCTTTTTTGGTGGCCTCAATTTCAAATATCCGAGAAGACTCGACCTCGGTATTGAGCACCTGGATGATTCTGTCCTTTTTAGCAAGATCGAACTCCATCTTCTCGATCGCTTTGGCCCGTTCAAAGGCCACCTTGGAAGCTTTCTCAGCAGCCTTCACCCACTCTCTATACTGAGTGTAGACGTCATGAATGTAATCATGCATCGTGTTTTCCACCCCTGACGGAATTCTCTTTAAATGAGGGGGGAAGACGTAGCCGTCGAAACATATGTTCAGAAACTCCTTCCTCAGCTGAGCAATTTTAATAGCCCCTTCTCCCATGGGCTCAGTTGCGACCTGCTCTGCAATTATAGGGGCCATGGTTTCGAATCTCTGGAGATGGGTTTCGGGCCTAGAAGTGTGAGAAGACGGTCGGTGTCGCGGAGGCTCGGGTGGATGTGAAGTCTGAACAGGAGGTGGAGATGGGATTCTAGGAGGTGGAGAGCGAGACCTAGATCGATGTCTATATTCTCTGTCCCTGTCCCGCTCGTACCTCTCTTGATTAGAGTACCGGCGATCGCGGTCTCTATCCGAATCTCTCCTGCGGGAATCATAATAATAAGAAGAAGATTTTTGAGCCGAGCGAAGGTTCCCAAGCATTGATCCTCTCCCGGACATCGTACCTGTGAATGAGAAATGAAAGAAAAGTTAGCGATCTCTTGAATTGGACGATTTACGATTATGAATTATGTAGTGCAGTGAAGTGTATGTATGTGCAACCCCCCGACCAACCGGAAATGTCGACCGCGCTCATAGCAAGCGACTCGCTCAGATCAAAAGCACTGTCAAGCTCCTCCATCGCGGTGTCGTGTTGAAACGACACATAATCCGGAATTGGAATATAAGCAAGCCCTTCGAAAGGATTCTCTACTTGCGGGGGAGGAGCCTCCGAAATTCTAATTCCAGGCACAGGAGAGATACAACCACGGATTTCAATCTCGTGGATTTAAAACACTTATGAGCAACTGCCTTGCCTTTTCTCCTTCCTCCTGAATCTTGAAAACTGCCAGAAGGGCCAGCTATAAGTTCATCGTCAGTGGGTGTTCTCTCCGGATCCAACCCTTCGGCTATCACGACACCGGGCGCTTTGCGTTTCACCCGCTTCTTCGAGACCGTTCTAAGTGTCCCTTCCAGCCTTATGCTCTGCTTCCATTCAATCAGCCTGACAATTCTCAAATTTCTGTCGGTTAGAACCAAGTCAATGTTCCTCTCTTCACCCGGAACTGCTTGGAGGATCCGAACTAGCTCTCTGAAATATCCACCATCGGGTCGTGAGATTGCGGCTGTAAAAGAAGATAAGTATGTTAGTTTTGAGGTCGATTATTGTCTCGATAATTCATGAGAAGGACTGCAACGCTTACGTTTATCCAACCATCGCCTAACAAATCCAAGGGGGCATCGAACGTAGAACCATTCTGTTTTAAAGTAACTCAGCCTTCCCTACGACCCCGTTACTATTTGACAGTTCCTAACCGCTTCCAAGAATGTGAAAGAAGGTCTGTCTCCGCGGCTTTTAATGTTTAAGAGATATCTAATCTCGATCGGCTTTGGTGGTCGAAAGAGAATTTCCATAAAAACGATGAAAGTACTATTCAACAAGGCGTATCCGTTAGGGTGTAGCTGGGATGGAGCGATTCCGAGGAATGAAAACATTTCCCTTATATACTTATTAAATGGAGGAAGTGTCCTCGCTGTGCAAGCATGACGATTGAAAGCAGTAAACCCCTCCGGGGGAGCATGTGGTCTATCATTTGGCCCTGGCAGTAATACGTCGTCAAGCGACAAGCCATGTCTTAGACAAATCCGTCCCAGCATATCTTCAGAGATGTCGGACGGCACAGAGTCTTGTGGATTGCAAATGAATCGGGCACCTGGAAACTTGTCCGGAGCTGGATCTATGACTTCAGCCTCGATGGCCGGTATCTCGATTATTGAAGGGATTGAACCTTGAACTTCCTGCTGTTGTGAACTTGAAGGTTCCATGATTAACTAGCTTATGAAAAATCATCGTTAAACAGATAATAAACCAGTGCATCCCGCAGTGTGAAGTGTGTGAATATGTTGTGCAGTGCAGTGATGTATACCACTTGGAAAAATTCTACAGAGTTAAAGAAAGCATGTAAACGATAAGACTTCGAAATTCAATCGGAATGACCGTCATCGCTGACCGTCACAACCGTACCATCCAGATAACAGGGACCGATCTGAGTTAAAGTTTGTTAAAATTTTGTTAAGTTACAGTTCCATCGACGAGCTTCGATAGGCAGTCAAAAATGCAGGGTAATAGTTAAGTCCAGATATGCGAGAATGAAGCTCATCGGAGTCATATGTTTAGTAATTTCGTATCGATGACCTGAGGAAACAAGTTCGAATCGATCGCCTTAAAGCCAGATCATTTCAATTCGACTCCCTCAGTTCGTATCGATCGCGGCCTATGTTCTCGTATCGCTCAGAAGGACCAACGCTTCGAATCGATCGGAGCTCAATAGTTTCGTATCGATCAGAAAACATCTACTTCGTGTCGATAAGAAAACGTCTACTTCGTATCGATCATTCAACTCCAAATTCATATTGATCAGTATCGTTTCAGAGCAGCCGATGCTAAATAACTGCTCCATGATCGATACGAAGCCCAAGGCGAGTTAACGGTACAAGATTTCCCATCGCGATCGATACAAGGCAGGACATTTTCTTCCTCAATCGATACGAGGTTAAGGCAAAAAAAACTACCCACTAACTAGTTCGTATCCATCCTCACTTCTTCTTCCCCAAATGGCATAAACGACATGTCCTTCCTTAACCACACTTCAACCCAACTTCAGCATCGCCGACACCGGAACTGGCGACGACCGTGGGCAGAACGACGTTTAAACTCGAACCTAATCGTCTTGAGAATATTTTATTTAATTACCTAAGTTAAAAGTGATCGGTTCGAAGGATCAATGGATTGTTTGGTTCAAGAGCAGTTTCGATTCGCTCTACACGAAGCGATACGAAGACAAGGGAAAAGTGAACAAGTAAAAAGTTAAAAGTGAAAAACGACTAAGTCCACAGTATTTATATGGACTCGAGTGTGAAAAGGAGAAACAATTCGCCTCCCGGTGAACTCGACCGGCTAGAAATGTCACCACAGAATCGATTCGAACAAGCTATTTGAATCCATCAACTCGAGCCTTTATCGAAGCGAAATTCAAAACGAAGGCTTTTCTGAGCCACCCAAATCCATCGATACGAAGCCATTTTTCGTATCGATCATTTTCGACTCCATCCCCGGTGCAACGATATGAACTGTGCGGTTCGAATCCATATAAACACAGCTTCAGGAGGCCAGTATTTATCGATACGAACGGATAGTTCGTATCCATCTTTGCGACCCACATCGATTTGAAAATGAAGACCACTGCAATAGAGTCCACCGAAGTTCGTAACCATCGATACAAACGATCGTTTCGTATCCATCGAAGCTCATATCCATCGATGCGAAATGTTCATTTCGTATCCATCAATACAATGTATACCGATGCAAAGACAATGTTTTAACTTTTTACATCGATTCAGGAGAGGATCGGTACGAAGGAACATTCAAAAAACAACCATCGAGCGTTGTTACAGTTCGAATTTCACATCGGTTCAGGAGAGGATCGATACAAAATTCGATACGAGATAAACTGACAACGACTCGTGAGCGTGCAAACGTCAATAAGAGTCAAATTAACATATATGCATATATGATGGACTAATATTCAATTTTCAACATCCACAGGAATTGGAAACTTATCTGATAACAATTACAACAACAAATGGCTAATCACCAGCATACAACAATCAGTTACAACAATACATAGTACAATAGTTAACCATCAACGGTTCACATTACCAAGGAAACCGGTCAAAGATTACAACTTTCAAAGGACGATGCTGATCAAAGTAAAGGTTGCAGCTTTTCAAAGCATGTCATGTTCCCACAAGACGTACTTTGGGGGTCAAATGTTATCCCGCCTTTTGGCAAGGCCGTGACACCAAGAACTTGACTAGAACCCAATGAAGGTTCATCTTAGAGATCGGTTATACGCAGACTCACTATGGATATCGACGAATTTTGTCCAAGTCCGGATCAAGCTACAATCGACAAGACACGACGAGCGAAGCAATGAAAGTCAACGTTCCAAATTTCAAGTCAATCCGAGTTCGTATGCTCGAGTTACGGTCGATGCAAATTGATGGAAATAGCTCAATTTTCGTATCCATAGCTAAGCCTCTGTTCGAATCCATCAGCTTCGTATCGATCAGAGCGGTAATGTCCTCGCATCCATCTTCTTCGAATCCATCAGCTTCATATCAATCAGAGCGGCAACGTCCTCGCATCCATCTGCTTCGAATCCATCGGCTTGCAGTTCTTCGCATCCATCTAGTTCGAATCCATCGTCTTCGTATCGATCAGAGTGGCAGCAGCTCCATAACCAGCTTCGCTCTTCAGTTCGAATAGGCCTTATTCATATCCATTATCGAGCCTCCCTTTGTATCGCTTTTATCGATACGAACAAGCCAACCTCCATCGATATGAACTAGACCGTCTTCATCGATTCAAACTGAGTATGCTACAGATCGATGCGAAGAGTGCACTAATGATCGATTCGAACGAGACAATGGCATCGATATGGACGCGGCGAAAACTCCGGAATGACTCGATCAACTCGCCGAAGAATGTCGATCGATACGAAGAATGCGCGCCACGTCACCACCTGATCACACGCAACCATCGATTCGAAATGATCGAGTCGAAATGATCGATTCGAACAAAACAGCCTGTCGAGTAACTCCAATTCGAATCGATCATAACTCGAGATCTACAAGTCCAAATGCTATGAAATTTTCACAGGGGCTTATGTGCATGCTAACGAATGTCCACACCAAATTTCGACTCCATTGGACGCAATCTTGATCGATTCCAAATTCGTTCATATCGATCACGGATCGGGCCGAAACTTCACAGGCTTGGTCGCGTGGGCCCGCTCACGTGCCAGAAGAAGTCTCTCGAGATCTAAGAGAAATATCAGCCTCCTACACCTATAAATAGACCCCCAGGGCCTACATAAAAAGGATCTTTGAATTCTCCAACGCCCAGACTCAGCCGGATTCAGTTCTAAAGTCCATTACTGCTGCTGCTAACGAAATTTACTGCTATAATTCATTGTTATCTGCTGTAACCTGCTACAATCAATTGTAATCATCAAAGAAACATCAATAAAGCGATCAATTTCATAGTGGACATAGGCAATACGCCGAACCACTCTAAATTCGTGTGTTTCTGTGCATTTTTTGTCATTTACATATCTGTTTTTGGATTTTTTGTTAGATAATCCTCCTTTTCCATTTAATTTCTTCATTTTATCTCTTCAAAAACTTCCGAAGAGTGTTGTGCCCATTTTTGGTACAAACACTTATCAATCTTTAATTTAGTTCATTTGTATATCTTAACGTATAAACATTTTATCTATTTTATTTGATTCACAAATTAATTAATGACGATTATTTTAACTTTATATAGAGAATTTTCTTATAATATCAAAAAGGTTAAACGTTACTATTTTATTTTTCTAATCAGGTTCCCACTAGACATTTATATTACTCAAACTTTAAGAGGAAATATAGAAATCATGCAGTTTCACTAGTGGGTGTTAGGACTCCCAAGCCTTGGGATTCTGACCTTGAAGAAAGCTCAATAAATTAATAGTTAGAGGTCTATGGTATATGATAGCCTAACTTATAAGTTGCAAAATAAGATCTCTAATATGGCTATGTAATAATACCAAATATCACTAACTAGAAGATAGGAATATATAATGCAGTATATAAAGTAATAGAATGAACCGAGATTTATCCTAGTTCGGACAACTCATCCCACGTCCAGTCTCAAACTAACTTCTAGATATTCTCTAACAACGCCTCATTTAACCCGAAGGCATAAGTTTCCAACTTCTTCATGATGAACACCACCAACAAGATTTCAATTCCGGTTTATGAAAAACACCAATAGGACTTCGACTTCTTTAGAAAAAAGATAAACTTCAGCAAGTATGTATCTTCAAATATGAATATTGCTTGCGATGCTTTACAAATCCTTATACCACTTTAAACGATCGATTTAAAGGACTAGTTTTCAGTAAATAATGTAAAGTTATATGCACAAAAATTGATTGTAGGGTTTTGGAAAGTGATCATAGAAAATAGTGATCATAGAAAATCACAATAGAGATTAGGAAATCGAGGGAGCAAGAAGTAATTTTTGTGATTACAAGACCCTAGTTTATATAGGAATGAAGGGGAATCATCTAGAGATGCTTATGAGGGGTTACGAACCATTGACAAAGAGTTTTGAGGTATGGATATCAACGGTCGCAACTGGAAAAAAGATATGGAGAGAGATAAGCTTCATTTCTCGGATTTAGTAGGCATATAGATCGACAACTGGTCGACTAGTGGCCTACAACCGGTCCATCGATTGCCTGTTCTCTGGAACTGTAAACCTAAGGCGTAAATGTCTTTGTCTCTTGTCTTTGATGCTTCTAAATACTTTAAGAATTTACATATCTTCATGGATATATGATAGAGGTTATGGTCAAGTTTCAAGGTGTTTGGAGATCGCTTAAGTGGTTTAACAAAGAATCTAAGTTTATGACACTAAACCGGCACATACAATACTTTAGCATAGTTTTGTCTTTGAAGCTCATCTTTAAGTATTACTATGAATTTTCCTGATCTTTGTTAACACCATCTTGATTCTCAGAGTATCATCTCCAAGCTCTGAAGTAATTGTTCTCCATCTTTATATGTAATATCGCCTTTGTTAATTTCTTTGTTTTTCTATGTTTTGCTAAACTGTTTGAAATAACTAATATAAAATATTAGTAGTATTTGTCATATAGTTGTGATCATCGAAACATGTAATAGCGATTCTAACATTCTCCTCCATTTTTATGATGACAACTACACAACTTTGTATAAAATAAAGTGCACGAAAAACATAAGTGAATCCCTGTAAATAAATGATATATAGTATAAGTTAATTTTTCTCCACCTTAATGAAATAACATAAGTTTTCATCATTTTAAGTTTTTCTCCCCATTTGTCATCACAAAAAGGAGATAAATACATAGATATATTAATAATATAACCCCTCTATATTTGAAATTAAGACATTTTTAGCTTAAATCATTTAAAGTACATATACCAAGTTCTCATCTTAATTTTATGTAGGTAGATTCACATAATGGTTTAGTAAATATATCTACTATTTGACTGTCAGTATTTACTAAATCTAAGGATGTATATTTCTTACCCTACGTGATCCCATAAATAGTGATGTCTAATGCCTATATATTTAGTTCTTCTAGCATAGTAATATCCAATATTCGTCATTACTAGCCTCTTTATAATTCATAGGTTCTAAATTTAAAATAAAAGTGATTTGACTCATTTCATTTACTTTTCTTCTTGTTGAAACTCTAGTTTTGATATCACAAAGTATGTTTTGTATAAGGTGGTTTTTCAAACTCCTTGGTGGTGATTTTAAAAATAGTTTGTTCTTAATTTGTAGTATAATCTTCATTTTCAACCACATCGTTACTAGTATTTTTTATTTGTAACATCATTATTTTCTAGAAAAGGTGGGGGATTAATTTTATTAATCTCCAAATCACCATCTATATTCGTATTTTTTTCATTAAAAGATACGTGTAGAGTTTCTTCGATAATATTTGTTCTCTTATTCAAAATTCTATAGGCTTTGCTTCTTTTAGAATAACCAACAAAGATACCTTCATCGGCTTAAGAACAAAATTTGCCTAAGTTATCTTTAGTATTTAATAAAAATAATTATGCTAGTAACTTTAAAATACGATACTCTCAGTTTATTATTGTTGAAATGCTCATATGGAGTATTTTTAGTCTCATAGAAACACAGTTCAGAACATAGCATGCAGTAGCAACAACTTCACCCCAAATTTTTTTAGGTAAAGTAGTGTTGCTGATAATGTTCTAATGCATTCCTATAGGGTCCTATTTTTTCTTTCAATGACATTGTTTTGTTGTATTCTTGGAAATGAAAAATTATGATTAATACCCTATTTAGTATAAAAATATGAAAATAGTTGATCATTAAATTCACTTCCATGATCACTTCTTATACTCTTAATTTTCAAAATTTGAATTCTCTTTGAAAAGTTTTAAACATTTCAAAAGTATCATTTTTATGTTTCAAAAACATAGTCTGTGTATAATGTGTAAAATCATCAACTATTACAACTGTATACTTACTATGATTTATTGACCTTACTTGCGTAGGACGAAATAAATCTAAATGTAATAATTCTAACGGTTGAGTAGAATTAATTTCTTTTATAGTTTTAAAAGACGATTTTCTTAGTTTACCTTTTTGATAAGCATCGCATAAATTATCAACTTTAAAATTCATTTTAGGTAAACCATATACAATTTCATCTTTTGCTAACTTATTAATATTTTTAAAATTATTGTGACAAAATCTTTAGTGCCATAGATAAGGGTATTATGGTTGCTATGAGACAGATACTATTATATATAGAACTTTCTTATTTAAAACATAAATATTTCATTTTCTTATACCTTCAAAAATTAGAATTTTGTCTTTATCAAAAATACTACATTTGTCTTTTCCAAAAATAATCTTAAAACCCTTATCGTAAATGGATCAACACCCAAAGATTGTAGGAAACCAGTAAGATCAAGATCTAGCAAATAGCATAGAAAATGAATGGTAAATAGTCGAAGTAAAGAAGAGCGACACAAGATTTTATAGTGGTTCATCAATCTATAGCCTACGTCCACTTTAAAGCTTTGTTACTCATTGATTTGATGTAGTTTGCTTGAGAATACAAGGATTTTAAGAGAGAATAAGTCACAAGTACAAAGTTTAGATAGATTCTAAGTCTTAGAATTGCCTAGAGTAGCTACCTTGGTGACTATTGTTTAGAGGAACAAGATGAAGAAGAGGTAGAGCTTCCATGTACTGATGGCAGAAACAAGCCCTCCTTTTGGTTGCTCTATGGTTTGTATTTATAAAAGTAGCAGGCGTATTGGATAAGAAGCCCGCTTCCAAGGAGGTCCAGACATGGGCCTAGGGTAGTGTGATAACGTTGGGGGACTCACGAGTTAATGTGATAACTCGGTACTGAGTTGTCCCTATAACTCGGGGTTGAGTTATCCCCTTAGGGGGGATTTGCCCAACTCTCTTACATCGTATTTCTTACTTTATTTTGGGGTGCCCCTTGGGTTTTCGTAGATTGTTGACTTATTTTAATGATCGTTCCCTCAAGACTTGGTTTGCATTGCAGTTTATTGAAGCTTACTCTTCAATTCTTGAGATAGGTCATTTCGAATTCTACGAAATCACTTGGTATGCATATAAACGCTAGAGAATTACTCATGCAAAGTCGGAGAGGTTTGCTTTCAAGAACAAATATTTCTTCATGCAGTGTTTGGAGGGATTCAATCGCTTTTGGCTTATAGGAAGCAAGATCATTTTCTTTTGTTTATCCCGTGACAGTGCCTCTAAGTTGCTAACTTAGTGTGTGCCTCTTTGCAATCCTGCAAAGATGTGACTTTAGGGAAGAGCATAAGGGAATGCTAAATGATCTGAAGGCTGTGGCAAAGAAACGATGGACTATTGAATTCCTTTTGATAGATGACAACTTACAGGAATATGGGTTGCTTCACCTGGGGATATCTGTAGACACTAAGTCTCCAACACCATGTAGCTCTAGGACAAACAATAGTTCCACTCTCCCTACTCGTAGCTCCGATGAGAATGCTCAGGGGAATGCAGTCGATCCATTGTGTGAAGCACAACCTAGAGTAACCCCCAACGTTGAGACTGGCCTATTTGCTGGAGTATATATTCCAAGGGATAGGGATGAAATAACTAGAATGTCCTTAATCTCAAAGGAAGACGAGCCAATCCAGAGGAGAGATGGAAAAAAACAATGATAGTAGAAGAGGAGGAAGAGGCTTCCGATGATGATGACGACAGTGATTTTCATGCCACCGAGGAAGGGGATGAGTCCTGCGATGAATCACTGGATATGAGCCCCGATCTTTCCAACTTACCTTCTCCTGAACTACTAACTACCAAAGCATTAAGTCCTAAAATCCCCATTTCTCCTCCTTTAGGATAGCTAACTACCGAGACTTCTCAATCGATTATAGACAAAATTACGGAAACCCGCGTAGGAGATTCAACACATTCGTGCCCTCTAAGTGACAACTCCATTAATTTAAGAAAATTTGGGTATTTTACAATTAGTGAGATGATAGGCGAGATTGGTTCGGATGTCAACCTATCTCCGAGTGTTTTCATAAGCAAAGGTGGAGAGACTTCGACTTTGAAACCATGCCAATACAGTTGGTATAGTGTCCATTCTTTTCTCGTTTTAGATTCCATGGGTCGTGGACTATTCAGCCACTTGTATCAACATCCAGTTCGTACAAAGATCGAACTCCGGATCCATCCCAGCGTTCTCATCACGAAACTAAAGAGCACTGAAGAAAGAGAAAAGACAGAGAAGCTAAGAACGAAACCCACCGTGCAGAGAGAGACCGAGGAAAGGAGGATAAGATAAGATGGGACAGTGAAGGTGATGCATCTGGTGACACTCACAAGCGCCATAAGAACTCCCATGATCGTCGTGGAACTACATTGTCCATCACTCCTCCCCGCATCGAGGCTTAGACTGCTGCGATGTAGGAAATCCCATCCTCTTGGGCCATAACTACTACTGCTGCTCTTACTTCTTCTAAGCATGGTGAGAAGTACACACTTCCGCCGGGTCCATCTCAACTTCGGTCTGCTTACCTACATCTATTTTTCCATGGGGTTAAGTTTGATTAGAATATAGAGCGTACGAACAAAGTTGACTCACTTCCAAATCTTGAGATAGTCCATGAGGACTTGGAAGCTGGATTTAAGTAGCAATGTCTAGTCCGATCTGTTTATGATGTGAATCGAACTAACTATCAAAAAATTCTTTCTTTTGAGGCATAAAGGGATAATCACGACCAAATGCTCAAGGATCGCGATATTGAAATAGCTTAGTTAAAGACTGATAGAGACATGGCCTTGAAGGGGAAGCCGCAAGTGACAAGTTGTTGAAGGAAATGACTTGGGCACATGAAAGAGCACTCCTTGTGATTAAAAACTAGCTCAAAGATGCTCATGATAAATTATTCAAATTGAAAGAGCAAATCACTGAAGGAGAAAATGCCGTAAAAGCCCATGATTAGATTATCACCGAGCAGGCCAAAGAACTTACTTAACTCTGTGAGGAGAGTGCAAAATTAGCCATGAGAAAGAATAAAATAAATCTAATAAGTTGGCAGTCAAAATTTATTATTTGGTTGTAACTTTCGGACCTTATAAAAGCTCATGACGACATGATGACTCAGATAGATGTGTCGTGCTACACTTCTATAATTGCACTGTCTTGAATAAGGGAAGTTTGAAGTGGCTAGGTGACAACTAACCCTAGACTCTCGCCATTATTTGGGATGAAGTATTGATTAGGTTAGAGCGAGTCTAGGACATGTGCTTCGAAGAGGAACTTATGGTCACTTGTCTCAGTTTTGAAGATATTGAATTCCTTGCGGCCGGTAGAGGAATTCTGAAAGAAGACAAGGAGAAGGCGTTGATGAGGATGCTGCTAATGCTCTCGCTAGCCCAAGTTCTTCAGTTCTGGGCAAGACATCTGCTCCCAAACATTAAGAATTAACATCAACAATTCCTGCATCTGCAGGGGTCATTTCTACAACCACCCGCACTCTTCTAACTTCAGAAGCTTTGCATGAGTCATACCTTTCCCAATTATCAAGGGACGCGTAAAATGGAAATAGAAGAAGGGGGCTTCGAAGTTCATGTTCATGATTAATCTCCTAGTTCAGGTATTTCTCTCGTTTCACCAATGCTCCAGAAGCTTCAATTCAGTACAAAGTGCTTTACAAAACTATACAACCGTGTTTCCCAACTTTTAGGTCAATCGTCACTCCCACCTCCTCCTCCAACTACACAAGGTTCGGAAGCCACTACCATCTTTACTACTTCCACCTCTGTCTCCAAAGCAGTTTCGGGTTCAGTTCCCATTTCGAGCTCCGAACCTAGTCCTGACTCTGAGTAGATGGGAGCATTACAAAATCTGGAGGACGTCTCTGTGTCTCAAGAAGAGGACGTACTGATCATAGGCGGGATGTACCCGATCGATAAGAAGGCGATGGTGGAGAGGATACAAAAAGAGACTGAAGAGAAGATGAAGTTGAAGATGGAACCAAGCTTCACCAACCCCAAAGTTCTCTACAATAAAGATCAGGAAGCCGAAATTCGAAGATGTGGCCACCGATGGATCTATGGAGCTTGATTCTGGTGCAAGAGGGGGGCCTACTCATTCTAAAGGCCAGACTCCATTCACAAATAAGAAAGGAAAAAAACAAAAGAAGATCATCCCTTGGCGTGGTGGTAAGAATTGATGATATGGTCAAGTATTGGTGGAGTGGTGCACTTGTGGTTTTTGGAATGTTTTTGGTGTCGACCAAGTCTGTACTTTTTCTTTTCTTTTGAGTCCTAAACTGGCCAATATTGCATAGGTACGGCCCCGCTGTTTGTCCTATACATAAATGATGTAAGTAATGAAAGATCAGCATTTCTGTTGTAATCTCTCTTGTGTACTTTTCCCGTATTTTTGTATCGTGCTTGCTTATGTATATAATATGATTGCCAGTTCTTCAATTTTCATATTATATATTACTATTTTGTGTGATGTGATGTGTGTATTTACCGCAACTCTATGCATGTAAATATTGTAACTTGCAATTATTTAGCATACTACTCTACTTAGCTTGCTGTGATTTCCAAAATACTTCGTTCGGAGTAATAGAACTGTGATGTATTTCGATTTAGCCAACTCCGCAGCCGTTTTCAAATTAAGTATCAATATGTAATTCAATAATAGTATATATGCCTCCCAGGGTTGGCTACTCCAAACGATAGATTGAGCACTCGATAAGAGGACATGTAATCCGAGCAACTGTTCTCCTGCCTCCAATCTGAATTGCGTGATAGCTCCTATCTTAGGGAACTTGTAATTCTATCGCTCGGTTTTGAGTGTTTTCCTTGACCATGATCGTCTTTTTCCAAGTTTAGCATCGAAATCCTATCCATATATTAATTTCTATCTTTGAAAACTTACACACGAACAGCTCAAGTCCTTGGATATTCCTCTGATGTCGCCCATCTCCAGGTGATGTCAAGTTTTGATAGTTATGGGTTGATTCCCCAACCAACCTGGTGATTTACAGTTTTCTAGCGTCGCTGGGACAATGCCAGTACTTAAAAGATAGGGATTGATTTTCATCGTTGACCCGACAGTTTGAATTTTCATGATACTACCGGAGCAATGCTGATTTTCCCCCAATCCTGCAATAGAAAACTTTCCCGATGTTGCCGGAGCAACATTGGTACTTAGAGAATTTGGATGATCTTTCAGTGTTACCAGGGTAACAACGATTACTAGAAAATAGAAGGATTTCTCAATATTGCCAGAGCAACACTGGTACTTAGGAAATCTGGAATTGATTTTCCCCGTCGATCCGGTGGTTTGGGGGTCTATACTTCCTATCTAGAGATTAGATAGTATTTTCTTGGTCATGTGGGACATGTGTGTATTGCTTGCAGGGACACGGTTCCATCGGTTCAAGAAGCGACATGCAGCTTATTAGTGGCGCACAAGGAGATTGCTTACGAGAACGTAGTTCCATCGGTTAAAGACGCGACCTGCTGCTTATTGGTGGTACATAGGGATGCGGGCCTTCTTGGTCGCTGGAGCAATGCCCTTTCTCAAAATTTCATGGACCGATATTCCCCGTCGATTCGGTGGTTTAAGTAGATTTCCTCGTCGACTCAACGGTTTTGAACCTTCCTGATGTTGTCAAAGTAACACTGGTTCTTAAAAGGTTTGGATAAATTTTCCCCATCGATCTAGTGGTTTGAGTCGATTTTCCCTATCGACTTGGTGGTTTTGAACCATTCCAATGTTGCCGGAGCAACGCCAATTCTCAGAAGGTTTGGATCAATTTTTCACATTGACCCGGCGGTGAGAGTCGATTTTTCCTGTCGACTTGGCGGTTTGTTTACAAGAACGTGGCTCCATTGATTTAAGAAGTTGATTTATTTATAAACGAAAGGAAAAGCAAGTCCTGAGCGATTTGATGCTGCACTGGTGTTGCCGAGGCAACACCAATACTTTGAGAATGTTGCCAGAGCAACATCAGGACTTTGGAAGCGGAGAAGTCTTCCCAGTGTTGTCGGAGCAACATTGATACTTTAGAAGATAGAAAGTTTCTCGATGTCGTCGGGGAAACAACGAGGCTTTTGAGAAATATTATGTTTTCCAATGTCGCTGGAGCAACATCGAGGCTTTAGGAAGTAGTAAGTTTCCCGATGTTGCCAGAGCAACACCGAGGCTTTGGAGATTATGGGCCTTCTCGATGTTGTCGGAGCAACAACAGTTCTCAAAAGGTTGTGATCGATTTTCTCAGTCGATCCGGTAGTTGAGTTGATTTTCCCCATCGACTCGGCGATTTTTCTTGCAAGAATGCTGTTCCATCGGTTCAAGAAGCTAAAAATAGAAAGAGAGGCAAGTCCTGCCTATTTACAATGCCCCCGGTATCCCTGGTTGACTTATTTGCAAAATTAGGAAATACATAGATATAGCCGAGCAATGTTGCATAGTGTTTGGGTGCTTCTCCATTCTCAGATTACTAATTAAATAAGGTGCTACTTAAAGACCAGTCTTCCGTCAGTCGGTCGGGGTCCCTCTCCACTTGACCTAGGAAATTTCTCTTGAGCGGTTGGACCTTGGGGTCTCGTGGCTCCCTAGTCATTCTGCGATCTATTTACATATCGTTGAAGTTTTTTGGTCCTTATCAACTCCACAATCACGTCCTTCGGATGTTGGCATTCATTAATGTTATGCCCGTGTGTCTCATGGAAGCGCCAGTACTTCTCCAATTGCTTCTACTGCTCGGATGCTTCCTTCTCGAGCGGTATGTTATAGCGCTCAGTCCCCTAAGTAGTATGATAAATATTCTCCAGACTATCGTTCAATGGCATATAGTCCTCCAGTCTGAAGTTCCTTAGGCGTTTCGCAATCGCGTTACGCCCATCACCAAAGTTTTGGTTCCTCTTTTCTGATTCACCATCTATCTTGCATTTCCTGCAGTAGCTCCAGAATTGTCTCCATCCTACTTGACCGCGACGATACTCTGGATTACTTCCTTCGGTTATTGATCAACAGTTTTACCTTCAGTCACACTTGCATCTTCTAGCCATAGAAACTGATTCGCCTTTCAGTGGAATTATTTCATGGTAGTTGGTTGTTTCATTTTAATCCATCTACCAAAATACATATTCGAATGAATTGCTCAGACCAAAGCCATAAAAATCATATCTTCCTTTGGATTGTTTACCTCAGTAACCGCGATTTTGAACCGGTTCATGAAAGATTTTAGTGACACATTGGGTCCTTGGAAAAAGCCACATAAGGCCATCACGTCCTTTGGTCGTGTAGTATAGAGCCTAAACTATTCTAAAAACTTTCTTGCCAATTCGTCAAAGATAGAAATGGATTTCGGGGGAAGTCTAATAAACTACATGGAAGCGAATCCTTCCAAAAAGATGGAGAAATATCTGTAGTGAACAGCATTTGTAGCTCAAGCTCCATCCATATGCCATTCGTACTTATACAAGTGTTGTTTTGGATCCGTTGTGCCGTTATATAACGGCATGGTTGGCATAGTGAATTTTCGAGGATATTCATCTCTCAGAACATTATCAGCGAATGAGGTTGGACTTGGTGTGGAACCGCAGTCCTCATTTTTCCTGCCTCTACTTTCCTCCACCAACCGTTTGACCATGTCAGCGATATATTCCTAACTATCACAGTAGTCTACAAATCGACTATTAGGGTCTACACCTAGTGTTTGACTTCGTAAATGGTCTCGGCTTGCAAGCTGAAGCCCGGGTTCCCCATTCTCCGGGAGAACAGCTCATACAAAGTTCTGTTAGTACAAAGTTGGTCTTAATGTGGAAGTTTGCACTTGTTTCCAACATTATTCCTATTTTTGTCAGCATTCAGTTCCAATCCATCATTATCAAGTTGCATATCATCCTTAATATTCTCCTAAGGAGTGTTTACTGTGTTTATTCTAAGATTTGGGTTGGTACCGGGTTGTCTTACGATGTTTGGAGCGCTCCCGCTGTCTCCTATGACAACTTGTGCAGCTCTACCAACTACCTCGTTTTGTTTTTCCCTGCCATTCTTTTCGTTTAAGCCCAAAATAGAGGACTTCTCCTATTTCATAGTGGCTATAGTTTCTTGCCTTGTTTTCGGGGAACTTGGTGGCTGCAATGATAGCAAAGCGACAATTTTTTCCATAAGAGCCCTTTGGCCATCAGCTATTTTTTTGTTAAGTTCATTGACCATCTGATTAAGCTCTCCTCTGGTTACAACTTTCTGCTGAGTGGAGGACCATGGTGCTGCATTCCCAGTGTTAAGCTCAGCTTGTTAAAGGTTAGTGTTGTTAACTTCAATTTGATGTGGGTTTGTTTCAACGCCCTCAATTGTTGCTCCTATAGATCTTCCAGAAGGAGAGTTCCATTTTCTAGGTGCCATTGATCTTTAATAACAAGCCTTCAAATCCCTCGAAGCAAATTCCTTGGATCTAACCACTGGATCTCTTCTAATCCAAAATAGAAAGCTAGATCTAAGCCTGGGTTCAGTTGTTCTTAGTGAAAGCACTAAAATGTTAATGCCAAAAATGGATCAACACCCAAGAATAGGTTGTAGGGAACCTGGAGACCTAGATCTAGCAAATAGTATAGAAAATAAAAGGAAAATGGCCAAAATAAAGAAGAGAGACGCAATATTTTATAGAGGTTATCTGTGGCCTACGTCCACTTTATGGATTTGTTACTCATTGATTTGATATAGTTTGCTTGAGATTACAAGACATTTGAGAGAGAATAAGTCACAAGTACAGGGGTTAGATACATTCTAAGTCCTAGAATTGCCTAGAGATCTGCATTAGTGACTATTGTGTAGAGGAAGGAGATGAAGAAGAGGTAGAGCTTCCACGTAGTGATGGCAGAAACCAACCCTCCTTTTGGTTGCTCTATGGTTTGTATTTATAAAAGTAGCAGGCGTATTGAATAAGAAGCCCACTTCCAGGGAGGTCCAGATATCGACCTGGAGTAGTGTGAAAACGTTAGGGGACCCACAAGTTAATGTGAAAACTCGGTACCGAGTTGTCCCTATAACTCAGGCCTGAGTTATCCTTTTAGTGGGGAATTTGGCCAACTCTCTTACATCGTATTTCTTACTTTATTTTTGGGTGCCCCTTGTGTTTTCATAGATTGTTGACTCGTATTGATGATCATTCCTTCATGACTTGGTTTGCTTTGAAGTTCATGAAGCTAACTCTTTAACTCTTGAGATAGGTCATCTAGAATTCTACGAAATCACTTGGGTATTCCTATAAGAGCTAGAGAATTACTCATGAGAAGTTAGAGAGGCTGGCTATCAAGCCTTATAACTCGGTTAGGCATGACTTGAGCCCGAGTTATGGTGTTATCTCCAAACTTGATGAAACTTTCCCAAACCTCTTCTTTGCTTCTTCTA
The DNA here is from genome assembly GCA_030737815.1 of Allium fistulosum. Lineage (NCBI taxonomy): Eukaryota > Viridiplantae > Streptophyta > Magnoliopsida > Asparagales > Amaryllidaceae > Allium > Allium fistulosum. The sequence goes on from CM060904.1 coordinate 1,230,123,164, forward strand.
AGCCTACTTGCCAAGTTTCAAGTCGTTTCATCTTCGTTTCGACATTCAAACTTTCGCTAACTTCTACTTGGTTAAAAACCCGATAGACAATATAATTGATTAATACTAAGTAGATTATGTTTTAAATTTTCTACTAATAAAATAGTGGAAATCAAGGTGTTTCTAGAAATGATGACATCCCCTTTTTCGATGACATGTCCTTTAGCATTTCCACAGAAGTTGATGGTGCCTCCCTAATATAAATGCAATATTCGTGAGCATGTATGAGTCTCCGGTCATGTGTTTGGAACATCCAACAACCAATATCCACTTTCCATTCATATGCATTTTTGATACCTGTAGAAAATAATTCTATTTTTATTGGTACCTACTTCCACCATTAGGATCCTATGGTTAATACAAAGGTAGTCGTACCCATGTGGGTTTGAGACCTTTAAAAATGAAATTAATATTTTTATGTACTTTACCATAATTTTTCTGTATACTTTTTCCTAATTAAAGTATTATTTGTTTTGGACCTATATTTATAGTCTTATTATCATTCTTATTTTGACTCTCTCCTTTATAGGTTTCCTAGACCTATATTTCTTATGACTATTTTTGACATTTTTTTAAACCTAGTCCATTCTTATTAAAAGCTAGTTTAGAAATATTAATTAAATTTGTCAAACTCTCTTGGCCTTTGTTAAATTTAGAAACATTTTTTTGATAAATTTTCTAGTTTAATTTCTAACACATGTTTCTCAGATTTAATAATTTCTAATGTTGATTTTTAATCAAAGTTTTCTTTACAAAATATTACATTCTCTTCTCGGTATATCTTAATTTCATTAATTTTCCCTTTAGATTGAGCATGTAAATTATCATAAGAATTTTGAGATTTTCCTAGTTCTCCTTCAATAATTATTTTCTCATCCTTTAATATACTTACTTCAAGTTCTGTCCTATTATTTTTAGCGCCTACTTCTTTTCAATGATGTTTATCATTTTAATATTTATTAGCTAAGACACTTCTGATATTAAATAATTCTAATTGCAAACTCATCATATACTTCATTATCGTTATCCATTAAATATACTTTTGCATGTTCCAATTCACTATCATTTTCAGATGCTAAAGACTCTGAATCACCGAATGTTACTTGGAAAGCTTGCCTTTTCTTCGTTTTTTCCTATACACACACACACACACTTCTTTTTAAGCTGTGTGTATTATTTCTTCATGTGACCATTCTCTCCTCATTCATAACATTTTGTAGAAGAGGACTTGCTAAAATTGCTATTTTTCATGACTTGAAAAATCTTTTGATCCCTTTAGCCAATCATGCAAGATCAAATTCATTAAAATTGTCGTTCTCTTCAGCTTGAAAAGTTATAGACTTTTTCTCTTGTGATTATTCCTTCTTTACCTGCAAATTATACTCATATGAGATTAAATTCCAATAAGCTCTTCAACCTTAAGTATGAAAATATCATTTGCTTCCTCGATGGCTAAGACTTGTCTTTCCCACTCATAAGTTAAAGAGTTTAAAATCATAGAAACTATATCAGATTCAAAAATAGTGACTCATAATCCTTTTAATGCATGTGTAATATTTTGAAGTCGTGCATACATGTTAGTAGTTTACTTATCTAGCATTTTAAATAATTGAAACTGGTTCTTTAACATGGAAATTTTACTTTTTTTTACTTTATTAGTTCCTTTGTGTGTAACTTGCAAAGTATGCCATGTTTCATGAGTAGATTTATATATGCTAACACATATTAAACTCATTTTTATCTAATGCACAGTATAAAAAATTCATTGCCTTAGAGTTATTTGCTGCTTTAGCTTTTTGGTCAGCCGTCCATGACTCAAAATTGGTACTAGGTTCAGTAAGTTCGGTTGGAGTCATTTTTCAAATAGAATAGCTATTAACTTGCATATATATTTTCATCCTAATAGCCCAATTATTATAGTTACTGCAAGAAAATAGAGGAGGTCTAGCAGTAGACTAGCCTTCTTGAAAAACAGTCATGTTTAATGCCATACTAGTTTTATAAATTATGTTATGATTTATAAAGTAACTTGCTTTGATACCAAATGATATTAAAAGGTCTATGGTATATAATAGCCTAGCTTATAAGTTGTGAAATAGGATCTCTAATATGGCTAAGTAATAACAGGTAATGTTACTAACTGGCGATAGGAATATGTAATGTGGTATATAAAGTAATAGAGTGCACCGATATTAATCCAGGTTCTAACAACCCGTCCGATGTCCAGTCCCAGACTAACTTTTGAATTTTCTCTAACACATCACTTAACCCGGAGGAATAGATTTATAACTTTTGCTTGATGAACAACACCAATAGGACTTCAATTTCGCCTGATGGACAATACCAACATGACTTCAACTTCTTTAGAAAAGGTAAACTTCAGCAAGTATGTATCTACAAATACAAATATAGCAAGTGGCGCTTTACAAATCCTTATACCACTTTAAACGACCAATTGTAATGAACTATAGGATTTAAGAACTAGTTTTCAGCAAATAATGTAGAGTGATATGCTTAGAAATTGATTGCTTCAGTTTTGGAAAGTAAGCATAAAAATACAATAAAGAATAGGATATCAAGAGATCAAGAAGTAATTTTTGTGATTGCAAGACCCTATGTTTATATAGGAATGAAGGGGAATCATTCAGAGATGCTTCTGAGGGGTTAGGAACCATTTACGAAGAGTTTTGATGTTTGGATATCAAAGATCATGACTGGAAAAAAATAAATTGAAAGAGACAGGCTTTAGTTTTTCAATTTACTAGGCCTGCAGATCGATAATCGGTCGACGGTGGCCTGCAACCGGTCCACCGATTGCCTATTCTCAAGCACATTAAACCCCAGGCATAAATGCCTTTATTTTCGATCTTTGACGCTTCTAAAAATTTTAAGAAAATTCATGGACCTTCATGGACATATGATAGTGGTTATGGTCAAGTTTCAGGGTATATGAAGATCGTTAAGTGGTTTAACAAATAATCTAAGTATATGACACTAAACTGACACATACAATACTTTAGCATAGTTTTGTCTCTGAAGCTCATCTTCAAGTATTGCTATGATTTTACCTGATCTTTGTTAACACCATCTTGATTTTCTAAGTATCATCTCCATGCTATAAAGTAATATTAGCTCAATCTTTATATGTTATGTCGCCTTTGTTAATTCCTTTGTTTTTCTATTTTTTTGCTAAACTGTCTGAAATAACTCATATAAAATATTAGTAGCATTTGTGGTACAATTGTGATCATCAACACATGTAATCATGGTTTGTAACAACCCACCCTGAAACATGCCTAATTTTCGACCCAGCAAAGGCCTATCGATCCTTAGACCCATTCCAAATTTAGTCGTTGGTTGGTAAATTAATACAATGAACAATACACAGAGCTACCTATTTATTCTATCAAATCCTCATAGCAGAATGGATAAAATATAATATCAGAAATAGTACTTATCTTATAGAAATTCAAGTCTCGGAAACATAACATAATATCTCAATATCTAAAATACAATATCTCAACATAACAACATCATATCTGAAATGTGTAGATCAAAATATAATTAAAAAAATAAATTCATAAATAACTGCCACAAGACTCTATTTGCTTTCATCTCCTCAATCAGCATCGTCTTCTCTAACCTATGTTGTAATGAGGAGGGAGTCAGAACAACAATATCCGATGAATAGAAATCTTGAGTCTTTCCATAATAGTATTTGGCAGTATAATTTTGATAAGAATAGGTCTTACGCACCCTAACTATATCATACATGAAATACCTCCAATTGTAAACCCTAAGGCTCTTCCAGTCCAATTCTATAACATATACATTGTCAATCCAACTCTAAAACTCACCTTCAACTGTAGACCAAAGGCCCTTTCCAGTCTCACCCATCTACCATCAATTATGTCTTAACAACGTGACAAAAAGTACCTAAGCTACTTAATACCTTTTCAAGGAAAATTAAGAACACTCGTAGCATTTAATACCTATATCGTAAGCGGTCCCTATCATTTAATACCTAATCCAAGTCGGACCCATCTTTGGTACTCTCTAGATAACATTCAATGTAATCTCATCTAGCCACTTAATACTTCTTTTTGGGGAGTGGCAGACCCAACAATGGCCACTTAATACCTCAAACCCGAAGTGTTACCTTCCTGAGATTTTCCATTACTGTGCCTCAACGATAACCCTGACCATTTAATGCTTGTTAAGTAGGAAGGAGGCAGACCCTACAACGACCACTTAATAGCCTTGACCGAAAACATATCCCATGCATTATAACCCATAACCCAAACTGTGACGTCTCACATTAGTCAGTCTATTCGTAGATGCTGGTAGTCATATTAACCGGGCAGACTTACACTACAGAATCAGGACTAACCTCGCATCCTTTGTGGATACTTATTATAGGCGGTGTCTCACATCGGTCCCAAACTCACATTGTTGGTAGCTAGATTATCTGGGCAGACTTCTTTGTGCTTTTGACTGACCTCGCATCCCAATAACTTAGTCATAATTTCCACTCTCCTAACAAACTATCATATATACCTCACCATATTTCGTACTAAGGCCTTATAAGGAAATCTGTTTATCTGCCTTTAGTTATAAATTATTTTCCATAATTACCTCCACGTCTTTCCTAAGGTTTTAATGCTAATTACTAACCTATTTATACTACATAATTAATACGTAATTAATTATACGTTATTTATATGCTAATATTTATATATAAATATGTAACTAAATACTCCTAAGCATTTGAAAATTTTGCATCCTATACTAATCGTTTTAAATGTCAAAACTTCCAATTTATTTAAGTCTAACTCCATACAATAACTTTACAACTTAGCTAATATCCTTAGCCCAAAACTAGACTATCATAAAAAATAGAATCGGCACCAACGTATTCTATATCAATATAGTAGAATCAACACCAATGGAGCTTACAATTCAAACCATTATACACTCTATTCAACATTTACATATAAAATGAAAAAGGGATTCATATTTAAATTACAGAAATAGGCATTGCAAACTACGAATAAGGGAATCCGTACTTTACACACCATTTCCTAACTTATTTTCTTTTTGGAACCCTCAATCGCATCAAAAGAGAAAAGTCAGAAGTGAAATAAAATGAAAAATATTCAAATTACAATATTTACACAAATTTTTTCCATTTTAATGTAGAATAATTGATATTCTAATAACATAAGAATTGACATTTCCCTGGGGGAAATTTCGGGGTTTTAGTTTGGTGTTTTCGTGAACAAAATTCCCCAAGGCAAACATCAAATTCAACTTATACTATATATTTACTAAAAATGAGAAAAACTAAGATTTCCACTCACATATGGTTCCCAGCTCTCTTTTGAATTTGATTACGCCTGCTTCCAATATCTTTCAGACTTCTTCCTTTTGAAATATACAACTATTGGATTGTATATGAATTAGATTCAGAATTTCAAGGATTAGAGAAGAACAGAATTAGAAATCGAATATTAAATTTCTAAAATCCCTTAACTTAAAATTCTAAGAAATCCTAAATCTTATAGAAGAAACTGACAGAGCTCCATTGTTGTTCCAAATAATTTGTGAATGTTAGCCTCTTATTTATAGTGGTTAAAAAGCACTAGAACCATCGAATTTGGGTTGGTTTAAAATAATAAAATCTGGGCCTTTTGTGCCTCATAAAAACCTAGATGCCACACTATTCGCCAGTCGATTGCCCTTTCTCAAGCGGTCGACCGCTAACGGTCGACCGGTCCTAGTGCTTTTAGAACGTATTGAATGTTGTTGTTTTAATTTTATTTAATTCCTTATTTATTTTTAACGTTATGTTTATTTTATTATTTCCTTAAACCTCAATTTCTAATCAATGTTAACGTATATATTAATGTTTTAAACTTCAAATGTTAAAATTAAGTTAAAATTTGAGTTTAAATTCCATTCGAATTATTTTGAATTTGAAAACTCCAAATATCAATAACTTTTTTGTTTGAGCTCTAATTACAAAACTTTATATATGAAAATTAATAAGAAAATCACCATGAATGCAACGGTGCAACTTCGGTAGCCATATTCCAACATTTACAAAATTTTCATTTTTAGCCTTATTATTGATTGATTGATTTTAATTAATTTTAACAGGGTGTTACATGGTTCTAACACAAATCACAGGCCCGCATGCGAAAGATAACACCATATCGGTTGGAATATATACAGCTCCTAATTCGTGGTCTTAAGGATAGCTCAAAAAAGTCGAAAGAGATTATTCACTCAAACCCACAATTCCACGATGACATAAGTATAATGCATATACCTTGAGGAAAGCTCAATAAATATGCGCATGTATCTTACCTCGTCTAACCAATATATTAATAGAACTGAACGTAATATTTATAACTTGAAGAAAGCTCAACAACTAAAGGGTATACAAGTAATTTATTAATATATAAATGACAGAGGACAACTTGTAAAGATTTATAATCTTTAATATATATTTTCCAAGTGATATCGATCGAGGGAATAATGTATTTCTTACGAAATACTCTCACGATTTAAGTGCCAGAAACATATGAAATTATGGTATACATACTAAACATATGTATTATTCCTTAAATCTCAATTTAGTTTCTTTCTGTTCCACTAAATTTTATACATATATGGTTATATAAGCATCGGGTATTCTATAATTTTTATAATTTAATTTACATATATAATATATACATGTATCTTATTAATTAAATCTTGGCAATTAATTTTAATTCTTAATATTAAATCATATTTAATTAATTTATTTTATTTTATATTACTCTTCTTAAACTATTTATGATACTTAATCAATAATAACATTTATAGTTTGTTTATGTGTACATATATTATATGTAATCATTTTAATTAATTAACTTTTAATTAATTTTATTTATTTCAATAATTTAATTAAATATTTTAATTAATTTGAAATCTTGGTTTAACTTATCATAAACAATTTGAAGATAAATAAATAACCACAACAAATATTGTTATACCTATATATCAATATATATGTTTTAATTATTTAAATTTTAATTAATTTTAATTTAATTCAATTAATCATATTGATTAAATTTTAGATTTTAAAATTTTAAAATTAGTTATTTAATTTTTAGAAATAATTTTGAAAAATTTGAATGCATTTGATAACTTTTGTAAAATATCCCTTCCATAATTTAAACTTAACATTTGAATTCAAAATATTTTTTAAATTTTCAAATAGATTTTAAAAATTAGCCCAAGGCCCTAAATCAACTAGGGCCTTTATATTTGTTATCCAGGTTTTTAACCCAACAGGATCCAAGAGAAGACGGAACAAATTGATGGAGTTAGAATGGATCAACACCCTGGTTTGAGTTTGAAAGCACCAGCCATGTTCTAACAGAGCAATAACACAGATAATAGGTATAGAAAATGACAGTAAAAGAAAGAAGACAAAGAATTTTTATATGGTTCGGTTGTTAATGAAGCCTACGTCCACTTTATAGTTTATTATGAATGACTGCTGTTATAAGTAGTGTTTGATTACGAGGCTTTTGATTATCCTTAGCTAGATTGAATCTCCAGAGTTTGAATCCACTGGAGAATCATAGTGAATCCCTTTGGAGATTATTGTGAGGGAGATAGAGAGTGAAGAAGGTTTCCAACAGAGCTTCAGCAACCAGTCCGCCGGAGATCCCGTTTATGTTGCAGGCAGGACGGTATTTATAGAGATCGGAGAACCTTTGGGCCAGGCCACTTCGTCAATTGCTTGTAGAGGGATACAGGGTGACCTAAGGGAGTTTAGCTCGCGATCCGAGCCAAAACCATGGATCTCTGGCGATCCATAGACTTGGCTTGCTCGCGAGCTAATGACTTAGCTCTCCTTTCCATTATCTCGCCTAGTTAGCTCGTTGAAGACCCATGGACAAGTATGGATCGCTGGCGATCCATAGTGTATGGATCACTAGCGATCCATAAACTTATCATATTTTCCCAATCTTTCTTCTTTCCTTCTTTTCTTCCATGCACCATAGCGACCCATCATCTTGCATGGATCGCTAGCGATCCATAGGGTATGGATCGTTGTTGATCCAAGCACTTAGGCTATTTTTGGAGTTTGGAGTTTGGGATGTTTCCACGGCTTCGTGTCGTCATTGTTTGCGTAGTCTCGTTGCACGTTGCTCCGTCTTGATGACGATCTACTAACTGGTTGTGCTTTGACTGCTAATTGTGCTGAACAGATCCTGGTCTCTTGGTTTAGTTGAGCTTAGTCGTTGCCTTAGTAATATGGCTTGGCACTCATTAACTACTTGCTTTAGCCCTTTCTATAACGACCCTGAATTTTTGACATTTAAAAAGCGAATATTTAATTGAGTTTAAATATTCAAATGATAGTTTAATTTGAAATTCAAATATCAAAATGAATTTGGCGATTTAATTATTGAATTTAATTATTGGAACTGGGTAAAAATTTGAATCTTCAATATGAAGTTTGTTAAAAATAATATGAAGGCTTAGAAAATTCATATTAATTATACTGAAGATAATAAAAGCTTTAGAATCGAATTTGGAACTGTTTTGTTCAGTTTTGGATTTTATCGTTCGAATTGATATTTAAAAATAGCGTTCCGAGGCACAGTCTCGGAATTCAACGAAACCAGTTCCATTGGGTCCGTAATATTGAATTATTGTCAGATTTCAAATTTCGTATTGATTGGAGTTGTTGTGTGAGCACACGGTAAGTAAACGCGTTGAAATTTAAATTGAATTCAATTTAAAATTTAAATTTAAACTTGAAATTAGTCAACTTCAGCTGTATTCATTCACATCACAACTTTTTGCCCTCAAATCACTACCTCCTTCGTACCATTTCTTTTCTTTTCCCCTGCTTCATCTTTTAACTGGTACGAGAGAGAGCAGATGATTTTTAAAATCAAAACCAAAGGTAAGAAAATACTCTCGTTCAAAATAAAAGTAATGGCCGTAGCCCCCTCTTCTTTCATAAATCACGAATTTCCCTATCCCCTTCCCAGTTCGAAAAAAAAATAAAAAAAATCGAATGATTCCCAAATCGCACGGCAACATCAAGATGCGATTGGATTTGTGGTCGCGTGGGCCATGCGAAGCATCGACAAAGGCGCGACAATGGTTGACTAGGGCTTGGCCGTTGTCAGGATCGAGAAGCTCGAAGGTTGGAGCGACATCGTTTTCGTTCGATGATGAGGCTGCTAGGCACGTATATGATTGGGGAAGGCAATGCTGGGTGGTGCGCCTTCGAGGGTCGCGTTATCGACTGGAGGCGAGCACGTCGTCGTTCCAGGTGTTTAGGGGTCGGTTTTCGTGACGCGTTGGCTGCTGAAGGGAGAGATTCGAATCGAGCTAGGGTTTCGTTCATGGGGCATCTCGGCAGTAAGTATAAATTTCTGGTTGATTGGAAAATAATGAATAAGTATATAAAACAGAAGATGAAAAAGAAATTATTTCAGTTGGAATTTAAAAGTAGCAAAGAGTTTGAATTTATATAGATTTTTGTTTTGATGTATATATATATATATATATATATATATAGTTTCAAGTGAGAAAGGAAATTCTATTTTTCATGTAAGAATTTCAAAGGTGTTGAAGTTATATTTATAAATTTGATTTCTATAAAAATCTATATAAATTATTCTATATGCAGTTTTGAAAATGTATATGTAAATAAATTTAAAGTTTTGATTTTTGGAAAGAAAATAAATATAGGTTATAAATTTAAAACAGTAAAGGAAATTTCTGTTTTTCTTACAGAAAATATATAAAGATAAGGTTTGGAAATATATAGATTTTGAAATTTAAAATCATTGTATAATTGAAACTTATCACATTAGAAATTGAGTTATTCAATTTGTTCGAGTATTAATAAATTGTATAAATGTTTATACAAGGTATAAAATGGAGAAACAAGTCGGAAATGGAAAATGGATTGCAAAATAAAAGCAACGGTGAGATCTTCTCACTCAAAATGAAAAGTGGATTTTTTTGCAGTTATTGATTGATTGCCATTTGATTGTGATATTAGATATAGTAGGGTATATCTATATATATAGCAATATATATATATTGGCATATGTATATATTGGTGATTGATTTTCCCGCATTATATAGCGGATGAGACCCTATTGCGCCGCATAATAGCGGATGATATTTTATAAATCCCATATACCGCGATATTCCACCTCGAAGTGGAATTGGTATTGTGCTAACATCTGTGGATGCAGGGAAACAGGTTGGAGGGATCCAACAGGATTCCTCAAAACATTTGTATTGATTTCATATGTTGTGTGATTGATTAGTTATGATCTGTGTATGATTATATCTATGATTGAATTTGTTGAAGGCTATAATTTAGCCGAATGTATTTTTGGTATTGTTGGATACCAGAAATAAATGAAATTGGATTTATGAAATTAAAAAATTGAATTTTAGATGGTTTGGAAGAATAAAAGAATTTATTAAAAAGGAGATAAATTTGTTTGAAATCAAATTGATAATTGATTGGGTATTTGAAATAAATCTTTGAGAAATCGATATGAAAACTTATTTGATGTTGAATGAAAATTGATTTTTGTGTTGAGAATAAATTTGGAAATCGATTTGTAAAAAAAATGATTTGGTATTTGGGATTAAAATTAGAATCAATTTGAAATGTGATTTGGTGTTGAAGTAAATTCAGAAATCAATTTGGAATTCGATTTGGTATTTGGAAATAAAATTTAGAAATCAATTTGAAAGTGGATTTGGTGTTGAAAATGAATATTTGGAAAACGATTTGAAAATCGTGTAAAAGTGGATTTTTGGGAATGTAAATTCCGAATAGAATTGGTAAAGGAAAGGGAAATTTGTTTTAAAAATAAATATTGATTTATTTTTAAAGTATGGAAAATATGATTTGAAATCGGTTTTCAAAGTGATGAAGTGTGGAAATAAATTTACAGGTTTGGAAGGTAAATTTGAAATAAATCGATAAGGATTTATCTAACTGGTTTAAATGGACCATTTTGTAATGAACTGTGAAAATGTGATTTGAAAGTGGTTTTCAAATGTGAAGTGTGGGAAAATATATATCTTGTGAAGATAATTTGAAAATAAATAATTTGGGAAAAATTATTTGAATTGGATGTTTGTTGTGAATGTTGTTTGATAGTTAAATAACCGACTATCAATATTTGCCTTTGAAATGGCACTTGATTTGTTTTTAAAAACAACAAACGCTCACTATTCGGGTTAGCCGGGAAAAGACCTTTGTGTCATATAACCCATTCCGAATTAGTGATACGACGATATAGATCGTATTGAGGACCGGTGGTGAAGACCGGTGGTGAAGACCGGATATTTTCGAAAATGAAAGGACAACCTGTCGAATGTCTCTGCACCGAGTTGCTCCGGTATAGAGATTTATATCACTTTTTTATGATGGGAAGTCCGGACGTGATTAGTGAATATCCGGATTGCAAGGGCTTCTTTGGAAGTGCCTTCGGTTCCGTTCGATCCCGGAACGGACTTGTATGGATGTGTGTCTGACGTTACACTTTGAGATGTAAAGCTGGTTTCTATCAAATACATTTCAGTTGGTGGCGGAGAATTTATTCTCTTAGCTTAACACCCTTCTCTGAGACGTACGAGCTCAGAGGTTATGTAGTTAATGGTCACTAGTGATACATTCCCAATTTGGTAATGTGGCACACGAAGTGCTGTTGATCATTGGTTGATCAAAGCATGGCTTTGTGAAAAAGTGTAGTTTTGTGGACGAGACTTCGTCGAGCCTCACAACCCGGTAATGGTCGAAACAGGAATGTGGCGGCAAAGGTTTGTAGGGGTAGCGCCCCTAGGGAATGCCATTTCCTTCTGGATAAAAGGTGATATCATGGTATGGAGCCCAGATATTTTACCTATGTTGATTATATTTTATGGCTGTTGCTTTTTGATTGAGGATCCTCGGATAAAGGTCGGTAACGACCGGGGGATGGCATAGCTCGTGTGTTAGTTACCTAGTTACAGCTCGGTTAGAGCGTGAGGTAGCGTCGGCCTTTTGTTTGCAGAGATCCGGTTAGGATCCGGGGCGTCTTTCTAGAGGTGTTCTATTTCGGTATAAGGAAGTTCCTTTGCCTGACCATTTGTTGGAAATCCAAAGAAACAATACAAACCCTGTACGGTTTTTAATTGTATTACCTGCTATGGAATGTGGCGGTAACCTGCCATTGAACGTAGTAGCTATAGTAGGCATACAACAATGGTTGTATGTTGGCTAAGATTGATATTATACTTTCGAAATGTTTTCCACACTAGACATTAATAATAATATCAACTGATTTTGCATAGCAAGCATTTTTGACTATCATAAGGGGAAATCTCCTCCAATTCTGCGTTTGCATTGTGTGTATGGCGGGAGGCCTTATGGTAGTTTCATTTTCCAAAAGCATTGCGAATTGTTTTATTTTCTTTGCGAAAATAACTGTTTTACGATCTCACACCAGTCACCATGACTGACTCGGAGTTTATTGTTCCCTTTCTAAACTCTGGGTGCCTATAATTTTCCACACGGGCAGCCTAGAGTTATGTTATCAGGATATTCTGGATATTCTAGAGCTTTGGAGATGAGCTGGATGGCGAAGCGTACTATCATACTTGTTTATTTATTCCGCTGTGTATTCTATATGAGGACAAGTTATATAACTGTCCATTGTTGTATTGAGTTGCATGTTGACTCTGATTGATGTATGTATAAACTGATACAGTCTTTTGTTTTAAAGATTATTGATTCATCTATTATATATTGTTCCGCTGCGAATGTGAGATTCTGATATTGTTTCTGTTTCTATTTTTCTGTTCTTTTTCTTCTCTTCTGTCTTCTTCTACCCCTTCTTTTTAACCCTAATGGTTCAGTTTTCCGGCATTCGATTGCGCGGCATTTGATATAGTGGATGTATTAATGTCGACTTTCGAGCGTCGAAAAGTCATGTCGTTACACTTTCGGTTGAATTATGAGCCATTCTGACCCCATCAAGTTGTTCCGTCTTTTCTTGGATCCTGCTGGGTTAAAAACCCGGATAACATTTGCCCCCTAGAGTATGCCTTCATTGAAAACAAGGCGTGCTCTAGAAGTAACTTCTTTTGACTTTTCATTTTTTTAAATCTAGTTGATCGTGTCGAGGTTACCATGCAAATTTGGCTTTGACTAGTGAATTTTCGATGTGAATCATCGGAGTCCACCTCAAGATGTTGTTCTCAATTGATTGACTTGTAACAGTTGTTCATTTTTTGATTTCGATCTGAATTTCAATTCCTGCTATTGACGATGTAGTTTTTGCTCCGTAGTTTACGCAAGGGTTTAGGTCGGTAGGTGGGTGCAAGATGTAGATTTGGAGTTGTCCCATATAGTTTTAATTCGACTGGCAGTGAAGCTAAGTTTTGTCTCGAACGATTGTACGCCGTTCTGGAATGAAGTCTTGCTTTTTGTCTTTAGCTTTTTCTTCTCGAGAATTCGGTTAAGTTCCCGTCGATGTTTTTGAATTCCAATGCGACAATTTATTCCAAAACCGGATATAGTGGATGATTCGATCGTATCGCTCTTCCTGTTTCTGTATTCTAGTGATCCTGGAAAGAAAAGCTTCCCGCATCGCTTTGGACAGCAGCTCCATTATCGATCATTGATCGATAACGGGTAAGTGTGTAAAAGATAATTTCAAAGGACGATATGGATTGTTTTTCAAATGTATGTAAGCTATCTACGCTAGATTATTTGTTTGCAATATTCAGGATACTGGACTCTTCTCATGTAAATAACACACTGCATCTGCCCTGGTCAATGCTCGTAACCTGATTGGTCAACATACGTCGACTTCCCTTGGATTCCGGGCGTTGGTTATACGAGGATATTATTTATAGTAAAACATACATGATAGGGTTAAATGCCAAATTTTGTTATTGAAAATGACTTTTCGATCATCCAATCTTTAGTCTGGTGGAGGAACTTCCACTCCTCCAGAAGCCGAGTCCTTCGCAACTTAGGCTTCGCTTATTACTCCTATCATATTGGGATGATTGATTACGATTAAATTACAAGGCACTGTTGCTCTTGTAGAGTTGTATTTGAAGTTCGATCAAACACGTTTCCGTCTTCGAAAACTAGCACATGAGTTGTTCGATTGCGATAATCCTTCTCTTGCATTTTTCGGAATTCAACACACACCAGCCTCAGCCTCTGTCTCCGGGGACTATTGGCTTAATTTCTCGATTTCGAACATTGCTTTTTCTTGCTGTTGCACTTCTTTTGCGCATGTGCAGCATACTCATTTACTTTAATTCTATACATGTAAGTAATAGTTCTGCGGTTATTTTGGCATATTCTATTTCATAGCTTTGATCAGAACTGTGAAGTAGCTTGGTCCAGCCAGTTCTGTAGCTGATCCCCACTTATGCTCAATTGAGTTCATTTCAACAAAGTGTTGGTGTAAATGCCTTAGTTCGTAGGGCTGATTACTTTGACTACTGAACCAACATGTTTTGGGAGACTAGGTCTCCTAAGCAATAAGTCTGATTGCCCTAGTTTGATTGACACGATAGCTCCTATCTTCGAGAATTTGGGTCTTTGTTGCTTGACCCAAGATCTGATTTTTGTAATGATGTCAGTGTGTATTAGAAAGATTCGTTTCTGGCATCTTTTGCTAAAGTAAATTCTTCTAAGTCCAGTGTTGAGATCCTAATCATGTGTTGGTTTCTATCTTCGGAAACTCATACACGGATGACTCAAACCTGTGGATTTTTTCTTGATGTTGTGGATCTTCGGATAACGTAAGATTTCAGAAGGTAGGAATAAAGAGTCGATTAAGCTTGTGCTTCTATTTTTGAAAGCCAATGTATTGATATTTTCATTTTATGGGTCTCTACCTAGCATCACCGATCTTCAGGTGATGGTATATTCCCGTAAAATAGGACCAAATGATCTAGTCGAATCGTAAGTAGGTCATCAATCCTTCTTGTTGTCGCTAGACTCTGAGTGATGGTTAATTTCTGAAAATTGAATCCTTCATTTCCCTCACTAGCAATTTGTTGTCAAAAATGCCTATTTGGCAGAACAAAACTGTTATCTAACCCACCCTGCAGTTTGTAGTGAGGATTCGTGTGCCTATCCCTATTTGCGGGATTAGCTATTTTGGACGCTCGTATTTAGACGCTTGCAAGAGATGGAAATATGTGGAGAGAATTGCTCAATTATCCCCCCTTTGGCTCTCAATCCCATTCTGGAATGGAGGAAGTTCGAGGATTTTATTTCTGACCTTCCATGATTGTTCCCGTTTGTCCTTGGCCATGCATGATTTTCTTAGTTGTTGATGTTGTCATGGAAGTATTCTTCATGTGTCAACTCTTTTCTTTGTGAGTTGATAACCTAACTGCTTGGTTCTAAGCGACATTTCCCCGTGGCTGCCTATCTTTTTGCTGTAAGTAAATTCTTTCTAAACTGAATTCAGGAAATTCGATTGTGCACCATCTTTCATCCCTAGAAATTAGCACATGAGCAATTCAATTCTAGGATTTCCTTTCGACGTTGTTTTTTTCCTGTGTAGTGGTTGATTCTTATGATGAAAGGTCGATCCACCCGGCTGACTTATGAAAGGTTATGTCTTCCTGTTGTTACCCATTTTTAGGCAACGGTAATTTTCTGAAGACAAAGGTAGAATCTTAGTTGAGGACCGACTTCTATCTCCAGAAGCTAGTGCATTGATGGTTTACTACGGTGACTGTTTCTCATCGAACCTGTAGATAAAGTTTTCCTGGTGTTGCTAAGGCAATACTGGTACATAGTGAATAGAAATTTCCCAGCAATGTCGGTACTTAGGAATTGAGAAAAGGGTCTTAGCATTGTCGGGGTAACACCGACACTCAGGAGGTTGGGATCGATTTTCCCTACCGATCCAGCAATGATTTTAATCCAGGTGGGCACTAGTTTCGCTCTTTGAAAACTTACCATCGATGATTGGATTGTAGAAGTATTTCGTAGTGCTTCCTATCTTCGGGCAGTATTAAGTCATGATGGTAAGGATTGAGTCAGTCATCTGATCTTGTAGAGTTGAGTAGATTCATTCTAACCTAATGTGGTTGTTTTTTTATCATTGCTTAACTCCGGGATACGCCATTTTCTAAAAGGATGAGAGTCTCAGGCGCCATCGTTACTTTTCTTTGTTTATAACCGTTAAATGCTCCCTTTGGCAGTACAGGGTCATTGTTTAACCAATTCCATGGTTACCCTTATGTAGAATCAAATTTCCTTCGGTCGATTTTTGTTTCAAACTGAATTCCGTTTGTAGAACCCGTCATTCCCAAATGCTAAATTCTGAGCACTTATAGAAGATTAGATGCTATGGGGCGAGTTGTTAGATTGCCCCCCAGTACGCTTGCACTCTTCCCATCATAATCATGGATCAGAAGAGTTTGGTAATGTTTGTCTTGAGTCTATGACAATTAACTTTGCTTGTTCCATGCTATATGTGCTCTGCTAGGGCATTGGCATTGTTGCGAATATCCGCCTTATCCTTAGGTTCCAATCTTCGGGAATCAATGGCTTAGCTGTTCGATTTCGAGCGTTCTCTCCTTGCCGTTGTCTGTCTTTGGATGACAGCTTATTTTCTGCAAGTTAGGGTTTGAGATATCGGTCGAGCACCTGCTTCGGTCTTTGGAAATTGGTGGATCGATGATTCAATTCTGGAAATGTCTTCCGTCGTTGTCTATCTCTGCGCAACGGTAAGTTCCTCCTTTTACTGTAAGTTGGAGTGATCGGTTATCCTGACAAAGTGTTAATGTGTTATATGTTCCTTGGTCCACAGGGCTGATTATTCTGAATAATTGATGTAAGAGTTGACGTTCTGGGCGGCTCCCTAGATGCCCCCAGTCAAAGGTGCATCGCAGATCCTACCTTTGGGAACTCATGACTTGGATGTCTTGAATTTAGACATTTTGTACATTAACTTTGGTCAAAGATCAAAATTCTTTACCGACTTCTTAGTTTGTGAACTTTGCGGCACTACTGGAGCAATGTCGGTTCTTTCAGGTAGCGAGAGTTGATCACTGTTAATCCTGCAATTGACAAGTTTTCCGGTGTTGTCGGGACAACACTGGTACTTAGAAAATTTTAATGGTTTGTTGATGATGCAGGAGCAACATCAAGCAGTGCTTGCGCGGCTTATAAAATGTGCGGCTTTTAAGAGTGCACAGCTCATGAAATGTGCGACTTTTAAGAGTGCGCGGCTTATGAAATGCGCGGCTTTTGAGAGTGCGTGGCTTACAAAATGTCGGCTTTTAGTTTTCCTCGGTGTTGCTTATCTTCGGGAAAGTTGAGGAGTTTAAGTTTTTTAAGAGTTAGTGCGTGGCTTACGAAATGCACGGCTTTTCGTGCTCCTCGGTATTGCCTATCTTCAGTCAATGTGAGGAGCGTATGTTTTAGGAGTTAGTGCACGGCTTATGAAATGTTCGGCTTTTGGTACTCCTCGGTGTTGCCTATCTTCTGGCAATGTTGATGAGCGTATGTTTTGGCGCGGCTTATGAAATGCACGGCTTTTGGTACTCCTCGGTGTTGCCTATCTTCGGGCAATGTGAGGAGCGTATGTTTTGGCACGGCTAATGAAATGCGTGGCTTTTGGTACTCCTCGGTTTTGCCTATCTTCAGGCAACATAAGGAGCGTATTTTTTGGCATGGCTAATGAAATGCATGGCTTTTGGTACTCCTTGGCGTTGCCTATCTTCAGGCAACGTGAGGAATCTAATTTTGGGCCTTATCGATGTTGCCGGAGCAACACCGGTTTTTAGAAGGCAAGGATCGGGTTCCAACGATCCAGCGGTTTGAGTCGATTTGCTTCCGTCGAACCAGCGGGAAGTTACTATGAAAACGGTATTATTGGTTCCAGAAGCAAGGCACGGCTTACGGGCTGCGCACAATAGTTTAGGCTTTCCTGGTGCTGGAGGAGTAATACCAGTTCATAGAAGGTAAGGATCGAGTTTTCCCATCAATCCGACGATTTGACTTCGTTGGAACATGATTTCGTCAGTTCTAAGAGATAATTAGTTTTTGGATCGGGTAACTGTGACTTGGACGATCCTCCCATATTTTGGGAAGATGTACACGGCCAAACAAATAAGATTGCCATGGCAGAGAGATCTATAGCCGACCACATGGAGATGGTTATGAAGAAAAAGCTTATGGGAGTTCGGGGCATGACTCTTGGTTTTTAGTCCAAACTACCTCTAGAGAATTGGTCTTCAACTGGAATACAATCTAAGAGGAAAAGGATTTGGTCACCAAGGGTGGTAAAGGAGGAGTTGGGAAGAAGTAAGCAAGTATTATGCTTCTATTTCGTTTGTTGCGCTAGCTAGGTCGCTAAGTTCATAGTTGTCAGAATGCCAGAATTTTCAATCGAACGTAACAGAGCTGTGGTATGATTAGTCTTGGTTTCCTTGTAGCTCTTCAAGTATGTGTGGTGCCCCCCATGCCATATGGTTGTTTGCATGCTTAAACTGTATCCGGGGTTTCTCCGCAACTCGTCTGGTTACCCCCAGTCCAATGGGTGCGTTCTCCCGAGTTCTAAGTCTTGGATTGATTCGAGTCAGCATCTGATTAACCACATGGTCTGTTCAGTTTTGGCTTAGATCCTTTGAGCAACTATGAAGCTCTGGAGTTCAACACTGTTTGTTTGATCGGTTGTTGGAAGTGATTTCGTTTATTATGCAAAGTGACTGATATGATTGTCGATTTGTGGTCCCGGAGCATGACTTCGTTGACTTCAAGGGGCTTTGGATCAGATGACTGCTGATCTTTCAGTTCTCCTTTGCAGATATCAGTCGTACATAAATTTTGCTGATCTAACGGTTTGCCTTCATGAAGCTTTAGTTCGTGGAAGATCTTCACGTTCGCGAAGGGTTTCTTTGGATCAAATGACCGTTGATCTACCGATTTACCTTCACGACGTTTTAGTTCGTGAAAGACCATCACGTTCACGAAGGGTTACCTTCATGACGTTTTAGTTCATGAAAGACCTTCGCGAACGTGAAGGTCTTTCATGAACTAAAGCATCGTGGAGGAAAATTGGTCATTTGAACTCAGTTCCTCGTCCGTTGCATACTTACCAGAATATTACAAGAAACTTGGGTTAACATTTTGTTGCTTTCACAGAGAATTGAACTCAGTTCCTCGTCCATTTCATACTTACCAGAATATTACAAGAAACTTGAATTACAAGCCAAAGTAGCAAAACTTCCAAAAAAAAGGAAAATCAAGCCGCGACTTAGCCGAATTTTAAGTTTAATATGAAAATTATTTAAACTATAAGTTACCGGTCATTTGATGTAACGGCCCTGTGAACTGGGGGGCATACACCGGTACTTAAATAGAAACAACTGGAAACAATAAGTTCACAAGTTCTGTTACTCCAAACAAAGAATTGTTGCTCCAAATAAATTTTTTTGGCGGCAGTTACAAAAATTGAATAAGTGTAAACAAAACAAGCACAAGCGCACATAAAACATATGAACAGACATATAAGAGTACAGTCAAAAATCAATGTATTGCTTATCATTTCTTTTGTACAGGGTCAAAACGTGGGGGCCGTACCCACATAATACCGGCCAAAAAAAAATACAAACTCCACAGCAAAGACACCAAGTGCGGACTCTGCACTTGAACAAAATGATTCAAAAGGAACCAAAAATCAAGACGATCTTCACACAGGCTCCACAACGCTTCCTTCCACCACTCCCTTTTCCTCCTTTTGTTGGAAGCTTCTGCTTCTTCTCAAGAGTGGTGTCACTGCCGGTGATATCGACAAACTCCTCAGTGGCGATGTCCTCCTCCTCCGCAGCCATCTCAGAAGACTCTCCCTTTGCTTTGCGCTTCCGTGATTTGCGTGAGCTCTTCGAGGCTTTGATCGCTTTGACCTTTTCCTTCTTGATAGTGACCAGTTTGTGTTGGGTCTTCTGGGGCTGCTCCGTCTGAGTTTCCTACTCCTTTGTCTCTGCCGCTGTTAAGTCGCCTTCCAAAGACATAGAAGGGTCATCCAGGCCATGAAGTGCGGCTATCTTTTCGGCCTCCAGCCCCAGCTACGAGCCAGACACGGATGTGGAAACTAGAATAGGAACGGAAACAACCATGGAGGATGTGGAAATGGCGCTAGGTCTGGGCGCCGAAGAAGCTGGCATGTCAACGGGAAAGGTAGATGGACCTATAAGATCAAAAATGAAAGCATTAAATTATTCCTGCTCTTGCGGCGTAAGTTGGAAGCTCCCGAACTCGGAGGAAACAAGAACATTACCTACATCGGAGGAATGGTCAAGAATCTCGACTTCATACTCACCACCTTCACCTTCTTTTGACGGCTCCACTACACGGGGAAAAGTCTCAAGCCCTAAACTTAGTGGCGGGTCGCGAGGTTGCCCTGATGACTCGCCGGCGCCAAAAATAAAAGGCTTAGTGAGCACTCCGGTAGTAGCTGCCAAGGCAGCATCGGCGGTTTCTTCCTCTCTCTCGACTCATAAAATTTCCCGACCCTCAAGCAACGCTTTCTTTGATTCTTCGTTGAGGTAAGAATCCTCCAACTCTCACTCAGTGTAGACATCACCGCTATCAGAAAAATGAGACAAAACTTCTTCCCATACCAAAGCAAGAGTGTGCGGGAACTTCGGGCCCAAGTATCTGAGACTCCCGTGGTGCAATAGGGAGTTAACGTAGAAATTCAGTATGGTCACGTCCATCTTTTCCATCTTTCTTTCAAAAGCATGTTGGAGCTCCAGGAAATTCGCTCTAACGGCGGCTTTCTCAACTTCAACGGCGGACTTATCGGTACTAAGCTGCGCGACCTGAGACTGTAGCCGGGCAATTGTCTCGACTTGGTCGAAAATAGTCTTGTTGTGTCCTTCAATGATGAGGTCGTGATCAACAATGGTTTTCCTTTGAGCCTCGATCGTTGCGCTACAAGCAGCCACATCTTCTTTTAAATTTGCCTCTTCGGCATGAACCTTCTTTATCTCGTCTCTATAGACGATCTTAATTATGGCATGGGCCTATTTTACTTCTTTAAGCAAGTCGGCGCTCCTCTTGCCCTCTTATAGTGCCGCCGCCTTTTCCTTCTCCAGCAATTTAATTTTGGCGTCACGTTCCGACAGTGATCTTTCAAAATCATCCTTCTCCGACTCGAAAGAGAGGATTTTTTGGTAGTTATTACGATTGGTATCCGCCAGCTGTTTACACAATCTCTTGAAAGTGACTGTGCTATAGGATCGAGTAACATGGATTATAATAAATAACTAGTGTGGAAAATAACTGTAAGTAATAATAGCAGTAAAAAGACACCAGAGATTTTTATACTGGTTTGAACTCCCGTTCTACGTCTAGTCCCAGACTCCTTCTGGAATTTTAGCTAGCAACCCTCACTTAACCCGGAGGAATAGGTATTACACTGCCTGAGCAACCGAACAGGACTTTGACCACCTGAGCAACAAAGCAAGACTAGACCGTCTGAGCCACCGAACAGGACTTTCTTACAAACTAGATTTAACTTGACTTTGTGTGTTCTGAATAACACGGATTTGTCACTTGTAGTACACCCTTCCTATAATCTTATCCACAAGGTAGATGTGTATATTTGTGTGTGTATGAAGAATAGGAAGTTTAATATTGCTTGAAGAATATGGAAATGAAAACGTAAGCAATGATTGTATGAAAGCTTATAGATATTGAACTAAAGAATGCTAAGTGCTATAGATCAAAAGAGAATAGAAAATTAGGTGATTTGAATATATAAATCTTGAGTGTGTATATAGTGTGTGAGGAGATATGAGTGCTGGAAATAGATATCTATCAAAATATAAGAGATGCAACCTTCCATGAAGAAGAAACCTTTTGGTGAAAAGAAGCGTCTCTTGCAAAATATGACAGTTGCAGTATTCAATCGACTGAACGTGCTTAGTCAGTCAATTGAATTTAAACATGCACAAAAAATTTGCACAGTATCAGTCGACTGACCCAAGCATTTCAGTCAACTGTCTACTGCATATTAAAAAAAAAAATTTCAAACAGCATCAATCAACTGACATATAGTATTCGGTCGAATGAATATTGTTTTTCAGTGCACTTAAAGCCTTGTGTGTATATGAAAGTTTTATAAAACGTATGCAAGTTTCATAAATGAATTTGTGAGTGATGAGCTTTGAGGATAGATTTTAACAAATTTCTATACTAGACTCTATACTTATTGACTCTAGTTACATTAATATCAATATCAACCACATTTGAGTCGATGAGTCTCGATTTGCCGTAGTCGTAGATTCGCGAACTTTTGTCTCTTGTCAGCATTCAAAACCTATGATCCAACATTCTCCCCCTTTCAATGGTGACAACTCCATTTACTACGAGTTAATCTTCGACAAGATTTGTTAAAATATCTCTCCCCCTAAGTATATGCTTGTAACTTTGATATTGTATTCTCCTCTTGAATCTATGCAATATTTCCTGTAAATAGTTATGTTTTTCTCCCCCTTGTCATCGACAAAAAGGAGAGCACTCAAGGTATAGGATAGTTAAAGTATGAGTAATATGACACAAGAACACACATATATGTAAAACAAAGACTTAGCACATAACATAGAACAGTCACATCATCTGAGAACATGATATACATAGAAAACATAGAGTTTTAGACAATTACACAATACCACAAGACACAAATACCAAATTGTCTGAAAATAAGTTTTAACAAAAGCATAAAAAATTTGAAAGATAGAAGATATTCTTACTGATCACCTTGACCTCCTCCGTTTGAGCTTTCTTCATCATCTTTAGTTTCTTCATCATCATCGGAGTCATCACTTACTTCCTCGCCTTCTTCTTCCTCTTGTTCTTCATTTGATGTAGACCAAGTGAAATGTTCCGCCGGTCGTTTCCCGTGAGATGTAGGTATGTGAACGGAGGTAGAAGATGGTTGGGAGCATGTGATTTCTTCCCAGATATTGTTGAGGAAGGACTTAATATGATTATGCTTCTTATTGACTTTGGTAACATTTTTATCGACTCTAGAAACAGTCGATTCAACCCGAGATATACGATTATCGAGAAGTCTTTGATTACGAGCAATGATAGTCACAGCTTTGTGGGGCTGAGCTTGAGGGTCTATTTCTTGAATCTTGTAGACTTCTCGAGTAGGTCGAGGAGGTTGGGATGATGAAGAGGCTTGCATATGTGGAGTTTGTTGACGAGCTTGTTGGGAGGATGGTTGAGCTTGACCTGCGGCTTGGTTTTCAATCCAATGTTCGTAAGCGATTATGGTTTGGTCAAGATATTGCTTTGGTAGGTTCATGAAGAGTTTTAGTATTCAAGGAACCTATGGTCGAACATTCCGAATCGACAAAAAGGAACCTCGAAATGCTTGAGAATGGGCATTATGTAAGCGCCATAGTAGATCATCCTCATTCAACCTTAGATAAAAGTTTGGAACTCATCTAGAATGACCTTCGCCCAGTTAACTCGTCTATTTCCCCAAATGGCATATAAGGATTGGAAATCTCGCCGGTAGACCTTCTCATAGCTTCCGATGCGAGGATTGATGGTGTGGGTAAGCACTTTATGCATTATGCAAGCTTTTGGTCTTAGTGACACCGCTTTTAACTCCGTCAAGTCATTCGAGAGAAACAAATGACTAACATGATCACGAGTGTCCATATTAACGGCAATTTCAGCTAACTCGTCACCTTAATCTGGACATTGTAGAATCTATGAAAGTCATTGTAGTGGAAGAAAAAACTTTTACCACATACCACCATCCAAATGTAGTCATCCGAATTTGTAATTGTGTGGTGGTCTAGATTTAAGTTGGCGTAGAAAATTTTAACAAGAAGGTGATTAATCTTGTTATTATTTGCCACAAAATCAATGAGGTGCTCCAATCCGCTACAGCGAGCCAAGTCTTGAATGGCATATGAAGAAAAATCAGGGAATTTTATAAAAGAACCTTCAAAAATCCTGGAGCTTTGCATCTTTTCAAAGCGTTGCACCACCTTGTCATTGTGTAGCCATGCTCTTATTTGTGAATCCAAAGAACTTGCTGTCTCTTGAGAATGTCGAGGTCTTTTAGGAGCCATTTGTAGAACTAGGGTTTTGGTGATGACGAGGGAGGTTGTGAATTGGAAAAGTATGGACTAATAGATGAGAGAACTGTAGAATTTCTGAGCGAATTTAAAGTGGAGAAAAGTTATAGTGGCAGAAGGTTAAAAAATTTAAGGTAAAAAGTGAATTTGGTAAAGGTAAATAATATATTTGAAGAGGCTGGAAAAGGGCAAAAGCCGGGAACCCAGTATCAGTCGACTGAATACACATAGGCAATCGACTGATTTTGAATATTAAAACCAAATTTAAAGGAGTCAGTCGACTGAATACAAGGGTTCAATCGACTGGACACATCCTTTTATGTTCAAACAAGACGTATTCAGTCGACTGTATTATGTAATCGGTCGACTGACTACAAAGGGCAAACATTTGAAAATTTCAATGGTCAGTCGACTGAATACAGGTGTTTAGTTGACTGATCCTATCCTGAAAGTTTTCCATGTAAATTATGCCAATTCGGTCGATTGTCTGGGTGTGTCAGTCGACTTACTTCAGGTTCGAAATTATACCGGAATGTTGTTTCAGTCGCCTGAGTTCCCTGGTTTAGTTGACTGAATTTGAGGAATTTTCAAGTAGACAGTTCTCTAGGAAAATGCAACAAGTTTTGTTTGAGCATAGAAGTTTAGGTTTATAACAAAGTTTAAAACAAGAAATATATTATTTAAAACAAAATAAAATATAGTAGTACAATAAATTCAAAAACATAAGAACACAAATTGAGTAGATTTTAAGGAAGAGGAAGGGGTGTGGTAGTCTTCCAGTTCCACCTTCGTATTCTCCTTCTGAGGTCATAGTGGTGACCGGCCTTGTCCACGTTCCCAAGAATTCGGAGAAACTGGTGGACATTGAGGTGATGGTTCCCACGGATTACGACGTGAAGGAGTCATTGGTTGATGAACCGTGTTGTGTGAGGACGAACCACAGAATTTAAGAGGCACTTGTTCAAGGAAGCTTAGCCGCTTCACATTCACCTTCTGCTCGTAGTATAGTTCTCGTTGTAACTCGAGCGTCTCCCGTTGATAGTGATGGATATCGTCTATCTTTTCTTTCGTAGACGGCGAGCCAAAAAATAGAGAACGTTTAGCTCTTTTGACGAGAGGGGTATAACCAGTGTGAATGTTAGACGGTGGAACAACAGGAACAGTTTCGTATATAGGAGTCGGTGTTGGAAGATTCACTGATTCTGAGCTAATGGAGGTATAAGAAAGTGAGGATGAGACAATGTTGTTTTCTGAAGATATATCGATTGAACAAGTTAAAAATTTGTAAAAAGAAGTAGAGCTTTTGTTGATTTTTGTAAGTATGGTGATAAGATAGTGAAAAAGACAGGCTTTTATAAGAGAAAGATTTGTAAAAATAGACAAAACAAAGAGTGGATTTCAACTGTTTTAAATACAAGCCTTATAATTTTTTTAAAAAGAATTTAATTTCCTAAGAATGAATGGATTAGAGTGAATAAGAAAAAAAAACCACAGAATATGCAAAAAAAAAATTAACTAAATCTATTTTAGTAAAAAGATAGGATAGTGTAAATAAATATCAAAATGACATACTTTAAAGTGAATGAATTGAACTGTATTAGAAAGTATAACTTTTGTTAAAGTAGAAATTATAAATCTTTTAAAGACAGAATTCCTAATTCTCTTCTAAGTTTAATAAAAGTATTTTCATTCAAAGGTTTGGTAAATATATCAGCCAATTGATTTTCAGAAGATACAAATTCCAATCTGACTAAATCCTTTTCAATATTATCACGAAGAAAATGATGACGTATGTCGATATGATTAGTTCGTGAATGATTGACAGGATTTTTTGATAAGTTTATAGCACTTGTATTATCACAGTAAATAGTAGATTTAGATAAGTTCATACCAAAATCTTTAAGTGTTTGTTGCATGTAAATAACTTGAGCATATGCTAAAGCAGCAGAAATATATTCTGCTTCACAAGTCGAAAGTGAAACACAATTTTGTTTCTTGCTAAACCAGGAGACCAAAGATTGTCCAATGAAGTGACAAGTCCCGCTGGTACTTTTACGGTCCGTCCAACATCCTCCAAAGTCAGCATCACTATATGAAACTAACTCGAAAGGACATTCTTTGGGATAGAAAAGTCCAAAATCTTTTGTTTTGCTTAGGTAACGCAATATTCATTTTACTGCTCGCATATGTGATTCTTTAGGTTTTGCTTGAAATCGAGCACATAAACAAACACTCATCATTATGTCAGGTCTACTAGCAATAAGATAAAGTAATGATCCAGTCATACTTCGATATAATTTTTGGTCGACACTTTTGCCATCTTCATCTCTATTGAGATGTATCGTTGTACTCATTGGAGTTGGTTTGGCAGAAGTATTTTCCATACCGAAGCGTTTAATTAGATTATTACAATATTTTTCTTGATTAATAAAAATACCATATTGTAATTGTTTAATTTGTAAACCAAGAAAATAAGATAATTCTCCCATATGTGACATTTCAAATTCTTTGGTCATTATTTTAGAAAATTCCCAACATAATTTTTCATTTGTAGAACCAAAAATAATATCATCTACATAAACTTGAATAATTAAAATATCATTTTTAGTTCTTTTAATAAAAGGCATTTGATCAACCTTCCCAATTTCAAAACCAAAGTCTATTAGATAGCTCTTAAGACGTTCATACCAAGCACGGGGTGCTTGTTTTAGACCGTATAAGGCTTTCTTGAGTTTATAGACGTGGTCAGGAAATTTTTCATGTGTGAATAGAGGAGGTTGTTCAACATAAACATTCTCTTTTATATAACCATTTAAAAAAGCACTTTTAACATCCATTTGATAAAGTTTGAAATTATGAAAACATGCAAAGGCCAATAAGATACGTATTGCTTCAAGTCGTGCGATTGGAGCAAACGTTTCTTCATAGTCAATTCTTTTTTCTTGATTATATCCTTGTGCAACTAATCCAGCTTTATTCCTAGTTATATTATCTTGTTCATCTGCTTTATTTTTGAAGACCCATTTAGTACCAATGACTTATTGATCACTTGGTCTAGGAACTAGCTCCCAAACATCGTTTCGTTCGAACTGGTTTAGCTCTTCTTGCATAGCTATAATCCAATAGTCATCAGTAGAGGCTTCTTTTACATTTTTAGGTTCAATATTCGAAAGAAATGCTACATGGCCCATTTGATTGAGTTGATTTCTAGTTCTAACATGTGAATCAATTTTTCTTATGACATTTTCTACTGGGTGATCTCGTAAAATCCTAGGAGGAGATCTTAATTCATTTTCATTATGAATAATGTTTTCGTCTTCTTCAAAATTATAAACAATGTTTTCATCTTCTTCAAAATTATTTTGAGAAACCGTTTTTTTGATTGTGTTAGGTATTATTTCATCATCCTCAAAGTTTTTATTAAGTTTGAGATTTTTATCGAATGAAACATGAAGAGTCTCTTTGATTGATTTTGTTCTTTTATCGAAGATTCGATAAGCTTTGCTTCGTTCCGAATATCCTACGAAGATTCCTTCATCAGATTTTGGATCGAATTTTCCAAGCTGATCTTTTGTGTTTAAAATAAAACATTTTGAACCAAGAGTTTTAAAATAAGAAATATTTGGTTTTCTTTGATGAAAAATTTCATATGGAGTATGTTTTGTTAGAGGTCGAATGGAAACACGATTTAGAACATAGCAAGCAGTTGCTACATCTTCTGCCCAGAAATGTTTTGGTAATGTGCTTCCATTTAATAAAGTTCTTGCACATTCTTGTAATGTTCTATTTTTCCTTTCTACAACTTCATTTTGTTGTGGTGTTCTAGGAAAAGAAAAATTATGGTAAATTCCCTTTTTATTACAAAAATGTTCAAAAGCTTCATTTTCAAATTCACCTCCATGATTACTTCTAATATTTTTTATTTTTAAATTTTTGAGATTTTGAACTCTTTTTGCAAAAAATTTGAAATTTTCAAAAGTATCACTTTTATTCTTAAGAAAAATAGTCCAAGTATATCTTGAAAAATCATCTACTATAACAAACACATATTTACTATGGTTTATAGATTGAACTAGAGTTGGACCAAAGAGATCCAAATGCAATAGTTCTAGTGTTTGTTCAGTAGAAATATTTTTCTTTGATTTGAAGGAACAAGCATCACAAATATAATTTACTTTAAAATTCATTTTTGGCAAACCTTTAACTAAATCATTTTTAGACAATTTATTTAAAGTTTTGAAATTAATATGACAAAATCTTTTATGCCATAACCAAGGATCATTTTTTTTGCTATTAAACACATATTTGTATTGTAATTTATATTCATATTCAAAAAATAAATATTTTTATCTCTAAAACCTTCAAAAATAAGATTTTTGTTTTGATAAAAAATGCTACACTTATTTTCAGAAAATGAAATATTAAATCCTTCGTCACACAACTAGCTGATACTAAGTAAATTGTGTTTTAAATTTTTAACTAATATAACATCAGTAATAAGAGTTAAATTAGATATACTGTTATTGCTCACATCGCCTTTGCCGATGACATATCCTTTGGAATTATCTCCAAATGTGATAGAACCTCCATCTGAGTAGATAATATTCGATAGCATTTCCTTGTTTCCTATCATGTGTTTTGAGCAACCATTGTCTAGTATCCATTTTCCTCTCTTTTTCAGTGGTACCTGCAAAATATAGAATTAACATTAGTACCCACCATTTTATTTTGGGTCCTAAGAGTTAGGTCATAGGAAGCCAAACCCAAGAGGGTTCAGTATTCCTTTTGAAAATAAAATCTTTGTTTTTATGAACAGTTTTTATAAAAGATTTTATATATTTATTTCTAATCAAAGAGTTATTTGTTTTAGGAACCCAAATTTTGATTGTTTTAGTAAAATTTGAAATTGTTGAACTAGGTTTTTCAACTTTATTATTTCTTTTATATGAAGAATTCTTTTTCTTAGGAATAATTTTAGAAGAATGCTTATATCCTAGTCCTCTTTTATTAGAAACAGTTTGAGAATTTTCTACAATTTTGGAAAGATTTTCCCTGCCTTTATTAAAATTAGAGACATTTTTAGTAATGTCGTCTAACTTTGTTTTAAGGCTAGAGTTATCTAACTCTAAAATCTTGACATTTGCTTTAAGGTCATGATTCTCAATTAATAAAGCATCATTCTTTTCTTTTTGAGTTTCTACCTCTTGACTTAGCAAAGAAAGTTGAGATGTCTTATTAGAACAAGATTCATGAGTAATTTGAAGTTCTTCTTCTAAAATTTTCTTTTCATCTCTTAGCATTTCTACTTCGATTTCAGTTCTATTCAATTTTTCAAGAGTTTCTTTATACTTTCTATTTTTGCCTTTTAATTTATCAAGTAATTCTAAATTGATTTCCAAAATTTGAATTAATCCCAATTTCCCATTTGAATTTGAACTCACCTCGTCTTTTGTGGCCATAAAGCAAATGTTGGCTTGTTCTGAATCACTGTCTGAGTCACTATCTGATGATGAAGATGATTTTGAATCGTCCCACATGATAGAGAAAGCTTTCTTCTTGAATCTGTCTTTCTTGTGCTTATGTTTATCTTTCTTTTTCTTAAGACAGTCTTTCTTGATGTGGCCTTTCTTGTGACATTCATAACATTCTAGAGCAGATGATGATGGTTTGTTGGTGTTGTTATTGTTGCTAAAACTGTTCTTGTTATTTCTGAATTTGGTGCTCTTTCTAAATTTCAAAAACTTTTGGAAATTTTTAGCAATGAACGACATATCTTCTTCATCTGAATCTGATTCATCCTTTTCTACCTGGAATGTTTTATTCTTCTTATCTTGAGTCTATACTCGTTTTGCCTGGAGATTAACTTCATAAGACATTAGATTTCCAATCAACTCCTTTGGTTTTATGGTCAAAATGTCGTTAGCTTCTTCGATTGCTAAGACTTTTCGTTCCCACTCATTCGTTAGTGAGTTGAGGATTTTTGAAACAATATCAAAATCTGTATAAGTTTCTCCTAATGCTATCAAGGAATGATATATATCTTGAAATCTAGAATACATTTCATTTATAGTCTCATCTTGCTTTATTTTAAAATTCTAGAACTGATTTTTGAGCATAGAAATTTTACTCTGTTTTACTTTGTTAGCACCTTCATGTGTAATCTTAAGTGTATGCCAAATTTCATGAGCAGTTTTACACATGCTTATTCTATTACGTTCATTTTTGTCTAATGCACAATATAACATATTCATAGCTTTAGCATTTGCAGTAGCGTCTAATTTTTGTGTGTTAGACCATGTTGAATATTTAGTAGTAGGAATAGTATATTCAAATTGCATAATGTTCCAGGTTTCATAACTACTTGCTTGTATATAGATTCTCATTCTAGTAGCCCAATAGTTATAGTTCATTCCACTAAAGAGAGGTGGTCGTGTAGTAGATTGACCTCCTAAAAAGGTAGTGTTAACAACAGTGATGGTGTTGTTTTCCATATTAAAACAATATCAAATAACTATGTTACGGTTATATGATGGCCTTGCTCTGATACCAAATGAAAGTGATTATGCTATAGGATCGAGTAATATGGAGTATAATAAATAACTAGTGCGGAAAATAACTGTAAAATAATAATAACAGTAAAAAGACACCAGAGATTTTTATACTGGTTCGAACTCCCGTTCTACGACCATTCCCAGACTCCTTCTGGAATTATAGCTAGCAACCCTCACTTAACCCGAAGGAATGGGTATTACACCGCATGAGCAACCGAACAGTACTTTGACCGCCTGAGCAACAGAGCAGGACTTGACCGCCTGAGCAACTGAACATGACTTTCTTACAAACTAGATTTAATTTGACTTTGTGTGTTCTGAATAACATGGATCTGTCACTTGTTGTACACCCTTCTTATAATCTTATCCTCAAGGTAGATGTGAATATTTGTGTGTGTATGAAGCATAGGAAGTTTAATATTGCTTGAAGAATATGGAAATGAATACGTAAGCAATGATTGTATGAAAGCTTGTAGATATTGAACTCAAGAATGCTAAGTGCTATAGATCAAAAGAGAATAGAAAATTAGGTGATTTAATCTATAAATCTTGAGTGTGTGTATAGTGTGTGAGGAGATATGAGTGCTGGAAATAGATATCTATCAAAATCTAAGAGATGCAACCTTCCATGAAGAAGAAACCTTTTGGTGAAAAGAAGCGTCTCTTGCAAAATATGACAGTTGCAGTATTCAGTCGACTGAACGTGCTTAGTCAGTCGACTGAATTTAAATGTGCACAAAAAATTTGCACAGTGTCAGTCGACTGACCCAAGCAATTCAGTCAACTGTCTACTGCATATTAATTTTTTTTTCAAACAGCATCAGTCGACTGACATATAGTATTCAGTCGACTGAATATTGTTTTTCCAGTGCACTTAAAGCCTTGTGTGTGTATATGAAAGTTTTATAAAAGTATGCAAGTTTCGTAAATGAATATGTGAGTGATGAGCTTTGAGGATAGATTTTAACAAATTTCTATACTAGACTCTATACTTATTAACTCCTGTAACGTATCGGGTTTTGCCCGCTCGAAAATCAACATCCGTACTTCACATTGTACTAGAATGCCGCAGATTCGACCGTTCAAATCCGATTTGCCGGAGCTTATAACAACATTAAGTAAATAACACAGCGGAAGAAAAAGAATAATACATTGATATACAATATCTGATACAACAGAGTGATACAATGAATATCAATATACATCAGAGATATGATACAACAAATAGTAGCGGAAAAGAAAACGATAACATCAGCAGCGGATAATCTTCATCTTCGAAGCACCAATCCAGAAATAGCTCGAACTCCCAATAACGATGCACAAAGATAAGCAAGTGCAGTCCATATCCAAAGACTGAACTAGCTCCAGAAAATCTACTCAACCTGAAGATCTGAGAAACCCAACTCTAGACTGCCCGTGTGGAAATTGGTGGGCACCCAGAGTTTAGGAAGGGAACAATAAACTCCGGGTCAGTCGTGGGACTGGTGTGAGCAACAAAAACAGTTTAACTTTAAAACAAACACAAAAGGTTTTAAACATTGAAATCCGCAATGCTTTTAGAAAATGAAACTACCATAAGACCTCCCACCACACACACAATGCAAACGCAGACTTGGAGGAGATTTCTTCTTATGATAGTCAAAGATGCTTACTACGTAAAATCATCTTGATATTATTATTAGTGCATAGTGCAGAAACAATTTGAAAGTATAATATTAATCTTAGCCAACATACGACCAGTATCGTATGCCTACTATAGCTACCATCTAAACAGTGGTGACCACCGTACGTAAATGGCAGGTTCTACAACTAAAACCGTACAAGTTCCGTATTGGAGAAATGGATTTCCAACAAATGGTCAGGCTAAGGAACTTCCTTCTGCCGCATGGGAACGACTCTGGCGGGACGCCCCGAGAGACAAACTGCTCTCTGCCAAACAAGGCCGGGTTACCCCTGTAACAGGTAACTCACGAATATGCCACCTCCCGGTCCTTTGGGACCTTTATCCGAGGCCTCGATAACCAACATCACACATAATAAAGTGTATCCACATGAGTAAGTATCTGGGCTCCATACCATGACACCACCCTTTTCCAGAAGGAAATGACATACCCTAAAGGGCGCGACCCTCATAACCTTGCTGCAACATTCCTGTTTCGACCATTTCCGGGTTGTGAGGCCCTGACGAAGTCTCGTCCACAAAGCTACGCTTTGTCACAAAGCCATGCTTTGGGTCAACAGATGATCAACCTATGATCACAAAGATATAAGATCAAACAGATGATCATATCGCAAATGATCAAACACTGATCACCACACAGCAACACTCGGCATGCCAATTACCAAATTGGGATATATCGCTGATAAATTTCAACTACATAACCTCTGAGCTCATACGTCTCAGAGAAGGGTGTTAAGCTAAGAGAATAAATTCTCCGCCACCAATCAGAAATGTATTTGAAAGAAATCGGCTTTATATCTCAAAGTGTAATGTCAGACATACAATCCATACAAGTCTGTTCCGGGTTCGAACAGAACCGAAGGCACTTCTCACGAAGCCCTTGCAATTCCGGATAATTTCCAATCACGTCCGGACTTCCCATCACAAAGGGTGCTAAAATCTCTATACCGGGGACCAGTCGATGCAGAGACATTCGACGAGTTGTCCTTTCGTTTTTGAAAATATCCGGTCTTCACCACCGGTCTTCAAATGCTATCCATATACGACGTATCAGTATTCGGAACGGGTTATATGACACAAAGGTCCTCTCCCGGCTAAACCGAATAGTGAGCGCGATATTTAAAAACATATGGATATTGGGATTTCAATTAAGTCACAACTTATTACCCAAAACTTTTCTTTCAAATGGTTTAAACAAATTACCATTTTTAAATCTTTAAACAAAAAGATTCATTTTAACAACCTTCAACGGTTTAAACAATTTCCACACTTTAATCTTTTAAACAAAAGATTCATTCACAGATTTTCCAAATCAATTTCCATTTCAATTTAACTCGTTAAATCTTTAGATGAAAGATTTAACTTATAGCTTTCAAAACAATTCCATTTCAAATGGTTTAAACAAATCATTATTTTTAAATCTGTTAAAAATAAACATATTCAATTCATAGCTTTCAAAAAGAATTCATTCATAACTTGGAAAACCATCTTTCAATTCATACTTGAAATTCCTTTAAATTGGAATTTCATTTCTTATATATATATATGAAAGCTTTTATCATTTGGAAACAAACAGTTTCATTTCAGAAAATCTGCTTCATTCATACGAGTTAAAATCTTTGGGTTAAAATCAAATTCTCAAACCAATATTTTAAAAATGGTTCCAATTCATATAAACACATTCCTAACATCTTTTAACAATAATTTCCAATTATGGAATTCAATTCCAAATTCTGAATTCAAATTCAAATTAATTTATTTAAAATTTGAAAGCTTTACCAAGTTATTAAAAATAGCTTTAATCTTTGAAAACACCTTTTCAAAAGCTTTAACAATTAACCCAAATCCATTTCTTAAATCAATTGAAATTAAAATTTCAATTTCAAAAACATCAAATTTAAATTATCTGTGACTTAACCGATTTCCATGTGAAATCCATATTTGTGTGTGTAAAGGTGTAGTCCAGGGTTTAACACACAATAGTGCAACATCATTTAATCATCCCAGATTAAATACAATAATATAGTTGATAAGCGATATAAACTATAACGCCTATCGTTCATTCACAGATCATAGATATATTTCACAGATAATAAATTACAGATCACAGCGCAAATCAAGATGTATCACAAACATCATATACAGGAAATATCAAACAATTCAACATTCAATAGAATCCAAACATTCATAAGTAAGGTCAAGCATTTAATAATCATTTATAAACAGGATTAATTAATCGTTTAATCCTAATTAATTCAATTAATTTCCAGTTAAATGAATTAATTATCCAATTCTGATTGATTAATTACAAATTATTAATTACCAATTTATCTAATGATTTTCTTAAATTAATTAACTTGAATTACTCAAAATATCCATAATTAATTACAATAAGTGATTAATCCTTAATTACTTTCATTAAGTAATTACATTTAAACAATTTATAATTGATTATCTAAATTAATTAATTCAATTAATTATTAACATTAATCACTTTAATCAATACTTTAATAATCCTTAGTTAATTATCTTTATTAACCAATAATATTTCTTTAATTGCTTACTTAAGGGAATTTCTTAGATTTAAATCATCATTAATCATTTCTAATTAATTTAATTTGTTAATGGATTACACATCAATAAGTTTCATTAACTTTAAAGATAATTTATTCTTATTAATGATTTTATTAATTACTTCCTTATGTTTGAAAACATTTATTTCAAATATTTTGGTTTTAGAAGAAATTTTAAAGAGTTGAAACCAAATACTAAAATATTTAAACTCATTTAAAATATTTAAAATATTTACATTTATCACTTTCTTTCATTTTAAAATCTGAAATTCAAAGATATGTTCAAGTCCAGGTTTCAGATTTGTTTTTCAATTTTGCTTAAAACTTTCCTTTACAAATCAAATTCAAATCTTAAATTCAATTCCTTTCTAACTATACTTAATTGTTTAAACACTTTGTTTTTAGTTATTTAACAATTTGAATTTTTAAAACTCATTTCCAAACTAAGTTTCGAAACTGAACTTAAATTATGTTTAAACTTTGATTTTAACTCACTTAAATTTTAATTTAAACTTCAGTTTAAAAACAGAATAGTACAGGTTTCTTTTCAAGGCCTGTAACCCATTCTATCCGAGTTCCCCCAAATTACTTCGAGTAAAACATCAAAAGCCTCGAGCGAAACATGCCTCAACTCGAGTAAATCTCGAGTACTCTCTTCCTACCCAAACCCAAATTCAGCAGAAAACCAAATGCACGGTGCACGTGCACACCGTTGATGATCGACTCCGATCATCATCGCGACGCCGAGCAAGTCGACCACGCCGCCCCTACCCACTTCAGATCGTCAACATCCCTTCATCTCCTTGCAATCGAAAACGAGTTCGTCACCAAACCTGGAACGCAAACCAGGAAACACCACAAACTCTGGAAACTTCGCCGTCCTCGCTGCCTCGTCCACCGGAACCCATGAAATTCCGGCCACTGCTACGTCAACAACCCCTTTACCAAACCCTAGCAGCATTTTATACTCGAGCGATCACTAACCTCGTACGAACGGAATTTCACAACACCTAAAAAAACTAGGTTTACGAAAATGGAATCAACGCCGTCGCCTCCACGGTGATCGTGAGCGCCACCGATCATTTTTTCCCCGAACCCTCGTACGTTCTTCCATCACCTCCCAACGTCCCGACCACTACAACCCAATAGATCACCAGAGATCACAAAAAAAACGAAATTGGAACAAATTCGAACTGCCCTCTTATCTTAGCTCTAAAATTTATGATTCTCGTTTTAAAAATCGTGTTAAAGTATACGACTTCAAATCACATTCCTGGAATCATAAACTAAGGAGTTTGAATTTTTACTCATTTAAAGGTTTTCTCTTATATCTTGTTTTTCTTGTGATAATACCAATATGTTTGATCATAAATAAATTTTTAAATCTTAGTTCAAAATGAAACAAGCAATATTTGTTTGGATCCTAAGTCCTAACAACCCATAAATCAACCAGAAATGATTTTTGAAATAAAACATGAACTTGAAAACTTAAATACAGAGGTGTATTACAGGTTATAAACATACAGGCATCATCTCATAACACACAAACATTCAACAGTGTATAAACACATTTTCATATTTAGTCCAGGCATAAATCAATCAATGTAAACATACTTAAGCATTTTAAATTGAAGTTACTCACAGGTAAGTATTCAGCAGATTCAAACTTTTAAGTTTTAAAACAAAAGTTGCTCACCTGCTTTAGAAAGGAAGAAAAGAGCCTTTTACAACTTGAAACAGGCTTTGAAAACTTTAAACTGGGGAATGTTTTTTTGCTTTCATCATCAAGCTTGCTTGTTGTTGTTGAAGTTTAAGTTGTAAAAATGGCTGGTTTTGAACATGATTGTACAGATCTAGTTTTGAAACTTTTAAAAACTGGAAAGCCTAAGTCTTTTGAACGAAAATGAATGAGCAGATTGATATATAGAATAGAGTTTACAGGGGATGTTTATTGTTGTTTTAACATAGGTATGGCTGAAGATGTATATTATATGGTGTACCAGAGGTAATGGCATTAAATGCCTATGTACCCTGTTTTGTTTACAATACTATTTCTTTTATTTTGCATGTACAAACTTGCTTATTTTATTTTCCTTTACTTTCGGCTGATAGATATTGTGGTGGCTAAAGATACTTGTATTTATTACTTAAGTACTTGTATCACTTTTCTTTGTTCATTTAGCTCGGCTGATATGATTATGTGAGATATTTGATGTGGCTTCACTTTTATTTTCTCTTGTTTACTTGTTCTATCTTACTACTTTGTATTTTTCTTTACTTTAAAAATATTTAGTTTATCTTACATACAACTGTCTTGTATGTCAATACATATACATTTCTTATTCATGTTGTTAGTACAGCTAATTGAAAGAGTTTGGTTTTCTTATTTTTATTGTTTTTATTAAGATTTACTTTATCTCATTACTTTAAACTAAAATTAAACTTCTATTTTAATATTTTATCTTTTATGATTTTTATTTGTTTTATTACTTGTCTCAAATTCAAGTATATATTTAATTTATTTATTATCTCTATTTATAACTCAAATATTTATTTCTCTTCTATTTTTAGTTTAAATATTTATCATAAATTTTTCTTTAATAATTATTGTTTTATATCTCTCCATATACACATATATTCACATTTATACAATATTTACAATATTTAAAGTTTAAATGATTTATACCAAATTTATTTGAGTTTGGGGAAACTCGCATCCCTTTAATCGATAAATTTCACAATTTTAATTCAAAAATGAATTTAAATATCAATTTAAATTTATAAAAAATCCGGGGTCGTTACAGACTTCCCCCCTTAAAAGAATTTCGTCCTCGAAATTACCAAGGAGACACAAAGATAGATGAAAAATATTTCATCGAATCAACTGAACATCGATCTATTCTACATTTGGCTTACCAAATCAGAATATCGATAATAGATACAAGAACGAATCTGTTGAATTCTTTCACACGATACTCGGGTTATCCAGATCTACGAAATATGCAGCGACATCGGTTAGTTCGAAAGGATAACTAACCATCCGTAGAATAAATCCGGACCCAAAGAATAGATAGATATATGGATACGATTTTCAAAACTTTTAGGTTAGAAACTAAATTATACCTATCAACCATAGCAATCAAAGCAACCAATACATCCAAACAAACAATTTTGGTCCATCCGGAGTTTATGTCCCATATTAATATATCGAATTTTTTCCTGGATCTACCAGAAATTATTGAAGAATTGAGAAGAAGATGCTGAACAAAAGAGATTGATAGAGAAAGGATTGTTTCCTCGTTGTTACAGAGTATTGACCATTTCTAGTCGTATTCCCATGTCCCCTATCTCGTCATCTTCTTGCACTCATACTTACTATTAGTGGATAGTAAGAGAATTTACTGAGGCATTCGAACGGATATCTTAAGGATATACTCATTCTAGAGTTTACTTCACTCTATCTCTAATGAGCTACTTAATGTGTTATACTCCTGAGCTAAAGTTCAACCTTAGCTCTGATACCAAATGTAACGTATCGGGTTTTGCCCGCTCGAAAATCAACATCCGTACTTCACATTGTACTAGAATGCCGCAGATTCGACCGTTCAAATCCGATTCGCCGGAGCTTATAACAACATTAAGTAAATAACACAGCGGAAGAAAAAGAATAATACATTGATATACAATATCTGATACAACAGAGTGATACAATGAATATCAATATACATCAGAGATATGATACAACAAATAGTAGCGGAAAAGAAAACGATAACATCAGCAGCGGATAATCTTCATCTTCGAAGCACCAATCCAGAAATAGCTCGAACTCCCAATAACGATGCACAAAGATAAGCAAGTGCAGTCCATATCCAAAGACTGAACTAGCTCCAGAAAATCTACTCAACCTGAAGATCTGAGAAACCCAACTCTAGACTGCCCGTGTGGAAATTGGTGGGCACCCAGAGTTTAGGAAGGGAACAATAAACTCCGGGTCAGTCGTGCGACTGGTGTGAGCAACAAAAACAGTTTAACTTTAAAACAAACACAAAAGGTTTTAAACATTGAAATCCGCAATGCTTTTAGAAAATGAAACTACCATAAGACCTCCCACCACACACACAATGCAAACGCAGACTTGGAGGAGATTTCTTCTTATGATAGTCAAAGATGCTTACTACGTAAAATCATCTTGATATTATTATTAGTGCATAGTGCAGAAACAATTTGAAAGTATAATATTAATCTTAGCCAACATACGACCAGTATCGTATGCCTACTATAGCTACCATCTAAACAGTGGTGACCACCGTACGTAAATGGCAGGTTCTACAACTAAAACCGTACAAGTTCCGTATTGGAGAAATGGATTTCCAACAAATGGTCAGGCTAAGGAACTTCCTTCCGCCGCATGGGAACGCCTCTGGCGGGACGCCCCGAGAGACAAACTGCTCTCTGCCAAACAAGGCCGGGTTACCCCTGTAACAGGTAACTCACGAATATGCCACCTCCCGGTCCTTTGGGACCTTTATCCGAGGCCTCGATAACCAACATCACACATAATAAAGTGTATCCACATGAGTAAGTATCTGGGCTCCATACCATGACACCACCCTTTTCCAGAAGGAAATGACATACCCTAAAGGGCGCGACCCTCATAACCTTGCTGCAACATTCCTGTTTCGACCATTTCCGGGTTGTGAGGCCCTGACGAAGTCTCGTCCACAAAGCTACGCTTTGTCACAAAGCCATGCTTTGGGTCAACAGATGATCAACCTATGATCACAAAGATATAAGATCAAACAGATGATCATATCGCAAATGATCAAACACTGATCACCACACAGCAACACTCGGCATGCCACATTACCAAATTGGGATATATCGCTGATAAATTTCAACTACATAACCTCTGAGCTCGTACGTCTCAGAGAAGGGTGTTAAGCTAAGAGAATAAATTCTCCGCCACCAATCAGAAATGTATTTGAAAGAAATCGGCTTTATATCTCAAAGTGTAATGTCAGACATACAATCCATACAAGTCTGTTCCGGGTTCGAACAGAACCGAAGGCACTTCTCATGAAGCCCTTGCAATTCCGGATAATTTCCAATCACGTCCGGACTTCCCATCACAAAGGGTGCTAAAATCTCTATACCGGGGACCAGTCGATGCAGAGACATTCGACGAGTTGTCCTTTCGTTCTCGAAAATATCCGGTCTTCACCACCGGTCTTCAAATGCTATCCATATACGACGTATCAGTATTCGGAACGGGTTATATGACACAAAGGTCCTCTCCCGGCTAAACCGAATAGTGAGCGCGATATTTAAAAACATATGGATATTGGGATTTCAATTAAGTCACAACTTATTACCCAAAACTTTTCTTTCAAATGGTTTAAACAAATTACCATTTTTAAATCTTTAAACAAAAAGATTCATTTTAACAACCTTCAACGGTTTAAACAATTTCCACACTTTAATCTTTTAAACAAAAGATTCATTCACAGATTTTCCAAATCAATTTCCATTTCAATTTAACTCGTTAAATCTTTAGATGAAAGATTTAACTTATAGCTTTCAAAACAATTCCATTTCAAATGGTTTAAACAAATCATTATTTTTAAATCTGTTAAAAATAAACAGATTCAATTCATAGCTTTCAAAAAGAATTCATTCATAACTTGGAAAACCATCTTTCAATTCATACTTGAAATTCCTTTAAATTGGAATTTCATTTCTTATATATATATGAAAGCTTTTATCATTTGGAAACAAACAGTTTCATTTCAGAAAATCTGCTTCATTCATACGAGTTAAAATCTTCGGGTTAAATTCAAATTCTCAAACCAATATTTTAAAAATGGTTCCAATTCATATAAACACATTCCTAACATCTTTTAACAATAATTTCCAATTATGGAATTCAATTCCGAATTCTGAATTCAAATTCAAATTAATTTATTTAAAATTTGAAAGCTTTACCAAGTTATTAAAAATAGCTTTTATCTTTGAAAACACCTTTTCAAAAGCTTTAACAATTAACCCAAATCCATTTCTTAAATCAATTGAAATTAAAATTTCAATTTCAAAAACATCAAATTTAAATTATCTGTGACTTAACCGATTTCCATGTGAAATCCATATTTGTGTGTGTAAAGGTGTAGTCCAGGGTTTAACACACAATAGTGCAACATCATTTAATCATCCCAGATTAAATACAATAATATAGTTGATAAGCGATATAAACTATAACGCCTATCGTTCATTCACAGATCATAGATATATATCACAGATAATAAATTACAGATCACAGCGCAAATCAGGATGTATCACAAACATCATATACAGGAAATATCAAACAATTCAACATTCAATAGAATCCAAACATTCATAAGTAAGGTCAAGCATTTAATAATCATTTATAAACAGGATTAATTAATCGTTTAATCCTAATTAATTCAATTAATTTCCAGTTAAATGAATTAATTATCCAATTCTGATTGATTAATTACAAATTATTAATTACCAATTTATCTAATGATTTTCTTAAATTAATTAACTTGAATTACTCAAAATATCCATAATTAATTACAATAAGTGATTAATCCTTAATTACTTTCATTAAGTAATTACATTTAAACAATTTATAATTGATTATCTAAATTAATTAATTCAATTAATTATTAACATTAATCACTTTAATCAATACTTTAATAATCCTTAGTTAATTATCTTTATTAACCAATAATATTTCTTTAATTGCTTACTTAAGGGAATTTCTTAGATTTAAATCATCATTAATCATTTCTAATTAATTTAATTTGTTAATGGATTACACATCAATAAGTTTCATTAACTTTAAAGATAATTTATTCTTATTAATGATTTTATTAATTACTTCCTTATGTTTGAAAACATTTATTTCAAATATTTTGGTTTTAGAAGAAATTTTAAAGAGTTGAAACCAAATACTAAAATATTTAAACTCATTTAAAATATTTAAAATATTTACATTTATCACTTTCTTTCATTTTAAAATCTGAAATTCAAAGATATGTTCAAGTCCAGGTTTTAGATTTGTTTTTCAATTTTGCTTAAAACTTTCCTTTACAAATCAAATTCAAATCTTAAATTCAATTCCTTTCTAACTATACTTAATTGTTTAAACACTTTGTTTTTAGTTATTTAACAATTTGAATTTTTAAAACTCATTTCCAAACTAAGTTTCGAAACTGAACTTAAATTATGTTTAAACTTTGATTTTAACTCACTTAAATTTTAATTTAAACTTCAGTTTAAAAACAGAATAGTACAGGTTTCTTTTCAAGGCCTGTAACCCATTCTATCCGAGTTCCCCCAAATTACTTCGAGTAAAACATCAAAAGCCTCGAGCGAAACATGCCTCAACTCGAGTAAATCTCGAGTACTCTCTTCCTACCCAAACCCAAATTCAGCAGAAAACCAAATGCACGGTGCACGTGCACACCGTTGATGATCGACTCCGATCATCATCGCGACGCCGAGCAAGTCGACCACGCCGCCCCTACCCACTTCAGATCGTCAACATCCCTTCATCTCCTTGCAATCGAAAACGAGTTCGTCACCAAACCTGGAACGCAAACCAGGAAACACCACAAACTCTGGAAACTTCGCCGTCCTCGCTGCCTCGTCCACCGGAACCCATGAAATTCCGGCCACTGCTACGTCAACAACCCCTTTACCAAACCCTAGCAGCGTTTTATACTCGAGCGATCACTAACCTCGTACGAACGGAATTTCACAACACCTAAAAAAACTAGGTTTACGAAAATGGAATCGACGCCGTCGCCTCCACGGTGATCGTGAGCGCCACCGATCATTTTTCCCCGAACCCTCGTACATTCTTCCATCACCTCCCAACGTCCCGACCACTACAACCCAATAGGTCACCAGAGATCACAAAAAAAACGAAATTGGAACAAATTCGAACTGCCCTCTTATCTTAGCTCTAAAATTTATGATTCTCGTTTTAAAAATCGTGTTAAAGTATACGACTTCAAATCACATTCCTGGAATCATAAACTAAGGAGTTCGAATTTTTACTCATTTAAACGTTTTCTCTTATATCTTGTTTTTCTTGTGATAATACCAATATGTTTGATCATAAATAAATTTTTAAATCTTAGTTCAAAATCAAACAAGCAATATTTGTTTGGATCCTAAGTCCTAACAACCCATAAATCAACCAGAAATGATTTTTGAAATAAAACATGAACTTGAAAACTTAAATACAGAGGTGTATTACAGGTTATAAACATATAGGCATCATCTCATAACACACAAACATTCAACAGTGTATAAACACATTTTCATATTTAGTCCAGGCATAAATCAATCAATGTAAACATACTTAAGCATTTTAAATTGAAGTTACTCATAGGTAAGTATTCAGCAGATTCAAACTTTTAAGTTTTAAAACAAAAGTTGCTCACCTGCTTTAGAAAGGAAGAACAGAGCCTTTTACAACTTGAAACAGGCTTTGAAAACTTTAAACTGGGGAATGTTTTTTTGCTTTCATCATCAAGCTTGCTTGTTGTTGTTGATGTTTAAGTTGTAAAAATGGCTGGTTTTGAACATGATTGTACAGATCTAGTTTTGAAACTTTTAAAAACTGGAAAGCCTAAGTCTTTTGAACGAAAATGAATGAGCAGATTGATATATAGAATAGAGTTTACAGGGGATGTTTATTGTTGTTTTAACATAGGTATGGCTGAAGATGTATATTATATGGTGTACCAGAGGTAATGGCATTAAATGCCTATGTACCCTGTTTTGTTTACAATACTATTTCTTTTATTTTGCATGTACAAACTTGCTTATTTTATTTTCCTTTACTTTCGGCTGATAGATATTGTGGTGGCTAAAGATACTTGTATTTATTACTTAAGTACTTGTATCACTTTTCTTTGTTCATTTAGCTCGGCTGATATGATTATGTGAGATATTTGATGTGGCTTCACTTTTATTTTCTCTTGTTTACTTGTTCTATCTTATTACTTTGTATTTTTCTTTACTTTAAAAATATTTAGTTTATCTTACATACAACTGTCTTGTATGTCAATACATATACATTTCTTATTCATGTTGTTAGTACAGCTAATTGAAAGAGTTTGGTTTTCTTATTTTTATTGTTTTTATTAAGATTTACTTTATCTCATTACTTTAAACTAAAATTAAACTTCTATTTTAATATTTTATCTTTTATGATTTTTATTTGTTTTATTACTTGTCTCAAATTCAAGTATATATTTAATTTATTTATTATCTCTATTTATAACTCAAATATTTATTTCTCTTCTATTTTTAGTTTAAATATTTATCATAATTTTTTCTTTAATAATTATTGTTTTATATCTCTCCATATACACATATATTCACATTTATACAATATTTACAATATTTAAAGTTTAAATGATTTATACCAAATTTATTTGAGTTCGGGGAAACTCGCATCCCTTTAATCGATAAATTTCACAATTTTAATTCAAAAATGAATTTAAATATCAATTTAAATTTATAAAAAATCCGGGGTCGTTACAGACTTCCCCCCTTAAAAGAATTTCGTCCTCGAAATTACCAAGGAGACACAAAGATAGATGAAAAATATTTCATCGAATCAACTAAACATCGATCTATTCTACATTTGGCTTACCAAATCAGAATATCGATAATAGATACAAGAACGAATCTGTTGAATTCTTTCACACGATACTTGGGTTATCCAGATCTACGAAATATGCAGCGACATCG
The DNA here is from genome assembly GCA_030737815.1 of Allium fistulosum. NCBI lineage: Eukaryota > Viridiplantae > Streptophyta > Magnoliopsida > Asparagales > Amaryllidaceae > Allium > Allium fistulosum. The sequence goes on from CM060904.1 coordinate 1,230,167,983, forward strand.
GTTAGTTCGAAAGGATAACTAACCATCCGTAGAATAAATCCGGACCCAAAGAATAGATAGATATATGGATACGATTTTCAAAACTTTTAGGTTAGAAACTAAATTATACCTATCAACCATAGCAATCAAAGCAACCAATACATCCAAACAAAAATTTTTGGTCCATCCGGAGTTTATGTCCCATATTAATATATCGAATTTTTTCCTGGATCTACCAGAAATTATTGAAGAATTGAGAAGAAGATGCTGAACAAAAGAGATTGATAGAGAAAGGATTGTTTCCTCGTTGTTACAGAGTATTGACCATTTCTAGTCGTATTCCCATGTCCCCTATCTCATCATCTTCTTGCACTCATACTTACTATTAGTGGATAGTAAGAGAATTTACTGAGGCATTCGAACGGATATCTTAAGGATATACTCATTCTAGAGTTTACTTCACTCTATCTCTAATGAGCTACTTAATGTGGAATGCAAATTGAAGGCCGAGCAGGAGCAGAAGTGACGGGGAGTTCTTGACCCATCAAGGAGCGCATCGGAGCGGAAACCTGTTGTTCCGAAGAGTGCGAACGGTGGTCGAATTTTGATCTCTTCGATGGCTCCTCCCTTTCATCAAAAGATCTCCTTTTCTCACACCCGCCTTTGTATGACCGTCTCCAATCTCTTTAATCTTGGCGGTAGGCTTCAGCCTCTGGTTCCTTTATTCTTATGTATTCCTCTTCAAAATAGGCCACATCCCCTCATCGCACCTGGCACAAAGCATAAATAAAAGATTTTAGAAACAGAAAATACGCATGGAAAGAGTGTAAGAAAGTGAGTGTAATCTTAATAAGATGTGTAGTGTGTTTCGGGAAGGGCCTAAAGCGTCGTCGCGAATAAGATCAGGCAGTAGTCGTGGGCAAAACCGGACTAACCCCGGGCGCAGTACTTCTCGAGCAGGGGGCATCTCCTCGAATTTAAAGTCTTCCCCCATAAGCGCATCAAAATCGACGTAGACGTCTATCAAATCCCCGAACTCTGTGCTAACATCTTTATTCGGGGCATCCTGATGCTCTTTCTTCCCTGGGGCATTATCTTTAACGCTCGCATCTGGAAGGGGTGAGCTCGGAAGAACGGGACTCATTCCTGGAGTTTCATCGCATGATTCCGAGTCCCCATCCTTGGATTCTGCGTAAAGGTCATCAATTACAGTAGACTCATCGCTACTACTCTCAAGCTCCCCATCTTCCTTTTCAATGTCCAATGCGGCCTTGCCTTCTGTTGACAAGAAAACTTGTCAACGCCTCAAATTTCACATCGGAGTATGAGTAATACTTTCGGAATGACCCTACGGATGAGTGGAGATCGTTAAGGCTTTCCTAGTAGGAAAAGGTGATTAGAATTTCGCTTTTGGTACCTTTCGACACAATCGAAAGGGTATTTTCCTTTTGGTATTTCCGTTCGAACAGGTTGCCTAGAATTCTGCCGAAACTACCTTTTGACACTTACAAGGAAGCATGAGTTTGGTATTTAACCGGTTTAGGAAGTTGCTGGGTTGGAAAGGCTTCGACCTTGTCGAGAGGGGTAGCACTTGCAATCTAATTGATTTGAGCTAAGGTTTCTAGGAAACAAAAGACTTGTGGTTTCGACTTAGACGATGGGTAACCTTCCGACTCGGTCGAAACGTTGAATGGTAACGGTCATATAACATAAGAACCCCATAGTTGTAACATGACCAAAATTATTATAATCTTTCTTTTTATTGAACTCAATTGAACAAATTAACCAAATTCCCAATTTAATTTGAGAATTAGGGTTTACAAGCTTAAGAAAAACATAAGTAAGAAGTGGAAGAAATCGAATCCTCCATAACTGACCCCTGGGGTCATATTTATAGACGCGTGTTTTGACCTCTCAACCCCAAGCTATCGACATGGTTGATAGGTCAACCCCTTTGCTTTCGTGAATGTCCACTGAGCCATTCCTTTCGACATAGTCCAAAGGGTTTTAGTCATCCTTCTTTTGTTGCTTGGGGTTAGGCCTCTCTCTTTTGCTTTGTTTCCTCTTGACCTTTTAGAAAGGGTTGCTTGAAAGCCTTTTGACCTTGTCGAAAGGTCTGTTGTTGCACCTTTTGGCTTGACTGCTAATGTACCGAAGAAGTTATCCTGGGTCCTAGCCTTCGACATTGTCGAATCCTGCCTTCTCTTTGGCTTCAAGTGAGTCGAAACACCTTGAAGTTTTATTGTAAATCGTCTCTTTCAAACGCTCTTGCCCTGACTAACTCAATACCTTATGCTTTTGAGGTAATGATCGTAAAGCTCCATTTTTATAGGTGAGAGTGACCTTATTCATTTCGAAAGGCTTCATATGCTTTCCAAAGGACTGAGTTGGATGAATGCATCTTTGGTGGAAGTGAATAAAGGTAAAACCAAGTCGTTTCGAATGGTTTGGCGCTATATGTAGGGTACCTGCTATCCACTGCCTTCGAGAGGTGTCTTTTTGAGCACTGTGGATGCTGTTAACATATTTGGTGTCACCGTTGAATGGTAGCCTCCGACTTTGTCGAAAGCTCCATCCTTGTCGAAAGCACCCTGTTGACACAGTCAAGACGTCTTTTCTGACCTACTCGAAAGGTGTTGTTGGCGATGTCTCCCTCTTGTCAGAAGCTATGCTTAGCTTGACCATCTTGGCGCTTACTGATTTTTACCAATGTTCTCGTGTTACTTCTTTCATACTTTTATCCTTAAGCATATTTTATGGATAACATTTAGCCCTTCCTAGTATGAAAGAAGCTTTTGTTCTTTAGGACAAAAACTCCAAGGAAATTCCTTCTTTATTTCCTGTGAAGTAGATAATAACCTTTATCAAGATTGTAACCTTTTATAAGACCTTAATGAGTACTCTTAAACTTATGGAGCTAGTGTTCAAGATGTTGTTTAGTGGCATTTTTGAATAAAGTATTCTGAAATATTCATGATTAAACTTCTTTTATTGAAAATATGGAATTATATCACCTAATTTGCAAACGTTGACTCAAATAAATAAACCTTTAGAGAAAGTCCACCATATACTTTAGGCAGTTCCTCTCCTTGAGTTGAGCATCCTTCAACCTGTAGATGTCAATTTTGCGTTCTTGGTGGCCTTACCTTGTCTCTTTAAGATTACTTTATTTTTATTCTATTGGTTAGTAATTCCCATTTAGTGAAAGAATAGTCAATAGTTTGATAACAATGCCATTTGGTTATATGCAGATTTTGCACTAAAACCTTATTTCAAATTCAATGAAAAATTCATAAATCGCTATAAAATTCAATAGTAGAATATAGAATTTTCAAAATTAGGAACCCGTTAAGAGACCCATAAGGAAATCAAAAATATAAAATCCATAAATTACCATCAAAAACCACAAGGAAATTCAACGTTCATAAAACTGGAAACCAACAAGAGAGCAGTCAAAATCTAATAAGGAAATCGTGCATACGAAATCCAAAAATCATCATCGAAATCCTCAAGGAAACTTTAGAATTTTTTAAACTAGAAATTCAATAAGTGTTCATCAGAAAAAAAACTCTAATTCAGAACGTAGGAATATGAAATTCACCAATCATCACGAAAATGAATAAGGAAATTCAGGATTCACAAAATCAGAGATCTAAAGATCCAATAAGGTGACCAGGAATATGAAAATCATAAATCTTCAGCAAAATTCATAAGGAAGTGCAACAAATCAGAAAAACAACAAGAGATCATCAAAATTCTGGTTAAGAAAATTCATAAACGATTATAATTCAGCAAGAAAACTTAAAATTCATTATATCTGAAATTCCATAAGAGACTAGTAGACCAATAAGAGATCATCAAAGATTCATTGAAGAAATTAAGAATACAAAATTCAACAATCATCGTACAAATCCATCAAGAAAATTTGGAATCCATTAAATCAAAAATCTCATAAGGGATTATCATATACCCAATAAAGAACGTAGAAACTCACAAATCATCATATAAATCAACTTGTAATTTCAAAATTCATCGAGTCAAAAGCTCAATAAAGGATCATCAAAACTCCAAATAAGTAAATTAAAAATGTATAATCTATCAATCACCACAAGAATCAGCTAGGAAACTTGGATTCCATCCAATCAGGAGATTGTTATGAAAAAGGGAATCAAAAATCAAAGAATCTAAAAATATGATTAGAAATATGTCCATTCTAACTCAAAATCAGTAAATCAATGAAAAATCTATAAATTGTCATGCAAACTCACTAAAGGGAGCTGAAAATCATGAATCCATAAAACAAGTGATCAATTGGTTCAACCAAAATCTCGTCAAGATCTCATCTGACAAATAGATTATCAGAAATTCATCAATATTGAAATTAAAAATTTACCCGACCATAGTAAATTTAGAAAATTTGAAAAACAAATTCCTAGACCTATGGGTTAGTAAAGTGTTTGCTATATTGGAGTTAGGTTGTATCCGTAAAACTTTGTATCCATTTGGGAATAGTGGTTCCACGTCTTATATATTGTTCCTTTTATCCTATGGGATTTCCTTATTTCTGAGGATTCAAGAGTGGTGTATTTAGTCCATTCCTCAGATGAGGTCACTTTTATCTTTGTAGCAAAATTTTCTATCTATTCCATTTATTTAGATCTTGTATAGATCTTTGCTTTAGCGTCATGTTATGGATCCCTTTTACCCATCTTTTTTTATCTCGCGTCATCTTTTTAGGATACATGTTTCTTAGTCCTTTGATTTAGTTAACTTCTTAAATATTGGATGTTCTTAGATTTGTTACTCCATATTTTGTCCCCTCTGAATATGATTTTTGATTTTCTTATCCGTTCCAAGTTTTGGGCATTGGATACCTTTATCCCTTTTGCCTTTGTTCATCTCCCTCTTTTGGCTTTCATCTTTAATTCAGACGATGGATAGATTACTTTCCTTTCCCTGTATTCTTTTGGGCTTCGACTTTTTATTTTAAGTTGTAGACATCTTTATCCTTCTTCTTTTGTTTGGTGCTTCCTCTGTGCTCGGACATTTTAATCCGTCGTTTGATGAGCCACTTCTTGGGCTTGGACGTCTTAGTCCATTGTTCAATGAGCCTCCACTTAGGCTTGGACATCTTAGTCCATTGTTCAATGAGCCTCCTCTTGGGTTTGGACATCTTAGTCCATTGTTCAATGAGCCTCCTCTTGGGCTTCCCTTGTCTTAAAGGGATATTTCCAATGTTGAGCTGACCTTCCTCTAGAAGCTTGCTAATGGGTACTATCCCGACCCATTCCCTAAGAGGTGGTTTTGACGTTAGGCGTTCTATCTCTCCCTCTAGGAGATGCTACGGAATAGCGTCGTAGGCTTATGTCCCTCCCTCTAAGAGGTGCCATGGAATAGCGTCGTGGGATTATGTCCCTCCCTCTAGGAGGTGCTATGGAATAGCATCGTAGGCTTGAGTAGTTGTATATAAAAATAACTTTTGGCCAATTAAAATGGAGTCTCCTTTGAGAGAAAGAATTTTCATAATTAACCCCACTTAGTATACTGAGGGGTTATCTTTTGAAAAATAGTTTGGACTCATGAATCCCTTTGATAAAAGAATTTTTCTCAATGTGGACTTTTGCAAGAACTTTCTTGCTATTCTCATAATAGAGACACGGGTCTCAAATAGGTTACTAGGAGGTCATGATTCATGAACCAATAGTCTTTTAGTTGAGAACAGGATTCTCTAATTTGAGTTTTAATAAACTTTGACGATTTCTAAATCTTTCTTGAAAAAGAATGAATAGGCTTTTCCTTGCCCATAATTTTAGAAAACTTTGAAATATTGAAATTGATTGGTTTCAGATCTTTGGGATGCACTCACTAATGCTACATAATACCTTAAATAGGTTGCATAAACTAGCTTTTATGACAAATAGATATTTGTTTTCTCCCAGGTCGTGGGGTAATTGAAAATAGTTTTCTTAAAAAGATACGTTTGAGAAATTTCTTTTGAAATTATTTGCTAAGAATAGAGTTAGTATATATGGACTTCCCCCTAAATTGATGTTGGATTTGACAGTGATCTGTTATTTCTTGGAGAGTAGCCTTTATATTGTGTTGACTGAAATATTGATAATTACCTCATATCTGGCATCTGAGCTGTCCTTTTCTAGTAGCCCGGAGTGCGTTGTGCTCTAAGAATATGTTAAATGCTTTGGTCTGATTTTGTTTTACCTGTAATTGCACTCGATTTTTAATTAGTATATGGTTAATACACTTCACAAATCTAAGTATGAATGAAAATACAAATTGAGTTAAGAAGATATGAAAAGAGAAAGAGAACGTTCATAGTTGAGCTAATGCCACGTGTCCTCATGGTTTGATAGAGATCTGCATTTAGAATTTGCTGAGCTGCTTTCCTTTCAACCTAAACAAGATGCCCTTCAGGTTTCTTTGATGAACTCCTGCAAGAACCCTGCCCTGATCATGCCTTGAATTTTCTCTGATAGGACACGACATTCATCGGATTCATGTCCATTTGCTTTATGGTACTCACAGTAACTTCCTCCTTTATTTGGCTTTGGGGCGCTCCGAACCTTATGAGGTGCAGTAAAATTCTCATTTCCTTTCAACTTGGTGAATATGTAGGAGAGGGGTCTGTTTAAGACTGCATAATTTGTTTTGGAATTCTTTCTTTGACTTCCCTTCGGGTTTTCACTTTCCTTTGGTCTCTTATCAAGACGCTTAAAATCAGATTTCTCTTCCTTGGATTCTCGATGGAATTCTTTCTTTGCATGGTGTATCTTGTCTAATTGAATAAACTTCTCAGCTCGGAGAAAGAAATTTTGTAGATATTTGCATCCATTGATATAAAGGTCTATCCAGAAAGAAGTTTGTTCAATTAGCCCTGATCGAACTGCCATAAGTTTTTCTCTATCAGTTGTACTTTCTACCCTTAATGCTTCTGCGCTGAATCTATTCAAATATTCGCCAAGTAGTTCTCCTGGTTTTTGTTTGATGGTAGCTAGTAGGCTAAAGTCCATAGTTTATCTCTGAATATAGAAAATTGAACCACGAAGTCGCAAGTAAATTGTTCCCAAGAATAGTTGGTTTTCATTCGGTAATCACATACCATTTGATAGCTGCTCCCTGAAAAGTAATGGGAAAAAGTTTACAACGAACTGCCTCTGGAGCATTGTATAAGTTCATCTAATTTTCAAAGATGACAAGATGGTCGTCTGGATCAGTTGTTCCATCATACTTTAGTGAAGGAATTTGGATGTGCGGGGGGGGGGGGATTTGTCTCTATTATTTCTTCGGAAAAGGGAGCCTTTTGGAGGATAACATATTCTTCTGGATCGAAAATTTCTTTTTCTCTAAGCATATTCATCATTATTTTGCGTTGGACGTTTCTTGGTCAGTTTTGTTTATGTGTCTACTCATGCTGTTTTCTTGGATTGGGCTATTCGATCGCTTGAGGGACCCTTTTAGTTGACTTTCTCAGTTTAACTCCTGATCCTCTACGTCATTTGGAAGTCATGCTTCATCCTCTATTTCCATAATTCTTATTGATTCTCGGGATGGAGCTCTTTCAAGATATTCTTGTGTTGCTACCACCTGTAGCCGTTGATGCTGGACCTTGATCACATTGATTTCTAATTTTGTTAGGGTCGAAGGTTGACCAACTCCTGTATTCCCTAAGTTAGATTTTCGGACCATGTGATCTTTCAAAGTTGACTATGAAGCTACCTCTTCGCTTGGATTGTTGTTATTACTCCTTGCCCTTACCATTTTCCTTCTTTCAAATGACTGACTTCATGCAATTAATCTAATATGAAAGTTGTCAGGGATCGAAGTTCAAGCCCTCCTTCTAGCGCCAAAAATGTTGACAAGAAAACTTGTCAACACCTCAAATTTCACGTCGGAGTGTGAGTAATACTTTAGGAATGACCCTTCGGATGAGTGGAGATCGTTAAGGCTTTCCTAGTAGGAAAAAGTGATTAGAATTCCGCTTTTGGTACCTTTCGACACAGTCGAAAGGGTATTTTTCCTTTTGGTATTTCCTTTCAAACAGATTGCCTAGAATTCTGCCGAAACCACCTTTTGACACTTACAAGGAAGCATGAGTTTGGGATTTAGCGGGTTTGGGAAGTTTCTGGGTTGGAAAGGTTTCGACCCTGTCGAGAGGGGTAGCACTTGCAATCTAATTGATTTGAGCTAAGGCTTCCAGGAAACAAAAGACTTGTGGTTTCGACTTAGACGATGGGTAACCTTTCGACTCGGTCGAAACATTGAATGGTAATGGTCGTATGAGATAAGAACCCTATAGTATAACATGACCAAAATTATTATAATCTTTCTTTTTATTGAACTCAATTGAATAAATTAACAAAATTTCCAATTTAATTTGAGAATTAGGGTTTGCAAGCTTAAGAAAAACATAAGTAAGAAGTGGAAGAAATCGGATCCCCCATAACTGACCCCTGGGGTCATATTTATAGATGCGGGTTTGGACCTCTCGACCCCAAGCTATTGTCATGGTCCATAGGCCAACCCCTTTGCTTTCATGAATGTCCACTGAGACATTCCTTTCGACCTAGTCGAAAGGGTTTTAGTTATCCTTCTTTTGCTGCTTGGAGTTAGGCCTCTCTCTTTTGCTATGTTTCCTCTTGACCTTGTCAAAAGGTTTGTTAGAAAGCCTTTCAACCTTGTCGAAAGGTCTGTTGTTGTGCTTTTTGGCTTGACTGGTGATGTACCAAAGAAGTTATCCTAGGTCCTAGCCTTCGACATTGTCGAATCATGCCTTCTCTTTGGCTTCGAGTGAGTCGAAACACCTTGAAGTTTTATTGTGAATGGTCTCTTTCGAAAGCTCTTGCCCTGACTAACTTGATACCTTATGCTTTTGAGGTAATGATCGTAAAGCTCCATTTTTATAGGTGAGAGTGACCTTATTCGTTTAGAAAGGTTTCATATGCTTTCGAAAGCACTGAGTTAGTTGAATGCATCTTTGGTGGAAGTGAATAAAGGCAAAACCAAGTCGTTTCGAATGGTTTGGCGCTATATGTAGGGTACCTGCTATCCACTACCTTCGAGAGGTTTCTTTTTGAGCACTTTGGATGTTGTTAACATATTTGCTGTCACCGTTGAATGGTAGCCTCCGACTTTGTCGATAGCTCCATCCTTATCGAAAGCACCCTATTGACACAGTCAAGACGTCCTTGACCTACTCAAAAGGTGTTGTTGGCGATGTCTTCCTTTTGTCGGAAGCTCTGCTTAGCTTGACCATCTTTGTGCTTTCTGATTTTTACCAATGTTCTCCAGTTCCTTCTTTCATACTTCTATCCTTGAGCATATTTTATGGATAACACCTTCCCTTTGCTTGAACCCTTCTTCTCCTTCCTCCGGGATCGAAGGCATTCTAACCGAGCCGCTAAATCTATTCGTAGTAGCATTTCCCCTTTCGCGGGCTCGGTTGACCCTCTGGATAGACCCTCTCTCTTGAGAGGCGCCTTCTTCGGAACCGCGGGAAGAAAAGTAGATCTTGTGCGAACCCTGGATCGGGTAAGGGAGGGGACCTCAACTTGAACGGCAGATCTACCCTGATACAGTAACCCATATTGATGCAAGTTTTCATCGGTCAGCAACACTTTGACGGATCTCTCCTTGGCATCAATAGCCTTTAACGTCCAAAAAATTTCATCAAGATACACATCCCTGTTTGGCCTTGGAATAACTGCAAGAAGTATACGACTCGTTAGAAACTCCATGACAACGCGTTGGAACTCGATAAGTATGGAAAGGAACTTACCTCCTATGGTCCATGGACAATTGAACCCCTCAGGGCATCTAACGAAGAAATATTGCATCTTGAATTGCGACAAGTTGCTCTGCACAGGCAGAACGATTTTTCGGTTCCTTTGAGCCTCAATCACGATCAAGGATGGACAATCATCTCTTCTCCAGACTGGTTGCTGAAGCTCTACTGGAAACTTTATTCACTCTGTACCTCCCTCACAACAATCTCCAAAGGAATTCACTGTGATTCTCCAGTGGATTCCAACTCTGGGGATTCAGTCTAACTAAGGATAATCAAAAACCTTGTAATCAAACACTACTTTTAACATCAATCGGTTATAATAAAACTATAAAGTGGACATAGGCTTCATTAACAGCCGAACCACTATAAAAATTCATTGTCTTCTTTCTTTTACTCTCTTTTTCTATACCTATTATCTGTGTTATTGCTCTGTCAGAACAGAGCTGGTGCTTTCACACTCAAACCAGGGTGTTGATCCATTTTTTGGGTTAAGAATATTGGGGATAATCTTAGGGCTAACTTTATCCTTCGGGCAGGCCAATAACTAAGTACAGTAGAATGCTTGTTACCTAATCCCGACCTTTGATACTACCTTCGTAGAGACTCAACTAAATAAGCAGGCTTTAATCAGTTAGCCCTATCATTGCTTATTTGGACAGCATAGACAATTTGGGTTGTGATACCATTAAAGGGACCTAGCTAGTCGGAATTGGGTAAAATGGGTGGATTTCAAATCATTTCCTACTTTGGATCTGTTGGCCTATGAATTCTGAAGTGGAATTTAGATCCAGTCTAAACATTTTAAATAAAATCTTCATTTTATTTGTTATTTTTAAAAGTTTCTTTTTTTATAAGTTTTATTACAAGTATATCGAATATACTTGTCTATGTGAAGTGCACATTCTATAAATAAGAAGTGTATATAGTTAATGTTATATATAGGTGTTTGGATTTACACCACAATGGACTCATTTCCCTTTTATATATTCCTTTGATGTTTAGGGTTTTGAATTTTATATATATATATATATATATGTATATGTATATGTATATATGTATGTATGTATGTATGTATGTATGTATGTATGTATCTGTGTGTAACAAATATACAGAATATATACATATATATGTGTGTGTGTGTATATTGAAATCATGTTTGGTAATTTTATATGTTTTGGAATATAAAATGAATAACACAAGTATGTTTCCATATATATATAAATATTACACTTACTATTATAGATTCAAAACAACTTATATATATATAAACATTGTAATTTATATAACATTTTGCAGATATAATTGGGTGTATGTGTTAGAATTTATAGTTAACAATTTCAAAAACTTTTATTTTGGAAAGGAAATTAAATTTTAGGATTTTACACAAAACTTTAAATTTGAAAAGAGACTAAGATTTAGAATTTACACAAAAGTCCATTCAGAATTCTAGATCAAAACCTTGTACTCCTATATAAACAATATCCCAAAATAGTTATATTCAAAACATCAATCATATAATATAAGAAATTAATTTTCAAGGTAAAATTAATTAACTAACATATACAGTTTATTTACATTTTTATATGTGAATATTATGAAATTATAATATGGATCGTAATAAAAATTAGTCCATTTTATAACAAAATTCCCATAATGAAAAAAGTGGAATACGACAAATTAGGCACATGTATTGTCACGACCCGACTTTCTATGCCCAGAAAGACGTATCGTGAATTAAGAAAGAAAGGGATAGAAGAAGAAAAGAAAGAAAAGAAGAAAGAACAACAACATCAGAAACTCACAGCGGAACGAATGAAATATAATATATCATATAAAATATTACATAGTATCATATACATCAGAGTTACACAACTTATACAACACATATTAGACAGTTATAAACATCTGTCTAATTCATACAACTCAAGTATCACAGATACAGACACAACATATACACAGCGGAATCATCATATATCTACACGGTGAAGCCTCCTGCTCCAAATCTCCTCCAGAATTCGTCAAAGCTAACCTGAATCCCTCGACTACTCAATACAATATTGAGTACCCAAGAGTTTAATAAAACAGAAAATAAACACTTGGGTCAGACATGGGTCTGGTGTGAGTAAACGGTTAGATTGCTTAACTTTGAAAACTTTTGAAAACAAAAGTATCACGTAAGACTCCCCACAAATAAACATGGGTAAGTTTTTACCTTACGCTAACTAAAACGTTTGATAGGAAATCTGATTGTATTATAATAGGGTCTAGGGTTTTCAAGTAAAATACAGAAATAGCTGAAATGCTTACATCTCACATTCCAACATAGTTGGGCACAACTAATACGTACGGCGCTTATTGGAGTTTGGATTCCATACAATGGCAGGGCTACTGGGGTACCGCCCGTCACAGTACGTGGCCTAGATCACCGTACCGAGGAGTACGCCCGCTCCCCTGCAACACAAAGCCGGAACCATCCCTTACTGGATAATTCCGAACAAGATAACCCCGTAGTTGGCGCGACCAACCACACACTAAGCCGAATAAAAGAAAAGGGACCTCTAGACAGGGATCTATCTTGCTCTCAGTGGGTGCTACCCACGAAGCCTTGCTGCACCTCCCCTGTTTTAGCCATTCCCGGTTGATGAGGCTTGAGGTTACGATTACCTTTAATCAGAACATATCACTTAGAATGCTCATCGTCCGCCTGACGATGTGCTGAAAGCATTCAATCCATACAAGTTCGTTCCGGGTTCGAACGAAACCGAAGGCATTATCTCGTTACACTCGTTTTGGAATCACCCTCAGAGTTAACGACAATAACCCTTGCACTCTAAATCTTCATCTTCACTTGAGATTCACGACCTATCGTTAATTTGGATCGATGTGGTATTCGGGTCTCCAGACCTGGAATTCCGGTATACGGAAACCCGATCCCGGTCTCATCGAAATCCAAAACGTATCTTTTAAGGTCAAGTTGTTTAAAGGTTTAAACATTTAACTTATATTCAGGATGATATAAACAGATGGATAAATCATATTATTACAATAGATAATTCTTATCAACCAATCATCTCACAAAGCAGCACATATCACATATCACAGATATTATATCCAAATCATCCAATATCAACCATCCAATATCAATCAATCATCCATAAGTAGGGTTGATTAATTCTTAACCAATTTAATTAACCTTTAATTAAATTAATTACTATCCTTTAATTACTTGGATTACCTTAATCCTGCTTCATTGATTTATTACATATCAATTTATTAATCATCTCTTAATGATCTTCCTTAATTAATCTTCTTTGATTAATTATATTTTAATTACATTCAAGTAATTATACTTAACCATATACAGTAATTAACCTTTAATTACTATCATTAATTACAATAATTAATGAACCTTCATTAATTAATTAACTATAATTAATTATATTAATCCTCAATTAATTATAATTAATTAATCATACTTAAATTAATCACTTTATTTAATCAACTTTGATTAATTTTATTAATTATATTAATTAATAATTCCCTAATTAATTCATTACTTAATTACTTCTAGTTAATTTAAATAATTAATCTTTAATTATCCATATTCATTAATTAGTCTTAATTAATCATAATAGTAATTAATCATCCCGTAATTAACTCCTTAATTAATTATATTAATCAATTACTCCTTAATCACTTATTATTGATTAATTAATCTTAATTAATCAATCCTTAATTACATCATTTATTATATTAATTAATGATCCTTAATCACTTCCTTAATTAATTACTCTCTTTTAATTAATTACCTTAACTAGTAATTAATCACATTATTAATTAATCCTTAATCCTTAATTAATTAATTACTCTTTAATTAATTAACTTTAAATCCATTATATTAATTATCCTTTAATTAATAACATCAAGTGATTAACCCTTTTTAAATCACTTTCATTAAATTACTTCCATAAGTAATTTCTCTTTTCTTAATTACATTTAGTAATTAAGAATTAATTACTTCATTAATATATTACACTTAATTAATTCATAATTAAGTGATTATTTAAAATTAAATAAACAATTAACTAATTATTTAAAATTAATTAAACAATTAATTAATTAATATCTTATATTTCAAAATCCTTAATTAAATAAGAAAACCATTTATCTTAATTAATCTCTTTACTTATTAACAAATCATATTTTAATTAAGTATTCTTAAGTTCATATCAAATTAATTAACTTCAATCAATTATTCATTTATTTCTTAATTACATTTATTCCCACTAATTACTTTATTAAGTAATTATCCTTAATTACACATAAGTAATTAACTTTAATTTATTTTATTAATTTACTATTCTTAATTAATCTCAACTAAATTAATTAAGAATACTTGTATTTATTTTAAATACTTATTCAAATCGTTTACTTCATTAAAACCAAATTTAGAAATCAATTTTGAAATATAATTTACTTTTAAACAAAACAATTTAAAACACTGAATTTCAATATGCTTAAAATCTCCTTTAAAACTCAACTTCCTTAAAATATATTCGAAACTTCCTTTTGAAACTTCCATTTTATTTCCCTTAAAAACTAGTAAATATATTTAAAACTAGATTTACTTTTGTTTTGAAATCATATTTATTCAAAATATACTTTTTAAAACTTAATAACATTTCTTTAGAAAACTAAGTCATTTAAACTTTAAAACTTATTATATTCACTTCCTTTTACACTGGATCTAAGCACTAAAACCCGAGCTCCAGCGAATCAAAAACCCGAGCAAACTACATTCTTTCCCGAGTCTACCCCGTGACTTCTGCCATCGCCCCTTGCTTCGAGTCGAACTGCAAAACAACCCGAGACAACATCGAATTTCACCCGAGCACACTCACGTATAACCCCGCGTACTCACCGCTTCGAGTCATCACTCAAAAATCACGAAACTAAACCCGAGTTCCCCCTTCTTCCTCAAACCCAAACAATCCCAGGCAATCCAACGTTCACGTGCACGTGGTGCACTTGCACAATCGTCTCCGACCACCGTAGATCACCGCGACGCTCCTCGACAATCACCTTCAGCCTCGCGAATCCATACGCGACCCCAGATCATCCATAACCTACACGAATCGAAAACGAACCATCTCGATCAAAAACTGGAACCCATTCCCCATCGGAAGATCACTTCGTCGCCGACGATCACGTCACTGGAACCCACGACATCTCGTCCATAGCACCGCAGCATCACCACGCCACCCTCCATCAACACGCGATCGCGTCCGATAGCGCCTCAACTCCGCGAAGTCAAGATGAACAACGTTGACAAAAATCAGGATGTAAAACCCTACTTCGTCAAATTCCAGCCAACCCACTCATCAATAAATTCCCTAGTTATTTTTCCCATGATCCTTGTCTTTCCCATGATCTTCGTGCTCAACCACGTTGCCCAGATCGCCGCCGTTCGCCATGAATCGGCCAAAATGCCCAAAACAGAAAACTCGGGAATTCTCACTAATTACCCAACTAAAAATCATGGTACAAGTATTAAAAATCATGATTTCCTGATGCTATTCCAATCATGCAAACAAAACTTAAAGATTAAATTCTCAAATTTTTGACCCAATTTGATTTTTTTTACTGTAATTTTGAAATTTCTAAACAAATATTTCATTTTAAAAACTTATATCATTTTAGATGAAAAGTTATATGATTACAAACAACTTCTATTTACAAATCAAAGGCCAATTCGAATTAAAAATCTAGTTATTGAATTTACTATGGCAATTGAAACTGTTATAAATATACAGAGCATATACAGGCATCTCAATATCATCATTCACTCAATCACCAACATACATCAATTAAATCTAAGAATTCAGACACATCATCATGATTTCATCACAAGAATAACGTACAAATCCAGGATTAAAACTGTTTTTAAAATTTCATTTACTCACCTTTTAAAAAAGCAGAGAGACAGTTTTGTTTTATTTCCTGGAACTTTGTATTTGATTTTGTTTCTGGCACTTTATATTTTGAAATGATCTGAAGCTTCATCATTGAATTTGCTTGTTTACTTGTTGAATCTTCAACTTGAAGCTTAGTTGAACTTGAAACTGTTTGAGTTGTTGGTTGTAGCTTGATTTTTCATTTGATTTTATTTTCCAGGTTTTAGTTTATAGGTTTTAAGAAGAAAGGAAGAAAGGACCGAAGACAATTTGAACTGAAGAAGAAATAAATAAACAGGCTTTCCTCTTTAAAATATTGTTATATATACTTAAATTTTCTTTTAACAAGGTGTTGCCATTTGTTAATTTAGATTGTAAAATGCTTACAAATGTCCTAATACCTTTTATACAAATTCCCTCATGCTTACAAGTGTCTTTAACATGTTAATATGTTTACACATATTACTTAAGTGTTTTTAAATAAATTTTTATTTAATTTAAATGTAAAGATAAACTTACATACTTTAATTCTCTTAATAAATAAAATTTACATATGTATAAATAAATTACTTTTAAAAGAAATTATTCTAAAACTAATTATAATTCAAATATATCTTATACATGTATTTTTATAACCTTTTAAATTTAAACACTTTAAAGAATACAAAATAAAACTTTATTTAAACTATCGTATTTAAAATAAACAATTATCTTATATTTTGAAAACAATTGAATTAATCTAAACTAACCTTTGAAAAATATTAATTTTAAAACAAAGCTTTAAATCACAATTCATACATATATAAATTATCAATAGATTAAATTAAATTCAAAACAATCCAAATTATAACATATACATACATATATATTACAATTTGAAAATTCATCTTTAATTTAAAACAAAAGATATTTCCATTCACAATATATATATCAAATATATATATTATAAGTAGAATAAAATTTTATTAACTTTAACAAACAAATCTTATCAATATTGCCAGATTATGTATTTATTATCCTTTAAAAGATTAAATTACCAATTTAAATTAAAATTATATAGGATAATTATCAATCCAATTAAATTATTAATACAGATTATTAAATTTATATTGCCCAAAATCCCGGGTCATCACATTCCTCCCCCCTTAAAATAATTTCGTCCCCGAAATTAAAAGCAAAGTTAATTTAATAATCCAGCAAAGATTTTAATTTCAAACAGCAACCACATACCTATCATCCAGTTACTAACAACCAAAGCAATCAATCAAACAAACCTAACTAACTATTCTGATACAAATCAGGATAGATCTTACTCACACTATCTAGAGTTTCCCCGAGTTCCACACCGGGATACTCGCTCTACAGAATCTAAACTAACAACACCACTATAATCCAGAGTTCCTCTCTTCTCTAGATCCACTAATCTGAACAAAATATCAGACTACACGCAAATCCAGCTCAACTTCCAAATCCAACTAAACTGCAGATTCCACAACCAGGGATGAATCATACACGTACTCCCTCAAAGATACGTGAAATATAATGAATTCCAGATATCCAAACTGGTTATTCATTCCTGTAAATCAAAGAACTACTCCTCTCGAGAACACAAGAAAATCCAAAATACTTCGGAGTTAACTTTCTAGACTTACCAAATCTAATAGCTCTTTAATCGGAGAAAACTTAAACAATTTCCAATTTCCAATTCCGAATTCCCAAACTCCTTGTCTCATATCTGCATACTCATCAAACGATCCTGGGCTACCTCATCCTTTCCTGATCAGCTCAACCTTCGCTGATGCTTCTTGAAAAAAATCTGAACCAAGCACAAAATGATCTCTAAATCCTATCAACAAGATGATCCTTCCAAAATCTGTTGAAATCCAAACTTGAAAACTAGACCTGACCAATCCATTTCCAAAAAATTTTGAGCTACTACACCAACTCTTCTTTCTCTAAGAACCATCCTACTACCAGACTAACCACCGGTCTCGCTTCTGGAACCAAGTTGATACGGAACTCAACTTTAGATGCACACAAACTTCTGACTACCTCAGGAGAAATCTTAATCTCAGACAAAAGATTACCCAAGATGAATTCCCAAACTAATCGCAAGTCACTTTTGCGATCCTACCTAGTTCGGATTCCAAAGAAACTGTTCTCTCTTTACCAATTAAAACAGCCTTAAACTTTTCCAAACAAGGTTAACCCTACACGAAAGCATTCTCCATCTGCCCGGACTGCTGATAGAAGAACTACAAAGATTTCTGAACCACCGGAGAAACGAACCACACTGCTGCTTCCAAATTCTATCTCTAGAACACTGCTAAGCCAAAGACCTCCTCGTCAGCACACCGAACACTTCGAGTTGCACTGCTACCACAGCTAACCAAAAACTTCTAATCCAAAGGCTTCTCGAACTCCAAAACCATCAACAAACCTCACAACGGACCTCCAAGATGGCAGACATCCCAAAAGAATCTCGGGACTCCAAACCAACACCAACAACTTACTCTTCTTAAGGGAAACAATGAGACCATGTCCGAAGAAACAACTAATCGACCTTAGTCCCATACTTCAAAATAGATAAACTCTCTTACTCGATATCCAGAGAATTCCTATACAGCCGAGTCTTTCCTGCGGTAGACATCAACTGTTCCTCCAATACCTTCTTAATCTTGTTCCAAAAGAAAATCTCCTTCGGGAACATCCATAGATACTGCGTCATATCACACAACTGCTCCTTCCTGAAGTCGCCAAGCTACCATCACTTACTTCTGCACAACTGATAGATTCAACTCTAGAAAATCTGCTCACCCGAGCTCAACCAATCTTACATTCCAATAATGGACTCCGAATCTTGAAAAGGATTTTCTTCAGAGATCCGAGACATCCTTACTCCATACTGCCAACTTACTCGAGACGATATTGGGTTTACAGTCTCGATATATACTTCCAACCTCAAACATTCAAACTCCAACTATTGGTAATTGTGTTACACACACTACCACCTTATCTACCTTTATAACTTATATTGGAAAACCCGAACAGGTAACCCAACAAATAGGTAGAAATATATATATATTTAAAATGATACTTTTTATATAGAAATTATTTCTGGGTAAAATTATTTCATTTACCTCTTTAAAACAATATTGTGTCCGTTGGCCTGGTTCAAGTGTTTAGAGATCCCTATCAATAACGTTAGCTACTCGTATTGACCAGAATCCATATACCACTCAACCGATCAATTAACACAATATAAAACCATTTTATATAACTAACAAATACGCGCTCTCATATATATATACACTCGAACTCAAACAGGTTGCTACAGATCCTATTTCTAATGAACAATCCTTCCGAACCTAGGTATTCACTCAACCTAGTGTTCTGATATTCACTTAACCAAAAGCTTAGGCATTCGCTCAACCTATGCTCTGATACCATCTGTCACGACCCGACTTTCTATGCCCAGAAAGACGAATCGTGAATTAAGAAAGAAAGGGATAGAAGAAGAAAAGAAAGAAAAGAAGAAAGAACAACAACATCAGAAACTCACAGCGGAACGAATGAAATATAATATATCATATAAAATATTACATAGTATCATATACATCAGAGTTACACAACTTATACAACACATATTAGACAGTTATAAACATCTGTCTAATTCATACAACTCAAGTATCACAGATACAGACACAACATATACACAGCGGAATCATCATATATCTACACGGTGAAGCCTCCTGCTCCAAATCTCCTCCAGAATTCGTCAAAGCTAACCTGAATCCCTCGACTACTCAATACAATATTGAGTACCCAAGAGTTTAATAAAACAGAAAATAAACACTTGGGTCAGACATGGGTCTGGTGTGAGTAAACGGTTAGATTGCTTAACTTTGAAAACTTTTGAAAACAAAAGTATCACGTAAGACTCCCCACAAATAAACATGGGTAAGTTTTTATCTTACGCTAACTAAAACGTTTGATAGGAAATCTGATTGTATTATAATAGGGTCTAGGGTTTTCAAGTAAAATACAGAAATAGCTGAAATGCTTACATCTCACATTCCAACATAGTTGGGCACAACTAATACGTACGGCGCTTATTGGAGTTTGGATTCCATACAATGGCAGGGCTACTGGGGTACCGCCCGTCACAGTACGTGGCCTAGATCACCGTACCGAGGAGTACGCCCGCTCCCCTGCAACACAAAGCCGGAACCATCCCTTACTGGATAATTCCGAACAAGATAACCCCGTAGTTGGCGCGACCAACCACACACTAAGCTGAATAAAAGAAAAGGGACCTCTAGACAGGGATCTATCTTGCTCTCAGTGGGTGCTACCCACGAAGCCTTGCTGCACCTCCCCTGTTTTAGCCATTCCCGGTTGATGAGGCTTGAGGTTACGATTACCTTTAATCAGAACATATCACTTAGAATGCTCATCGTCCGCCTGACGATGTGCTGAAAGCATTCAATCCATACAAGTTCGTTCCGGGTTCGAACGAAACCGAAGGCATTATCTCGTTACACTCGTTTTGGAATCACCCTCAGAGTTAACGACAATAACCCTTGCACTCTAAATCTTCATCTTCACTTGAGATTCACGACCTATCGTTAATTTGGATCGATGTGGTATTCGGGTCTCCAGACCTGGAATTCCGGTATACGGAAACCCGATCCCGGTCTCATCGAAATCCAAAACGTATCTTTTAAGGTCAAGTTGTTTAAAGGTTTAAACATTTAACTTATATTCAGGATGATATAAACAGATGGATAAATCATATTATTACAATAGATAATTCTTATCAACCAATCATCTCACAAAGCAGCACATATCACATATCACAGATATTATATCCAAATCATCCAATATCAACCATCCAATATCAATCAATCATCCATAAGTAGGTTTGATTAATTCTTAACCAATTTAATTAACCTTTAATTAAATTAATTACTATCCTTTAATTACTTGGATTACCTTAATCCTGCTTCATTGATTTATTACATATCAATTTATTAATCATCTCTTAATGATCTTCCTTAATTAATCTTCTTTGATTAATTATATTTTAATTACATTCAAGTAATTATACTTAACCATATACAGTAATTAACCTTTAATTACTATCATTAATTACAATAATTAATGAACCTTCATTAATTAATTAACTATAATTAATTATATTAATCCTCAATTAATTATAATTAATTAATCATACTTAAATTAATCACTTTATTTAATCAACTTTGATTAATTTTATTAATTATATTAATTAATAATTCCCTAATTAATTCATTACTTAATTACTTCTAGTTAATTTAAATAATTAATCTTTAATTATCCATATTCATTAATTAGTCTTAATTAATCATAATAGTAATTAATCATCCCGTAATTAACTCCTTAATTAATTATATTAATCAATTACTCCTTAATCACTTATTATTGATTAATTAATCTTAATTAATCAATCCTTAATTACATCATTTATTATATTAATTAATGATCCTTAATCACTTCCTTAATTAATTACTCTCTTTTAATTAATTACCTTAACTAGTAATTAATCACATTATTAATTAATCCTTAATCCTTAATTAATTAATTACTCTTTAATTAATTAACTTTAAATCCATTATATTAATTATCCTTTAATTAATAACATCAAGTGATTAACCCTTTTTAAATCACTTTCATTAAATTACTTCCATAAGTAATTTCTCTTTTCTTAATTACATTTAGTAATTAAGAATTAATTACTTCATTAATATATTACACTTAATTAATTCATAATTAAGTGATTATTTAAAATTAAATAAACAATTAACTAATTATTTAAAATTAATTAAACAATTAATTAATTAATATCTTATATTTCAAAATCCTTAATTAAATAAGAAAACCATTTATCTTAATTAATCTCTTTACTTATTAACAAATCATATTTTAATTAAGTATTCTTAAGTTCATATCAAATTAATTAACTTCAATCAATTATTCATTTATTTCTTAATTACATTTATTCCCACTAATTACTTTATTAAGTAATTATCCTTAATTACACATAAGTAATTAACTTTAATTTATTTTATTAATTTACTATTCTTAATTAATCTCAACTAAATTAATTAAGAATACTTGTATTTATTTTAAATACTTATTCAAATCGTTTACTTCATTAAAACCAAATTTAGAAATCAATTTTGAAATATAATTTACTTTTAAACAAAACAATTTAAAACACTGAATTTCAATATGCTTAAAATCTCCTTTAAAACTCAACTTCCTTAAAATATATTCGAAACTTCCTTTTGAAACTTCCATTTTATTTCCCTTAAAAACTAGTAAATATATTTAAAACTAGATTTACTTTTGTTTTGAAATCATATTTATTCAAAATATACTTTTTAAAACTTAATAACATTTCTTTAGAAAACTAAGTCATTTAAACTTTAAAACTTATTATATTCACTTCCTTTTACACTGGATCTAAGCACTAAAACCCGAGCTCCAGCGAATCAAAAACCCGAGCAAACTACATTCTTTCCCGAGTCTACCCCGTGACTTCTGCCATCGCCCCTTGCTTCGAGTCGAACTGCAAAACAACCCGAGACAACATCGAATTTCACCCGAGCACACTCACGTATAACCCCGCGTACTCACCGCTTCGAGTCATCACTCAAAAATCACGAAACTAAACCCGAGTTCCCCCTTCTTCCCCAAACCCAAACAATCCCAGGCAATCCAACGTTCACGTGCACGTGGTGCACTTGCACAATCGTCTCCGACCACCGTAGATCACCGCGACGCTCCTCGACAATCACCTTCAGCCTCGCGAATCCATACGCGACCCCAGATCATCCATAACCTACACGAATCGAAAACGAACCATCTCGATCAAAAACTGGAACCCATTCCCCATCGGAAGATCACTTCGTCGCCGACGAACACGTCACTGGAACCCACGACATCTCGTCCATAGCACCGCAGCATCACCACGCCACCCTCCATCAACACGCGATCGCCTCCGATAGCGTCTCGACTCCGCGAAGTCAAGATGAACAACGTTGACAAAAATCAGGATGTAAAACCCTACTTCGTCAAATTCCAGCCAACCCACTCATCAATAAATTCCCTAGTTATTTTTCCCATGATCCTTGTCTTTCCCATGATCTTCGTGCTCAACCACGTTGCCCAGATCGCCGCCGTTCGCCATGAATCGGCCAAAATGCCCAAAACAGAAAACTCGGGAATTCTCACTAATTACCCAACTAAAAATCATGGTACAAGTATTAAAAATCATGATTTCTTGATGCTATTCCAATCATGCAAACAAAACTTAAAGATTAAATTCTCAAATTTTTGACCCAATTTGATTTTTTTTACTGTAATTTTGAAATTTCTAAACAAATATTTCATTTTAAAAACTTATATCATTTTTAGATGAAAAGTTATATGATTACAAACAACTTCTATTTACAAATCAAAGGCCAATTCGAATTAAAAATCTAGTTATTGAATTTACTATGGCAATTGAAACTGTTATAAATATACAGAGCATATACAGGCATCTCAATATCATCATTCACTCAATCACCAACATACATCAATTAAATCTAAGAATTCAGACACATCATCATGATTTCATCACAAGAATAACGTACAAATCCAGGATTAAAACTGTTTTTAAAATTTCATTTACTCACCTTTTAAAAAAGCAGAGAGACAGTTTTGTTTTATTTCCTGGAACTTTGTATTTGATTTTGTTTCTGGCACTTTATATTTTGAAATGATCTGAAGCTTCATCATTGAATTTGCTTGTTTACTTGTTGAATCTTCAACTTGAAGCTTAGTTGAACTTGAAACTGTTTGAGTTGTTGGTTGTAGCTTGATTTTTCATTTGATTTTATTTTCCAGGTTTTAGTTTATAGGTTTTAAGAAGAAAGGAAGAAAGGACCGAAGACAATTTGAACTGAAGAAGAAATAAATAAATAGGCTTTCCTCTTTAAAATATTGTTATATATACTTAAATTTTCTTTTAACAAGGTGTTGCCATTTGTTAATTTAGATTGTAAAATGCTTACAAATGTCCTAATACCTTTTATACAAATTCCCTCATGCTTACAAGTGTCTTTAACATGTTAATATGTTTACACATATTACTTAAGTGTTTTTAAATAAATTTTTATTTAATTTAAATGTAAAGATAAACTTACATACTTTAATTCTCTTAATAAATAAAATTTACATATGTATAAATAAATTACTTTTAAAAGAAATTATTCTAAAACTAATTATAATTCAAATATATCTTATACATGTATTTTTATAACCTTTTAAATTTAAACACTTTAAAGAATACAAAATAAAACTTTATTTAAACTATCGTATTTAAAATAAACAATTATCTTATATTTTGAAAACAATTGAATTAATCTAAACTAACCTTTGAAGAATATTAATTTTAAAACAAAGCTTTAAATCACAATTCATACATATATAAATTATCAATAGATTAAATTAAATTCAAAACAATCCAAATTATAACATATACATACATATATATTACAATTTGAAAATTCATCTTTAATTTAAAACAAAAGATATTTCCATTCACAATATATATATCAAATATATATATTATAAGTAGAATAAAATTTTATTAACTTTAACAAACAAATCTTATCAATATTGCCAGATTATGTATTTATTATCCTTTAAAAGATTAAATTACCAATTTAAATTAAAATTATATAGGATAATTATCAATCCAATTAAATTATTAATACAGATTATTAAATTTATATTGCCCAAAATCCCGGGTCATCACATGTATATTCATGATAAGAATATTCAGATCTAAATAATGCAGAGAATGAAAAAAAATCAAAGGAGAAATTGGATCTAAATCATATCAATTATGATGAACATATATTGAAAGAAGATGAAGAACAAAAGTAGATCTGAATCAAAACAACATAATAAACATACTTAATTGATATGGATCAAAAAGGGTTTGAGTTACATGTTGCAAGATGAACAACTAAAACACAAGATGAATCATAGAGTCCAAGCATAAGAATAATAGAAACACATAAACAAATTAAATCATGGAATTACCTTAGGATGTTTCCAAAAGTCATACCTTGAACGATGCTCATAGATTCTTGAATAAAATCTAGATTTTACAAAGATCAAGCGGTATGAAGCACTTTTAACAAATTGATTAATTTGTATTTGTTTTAAGAAATTTTTAGCCATGAAAGCTATGACAGTTTCGGCTATTAAGGGAGAAGAAGAGAGCAAGAGAGGAAAAATTTGTCCGAAAAGAATAATAGAAAGAATGAGAGAGAATATATTTTAAAGGAAACATTAAAACCTTTCAGTTCCGTCCTTTAAAACCTTCTCTATTTAATTCCCAATTAAATCTCATCAAATCACCTCCTTCCCACATGCAGTCGGCTACAGAAAGAGGAAGGTGGGCCTTAAAAATTTCTAAATTCATGCGGCATTTGTTCCATCTAGATCTAATTTAAATATTCCATCGATATCCTATATCGGTAAATGCATTTATAACTTTTATAGAAAAACTTTATTAAATACTAATGGTATTTAAGACGGATCAGATAACTTTTAATAGTTAGTATTTCATATATATTAATTAATTTAGACAATTTAAACGATTATAAATTAATTAAATCATTTGGTTCATTTGGAGTATTCATCATTTTGGTTATGAGACTGAAATATGTAAATTCAATCGACGATTAATATAGAATCATTCAAATATTAATGTTTACACACCCCTTAGCTAGTGGTGACATTTTGACTGAATATATCACTTACACATATTTTCGGTAAAATCCAATTTTACTTATTATATGCGGTACTTGGTAGCAATGATAATTTACACCAATTCTCTGCATCAATACTATATCACATTAAAACTTATGGAATTTGGTTTTGATCAAAATTCCAATAATTCCACATCTAATTTTGTAGGTCCAAACACAAAATCTTTGGTCAATAATAACAATTATTCTTAATCATATTGCCCCAGCCAGAAACTTTGACTTTTAGTTGACTACAGTTGACCATGATACTAACCTCATATAACCGAGGAGACAAATTCTTTATTGAATAGTGTTTCACTTTCAGTGCTTTAACTAAGATCCAACTATAGTTGTTAGATGGAAACCATGCCAAGGTTTAACTATAATCAAAGTGGAATATTTATATTGAAGTTCAATGGTATTCTCAAGTGGGGAAAACTGTGTAACATCGTCACTTCGAGATTCCGTATTTGACCTTAGTTATATTAACCAATGGAAAACTCTCTAGTCAAACATTTCATAGTTCTCTAATAACTATTAGTATGTAAACCCCCTATCAGCCATGAGTACTACACTGTCCAATATTTGGAGAACGTTACATAGTCTTATCTCAGTAGATGCATTGATATCCTATCTCAAGACATCTTGACTATGAATATTTAAAATAATGTGTCATTTTTAATGTGATAAGTGTCTCATGATTACAAAACATCGTAATTATTACCACATAACATTTCATT
Source organism: Allium fistulosum (assembly GCA_030737815.1). NCBI lineage: Eukaryota > Viridiplantae > Streptophyta > Magnoliopsida > Asparagales > Amaryllidaceae > Allium > Allium fistulosum. The sequence continues at coordinate 1,230,194,309 of CM060904.1, forward strand.
TAAGGATTTTATATTTAACATACTTTAAATTGATTACTTAATTGATTATATCACAATATAACTGGTATATAATAAAAAGAAAACACCTTTTGTTTTGAACAAAATTGGTTATCAACGTAGATATATGTAACAAGTTACACAATTGCCCCTAGGACACACTCATAACACTATCACTTTTTGCCCCATCTCCACCATACCTTGGCTACAAGTGTCAAAGGGTATATCCCTTCATTTCCAAATCAAATTCAATTTAAATCAAGAGTGGTATTCATCTGCAGTCTATTGAAAATTCAAGAGGTGTTGATCAGATCTAAAAGTGGTTTCTTTCAACATTCAAGGTGCACTTCACAGGCTATAATTTTGGTAACATTTTATTTTCAATATAATTTTATATTCATATATGTTGTTCATTTTATTTTTGTTGTTTATATGCTGATTACTACAATGAATTTATACATATAATTGTTGTCCAATATTGCACATGCATATATACATCTGAATTGTTTAAATTGAAAAACTTATATATATATATATATATATATTAGCCATTTTAAAAAAATTCAATTTAAATAATTTTTTATTAATTTTAGCGTATGTGTATATATATTAGTGTGTGTGTATATACATCCATATTTTTTGACTAAAAATATAATTTGTATATTTACTTATTTCTAAAACATAGTTAATAATGTATAATTACATTTATAAATCATTTAGATAGTTAATGTGATATTATTTAAAAAATTAATGCAAATCCGTATGGATTTGATAAAAAATAAAAAAAAATTAATTTGATCTAAAATTATTTTTGGTCAAAATGAAAACACATTTTTTCATATGTAAATTTATTTATTTATTAATAATTTATAAATAAACATTTTAAACTGAAATTCAAATTTTTTTTGAAAAGTTTATTCAATATATACATATATATAATTCATCTATAAAATTTGAAATATGAATTTTAACTTAAAATAAATTATTTTATCTATATCTAGATCTGATTTTAAATTTAAACCGTTACAAGATATTTTAGTTATTAATTTCAAACCATTTTGAGTTGGTCAAAATATTTTAAATAAATAAAAATAATTATAATTATAATATGTACATATATATTAAACCATATATGGACAATAAATATATATAATGGGCTAATGTGTTTGTTAGTCTGTAAATCCCAACACTTACATACGTGCACATTAATCATGTACACTTTCTACATGTTGCATGTGCACTATACACACCAAAATACATACATACATACATACATATATATATATATATATATGTATGTATGTATGTATGTATATGTATATGTATATATTTCTAGATGTGTGTATTAGATATGCATATACATTAATATATATATATATATATATATATATATATTAATTTTTAATACCTGTATATAAATAAATTTAAAAAAAATTATGAAAAATACTTTGGATTGGATCCAAAATAATTTAGTCTTCATAGGCCCTATAAAGATCTAAAATAAAAAAATTAAATCACCTATTTAACCCACTGCACCCGGCCCCGTTTCTTAAATGGTATCAAATCCCAATGGCAGATGCGGTCTAAATTAGCAGCATTAGGGCCAATTTATTAAAGCTGACCCATTTAGTATGGTGTCTAGAAAGGTAGTGTCTAAGGTTGAGATTGGATAATCAAGTATTTTGCCATACTAGGCTACTAGCCTGGCGCGAAGGATGTAATAGAGTTTAGGGTATGCCCTAGAGGTAATTATGTAATTTGTTACATATCTAATTATGTGACCAATCTTGTTCAAAATAAAAGGTGTTTTTCTTTCTATTATATACTTATTATACAGTGATGTAAATAATTAAGTAATTAATTTGAAGTACTATGGAAAATCCTTAAATGATATATTATGTGATAGTAATTATAAGGTGTTGTAATCATGAGAATTTTATCATATTGAAAATAACATATTGTTTTAAATTTTCCTAGTCAAGGTATTTCGAGAAAGGATATCGATTCATCAGTTGAGACTAGGGTGCGTAACGCTCTCCAAATGTTGGGTGGTGTATTTCTCGTGGTTGCTTGGTGCACCAAAGAGTTACATACTAATTATTATTGGATAATTATGGAATGAATCACTCAAGAGTTCTTTGTTGGTTGATATACTAAGGTTAAACAGACAATCTCGTAGTGACAATGTTACACGGTTCCTTAGACTTGAGAATATTATGGAACTTCAATATAAACACACCACAGTAATTATAGTTAAATCGTGGCATGATGTTCATCGAACGACTATAGTTGGGTCTAAGTTGAAGCATTGGAAGTGAAACGCTATTAAATAGAGAATTCACCTCATAGGTTATATGATGTTAGTATCATGGTCAACTGTAGTCAATTCGAAACCAAAGTCTCTAGCCAGAGTAGTATGGATAATAATAATTGTTATTATTGAACCAAGGAATTTGTGTTTGGAACTATAAAATTGAATGTGGACGATGTTGAAGTTTTGATCAAAACTAAATTCCATAAGTCTTAATGTGATACAGTTTTGATGAAGAGAATTAGTGTAAATAATTGTTAATACTAGGTACGCTTATAATAAATAAAATTGGATTTTAAAAATTGTACAAGCGATAAATTCAGCAAAAATGTCACACTACTTGCTAACGTGACATGTGAACATTAATATTTGAATTATTCGATATTAATCATCGACTAAATTTACACCTTTGAGTCGCACAACCAAAATGATGAACACTCTGAATGAACCACACGATTTAAATAATTAATAAACATTATGAATTAATTATATTGATTAGTATTTATGAAATATTAATTATTAAGTTTGATTTAATTTGTTTGAATGCTATTAGTATTTAATAAAGCGCGTATATAAAAGTTAAAAATGTGTGTACCGATATACGATGTCGGTAGACTGTTTAAATTGGATTTAAATAGAATAAATACTAAGTGATTTTTTAAATAAAATAAATTAATTAATATTTATGAAATATTGATTATTAAATTTTATTTGATTTTTTAATACCATTAGTACTTAAATAAAGTGCGTATACAAAAGTTACATTCACACATATCGATATGCGATATCGATAGAATATTTAAACTGGATTTGAATAAATTAACTACTAAAGGGTTTGTTATATTTCTATGCACAAGATTAAAGATGGCCAATAGTAATAAATAATGTAAATGTAGCAAAAATAGTAAAGGATCCCATAGACAATTTTATATTGGTTCAGACCTCACGTCCTATGTCTAGTCTCAAAGCTCTCCTTCGGAATTTCACTAGCAATACTCTCACTTCACCCAAAGAAACATGTTTACAAACAACACTACCTCAAGACTCCCACTACAAGACTTCACTCTTTTCTTTTACAACGAAAAATAACTTGACTGTTTATTGTGTCTTCCATATGTAGATTAGTCACACTTTCAGTACAAATTGCCTATAACCACCACAAACAAATGTAGACGAATAAACTAGGTGTATAGAAAGTTATACGGCCTTCAATGGATAAAGTGGAGTAAAAATGTGAGGCCTAAAGTTTATTAATTTTCCATTCTAGATGATTTAAAACTAAATGCACATTAAACAACAATTGGGGTTTTAATTTGAGAATGTAAAAAGCAATTTCAATAGAGATCAAGAAGGTTTGAATGCATATAATTGAGTCATGTTTTGGGGAAGATAGGAAGCATATATAATAGTGAAATGAAGCCATTAAATTGGTACAGCCTTTCAAAAATTTGTTTGGTGAAGAGAAATTAACGAATATACATAAAACAGCATTTCAAAATAAATATCTATTTTCGGAATTTTAAGAACTTTTAGATAGCATTATACAATAGCAGTTTGATTTAGAAATATTATAAAAATCTACTCAGAATGTTATCTTAGGACCCATTGTTAGCATTTTCGGTCGAAGTGCTTTGCTTGGATGCTGTGACAAAACTACTGTATATTTTTCATTTTTTTAACATTTTTAATCATTTTTATTGCATTTAAAATTTCCATAAAAATCTAGAAAAAAATCTAAAATAGATATTTTAATAAATTAGAGGTTTTGCACAAATTTGAAGTGGTTTGGAGTTTGTTTATGGGGTTTTAACAGCTTTGGACTATAATGACTCGATGTAGACTCAACTTATGACATACATTCTTTTGAAGCTCTTGAGTCTATTTCTTCTTGTCGTCTTAACACATCCGAGTCCAAATAGCTTTTAAAACACTAAAACTGATTTTTGAATGCTCGAACACTCCGTATGATTAATATCCTTTATATCTTGTATGTAACAACCCTAAATTCTAGTCATTTGATTTTATTAATTAATTTTAATATTTAAATAATGGGATTTTGGAATTTAATAACTTATAATTCAAATATAGGGAATGATTAAATATTTGAATTGTGAATTAAATCTTAATTATTTAATAATTTTATTTAATTCCTTTTTAATTAATAAATAATATTGGTGAATTCAATTTGTAAATCTATTTACAAATATAAATAGATCGGATAAATATCGATAACTAAGTATAAAACGATATTTAAATTAGTAAAAATTAGCCTTTCGGGGCACAGTCTCAGATTACGACGAAACTAGTTTCATTGGAACCATAATAGTGAATTATATCATGCCGTCGAATTTCATAGCGATCAGACGAATCGTTTGGCCGTGCGAGATCGAAACACGTTGAAATTAATATCGAAAATTTAATATAATAATTGGTTTCGAAAATCTATCTTCTGCATATGATCGAATTAGATCTCGAGACTAGCATCATTGCGTCCGGAATAAGGGTATAACATATAGAACGCCGGGCGGCACGTCTCGTTTGGAGTTCGAGATTTTCGGACGCTTATAAGATGAATAATTTAAATCTCTATTTTTATTTAGGTTTAAATCTCTATTTTTATTTAAAGCTTTACCTTTAAATTTAAACTATTTAACATTTTAAAGTTGTTCAAACAATTTAAATTTTAAAAACTTATTTATTTTAAAACTGAGATTCAATCTACATTTGAATCCAACTTAAACTTTGATTTAAATCTAGTTTTAAATCTCTGGTTCACTTTTTACATTCCAGTTTTAAATTTTTAAAAACTTACAGGTTAAAACCTGTAACTACAAATTTTACTCGAGACCACCCTTAATGTCTTCGAGCCCAACACCCAAAGACTTGGAGTAATGCGCGTAATAGCTCGAGTAAAAACTCGAGTACCCATCTTCTCAAAACCAGACTCCAGAAACACGAGAGACGTGCACATCAACATGCACAACACCCCTAGCCGTCGATGAACTCCACTCCGGCCTCCGACACATCGTCCTCGACCATGGCAACAACACTCGCTAACCCAGAAACCACGATTCGAATGAAAATCGAATTCAACCCCTAAACCCAAAACTGGAATGACACAGAAATCTGGAACCACCTCACTCTCGCGCCTCCGACCACCGGAGAACCATCACCACCGGCCACGTCTTCGCCTACAATTCCTCTACAAATTCCCAAAAGCCTATAAAGCTCGATCGCCTCTGATGATCGAACAAGACCACAACACAATCAAAGAAATAACTAGGTTTACAAACTTCCAACACTTGCCGCAGTCGCCACCGTGACCGTGGCCACCTCCGACTATTTTTCCTACCTCCACCATAGCCTCCTTTATCACCACGAGAAAACCCGACCACCCAGAGAGCAGAGATCACCCAAAATTCCCAAAATCCCATTTTCAGTTCATATACGAACTGCTCTTAACTCCTATTACTAAAATTCTTGATTTTAGTTTTAAAAATCAAGTCTTTGCTTAGGGATTCAGTTTATAAACTTGAATTGATAATCCAAGATATTTAAAAATATCATTTATATCAAACTTTAACTGTTCTTTAAGGTTTCCAGAGCAAACCTACATTGTTTAACTTGAATTCAAGTTTTAAAATTCACTTTATGATCGAACAAACATATTTTGTTTATATACCTTGTCCTAACAATCAATAGGTTAAGCAGTAATGATTTTTGAACTAACCCAGAGTTTTGAAATCTATAAACAAAGATATATCCAGATAACAATATGCAGGCATTATTTCACCAAAATACAATACAGTGCATATATTTTCACACAAACAAAATCTCAGTTATTCATCACACAACTAGATTTAAAACTTAGGTTATTTAAAATATGAAGTTACTCACTTGTTTTGAAAATGACAGAGCACCCTTGTTTTGAAACAGCTTTGAACTTAAAAACTGG